>OY992502.1:55569083-58083583 GCA_963921215.1 Scoparia ambigualis | reverse complement strand
AACACGACGAAGATGACAAAGAAAAGAGAAAATCACGCGAATAACATTCAAAAGACATGTACGTGAGACACAATATATGTAGACGTACTTATTCATTCCTACTGAATGTTTGATGTCGTATTGTGTCTACAACATAAAAGATGAAAGAAATGTATACCACCGCTACTAAAGTATTTGACGAAAGTATATTTTAACTGATTATGTTGAGGGGAAATTGAATAATATTGCCTGTTATTTCTTTATAGTGGCTAACAGAAATATTGTGCAGCCAGACATTACTCAAGACAGGTTTAATAAAAGGTTGTATCCTCCGCGGGCAGACGATAAGCAAAAAAGTTGTTTACTTTGTTGTGGCTTATTCGGCGCATTCGGTTTGCGATCTTGTCAGTTAAGCAACTTTGGCATTACAGGGCTACTGAATAGGTGTTCTAATAAAAAACATCGAAACCCTTCTTGCTATGTAAAACCAGTCTCAGTTTTTGTCGTTAGATGGGAGTCGTTAAAACCCACCAACCCTCATTGGGCCTGTGTTCGGCAGTGGGACGTTTATAGGCTTATGAAGATGATGATTTTTTAAAGTATAATATCGAGTCGAAGAACAAAATTTTAACATTTTATCGTATAATATGCTACCCCCACTGGAACTCGAACCTAAAACCAGTGGTGAAACCACTCAACCACCACCACAGGCGGGTGAAGCTAAACAAAGTCTCCAACATGGCTCATTCAAAATTCCAAAAGTTTTTCCGTACCATTGTTTTCCCACAACCCGAACGAATAGATTAATTCAAACACCCGAAAATTTTGCGCTCCCATCGCGCCCAACCAAAACAGAGCTCGCGTGCCGACTTAATTTCGAGACAACAGAATTAACTGGTATTTCCTGAGAAAACAGCCACGAATTGGGTACGTTCTTGCAACAATATTTGCTCGCGATTCTCTAGTTGCCGCTGTTACCGATACTGTTTTATATTAACGCATCCATCAGACTATGTAACGACTTCCATGGTCGAGTGGTTAGCACGCTGTGTCTGGCGTCGCGCCATCTCTAAGGTTCAATTCCCGGTCGGGTCAATTTACTGTTTTTATAAATTGATTTCGGGTCTGGGTGTTTTTTCTATATTTATGTAGATTTATCCGTTTAAAAATAATACTTATCTTGGTCTAGATAATTATATTGGTGTGAGCGTAAACCAATTTAATAAATTTAATAATAATAATAAATTTAATAATAATCATAATAATCAAACATCAACTAAGTATATATAACAGAAACAAAGAAAAACCTATAAACTAAAACAAAATAACTTAAAAACTAAAAACCTATAAATATCTTATAAATAAAAAAATATCTCTAAGAGAACTGCTGCCGCACGGCAAAGTTCCAAATATCTGGCAGCGTTGCCCTTTTGAATGGCTAAGCTAACTCGTTGGCAAAAGTAGCTGCCAGCCCTCCGGTCGCCAGAGGCTTCGACAAGACGCTTCGATAGATCTTTAACGAAACGCCGTGCTTCTGGCCCCTGTGGCCCCAGCGTTTCCACCCCAAACGGCACAAACACAGCTCTCGCCAAGAGCTTCGTATTTGCGCCGCTTGAGACTTTAGACTGCGGCTGCTGCCGCGCCCGCCACACACTAGGTCGCACGGATATGGGAGGAAGCCAGAGTGTCTACACAAGTCGCGTCCCACACCAGCGACTTCCCTAGCTTCCATGGAATTAGAGACATTCCGTCGGGCCTCTTGCCATCGCTCTGAAACATACCGTTTGGCTCTAAGATTGCCGGTACGTTTGCGGAGGCAAGGGCCCGACGGATGATATCATTTAACAAGGCGTGGCGCGACAGACAACCGGTACTTCGGGAGCAGGACAGCCCGTGATGGCCGAACTCGTCAACGGGCTGGCCGCAGCTGCAGCGGTGCGGTTGGTTGACGTGGGCGCCCAAGTGCAGGAAAACAACAGCTGTTAACATTTGGTTACTCAGGAGAGTACCGATGTTTGCCGATGGTAATGCCTGCAACCAATATCCTGACTCCTTCTCAGCCACAGCAGGCAGACGAGCGCAATCAGCTTCGTTGTTGCTCGAAGCAAGCAGGTGGTCATGCTGTTTTTCGCATAGCAACTCGTCTCACTGTCGCTGAGAGTGAGATGCCTCGGGTAGACTGTTCGGGCATGTCAAAGACCAGGCGATCTTGGCCTCAACCAAGTACGACACCTCTACGGAACTCAACGAAGAGCTAACGATACTACTGTAGAGGCTGTGCGTACTGTGGGTAGAAGACAGGAACGTCGGTAATGACACTTCCGAAATTTTGCGAATACCTAGGCTGCCGAAACGGATCGGAAAAGAAGCCTGATCCCAGGACCTGTCGGTTAGAGGGCAATTCAAAATTTTGATTAAAACATTTTGAATTAGTTTGTCCAAAGTTTTTAGTAGAGAAGCATATTTCCAAAGTTGAGAACACCGGAGCACATAGATGAATTTGGGCACAAAAAGACAAAAACTAATTATAAAGAGAGCCATATTATGAGCATTCATATCATAAGACGATCAGAACACTGATTGAATTTTGACATCTGTTCGTCGATAAAATTTGTGATAGAATCGTCTAAGGTCGGAGCACATAAAAGGCGCAACGATTCCTCATTTAAAATTTTAATCCCAATCCTAGTACAGCAAATTTTGATATGATTTCACGTCAGCGTTCAGAGGAAAGGGAATTTGGAATAAAAATTTCACATTTGGAAAAATTTAGGTCGATACTGATAGAGGCGAAATTTTTATAAGGGTACGCAGGTCACTGAGCACAGGCTCCATATCACCCCCGATCGTTCCGTCGTCAAGGTACCAGACATTAAATTTGGAATTTAATGATGTAATGGTCGGATGGATGGCCAAACTGAAGATTGCGGGACCGAGAGGGTCTCGCTGTTGGCAACCCACGGCGGATCTTAAGAGGTTGTTTTTGTATAGTAAATTTATCTGTGAGCTATAGCACTGCCAAAGATATTGGTAAATACCTCGGCGGTCGACTGAGTTGAAGGCGTTTTTAACGACCACCTTCAGCAACACCTCTCCACCTCCATGTGTTACGAATGTACGGGTTGCGTGTACTGCAGCCTCACACATTCCCTTGGAGCCAAAGCCTAATTGGTAAGCTTAAAATTTGGATGAAAGATTGGAAAGGATATGCTTGCACCAAATCTTAGAAGCAACTCGTCAAATAGTGTTGTTCCCTACAGCTATCGGTCTTACACCCCCATTTTTTTTTTAGAGCGCACCATGTTGGTACCGTAAAGGATCGGAGTAATGTTTGAGGGTACTTGGCCCGATAACATCAGGTTTACCAACGACGAGAGGCTGCGCAAGAGGGCTCTGCCGGAGTCACCGGTACCGCCACACAGTAGGTCTTTTAGATGTTGTGCCGTGAGTCCATCAAGACCGCCGGCCGAGCCGTTCTTGAACGACATGACAGCTGCAAGCACATCCTCGGGAGTTGCCTGTGGAGTGAGAAGGGATGATTGTGGTGGATCAGGGAGGCTAAGAGTTGCCGCTGAAGATGGATGTTTGCTCTCCAGTGCAGAGAGCGTCTCCGCCGCGTCAGGAGCGTCGTTAGGAAACAATAGTTGGGCAGCTCCCTTCAGATCGCCGTGGCTAAGTTTTGGTTCTACTTTGTGTACTATATTATACGTCTTTTTGGAGGGGTTGTAGTTAATGGTAGAAAGTTATTGAATATTGATGTAAAACAGTTATTTTTTGAGTAAGTAAGCTGTTTTCACTATCGTCCTTCCGAACATGGAGCGTACGGTATGTAAACGTGAAAGAAAGTAGCTGTGAAAGAATACTACCACCCCCTCTCTTCCCTTGGGTGTGGTAAAAGGCGACTAACGGACTAAAGACTGCACATACATCGAACAGTATAGAGCGGCAATGGGCTCACTATCTGTCACGCTGAGCAATGTGCAGTCACTATTCGGTGAAAAGTGGATTATGATAGAGGACTGTTTTTGCTGTCCTCTTTGCCTAGTCTCTTACTAACCCTTCGGGGATGATAGTCGTAATTATGTGTATGTAGATTTTATTCATAATATGCTTACAAACCTTCTCCATAGCATTTGGCCAAAGTGTAGTCTAGTATCTACTTTTGTGTTCAATGTCACACTTTAAAAAGGAACCCTGTTTTAAAGTACTTGAATAAATAAAATACTAACCACCACGAGACACGCAGCACTATAATTTTCGTTATCAGTTAATTAAGACACTGCTAATAAAGCTTATCATAAGTATCAAATAATCAGAATCAAGTGTTAAAAAGCAAAACGTGGATTTTACATTTTAAAAAAACTGCTTAGGTTGACACTACATAACAGAAGAGAGATTTACACAGTTTTTCATTTTTAATAAACTTTTTTAATAAACAAGATTTTACATATTTTTTTTAAACTGGTTCGTTGTTAAAATGTGTGGTTTGTTGTTTATGAACTTTATTTTGTCATAAAGAAATTACATAATTTCACTTACTGAGAAAAATTACAGATGGATAGGGTTTTAGTAATAAGTATAATTCCCACCTTCGGTGGAACAAGGGCAGAAATTGCACATTTGCAATTTTACAGGAGAGCCATTTTAAGATATTTTTTGGCATTCAGTATGGTATTACCGGGTTCAATAAAAAAAAAACAAATATCACCTTTTGATTAGAATTTTAGAATATAACTCTTTTTGTTCAGGACGCTTTGTAAATATCTCCTTTTGAACAAGATTAATCTCTTTTCCCTCTTTTAAAATTTATATCTTTGACAGATTAAAGAAAAAAAGAAACAACGTTTCTCTAGGGTTCTTTAAAAAAAAGGGTTTTCAGTAGATTTGATATGATCCGGTAAATGATTAAAGATATTTATCACCATAATCACAGTACTTTTGCTTTGCCATACATATTTACCATAATGTTGAATGATACAAACATCAAGCATATTGAGAGCGTATCTTCTTTTTGGATTGATTTTTAGGACAAAAATGATTTCTATTTTCTTTTACAAATACACAAATTTATAGTGTATAGATACACATTAGAGTTAGATATTTAAAATCTTTAAAAATATTCCTTAATGGTCATCAATTATTTATATTATTCATATTATACATAGTTCTGAGGCATTTTTTGTATTATAAAGGTGGATTGACTATTTACTGAGTTACCACAGAATATTATGCCTTGTTTGACATCACAAATCGATAAAAATAATTATAATTGAAACAGAAATAAAATATCTCCTTTTGTACAGACAATTTTGGCACGGTGGTCATTTTGTAGGAAATATAACTCCATTTGTTCAAAACATTTTATTGTGTTATTTTTCTTTTAATATTCTTTGGAAATGTCTCCCTTTGATTGAAACTGTGAGTTTGAACGTCGTTTTTCTATTGAAAATAACGCCTTTTGAAGATATTTTTAAGCACTAAGTTGTGTATTCAAACATAGAGAGCAATAATACAAAAAATAACAAAAAAATTGGAAAGTGGATTTATCTCCTTTTGAACAGACGCTCCTCAATTGTGCCTTTGTTGTTCCAAAATGTAAATTATTTTGTAGTTATGACCATATTTAAGCTCATATTTAGGATGGTTTTGGAATAAAAACAATTAGATTTTTTTCATAAATCTTGTTTATTCTTATTAATCAAGTAATGTTTAGGAACTTTTTGCAAAAATATATATTTATTCACTAGCAAATTCTTTGAAATAACACTTAAAAATAATCCAAAAATAATTAGCGAAAATAAATTTCTTTTTAAATCATTCACTCTAATTATTTTAATTAAGGACTTACTGTTTTAATTTTTGCGTCTTTTCAACTTTCTGATTTATAGCTGCTTGTATTGGTATGTCTCTGAATCTTTAATAAAAATCACTTTCATGTCGGTAATCTTGAAAGTTTTTTCATCAACATCTTTGCTTAGGTTCAAATTAACATCATCAGATAACAACTTATAATAAAGAACGAATCGAAGTTCATCGCTTTTACAGTGAATTTGTATTTTGTGAGAGTGAATTTATACAGTTGTGACTTTTTCTATCCAGACGGACAAGATCACAACTATTTGAACGGCTTTGCCCCTCCAATTATGTAATCATAAATTAGGCACAAGTGTGCTAGACGTGTCTTTGTCACTCCAGAATCTAATCCGTTAAAGGGCATATTTACCTTTACGACTTTATCACTCCATGTGACAACGGATTCGCTTGGCGCGGACGACGCAACTGACCAATGAGATTTTGTCGCGCCAAGATAGTGAAATAGGCGCCAATAAGACAAAGCCACTTCTTTTCTCTGGCAGTTTTTGAAGGAACTAAATGAGTGTCTTTGTTCCTCTAGTTGAAAGGGTACTTTTAAAGCATTTTGACATACTTAAGTCATTTTTGCAATTTTTGACAATTGTGCCCTTGTTCCACCGAAGGTGCGGTATATTCACACAACTGGGCCATCATGTTAATGCAAAAAACAATTAAGTATTTGTGTGGATGTAGCTTTGAAAAAAAACATTTTGTACGGTTGAATTGTATTTCAGTTTTGTATGGAACAGCTGTGGTTTTTAAGTGTTCCTTACCCCCCGATCAATTATGTTTTTTGGAGCAAACGCATTATTCCTAAAAAGGAAAGGTTGTTTTAAAATGTTATTAAAACCTTTTAAATTTAGTTATAAAAGATGGTAGGTATATGTAAGTAAAGGGTCACTTATTTGTCGCTTTATCTAATAATAGACATGTCTGTACAAATTATAGGGTCTGACTCGCGAATAGCGTAATATTGCAAAGCGGAAATTTAATTTATGATCCCAAGCCAATAAACAAAATTTATTGGATTTCCCGTAAGCAATAACGTGATCTTAAAAGCGCTGATAACTCGCAAGGAATACGATCTTTGGTAACATTATTTTTGATGTAGGCACTTATTAATAAAATAATATTGTCCACTTTGAAACAATGTATTAAAACTTTAATAACAGAATCGGTATTACTAAAGTTTTAATGTAGGGTACCTACCTAGAGTTTTATTTTTATTATTTAGTACAAAAGCAAAGACCAAGGTTGTATGTACTGTATAGTAGATTTATGTTATTGAAATAAATGTACTATAGAGTAGCTATAGTAGATTTATTTAAATAAAGTGGATTCAAATATTTTAACCTTATCGCGTAGCGGTGAAAGAATACCTACTACCACCCCCTCTCTTCCCTAGGGTGTCGTAAAAAGCGACTCACGGACTAAGACTGCACATACATTCAACATGCGGAAGCATGGAGGAGCTTGTGATGTTTTTAATGACCACCCATCAAGTGACCTGGAATTGCGACAGTTGCTTAGCGGGCAAGATCGCTAACCGAACGCGCTAGCCGCTGCGCCCTCGAGCTCCTCGTTCCTCTTTTTAATAAACCATACATTATTAATAAACTGTTAAAGAGATACTTTGTGGACCGGCAGAGTGAGGGTTACTGATGCTACGTGTCTTACGCTACACCAGTTAGACCAGTTAGTTGTACCCGCGACTTCTGTTCCACCTTACATCTTGGAGTCATTTGCAGGGCTTACTAACGATGTTTTGATTGTAATGACAGAGGCTTATTAAAGCACTACAAAGCTCATCACAGGCAATTTACTCAATTACATTACAGTGCATAGATTTATATTGTATCAACTCGCACTGTCTTTTTCATCAAAGGCTATTATGTAACGACAAAATACAGGAGACGGGAGTATCATAACAGCAATCCTTTATGGGTTTGACGTATGGTTGCCACGACGTCTGGTTGCTATTATGACCAATTCCCAAAATGTTAGCTTTTTCAAACTGGCTACTTCCCTAAATGACAACTTCCCAAAATGTAAACATTTTCAAACTAGCTACATCCCAAAATGTTAACTTTCTCATACTGGCTACTTTCCTAAATGTCCACCTCCCAAAATGTTAACATTTTCAAACTGGTTACTTCGCAAAAGGACAGCTTGAAATTCCCAACATCATCTGAGCAAAGCTGGACATAGATCTTTCCACATAAATAACAGCACATAAGGATATAACATAGATGCCCGCGTATGATCCCCAAAGGGTTAGTCAGAGACTAGGCAATGAGGACCGCAGAAGCAGTCCTCTGCCATAGTCCACGTTTCTCCAATTTACAACTGCACATGTGCTCAGCGTGTTAGGTGGTCAGCACATCGCCTAGATGAATATGCATTCTATAGTCCATTAGTCGCCTTTTACGACACCCAAAAGAAGAGAGGGGTTGGTAGTATTCTTTTAGAGAGTCGCTACACACACGGCTATATAAGGCGACTGCTAGAAACCGCAAGAAACTTTAGGGCTTGTCAGGTCAATTGTTTTAGACCTGACAAAAATGACAAAAAGAAATTTCTGCTTTTTTATTTTTCATTAAATATTCATTTTATGAATTTTAATTTGATAGTCTTTGAGTATCTAATTTATTCCGAAACAATAACATAAGAAAAATAAAATGAAAGAATTAACTATTAAATAACGATTATTTACAACGCGCGGGCAGCGGCCGGGCGTTGACCCACCCGTCTGTTGACTCGTCCGCGTCAGCTGAGCGATAAGTACCTACGTTATTCTGCAACCTTTTTTGTCATGTTTAAAACACTTGATCGGACCAGCCCTTAAAGTTTCTTGCAGTTTCTAGCAGTCACCTTATATACATAATGGATTACATACTTACATACATACAATCACGACTAGTATCCCCGAGTATCCCCGAAGGGTTAGTCAGAGACTAGGCAATGAGGACAGCCAAATCAGCGTTCTACCATAGTCAACTTTTCACCAAATAGCGACTGCACATGTACTCAGCGTGACTGGTGGTGTGCTCATCACCGCCCTATGCTGTTGGATGTATGTGCAGTCTATAGTTTGTTAGTCGCTTTTTACGACACCCAAGCGAAAAGAGGGGGTGGTGGTACTCTTCCACCGTTACGCGACACGGTTAATAATGGATATTAGACCCCACAATTAGGTACAAATCAAAATCAACAATAAAATCTTCTCAGTACAGACAGACTCGTACATTTCACCGCCGAAAATGTTTATCAGCCATTTAATTTTCATGAGCGAAACTTTTTCAATCCAGTCACACCGAAACTTGGGCTGTCCACAAACGTCGCCAGTAATTCCGACGAACAAACGTAACAAGAGCAGTGTCAAATTTTTGTCCGCGACGGCGCGGGCGGGCGGCGCGCACAGAAAATTATTCACAAGTGGAATTATACCTTAGAAAAGTTCCTTTTACGCGTATCGAATTTCAAACTGAGCTGTTAGGGTCGGCTCACATTTTGGACGCGTAATCGCGTCGAGCCGATTACGGGTCTAGGTGCGTTTGGTGATAATAATGATAACAAAAAAATGCCACTGTTCGCTTCACACATGTTCTTGATTTTTTTATTAAAATATAAATAATTTGTTATCCATTTTTTTAATGACAACGTATTTACACAAAAACGAAACAATAATAATAATAATGGATTAAAAACTAATAGTAAATAACTAAAAACCTAAATATCTTTATAGAAAATATCTTTAAGCGTACCACGGCCGCGCGGCAAAGTCCCCAAGTGGCTGGCGTTGCCATTTTATATAGTTTAACTGATACGTTGGGCAAAGTACCTAGTAGAAAAGGCGCTTCGGCAGACAAGTGATAGGGGTGGTACTTCTAACCCGTTAAGGCTAAGTACTACATCTAAATTCATCGATAAAAAAATAATATGGGGGGTCCAACACCCTCCCTCTATAATTTATGACCATTTTAAATTTTTGTTCAATGTACTGCGGCGCTATGCGATATCAAGGGTTTCATATGTCGTAGAAACATGAAAAAAATGGCAAACAGTAGCTAATGACACTGGTTATATGTTTGTTCGTTTGTACTAATGTATAGACGTACATCTTTGCCGAGTTCACGCACAAAAAGTGCGACCGAGCCCTAAGCCGACGCAACTCTATCTGTATTCATGGTGTGCCATCGGCAAACACTCGAATATTATATTTCTCGAGATATTTCTTTCGATTCACCCACGTTTTATTCGTCCAAAATATCATTCCTCATTGTTACTATCTTGACCCCGCCGAGTATTTCGCTGTTTTGTGTACAAATGGCCTGTAATAATGATAGGCGTTTCCGAAAAGTATTTGCTTTTGTTTTTCACGTATTTCGCCTTCGTGCCGTCGCGTGACCGTTTGATAACTTTTTGAGGATATAAGAAATGTGGCGTTTGTTTTTTGTGAGTTCTCTTGCGGACTTTAATATTGTTGTTGTACTTTATTTTGGGGTAATATGAAATACCAGATCGTAATGTAACGAAAGCCGTGTTCTGGCTAGGACATCTCTATTGTAAAACTGAATTAATATGTATAATAATATACTACTATCCGAACAGACATAATTGAAACATACACCTGTCAATAATGTTATTATTTCGCTGCGCAGCGGCACTGTGAAGCTTAAAAGAAACAGTGCCGCCTGCGGTCTGCAGGTTGCATCCTGCAACTACCGAACTGGAATTGCTTTTTAAGATAAAAGCAAGTCCAATAAAACTAATACCTTTCATTGTTATAGTTACTTCTATTTGAAACAATAATCCTAAAGTATTTTTATATACAATTTAACGAATGTTACAACGCTTTTAAAAATATTGATGATTTATTTTCACGAGCAGGATTCGACCCTACACCTTATTTACATTCCGTGTTGTATTGTACTAGTGTCAATTTATGTCAGTTATGTGTGTAGTACATATAATTGTTATAATAAGTAAATAATATGTATGAAGTTTCTCTAAAATAGCTGATCTGCCATTTTATTGACATCCCGATGTGTGTCAGATAAAGACATGCTGTGTTATTACAAAACATTTTTAAACACTGTTTAACTAAACACATGTTTAAATGTGATGCTGTCACTTTTTTGACAATAGTGTTTGACTGAGACAGCATCACATTTGAATAGGTGTTTAGTTAAACAGTGTTTAAAAATCTTTTGTAATAACACAAAAGTTCAAAATCGCTTATCCGATCTTATCATTTATTGTGCAATTGTCCTTGTGTTTACAATACTATTAATTATAAACTGCGCTTCCGATGCTCACTGGCGCAATGGTAAGAGATTTGGTTTGCATTCTTGCCAGTTGAGCAACTTTCGCAATGCCTGCTACTGGATGGGTGACCAGAAAAACATCATCCTCTTACCTGCTTTGAGGGGCACAAAAAGCCGTTGGTTTCGGTTGTTGTCGTAAGATGGCCGTCTTAAAACCTTACAAACTGTGGTATGTTACGGCCTGTTCTCCCCTTGTGTTCATGTAGTAAGGCCCCTTCCGAGCATTGTGACGTTTATATGCTACGATGATACCAAAGAAAAGAAAACCCGATTAAGTCAACATTAAATTTACGTACACAGCATATGCAGTTAGGAAATCTAAGAATTGTAATGAACGGTAATATGCGATACTTACGCTAACCTTCAGCGAAATCTAAAGCAAGCTTTGAAATTCAAAATAGGATTGCTTAGAATTGCATGCCTTTTGTGCTATTGTAGTGGAAAATATGGTGCAGGAACCGGCATTACTCAGCAGCATAGAAACTGAATAGGTAATAGAAAAGAGTCTCCATCACTGTCAAGTTGTTTATGGGGATTATTTGTAGAATTACGATATGTAGCAATGTTTCAACATTACATAGGTATGACCGTATGAGGCAGGTGTAACAGCTGTTCTTGTGTAAATAAGGAAATTCGCAGCAATCTGCAAATGTCGAAGTTATGGCCAACTTATAATTTTATTTTGATATTGACAATCTAGTTAAGAAAACAACTTTTTGAAAAGATGATTGCATATAAAAAAAAAAATATTGATTAGACACTAAATTGAACAGAAAAAAGAAATAAATAGTAAGTATAATTTCGCCCCAATCAATTCTCCTTTGGGCATAGCTACAAAGTATAGTTCATTCTCAAAAGTGTCTAATTTAATGCAATAAGTATTAATGATGTTTAGAGAAATACAAAAAGATTTTTATTTCTAAATTCACGTCTGATCTTCTAAAATCAAACAAATAAATAAGCCTACGCAATTTATTATTGAGAAACACATCATCATGTTTTAGCTTTTGCCTTTAGAACCCAAAATCTGAAGACTGTTTATTATTATTCCGAGCACTAACAAAAAAATACAACATATGAAAAATTTCTGTAAATCGTCCTCGTTTTACCATAAGTCACGTTTTCTTTCGGTTCGTTACAATGCAGGCCACAATAGGACGGACGTGCATCGCCTACGGAATAGCTTTAATGCAATATTCAATTTTGGCTTGGATTTCATTCAAAATATTCTCAACTTAAACAAACAGTACTGCAGCGAAATGGCAATATACTTTTCAGCAAAGGTAACTAGCAGTAGACCACTAAATTCTGCCACTCTGAAACATAAATTATATACGAACAAAATAACATTTTAAACTTTCATGGTCAATACAATTATTTTTTATGAAAAAACGGGATTTTCACCATGTTTGAGTTGTTGATTTTGAGCGTTTCTGTGCACGATTCCTAACTTCTTTGATGATCAATTCCCAAAATTCACACTTCGCCTAAATGGGAAACATATTTCATTGGACACTTCCTTAAAATGTTAATTTTTAATAACCACACTGTCCTCAAACTACTATTGGGAATAGTCCACGATATTTCGGCGCAGTTGTATGCACCATGCATGATCACTCTTACTACTTTTACTAGTTACTCCGTGATCATGGTGCATACAACTGCGCTGAAATATCGGTGACTCAAAACCAACAACTCAAATATAGTAAAAATCCCGTTATTTCATAAAAATAACAAGCAAATGCGTCATAAAAGCACATTAAATGATGACAAAATGGTCTTTCATAGTCATTTTTATAAAATAGTAAAAATGCGCGTTGTATTTCTCTGCCAAGTTATTAAACGTAATTACGACGTCACCTTAAATCATAAGTTATAACCCTAACCTGTATTTACCAGCTAACTGCTAAATAAAAATAGAAGGGGAATTGCGAAAAAGTGCATGAGAAGTTTTAATAAGACCATTACGTTATATAGTTGCAAGTCAATTGAATTACCATACATTGAAAAGCTCCACTGTGCAGCGGGTAACATGTTTCAATCGCGATCTTGCAAGTTAAGCAGCTTTAACAATGCCTGGTCGTCAGGTGGATAACCGAGTTAAAATATCATATACTCCGATAATCGTTAAGGTGAAGTAACAATAACAGTTTTTTATAACACAAAAAAAATGAAAAGGATTTCATACATACATAAGTAATTACGACTATTATCCCCGAAGGGTTTGTCAGAGACTTATATAGTAGTCAATAAGGACAGCAAAAGCAGTCTTCTATCATAGTCCACTTTTTACCAAATAGCGACTGCACAGTCTCATCCAATACCCAAAGGCGAACGGTCGCACGCGTTATCGAGAAAATAATACATTACCCTCATTCTCTATCATGGTAAATAAAAAGTGTGATAAATGTAAAAAAAATATTACCAAAAAAGTGCCTGGACTGGAGTGCAGTAGGTGTGACAAAATAGTTCATGCCGATCCTGCGTGCACAAAGCTGTCTAATAAACAGCTAAACACTTTAAAGAACTCAGCAAGGATAGAATGGAGCTGTGAGGATTGTTTGAAGAATACCTCGCGTTGGTTTTCGTTTGTTATTCCTGAGGACGTTGATGACGAAGACGACTACGATACTGCAGAAACCACGGAAATGGTTCCAGTTGTCAACGCCAAGAAACTTGTGCAGGACATCAGCCGTGAGATAAAGAAAACTTTTCGCGAGGAAATCAGAGGCCTCGAGGGCTCTCTCGAGTTCCTTAGTGAGCAACTTACGGCAATGGATCAAATTATTAAAAAACAAGACATCAAAATTAAAGATCTAGAAAACAAAAATTATGACCTCTTTAATAAGAACAAGAACCTGGAGTTGCGAGTTAATGTCCTGGAGCAAGGGTTCAACGAGTTCGAGCAACAATCCCTCGCAACATCCTTGGAGATAGCTGGCCTTCCTGAAATACCATCCAATGAAATAGGAAAAGTTGTACATACTGTGGCGTTACAACTTAAGGTGGAAGATAAGGAAATTCAATCATCGCGGCGACTACCAGGAACTAAGGACAAACCAGGATCCATCCTCGTCGAATTTAAGTCTAAGGTGCTCCAGCAACAATGGTTAGATGCCGGCAAGAAACATCGCCTGACCGTGGGGCAACTGATGACAACCGCAACGAAAGAAAAAGCTGAAGATCATATTTATATACGGGAGGCTCTAACTAAATACCAGAAAACTATATTATATAATGCTAAAACCCAGTTACTGAACAAATCTTGTCAATATGTTTGGTGTAAGAATGGAAAAGTGTGCGCTACAAAGTCCAATGATAGCAAAATCTACTATATCCGTACATTGCATGATATCAAGGGAATTGAAAAGTTATGTCTAGGTAATTCTAAGGATGTGTCAACACCACGGTAAGCAGCCATTAGAGCATGTATTTTAAATATTAAACATTATTGATTATTTTTATTTGTACTCGAATTGTAAAATTTCTATGGATATAAATATTAGAGAGATTTTTAATTGTAATTCTACTAATAATTTTTTTAAACAAATTCCATTAAAAACTGCCTTAAGCTTATCCTGTTTGCATTTTAATATCCGATCGCTAATAAAAAACTTTACTAAATTGCAACAAACTATTGATAATTGTACGTATCCACTAGACCTCATAATCTTAACGGAAGTGGGTATCTCTAATAATATAGTTAACCTGTACAACTTGCCCGGCTATAAGTTGTACTCACAGCTACGAACGAACCAAAAATGCGGTGGCATTGTTATGTACGTACAAAATCATATTAAATTTACACAAATTGAACAAAAAACTAAAACTTTTGAAAATCTAAGTAAAATTTTAAACACTGAAAAAAGACGACAACCTCAGGCGGGAATCGAACCACGCACCTTCCGCATTCCGGGCGGCTGCCTTAACCACTTGGCTACCGAGGTCTGGCTTTCAACCGTCGAAATTTGTCAGTGCTTGATGCTTATGTTTTTAGTCAACATTGCTTCATCAAATCTTAGAAGTTTTCACCTCTGAGATCCGAAAGAAATATTTTTACAAATATTTGAACATTCGGTTAAGATGAAGCTGCGTTTATAGATTAATGTTTTATATTTTAGCGTTTTATTAACGCTTAAATATACTTAAGTAAAATTTTAAACACTGAAAAAAGACGATAACCTCAGGCGGGAATCGAACCACGCACCTTCCGCATTCCTGGCGGCTGCCTTAACCACTTGGCTACCGAGGTCTGGCTTTCAACCGTCGAAATTTGTCAGTGCTTGATGCTTATGTTTTTAGTCAACATTGCTTCATCAAATCTTAGAAGTTTTCACCTCTGAGATCCGAAAGAATTTTTTTTACAAATATTGGAACATTCGGTTAAGATGAAGCTGCGTTTATAGATTAATGTTTTATATTTTAGCGTTTTATTAACGCTTAATTAAACTTAAGTAAATTTTTTTGAAAACCTAACAGGCACTCTAAAATTCACACCGTGACGTGGTTGTGTGTGCAATTTATAGGCCACCATCTACAAATATAAACCTATGTATCAAGGAGCTAGGCAATCACATCACTAAGTTTAATTTAAAACAAAACTTTCTCCTTATTGGTGATACAAACATTGATCTGAAGAGGACGTCGGCATACAAAGGTTCATACTTAGAAGCACTTTGCAAACGCGGATTAATGCGTGGAATAACAGATTATACCCGAATTGAAACTAAGAAAGGTCTGGTTACTAAATCGTGTATTGACCACATATTTGCACGTTTTCCCACATTACATCCGTTCACGGCGGTGCTAGACGTTGTACTGGCGGACCACCGAGGCATTGTGTTTGCCTGCGTTCACGAGTCACTCGGAGTGTATAGGTGTATAAAGGATGTTACAAAAAAAATAATTAATTATGACACTTTATATAAGGAGTTAAAAAATATTAAATGGTCTGAAACAAAAAGTATGAATAGTCCTAACGAAATTTTAAATTTTATTTATAAATCTTTTGAAAATGCGAATAAGTCCGCAAGTAATAATAAAACATGTAGAATGATTAGTAAGCGTTCAAAACGATTTCGATTGCCCTGGATCGATGACAATGTCACCCGGCTTTGTGACAAAAGAGATAAATAAATAAATTAATTAATTAATTAAATAAACAAATAAATAAATAAAATATTCTCTGAATGGAAAAACAGTTCTAATCTAAAAATAAAATTGGAATATAATAAAATTAGAAATAAAATTCATAAAGTTCTAGAATACAAAAGAAATAAATACTACACACAATTTATCAACAATAATTTTAAAAACAAAAGAAAAATATATCAGATCGTTAATCAAATGTTAGGAAGATTGACAGTGTCACTCGATAGGTCTATACTTAAAGCTTTTGGTGCGCAGGGCATTAGAACCAAAAACATTGCTGATAACTTTGCAAATAGTTTCGACAAAGCTGTAAAAAACATTGTTCCCAACTGCAATATAAAATTAGCAAATTCTGAAGTTACACGTAAACCCTTAAATTCAGGTATTTTGTTTAGGCAAGCGTCAGCAAGTAGTGTTTATAAAATCATTAAACAACTCGATAGAAATCCTCAAGCAGCAAGCGAACGATTGCAGTGCGACCTGAATGCCCTAACACGATGGTGCCATGATGCTGGCCTAGTACTCAACGCAGGCAAAACAAAATTATTAGCCATTAAATCTCCGCACATTAAACAATTATTTTTTCTAAATTTAGTAGCTCACAACCATGACTGTCTGCATGCTAACAGTGTGGCAAACTGTAAATGCCACCTGTAGAGATTGTCCAAACACAAACATACCTTGGACTGACAATAGATAACAAGTTTGTGGTGTCCTCACATTAATTTATTTAGTTTTAATAGGTATTTATACAATTAGTTAAATAATAAAATCTTAACCTAAGTACCTACCTACTATATAATAATAATTACTAACTAAATATAAACAAACAACCTTATATACTAACTTATAACTAGACTTAAGCTAAGTCAATAAACAGACATAGTTAGCACACTAGTATAATATAAATAAATATATATAATATACACAAATTATATTTACATTAAGTACAAGTAATATTTATATGTATTTACATCAATATTTCTATTTACACAAGATAATATTAATATCTTGCATCGCGCAGCATAGTATCGCCACGCGATGGTCTGGCCGCTCAACGAGCGTCTATTGTTTCTACGTCTTTGCAAACTATTATTATGACCGGGCGACGGACGCCCTAGCCGGCCAGTCGCAACAACACGTCATTTCGCTCCGATCGTATGCTTACGTACATACTTCCTCACGCGCAGACAATTGTTAACAAACCTGCTTTTGCTTTGCTTCATCACTCCTTTTCATAAACTGTGGTAGTTATAGTGGATCGCATCACCCATCAACTCCCAAACTGGTGACCCCGAACGAACACATTCCATAATGGAGGCGAACAAGAATGCAGGTGCGTCAGGGCGCGTCTCCAGCCGAAGCGATGCGAATGCGAGCGATGTTTTTCGTGTTGGGGTAAGAAACATACCTTTTTATCCGGACAAACCGTCCTTATGGTTCGCAATGTTGGAGGGCCAATTCTCGTTGGCGAACATCACCACCGATTCGACAAAATTTTACCATGTCATCGGTATGCTCGACCATCAATACGCATCAAAGGTCGCCGACATTATCGAGTCCCCTCCGGCAGACGATAAATACGCCAAGCTGAAAAGCGAACTCATCAAACGCTTGTCGGCGTCTAGAGAGCGTAAGGTCAAGCAGCTGCTAGACCACGAGGAGCTTGGCGACAGGAAGCCGTCGCAGTTTCTTCGCCACCTCCGCCACCTCGCCGGACCTGACGTTCCAGAGGACTTCATTTATACCATCTGGTCCAGCAGGTTACCCAGCAGCATGCAGCCAATTATAGCATCTCAAGCCTCGACCCCACTTGACAACTTGGCAGACCTCGCTGACCGAATACAGGACATGGTACCATCCTCACCCCATGTAGCTTCCGCCTCAGCCTCCACGTCACGACCGAGTACGTCTAAGGACGACGTCTTAGACAGGATGGCCAAGCAGATCGAGAGGCTTACACAGCAGGTCAACGCGCTGACCATCAACAGCAGGCCCAGATCCAGGTCACGCGCCAACCAAAGACAGCACAATCGCAGTCGCAGCAGATCCCAGTCCAGCTCGCGCAAGTACCCAACATGCTGGTACCATTTTAAATATGACAGCAAGGCCAATAGATGCCAGAAGCCGTGTGACTTCGCGCCGGGAAACTCGCAGGGCGGTCAGTAATGGCGACTGATGATTGCCCTACCAACCACGGTCGCCTGTTCGTCACCGATCGGCACTCCAGGACGCAGTTTTTAGTGGATACCGGCAGTGACTTGTGCGTGTACCCCCGTTCGGCATTAAAAGAACGCCGGCCAAGAACGAATTACGACTTGTGTGCGGCTAATGGAACAGTGATTAACACTTACGGATACGCGAATTTTAGGCTAGACTTAGGTTTAAGGTGAAATTTTGTATGGCGGTTTATAATAGCTGATGTGAACAAACCGATAATCGGCGTAGATTTTTTATCACATTATAGTTTAGTTGTGGATGTTAGAAATAAGAGATTGTTAGACAATTTGACTACATTAAAGGTCTCAGGCGTGTCGGCAAGTAAGTATAGCAGTATAATTTCATCTGTTAAAGTTCAGTCAGGTACTTCTCGGTACCACACGATACTTGCCGAGTTTCCCGAGCTGACTCGACCAGCTGGCACACCACGCACCACAATCCACAACACCATGCACTACATCCGCACCACTCCAGGACCGCCTGTAGCAAGCACACCCCGTCGTCTAGCCCCAGACAAGTACCAGATTGCCAAGCAGGAGTTTGACATCATGCTCCAAAACGGTACAGCTCGACCCTCGGACAGCCCCTGGTCATCTCCGTTGCATTTAGCACCGAAGAAAGACGGTTGGCGTCGATGCGGGGATTACCGTATGTTGAACGCACGTACCATTCCTAATATGCCTCACCGGGTGGTGAGGCATATTCACGATTTTACCCACAATGTCTCCGGTTGCAAAATCTTCTCCACCATCGACCTGGTGAAGGCATATAACCAGATACCTATCAGCAATGAGGACATTCCCAAAACTGCGATCACCACACCTTTCGGCCTCTACGAATTTCCCTTCATAACCTTTGGTTTGCGTAACGCAGGTCAGACCTTTCAGAGATTCGTAGACGAGCTGACACGCGGCATGGATTTTGTATACCCATACTTGGATGATTTTCTGGTGTTGTCTTCCAGTCCTTCTTCCCATGAAGAGCATCTTTGCCAACTCTTCAAGAAGATGTCCGAATATGGCATTTTAATTAACACCTCAAAATGTGTTTTTGGTGCGTCGGAGGTAACTTTTCTCGGTTACCACATTTCTGTTGACGGTATCAAGCCACTTGACGAGAAGGTTCAGGCTATTAAGGAGTTCCCCAAGCCTACCACCGTCAAACAACTTAGGAGGTTCCTCGGCATGATCAATTTCTACCGAAGGTTTATCCCTCGGGCAGCTGAAGTTCAGGCACCTCTTAATGCTTTACTTACTGGCTCCGTCAAAGGCAACCATCCTATCAAGCTTAAGGGCGAATCGCTGAAGGCTTTTGAAGAAACGAAGGCCCGCCTCTGCAATGCAGCACTCTTAGCGTACCCCGATTGCAATGCTAGACTAGCTGTTACCTCCGATGCACCTGATGTTGCTGTAGGCGCTGTTCTCCAACAGCATAAAGAAGGCGCCTGGCAGCCAATGGCATTTTACTCATGCAAGTTGAGTCCCTCGCAGCGGAAGTGCTCTCCCTACGACCGAGAACTCCTTGCCATATACCAGGCCATCAAATATTTTCGACACATGTTGGAAGCCAGAGCCTCCACCATATTCACGGAGCATAAGCCAATAAGTTTTGCCTTTCATACAAAAAAGTCTAACTATTCTTCTCGGCAATACCGTTATCTCGACTACATCTCCCAATTCTCCACCGACGTGCAACACATCTCCGGCAAGAACAACGTTGTCGCGGACACATTGTCGCGTGTTGAGGAATTGGAGATGAATATCGACTACGAAGCTCTGGCTAAAGCTCAGGATTCAGACACCGAGCACTCATCCCTCCTGGCCTAAGCCCTGGCCTTCTTTGAGGCGACCGTCTTCCATGGCCTCTCCTTCGCGGGGGCACCGGGGGCGCCATGGGGTCCGGCGGCCACCCCGGCGTAGTTCCCCCCGGCTCCCACTCCATCGCTCGCCAACGGCGGCCTCCTGGGGGGCTCGGCTGGGAGGCGCCTCTCGATGTTATCGAGGCGCCCTCCCAGCGACTGCATCACCTCCCTCTTTAGGGCCTCCAACATACCCTTCACTAAGGGAGCCTCCACGTCCCCGCCGCGGGCCAGTCCGAGCGCCTGCTGCGCCTCCCTCATTGGCCCCAATTTCGGCCCGTAACTTCTCCATCTCTCGGCGGAGCTGCCTGTTCTCCTTTCGGAGACTCTTGGCGTCCTCAGCCGCCTCAGACGCCTCGTAGAGCCTTTCCGCGCACTTCAAGACGATGTTGAGCTCGTCCCCCATCTCAGGGCAAGGACCCAGCATCCCGACAATGATGCCGGACACCGCGCTCACGCTTGAGCCCACCTGCTCCATCAGCTCCTCCCTTGACTTTCCAGCAAAGGCTGCCACGATCTCCTCCGAATCCCTCATCTCCTCACGGCCAACGCTCCTCTCGCGGGTGGGCGTCAGAGCAGCCCTCTTCGCCCCTACGGCCTTCTTCTTACGGAGCTTGATGGATTCGTCGCTGGAGTCGATCCGCGCATCGACCAGCGCGCGCTTCCGCGACTCTTCCACCAGATCCTCCACCATTTGCGAGCACTCCGGGTCGGATGCAGACCTATCCGTTCCAGACCCCTTCGCCCGCTCCACCTCGGTCGCCCAGTCGGAACGACTGGCGCCACTACCACCGGGCACCGCCAGCTCCACGCCGCCCGAGCCATTAGCCCGAGCGGACGCTTCCCCGGACGCGTCCCCAGTCTCTACGTCCTTCACGGACCCACCACGACCCCCGCCCCTCCTGGGCCTCCCACGACCACCACCAGTAACATTCGCCACTGCAGGAGCCTGGTCACGCGCTCCTGCAGGGCCTTCGGTAGTCAATTTCTCACACGAGGTCCCGGATAACCTCGTGCGCCGGGCGCTAGCCGGATCGTATAGCAGAACAACTTTTTTACTACTCGACATTTTTCATAAAAAATGGGGCTGCAATTCTGGGGTTGCAATCCCCTTGGTCGCTAGGGGGTGGGCTGTTAGCCGCCCACCAACCCATCCGAAGACGGGCGCCCGTCGCCGCGCCCCGCAACGACGGCACCTTTGCCTGAAAGGCGCCCAGAAGGGGTGCCAACTATCCCGTTCCCACCCCGTGTAAAGACGCCCAGAAGGGGTGCCGTCAAAACTCCCCTCAAAGGCGCTCTAGAGTGAGCGGCGAGCGTGCGGCCCAGAGTGGGCACGCACGTGGAGATCCCCCCGCAGGTCCGAGTGACCCGCTGTGCGGTCCAGAAGGGACGCGCTTTGAAGGGGGTGCAATGCCAAGAAGGTGCACCGCCTTACATTATTCGACGCCCAGAAGGGGCGCCAGGGATTTGCATAAAGCCCCTTGTCCCACGCTGAACGTGGGCCGAGAGGCCTTACCCCAGGGTGCACCACGAGGAGGTGCCCAAATTTGCACCCCAATCAATAACCTACCCTCAGATCTGTGTAAAAGTATATCACTAATATTCGGCGTGAAATAATGGCACTTGGTGCTGTTGTGTTTCGTCCGACCAGTGAGGGTTCCGGAGGCCCCTCCCCCCCCCCCCCCCTCCTCCCCCCAATTCCTATTCCTTCCTTAAACCTATTCCTCCCTTAAAGGCCGGCAACGCGTCTGCGATTCCTCTGGTTTTGCGGGTGTCCATGGGCGGCGGTGATTACTCTCCATCAGGTGACCCGCCTGCTCGTTTGCCTCCCTCTTTTATAAAAAAAAAAAAAAAAAAAATGTCAGACACAAATATTAAATTCAAGCTAAGGCAGCACTTTTTAAGTGGTTTGGTTTGAGCAGTGCTGTTTGGATTCGTCAGACTGTCTGACGAATCCTGGCAGCGCTCTTTGAATCGAACCATTTAAGAAGTGCTTAGACATGTTTATCCTTTATATTATTTGCTATTTTATAATTGAAAGAGAATGTAAAAATAACTACTTTTGTGACCTTCCTATGTTTTTGGTTTATACGTAGACTCATGATAGCACAAGGTTAAACCTTAGTGGTTTTTTGTTGCTATTAATATATGCTAATTATGTGTATTTTTTGTAAAAAAAACATGTGCTCAGCGTGACAGGTGGTAAGCCCTCGCCGATCTATGCTGTTGGATGTATGTGCAGTCTTTAGTCCGTTAGTCGCCTTTTACGACAACTCAAGAGAAGAGAGGGGTTGGTAGTATTCTTTCACCGCTAAACGAACTCTGTCTCCGTAGCTCAGTTCGAAGTGCTTTCGATAGCGGTAGGTCGGAAAGGTGGATATGTTGCAGAGATATAGTCTGTTATAGACGTAATATAGTAAAATCCCTAACGATATAAATTATATTGTCACCGTATGATAGTTATACGAAAGCGATTCATTACTATCTTACTAGGAATATAGTTATAATACGGTTCAAGTTTAATGATATAATTATATTACTGGATTAAGTTTAGTGAAATAATAGTAGGAGTGTAGGGCGGGGGATTCGACGTGTTTGTGAACCCCGCATGTTACTCGCTGATTGTTTGAATTTCGAGGTTTTTTTTTATTTGACAACAGAATTACTAGGAGACGTGACCTACAGGAGTAGGGCAATTGATGCTGACCGACTGACGGGGGTAGCGAGCTACATGTGTGGTTCACAAACACAACGATACCCCCGCCATTTAATTATTTCATTACACTTCATCCAGTAAGTAATATAATTATATCACTAAACTTGAACCGTATTATAATTATATTCCTAGTAAGATAGTAATGAATCGCTTTCGTATAACTATGTTACGGTACATAATTATATCCCTAAAGATATAACTATATTACGGCTATAAGTATCTTACTGCGACAGATATACACTAGAGCATTTTCTCGAGCATTTCTATGTAATGTAACGTTCTTACTATATTCAGGTATGTAAAACTCAGTTTCCAAAGTATTTGACGACGTTTGGTACGTGAAAGGGTGATACACTAGAACATATTAAAGAGCAGTTTGTTGTTCTGTTACAAGTAAATGCTATATTCTATATACTTACCGTAGAGTTGAGTCCTACCCGAAGAAAGTATTTTTATAAGCTACTTTCAGTGATTATTCACACAAAAGATCTTATGAAAATGTATAATTAAATACCGTTTGTACCTCACGTTTTAAACCAAGATTTGGACCGTTCAATTACTGATTCGGAATGATCACAGGTGAAATATTGTTGATACACAAACGTTTGAATATAATATTTGCACGTTATCCACATTCGACATAAAGGAGTCTTATTAAAACGTTTTCCGTCCTAAATAAATAACCATTTGCCTAAATAAACGGGACTTCTATTTCTCTTCTTTTTGCAACGCTCAAATCGGTATGTAAATTTCATGTTTACAATGTATAAATATTGTTTACGGGATGTTAAGTTGGGACGACGTTTAATCGGTGGCTCAATCATTCTTTGAACGCAGTTTGAATATAAATAATCGAGTATTATTTTAGAGTAAAGGTCAACACAGACGAGGCACGGTCCTCGGCGCGCTTTTTTGTGCGTTTAAATGCTTGGAATTGTATTGCGTAAATCCGTATCTCCATTAAAGGCAGCCTCGAGTCGAGGCAACACCTCGAAGCTGAGCGGCTCAAGTAGAGACAGTGCCGTGGATTGACGCTTGTCTTTCCTCGAGTCGTGACTCAAGTGAGGCTTCCGCGCAGTGAAGTCGGTTTGTCCGCGCTCAAAGGCGCCTCAATGTGAGACGTGCGCGCATTGAAGACAGAACCGACTACTGGACTATACTATTGAAAACGTGGCTTGAGTTAAGCTGCCGTTTTGCTACTTAAATGGAAAAGTATGGATTATCATTTGCCTGCCTTTAATAGAGATGTAAATGCGATGTAACACAAACGAGTGAGTAGAAGTCTGCGTTTAACTTTAAATAATCCGAATGTGACGGACAAAGGTACGCCAAGGACAGCAGGCCTTAATGTGTACTAAACAACGCTTTGGTGGCCCACAAGGACTTTTGGCCGAATGAAGTTCTGGGTCGGCCAAAGTGTGTTTTGAATTTTTAATGCATAACAAGCATTTGGCAGGCGTAGTGAAGCCGACCATGAATTAAAACTTTTAATGACGAATATCTTTGCACAGCAATGGG
This sequence comes from Scoparia ambigualis, assembly GCA_963921215.1. NCBI lineage: Eukaryota > Metazoa > Arthropoda > Insecta > Lepidoptera > Crambidae > Scoparia > Scoparia ambigualis. The sequence continues at coordinate 58,058,961 of OY992502.1, read as the reverse complement.
ACAGTGTAGAAGCTTATACTCGTGAGGCGAGACGGGGGCCTCGGAGAGAGATAAGACACCAAAACAGATCCTAAAGGATAAAATCGTTCACAATGGCTTGAGAAACATTTAAAGGTTACGCTCTAAAGACGATCAGCAGCCAACAGCAATATTACTTACTGCAAAAACTATAGTTATTTGAGTCGTCATACATCAAAAAGTATTAATTAAGTTTCATGTAAGCCCGCAGTTTTGATTCAATAAGAAAACAGACACTATGACATCTAATAATATTAGCAATTATGGCAAGGTGTGCAAAATAACTGTCTCTGTTGTCTAGTGGTTAGACCACTGGTATCAGACTCAGATCCCAGATTCGATTCTAGCTCGAACTCTCACTCATTCGGTTAGTTTGTAGTAGGGCTTTTTTTATTACACTTAATTAAATGTATTCAATCTAAGAAGTGTAAGTAACATACGGAAAGCTGTGAGCTCTTTGAATCTTTGTTAATTTTTTTGTGGCACTTTGTGATTCAAGATTCAAGATTCAATATCATTTATTCAGGTTAGGCCATGTTTAGGGTACAGCACTTATGAATGTCATTATGCCATCGGTTCGTAAGTCTAACTATGGGGCGGGAGCCTTGTACTGAGAGAACCGGCAAGAAACTCAGCAGGGGTATTTCTTTTCTCCCTTTCTTTTACAGCGTCAATTAGAATTGATAATGCCCAAGCTATCATAGAAGGGCACTTTCCATTACAATAATAAAAACATGAAACAAATACAAGGACATAAAAATAAAAAAATATATTAATAAAAATAAAAAGTTCAGGTATTCATCAATATAAAATAATCAATGTAATCAATGTCTTACAGTACAGAAAAATAAAAGTAAGACTACAAATACTAATATACTAATAATAAAAATAAGTTAGCAAGAGCAGACCAGCCTCTACAGGCGGCACCCGTTCACGAGTATGACACCCGTTCACGAGTATGAGTGTGTTCCGAAAGTTAGAGATAAGATAATCAATTCCTGAGTAGTTGGGAATCCCGGGTAAAGTGCGCTTTCACCCTCAGCCTTATCATCATTAACATCAGGTAGGATGAAAGCCAACTGCTTACACGTAGAGTAATAAGAGAAAGCTAACAAATCCTATTCTACAATGAGTCTTTTCTAGATACCCATTAAAAAGTAAAACGTATCCCAACAATATCTTCTTTCACACTCTTCAAGCCTGCATTTCACAAAGTTCGTTCAATAAACTCATTCGCCATTCACCTCGAGACCCAAACTTTCAGTGCTGCGTGAATTTTAAACAGGCGGTTATTAGGGTAGCCGCGAGGTCAAATAAGAATATTACTGCCAATCTGATATGGAAAGTACTTGGAAGTTTTATAACAAGGATAAGTAACGGTCTAACAATGAAAACGATATTGTTAGCTGTGAAGCAATGATTTGAGATAATTGGTCTAGTCTGTATCCTGTTTTCTCTTCATCCCTGATTTTTATATTTTAGCATTGGTTATTTTTTTCTGATATTAGATTTATAAAAAATATCAAGTTGTTAATGCTGCTGGTTTAAATTACTTATATATATTTTTTTATTATTTTATTTTGATGAAACTTTTTTTAAATGTAAATTATAGGTATACATATTACCAATTTATCCAAGTACATGTACATAATACAGCTGATCACGTTTCATAAAAAAATATTGAACCCACTTGTAACTAAGTAGAGGTAATTATTTTAAGATTATATTAAGATAATTATTCAATGATAATAAGTACTAATATGAGTAATAAAGCTACATTTAAATGTTTACAGTAATTTTGCTACATTACTATTAAGATAATTTATAGCTAAAAGACATTCACCGATATTTAACATCATTATGATAACATAGGATATAATAGATGCCTATAGACCCAAATTGTATCTCTACGAAAGCCCAAAAGCATAAAACAAACACACATCGTCACTAAACCACTGTGGCATTAACACAGTTTGTTAAGAGAGCTTTCTCATTTTGGCCGGAGCCTCGAACTTTCAGCCCCGACTGAATTTTAAGCAGACGGTTATTACAGCTGTGAGCGAGGTCAAAAATTATAACGTAACTGGGCGGTTTGTTTTCCAAGATGTTTTCTTGGATCCCCGTTTCTAAGACAAGAGGGAGCGATTGCTTCGTTAATTCCATTGATTGGATCGGTTCGCTTTAATTACACTCATTTGGTGTGCTTCTCATTTGTGTATCGTTTGATCTCCCTCAAAACATGTTTTGCTTCTAGTTAACTTTAAAAAGTGGGCACGCTGTGTTTCGTGTATAGATTTACTCTGATTATGGAGTAACATTAAAATATAGGATAAAATGTTTACTAGAAAAAAAAGCAGTTAGAGCTGTGGACCGGCAATCCAAAGGTCGTGGGTTCGAATCCCACTCGAGCTTCCTGAGACTGGTTAATTTTTTTTTTGGTAAACATTTTATCCTATTTCTATATAGCACTGTGAATGCAAAATTTCAATAATAAAGTTACTTATTACAAGGAATTACGTCTTTATCGATTGTTAAATACTTGCAATAGTATTTCTTTCGAATGTGAGGGTAGACTTCACAGGGACGTAATACCGCTGGCTTGCAGCGTAAATCAAATCACTAGGAAAAATTCAACGAGTCTTCTGGGGTCTCGGTAGCTTAGCGGTTAGAGCAGTGGACCAGCAATCCAAAGGTCGTGGGTTCGAATCCCACTCGAGGTACCTGAGACTGGTTGATTTTTTTTCTAGTAAACATTTTATCCTATATCTATATAGCACTGTGAATGCAAAATTTTAATAATAAAAACATTTATAATAGCTTAAATACCATCTAACTGCAGTGCACAGTGTGCAGTCATTTAAATCAAGTCATCGCTACAAATACTTTATATTTACTCAATTATTACGCAATCACAAACCCGGACTACGCATCGATATATCCGAAACATACTTTGCCCAACTTGGGAACTGAAACCGGGACCTCCGGATATCGCACCGAGCGGTGAGCGTTTGAATACTTGGCAATTGAGGTGTAACATAACAAATAGTGATATAAAATTTCTTGTAATAAATAATTATATTACATACATACACAATCACGACTATTATGCCCGAAGGGTTAGTCAGAGACTAGGCAATGAGGACAGCAAAAGCAGTCCTCTACTATAGTCCACTTTTCACCAAATAGCGACTGCACATGTGCTCAGCGTGACAGGTAGTGAGCCCATCGCCGCTCTATGCTGTTGGAAGTATGTGCAGTCTTTAGTCCGTTAGTCGTCTTTTACGACACCCAATTTAGTTCTAACAAATGATGATAGTTTTTAAGACATGGCATGATAATCTTAAAAGGCTGCATACCTACATTAAAATTAGCAGTTCGTAATTTCACTCTTAGATCCTCCCTACTTTCCTTGATGTTGTCACAGATTTACAGATTTACAAATTCAAAAATCACAATGTTAAAAATCTCATGGCTAAATAACTTCCGAAATTTACCGAGTCATGTAACATCTTCAATATCCGTTCGTAAAACCTTTTATCAGTGAAATATTGGGATAGTGTTCAAAGTCTGGAGCCTGTAAATAGATTTCTAAATAGGAGTGGCTGGGCTAAATATGCTCCAATGAACAATGTAATTAGTGTTTCGGGTCAGGCAAACGCTGTTAGTGTGAGAGGACTGGCTTTGTGATCGTCGACCTGTTTAGTAGGCCGGCCATGGGCAGAAAATACAAAATCCCGTATGTAAGTTTTGTAAATACCTACAACAGGTATGGATGTGTTCGGAGAGTCCTACAGATTACGAAACTGCTTGTTGTATAGTTTTTAAGTGGTGAAGGGGGCAGCAGTAACGTCATAATGATGGCCACCGACAGTTTAGTTTTTATTCAATTGTGGCGCACCTATACGGTCAATTTGCTTGTACAAGATGTTATTTAAAAGCTTATTAAATGTACTTTAATCACTTTATAAACATGTGTAACAAAAATATAGTATTTACAAAAATATTTAGAATTAGCTAAAATTTCGTTACCTTTTATGAACTGTTTCTTCATTTTTCTCCTAAACGAGTAAATTTATATGAATAATAGTTAATACAAAACATGCAGAATGTCATGAGCTATCCAAAAATATAAGGTTTATCAAAATACAATTTCAAACGACTGTGCTGTGTCTAATAATCTAGAGCTAGGAGCACTATCATGACGAGTCCAAGCGTGCGTGCGTGCGTCGTCGGGGGTTATGCGGCGGGCTGCAAAGTCACATGACAGTGTGTCAGCGAAGATCACATACACCTTTAGCGATACTCTCGTTCATACAGGCAACCATACATGAATGAGCTGCCTTGGAAAGTTATTAATCAAAAAATAAAAGTAAAAAGCAGGCCAAGTTCTCGTGATACTTCTTCAGTGATCTTTAAAAAATAATAAAATCTGAGAATTAGGAACCTAAGCCAAGACAAAGTCAAAGTCAAAGTCAAATTATAATTTATTCACCCATCAAGCCATAGGTTGCCGAAACGGGTTATTCCAAAGGTCCATGACTCTATTGTTTTGAAAAATTGTAAGTTTATACTTTAATTCCCAACGGGTCCGCGACATTAAAAATAAAAAAAAAACATTTTATTTCCCAACAGGTCCACGAGAATGCACAATCAGCATTAAAAGCTGGGTTATGAAAAGATAGACATTATACATACATACATAAAATCATGATTATTGTCCCCGAAGGGCTCTTGGATACAAGGCGGTACAATCAACAAAAACGATAGTTTTTGTTGATTGTACCGCCTTTTTAACCGCCTTTGTGGTCTTGTGGCCAAGCCACCGGTTTCAGGCCCAGAGGTGCCGGGTTCGATTTCCAGCGGGGGGTACATCTTTGTGTGCTCGGTTTGGTCGGTGGTAGGGCTGTTAAGTCCGCCTGGCTAGCTACCACCATCTTATCTAAGTCTGTCGCCATAACAACGATGTTTGTAGCATTGTTTTGTTCCGGCAGTTTGAGATAAGATAGCCAGTTCCTCAGTGGTTGAGGATTCGGGTGAAGCGCGCTTCCACCTTCGGCCTTATTGTCACTTACCATCAGGTGAGATGAAGGCCAAGCGCTGACCCGTTGCCTAATAAAAAAAAGAAAAAAAAAGTACCTACTTTGGATAAGTCTCATGGACCAGTTGGTAATTCACATTTATGAAAGTTTTAAAATATATCGAGGGTATTCTGGCAAAACCGAATAAGTGCAAAAATTTTTTAAATTTAGTTAGAAACATAGGATAATCCGTTTTTGTCGCATTTATTATCTGGCAAAACTATATAACTGTCGAAGCTTTAACAACGGTTTTTTCTTCTGGGTAAAGAAAATATCTAGCATTTTTTTCAATAAATTTACAGGCAAAAAGTGATATGGACTCTTATAAAACAGAATTTTAAAAAAAATACAGTGATAACGGAATAAAACAATTGACTTTCTTTAGCCACAAAACACTTAAAGAATATTGTATTTTATATTAACAAGTAAAACCAAATATTGCATCTTATTTGTTTCTCATTGGTAAAACAAACCGAGTTCTTTGTTTTATTGACAGGCAAAACAGAATAAGCGAGTTTGTTGTATTTTGCATGCTACAAGTAATGCAATTTGATCCTCTTCTACAGAGATAAGGCTTACTTAGTCGGTTTTGCTTGCTAACTTTTTGTAAATTAGTCTCAGTTAAAAGTCGTCGCGTGCGCACGTGTTTATTTCATCGAGAGCTTAAATCGAATAATTACTGTGTTATATTAAGTGAATCTGTGTGAAATGGGTTCCAGAGGAAAGAAGATTGTATCTTTGATAATCAATGACAGAGCAACACACGGTTATTTCATTTACATACGTAATTTAATTTTGAGCTTATAATTTTGTTTCATTCAAAATAAAACATTGTAATGTTGTTTAGAAGCTAAGCTCAGTGCCTGATTTAGAGTTCTGACCGCCCTAGGCTAACTAAAAATATGCGCCCCCCATCCTGTCCTGTCCAACCTTTTCATTAAATAACAGGTGCAACTTATTAAATTACAAAAGCTTACGTAATCTAACATCTTTGAAGCAAAGTGTCAGTAAGTAGGTACTTAAACGAAAGACAAATGGAACTAAATAATTTCTACACATATTTTTACAATCAAAATTGGTAATAAAATAAAACAAGAAAAATTTAAAAAAAAGATGATAATTACTTAAGACAATTACGTACAATTTTTTTTTAAAAAAAGATAGTAAATCCTTGCGACAACTATAAAAATCTTCTTTTTCTTGCTTTCTCGCTGGCGAATCTTTCCACAATATTGTCAAATTTAACATTTTGTAAAAAAACATTCTCAATGAATAATAGAGCAAGTGCCTCAAGTTTCTGCTGGTGTAATAATTTTTTACTTTTTTTAATGCAGAGAAAGATCTTTCAACGCTGCAATTTGTGACGCTCATTGTTAAAAAAAACTCTTAATATTATTTCTACATTGGGAAAAATAGAACCAATGTTTAAGCTTTTTAACAATTGTAGCAGACTCTTTGGGGTTAAATTTAGTGGATCAACGAAATCTTTATCCTTTAATAACTGTGCCAGATGGACACACTCGTCAGGAAACGAGTCTTCTATATCCAAATCATATAGTTGTTGCAACTTTTTGCCATGGTTCTTATAATGTTATTGTCATTTATTTTAGGTAATTTCTATAAGAAACCAAATTTTGTATTCGGTATAGATAGTTTGTTGGTTTTTCAACTGGACTTTGAGACAATCAATGGCAGCGTAATATTTATCTACGATGAAAGATCGTTTGCATTCAAATTCGGTGTGTCCAGCTTTTACTTCGTCAAAATGGAATTTTGGTTCTTTTTTCTTCCTAAATATTTTTTGTATTCGGTGATACCGCACCTTTAAATTCCAATTTTTCAAACTCGTTTTCGTCTCGTAATGTTTCAAGATGTGAATATAATGACTCATATAGAGTAACAACGTTTGATAAATCAACGTAACTTGCTTGAAGCTGGACACTAACGTTTCGAAATCTGACCAGCACAGAGTTCCAAAAACACAACAATATCGTCATTTCCAGGGTTTTCAACTTTTCTATTAATCCTCTTGCCTCTGTTTTGGTCTCTCTAGTTTGATTTTCATTTTCACAAATGTAGTCTAATGCTGCAAGAACATGTTTGTAAGAATTGTATAATTCACAACTGTCGAATCTTTATCGAGATTTAATAGCAAAACCTTCCATCTGCTAGAAAAAAAATGTAAGTATATTTGTTGCTCCAGCGAAAAAAAGCAGCTGACTTATCGCTACTCTCTGCTGCTGCTGAGCCTACGAGTTGTAAAGAATGAGCAGCACGTGGAATAAAAGTTGCCAGAGGATTTAAAGCTTCTAAATTCTTGACTGAAGTCCCTTGTATTGATCAGACATGTTACTGGCGTTATCATAACTTTGGCCATGACAATCTTTAATATCAAGTTGCAAAGTTTCATCAATTGTCGCCAAAACAGCTTTCTCCATGTCTTCGCCTTTATGTCCGCAATTAAGTAAAAATGTGACAAAACGTTCAACGGGCTCTCCGTCGTCAGACAAAAAATAACGAATAATAAATGTCAGCTAATCAATATGTGAAATATCTGGAGTGGAATCTATGCTGATTGAATAATATTTGGAATGCCACTACCTTTATGTCCAAATCTGGCCAAATGAAGGGATCAAATTTAGATATGAGTTCAATACAGCCAAGAAATTTTCCATTTTGTAAACATCCAATAACTTCATTTTGACCATGAAATGGAAGACCACGAGAAGCTAAAAACTTTACTGTTTCAACTACACGTAGTAATGAGTTTCGCCAGTAAGATTCTGCTTCATTATATTGTTTGACTATTTGTGTATCCAATCTTCCTAACAATTTTCCTCTTGTTGCATACTGTGCCAAACATTTACGATGTTCGGGAGAATTGGCATGATAAAATATAGCGTTACTATTTGGTTAAAAAAATATAATACCAGAAGAATTGGAGTCTTGGTATAAAAACTGAAAACCGGTAATGTTCCTGAAGAGGCTGACGAGCAAGATGAGATGTCTTGCGAGGAAACTATTTCGTAATTTCCTTCACTAATATTTTGATTGATAACATTTTTAAATGCTATTTGATCTACAGGATTAAACTATTTAAACTTAAGAAAGCTTACAATAAATAACATAAATATCGCTTATTTGTTTTTTAATGCACTAATTCCCACAAAATTTACAGGTAGAAACAGATAACTGAGAAAAAAATATTTTTACCACCTTAATAAGAATTTTATTTGAACTTATTGTTACATCAACTTAAATAATAGGGGACAGAGAATTATTCTTAATGCAGTAGGTAAAGATTAATGTGCGCTTAAGAGATTTACAGTCGTTTTACGTATTTCAGGTAAAACAAGATAACTGCAATACCTTCACGCCAACTTTCCCCTTTTTTAAATTTTTTATGACGTTCATTGCATAAATTAATGTATCAAAACAATCTTAGATAATGTATCTAAGTAAAAGTAGTGAAAATTTTCTGTAATTCTGATTCGTCGATTACTTATGACCATCCAAAACTTTAATTGCCTTTTTCTCATTATAACAGTTTCGCTACTTATCCGGTTCTCCCAGAATACCCTCGATATTTTGAAATTTCATGGACCCAGTGGGAATAAAAGAACAATAGAGTCGTGGGACCTTTGGGAATAAGCGCCGAAACCGGTTCAAATTTAACTCTTGGAAACTGTTTCGACACATTTTCTGTGGTCAAGTAGCTAAACGCTCGCCCTGTGGCCCAATTCACGTATTTCGTAATAGTCAATATGTCGCTTACGTTTAGAAGTCATCCTATTGAAAAACAGTCACAAATCCGTATTCATCTGTCATTTCGATAGAACGATTTCTCGATAGGATCGCAACTCAGGGATTTGTCAACTATTTAAACTTAATGTTGTTTTGTAACAAGAACTGGCTAATTATTTTTTGTTGTGTTTGTAATTATCAGGACAAGATTTGTATCAAAGAAAGTTTAGGAAATTCATCACGGGATTCGGGTCGTTCAAGCGGACAAAGTCGCGGGCAGGCTGCTAGTTTAAAATATTCGTGATTTTTGTTTGAATGTTATTCTTTTGTTTTTGGTTAGAGTTTGTAAACCGACGAAGCAAGTTAAGCGATTTAGAGTGGATTCGACCAAACTGGAATAAGACTTACTCCGAGATTAGTCTGTACAAATTCGGCGTTTAATCTAGGTTTAAGACCTTATTTCAGTTTGGTCGAATCCACCCTTATTAAAGTTTTATTTATGACAAAGAAACAATTACACTATGAGTAGCTTCGCCTACAATCAAGACACAAAACTAACTTAAAGGCTTAATTAACATGCTCTTTCTATATAATTTTATGGTTAGATTAACAGACTTTTATTCGCCATGCTCTTTCTATATGACTTTAGGGTTAGATTAACAGACTTTTATGCGTCTGTTGTTTCGAGTTTTTTTTAAATACCACAAAATAATGCTTTTAACTTACTAGATTTTAAACGTACTTATATCTACAATTTAATTTTGGTATCGTTAATTGATAAGGTTATCAAATTTTAAAGATTATGTTAAAGATTATGTTAAAGATTATTTTAAAGATTATGATTTAAAAAGTCTTAAAAATTCGCACACCGAAGCTTGGCAAACAGATGCAAATAACTTGGAAGAGACATTTGCCCAGCAGTGAGAGAGTGAGCAAAAGGAAATAAGAAATAGAGATAGATAGATAGATAAAACGCTTTATTGCACACACAAAAATACAGAAAACATAATCAGCAATTTTCCACTCGTATACTGAAAAAACTTGCATTCTCATAAAGTTACCGCGCTGTGAGAATTGGTCTCAGATAGTAGGAGCATACATGAAAAATTATTCGTTCGAGAATTTTCTGCTTTTTCACTGTCTTCCCATACATTGTCGGCAAACCATTCGTGATAGTATTCTCTCGAGTGTTTTTACTGGCGTCTCCTGCACACTTAACTTTTTTTACTTTTAGAAAAGATAGTTAGTTATATAGCAAATATGAATAATTCAATAAATTATTCTTATTTGCATTTTACCATCTCTACATTAAACCCCGCAGTTTGCAAACGTGGTGATTATGCTAATGCTCGTCAATTAAAGCGATAATTAATTTCAATGATAGATCTTTGCCTAGGCAAACTTACCACTACTCGCAGTGGTACAGAACATTAGTATGATATGAATATCTATAAACTTTACATTTAAATTACGAAACTTCATTATAACTTTTTACCTTTATAGTCATATCATCAATATGGGTAAACATTTCCTTAATCCCTATAAACATCACACTGATGGACTAAGTTCTTAATTATACAATTACACTCGAGGAGACCAGACGTCGCCGTGTCGCGTAGCGGCTATAGAATACTAACACCCCCTCTCTTTTCTTGGGTGTCGTAAAAGGCGACTTACGGACTAAAGACTGCACGTACATTCAACAGCATAGAGTACCCCGTGATGAATTTTCAATTTTTTTCTTTCAAACCAACCTTGTTTTGACAATAACAAATACAACAAAAAACAATTAGCCAGATAGGTGCAGCCGTTCTGAAGTGATGCACTGTGTGCCAATTGTTTTTTATTTATAAAATAAAAATAATAAATAAAATAAAATTTATTTTAGACAATGTTACAAATTAAATTGATGTCCATTGTTAGTAACACTTAAAATCTATATTAGTAATAGTGCTATTGTTAGTACCGTCTTACAGCTTTATTAGTAATTATGGTATCGTTAGTACCTTTTTAAAACTATGTTAATATCCAGCACATGAAGTCTGATAAACTTTCCCAGCACTACCAGCTCTGGACTGTCAGCAATAAGCCTCAGAATACTGTTAGAGTTTCCTCTTAGACGGATTACAAGTGAAGCTGACGTTTTACGCATTATTGCATAAAAGTCATCTACCCATGCATCGGCAAAGATGCCTTACATAAATGTATTGCCTAAATGCCTAAAATAAACGTTTCTCTCACAATGTAATAGTACTGTCCTGTAATTAGATCTAGTGCATTTGAAAATCCATTTCAAACCGGCCCTAAGTGAATACCGATTTAAGCGAAAAGCGATCAAAACTAAAATATTTTTGATCATCAATATGTATGCGAATCAGTCTGGCGGGCATTTTTATTCGTCGCATGCACGTGGAATGCTAATACAAAAAAATATAGGTAACATAGTATGAGCTCAATAAATTGGAGAAGCAATAAAATGGGGCTAGATTTTGGAGCCAACATTTGCATTTGAGCTTTTAAAACTAAACTAATAACGATTTACTATCTTTCTAGTATATTAAGTAATTTGAAGTCTTCTTAAAAAAGTCTCAAAACGTATTTATTCGTTTGTAAAAATACAGCCTTTAGCCAGGCCAAGGCTTCCAACGTTGAAATCAAGTTATCGCTATAACTGATAGCTTGCCAAATGCGGGATATTATTTTAATAATTCTAAATACACTTTGCTCAAACTGGAAATTGTACCCAGACCTTTATCGAATCGAGGAATAAATATATGTCACTCGGACGCCGAATCATTTAAGGTACCCTAAAGTCGGGCTTACCCTTTCGTCAAAGGCTGGCAACGCATCAGCGATTCTTCTGGTATTGCGGATGTCTGACCTGAGATACCGAAACGTAAAAAGACTCTTAAATAATTCCATAATGAAAGGCAGAGTAGAGCTTCACTAAATGTCAAAGAAAATATTGCTCAGTCACGTACTGTTTCAACAAATGAAACAAACATTCTTCTACTAGGTATTATATTTTGTACATAGGTATTCGTACTTTATCGTCACTTACATACGTACAGAATCTTTTTTTGGATATGAAATAGAAAATTTTGTACTTATAGAGCCGTGTGGTATAGCGGCTCACTAAAAGAATACTATCAACCCCTTTCGCTTTCCTTGGGTGTCGTAAAAGGCGACTAACGGACTAAAAACAACAACGGACGAAAAACTTGATATAGAGCCGTGTGGTGTAGCGGCTCACTAAAAGAATACTACCAACCCCCCCCTCTCTTTTTTTGAGTGTCGTAAAAGGCGAATAACGGACTAAAGACTACAACGGACGAAAGACACATACATCCAACAGAAGAAAGCGACGATGGGCTCACCGTCGCTCTCATCTCTCCTCCCGGCCCAGCACGTGCAACACGAGAACTCTTCTCGACCCGTTTTCTCGTGTTTTATTCATTTATCTCTAATGTCTATCGACACTAAAGACACATGGATGCGCTTAGAACTCTACATAATATGTCACAAATAGACTTAATAGTAGTTTTTGCATAAAATGTGGTATTTTTGTTTACAAACCTTAACATGACAACTTAAAATGTTTTTTTTCTAGTAAACATTTTATCCTATATTTATATAGCATTGTGAATGCAAAATTTCAACAATAAAGATATTTATAATCAATTACGTCTTTATCGATTGTTAAATACATGCTTACTTGTATTTCTTTCGAATGTGAGGGTAGACTTCACAGTGTCGTAATACCGCTGGCTTGCAGCGTAAATCAAACTACTAGAAAGAATTCAACGAGTCTTCTTGGGTCTCGGTAGCTCAGCGGTTAGAGCAGTGGACCGTCAATCTAAAGGTCGTGGGTTCGAATCCCACTCGAGCTTCCTGAGACTGGTTGATTTTTTTTCTAGTAAACATTTTATCTTATAATGATTTGTCGTCTCTCGTCCGCGACATATTATTATCTCGTGTTGCGCATGTGCAGTTGCAATTAGATAAAACGTGGACGATGACAGTGGACTGCTTATGTAGTCCTCATTGCCTAGTCTCTGACTTTGGGCATAAAAGTCTATGTATGTATGTACGCAGTCACGAGCAAAAATATGTAAACAATTGTAACTCTTAATACAATAAAATAAGAGTCAAAGTGCCTCACAAATAAACAGAGAATAAGGTCGAAATAGTTATTCTATGTTTTGTCTTTTATACTCTAATTTGAAATTACGTTTACATCACAGGAACAAAACACTGAATAACTATTCGTATCTTATTCTTTGTTTATTTGCAAGGCACAAAGTGTACCTATGTGTGTGTGTAGTTAACACGAGGGACATATTGTAGTTATATATGGTAGTTTATGCCTGGGTAAACATAAAAAAATAAATAAATACTACTCGAAGCATATAAAATAATTCAGAAAATCGATGTTAAAAATTCATAAAATTTTCCGTAATGTTTCGGGCATTTTGGCTTTACTCATTTACGCGTATGGTTTTGAATAAGTAGCTACCGTGGTTGGTGTGACGCGCTTAGTGTATACGCTAACATTATTTCATAGAAATACTAAAAATTAAGATTTTTTTTAATGAATCGGATTGAGATTCGGCTACCTATTGTGCTTCCTTAATTTGTACCTCGGTTTAACTAACGCGCTGTAGACAATTGCTCACGACTATATATACAGAATTCTTATTTTAATATGAAATTGATTGATATAAAATCACACCGTGCGAAGTCGAAACGTTCACTCCCAGCAACTAAGTACTTACTTATTACATCATGTACCATTTCACAATGAAACATTGTAATAATACGTCATGCTTAAATTAAGTTCTCATACGCGAATTGCTTCCAGAGCTGAACGCGATTATTCAGAATGTTGGAATTTTCATAAAGTGTATATTGCCTTATTAAAGTCTGTAGGTATAGTGCTCTCAAAGGTGTGATAATGTATTTTTGTGTCATTGAGTTATAATGTACTACTTACTAGAGAAGACGTCACAACTAGATTGTTTGCTACACGCGTAGAGCCAGCTCGCTCCAAATATATTATAGTCTGTAGCAGGCGCTAGACGCAACAATACGAGTGTATTGTGTTCTATTTTATAAAAATATGCCTTCATGTGTGCTAGAAACTCTTTAAAGAATTCCTGAAATACAAATAAAACTAAACGAATCACTTCTCACGTGTAAATACGCACTAAATTATCGATATAACATGCATTTGACTAATTATTTTATCAATTCGCCGGGACATGAGCGGCGGCCAAGTTTCGGCGCTTTAGACCTTTTGGTCGCGAGAAAAGAAGCGGTCTAGCGCTGTATGTTTGGATTGTTCAGAAGGACGATAAATTATTGTTTTAGCGCTGCAGCGCGCTTTTGTTTTAACTTAAAAAAAAACAGAACACGACTTTTGTTTGGGATAGCTCCTCTAGCACGTAGTACATTATAACTCAATGTTTTGTGTTTGAATTATTCGAGCAGCAGTCGTGAGGCGTCTCATATTTATTGTTTTCTTTTTTTTGTAATTAAGCAAATTCGGAGTTCACTCGAATGTCCTGTGCAAGCTACAGAATCGTTAATTTATAAAGCACACTGTGGATACAGCAGGGGTCTTACATTTTAAACGAGTCACTATTTCGTATCGTTGAGTAACTAAATATTATTTATTTTCTTATCTACACGTACTTTGTTAGACAAAGGTTTCATTGTCAATATGTGTAAGTATTTACGTCATCAACATGCAATCCTAATTTTTTTTACAAATATTAAAGATCAGTTATAAAACAAGCAAGCATAAGCAACATACAATTACGACTATCCCCGAAGGGTTAGTCAGAGACTATAGTCATGAGGACAGCAAAAACTGTCCTCTACCATAGTCCACTTTTCACCAAATAGCGACTGCACATGTGCTCAGCGTAACAGGTGGTGAGCCTTTCGCCGCTCTATGCTGTTGGAAGTATGTTCAGTCTTTAGTCCGTTAGTCGCATTTTACGACACTCAAGGGAAGAGAGGGGGGGGGGTATTCTTTCAGCGCTATGCGACACGGTTAAATTAATTTAATTAATTTTAAAATAATATGTAAAAAATATATTCTGTTTGATATGCCACTTGTTAATACATAATTTTACACTTATAGTTCGTATTGTGATCCTATTTTTAGTTTTGTTAATAAATTCAACAGAAATGTTTCCTCTACTAACATTTTGACTTGCATCTCTCTAAATTAAAATAGCCGTACAGTGTTAAATTTAGAAAAAAGAAAACAGTATAATGAAAAGCTGTTAACTCCAGCCGACCACCGCTGCCGCTCCATAATTTCTATGAAAAAAGAACCACACATTCTGGTATTTGATGTGATTTTTTGCCGCGTCCAGTCGTGACAGAAAAATAAGTGACGGCCAAAATACGAGTAGAATGGAGCCTCGCAAAAAACGTTAGCGTAAATATATTTTTCGGCTTTCTCTTGTTTTTGAAACGCACTCCGCATGGCTGTGCATTTGTGTAGTTCTCTTACTTGATGAAACGCGGAGTATGGTAGAGGACTTAATTTGCGGTCCTCATTGAGTCTCTTTCTAACCGTTTGGGGATAATAATTTTGGGGAAATAACTTTTGCAATGCCGAGCCACTGGATGGGTGACCGAAAAAAGATCTCAAACTCCTGTGTTCGAAGGCACGTTAAGCTGATGGCCCGGTTGTTGTCATAAGATCGCATTGTGGGCAATCTTCCCATTTGTTGCTGTCTATGTGGAAAGGCCCAGCAATGGAAAGTTTAGGGGTTGATGATGATACACATAAAAATAAACAAAAGTCTTAACCGCTATTCTGAAAGGAAGTGACACGTGATTCCTATTTCAAAAATACAATTATGTTTATGGAATCTAATGGTTTATATTTAAGCGTTTTATTAAGGCTTAAATATACTTAAGTAAAATTTTAAACACTGAAAAAAGAGTCGATTCCCGCATGAGGTTGTCGTCTTTTTTCAGTGTTTAAAATTTTACTTAAGTATATGGAATTTTTTAAGTAAATGTTTGTAAAAGTAAATTTAGATTGTGATTTGTTTTACACTTGATTTACATCAAAATAAGGATGTAAGTAACTGCCATCAAGTGTTTCCAACGCTCATTCACTTGGTTTTACAAATAATACTTATGCGTAAAATAATATTTTTCACTATGATAATGAGCGGTGAAAGAATACTACCACCCCCTCTCTTTGGTGGTGGTGTGGATGCACATACTTCTTACGTCATAGAGCGGCGATGGGCTCACCACCTGTCACGCTAAGCACATGTATTGCTATTTGGTGGAAGGTGGACTATGGTTGAGGACTGCTTTTGCTGTCCTCGTCGCCTAGTCCCTGACTAACCCTTCGAAGATAATAGTCTAGTGACGTATCCTACTAATATTATAAACGCGAAAGTTTGTAAGTATGGATGGATGTTTGTTACTCTTTCACGTAAAAACAACTAAATGGATTTGGATGAAATTTGGCATACATATAGTTTATAACCTGGAACGGTTTCACCCGGGAACCACGCGGGTGAAACCGCGAGCAGCCGCTAGTGTATGTATATTATCTTTTATTTATTATATGTATGTGAAACAGTTAATTAAATGTAATGATGACAAGATAATAGTATTTTTATGTTTGCTAATAGATTTTCGCTATCATAATGTGCACATTACGAGCATTATAGTTTAAACATTATATTGTGTGATCTGTCGTGACTGAGTTAGTATTAACTATTCCAGTGGTAGCTATTGTGTCTTCTTCAAAGTTAATTAAAATTATAGTGAATATTTTTATAGACAAGTTTGGATAACGTAGTGGTGCGGTCGGGTTTCGATTTTAAAAGTCAAGCAGCGTTCGCAATGTCACCTGATTGGTTAATGCCAAAAAATTGTAGTCAGAAAGTATTGATGCGTTTATTTCAAAGCCAATATTTTTTAATATTTGAATAGTGAGAATCAAAACTATCTATAGTTGTATCATTACATTGAATGTGAAGTGTTATCAATTTAAAATGAATGGATTTGTCGAAAAAGGTAAGATTAAACACAAAGAGGCGAAGCACGAACACAATTAGTAAAGCTTGAATGAGCTTTTTTAGTTGTTACGTAAGATAAAGCTAAGATCGGTCGACCGTTACAATATCAGGATTATCTGCTATAAGTAGTACTGTCTGTGATGACAGAGCGTGGAATGACCATTTCCGAGAACTGGCGCAGGTGCGTACCTACTTATAGTGCGGCAACTCTGATATTCCATTCATTCAAGGCCATATCCAAAAGCACATTGGTGGTGCATTTTTCTGACTAGGTGCTTGATTGTGTCTGCAAATACTTTCCGCTAGCAAAATGAGAACAATGGAAAATAACGGGTTCCCTCTATCTGGCAGAATTTTGTTGTTCCGAATTTCATTTGGCATAACACACTTGGCATAATTTTCTTTAAACGAATATGTTCCATGCATAAAAATCATTTAGTATAATTATTATTTGGTCGAATGTTTGTATGACCGAATTCCCAATGGCATACTTTTAAGATGGCAGATTTTCACTAGGCATTATTTCATTACGCATAATCTCGTTTAGCATAACACTTATTTAGTGCGACGATTACTCGGCATAATTTCACTTGGCATACTACGATGAATGCAATTTTACATACTATTTCTAATGAATTTTATCGGTGCATATCATTTTATATAATGACATATGAACTAATTTCAAAGGACATAACGTTCATTGGATATAATTTTTACTTGTTCTAAATACACTTCCTATAACAACATTACGTTTATTATTCGTTTGATATAATAATCATATTCTCTAACAACTTTTTCTATAAAGCTATATTGGTAGAATAATCATATTCTATAACTTCATTAGATATAATTTTTGTGTATTCGTTAAGGTTGTGCTAAAAAGTCAGTGACAGAAGCGAATCGCGGCAAACCCGACTCCACGTAGACTTGTCTGGCCTACGCTGGAGTGTAATTTAAGCCCGCGTAGGCGCGGAGGGGCGAGGCGGCCTGCGAGCTGAGGAGCAGGTGGGTTTAACGCCCGCCGCCGCGGCTGAGGCTGGCCGGCGAAGCCGGTCAGAAAGCCGAAGCTGCGGTGGTGAGCGAAAGCCATCTGCGACAATAAGCTCGCGTGGGACCGCCGGAGTCCCGCAGCGCCGGAGCCGTGACAGAAACCATGCCTGCTGCATGCATGCTTGCTTACATGCTGCATGCATGGTTGAATACTGAATGCTTGCTTGCATGCTGCTAGCTTGCTTGCATGCTGCTTGCTTGCATGCTGCTTGCTTGCTTGCATGCTGCTTGCTTGCTTGCATGCTGCTTGCTTGCTTGCATGCTGCTTGCTTGCTTGTACGCTGCTTGCATGCTGTTTGCTTGCTTACATGCTGCTTATTATAGAAATGAAAAGTATGCTAAAAGAAGATTCTGAATATTGACTTTCTGCGATATGATGGTTCTGCCTCTTAATATTATGGATATCGAATTTATGCAATAAAGATGATTTTGAATATAAACTTTCTGCGATATGATAGTTCTGCGTCTTAATTATTATGGATATTAAATATATGCCTAAAGATGATTCTGACTTATAAGATTATGAGTTTTGAATGTATGATTAATGAGTGTGTGCCAAATGATTTTCTGCCAAATGAAGTTGATGCTTTCCGCTGTTATGCATAATAAAATTATGACATAAAAAGTTCTGCGATAAAAGGTATACCCGAAAATAACATGTCCGCGTAACTCTCTTGGAATTATTTAAATGTAGTCCTGCAAATATATCGAAACATTACAAATTGCAGGTTCGAATCCCGCTGCTCAAATAAAATGTTGAACACTTTTTTCCGAATTACAAATTAATGATTTTCAATAAATACAGATATAACATAAGATTTATTTTTCCTACTACAAACACAACAACAATTATGTTTTAAGATTTATAATAACAGTTCGACGGGTTCAGTCAGTGCTATTAAGATTGTATAATCGTTTATTGCCAACTTGATTACAAATTTTCTTAATAAAAAGTTTAACGACCAATTGATCATGGCAGCAACATTGTATAACATTTTAAACTCTTATGGTCACTACAATTATTTTTATGAAAAAACGTAATTTTTACCATGTTTGAGCGGTTGATTTTGAGTCCCCGATAATACCGGGGACATCAAACATGTTAAAAATCCCGTTTTTCATAAAAAAGCAACATTGTATGGTTTAAAAATTGCTCTAAATAAAACATACCTAAATAGATCAACTAGTCTAACCCAACTGGTTCTGGATGTCCTAGATACGAGTGAGATAAGATGGAACGCTACGAATGCCTCGGTGGCAGACTGGTAAAGCGTTCGGACCGATATCCGGGAGATGTGCGTTCAGACCCCGATCGTGGATAGTTTTTTAAAAGCTTTTTTATTTTATTATTATTGTATGATCTAAGCCTTCTCCTCATCTGATGTTAGTGAGATAAGGAAAGAAAAGAAAAGATGAAAGCGCACTTCACTCGGATTTCTCAATTACTCAGAAACTGGCGCTCTTATCTCTGTCGGAACACAGCAATGCTAAGTAGTAACATTAATTTTAAGGGACCCGGGACCTCTGGATTGTAGACTGGGTGGACTCAGAACTAGAACATAAAGGTAGTTAAAAACTAACTTTACCTTACTACTTACTCAATACTTTTTTACAGAAAATAAAGATGACGTCAAAGATCCCATGGAGATTCTCGAAGATGCTTTAATTCTGTGCAAGTTTGGCCGGTTCCACGCCAGGCTGCTATTCACCACCTTGGCAGCTACCTGCTCATCCATGATGGTCAGCACAACCAGCTCCTACATACTTCCCAATGCTGAGTGTGATCTGCATATGACGATTATGGAGAAGGGACTGCTCAGTTCTATGCCGTTTTTCGGTAAGGCCTTACAATCTTCAACATCATCATGAAGAGCAATAGTTAAATTATTGCTATAGCTCTTCATGATGATGTTATATGTATACATCGTAGTAGAAAGTACATTTTTAAAGTTAAAGTTACAATTTTCGCTAATAGAACTACTGTGTCAATTGACTTTGGGCGCTAAGATAGTCTACCATTTTTGGTAAAACCTCGCCTAAATAAAATAATGCCATTAATATAGGCAAAGTTGAGAGTTTAGAGCTTTGAAAATAAAACTAATCTGGATTTTTTTAAACCCCTCCTAACGCATGCTACTGAGCCTGACCTTCGACTATTCTAATAAATTAAAATTGAAATGTTTATCTAGGGTTCTACATCTATACATCCTACTTAAACCTCATAGATTTTTAACGACATTGAAATTCATACGAAATTACTGGTGATTTCAGAATATAAGCTCTTTTACCGTTTCCAGGTCAAGTCGGCGCGTCATTATTCACTGGATTCATAACCGATGCATTCGGCAGAAAGATGTTTCTGGTGGGTGGATTGCTGGGGATATTTGTGTGCTCAGTCATGGGGGGATCTAGCCAGACATATTGGATGTTGGCGGTGGGAAAAGTCCTTGAGGGTATTTGGTTAGTATTATTAGGACCTAATAGAAAAAATTACTCTTTTTTTCATAATAGGGTCGTTATCTCACATGGTGTTAGATGATGATTAGGCCAACTGTGATCAAAACAAATGCTCCATAGAATGCAACTAACAACAGACAGCTTGTGCAGGGCATGTGGGGAAAAAACGGAGTCCTTGCAACACTTACTGTGTGACTGTGACTCCCTTGCTAGGAAAAGAATGAGTCTCCTGGGATTGGCCTACCCGAAACCAAAAGATTTTAGGCTCTTCGCCCTTAGAGACATTACCATAGTTATGGCAGTCGTTTTCACTGAGGAAACAAAGTGATAGGACGGGGTTGCACAAAAGATCCCAATGGGTCGACGTGCTGCTGCGAGAGGGAGAGACCTCTGCAGGCCGCACTAATATAAGATAAGGCCGACTGTGAAAGTGCACTTCACCCGGATTCCGATGTAATGTCAGATGAAAGCCAAGGGCTTGCCTGTAGTGAAAATAAATACCAAGATGTATACAGGATGTTTCTTGTAAGGTGTCAAGCCGATGTGTGGTGATAGGGAACTACGCCTATCTATTGAACCCCCATGTATGTTCAGCGATTCGAGCTATAATGTTTTTTTTTTCTAAGTATTTTATGACGGGTGACTTTATTTTTTTTAAGTATCTTTTTTTTCGCGTTAATATTTCTGTACACTTTTTTTTTTAACTAATTAGTCATCTTCCTAATATCAATACAGTTACAAACAAAATAATTTAAAGTGATTTACTACTACGAAAGTGATTTACTAAACATAATACTACGTATTATAATACTTAGAAAAGAAAAATAATCATAACATACATGGGGGTTCAATAGATAGGTATGGTAGTCCCCTATCACCACTCATCGGCTTGACACCTTACAAGAAACACCCTGTATAAGTTCATAAAAGATATGTGTATATTTTAACATCATCATAATTAGCACAGGTCAGACCAGTGCTTGACATAGGCCTCTCCACAAGCATACCAGTGCACCCAATCTTCAGATACCCTATTCGTATTATTAGTCGTATTTTAACCGCTTCTGCAAGCTAGTAGCATAGCCACCTTAGATCCTGACGTCCTGGGTTAAATTCCCAGCGGGGGATACATCTGTGTGTTCGTGGTTGGGTTTGTGGTAGGGCTTGTTAAGTCCACCTGGTCAGCTACTACCATCTTATCTAAAGTCTGGCACCATAACAACAATGTTTATAGATAAGATAAGATAAAAGACGAAATATTCTTTATGTACACCAAATACACAACAAAAAGACAAACACAAAGTAACCTACAATGGGCGACCTTATCGTTAAAAAGCAATTTCTTCCAGGCAACCGTGTTGGACTGGATAGTATTTTTGTGTTCCGATAGTTAAGAGATAAGATAGCCAGTTCCTCAGTAGTTGAGGATTCCGGGTGAAGCGCTTCCTCGTGTACGAAAACTTAATGTACGAAAAAATATATATTTAATTTTTTTTTTCTTCCAATTCCAGCTCCAGTTTCTGTTTCGCAGCGCCATCCGTGATGCTCTCAGAGTTGGTTCACAAAAATGTCAGAGACAGAGTGCTGTTGCTCAACGCGTCATTCGTAGCAATATCGTTGATCATGATAGCCTTGATATCCTGGGCCTTGTTACCCTTCGACTTGAACTTCACCTTGATTGAGGGATATTTTGGTAAATATGTCTAATCTTTAAATTACCGTTAACTGTGTCGGGTATCGGTGAAAGAATACTACCACCGCCTCTCTTCCCTTGGGTGTCGTGAAAGGCGACTAACAGACTAAGGTCTGCACATACATCCAAAGTGGACTATGGTAGAGGACTGCTTTTGCTGTCTTCATTGCCTAGTCTCTGACTAACCCTTCGGGGATAATAGTCGTGATTATATGTATGTATTTAAATTACACCCTGAATCTCCCCTTTGTCTGTTACGAAGATTCCTAGAGGTTGCTAACAATTTGTATTTCTATTGTATCTGGTTTTACGACCGCAGAACTCTTATACCTACTATTCATACGATGGGCAAAGACGGAGTTAGCAAAGCATAAACCAACCAAGAAGAACATAAAGAATTCTCAGCAAGACTACATTTTGTACTCATACTGTCCAAGTCAAAAAGTAATTTATACACAATTAGAAATATACATAACTCTTAATAATATTGCACTCACGCAAATCATAAGAAGTAAAATTAGGTGTGTAAATAGAGAAAAAAACCAACGTAATTCTTTGAAAACTTTTCGTAGTTAGTGTATTTTAATAAATTGTTACTATCTTTTTCCAGAACTGCACTCGTGGAATATATATTTATACGCATGTTCAATGTGTAGTTTAATAGGCGGCATATCGTACTACTATCTGCCTGAAAGCCCCAAATTTCTGCTTTCACATGGTCAAGAAAATGAAGCTTTGGAAGTACTGAAGGACATTTATAGCATCAACACAGGAAAACATAGAGATACTTTTCCAGTGAGTCTTTATTATTATTTTTTCTTTATTTTATTCCTAATAATATATGATTTTGTACCACACATCTTTTGATGCTATGATGGGAATTTGCTAGCTGTAACAATCCAAATGGGTTAATAGAATTAACTTTTCATTTGGAACTATAAATTTTCGTTCTTGGTACTACTTCAACCGAATGTACTTTGTTAACATTTAAATAAATCTATTATATTATACCTACCTATTAAACTCTATGACCGGTGGCACAATACTATGTCTAAAACAGATACTTACTCTTACATACACTGTCTTAAGAAGTGAACATGTTGCATTTTAATCACATGTTAACCACTTGGCTAACTTTAAACAGCTGCGTAGAGACATTGCTTCTCTCAGTGTCTTCTACCGGAATTACTACGGAGAGTGTTCTGAAGAATTTTTTGATCTTATCCCGCCCTCTCCTTTCCTCTCCCGGACTACACGTGCTGGTCTTAGAAACCACCATTGTAATGTACAGACTATCAGTACTCGTACCAAAAAAATTGGCAAGTCGTTCCTCTGTAAGACCATTCGGCTTTGGAATTCTTTGCCGGCGCATGTGTTTCCCAGCTCATACAGTCCTGAGCCGTGAAACGGCATTTATGCAGGCCGTCATGAATGGGTGCGCTCGTTATCGTGCTTATTCCACGGTGGGGAGCGCTCTCATTATTTTGGACTGCATCGGCTGCTTACCATCAGGCAGGATGCAGTCACTATGACGAGTCATAATAGAAAAAAAAACAGTTCTGCCGTTCTTTATTACATCCCTTTTAATTTTCACAGATAACATCATTAAACTCTTCGGGTGCATTCGTACCGACGACCAAAGATAGTGCTAAGAAACAAATGACTAACGCACTGTTCGAAGTTAAGAATCTATTCAGAAAACCTTTGTGTGGCAGACTTTGCTTGTTCTCCGTTATTACTTTTGTGTGTTTATTAGCGTAAGTATTATTAAAATTAACAGTTATTTCTCTTCGATTCTATATAAACAGAAGTGATATTTCATCATACTTGTGGCAATTAATTTGTTTTTGTATAGGTAATGTGTTTGGTTACGTATTAATATATTATGTGAATTCCTCTGCATTAGTCTCTTAATATTATCGATTTTAATTTACAGATACAGTTCCTTAAGAATGTGGTATCCCCAAATATCGACAATTGTGGAAAACTACCGGGAAACCCACAACCAAACCTACTGGTTCTGCGACATAATGACAGAATACACGGAAAGCAACACCAAAGAGTTGGAATATGAACAAAATATAACTCTGCATTTGGAGAACAATCTTACAGTCATGAAATCGAGATCCAATGAAAGTAAAGCTTGCATACCGGTAAGAGATTTTGTTCTATGCGATTTATTCAACACTATGTATACATAAATAAGAACCTATTAATACCTACCCAAAGCCTACCTAACTACATAATATTTAAATAAACATTCCTCGTGGTTTTTTGAGCAACAAACACGCTTTTTTATAGTGTATAATAATATGTCGCAGGCAGATTGTATAATTCGGCATTTTACAAAGAGCGTCGTCTGTTTGCAAACGCTCGCTAGTTTATAAAAGGCCGAAGGCAAATTGTAAGATGTCTCGACAATTTCTAATAATCCACGAAGCCCAAATGACAATTTGAACGCCGTTTATAAAATGCCGCGTCAAATTGTAATTTGTTGTTATGTAGTTCCATTTTCTAACACTTGTGGCGCTGCTAATCAAAACAATAAAAAAGGCGTCGTGCAATGCAAGTGTCTATTAAAGTAAAAGTGGAAACGGTGATGCAAGAAACGAGTGACACTTAAATACTTTTTATTATAGAAAATCAAATGAATTTTCCTTATAGTTATAGTTTAGGTAGTAGGTAGTTAGGTTACTACAGGTATAAATCATGGTTACCCTAATATATGACTAAAGGCCACATGAATACGTTCACCAATTTGCCTTCGGCATTTTACAAAGCAGCGAGCATTTGGAAACAGACGGCGCCGTTTGTAAAATGCCGAATAATACAATTTGCCTGCGACATGTATAACACATTTTTGTAATTTGTTCTGTATTCTGAGATTGTATTTTATGAGAGCAATGTGGTTCCGGCTTATTATTAAAATACTGCCAATGCCAACACATCTCTTTCCTCATGTGTCGTAAAACACATTATATGTTGTATTTTGTTCTGTATTTTATGAGAGCGGTGTGGTGGCGTCTCATTAAAAAAATACTTCCAACCCATCTCTTAGGTGTCGTAAAAGTCGACTATCAGACTAAAGACTGCACATTCATCCAACAGCATAAAGAGGCGATAGGCTTACAGCCTATCAGTGAAATGTGAACTGTGGCAGTGGACTCCTTTTGCGGTTCTCTTTACCTAGTCTCTGACTTAAATTATTTTATGAAGGCCAGCAGTGAAGCGTTTATAGGCTGACGCAACATATCAATCTTCTAAACAAATTCCTTACTTATTTATTTATTTCCAGCTCATCAGCGGTTCAGAGACGTACACCAACGGAATGCTGCTAGGACTGATGTCATTATTAGGTATTGGCATTAGCACGTACATGGTCGGATTCTTCGGACATAAACCCTTGATGGTGTTACTGCTATTCCTCTGTTCTGGGTGTTCCAGTGCTCTTTATTGGACTAACTCGTTGATAACAATCGCCATTTTGATTTCGGCGACGTGCGGGCTAATGCAGACCGCTTTGAGTTTGCAGCAGAACCTTTTGGTGAGAGCATTCCCTACAACGTTAAGGTAAGAAGAAGAGAGAGTAAGGTACTTATTAAATTATTTTTTCAATAGTTTACTTAGATTGTTTTTCAAATGAATTCCTGACGAGCTTCCAACCAAATGTTCATATTTACTCTTTTGCAAAAGGCTATAATATATTCAGTTAACAAATTAGGTAACATTTTTCTCGATCTAAATTCATTGTTTCAAAATAATTACTTGTTGCATGTAGTTTTTTTTTTATATTAGCACACCAATCATTCACCCCCAAACTTAGATTAGCCCGAACTATGGTGACTGAATCACACTAATATTATAAAGGCGAAAGTTTGTGAGTGTGTATGTTTGTTACTTCTTCACGTAAAAAGTACTGAATGGATTTGGATGAAATTCGGCATACAGATGGTTTATAACCTGGATTACCACATAGGATACTTTTTATCTCGATATTCCCACGGAAACGGGAACCACGCGGGTGAAACCGCGAGCGGCCGCTAGTACATAATAAAATCATCCATCCATAAATCCATAAACATCCATGACTCGGTCACAAAATAAATGGTCGTGCTCATGCACAAACATTTGCCCTTAACGCGATTCAAACCCGGAATCGTGGGTTGCATAGTCAGGGTCGCTAACTACTCAAACACCCGGCCGTCGAGTGGTTAGCGACCCCGACAAATATAAAAAAGTGCTCCTACGTCCATTAGCCACTTATCAAGTCCTTATCTCAAAAGTTCTCACTTTAAGTATGCCAAACATTCATTTTCACCTTACCCTGCTCTTCTAATAAAAGGTCAGTCATTGTCTAGATTATTATTCACTATTAATATACCTATATTTAAATACCCTATCCTTCCTACTAATATTATAAACGCGAAAGTTTGTAAGTATGGATGGATGTTTGTTACTCTTTCACGTAAAAACTACTCAATGGATTTGGATGAAATTCGGCATACAGGTAGTTTATAACCTAGATTAACATATAGGATACTTTTTATCCCCATATTCCCACGGGAACAGAAACCACGCGAGTGAAACTGCAATTGGCCGCTAGTATGATATAAACCAATCAACATAGCATCCATTTTTGTACAGTCACGGGTAAAAATATGTAAACAATTGTAACTCTTTATACAATGTAATAAAAGTCAAAGTGTATACATGTTGGTGCTCGTGAAGTACTTAATCGGATTAGTTACTTTAAGTTTGCCATTTTTTTCTAAAGCCCCAATTTGCAATATCCAAAAAAAATTGTACTAACCTATACACATATTGAAAACCTAGTTTTCGTATCAGCTTTCCTACAACTATGTAGGAAAGCTGATACGAAAACTAGGTTTTCAATTAGGTGGATGAGCGATTTCCTATGCTAAGCTTAAGTAACAGGAGAGTCGAGATTTTCTATCAATATCGTCACATCATGCCATCAGCATTTTTTGAATAGGTTCTCAGCGTGAATAATGAGAAAGTTCAATATCCAATTTCGCAGTGTCACGGCGGATGCCCTATAGAGCATTTATTATGTAACATTTTGCGTCGGAGCTCTGTTATAATATTTGAAAGGTTAAGTTAATCGAGTACTGAGGTACTTGATTGTAACGACTTGTCTTCTTTGACTAGACTGGTATATAATCAAAGCTTGTCTTATATTCTGTCCCCTTTTTATTTGATTTGATTGATTTTTTGACAATAAATATCTTAAAACAATTTGTTGAGTTTTAGAATGGTTTTAGACCAATATAATAATGCTGTTAGCCTAAAAAAACACTAAAAAGTAAAGTAAATCAACCATTATATTTTCTGTAATTATAATTTTGCTACAAAATAATGGTTGACGCTGGCGGCTACGCCTGCGACTAATTTGTGAGTTGAATGAATGCCATCTTACGACAACAACGGGGACCAACAGTTCATGTGCCTTACGAAGCACGGAGGAACTAGACGTTTTCATTTTCAATTTGGTCACCATCCAATGACGCGGCATTGCTAAAGTTCTTTAACTGGCAAGATCGCAAACCGAACGCATTAGCCGCCGCGCCATCGAGCTCCCTTTATTTGCATTAAATATTACATGCATACATACTTAAAATCACGACTATTATCCCCGAAGTGTTAGTCAGATACTAGGCAATGAGGACAGCAAAAGCAGTCCTTTACCATAGTCCACTTTTCACCTAAAAGCGACTGCACATGTGCTCAGCGTGATAGGTGGTGAGCCCATTGCCGCTCTACGCTGTTATATTATTGTGTTTTTTTATAATGTGACACGTCATAGTGCCTACATCCTACCTGGTGGTAAGCAGCGGATGTAGTCTAAAATAATGAGAGCGCTCCCCACCGTGGAACAAGCACGGTAACAAGCGCACCCATTCATGACGGCCTATAGGAATTGGGAAACACATGCGCCGGCAGAGAATTCCAAAGCCGAATGGTCTTACAGAGGAACGACTTGCCAAATTTTTTGGTACGAGTGCTGATATTCTTCACAGTATGATGGTGGTTCCTAAGACTTACTTTTATTGCACCAGCACGTGTAGTCCGGGACAGGAAAGGAGAGGACGGGATAAAATCAAAAAGTGCTTCAGAACACTCTCCGTAGTAATTTTTGTAGAAGACACTGAGAGAAGCAATCTCTCTACGCAGCTGGAGGTCCTCAAGAGAGGCTGTAACATCAGCATCTCCAATAATGCGTACCGCTCGCCTTTGCAGTCTATCAAGTGCATCGAGGAGGTATTTAGCGGAGCCGTCCCATAGATGGGAACTATACTTCATACTCGATCGCACCTGAGTCTTGTATGGGCAGTCTTTAGTCCGTCAGTCGCCTTTTACGACACCAAAGGGAAGATAGGGGGTGATAGTAGGTATTCTTTCACCGTTACGCGACACGGCATTAAATATTTATTAAAGTTACCACCAAAATAAGTCGTGGCAAAGTTTCCGTATCGGTAAGTATAATAACTAAGATTGATGTTAATATTGCATTATTAACTTTCAGAGCCATTTCGATGTCCATCATCATTACTGTTGGAAGGGTCGGATCTCTGCTGGGCAGTATCCTCTTTCCTGTCATGTTGACTTACGGTTGCATGGTACCTTTCATCACTTTATCGGTCTTATCATTATGTGAGTACCAATTGGTTTCGGTATTGTATTCCCGTAGAAAAGCATAACGTATTATGAAGTAAACTCACCGTTTTCCTGTGTATATGGATCCGCTTTCTTCATATAATCCACGTAATGGATTTTTACGCAGTCTTTACTGATAGAAATATTTCGAAGGATTTTTTATATAATTTGTAGATATTTTGTACGGATTGACGGTGTTCCTAACTTAGCGTGGACTAAGGCGCGGGATGGCCGCTAGATGTTTAATTTATAAAACGCATATATGTTTTGGGAGACATTAATTTAAGCGTAGCTATTGTACATACATACATATATGTACATTTACAATGATGACTACTTTTGGTGCATAACAAATAAAAAATAATCTTATTTTACTTTTTTCAGCCGTTGCAAGCTTGGTATACTTTCTTCCTAGTCCTACCAAAGCGGACGACAGAAATGGCGACAAATAAATTTATTTTTAATGATGTCTTAGCATTTTTTATTTATAGTAAGTATTACATTAAACATAGTAGCACATCATGCAGTAAAGCACTTTGACACAGAGTGACATTTTGACACTTAAAGACATAGTGACACTTGAGGCCGATTTTTCATAAATACATACATACACATTTTTGTATTAATGATATTATTTTTGCTTGTATTTATTACTTTCTAATTTGTAAAATGATATTTTATTTTTTGTGATGACGTCGCTCCTACTCAAGGCCCAGCTGAAAATCAGCGTTGTGGCGGCGTCTAGCTGCAACAATAGCTGAGCTGGTTAGTTTTTTCGGCCAACCTATTGTTTGATTATTATTTTTTTACTTTTTTATTATTTTTTTTTCTTCCTGTCTCTAACTTTTGAATGATGTAGCCGAATAAATGATTTACTTACTTACATTTAATCACTACTATTATCCCCGAAGGGTTAGTCAGAGACTAGGCAATGAGGACTGCAAAAGCAGTCCTCTACCGTAGTCCACTTTTCACCAAATAGCGACTTCACATGTGCTCAGCGTGACAGATGGTGAGCCCATCGCCGCTCAATGCTGTTGGTTGTATAAGCAGTCTTTAGTCCGTTAGTCGCCTTTTATTGCACCGAAGGGGAGAGAGGAGGTGGTAGCATTCTCTACGCGACACGGTTAGGAGAGGCATAGTGACAGAGAGGGGCAAAGTGACTCAAAGTAACAAAGTGAAACACTATCCCTGCCCATCGAACTTCTCGTGACTATTAAATTGATAATTCAGACTATTTCACCTCATTTCTTCTTCCTTGTGTGACTCTTCACTCATTAAGGTTGGCCGCTAGCTTCCCAAACTCTTCCCAGTCCATTGCGAGGGATTTTCGACAGATTTGATCGTGGAGCTGTTTGTGTGGCTGCTCATTAAAATAATAGTACCAAAGCATCTCTTCTCTTGTGTGTCGTAAAGGGCGACTAACTGACTATACACCGAGATTTTTCATTGGTTTTGGAGCCGAAACCCTGTTCATGTTTATCATCAGTAGAAGCTATTTAGCTTGTAAAACTAAAAATATGAGCATAAAAAAATCATTAAATAAATATCAATATAAAATGTAAGAACCCTTATTACCGGACGCTCCGCCTACCCCGCCCCGCCGCCGCCGCCGGCCGGCGCAGGCGGCCGGCCGGGAAAGTTCATAGGGGTCACAGTGTACTTAGTAGAAAAGGAGAACGTTACTACGTGTTTTCGACAAAAACTCACTTTTACAACTTTTTTTGTTGCTCGTAAAGCGATTATTATTTCATAAATAGGTACAACACTTTTTTTGTATTATAACGTTTTCGGCTCCAATGAAAAATCTTGGTGTATATCTGACTAGATACATCCAACAAGTGTCCACATGGGCTATCACACTCATCACCTGTCACGCTGAGCACAATTGTGCATTTGTTGTTTGGTGAAACGTGGTCTTTTGCAGTAGAGTGCTCTTGCTGTCCTTATTGCCTGGTCTCTGTACTGTAAGACATTGATTACATTGATTATTTTATATTGATGAATATCTGAAATTTTTATTTATATTAATATTTTTTTTATTTTTATGTCCATGTAGTTTTTTATGTTTTTATTATTGTAATGGAAAGTGCCCTTCTATGATAGGGAGGGCATTTTTCAATTCTAATTGACGCTGTAAAAGAAAGGGAGAAAAGAAATGCCCTTGCTGAGTTTCTTGCCGGTTCTTCTCAGTACAAGCGGCTCCCGCCCCATAGTTAGACTTACGAACCGATGGCATAAATGACATTCATAAGTGCTGTAACCTAAACATGGCATAACCTGAATAAATGATATTAAATCTTGAATCTTGAATCTGACTAACCCTTCGGGGATAATAGTCATGAGAATATGTATGTATGTTTGTATGTAGCTTTGATCCCGGTCCATTCTCGTATAAACCACTGCATGTTCTAAAAAGGCCATGTTTATTCGTTTTATTTCACTGCGTCCCGTATTACCCACGTATTACCGTACCTCGTACGGTAACTGCAGTTTCTACTTTGCAATTTCCAAGTAGTTGCTACGCTACAGATAGAATTTATGAAAGTGTAAACGCGCAAACTGTGTTGTGTCTCTTGGGGGTTGAGAGATTCGTTCTTTCTTTTATGTAAGTATCGATCTACTAGGCCTCCTTTATATTTTTTCTTACAAATATCCGATATTAACCGTTTCTGTTAGTGTTGTGGTAAAACTACTGATCTTAGACCCAGAAGTCAAGGTTGTACTATGTTATTTTTGAGGTAAGTAAAAATTAAGTACAGACTACATACTGTCCCACAGCTGGGCAAAGGGCTCCATCATTGAAATCAAGTCTTCGCTACCAGCAGGACTCGAACCCTGGAACTCAACAGGAAAGAGCACCTCCCGGATTGCCAGGAGGATGCGAGTTCGAATCCTGCTCGTTGTGGTTTTTCCGACACTGTCTTTTTCAATTTGTAATTTGTTCGCAACCAAAGCTGCGTTAAAATCATATAAGGTGACTGCTAGAAACTGCAAGAAACTTCAAGGGCTGGGCAGGTAAAGTTTCAACATGACAAAAATGACAAAAAAAGATTGCAGACTAACGTAGGTACTTATCGCCCAGCTGACGCGGACGGGTCAACAGACGGATGGCGGTCCGCGCGTTGTAAATAATAGTTAGTTATTTCATTTTATCTTTTTTATGTTATTGCTTTAAAATAAATTAGATACTCAAACCCTATCAAATTAAAATTCATAAAAGAAATTATTTACCTAATGAAAAATAAAAAATCACTAATTTCTTTTTTGTCATTTTTGTTATGTCTAAAACACTTGACCTGACCAGCCCTTGAAGTTTCTTGCGGTTTCTAGCAGTCGCCTTATATAAACAATAACATTAAAATAAAATAGTTGGTGATTAATTTTATTATTATTGTTATAACGAGTCACACCCGCATCGGACCCCTGAGTAACACCTGTGAGAGGTACACAGCGAACTACGTGACAACTTCCTATAGCAAACGTTATCTGAACGGTCAGTCCCTTTTAAGGTTACCAGTGTCGCGTAGCGGTGAAAGAATACTACCACAACCTTTCTTCCCATGGGTGTCGTAAAAGGCGACTAACGAACTGAAGACTGCACATACGTCCAACATTATAGAGCGGCGATGGGCTCACCACCACCTGTCACGCTGAGCATAATTATGTGCAATCGCAATTTGGTGAAAAGTGGACTATGGTAGAGGACTGCTTTTTCTGTCCTCATTGCCTGGTCTCTGACTATAACCCTTCGGGGATAATAGTCGTGATTATATGTATGTAAGTATGTATTAAGGCGAAAACTTAAAGTTAATTAACAAATAAAGCATCCTTTTTCACTAGTCTACTATGTTACATTGGGTCGGCAAGAAAAATATATTTTTCTTTCAATAAGAAATCAAATCC
Organism: Scoparia ambigualis; assembly: GCA_963921215.1. Lineage (NCBI taxonomy): Eukaryota > Metazoa > Arthropoda > Insecta > Lepidoptera > Crambidae > Scoparia > Scoparia ambigualis. The sequence continues at coordinate 58,026,277 of OY992502.1, read as the reverse complement.
TTTTCATTAGGTATGATTTTCTCACCATATATAAGGAGACTGCTAGAAACCGCAAGAAACTTCAAGGGCTGGTCAGGTCAAGTGTTTTAAACATGACAAAAATGACAAAAAATAAATTAGTGCTTTTTTAATTTTTAAGTTTTCGAATTGTAATTGGATAGTCTATCGAGTGTCTAATTTCTTAGAACATAAGAAAAATACGCACATTTTGTAACAGGAAAATTAATAGGGGTCTCATTGCAGACAAACGTAGGTACTTATCGCCCGGCTGACGCGGACTGGTCAACAGACGGTTGGGTGAATGACCGGCCGCTGCCCGCGCGTTGTAAATAATTGTTATTTTTAATTGTTTTTAATTTTATTTTTCTTATGTTATTGCTTTAAAATAAATTAGATACTCAAAGACTATCTAATTAAAATTCATAAAATGTTTTTTTAAATTAAAAATGAATAAAGCACGACTTTCTTTTTTGGCATTTTTGTCATGTTTAAAACACTTGACCTGACCAGCCCTTGATGTTTCTTGCGGTATCTAGCAGTCGCCTTAAATACCAATACCTAATATATTTTCTTTGGTAGATCGACAATTATGTTCATCACTATTTTAGTTACATGCGTCCATCGCAGTGCGAGCTGTGTGGAATAGCGGATCCCTAAATGAATATTACAAACCCCTCTCTTCCCTTAGGTGTCTTAAAAGGAGACTAACGGCTAAAGACTAAAGCATAAACGCTGAGTACATGTGCAGTTGTAATTTACCCCTCAAGCCCCAAGCAGCCAAATATGGTCGCACCTAAAAAACTCGCTATTCCGTCAGACCCCAAGCGGCCATATATGGCCGCGCTCTCCACTTGACTTTGTACCGTGTAGTAATACACTTAGAGACTACTTTAGCATGAACAAGGTCGATTATTTCGGTTCTGTGGTACATTTTATGCATCGTAAACATCAATTTTTTTTATCAATTCCCGCCAAATCGCACCTGCTGTCAAAATTTTTAGACATTTCGATTCCAAGACTGAGAGGTTAAAGGTGAAACGTGTAGTATGGCAGTAAATTGCTTCTGCTGTTCTCATTGCCTAGTCTCTGACTAACCCTTTGTGGATAATACTTTGCCGTGAATCTATACAATGTGATAGGGGTGGTTCTTCTAACCCGTTAAGGTTAAGTACTACATCTAAATTCATCTACAAAAAGTAACATGGGGGGTCCAACCCCCTCCCCCTATAATTTATAACCATTTTTTTTTAATGTAATGCAGCGCTATGCGATATTAAAGGTTTCATACGTCGTAGAAACATGAAAAAAATGGCAAACAGTAGCTAATGACACTGGTTAACCAATCAATTACTTTGTTCTGTATGTTTGAGATTATTTTGGTTAGAAAAAAATAATTATTTAATTATTTTGTGATTTAAAATCACTTTTTTATGTTTTCACAGATTACTTAAAACTAAGTTGGATCCCCCATATTATTTTTTTTGTCGATGAATTTAGATGTAGTTCTTAGCCTTAACGGGTAAGAAGTACCACCCCTATCACATTGTATATACCTATGTATGTTCCATCACTTTTCATTACACGCCCATAATAGACAAAGCCACCGCGACGTATGTAGTGCAATAATCCAATGCCGTGATAAACCTTCGCATAATATTCGTTTCAGTTATCACGCCTCGAGCCCTTTCGTTCGTCGCCTCCTATCCCTTAGGAGCAGCCAGATGAAATGCTATTTCGGCATAACCAAATATATTTTTATGTTTCCGCCTCACGCTCATTTCTTTATATTCGCTCACGTTTTTTTTTAGGTTGTTGTGGGAAAATGTCGTTCGTAATATTTAACAGGCGTTATTCTTTTATATACCACGAGTAGTTTTACATACATATATAAAACTACGACTATTATCCCCAGGTTAATCAAGGATTATGTAATGAAGACCACAATAGCAGTGTAACGGACAGATTAATCGGTGATCAAATTAATGGTTAGGTACGTAGAGAACGAACAAGTTAATGTAACTATTAGGTTAATAGGTTTGGAATCAATTAGGGATTGGAATTTGTATAATGATTGATTTGATAAACAATAGGGCGATACCGCATCGCATCCGCTTGCGTTTGATTGTATACGCATACAATGTGAATAAAATAAAATCTTAGAAAATTTTAGCCGCGGTACTTATGTAACGAATAAAAAATGTTACCATCGCCTTCTAGAAATTTGCACGTTTGCTACAGCGCCCTCTCTTGATAAAAAACTGAAGCTGCTATTTACGTAATTATGAAGTTTTACTTATTGTTACGAAATTGATTGGTATTGATGTTTAAATTAACAAGTAGCTTCTGTAGAGGATAGATATTCATACCATGTAAGCATAGCCGTTTGCGTGTGATTGTATACGAATAAAAGAAAAACTTAGAAAATTTTAGCCGTCGTATTTACGTAGCGGTTAAAAAAGTTACCATCGCCATCTAGAAATTTGCATGTTTGGTACAGCTCCCTCTCTTGATGAGTAGATGAAGCTGCTGTTTACGTAATTTGAAAGTTTTAATAATTGCCACGAATTTGATTGTTATCGATTGTTATTGATGGGCAGCTTAACAAGTAGCCTCTTTAAATGATAATTAGTCATACAATGTAAGCATAGTACGAACGGAATAACAATAGGAGATAAAACTAACATGGCGATCGTGGTAAACTTGTAAATGTTTTATGGTCGGACAACGTATTGTATTGTTCCTCCGAAACGGCTAAGCCCACGAGAATGGCGTTTATCTAGAATTATGGTAGACATAACGCCCGACGTGGTGGTGAAGTCAAAATTAGCCGCGCGGAATTATTGTAATCTGCACGTAGCATTGTTTAGGAATAATTCTCGCAAAAACTAGACTAGCGCTCTAAGATATGCAATTGCTTAGATGTGTTATAACGAATCGCATACGCAAATATATTTTAAGATAGGTCTAGACTTATATTTTGTTGTATAACTTAGAATCAGAGCGTTTGGATATAAATGGAATTTTAGTCGATTTTAAAGTGTCAGTTCATAGAGGATCTGAATGTGCATTCAGAATATTTTTGTAATTAAAAAGGGGCGACTACCTCTACTTCTCTGCTCTCTAATTGGCTAGAATAATTCAAATCTTCTAGAAGCTTTTTTGTATAAAAGGGCCGAACGGGATTTCGGTCTTCATGTTCACTTCAAGCAGTCTACCGAGCAGCAACTAGCTGGAACCTTTGGAAAATCAGAAAACTGAAGAAGTAATTGAGATATACCTAGAGCAGTTTAGAGCCAGTGTGAAAGTTGAGTATTTAGGGAAACTTTATAAACACTGTATAAATTGTGCTTTGTGTGTGTTCACTTCAAGCAGCAATCCGAGTAGCTTATAGTAGCTAATGAACCAGAAACATATGGAAAATCAGAAAACTGAAGAAGTATTAGATATACCTAGTAAAGTTTAGAGCCAGTGTGGGAAGTTGAGTATTTTGGGAAACTTTATAAACACTGTATAAATTGTGCTTTGTGTATTCTGACTGACGTGTAATTACTAACTTGGATTTGACCATTTATGTACCTGTGTGTGTGTGCGTGTATATAACCTTGTGCGTATAACTTTTGTGCCTGACTTTAATTTGCATGGACCTTACGTGTATTGTGTGTGCATGACCATATGTGTATTACCTACTGTGTGTGTGTGTGTGTATTACCTTATGTGCGTGTAACCTTGTTATATATTGTGTATTGACTATTGTGTACATAGATGTTTTGTGAGTCAAATAAATAAATCTCCGGTCGAGGGGGTATAAGTTGCATTCGTGTTTTGTTCATACTTATTGGCGGAGCACTGACGTCGTGGTTCTGCCAGGAGCCCTACCCTCGACAAGCAGTCTACTCCACCTTTCACCAAAACTACAACTGCACATGTGCTTAGCATAATAGGTGGTATAGCATAAAAATAGTGGGCAGTCCGTTTGATATATCTTTTTAACTCCAACATTTTTTGAATCAGTATTTTATGCAAATGAAAAAACAATAATAACCATAAAGATATGTTGACTATATACTGTGTAACGTCCAATAAAATCTATCTTACGAATACGTCTTACAGTAAAGTTACACGCTTTTCTTTCTAAATTCTTACTTTAAATATTAGTAGCATTAACCGCAACTTTTACTCGTTCTTAATTGCCTTGGAAAGACTTGTAATAACTTTTGACATAATTATCCTAAAAGAATGCTGGTTGCAATGTTCTCCCTTTGTCGGAAAGATACAATATACGACGTATTCCAAACCCAAAACAATTTGAACAGATGCGGCGGTGTCACTGTTTATACCCAAAAATATCGAAATGCCTGTGCCCAAGAACTACACATCTCCGAAGCCGAAGGTCTGGCCATTGAAGTTCTGATGGTTGGCACTATCCTAGCGGTTTATCGCTCACCATCATTTTTATATAAATCTGTCTTCTTAGAATCACTCAGCTCTACTCTTAAATATTTTAAAAACTCCGCAACGCTAATATTAGCAGGTGATTTAAACTTAGTCATACTAGATCACGCTGATCAGGACACGTCGCAGTATTTTACTGTTCTTGCTGAGTTTAACATGTTGCCTGCCATCACGCGTCCCACTAGAATAAATGCATGCATAGACCACATACTTGTTAAGGCTCAGTCGGCTGAATGCGCAGGCATTGTTGTTTACACTAATAATACTGTCCACAGAATTTGCATGCTTGATATGGCCTATACAAAGCCAAAACCGCTTACTTGCCAAAGGCTCAAGTTTAACTACAACGCGATAGCTGATGCTGAATGCATGCTGATGCTGCTTCTGAAAACTTGGGAAGAATAATTTCAGCAACTGTAGACAGACATACCAGTAAGTAATCAGCCATTATTAATGAATTTTAAAACCGTGGATGACTCATAATCATAATCAATCATAATCAATTGTTAAACTCCTGGACTTCTGAGGTGCACTAGGCATAAATATAGGCTCCACCTCAACTGCAGAAAGAATCCTACTGATAGTGTAAAGGAACAAATATATAAAAGATATAGGAATTACCTTAGACCTTCTTCGTCGCTTGAAAACTCAGTATGAGTCTGCAGAACTTGCTAACAACAAAAACAATCCGAAAGGACTCTAGAAGGCTATCATAACAATAAGTAATGCTAAAATGAAAGGTGACTCTGCCAATAAGCTCGCCAAGGCCACAGGGGGGTCTGCTCATGAATCGGCAAATTACTGCAAAGAATACTTTGCAAACGTAGGTGAGCGTCTGGCGAACCAATCACTCACACAAAAACAATACACACATGAGCATTTACTAATACAATGTAGTCTGGGGTCTCCAAGCCATTGTTCGTTCTTTTTGCAACTCACTGATATGTTTGAGGTTAATCGCATAATAAGGCAGCTAAAAAACGACTGTGCTGCTGGCACCGATGGCCTAACTCCGGCGCTTAATAAAGCCATTAAAAATGAAATTATTGAGCCGTCAACATATGTCGTCAATCTTAGCATAAGTACGCGCTCCGTCCCTTCCAATTGGGAAAAGGTTGTGCCTATCCACAAAAGTGGTTCCAAAAAGTGCCTTGAAGGACCAATTTCTCTCTTATCTATGTTTTCTAAGATATTAGAGAAAATTGTTAACAAACGACTGCAGAGTTACCTTGAGGAACACAAATTACTTTCCAATAGGCAATTTGGCTTTCGATATGGGAGATCAACAGCAGGAGATGCTGTGACTACTTTAGTGGAATTCGTCACAGATAAATGGGATAAAAACCATAAATGCATTGGCGTGTTTCTAGACTTGGCAAAGGCTTTTAATACCGTTCCAGTGCAACTACTTGTAAAAAAGCTAGACAACATTGGTATAAGAGGCCTGCCACTGGAATGTTTCCGGAGCTACCTGTCTGGTAGACAACAATGAACTAGATTTGGTGAGATCTTTATTAGCGAACTTCCAATACACTTTGGCGTACCGCAGGGCAGTGTTTTGGGTCCAACTCTGTTCACTCTCTTTCTGAACGATGTTAACAACGTACTGACTCAGGATATCGAAGTCGTTTGTTACACTGATGACACAGTGGCCGTGTTTCATGATGAATCATGGGCTGGACCGTTCAAGAAGGCGGCGTTGGGAATGGATATTCTTAAGAGCTGACTCGATAGAAACGTGCTAACACATAATGCATCCAAAACAAAATACATATGTTTCCACAAGACATAGTTGTCAACTTATTGTTCTTCCACAATACACACTGCAACTGCTCTTGCCAAATCATCGATAGGACGTCGCACTTAAGATATCTGGGAGTAGTCGTGGACGAAAATCTCTCGTTTAAAAAACACATAGAGGAAATTGCTGCTCGAACCCGGAAGCTTTTTTATGTGATGAAGCTACTCGAGAGTTCTGCTGACTCTGACTCTCCATCTCGTGTACACAAGTCTGGTGATATCACTCCTCAGCTACTGTATGTGTGTGTTGAGAAGTTCGCAGTCATGTTGATCCTGGAAAGAGCTCAGCGTGCTGTTTTAAAAACAATGTGCAGCAAACCTTTCCTCTACCCTACCGGTGCGCTATATACGGAGGCACAGGTTTTAAGTATTCGCCAGATGAACATCTTGAAAGCCTGTATCAAAGTGCATCGCAAGGTATTGAACTCATCTGAATACTCTACTTTGTCACAAAAAAGAGTATTCAAAGCACCAACAAGGATATTTAAATAAATCAATAATAGTTACATTTTTATTGTAGGAGAAAGTCCTTTGTTAAAATTTAACAAGCGTTTTTGATTTTACGTACGAATTGTGTAGCTATAATTTGTTCCCAATTGTTAATTTGCGAAGTGTTTAATAGTAGAAATAGTTTTAACCAAGCAATCGAAATAAGCAACTAAAAGTAAAACTTGTAATGTTTCTGACAAAATCCATAAGCATCGAAAAGTTTTGAATAAATTACTTACTGTTCAAATAATTAACTGGCAAAAAAATAACAGCCTCTGTGGTCTGGGGAGGTTTCGATTCCCAGCCGAGGGTACATGGTAACCGCGGTACATTTACTAAAGTAAGAAGGCCAAACGCATCTTCATTAAAGAATAATAAATAAATCTCATCCATACAAAACAGGTTCCAATCGTCAATGCACAGTTAAGTAATCTTTTCCAAATATAAAGTCGATTATATTTGCATACGCTACAGCATTCATATTTAATATTGTGCACTTTCAATAAACTCCAATCGACATCGCCTTACACAAACTAGCTGATGATATCATCAATATTTTCTCACATACCCCACTTTGTGTTCCGCGAAATTGTGTAATGAAAAATTCCATTTGGCCCGTTATCAGATAAAAGGTTCCATCCCAAATGAAGTCCGCGTGTTTGCCTTACCGATCAGCGTAATGATGTGTTCAATATTAATACGTCATCTCTCAGCTCATCACTGTTTGACAACAGACTTGACAACGCATTTTGTAATAATTGTCTTTAACCGTCTCTGTAGTCTATTGGTTAGATCACTGGTCAAAGACTCAGAGGTTCCGGGTTCAATTTTGTACATCCAGGGGTTTATTTTTTACTCGGTTTGGTTGGCAGTAGTGCTTGTATAATAGTGCTTGTGCTAAGTCTATCTGACTAGCTACCACCATCTTAACTAAATTGTTACAAGCATTGCTATGTTCCGAAAGTTAGAGATAAGATAGCCAGCTCCTCGGTAGTTGAGGAATCTGGGAGAAGTATGCTTCTACCTCCATTGATATGGAGGCCAAGTGCTTAAACCGTAGTGGAAAAAAAATTAAAAGGTTTATTTTTACAAGCTTTTATTTAACTTGCACTGTTCGTATGTAAGTAAGTTGTCTGTCAAAATTTATGTTCTTGTAGTTTCATTGCATCATAATATGCCATCTCTAGGATTTTTTCTGTGCTCTAGGTTTTAGAACGGCCTTGCCGGTCTTTTAAGAGAACGCTTTTCACCCAGCTCTTCGAGTTTTTGTATGTAATCGATGCTCGACGAGATTCTGGAGATAGAGGTATATAAGTACATATAATATAATTTATATTTTGACTAGGTAATCGTGCGAATCAAACATACGGTCCGCCTTATAGTAATTAGATTAGATCGGCCGAATAATTCTTGTAGCATGCCCCAGTCAGTTTCTATTTAACTTAGGCGATTTTCTTGAGACTTACTCGCTGTAAGCTAGCGTGGTGGGTTATGGCTTAATATCCCTAATGTAGACATCCCTGGGCCTTCTGAGGCCTCCGATCAGGGGTCTAAAGCTAGCTGCGGTACGCAGCGGTTAGACTTACTAACTAAAATTTATGACTATGTACTCACCGAATGATGCGATGGTTGAACCGCCTTGCAACCTGAGGAGAGGACAGGGGGGGGGGGGAGGAAACGAACGATGGTTGCAGCCCAGCTGTCGTGGTGTGGCTCCTGGCCTCTGGCAGCGTTGCCACGACGGCCGACTCCAAGAGGCTGTCCAGATCGCACCGTCCCACTCGCCGAGCAGCCGCCTCCTCCACGATATCGCCGGGAACCGGTTCCCACTAGCTCACCACGCGAGGCTAACAGTGCCTGCTAAACGCGAGGTAATGTTCGTAATATACGCGCTGCCGTCGCGTTTGTTTGTCCGATTAATTGAACATCGCAGCCTCCGATGGCTGTTTACAAGGAGATTGACGAGATTTAAGCCGATTTCTTGTCCGCACAACTCACGCCCGAAACATGTGGTTAGTTTTCCCAACTGAACACATCGAATTCTCAATAAACGCGAGCGCATGTTCGACCGACAGGACTACAATATAATGCGCGCACCTTAATCGCGGTTGTTTTTACACCGAAGATCTGAGGCTGTTCCCCCGATAGAATTCAAACCCAGCAAACCGTAAGCAGACCTTCGTCCGCCATTCCCGAAAAACGAACGGAACCAATTAATGAACTGAATGACATACGAATGTCACTGTCAACTGACAGTTTTGTTTTTATATTTTCTCTGTCTTTGTAGCAGGCAAAGTACCACATCCATACTGCCTTTGGTTTTATTCAATCCCCATGTTCCGTTGTCCATGTAGGAAGGCCTGTACCTAGCAGTGGGACGTATAAAGTCTGATGATGATGATGACGATCTTCTGTACAATGTCGGTGAAAAGCCAAGGCTTTATTCAATCACCACGCTTGTCAAATGCATGTTGGTGATCACAAAACTCGGGCATCGAAATATATGATCCGCACTTAACCCGACCTGAGAATCGAACTTAGGACCGAGCGCTTCGCCACTCGAAAACTGAGTCAATTTATTATTAACGTAATATCAATTGACAGTGTCGCGTAGCGGTGAAAGAATAATTTCCCTTGGGTGTCGTAACCTTCTCTTAGGCGACTAACGGACTAAGACTGCACATACATCCAACAGCATAGAGCGGCGATGGGCTCACCACCTGTCGCGTTGAGCACATGTGCAATTGCTTAAGTAAAATGTTAAAAACTGAAAAAAGACGACAACCTCAGGCGGGAATCGAACCACGCACCTTCCGCATTCCGGGCGGCTGCCTTAACCACTTGGCTACCGAGGTCTGGTTTGTCACCCGTCGAAATTTGTCAGTGCTTGATGCTTATGTTTTTTAGTCAACATTGCTTCATCAAATCTTCAGAAGTTTTCACCTCTGAGCACCAGACCTCGGTAGCCAAGTGGTTAAGGCAGCCGCCCGGAATGCGGACGGTGCGTGGTTATTCCCGCCTGAGGTTGTCTTCTTTTTTCAGTGTTTAAAATTTTACTTAAGTATATTTAAGCGTTAATAAAACGCTAAAATATATAAAAAACATTAATGTGCAGTTGCTATTCGGCGAAAAGTGGACTATGGCAGAGTACTGTTTTTTCGGTCCTCATTGCCTAGTCTCTGACTAACCCCTCGGGGATAAATAGTCGTAATCATATTTTTTTGATAACACTTTTGTTTTAGAAATTAATTATATTATTAATATTACATAAATATACATACGTACTTATACATATTATGTAAATTAAATTTCTAAAACAAAAGTGTTATCAAAAAAAATTTGTTCCATTTGAGCGGCGAGGAAAATTGGAAAAAATTCGTTGTCATTCGAGTGCTCGTTATAATATCTGCCGTTGTTTTTTGGCTTCAATAACCAAACCCTTTGATGCGATAACAATGTCAGTCAAGTTATAAAACGATTTTCGATATATCCGGTGTTCACTATTTGTATTCAGGGCTGAATTCTTGTGTGGTATCCATTCAATCGCGTTAGTGAAATACTGCACATACATTCAACAGCATAGAGCGGCGATGGGCTTACCACCTGTCACGCTGAGCACATGTTTTTTTTATGCTTATACCTCCGATATGTGACCGGAGTCAGTTTTTGCTTAGTTATCTCTTTCATACAAGTTCTCGCTTTTATACCTCTCGTACTTTCATATCTCATACCACACTTTCATACATCACGCTTTTGTTCTTTTTGCGGATGGGGTTTCCGCCTACACCTATGTGCCATGTGTATGAAATAATATGACGAAATTACTATTTACCATAACCGCGTCGCGTGGCGGTGAAAGAATACTACCACCCCCTCTCTTCCCTTGGGTGTCGTAAAAGGCGACTAAAGACCAATGACATTGCTAAAGACTGCACATACTTCCAACAGCATAGAGCGGCGATGGGCTCACAACCTGTCATGCTGAGCACGTGTGCAGTCGCTATTTGGTGAAAAGTGGACTATGGTAGAGGACTGCTTTTGCTGTCCCCATTGCCTAGTCTCTGACTAACCCTTCGGGGATAATAGTCGTGATTCTATGTATGTATGCTTAGAATAATAACGCATAAAAAGCGAGAACACGCACGATAAATGAGGCTAGTAAAACCAAGCCATACCATGGCCTGGCACCGAAACGGCTCGCGTCAGTACTAATAATCTAAACTTGTCTATCTATCAACAGTTTCAATTTTGACGACCTCCTTGGTCGAGTGGTTTGTACACCGGTTTTCATGGTGTCGCCATCTCTGAGGTCCCGGGTTCGAACCCCGGTCGGGTCAATTAAGAAATTATTGTTTTCTAAATTGTCTCGGGTCTGGGTGTTTTCTATGTATAATAAGTATGTATTTAAGTATTTTAAGTATGTTTATCCGTTGTCTAGTAACCATTTAACGAGTTTCTTCGAAGCTTCTCTTGGGCTAGATAATTGGTGTGATTGTAGGAAAGATTTATTTATTTATTTATTTATTTAATTTCCTTACTTTTGGGGCAAATCTGATTCCTCTAGCAACATTACTTGTACACTTGTGTGCGTGTCGCCGAGATAGTACGAGTAACTTACTCCTACATCCATTTTTTTCTTGCCTCACGCCATGACAGTTTTTTAATACGAGACTATCGTTTTATAGTCAGGTCCGTGCGTTTTGTCCGTTATTATTTTAAGATTATAAAGTAAAGTCGCCTTTTTCCTGTGTCTGTGGCTCAGCTTTTAATTTCCTATCCCCACGCAATGGAGACGCAAAACTAGACAACCTTTTCTTGCGTTTTCAATTAATACACCTTTCTAAATCCGTTTTGGCAAGACTTACATTAGATTTAAAGAAATTAAAATAATTTCTGTGTTGTGTTTACAAACGTAATTGTGACATTTGCCGGAGACAATTTCTGACAGCCCATAGACACATAGAGGCGGGGCGAAATTGCTATCAAAAAAGATTCTCTCTCTATCTATCGGTACATTCTGGTATGATTCCGGTTAGAATATGAATATGTTATCACTGTTTTATGCGGTTTTCACAAACAGAAAGAGAGATAACTGAGGAAGGGTTTTTTTTATAATTTGAAAATATTTTGTTTAAAATGGCTGAAGTATGAAGGTGTTTCTAAGTTGGCGTGAACGCAAGTGGATGGGCCACCAGTGTAATAAAAAAGTAAAGTCATACATACATTTAATCATGACTATTATCCCCGAAGGGATACTCAAAGACTAGGCAATGGGGATAGCAAAAACGGTCCCCTACCATAGTCCACTTTACACCTAATAACGACTGAACATGTGCTCATGTCTCTGAAAAAACTTATTTACCCAGTAAAATAAAAATTAGAATTTAGATAAAACAGCATAATATGCTGTTTTATCTAAATTCTAATTTTTATTTATAGCACATAGGTGTAGGCGGATGTCCCATCCGCAAAAAGGACAGAAGCGTGATGTATGAAAGTGTGGTTTGAGGTATGAAAGCACGAGAAGCCTAAAAGCGAGGACTTGAATAAAAGGATAACTAAGCAAAAACTGACTCCGGTCACATATCGGAGGTATAAGTATAAAAAAAAATGTGCTCAGCTTGACAGGTGGTGAGCCCATCGCCGCTCTATGCTGTTGAATGTATGTGCAATATTTAGTCCGTTAGTCGCATTTCACGACACCCAAGGGAAGAGAGGGGGTGGTAGTATTTCTTTTTATGAGCCTCAAAGTAAATAACCTATATTATTGTATTGTTAAGGCTCCTTAAACGCCTCGATTAAATACATTAATACCTAGTTGGTCGGTATTGCGTACTTACCTAAAGCGGACGATCACAAGCCCAGGCTGTTTGCCCAAAACTCCGAAATTCACTTTGCCCGATGTAAGATATGAACACCCATACATCTGGATATCGGACCGAGCGTTACACCACTCAGCCACCTATACACATCATCATCATCATTATACATAATATTTACGACTATTATCCGTGAACGGTCCGACTATTATCCTTGAGGAGCTCGATGACGCAGCGGCTAGCGCGTTCAGCTTGCAAGTTTGCCCGCTAAGCAACTTTCGCAATGCCGGGTCGCCTGATGACCAATTAAAAAAACATCTTGAGCTCCTCCGTGCTTCGAAAGGCACGTTAAGCCGTTGGTTCCGGTTGTTGCCGTAAGATGGCAGTCGTTAAAACCCACCAACCCGCATTGGGCCAGCGTGGTGGGTTATGGTTAGAGATGGGTAGTGCTAATAATCCGGTTAATATCATTTGGCTAATAATGGATTAAAAGCAGTTAATAGCCATTAATAGCCGATTTCGGATGGTAACCCTGCTATTAATGTTACAGTAATGATTAAAAATTTCCCATCATGGTTTTCAGCCTTAGGACTGTGTCAGGTTAGTTTCTTTTTAATATCGTCGTTCTTAGTTAGTCAATACAAATAACGTCAGCAGCACGGAAAACTCGGAAAAGACCGAGAAGAAACGCTTGTTGGTCAGACGCGCAGGCTCAACGCTACGCTATAGGCCGAAGCAGAGCCGTTGTCAAGACGACGAAAAGCAGCTTGTGGCTTGTTGTGACAGGAGGTAGCTAGACGGATTACTAAAAATCATCGGGTGCTCCACAGGCGCTAAGCGGCGGCGGCGGGCGCACGCAGTAGTTATCAAGCGCAGGCGTGTACATAAAGGCGGGATTACATATTACCAAGAAACTAGTAACAAGTTTTCTTGCATATTTACACTTCAGCTTTACAAACTACGCTCTATAATTTTATTGATAAGTAGGTAGGTAAATTCGCGCGAATATAAATGTCACATTCTTTTTAAGTAGAATAATCTACGATTATTTGATGATTTTTAACTGATTTTTGTATTATTGTTTATTGACTATATTTAAATATTATTAATGTCTGATTGAAAGGTTATGTCTCAACCACTGCCTTCGCTAGCAACTGCACAGCCGGATGTTCCGATTGCCCTTTTTTTGGATGATTTCCAATGTAGTCAATGTTCTCAGCCTCGATTTTTCAAGGGGTAAAGGGGTTTAAAGATCCACACAGGGAAAGTTCATAAAAATATTGCGACAGATGGCTCCTCTGTTTCGGTCTCCATTTCGCATTCTCATCCTAATACTCATTTGCGGGGGGAGGACGAACCGCTGTGGAAGTTACTAGGCAGGTATCGGTCAGGATTGCCTTTAGTTAAAAGAATTCCACGTGGTGCCAGAACATCTGTCGCCGAGAGATTGAAGAAGGTGGTAGATAAGGTTGTTAATAATAACGAAAGCAAGTTGGGAAGAACTCCTTTGCTTTTCCTACACGACACTACATGCATCAAAGGACAATGATGCATCAGTTTCTTTAAAGATAATTGTCTTAGTCATAATCGAGAATTAGCAACTACTGTTTTAAGAGGGAAGAAGTCCTATTCTATTATCAAGAAGATCGAAGGAAAGGTCAATGACGGGGATTTAAGAGGAGCTGCTCGTATTTGTTTTTCTAACGATGCTATTGCTTCCAACAATTTGAGTACATTTCACTCTTTGGCCTCAAAACATCCAATAATAGATGCAGAATGTGAGCTGCCAGGACCGCCTGATGAAACGGTTCATTCCGTACAGGTGTCCCGAGAAGATGTGCTGGCTGCAATCCATTCTTTTAAGAGTGGTTCGGCGGGTGGTCTCGATGGTCTTACACCGCAACATATAAAGGATCTTGTAGGTGGCACAACAGGCGATGCTGGCAGAGCACTAGTGTCTAGTTTGGTGTCGCTGGTCAATTTGATGCTGTCTGGTAGGGTTTCTCCTGTAATATTACAAAATTTGTATGGGGCCAGTATATGTGCTTTATTAAAAAAGGACGGAGGTATAAGGCCACTCTGGGTGGTGCATCTGATATTGTTTTAGATGATCTAAAGTGCAAAATGCGTTTTCGTCTATTGGGCTAAAGTTAAATACTAACAAATGTGAACTATACATACACAACTCTGTCTCGATTAACAACAAAATTAACTTAATTTCCAAATTTGAATGCTTAGCTGCTGGTTTAAGGGTTCTCGACGTTGGGTCTTTTCGTTTGCTAGGAGCTCCTGTTCTTGATGAGTCTATACCTTCGTTTGTAGAAGAGCAAATAACAAAATTTCGTGAGACCTCTTGTCGTCTTTTTGAGGTGAACGCTCACATGGCTCTTTTTATCATTAGGTTTTGCTTGTTCATCCCCAAGTTCACATATTATCTTCGTGTTTCTCAATTTTGGAGGTATCCTGATCTTATGTCCAATCTGGATGATCTCATTAGAGAAACGCTTACTATGATTTTAAATTTGTCCCTGAATGACACTGCCTGGCAACAGGCAACCTTGCCTGTGCGTCATGGCGGAATTGGTATAAGGAAAGTGTCGGACATAGCATTGCCAGCTTTTTTGTCTTCCGTAGATGCTTCGGGATCCTAATGCGATAGTATTCTCAACCCATCTGTGGGTTCCGTTGGGATCATAGGACATTCGGAGGCGAAGGATGGGTGGCTGTCGCTGTGCACCGAGCCAACCGTTCCAACTATATTACATTCGCAGAGACTATGGGACGAGCCTCTTTGCAAGCGCACTCAGCGGGCATTGATCGACAGATGCGACAACAAGGTAGATCGCGTCTGTCTTTTGGCGGTCTGTGAAAAAGAGTCAGGTCTGTGGCTGCACGCTTACCCTTCCGTCAACGTCGGTACGTTGTTAGATAATTGCACCCTTAGTTTAACGTTAGCTTTTCGTTTGGGCATCAGGACTAACGAACCACATCGATGTCGGTGTGAATGGGTAACCGAGCTGGGTCACCACGGTCTTTCGTGCCAAAGGAGCGCAGGGCGAATTAGCAGACACGCTACAATTAACGACACCATTCGCAGAGCTTTGGTGACCGCTGGTGTGCCTGCAATTTTGGAACCGAACGGGGTTTATATTACATTCGCAGAGACTATGGGACGAGCCTCTTTGCAAGTGCACTCAGCGGGCATTGATCGACAGATGCGACAACAAGGTAGATCGCGCCCGTCTTTTGGCGGTCTGTGAAAAAGAGTCAGGTCTGTGGCAGCACGCTTACCCTTTCGTCAACATCGGTACGTTGCTAGATAATTGCACCCTTACTTTAACGTTAGCTTTTCGTTTGGGCATCAGGACTAACGAACCACATCGATGTCGGTGTGAATGGGTGAACGAGCTGGGTCACCACGGTCTTTCGTGCCAAAGGAGCGCAGGGCGAATTAGCAGACACGCTACAATTAACGACACCATTCGCAGAGCTTTGGTGACCGCTGGTGTGCCTGCAATTTTGGAACCGAACGGGGTTTTTGCGATCGAATGGTAGGCGGCCTGACGGAATGTCGCTTGTACCTTGGAGCATGGGGAGGACCCTAGTTTGGGACGCGATATGTGTGGATACTTTAGCTCCCTGCCACATTGACAGAACGTCGTCTCAGCCATGCGCGGCTGGCAAAATAAAACTCGCAAATATCGGGATTTGGCTGAGACATACTTTTTCCTCCCCTTCGGAGTAGAGACAATGGGCCCATGGGGACCAAATGCTAAGTTATTTTTAAAAAAATATCCACACGCCTGTTTGAAGCAACGCGAGACCGGAAGGCTGGCAATTTTTTCGCTCAGCGGATAAGTCTAGCTATACAAAGAGGCAATGCTGCCAGTCTTTTGGGTACCTTGCCTCGAACAGGCGAGTTAGTTTAATTTTTTATTTATAAGGGAGTAGTTTTTTCTTTTTATTTGTTGTTTTTTTTGTGTGTAATTAAGTTATATTGTTTTTGTTCTCCTTTAATGTTGTGTTTATTATAATCAAATTTTAAATCTTAATAAATACCTGTTTATATACAAATATAATAAAGTAATTTAAAATTAACCTGGCCTATTTAGAAATTTTTAATCAGCTATGTACGATTTTCTTTTTTCTAATTGTCAATCATTTGCGACGATTTTTCGGTAAGTTTTATATTTTATTGCGTTTTTATGTTTTTTTTTTAAAAATTATCAAAAATATTATTACTTACTAAAATAAAAATAAAATATTTTTTATTCTAATTACTGCTAGATTCACTAGAATCATCATTTCTAAGGTTCGTTATTATATGTGACATTTGATCGGACTGTAATGGGTCGATCAGGTTCTTATCCTGTGTATTTAGTTGTTCATGTTCATCACTGTCTCAGGAGATTTGTTCAATTTCTAAGTTTGGAGAGCAAGGTTCCAAAAAAAATCTAAAATATCAAGGTTCAATCAATCAAATTGTATGAAATTATTAATAGCGGGGTTATTAGCCAATGGATGGCTAATAATGGCTATTAATGGATTATAATCGCTAATAATCCAAACAATCGGGCTATTAACCCATCTCTAGTTATGGCTCAATATCCCCACGTGCTATTGTTCACGTAGAAGGCCTGTGCCCAGCAGTGGGACGTTTATAGGCTGATGATGGTGATGATGATTTCTAAAGGGTGAATCAGAGACCAGGCAATGAAAGCCGCAAAGGCAGTCCACTGCTACAGCCCATGTTTCACCAAATGATAACTGAACTTGTGCTCAACGTGGCAGGTGGTCAATCCATCGCCGCTCTATGCTGTTGGATGTATGTGCAGTTTTTGGTCCGTTAGTCGCCTTTTACGACACCCAAGGGCTCTTCCCTTGAGGAAGGATAGGGCGGTAGTATTCTTTTAATGAGTCGCTACTAACACAGCACCAATACACAATATAGACTAAAAACAGCCAATATAGGCT
The DNA here is from genome assembly GCA_963921215.1 of Scoparia ambigualis. Taxonomy (NCBI): domain Eukaryota; kingdom Metazoa; phylum Arthropoda; class Insecta; order Lepidoptera; family Crambidae; genus Scoparia; species Scoparia ambigualis. The sequence goes on along the minus strand of OY992502.1, from coordinate 58,008,743 downwards.
AGGGGCAATCTACAGATAGGTTATCTGTGGTGCAATCTAATGAATAAAGAAAGTTACCCCGATTCCCTCTAAAGTTTACTCTAACAGCTCGAACTTCAAATTGCTGCAGCGAGTGAGAGCTACCGCAGTATAATTGTTTGCAGATTTTATCGGGACTGCATTCCGAATGAAAAAAATCACGGAAAACTGGGTTGTTTTGACTAAGTTAGTTCCATCCTAAAATATTGCAGGTTGGTTGAATCAAATTTTGTTATTTTGTGATTTAGGAATTTTATCGACTCACGTATTTTAGGTTTTATCAATCATTATGGTTTTGTTTTTCATGTCAGTTACTGACTGAACATTCTAGAATTTGAGGATAGATTAAATCAACTTATTTTTTTCCGGGGTTTATGTTATTCAACATCATCTTCTAATTTTTATATTTTCTTCTTAGCAAATTATAAACTATATAACATAGCATTTTTAAGTTAGTTCTAAATTTCAGAAACTATGAAACCTTCATCTTATTCTGCACAACAATTACAAATCGGTGACGTTTCATTTCAAAAATATTCGCGCAACAGTGAAATTCTTCAGCAGCATGTAAGACACGTATACACAAGGTGTACATCTTTCAAATGTTTAAAATTGCGACACCGCTGCACAGGCAAAGAGTTCTGAGTTTGCATAAATATATGAAAAATTTCCAACCGGCATCCGATTCAATTCCTATTGGAATCTTTTGAGTGGCTGTATGGCGTGTGATTCGTGCGCGGCGATATTCTTTATGTTGTTGTTTTTTTATTCTGATTTGGCATATTCTTTATCATATTTTTGTTTCTGATTATGAATACGAAAGCGAAATATTTTTAACAACGAATGTTATTTAGATATCATAACTCGTTTATATATTTTTCAAAGATTTGTTTAAAGAGTTGCTCGAGATACTTTAAAAAAAAACTACAATAATCACATACCGACTAATCAAAGGTCGCTTTTTCTGGAAGAAGATTTTCTACTGACCTCTAAACCTCCGCCAGAACACAATATACACATTTTTTAAAGGACCAGAATATATCATACCCATAATCCTCCTGACCACATTACTTTTCCCTAATAAAGTAGCAAAGTCATTCCGGTCCCTCGACTACTTCGCTGTCTGCATAATAACTTTGCTAAACGAACGCTCCACTAAACAGATTGTTCCTAAAGCCTCTGTCAGTAGTCTAGCTTAAATAGGCTCGACTCAAATAGGCTTCCGGACTGTGGTGGGCCACACGTTTACTGGCTACTTCGACGCTGATAAATTAATTACATGCACTACTAAATCTCTGGATTGGTGGATTCACTGGAAATGTCATTACTGACTTATGTCACATCAAGTTAATAATCTAGTTTCTCTGCATTATCAAATAACTTGTATTTTTATTTACATAATTTAAACTTTCAAAATTTTATTGATTTTGATCCTGACCGGCCGAGAATAAAGTGTCTTTTTTTTTGTCTGAATATCCTGTAATCTCACTCGATCTTCCATGAATGACAATGATGCTTCTTGACAGAAATGAATGTTAGTGTGAGTAGTATAATATTATTGAAACCGTATTATTATTTAGTAATATTATACTTACTACTAGTGTGGTCGCCATCCACTTAGATAGATGTGTAGAATCTTATATGAATTTGAAAATCTTGTTCAAAAGGTAAACAAAGACAATAATATATATTTTAGATTATGGCACCACCAGACAAATCTCGAAATTAAAAAAAAAACAAAAAGAGAGAGGTCTACGTTATCGGAATAAACCCCATCAGATTTAGTGAATCACGATTCCAGTCACCGATGAACACATTTATATGCACCAACGTACAGAAACCGTACTTCAGTGATAACATGGGTCGTATTTATAGTACATTCGACATGGTATGCGTCTCAGATGTTATGTCGAACTACGTTTGATATCCGATGTATTCTGGACACGAATAACCTCTGACCCCATCGCCGGATAGACTACGCCCGTAAATTGCGAAAGGGTAAATACGGTAACAAAATATCTTCGTAACTTGAATGTTTTACATAAAATATTTTTTTTAAATAACAACGGATTTTAATAGTTTGTTTGTAACCAGCTTAATAACATTATCATGAACATTGATACACATTTTGCCTGACCTAGGAATCGAACACCGGACTAGAGCCGAGCGTTCTCATAAAAAAGGTTTATCGAAATTTTTAAGTTTCTCTCTTCCATCTATAGATTCACGACTATGCAATGGGGACTGCAAAAGCAGTCCTCTGCCATAGTCCACTTTTCGCCAAATAGCGACTGCACATGTGCTCAGCGAGACAGGTGAGCCAATCGCCGCTCTATGCTTTTGGTTGTATGTGCAGTCTTTAGTCCGTTAATCGCCTTTTACGACACCAAAGGGAAGCGACACGGTTATCTTCCGATAACAGTGGTCAATAATTTGAATTTATACTTCATAAATTCATAATACATTATAGTTTGCAATAAATATAGTGTACAGTATGGACGGTCAGATTGGTCTTACTAGTAAGCCAATGTTGGCCCGCGGGTCGCAATTTGGAAATCTCTGGCACGCAATTAGATTGGAAACCGCAGCTCCAAAGCCTTTACGCTACTACGCTTTAGTAGCGACGGATAAATTTGTCACCAGCTTCAGTATCCGCATACGGGCGAAACGATAAACGGTACAAAGCACTAAAAGGTAGTTTGTGAGTTTCAATCGTATCGTAACTCGATTGGGTCGTAAAATACACGACAGATTTTTATGAAAGTCAATTTACTTTTTTTATTTTAGTTTCTCTCGATGGTGGTAATAGCTCAGCGATCTGTATGTTCGGGAAGCGATCGTGAAGGTTGAGCTACTCTCACAGTGGCGGGTCACGAGATGGGTGACCAAATTAAAAACATCTTAGGCTACTCGGATTGACTGTTGATACCAGTTGTTGTTGTACGATAAAATTGGCTATTTGACAGTTGTAACATTATAACATGGCGGATATGCTTATTTATAATTTAACGATAATTATCCAATAGATCATTTGTTAATATTTTTATTTTTACAAAATAAATTTGCGATTTTTTATCTGTGGATTACAAGACCCGAAACACGGGCGGCCATTGTTGAGCTTCGCTACGTCACAACTCACAAAATAAACAAAAACTATCCGTCAGGTTTCAAGTAAAATTTGTTTGTTTATTGAGGTGTGACGTCACAGGGCAAAATGTCACGTGACCAACTTTTGACACGTGATAAAATTTGAAATTAATGAAGAAAAATTTGTTTTTTTCTATTAAATAACGCCTTATGGAGAAAAAAAATATTGTAAGAGGTATAAAATAAGCGTTTGTAATTTTTAAAATACTTTTCCGGAAGCTGTCAAGTAGCCAAAATTGTACCTACACACTAACTTAAATTTACAGGGGCAGCGTGGTGGGCTATGATCCGATCGTTAATTGAAAAATACTTATAAATAAACGAATGGCTATTATGTAAATATATAGTTATGACTAACATACAAGTAAACATTATCGTGAAAATTAGTGCAATGGTGAAGAGGTATTTACCAACCAGCGGGGTGATGTGGGCTGAGAAAGATACTAAAATAGAGAGGAAAGAGATAGTTATACAGTATAAAAACATTTATGACCTAATTTCTGAACAATATTACACACAGCACAAATTAACCAACGGCTACCAAATATTTACTACCCTATTACGTTGTCAACAATACAACATAAGTCTCTAAAGTCGTTTCCATCAAATCCGGGCATTCAAAACCCAAATATCCATTGACCTGGGCTTAAATAGGACGCGCGTAGTCGCGTTGATTTAACGCCGTTTATTCCCAAAGCACATTGCGGCACCGTAGCTTAATGTCTGATCTCGACTGAGCATAAACAGTGTAACATTGTTATAAACTGTACCTATGTGATGTACTTAAGTCTGTGTCACAGTAAGCTATGGACAAAGAAAAACTGCACTTTTTGATTGTGAAGCTGGGAGCGACCCAATAGCGTAATTTGAACTGCGGCCACAGAAAACAGTACTGCCAACGCAACCGAAGAAACGCGCGGCATAAACAAAAACAAGGAGATACAAACGCTGCCGCTGTGCCAGTCGCCTCAGTATGTGGCGTGGGAGGGCGTAGAAGAAATAATGTGACCCTACTTGATTTATTAATAGATTTATTACAGGCTCATGCCGATCTTAGACACTAAAATATTATAGACAGTAATTACGAGTACTTACTCGTATCTGCGGCAGTTATTAAACTATACGCACCGTAAATACGGTATAAAACGTGTTTATGTAGTAAATAGGTAAGTTATAGTAAATGGAGTGATTAGCCCATCATTGTCGGGCTATAAACGGCCCACTGATGGGCACAGCTTTCCAATATGGACTATTGTACCATTGTTGTTAGATTGCCAATGTAAAATTGTATCTCTGTATTTGATGAAGGTTAATATTCTATGTATTTTATTTTATTTTCTGAATATGCATACATACACATCATCAATGCAATTACCATTTTACAATACAGTACAATATACAATACATTTTTTTTTCAATTGTTATCGACGATGTATAAAACGGAGATAAGAGATGCCCTTGCTGAGTTTCTAGGTTCGTCTTAGTACAAGGCTCCCGCTCCATAATCATAATGACATTCATAAGTGCTGTAGATTACGGCTTAACCTGAATAAATGATATTGATTCTTGATTCCTGATCACACCCTATTCTCGGAGGTGTAGGCAGCAACCACGGCTTTGTATTTACCATTCCTGACACTATTATTTTATTACATTAGGTATTTTATTATCATAGCATTCTTCATAATTGCGGTTTAGCTAGTACTCTTGACCTTAGCTTTCAAGATAACACCTCCGATCTGATCGGAGTGCGTTCGCCAAGGTCTTCCACTTTCAACTCATGTTTATATGAAACTAGCTTATGCCCGCGACTTCGCTTGCGGCCCCATCTATCCCTATACCAAAATTCATCTAAATCCGTTAAGCGGTGTATGCGTGAAAGCGTAACAAACAAACTCACTTTACACTCATCGCTTTCTTTTAAAATACTCTTTTTTTGTCTGTTGTGTCAAACCGTGTCACGTAGCAGTGAAAGAATACTACCACCACCTCTCTTACCATTGGTGTCGTAAAAGGCGACTAACGGACTGCACATGCATCCAACAGCATAGAGCGGTGATGGGATCACTACCTGTCAGGCTGAGCATATGTGCAGTAGTTATTTGGTGAAAAGTGGACTATGGCAGAGGACTACTGCTTTTGCGGTCCTCATTGCCTGGTCTCTAACTAACAATTCGGGGATAATAGTCGTGATTATATGTTTGTATGTATGTTGTGTCATAATTATAATTATCTATCTCTTTGTATTATCTTGTATTGAATGAGTGTATTTGTTAATAAATGCATAAAAATGTATAAATGTTTAAATTGAAACACCATAACTGTCCTTTAAAATTTCACTTTCTATCCATTCCAACACGGTTGCCTGGAAGAAATTGCTTTTTAGCGATAAGGCCGCCAATTGTATGTTGCTTTGTGTTTGTCCTTTTGTTGTTAATTTGGTGTACAATAAAAAATATTATATCTTTTATCTTTATCTTTATTTTTTTCTTTCTTCCATTCATTTTTGCATTTATAATATTAGTGAGGGTAATAATCATGCATCAATATAAAATGCAATCGATTTGTCGTTTAAAAAAGACTTGCATTCATTCAGAACACTATTTGCCGAGTTGATTTAATACACCGAATACCCAACGGGCGCTGCATTGCGGAAGTTTTAATACATAATCGCATTCAGCTTGTAAACAATTCGAAAACCTTTAAAGCATGATGAGAGAAACTCGATGGCGAGTGGCGATCGTGAGTGCTAAGCAAGGGATCCCTTTTTTTCGACTAATTCTTTTTGTCCTTATATAATTTGGCATAACGAGTTAGGCATATTTTTTTTTCCATTATTATATTTTGACATAATTGGTTTTTGGCATACCTACTATTTCAGTAAGCATAAATTATGGTTTAGGCTAATGTTTTTTGCCCAATTTTTGATTTGCATGAATTTATAAGGCATATTGTTTATTCGAGTAATAAAGATCTGGTAGATTAGACAAGACCGAAAAAGAGGTTATAGTTTCAAAATCCGCTATAATTTGGATTGGTTTTTTATTAGGAAAACTAACACTTTGCATAATTTTTTATTTTATTGGTAGCTTTTTGAGTCTGACAAAAAAAAATAAGATATTAGGTATATCAATATATAACTTGGGTCGCATAGCGTAATAGTAGGTTAGGGTGCGGCGGGGGTGGCCCGTTTATTTTATATACGATACCTAAGTATTTTGTTAAAATTTAACAAAATACTTAGGTATCGTATATAAAATAAACATATTAGCGTATGCAAACACAAAATTTCCAAAACTTACTTTTTCCCTGTACCTATAATTATTATGCTTATCAAAATTATGATAAACTTACGCATAATTAATAAATAATAATTACTTATGCGTAAGCAAATTTAGGCTTTAGAATATGTATGCTTAACAATTGTTATGCATAAAGTAGTTATGCTTTAAAAAAATGTGCCTAAAAAGTTAAACCAAATTAATATTGTGCGTAACTATTATTAAGTTATGTAAAAGTATGCCATGTTAAATTATGACATAAAATTTTATGCAGAATAATAGGGAATCGCTAAGCAACCTTCCCAATATCGCGGCAACGGATTGGTGACCAAATAAAAATGTCTCGAGATCTTGCTGATGATATGAGCTGTGGAAGGCGCGTTGGTCGCGGTTATTGTTGTAAGGTGGCAATAATTAAAACCTAAGCAGTTAGGCAGTATTTGGCCAGTATGGTGTTTTATAGCCTGACTTACCCAACTGGTACGTGTGATAATGCCAATACAATCAGAAAGCAACAGGGAATTTTGTAGGGATTTTTGGTAGACCTTTACCAAATATTTTGTGAAACTATGGGTAAAGCCCTCTCCAAAAATAATAAAAATATAATTTACATGTGGAATGTTCCCCCAGCTAAGCCGACCGACCCATACATTCATGGGTCGGCCGGCCCAAAATAATATACCATCATTATTTAAAACAGCTAGTTGCTATAAAGTAAATATCCAAAAGTTATAAAAATCAAAAAAAAAATTGGTTCAGACTTATCTGAGTAAGCAAAAACAAATAAAGTAAACTCAAGTAAAAAAATTTACTCATACACAACTTGTTTTTACATAAAATATATTATTATGTAGGTATATATTTCATTATTTAATAACGATTTAATGAAGAAAAGATACGCACCACCAAAACAATTCATTGTCCTTCCAAAAGCTCAAATAAGGAAAAAAGAATTTAATGAAGCCATAGCTTTCATACCGCTAACTACCATAATCTATCTGAAAGCGAAAAACCAGAGATAACAATGAACAGGATTTTATCTTTCTACGAAAAGAAAGACACCACACAATAGTTCAGCAATAACCCGCAGTTGTGATCTCAAGAACAAAAGGCGATCTTGATATCTTGGCCCTAAAAATTGGCTTTCCTATCACAACGCTGTCGTCCCCAGCCTTCGTCCTTGCTTAAAGCACTGACCACAATGATACAAAAGTGCAAGAGAAACGCAGCTTTAAAACATTGTATTGTATCGAGAAAATTGCTCCACACACGCTCGATACTGCAAGTTCTATGTGAGCGATTTTCTTGGAACCCGCAACTTTCCTGTTTCACAAAAAGGAAGCGCTTGGCTTTTAAAGAAACTAACAGAATAGGGAAGAGAAATAGAGAAAGTATAAAACTAATAATCATTAATTAAGGTATTTTTAATTACTAAAAAACTGGTGTGAAACTCCACACACGCTACTTTTTCGACTTATATTTTGATTACTGAATTTCTGGTAATGTTTATTTTTAATATCGTAACGCGCATCTTGTCGTAATTTTTTAACTGTAATTCAGTCAGTCGTTTTCGTTATCGTTATGTTATCTTGTCAACCAGGCATGAAAAAATAATCTACCTTCAGTGTAGATATTGTTAACTTTTGCACTATTTCGCTTTTTTTCCTTCGTAAAATATCCAATTCTTTTTTTTCTTCTTGTAAGTAGGTGCTGGTTTAAACCTCGTCTGCGATAGTTATTTTCTGAGACAATAACGTAATTTTATCGTCAGATAGCCTTAAAACACCGCAGTGTAAGTTTTCATTACACTTTTCCTGCTACATTAATGTACCTAAATTTTTAAGACTTTCATTTCGCACGTACGTTCATTGTGAATGAGACTTAAGGAAACATAAACGAGATAGGCACAGCTTTGATGGCGTTGCACGTCGTGAAAGGCACAGTTATATATTTTTTTTATCGAGCGCTCGTTCAGGTCCACCCACTTTTATATCTTCGGAAAGCAATGGAGTTTTACTATAATTTTAATCTCCAACAAGATACGGCAACTGCGCCGCTGGGAGCGGTGTGCGGCCGTTCCGATCGATGTTACGATGTTACTAGCAACTTGTTACATTTTTATGCAATGTGATTTTTGAGCCGTGTATGTAGCTCACTAAAAGAATACTACCAATCCCTCTTTACCCTTGAGTAAAAGGCGACTTACGAACTAAAGACTGCACAAACATCAAACAGCAGCAGAGCGGCCATGGGCTCATCACCGCCACGCTGAGCACATGTGTGCAGTTGTAATTTGGTGAAATTGGACTACGGCAGTGGATTGCTTCTGCGGTCCTCATTTTCAAGTCTCTGACTAACTCTTTGGGAATAATAATCGTGAATCTTTGTATGTATGTACAGTCACGAGCACAATATGTATACACTTTGACTGTTATTCCATTGTATTAAGAGTCCCAATTGTTTACATATTTTTGCTCGTGACTGTACTCGTATGGGTCCATATTGGGTTGCATAAATTAAAGAGTCATATTTTAAAGCTTTCTTAACGTTTTTTGGCATTATCTACGTTTCGCATAACGTTCAATCAGAATAAATCATTAGGCATACTTTATTTTTCCATAACTTCTTTTATAATAATAATATATCAGCATCAAATTTGTATGCATAAATGTTTTTACAATAACGATAACTACTCATAACATTTATTGGCAGTCATATAGAATACCATCATGTTAATATTTAGGGTTTACCTATCACAAAATTTTTCTGTACTAATTTTTTTTTGGCCGAAAACTTTTTGTAATTTTTTGTTAACACAATTGAATAAGTTTTGAAATGCCTATATTAATGCTACATGATTCATTTTCCAGAAACACGTTTCCAATATTATAAAAATACAACATTTCAAATAATTTAAATCCATAACATCATCGAACAACTTTTAATCGTAGCAACGTTTAAGCATGCAAACAAGCACGCAGCATGCAAACAAGCATGCACCATGCAAACAAGCATGCAGCATGTAAGCAAGCATGCAGCATTCAAGCAAGCATGAAGCATGTAAGCAAGCAAGCGTGGAGCATGCAAGCAAGCTGCAGCATGCAAGCAAGTATGCAGCATGCAAGCAAGCAAGCAAGCATGGAGCATGCAAGTAAGCTGCAGCATGCAAGCAAGTATGCAGCATGCAAGCTAGCATGCAGCATGCTCACCACCGCTCGGCCGGCCAGCCTCAGCTACGGCGGCGAGCGTTAATCCCAACTGCTCCTCAGCTCGCGGGTCGCCTCGTCTCTCTGCGCCTACGCGGGCTTAAATTACACTCTAACGTAGGGCAGACAAGACTACGTGGAGTCGGTTTTGCTGCGATGCGTTTCTGTCACTGACTTTTGTAGCACAACCTTACTGAAAACACAAAGTATTAACTTTTTAATACTTTTATTTTATTTACCTAATAATTTAATAAATTAAAAACCAAAAAAAACGATAATCCGGTTATGATATTTTAGAGAAAAAGTTACTTTGAATTATAATACAATGCTGCCCTTCGCGATTGTCTTAAATTTGTAACCTATTACGTGACCTACTACGTGACCCTGAGTAAAGCAGTTAGTATTTCTGTTGTCTAATAAAAAAATAACCTCGAAATTTAATACAATCGCTATGCTACACTTCATCCATTATGCGTTTCGTATTTTATGAAAAATTCATTTTAGAATTTTAGACGAATAGCAATTATGTTATTTACATTTATGCTGATTAAAATTATGATATAGACAATTAAAGTAAGTTTAAATTATGCCGATAAAACCAATATGAGTTTTTAACACTCTGCTTATAATAATTTACGCGAAAAAACTTTATGCTGAAACCGTTATGCCTAACTACATTATGACGAAAGAGATTATGCGACCGAAAGACCTCCCTACTCGTATAATTAAGTGGTTTTATAAATTAGTATTAAAATATTATGTAAAGAAGTGTGGTGTCAAATTAACAAGCTCGAAGATGTTCAATAATAACAAAAGAGATTTAATAATTGTTTTGTATTATTTTTGCCTGGTGTGACCAGTTGTCAAAACATTTGGTAGCTAAATGCTGAGTAGATACAATTTCAGCGTAACATAAATATTGTTCATCGAATTTTTATGTTGCCTTTATTTGATGCTGTTAATTATATTCTATAAGTAATAAAAACAAATAAAACTGACGAAATTAAAGTGTTACACATTTTGATAGTGCAACTGTATTCCATTATTTCTCATCACGGCACGCAATATATCAAAACTATGTCAGCTTCGATTCAACGAGTCAATATAACGAGCTGTCGGTGTCGCAGTGTAATAATTAATGTCAGTGACGTCACACACGAACAACGCGACAGTCGGTGAAACTAAGCTCCGCTACATTATTATGTTATGTAGCTGTCGACACAGCCGGGAAAGTCCCTGGTCGCCCACTTTTCGCCGATATTCGCTCGCACACGATCGCGTACGCTACTGTACGTACGCGCGCTCAAAATTCAAACTTCTAAATTCAAAATTATTTATTCAATTTAGGCTACAATAATTGAGCACTTATGAAAGTCGCTATGCCATCGGCCCGTAAGTCTAATTAAGGGGCGGCAGCCTTGTACTAAGAAGAACCGGCAAGGAACTCAGTAATAGCATTTCCTTTCCCCCTTTCTTTTACAGGCGTCAATACAAATTGGAAAATGCCCTCCCTATCATAGAAGGACACTTTCCATTACAACATAAAAAAAAACATTTAATACGATTACAAGACAACACAACACGTACAAAAAATATCCAATAAAAACAGGTAGTTATTGCTCAGTTTAAAGTAAAATGAACAACGTCTTATAGTATCTTTGAAACAAGAAAAAGAAAGGTTATTTCTACTAAGTACAACAAAAAATAAGATTGCAAAAGCAGACCAGCACCCGTTCACGAGTATGACAATATGCGAATCAGCCGCTTTGTTCAACCATGTTTTAGGGAACGTAATGACCCGACGCATATGCCACCACCGCAGAGACACTGAGAGAGCATGACACACTCGAGCAACTCCAACAAAAGCAAGAAAGCATTAAGACAACTTTTAGACTGTACTAAATGGGTGAATCCTGGGTGAAGCGTTCTTCGCGTTAGAGCCGTGGCACTTATTTGTATTTATTTTTTCTCGTGACTGGTGAAAACAAAAATTACATGGCAAAAGAAGGTTTAAAAACGAGTCAGTCTATCAATAAGGCACGGTAATTATGCACAAAAATTTATTGTCATAGAATATGTGGTCAGATCCACGGCCGATAAAACAGATCCATGGCTTAAATCCACGGATTTTACAGCCATGAATCTGACGACAATTTAAAATGAAGCTATTTATTTAAAACTATAAATAAAATCGTATTAACTTTGATTTCAATACCTACTCAGGGATGAATACAAATGTTCTCGGGGCAGTTAAGTGTAGTTCTTAATTTAGTAGCAAAACAAGACACGAGCTTTACCTACACCAAATCAAAGTTTTTTTGCGCGAAAGCTAGCGCCACGTCTATCCTGACGAAGTGGCTGCAGTACTACTTGCGATGGTTTGGACCAATCACGGGACTCTTACCACGTATTTAATGAAGTAGGTAAACATAATTTCGTCGCGCGATTCAACATTTGCCCACCGCGTGACATTTTATTGAACGACTACAGACACAAGGTTTTTGATTATAATAAAACAACGAATACATGATTTGATAGGAGGCACTCTTTTCGTATTCAACAAAGTATTAATTAACGCAGTCTTATAAATGTAAAAAATATAATACACAATAATACACCGAGCGCCGCGCGTGTGACATGTAAAAAGCTTGTCATATCACCCCATTATTCAATTTCAAATGAATATAATTATGTAAATATTTTTAACCGCCTCTGTGGTCTAGTGGCTAAGCCACCGGTCTCAGTCCCAGAGGTCCCGGGTTCGATTCCCAGCGGGGGGTACATCTTTGTATGCTCGGTTTGGTTGGTGGTAGAGCTGTTAAGCCCGCCTGGCTAGCTACCACCATCTTATCTAAGTCTTTTGCCATAACAACGATGTTTATAGCATTGTTGTGTTCCGACAGTATAGAGATAAGATAGCCAGTTCCTCAGTGGTTGAGGATTCCGGGTGCAGCGCGCTTCAACCTTCGGCCTTATTTTTTTTATATTAAATTAGCACTTATATATCTTATAAATGCTAATTTAATTTAGTGTGTTGTATATTATAATTTATATTATGCTGTGACCCTCAAAATCAAGTGTCCCAGGATTGACCCAAATACAGTAGGGATAGGGGAGTCGTTGGTGCGGAAATATAACATAAATAGATTTGAGGTAGGACTATTTCAATCTATACAGGCAGACCCGTAATCGGCGACGTTCAAAAACCTTATCTAGTATTATTTTAAACAATGATTCCTTATTTTTTTTTGTTATATGTAAAGGTTCGGATACGATGGGGCTGACATACCTATAATTATTATTAATGGATAAAAGCCTCTAAAAAATTAAAGATAATAAAAAAGACAACTTTATGTATACGCAACATAAATTTTGAGTAGAGACCTTAGTCTGTAAGACACTGCTGATAAAGGCTATCATACGAGCGTAAAGACTAAGAAAATATAGTAGTAGTAGTTTTTCCTCGATTGTAATACGATACACACTCATTACTGTTATACCCAAAGGGGTTTTTTTATAGCAGAAGGAGGCAAACGAGCAAGCGGGTCACCTAGAGTAATCACCGCCGCCCATGGACACCCGCAAGACCAGAGGAATTTGGCTCGTTTCTTGAAGATCCCTAAGTCGTAACGGTTTGGAAATACGCCGCGAGCCGGTTCCACAATACTGTATTAGTTCGAGGCAAGAAATTTCGTGAAAAACGCATGGTAGTATCCCGCTGTCCATCAAGGTGATGTGTGATGTGGATGGAATGACAGTCGATTGCTTGTAGTGCGATGAAGGATATTAGCGGCAGGAGTTAGACTGAGACTAGGCAATGAGGGCCACAAAAGCGTACTGCTTTTGCGTCTTTCTTGCACTTCCGCAGTTTACGTTTCATCAAATGCTGTACATTACAATTGCACATGTGCTCAGTGTGAGAGGTGATGAGCGAATCGCCGCTTGCTGTTGGATGGAAGTCCTTAGTCTGCTAGTCGGGTTTTACTACACCCAAAAGAATAGATGAGCTGGTAGTATTTTTAGTAGGTCGAAGTTTGCCGGGAGACATTAACGTCGGTACCACCGATCATAGAAAGTTAAAGCGTAAAGGTAAATTCTTTTTTATTTTTTTTACCGTCTCGCATAACGGTAAAAGAATACTACCATTTCCTATCTTCCATTGGGTGTCGTAAAAAGCGACTAATAGATTAAATACTACACATACATCCAACAGCATATAACGGCAATATGGGCTCACCACCTGTCACGCTGAGCACAATTGCAGTCGCTATTTGGTGAAAAGTGGACTAATGGTAGAGGACTGCTTTTGCTGTCCTCATTACCTCTCTGTCTCTCTGACTAACCCATTGGGGATAATAGTATGCATGGGATAATAGTATGCATGTATGTTTTTTAATAATTTGTAAAATATTATGTGTCATAACGCAGTAGCTAGTATGACATGGTACTAAAGTGACAAGTTATAATTTTTTTATTTTATATTTCGTAATATTTAATTATTTGCGTTAAAACGCTCAAACAAAGTTAAAGATAAAGAAACGTTGAAATAAAATTTTACTTTAATAAACATAAAGTCAAAAGCGTTGTAAAATTTTGTTGGTCTGACCAATAGGTACCTCGGTGGCGGAGTGGTCAACGCAGCCGCCCGGGTTCGATTCCCGCCTGAGGTAGACATTTTTTCAACGTTTCGTTATCTTTTACTCTTTATAATGAAAAATTATTGGTGCTAAAGATTATTAACCTCTCAGTCTTGGCAACAAAATGTCAAAAATTTTTGACAGCAGGTGCGATTTGGCGGGAATTTAAATTTGCGGAAATGGAAAAAAATAATTTAAAAAAATCGAACGCAGTTCATGTTAAATTTTGCATTCACGATGCATAAAATGTACCACAGAACCGAAATAATCGACCTTGTTCATACTAAAGTAGTCTCTAAGTGTATCAAAACACGGTACAAAGTCAAGTGGAGAGCGCGGCCAGCGCGGCCATATTTGGCCGCTTGGGGTCTGACGGAATAGCGAGTTTTTTAGGTCTTGGGGCTTGAGGGGTTAATGTTAATTAACTTTGCTGAGTACGGCACTCGATAGAAAGATTTTTACATTTACCTGCAATAAGTTTAAAAATATCAAAAGTTTAAAAACAGGTCAAATGCCCGTTTTCACCGAAATCTCCAAATTCTTAGGTGACTCCTAAGCAGGGCTTTCGTAGTTAAGCCATCACCTAATATGACTAAGGAATACGAAAAGTTTTGAGCTTGTTGGTAGAAACAAGCATAATAGTCTTAACCCTACAATGCGATAACGGCATTTAAACCAAACAGCATTAAAGTATTCTAACCAAAGTCAGCGGGTCTCCACGGCCCAGTCCATGCATAACCAAACAGCGTATTAACATATTGAAAGTACCTTCGGACAGGATTATAAAACACAATGAGTACTGATACAATGCAAAATACTGCAATCGCCCGGGATCTGTGTGCAATGTTTGTTTCGAACATTTTCATAGATACGTACGTACACACGGCGTCAGATCAAACTACCCTAAACTGTCAAATTTCTCCAATGAATATTGATCCTTACAACCAAACAATAAAGTTCAAAATTGATTGTATAAATTTGACAGTTTAGGGTAGGTTGATCTGACGCCGTACGTACATAAACCAGTGTTGTCGTACCGAAATCCTTTGGGTGTTTTGCCGAAGACGAAATTCATTTCTGTTATTTTTGTTGTTCGTTTCGCTGCGGAGCGGAGCTTCAATGTAAGGCTGTCATTTGTTTTCTCAGCATCAGATACCTATTGTGACAGAAAAATATCGGGCAATCGAAATGCAATTGTTTGTTTTGGGTCTTCTGAATTGGACTTACTTCCATTGCTATTTTTACCATTCTTTTTGAGAATCACGTTGTGTTCCTGTGTATCGTGTAGGTATGTGATCCTGTTAAATTACTGGTGCCTGTACCATCAAATCTTAGAGGAGTACCTATTGCTTAAGAGGAAACCTACGTCGACATGGCATGCAAAATTCTGATACAAAACACAGAAAAACGACGTGTCGTAGTGCCCTGTTTCCTCCTTCAGAACTGGACCAATTTTTATTACTTTTTCAGCATCGATTAAAGAAAGAGATTTTCTATGTCTGTATGTTTGATTTTTCTTTTAAACCAGCCAATAAATGTTTCTGAAGACGCATTAAAACGGAGTGACTTCGCTAAATTTTGAAGGCTTCTGGTTATTAAATAAATGACTTGATGCAAAAAAATCAAACATACAGACATAGAAAATTTCTTTCTTTAACCGATGCTGAAGAAGTAATTAAAATTGGTCCTGTTCTCAAGGAGGAAACAGGGAACTACGAAACGTCGTTTCTGTGTTTTGTATGAGAATTTTGCATGCCACGTCGACGTAGTGTTTCCTCTATAATTCCCGTACGAATTTTGCATAGTAAGATTAAAGTAATACTGCTTTAAAAGGTGACAGTAGACCTGGTCGTGTAGTCGTAATGATTCAGTTACAGTAACTTATGTAAGTAAAAAAAAATGTAGCTCTTCAAAAGCAATTTGAAAAAAGATTATTTAAAAAAAATAGTAAGAACCTATATTAAAGAAATATGACCTTAGAAAGTGCTGTTACCTACAATAATTAAATTCTAGCCTCATATAGGACCGATCTTTCGAAGGAAAACGAAATACGCAACCGGGTTAGGGAAGGACCAATCAATTCCATTACTCAACTAGTGATCTGTCGTTAGCCAGAGGTAGATAACAGGTCCCAAGAGGCTGTTAGTCATAGGCGGTCCGCCCAGCCATAAAGCTATACTTAGCTAAGTTAAGCTTTCGTTCCACACGCTGCATTGCACGCTTTTGGTAGTAACTTTTAATATTATATTTTAAAATTAAAATACAAAAAAGTATCTAGCTTATAATCTTGCTATACTGCCAACAAGCAAATGCCCTCGTCATAAAAATCAAGTTATTGCTACAAATGCTACAATTAGGCTAGTTGATTAAATCTCAAAATCATATTAAAACGATATACCTGTTTACCTATTTTATCCTAAGAATATATTATTTTTCCAAAAATCGATCATTTACAATATTTATTTTGCGTTTTTATATTCCGATTTAAATTTACCTCAAAAACGCTTAAGACCCCCATGTTGAGTAAATGACGTCACGCCGTGCCAAACATCCGTTTCGTTCGAGGCTTGTTCTATAGAAATGTCACAACAATAAAATGACATTTGGCACGGCGTGACGTCACGGCGTCTTATTTCCGTTTAATGTAATATGACTGAATGCGTATGATTGTCGATTTTTTTCTTTAATATATTAATAATCTCAATTTTTTATAATGAATGTTTTAGATATTTTGTTTCTAAAAATCATAATTAATCATTAGAAAAGCCAATCCACCCGATTTATTGATATTGGACACAAGCCTATTGATGTGTATTTCTACTTTCTTTGTTACCACGCTTGCCAATACAAACTCGGGCTGTGCACCGAAAAATCCGAAATATCATTTACCCGACCGAGGAATTGAACCTTCGAATATCCGACAGAGCACTTAACCAATCAACCACAGAGGCGTTTATTCAAGTTTAAAATAATTAATTCTTAGTATAGGCTAAACGGTGGTTGCGCTTCGTGGTCCCGAGCCATTCCCTTTGCATGGATAGGATGGTAATAGGTTTTTAGTTTTATTCGTTTAGTTTTTATAGGGGGTGGAGGACAGTCCCACATAATTTGAGGTCGCCGCAGGCCTCGGTGTCAGATAGCATATTTTTTTTTATTTGTAGTAAACATTTTATCCTATAATTATATAGCATTGTGAATGCAAAAATTTCAATAATAAAGATATTTATAAGCAATTACGTCTTTTTCAAATGTTAAATACTTGCAATAGTATTTCTTTCGACTGTGAGGGTAAAAACTTCGCAGTGACGTATTACCGCTGGCTTGCAGCGTAAATCACAAACTACTAGAAAAATTTCAACGAGCTTTCTAGGGTCTCGGTAGCTTAGCGGTTAGAGCAGTGGACCGGCAATCCAAAGGTGATGGGTTCGAATCCCATTCGAGCTTTCCTGAGACTGGTTGTTTTTTTTTAGTTAATATTTTATCCAGCATATTACAAAGTTATAAAAGCCGTATGTGTGGCGGCTCAATAAAATAATAGTACCCCCTCTTCCCTTGGTGTCGTCAGGCCTCCGTCACTCAGACGCGTCGTCACTCTACTTGCGCGCTATAATTACCTACCGCCCGGCCGAGCGGTCTCGGGCCGTATGCGGATCAAATTCAATGCGGTTTTCGTAAGCGAAGCGCACGCACGTTGTTAAATTTTAATTGTTCCATTCGTTTGTACGCGTACCTACGATGCCGTCTGGTGCCTTATGTAGATGGGTGTAAATCAAGTAAAAGAAGGGATAAACACCTAACATTTTTCCTTTTACCTGTCAATGAAGACAGGTAAGTGATAAACTAAATTCAAAATTATTTTTAATAGGTATACTAAGCATTAGCTTGTCTTTCAGACACAGATTTACTTTTGATGTATTGCACAGTCAGCACCAATTTATAAAAAAAATACGTATATTTTATAAACGATACAATTTTAAACTACCACCTATAGTCAGAACATATTCACAGTTCTCAATAAAATAGACACAAATAGTTATTTATGTTAATTTAATTTTATCGAAGAGGCAGCCCTGCGATTGCCGTGGGATCGCGCGGTAGGTTATTATAGTATTTAAATTAGTAGGCTATTATGGCAGTAAGTATTAATAATTTTCTACTGAGTGAAATATCTGTTAACTCTTCTTTAATCTGTCGTGTCGTATAAGGCGGCTAACAGACCAAGGACGTGGACTGATTTTACGTTCCTCATTTCCTAGTCTCTGACTAAACCTAGGGGATAATTACAGTCGTTAGTATATGTATGTGGTTTAGGTTACAAAATAAAGGCACTTGACATTAAATTGAGATTAATTTAAAACGGTAATAACAGCTTCACTGTTACGGCTGATGGAAGAACAATATTGACTCCTCGGGGTGTTGGTTCAAGTAACTAGGGGTTCATAGCCTCTGAGGAATAAAACTTTAATCGCAAAACGAATAGCCATATTGGGTGAATGTTAACCAATCAAAATTAAGTAAATATTTATCATTTCCCGTATTGGCCTTAAGGAAATAAGTGGCTATTTAAGGAAATGCCAAACCTCACGATTGGGCGCTGATTAAATCATCTCATAAGAGGATTTTTTTTTATCTGTGCACATTTTAATTATAGAGTAACTTAATCTACAGCTACAGACTTAATTTTTTTTAAGTGTAAGTGTAGATAAAAAAACTAAAATTGATCAAACATATCTATAAAAATACCGTTAATCATGGTCAATCGACCAGGACCGCGCAATAGAACTCTGAAACATTACGATACCACTGGATACCTAGGTTAGGCTACCTTTAAGATACACGTGACCTTTCGTTCGCCTGGTATTCACGAGTTATTTTTCATTAACACTTTTTTACGGATTAACTTGCGTTTAATTTACTATTTACATAGTTTTTATATTATCCTGACGTTTCGAACCCTTTACAGGGTCCGTGGTCACAGGGAGACTCATTAAACGCGAGTTTATCCGTAAAAAAGTGTTTCATTTCAATGTGTAGTGCTCGCTTAAACCTCAGAAAACAATATATCTATTAACGTTACTGAATGATATAAAAACGAATTAGTTTTTGATGTTCAAATACAAGTACTATTCATTCGCAGAATAAACTTAAATTAAAGGTTGGGTTAGCCGTTGGCGTTTGTGAGCCCTGCCGGGCGCAGACGAGCGGCCACGACTTGATTTGCAGTGTGGCGAGCGAGTCTATTTATTTATATCAGTATGATGTAGTTGTTTAAACGTTTATTCAAATCTTTATTGCGTGTCACATAGTGGTAATTTGACAATCATAAAATATGGTTCGGGTAGTTAAATTAGGTTTTTTTTAAAATATTTATTTAGTAGTAAGTTTTCTGTTTGGATGTTACGCTCGCACTAAAAGGTTGTTACGTTTATTTAGATTGGACTTAAGTTATAATGTCCATTTCATGTAAATAAACTCAAAGTAACTAATTCACCTGTGCAAGGTCACTATAGTCTTACTACACAATCAATTGGGTTCCTGGAAATGGACGACGTCGCCGTGGTCGGCCCAGAAATAGGTAACGAGACCTCAGACTCAGACTCAGACCGACTATAATAAGGTGGCCCAGGATAGAGATTTATTTTCTTGCTCCCGTTCTTCTCCACAGCTAAAAGACGTCCTGAATGGGTGGGGTGGGTGGATGGGTGCAAATGCTTATCCATCCATAGTAGTAAAATTAAGTTTAGACGATTCAAAATGCTTATTTTAAGTTTACTGAATGAAGAAATTATGATTTTGATTTTGTGATGGATTGAAGGATTTGGAACCTTTCCTAAATCCTTCAATACATTTGGCTCTCCAATCCATTTTTCACGCCTCATGGTAAGTCCCCGTTGCAGTCTTAAGACTGAGCAATTAAAACCCACTAACCCGCATTTGGCCAGCGTGGTGGGTTATGGCCCTTCTTTGCCCAGGTTTTAAAGCTGATGATGATGATGACGATGATGATGAAGAATATTCCTTATCTCTGATGAATAATAATAATAATAAATAATTTCAAAGCTCACACCAATTATCTAGGCCAACATAAGCTTCTGTTGAAACTCGTTAAAATGGTTCAACTAGATAACGGATACATAAACATAGAAAAAACACCCAGACCCGAAATCAATTTAGAAAAATAGTTTTTTCTAAATTGACCCCACCGGGAATTGAACCCTGGACCTTAGAGATGACGCGACGCCAGAACCGGCGCGCTAACCAGTCGACCACGGAAGTCGTCATGAATATTGGATGATTATCATAAAGATTTTAAAAGTTTAGCATAACCGTATCGCGTTCGGTGAAAGAATACTACCACCCCCTTTCTTCCCTTGGGTGTCGTAAAAGGCGATTAACGGACATCGCACCTTTTTACTATGCGAGTTCTTGAGTCATATTGTAAGGACTCTCAAGTCTTATGACTGACAAAAAGGCTTGAGCTCCCATTTACGAGTCCAGTCTCGAAAAATCGAGTTTAGTGACTGTATAAAAATCGGCAACTAAAACATTAATACCTAAATTTTTTAAACTTGTCAAAACGGTAAGAAATTTATGAAATAATTATGAAGTCGGCATAAAGGAACCAAACTCAAAGTAACTTGAAAATTCGGCATAAGGGTAATCGTTGTATGATATTTCAGTAAAGTCGACAAACAGGGAAAGTCGGCACAAATAACGCTGGTATTACAGCTGTGATTACTGCTTACAGTATGGTTATGTAAGTGGGGGCTTCCATATTTTATCTTTTCATCGTTTAATATTCTCTCCGCAAACTAACCAACACTGCTAATTGGTCAAGATCTAGCGACGAAACTTTTAACTAGAAAGTGAACGTTAATCGGCGCAGTGCACGATTACTTATTTGTGGTTCTTGGTTGTTTATTTTATTAGTTCGAAGTTACTGGCTTCTAAAGACTGCACATACTTCCAACAGCATAGAGCGGCAATGGGCTCACCACCTGTTACGCTGAGCACATGTGCAGTTGCTATTTGGTGATAAGTGGACTACGGTAGAGGACTGCTTTTGCTGTCCTCATTGCCTAGTCTCTGACTAACCCTTCAAGAATAATAGTCGTGATTATATGAATGTGTTTTAATAGCTATAGCTTGCATTACATTAGAAGCCTTAGCGTAGCTACGGCCTGTAATTTAGTGCCATCTGATCGCTGCTTTATCGGTCCGATTCCATATAAATTACAGAATATGTGTCTCCACACTTAGTTATCTATGACGTAACACTTACTTGATATATCGTTTATATAACATACATCGATGAGTGTAACACCAAAAGGGTAGTTAGAGACAGATCTAGTTATGGTACTTACATTTTGACTAAATCTATACGCTCGGCGCTTTAATATTTATCTTATAATGTTATTATTTTTCTTTGCTTTTAAATGTGTAACTAAGTATGTTTTCAATGTTTGCACCTCCGATCTTAAAGTGTATTAGTTCTCTCCATCCGACTAGTTGTCTGGCATTGAATAAGACCGCCAAATTGTAAGTAACATTGTTTGTCGTTTTTTGCTCTTTTAGGTAAATGTATTGTAAATATTTGTGTTATTTTATGTTACAATAAAAGTATTATTTATCTATCTATCTAATCTCCTAGGTTAAAAATAACCTATATTTTTGTGCAAAATATTTCAGCATCCTACTAATATCCTACTAATATTATAAATGCGAAAGTTTGGAGGTATGGATGGATGTTTGTTACTCTTTCTCGTAAAAACTACTAAATGGATTTAGATGAAATTCGGCATACAGATAGTTTATAACCTGGAATAACACATAAGATACTTTTTATCCCGATATTCTTACGGGAACTGGAACTACGCGGGTGAAACCGCGAGCAGCCGCTAGTTAGCTTATAAACGTAACACTGCTAGGCACAGGTCTGCTCCTGGAAAAGTGCAACCCACTACAGGGCGAAGGACTCCATCATTTAAATCATGTCATTGCTGCAATAATCACCCCACTTGCCAGCTGCGGCTTGGTGATAACAAACCCGGGCAATGCATTGAAAAATCCAAAACACACTATGACTTTTACGTCGAGGCACGACTCTGTCTTCGACAATTTGTTGGAGAGCATATTTGAATTGGTTTTTTTTTGATGGAAAATATCAAAAGACAAATCAAGATCATATTATTACATTTATATCATATGATAACGTTAATAACGTTTAAAATAACGTTGCTAATTTTTAACGTTATTTTGGTTCTTTTGGGGTAATTGAATTATCATGGCGTTTAAAACACACATGTTTAAAAAAGTGGCCTCACTTCGCTGTTCGCAGAGTTCTGTCTATACTTTTTATTTCGTCTGAAGTTGGAGTGGTATTTCACAATTAGACTCTTGGTTGCCTTGAGGTAGCGAACGACCCGTTTAGCAACTCGCCAGTGCATGATGTTCTGACAAAGTGTTTTTGTAAAATGAAGCATCAGCAAAGTACAAGATATCAAGCTTTAGTTTAATTCATATTATCGTCCTTTGTTTTATAACTTGTACAGTGTGTGAAAATTTAAGTGTGTATATTGTCTAGTGTTAAGGTTAAGTGTTAGTTAGTGGTGTATATAGTGTAATTAGTTAGTTTATTTTACATTGTATACAGGATGTCCTTGTTGCGGGGAGGCGTAAAACTTTATGACTTCCGGCAAGGACACTGCCAGTTTTCTAGAATGCGTTTACTTTCTGACGTTATTTTAAATATTGTTTTTTAAATACTGTCACTCTTATTGTTCTGCCTACCGCTTGTTTATCCTGCTACGGCTACTTTCTACTACTACTCTGGCTCAGCGACCCGAAGTGGACCTTGGCCTCCGACATTAAAGTGCGCCATTTCTTCCTGTTTTGTGCCAAGTGAGACCAGTCGGGCACTTCCAGCTCTTTCAGGTCTTTCACAACGTCATGTTTCCAGCGGTATCTTGGACGACCCACTGGGCGTCGTCCAGATGGTCGACCAAGATACGATATTTTGGCAGTTCGATCTTCACCCCTTCTCTTTACGTGCCCCATCCAGCGAAGTCGGGCAGCTTTTATTTCCCCGATGATATTCGGCTCAGACACCATATGTTCTATCTCCCGGTTAAACCTCAGCCTCCACTCCCCGTCATCGCCTATTGTTGGTCCCAGTATCTTTCGTAGGATTTTCCGTCCCGTGACTAAGAGTTGGTTTTCCTCCCTCAAGGTTATTGTCCAAGTCTCACACCCATACATTAAAATCGGTCTAATGATCGTTTTGTAGATGCGGATTTTTGTAGCTCTGTTTATCAACTTGGATACCAGTAGTTTGTGAAGGGCTGCAGTGCATCTTAGTGCATTGACTATCCGGATGTTGATTTCTTCCTCCCTTTGGTTAGTGTCAGTAACCGTACATCCAAGATACTTAAATTTACTAACGCCTCTGTAAGCCATGCCTTTTACAACAAGATCTTTTCTCTTTGCTTTGACATCTTTGTATCTTTTCATGTGGAGGTATTCTGTCTTCTCACGACTGATTTTGAGACCAAGCTGTTTCCCTTCCTTTTCTAATACCGCTGCCATGTCGGTCACTTCTTTCTCGCACTGCCCCAGTATGGCAAAGTCGTCAGCGTACCCAATAGTTTTGTGCCTTCCGTTCACCTCTACTCCCCCATCTGTCATTAAAACTTTTCGGACAGTGTATTCGAGAGCAAGGGTAAACAGTATGGGCGATAGGGCGTCTCCTTGCTTTAGTCCGGTCACTACTTCGAACTTCTCGGTTAGTTCTCCTCCGACTCTAACTCGCATTTTGCTGGTACTCGTGGCTACTTTAATCATTCTGACGAGTTTTGTTTTTTGGTACTTGGAAAGATGATAGGATTCGATAGAGCGTCTCTCGGTCGATACTATCGTAAGCCTTCGTTAAGTCAACGAAGAGACAGTGAACGCTTTGGACAAACTTCCATCGTTTCTCCATAATTTATTTCAGAAGAAATATTTGGTCCACTGTACTCCTGTTTCTGCGAAATCCGCACTGATAGTCACCGAGTATTTTTTCCGTGTACGGTTCTAGACGGGCGAGGAGAACGTACGAGAGCACCTTGTATGCAGTCGGAAGCAGTGCAATCCCCCTGTAGTTAGCACACTTCTTCCTTCACCCTTTCTTATGTATTGGACAGATAATCCCTGTGTTCCATCGCATTGGCTGTTGTTGTTCTGACCAGACTTTACAAATATTTTCAAACAGTCGGAATTGTAGTGCCTCTTCCCCATATTTCCTCAACTCTCCCGGTATGCTGTCAATTCCTGGGGACTTATGGTTCTTAAGTCGCATGATGGCCTTGCGCAGTTCTTTAAAGGTAGGCGGTTCCTCATGTTCATTGTCTTGGCTGGTGCTCAGATTTGCGAGTATTTCGTTGGTCACCGGTGGATAGTTGAGTAGTTCCTGGAAGTACCGACACCACATAGCTTTTTGTTCCTCAGGGTCTGACACAAGATTTCCGATAAATCCATCTTCAAGGAGTTGAGTAGCGGGTTGGTAAGTTTTTCTAGCTGTTCGGATTTCTTTGTAGAACTTTCGTGATTCGTTGGCTCTTATCAATGTTTCCGCTTCTCTAAGGATTGCATTCATATCGATGGGTTATTGGAACAAAGCCGCAATCGACAAAACGCAATTTTACAGGAAAAAAGATTTAGTGAAAATCTTGAATAATTGTTAAACTACAAGGCGTATCATAACGGTTTGTATATCAAACAATGCGTCATTTTTTTTTGCAGTGACATAAAGTGTACATAAGCTTAGTAGTACTTAGGAATTAAAAAAATAGTATAAAAAAAAAATTGCCACTTTAAACATAATAAAGTGGTTTCCGTAAGAATCCATTGTGGTTTTATTCCGGTAAAAAGTGCGAAATAAATCAGACAGCAATAGCATATTGCAGCGTTGTGCGTTGATCTGAAGGATGTATGGCGCATACAGTAATAGCGTTTTACAATGGTATTACAGGAAATGGTGAATGTTATAGGAAAATGTACTGGCGAATACTGTGTGCATAGTAAGCATTTTATCCTACATCTATATAGCATTGTAAATGCAAAATTTCAATAGTAAAGATTTATTGTTGTTGTATTGGAAGGACTACAAAATTTATTAATATAAGAGCATCACGAAAATATAATGAATAATGTACTTTGTGGAATTTATTTGTAATATGTTGAATAATCATAATAGATAAGATAAGATAAAGATAAAATATTATTATGCTTTGTTGTACACCACAGAAAACATACAAAAGGACAAACACATAGTACATGCAATTGGCGGCCTTATCGCTAAACAGCAATTTCTTATAGTAGTATAGTATAGTAGTATTATAATAATAGTATTATATTAATATTTTTTATTATAATAGTATTATATTATTCTATGGACAGCTAGCTACTTATACACATCAACGCGGCCACATGTACAAAGCTTAGCTACAGACCTAGAGAGACACTACACCGAAGATATCCCGGACATCAACCTGTCCGAGATTGGTATGGCTCTCAAGCAGCACAAGAACAGCAAGACATCGGGTGCTGACGGAATTACGGCTGAGCTTCTGAAAGCAGGCGGAAGACCGGTACTCGCAGCTCTTCGAAACTATCTCTGAGCTGTTCTCGAGAGTTATAACTAATCGTCTTGCACGCAGGTTTGATGACTTCCAGCCAATCGAACAAGCCGGATTTCGAAAAAGTTTCAGCATCATAGACTCGTAGACCACATACATACGCTGTGGCAGGTTATACAAAATACCGAAGAGTATAACCGGCCACTTCGCTTAGCGTTTGTGGACTATGAGAAAGCCTTTGATTCGATCGAAACATGGGCCGTGCTACAGTCTCTCCAGCGATGCCAAATTGACTACCGGTACATCGTAGTGTTGAAATGTTTGTACGCAAACGCCACTATGACAGTTAGCCTGCAGGACCAGAGCTAAAAACCAGTCCGGCTGCAGCGTGGAGTGCGACAAGGAGACGTCATATCTCCGAAGCTCTTCACTGCTGCACTGGAGGACGTGTTTAAGCTTCTGAACTGAAGAGGAATCGGCATCAATATTAACGGCGTGTACATCAGTCACCTTCGATTTGCCGATGCTATAGTAGTCATGGCTGAGACCTTGGAGGACCTAGGCACAATGCTGGGTGATCTCAAGTCTCTCAACATGTGGGCCTTAAAATGAATATGGAGATGACGAAAATTATGTCTAACTCATGTGTCATACCCACTCCTCTGAAGGTTGGAGGGTCTGCTCTTGAAGTGGTTGACGAATATGTGTACCTGGGACAAACGGTCCAGTTAGGTAGGTCCAACATTAAGAAAGAAGTTAATCGTCGAGTCCAACTCGGCTGGGCAGCGCTCGGTAAGCTACGAAATCTCTTCTCGTCCAAAATACCGCAGTGTCTCAAGACGAAAGTTTCGACCAGTGTGTCTTGCCAGTGATGACATACGGTACCGAAACGTCGTCGCTCACTATGAGCCTAAATAGTCTGGCTCAAAGTCACGCAAAGAGCAATGGAGAGGGCTATGCTAGAGGTTTCTCTACGTGATCGAATCAGAAATGAGGAGATTTGTAGAAGAACTAAAGGAACCGACATAGCCCAAAGAGTCGCCAAGCTCAGTGGCAATAGGCAGGGCACATCGCCCGTAGAACCGATGGCCGTTGGGGCAGAAGTGTGGCAGTTGAGTGGCGACCATGCACATGAAGACGCAGTGTGGGCAGGCCTCCAACAAGGTGGTCCGACGATCTGGTGCGCGGTCGCGGGTAGCCGCTGGTTGCGAGCAGCAGTGTGATTCTCTAAGTTAAAGCCTTGGTAGCAGCGGCTGCCGCAGCGCTGAAAATTGACTCTGTCTCTTTTATATTCATAGAATTGGAAAGAGGCAGCAGATCACAGCCAAGCACGCAGCGTCTATGTGTCGCTTAGGCTGGTTTCACAGTCACGCGTTTGACCAGCGCCGGCCACACGCGCGCGCTTACAATTACACTAGATTGTAGTTGCATTTCATAGTCATCACGCAGTTCAAACGCGCAACTACTCGTACTATGTAGTGTAGCGCGCGCGTGTGGCCGGCGCTGGTCAAACGCGTGACTGTGAAACCAGCCTTAGAGAATCGTATAGCAGCATAAGACCGGTCGTGTGGGGTTGGCTTTTGTCCAGCAGTGGACGTCCTCTGGCTGATGATGATGATGATGATGATATTTATTGTTTTAAGTATTTTATTCACTCATGTATACTGTTGTGTTATTATTAATGTAGTTACTTCTTGTTAGCCATTTATTTATTTAAGGAATTGTAAAAAAAATTCAATCATCAAAGTTAATCTGTTTATTTATGAAAAAACAATAATTATTACACACAATGTTATTTTTACTTAGTCTTTTTCATAACTAAGTCATAAGAAAAAGTCGACAATTTGCATAAAATTATCTAAGTCATAAGAACGCACTTACCATTCATTACTAATACACTTACCTATTTATCAAAACAATAACTCAGTCTTCACATGATTAAAACGTTTCAACGCTCTTATAGAGCTAGAGCTCTAGCTCGAATATTTGATTATTATTTACAAATTAATGTAAAATTATTGTAGGTAAGTTACTTAATTACAGTAGGTAGCTATTGTTTAGGTATGTATTGAAAATATTTTAAGTTCATGGAAAAAAACCATAATTACTATTACTAGTGAAAGTTTAAAATATTTGTAAAGCAATGTTTATTGTAAATCTTTTTACAAAGTTTATTTCGGGGAACACAGCTGCAAGGGCCAATACTTGTAGAAGATTGAAAAAAACTTTAATCATTGCACATAGGACGATTATTCCGGTAAACAAAATTCGAGTGATGAACGAGGAATAATAAAGCAATACCCATAATGATTTTGATAAATTAGGCAGCTTTCAGTAATAAATTTGGAAAAAAATCCACAAGGTGTAATAGGGTCCATAGAATACGCAAATGGCTTAATCGGAAAACTGCTACTATGGCTATTGCGGTCTTGTTCCAGGCACCCATCGATATGATCCCTTTTTGCGGTTCTTACCAGTTTCCTAAATTTTTCTCTTGCTTCCTTGTAGATGTCATCCCATTCACTGTTCTGCTCGGCCAGTATTCTAAGTTCCCTCTTTTTGTCCAATGCCTCTTCACATTTTGCTGCTACGGCTAAGTTTTCCTAAATATATTATTTATTTACCAAGTTAAACTTGCGTTTCACTGCAACTGTGACTTCACCCGCCCTGTGAGTTAAACCCGGGATCTCTGGTAGGCGGGCCAAGCACTTAGCCACTCGGCTGCCGAGGCATAGGAGATCCCATACGCAAAATAAATAAAATCAAAGAATAAGGTTTTAAGTCAAGGCATCAGACCAAATTTCAAAATTTCAAAGTCAGGACTCTTGACTTTGATACGCCCTCAATTTTTTACATTAATACCGTCGTTTGTTAATACTGGCCTGCCAAAATTTGGTTGGCATAAATCAGTGAGCGCGGCGACGATAAATTCTTCGCGATTCGCACGTCGTCGCCGTAAATCATAGGGCATGCGGCCGTTGATTAATTCTACTATACATCAGCGTAGGTGCACTATGCATTTGGCAATTCTTGAATAGTACAGAATATTAGTCCACTTTTCACCAAGTAGAAATGAAATGAAAACTAGTTTATTTAGCTATAACACACGAGACAGTTACAACAATAACAGTAAAAAAACAGATTAATAAACACAGTTATTCTAAGTAATAGCACAATATTGTCACACGGCAGCAGCTAAACAGGTAGCCAATTCAGCATGTTGCCAGGTCTAATGGAGCCTGACGCTCTTAAAGGTCGGCAACGCATCTGCGACTCCTCAGGCTTTGCGGGTGTCCATGGGGTGATTGCTCTCCATCAGGTGACCCGCCTGCTCGTTTGCCTCCTTCTTATATAAAAAATAAAATAAAAAAACGTTGTTTTTCTGTGTTTCGTATGAGAGAGTTTTGCATGACACTTCCACATAGTGTTCCCTCTTAAACGCTCCGCCACCGAGGCGTTATTCTACTCATGACTATTATCCCCGAAGGGTTAGTCAGAGACTAGGCAATGAGGACCGCAGAAGCAGTCCTCTGCTACAGTCCACGTTTCACCAAAACAATTGCACCTGTGCTTAGCGTGGAGGTCCCATTGCCGTTACATGCTGTTGGATGTATGTGCAGTCTTTAGTCCGTTAGTCGCCTTTTAGGACACCAAAGAGGTGAGTTGGTAGTATTCTATTCACAAAGTTCCTAGGTCGAGCAAAGCATGTTTCATAGTTTTTAATGCATAGACCGGGTTGCGATCATCATCATCATCAGCCTAGAAACGTCCCACTGCTGGGCACAGGCTCCCCACGTAGACAACAGCACGTGGAAATATTGGGCCATAACCCCCCACGCCGGCCGGCCCAATGCGGGTTGGTGGGTTTTAACGACTGCCATCTTACGAAAACAACCGGCAGCAACGGCTTATCCGAAGCACGGAGAAGCTCGAGATGTTTATTAATTTGGTCACCCATCCAGCAACCAGTTGCTTAACGGGCAATATCGCAAGCCGAACGCGCCAGCCGCTGCGCCATCCCCCCCCCCCCCTGAGCAGGGGTATTTCTCGAAGCGCACCCAATACGAAGCGCACCCAGACCAAGCGCACCTAAACTATTCCTCCAAGCGCACCCGTTAGGTGCGCTTCAGAATAGGTAACTAAAATATTATTTTTTTATTCCTCGAAGCGCACCCACGGACAAAAATAGAGAGGAGCTTAAAAGATTCGTAATATTGATGTCGATAGAGACTAGGACTAGGTGCATAAGCAACTTACTACGTCAATAATAAATTAAATCATGACAGTCATTTTGACCTAAAAGTACCAGGGAGACATAAATGAAAAGAGGTAGAAAGGCGCGTCAGCGATCTCACTTACCTTTAACTATCAGGAAAAAAGAAATGAACGCTTAAAAGATTCGTAATATTGATGTCGATAGAGACTAGGACTAGGTGCTTAAGCAACTTACTACGTCAATAATAATTTGAATCATGACAGTCATTTTGATGAAATGAAAAGAGGTAAATAGGCGCGTTAGTGATCTCACTTACCTTTAACTAACAGGCAAAAATAAATGAACAAGTAGTAGTAGTTAGTTGCCATCAATCAATAAAAATAAACATACGTTATTCGTTATCGATATTTTCTAATAATTATTACATCTCTTTCAACATTTTTTCCGTGGGTGCAATTTGAGAAATGAAAAATTAATATTTTAATTATCTATTCTGAAGCGCACCCAACGGGTGCGCTTGGAGGAATAGTTTAGGTGCGCTTGGTCTGGGTGCGCTTCATATTGGGTGCGCTTCGAGGAATACCCCATTGAGCAGGGGAACTTGATTTCAATGACGGATGCCTTCATAAAAAAATAAGCAAATCTTTAATATCTCCCTTACCTTTTATTTGTACACATTGTACTTGCATTTTATTTTATTAACATAACGAACGAAGCAGTTATGTTTTACACGCAATTTCCTTGAGAAATAACCTTTCTAATGGACACGTAAAAGAACAATAAACCCGTAAGTGATTCTAATAAAGCGAATCTGCATATAAATGGGATTTCGTGATACGGCCATATTTTTTTTTACACGGTACGTCTTTAATCTTTATCAGAGTCTTCCTCAAATCGTTCCTGAATAACAATCTAATGTCTGCGCCCAATCAATCTCAATAGCTATTTAATACTCTGGAATCAAGCTATTAGAGACGCAATTAGCTTGTCATGCTCGCGTGACCGGAACCAGTGCCTGGCATACTGGAAATAAAGCCCAGTAAATTGGTACGGTCAGCAACGCAGTCAGGTAAGGTATTATGTTTTATAACTTTATATAAGCGATCTTCGACAAGAAGTTGACAATCGAATGATACATTATTGGTTTCATAGGTATAGTTAGTGTAATTAGAAAATAATTACTGACTGCAATGACTTATCAGTAGCACAGTTTGTTTGCTGTATTTATATTATTTTTTTTTTTAATATAAGGAGGCAAACGAGCAGGCAAGTCACCTGATGGAGAGCAATCACCGCCGCCCATGGACACCCGCAAAACCAGAGGAGTCGCAGATGCGTTGCCGACCTATAAGAAAGGAATAGAGTTAAGGAAGGATTAGGAATTGTGAGGGGGGAAGGGGGGGAAGGAGCCTCCGGAGCTCTCACTGCCCGGACGAAACACAACAGCACCAAGTGCCATTATTTCACGCCGGATATTCGTGAGAGGGTGGTTTATACCCTGGGCGAGCCGGCCCAACGCGTGCTGCAATGCAGCGTGGCTCTACCACTCAGTCCTCAGTTAGTATCACTCATTTAGCACCACCTAGGGGTCACGTGAAGGGTGTCAAGGGTAAACCTACGGACGCGAGTAACTTTAACCCCCTTAAGAGGTTTTACGCATTTCGGTTTCCCATAGAAACTTCCAAGTCGAAATTTTTTAAAACTGGTAAAAAAAATTTGATGAAACCTTGCATGCTTAAGTAAAATATGGGAATCAAAGTAGTTTGTTGAAAACATTTTTTTTAAAACGTTTGTTTAGCTGAACTATTGCGAATTAAAGTCCACTATAGAAAGTTTTAAATCGCAATAACTCAGTTAAGTAAACGTTTTTTATAAATGTTTTCAACAAACTATTTAGATCCCTGTATTTTACTTTAGCATGCAAAGTTTCATCAAAATTGGGTTATTAGTTTTTAAAAATTTTGACTTGGACGTTTGTATGGGAGTAGTAGTAGGAAATTGGGCTTTCTGACTCACGGTCGTTCAACATAATTGAAGTTTTAGTTTTCAGTCTAAAGTGAATCATTCAACTATGGAGCGCGCTTGAGAGGCGCCTGGCGGCGCCTCTTGTGCGCGTCCTGAGTTGGTTGATTCACTGTAGACTGAAAACTAAAACTTCAATCATGTTGAACGACCGTGAGTCAGAAAGCCCAATTTCCTACTTTTACACTCACAAACTGGATTTATAGAGTGCTTGGTGTGGTAGCTCCATTTATGCAAAGGATGAGATGTCTATTACTGATAGATAGGTAGCTATACCAAGCTGGATTACCTAATGTTGATCATCACCATCATTACTTGAAAATATTCTAGAGCAGTATTACCTAATTTAATAAAGGTGAAATAAATATTTAGGTACCTGAGTATATAAAAATATATTTGATAAGTAGGTAGGTATAAAATGAAAGAAACAAATTTATTTAAAAAAGTTTATTTTCTTCACACCATTTGTTTAAACAAAATACATTTTTTAATGCACACACCCGAGTGTGATACATGCAACTAAATACATCGTTTGACTCTTTATACTTATCATACAAATTAAGTAAACTAGGACAAAACTTATCTTCTAAATTATAAACATTGTTATTTTCGGTTACATCTTTTAACCACTTCACTTTTTCTATTCCCTTAGTATAAATCATTTTGTTTGACAACAGTCGTACAATATGTTCTTTATGATAGGGATATGGTATGAAACCCTCTTTCCAGTAAACTGCTCTGTTTCTCTCAATCCAATTTACCTGTTTCCTCTCTGTTTTGCTTAGCTCGTAATAAGGAAACGGAGGTTTTATAAGAAGAACTTCTAACTGTTTTTTGTTTAGAATAGCAATTTCTTTTAGAATGAATTTATTATCATCTGTTTTAAAACCCTGTACATCTACAATAACCTTCATGATAATTTTCGAACAATTTTACTCAGAGGCTTGTATTCAACCAGACGATCGTTAATAATTAAACAATATGCTGTTGTGTCATCTGGTAAATATTCGGAACATTCAATTTCTACTCGCACATCTACAGGTCCAGTTTTCAAATTATCGTTTTGTCTTGAGCAATCAATGATGAACAAAGGAGCCTTGTTTTTAAAATTATCTAGATTGAGCAATGGGTCTGGTGAAATGTTGTAATACGAGTGACGAAATTTAGTGTATATATCGTATAATATACTATATTTATTCTCATTAAAATTCAAGTTCATAGATTCGTAGGGGTAATATTGCGAATTCAAAAATAATGTAACATTTGTTAATTTACAATGATCAAACTCGGAACAGTCGAGAGTCCTACTATTCTTTCTGTTTGTTTGTAAGCCTAAAATCACATAACGAGGTTTTTCTATTTGTGAAGTAGTTTTTACTGACCATGAATGTTTAACTGTTTTTGGTAATACAGGGTATTCATATAAATCCCAGTTTCTGAAAGCAATTTGGATAGGCTTGTCTTTTTCAAGAAGTTTAAGCAATGATAGTTTCTCATAATCCGAAACTTTAATATGTGGAACTCGCCACTGTACTTTTTGTATATTTATTTTAATATGATTGACATCGTCTGGCAAAATGACACTGTTCAATACGCCATGACCTCTGTTTAAAATAAGTTCATGCTTGCAGTTAATTACAATTTTCTTATAATCTTCTGCGAATCCTAATATTTTATCAAGGGGCACAACTGCACTAAAACTATTATTACTCCTAATAGTTCCATTCAAACTCCATCCCCATATAGCTGCAACTTTGCTCTCCCCTTCATTCATTGATATATACGATTTCATACAAGTGGTTATGCCGGCATTTTTGATGCGGTCTATTTCAATACCATTCATCTCATATCTAATATCTTGAAATAGAAATAAAACCGGGTTATTAGTGAGCTTAATACCTTTTTTCATAGGTTTACCGTCTTTATCATAAAGTTGTATATCTCCTTCTATATATATAGCACTCGCCGATGGTAATATGTATATATCCTGTTGATGAATTGGAATTCTTATTTCATCATTTTCATTAAAATTATTATTGTAAGGATTATAAGTATGAATTTCATAGCTTTCAATTGAGTTATCGTATTGAGGTAAATCACTTATTCCAAGAATACTCATGTTTTAAATCCTAGGGCCTGAAGAAATTTTTTATTGACTTTCGTAATTTTTTTAACAGGTTTAACACGTGTGGACACTTTAACACTATGTCGGGTATTGACACGCTTGGTGTTCGTATTCTGAACTTTATAAAAGACTATCATGTTGCTCTACGTAAATGAAGACGCAATTGAATACTTTCTCCTTGGAAATCAATGTAATTTCCGTGTTCATCTAAAAACTTTACACTCAGAGATGATATATTGTTTTTGTTAACTGGTAGATATATAATATTTTTCGGTATTTCTATATATCGGTGACCAGGTGATACGTCCGGCACAAATTCATGTATAATATGTGAGGGCGCGCCGTTATTATACGATCCTTGCACTATATCACATTCAATCCTGATCAAGGATAAAGGCAGAATGTTTACTGGACTTACAGATTCATGCCATTTATTTGCTTCTAACTTTACGTTCTGAAAGCCAAGTAACTGTCCAATGCTGTTATTAACGCTAAAGTCCACTCTTTGAGAACAATAGAAATAACACTTCAACGTATTGTTGTTAGGTTTAATCTTGATTTCACAATCGGTGATATTTGTTTCAAGATATTCCGCAATATCGTAAAGATCGTAAGTTCCGAGAGGTATTTTTAACTGCTTATTATCAGCACCATAAGTAAATATGTTGTTAAGAGCAGTTACATTTGGTATGGAATTTAAAGCGGAAAAGTATAATAATCCACATTCGCATTTTTCCCATAAAGTTAAAGGGGGCTGGAATTGTGATTCCAAGTAGGACTTATCCCCAGTAATGGTTAAAGTAATAGACATTATGTAGTACTAACTAGTTTGAAAGCTTTACTAACTATTTATTTAGGATTTTAGACCAAAAATTTCTAAGAAATTGGAGACATAAATGCCCGCAGTTAAAAGGGTGATTGTTCTGTACATTTTCATTATTATATTTTATATTACTAGTACCGACATAAGAAATGAATTCTTTTGGTGGCTTTAAATTACCATAGCTATCGAAATACATTACACTTTTACAATATTTTGCATAGGCTACCCAGTGAGAACCTGGATTTTTGGAGCTATCAAGATTAATAATACCACATTCTTTTGAAAGTGGATATTTCGGCAATTCATCACGCATATAAACACCTCGAAAGAATGGAATATCTTTAGCATTTTTAATAATATCGATATTGCTCAAAGCTCGATTGGGTAGCCGATTACTTAGTTTTTTTTATTAGAAATAAAAATTCCTAATCCATTATGATGAGGTCTAACTTCTAAACCTTTCCCTATACATAAAGTTTCCATCTTTTCGTTGTGTCGTTTTAGTTCAGAAAAACGTTTTTTAGCTGCTTTAAATTCATTAATAGCCTTAGTAATTGCTGCTGCTCCGCCAGCTAAGCTTCCAACCGCAGACAATCCAGCAAATATAGGTATAAGAGGAAGAACTCCACCAGTTTTTGGAACAGGAATCATGCGAGGTAGTTTTACAATAGAATTTTTCATTGACTCTTTAGCTGCTGCTATTGCTAGCTCAATAGCTATTTTTTTACACTTAGGCTTTAGTTTTTGTAAATGTTTTTTTGTATGAGAAACAATTTTTTTTAAATGTTTCTTCACACCACCTCCACTTTTAAGGGTTTCTTTATTTTCTTCCCTATTTTTTCTCAAACCATAACCTGTGCTAACTTTAGCTAACATAGCTTTATTCACTAAATGAGCTGCAAGCTTTTCTCCTAGACCAGCATTTACAGCATGAGCACGTTTTCGTGCCATTTTCATTAATTTTATATCAGCTTTATGACGATCACTTAATGAAGATGATTTGTTATAAGCTATATCGTGTTCTTTACAGTATTCGTCTAATAAATTAATACCCCTTTCTCTTCGAGCTAGTCTTTTTGCTAGTTTAGTTCCAGGACCACAATAATTATATCCAGGTAAATGAAGTTCAAAAGGTAAATTATTTATAAACCAATTTAGTAGACTGCTATCTACCATAACTCGTATAGAACTAGTTTACTGGAAGAATGTACCTATATTAATATACTATTGAACTATATTTGACTTATTAATCCAACTGTTTTCATTCGAAGGTAAACCCAACCATTTCACAAATACCTTTTTTCCCTTTGTTTTTAATACTTTTTCTATTAAGTATATATTAGGATGCTTTGCTTTCAATAATTCTTGCTCATAAAATGCCCCTAAAATAGCCCGATTTCTTGCATCTTCAATTAAGTATGTTGGTGGAGACGTTTTTTGTACTTTAATAATCTTGAATATTTCTGCTGACCAATTAGGTGTATAACCTTTTTCAAATACTCCTTTGTATTTGCTTATTCTCACAAAATCCTTGACTTTAAACTTGTGTCTCTTCACTATTTTATTTGATAGGTTAGCATACCTATCATGCAATATCTGAACATTATTTTTATTTACTTTTACAGGCTTTAGACCTATAGTTCTATGATAAGTGTGATTATATTCACGAATCACATCATTTAAAGTACCATCATTCCACCTGTAATTACCTTTTAAACTAAATAATTTATACATTTTCGTTTTCAATGTTCTAATAAGTCTTTCTGCAATAGAGGCCTTTTTAACGGAATACGTGGAATAATGTCTGATTTTATATTTCGCAAAAACTTTTTTCAGTTCATCATTATAAAACTCTGTTCCATGATCAGTTTGTAAATTTTTCGGGACACGTCCATTACTGAATAAATCAATAAAAGCATCGCATATATCGTTTTTTGTTTTTCGTTTTAATGGGTAGGCCCATGCATATTTTGAGAATGTATCAATAACTACTAAAATATATTTATAACCATTGTTTTCTTTAGAGACACCTTGCATATCAATTAGATCAGCTTGCCACAAGTCATCAATATCTTTCATAATAACTTTTCGTCGTAGAAAATTCACCCTCACATTTTTATGTATTTCATTAACCACATCGGCTTTACTCATTTTTTGGATTTATTATTTGTACTTTTTTCAAAACTATTTAATTTAATAGTAAACTCATTCAACTTCTTATCAGTTGACTGAATGGCTTTCAAACATTTTTCCAAGGATTTATATAATAACTCTTTGTCTGTTGTATTTTTATTATCTATCTCTTTATAAATATTTTCAATAGATTTATCAACATATTCCTTGTTTGCGCTATCTGTTACGTAAACTGGTAATTTTACATTTCGTATGATTTTATTTTGAGCATCCAAATTGTTATCACTCAAATGTTTTAGAGCACATTCAACTATCATCAAATCTTTTTTAATTCTTTTGTTTTTATGTACATGGTGACCAAATTTGTCGACATTCATATTGAATGTTTATTTGATACTAAATATTATTTTATCGGGTTTTTGGTTTTATTGTTTAATAATATCAGATTCTTTCAATTCTTCAATAATAGATAAAATTTCATTATCATGATTAGTATTACCAGCTTCTTTCGAAGCAATCAGTAATTTTAATCTTTCTATCAACTCATTAGGATCATCCCAGTATACCAAATCAGTATTAGATCTATACGTTTTAAACTTTGGCAAATTTCCACCATGCTTTTCCATGTCGGTATTATGGAATAATGGTTTGATTATGTCACGATATTTAGCGCTTTTATCACCTTTTATTTGTCCATCAGGACGATAATCTCTTCTGTGTGCGTTAGTAATGGAAAGCATATTCTTATATTTAACTTTATCATTTTCAGAAACCAAACTTAAATCGGGTTTCTTAGTTAAAAGCAATTCTTTTAGTCCTGGCGTTAATTCACAACGTTTACTATCTATAGTAATGAAAAAATTGTTGTCACGACCCGGGGCATTGTCCATTTTAGATAAAATTACTTTTGAGTCACCCATAAACAGATTTTCATTTTGACTTCTTATTCCATATGGAATATTTAGGTTTTCATAAATATCGAATAAATCATCTTTCACTAATGACTTTAGTAAAATATTTTTATCATCATCATCATAAAGATCAG
Organism: Scoparia ambigualis; assembly: GCA_963921215.1. Lineage (NCBI taxonomy): Eukaryota > Metazoa > Arthropoda > Insecta > Lepidoptera > Crambidae > Scoparia > Scoparia ambigualis. The sequence goes on along the minus strand of OY992502.1, from coordinate 57,970,475 downwards.
AGCTTTTGTATAAAATGTTTATGTTTTCACTTTCATTATCATGATCATCATCTTTTTTACCAAAAACAGTATTGTAAGAATCTGAATCTTGGAAATCATCACTTGCTGTATTAAAGCTGCGCACTGAATAAGATTTTTCCATATTGTTATGTTGAAAAAGTTTATTATTATTATTATTATTACAGCTTTTTTCAACTAAGGTTTTAATTGGAACGGTCACAGGTTCCAGCAACTTTTTCATAGTTAAGTCAGTTTGATCTTCTTCATTTTTCATTTGTTTAATTTTAGCCTGGATAGAATTAACTGACTTAATTAATTGCTGTTTAATATTTCCCTCCATTATTACCACACAACCATTAATTGTAACAGAAATAAAGATACTAATATTATTATTATCGTTTCAACTGGTTTTTATAAACTATAACTCATAATTTTCATATTGTTACAATGATTTAGTACTTTTCAGAATATTATAAATATGTCAAACTTTTGCCTATATCTTCCTTGTGCTACAGGTCTATCTTTATCAATTATTAAAAAATTGTGCTGAACTTTCCAAATTTCTGAGCACATGTTTTTAAAATAAAGCCAAGTCATGTCAGTATTAACGTGCTCATTGTAAATATGTTTTAGATTAATATCGTCTTGTTTGAAGATTATTAAGAAGTTAGCATTATCACGTATCAATTGTTTTGGTATTTTAGAGTATGTTTGTGACAAATAAAAGCAATCAATATTGTTGTGTCTACCCATGGTAAAATAATTGCGAATATTTGATTGTCGATCACATACAACATCATCAAATATAATGATGGAATTTGGGAGAGCATCTCTAGGGTGAATAACTTCATCATGGTCATTGAATCCAAAAAACTTTACTCCTTCTACTCTTTTTAACACATTTTGTAAAAATCTGTATTTAGGTTGAAAAGTTGTTTTGGAATATAAATAAACATTACGAAACTTCAGACCATTTTCATGTAACAATAAATTTATCATAACATTTGTTTTCCCACAATTTGAAGGACCACAAATTATGCACCGTATTGTATTAGGCAAAAGCTTGCTATGCCTCACATTATGCAATTTGGTATCAACGTTCAAATCATTGACCTCCAACGAAAGAGTTTGCTTAACGAGCTTCATTATGAGTTTATAGGCTGAAAAAATGTGTACATAGTAAGCTAAACAGTCGACCGTCCGGCACACATCTCGTAACGGATGTGTCTGCCAGGAACCACAATTATCCACTACTTATATTTTATTTTCAGCTTTTTAATAGATAGTGAATCTTTTAGTTCTTTGTATAGGTTTAGGAAATATAAAAAATAAATAAAAAGTCTAAAATCAAGGTAAGAATTATATTTTCACTCCTTATACTTAATAATAATAATAAAATTATATAGGTACAAATTTAACAAAATACAAACAATACAACTAACTTAATTTAACATTTAAAATAAAGTATCACAATGACCCCATGGTAAAGTATAAATTTGATTTGAGAGAACTTGTCGTTTATCGTCCTGTCTATTTAACACCAGTTTATTAACTCTCTGTGAATATAATACATGTTTTAAAGATCTAATTAAATTCATACTACATCTTATATTAATATTATTATTCAATGTGTTTTCATAGTGACTTGGTCTCAGTTTCTTAGTTACAGACTTTGATATACCTTTTGCTTTTTTTATCTGAGTTTTTGTACTTTCGATACAATAGAGTTTTGCCCTCAAACCAATAAATTGTTTAATAATATCACCACCCATTTCATCCTTAAAAAGACCTGGTATTTTTGCATTCAAGGCAGGCACACCGTAAACATTATTCTTTTCAAAATTACTAGTATCATAATAAGCAATATGTCTTTTCATTTCAGCATAGAAATCGTTACTATTTATTAAATAAAGTAAACTGTCGGTGTCAGTATAACATAACTTTACATTTTCGTTATACTTCTTTTTAATGAAATTATAATGAAAATGATACATGTGCTGTTTAGCATATTCAAGAACTGAAAACCCTATGTATATTGGTCTATCTAAAATAATCTTTTCTAATTTTAACTGAATTGCAACAAAATTATCTGAAAATATGGATATACTTTTTAAGTTGGGTCTCGAAATTAGTTTTTCTGCCCCAATTATTTTATTTGTTTTATTATTAGTGTCTCTCCATTTTGTAACTAATTTGACGTCTACCTGTTTTCTTCTGTTTTCAATTGTCTTCCCAAAAATAGCGTTATTTAAAAGTTTGAAAAAGTCTTTATCAAATGTGGAAGATGAATTTTGACGCAAATATGTATTTAATTTTATGTATTTAGCTAAAAAACTTTGCTGTCGAAAACTGATCACTCGGTGAATTTTTTTTAATACTAAACCATTTCTCAAACATTCTTTTAAATATACATAATGGATAACGTAATAAAATTTGTCATATAAATTTGCTATAAGTTTTTTAGTTTTGCCACCCGGTGGAATATGTTTTTCCGGTGCAAATGGTAAATCACTATGAATTGAATGTAAATTAGCAGGATAATCCAGATCCACTTCTAAAATGTATCCAAATTCAGCATCATCAGAAATACTTAATATGTTTAAATTCTGAATTTCATTGTCAGATAAAAATCTAAAGTCAGACATAGGCATTTTTTGCATCATAGCATAACCGTACAGATTATTACAGTCTAAGTAAATAAGGTAGCTAGATGGTACTGATTCATCATAGTTTGGCATGTATTTATTATTTGCTTTAGCATGTCTAAGCGAGCACTGAGCTAAGCCACCGCGTATTCCTTTCTCTATCATTTCATACATATCTTTATCATCTAGCAAGTCTAATTTAACACCTGTATATAAAAGCATGGCATCCCAGCTTAAGCCTGGAGAAGTAACATAATAAGCTGGGTCGAGTTTATAATACTTAAGACTACTATTTCTAAACTTTTCAAAAATATCACATAGAAGCAACACATCACATTTCAAGTATAAGTCTGTATATTCTCCTAGCGATTCAATGTTAAAGACTTTCCAAATTTTATGTGCGCGAGTATAATCCTCCTCATTAATGTGCTCACCAGTTAAACTATTGTAAAAGTAGTCTCTTTTAGGTAAACTTGTTTCTTCAAATCTTTTACATGAATCCATATAATCATAGGGATATACACCTTTTTGACGAAGTAAATAAAACTGTTCTTTACAATTAAATATTTTTTGTAAATGTTTCAAATCTATATCTGCTAAGTTTTTACTTAAAGTATCTAAACTGGAACTAAGAAACTGAAATGAGTCCAAAAACTTAATTTGAATTGTAGAAGGAGAATTTGTGTTTTTTAAAAATTTTGTAAAAGATAGATACTTTTCTTTACTCTTCGGAATAACTCTGATATCACCATCATATTTAGCTAATTCTTTTATGAACAAATGAGCATCATAGTTTGCTAAATTGTGAAAAATTACTGGCACAAAGGGACATACTTTAAATAATAAGTTGCATTTAGTATGAGCAGCACCTCTGTATACACCGGTTATATGGTCATGATCAACAACTTTATCATTAATTAGTGGTAGTTTACAAATATGACAAATACTTGCATTAAGGTGTTTATATTTTTGTGATTGAGTCATCGGTAACATGGGTTCCTTCTTTCTAAGTATGCTTTCGATATATTTTATATCTTCTATTAGACGTTTTATAAAAACTTCAACACAATCTGATCCTCTATACAGCACAAGTTTATTTAGACTTTCATCATGTGAACAACAAATGTAATATGCAAAACATGAGGGTTGGTGTAATTTATAGGTTTCGGTATTACAACTGTTCTTTTCATGTTTGTTTAATAGTAAACTTTCGAAATCAGCATAAATTACAAAATTAATTTTCTGCTGTCTTTCATAATTTTTGAATTCTAATTTACTATTTTTACTTGGCAAAACTGTTAAAACTTTAGAACAAGTGTGTGAGTTATATTTTACCTGTGTTATAAAAAACTGAAGACAGCTTTCGCATAAGTATGTTTTACCATGATGTTTACTGAATTGTCGTCTAGTAAGTTTTGCCAAGTCTTTTATTAAACAATAATGACCTCTGGATTTCTGTTCAAAATACAATAGGTTAACATGATTTTCTTTTCTATGATTTGTCATGTATAATGGGCCTGTGATATGATTTTTGTTATCTAAACCATAAATACTGACACTAATAGAAGGATTATTTTTTTCGAATAATCTAATATCTGTGAATGATGGTGGGAAATTCAGTCCTTTGATATTTAAAACTGAAGAATAAAACGGATATGAACTTGTTCGATTGACGTTTTTAGTACAAGGAAATAAAGCAGCCACTATACTCCATACAAAACAATGATTGTCATAATTTTTTACATTTAGACAACTTTTAGTACTACTAATTTCTTTAGGTAATTCTAAATAGCTACCACCCTTTAGAGGGGAGTATTTATTAACGTTTATTTCTAAATGATTGACAGAGTTAAAACACCAGCCTGACTCACGGTGCTGAAATTCACTTAATTTATTAATTAATATATTCTGAGTTTTTGAATACAGTTCAGATAAATCAGTATTTCTAAATATGGTCTCATACTTAGCATTGAATGATTTCATTTGGATTTCATCTGATGTAGGTAATTTGAAATTAGCAAATAATTCAAAATTAAGCTTTATGGAACCATGTTTAGACAAATTCATGACTATAAGTTTTTTCACATCATCTGTAATTTTATGTAAAAATTCCTCAGGAGTAGAACAAACATTGTCATCAGAGTTTACTCTATAAGTAACTATTCTCTCTCGAAAAGCTGAAGCTATAATATAAATGTTATCAAAACTAGTTTTCAATAAGCAATTCTTTTTATGTAAATTAGTTCTTAAATGAAATCTGTAAGAGCTTTCTAAAACTTTAATATTACATTCATTACAAATCTTTATTTTATTTTTATTTCTATTTATCTTTTCATTCAAGGCTTTTGGGGGGTATTTGTCTGAAAAAAGTAAAAATGTATTCATTAATATTTGTATTTTAATAAACATCTTAAACATTAATACAATTATAAAACTATTCTATGCTTATAAAATGAAATTAGGTAAACAATAAGTTTATTATATGAATTATTATTGTATTATATTATCTATGATTATAAGTGCTTAATTCAACATAGTGTTCAATAACTCAAGAATTCAGTAAGTTACTTGCTTAATGAATTCTTGAATTATTAAACTATATACAGTTCAATCATTCAAGAATTCAATAAGTAAGTTACCATTAGTTATTACTAAACCAAAATAATATTTCATAAATAATATACACTTATTTATATTATAGCAAAGCATATACCTATATGTCATTGTAAATGCAAAATTCAAAGTACCATATCATTATATAGAAACCTCATGTTCTAATGTATTATGGTTTTGAATGAATTTACCTTTTTATAAGTAAGTATTTTATTTTATTATTTTATTGATTCGGTGTACTAACATAAGTGATCGGACAATCCTTAAAGTTCTTTTTTACTTTTTTTAAAAATTTTACAAAACAACGGTATGCTGGATTGTCGTCATCTATTTTAGTTTTCAACGTTACTACAGCATGACGCCACCTGTTCATAGGTGAAATACTTTCAATTTCACTACACATGTAAAGTTTAAGATCTAAAAAACGTGAACCTCTAATATCTGGATTGAATTGTTTGGAAATGCCGTTAGATCCGCGACGACACAAATATGATACAAGCTCATCTTTTTTACCGGCTTTTTGATCTTCATCGGCATCCGAATCGGTCCCCATAATATCTTTCGCAGTGACCTTGGTGGAAGACGTCGCAGCTAGCGGTTGTGCAACACGCTCATTACTCTTCGCCTTATGCTTCTGACACTTCTCCGATTTTTCAGCGTGTTTAGCTCTAGAATTAAAAATGTTTTAGGTTAGTGACTAGTTTTATTATAATATACTAACTTTCCGCCCGCGGTTTCACGTGCGCGCGGTTTACACGAAGTTATCCCCGAGGGAATGAGATAATTTGCCCAGCTAAAAAGTAGCCTATGTGACTCTCCAGCCTACAAACTATAACCCGTGCAAAAATCATGCCAATTCATTGCTCCGTTTTTTCATCGTTCAACAAACACATTTATCATATTATAGTATGGAAGTATAAAAACTTACACAAGAATTACGTATAATTCAACATCTAAAATAATATCGTTCAACGTATAAAAGAGTTTTAAATTAAACTGAGAAAATAGTACTTAAACAATAAATAAACCTTTAACTTTATGGTAAATTATTTAAAATATCAAAGGAAAATTCTATGAACCACAGAAAATGATATAATTATATATTATGGTTACCTTTTATTAGAAGAATGCGAGTGAGTGTTCTTCCTCTTTCGCTCATGTGCTACAGGCTCTAGCACTGGTTGGGGCGCGCGCTCGAGGGAAGACTCCCGGCTGCTTGACGAGCTGCTCGAGCTCGATGAGCTACTGTCGCTCAAGTGCGCTTGTACTTCTTGTTTGCTCGACCTTAATAAAGATTGTTTTAAAATATTAATCACGTTAAAAATATCACAGAAAATGTATAGAGAAAAATCTAGTGACTTATAAAGAACATCTTTGTAAAACTCTATTGAATACTTACATAATTAATCTTCTTGCTTCTTTTAAAACACTTATTTTTTAAAACTGAAGTTATTCTAAATCTCGACAGGTAACGTGAATTACTTAGTAGTAAAATCAGTCACAAAAAATTGCAGCAAATGGCGAGGGGATACAAATTAGGGTCTATAAATAGATTCAGGATGTGCATTAGTGGTGGTTTGTTGTAAGACGAAAGAAACTTACCCGATATGGTACAAGCTGGTGTGTGCGTGCACTTCACGGCGCGTGGTGTATGTCAGCAAATTTCCATATTAGAAAGACAATCAATATCTTTGTAATACTAATATTGTCATGCGGTTTTCCTCGTATTATTAATAAATTTTAAAGGTATGCGATATTAATTTGAACACCCATAAAATAGGTAGCTACCGTATTAACAGATTTATTATTAACATTACTTAACATAACATTTATTAACAGACATAGTAACAGTTTCTATGTAAGTATATAAAATGCTGTAGAAACAATTATGGAATTTACCAGCCCCTGATTACGTAACTCTGTTGCTAACAACTCTCGGTTGTAACCGCAGTTACATTACTGTTTTCAGTGAGATAGTTGTCACATTGGTTCTTACTAAAGCAGCAATGTAACTGCGATTTCTTTTAGATTTGATTGCAACAAAGTTACAAAATCAGGGGAGGAAGGGGTGGGGGGAGGGGCTGTTCATAAGTATTTTATTAGTCTTAAAGTATTGTTGAGTATTGTCGCACGTGTGTCTATCTGTTAAGCAAAACTGAAGATCAAACGACAATGTCGGTAAGTTTAATAAAACTTAAACTAATTTGTAAAAAGCAAGCTAAATTATAACGAGATGCTATAAAATGTTCACCTTTCTTTTTAATATTCACTTCTCAAGTTTACTTATTTCTTTTTAATTTCAGGATACAGAGTCTCTGTTTAATTTTATTCGTCCTAATCAAGTTCAAGCAAATTATGGAAAACAAGTTGGTGAAGGATCAGACGTATCAAGAAAGCGAACCAAAGAAAACGGGACATATTCCTATATTAAAATTCCTGCCATGGGGCGAAAAATTATCAAGTTAGAAATCTATGATGCGGAGCAATTTAACAGTGAGGGGATTTGTAAATGTACTGCTGAAATATGTTGTCAGCATATCGTTCAAAACATTTTCAAGGATGAAATATATAAAGCTGTGCGTGAAATAATTGATAAAATGAGTGAGCAAATATGTAATGAAAATAGCAAGTATTTTTAATATTATTTTATCATCTAAATATTTCCTTAATAAATATTAAGAATGTTTTATCTTTACTCTTTTATTTTTCCTTTATTTATTCTATACAGAACTAAATTACCCATGACTAAGTAGAGAAAAGATAATCATTATTTATAAAATATTATAGTTTTATGCAGAATCGCGGGTTCTGAATTGCAAACTCTTCGAACACAACAGAATAGAAGTTAAGTTTTCAGACTCATAATTGAATAGATCAACATAATATAAGCAGTTATACTATTCACTCTACTCTAACTGAGAGCTAATAGTAGGTTCCATATTTAGGATTCACTACCTACTACAATTTTTTTGTAATACTTAACATATAATTATATACTTACTTACTACAATAATACCTTATTTTCTATAGGTTATGAACAGTATCGTTGATGTTCACCAATAGGGAACCTAACCTAGGTAGTATACTCATCCTATGCTTATGTGAAGCTATCACACTAAACACTCTATAAATCCAGTTTGTGAGTGTAAAAGTAGGAAATTGGGCTTTCTGACTCACGGTCGTTCAACATGATTGAAGTTTTAGTTTTCAGTCTAAGGTGAATCAATCAACTCAGGACGCGCACAAGAGGCGTCGCCAGACGCCTCTCAAGCGCGCTCTATAGTTGAATGATTCACTTTAGACTGAAAACTAAAACTTCAATTATGTTGAACGACCGTGAGTCAGAAAGCCCAATTTCCTACTACTTATGGGAAACCGAAATGCGTAAACCTTGTTAACTTTAACGTTTTTTCGTAACTTCGTTATTTGATAAATCGTGAACTGTGGCAGTGCAACGCTTTTGCAGTCCTCATTGCCTAGTCTCTTTAAAGATAATAGCCGTGATACGTATGGATACGTAATAATTTACACGCCATTTCATACTTTTATTGAATGTTCGCTTCTTCTAAGCGCCCCTTTATGTAGATAGATAAAAACTTTATTTACTGCTAAAAGACACACACATATAGGTACACAAAATCACAATAACAAAACACAGTACAAAAAATATATATCTGGCTTTCAGCTACAACCGTAAGTGTAAACGCGAGTACGTTTACCAACGTTAGAAAAAAAAATCAAAACTATAACTAATAATTAAATACCAAATATTAAACTTAAATAACCTGTGATGATAGTACCTATTTGTTTGCCTAAATTGCAGTTGCTTCAATGAATTGCTATAACATAGGTGATTTTATGAGATATACCTAATAAATAAGATATAAAATTATTTTAAAATATAATATACATATATACGAACGAACAAAATATAATATATATATACGATGGAACAACTGCTGACACGTTTAGAAACAACAAGCCTCTCCTTCGGACTTGCGGTCAACAGAGACAAGACCAAGATGATGATAATCTCTATGAATGGCAACTGTGAGGTTGTCCAATCCTATGTATACCTCGGTTCCACTATAACAAACACTGGAGGATCTGAAGACGAGATTCTAAGGAGATGTGCTATCACACGATCTGCTGTTGATAAGCTGAAAAGAGTATGGTGCAACCGTAATATCACCAAAGCCACGAAAGTCCGCCTAATAGGAAGCTTAGTCTTCCCGATATTCCTTTATGGCGCAAAAACGTTTACGGTTCGCCTCAAAGACCGGCTGAAAATCGATGCACTTGAGATGTGGTGCTGGCGGCAACTGCTGCGGATTCCTTGGACTGCGTTTAGGACCAACGTCTCGATCCTGGCAGAATTAAAAATAAAACAGAGATTATCGTCGACTGTGCAAACACGAATCCTCAAGTATTTTGGACACGTTGTTAGAAACAAACACTCCGTAGAACGACTCGTTGTCCAGGGACGGGTGGAGGGCAAGCGGTCACGCGGTCGATCACTTACGCGTTGGACAGCCGCCATCAAAGCAAGTACGCAAACCTCGATAGTTCAGAGTTCACGAGACGCTGAAGACCGCAACAAGTGGAGGCGCATCGCGAGGGCTGTTTTAGCCAATGAAAATGCAACGTCATCAACCACGACCACTCTGTCAAGAGTGAACGACTAAGGAGAGAATATATATACATGCATACATATATATACACACATACAATACATTCATACACAATATACACATATATAGATAAAATATATTAATGCCTATACGTTTCACTTTCAGTCCCCGCAATCCGCAAAAGAACTTTGGAATACCTAACATTTGTTGGTCAAGTAAGTAAGACTTTAATTTTTTTTTGTGTGTTAATACAATACAAAGCCAGCGCCAAGCCAAGGTAAGTGAAATTTCATGCTTTTGTTGGATGCACGCTTCTCCCTGTATGGTATGTATTAACATAGACAAATAATTGTAGATCGTCCTTGGTTTATACCATACAAAGAGGGATACTCTTAAAGAAGCGAACATCCAATAAAAGCATGAAATGGCGTGTAAATTATCACGTATTTGTAAAACAAAACTCCATTGTCTAAACAACTTCCAGTTAGTTGAAAGGGTAATTAATTTAACGACATCGTAAACTTTGGGAAACTCCACTCAAGTAATTCTATTAAAATTTATCTTTGCTTAATAATAGGTTCCCATTACCGACAGAATACAAAGTAAATAGACTGTTGGGATGGCACGTTTTAAAAGTGTCGTTTTGAAAATTATTCTTAATTTTACAATATCATTTCGTGTTTTTACCAATTAGCTTTTATACTTTACAATATATTTGTTTTAACGTTTAGTGTTGTTCAAGTTTGAATAAGTAAGGAAATACTTAGTAATGTATGAAATACAATTAAGTGACATTTCCGCACACCAAGAGTAAGTACCTAATTTACATTATTGTCAATAGATGGCTCCGCTTTCATTCTTTCTAAATCACGCATGCAAAGTTTTTATTCAATTGCTTAAATAGAAGACGTCAATCTGTGTATCGTCAGGCTAGGTACAGTATCATACCGAACCTCATTGTAGTAAATACATACTTATATGAAATATTTCTGTGTCATTTACTTCCCCTGGGTGGGGATGGGTTTTGTCACAGACAAAATGGTCCTTCGAGCCGGATTATAAAGGCCTCATTTTTCCAGACTTTCGAACGGGCGGAGTCAACGGCGGCAGCAGAGGCAACCGGAGGAAAAGCTCCTGAGAAGACACCAACGGCAACGGCGTCGGGCAGCAGGAGGCACCAGCAGCGGCGTCGAGCAGCAGGAGCAACGGCATCGGGCGGGGCGGCGCAACGGCTTCGGGCGGCGCAGCGGCTTCGGGCAGCGGCGTCGGGCAGCATCAGCGGCAGCGCGCGCAAAAAAGCGCACTTGAAAATATGATGATTGGGGAGAAATAAAGCGAAAAAACCTAAGAAATCAAGGCAAACCGTATGTTTCATAAAAGAGGGCGTATAGTTGATGCTAAAATAATGGGTTCTCCATGCAAATGCAGATTTCAATGTATTACAAAAATTTCAAAGGAAGACCGTCTTGAGATTTTTACAAGGTTTTGGGAACTTGGTAGCAAAGAAAAGCAATGGATGTATGTAGCTAGCTAGCTATACAAAAAAACAACCGAAAATCAGGACATTCAGACGACAGTTAAAGCACAATAGAGTATTTACATACAAGTATTATTTACCGAAAAAAACTGATAACACTACCATTTATGACAAAATTGATGTCTGCAAAACCATGTTTTATTAACACTCTGGGTATCAGCGAGCGTACAGCAAGAACTGCCTGGAAAAAACATGATGGTAGCTCAGATGTCGAACAAGACATGAGAGGGCGTCACAAAAATTATAAAATAGTAATTGATAACGAAATGTTGTTATCCGTATGCGCTCACGTCAACTCTTTCGTGCCAATAGAATCGCACTATTGCCGGAAAGGGTCAAAAAGGCTTTATTAAGATGACAGTCTGAGTGTAGCTCGCATGTTCATGATGTATAATGACTGGCCAGACTTAGACAAGTATCCGAAAAAAGCTACAAGTCTCCGACAGTACCGAGATATTTAAAACAGTCAATTTAATCTATCATTTCATATTCCTAAAAAAGATACTTGTGACCAATGCCATATATTTAAACAGACTGAAAACCCTTCTGAAGAATTGAAAGAACAACACAGAAGACATCAATCACATAAGACTATTGCTAGACAGCAAAAAAATTCTGACAAAAATGCAGCTGTTTTATCAAACGGTATGATCTTATGTGCAACATTCGACTTTCAAAAGGTTTTGTCGTGCCCACATGGACAAATGAGTGTACTCTATTACAAACGCAAGCTGTCTTGCTACAATTTTACAATATTTGATGTTTCTACAAAAAAGGGATATTGTTATGTGTGGGACGAGAGTGTGGCAAAACGAGGCTCTAATGAGGTCGCTAGTTGACTATATGATTTTATAAAAGATTTTTCTGATAAAGGAGTAAAGAATTTCAGGTTTTGGTCAGACAACTGTGCTGGCCAAAATAAGAACCGTATTATATTTGCACTCTACACTCATGTGGCGAAAAAGTTTGGTGTTACTATTACTCACCGCTTTCTTGAAAAGGGGCACACACAAAACGAGGGTGACTCTGTCCACTCGGTGATCGAAAGAGCTGGAGAGCATAAAGTCATTTATACTCCGGAAGAATGGAAGCTACTAATAAGATGGGCGAAATCTGAGAATCCATACGAAGTAAGAGATCTTAATAGAGAACAGGTATATAACTTTAAAGAGTTATTAAAAAAAAGAAACTGGACAAAGAATACACAAAATGAAAAAATAATGTGGACAAAAATAAGAGAGGTAGTAATTGAAGAAAGTCAACCTAATAAAATGCAGTATAAATATAGCCTGGAAGATGATTCAATGACGTTAATAATTCGCAAGGGGACAAGAAATATTGTTACAGAAAGACTTAAAGACGCTTATTCAGGGCCAATTGATATTACAAACGATAAATATAAAGATATCATCAGCCTTTGCGAGACTGCAATAATCCCAGAAAAATACCATCCTTATTTTCGAGCCTTGCCACACAGTCTCACAGTAGAAGCGTAGGAGATGCTGATGGTACTGATGACGATGATAATGACGACTGCTAAATAACAAAACTTATCAAAGAATGTTGAGTCTGATTAGTTTATATTACGTAGGTTACATTATTCTAAGAAAAGTTTATGACTGTTTTCAATAAATGTTACCACGAACAGAGTTCCTAGTTACCATCTATTCTAATAAGTATTTCAATAGTTTAAGATATACTGTTATTTCATTGAAATTATTTTTCTCTACTTTTGAATAAACATATTTTTTTTAAATATATACCTACTTATAGTGCCGTATAAAATACGTTTACTTTTATATGTGGTTATTCATTTTCCCTAAGATTATCCAAAAACGTTCTTTAGTTTTGTAGTTTTAAGAATTTGATTTTGAAAACCTATTTCTCGTGCCTATTGAATTGTGATTTTGAAAACCTATTTCTCGTGATATAAAAATAATTTGTAAATATATAAATTGTTTGTTATTTCATTTCCTAGATCTTCATATTTCAAAACCGCCCGTAAAGTTTTTGTAACTATCCCTAGAACATTGACGGAAAGTATCATCCGTCATGAACCAAAAAATCTAACTCCATACAATAACGTCGGTTGATAACATACGTCGCATTATACTCCAGAGAACAACGACCTATGTGACTTTTTACGAAAACTATACATATTAGGAATTTGTATTGTAAATCACATTAAAAAAGTCCTCATACAAAACAACTTGTCCAAATTTCACGTTAATTGAATTACTAGTTTTAAAAATATGGAGTAATATTCCATACAAAATCTTTGAAAGGCTCTCCTGTAAAATTGCTAAATTGCAGATCCGTCTTTGTTCTACGACTGCGACGATATGCTTGTGAGGGGAAGGAGACTGATTGTCAAGGGTTGAGTAGCATGTTCAAATTGCCGAAGATAAACATTCCTATTTTCTCGGGGAAATATGTTGAATGGCCTACATTTAGGGATTTATTCGTCTCTTTAATACACTCTAATAATAGCATAGACAAGGTTCAAAAGCTTTATTATTTAAAAGGATATTTGGCGGCAGAAGCTGAACAGCTTCTTCGACAAATACCTGTATCCGGGGATAATTATGACAGAGCTTGGGGTATATTAATTAATAGATACAACAATAAAAAATATTTATCGGGTTGTATACTAAATAGGTTATTGGGGCAACGGGATTTAATTTTGGATAACGCAAATGGGCTAAAATATTTAATAGACACTAGTAATGATTGTTTGGATGCTTTGTCGAATTTAGGAATCGATGTGTCCACTTGTGATATATTGATCATTCATATATTGTCGTCAAAATTAGACGCAGAGACTAAAAAACAATGGGAATTATATGTAAGTAGTCAGATTGGATTTGACAGTTTGCCAACATTCGAGCAATTTAGAAGTTTTATTACTAATAGGTATAGGGCTTTTGAATTTTTGGTTTCAAACAGGTCGAATAGAGTCGTTCATACTAAATCCGTAAATCAAGTTTTTCACATGAATAAGATATGTTGCTCATTTTGTGGTGAAGAGCACAAATTAATTTTTTGTAAGAAATTTGCTCAGTCGGACGTTAGTGCACGTCGCAATTTTGTGCAGACAACAGGGTTGTGTTTCAACTGCATGGGGCTAAATCATACAGCTAGAAATTGTTCGGTCAATGTCAATTGTAAAGTTTGTGGACGCTTGCATCATACTTTATTGCTTCTTACGGGAAATGAGTCTAATACGGGAAATCAGGTTATGGGAAACATGTCGGCAAATATGGCTATGGAGAACACGGAACAACCGTCGACATCAGGAGGGGCAAGAGAAGATACTATTGAATCGACATCAGCTGAATACGGGGAGGTGGTGACTTCATGTTTTTCTAAGGAAAGGATTTCTGATCAGGTGTTGTTAGCCACTGCGTTGGTACACGCGGAGGCTTATGCTGGGAATCAGATCATGATACGCGCCTTGCTTGATCAAGGCTCGCAAGCATCTTTTATCACGGAATCAACAGTCCAACTGTTGGGATTAAAAAAAATGCATACCAAAGGATTGATTTCGGGGTTAGGATGTGATAGAAACATCACATCCACATCATATGTGCAAATAAAGTTGCGTAACCGGACGGACCCTGAACAAGCAATAGTGGTTTCTGCTTACGTGTTAAAATCAATCACCGCTTTACTACCAGCTAGAGAAGTCGTTGGACTGTCAAACTTAAATTTAGAAGAAATTGTTTTGGCGGATCCATGTTATCACACTCCAGGTAAAGTGGACATGTTACTTGGAGCTGAAGTTTACGGAGAGGTGGTTCAGGAAGGGTTAAAGAAGGATAAGAATAAAAAACTGTTAGCTCAAAAAACAATCTTTGGTTGGATAATAAGCGGAAGGGTAAGAACTAGTACCAAAGCTAGCAGTTTAATAGTCATGCATTCTGTGATGGAAGAAAAATTTTTGAAACAATTTTGGGAACTGGAAGAGGTATCTTCAGGAAAAATGGAAATTATTCTAACGGGCGAAGAGAAAGAGTGCGAAAGAATTTACCGAGAGACAACAACTAGAGATGAAGAGGGCAGATATATAGTTAAAATTCCATTCAAGGTTGACAAACCGAATATAGTTGGTTCTAAGGAAATTGCTAAGAAGCGGTACGATTTATTGGAAAAACGTTTTAATAAAAACAAAGAGTTTAAGAATAAATTTAATGAAGTAATGAACGAGTATCTACTTAACGGACACATGGAACTTGTGCCTGAACAGGAGGTTAATAATCCAAACTCAGTGTATGTTCCAACTCTTGCTGTAATAAAGAACGATAGGGATACTACTAAGGTAAGAGTAGTTTGTGATAGCTCTTGTAAGGGTAAAGACGGAATTTCGTTAAATGATAAAATGATGAAAGGTCCAGTGTTGCAGCAGGAATTGCGGCACATATTAATGAGATGGAGGATTCATCCTGTTTGTTTGGTGGCTGATATCACAAAGATGTACCTGCAAATAAAGGTTACCAAATCAGACACAGATTATCAACGGTTGTGGTGGAGATCGGAGGATCATTTGGACATTCGAGCTTATCGTATGTTGCGTGTTTCCTTCGGTACAGCATCGGCACCATATCTGGCAGTTCGGACTCTTCAACAAGTGGCTTATGATGAGGGGCAGCAATGTCTTCTGGCTAAGGAAAGAGTGCTTACTGATTTTTATATGGATGATTTAATGACAGGCTGCGAAACAGTGGCTGAGGCTGTAAAAATTCATAAAGAAATTAATGAAATGGTGTCAAAAGGAGGATTTCAGCTAAGAAAGTGGACGAGTAACAAAGATGAAGTACTCAAGAAAATAGGTCAAGCAATGGGAGATGTGGAATCTGAAAAATTAAATATAAAAAGTTATACGGTATTGAAAATTTTGGGACTTACTTGGGATAGACGAGCGGATGAATTTCAATATTCGGTAGAAGTCACGCCGTTGCAGGAGCCTATGACAAAAAGAAGAATCCTTTCGGAAATATAGAGGTTGTACGACCCATTGGGGTGGGTGTCGCCTTGCATCATTGTGGCTAAGATACTGATACAAAAACTATGGTTAAAAGGATCGGACTGGGACGAACCAGTCACCAAAGAGATATACAAGGAATGGGTTACTTACCGACAGGACTTACCTTTATTGAAAGATTTTCATGTTCCTCGCTGGTTAGGCATGACGAAAGATTGTTGCGTCGAGCTGCACGGGTTTTCGGACGCATCAAAAGTAGCGTATGCCGCTGTGATATATGCACGTATTATACAAGAAAACGGAGACAGTGAAGTAAAATTAGTAGCAGCTAAAACTAAAGTAGCTCCCATCAAAATGGTAGCAATACCTAGGTTGGGGCTGTGTGGGGCGGTACTACTTGCGAAGCTTCTCGTGAGTGTGGCGGAGGTTCTTTCGATTGAGAAACGGAATTTATACGGGTGGACGGATTCCACGGTGGTGTTGGCCTGGATAAATAGTTATCCACGGAGATGGAAACCGTTCGTGGCCAACAGGGTTTCAGATATTTTAACTCTGTTGGAACCGTCACAATGGGCTTACGTAGCTTCAAAGAAAAATCCAGCTGATGTTGCATCGCGAGGTATGCATCCAAAAGAAATATTGGATTGCAAGTTATGGAGACAGGGGCCTGATTTTTTGAAAAATAAAGAAGTAAATTGGGCAAAGAAAGCATTTGATACAAAGGAAGAAGAAATTAAAGTATGTATAGCGACAGAAAATAATAGGGAAGAAAGGTTATGGACAAGATTTTCGTCATTAAGTCGCATGGTCAGAGTTTTAGCTTATTGTAGAAGATTTATAAGATTATCAAAAACTGTAAAAGATTCGAGGAAAGCTGAAGCATTCCTAACAAGGAAAGAATTAGAGGAAAGCTTTCATGTAATAATAAAAAAATGACAGGAAGATAATTTCAAGGAAGAGCTTAAAGATTTGCATGATAAGGAGATGATTAAGAAAAATAATAGAATTTCATCGCTGCATCCATTTATTGATGACAAGGGTATATTAAGAGTGGGGGGACGTTTAAGTCAGTCTAATTTGTCAGATGAAATGATACATCCAATTGTGTTACCTAAAAATTCAGCAATTTCGCAGCTTATTGTGTTAGACGCTCATTACAAACTATTGCATGGGGGACAACAGTTAATGTTAAATTTTATTAGAAGTAAATATTGGTTGTTGGGAGCTAAATATTTAATTAAAAAAATAATACATAATTGTACCAAGTGCATAAGATTCGCTAATAGAACGAGAAATCAGCTGATGGGTCAACTTCCAGAAGTTAGGGTATCACCATCTAGGTCATTTTCATATAGTGGAGTAGATTTTGCTGGCCCCATTAATATTCGAACGTCAAAAGGACGGGGTCATCATGCATATAAGGGTTACATTTGTCTTTTTGTGTGTATGGCGACTCGTGCTGTACATTTGGAGGTAGTAAGCGATTTAACAGCTTAAGGTTTTCTCGCGGCTTTCCGTAGGTTTGTGGCTCGTAGAGGACATTGTGAGCAATTATGGAGCGATAACGGGAAGAATTTTATAGGAGCTTCTAGGGAGTTAAGAGAATTATTCGTTCGGGAGAAATCAGGAATATTACTGGATATATGTGAAGTATTGGCTAATAATCAAACAACATGGCGTTTTATACCACCGTATTCACCAAATTTTGGCGGGTTGTGGGAAGCCGGCGTCAAATCGACGAAATTTCATCTAAGAAGAGTCATAGGGGATAGCACGCTAACGTATGAAGAATTGTCCACAGTCCTTATTCAAATAGAGGCTTGTCTTAATTCCCGGCCATTATCTCGGATTGATAGTGAGGGGGGCAATTACACGATTTTGACTCCTGGTCATTTTATCATAGGAGAACCTTTGGTAACGGTTCCTGACAGAAATTATGAAAATATTAAGGTAGGGAGTTTGAAGCGTTGGCAAATCACCCAAAGAATGTTGCAAGGTTTTTGGTCAAGGTGGTCACGAGAATATTTACATCAATTTCTGCAAAGGCATAAGTGGACCGAACAATTATCAGGGCCTAAAGTAGGAGATATTGTTTTGGTAAAAGAGTTTGATTTGCCTCCGGCTCGTTGGTTAATTGGGAAGGTTATTGAGATACACCCTGGAGTCGACGGAATTGTGAGAGTAGTGAACATTGCGAGCGAAAAATAGCATTTTTAAACGTCCAGTGTCAAAGTTAAGTCTATTACCGGCAGCTAAATAAAAATGTACGAGTATTGTTCATTGTTACTAGACAAAGGTTTAAAGTTAAGATATTAAATAGTGTTAATAAATTATGTTACGGTAAAGGCAGCCATTTTTCGGTTTTATTTTACTTAATTTTTTAACAATCGGTGTTGGGTACGGTAAAATTGATATAGTTTGTTGTGCTTGCGGTTTAAATCCATTAATTGAATTGTATTTATGGTGATAATGAAGTGTTGTTAATTATTATTTTTTTTAAGAATCTTTTACAATGCGCGGTACCAATTTTCTTTTTGTGTTTAGGGGTTTTATTTAATGTAACATAGTAGTGTTAAGTATTGTGTATTATTGCCAGACAAAGGTGGATTATTTATCATGGTTATGTTTTTTTTACGGTAGGCGGTAATTGAATGTTTTGTTTTTTATTGTTAGTCGGTGTTATGTTTACTATTCTTTTACGGTGGGCGGTATGTAATGTTTTGCTTCTTGTGTTTTATTGTAAATAGTCGGTGTTATAATGTTAAATGAAATTGGATTGTTGTTTATTGTTATTAGTTAAAATGTACGTATGGTTGTCATTTAAATGAAATGATCACTAATTGATGTATGGGGCGGGTTGAATTATAGTTTAAGGTTCTTATTTCATGAATTAAAATTGTTGTGGTATCTATTGTTACACGGTAGGAGGTTAGCATTTTAGTTTATTTACACGGTTTATTATTCTTTTAGTTTCGGTGAGCGGTAGCAATTTTTAAAATAAGAATTAGCATTGTAGAAATAGTTAGTAGAATAGTTATAAAGATTGATTTTTGGTTAAGAACAATTTGTGATTGTTCTTGGTGGGCGGCATGTTCAAGTTTGAATAAGTAAGGAAATACTTAGTAATGTATGAAATACAATTAAGTGACATTTCCGCACACCAAGAGTAAGTACCTAATTTGCATTATTGTCAATAGATGGCTCCGCTTTCATTCTTTCTAAATCACGCATGCAAAGTTTTTATTCAATTGCTTAAATAGAAGACGTCAATCTGTGTATCGTCAGGCTAGGTACAGTATCATACCGAACCTCATGTTAGTAAATACATACTTATATGAAATATTTCTGTGTCATTTACTTCCCCTGGGTGGGGATGGGTTTTGTCACAGACAGTGTTTTCCCACCAACCCGCATTGGGCCAGCGTGGTGGGTTATGGCCCAATATTCTCACGTGCTGTTGTCCACGTGGGAGACCTGTGCCCAGCAGTGCAGTGGGATATTGATAGGCTAATGATAATGTTATAGTATAAAGTAAAAACTGTTATAACCCACCAACACGCATTGGGCCAGATTATTGGGTTATGGCCCAATTATCTCATGTGCTGTTGTCTGTGTGGGAAGGCCTTCGCCTAGTGGGACCTTTGTAAACCGATAATAATGATAACCTGTTCTAGAAAAATTATTTGCCGTAATTATTTATTTAAATAAATAAACTGTTATAAAAAAATGTAACTATTACTGTCCCACTGCTGGGCCTTGGTCATCATTGAAAAAGCGTCTATCATTGAAATCAAATCATCGTTACTATAAAAAGTACAAGCGACCTGCCCGCGCCTTCGTCCACGCTAACTTAGAAAGACCGTCATAGTTCAGCCATTTAAAAAAAAAATCTACAAAATAAAAACAAACACCATCCTCAGTTATCGCTCTATCTTTTAGTGAAAACCGCATAAAAATCCGTTGTGTGGTTTAGGAGAATAGTGCGGTGTGACAGACACAGAAAAACGGCGACTTTACTTCATAATATGTAATGATTGACTTCATCATAGCGATTGCCAAATGCTAAATGAATCCCGGGCTATGCGTCAAAAAATATGAAACACTTTGACTGACGTGGTAATTTAATCCAGGATATCGGGTCAAGCAGTTTCTATTCGACCACCAAGGCGATACAAAATCTAAACAAATAAAAAAAAATATGTCCAAGATTGTGCACCAATTTTACAGATGACTGATAAAAAGTAAGTGTCACATTAAAGTTTGAGGCCATATAAACGTAACGTCTAGGCAGTTTTATTATTGTTTGGACCGTAAAAAATGTATTCGCGCAGTGAAAACTTCACTAAAGATTTGTTATCGAAGTGCTTATAAAGGCGAAGTTTGGAATTAATAATGTAATTTCTTACTTTGTGGCGACAATAATGCGAGCTATTTGCATTCGGCGAACGTCTCAACTTTGACGCATGCCAAGATTTTAATAAGAAAATTAGAGATGCATTATAAACTACAAAAACATATCTCTTTGGGCCATAATTAAGTCGAGTAGCGAGTAAAATGCTTCACAGTGTAATATACGCTTATTATAAACGAATGACGTTCTAGAGCTATTGCCCAAGTAGGTATAGGATGGTCAATAGTCAGCTTACAGTAGCATTGGCTTGTCGTTTAATAGTAGTAAAAAATAAACTAATTACGATTGAAAGCTATTAGTATTGTCCGAGTATAGGATCGTCTAATAGTCTACTCACATTACCACTGAAAACAAATGACAATCGTAATTCTCCATGTAAGTATAGAATAAGAAAAAATAAACAAACAAATGACGATGAAGAGCTATTGCCCGAGTAGGTATATGACCGCCAATTGTCAGCTAACATTGTCACTAGCTTATTATTAATGTTAATAAATGAGAAATAAAATTAACAATTGTAGTACCTAGGTCAGCTCACTGTATCACCAGCTCATCATTCAATTGAATAAGAAAAAGGAGATTGCCCTGTTACATTTGAGATTTTGTCCCTCTTGGGGAAAAGGAAAAAAATCCCAAACTCAAGCTTCAGTGGGTTGTTGTAAAATAAAACCATAAAATGTTCAACAGCTAAGTAGTATATTGTAATAAAACACAACTAAGACTCCCTAAATTCCGTTCAATAACAATAAAATAATAAATTTTAAGTCACTACTATTAACTAGGGGGTTAATAACAATTTTTCCTTACTATTAAATTAGGTGGTAATCATTTACATTCCTCATTTTAATTTATTAGGCCGTGAATACAAAAAAAAACTATCGGTCGAAATTGCCCCGACGACGGGTCAATTTCAAATTAATTTCAAATAAATTAAATAATAATTTTGTCACCTTTAATTTACTGTCTAAATCAATCTAAACCTTATTACAAAGCTATTAAACATCCTAAAACACAAGAAAATCCTATGGGTCAAAAGTGACCCAGCTGGTCTATAATAATTCTAATTTTAAATAAATTTTATTATAGTGTTCCTTCTACTACCTAACCAGCCAGCTAATATTTCAGCGGTAAGAGCTATGGTCTTGGGTGGTTGGGATAAAATCAGTACCGTCCGGAGTATGAAAAGAAAATTAAAATACCCGGTCTATCAAAAAAACTTAAAGGTTAGCGTTTAACCGTGCAGGCGTTTTTAATGCCCATAATATTAAAACAACAAATAAATGAAAGTAACATTAAAAACAAGCTAAAACAGCACTTTTTGTCATTATTAATAAAAAATAAAAAATAAAAAAAGATATACCTACATGTCCGTATTAGTATATGTGTGCGTGTGTGTGTGTGAGTGTGTGTGTGTGTTTGTGTGTGTTTGTGTGTATACGTGTGTGGGTATGTTTGTGTAACATGAGTAATGTATCTCAATATAAATAAAACAGTCCACTTTTAAGGATATAAAATCCACCCGTGAGTTTGCGCACTTACGACTACCCTACAATAAAATGTTGCAATTCAATAATAATTATGTAACTTGTACTAGAAGTTGTATTAGATGGCGAATGGCAGTGTACGGTAAAACCAAAATTGGTTTTTGTGACACTGTACATATTTAATAAAATGTATACTTTAGAAAAATTTACAAATAAAAAAAAAACCAGATTAACCGTATAAAAACCTAAAACCGTGGAACAGTGGCGTTATACCGAAATACAATTAAAACTAATGGGCGCCAGGATCGGACAGTCGATCCGGACCTGGGAGACGACGTTAACCTACAACTTCACAATACAGGTCGAACTCGCAGATCCTCAAAAGTTTGATATGTTCACCAACGCTTATAAGTTGGATAAATAAAGATATTGAGAATGGTAAAATATGAATACCCTACTAAAAAAAATTGTGGTATTACGAAAACGAACGAACGAAAAAATATTTATTCTGTGACACACGTACAATCAAAATAAATAAAATAATTACAATAAAACAAATTATAAACTATGTGGCACAAAAAAGGCTTCCCCTCAGCATAATGTCAAGGCACCTAGTAGGTACCCCAACGCTGGTCTTCCGTGGACGCCTGAGGGGTACAAAAAGTTAAAACATACAAAAACACAGAAGTAAACATGCAGGGAATGGTATAAATTAGTCAACTGACAAAACAGATCAAAACAAAACTGGGTATCTACAAGACCTATCCCTAACTTCTCTTATTCTTAAACAAACAAAGACAGTCAAAAAGCAACAAATTTTACAAAACATAACGAACACAATACACAGCAACACCACATAACAATGATTAAAATTTCTGATTAAATAAAAGATATATTTTGTATTTATTTTTATAAGACTTTACTGATAAAACGTTTTTAATTGGAGGCGGAATGTCGTTCCAGCATTTCGTGGCTGAATACCGAAAACTGCCACAAAATGCGGCTGTGCTGTGCCGAGGATAGGATAACAGAGTCGCTGCTCTTAGTGGACGTTTCGAAAACTGGAGTTTGTCATAAAGATATGATGGAGTTTGTGTCTTCAAAATTCCAAACAACAGACAAGCCAGATGAAGAGCACGTCAAGACTCCATGTTCATTAAACCACACTGGTTAAGAAAAGGAAATACATGAGCTCTACGCGGTATCGGAAAACAAAACCGCGCACATGCGTTTTGAATGCGTTGTATTAACCTTTTGGTGTAATTGAATAAACATGGACCCACAACAGTGTCCGCATAGTTCAATTTTGACAGTATCAAAGCGTCACACAGCTTAATTCGTAGATCAACACTTAAATATTGGCGCACCTTATATAAAACCTTCAGTCTGTAAGAACAATTTTTCACAGTGTCCATCACCATGTTGATGGAATCTTAATCTATTGTCCATAAACACCCCCAAATTTTTGCTTCTGTTACCTTGTCAACCATGCCATCTCCAATTAAACAAATAATTTTTGGTCAAAAAGAAAAATGTAGTGTTTAAAAATCGTCTACGCCTGCTAGTCCACGTGCGGTGTCCGCTCGCCTTACAGCCGACGCAGGAGATTGCGGCTAGAACCTACGACGAAACGGGTGTCGCGTCCAGGCTTTAGGGCTCAGCTCTAAATCCTGGCGGTCAGACGAGCTTCTCGAAGCACCTGGAATTATACGGACAATACGGAGTCTTAGCACTACATACCACATACTTAGGTCAGCATCGTTAAAGGAATTTGGTCCCGCAGTCTTACATCTTAAACCTGAGCATGAACCTGTCAGATTCAGGGACTCGCTACTTAACTGGTGTGTCCCTAGTATCCCTGCGTTGTGGTACACCTATAAACTAACACTAGCCCGATACTATTAAACACCATTTTTTTAATTTTAGTGTTTTTCACTATTCTCTCCAAAACACAAGTTTGCGCATTTACCGCGAAAAAACATCCCTTCGTCGTACCTCTGAACTTTGAGGGAGCTCCCCTTGATACCAATCCGATTATTGGAATCCTTGGCGTCGATATTTCGAGTGACGTTCAGTTTCGTGGTCATTTGGAAGGTAAAGCTAAATTAGCTTCGAAAAAGCTGGGTGTGCTTAATAGAGCGGGTCAGTATTTCACGCCGGCCCACCGTTTACAACTGTATAAAGCACAGGTCAGGCCGCATATGGAATACTGCTCCCATCTCTGGGCTGGAGCACCCCAATACCAACTCCTTCCATTTGACCGCATTCAACGCAGAGCTGCTCGAATTGTCGGCGACGTGGTTATTTCAGGTCGGCTCGATCCACTGGCTCTTCGGAGAGACGTTGCGTCTCTCTGTATATTGTACCGTATATATCATGGGGAGTGTTCTGAGGAATTGTTCGGCTTGATCCCTGCCGCTAATTTCCTTCACCGCACTACACGCAATCGACTGTCATTCCATCCACATCGCCTTGATGGATGGCGGTCTACTACTGTGCGTTTTTCAAGAAATTTCTTGCCTCGAACTACAGTGTTGTGGAACCAGCTCTCGGCGGCGGTATTTCCGGACCGTTACGACTTAGGGATCTTCAAGAAACGAGCCTATTCCTTCCTTAAAGGCCGGCAACGCGCCTGCGATTCCTCTGGTTTTGCGGGTGTCCATGGGCGGCGGTGATTACTTTCCATCAGGTGACCCGCTTGCTCGTTTGCCTCCTTCTGCTATAAAAAAAAAAAAAAAAATTTAACTAGAACACAAGGTACAACAATGCTATTTTATTCGACTAAACAATGCGCTAGATTATTGTTGGGTAATGCAGTATCCACTTTCTAAAGATTAAGGGCTGACACCCATGCCACATGGCCAAGAGCTTTGCGTCGCCTGGCGACACAAGTTGCCAAGGAGTGATTCGAAAACCTACAGAATCGAATTTCTGGATTCTCAGTAAAAAATGACAGTCCATTGGTTAACAGAGCTCAAGGGAAACACTTATGAACAATGATGAAGTAATACTTACGCGCTGTGGTAAGACTTATTTCGCATGTGGCGCTCTGGCTGCAAGGCGGCTGGACTGCTTAATATGCGCACGGATTCCTGTAATTACAACATACTGTAGACCATTTTGTCCTAACACTCTCCGAAGAGCTGTTTTAAATCCACTCACACTATTCCCAACTCGGTCTTACCTCCGTAAAGTGATTCTCCCAGCTCACTTCTTGGACCACACCGACGAGAATGAATGCCTGTTCCGCGACTATTTAGCCGGAAGCTCTAAAAATGGAAGGCCGTCCTAGGATTTTTACCCGAATATGTGGAAATTATTAACATTCTGTTCTTTGAGACCTTTTCCTTTAAACTTCCAAAACGTCTAATATGACGTTTTCACAACTCGTCCTGACACTGAAATAATCTGCCATCAATCCAACTACATGAACTAGAAAAAAATTAACGTTTAGCAATGTGAAATGCGTTTTTTTATTATATTGAAATTAAATTTACCGGACTAATTACCCTGTCTAAATATTAGGTAGTAGGTATTACTTTCCTCTCTGGCAACCCCTACGCGCAGACACAATATCCAGATAAAAAATATTTATCACAATCGAATGTTCTAGATAAAAGTCTTTTTAGAAAAAATAGTTCCATTTCCGGATTTGTTTTAATTTAATTTAATTACCGAAAGTAAACATTATAAATATTAATGTATTAAGTAGTTTATACTCCGAACTGTGTCGGCTACTATTTACGCCTACTCGCCCCGCCTCTATGTGTCTATGGGCTGTCAAAAATTGTCTCCGACAAATGTCAATATATCAAAATGTAAACAACACAGATAAGATCTCAATTTTCCAAAATCTTATGAAAAGTCTTTCCAAAACTTTTTTAGAAAGGTGTATTAATTGAAAACGCAAGAAAAGGTTGTCTTGTTTTGCGTCAGCCAAAGGCTACGTGTCTTTAATATGAAGAAATAATGGATTCAATTCAAACCAACTACAATGATTAATGTTTTTGGAAACCCGATAATTTACCAACAATGATTTTAATTAATGCACAGACAGGGACCAGAACTTACAACGTAACAGCCCCAACACATGTTACCTTTTTAAAAAATTGCTGTGCCCTTTTCGATTGCTGATACAATATAGAACAACAATCAGCAATCGAAAAGATTGCTGATTGTTGTTCTATATTGTATAAAAAAATACGTTATATTAATAATTAGAAAACTTTTTTAATTTATTTACCCAGGTTCACGAGATTTATTTTTTTTCTGTTGTAGAATTCTATAATTTTCATAATATTTTTTTCTGTTGTAATAATTAGAGATTGACAATAACATTTCCTTTCTAATCAATACACAATCCTACATCGCTATGGTGATCACAAATCGTGCTCAGTGGCATGCACTGAGACAGGCCTATGTCCAGCAGTGGACTGATACATAGGGTCCTTCAAACGAGGCGTGAAGAAGCACTTTGTGGGCCGGCAGAGTGAGGATGACTGATGCTACGTCTCTTACGCTGCACCAGTTGTCCTCGCGCCTGGACCTCATTTCCACTTAACATCAGGTGGAATGGGGTCATTTGCCGGGCTTAGTATAAAAAAAAATACGGGCTGATGATGATGATGATGATGATGATGATGATGAGTAAAGATCATAATTAAACAAATGTATAACGTGTTTTTTCTACAATATAGAACAATAATCATGAGGGCACAACAAATTTTAAAGGGATCCAAGTTCCCATACAAAATGGGCATTCTCCTTTAACAAATGACGATTGAGAGTCATCATTGTCCGAGTATAGGAGGCGGCTCGCGATTGTCCCGAACCCTTTAGAGGTGTCGTGTCAGCCCACCTTACAATAGTATTGGTCCGAGTGGCGACCCCATTCCGTTGTGCCCGCCGTACAAAGATTGAAAATAGACTGCATTTGACAGAAGATTGACATTGTTTTGTTAGCATCGCATCGGCGCGACACGGACTCGTCGAAATTGAAAAATCGACGGGGCGATTTTTTTTCTTCTTACCTATCACTTCGCACTTCAAAGATGTTCGAGCACTTTCGTTGTTGACTTTTGTGTTTTGTTTTTTAAATAATGAAAATCATTAAAGCGATAACTAAGGGACACAAAGGTAAGTAAAATATTTTTTAAGCTATCGAAGCGTGCTCATTGGTTCAGGGCCAATTTGTTTTTGTACTAAATTTATCATTTGTGTATCACGGATTTTCTGCGTTCTTTTCAAAATATTATATTGGTTGACTTTGATTTTCATTTATTAAACTTAGTTTTATGCACGATGTTGAAATTTGGCTAGATTTTTGTTGATAACATTTTGGTTCAGGGCCAATTTGTTTTATGTAGGTACTAAATTTATCATTTGAGTATCATGGATTTTCTGCGTTCTTTTCAAAATATTATATTGGTTGACTTTGATTTTCATTTATTAAACTTAGTTTTATGCACAATGTTGAAATTTGGCTAGATTTTTGTTGATAAATTTTTTAATGAAGTTAAGTTCAGACTAAGACAATCGACATTATACGATACAAACGTGCTTGCCTTATCATCCTTATCGTCGCTTATCTTTATAGTGAAAATGCCATAAAGCGCCTTCACTTATCTGGAAAACTAAGCTAAAGCTTTATTTAGTTTTAAATTGACTTCAGATAATTGTCGATGAATTCGTCTGTGGCAGAAAATGGAAGAACTATGAATTTTATACTAACCACCGTGTGGTGATCGTAAAAAAGAACACAACACAATGATTTATTATTTTCCCCACACTACTGCCCACTTTTGTTAGAACAAGACATATCGAAACCTAAGTGCCAGAAAAGACATTTAGTGTAGCGATTAAAATCGCTAATACCCTAATCTTCGCCAAATGCGATTCCGATGGCGATCTGCGTAAATGATCATCGTAAGTCTCCCGAATGGCCGACGGCTCTCACTAATTGCCGTATTACCACTTTGTGCCAAATTACAACGGTCTCAGCGTCGTCGGTAACAAGCCAAGAGATAGTTTGGCGAACTAACGTCTCGGATGTCTTTGAGTTGTGTCATTGTAAATTTGCCGGTTAATAGGTACCCTCATTTACACTTACTCTTTGTTAGAGTTATGTCACGTTATAGATAAATGACACAATTTAAAAGAAATATTGTCTGGCGGATAGACTATAATATTATTCTGTAAGTTATAACTAATATTTTTTATTTAAATATTGTATGGCAGCTGCTACCACCAAAGACATAACAATAAGGATATGGGCTATCTGATACATCATATATGACGAAAGTGGCCGTAACATAAACTTTTAATCTAAACTTAAAACTCTATTATCCCTGAGAAGCCCACTTTGGATAGCTCCTCACTCAACTCGACGCTTTCTCCTGAAAATAAAGTTTATTTTTTTTCAGAAAATTATTAAATTATCATGCGGGAAGATGGTGACTTATGTGCTTAAATAAAGAGATGGTAATACAGGTACACTCCACGTGTCCATAGAGAATAATATTAACAAGATTATCATAATAACGAGAACTTATTCATTCATCCATTCCGCGGCCTTTCAAGACTTTTATTATGATTAAACATTTTATGCAAGACTTGCCTTTGTCACACCGACACTAACATGAGCTCAGAACCAGCCTTCGTTCAAAATCTAAATGAAAGCATAATAAAAATGTAATAATATAAGTAAAGCTAAAAATATATTTACGATGGAACAGCACTTGGCCTTCATGTCACTTGCTGGTAAGTGACGATTAGACTGAACATGAAAGCGCATGTTAGCACTCTATAATATCCTCTCAAATGTTCTTATTACGATATAAGAAAATAAATAAAATATCTTCCGATTCGTCTCGACCACATTAATACAACTTATTTACCTTATAATTTTATTATTAAAACATTCCTTTTGTAGAATTCCAATTCTACATTAAAACAATAAATTATTATTGCTGCAAATAATGATAAATACGTGTGTTAGTTTCGCTTTCAAGTTCCGCAAGTGACATTGTTTTTATCTTAATTAATGACTTCGCGGGTTACGCATTAAACCAATTTCAAGTGGTATTACTTTTAAAAGTATTAAAAACGCAGTCTCAACACGTGTTGTTGCAAACAGAACACGGGAGAAACTCTAAGTGACGTTATTTTTCTTACGCATCGGTGTGACACGAGGCCCCTTACCCCATTCTTCCCTATTGTCACTTGGGAGTGTATGGGCTGTAAAGTTGGTGGGACTGAAAAATATTCCCCACTGTGATTGCCAACATACGAGAGTGAATTTCTTTTTTCGTGTGCGGATTAAGCCATCCGTACTGAGGTGACGCTTTTAGGAAGATTAAGTTTTGATTTTGTTAAGTGTCGGTTGGTGCGAATTAAATGTAAGCTACACCTTTTGTCTTCTTTTTTATGTTTGTTATTATTTTGTTATAATATTTTGTTTGATAATAAATGTTTCTCTCTTCCCTCTCTCTTATTGTTTAACTCAACGCGCAATGTATAGAAATATCACGCTTCACGTCGCATGTCGTCCGAAACCAATACAGCATTGAGGTGGGAGCCACAAGACTAAATAACCAAGCCTGTATCTCGGATTTTGCTGTATTCGGTCACAAATCGCATGAAGTCGGACTAAAAACAATAAAAACAATACAACGATTTCGCTCGGCAAAACCGTCATCTACAAATTCAAAAACGACTCTTCGGCAAAACTAGGGCATCCAAACGACTCGCTAATTGAGACGAATTTCGCAGAGCACTAGAAGAATGATCTGTTTCACAATTTTTGCAAGCATTTTCGAGCTGGAAAAGAATTTTGTCCTTTGAAGGGGCGCCGGGCGGCTCAACTTGTTTTATGACACTAATCTTTCAGACCTCAAAAGTGTTAAATTTTGTATCTTACTCTGTGCGATAGCTATGCAAAATAGAGGCGCTAAAACAATTTGTTAATTAGTATAATTATTTAGACAGAAATACTTTCCGATGATAATTTTTTTTCTACTGCTAAAGAACAATGTCAGGTTTCGGCTTCCACAACTTTTATAAATAAAACTGCACGGACATAAAGTTTTTACCTACCGCAATATACATACAATAATAAAATCTATTATGTTATATTTATTTCCGATTCTGAACTTTTCAAAAAAATTAAGCAATTATAAATATCGTAACTGATCGGAAAAAACAAAAATAAATGGAGTTCACACTTGTGTAATGTCTGTTGCACTGCAATAATTCGAAAATAAATTCAAAAATCAATACACATATTGTATTGATTTTGGAATTAAATCTGAGTTTTTCTAATATGAGTTTGTGAATTTTCAACAAGTAAATTTTCAGTCAAACTTTAAGTAACGTTGCGTCTAATATCATTTTAATTTTGTTTAAATAAGTTAATAGAAATCCCCGCTGGGATCTTTGTATACTTGGTTTGGTTTGTGGTAGGGCCTTTTCAGTCTGCCTGGCCAGCTACCACCATCTTATTTAACGTCTTATCCTTATCTACATTTTTAATAGCATTGTTGTGTTCCGACAGTTTAGAGATAAGATAGCCAGTTCCTCAGTGGTTGAGAATTCTGGGTGTAGCGCGCTTCCACCTTCAGCCTTCTTGTCACTTACCATCAGGTGAGATGAAGGCCAACTACTCACCTGTAGATGTAATGGTGGCCTAGCCAGCGAATGCTGTGTACTTTTATCTCGCCGATGATTTTGAGTTCGGCTACAAGATCTTCTACGTCTTTTATTATACATACATTCATAGTTTCAAGACTATTATCCCCAAAGGGTTAGTCAGAGACTAGGCAATGAGGACTGCAGAAGCCGTCCACTTGCGTAGTCCACTTTTAACCAAATTACAACTGCACAAGCCCATCGCCGCTCTATGCTGTTGGATGTTTGTGCAGTCTTTAGTCCGTTAGTCGCCTTTTACGACGCCCAAGGTAAGAGACGGGTCGGTAGTGTTTTAATAATGAGCACCACCACCGCCACCAGCACAGCCCTAAATATATTATATTTTTTTTCTTTTTAATTTTTCTTTATCGCTTTACATTCTAATCCGATCGAAAACCGTTCTCCGTTTTACTATTTTAACGGTATCCAATTCGAAACAGTCATTTTATACCTATGAAAAACGAAGTCCGAAACTAGGATGCCTGCGCGCGGTGCTATCTGCAGAGAGTTTTGCAGGCCGCAGGCGAAATGTTTGGACAGTGATTTACAGCCGTTTGATTGCCGAAAATACAGAAACTTTTCGCATTTGAATGGAGTAGATGGACGTTTTGTTTTGTTCCGGAACATTGTTTGGTAGCATGAGATAATTTAAGGAATTTGATTAAGTTCTGTAGTTACAACAGAATGGTCAATGTCAGTAAATAGTAATATTTAGATAAACAAAATGTCCATAAACAATTTTTATTATTATTAATAATAATAATAATAAATTCATTTATTTCGACCACATAGATCATATAGTGAGAGACTAATTATTAGATAAAATTAACAACATGAACAAATAATATTTAAAATCAAATATCAACATAATTAATTCATAAAAATTCACAAATTCAATACATATTATAACATTCTAAATTAAATTAAATTCTAAATTAAATTATCAATAAATAATTAATAGGTACCAATATCATCAGATAAATGAAATTAAACAGAAAGATTAAACACATAAATTAATGACTGCACCAGTAACAGCTAGTAGTAAAGTTATCCAGTATATTTAATTTTTAAAACTTTACCCGTCACACTAATTTTCTAGCCCAAGATAAGCATTTTTTTAAAGTTGTTTTTAATGGTAGCTAGATAACGGATAAACATATTTAAATACATATTTATTTAAATAAACACCCAAACCCGAAATTAATTTAGAAAAACTGTTTTTTTTTAAAGTGATCGGACCGGGAATTGAACCCGGGTTCCGACTGGAAATTAAACCCCTCAGAGATGGCAACATCAAATCGGCGTGCTAACCACTCGACCATGGAGGTCGTCTATTAGAATCGCAATCATCAAAAAAGATAAAAATTACAAGCATTTGTTAGTTTTAAAATAATAATTCTGGCGTTAAGATTATGGTGACTGTTTCTTATGAATGTGAAAAAAAAAGAGTTTATCTCAATTTATCTATTTATTTCTATTGGTGTTGCTTTATACTAATAAAACATAATAAAAGAAACTTTAAAACTCGATGCCGCCGAATAAAGAAAATAGTCACAACACAGTGGGCTGTTATAAATTCGGCGCTACAGCCGAAAAATATTTGACCAACCGTTACGGGCGCAACCGTTACTGGCGCCACAGTGTTTTGCAGTGCAGCCGTTTGATTGTCAAGGGTAAATAACTATGCAATCGATCAAAATGGACGTGGCCTGATGGGTGTTCTATGCAATTAAATGGACTAAACCGTATTACAGACGCGCGGTGTAATTAATGAAATGGACAATCTTTCAAATGTAATAGTAACGTACTTTTTTTTAATATAAGAAGGAGGCAAACGAGCAAGCGGGTCACCTGATGGAGAGCAATCACCGCCGCCCATGGACACCCGCAAAACCAGAGGAGTCGCAGATGCGTTGCCGACCTTTAAGAATGGAATAGGGTTAAGGAAGGAATAGGAATTGTGAGAGGGGGGGGGGGGGAAGGGCCTCCGGAACTCTCACTGGCCGGACGAAACACAACAGCACTAACAAGTGCCATTATTTCACGCCGGATATTCGTGAGAGCGTGGTATTACCCTGGGCAAGCCGGCCCAATGCGTGCTGCAACGCAGCGTGGCTCTACCACTCAGCCAGTGTCACTCATTTAGCACAACCCAGGGGTCACGTGTAGGGTCTCAAGGGTAAACCTACGGACGCGAGTAACTTTAACCCCCAACTTAACTTACTCGTATGTTTCTTTATTTATGCGTCTGATGAGTTGCCAAAAAACATAATGTTATATATCCTATGTCAACCGTGATCTAAATATACACTTTCTTTGTACAGACGCTATCTCGTTTTTGTTTACAAAGATGGAGGCAGCGTCAGAATAAACCCAGGTTTAACTTTCGTCAACCTTTATTAACCTCTCAGTCTAGGCATCAAAATGTCTAAACATTTTGACAGCAGGTGCGATTTGACGGGAATCTAAATTTGCGGAAATGGAAAAAAAATCGAACGCAGTTCATGTTAAATTTTGCGTTGACAATGCATAAAATGTATCACAGAACCGAAATTATCGACCTTGTTCATACTAAAGTAATCTCTAAGTGTATCGATACACGGTACAAAGTCAAGTGGAGAGCGCGGCCAGCGCGGCCGCTTGGGGTCTGACGGAATAGCGAGTTTTTAGGTGGGGCCAAATATGGCCGCTTGGGGTTTGAGGGGTAAAGAGTATATTTCTAAAACCTAAAAAAGGAAAGAAAAAACTCGGTGCCACTCAAAAAAGAGAATTGGCACAACACATTGGGCGACGGTTAGTGAGAATATTCGGCGCTACAGCTGAAAAATATTTGGCGCAACCGTTACGGGCGCGACAGTGATTTACAGCCGTTCGATTGCCGAAAAAGCGTAAATAACTATGCGCTCGATCAAAATGGACGTGACTCGCTCAGGACTGTTAGGTGTTCGACGGCAATTAATAGGATTTCGTGAACTATGAAAACAGCATGTAGAAAAAATACTGACTTTGTTATATGAGCGACTTTAGATGGTGCGTTTATTGTTGCTATCTGGGACTTTCACCTCTTTTCTCAACAACACGTGAGATATTTTTTATTTGATCTACCGTACAACCGTATACTATTCAAAAGTGTACCACTCGAGACCTTTATTATATCTATGTCAGTAATACAAAATGCAATAAACACACATATTGTGTTACGTGCACGCGCCGGCGTCTATAATTAGAGTTGTGTGTGTATCATGTTATATTGGTTTACAGTTACTCCTTTGATTGTCCATAAATAAGTAAATAAATTGAACACTATTTTCATTTGGTGCATAATAATAACCGTGTCGCGTGGCGGTGAAATAATACTACCACCCCCTCTCTTCCCTTATGTGTCGTAAAAGGCGACTAACGGAATAAAGACTGACCATACATCTAACAGCATAGAGCGGCGATGGGCTCACCACCTGTCACGCTGAGCACAATTGTGCAGTCGATGTTTAGTGAAAAGTGAACTATTGTAGAGGACTGCTCTTGCAGTCCCTATCTAAGTCCCTATCTCCTGATCCCTATAGATAGGGTATCGCAGCTGGAACTACGGGTCCGGCTGTGTTTCTCAGGGGTACTACGGGGTTCCGGTTCATGCCCCCCGCTGGTTGTGCCTTGACCGGCGCCTCCGGCGGGATCCGGACGTGGGTTGGACTCGTAGTAGCTTGTGGTTAGCTGTAGAGTTTAGTAATGTTCGTTTGTTCTGGTATTGTGTGCCAGGACTTCCAAACTCGCGCACAGCGAGCGGGGCCTAGAAGCGGTCTCTGTGGGGCCAGCAGCGAAAATTCCTGCCGGGAACGTGAATTTTCCTTTAAGTTGGCAGCTTTGTCCGGTGGTTCTCATTGGACATTGGTGTCGACATCTCCGATACTAGTCTGGAGAACTAGTAGAGGCGTAGATGCCGTAGCCTCCGGTCCAGCCAGCCGCGTAGGACGTGAGAACTGGCTAGACGCCCGGATGGGTTCCGAGAAGTGAGTGTGCTTACTACTCCACGACCAAGGTGGACACTTGGGGGTTGACTTTAGAGTCGACGACCCGAGCAGTGGCAACTGCGAGTTGTGCCCTTCGTGCAACGAGAAGTAAGCGTGCTTGACAGCTCCGGTTACCTATCTGGACAATAGGCAGTGAACTACATGTGTTCACGGGGAAACTCTCCGAAGCCACTAGTCTTATGAGTACCGAATGAACAGGGGGCTTCGGCGGGCACTAATTCGGCGTCAAGACCTAACGCAGATGGTGTAGTGCGCGAGTTGGTTAACTGGCGCAGAGACGTCTGAACAAATAAAACTTATTATGTAAAGGGGATGTCCTATTATTGCCTAGTCTCTGACTAACCTTTTGGATTCGGGTTGACAGTTTAGAGATAAGATAGCAGTTCCTCCGTGGTTGAGGATTCTGGGTGAAGCGCGCTTCTACCTTCGGCCTTATCGTCACTTACCATCAGGTGAGATCAAGGCCAAGCGCTTACCCGTTGTAGATAAAAAAAAATATTGAAATGTACTCTTCAGAATGTACAAGCGGTTTTAGCAAATTAAAGTAATCAAATTTAATTTCAACCTATAGCTAAAGCTAAAATTAATTGATTTATATTTAAATTAATTTGTTTTAAAATCATTACTCGAAAACTGAAATAAACGCATGTTCGTGTAAAACTCCAACTTTTTTTAAATTTTACGTGGCTTTGTTTATAATTTTTATTAAATATTAGGTATATTATTGGCCTCTTTTTAATCCTAGGGATAAGAATGTGGCCAAGATCAAGCTCAGTTATTATAAAAATATATATATATACCCAACCATGCCTAAAAGAAAAAAAAAATCAAAATCAAAACGCAAAATATTTTTTTAATTTGTCGTATTACTTAAAGTGATATAATTTGTTCTTATAAATATTAGGTTAACTACTAATACTAATATTTAACTTAATATTAACAAACCTATAATTAGGTTAAATATGTTTGTTCTTATAACTTGAAGCACCAAATTAGTCTTCTCACTACGTAGTCATCATTTCTTGTGTTGCCTTCTCTTCCCTAATATATTTATATTCAAAAGCATAAACTTAGCAACTCCTTTATATTAAAGTCATCCATCACATGTTTGCCGACGGCACACGTCAAGCTTGGGTTTTAGAAAGGGAAAATATATTTAATGTATAGAAAGTTTTATTATTTAATGTATAGAAAGGTTATTATTTCCTAGCAGTGTAATGCCGGCTTAAAAGTTATAAGAATACAACCAACCCATCTCTTCTCATGAGTGACGTAAAAGGCAACTAACGGACTGAAGACTGTACAGCCAACAGAATAAAGCTTATCATGCCGAGCATTATGTCCAGTTATCTACGAGGACAATTATACATACATATTATAATCACAACTATTATCCCCGCAGTGTTAGTCAGAGACAGGCAATGATGACAACAAAAGCAGTCCTCTACCATAGTCCACTTTTTACCAAATAGCGACTGCACATGTGCTCAGCGTGACAGGTGTGAGCCTATCGCCGCTCTATGCTGTTGTGTATATGTGCAGTAGTCCGTTAGTCGCCTTCTACGACACCCAAGCGAAGAGAGGGGGTGATTATTCTTTCACCGCTACGCGATACAGTTGGATACACGGGGATAATAGTTGAGAATATAAATGTAAGTATATATGCACATTAAGCCACTTCTGTAGCCGACTGTACCATAAACCCAATCCGTTACAACCCCAATAGGTAGGTACTTATCTCGCGACACCCCATCGATTACGGTATCTAAATGCGAATTACAACTTCCATTCTTTCTTGGATATATAACTTGTTTTCCCTTGCGGCGACACACACCGTTAAAGTTAGCGGAAGAATTATTTAAGTAAGTATATTTTAGTTAAAGTTACACAATGTAGACCAAACATTGTGCAACTTTGACTAAAGTATAGCTTTGTTTGAAAATTGCAAAATACGCCGTTACAATATTAATGTTCTATGTAATCGAACATTCATTGATTGATGTCATGCAATGTATAGAACGTTATGAAAGTAAGTGAAGCAAAGGGTGTGTTAGCCCTTCCGGCTGGTTAAGTCTAAATGCGAAAATGATTTTTATATGTCATACATAATATAAAAATGTCGCACAGAAATTGGTATACTCACAGACAGAATTCGTTATAACCCGTCTCAAATCCAGAAGTTCGGGATTCGTTTCCCAATCGTGGTGTATATTTTGCTCGGCTCGGTAATTGGGAGAGATGGAAGAATTGTTCTCAAACCACCTGGCTAGTACTACCTCCTAAAACCAACTTGATCAAAGCGTATGAAACAGCCGATTAGCATTTCATGATTCTTTTTTTTGCGTTTAGCACATAATATTAGTCCTTATTTTTTTAATGTTTTTTTAAATATATTTTAGCGTTTTAGGAACGCTTAAATATACTAAAGTAAAATTTTATACTTACACTAAAAAAAGACGACAACCTCAGGCGGGAATCGAACCATGCACTAATTCCGGGCGGCTGCCTTAACCACTTGGCTACCGAGGTCTGGTTTTCACCCGTCGAAATTTGTCAGTGCTTGATGCTTATGTTTTTTAGTCAACATTGCTTAATCAAATCTTAGAAGTTTTCACGCCTGAGGTTGTCGTCTTTTTTCAGTGTATTAAATTTTAATAATAGTCCTGTTAACCCATCCAGTTAATTTAAATGACTGTGTCGGTGTGGGTTCACGTCAATAGTCTATCGGAACTATGGGGTTTAAACCACGATTTCTCGCTTTCAACCCAAGCTGCATAGCCGCATACCGACGCCTCTAATTCACAGTTGATACAGTCAAAGTTGTACGAAACGATGAACAAAACTACCCTTAAAGCGATTGCAGTAATAAAAAATAAGGGTGTATCGTCAGATAAAGGCATCGTATCCACTCTCAACCATTAGATATCGCTCAATACTCAAACACATCGCGACACAATGTTCCTCCGCCCATACAAAGGCAACCGCCTTTTATCTATTTCCCAAAAGATCCATAAGTCATGTTACCGGTTTCCGAGAGTAGGATAAGGACTATATTTTCCTGGTTAAATATCGGCCTGATCTTGTCTGCCGAAGGCTTATTTATAGGGATAAAGGAAGGTGGCTGCGTGTATTCGGGATAGTGATGCCCATTCTTGACAATGCTATCGACAGTCACAAGTCTATCGATAGAGTGGTACGCCCAGTCGACCACTTTACGGCGATATTCGCTTGCACAAGAACTAAGCGCACGCAAAAAAAAAAAACTTATCCATGATTTGGAAAGCTTACATGCCTGTTTAAGGGGGTGCCGCAAGATTGCAAAAACTGACATAAGTCTCTTTATGAACTTCAAAGCAAAATCAATCATATTGATATTTATAATTAGAACAATTCTGCTTTGAAGTTTCAGAACTAGTAATTTAATTAGAGCAATGTTTTTATTCTGTGAAATGTGCAAAACGATCACGCGCTTGTGTTATAAATTAAAATTTACTTTTTCAAGAAAGGGGTGACCTTTGGAATATCAATACAAATATTTTCATGTATGAATTATGGTTTCATGCGTAAAATTAAGGAAGTTGTCGAAAAAAATGTTTTCAGGAGTCATTATATAAAAGTATTGTTTGTAATTGTTTAAATAATTTGTTTCCAATTTCAACAAGGCCATGACCTTGTGCAATGATCAGGCTAACTTACATAAGTTCTTTTAGGGTGGATTCGACAAAATTGGAATAAGACTTACTCCGAGATTAGTCTATACAAATTCGGCGTTTAATCTAGGTATAAGACCTTATTCCATTTTGGTCGAATCCACCCTTAATGTAATAAACTAATTCAGCGATTAGTACAAGTGACTCAAAAATACGTAATTTTTCACAATTTCGCGCAGCATCTCCTAGACAGAAAGCTATCTGTACTGTTAGCAACCGCACATTGGAATTAGATTTTATTGTAAAATTAAGTAACCTAGATAATGTAATGCTAAATAAGTAACTTCGAGTGCGACGCGGAGTCACGTCGATTAACGCAAACTAGTTGTCATCTAACGCGCAACACAAACACTACTTTGGTCCTTCGAGCCGGCCACCGTACACTGTCTCTGCCTACCCCTCCGGAAAATGGGCGAGCTAAATGTATGTACATTGGTCTCAGTTCTCATCCGACATTTAACCGGCTCTGTGGTCTAGTAGCTAAGCCACCGGTGTTAGCCCAAGAGGTTCCGGGCTCGACTTCCAGCGAGGGAATACATCTTTGAGTACTGACTTGGTTAGTGGTAGGGCATGTTAAGTCCGCCTGGCTAGCTACCACCGTCTTATCTTAAGTCTGGTGCTATAATAATAATGCTCATTATTATGTTGATAGCTAAAAAAAAAATTTTGAGATGAAGGCCAAGAAGTTACTAGCAGTAAATAAAAAAAGATATAAATATCTTTTTTTTTAATTGCGTTTTTATGTGCAATGCAACAGAGGTAAAAAATAACAGTCGAGTATCGCGCGCAACACTGATCCAGAGTCATGAACCTACAATATACGTTATCGTGCAAGGTAATAAGGAAAGCATTGTTGAATACTGATAACAAAAAATTGTGTGTCGGTGTGATAAAGCGGAAATTATAGCGGCGTTTGAATATTTTATATTTTATCTTTTTTTTCTCCTTACAGTATCATGGACGTAATTACTTACATGTACAATATTAAAACATTGATGTTTTTGGCAAAGAACATTTCTTTTGTCATCAGCATCATCATCAACACGTCCCACTGCTGAATTTAGACCTGCCCGCATAATATCTGAAATAATAAAATAAGGACACATACAATTTGCACATCGCCCGTAGAACTGATGGCCGTTGGGGCAGAACGGTTTTTGAGTGGCAACCACGCTCCGGAAGACGCAGTGTGGGCAGGCCTCCAAGGTGGTTGATGAAGGTCGCTAGTAGCCACTATGGATGCGAGCAGCACAAGCCAATGGTGTAGATCTTTGGGTAGGCCTTTGTCCAGAAATGGACGTTCTCTGGCTAATGATAATGAAGACATTTTTTTTAATCTACAACGGTTAAGCCATCATCTCACCTGATGGTAAGGCCAAAGGTGGAAGCGCGCACCACCCGGAATCCTCAACCACTGAGGAACTGGCTATCTTATCTCAAACTATTGGAACACAACAATGCTATAAACATCGTTGTTATGGCGACAGACTTAGATAAGATGGTGGTAGCTAGCCAGGCAGACTTAACAGCCCTACCACCAACCAAACTGAGCACACAAAGATGTACCCCCCGCTGGGAATCGAATCCGGGACCTCTGGGTTTGAGACCGGTGGCTTAGCCACTAGACCACAGCGGCGGTTAAAAACGTAAAATTCAGTAAATAAAATTATTCCTAACATAATGATCAAGGTGTGCTACGGTCAGAATTAAATCATTTTTATTAATTGAATATTCGTACGCTTATATAATACCATAGGTACTATATTTCTGTGGGAAGACTGACAGGACTTGGATTTAGGACTTCACAGTGACGTAATACCGCTGGCTTGCAGCGTAAATCAAACTACTAGAAAAAATTCAGCGAGTCTTCTGGGGTCTCGGTAGCTCAGCGGTTAGCAGTGGACCGGCAATCCAAAGGTCGTGGGTTCGAATCCTATTCGAGCTTCCTGAGACTGGTTGATTTTTTTCTAGTAAACATTTTATCCTATATCTATAAAGCATTGTGAATGCTAAATTTCAATAAAAAAGATAAATTGATTTTAAATTTTAGATTAACCCACCAACCCGCATTGGGCCAGCGTGGTGGGTTATGGCCTAATATCCCCATGTGTGCTATTGTCCACGTGGGAGGCCTGTGCCCAGTAGTGGGACGTTAATAGGCTGATAATGATGATTTTAGATAAGATGTTATATTATACGTGACATTTTAAGTTATAATTTTTGCATGCATTTGATTATAAGGCGAACATTTGTACTGTTATAACTATAACATACAATCTCTTTACCCAATCCATATTTCTGACAAATAAATACTATTTCATTTCATTTCACAAGCTAAGCGTCCTCGGAAGGAAATCCCTTTAAAACTGCACTTAGCGCGACCATTTCGGATCTACATTCCCTTTAACTGGAACACACCAATTCAGGAGATTGCTGCTTGTTAGAGAAAGCTAATAAATTTGGTAGGTATTTTAACATTTTATTTGAAACTTTACAAGCTCGGCTAAGGCGTTTGCGATCTTGCCAGTGAAGCAACTTGGGGAATGACGAGTCGCAGAATGGGTGACCAAATAAAAAAAACGTTTTGAATAACTACCTCTATGCTTCAAAGCTGTTGGTCCCGGTTGTTGTCGTAAAATGGTAGTCTATCAAACCCACCAACCAGCAATGAGCCAGCGTGGTGGGTTCAATTCAAACCCAATGTGCTTTTGTGCTTTTATCCATTATATAAAAAAAGTTTGTGATTTGGCAAGCGTGATAATTAAGCCAGTTCCCATCAATTACAGCGATAATTTGATTGAATGATCAAACGAACTTACCTGAAGTGAAGTTCGATCTTAATTATCCTGTCTTCGTCGGAGAGATTTATTTCTTACCATGTAGTAGCCCTGCTACGCGCCAATCATATCGCACAAGCCTTTAGAGTGAAAGAGAAAACGATACAGACCGTCTCAGTTTCACCCTACCTCCGCCATGCAGTAGCACTCGAACTCATTGTTTTTAGAGCAGACTATAAGAGCAACATTGATCTAGGGAACATCAAAGTATGTAGGGAAGGGAGGGACCTTAAATCTCTCCGACGAAGACAGGATAATTAAGATCGAACTTCACTTCAGGTAAGTTCGTTTGATCATTCAATTATCCTGTCTTCGTCTTCTAGATTTATTTCTTACCATGTAGATGTTTAGAGAAGGTAATCTATGTTGCGAATAAAACCAGGTATACTTATATAAATCAGTATCTTTATAACGTATATGTTTCTTACAATATACCTAATAGGTAATTATATTTATTTGTAACAAAATAGGATTAGATCACAGTATTTTCGGTTAACATTATGATATTCGTTACATGTATGATATATGTACAAGGTATGATACACATTCTAAAGACTGTCTGTCTTATGATATTGAATTAAGTAGATTAACATTTGAATCAATAATCGGTCTACTATAAAAATTTGCAAAAACTTCAGATTGCGCAGACCAACCAGCGCACCGTCTAATAATATCAACGTTCAACCTGCACGGGAAGCTGCGGAAGTCGAGGCGTGCCTCGTGCTATGAGCAACAAAAATCGACGTGTCGACGCCACTGTCACACATAACCTGCTTCATCCAGCGCCCGATCGTAAACTAAAAAACCTTATAGGGCTGCTTCATCTCAGAAGCAGCCCTATAAGGTTTTTTAGTTGTCAAAATAATATTATCTTCATAATCAGGCCTGATAGAAGATGATATTGTTAAATATTTTTTTAATGCAGTAGCTGGACAAATACCAGGGCGCTTAACAACATAAGGTAAATCTAGAACGGGTTGAGCCCTACCAATCGCAGAAGTTTTAATCAAACTTGTTATTGTGATTACTATTCGATTGTTAAAAGTTTTAGTATTCGATATCTTTAATAAAGACAATGTCTGAGTTCTTTGCCCAGTGGCTAATGCTAACAACATGACTAGTTTTTTACATAATATCTCTAAATTGATTTGATCATTGTCAAAGTTTTGTAGGTAGTCTAATACAGTATTTGGGTTCCATGTAATATTATAGCGAGGGGATACGGGTTTCAATTTGAAAATTCCTTTGAAAAGACGTTTTAAACAATGATTATCACGAATATTATTTGATGAAATTGAAGAAATGGCCGATCTGTGATTATTTAGAGTTCCATATGATCCTTTGTTAAAACAATTTGTTAGAAAATCTATCACTGAACAAATACTAAAGTTATAAAAATCAACGTTATTTACTTTACAATATTCCTACCATTGCTTCAAACTAGAAGAATATTGAGATATAGTGCTTTTTGAAATGGAGGAAAGCATTATATCCAAAGCTGATTCCGGTATTAATTGTTTGCGGAAGCCTTCCCGGATACAACACATGCTACCAGGGAATGATGCTGGTGCAATGGGTGTATTGACCTGAAAGGAGAAGAGAGTAAATATTTACTTGGTGGAAATAGTAGCAATTCTTTAACGCAAAGAGATCTGAATAATGGGTACCACGGTTGAGATGGCCAATGTGGCACTACAATTATTCCCGTACCTTTATCCGAAATTATTTTATTTTATGTTTTTAAAATTATGGCAAATGGTGGAAAAGCATAAAAATAAAATTGAGACCAATCTTGTGTAAATGCGTCAATATTATAGGCAAGCGGATCTCTCTTCCATGAGATATACAAGGAACACTTGGTATTTATTCGTGATGCGAACAAGCATAAAGAGGGTTGGCCAAAGCATTTAGTTATTTGGGATAATTCTCTGATACCTAATTCCCATTCTGTGTCGATATTGGTTTTTCTAGATTCTTTGTCAGCCTCTATATTTAATGAAGACCGAATGTAAGATGCAAAAATAAATATTT
This sequence comes from Scoparia ambigualis, assembly GCA_963921215.1. Lineage (NCBI taxonomy): Eukaryota > Metazoa > Arthropoda > Insecta > Lepidoptera > Crambidae > Scoparia > Scoparia ambigualis. Next base: position 57,926,882 of record OY992502.1, on the reverse strand, counting down.
TTCTGTCTTCACACAACTGCCAAATATTTTTTGCAACATGATGTAAATGTGGGTATTGTACCCCGCCCATTCTATTTACATATGATATTGCTGTTGTATTATCGACGCGCAAGAGAATATCACAATTTCTTTTTTCATTAGGAAACGATTTAAGACCAAAATATATAGCTAATAATTCTAAATAGTTAATATGATTAGAACAATCAGTATCTGTCCAAAAGCCACCAGTTTTTTCAGTACTACAAGCTGCGCCCCATCCTGTAGTTGAGGCATCTGTATATAATTTCTAAATGAAATCTTTGCTGGCGTATTGGATTTATTCCAAATAAAATATTGTTTTTCCACCAGATCAGGTCATCGTGCAAAGTTTTAGGCAAATTTAAGTAGGAATCATAATCATCATTATTCTTAAGTAAGGCCAAGTATTTAGTTCTTTCTAAAGATTTTGTACGTAGCCATCCGTAGGCTATAGCCGGACAGGCAGTAGTAAGAGAGCCAAGAAATCGTGCAAATTCTCTTATACGAATCTTTTTCGATTTTAGAATTATTTCTATGTTTCTAAATAACGTTTGTCGTTTTAAATCTGGCAATTGTAACGTCATTGTCTTCGAATCTAAAATGAAACCTAAAAAATTGCAGGATTTTTGAGGAGTCAAATAACTCTTTTTAAAATAAATAACAAAACCTAATTGTGTTAAAAGATTTATTGTGATTTTTGCGTTTTCTTGACACGCTTCTGCTGTGTATCCTAAACACAAAATATCGTCTAAATATCGGACGGAAAGTAGAGCATTGGATCTAAGGCGAGACATAATCGGTTGTAGTATTTTCGTGAAGATATATGGGGCTGAGCATAACCCAAACGGTAATGCTATAAATTCATATAAAAAGTTATCAAAATAAAAGCGTAAATATTTAGTGTGACTTTTGTGAATAGAAACAAAAAATAAGATTCTTTGAGGTCAATATTAATCATATAGCAATCTTTGGATAAAAGCTTGGTCGCTGTCCTAATATCTTCCATTTTAAAATGTTCACATAAAACAAATTTGTTTAACTTCTTTAAGTTAAGTATAAACCGCATACTGTCATCTTTTTTAGGAATTAAAAATATGTCTGATATAAATTGACCCGGTACTGGTGTACATATTCTTATAGCGTGTATCTGCAATATACGGTTTATTTCAGTCTGCATTGCCATTGACTCAACTTTTGAAAACGATCGCCTGGGTAAATCCTTTGCATTTTGCTTAGGCTCGCTACTAAAAGGAATCTTATATCCGGATACAGCATCTAATACAAGACTATCCTTAGTAAGAGATTGCCACTCATTAAAAAAATATCGTAAGCTACCAGCATGTACCTGAGGTTGTGTAACTACGCAGCTCGGTTGGGCGGGAAACGTTGTGCTTGTGGGGGGCGGCGGAGGCTGGCGGCGACCCGGGCGCGGCGGGGGCAGCAGCGGCGGCAGTGGCGGCGGCGGCGGGGGCCCGCGTCGACGGCTCGCATAATATGATGTTGTCGGTCTCGGCCCACCAGTCCGATATTGATATGTTTGTGCGACTTGCTGTTGCCGCCCTCGAAATGATGGGCCTTTCCTGTTTAAATTATTATTATTCGTTGAACTGGTAGACGCTTGTATCATTTGACTCGTCCTTTTGATTCCTCTGCTGTTTTTGACTAAATCGCATAAGTGGTCCCCAAATAGGAAAGTATCCCTTTTTCTATCTTTGAACGGTTCTGCTAAAGACTTATCTATTAGAGGAATAATAACAGATCGTCGCGTATCTGACTCAGTAAAGTGTGAATCTGCCTATAATTTTCCCGCGTCATTCAAGGTGCGTACAATATCTGGTACATCTGGGTCTTTTTTCAGAAGACTTGTTATTGCCTTGCCTAATGCTAATAATGTTTTGCCCAATTGAGTTTGTTTAGTTAGTAATCTCTTGTCTCTTACCTTGCAGACCTCGGCCAGCATGCCACTTATTTCCGGGTTTAGGTCGGGGCTCTTAGCAAGAGGTAAAAATGCTGGGAATAAATACTTTTTTAAAGTTCTTCTTTGGATTCTTTATTAAGCCCACTTTGCAAAATTTTTTCAAACTGTTTAGCTACCTCCGCGTGAATGTTATCACCGAATTCCACCGTTTCCGGTTCTGCGTCACCGAGAGCCTGGACCAAACTGGGATCAAACGTCGAATCGTCTTCAGCTGACGCGGCTTCTTCCAGTAAGGTTTTGTCAGCAAATTGAACACTTATATCAACGTCACCGGGCGTTTTTATGGCATTTTTTTCGATGTCCAAAGATTCATGGCCGTCTTCTGGTGTATAACACTCGACAGGTGGTAAACTCAGTACTCGTATTCGAGATGTCCTGAAATACCTCAAAGTATTAGGTACCTACATTATTAATTATTTTCTTTTTTTTCTTTTTTACGGTAGATAAAAAAAAATTATAATAATTTGAAATTAAGTTATTTCATTTGATACTTTGTTCAACTCACCCTCTTCACTGGCGAAAGGGTAGAGTTATTGAATTGTTTAAGGGATCAGATCACATTGTTAGATCAGTTAAATTAAGGACTCAAAGCGGAGAGCTTGTAAGACAAGTGGTCAAATTGTGTAAATTACCGATACCAATAGAAAGTAATTTAAGTTAACCATTGCACTTCTGTGTATATATAGTGTTTTCATTCTTAAAGTTAAGTCATGTGTATGAGTCATATTATGTGTTATTGTTACTATAAATAGAGCGCATTAAGGACTTCAAGTATTCAGTTCATTTCCCCCTGGTGGCGGGAGGAATGTTAATCGAAAATTAACATGTTTGTATATATTTCATTGTGTATCATCTTAATGTTTAACGCCTTTGCGTTATCGACCTTACGTTCAAAAAAAAGAATCACTTGTCATTCAATCAAAAACCTGTCTAGTTTAAAGTGTAGAAAAGATGTGATTAAAAATGGCAGTCGACCATGCATTGGTTTTCTCAAAAGGGGCGTGTGTGTACGCCATGTAATATTAATTAGATTAGTAAAATCAGTTGTTCATTGGTTTTGTCATCAAGGCGTGTGGATGCCAGTTCAATATTCATTATAGTCATTCATTGGTTTTCAAATTCAAAGGCGCGTGGACGCCATTTCATGTTAATTATAGTAGTTAAATCTTGTTACCTATTAAAATCAGTGTGACAAAGTAAAGTGTTCAATAGTCAATAGTCAAAATATATTTATTCAATAAACTCAATTAATAAGTACTTTGAAACGTCCAAATATTTTTTAACCTACCACCCATTCAGGACATCATTTTTTAACTGTGGCAAAGAACGGGCGCAAGAAACCACAGCGCACAGAAGCAACGACATTTACAAAATATATATATATTATATGTCGTTACCAGGTCACAAAATACAAAATATGAATTTGAATGTAAATAGTTTAATTAAATATGGTGCTCTATATAAATTAATTATAGGCAATTAGAAATAGCTGTTGGAGTAGGTACTTGGAGCATTTCAGATCCAAGCTGTTTTGTCTTCTGTATAATCCGACACTTTATAATAAGCTTTTTTATAAAGCTTTTCTTTGATTTTGATTATAAATTTATCAAGATCTAATTTCTGAATATCATTTGGTACTTTGTTGTTTAATCGTACACACAGACCCTTAAAAGAATTATTTATTTTATGGAGCCTAGTATAAGGCACTGCTAATTTGTTCTTACTTCTAGTATTCAATTTGTGAATATCACTGTTTTTTGAAAACATTTCAATATTTTTATGAACATACACAAGATTTTCATAAATATATTGTGATGCAACTGTCATTATACTTATATCCTTAAATCTCTCTCTGAGAGAGTCACCAGCCTGTAGGTTATATATTGCTCGAATAGCCCTCTTCTGCAGCACAAAGATAGTTTGAATGTCGGCAGCATTTCCCCACAGTAAAATGGCGTACGACATTACACTATGAAAGTAACTGAAATAAACTAATCTCGCTGTATCAACGTCAGTTAACTGACGGATCTTCATTACTGCATAAGCCGCAGAGCTAAGTCTATTCGACAATTTAGCTATATGTGGGCCCCACTGAAGCTTGGCATCCAACGTGATGCCTAGAAACACAGTGGTGTCCACAGGATTCACATTCCTATCTTTAATTTGTACACTAGTTATTACCTGCTTAACATTAGGCAATACAAATCTTACACATTTGGTTTTTCCCTCGTTTAATAGCAAGTTATTAACACTAAACCAGTGAACAATCTTTGAGACCGCATTATTCACATCGTCATAATTTGGGTGTCGTCGTTTCACTTTAAATAAAAGTGAAGTATCATCAGCAAACAATACTATCTCATGACTGTCTTTTACAAAATAAGGTAAGTCATTAATATAAACCAAAAACAAGAATGGACCAAGTATTGAACCCTGCGGAACTTCTATTTTAACCACTGATCCCGGAGATCTTTTACCGTTAATGTCGACCTTTTGAATCCTGTTACTCAAGTATGAGATTAGAAGGCTCAAAGAAGCATCCCTAATTCCATAGTGGTTAAGCTTCCTGACCAAAGTTTCATGTAAAACACAATCAAAAGCCTTGGATAAATCACAAAATACCCCTAGGGCATCCTGTGATTCCTCCCAGGTATCAAATATTTGGATTAAAAGCTCAACACCGGCGTCAGTTGTAGAGCGACCCCTAGTAAAACCATATTGTTTACAATGTAAAAGTTTATTTTTATAAAAATGAATTTGCATTTGATCTAGCATTAACTTTTCAAAAATTTTACTAAATGTGGGTAGCACAGAAATAGGTCTAAAGTTAGAGGGGTCAGAAGTGCTACCTGATTTAAATAATGGAATTATTTTACTATATTTCATGAGGTCAGGAAAAACACCACAGTCAATGCATTCATTAAATATGCAAGCTAAAACTGGAGCTATTGTCATAATTACAGATTTAGCGACGTCCACGGTATTACCCCACAGATCAGCAGTTTTCTTTTTATTGAGAGTGTTAAATGTTTTTATTATATCTATAACACAAATTTTTTGAAAACTGAAATTATTTTCACAATCTTTAACATTCTCCTTCAAAACAGATTCAGCTACAGTGGGGGAGGAAATCAAGGCTTTTGTAGTTGAAACTGGAATGTCAGTAAAAAACCTCTCAAATGCTGCAGCAACATCAGCATCAGAAGTCAAGGTTTTATTATCACAATTTAAATTGTACTCATTATTACGACTTTTGACCTTTCCTGTTTCACTATTTATAATATTACATGTCATTTTTATTTTGTCATTACTATTCTTAATCTTAGAACTCAGATAGTTTGCCTTGGCTAATCGACATACTCTTTTGAATAACTTTGAATAATTTTTAACATATAATTTGAAGTCATCGCTGGTGTTATAGTTGCGCTCACCATAAAGTTCATAAAGGCGTTTCCTACTTCTGTGAATACCAATTGTAGCCCATTCATTAAAAGTTACAGTACCACTAACTGAGATCTTTTTTGGAATAAAAGTTTTATTAAATTCTGAACAATAAATGTTTAAAAAATTATTATAAAAGACATTAGGGTTGTCATTGTATTCTAAATAATTTAATTTTGTATCTAGATTGCTTTTAAAGCGTTCCAGCCGACCTGCAGTTTTTGGTACAACAGTGATATTCTTTTTCGTCACTTGTTTACGCTGGTGTGGAAAGCTGACCATTTGGCCACAATGATCAGAGTCCAGGTTATTAATAATTTGCTTAGCCAGTGGTTTTACATTTGTATATATGTTATCAATACAGGTGGCCGAAGTGGCAGTTATTCTTGTCGGCTCCAAAAATAAATGATTCATCATGTTCATCTTTCATCATTCATCATCAATATTTTGGTGGTACCCACGAGGGGAACCGTTTAAAAACCCAGAACGGGAATCGTTTAAACCCAGGAAGGGATAAACAGCATTATGGGTACTGGACACGCGGTTGCCGTCCGAGGTCATTGCCGGCAAGCTCGCGTCTAAGCTGCCGTCAAGATTATAGGTTCAGTGTGAAATACCGAATATCAAGTCAATCTCGGAGTGTTTCAGTGTTTTAAATTCAGTGGTCGTAATAATTCATCATAATTATCACCTTCATCAAAGGGTCGAGATTCGACGGGGCGTATTTATTGAAGATAAAGATACGCCATTTTGTAATTGTGTATCGCATCGCTACGCTACGCAACGGGAACACAGACAGCCGACGCAAGAGGGCGCGCGCTGCGGTTCACTCATTCTTACGGACTCATAAGTTAGTGTTATTGTGTTGTGATTGGCCAATAATTCATGTAAGTACATTCATTCTCATCAAACCAATCTCAATCGGTCTAACTTCATTCAATCTTTACGAATATTGAATCACTCATTCAGTCAATGTCACTGTCATGTCAAGTGTCTGTCAATTAAATAACTAGGTTACTATCTTGTTTGTTTACATATTCTAAATTTATGTTTCGTTTGTTTTAAATTTGTTACAAGTGTAACTGATCTCAAGTGTTACTGTTTATTACGTGCATTAGTCAGTAGATAGTCATCATGCCTTCGCGTAGGACTAGAAATCAGTTTAAAACTCATCATAGAATGTTGTTGGATTTTGCGGCGACGATCGACGAACAAACTGGGTCTGTCTCTGCTTCAGTGGCAAAACGGCATTTTAATACCTACTATAAAGATTTGGTTTTAGCCTACGAAACATTATTTGGTTTCTCAACTGACGAAGTGTCTGAATCAGACATGTCGCTGTTCGAGGTGCAATTCACGGAGGTCAACAAACTTTTGATAAAACTGGACCAGGCGTCGTCGGAGTCAACCGCTGGTACTTCAAAATCACACAAGTTCACATCAAACCAGGTTATGGCCAAATTACCACTTGTAGAACTTCCCAAGTTTTCCGGTAACCTCGTGGACTGGGTTCCATTCTATGACTTATTTCATTCATTGGTTCATGAGCGTGATTTGTCGGATGCTGAAAAGCATTATTATCTTAGATCATCATTGTCAGGTGAAGCCCTTCACATTGTCAGACAGCTGCCGGTAGATGACAAGAATTATTCAGTGGCGCTTAATTTACTTAAGTCTAGGTATCAGAATACTAGATTACTACTTGATGCTTATATCGGTAGGATAGTAAATTTACCTATCATCACATCATCAGTCACTCACCTGCGTTCACAATTTTATGATCCTCTTCAAGAAGCCCTTCAGGCGTTAGAAAAGCTAGATCAGCCTGTCAAAGAGTGGTCATATGTTATATTGTATTTAACATTACAGAAACTAGGATAAAATGTTTACTAGAAAAAAAACAACCAGTCTCAGGAAAGCTCGAACGGGATTTGAACCCGTGACCTTTGGATTGCCGGTCCACTGCTCTAACCGCTGAGCTACCGAGACCCCAGAAGACTCGTTGAATTTTTCTAGTAGTTGATACGCTGCAAGCCAGCGGTATTACGTCACTGTGAAGTCTACCCTCACATTCGAAAGAAACACAATTGCAAGTATTTAACAATCGATAAAGTGACGGGTGTTTTCATTGTGGCTCCCAGGATCATAACTCACTCATTTGCAACGCAGATGAGAACATCGGAGCTCCCCGGCAGCAAAATCAACCTGCTGCTCGACTGATCACCCAATGCGCAGGTGGTCGAGACACGCCAACTTCGTCAAAAGCGCGTCATGTCTCATCACCAGTGCATATCACTGGTGTGGTCCAGAAAGAAGCGAACCCATCGTCAGCACATCATCATCATGAGGCCCCACCGGTGCAATCAATGGCTCATCACCAGCCAAGGCCACGAGTCGGTGACAGAGCGCATCTTGCTCAGACCACCTTTCACTCACTCAGGTTTGGGTCACGTATGCGCCTTGATAGGGCATGAGATAAGATAACTGTTGGTGCATCTATGGGACCATCACTCCCCATAACTATTTGTCCTACTGCAATAGTAATGGTCAGGTCAGGTGATGGTCAATTTGTCAAGGTCCGGGCCCTATTAGATACAGGCGCCTGTGTTTCAATCATCAAACAATCATTAGTTTCCCAACTCAAGTATCTTTGGATTACCTTCTGGGGAGCCCCGGAAACTATTTTGTAAATGATTTACAGAAATAAAACATATTTTAATTTAATTAATTTATTTTTTATTTTTATTTAATTTAATTTAATTTAATTTATCTAGTTCATCATTTAAAATTGCACCAACAGGGTAATAGTAATATTCTTTACGGAGTAGGTCATCAAGCAGTTACTACACCGGGCACTGTTGTCAAATTAGTCATTAAACCCGAAGGAGCTCATTTACCAATAGTTGGTACCCGGGCAATGGTTATGTTCACCTTATCAGGAAATATTCCACCATATGATATTAAATTAAAGAATCAGTTAAAGTCATCAAATATTATCCTTGCTGATAGCAACTTTGATAAAGCTCGAGATGTAGATATCATACTTGGTACAGATGTGCTCAATTATGTACTTGATGGTTCAAAGATTTCAACCAACATTCCAGGGATAGCGGCTTATGGATCATGTTTCGGTCACGTCATCATGGGAGCGATACACACTGAACAGTCACCATCGACGGTCACATCTCCCGACCAGTCGGCAGGCACTTCAGTAGAAGACTATGGACTCCATGCAGTCAGACTGGAGGAAGTCTTAGAAAAGTTTTGGAAGGTGGAACAGCCCCCTTCGAAGCCAGCTGTTCATCCGGATTACTTGGAATGTGAAAGGTTGTATAATTCAAGTACTCAACGTATGCCAGATGGCAAATATTTGGTTAGGTTACCATTACTTTCAACAAGGCCACCATTGGGTGAATCAAAGGCTTTAGCCATTCAACGATTGCGATCTTTAGAAAGAAAGATGGCAAAAAATTCAGTATTCGCAAGTAAATACAAAGAATTCATGAAGGAATATGAAACTCTCGGTCATATGTCAAAATCGGACTTTCAGTTAGACTCCGAACATTTCATCATTTCCCATCATGGCATATTCAAAAATGGAACGGATAAGATCCGTGTAGTATTCGACGGGAGTGCTCGTTCATCAACAGGAACATCACTAAACCAGTGTCTTCACACCGGTCCACCACTTCAAAATGATATTACCCAAATATTGTTAAATTTCAGACGGCATCAAATAGTCTTCACGACCGACATCAAGCAGATGTTTCGAATGACCTGGATACACCCTGAAGACAGGAAGTACCAGCTCATCTTGTGGAGAGAGGATCCGTCTGACCAAATTCAGGTATATGAGTTGAATACTAATACCTACGGCCTACGATCAAGTCCATTCATTGCAATTCGAACATTGTTACAACTCGCCGATGATTGGGAGGCTAGTCATCATGAATCATCAGCTTCAACCGTCATCAGACGAGACACCTTCGTTGACGATATTCTCACGGGCGTAGATCCATTATCAGAGGCTCAACACCTCAAATCAGAACTCATCGCACTAATGAAAAGCGCCAAATATGAGCTCAGGAAATGGTCATCAAATTGCAATGAATTACTGCAGGATTTGCCGCAGGAACACTGCGAGCTGCCCCATCAGTTTGATACTGACGATAAAAGCTTTATTAAAGTATTAGGTATTCAATGGGACCCAGTATCAGACTCAATGTCATATCAGATCAATGTACCGCTAGGACAAGCAATTACTAAGCGTCATATCCTTAGTACAATAGCACGCCTGTATGACCCGTGTGGATATTGTGCGCCTATTGTGTTTCGATTCAAGGTGTTTCTTCAGACACTATTTTCAGATGGAGTCAAATGGGACGAACCTGTCAGTAATAGTCAATGTCGTCAGTGGGACGAACTCATTCAAGACCTTAATTATTTGTCAAACTTGCAGATACCTAGATGTGTTGCCACAGACTGTCTCATATTCACTTCACGGATTCGGAGACGCTGCAGAGACTGGTTTTGCCGCGAGTGTCTACCTCAGGACCGTGGACGCGTCAGGAAATGTCATGGTACGTTTACTTATAGCTAAATCAAGAGTAGCTTCTCAGAGATCAAAGCAAACAATACCAAAACTGGAACTCAGTGCCGCTCATCTAATGTTCAAATCATTGAATCATGTATCAGAGTCATATGACAGTTCAATTCAATTTGACAGCATCAATGCTTGGTCAGATAGCACAATCGTGTTATCTTGGATAAACACAAAACCATACATGCTTCAAACATTCGAATGTAACAGAGTTCAAGACATTCAAAATTCAAAACGTTCTATGATATGAAGACATGTACGTTCCGAATTAAACCCTGCAGATGTCGCCTCACGAGGCATGGCGGCTGAAGATCTCATACATTTCAATTTATGGTGGTCCCCAGACTGGTTACTTAAGGAGGAGTCACAATGGCCTGCGTTACCAGTTACTATGCCTTACGATTTACCTGGATTCAAGAAATTGGTCAATCTTGTTACCCCTGTCGAACCATGAGAAGACGCGCTTTTATCACGTGTCAGCTCGTTCAGTAAGCTCATCAATATTACCTCATTGGTACTTAGATTTTGCCGTAATATTAGATTGCCTAAAGACAGACGGAATCTTAACTTTACACTCTCATTAGACGAGACTCGTGAAGCAACCAGACATTGGATTAAGAAAATTCAAATGGATTCATATAAAGATGAAATTATATTAATCAAGCAAGGAAAATTAGTCTGTAAATCGCTACAGAAATTAAGTGTCTTCGTGGATGAAGATCACTTTATCCGAGTCGGCGGCCGACTACGGAAATCAACATTGCCTTACGGAGCCAGGCATCCATATTTGATACCTAAGGATCATAGGTGGGGTCAATTACTCATAGAATATTATCACAAGTCATATTGTCACGCAGCGACAAACGCACTCATTGCTATACTGCAGCGAGAGTATTGGATTACGTCAGTCAGACGTCAAGTATCAAAGGTCATAAGAAATTGTTTAGTTTGTTTCAGGTTCAATGCTTCATCTCAGCCACCATTTATGGCAGACCTACCAGCTGATAGAGTCACGGCCGCACGACCATTTTCAGGCGTAGCGACTGACTTTGCTGGACCTTTTTTAGTCAAAAGCAGTTTACTAAGAAATGCGAAATCACTCAAAGCTTACCTGTGTGTTTTTGTATGTTTAGGTACAAAAGCTGTTCATCTCCAAGTGGTCTCTGCATTGACCATCGAGGCCTTCATCGCGTCATTCACCAGGTTTGTCAGCCGACGAGGGCTGCCTTCACTAATCCGATCGGACCGAGGTACCAATTTTACTGGTTCTAATTCGTATCTAAAGGAGATCACTCAGTTCTTGTTGGACAACCAGATTATCCTCAAGGAGGAGTTCAGAAAACAGAGCATTCGCTGGGAGTTCAATCCTCCTGCATCGCCCCATATGGGGGGACTATTTGAGGCTGCAGTCAAAAGCGCTAAAAACCTCCTCAAGAGAGAGGTGGGCGATACCATTTTAACATTCGAGGAACTGTCTACTCTATTTACTAAAATAGAGTCTATACTTAATTCACGGCCTCTTGTGCCTATGTCAGAGGACCCCAGTGATTTAGAGGTTCTCACGCCAGGTCATTTCATCATAGGCCAGCCACTTGTTGCCTTGCCAGAAGCTCACTGGAAGGAAACTAAAATGTCGCGATTGTCCCGTTTTCAAGTTATTCAGAAATTGTACCAGACGATCTGGTCGCGCTGGCATGTTGAGTATCTCAGTACACTACAGTCACGTAAGAAATGGTATAAGCATATTAACAATATAGAGCTTAACGATTAAGTTCTTATTATTGACGAGAACTCACCCCCTCTTCACTGGCGAAAGGGTAGAGTTATTGAATTGTTTAAGGGATCAGATCACATTGTTAGATCAGTTAAATTAAGGACTCAAAGCGGAGAGCTTGTAAGACAAGTGGTCAAATTGTGTAAATTACCGATACCAATAGAAAGTAATTTAAGTTAACCATTGCACTTCTGTGTATATATAGTGTTTTCATTCTTAAAGTTAAATAGAGCGCATTAAGGACTTCAAGTATTCAGTTCATTTCCCCCTGGTGGCGGGAGGAATGTTAATCGAAAATTAACATGTTTGTATATATTTCATTGTGTATCATCTTAATGTTTAACGCCTTTGCGTTATCGACCTTACGTTCAAAAAAAAGAATCACTTACTCAATACTCAATATTTTATTGCACACCACAATGTTACAAAGTTGTTATAATTTATATTAAAGGTACAGGTTCATTATGGGCCCTGTGGGGCACAGCAATTTGAAGAGGGAAGACCTTTTCCAATTAATTTTGAATTAAATTAGCATACATTCTTATATTTTATTTTTTATATTATAATAGTACTTACTTATTCTTATTTTTATTATTTTATATTTTAATAAATAAATAAATATTTTTTAAGATGTTTATCTATTATTTGATTGAAATTTGTTAGTTAGTTAGTTTGTTAGATAGTTTTAGATTTTTTATTTTTGTAAATGTTTGTCTTCTAAATATTCTGTTATATTATAATAGCACCTTCTTATAAGTAATTCCTTTAACTTCTTTGTAAAATTTTCATCATTGCTGATGTTTTTTATTGAATCAGGTAACTTATTAAAAATTTTTATGGACATGACTAGCGGGCTGGAAGAATGGTGTGTCATTTTAGAAGCTGGTAGCGTTAGTTTGTTTCTATGTCTAAGTTGATGTTTGGTTATATGGTCGTCGCGCTTTGTATAGAAGTTAGGATATTTGCGGACAAATTTACACAATTCTAAGATATAAATGCAGGGCAGCGTTAATATTTTATATTTTTCAAAGTAAGGCTTACAGCTTTCTGTTGCCTCTATGTTAACTATAATTCTAATTAGCTTTTTTTGTACTATCAATAAACTAGGAGCATCTGTACTACCCCCCCAAAGTATGACGCCATAGCTTAGCCATGCGTATGCATAAGCATAATAAGTTGTTATTGCAGTTGCTACGTCTGTTGTTTTTTTTACTTCTCGTAATGCATACATAAAGCTGCTAAACTTTCGGTGTAGTTTCTCTATGTGAGGCTTCCAACTAACATGGGTATCTATTACAAGTCCTAATAATGTGTGTTCGTTAACTGTATCTAATGTGATGCTATTGTTATTTAATTTTAAATTTAGTTTTGGTTTTTGATAGGGATGAAAGGTCATTAACTTTGTTTTTGATAAATTAATTTGAAGGTTGTGTTCTGTCAGCCAGGTTATGGTTTTATCTAAAATGTTGTAAATTTTTTCATTTAAATTTTTAGAATTTTGACTGGATATAAGGATAGAAATATCATCCGCGAACATTACGCAAGACTCATTTAGAGCCTCAGCCAAGTCGTTAATATACACCAAAAATAAGAGACATCCCAATACACTCCCTTGAGGTATTGAGGCGTTAACCGTTTTGGTGTTGGATCTAATTTTTTCTATTCTGTGCAATTTATTATTAAAGTATTCTATTTCTATAATCTGTTTTCTATTGCTGAGAAATGATTTCAACCAATTGTAACATTGACCTCGAATACCTATGTCGTAGAGTTTATTTAATAGAATATTGTATTGGACTCTATCATATGCTTTAGACATGTCCAGTAGTATACCTATAGCGTATTTTTTATTATTAATTATATTATGTATTTCCTGAATGTATTTGTATACTGCTAAGATAGTTGATTTATTTTTGCGGAAACCGTTTTGGCATTCACTAAAGATATTATATTTTTCACAGAATTTATATATTCGGTCGTACATAGCCCTCTCGAATATTTTAGATGCTGTTGGTGATAAAGCGATAGGTCGATAGTTACTCGGATCTGTTTTTGACTCTTTCTTATGAATAGGTTTGATAAGAGATTTTTTTAATAGTTCCGGGAATGCACCTTCTTCGAAGGATTGGTTGATTAATAACGTTAGGGGATATGTAAACTCTTTTGCACATTGTTTAAATAAAGTTGGAGGTAGTTCATCTGCACCATGACTTAGTTTGTTTTTTAAATTCTTTATTATTTTGTATATTTCTTCTAATGTAACTTGACTTAGGTAAATTGAATTTTCAGATGGATGGAGGACAGGAAGACCTTTTGCATTTTGAAAAATATCTTGTCCTACTGATGCAAAATGGTTATTAAAAATATCGGCAATCTGTTTTGGTTCAGAAATGGTTTTATTATTTATGTTTAATTTTATATTAGATTTTAATTTAGAAGTAGCTTTATTAGTGCGTTCTCGAACAATGTGCCACATTGTTTTTATTTTATTCTGAGATTGTTTAATTTTATTTATATAATGTAATTTTTTGGAAGTTATTACTACCTTTTTTAAAGTTTTTTCATATTTTTTATAATAAGCTTTTAGTGTTTCATTATTTGACCTTGTGATGTGAAACTTAAGTAATCTTTTGTTATAGCATGATTTTTTTATACCTACCGTTAGCCAATGTTTTTTATAGCAAGTTTTTAATTTAGTTAGTTTTTTCGGTATACAAATGTCTAAAATATTTATTAAAGTATGATGAAATGTATTATAGTTATAGTTTATATCTTTATCTTTATTAAAAATATTTATCCAATCATGTGATGCCAATTGTAGTCTAAAATCTTCTATGTTTTTACTATTCAATTGTCTTTTTTCAGTGTACCATATTTTTTGTTTAGTTTGTTTTGGTAAATTTAAATGTATTATTGTACCACTATGATCTGATAAGCCTAATTCCTGTACATTAGTACTTAGATTATCTGTGTTGAAATTTAAGAAAATTAAATCTAAACATGTCGAAGTTGTTTTAGTGATACGCGTAGGAAAATTTATTTGTTGTTGGAATTTGTATTGTAGCATTAAATTAGAGAGTTTATTTTTCTTATTTCTTTTACTAGTATTATTTTTAATATTTTTTTGAAGCATGTCAGTATTGAAATCCCCTCCAATAATAACTTTATATTTAGAAAATTTGTTATTTATGTACTCTAGAATAATTTTTAATTTTTCATAGAATAAGTCTTCCTTCTTTCCATTATAATATAAAGTTAACAAAATTATATTTTCTTTAACAAGTTCAACCGCACAGACTTCTATAACATACTCAATTGACATATTAGACACTTCTTTTATTTCTATATATTCTATATTATTTTTCACCAGGATACAGACACCTCCTCCTGTGAGTGTCTTCCTGCAGTAAGACGCTGCTACCTTATAGTCAGTCAGATGGATCAGCTCCAATTTTTCAGGCGATAACCATGTTTCAGTAAAGCATAGCAATTGATAATCTAGATAATGCTGTACCAAGTCTTCTAGGATGTGTAATTTATTATATATACTTTGTATGTTCTGGAAAAGTATTTTGAACTGTAAATCATTGGTTTTGAAAACAAGATTTATCAATATTTATATTTTTTTTATTTAATTCCATGCTTTCTCTTTGCTTATTTTTATTTATTATTGTATTATTATGTAATGTTTCTTCTTGGCCAATTCTTAAAATATATTTTTTCCCTTCTATATACAAGTTATTGTCTCTTATTACTGCATGTAATCCCTTCTGGCGCGCTCTAAACAGTTCTTCTCTCAATAATTTATTCTGCTTCCGTTCTTTTTCATTATAGTACTTGGAAATAGCTAGTCCAGTTTCTTGAAATAAATGTTTATGATCTATTAGGTATTTTGTCATCTTCTTACTTATTAGTTCTATCACCAAGGGTCTAGTAGAGTTGTTGTATTTGCCCAATCTATAAGTATCCTCTATGTATCCTGTGAGATCAACATTCATAATGTCTCGAAATATGTGTTCAATCCTGTTGCATAAGTTAAAATCTGATTCTTCGTTTTGTTCCGGAAGTCTATAAAGAACGATTTTTTTATTATTTGTTTCTGTTGTTTTTTCACTTTTGTTTTCTATTTTCTTGCTCAATAATTGTATTTCTTCTTTTAGCTTTTCATTTTCTTTAATCAGATTACCTATTTGTAAGTTTATCTGATTTATTTCTTTTTTTCTTACTTGATTTTCGCAATGTAGATTTTCTGTTTCTAACATAATATCTTTTTTTAATGACAGTATAGCTTTATTTATTTCTAATTGAATTGTACTTTGCAGTTCATTTATCAGTGACGCATTATTTTCTTTTAATTTTTGGTGTATTAATTCACTTAGTGTATGTAGTGTGATTTCGCTTGTGCTTGTATGAAAACTAGGATCTGTTTGAGTAATAATTACAGTATCACCTAGCAAATTGATATCCTCTGAGTTTGTTGAGTCATTATGCTGAATACTTGGGGTTTTCCTGATTGTGACATTGTTTGTATCCAGCTGTGAGATATCCAAAAGAAAGGCATTCTTTTCACAAGGGCGTATTGGTGTGTTTGTGTTATCCTTTTTTGGTTGATTACAGTAACAAGCTTGACACTTCCATACGCTCTTTGTTTCTGCCGTCATTGTGTCATTAAAATGCTGGGGGTTAACGCTTGCACAGAGTAGATCATACTTGTTTTTGCAATATTTGCAAGTGAGATGTTCAGTTTCGTGAAGTTGTTGTTTGCAACCAGCGCATTTATTTGTTGGCATATTTGCAAATTAATTAGGTATTGGTATTTGGCGTTTACTGCCCTCTAACAGTGTGGATCATAAATGTCAATTTATTATTTGGTGCTTTTTGGTATGCTTCCTAGTAATACTCGTATTTCTATTTTGTAATTTAGTTCCAAGTTATTCTCGTAGATGGCGACACATGTATTTTTATGATGAGATTCACTTTTGTTTAGCCGTATTTTCTGAATTTGAGGTTAGAAAAACAATGAAATGTACAGAAATCTTATCGTTTTGTGATTTTCTTGTAGCTCGGCTTCGTTGTTTGCAGGAAAAGTGGTGTAACCGGGATTTAGTCCAATAAATGTGGTTTGTTTGTTATATTTCACTTAGCGGTTATTTTACTGTCACTGCTTTTACACTTCGTACAACGTTGAGTTTTGATAAACTTTTTTTATTTTAATGGTAAATCTTAATGCAATAAACCATATGAAATCACTGTCTTGTTTATCTAGTTCGAGAAACTATTTTTTGGAATCAATATACACGGAGCCAATGTTAACACGCGCACAGTAGCGACCTCTCTTGTCATTCAATCAAAAACCTGTCTAGTTTAAAGTGTAGAAAAGATGTGATTAAAAATGGCAGTCGGCCATGCATTGGTTTTCTCAAAAGGGGCGTGTGTGTACGCCATGTAATATTAATTAGATTAGTAAAATCAGTTGTTCATTGGTTTTGTCATCAAGGCGTGTGGATGCCAGTTCAATATTCATTATAGTCATTCATTGGTTTTCAAATTCAAAGGCGCGTGGACGCCATTTCATGTTAATTATAGTAGTTAAATCTTGTTACCTATTAAAATCAGTGTGACAAAGTAAAGTGTTTATTTTTCATCATCAGAATCATCATCATCAACTATCAAGGTCTCAAGGGGCCTAAAGCGACGCTTCGAACCCGCCATACGCCGCTCCTTGAGAAAGTCATCATCAACGTGTATGATCCTTGGCCGTCGCGATCACGGCTGGCCGAGAAAATCTACGCATCAATTAACAAAATGAAAAGGTACCTAGTCAGCAATTTTTGCCACCAACCAAACCGTGTCCCGTACTTACAGATCTCAGACCAGTGGTCTAAACCACTAGACCACAGAGGCGGTATTTTCCTGAAAGTCACACAAATACACATTCCAGTTAACGTCCACTACCCACAATAATAATAAACCACACGTAACTAAAACAATTTTGCTTGCCCACGCAAAAACAGTGAAAATTAGCTGTTTAAGTAATGAGCGTTATTGGTAGGCCAAAATCAACTGTATTTGTAAAGCAATAAGGACTAGTCAAAGTTGTGTGGCCACGCGCTTCTCTCATAAAGCATGTGTTGCGAAAGTCATAACATAAGTTTTCTGTTACTAACGACCGAGTACATTTCTGTGGTAAAAACAAAGCATTAGATTGGCTCAGGTAGAGGTGTGGTTTAAGCGAAGTGAAATACGAGAGCGAGTGTACAAAGTTACACGTGATAAATTGTACAGTCGACAGCGGAGGCAAATTACACACGGAAACGAATCGACAGACATAATTTGACTACAACTAATTAGTGAGTCTTGTTAAGAGGGTTTACGCATTTCGGTTTCCCATACAAACTTCCAAGTCGACATTTTTAACCCAGTTGTTGCTACTGTCGTTTTAAAACAACAAGTCAAAATAAAAAATATATCGAAAATTGCAGGTAGTTTTGAAAAAAACGGTATACGTTACTAGTAACATTAATATTGCTTGGACCTTTTGCTTAGATTTTGTTGTGAGCTAAAAGTGTTTATATCAGCGTAATCCCTATTTTTGTTTACAAGTTTTTATAATGAGTTTTCGAAGGTGAGTAAAATACATTTATTGTTATTTTTGTTATTGTCTCATTTCTACTAAAATTCGATAGCTAATGCAACACTCTTCTATTATATACGAAAAACCTTAGTAATAATATAAATTTCATCAACTGTCACGTCTCTAGTGCGTGAGCAATTAAGAATAAATAAAATAACGAAAACAGTAATAAAATAAAGAAAACAGTTATTAAAAATTTACAAATTTATTAGAGGGTCGTTCGTAAAGGTCGGCCAGGTTCACACTTAGTTCCGGCCCAGAATACCGCACTCCCCTGATTCTTCCCGAGTCCGGTACGAAGGCGAAAGGCAGTCCTCCTCTTCACTGGTCCAGCCGCTGCGAACGGGCACCGGCAGTAGTTGTGGACGGGAGCCACGATAACCGATCTCCACTATGAAGGCTTCGGATATTGCTTGGGGCTAGTTACCCCGGTAGGAGTTCCTGGAACGCGAGGACGCATTTAGTACTTGAGCCGCTTAAGCCAAGGAACAAGGGAAACCTAGGTTCATGAGGCAACTAGACTACTGCCTTAGCGCTAGTAAGGTGAAAGGTGACTCAAGGCGGTTTTAATAAATTAAAAAGGCAGAAACGGTTACAAATGCTAGGCACACATAAGCACTAATCTTCATTATATACACACACGGTCAGATAATGAAAGGATAATCTGATAACTAAGGCAAAGCAAATTATAATTACGCTACAGTGGAGCCGTTATAGATTTAAATTTTAAAGCGCACAATCATCATAACTTCTTCACTACCGTAATTCAATACTCTAACACACCAAAATAAGCGAGAAAACATTATTTGCACAACTTACCCAGTATGGGAACACTAATACACTTAAAGGTTTATATGAGAAGGAATCGAGTTTAAAAAATCGTTAGCGTACAGTTTATGCAAGGCGCTCGCGCATCAGAGCGACGTGCGGTTGCTTCCGAGGCAGTTTGGGTATGAGGTAGAAACCGCGAGAGGGGAGCGGCGGTCGGTCGGCGTGGTGAGCATACGCAGTCCCCGCGTCTCACCCCGCGCCCGCAGCCCCCACCTTTCGTCGGAACGGTGTCTAGTGTCGCGGGCGCTCAGCGCAACAATATTATGCGTTTTAAGTAACGCTACGTTACATTACCCCCTTCTCTAGGAAAAGGATTTTCACTAGAGCAAAATCCGCCATTAAGCCCGCAAAAATTAGTTTAAATTAGTTTGGCGGCCTACTGTCTTCAAATCTTTAATATGCCACACGCCAAGTTCACGGCCATTCAAGTCCTCTAAGACGTAGACCAATGGAGAGCGTTTTGCCTTAATTTTACATTTTTGGAACTTGGGCGCTAATTTTTTACTAAAGTAAGCATTTTTATCGCTCTGAAAATAACACCGTTTCCATACAACATCTCCAACCTCAAATGTAGCTTCTTTACGACGCAAGTTGTAGTGTTGCGTATTCTTTACATGAGCATGCCAAAGGGAAGCTTGAACCTTGTCAAAGATACTAGACAGGTGACCAATATTTTCAGCATAGGCATCTCTCGGTAAAACAATTAACTCAGGGTCATCATTTTCAACATAATGTGATCCACAAGTAACCAACTCTCTGCCATGAACCAGGAACGCTGGAGTAAATCCAGTGCTTTCATTAACCGAATTATTTATTGCGAATTGTATTTGTGGTAGATTAAGATCCCAAGTTCTATGATCGTCATTAACGAAAGTCGAAACAGCCGTGACTATGGTCTTATTATATCTCTCAACCGTATTTATTTGAGGAGTATACCTGGGTGTAAAATTAACTCTAGGTATCTTATATTTTTTAAAAAGAATATCCAATTCGCGGCTAATAAACTGAGCTCCATTATCCAGTATAACAGTCTGAGGAATGCCGTGAACTAGAAAAACATCGTTTTCTAAATGTTTCCTAACGAGATCTGATGTAGCTCTACGAAGTGGGAAAAGTAAACAGTATTTGGAGAAACAGCATGTGACAACAAATATATACTGGTTCTGCTTTCTTGTGTTGGGTAAGGGTCCAACCAAATCAATCGACAGAGCCTGAAATGGACGTGCAATGTCTTTCGGCCTACCCATCTTGCCTAATGTACCATGGGTAGGTTGTTTATATGCTAGACATTTCTCACATTTGGAAATAAACTCAACAACGTCAGAATGCATACCAGGCCAATAAAATCGAAGTGCCAAGCGCTTATATGTCTTGAACACGCCGAAATGCCCAGCAATAGGCTCCGAATGACATTGTTTCAGAGCTTCCTCCCGCTTTTCTTTAAAAATAACTTCCTTCCAAGCAAATTCAGAAGACAGCACGTCCTTGCTCTTCATGTACCTGTAGAGGACATCATTTTCCACCCTGTAGTTAGGGAAATTAATTGGTGTCTGTTGACATCCATTAAAAATTTTCAGGTACCAGTCATCAATAGTTGCTGGGGCATCAGCAAGAGGCATGGGGCTGTTAATAGTGTCAAGAGGCACACATCTTGAAAGGGCATCTGGAATGACATTGTCCTTGCCACGCCGGTGTTTAATTTGAAAATTGAAGGCCGAGAGACGAACACCCCACCTAGCAAGACGGCCCGTTGGATTCGTTAGTGAAAGGAACCATTTGAGTGAAGAGTGATCAGTATAGACTGTAAATGTTTTGTCTGTTTCTAAATAACATCGCCAGTGTTCGAGAGCGGCTAGCACAGCAAGAGCTTCGCGCTCCGTTGTACTGTAGTTCCGTTCAGGTTTACTTAAGGAGCGACTCATATAAGCTATTGGATGTTCGACACCGTCAATAGTCTGGACCAACATTGCACCAATGCCAAAGTTACTGGCGTCTGCATGCACTTCAAATGGTTGGTCAAAGTTAGGGCAAGCTAATACAGGTGCCTGAATTAACTTAGACTTAAGTTCAAGAAAGGCCTTATCAGCCTCTGGAGACCATTGGAAAGGCGGAGCATTTTTTTTGCTAGAAGTAAGTCTATTTAGAAGGCCCGCAATAGTACTAAATTGAGGAATGAAACGCCTATACCATGACGCGGTTCCCAAAAAGCGTTTCACTTCTTTTCTACTCGAAGGGGTAGGGAAACTTAAAATTGCTTCTACCTTTTCCGGATCTGTCCGCAAACCCTGAGCATCTACTAAATATCCCAGATAACGCAGAGAATTTCTAAAGAATTGGCATTTTTCAAGCCCAACAGTGAGATTGGCGAAGCGCAATTTTTCAAAAACTTGACGAAGTAATGAGACGTGTTCGTCAAATGTCTTACTTATGATAATAATGTCATCAAGGTAGGCAAATACTTTAAGCTCAAATTCAGGGCCAAACAACAGATCCACCAATCTTTGCTGTGTAGCTGGCGCGTTGGTAAGACCAAAGGCGGTAACTTTAAACATGAAAGTGCCACGACCAGGGATATAAAAAGATGTCTTTTCGCGATCTGCCTCTTGGATCAAAATTTGCCAAAAAGCTTTAGATAAATCGACGCTTGATAGGTATCTAGCATCCTTCAAATTGTCTAAAATTTCAGAGACATAAGGCAGACTATACGCATCTTTTTTGGTAATTGAGTTTAGCTTCCGGCTATCTAAACAGAAACGAGGTTTACCATCTTTTTTTCCCACTACTAGTACTGGTGAGGACCAAGGGCTTTCGCAAGGTTCAATAACATCTAAGGCAAGCATCTGATCAACCTGTTCGGTAACAATTCTTTGCTTTTCAGGCGACATGCGGTAATATCGTTGCCTTATTGGCTCTGCATCGCCTGTATTGATGTGATGCTTAATCAAATCAGTCCTACCTAGGCCTCGTCTCTCAAAAGAAATTTCATTAAATTTATCAACAACGCTATTGGCAATTAGCTTTTGAGAATCATCCAAATTAGCGTAGTCATATAAATGAATTTTACTTGAATCAGAAATTTCTAAAAGACCGGGATCATCCGAGAACAAGTTTTCTTCTGAAGATAGATACCTAGGACATAACTTAAAAATATTCCAAAAATCTATTCCCAAAATTAGGGTGGTATCGATAGTTGGTATGACGTGCGCTTTTATAATAGAAAAATTACTTTCAAAAGACACGGGTAACAGAATATAACCAAGGGACGCTATCCTCTGACCACCAGCCGCAGTAACAGTTATCCTATCTTCAGTACATAACACGAAACCCAACTGCAGCAGGCGTTCGTGAGTATTGTTACCTAAAATAGTTACAGCAGATCCAGAATCGAGTAAGCCGTACAAGGTTAAATCACTAGGGTTTTTAATATGAATTTTTACATAGGGACGCGGATCTTCTTTAGGTTTAAGGTTCAAAATTGCAGAAACGGATGACTTGGAGCAAAGGTTTTTTACCGTCAACAACCAATCTTTCCAGTCCGCGCTTTCTTTGTAATTAATTGGTGGTCTTCTACAATTTTGAAAAATCAGTTTTTTTGATTGCAGTTGGGGCAGTCAGGTGTCCGAACCTCCTTTTTCCCGCATTTAAAACAAAAAATCTTCCGTTCTGCAGTGCAATCTCTCATAGAGTGTGTATCTGATCGGCAACGGTGACAATAAGATTTTCTGATCTCGGAAACTCCTACTTCAGAAGACTGAATTTCGGAAGACCGAAATGCATGATTTTGAACAGGTTCGAACCGTTTCGATGAAGCGAACTGAGAGTTTCGACCATAAATAACATTTTGCTGATAATTACTTTTACGCTTAGTAGACTGGTAACAAAACTCAGGAGCTAAAGTATTCGAAGTTACGGCCGGAGGCTCTTTAAAGTTTTCAGAACGTCCCATGACACATTCGTAATTTCTACAGATTTTTCTAAGATCATCGATAGTTTTCAAGTGAGAACTAGCCGCTATAATAGTCGAATAACAAGGTCGGATATTATGTAAAAGGATTTCAAGTTTAGCATCTTCTTGTATAGGTTTGCTCAAGCGAGAGAACATTCCCTCCATTATAGCCAGGTAGACAGTGATTTTCTCATCTTCACCCTGCGTACGCTGGCGAATTTCGAGAGACATACGATAATCATAGTCCGGGAGATCAAAATCATCCTTAAGGCATACCATTAAAGAATTCCAATCACTAATTTTATTCTTTATCCCACGAAACCAATGAAGTGCATCGCCAATAAATAAATCAGTTGCCGAACTTAGCATTTTAATTTCAGAAATTCCTCTAGAATTCCGAAATTCTTCCACTTTTACGATAAAAGAACGTACACAAGTTTTACCATCATATTTTAATTTAGATAGTTCTCCAAACATGCCACGATCACAAGAAACGGAAATGTTTAATCCGGCTAGGTTAGTTTTATCTATACCGTCATCCTCAGATGAGCTTGTGGCAGTTTTAGCTTCACTTACATTAAATGTAGGTAATCCCGAAAAAATATTGAAAAGTGATTCAAAATTTTCTTTTACTTTGCCTAGTGAAGAAAGATCGTCAGTGTTTTTAGGTTTTGTTATTCTCTGAAGTCTATAGTAAACATGATGCAAAAGAGACTTCGTTCTTTCAACAAGTGAGTTATCGTGAGAAGTTTTAAGTAAATTGAGGTTAGCTTTAATCTTTTCTAATGTTTCCTGAGACCCTTTGACATCCTCTATTAGTTCAAAAACAGATTCTATAATTTCATCTGAAGAATAAAGTTGTGTTAATTTAGTTACCTGACGACGTAAACCAGCTACATTATCTGAAGGAGACTCCCCTCTTATGGCAACCTCATACATCAATTCTGATTTTTGTAGCAATAAATATTTAATAGTTCCAGCCATTGTATTTTTTTTTTATAACCGTATCGAGAAAATATCTAATTAATAATAAAAGAAAAACGAGAAAAAAAAATACCTCTCAATGAATAACTTCGTGTAAAATCCAAATAATATCCTAGGTATGTTGTGCAAAATACAGCAAAAACTAAGTACAAAAACTAAAACTAAGAAACTAAGAGCAGTAACAATTAATACCTACAAAGATTGCCAAAACAATACCCGCTCTGTAACAATTATCAACTATTCTATCCTAATAAACGATACAAATTTAATGATTAATGAATAAAGATTAAAATAAATGAAATAAGTTAAAACTACCAGTTTAGTTCAACAATTGTGCAATTGGATTAAATCTTCTTCCAAACTAACATCTGCGGCGAACACTGATCAATGCTCTAAATAATTTAAATTCTATTGTGTCTACCTGCGTTCACAGCAGACGACAGCCGAAAAGCACTAATTTTAATAAAATAATATAATAAGTATTTTTAAGAAAGCTTAATACTTAAAGTTTTAAAAATGATCACCAAGGCACAACGGCTGATAGCTAATTTGTATCGTTTTCAAACAAGTTACAAATACACACCAAGAAAACCAACACCAGTACAAAGCAACTAAAGAAGCAAATCGAAACCAAGTGTGAATCACCATTTAGACCACGTATATGGGCGCCATTGTCACGTCTCTAGTGCGTGAGCAATTAAGAATAAATAAAATAACGAAAACAGTAATAAAATAAAGAAAACAGTTATTAAAAATTTACAAATTTATTAGAGGGTCGTTCGTAAAGGTCGGCCAGGTTCACACTTAGTTCCGGCCCAGAATACCGCACTCCCCTGATTCTTCCCGAGTCCGGTACGAAGGCGAAAGGCAGTCCTCCTCTTCACTGGTCCAGCCGCTGCGAACGGGCACCGGCAGTAGTTGTGGACGGGAGCCACGATAACCGATCTCCACTATGAAGGCTTCGGATATTGCTTGGGGCTAGTTACCCCGGTAGGAGTTCCTGGAACGCGAGGACGCATTTAGTACTTGAGCCGCTTAAGCCAAGGAACAAGGGAAACCTAGGTTCATGAGGCAACTAGACTACTGCCTTAGCGCTAGTAAGGTGAAAGGTGACTCAAGGCGGTTTTAATAAATTAAAAAGGCAGAAACGGTTACAAATGCTAGGCACACATAAGCACTAATCTTCATTATATACACACACGGTCAGATAATGAAAGGATAATCTGATAACTAAGGCAAAGCAAATTATAATTACGCTACAGTGGAGCCGTTATAGATTTAAATTTTAAAGCGCACAATCATCATAACTTCTTCACTACCGTAATTCAATACTCTAACACACCAAAATAAGCGAGAAAACATTATTTGCACAACTTACCCAGTATGGGAACACTAATACACTTAAAGGTTTATATGAGAAGGAATCGAGTTTAAAAAATCGTTAGCGTACAGTTTATGCAAGGCGCTCGCGCATCAGAGCGACGTGCGGTTGCTTCCGAGGCAGTTTGGGTATGAGGTAGAAACCGCGAGAGGGGAGCGGCGGTCGGTCGGCGTGGTGAGCATACGCAGTCCCCGCGTCTCACCCCGCGCCCGCAGCCCCCACCTTTCGTCGGAACGGTGTCTAGTGTCGCGGGCGCTCAGCGCAACAATATTATGCGTTTTAAGTAACGCTACGTTACACAACGTTAATTGTAAAAAATGTAGGTGTTGTTTATAAACGCCAGTAGTAAAATGAACTACAATGAACCATTTTTGTCAATTCAAATATCTTTTTTTAGATCGAATCTTAAAGCGTATATTTAAGCGTTTATAACTTTGTGAAATAGTTGAAGAGTTAAAAACGGATGATAATGAGTCTGTACCAACTTTTATAATAATATTTCCACCTGATAACTCCAATGGTAATGTAATGGATGAAGACTCTGGAGACAAAAATGACGTTTTACTTATCGTAACCTACCCGGTTCACAACTTCGAGCCCCAGTTGAGGTGATGTATGATACTTCTGATGACAGTGAAGATGAGGTACCGTTAGTTCAACTTTCTAAACGTCCACGAATTGATGAGATTTCACGGCTTCAACGTCTACTGCTACTTGTACGTCTATAACTATTATTGAATCAAGCGAAGTCGCTGAGAAAAATGTAGTGCCCAGAAATTAAGTATATGATCATAGGTATCTAGAGACATCAGACCTTCATCTGAGATTTGGCTACCTAAGCAGACTGCTAATGTTTTACAAAGACCTTTGTAATATTTTCAGTGCATGTTTGATAATAGCATCATACAGTTGTTAGTAAGATACACTAATATGTATACAATGCAAAATAATAAAGCAGGTAATATAGCTGTCGATGAGATGCAATGCTTTTTGGGAGTTCTCCTTTTTAGTGGTTTTTATTATTCAGAGAAGATACATGTATCGGGAGAATTCTGCAGACTGTAGCATGCCCATAATCTACAATGCAATCACTAGAAATCGCTTTTCATTTATATTGAGTAATTTGCATTGTTTGTTGTTACAATAATCACCTAGAAGCAAATGATAAATTTGCAAAAATGGTATTTTCCTCTGATTACACACTGTCTTGATATAGCATTGCACAACTCTTGGCTGCTCTATAGAAACAACGGTTACCATCATTTTTACGATTATTTGAAATTTAGACGGAGTGTTAGAAACATTTAAAAAATCAGATATGTGAAAGCCAGGACGTTCTTCTATATCTCTACATGAGTCATCACGATATTATGAAATTGGTCATATAGTTATGTATCGCAAAACATAACTGCGTTGTGGATTCTGCCACGAACACGCAAATTTTTATTGTAGAAAATGTAAAGTTACTTTGCATCCAAAAGATTGTTTTCAATTAAATCACACCCAAAATAAATAAGTGATTATGTTAAAAATAATTCTCATTATATAAAAAAACAATATGCTGCGATTTTGGATCATAACTTTAAAATAAATGCTTTCGTTATCGAATTAGTGTTATTTTACATATCATATCATCATAGCAGTCATTTTACTAGCGTTGTTTTAAAACGACACCATTTTCCGGATTTTCCAGTAAAAGAAGATTTTTTTTCTTTTTTTTTCTGTTGATATTGAGACCTAAATAGGTTTTGTTTAAAAATATATTAAAATCGGACGACTTTTTTTTTCTCGTAACAAGTGGGTTAAGAACTATTAAGCCAATTTTGATGAAACTTTGCATGCTAAAGTAAAACACAGGAAAACGTTTATTTAGCTAAGTTATTGCGATTTAAAGTCCTCTATAGAAAGTTTAAAATCGCAATAACTCACACCGCCCGCGCTCTTCTTTCTCGCCCCCGCAACCTTTCTTCCGCCTCCCGTGGACCATGGGAATGAATGAATTAATTATCACAATGAGCACTGAGAGATTAGGCTACATCATGTCATATAGGGTCTAACAATATCAATAAGCGAACGTTTAAGGGGAGCATCTATACGTCACACTGAGCGTGCTCACCTAATTTGGTCCAAAACTACATGCTCGTTACCGAGATAATCAACAAAACATTATCACAATTCACCAAAAAATACATCCTTTTTAAACCCGTACAACTATACTATACGCACACAATTATAGCTGAATATGCACACTAAACTCGGAGCACACTGAGCTATCTTTTTATTGACGCTTGCGTGCGTGTTAGTAAAGATACAGCATGTTTCATGATGTGCACTATTTTAATTGATTAAGTTTGTAAGAAAACATAACTTTGAAAAACCACTATAAAACTGGAGTCCATTTTTTGTCATTGTATTCGGAATGATGTATAGATACAGCCCTTAAATGTTCCCTTATTGATTTTGTTAGACCCTGTATATAAGATGACTGCTAGAAACCGCAAGAAACTTCAAGGGCTGGTCAGGTCAATGTTTTATAAATGACAAAAATGACAAAAAAGGAATTCGTGTTTTTTGTAGGTACTTATCGCCCAGCTGAGGCGGACGGGTCAACAGACGGCCATATTATTCTTTAAAATAAAGTAGATACTTAAAGACTATTCAATTAAAATTCACAAAATGAATTATTTCATTAAAAATGAAAAAAACATGAATTCCTTTTTTGTCATTTTTATCATGTTTGAAACACTTGACCTGACCAGCCCTTAAAGTTTCTTGCGGTATCTAGCAGTCACCTTACATATTCATTCATATACATACATGCCCGATACGAATTATTGGAAGATTAGTAATTGGATACAACGTTTACTAGATAAAAAATCAACCAGTCTCAGGAAAGCTCGAATGGGATTCGAACCCATGACCTTTGTATTGCCGGTCCACTGCTCTAACCGCTAAGCTACCGAAACCCCAGAAGACTCGTTGACTTCTTTCTAGTAGTTGATGATAAACGCTGCAAGCCAGCGGTATTACGTCACTGTGAAGGTTTACCTACCCTCACAGTCAAAAGAAATACTATTGCAAGTATTTAAGAACCGATAAAGACATAATTGCTTTTAAATATCTTTAGTTTAAAATTTTGCATTCACAATGCTATAGAGATATAGGATAAAATGTTCTATATAGTACTGTGAATGCAAAATTTCAATTATAAAGATAGATTAGTAATTCATACAGAATCTTCTCAAATCGCTGTATCCTGTAACCGACAACACTCCTCTTAATCCTCGAATCTTAATATCCGTACAAGCCGTACTCCCCTACATTAGGAGCGTGTAAAACAGAAAAAAAAATCTTACTCACGAGCGCAAAGGAGTTTGCACTCTAACGTCATGAATTAAGGACGATGAAAGGTTCCCCGTTATAAGGCCCATTTGATTAGAAAAGAAACAGACGCGAAGATGTTACTGCGAGCTTTGCTGCCTCGGTAATGTTTCTTGCGCGCACGTAATAATTTCTGAATAAATGGCAAAAGGCCCCCGTTTTACGGTTACTTGAACGTACGTGTGGCTTGTTTTTTTCGCTATTTCTATCTCTGAGATACCTACCTACATTTTGTCGTTAAACTGAACTGTTATAAAACTTGGCTTTTAATGGTCATAATCTTTACCAACAAAAAACATCAGACTGTTGGACTCGGAACTTCTCATATGGACAGTGACTAATTAGCACAGAGTTGGGTTCAAAACCCACTTAGTGTTAGTAAACTCAGTGTTTGTATGTAGGGCTTAACTTAAGTCGGCATAACTAGCTACCATAATCTTATACAAATCTGGCGACGTTCGGCGTTAGAGGATATACCGTGTAAGAGTGGTATTCCGCCGGGTGAACTGGCCCAATTCGTGCTGCAACGCAGCGTGGCTCTACCATACATGCAGCACTAAGTACATGCATACAAACACGACTTATCCCTAAAGGGTTAGTCAGAGACTAGGCAATAAGGACAAGAAAGCAGTTTCCACCATAGTCCACTTTTCACCAAATAGCGACTGCACTGTGCTTAGCATGACAGGTAGTGTGCCCATCGCCGCTTTATGCAGTTGGATGTTTATGCAGTATCTAGTCCGTTAGTCGCCTTTTACGACACCCAAGGGAAGAGAGAGGATGGTAGTATTCTTTCGCCGCTAAGCGACACGGTTACATTAAGAGATCTCTTCTAGAGATAAGCTCACCCTTTGTGTATGTCTTTTGTAACGTCTTTTTCCATTTGTTTTATAATGTGCGATAAAAGATTAAGTGTCCCTCATTTAGTACCCACCAAACTTCACGTCTCAAGGGTAAACCTGCGAACACGAGTGACTTTAACTCCAAAATTATGGATTCCGTGTTAATAATCATTACTTTAAACTAAATGCTGAGCTAAACCCTTTACAAGTCTGATTATAAGCCCCCAAGCTCACCAACTGACTCGATACAAGTTGGCGTGCTATAACGACTGCGATCTTCCAAAGGAACTCGAGATGCTTTAAATAGGTCTTACATCCGATGCCCCGGAATTGCAAACGTTGCTTTACTTGCAAGATCTCATTCCAAACACACATTTTACAAAACTAAACAAAATACACTCTCGAACCAGATTCCTGGAATTTTGCGCACAGTATAACTTAGAAGAGAACCCAAGCAACAACATTTACTTTAAGTCAGAAACCTTAAGTACATGAAGCGAAAAAGCTAATCTCCTTGGAACCGCTCTAAATGGAAAATGCAAAGCCAAGTACTTAATAACGCGGTAATGCTATTTCTGTATCTTCTTTTTCTTTTAGATAGATTACAAAGTGTTGAGAAACATAGTCAGATAACAAGGAGTGCTTAGTACCTACTAACAAAAGATGGGATCGGCGATAAATGATTCGATAATTTAAAAATAAATTGCTGTTCGTTTATCTTACTAAAACTCGAGAATGACTGGACCGATTTGGCTAATTTTGATCTTGAAATATTTGTGGAAGTTCAGGGAAGATTAAAACGAGGAGAAAATATAATAAAAATCCTCAAAAAACTTAAAATCTTAAATTTTTTTGCTGTTTTCTTACTTCTTTTTCGCGACATTGGTCTTTTCCAATCAGTTGAGTTGTCATTGTGATTTGGTCTGTCGAGTCTACGAGGTAGTAACAAATAAATAACCTTAGATGAATCATTCATCTAAGTAAATAACTTTTCCACTTTCACACCAAATCTAGCTCACGGAGCAAATATTTTGCTCCACGATCTAGCCCAAAGTAAGCTTCTTTTAAAACTTCTTTTGTTGTGGTTCCTAGATAACGGATAAATACAGGGTACTTATCATAAAAAACACCCAGACCCGAAATAGAAAAACAGTTTTTTCAAAATAGACCCAATCAGGTATCGAACCCGGGACCTTAGAGATGGCGACGCCAGAACCAGAGTGCTAACCACTCGACCACGGAAGTCATTAGACATGGCGGAAGATGAATGCGCAAAAGTATGACTACGTCAAAAAGAACGTCAGATATCATCATCACTTATTATAGTAGATGATCCCAGTATACAACTACCTTCACCGGGCCGTTTAATGGATGAAAAGTATTTTATATCAAATTTAATATGTTAAAAAATATATCGCGAGTGGGTTAGCTGAAAAATTTCAGTCCAGTACCTATTATGACCCGGGTATGTCCTAAAACTACGACCAGCCACCGGAGGACGGGCCGCAGCGTCCTCTAGCTAAACGGTGACCCGCTGCGATCCCCAAGCCGCCTGCCAAGCGTGGGGATTATGGCAACCCCCCCCCCCCCCATGACAGACAATATTTGCCCACGGCCCCCAGTCCCCGGCAGCTCCTTTATCCCTGGCCCAACGGGTAGCTGGTCAGGTAACGGAGGAGCAGGGGGTGCGAAGAATCACCGGCAGTTGCTCGGCTACCCACACACCCACCAACGAACCTTGGCCCTGGCAACACACAACATCCGCACGTTGAGGACCGATGCAAAGATTGTAGAGCTGGAGGAAGAATTGAGCAGATTGCGGTGGGACATCATGGGACTATCAGAAATCCGACGAGAGGGGCAGGATATGGTAGTCCTTGATTCTGGCAACATGCTCTTCTTCCGGGAAGGAGAACGAAAATCCCAGGGTGGTGTTGGGTTTCTCGTCCGCAAGTCCCTTGTTAACAACGTTATCAAGGTCGATAGTGTGTCAGGTAGAGTTGCGTACCTTATACTCAGAATCACCGATCGGTATTCGCTGAAGGTCATACAGGTATATGCACCAACCTCGACACACCCTGACGAAGAAGTAGAGGCTCTGTATGAGGAGATATCTGAAGCCATACATTCCTCCGAAACGTACTTCACCGTTGTTATGGGGGACTTCAATGCAAAG
Organism: Scoparia ambigualis; assembly: GCA_963921215.1. Taxonomy (NCBI): domain Eukaryota; kingdom Metazoa; phylum Arthropoda; class Insecta; order Lepidoptera; family Crambidae; genus Scoparia; species Scoparia ambigualis. The sequence goes on along the minus strand of OY992502.1, from coordinate 57,894,896 downwards.
GTAGGCACAAGGAACGGCGATGAGTTGAGAGTGGGGCAATATGGATATGGACAGCGGAATCAAAGGGGCCAACGGTTGGTCGACTTTATGGAGAAGGAGGAACTCTTTTTGATGAACTCTTTCTTCCGGAAGCGACCAACCAGGAAGTGGACGTGGATAAGCCCCGATGGTTCAACCAGAAATGAGATCGACTTCATCATGACGACCAAGAAGCGTATATTCAGTGATGTCTCCGTGATCAGTAGGGTGAAAACCGGTAGCGATCACCGGATTGTTAGAGGCACACTGAATATCAACATCAAGCTCGAGAGGTCACGTCTGGTGAAGTCCACACTCCGTCCTGGCCCTGCCCAGATCCAGAGCCCGGAACACTTTCAACTCGAACTCCAAAATCGCTTCCAGTGCCTAGCCGAGTGCGAAACTGTGGACGAGATCAGCAGCGGGCTTGTGGAAACTGTCCAAGCTGTGGGGTCTAAGTTCTTTAAGACCCCACGCCGGAAAAAGCCTCAAAAGCTCTCAGACGGAACCATTAAGTTAATGGAAGACCGGAAAGAAATGATACTGCAATCTTCAGCTGATATGTCGGAATATGGCAAACTCAATAGACGAATCTCGAAATCTGTGCGACACGACCTGCGCTCCTATAGTGCTAAATGCATTAGGGACGCAATTGCGCGGAACCAAGGCGCCAAAGTGTTCGCAAAGAATTCGTCTATTGGTCAGAGCCAAATGACTAAGCTGAAGATCGAGGACGGCAGTGTCATTTCGTCGAAGCCGGAGATTCTGAGAGAGCTCGAGAGGTTTTATGGACAGTTGTACACCTCAACACAAGAGCCCGCTGTTGGTACAGCTCAGGACACCAGAGCTAAGTTAACCCGACACTATACCGAAGATATCCCTGACATCAGCCTGTATGAGATTAGTATGGCTCTTAAACAGCTTAAAAACAACAAGGCGCCGGGTGATGACGGAATTACCACTGAACTTCTGCGAGCGGGTGGAAAACCGATACTCGTAGTCCTCCAGAAGTTGTTTAATTCCGTCATGCTCGAAGGTACTACGCCAGAAGCATGGCACAGGAGTGCGGTGGTGCTCTTCTTCAAGAAAGGCGATAACACCTTATTGAAGAATTATAGACCCATCTCACTCCTGAGCCATGTGTACAAGCTGTTTTCGAGAGTCATTACGAACCGTCTCGAACGCAGGTTTGACGACTTCCAGCCTCCCGAACAAGCCGGTTTCCGAAAAGGCTTTAGTACCATAGACCACATACATACGCTCCGCCAGATTATACAGAAGACTGAGGAGTATAATCGGCCCTTATGTTTAGCGTTTGTGGACTACGAGAAAGCCTTCGATTCTATCGAAACCTGGGCTGTGTTGCAGTCCCTCCAGCGTTGCCATATCGACTATAGGTATATCGAAGTGTTGAAATGTTTGTATAGAAACGCTACTATGTCGATCCGATTACAAGACGAGAGTACGAAACCAATCCAATTGCAGAAAGGTGTGAGACAGGGAGACGTCATATCTCCGAAACTGTTCACAAATGCGTTGGAGGACGTTTTCAAGCTCTTGAATTGGAACGGATTCGGCATCAACATTAATGGCGAATACATCACTCACCTTCGTTTTGCCGATGATATAGTCATAATGGCGGAGTCGCTGGAGAACCTCAACACCATGCTCAGCGACCTCAATATCGTATCCCAACAGGTGGGTCTTAAAATGAACATGGACAAGACGAAGATCATGTCGAATGTCCATGTTGAACCCGTACCGGTAATTGTTGGGAGCGATACTATCGAAGTTGTCGACCACTACACCTACTTAGGACAGATTGTCCAGTTAGGTAGGTCCAACCTCGACAAAGAGGTCGCCCGGAGAATCCAACTCGGATGGGCAGCGTTCGGGAAATTACGAGATATCTTTGCATCGAAGATTCCGCAGTGCCTAAAGACAAAGGTCTTTAACCAATGTGTGTTGCCGGTGATGACATATGGCACCGAAACGTGGTCCTTAACTGTTGGCCTTTTAGAAAAGCTCAGAGTCACACAGCGAGCAATGGAGAGAGCTATGCTCGGAGTTTCTTTGCGCGATAGAATCCGAAACGAGGATATTCGCCAAAGAACCGGAGTTGCCGACATAGCTCGTAAGATTTGCAAGCTGAAGTGGCAATGGGCAGGCCACATCGCTCGACGAACCGACAACCGTTGGGGAAGAAAGGTTCTCGAGTGGAGACCACGCACTGGAAGACGCAGTGTTGGTAGGCCTCCCACTAGGTGGACCGACGACATCGTGAGAGTCGCAGGCAACCGGTGGATGCGAGTGGCGAGTTGTCGGTCAGGATGGAGGTCAAAGGGGGAGGCCTATGTTCAGCAGTGGACGTCTTCAGGCTGGTGATGATGATGATGATGACCTATTATGATTAATTAAATATAAAAATTAAACATTGCACTGGTTTGGTGTGTGTGTGTTTGTAATGAGATTATCTTTATTTATACAAAGAAATATGTACGCAATGTACTTTTCAACATATTAAATTTTATATAAAATACTTTTCATCCATTAAACGGCCCGGTGATGGTCGTTCTATACTCGGATCTTAGACTAAAAGACGTCCCACTGCTGTGCACATGATTTCCCACATAGACAACAGCTGAAACAGTACGCTAGAAACTGAGTCGAATTTTGTAATGCAAACATACATTTATATAATCACGACTATTATCTCCAAAGGATTAGTCAGAGACTAGGCAACTAGGACCGCAAAAGTAGTCCTCTGCCATAGTTAACTTTTCACCAAATAGTGACTGCACATGAGCTCAGCATGACAGGTAGTGAGCCCATCGCAGCTCTATGTTGTTAGATTTATGTGCATTCTTTAGTCCGATAGTCGCCTTTTACGACACCCAAGAGAAGAGAGGGGCTGATAGTATTCTTTCACCGCTACGCGACACTGGTATTAATACTTATAGACAACAAAACATTGTAATAATAATACGTTTAATGTTTTATAATATACTTAAGTAAAATTTTAAACACTGAAAAAAGACGACAACCTCAGGCGGGAATCGAACCACGCACCTTCCGCATTCCGGGCGGCTGCCTTAACCACTTGGCTACCGAGGTCTGGCTTTCAACCGTCGTTTAAAATACGTTTATTCAAAATGTGATCGTAATAGTATTTTAAAGTCTCTTATTATTTTGCTTTTGAACAGAAATGCTTATACACTTTAAAACACAGCGTTGTTTCGTTTTATCCAATGGTAACCGTACTTAATTACCATTTTCGATTACAAAATTACTTATGTGACCTCATCCCACATTTAAAGTATTGCACCGAAAGGCACAATCACGCAACTACAGAGTTTGTATGTTTGACTTTACCATTACCGTTGGTTTGTTATGTAAATCGACAGTCGAGGACTCAGATCCCAAGAGATCATGTTTCTCTTTTCCCTTAACAGCTCCGCGAAAGTGATAGTCGAACTTTTTGGATTTACGACAACCAAGCTTAAGATCCCCTAGGGCCGTGCGGCACATTTTCGAGAATTGAGAATCCTATCCCACTAGCTAACAAATGAGAGAAACGAGCCAAGTTCGGTGGAAAATATAAGATTTCTCGAATAAAGTAATACAGACCTGAATGGGGTCCGAAAGTTTATAATTGAGTTTCTTAAATCACAGCTGGATGGTTATTTGTTAATTTTGTATTTTTTGTGCGTGCGATGTTTTTGTATTGCGTGTAACTTAGGTGGAAATTGAACCTATATTTATTAAATTACAGGTATTTGAAAAAAACGGAAGTTATAGTACCTGCCTTTGTCTTACCTGATGGTTAGTAGCAATAAGGTCAAATATGTCAGCACACTTCTCCCATAATCTTCACTGTCAAGGAGTTTTCTTACTTACCTTTAACTGAATAAACATAACAATGCTACTAACTACAAAAACGAACTACTAACTACTAAAGTAAGAAAGAAGAATGGGCAAAACGTCCCCCCCTCCCCCTTTGTAACGTTTACATCTATGCATCAAATGAAAGTACTTGAAATGTGAATCATTTTATTGTATGACAGCAAATCTGTCAGGCATTGGAGGAAAAAGTTATTGAGAAGAAGAAAATTAAAAGAATAAATGATAATATAAAATATAAGTAAAGATTTTCAAATTTAAGTAAAACATTTTCAAAATTTCAAGGGGTGGGATACATACAAAAATGCCCATTCTTCTTTGTCATAATTTGTCAAATTTCTAACTCTAGTAGGCAAAACAACACATAAATTCATTATTAATTTCAGTCATGAGTAGACAAGATGGTAGTTGATGGTAGATCCAGTAGGGTTTTTTATAAAATTGAAGTTAATTTATTTGATTTGTATGCGTTAGAAACATAAAATCAATAAAAGGTATAATTTTGTTCTGCCGACTGGCAATACTGGCTGTCTGTCAGTGTCAGTTTGTAAAAATCGAGGACAATTACAGGTTTTCCTAATGCAACAAGAAGTAAGTCGATAAGCATAAACTTAAAGAAAAAATTCTGAAAAAAAATTATCGTTGAAGACTCCTTTTAATTTAATTGTGTGATGAAATTGAAATTTTGCTAAATAATTTATAAATCTTGCTAGAATATAAAAAAAAAAACAAGATATTTAAAAATAAAGTCATTGGGTGGGTAGACTTGAACACTCAAATTGACAACAGCACAAATGCAACTTGCAAACAATTTAATTAGTTTCAACGTTTCATTATCTTCGTTTGAGCGTTATAATCGCAAAATATCATTACGAGTAACTAATAGTATTAAGTATGGATAAAAGGACATTGCAAATCTGATATTGATTACGTACTAAGATTATCCACATATATATAGTAAACAATGATAACAAAATAGGCTATTTAAGTAAAGCTATTCAGTGCAGTAAAGTTAATTTATATGTTAGAGCTTAGGTGCGTTTGAAATGTGGGGCGTCGGACAATGGAATAGCTACGAAAGTCGATTCTTGAGTGATCCTTTATTAAAAGAAAAACAGGGTTTTATATTAATGTGTGGTAGGTTGTTAGTCATGATTCGGTGACCCGATACAGACAGAATATTTAGAAAAGAGTATCTAATTACAGTGATCGAAGTATTAGGTTACATGCTACGCGTTTACAATAAAATGTCAGTTTAAGTAATTTTCATTTACAATAACAATTACATAAAGGGTGAACAAGTGCAGTCAAATTGTAGTACTTACTTACTTACATATTGTGTTTGTTACTAGTTAGCTAATTACTGACATCTAGGAGTTTTAATGCCCACATATAATTAAAGTTTCTTTTGACATTGATCAAGTAAAATTAATTGGACAGGCGAGTGAATAGAAACTTCAAAGCTTTCCAATACAATGAGTTGTGGAACAAATATGTCAAACTGTTAAAATCAAGTTTTGTGTACAGATTTTATACCGTTTCTTTAGTAGTATAGGTACTTATATGATATAGGTTAGATATATTGATGTTATGTTGATTTAAACTGATAAGGGCGACACACCATTGATTTATGGTTCACCTGATGGAGCATAGAGTCCGTCTCACGAAGTGATTTTATAGATAGTTTTACGATAAGCCCTTAAAATAAATAATTTATTGATTCACAGATGTTTCTACTGCAATAATAGATTGACTTGCAGTAACCTAATTACTGTTCTGTGATAATTGATTGACTCACAGAACTTTAACACATTAATGCGAAAATAGATTGACTCGCAATAAATAAGCTACGTGATTTACTGCAATAATAGATTGATTTGCAGTAGTCCAGCTATTGTTTTGTGATAATAGATTGACTCACAGAACTCTAGCACCATGAATGCGAAAATAGATTGACTCGCAATAAATAGGCTACGTGATTTACTGCAATAATAGATTGATTTGCAGTAGTCCAGCTATTGTTTTGTGATACTAGATTGACTCACAGAACTCTAGCACCATAAATTCGAAAATAGATTGACTCGCAATAAATAGGCTACGTGATTTACTGCAATAATAGATTGATTTGCAGTAGTCCAGCTATTGTTTTGTGATAATAGATTGACTCACAGAACTCTAGCACCATGAATGCGAAAATAGATTGACTCGCAATAAATACTTAAAAATGAATCTGATGCGATAATAGATTGACTCGCAATTAATTCGTTTACACAGAGCGATAATAGATTGACTCGCTTTGATTTTCTTGCAATAATTGATAGGTAAACTCCTTGCAAAGTTTATATAAAATTGTATTGTTATGTATATAACAATTTATTGATGTTTGTTTTTCAAAATAAGCTATAAAATAACAGACTTTTAAAGATGTAAGGTTACTTATCAATCAATAGAAGTTGAGTTGCCGTTTTTATGTTAGAGTATATTGTTGCCTGTCAAATTTGTTTTCATTTATACATTATGTACAAATATTAAATGATTTAATAGTTTACATGCAATAATGTAAGGTTATACTAGTAGTTAAGAGTTTAATAAACTCTCATGCTATAGCCTTATGTGTAAACATTCTATACAAATCCATTTATACATAAAGAGCTGTCAGTACCCATACTCATAAAATTATTTGAAGCTGAACGGTTACTATTTAACTTCTCATGTAGGTACCTACATTTACCTAATCATAGTGTTTGCGTACATGTGTTTATTGTGCCCTTATTATGCGCAAGCGAGTGAGGCTTGAGTTAATATTGTGTACTAGAGATGATCGTTATATTAGATAACGAATATGTTGAAAGGATAATAATTAGTTATGTAATAATGTCAGTCCAAAATTGATAAAGATAGACTAATAAATACATACGCATATTGTTATTACGGCTATTATTGTGTATCTACATACGGTTTTTTCTATTATTCCAACCTGGACGTGAGAATTGATTAAAGTAGATCCACAGAAACGAGAATTGATTGGTTCGTTTCATAGTTATTTATAATGACCACGAGAATTGATTGGTTCGTGTGTCATTATAATAATAAGTGTTCAATTAGGCGTGAGAATTGATTGGTTCACGACCTGATGGAAGTACCTACAGTTATTCCAAGTAACAATGATTTATAAACGTAAGAAAAGATTGATTAGTGTGTCATTGATAAGTATTCTGTTTAGGCGTGAGAATTGATTGGTTTACGGCCTGATGGAAATAGTTATTCTAAGTTACACTGATTAGACGTAAGAATAGATTGGTTCATGTGATCTAACTATGTAATAGAAGAAAAGTATACTCTAATATAATACTCTTGGAACAAGTCTTATTATCAACCGAACGGGGCTTGAGTATCCCGCGCTGGAAATCGAACATGGAACTCCTGAGTGTGAGACCATTGGTTTACTAGGTTACAAATGCCATTCTAGTTTAGTACCTACTGATACTTGGGTCGTGCGTTTACGTTCACCTAAAGCAGTCGCTCTTGTCCAATGTTCATTTATCATTAAAAGTTTTTCAATCAAATCGGTGTTACAGCAAAATTTGCTATTTTCCTTGATATTGTGTTATGCTCTCCGGTCGTTAGTAGCTAATGTTTGTGTAACATCTACAATACTGATATATACCTACTCAAGGATAATCAATGTGTCTTTTGTTTTGCCTCGTAAATTAAATTTTGATCTGTACTCGCCCAGCTGCACGAGTGACATCACGGTGAGGTTACAGTGGGTTCCAGCTCATATCGGCATAACGGGTAACGAAGAGGCTGACAGGTTAGCTAAAGTTGCAGGCATTAGCGGTAGAAACTATAATATTAGTCATGTCATTCGGAAGTTATGCCAAGATTTAAAAAGATGTGCCAAATTCAATGGAAAGAATATTTCGATGAACGCTCAATAAGTAAAGGTATTTGGTTTACAACAATCCAAAGTCAGCTTCTTCGAATACCTTGGTTTGTAAATACAAAATTAAATAGAATTGACATTAAATTACTTCTTCGAATTAGATCTGGTCACTATCCATCGAAGAAGTTTGCACACTTAATGAAAAAGGAAAGCTCGCGCAATTGTAATACGTGTGGAAAATGCGAAGACATACAACATCTATTGATGGAGTGTGACAGGAATCGAGGGGAAAGGCAGTCATTAATTAACAAATTTAATATTAACCGTTTCGATGTAGGCATTATTCAAGGCTTTTTACACAACCCAAATTCGGATGTTGCGCTTTAACTCTGTGTAATTTAGTGAAGTTTTGTGGTGAGTGACTCTTTCTTCCCTCGAATTTTAATAGGTTTAAGATTATAGTATAGTTTTAATGGGATTGACATGTCAAGAGACAAAACGCCAAAAAAATAAAGATAAATATTTTTTTATATATTTTGTCTAACTCTAGTAGGCAAAACAAGACATTCTTACCTAGATTGATTTTAATTTCGGGCGTTAGTCTCTTTGTTTGATACTGCTACATACTAAGTTTCTACGATTTTTAAACATTAAACCCTAAGCTCAACTCCACGTCATCGTCGATTCCCTTTTTCTTTTTTAAACTTGGCATGACCCACTACTGAGCCTAGTGGTGGCGGCTCATACAAAGAATACTACCAACCCATCTCTTCCCTTGAATGTCGTAAAAGGCGACTAGCAGACTAAAGGCTGTCATTCCATCCAAATCACCTTGATGGCTGGCGGTCTACTACTGTGCGTTTTTCACGAAATTTCTTTCCTCGAACAACAGTTTTGTGGAACCAGCTCTCGGCGGCGGTATTTCCGGACCGTTACCACTTAGGGATCTTCAAGAAACGAGCCTATTCCTTCCTTAAAGGCCGGCAACGCGTCTGCGATTCCTCTGGTTTGGCGGGAGTCCATGGCCGGCGGTGATTACTTTCCATCAGGTGACCCGCTAGCTCGTTTGCCTCCTTCTGCTATATAAAAAATATATATATAAAACACGCATCCAACAGCATAGAGCGGCGATGGGCTCACTTATTTTGCGAAACGTGGACTGTGGCAAGTCATTGCCAAGTCTTTGACTAACCTGGTCTATATGACCCACTACTAAGTACTGTGTGTCTATATTAACAGAGCGAGAAAACCACCTCTGCAGCTTTCCTAGGCCTCATTACATGTTCTATGTTTATGTATATTTATTTATTTTATTTATTTATTTATTCGTTTATTATCAGGCATCGCAGGCCCATAGATAAATACCTTACAGACTAACATACATACAATAATAAAATTTTGTTAGTAAATATGAAAACTTGTAGTTACTATGTTAGTAAATTAATATTAGGACATTTTCTATGTCGTATCGGTGGCACTTATAGGTATTTTTCCACGAAAACGTCTATAAACCACTCCCTTCGGCCAGTAGTCCTCCTTCATGAAGGCATCCAACTTTGCTGATGGGACTCGCACCACAAATGCTTTGAAGCAGGTGTTGTGGCGCGACTCCAACTGCTCCACCCGCAAAAGGAAGTTGGTCTTCGTTTGGATGTAGTATGCAATCTTCTGCGCGGTAGTAGTGTAGTGCAGGCGAGACAGATACATGGCCGTGGTCGGCGTCGCAGCACGCAGCAGGAAGTTGGGCCCTGTCGGTGCGGTGCCGCGATGGTTCTGGCTCACACGACGCGCCTTCTTGCGCCGGACCACAGTGAAATGATCTTCAATATGGTCCGGGACAACGGCTCGCGGAGCCACGGCTGTAGCGGCAACTACGGCAGCATAATCCCTGCGACAGCTGACAGGCGCACACGCCGGCGCCACAGGCACGCGCGGCGCCGCAGTAGGCGGCGCGAGCCGTTTATTTATCCGTTATCTTACCATATTAACGAGTTTCAAAAGAATACTCATCTTGGTCTAGATAATTGGTGTGAGCGTAAACAAATGGAATTTAATTATTTTAATTACACCAGACCTTGGACTTTTTTAACAAGCCACTCGTTTTTGTAATGTGAAACGAGTTGATTTAAATTATTAATGTTTTTTATACAATTCATTTTAGTCCGGTTACTTGCCGAAAAACGATACCCACTTCGAAATTGGATAGTGACCGACGCAACGGTGAATTGGAACGCTCTTTTTGTGGGTTTTATTTTTTCTGTTACAAAAAAAGAATAACTAAAATTCAGAAGGCAGAAATATATTCAGCGGCAGGTTTTTCGCACACAATTCGTCTATTGGATATCTATCTATTGTATTTGTGCCGGCAATTAGTAGTTTCTTTTTCCGTATTCCAAATTAGCCCTTGGTTTTCACCTGACCTGAGAGCCAAGTGTAAGTTTGTAAATGTGCAAACGTTACTATCGCATTTGTGTTAAGAGTTTTGATTCTCGATCTTATTTACTTAGTGTTAAGATCCATCTGATGTTAGGTAATAAAAGGCGTCAAAGGTAGAAGCGCAATTCACTCCTAATCAATCTGAGAACTGGTTATCTTGTCGGGTTTATTATTTTTTCTTTTTTGTTGGCGACTAAGCGATTTCATTATGTCATTGTGTTTTTTTTCATTCTTAATATTGACAAAATATTTTTTAAGTCGGTAAAGTAGATTCGGAGAAAACAATCTACATCCAAACATAGAAACTTTCATTTTGTATATTATTATTAAGTATTAATATTATAGATAATTCAGGCAGGCAGTTGAAACAACTGTTAGTAGCCTGTATCCATTGTAGAATTTTCCTTATTATTCCTTTACTTTATTGAAATGCTTGTCTAATCTGTTCTTTAACTGGTAAACATTTTGTGCTGATATTATTTCTTCAGGTAGTTTATTCCAGATGTCAACTACTCGTGAGCTTGAGGAGCTCGATGGCGCAGCGGCTAGCGCGTTCGGCTTGCGATCTTGCTCGCTAAGCAACTTTCGCAATGCCGGGTCGCCTGATGGGTGACCATTAAAACCATCTCGAGCTTCTCCGTGCTTCGGAAGGCACGATAAACCGCTGGTCCCGGTTGTTGTCGTAAGATGGCAGTCGTTAAAATCCACCAACCCGCATTGGGCCAGCGTGGAGGGTCATGGCCCAATATCATGGCTATTGTCCACGTGGGAGGCCTGTGCCCAGCAGTGAGACGTTTATAGGCTGATGATGATGATGATGATAATGATGTCAAGTACTCTGTTGCTTAAAAAGTGTTTCTGTGGATTGTTCATATTCCTTGTAATGTTTTATACTTACGATTATTACAATTTTTTATACCAGTTCACAATATACATAACGGAAGATACGTCGAAATATGAATTCGTACGTACTCTTTTAAACGGGACCCGAGTGGAACGTTTGCATGTAATTCTATTTTACGGCGCCTCTGCCTCTCCGATAAAATCTAACATATACTTGCAAATTCGTTTTGCTCTGTGTGAGTAAACGTTTTATTGAAAGCTTTGAGAACATTTCTTTTAGTCTCGTTTGTTTGTATTGATCATCAGTATCATCGTTAACCTATATAAACGTCTTATAGCTAGACACATGCTTTCCCACATATAATTTTTAACCGCCTCTGCGCTCTAGTGGCTAAGCCACCGGTCTCAGACAAAGAGGTCTGAGTTCGATTCCCAGCGGGGGGCACATCTTTGTGTGCTTGGTTTGGTTGGTGTTAGGGGTGTTAAGTGCGCCTGGCTAGCTACCTCCATCTTATAATAGTCTGTCGCGATAACAATGATGTTTCTAGCATTGTTGTGTTCCGACAGTTTGAGATAAGATAGCCAGTTCCTCAATGGTTGAGGGTTTCGGGTATAACGCTTCCACCTTCGGACTTATCGTCTACTTTCAGGTGAGATGAAGGCCAAGCGCTAACCCGTACATACATGAATACATACATACAATCACGAATATATTATCCCCAAAGGGTTAGTCAGAGACTAGGCAATGAGGACATCAAAAGCTCTACCATAGTCCACTTTTCACCAAATAGAGACTACAAAAGTGTTCAGCGTGACAAGTGGTAAGCCCATCGGCGCTCTACGCTGTTGGAATTATGTGCAGTCTTTAGTCCGTTAGTCGCCTTTTACGACACCCAAGGGAAAATACCCTCTTTTCCCTTGGGTGTCGTTGGTGGTAGTATTCTTTCACCGCTACGCAACGCTCTAACCCGTCGTAGAATAAAAAAGAAAAAAGTAAACAGCACATTGGGAGAACAAGCCATGACCCATCACGTTGCCCCAATGCAGCTTTACTGCACTACATTACCAGGATAATCGGTTTTACGTGCCTTCCGAAGCACGGAGAGGAGCTTTACATGTATTTAATTTGGTCACCCATCCAGACACACAAAGGTTGCATAACTGGGAAGATCGCAAACTGAACGCCTTAACCGCGGCGCCATAGAGCCTAATTCAATACGGCACATTATTTTTAAAACTCTAAAAATATTTTTTGTATCAAATTTAAAATTTTAGTCGCTTTTTATATCAATAAACCGTATCGCGTAGTGGTGAAAGAATACTATTACCCCTCTATTACCTTGGGTGTCGTAAAAGACGACTAACGGACTAAAGACTGCACATACATCCAACAGCTTAGAGCAGCGATGGGCTCACCACCTGTCACGCTGAGCACATGTGCAGTCGCTATTTGATGAAAAGATTGGATTGTGGCAGAGGACTGCTTTTGCGGTCCTCATTGCCTAGTCTCTGACTAACCCTTTGGGGATAATAGTCGTAATTTTAAGTATGCATTTTCAAACTCTAAATATTTTTTGTATCAAACTAAACGTTTAGTCGCATTTTATATCAATGGGTTAGTCGACATAATACAAGTGTTATTTTTAGTTTCGTTATAACCTCTTTCACTAAAGAACAGCGTGAAAAGCCCTGCGTCTACAGTGAGTTCTCGTAACTATACTTAGTATGGAACTTATAGTCAATCGGCGTCGGTTGGACTGGAAGCGGAAACAAGAAGCCTTTTATTTATTCCCTAGAGGCCTGCCCGCCACTTTGTATGCATTCCGTGATGATTACTTTAACGAAATAACATAGGTACCTATTGTATGTCCACCATAATGGTTTATTCTAAATATTGGTAAAAAATTGTCTAAAATCAGACGTACTCATCCGATTTCAAAAAGTCTTGACTTTCAAACTTTACCTGTTTATTTTATAAGTGTAGATTTATAAATAAACCATAACATACAATAGTAGCAAGGCTAACAATATTTATAGTGGCGAATAGAACAGACGGTAATACTATACAACCTCATTTTTTATTAGTATTAAAGAAATTAAGGTTTAGTTCTGCCCATGAAACTGAACAACACAACAAACAAAACTGTCCGATCAGCTGACGATAATAGTATGGGAGGTCGAAATTTTTTGTCATTTTTGCACATAGGTTTGTTGGGGAAAGTTTATCATTTTCAAGAGTGGAACTCATCATTAATTTCATTATTAAACGAGTGCGGGGCAGTGGTCCTACTGTTCTGTCCTACTAGTTGGACCATGGGTCTTTACTAGGGGCAGTTGCCCAACTTTAAAAATAGTTGGACCACAGCCACCTTTTAAAAGTTCAGTGGTCCAATTCATTAAAAAAAATATCTTGCTAACCCTTAAAACCTCAAACTGCAACTTTATCACCTATTCGACAAAGTTAAACTGGTTAGTTCAACTAGTTGAACTAATTGGACAAAAAATCCAATTATTTATACTCTGTCATTTATTTTAAAAGTTGAACTTTCTGGACTGAATTGATCCTATTACATCAACCTTATAATTATTGTGCTAACATTCAAAAGTAAACATAAAAACGAGTAAAAATGAGGGTGTATATGCGGTAGACTGTCATAATATCAGATACAATAGAATTCAATTGTTATCAAACTCTATTTAATTTTGAATCTTGCTCACCGCTTCGCTGCATCCACCCGCTCGCAGTCGGGCCGCGGATTCACCGGTTTTCCATTCCACAGCTTACAACTAGATCGGACGTTTTACAAGCTTTAGCTAATCGGAAGGCTCCCCCTTTCCGGAACTCGCGTCGTCTTCACTGCTCCACATGAAAGGACCAACTTCGTGTAATGGCGTTACAAAGAGATGAAAATAGTTACGTAGACTTATCCTTCCGCGCACCAGGTAAGGTATGACACACTCCAGCTACTGAAAAATCGCATTTAAACCTTATCTATAAAATCCTGCGAGTTCGTTTCTTAGTAGCTGCAAATGCAATGTTGCAGTCCTGATAGGTGCCGTTAATTCTGTCGGGAGTCTGTGTACAATGGCGGACTCTGTCGCTTTACCAGTCTAAAGGTCAAAATCCCTTGCACACCGCGTCGTCTATTTGGTACGGGCACGTACCCGGGCGGGCGGTGCGCTTCATACGAAAACCGCTGCAAAGTGGCCAAGCGACGGTGACCCCGACTGTACATGCAAGTTACACGCGTATAAAGTGCGCCCGGATATTACACACCCCACTACGGCGCGTTGCTTAAAAGGTACATTACACTTTGTATTGTTTTATATTTATTTTTGTGTCTAATGTTTTTCAGATTTATTTATTTATTTTCAGTTAATAATTTCATTAAAATATGTCATTAAAATATTTAAAATTAAAGGAACCTGACATTTTACGTTCGCCGTTCGAAGAAAATTTTAAGTTTGTAACTTAAATATGCAGAACGGGTGTCTGATAATGATTCAGATTATACATACAAAGAGACAGGCTGCTGCTGCTGCCTGTGTCTGGTAGCATCTTATCATCTACTAATGCTGACATGCCATTTTCCTATTCGGATAGCTTAGTAGCTGTAAAAAATGTGACAGGCCGATATTTTGTAAAATTGCGGTAACATTGACACTGATGATCTCTACAAAAAAATTAAATCTATGTAAATTTTCTTATTAGTTTATACGCAGATGTAACACATGTATTCTAAAATGTAAAAAAAATAATATTGTAATATGTGTCATTAGATTTTGTACCTCAAATAAAGAGTAATTATTTTTTAAGTTAAATAAAAGTTATGTTTTGGTTTTGTTTCATTAAAAGTCTATTGTTACGTGAAATTACATATATGTTTTAATAAAACCTATTAAGTATTAGTTATTACAATATATTTTATTTATCTATTTTTCAAAAAGTTATATTTGCTGATTTAACTTGGATATATTTTCTGGGTATGTCAAACCCCACCTAGTATGGGATGGGAGATTGGGTCATTTGGATTTTTTGCGTTAATTACGCTCAAATGAACTGGAAGAAAACGACACGTTAAAAAGAATTACGGAGTGGTCAACGCAGCTGCCCGGACTGCGGTGGACGTTGGTTCGATTCCTACCTGAAGTAGTCATTTTTTTTAACGTTTCGTTATCTTCAAAGATAAAGAATGGTAGCGTTATTACTTGTAAGGCCGACCGTACCAACATAATCTCGTTTTTTTTATATTAAATATTACTTTTTTCATACATTGTTGACATTGTTACAACACACAAGCCGTTTTGTTTGTCGCATTCATACATTTCAGAAAATAAATCATAACTTTGAAAGGGGACTGTATCTAACATAATAATATACTTAACATACGTTTAGTATACCTAAAGTCGCAAACGGAACAAGTATGCGAACCTAGGCCGCAACTACATATTTGTTCCGTTTGCAGTGAAAACAATGGGTCTATGGGGGGCCGGAGGCCAAGCAGCTCGTTATAGAGTTAAGTACTCGCCTTATTGAAGCCTCCGGTGACAATAAGGCTGGCAGCTACCTCTGCCAGCGTATCAATCCAAAAAGGTAATGTTGCCAGCATTCTTGGTACCGTACCCATGAACGAGCCCACAGTTGGAGGACATCTTTTAGTTATAGGTTTTTTTTACTTTAGTTAAGTTTAGGTAGTTTAATTTTATTGAAGTGATTTAGTTCTTTTTTTTATTAAGTTATGTAGTAGTTTTTGTTTTTTAATAATTTTACAATTACAACGACATACGTATAATACAGCATTAGTTTGAAATTAGCAATTACCTAAGAAAAAAATTGGCACGAACTTTGTACTTCCACACTTGGAAAATGTTAAATTATGCTAGTTCAAAAATTTGTTTATTAAATATCTCTCGGGCAGCGAACAAAGCCACGGGCGGACGCTTGTAATTATTAAACTAATTAATTTCTGCGGTTGCAGTCTTGCTGGTGTTGCATTATTTTATAAATTATAATCAGTGTCTTCAATTATACATATACATTAATTACTGTTTGTTGTTAGCTTTAAGAGGCCTATTAGGTATATCTCGACTGTGATTTTTGCTAAAAATGGCCAAATTTGGCGTCCTTGATCTCAGAAACAAAAATACATTAACAGTTTTGACTTGTTGAATAGTAAAGTTCAATGTAGAATAGCTATTGGTATAGTGCATAGCGGCCTTGCTTTTGTAAATTTTTTTAACTTTTTAATTAAACCCAAAATTGCAGAGAGAGATTTTCATAAAATGCGCGAAGGCAATTTTTTGAGCTCATCGATTGAACTACTGTTCCAAACAAATGCAATAAAAAAATTTAATGTTATCTCATAAACAGTCGTATAGTGCGTAGCGGCCTCGGAAGTTTTAGATATCATTGATTTGAAGAAAAAAAATCTTATCCTAAACCAAAAAACTTCGAAAATCGCTTTAAATTAACTGTGAATTTCTCCTATCTACGACAATATTATTGAGCAAAATTTATACAAGAATAATTTTTAATTAATGAGGAATATAGATTTTATAATAAATTTATTATCCTGTTTCGATAAAGCCGATAAATACAACTGCAAAATTACTACAAAATGCAAAAATGGGCATTTTATGCAAACATCACAGTTAAGATATAATAGTTTGGTGTAGTATGCAACACTTTTATTATTTCTTATTTATTTATTTAATAGCTCGATAGCGCAGCGGCATATACCTACTCGTATTACCAGGCATTGCAACTTTCGCAGTACCTGATAAATGGATGGGTGACCAAATAAAAAACATAACGAGGTCCTCAGAGCTTCGAAAAGCACTTAAAGTCGTTGGTACCGGTTAGATTGTAGTCATTAAAGGTTGCTTCACACATCAGTGAAGCCACCGTTCCGACACAGTACCGGCACTGTGTTTTCATACATTCTCCATGAACGCATCCCCACTTGTCAGTGATAATGCTCTCAGTGTCAGTTACACCACCGGAAAATCATGGACGTATTCGTTTTGACAAAATTCATAGAGAATGTATGAAAGAATATTTTGCACTGTGCCGGAACTGTGACTACACTGATATATGTGTAGCAACCTTAAAAGTTACAAACCCGCATTGGACCAGCATCATGTTTATTGTGTGTTGGCCTGTGCCCAGCAGTGGGACGTTTAGACACCGGACGCGTGATGACATTAAAACCTCCGCGCTGCGCGCGAAACAACACACAATAGGTCTTGGTCATTGTACAAAAAAACGTAGATACGCATGAATGGTGATAATAACAGAACTAAAGTGAGTCTTACCCATAGAATAATAACTATATTCTGAGGTCTTACCGCTTTGAACATTTGACACATCCTACTATACACCGAGATTTTTCATTGGTTTTGGGCCGAAAACGTTTTAATACATAAAAAGTGTTGTACCTATGTATGAAATAATAATCGCTTTACGAGCAAAGAAAAAAAAGTTGTAAAAGTGACTTTTGACGAAAACACGTACAAACGTTCTTTTTATCTACTCGTACACCGTGACCCCTATGAACTTTCCCGGCCGGCCGCCTGCGCCTGCGGCGGCGGGGCGGGGGTTGGCCAAGCGTTCGAAGCGCCTCGGTCATTGACTTTGATAAGATCGTCCGGTACTAACTAAGGGTTCTTAAATTTTATAATGATATTTTATTAATGAATTTATTATGCTCATATTTTTAGTTTAACAAGCTAAATAGCTTCTACTGATCTTAAACATGAACAGGGTTTCGGCTCCAAAACCAATGAAAAATCTCGGTGTATAATATTATAAACGCGAAATTGTGTAAGTATTAATGGATGTTTGTTCCTCTTTCACGTATCACGTAAAAACTACTGAATGGATTTAATTGAAATTCGGCATACAGATAGTTTATAACCTGGATTAACACAAAGGATACTTTTTATCCCGATATTCTTACGGAAAAGGGAACCACGCGGGTGAAACCGCGAGCGGCCGCTAGTAATATTATAAACGCGAAATTTTGTAAGTATGAATGGATGTTTGTTACTCTTTCACGTAAAAACTACTGAATAGATTTAGATGAAATTCGGCATACAGATAGTTTATAACTTGGATTAACACATAAGATACTTTTTACCCCGATATTCCCACGGAAACGAGAACCACGCGGGTGAAACCGCGAGCGGCCGCTAGTAATATTATAAACGCGAAAGTTTGTAAGTATGAATGGATGTTTGTTACTCTTTCACATAAAAAGTACTGAATGCATTTAGTTGAAATTCGGCACACAAATAGTTTATAACCTGGATTAACACATAGGATACTTTTTATCCAGATATTCCCACGGAAACGGGAACCACGCGGGTGAAAACGCGAGCGGCCGCTAGTACATACATATATTCACGACTATTACCCATGTAGGGTCAGTCGTTGAAGAGCTCGATGGCTCAGCGTCTAGCGCGTTCGGCTTGCGATCTTGTTTGCTAAGCAACTTTCGCATTGCCGGGTCGCTGGATGGGTGATCAAAAAAAAACATCTCGAGCTCCTCCGTGCTTCGGAAAGCACGTTAAGCCGTTAGTTCCGGTTGTTGCCATAAGATGATAGTCATTAAAACCCACCAACCCGCATTGGGCCAGCGTGGGGGATGATGGCCCAATATCCCCACGTGCTATTGTCCACGTGGAAGGGCTGTGCCCAGCAGTGGGACGTTTATAGGCTGATGATGATGATGATGGTTAGTTAGAGACTTGGCAATGGGAACCGCAAAACAAGTCCACTGCCACAGTCAACGTTTCACCATATTACAACTGGACATGCGCTCAGCATGATAGGTGGTGAGCCCTTCGCCGCTCTATGCTGTTTGATGTATATGTAGTCTTTATTTTGTTTATTATATATTCGTTTATTATCAGGCAACGCAGGCAATACAGGTGCGCAATACAGTCACAGACGCTCGTTCGCTCGACTCAGCCCTCGGCCGAGGGCAGTCACCAGACTGCCCGCTTCACCCCCGCGCGCCGCGCAAGGCCCCCACGCAGATCCAGACACCCACACATAGCCGCGAGCGATTTTACGAGCACACATGCTTAAGTGTCGCTTTTCACGGTAATGTATATATTCTCTGACGCAGGCCCATACAAAAATACCTTACAGACTAACCTTCATACAATAATAAAACTTTAAAAAAAAGTCCGTTAGTCGCCTTTTACGACACCCAAGGGACCAGATGGGATGGTAGTAGGTATTATATTAATGAGCAGCCACCCCACAGCTCCAGAACAGAACTGAAGTGAGTCTTAACGCTTTGAAATACAACCTCTTAACAAGCATTTCTTTATTAGTACGGAGGAATTGCGAGTAACCGCATTAACTTAAACAGCCACTGAGAACGGGCGTGTTCCTGCCGCTAGATTTATTCAGACTGCAAATTGCAATCTGTGGGGAAAACTGTGCAGCTCTTACGAGATTTCTTTTAGTACATTTTGGTTACACAGTGTTTTTGTTAATCCCTTTCTAAATCGTATCGGAATAATGACAGCTTTTCTTATAGGTACATTTGACGTACATGTGTCTCGCCAGAATATAAAAAATTCTAATACAACCTTTTAACAACCATTTCTTGTTTAGTGCGGAGGTATAGCGAGTAACCGCGTTAACTTAAATCGTATCCGAATAATGGCAGCTTTTCTTATACATTTGACGTAAGTATATTGTGTTTTGGCAGAATATAAAAAATTCTGCCGTGCTCGATAGGAACACACAATAGGACGTCTTGGTCATTGTTTAAAAAAAACATGGAAAGCAGTGGATGGTTCTTATAACAGAACTAAAGTTAGTCTTAACGCTCTAAAATACGACCTTCTAACAAACATTTCTTGATTAGTGCGGAGGTATAGCGAGTAACCGCATTAACTCAAACAGCCGCTGAGAACAGGCGTGTTCCTGCCGCGCCGGATTTATTCAGAGTGCACATTGCAATCTGTGGGGAAAACTATGCAGCTCTTACGAGATTTCTTTAAGTACTTTTTCATTTCATTTTTCTTTCATTTTGTGTTTTTACATACATACAAAGATTGCGAACCCACCAACCCGCAACGGGCTGTCCACAGCATGTGCTAATAAGGCAGAAAAGTCCGGCAGGGCAGTTCTGTCTTCTAGGGCTACCGCAATACATTTTGTAAACCGAAGCTGTGTGTGTAGCAGCTCACTAAAAGAATTATAGCAACCCCTCTCTACCCTTGAGTTATTTTTACATATTTCATAAAAAAACTATATAAGTACTTGTATTAATAAAATATAATAAAAAAAACTTACCTAACTGTTATTTTAATCACCGTGTCGCGTAGCGGTTAAAGAATACTACCACCCCCTCACTTCCCTTGGGTGTCGTAAAATACGACTAACGGGCTAAAGACAGCACATACATCCAACAGCAAGAGCGGCGTTGGGCTCACTATCTGACACGCTGAGCACATGCAGTCGCTATTTGGTGTAAAGTGTACTATGACATTCCACTCCATTCTTCTCATTGCCTAGTCTCTGACTAACCCTTCGGGGATAATAGTCGTGATTATATATATGTATATTATGTTAGTATAATATTTATCCTAACTACCTACTCTCTGCATACTTATCACCACGTTCTACTAGACATAGTTCATCGCAAACTTTAAATAAATACTATAACCGCCAGGTTACCTACATTTCACCTTAGGGCGCTTGTTGACGAGCCGTTTTGTGCCCGGTTCGCAAATGACGGCTAGCCGGCTGAAGCGCGGCTTCTTCGGCACACGCCGTGCGTACGTCCGGTACCGTCAACAAACACTCATTGACTGTCATTCGTGACCGCGCGCCGGGTGTAGACACGGCGCGCGCATCAAGCCGGCGGCGCTAGCTCCGACTTGTGAACATACCTTCATGGTCTATCATAGCCAACTGATGACCAGACGTAAACCCGGTTTATGAACGTCTGTAGGCCCGGCTAAAAACCGGCTCGTCAACAAGCGCCCTTATACATGCCCTGAGCATTTCACTGTGAATGTCAAAGTTGCGACAGCCCTGGCTGAGCTGCCAACCCACGACACTATCGGCTGGCACGTACCATTTTCAGGTTCCGAATAGAAAGTCAATTTTAACTTTTGAAATTCTATGTAAAAAACTTGGTGGTGGAGCCTGGGATAATGTTTACTTCTTAATAGGTTTACATTTCCGAACAGAGGTCTAAGTGGCGTGAACGCTTGTAGAATAGAATGTTGAATGTCTGGTGATTTGACTTATTTCAACGATACGTCATTTATCAAACTAGAAATTTGTTTTTTTTTATTTAAAGTAATAATTAAAAAACCTATATTCTCAATTTATTTTTATTATTTATATAACCACCATCTCGATCACGTTCGATGTTGACTTTTACTAGCTTTCAAACAAAAATAACACATGTTAATAGTTATTCGTTTAGGAGCTACGATGCCACAGACAGACACACAGACGTACAGACCCGTCAAACTTTTTTGCGTCGGGGCTTAAAAAAATATTGTATACCTACCATAAAGTTACTATACCTAGCGAGGTATAGTAACTTTATGATACCTACCTAGAAAAGTACTTTACGAAGTCACACAAGAGCTGGACAGTTTTCCCCACAGAATTTATCCGGCGGCAGCAGCACGCCTTTTCTAAGTAGCTGTTTAAGTTTATTAATTTATTTATTCATTAGGTTACACAACAGACATTAATTTTACCAAAGTTATAAATAAATAATAGGTTTAACAATATATTGTACTAGATGTTATGTTTGTAAGTTAATGTATTGTAAAGTCGGATGTTTTGAATTACATCCAAAACGACGAGGCTCACTTTCGTATTGTTAATATAATAAAAATCTGATTGTTCCTTATTTTCTGCCTCTGTGATCTTTTGGTTAACGGTAAGGTCCGCTTGATAACCTACCACCATCTTATCTTATATTTTTCCATAACATCAATGGTAGTTTTGTTGTTTTCCGACAGATAAAGATAGCCACATCCTCTGTTAGTTTGCGACTCCGGGCGATATATCACTATCACATAAAACTCACTTACCACACTTATTAACTCATAAATCATAAAGAAAATACTAAATTACTAAATTACCTAGCGAGGTATAGTAACTTTATGATACCTACCTAGAAAAGTACTTTACGAAGTCACACAAGAGCTGGACAGTTTTCCCCACAGAATTTATCCGGCGGCAGCAGCACGCCTTTTCTAAGTAGCTGTTTAAGTTTATTAATTTATTTATTCATTAGGTTACACAACAGACATTAATTTTACCAAAGTTATAAATAAATAATAGGTTTAACAATATATTGTACTAGATGTTATGTTTGTAAGTTAATGTATTGTAAAGTTGGATGTTTTGAATTACATCCAAAACGACGAGGCTCACTTTCGTATTGTTAATATAATAAAAATCTGATTGTTCCTTATTTTCTGCCTCTGTGATCTTTTGGTTAACGGTAAGGTCCGCTTGATAACCTACCACCATCTTATCTTATATTTTTCCATAACATCAATGGTAGTTTTGTTGTTTTCCGACAGATAAAGATAGCCACATCCTCTGTTAGTTTGCGACTCCGGGCGATATATCACTATCACATAAAACTCACTTACCACACTTATTAACTCATAAATCATAAAGAAAATACTAAATTTCTAATAATATTCTATTCACTATGCGCAAACTAAAAAAATATTGTTCCGTAGCAAAGTACTTCACCGTTTCAGCTACCAGCGAAGCCGTTGCGAAAAACAGTTCAATACATTCGCCTACGAGATATTTACGCTTGCTACGGAAGACGCTACGGAGCAACGCTACGATTCACATACCGGCTACGAGAAACTCACATGGAGTTAACTTTGCTATTCTGCATCATGTTTACGCTTTCATTACTTAAAGAAACGCCAGTTTTATTACCTGAAATCGCGCAGGCACTGTAAATCTGTCCGAATACTAGATAAAAGAGAACCTAAACTATCCCTCATAAACTAAAGTGGAACCCGAATAAATTCACCACGGAATACAATTTCTATATTGTGGGCAACAAGGTGAATCTTGACGCAGTACCTTTGCTTATATCAATGTATATTTTTACAATATTTTTGCTAGTCATGTTTCTCAGTCGTACAGTTTGTCTGTTTTTTTTTTTACTTTTTTTCAGAGTTTTAGTTACTTAATTTATTTGTTGTAATGTAATTGTTTATATAATTTTAAAGCAAATTTTGTTGCGAACAACTTACAAACTGAAAAAGTGTTGATAAAATTTCCACGATTCGAACCCGTAGCTCAACTGGAGAGAGCACCTGGCCCGGATTGCCAGAAGGGTGCGGGTTCGAACCCCGCTTGTGGAAATTTTTTCAACACTTTTTAGTTTGTTATTTGTTGTATTTATATGTTTATTAATTGTTACATAGCATATACATACAATAATGTTTGTTTTTTAGTTGTGGCAATTGATTGTAATTGACCGCGCTAGCTTGCTGCTAGCTTTTACAACCTTATTGCATTCTATATTCTCTACTAATTTAAAGTAAGTTTTAAAGTCTTATATTTTATTTAGTGTTATGTCTATGAATAAAGACTAACTTTCAAACTTCAGGCACCGGTAAGCATTGTTTACTGTAACTTACTAACTTGACAATGGTGTGGTTGGTCCCTTTTTCTGGTCCTGAATATCCCCAGATTCATTATCTGATGTGAAGGTAAATTAACTTCCAACTCTCCTCGCTCTAAGACATAAGCTTGCGAAAGCTGCTGTGTTAGTAAAAGCTTCACGGAATAGCGGATATTACTATTATGTATTACTTCCTCAATAAGACATCAGCTTGCGAAAGCTTCTGTGTTAGTAGCACGCTTCACGGATCAGTTTTTTTTAAATAAAAGAAGGATTCTAACGAGCAGGCGGGTCACCTGATGGAGAGTAATCACCGCCGGCCATGGGCACCCGCAAAACCAGAGGAATCGCAGGCGCGTTGCCGTCCTTTAAGGATGGAATAGGGTTAAGTAAGGAATAGAAACTGTGAGAGAGGAGGGGGAATGGGCCTCCGGAACCCTCACTGGCCGGACGAAACACAAACACACCAAGTTCCATTATTTCACGCCGGATATTCGTGATGTGAGTTATGTATTACTTCCTCAATACTTATCATCATCAGCCTATAAACGTCCCACTGCTAGGCTCAGGCCTTTCGACATGACAGCAGTGTAAAGGTACCTACCGGTAGGGCCATAAGGTGCACGCTGGGCAATACGGGTTGTAGGATTTTAAAGACTTATAGAAGTTGTTTAAAGCAGTCGAAGAAGTTTTATTACGACTGCAACAGGTACCAAAATCTTTACGTGCCTTCCGAAGCACGGAATTAATTAATCGACACAAAAGTTCTGATAAGTTTATACATACGGTAAGGTCCTTTTTATTCTACTGAGGTTGGTAATTATCACAAACTTAGATAGTTTCGATCGAAGTTGAACCAGGAAGATATAATATGTGGTCGTTGCATTAATGTATATTTGTAGGACTTGTACGGTGACGAGCTCGATGGCGCAGCGGCTAGCGCGTTCGGCTTGCGCACTTGCCCGTTAAGCAACTTTCGCAATGCCTGGTCGCTGGATGGGTGACCAAATTTAAAACATCTCGAGCTCCTCCGTGCTTCGGAAGGCACGTTAAGCCGTTGGTCCCGGTTGTTGTCGTAAGATGACAGTCGTTAAAACCCACCAACCCGCATTGGGCCAGCGTGGTGGGTTATGGCCCAATATCCCCTCGTGCATTGTCCACGTGGGAGGCCTGTGCCCAGCAGTGGGACGTTTATAGGCTGATGATGATGATGTGTACGGTGACTCCCTGTGGAAGCAATGATGATCAGCAGGTTGGCTAGACGACTAAGTGTATTGTCCACGAAGGCATAGCTTCATAGACGCTTTTAAATACGCCAAACAGCTTGAGCAGCCCAGCGTACTGATCTCTGTCCACGAGGTGTATCGCAAGCGTACGTTGTCAATCATATAAGAGGATGCAATCGGACGACGAAGACGTTATTTTGGCTTATCACTAAATTCGAAGTCGCCGAAGACGACGATTATAATGGACTTATCCATTTATATAAAAAAATTTCAACTTTTATTTTTTTATTGGCAACGGGTAAGCGCTTGGCTTTCATCTCACCTGATGGTAAGTGATGATAAGGCCGAAGGTGGAAGTGCGCTTCACCCGGAATCCTCAACCACTGAGGAACTGGCTATCTTATCTCAAACTGCCGGAACACAACAATGCTATAAACATCGTTGTTATGGCGACAGACTTAGATAAGATGGTGGTAGCTAGCCAGGCGGACTAATCAGCCCTACCACCAACCAAACCGAGCACACAAAGATGTACCCCCCGCTGGGAATCGAACCCAGGACCTCTGGGTCTGAAACCGGTAGCCTAGCCACTAGACCACAGAGGCGGTTAAGATAGTTTGTGGTCAACTGTAGTTTGTTTATTAGCGGCAAGAAAATTATTAGAAGACAACAGTTTATTTCAGTAATTCTAAAGAATGAGTAAAACAACTTATCAGGATTCACTTCATATCGTAGGACCATTATTACAAAAACAAAATACCAATATAGCGAGAATAAACACGTGCATTCACTCTATATACGCAACGGTGTATGACATGCGGTACGGCAGTGCATAAAGACGAATCTCGAAATGGACGAACTGCGTAATGACGATTCACAAAATGGTCGAATCAAATTATTGATGAATTGAGTAGAAGGCGAATGGCAAAATGCGAAATGGACGAATTGCGTATTGGACCTACGGCTAACAAATCGTTCTCCGTCGACGGAGCAGCATAGTTTTGTATGTAAGCTGCAAGCAGGCGTACACTAAGCGTATAATGACGAATACGCGTCTATGAAGCTACGCCTCCGTGGATAGTAGGCCTTATTGGTCGTTGTCGTCGTATCGTCAGGCTGACTCGGAGCGACCCTATATTCCGAGTCTCGCACCAGTAATTTCTGTGGTTGTCTTGTGCGCATGCCTGCGAATACGTGGGCATGTCCGTGCCTGGGTTGTTTGTATCCTGCGAATAAGTGTTTGTGTCGGTCCGCATGCCCAGAAAAGCTGGGCATGTAAGTCTGTGTGATGTCGTGTCTGCCCCCTAATGTGGGCTGGTTTTGTTGTGTATTTGCGCGTAACGGCTGCCATGCAGTGGTTATAGGCCAAGACACGGATGACGGGCTGATTCTCGCGTGGTCAATTCCCCCGTGGATCAGGTCCCGTGACCGCCACCTCAAGCCTTACGCTTTCGGAGTTTGGTCCCCCGGTGATTAGTGGGTAGGCCCTCTCTCTCGCCCGACGTTGCGTCGTGGAAAGGGGGAGGGGAGAGTCCCACTTACCCAGCCTCCCTCCTGGAGACTGGGATCCATAAGCAGGGATTACACCAGGTCAAAAAAAGGAAGATTATACATAGATTTATGACTTTTATCCCCCAAGGGTTAGTCAGACACCGGCAATGAGGAGGACCGCAGAAGCAGTCCTCTGCCATAGCCCACGATGCACCAAATTAAAACTGCACATGTGCTCAGCGTGATAAGTGGTGAGCTCACCGCCGCTCTATGCTGTTAGATTTATGTGCAGCTTTTAGTCCATTAGTCGCCTTTTACGACACCCAAGGGCCGCTTTAGCAGGCTAGCACGCGCCAAGGGATATAATATTATTCACAATAATCTCATTCCATTTCCCATGGTTAAAAGAAACTTCAATAAGCGACTAAGTCATATTAGATACAGATACTCATAATGTCATTAAACTTTGAAACAGTGACGGAGCAAACTGAGCATGTATTGTAAATTGATTTTGGAAGTAATTAATAACTTCGTGAGGGTATGCAAAGAAACAAGGGCGTACTGTTAAACATAGTTTTGATTGATTTTGGCAAGAATATACCTATGTATGATGCTTGGGTTGTATTCTAGTTTAAAAGTCACTTAAAAGATAAAATCGAGATGCCAGTTGCAGAGGTTTGTAAATATCGTTCATTAAGTTTAGGTACGTTTGACATAATTTGATGAGTCTGATGATATGGGATTAAATTTTGTAACCACAATAAAAATATTATTTTCTTTTTGTTTTGTTTTATTTTAATTTCAAGATTTTTATTTTTGTCTAATTATTTATTGATATTACAACACCTTTACATATTACATCACTCACACCAATGCGATGTTATAAGATATGTGTTTATTTTTAATACACTTTATATGTGCATTAGTACATTTTTGTTCTGCTAGCGTAATGGCGGCCGTTTACCATTTAAGCAAGTAAGCCAAGTAATCTAAACTGAACTTTTATTAAAAACTTTTAAATTACGTAAATAGCAGCTTCATCTACTCATCAAGAGAGGAAGCTGTAGCAAACAAGTAGGCGATAGTAACTTTTTTAACCGCTACGTAAATACCACGGCTAAAATTAACTAAGTTTTTTTTTAATTTACATTATATGCGTATACAATCACACGCAAGCGGCTAGGCTTACATGATATGAATATCTATCAAATAAAGAAGGCAAGAAGCTACTTGTTAATTAACACATCAATACCAATCAATTTGTAACAATAAGTAAAACTTTAAAATTACGTAAATAGCAGCTTCAGTTTTTTATCAAGAGAGGGCGCTGTAGCAAACGTAGATTTCCTAGAATAATAAATAATAATAAATAAATCAATTTATTTTCTCTCCACAATAGGTACTTAAGTACTCTTAACTAGATGGTTACAATATATTACATCAGACCTGCATTGTGAGAGACTGGTGCCTGATATTGGTATCAAAAAGAACCTGTGACACAGGTCACCAGGGCCCTCTTGCTTAACATTTAGGTAAAATCTCGTATAAGAGGTACCATGAACGTGAAATAAGAAAATTAATACTATAGCAACAACTTATACTAGAGCGAATTGCTGTATTGTGTAAGTGCGTGCGTGCGTGTATTTGTGTGTGTGTTGTGTGTGTGTGTGTGTGTGAGTGAGTGAGTGAGTGTGAGTTCGTCACTTGGTTAGTTTATCAAACGGAAAAAACACAGTTATTGGTGACAATAAGATCCTAGCGAAGAATATGAAGCAGATTCTCTGTAGTCTGGTAAGTTAGACTTTTAAGATATTTAGAAACTGTAGATTTGCAAGAAGACTTAGTAAGCGGATAAATGTTCAAAATTTTAATAAGTTTATTATGAAGGTGAGGACCCAGAAGACAAAAGAAATTGTGAGAGGTGGCTGTATTAAATTTGCGTGTCACACATATTTTGTGTTTCCTTCTTTTGTGTTTATGTAACTCAGGATCATAATACAAAAGTGACTGCTGCCTGAGAATCGTTTGAAGCACGAAAATTTTCCTGATAGACAGAAGGTCCCAACTGTTGTATAGGTCATCAGTAGGGTGTCGGAAAGGGAGACCCGATGCAACTTTTAAAATAGCTCTCTGTGCCCTCTCTGCCTCAATAAGATGAGATTTGGCAATGCCTCCCCATATAGTAACACAATACTCCACAAGAGACTGGCACAGAGCGTAGTATACCATCTTAATGACTTGACGGTCTGCCACATGGCTAAGAGACCTAAAGACATAAATTAGTTTTCTTAATCTGGGTACTAACAAGTCAATGTGAGGCTTAAAGGCAAGTCTTTGATCAATGACGATACCGAGGTACCCAATCTTATCAGTTCTTTGTACACTCAGACAGGAACACAAGGGCGCATCGGGCAAACATTCATGGTCGGTTATGAGAAAGTCAGATGGGGGTAACTGGTTTTGTCTTAAGGCAAACGCTATATACTTTGTCTTACTGACATTTAAGGTTAACGCGTTTCCTTTTAGCCATTCACTCACTGCGGTAAACCCACTCTGAGCACTAGCAAAAACGTCAGCCCAGTTTACTCCACTGAAAAAAAGGGCAGTACCATCGGCATATGAGATGACCTTTCCGCCGCCAAGTTGGAGCCTACACAGGTCATTAATATAGACAAGGAATAATGTAGGCCCGAGTATGCTGCCTTGCGGAACACCGTATGTTACATTAGATTCATCGCTTGTCCAATGGTTGATCTTAACCCTTTGTTTCCTATTTTTAAGATAGCTCTCAAATAATTTTAATGGTAGGCCTCTCACACCTATTTTT
The DNA here is from genome assembly GCA_963921215.1 of Scoparia ambigualis. Classification (NCBI taxonomy): domain Eukaryota; kingdom Metazoa; phylum Arthropoda; class Insecta; order Lepidoptera; family Crambidae; genus Scoparia; species Scoparia ambigualis. Next base: position 57,865,616 of record OY992502.1, on the reverse strand, counting down.
TCTAGTTTCGTCAGGAGTAGCGGGATCGAGACCGTGTCGAATGCCTTTGCAAGGTCGAGAAATACTGTTATGCATTTCTTTCTCTCATAATCATCAAATCTTTCTCTCATAGAAGGCGATGGTATTTTTTTTTGTTCCATAAGTACCGTGGCTAAAAATTTTCAAGTGTTTTTTCACATTGTATGCGTGCGTAGCGTATACAATCAAACGCAAGCGGATGTGGTATCGCTCTAATGTTTATCAAATCAATCGGTTGTACAAATTTCAATTTATAATTGATTCCGAAACTAATAGTTACAATTAACTTGTTCGTTCTCTACGTACCTAACCATTACTTGATCCCCGATCAATCTGTCCGTTACACGGGCTAAAGTAAAGACTGAAAGTTCGTCAAGTTATTTATTATTTGTTTTTTCATTGGTTTTGTTGCTAACTATACTGTACGTTCTCTGTAGTTACTGATACTAACGTCATCGTGTTTATTACACAAATAAATAAAATCGTTTGGAGTTGGTAGGACAAGAAAAAATAGATTTTAGAGTTGGTGGGTCATACTGTATGGAGTTAAAACATTTCGAGAAAATTGCATTTGGAGCTAGCGGTACTAAGCCAACAACAGCACGTGGGTAAATTGAGCCACAAACCACCCCGACAGGGGCCAACGCTTTACATCCCCTTCCGAAGCACGACGGAGCTCAAGATGTTTTTAATTCGGTCACCCAGTGACCCGGCATTGCAAAAGTTGATTAACCGGCAAGATCGTAAACCTAACGCCAAAATACATACATACATATAACCACGTCTATTATCCCCGAAGGATCAGACAGAGACTAGGCAATGAGGACAGCCAAAGCAGTCCTCTTATTGCGAATTCTCCTACGTAGTGTAGATAGATTATTGAAAACACTGAAGAATCGCTTTATTATATTTATTTAAATTCATTTTTGAAAATTACAAACTTCGTTTTTCTATGAAGTTATTTGAATTGACACTGACGTATAGAAAAAATACTTACTTATGGTTAGGTAAACTAAATGGCCAGTAACGGAACCCTAACATCTTCCCCGCCTTGCAACGCAACCCTAAAATCTTAACAAAACAGCTATGCCTTATAAAATATGTCTAAAACCCTAACCTATCAGGTATGCGGACGGGGCGACCAAAACGAGTGACCTGTACCTCTTCTGGTGTAGAACAGACCCCCATTTCTAAACGGTAAATGCGTTGCAAAACTCTGATGCGCTCTCCTGCTGCAGTCCGTAGTCGTGCTACCCTATGTTGGCCGTCGGCTCCTGGCATCAGTTCCAACACAAGGCCTAACGGCCAATTGACGCGCTTAGTATCGTCGTCGCCGATTAGCACTACATCACCAACACGTATGTCGCTCTTTACTTCAGCACGATTTTGTGTCAACAGCGAGAGATATTCTTTCCTGAACCGTTATTTTAAGTGGCTGTTCACTGTATTTAAATACCTCCAACGAGATGTTAAGATATGTCCGTCCACATGATCCATATTATTAGTACTATCATCATTACAATTTGCGTTTAAAAACATCGGCGGTGTTAGTGGTCTCAGGTTCTCCGTATTTTCTTCAATGTATGTTAACGGTCTCGAGTTGATAACCCTTTCTGTCTCGCATAAAACGGTATAAAGTTCGATTCCAGAAAGTGCTGCTTTACCTAAATTGCGACGAAGTATTTCCTTTACAGTCCGCACCATTCTCTCCCAGAACCCTCCTCACCATGGCGCTGAAGGAGGTATGAAGGAGGTACAATTTCTGAAATACATTGTTGGTGCCATGAAAATTTGTACCGTTGTCGCTATAAATTATACGAACTTTGCCTCTTCTTGCCAGAAACCTACGTAATGCTAGCATGAAGTCTTCCGTCGACAATGAAGTTGTAAGCTCCAAATGAACTGCCCGATAAGTGGCGCATGTAAACAATACAATCCAACATTTTTTACGAGACTTTAGTAGAAGAGGTCCTGCTGAATCAACGCCCGTGACTTCAAAAGCTGAGCCGCAACTCACTCTATCAAATGGCAGTGGCCCTGGAGAAGTTGTACATGGTTTTGCGCTGTACCGTCTGCAAATTGCACAGTTTTTGACAATTTTCTTAGCAAGCTTGCGAATTCCTATAATCCAATAAGTCTCCCGAAGTTCATTAATTAAAGTTCGTGTTCCTGCATGAAGAAGTTTAACGTGCTCCTGTTACACTAGTCTTTCTACGATGATACTTTTTGCTGATAATGCAATAGGATTGACAAAATTATCTGTATCGTCGCTTAATGTCAGACGTGTTTTTACTCGGAGAAGACCATCTCCATCCTTGAAGGTGTGAACTTTTGAAGTTATATTGGGCTCATCTTCTCCTTGCAGTAACCTGAGCAAACTCTTCTCTGCAGTGATATACTCTTCTGCAGTTAAATCTATGGATTTGCGTGTGGATCCTTTTTTTACAATTATTGCTAAATCTGTAACACCAACTAACTACTCTCATGATTTTAGAGTACTTTCCAAAATATGATAAACACATTGAAAAAGCCTCAAAATTTATATTGTTTAGAGTAGTGCAACTCTTCTTCACTTCTTTCAATACTTCACGCTCATCTGGCTGCTCCATCAACACCGGCCACTCTTGTGGTGGTCTTCTGAGCCACTCTGGACCTTCCCACCACTGGGTTTTTGACAGTTTGTCGGCATTGCATCCACGCGATGGTAGATCTGCTGGATTCATGTCACCTGGCACATGGCGCAAATCATCTATGTTGGTGCGCTGTAATATCTCCTTAGCTCGATTGTACGTAAAAACATTCAAATCGTCTTTACGTTTGAGCCAGGCTATAACTATACTCGAGTCAGACCAGTAGAATTCTTTGCAGTTTAACTCCAGACCTTCCCTGACTAGACTTATTACTCTAGTAGCCATCAAAGCTGCCATAAGTTCCAATCTTGGCATTGTTACACGCTTTGTAGGTGCTACTCTTGACTTTGCTAAGACTAGTTGGACATCGACTGCACCATTAGATTCCGAACGCATAAATATACAACAAGCATACGCTACCAGACTAGCATCACAGAAGACATGCAAACCGTTTTCGCTCTGGTCCAAATCGAACTTGCTCATACGTCGCGGAATCTTACATGCCTCTAAATTCTTTAGTTGTTGCAGCCATACAGACATTTTGTTGGAAAGCTCCTGTGGTAATGGTTGATCCCAGTCTTTATTTAAAATCCAACTCTTCTGTAAAACAAGTTTAGGTACTAGTGTTACTGGAGCTGCAAAACCCAATACATCAAACACGCTTTGCGCTAGTGAAAGAGCATTTCTTTTTGTAAATCGCCTTTGAGTTAATTTAAAGCATGGTAATTTACAATACATTACATCTTTACATGGATTCTACATCAGACCAAGCACAGATATTGAAATGACTTCTTTATCCGTCAACGTAGGCCCGGTAACCCAACATCGTAAATCGAACTGACCCTCTATTAAAATGTTTTTGGCTTCTGTCATGAAACGATACATTTCTTCTTCGCTTTTCACACTCACGACACAATTATCAACATAAAAGCTTTTCCTCAATATTGCCGCGGTATCTGTACTATATTTGTTTAAATGAAAATGAATTGTCGCTGACAAAAGAAATGGGCTAGTGGTGACACCGAAAACTACTCTTTGATGTTTAAAAACCTTTAAAACCATTTGATCATCGTTCACATTTTGCCACCAGAGAAATTTCAGATAATTTCGATCCTCAGGATGTAATAATATTTGTAAAAAAGCCTTTTTTATATCTGCTGTGACGTGATAGCGTTTCTCCTAAAATTTATTAATAGCTTAGGTATCATTTCAATCAGGTTAATACTTTTATCCAGACATGAATTCAGAAATAATCCGTTCTTATCCTTGACGGACGCATCGAAAACGGGCCTTATTTTAGTTGTTAAACTCGACTCCTTTACGACAGCATGATGTGGGAGGTAGTGGCCAACTTTACTGTTATCATGTTCTACTACATCAATTATATCATCTTTCAACCACTCTTCAAAAATTTTATCATAGGCCTTTAAAATTCCTAATTTTATCAGACGCGCTGTCGTTTAGTTAAGCCTCTTTAAAGCCATATCAAAATTCGGTAGCAACGTTTTTGATGTGTCTTTCCAAGGTAGCCTTACCTCATATCTGTTGTCTTCACTAACTTGGATGGTGTCCTCAAAGTATCTCATAACTTCCATCTCAGCTATCTTCCTATTTTTAATCTCACACTCGTCTTTGATCCCCATTGTATCGAGATCCCAGAAATCTTCAATGCTGCAATGAATTGTGCTTACGCTATTTACCGCAGAGCAATAAACGCCAGCTGCTGGACCTTGGATTGTTTCTCCCAGTTTAGACTCCATTGCCAGAAGGTTTTGGTCAATTGTACTGTTCGTCCCGTCAACAAAGACCCTAGAACATCACAACCAAATAACAAGCTTATTTCAGAAACATCATTAGTACAATCAGTCAAAAAAATGTTTAAACCTTCTAATTGAGACAACAATTTACCAGGTTTTAGCTGCGGCAGGTAACCACAGATTACATCTTGTCCTAGTACACTTAAATTATGAGTATAACTGCTATCAAGGCTACTTATTTTAACATTGTATAAATCATGTTTTTGTTTTCTAAGTACCGCACCCCCAAACAAATTATGACTCAACTCTTGCTGCCCTATTGGCCTTAAGTTCAACTTCTTTGCTAAATCGGCTTTAATAAATGAGCGTTGAGCACCAGAATCCAGCAAAACTCTAACGACAACTGAACCTGTATCTGTTATTAATTTTGCTTTTAGTGTTTGTAATAAAACAGTTTTATTTGTCGTTGACTGATTGATGGATACTGGTTTGGAGCTATCGTCAATTACCCTACCTTCCTCTACATTACCTGCTTTATAGTTACACATAATAGGATAGTATCTCTTGGTGCATATGACACACTTAGGACGTAGCTTACAATTTTTCCAATAGTGCCCTACTCTAAGACAAATCCCGCATGCCTTTTTACGTTTGACAATTTCCCTACGCTCTTCTAAAGTCTTATTGACAGCTGCCACACATTCTGAACTTGTGTGCGTCGTCTTTTCACAAAATAGACACGCTTTAGGTGTAGCTTCTACATTCTTTATGCCTTGTCGGTCAGCGCTCGTGAAACATGACGTAGATGGTAATGCTGCCGAATCTGTAGTAAACGCTCTTGCTAAGCGCACCCTTTCGTATGACGACACTTCTTGTTTGACAAACTGTAGTAAGGTGGTAAGCGTATTCATTTTCTTAATATTGATGTCAGCGTACAAGTGGGATCTGTGCCAAGCTCTCAGAAGTTCTTCCGGTAATGCCGACTCCACTAGAGGATACAAAAATGCCGCATATTTATCTTGAGTTGCTCCCATACTTTCTAAAGCGAACACTTGTGTGGTTATCTTGTCATATAATGACCTAATCGATACCTTCATTGTGCCTTTAGCTTGAGCTAGTACTAACTGCAACAACTCTCTTGCATAGTGTTCAATTATAAGCTCATCTTTTGCAAACCTATGTTTGAGTTGTTCAATAACTTTTGCATAATTACTGCCGCACGGTGGAAAGCTTCCGACCAACTCCCGAGCATTAGATCCGACCTCCATACATTGTAACAGATACTGAAACTTGTCGTCGTTGTCAATTGTCTCATCTTGGTCTATTTTTTTAAGTTGTGTCCAAAATGATAGCCAGCTTCTTATTTCACCATTAAATGTTGGCAATTCTAGTTTAGGGAGTCTATAATGCCGATCGTTATTTGTGGTCTACGACTGTACTAACTCTTGAGGTAGAACTTACGGCGGTGTGGGCAACTGCATTGTTGGAAATGTTGTTGACGTTAGCTCTTAAATTAAAATATCTTGATGTGTACTCACAAGCCATGTCATTGTCTTTTTCCAACTCTGCTTCATTTTTCGCCTCATCATCCAGAAAAAAGTTCACTATTTTGTTTTGTGCTATGGATAGCTCGTCATAATATTTGCTGAGCGTATCAAATTCGGCTGTTATTGCATCAGCATTGGTCTCAGCATTTTTTAAGAGCTCACATAGTTTGTTGGCAGAAAATGTAAAGTTACGTCTGCACAACTTTCGTTCCAACTTGGCTCTTTCCATGGTGCCGTGCCAGATAATCTTGGTCGTCAAATATTCCTGAGAGGACAACCAGATACGAGTAGGCTTGGCTCTTACCTCACGGTCGCCAGATATTGCGAATTCTCCTACGTAGTGTAAATAGATTATTGAAAACACTGAAGAATCGCTTTATTATATTTATTTTAATTCATTTTTGAAAATTACAAACTTCGTTTTTCTATGAAGTTATTTGAATTGACACTGACGTATAGAAAAAATACTTACTTATGGTTAGGTAAACTAAATGGCCAGTAACGGAACCCTAACACCTCTACCATAGTCCACTTTTCACCAAATAGCGGCTGCACATGTGATCAGAGTGATATGTGGTGAACCCATCGCTGCTCTAAGCAGTTGGACGTATGTGCAGTCTTTAGTCCGTTAGTCTACTTTTACGACACCTAAGGGAAGAGAGGGGGTGGTAGTATTTTTAAACCGCTACGCGACATGGTTAAACGACACCTAAATAAGAAGTTATTTAAATTTACTTTGACTACACACAGATCATATTGTTTCATTCGCATGGGTTTATTTTTGTTGTTTAAGTTAGATACGTGTCTAACTTACAGACTTCAACTTTGATAGATTTATCGTCTGGAAAGTTAGAGGGCGTTGTAGTACGTAAGATGGCTTGTATTTCAACAAATCAGTGTTGACTTTTACAATTCAGAATACTTTTTAGATTCGATTCCCAGGGAGGGTAAATATTGTGTTAAATTAGCTTGATTTGGATTGCTTTGGGGATTAAAGTCCAGGAGCAAATAAGTTATTTGCTTTACTGTCCTGTCCCACTGTACGGCATAGTATTGGTTTAATTGATTAGACATTAAACTATATATGCGGGGAATAGCTTGGTTATGTGGTGGACCACACCGAAATCTTGAGACTGGTTCGCAGGAGATACAAATTCTTACAACTGCATTTTCTAGGTTTTGTATCATTAACCTTACTTGGCAAGCGTGGTTATTAAAAAAATAACCATCATTATACAGCCCTGTCTTGAGTAAAATGATAGTAAACTTTGTCCAGGAAGTAAACTGTCCAGGAAGAAAACAGTATATAGGCTGGCTATATACTTTACTTACATTTCCTTACAATATGTTCAGATTATCGAATGGGCCATTCTCCAGCGGGTTTGTGTTGAATTGAATGTTCAACAAAGCGTTTTGATCCTTTTATCCTTTCTTATTCAGTCCGTTGTTCATTCAAGCATAAAATAAGCCAACGACAAATCCCTTTTCAATAAATCCCAACTAATTTTGTTTCATAACCATTTAAGACACAGTGGAGTGGTGGAATATATCTCTCTCGATTTAGTACGAGTTAAGTCATCCTCTAAGTTAATAAAATAAACCAAGTTAGTAATCTGTTAAAGTCAAAAAATATTTCATTTAGATAGGTCTATTGCAGTATGCAAATTCAAAGAGGTTTAAAGAAACAAAGTTGCTAGCAACTTAGGTATAAAGCGTTGAAGAATTTCGAAAGTACCTAACTAATCAATCTCGGTGGCGCAGAAGCCACGCTGCTGCGTACGACGGTTCGAGTCCCAACCGAAGTAGTAGCTTTTTCAACGTTTCACTATTTTAAATATAAGAGCGTTACCTATTAACGCAAAAAATATACATACAATATAGTAGAGGATCCGAGTATACAAAGACCTTCACCGAGCCGGTAAATGGATGAAAAGTATTTTATATAAACTTTAATGTGTTAAAAATATATTGCGAGTGAGTTGGCTGAAAAATTTCAGTCCAGTATACGATTAATTAAATATTTAAAAATATTTGTTTTTAAATATTGCACTTGTTTCGATAATAGATAAATTACATAGGTACCAATCGAAAGTATGAAGCCTATAGAATATGCAAACGTGAGGTTGACTATATTTTTCCTGTCATAACATTGGGTAGGCAGTTGTAAACAGGCAAACAATATTAGAAATTTGCAACCGTCAGGTTAAATAAATAAATTTTATGTTTATATAAAGATAAGCTGATAACACACCAAACCAGTGCAATGTAAAAAAAAATATTTTTTTAAATATTAAATTAATCGTTAAAGGTACTAACTGGACTGACATTTTTCAGCCAACCCACTCGCGATATATTATTTAACATATTGTAACGTTGTACTTTGCAAGTTACAAGAAATATATTAATTTTATTTATTTACAAATGAAACAAATAATAACTATAAAAGTAATACCACTTAAACTCTAAATGAAAGACAAAACTTGCATTAATATTAAAATAATAATAATAATGGGATGGGATCAGTGGGCCAATCTGCCCCGCGTACGACCCGCGCTACCGGTGGTGTAGTGCGCCGCATGCGATGGACTCAACAAATAAATGAGAACTGCATGCGCGCCTACTATGGGGCAACAGAGGGAGGAATTAACCTTACTGCGTATCGTGTTAGGATGCTGTCTTTGTTTCAGGCCCTTGAACCGACCATAGACGTATCTGCTCAAAGATTGTCGGATCAAGTGCGGGTGATCCAGCGTAACAACTTGGTGGATCAGTCAGCACTTGATCGGCTACGCCTGGAGTCACAACGTATTTGAGCGGCTTCTTCTTCGGTGCAGGATCGCCCTTCCCCACAATTACCGGCCGTGACGCCGGTTTTGGTGGCGCGAGTAGATCCGGTACCTGACGATGAAGATTTCATAAATACGAATGTAAGTACACAGGCGAATGAGCAAATGAGGAGCGCTTTGAATGATGCTATTCTACAGTATCGTGACACGCGTAACTCTAGGCCGCGTATACCTTGTTTGCCCACGAATAGAAATAATTTGGCGTTAATGAGTGCCTTGAACGATTTACTGGTTCCATATCATGGAACCAGTAAAAGTTTAATTGATACCCACTCGATCCTTTATTGTTACGCCATCACGGTGTGTCGCGTTGCTCGTGTCAAATTTCAGGATTCTGACCGAGTACCGCGGCGAACCGGGACTGCCCCTGCTTGGCAATTGAGGATCGAGGGGCGTATTAATAAGTTCAGGACACTCATTGCAAAGCTAATTTGCTTCAGAAATGGCAATAATCGACCTCGCGTCATGTGATTCGTCACACAAGCCTTTGTTGGGGCTGATGTTCGTCCGGAAAACTATATGGCTTGTGTGACGGAACGTATTGACTTTCTGAAGCAAAAAGTCTATGCGTGGGCGAACCGTATACGTCGCTACAGAGTGCGTGTGGACCGATGCCAACAAAATCGCCTCTTTCAAAGTGACCAAAGAAAAGTATACAGACGTTGGGAAGGAGCTGATCAACGTGTGAGCGACGGACAGCTACCAGATGTTGATGCCATGACTAATTTCTGGCGCAGCATTTGGTCGGTGCCCGTCGAGCACACGGAAGGTGATGACGCGTGTGAACCTATCGAGACCATGCAGCCTATAAATATTAGTACAGCTGACGTAAGTTGTGCAATCCGTACGGCCCAAAATTGGAAATGCCCAGGACCGGACGGATTGCACAACTTCTGGATCAAATGGTTTCGATGTTCACACGAGTTACTGGCAGCGCAATTCCAAGAAGCCATACAGCTCGGCTCACTCCCAAGTTTGTTGTCTACCTGGTGTCACTTTTCTGCTCCATAAATCAGGTAGTACCACGGAACCGAAAAATTATAGACCCATCACGTGCTTCCCTACTTTATACAAGCTCCTTACATCCATTCTGAGAACATAAAATAACACGCACATTCTTGCAAACAATATTTTGGACATGACTCAGAATGGATGTAGGGTTGGGTCACGTGGTACTAAGGAGCTTCTCCTCATTGACATGACCATATGCCAGAAGTTCCGGCGTGGCAGAGGGACTCTCTCTACAGCCTGGATTGACTATAAGTAGGCCTATGATTCGGTGCCGCATTCATGGTTGGTGAGGATTTTAGAGTTACCTTTATAAAATTGATATAACTTTAAAATCCTTTTTGATATCATGTATGCGGCAGTGGACCACGGTCTTGAGTCAACCAGGATGTCGAGATAGTGTTTCTGCCACGCAGGATCTTATAAGGATAGAGCGTGGCATATTCCAGGGCGACAGTCTGAGTCCTTTAGGGTTTTGCCTAGCTTTGAATTCTCTCAGTACTTTGTTGAGATATTCAAAGTTAGGCTGTCAACTGCGGAGAGGGGGTGAAGTTATGTCGAACTTGTTGTACATGGATGACCTCAAATTATTCGTACCAAACCGCCAAGACTTGGTGAAACTGCTGAAAATTACTGAGACTTTCAGCAGTGCCATCAAGATGGAGTTTGGTGTGGATAAGTGTGCGGTTATGCATGTACAGCGTGGGAGAGTAGTAAATTCAACCAATTTACAACTCTCCGAAACGATAAACTTCAGATCTATCTCTGAAGTTGAAACATATAAATATCTTGGTATGTCACAGTCTTTGGGTGGTGTCATCCAGAGTCTCGCGCTAGCTGCCGTGCCGCACGCACGTCTCGCTCGCTTCGCCCGCTCGCCGTCCGTGTCGCGCTCGCGCGCTCTCGCTCCGCTGTCGGTCGCTTCGCCGACCGCTCTCTCGCTGTGTGTCTCGCTCACACAGCTCGTCGCTCTCAAGGCGTACCGGCGCAATTGTTATTGCGGGGTCGCCCTTTCATTATCGTCAAGTCGTCAATTGGTGCTCATTTCGGACAAGACGTCAAGATCTCTATTTCATTATAGACAACACCAAGACGTCAAAGCAAGACTACGATTTTAGTAGCCAACTGGTGGATACTAAACGGTGCCAACGAAGCCAGTTGGGGCACTGACCCGGCTGCCCTCCTTACCCTCCTGGGGGGAAAACACTCCGGAAGAGTTGTGAGTCCCTGGCCTTGGGGGGTCTCCTAGTTATACTCACAACTTACTAACCACACTAACCAGTCTAGGTAGACACCCAACGGTGAATTGAATTTCATCGGTGGACTCACCTAGGGCCATTCAGGCAGTAGGTTCCCCTCTTACTCACGCCTCCCTGCTTCACAGGCAAGGAGGGTCTGACGCCAACTCACCCATTGTGTGCAATGCACTCCGCCACAATGGACGTCGGGGAGCTCTCGGCTTTGCTGGAACAACCCGACGCGGTCGAGCTCATTAGGAGCCGCATCCATTTAAATAATGCCTCCTCTGCGCCTTCAGCGCAACCCGCCGCCGCGAGTCTAGCGCCTTCCGCGCAGCCAACCCCAGCGCCTTCTGCGCAACACGCCGCGTCCGCGTGCAAAGCGCTTTCAGCGCAACTCCGTCCGGTGCCTTATGTACAACCTACGTCCGCGTCCTCAGCGCCTTTAGCGCAGACCGTTTCCGCGTTCGTCGCGATTAAGCTGCCTTCTGCGCAACCGATGGTTGTCGTTTACGACAACCCCGCGTCGCCCGATGTTACCCTTCCGGTAACTAAAACCGCCTCGTCCCATATCGACCCGATTGATATGGATGTCTGCCCGTCAGTGTCAGACTACGACTCGTCGTCGGACTCAGCTTCGTCTGACTCCGACTACACGATTGAGGCTGACAACGGTCAGCACCCTAACACTCCAAGGCCCAAGTCGAGCCAGGAGGAGCCCGCGAAACGCGAACGCGATATCCCGCCAATCCATGTCTTGCAATGCAAGGATTGGAATAAACTATCTAGCGCTATTAAAGCGCAGAAAATCAATTTCACGCGCGCCGTCTGCGAGGGAGGCGATAGGATGAAAATCTTTCCGCCGACCGCGCTAGATCACCGCCGTATAACCGCGTTCCTACGCACTCGCGACATAGAGTTTTACTCGTACTCGCTCCCCGAGGAGCAAGTACTAACCGTCGTTGTAGGTGGCCTCCCCACATCCACGAACCCTGCCGACGTGCTTTCGGCCCTTAAGGCCACAGGGTTACCGGCCCGCGAAGCACACCGCATTTTTAGGCGCGACAAGCAACCGACGCGCTATACCCGTGTAGTTCTTGATAAGACCCCCGAGGGCAAAGAAATTTTCAATATAACATCGTTAATGTACTGTGATCGGATCACAATTGAAGTACCGTACAAGAGTGGCACTCCCAGTTAGTGCCATCGTTGCCAGCGCTACGGGCACTCAGCCCGAAACTGCCACAACCGTCCTCGGTGCGTCAAGTGCCTGGGCAATCATGGCACTGACGCGTGCCCAAGGCCCAAGGACCCGAGGCCCGACGACCTGCCCGGCTGCGTGTTGTGTGGCGAGGTGGGGCACCTCGCGAGCTATCGCGGTTGCCCCAAGGCGCCACGTCTGCCCGCGGCCGCCAGGTCGGCCTCGCGTCCTAAGCCTAGTCCCGCGACGCGAGCTCCAGCGCCTTCAGCGCTTTCTAAAATCACGCTTCGCCCCGCGGCACCGCTTCCACCGCCTCGCAACCCATGGGTCAAACCGGGAGTTGAGCAGCCTGCGAAGGCCGTTCAGCCCACGGTAGCAGCCCCCGCGTCCGCGCCCGCGCCCGATTCTGTAGTAGTAGTTGCTCCTCCTGTCTCGGCACCGGCCCAACCGCCGCGCCAGACTCAACCCGCGAACGCTCCCGCTCCAGCGAAGCGTAGTCAACCTCCGAAGCCCTTGGCCCTTAAGGCCAAGCGGCCGAAGGCAGTTAAGCCGGTTAAATCCAAGGCCCCTAAGGCTACGGAAAAACCTTTAAAATCGTCGTCATCTAATGGCAAGGGCCTTACGCCCGCTGCCCTGCCCGTGTCCTTCTCGCGTTCGCCTCCCGATAGCGAGCAGGAAATCAGCATAGCTGACATGGCTCTGTTCATGCAGTTCGTCGCGCTCACACGTCACAATAATGAAATCGCCTTGATCATTCGTAAGATCAAGGCGATAAACTCTGGCCCTGACCGTTATACAGCCTTGGCGGCTGTCCTATTCGAACACCAATCCCTTGCGGATAGCGTTCACGCCTTTCTTGACTCTATACCGCGACCTTAATGAATATTACACCCTCATTAAGTAGAGTTAAACCGCGCTCAATTACGGTTGCGTTCTTTAACGCAGCCGGGCTGCTAAAGCAACGGGATGAGGTGTTCGAATTTGCAGTCGAGCACTCCGTCGACATTTTCCTCATCCAGGAAACGTTTTTAAAACCCTCCAATCGGGGGCCCCGTATGGCCAACTACAATATCGTGCGTAATGATAGAGACGGCAGAGGAGGCGGCACTCTAATCTATTATAAACGGTCATTGCATTGCGTCCCGCTCTATCCGCCACCGCTCGCGGAATTAGAGGCCTCGGTTTGTCGGCTAGGCATGACAGGCCACGCGCCTTTAACTATCGCGTCCGTTTATCTCTCCCCCAATAAAAACATTAATCAGCCCGATCTCGAAGCGCTCTTTGCTATGGGAGACGCCGTCATTCTTGCCAGCGACTTCAATAGCAGACACGCTCAGTGGAGTTGCAATAGATCCAACCGTAACGGCCGGCTCTTGAGCAACCTCTCTGAGTCGATGCTCTTCGACATCCTGGTCCCTATGACACCCACGCATTACCCGCTCGTAGCCGGGCACGCGCCTAGCTCTTTAGATATGTCGTTGCTAAAGAACGTATCCCTACGGATGCGTTCTATAGAAACGATTCACGCGCTCTCGTCTGACCACCGGCCGGTCGTATTACAACTAGGGCCCGCCGCGGATTCTACGCCCGTCACTAAGCTGGTGACTGATTGGGACAAGCTCGAGAAACTTTCGAGTCAACCGACAGTCAGCCGCTTAGTACGATACCAGATGTCATTGCCTCGCCTCACGAGACAGTGGCCGCGGTCGACGCCCTCAGTAGTCACCTCACGAACGCTATTAGCGAATCGTCTCGGCGGGTTCCAGTGATGCCGGATCATCGCTTTAAACTGCCGGACGATGCGAGGGAACTACTGAGGGCGAAGAACGCCGCCACCCGTGCCCATGACTCTTATCCCACCGCGGACAACCGGGCCCGGATGCGCTGCTTACAGCGTGCTGTCAAGCAGCGCATGCGGGACCTCCGGTCTACGCGGTGGGAGGGTCTCCTTGAAGAGATCTCGCCCTCTCACCAAGCTTATTGGAAGTTGGCGAGAACCTTCAAGTCGGACACGGTGACCGTTCTACCGCCTCTTAAGAAACCCGACAACTCCATCGCTTTCGACGATGATGAGAAAGCCGAATGCCTGGCCGACAGCTTAGCGTCGCAGTGCTCGCCTAGCACACTTCCGGTCAACCAAGACCATGTCGTCATGGTCGATAACGAAGTCGATAGGCTCTCCTCGCTCGCTCCCACCGCGATTCTCTCCCCGGTCACGGAGGATGAGGTGCAAACGCTAATCCGGCAACTCAAACCGCGCAGCGCCCCCGGTTCAGACGGAATCTCTAACTAGATCCTTAAGATTTTACCCGCTCAGTTGATCTGCCTCTTGGCAGCAATTTTCAATAGCGCCATGACCAACGCCATCTTCCCCAGCGCGTGGAAGGAGGCCGACGTCATTGGCATTCATAAGCCCGGTAAAGATAAGTCAGTCGCGTCTAGCTACCGCCCGATTAGTCTTCTCAAATCGTTGGGAAAACTTTACGAACGTGTCCTCGTAGCCCGGTTAAAGGACTTTGTGTTCAGTAATAATATTTTAATTAACGAGCAGTTTGGTTTCCGGCCCAAACACTCGTGTACGCATCAGTTGCACCGCCTCACGGAGCACATATTACGCGGCCTTAATGGCTCATTACGGCCGCGGGGTACGGGAGCCCTTTTCTTCGACGTTGCGAAGGCGTTTGACAAAGTCTGGCACAATGGCTTACTTTACAAGCTTTACAAACTCGGCGTGCCAGACAGACTCGTTCACATCATTCGAGACTACTTGTCAGATCGCACCTTTCGCTTTCGCGTCGAGGGAACGCGCTCCTCCCCCCGACCCATTCGTGCCGGAGTCCCGCAAGGCTCCGTGCTTTCACCTTTGTTGTTTTCGCTTTACGTTAACGATATACCCAGGACGCCTCGCGTTGAGTTGGCGCTCTTCGCTGATGACACCGCGCTATATACCACTGATAGAGATATGACCAAACTCTCTCAGAGACTTCAATCCGCCGCGACCACCTTAGGCGATTAGTTCCGACTTTGGAGAATCGAGGTGAACCCCGAGAAAAGTGCCGCGGTCCACTTTCATCGGGGCTCATCCGGCCTCCGTCCGACCCCTATCCGACTCTTCGACCGCGTCATACCGTGGAAGTCACAGGTCAAATATCTCGGTGTCATCTTTGACAGTCGATTGACGTTTGCACCACACATCCAAGCTATCCGAAATAGGGCAGCGTTCATTCTAGGTAGGCTCTACCATCTCGTAGGCAGGCGGAGAAGACGACAATTTACAAAGCCTGCATCCGTCCCGTCATGACGTATGCTAGTGTAGTATTCGCTCACGCCGCGAACTCTCATCTGCACCGGTTGCAGAACGTTCAAAACCGTTTCATGCGAGGCGCCACGGCCGCCCCGTGGTACCTACGCAATGTAGATTTACATCGCGATCTCGATCTTCCGACCGTCCGTTCCTTTATGAAGGACGTCTCTCAGGCGTACTTCGACAAAGCGCTTTCGCATCCGAATCCTCTGGTGGCGGGAGCTGCCAACTACGATGTTGGCAGCTTTCGCCCCCAGAGAGGACCGCGCCGCCGGTTTCCGCGACACGTTTTAGACGACCCCGATGATGCAATAACGATTGTAAACGCGCCAAAGCCCGACACTACACACCCAGCCACACTAAACTTGCACACTAGTTTAGGACCAAGACACCGCACTCGTAGAATAAGTGTGCGTAGACCCGGTTCACACCCGCCCGGTGGCAGGTACATTCGTAATAATGTACCTGTTACTCGCGTACCCCCCACGACACGGTAAACCCGAGCCGAGGTACCGTGCCTCCTAGAGGCGCCCTCGGGTTTAGCCGCTCCCTACCGGTTCGAACCACCAAAAGCTCTTAGGGGGGATCGGAGACTCGCTTGCGAGATGCCATCCCCCACCGGAATCCCTCTGGGGAATTTCGACCACTCACGGCTTGAGGAACGTTTCAAGTTTCTCGCCGCCCCCAAACAAGCCCGGTAACGCTGTAAAGGTCATCTGCGACCGACAGCACTCACACTCAAAAAAAAAAAAGTCTTTGGGTGTTGTGGATGGGGACATAAAACAGTCATTACGGGAGCGATTCTTTTGCCGCCTAAGAAAAGTACTTAACAGTCTTTTATCGGGTAGCAAAAAGACGCGTGCTTTTAATGGCTGTGTTATGCCTCTCCTCACATACTCCTTTGGCATACTAAGATGGACTCAGACCGAATTGGACGCCTTGGATAGAAGAGTCCTTCAAATGCTCAAGACTTCTAGAATGTTACACCCGCGCTCATCTGTTATGAGGCTGTACATCCCGCGGAGATGTGGGGGTCGCGGCTTTTTAAATGCCAAGGACCTACATAACCGTGAGGTGTGCAGTCTCAGAGATTATATCCTTAACAGTGAGTGCGGGATGCATTTGGATGTCGTGGCAGTTGATAGACACTTTACGCCGCTCTCCTTGGCAACAGAAAACTGGCGCAAACCAGTGGTGCTAAGCACTCTAGATCGCAAGGACATATGGAAGAGCAAGGTGCTACACGGGCGCTACTATCGGGCTCTAACTGGGCCTGATGTAGATTTGCCTGCCTCGGTGAACTGGCTACGTTTCGGTGACCTCTTTGGGGAAACCGAAGGTTTTGTCTGTGCTATTGAAGATGAAGTTATCAAGACGAATAACTACCGGAAATATATTATGAGGGACGGTACGGTTGACATCTGTCGGGCATGCCGCCGTCCGGGAGAATCACTCCGCCATATTATTTCCGGTTGTTCTCATCTTGCTAACGGAGAGTATTTGCACAGACACAATCAAGTAGCCAGAATAATTCACCAGCAACTTGCTCTTCGATATGGCCTTGTTGAATCAGAGGTGCCGTACTATAAGTACGCACCTGCGCCAGTTCTCGAAAATGGTCATGCAATGCTCTACTGGGATCGCTCTATCATCACGGACAGGACTATTGTCGTTAATAAGCCTGATATCGTGGTGATCGACCGATCTCAGTGCCAAGCAATATTGGTTGATATCACCATACCTCATGACGAGAACCTCGTGAAAGCCGAGAAGGACAAGCTCAGTAAGTACCTTGACTTGGCTCACGAGGTTACCGCCATGTGGGATGTGGATTCAACTATTATTGTACCGATAGTCGTTTCGGTACACGGCCTTATAGCGAAGAGCCTCGATCAACACCTAGAGAGGCTCTCGCTGAAAGGTTGGGTCAAGGGTCAGATGCAAAAGGCAGTACTCCTTGACACGGCACGTATTGTCAGGAGGTTCCTCACTCTGCAGCCCTAACCACCGATAGCTTGGGTCTATCCCCGCTGCCGGTGGCAACCTAGGTTAAGTTTTTTATAATGTTTTATATTGTAAATATGTGTTTTTTTAAATATTGTAAAAAAAAATTCTTAAGATATATGTTGAATAAAGAGTATAATAATATTGAAATCGTTTATTTTCTCTCCACAATAATAAATAGGTCTTAATTATTCTATGACTTATTGCTAATTGTAGTTATAGTTACATTTTTTTATGACCCATATCGTTGTGAGCGACAATATTAAAATAATAATTAATACAAACTTATTGCAGTAAATAAAAAACGTACGGAACTCTCAAGTACATAATATTGCTAAGGATCTCGCTTCTATTGTGCGTGCGCATTCGCGATCCCTAACATTTATTTTTGCTACATGCGAATCTGGCCGGCGCGCGGCGACGACTGCCGAGCGTGCGTTCGGGTGGCATCGGAATTGCCAACGGGCACGGGCAGAGCATTTCAAGGCATCAGACGTGAGGGCTGCGTCACTTGCTGCCAAAAATCTATTAAAATAAAACTCGTTATCTATAGTGAATTCCCGCTGGGGTAAGTTGTCATGTATTTTATTATAAGTGTTCTTTGTAAGGTGTTCTTAAGTTCTTTCTTACGCTAGCACTGTCCGCTTTAACCTTCTCTGGGACACTGACCCCTGGACCCGTCGACGACGCAGCTGTGCGACTCATGCTAAAGCTTCCTCTTCTGTCTGGGCTTCCATGAATTCTACGAACAGTATACATCTTACGAGCACCGGCATCTTTCACCACTGACCTTAAAAAGGGCCGGCTGCGTACCTACCCCCATCAAGCTAGAGGAAGAAGCGCTGAACCTAACCAACCTGCGAAGGACATTGAGGAGCAGCAGTACACTAGAACGACGTCGGTTCAGGCCAGTGCCCTTTAACCTATCTCTCAACAAGACGTAAGGCGGCCACAAAAAATTATTAGGCTAAAATAAACGATTGTTACTACTAACTAATCGTTTCTTTTCGAACTCTACTTACCTGTGGCTGGCTGGCGAACACCAAGTGCCGCAATATTAAATTTGATATAAAATACTTTTCATCCATTAACCTTCCTGGTGAAGATCGTTCTATACTCGGATCTTAGACTATTATAATCACGACTATTATCCCCGAAAGTTTAGTCAGAGACTAGGCAATGAGAACAGCAAAACCAGTCCACTGCTATTGTCCACTTTTCACCAAATAGCGACTACACATGTGCTCAGCGTGACAGGTGGTGAGCCGATCACCGTTTTAAGCTGTTGGATATATGTGCAGTCTTTAGTCCGTTAGTCGCCTTTTACCACACCTAAGGAAAGAGAGGGTCGGTGGTAATATTCTTTTACCGCTACGCGACACGGCAAAAAACAATAAATTACAAAAATACTTTTTTTTTAACACTGAAAAAAAAATTACTTAAGTATATTTAAAAACGCTAAAATATAAAACATTAAAAATAATAAAGCGTTCAAATTAACAAAGACGGATCTTCGTGTTATTAAAAACTACTTTAACTTTTGATACACAGGAAAATACACTATCCGAAACCCATCCATAACCGGACGCTCTCACCGGCGTTGTGGAAAACTGTAAAAGATGCTGGCTTAGCGGTTAAATGAAAAATTATACCCCAGCCTGCACTGAGCCAAGCCCAACGGGAAATTAATCCCTGCCCCCGAATGATAAATGCACCGAATTATCAGCGTATAATGTTTTACCGGCCTTTTAGAATACAGTTATTTATGGTAACTAGGTAAATGCTGTAACAATGACTCCTGCCTCTCTTTTTTTATCTACAACAGGTAAGCGCTTGGCCTTCATCTCACCTGATGGTATGTGACGATAAGGCCGAAGGTGGAAGCGCGCTTCACCCGGAATCCTCAACCACTGAGGAACTGGCTGTCTTATCTCTAACTGCCGGAACACAACAATGCTATAAACATCGTTGTTATGACGACAAACATAGATAAGATGGTGGTAGCTAGCCAGGTGGGCTAAATAGCCCTATTAGATGAATATTGATCGAGGTCACCTAGTAAGCAAAATATTTTGATGCCTGTAACAGATGACCTCGCACTTTCATAGCTATATTACTTATAATAAAATATTAAACAAACTTATGAGTAACTTAACTTAAACAAACTAAATTTAACAAAGCAAAACAAAACCTATGGAAGTCATACAATAATTTTTATTAAATTTATAATTTTGTTTTTTTTCTACATACCTCTTACTCTATATGTATAGGTATTATAGGGTGTAAGTGATTGTGTGTGTGTGTGTGTGCGTGCGTGCGTGTGTGTGTGTGTGTGTAATGTATGACGAATTACGAATAGACAGGAGCGTTAGCCAATTGTCTAGGGAGGCTGGTCTCAGTACCAAAACTGGTCCTACCTAGGTCCACAACACCGTCGTCGTCGGTGTTATCCAAGTTTAGTAAGTCGACTTAGACTGAATTCGACTCACCTGTCAACTGTCATAAGAAGCAGCTCGTTTTTTTTCCTTCTTTATAAAAGAAGGAGGCAAACGAATAGGCGGGTTACCTGATGGAGAGTAATCACCGCCACCCATAGACATCCGCAAAACCAGAGGAATCGCAGACGTGTTGCCGGCCTTTGAGAAAGGAATAGGTTTAAGGAAGAAAAAGGAACTGTGAGAGGGGGGGAGGATGACCCGGAATCGTGAAGTTTAATTAAAATATTTGCTTAACCTGTTGTCTGTCATGAAGTGTCCTAGAGGTACTAACAGTTACAGTTTAATTTCTATTGTGTAGCTAGCTGAGCTCATAAACGTAATATTGTGATTTCTAAACCTTTGCGAACTGTAGACTCTTTATTATTCTGAATATTATGTGAAAGTGTTATCTTTTCTAAAGCCATGAAATTTAAGACCCATCACATTATTTAACTACGTACTGGAAGTGGCTGTTTAGGCTTCCAGTAAAGAAAATGTTACTGGTTAAATAATAGAAACTGCATTGTCATTTAAAAAAAAACAGCAACTCTGAATCACAGACGAATAAACAAAGATGGACTCCGTGCCGCGATAGGTACTTACTCGTACAAGTGAAGCAACCTCTATGATAGTGTGTGCTGTCATGAGGACGGTTTACATCATAATGACGGCTGATCGACTTACCTTTGGTTTGGGTGTGCCGTTTTTACATAAAAATACTGGCTTGGTATATCGCGTCAATTTAAAAGTAAGTGAGACGCGCTCTAGGCGGATAAAATTCTCGATTGTCGGATCACAACATAAAAAGTATTATTCTCATATTCTTATTGGTTACCATATTCCGTATAGGTCATCATACACAGGTCATCTTACAAACATTTTAAAATTATTACTTGGTGATTTAAACCAAACAATACAAACTTTTAATTTATTTGTAATAACCGTGACATCGCCGCTGCTTGTACCCATTAAAAATAAAAGTACTTATAAAAATATCACTTTTTAAAATTACATAACGAGCACTTACCCACTAAAATCCTTTTGCTGTCTGTATCAAGGCAAACTGTATAAACCATGAAACCATATCAAAGCAGACAAGTTTTCCTGCGAAGTAGAATAAAAAGGCGCACGTATACAAAATCAAGCACCATTCTTAAAGGAGTGTTGAGGAATGGTCATTTTAATGCAATTTTATCAAGAAAAAATATTATAACGCGCAGCTTTCTGTCTTAAAAAGTATGAAACACACCGCAAAAAACTACAATATAAACTCGCGACACCGGTCTGCGAATGAAAATTTTATGCAAAAATATTTCCGTCTTGGTCCGATGGGAGTCGAAAAAATAACGGAGTGTTCCCACACAAAACGTTTAAACTGCGCGACAGTGATGCGAGGTGAATGTATCGATATTTTTATTCACATACATACATACCTAAGGGTTAGTCAGAGACTAGGCAAAGAAGACCACAAAAGCAGTACACTGCCACAGTCCACGTTATACCATATAACAAGTGCACATGTGCTCAGCGTGATGGATATAGTGAGCCTATCGCCGCTTTACGCTGTTGGATGAACAGTCTTCAGTCCGTTAGTCGCCTTTTACACACACCTAAAAAAAAAAATTCCAAATCGGTCCAAACGTCTTTAAGTAATCGGGGAACATACTTAAAACATATTTATTTCGACGAATTGAGAATCTCCTCCTTTTTTAAAGTCGGTTAAAAAGAGAAGATGAGTTGCGCGACTTTGATGCGAGGTGAATGTATCGATATTTTTATTCACATAAGTACATATGTACCTAAGGGTTAGTAAAAGACTAGGCAAAGAAGACCACAAAAGCAGTACACTGCCACAGTCCACGTTACACCATATAACAAGTGCACATGTGCTCAGCATGATAGATATAGTGAACCCATCGCCGCTTTACACTGTTGGATGTATGAGCAGACTTCAGTCCGTTAGTCGCCTTTTACATAGACCTAAAAGAGGAGATGGGTTGGTTTCTATCAAATTTCTATTGTAAAGTTCATCGATATAATAATGAACAAAAACGCGCGACCAACACTAAAACTCCATGTAAAATTTCGTTAGCGGAGGCGAGTTTTATTTGCCAGTTTAGCCGGATCATTCCGGTTAAGCTCTCTGGAAGTATTCCAGATCTCACTGGCTTCGCTGCAAGTTAAAAGTAGCCTGTGTCTGCCAGTAATCTGTTTGAGGAAAGATTACCCTCATAAAGTGTGGTGACTTTGTTCCGTTGATGAGGAGAGAATGGAATGAACGATCCCCTAATTAAGTGGGGAAGAGGACCAATGTTTTATGTAACCGCATTAAGAATGGGTTGCACCCTCGTGCTTGAACAAAAAGTTTTGCAATTAATTAAGGTTTCGCACAATTTAGTTGGGTTCCTTATACGTCGGTTTAATTAAATTTTCCCTTAATTACAACAATCAACTTTTAAGTTATGCAGAGCTTGTTTTTTGTTTGAAATAATTTATCAACGGGTACGTCATTCTTTCTTGATGATAGAATCGGAATTCACCCGGATTACTTACTACTGAAGAACTGACTATCTTATCTCCAATTCTCAACAAAACAACAATGCTAATAACATTAATTTTATTGCGTCAGATAGATGAAATGGTGGTAGTTAGCTAAGCAGGCCTAAAACAAGCTCTATCAAAGACAAAGGGAGTACAAACAAAAAAAACATGCAACCGAATTGAGAACCTCCTCTCTTTTTTGAAGTCGGTTAAAAATTGTCAGAAACTTGTTAATTTAAACTACAGTAGGTAAGTATTGCGTTAACGGAGTCGCGTAGCGGTGAAAGAATCCACACTCTCGTTTCCCTTGGGTGTCGTAAAACGCGACAGCATTGAGCGACGATTGGCTCACCACCTGTCACGCTGAGCACATGTGCAGTCGCTATTTGGTGAAAAGTGGACTATGGCAGAGGACTGCTCTTGCGGTCCTAATTGCTTAGTCTCTAACTAACCCTTCAGGGATAAAGTCGTGATTATATTGTGAGACGGAAATTGGATCAATCGATTAGCACATCAATATTGACATTTATTGTATTTTATTGACATTTGTATTTTATTCAATTGTTTTCACATTAATAATAATTTATGAATTGTAAATTGTAAAAAATATTTGACATCTGCAATGTAAAAAACAAAGGAGTAACTTGTTGATTTTAATCTAAAATAATATTTGCATGCTATTGTTAATGGTTGAATAGGCAGAACTTCTGTATACTATGACCTCCAGTGTACCCTAATCAAATGCAAATAAATGATATTCTATTCTAAAATAATGTCACCATGTTTCGTAACCCAGCATTATTTCTGGAGTACACTTGAGTTAGAGCGCTTTTGTTAGTTGTTGTAAAATATTGTATTCTAATTGTAATCAAAAGTTGGTACATTATGCAATTACGATAAACTTAAAGACCAACTTTGTGATGATAATAAAAAAAAGTTAAGGAAAGCCTATCTTAAGTTTTAAGACATTTTAGTTGACTTTAAACAGATTTCTATTAAAATTTTAAAGACGGTGGTGTGGCATTATCTTTTTAAATATCAGCTGAAACTTCTCTTTAACCTTATTTTTTGTCCCTATTTTTCATTCTATAATATTACCTTAACCTAGCGTTGTTAGCAAAAACTTCTCAAGAGGATGTTGTAAAAATGTATCAGCCAACTTCTATTAGCAGTTGACACGAGCTCGCTCAGGAACTCAGGAAGCCCGTGAAACTGTATCTGGCAAGTTTAAAACGTGACGCGGTGCTTGCGTGTCACCCCAAGTATACTTTTTAAAGTTCACCTAACGAGACGCTTCTGAAATATTAAAAGTCTCCCGGCAGTTTTGAGGAACTCTATGCATGGTCCTATTGAATTTGACGAAATGATATACAATGTTGGCGCGCCTATTTCGTTGCAGTGTAGCTACTGTATTTTAAAAATAGGTAAGGTAGGTAAATGAGATAAAGATAAGGTTTATGCATACATACCAATATACGCAACTGTATTTTAAAAATAGGTATTAAAGTAAAAAAGGTATATACAAGGTCTAACAAAATTTAATAAGCGAACGTTTAAGAGCGGTATCTCTACATCATTCTGAATACAATGACAAAAAATGGGCTCCAGTTTTATAGTGATTTTTCAAAGTTATGTTTTCTAACAAACTAAATCAATTAAAATATTGCACATCGTGAAACATGCTGTATCTTTACTAACACACACGCAAGCGTCAATAAAAAGATAGCTCAGTGTGCTCTGACTTTAGTGTGCATGTTCGGCTATCTTTGTGTGCGTATAGTACAGCTGTACGGGTTTGGAAAGGGTGTATTTTTAGGTGAATTATGATTATGTTTTGTTGATTATCTCAGTAACGAGCATGTAGTTTTGGACCAAATTTGGTGAATATGCTCAGTGTGATGTATAGATACTTAAACGTTCGCTTATTGATATTGTTAGACCCCTATATAAGGTGCAGCATACATACCTACATAATATACTTTTCTGCGCTGAGCTGTGTGGCGGCGGTTCAGTATCAAAAGAATTCTTCTAGCCCATATCTTCCCATGGATGTCGTAAATAGAGATTAACGGAGTAAATACTGCAAATACATCTAATATACAGCGCCGATTTACTCACCACATAACACGCTGAGCACATGTACAGTTGTTATTTGGTGAAACGTGGACTATGGCAGTGCAATGCTTTTGCAGTCTTCATTGCCTAGTCTCTGACTAACCCTTTAGGTATAATAGTAGTGAATGGATGTATCTATGATACACTAGCGGTTCCTCGCGGTTTTACCCGCGTGGTACCCGCTACCGTGTGAATATCGGGATAAAATATAGTCTATGTCACTTGGGAAGAATGTAGCTTTCTAGTGGTCTAAGAATTTTCTAAATCGGTCTAGTAGTTTCGGAGCCTATTCAATTCAAATAAACAAACAAAAAAATCTCTCCTCTTTATAATTTTAGTATAGATAAAAAAAGCTTTTTAACATTTTTTTTAATTTTTAAGTAATTAATTTAACGTTCGCTAATTGACGAACGTTGACATGACGACATACGTCGATTTCCATAATCTATTTCATATTTTGTGAGTTGTGAAATGTTTTTTTTTGTTTTTTACAATGAAGTTATTACTGGCTGAATTCTGTCACCTCTCAGACTAGAGGACTATGTCATTATTCCACTCTTGTCTAGGCTCTCTGGTGAGATAAAAGCCAAATGTTTATTTTGATGTACTTAAGTAACATGAACATCAAGAAAGAGATCCGATATTTCAAAATAAGTTCAAATCGTTGTCTCTTTTCCCAAAGTACCTGAATACTCGTATTTTAAAAGCGACATGTGATAACTTACCCTACAGCTTACAGAAAACGAATCGAATGCGTTTTCAATGATTATTATCAGCAATTCAATCAAAAGCAACAAATACCGATACACACTTTGTTCATAAATAAACAGAAAACTAGAGGGTTTCACGGTACAATTCTATAGTTATTATTACGCTCTTTTGTACGAGCACCATTAATATCCTTTGTCTTTTCATTATAAAATATTAATAGGCCCTCTCTCTATGTTGTAGGTATGGCTCGCTTAACAAATATTTTGTTTGCCCTAAAGTAATGAATGTTTATTTAGCTGCTTCTATTATTTGGGCTTCAGCTTTGAACCTTCCTTTTAGATGGCGAACAATAATAATATACATTTTTTATGAACAAAACCCACTAAGGTATTTTTATGAGCGATATTGAAAATTGTGTGATCTCAAACTAAACTTGTATTTCTATAATTATTTGCAAAATCACAATACCTTATGAAAATCAAGCCAGTTTGTGCCGCCAGGCAGTGATCGGCTGTACCGTGTTTCTGACAGCTTTTAAATTTGCTGACTATTGGAGCATCATAAGAGGAATAAGGAGTTTTGCTAAGCTTTTTATAGCTTTTCAATAAGTCACAACTTGCTTTGTTAAGCTTTTTATAGCTTTTCAATAAGTCACAAGTTTTCATAGACATATTTGAGTAAGTCCACACAAATTTTATCGTAAGTAAATACAACTTATTAATACTTTGTGATAGTGACGTAATCTCTCGGAAAAAATCCTGTAAAAAGGTCCAGTAAAAAGTCACCGCTCATTCACTGTTGACAATCCTATGTAAACGAAGCGGTTACCTTTTATTTGTATAATAATATGTGGTTAAGTAAGGAGCGCCCGAAACTCTTTGCCTGCCTTCGTTTCGATCACAGAGTTTATAAGTCCAATTTGAATACGGTTTTGTACAGTATGCTTGCATAGTTTACTTCGATATGTTGACTGTTACGAACCAGGGACAGATTGAAGTTATAATATTAGTTATTAAATTTAATTTAATTTCTTTATGCTCACACCAAATATCTTTAAACTCGTTAATATGGTATGATAACAGATAAATATACGTAAACATAGAAAAAATCCAGACACGAAATAAATTTAGAAAAATATTATAATGTCGTAGTTTTATGTAGGCTGTGGGATTCGATGTCCCAGCGGCTAAGTTGATAGGCTTGCGATATTGCTAGTTAAAAACTGACTATGGATGGGTCATCCTATTTAAAAACGGGAAACCTTTGTGAGTGTCACGCAGAATGGCCTTTAAATTTTTTCATTAACCCTCGCCTTTTACCTTTTTCGTTAGTCTTCCTTCATACATGCTTGAGCCGTGTGGAATAGCGGCGAACTCAAAGAAAAATTCTTTGAGATCGCTCTACC
The DNA here is from genome assembly GCA_963921215.1 of Scoparia ambigualis. Lineage (NCBI taxonomy): Eukaryota > Metazoa > Arthropoda > Insecta > Lepidoptera > Crambidae > Scoparia > Scoparia ambigualis. Next base: position 57,838,814 of record OY992502.1, on the reverse strand, counting down.
AATCCATCGCTTCCCTTGGGTGTCGTAAAAGGCGACTAATGGACTAAAGTCGGCACATATATCCAACAGCATAGAGCGGTGATGGACTCACCACCTTTCACGCTAAGCACATGTGCAGTTATTATTATCTGGTGTAACATGATCTCTATCATAGTATCTGACTGATCCTTCGCGGAGAAATAGTCGTGAATAATTATGTATGAAAATCCCTTTAGTCTTTCGACATTAAAACAGATGTAAACTCAACCACTTCCGAGGTGAAACTTTTAATTTGCCGCAGTACGTCAAACTCGCCTCACCCGTCATGTCACAGCGGCGGCGGCACATTTTACGAGAGATTCGGCCAAGTTTGGTAAGCACAAGTTTCGGTAATATCACCCGCTGGGACTCGAGCTGACGATCCCGTTCCCAGTCTTATGTTTACGCGCCGGAGTTGTAAATGCAATGTGCCAGGTTTGATGGACAGTTCAGAAGGTATAAAGTTTTAGTTACTTGCACAGATGGTTATGAAGTGTTCCGTAGATTTTTTATTTAAGCTGTTTATTTATAATTAGCTTTGTGTAACTCATCACCTTTAGCTTTGTTATAGTTTACATGACAGTAATGTAATTTTAGTTTTGCATGTTATTATTATTTTATTGTCTTTAGAAAATCTTAAGATTTTTTTTACAATTTTTACAGAATCAGTCTATTATATTAATAAAATATTTTCTTTTGTTAATATATTGCCTCCGGCAACAGGGGATAAACTAAGCTATCGGTGGTTATTACTTCTATTATTCTTATTAATACTAATCTTAGGGTCATCCGAAGATTATCTCACAAGTCAACCCGTTATTATCTTTTGTGTAAATGAAAACGCGGTCTCGTCTTTGGGTTATGGATATCATTATTTATTTATTTTAATTTATTTATCCACCAACATTTGCTCCATTTTCACCAATATTAAACCTAAGTAGGAAGATATACAACATATTTAAAGTAACATAATATGTATTTATTGACTGAGTATTTTTAAACAAAGCAAAATATGAGAAAAATATTTAAAATTAAAAATAGTTTTTTAAGTTTTAAGCCCACTAAACTGTTGTCCCTCTTCTATAACATTTAAAGCCGCGTGACAAGAATAGAACAGAATATATTTTTTTTGCTAAGAACATAGTTGGTTACAATTAGCTGGTCATATTTTTATAGGTTCACATATAAGGGTGCTAGGCCTGAAATCCGGAGGCTTCAAGTCAGAGATCGTGTAGTGTATTTCGGATTTATTGATGCATAGCCAGGTGTGATCACCAACCTGCATATGGCATGGCAATTAAGCACACACCCTATCAATTGTAGCAATGACTCGATTTCAATGATCAAGGCCTTTGCTTAGACTCTGCTAACTATACCAGTAGGTATATAGGCTAAATACATAACAATAAATAAATATAAACTTTTATACATTCACATCAATTATCTAGCCCAAGAGAAGCTTAGTTATAAAACTCGTTAAATGACGACTAGACAACGGATAAACACACTCAAAATACATACTTTAATACATGCTTGTTATACATAGATAACACCCAGACCAGAGACAATTTAGATATACAATAATTTTTAAATTGACCCGACCGGGGATCGAACCCGGCACCTCAGAGATGGCGACACCATGACAACCGGTGTACAAACCACTCGACCAAGGAGGTCGTCTATGTTTAACAACTGTGGGCTTCTGGCGATGGTAATCAAGATACGGCCTAAAATGGGTACCTACATACAAGTTTTTGGAGAAAGTAATCATCAAAAACACGGCTTAGGGGTGGGTGGGGAGCTCATCGCCGCTTTATGCTTTTGGATGTATTTGCTGTCATTAGTTCGTTAGTCGCCTTTTAAGACACTTAGAAGAATAGATGGGTTGTTAGTATACTTTTAATAGTAAGCTGCCACCACACAACCACATAAGAATAAAATAAAAATAATTAATATATTATTATTAATATATTTTAACCGCCTCTGTGGTCTAGTGGCTAAGCTACCTGTTTCAGACCCAGAGGTCCCGGGTTCGATACCCAGCGGGGGGTACATCTTTGTGTGCTCGGTTTGGTTGGTGGTAGGGCTGTTAAGTCCGCCTGGCTAGCTACCACCATCTTATTTAAGTCTGTCGCCATAACAACGATGTTTATAGCATTGTTGTGTTCCGGCAGTTTGAGATAAGATAGCCAGTTCCTCAGTGGTTGAGGATTCCGGGTGAAGCGCGCTTCCACCTTCGGCCTTATCATCACTTACCATCAGGTGAGATGAAGGCCAAGCGCTTACCCGTTGCCAATAAAAAAAAAAATTTAGCCCGGGTTGTCCCACTACTGAACAAAGGAATCCCCACCCTCCTACCACTCACCCAGTTTAGGGTTAAATTACACACATAATTGACATAGTGCATGTACGAGCTTATCATATATATACGTATTTCTTAATGTTTTATATTTTAGCGTTTTATTAATGCTTAAATATACTTAAGTAAAATTTTAAACACTGAAAAAAGACGACAACCTCACGCGGGAATCGAGTGGTTAAGGCAGCCGCCCGGAATGCGGAAGGTGCGTGGTTCGATTCCCGCCTGAGGTTGTCGTCTTTTTTCAGTGTTTAAAATTTTACTTAAGTATATTTAAGCGTTAATAAAACGCTAAAATATAAAACATTAATCTATAAACGCAGCTTCATCTTAACCGAATGTTCAAATATTTGTAAAAATATTTCTTTCGGATCTCAGAGGTGAAAACTTCTAAGATTTGATGAAGCAATGTTGACTAAAAACATAAACATCAAGCACTGACAAATTTCGACGGTTGAAAGCCAGACCTCGGTAGCCAAGTGGTTAAGGCAGCCGCCCGAAATGCGGAAGGTGCGTGGTTCGATTCCCGCCTGAGGTTGTCGTCTTTTTTCAGTGTTTAAAATTTTACATTTATTTTGTATGGGTCGCTTTTGAATTTTGTATCATAAATGGTGACAGCTTTTTTTATTTTCGCTAGACATTTGACGTTTTTGGCAACTTATTTTGTCTCTTTTCTTTCAATGTTTAAGCTCATATGAAAAAATAGGACAGCTATACGAGTGTCATTTGGACTCCTTCTATGCTTTAGTTATTATTCTGTGGTGGTAGGTTAAAAAAGATTTGGACGATTCAAAGTACTTATTAATTGAGTTTATTGAATAAATATATTTTTGATTTTGGTTTTGATACATACATACATAAATAAATATAGATACAATACATCACTACACAATATTCGTTAAGAAGCATAGGAATTTATTTAAAATGGCAAGTGATATAAACTTAAGGCTTAAAAGAGACCCATATAAACTTGTCTTAAAAGATACACCAAAATATGCCAAGTACAATAAAAGCTTGGTGTGTGCGTATTTTTAATAACATTCCTAAGGATCTCAAACTGCTAAACACTAATCTTTTTCAAAGAAAATTGTTTAAGTGGGTTAGTTGAGAATACATTTTATGACATAAAGGATTTTTTTTGTTTTGATAAATAATGATATTTACTATATAATTTAAAATGATTTACTTGAATAATGTTATTGTTTAATGGATTTTAATTATTGAAAATATTAGAGTATTACTGAGAGGACTTAATGTTTGCATGCTATTATAAAATGAGCTTGATATGTGATCTATGTATTTTATAATGTAACATCTTTATACCATGTTAAAGTGCAAATAAACAATTATCTTATCTTATCTTATCACGCCCGCTTCCCAGAGGGGTAGCCCGAGAACACATTCTTTGTTTTCCTTAGAGTTAAAATTAAATAATCTAATTAAAAACACCATCCATTGTTTATGTCCAAGAACAACATAGCTCGCAGCGTACGTACCAGACTAATGAAAAGTTTCGTGTCACGCAAGTATTATGATAAAGTCCAAGTTGGCTTGTTTGAAACAGTGATTATGGAGTGAGGACAAAGGGATCTTAGATTAACAAGTTTAACAATATCTAGGGAGATAATGGCCGGCTTGTGTGCGTACTGGTTTTAGTTTTTAATTAGCCTCCCCCACATTATAATGATAATAGCGAACTTCATTCCTTGTTTTCGTGTGATAAATCGCAAGGTCGGATGCCAGAGTTTATGAAAGCTTTATTTATTTCTGTGTCCTTTTTTATATCAAGCTCAATCTCTCCATACGCTGTTCATGTGGATAGGGCTCTGCCCAGTAGTAGGACTTTTGTACCCTGATGATGAACTCTATAGGGCAGCGTATGATTAATATTTCTTTATGAACGCTGGCGGCGCTTTCTTGCAAGCGGGAAAACTTACTTAAAACAAAAAGAGGTTAAATCATAATTTATCTAGTAACATTTTTATTCAATTATGCGACCGCCTTGCATTTTGTTGGCCATAAGTTAATATTTCATACGTTCTGACAGTTGCCCGTTAGTTACATTTTGTGAGGAAATTTTCTTTAACCTCTCTAGGTTCAATAATGCACTTAACTGCGTGTTCCGAAGAGTCATTTTTGTAAAATTCAGGTGCGAAACTAAAGTTTCCGAGATGTCCAAACTCTTTCTTGATTCAAGACGTTTAATTCAGCCGAGGAATAATTAAGTGGAAGTTTTGGAGTCCAACATTTTATGTAGGAGGCCTTTAGAGGGCTTACACATTTCGGTATCCTATACAAACTCTCAAGTTTATTTGACTTTAAATCGAATAGAGTCAGTTGAAATAATCTTTCGTTTTTATCTGAGGTTAATTGGCGTTACGGTTCTGAGGTCCCCGGTTCGATTCCCCGTGCGGGTACATTTTGTACTCGGTTTACCTGGTTAGGTTTCTGATTAGTCCATCTGGAAAGATCATCATCATCATCAGCCTATAAACGTCCCGCTGCTGGGCGCAGACCTGTCCACATTGACATCAGCAGCTTACGTGCCTTCCGAATCTGAAGCACGTGGGAGCTCGAGATGAATTAAATAATACGCCTTAGTGAAAAATGTTGAATGAAATTTTTTATACATTTTAGATAGATAAACAGCTTTTTTATTTCTAGAGATTAGCTTACCTTTGTTATGTTTTGTGTAACTTCATTTTCAATGAGTTTTCTATGTAAAGTAAAGGATTTATAGGACAATGCCCACTTTTGGGCTAGGCCACTAATGAAAGTGGGTAAAATTAAAGTATTGGTTAACCACAACAATGTGTGACAATATTTTTTAAAGTATGGCAGTCAAGAGATATAAGGGCTTATATACATTATCTAAGAAAAAACATAAATCAAATGAAAATATACAGAAATTGGTTTTTTAATAGTCTAACTCTAACCCCATTTAACTTATATATGACACAATTGTTTCAAGTGTGTTTTGTTTTACATAAAACAATAACTTAGCTAGTGTATAAGTCCTTATATCTCTTGGCTCCCATACTTTAAAAAATTGTGTCGTAGGTACTGTAGAGTTTATACCATGTTAGGGCGCTGGCTGGTTTTACTTTATAGTAATTTGTAAAAAACGTAATTTGAATTGACAAGATGTCAAACCGGGGATTAGAGGAGAACGATCTGAAGTGCTAACATGGGTAGACCATGACCATGTTATTTTTATATTGTAAATATGTAATTGTAAATGTATATAAAAGTATACAATAAATGAACTCGTATACTAAATAAAGGTTGTTGTTATTAAAACAAACGCCCCCCAACCTTTACGAGTTTCTACAGTACATTGTTGTGATGAGGTTAGCCATAGTTAAATTTAAGACCATTTATATTAGTGGCCGCATAATAAAAAAAACAAGCCCTAAGGTCCATACAAAGTGGGCCTTGTCCTTTGGTCTTCTTTTAATGGGGATCGGATATAAGTAAAACCTTAAAGAGCTTGGAGTATTAATAAAAAAAACTACCACCCAACAAATAAGAGAGCAGCGCGGTCCGCAATCTCTTCAAAACATGCAACTTTTGTCAGCGCGCTTCATAAAACATCTCGTGTACCCGATTGGCCGCACTCCAACAGTTGCGCAGTTTTGTCCAGATTAATTGTTACTACTTTTGCCAAATGCACTGCAAAGGCTAGATTTACGGGCGGGAGTTTTGTACGGCTCGCAAATATTGTGAGCGTCATTTGTCTCCTTGAGCCTTCATTGGTGTACCCGTTGCATATTCAACGGCGTTTATCGGACGCCAGCCGTACCATGTCAGGACGTTACGGTCGTACGTCGTAGTGTACTTAGATCGACCTTAGAGCTACTTATTAATGGCAATGTTCGTTCAGTGTGGTGGCGGCTTCTTATCATAAATCTTTTATTGGGCACCGTAAAAGGCGACTAACGAACTAAAGACTCTACATATATCCAACAGTGTATAGCGGCGACAGGCCCACCACCTGTCACGTTGAGCACAGGTGCAGTCGTAATTTGGTGAAACTTGGACTGTGACAGTAGACTAAAAGTAGTCCACTACCTGTGCCAGTGGACTGTGGTCAACAACCTAATCTCTGATTATTCCTTTCGGGATAATAGATAGTCGTGACTATATGTAGGATGTATCTTCGTTATTGTAGCGACTGTGGTGAAAATTTAAATGTTTCACTATGAAACATAAATATGTACGTACGTCAGAAGCTTGGTGCTCGATCTTGCAAGTCAAGCAATTTTTGCAAAGCGATAATGCGATAATGGGCTTTAACAGTCACCCCACCGGATGGGTGACTGGGCCGAAGGCCAAGTGGGGGGTTTTATGTGGGAAAATATTAGTTACCCCTGCAATGGAACTTTATAGTAGGTATAACGAATAATCATTCATCATCATCAACTCCAGTGTAGCAAAAAAAAGCATTCACTACGTCACTGTCAAGTTATCAGACAAAACCAAAGGCATGTTAAAGAAATGGATGATCAAAAATGTATTTCCATCATGTGTTACACTTACTGATTTCTAATACATCAAAGCTTCAAGAACTTGAACTGCAAATTGCCGCAAAAACTCTCTCAAAGTTGAGGCATACTCGGCAACTACGTAAGCCAGATCGCATCAGTTGCGAAAGTTCTCAAAGCTCGTATCAATTCTTCAAGGAGCCAGATATAATACAATACTTTGACTCGGCAGCAACTGCAGAGTTTCAACTTGATATCGCAAGAACTTACAAGTCAAGAGGACGTTGCAGTAGAGAGGATTTCAATCCCTCTATTCTTGAGAATAGTAAGTTATCCAAACCAAACATTCGAACCTCTTTGTAAACTTGCATAGATAATTATTCAGTCTGGTCATAGTTCTAATACTTGCTTGGTAAACAAAATTTACCATGTTGTGGCGCTCTGTTATTAGAATAATTATCACCATCATGAACTTCATAGGTGACGGCATCGTTGGCAGCCGAATTTTTTAAATAGTCATATTATAACCTTTAAAATCATGTTTCATAGAAAAAAGCTGTTATGTCAATTAAACTTAAAAAAGTTCTTTAGATATTTTCCTTAGGTGTATTACTTCACCTAGCTTTCTATTAAATAAATCATATGACGAGTATTCATCTTCCATAATTATTATTATTACATGTTCGAATTATTTGCTACTCAGATTTTGAAGTGTCTCTCATCTGTGCGCGTTTTAAAGCGATAAGAGCTCCAATTTGTATTTGTTCTAAGTTTTATGTTCAGTATTGCAATTAAAATATAATATATTGGTATATCTTTCATTTATAGTTTCGTTATGGATGTCATTATAACCCACCAACCCGTATTGGACCAGCGTGGTGGGTGATTGTCCATCTTATTGTGAACATGATGTAAACTAAAAAAATAAAAATTTTGGCAAGTCGGTCCTCTGTAAGACCATTCGGCTTTGGAATCCTTTGCCGGCGCATGTGTTTCCCAGCTCCTACAGTCCCGGGTCTTATAAGCGGGGCGTGAAACGGCATTTATGCAGGCCGTCGTGAATGGATGCGCTTGTTACCTTGCTTATTCCACGGTGGGGAGCGCTCCCATTATTTTGGACTGCATCGGCTGCTTACCATCAGGCAGGATGCGGTCACTATGACGAGACAATATTAAAAAAAACTTCACACATTAATCACAATAAAAAAAAAATAGGTATTTAAGTTAGGTACGCCAGCAGATTTGATTCTTTTCTGTGCCATAGAAATAACAATTTTCAGAGAGGCACTGCTTGTGAAAACTAACGCGTACAATAAAGGCTGGCTACGAACTAGCCAGATGTTGCGGCACGCGAGTTGTATTATTAATGTAATCGAGGTTTTCTAGCAAAATGTTTACAGTTCTTTTTTTTTTGTAGGGATTTTGGTTGCTGCCTGTAGATAAGTAAACTGATGCGTGACGGTGTTGTTGGATTTGCTCTGCCGCAACACATGCGTCTTTGGACGACTTGATGTTTTTTAATTATGTATATAAATTCGTTATACCTATTTGATGATTTTTGGGTTAATTATCATCAAATATTACGAATCTATAAAGCTTTTTGTTGAGATCTTTTAGGATGTAAATTCTAAGAGATTTGAAGAGACACTGTTGCTTTAAAAATATAAAATAAATGCCTCGGTGGCGAAGTGGTCAACGCAGCAGCCCTGATTTCGGAAAACGTGGGTTCGATTACCACCTGATGTACTAATGTTTTTTATATTTTCAATATCTTATGTAGGTAAAGTTTAGTGCTTAGTCAGAATACTGAAACATGCTACAGGCGCTTGTTAACTTCTAGTAAAGTTCTTGTAATACGGCAAAAACTTTTTATTGACGTTTGTTACTTTCTTTATAAGGTTTTATTTGACTTTACTTTTTTACATTAATATCAATAAAAAAATAGTATTAGCCCAAACCACATTAGTCTTCATAATTTCTAAAAATTAAATGTAAAAAAAAGAAATACAATTTTCTTTATGCTACGCTATCTCTGAAACCTGTTTTTTAATACTACAACGGGTAAGCGCTTGGCCTTCATCTCACCTAATGATAAGTGGCGATAAGGCCGAAGGTGGAAGCTCGCTTCACCTGGAATCCTCAACCACTGTAGTGCTGCTTTATAATAAGTACCATGATGTATTATCTTGTGTCCCGTCAATCCATCAGTTAGAGATAAGGTAGCCAGTTCCGTGAGGAACTGATGGCTAGAGATCCCAGATGAAGTGGGATTCCACCTACGGCCTTATTAGCAGATAAAATAAAATCAATCCATCCAAGTTCTACCTGTGATTCACAACTTACAAAAACAAACAACGAGTTGACATATTTAGTAAGAGAAACTTGCATTTACAAACGAAAATGTACCGTCACTTTTAATACACACTACAAATTTAGCGTCCTAAGAGCTCCCACACAGCAACTAGTTAAATTAACGTCTTAGAGTAAAACCAGGAGCATAAATATTACTCAACCGTAAGAACAAACAATGCCGCGGTAATATTTGTCACTGTAAGGAATTATTTACTTGCATGAGGTACAGACTCCAGCAGGTCAAGTCACCACAAAACGACGAGTTTCTTTAAACAATTTTGAACTTTAACGTATAGTGTATTAGAATCAATATTGATTAGAGAAATTTGACAGTTTTGGGTAGTTTTGACGTGCAAGCGTGTGTACGTCACGATGGCGTGATGTGAAATTGTGTGTGCGCAGGTGTTCTAATTATTTAGACTAGATAGGTAAGATAGCACAATATAATGAATGAATAATTTTGAAATAATATTTTGTAAGTACCTAAGTTAGTAAAATTGTGTAAGTTACCAAAACTTAGCGGCAGACTTAAAAAAGTGGACAAACTTTGCCATGCCTCTGCTGTGGACAAAATAGGCTTATCATAATTATTAACGTTAATTATTAATGACTAGAGGGCACAGGCCTTTTCGCATACGGGGGGCGATTGGGCAATAATCCACCACACTGGCCCTATACGGGTTAGCGGGTTACAGACAAAAACAAGACGATGTAACTCAATTCCACCGCAGATCAGGTAGGTTGTATTTACGAAGAAGGTCGACGTAACTTAATTTAGGTAACCCGGACCGAGAATTGCGAAAGTCGGTAATCTTTTACGAGCTTCTGTGCGAGAACACCAATGCGGGATTTAAAGCGAATCACACAGACATACATATAATCACGACTATTATCCTCGAAGGGTTAGTCAGAGACTAGGCAATGAGGACCGCAAAAGCAGTCCTCTGCCATAGTCCAATTTTCACGAAATAGCGACTGCACATGTGCTCAGCGTGGTGAGCCTATCACCGCTCTATGCTGATGGATGTATGTGCAGTCTTTAGTCCGTTCGTCGCCCTTTACGATACCCAAGGGAAGTGAGGGAGTGGTAATATTCTTTCACAGCGGTTATGAAGAGAATGAAATAAATGAAAATAATATTTTATTCACAAAATACACTAAGTTCTCTAATCAATTTAATATTGATTGATACTTATACACAAAAGGTGAAGTTCAAAATTAATTTTAAATGGCAAATACCGGGATCCGGGATCCGGAACCTCAGTGATGATGCCAGAACCGGCGTGCTAACCACACAATCACGAAGGTTTTCAAAAAAGGCCATAAAAGCCTTATCTTTAGTGAACTCTATTCACTTCTAATAGCTCATAAAATGCAGCATGACCCCAAAACACTTATCAGCATCACAAAAGAATACAGCAGCAACAGAAAAATAACTATGTAATTTATAATAATACCCCCAAAACCAGATTCGTTTTACGTCCACTTTCCAGCTTTTACAGCCGATATCTGCACCCGTATTTTACGTCCGTACAAAACGGTGAATGAAGCCGTAAATACAAGCTGTTAAATACAAAAGCAATTGTCCTGTTTATTACGACATTCGGTGTGGAAAGCGTCGTATCCTATGTATGGTTAAGCCAGGTAATGGTGTCGTTAAATTGCCACCGCTAAATATTACCCGCAGATAAGTTATAATTGTAATCGAAATCGTATCTAAGAGTCCATGCAAAGTTAAAAAGGTGACGTAAAAGGCGACTAGCGAGCTAGAGACTGCTTATATATCCAACAGCATTGAGCAGCGCGATGAGCTCACCACCTGTCAAGCTGAGCACATATGCAGTAGTTATGTGGCGAAATATGGACTATCATATGGCAGGTGATTGCTTTTACAGTGATGTCATTGTAGAGATACACATTTATTTGTCAGTTTTACATTTACATTAACCTTTCGAGAATAATAAAAAAAAACTTTCCTACACTCACACCAATTATCTAGGCCAAGAGAAGCTTCGAAGAAACTCGTTAAATGGTTACTAGAGAACGGATAGATGATAGATGATAGATGCCCGGGACAGGCTCCAAAACATTGTGGACAGGTTCGACCAATGTAGTTCAGAGTATGACCAGGCTCTGAACTGCATAGATGAGTTGAAAAAACAATTGCATGAGGCCAATAATAAAATTACTTTATTGGAAACATCTAAACTTAATATGACTGCCTCATTAAATCAAAGCTTGTTCGATGAGTTGGTAGTCTGTGCCCCCTCCATGGTTTCTGCGACAGCTAGCAGTCAGCCCACTATCACTATAGATCTTACATGTGAGGAAAATAAAAATAGCAACTACTCAGTGAAGATTGCTGGCTGTAGCAAAAATAAACTAAAAAAATATATTAAGATAAATAAGTACATTAAGAAAACGCAAAAATTGGTTAAGAAGCACAAATTTTTTATTAAAAATGTAAAATTAAATAGAGAAAGATTGTACTTAATTGACAAATTAGATATATACTCGTCACAACTACACAATAAAAATTTAAAATATAAAAATGATACACAAATTCTACAAACTAAAATTGCACACTTAGAGGACTCCCTTATATCTATTACTAAGCAATATGATCTTTCACAAGGTCAAATAAAAGAACACATGTTGGCCATTGATGAACTGGTAGTCCTGTGTAATGGTAACAATGAAGGGATTGATTCACTCACAAGTAATTGTAAATGTAAACAGTTACCAAGCCGTTCATCAATCCCATGTGATTCTTCCTCTGTCGAATTGATTGATGTTTCTTCCAAAAGTTCCCTTACTCAGTGCACAATTAAAAATGTACCACAACTTATACCAACCAACCAGATTCCATGTAAGACAGATTGTAATAGTGACTTGGTAATATTTAGTGATGAATTTGGTAAAAACATGGGTCGGTTGTTATTTGACTTGGGACATTCAGTTATCAATTATTGTATACCGGGTGCTTCTTATCAACATATTTTGAAAAAAGCTGTAAAACATAAATATAACCCCAATAGCACCTTATTATTATTTGTTGGTAATAGAGGTAATCTGAACAAAACAAGCCTTATAAAATGTTTAGAATGTTTGAATAAGTTAATTGTAAAGAAAATTATATTGTTTACATTACCCTATTGTAGCAGTTTGCCACAGGAGGAAAATTCTATTAGACATAAGCTTAACCTGACATTACATGTATTTTGCAAAAATGACATAATGCATTTAATTGACACTAACAATTATGTTAGTAATTTTTATTTGACAAGAGATAGTTATTATCTGCCAAATTATTTTAAGCGACAAATAGCTTTATCGCTATCCTATTGTATTCAAACGTCAGCCAAAAACTTGGCTAAACAAGTTGCTTCTATTGAGCAATGTATATTTGACATAGACGTCAGTAGTGTTTCTACTGACATTCTAATTAATTATTTAAATTAAATTATATGACAAAAGAGGAAAACTCTTGCGAAATGTTTGTTAATAAAATGAAATTGAATGAATGTAAAAATTGCTTTAGCAAAAGCCCATGTCAATCATTAAATTTTAAAAATGTACAATCTTTAAACATTGTCCACTAGAACATCCAAGGAATGATGGGCAAAGATTTGGAGATTGAATTGTTCATGAACTGTAATAAATTTGATATTTTTTGCATAACAGAACACTGGCTTATAGACCATCAGTTCATGTTCAATTTTAAGAATCATTTGGTAGGAAGTTCGTTCAGTCGAGGAAATGCAATACATGGTGGCTCCTTAATTATTGTTAGTAAAAAGTTTAAATTAAAGGAACGCAAAGACATAGTGAGCCTCTCGGTTGAGCGAACAATAGAAATAGCTTGTGTGGAGTTGGAGCAGTTTGTTGTGTTATGTGTGTACAGACCTCCTTCAGCATCATATGATTTTTTCGAAAAAGTTATGGATGAGGCATTACATAAAGTCCGTAATGTAGGTAAAACAATAATTGTTTGTGGGGATTTTAATATTAATTTGTTAGAAAATTCCACAATGTCAACTAAAATGAAAAACCTATTTCTATCATACAATTTAAATCATTTATTTTTGGAGCCGACAAGAATAACTGCCACTTCGGCTACCTGTATTGATAACATATATACAAATGTAAAACCACTGGCTAAGCAAATTATTAATAACCTGGACTCTGATCATTGTGGCCAAATGGTCAGCTTTCCACACCAGCGTAAACAAGTGACGAAAAAGAATATCACTGTTGTACCAAAAACTGCAGGTCGGCTGGAACGCTTTAAAAGCAATCTAGATACAAAATTAAATTATTTAGAATACAATGACAACCCTAATGTCTTTTATAATATTTTTTTTAACATTTATTGTTCAGAATTTAATAAAACATTTATTCCAAAAAAGATCTCCGTTAGTGGTACTGTAACTTTTAATGAATGGGCTACAATTTACCAATTGTAGTCCATTCATTAAAAGGTATTCACAGAAGTAGGAAACGCCTTTATGAACTTTATGGTGAATGCAACTATAACACCAGCGATGACTTCAAATTATATGTTAAAAATTATTCAAAGTTATTCAAAAGAGTATGTCGATTAGCCAAGGCAAACTATCTGAGTTCTAAGATTAAGAATAGTAATGACAAAATAAAAATGACATGGAATATTATAAATAGTGAAACAGGAAAGGTCAAAAGTCGTAATAATGAGTACAATTTAAATTGTGATAATAAAACCTTGACTTCTGATGCTGATGTTGCTGCAGCATTTGAGAGGTTTTTTACTGACATTCCAGTTTCAACTACAAAAGCCTTGATTTCCTCCCCCACTGTAGCTGAATCTGTTTTGAAGGAGAATGTTAAAGATTGTGAAAGTAATTTCAGTTTTCAAAAAAATTGTGTTATAGATATATTAAAAACATTTAACACTCTCAATAAAAAGAAAACTGCTGATCTGTGGGGTAATTCCGTGGACGTCGCTAAATCTGTAATTATTACAATAGCTCCAGTTTTAGCTTGCATATTTAATGAATGCATTGACTGTGGTGTTTTTCCTGACCTCATGAAATATAGTAAAATAATTCCATTATTTAAATCAGGTAGCACTTCTGACCCCGCTAATTTTAGACCTATTTCTGTGCTACCCACATTTAGTAAAATTTTTGAAAAGTTAATGCTACACCAAATGCAAATTCATTTTTATAAAAATAAACTTTTACATTGTAAACAATATGGTTTTACCAGGGGTCGCTCTACAACTGACGCCGGTGTTGAGCTTTTAATCCAAATATTTGATATCTGGGAGGAATCACAGGATGCCCTAGGGGTATTTTGTGATTTATCCAAGGCTTTTGATTGTGTTTTACATGAAACTTTGGTCAGGAAGCTTAACCACTATGGAATTAGGGATGCTTCTTTGAGCCTTCTAATCTCATACTTGAGTAACAGGATTCAAAAGGTCGACATTAACGGTAAAAGATCTCCGGGATCAGTGGTTAAAATGGGAGTTCCGCAGGGTTCAATACTTGGTCCATTCTTGTTTTTGGTTTATATTAATGACTTACCTTATTTTGTAAAAGACAGTCATGAGATAGTATTGTTTGCTGATGATACTTCACTTTTATTCAAAGTGAAACGACGACACCCAAATTATGACGATGTGAATAATGCGGTCTCAAAGATTGTTCACTGGTTTAGTGTTAATAACTTGCTATTAAACGAGGGAAAAACCAAATGTGTAAGATTTGTATTGCCTAATGTTAAGCAGGTAATAACTAGTGTACAAATTAAAGATAAGAATGTGAATCCTGTGAATACCACTGTGTTTCTAGGCATCACATTGGATGCTAAGCTTCAGTGGGGCCCACATATAGCTAAATTGTCGAACAGACTTAGCTCTGCGGCTTATGCAGTAATGAAGATCCGTCAGTTAACTGACGTTGATACAGCTAGATTAGTTTATTTCAGTTACTTTCATAGTGTAATGTCGTACGCCATTTTACTGTGGGGAAATGCTGCCGACATTCAAACTATCTTTGTGCTGCAGAAGAGGGCTATTCGAGCAATATATAACCTACAGGCTGGTGACTCTCTCAGAGAGAGATTTAAGGATATAAGTATAATGACAGTTGCATCACAATATATTTATGAAAATCTTGTGTATGTTCATAAAAATATTGTAATGTTTTCAAAAAACAGTGATATTCACAAATTAAATACTAGAAGTAAGAACAAATAATCAGTACCTTATACTAGGCTCCACAAAATAAATAATTCTTTTAAGGGTCTGTGTGTACGTTTATACAACAAAGTACCAAATGATATTCAGAAATTAGATCTTGATAAATTTAAAATCAAAATCAAAGAAAAGCTTTATAAAAAAGCTTATTATAAAGTGTCGGATTATACAGAAGACAAAACAGCTTGGGTCTGAAATGCTCCAAGTACCTACTCCAACAGCTATTTCTAATTGCCTATAATTAATTTATATAGAGCACCATATTTAATTAGTTAACTGGGAGGATAAGGGTATCGTCGTTGGTAAGAGGAGGTTAACAAACCTCCGATTCGCTGATGACATTGTTCTTTTCTCTTCATCAGCAGCAGAACTCAGTACCATGATCAACGAACTGAACACGGCAAGCCTTAGGGTCGGCTTAAGTATGAATATGTCGAAGACCAAGCTTATGACAAACAGCACGAATCGTAGGTTGGAAATTGATGGAGTCGAGATTGTGTATGTTCATGAGTATCTTTATTTGGGCCAATTAATCTCTTTCCAGGCGAGACAACAAAAAGAAGTTGCTCGACGCACCGAAAACGCCTGGAGGAGCTATTGGTCCATGAAAAACCTTATGAAGGGTAACCTCCCACTAACCCTTAAAAGGAGACTCATGGACATATGCATTCTCCCCGTTCGCACCTACGGTGCTCAGACTTGGTCCTTGACGGATTATCAGAAGCACGGACTTGGGGTTTGCCAGCGAGCAATGGAGCGCAGTATTTTGGGAGTTAAGCTATCAGACCGCATCAGAAATAGCACACTGCGTTCCAAAACCAAAATCGCCGACGTTGGTCATAAAGCTGCCAGCTTGAAATGGAACTGGGCTGGACACGTCTGCCGCATGCCGGACGAGCTGTGGACTAAACTCACCACTGAGTGGAGTCCATGCAACGTTAGACGACGTCGCGGCAGGCCCAGAAGGAGATGGCGGGACGAGCTAGACTGCTATCGGAAGGACTGGCGGGTTGCAGCCCTGAACCGTGAGGAGTGGGTGGAGGGTAGGGAGGCCTTTGCCCAGCAGTGGGACAAGCCGGGCTGAATAATAATATTTAATTAAACTATTTACATTCAAATTCATATTTTGTATTTTGTGACCTGGTAACGACATATAATATATATATTTTTTGTAAATGTCGTTGCTTCTGTGCGCTGTAGTTTCTTGCGCCCGTTCTTTGCCACAGTTAAAAAATGATGTCCTGAATGGGTGGTAGGTTAAAAAATATTTGGACGTTTCAAAGTACTTATTAATTGAGTTTACTGAATAAATATATTTTGACTATTGACTATTGACTATTGATAAACATACTTAAAATACTTAAATACATACTTATTATATACATAGAAAACACCCAGACCCGAGACAATTTAGAAAAACAATAATTTCTAAATTGACCCGACCGAGGATCGGACCCGGGACCACAGAGATGGCGACACCATGAAAACCGGTGTAGAAACCATTCGACCAAGGAGGTCGTCAAAGTCATAGTCGTGAATATATTATGTACTTATGTAAAATACGAATAAAACAAATTCTCTAACTGGTAATCGAACCCGGCACCGTTGGGTCTGAGGCCGGTGCTCAACTACAACACTAAAGAATCGGTTAAGAAAAATAATCTTTTCAAAAGAGAATCTTTATTCATTCCCCTGCCCGCAAAGTTCGCCGCCAGACGAATGTCCGATAAAAAAGGAAACATCTCAACCAAAGTGTTTCCGTTTGAATTATTGATAGTGTAGCGGTAATATGAATTATGCATAGCCATCCGTCCGCAGGCACGGAGCCTTAATCCAGCCACAAAACGGCTGGTCCCGATGCCCCGCCATTCATCAACGGAAACATCAAATCATGCTTTGTAAATATTTTAAGTCTGATGAGCTGGTTGATGCCACTTTATCATTTAAACTTGACTTGGGTGACCTCCTAAAACAGGTTTGATTCTAATACAAAGTCAAACCCTTGGTTGGAGGTGGACTATTACTTCATATAAATATAATTATAATTTATATTTTCCATGAGTCACCTTTTTCTACGACATTTAAGAGGAAACACTACGTGGAAGTGGCATGCAAAATTCTCATACGAATCACAGAAAAACGAAGTTTCGTAGTCCCCTGTTTCCTCCTTCAGAACTGGCCCAACTTTTATTTTTTTTTTAGCATTGGTTAAAGAAAGAGATTTTCTACGTCTGTATGTTTAATTTTTTTGCATTAAGTCATTTATTTAACAACTAGGAGACTTAAAAATTTAGCGAAATCACTACGTTTTAAGGTGTCTTCCGGTTTAAAAAAATCAAACATACAGACATAGAAGATCTCTTTCTTTAACCGATGTTGAAAAAGTAATAAAAATTGGTCCAGTTTTGAAGGAGGAAACAGGGGACTACAAAACGTCGTTTTTGTGTGTTTCGTATGAGAATTTTGCATGACACTTCAACGTAGTATTTCCTTTTAAAAGAAGAGATAGGTCCGTAGTATTATTTTATTAATATTCCGGCTACACAGCTTAGCGTGTGCTCACGTGTTGCTTATTCCCCCGAGGAGTAAAGAATCCTTGGTTAAATGCACTTCAACCCCCCAATTCAATTATTGGTTTTATTGGCAATGAAATTTCCTCATCGAAGAACAGAAATAAAAATATCACCGGTAGAGACGAAGGCAAATACTTCCATAATTGTGTAGCAACAAACTATTTCGAAATCTACCCAAAAACTGGTACCGAAACGCCGAATAAAGAAAAATGTTTAGGGCCGCCAAATTGGTTCACAACAAAATGATAATGGCTAAAAGGTTTCACTAATCATCAGATCAGCGTATCTCAAGCGTCATGACCCCTTTGTATCCATCGAGACAGTCCCCGTTATGGAATGCAAACGAAACTATTTCTAAATTCACCCAAAAACTGACACTGCCTAAATATATAAGAAATGTTAGAGAAAACAGATACAGACATATAAAAATAGTTTTTTGGTACACAATTAAGGAAGTATTGGGCTTAATCTCCAAAAAACCAAAACCTAAAAACTATAACGAAATTCACCCAAAAACTGACACCGAAACGCGGAATAAAGAAAAATGGTTAGGGCCGCCAAATTGGTTCACAACACAGTGATAATGGTTCAAAGGTGTGCTCGCGTCTTGTTCCCCCGAGGAGTACACTCCACTCATTACGCCCGCATCCCTGCTCTGAATAATTCAAAGCGAATTGCCCCCGTCCGCGTATTTTGTAAACACCCTTTACGTGAGCGTTTGACTCGTGCTGTTGTTCCTGAACAATTTCAAATAATCATTGTGCCGGAACCAATGTGAGGTAAACATTTTTAATAGTTTACCTACAGGTACAGAAATATTTTTGATATGTTAGGTTTTGAATACGTTATAAATTTAATAGATTCTGGTGACTTGTTTATTATTATTTTTTGTATCATAAATATAAGAAATTGTATATTTGTGTATCATCAGTCGGTATATCATCTTATAAATTATAGCACTCTAAGTTCAACAAAAAAGTAACATGATCTCTTAAAACGTTTACTAAACACGCGTCCGGGCTTGTACCAATAATGTACCGATCGAGGTTCAATCAAATTTGAATCGAGTCACGACTGTTCATTGATTAAAACGGATAATTGTGGGATTGTGAACCCTTAATCCGACAATAATGAGCTGTAGCACGTAGACTGCGAGACGGGAGCGCCCGCGACGCTTTGTCTCAGCAAATAAGGTTTTAAATCAAGAACTTTCATTTGTTTCATAATTCCGACGAGACGGTGGAGATTTGCTCGCAATCAAACTTTATAGTTTTTAATTGTACTTCTTCTCTGCAATAGCTTTTATAATCTTTTTGTAATGTTACTATAGCGTTTCTGTCAGTAACGAATTTTTGAATGTCATAAGCCAATAAAAGTTCCACTGATGGTCTTGAGCTTAAGTTATGGTTTGTTTGTTTTGTTTCTGATATAGCCCTTCCCACGTGAACAATGTGAGAGAGAGCAGATCATAGCACCACTATGTTTCAAAAGAGGTTTGTAGGATTCATCTTACTACAACAATCAGGATCAGAGACTTAGTATCTTTCAAGAAGAAAAACAAGTAAATACAAATAAATATAGACCTGAGAAACTTGGCAATGAAACGACGAAAATTTAAAACAGAAAACGAAATTCCAACAGAAACTGTATCATTCCAACAAAAACAAAACGTTGCTGTGAACACGAAAGAGTTCGTTATTTGTTAGAAATCGCTAAGCCTAAACAGGAACTTAATTCTTATTCGTGCAATCTAGCAAAAGCTTTGTGCCAGATGTCAATACTCGTACAGCTAAACACTACTGCCCTTACTTATAAACGTTACTGAAATTTAAAATGGATGTCAAATCTTGCATCACTTAAATTTATAAGTACCTATGGGAGTACATGATCAACACAACTGAGCACTACATGAGAGTATTTATTCCAATAACTATAAAGCAAGGATTATCGGTAACCCAGCTTTGTTTCATGTAATATTTAATATAATTATTAATATAATAATTATATATAATAATAAGTATTTTATATTGATGAAGAACTGAACTTTTTATTTTTATTATTATATTTTTTGTTTTAAGTTGTTTTTTTGTTGTTTTATTTTTTTATGTTTTTATTATTGTAATTGAAAGTGCCCTTCTATGTTAGGAAGGGCATTTTTCAGTTCTAATTGACGCTGTAAAAGAAAGGAAGAGTAGAAATGCCCTTGCTGAGTTTCTTGCCGGTTCTTCTCAGTACAAGACTCCCGCCCCATAGATACAGACTTACGAAACGATGGCATAACGACATTCATAAGTGCTTTAACCTAAACATGACCTAACTTGAATAAATTATATTGATTCTTGATTCTTCTTGATTCTAAAGCATCAGTAGCCTCACCGGAATATAAAAAAGTATGGCCCTGAATATACTGTTCTAAACTATTTTGCAAAGGATCGTAGCACATCTAAAGCTGTGGTATCCGCCGCGGAAAGGGCGTGATGTACAGTCACGAGCAAAAATATGTATACAAATGTAACCCTTAATACAATGGAATAAGAATCAAAGTGTATACATATTGGTGCTCGTGACTGTACGTAGGTACTTATGATGGAAAAGGGCCTCATCCAAAACCAGTCATCGCTACAAGTTTAGCTCTCTACGCTTGCCAAATGCGAGTTGGTAATTGTGCCGTATTTCGACCAGGTTATTTGGTTTAATTTTAATCGTGACTTAGTTAACGATTTAGCGTTAGGTTTTGAGAAAAATAACAATAGATGCGTGTCCGTTGAAAAGCATAAGGCGTATATAAGGTGACTGCTAGAAACCGCAAGAAACTTCAAGGGCTGGTCAGGTCAAGTGTTTTAAACATGACAAAAAAGAATTCGTGTATTTTCATAGGTACTTATCGCCTAGCTGAAGGCGGACGGGTCAACAGACAGCCGTATGCTTTAAAATAAATTAGATACTCAAAGACAATCCAATTAAAATTCACAAAATGATTAATTTCATTAAAAATGAAAAAAAAACACGAATTTCTTTTTTGTCATTTGTGTCATGTTAAAAACACTTGACCTGACCAGCCCTTGAAGTTTCTTGCGGCTTCTAGCAGTCACCTTATATATAGTGCGTTAAAGTTACAAAGTTCGTGGAGAGAGGGGTAGGGAACAATGGTGTGCTACCAATAGCTGCGTCGGTTCGATGCCCAAGTGATGCTGCATGGATTGGGTTGACGTATGATCGATCCATAGTGGCGGAAGTCAATCAAGTATGCACATTCAATCACAAACTATGATTATAAACCCAAAACACGAATTTCCCAACCTGGGAACCCCAGGACCAACGTGATATATTTTTATTTGCTACTCGGCCACGAAGTTGTTTGACTTTGAGTAGCTCTGTCTGAACCAGGAGATATGCAGGTTAAATGCGAGATATTGTGGCTTAATAGTGTCCTTCCAGATCTGGAACCCCTATTTTGTCAAAAACATTGACCTACTTGAAAGAGTCCAACGGAAACTAACAAAAATACCAAGACAACTTAAGAATAAGTCATATGAGGAAAGACCTTAAAACTTACCACATTGAAAGAGCGGCAAGAGCAATAAACTTTTAAAATTCTATCTGGGCACTATGACATAAAAAACCTTGACGGTCTGTTGATATACACAAGTAATAAACAACTAAGAGGACACAGCCGTAAACTTGTAAAATCATTTTCTCAGAACAATCCACATAAACACTTTTTAAGCAACAGAGTAGTTGACATCTGGAATAAACTACCGGAAGTAATAATATCAGCACAAAATGTTAACCAGTTTAAGAAAAGATTAGACAAGCCCTTCAATAAAGTAAAGGAAAAATAAGGAAAATTCTACAATGGATACAGGCTACTATCAGTTGTTTCAACTGCCTGCCTGAATTATCTATAATAATAATAATAATTCCTACATCATCATCAGTCGAAAGATGTGCTCTGATAGACAAAGGGCACCTCCAAGGATCTCCACCACATCTTGTGCTGCTCGCATCCATCGGCTTGCTACCTTTACCAGATCGTCTGTCCACTTTATTTGTCCGGTGCGCGGTCTCTACTCAAGATTGTTCTGCTCCAACGGCTGTCGTTTTTACGAAGGATGTGCCATGCCCACTGCCACTTGAGTTAAGCAATTCTTTGGGCTAAGTGGGTTGCCTCAGTTCTTCTACGGCACAACTCATTTCTGATTTGATCCTGCAAAGAGTATGGCCACGTTAGAATACTGACATGCTACCACTACTACCTTTTTTTAAACAAGATATAACGCATAACTGTGTCGCGTAGCTGTGAAAGAATACTACCATCCCCTCTCTTCCCTTTTACGACTAAAAGGCGATTAACGGACTAAAGACTGCATCTACATCCAATATCAAAGAGAGGCGTTGAGCTCACCACCTGTCATGCTGAACACATATTGTGCAGTCGCTATTTGGTGAAAAGTGGACTATGTTAGAGGACTGCTTTTGCTGTCCTCATTGCCTAGTCTTCGACTAACTGTATGTATGCATTGTAACTGTATGTATTGTATCTATATGTATGTTTGTATAATGCCTTAGGCGTACCACATTAAGGCGAAGGTAGACGTGGAACTCTTCTCCGCAAACCCACTAAAATCTCCTGCACTTCCCCTCACGTGCCGCCAGGGTGATCCGAGGCTACCGCCAAAAGCAATCACCGGAGTACGTGCCACTTCCGCCACAAGCGTGTTATTGTTTCCTAAAGCTTAAGCTGTCTCTACACATTTAAATAAAACAATGACTGTTCAGGTTTATTTTTTAATTTGACGTTTCAATCCTTTCGCATAACCGTTAATACCTTAATATAGCCCTCATAACCGCTCCGGAAAACTTTTGTGGTCGAATGTTTTATTACAAGCGTAGACTTGTAATAAAACTTTCGATTGTAATCGAAGTTTTAAAGTAAAGCGTACTTTATTCAACAACCTGGTTTGACGTTCTGGCCAGAACGCAACTGAATGTGCTGCTGTTTCTGCCACCAAACGGCACTGTTTTGCATTTCTATGCAAACGTAAAGTTGATCAAAGGAGCACATTATTATGCTCGCTATGCAAAAATAACTACGAGTATGACTGTGTTCGAGCTTCCGAAAATCTATACGATTTAGTAGGGACACATAAGAAGAGGAATTGGAAGTGTAAATTAGGTGAACAAAAAGTGAAAGCGTCTCCAGTACCGAATCCCGTTGTGTCAAACGAGACTTTAAGAAATAAACGTATTTCACCAAGATCCGACGAAAGTCCCATGTCCACTCCCGTTTATACTATGTCAACTGACACGCCTACTCAAGCGTTACGTAACTCATCGATTTTACAAGAAGACTCCCACGTTCTCACGGTCTTTAACGCATCTGATAAGAAATAAGAAATATTTATTGTCACATAATTGTTACATATTTGTGGTGAAGTCCCTGACCTCTATTTTAGGTTTATCACCTGAGTGACAGAGGCCAGTGCCCTCTTCGTTAACAAAGGTACTTCAAATGACAAATTAAATTAACAAATAAGCATATTGAAATCCGACTTTAGAATAATTAAAGTATACAAACTAATTACCAGAAAGAAGTGTGCGTGTGTGTGTGTTTTTGTGTATATGTGTATGAGTCTGTGTGTGTGGGTGTATGTGCGCGTGTGAGTGATTGTGTGTGTGTATTTAGTTATATATTAGAGACTCAGTTTGATCATAGCTAAGGATCATCAACCATTTTCTTATTTTAACTTTGGCTTCCCTAAGTGTTAATGGGTAAAAATCAACTTTTTTATTTACTTTATTATAAAGATACTTAGATAAAAATGCCTGCTGCCGTTTTGCAAACGCAGTACGGAGTTTAGGAAGGTTACAGATACTTACGATAGATCGTTTATTTTGGTATTTGTTGTCGTATGGCGTAACTGTGTGTTGTTTTAAAAGGGTTTGGAGAATGTATATTTGTCTTACTGTAAGGACTTTACATTTTTCATACAGCAGTTTAGTAGGGATTCTGTATGGGCTGAAGGTCATGACTTTTAAAAGTGACCTTTGAGCTCTTTCCAGGTTAATCATAAAAGTTTTGCAAGCGCCGCCCCATATACAAATACAATAACTAAGAATTGACCGAAAAAGTGAAAAATAGATGTTTCGTAAAAGGTCAAAATCTGCTACATGTCGCCATTTCTTAAATGCCCATATAAGTTTTCTCTGTCGAGACGCTGTGAGGTTAATATGACTTTTCCAATTGATATTTTCGTCCAAAAGCACTCAGAGGTATTTGATTTGGTTAGTTTTTTCAATGATGGGACATGAACATTTAGTAGTATCTGAAAAATTACAGGAATTAAATTTTAAATTAAAATTAGCTAGATTAGTTTAGACAAATGAAATTGTATGTATTTAGTTTTGGAGCTGTTTAAAGTCAAAAGATTTTCTTTAAGCCAGTAACCAATATTATGAAGTCCATCTTCAGCCATTTGCCTAACCTCGTCCCAAGTCCCTCCATGAAATATAAGAGCCGTGTCATCAGCATAAGTGAATATCTTACAGTTTGCTAAGAGTTGTCGACATAGGTCATCAATCAGGTATCAGGAAGAGACTTGGACCAAGAATGCTACCCTGGGGTACGCCAAACGCAACCGGTTCGCTAGGACGGAGATGATCCCCAATTCTGACTTGTTGTGTGCGGTCCATAAGGAAGTTCGAAAAGAGTTTAAGGACATTATCTCTAATACCAACTCTCTCCAGCTTATTTACAAGTGTGGGGATCGAAACCGTATCAAATGCCTTGGCCATGTCAAGGAAAACACCAAGGCATTTTTTATTAGCGTCTATGTGAGATGTAACACAATTGACAAGATGACTTACAGCATCCTCAGTGCACTTCCCCGACCTAAACCCAAACTGATTTTCAGAAAGTATGTTGAAATGTTCTAAATAGTTCATAAGACGATTATTAAGAGCTTTTTCTAAGAGTTTGGACAGTGCGCTAAGAACTGAGATTGGCCGGTAGTTGGTTACATTTTGTCGATCCCCACCCTTGTAAACAGGAGTAATGATGGACTGTTTAAATACTTTTGGGAAAGTACCTTGGTCAAAGCAAAGTGCAATAAGCTTAGTGAGGTGTGGCACTAGAATATGTTTAGCAAATTTCAGTAATTTGACAGGAATGGAGTCCCATCCAGTGGCACTGCTAGCCTTAAGACCATCTATGAGAGACCCAACCTCGGCTTCGTCTGGGGGTAGTAGAACAAAGGTATTACAATTATTAGATCTTATTTTGGTAGTTTGTGTTGGTAAGTAATTATTTGATTTTAAAATACTGTTTGCTAAATTTTCGCCAATGGTAGCGAAATAATTGTTGATTTTCTTAATGTCATTGTCGGCGTTATAAGAAGAGAAGCCGCTGATGTTTTATGTGAACTAGAGTTTGTGATAGATTTAATTGCATTCCATTTTTCTTTGTTATTTTTTGCAGAAGTTAGCAATGATTTTTCATAATTACGTTTGAGCTTCCTAAGAAGAGAGTTGCAATAGTTACGGTAGCGTTTATATGATACCTCTAGAACGGTATTATCAGGATTCTTTTTAAAATTATAACTAAGTTTGTCTCTGTGTCGAATGCAGCGAAGTAATCCCGGTGTTATCCAAGGTTTGATAGTTTTTTTCCTACATGGAATAATTTTAGTATTAGAGTGAAGCTCAATTGCAGATGACAGAGACTTGACAAATCTACTAGCCGCTTCATTAACATCCGTATTAGAGTTAATATAAGCAAAATCTAAGTTTTTTATGTGTTCAACACAGGAGTTAAAATCAGTAACAGTAAACTTAAAGTTGTTTATAGCTGATAGATTTTTCTTCATAGATAAACTTATTAAAACTAAGCTGTGATCTGTAACCGTAGCATCAATCACAAACACTGAAGCGGAAAGGGCAGATTTTAGCATGACGTGATCAAGGCAATTATCAAGTCGTGTGGGAAAGAGGTGACCTGGCAACATCCCAAGCTCAGCAGTTAAGTTAAGATATGATTCACTATGCCTATCCTTATTGCCATTTTTTATATCAATATTGACGTCACCAGTCAATATAATATTAGCTGTAGAATTATAAAGGGAAGTTATACTCTCAATTGAGTGTAGGAATGAGTCAGTGCATGTGATTGAAGGGGACCTGTATGTGGCTATAATAAGAATATCAGTATTAATTTTTAATAAAAGAAAATTTGCCCCTGGCATATTTGGTTCAGAAGCCGAGCAGTTAATATGTTTTTTCACATATATAACTATACCACCATTTTAGTTATTACAGCTTCTTGTGTAGTAGTGAGCGTAATGGTCAAGAATAGGGACAGGTTTGTCATTGCTGAGCCAACACTCTGTCAAAATCAACACGTCAATATCAAATTGAAACCTAGTAAGTTGCGCAATGAAACTGTCCAAGTTTTTATTAATACTACGGATATTTTGTGTTACAATCTTTAGAGATAATGGAGAATTTCGCATTATTTTATTACAAGTGTCAGTATCGCAATCGAAGGATGAAGCAATATTAAATTTATCTAATTCTAATAAAATATCTTCAGCCTCGTTACCCATTACTGGCAAGATCTAGAGTTAAATGAGACTTTAAAAGGCACATTGATTTAAGAGCTAAGATGTGCAACTTATTGATATGGTTGTAGTAACATAAGACGTCAATTGTTATTATTTGTATAGGAAATCTCGTTTCGCAATTGTGTTTTGATGCAAATGTAAAAATAAGTTGATGTTTAGTGTTTAAGTGGTTTGTATATGCGTAAAGTGAGGTAAATATAAAATAAACTACAGAGTGTAATTGAGCGTGTGGGAAAAAGTAAAACATGTAGAAAACAATTAAATTACAGTAAAAACAAAAGGTGTTTCTGGTAAGCTTAAGTTTAAGACATGAGTGTAGGCAAGTTACACAATATAATATAATGGCCAACCTGTGGATCAACCACATAAATAGTCAATCCTTTTTTAGTGCGTGGAGTTGGGATTCGCTCTTGACGAGTATATGTGGATCACCCTGTTTCTTCCTGAGATAAACCAGTCCGTTTGCAGTCCAGCAGAAATCATAGCCCATAGTTTGGCGAAATTCACGAGCGAGGTAGTATAGACGCGACGACTGTGCAGTTAGATGTTCTAAGACATAAATTTCGATTTTTGGACCTGTGAAACCCAGATGAGTCGAGTTTAGCTGCTCTGTCTTGAATTTTCTGGCTGACGCGTTGTGGTTCTTTATAGCAGCTAAAATTTTGTTTTTTATAATGGTGGAGGAAAATTCGGCGATAATAGTGGAATTTGGCAGGTCCGGTTTGGACGGCATACGGTAAACGTCTCGCAGCTCAGCAGCTTGAAGATTAAGGGAGAGAGAAGAGGCCAGCCGAGATACTGTCTCGAAAAGTTTTTCCTTGGTTTCACCTTTCTGCTTAGGGACGCTTCTAATTTGGATACTGGATTTCCTAGTGAATCTTTCTAGCGAGTCGCATTTGTCCTCAATCTGAGAAATTTGAACAGCCATTTCCTTACGATTCCTTTCTAAGTTGCTGATAGTAACATGGAGGTCATCAACTTTGTCTGAGACAAATTGAATTGACTTTTCAATATCAAGATTTTTCTCTATTGTGGTATTGTTTTGAGATTTGATATCGGAAATATGTTGCTCTAAAACGTCCATACGCAAATTCTGTTGCTGCAAAACAGACATCATTCCACCTAGCTCCTCTCGTATTATTTTTCGAATGTCAGATGATTCAGCTTCCGTTTCCTGTTCCATTATTCGCCGACGCTTGCTATCTCGTTTAGTTACATGGAAAATTTCAGCTATGGGGGCGTCACTATTTGCCAACTTGTCTACGTCGGAATCTGACATGCTGTGGGATTTGTTCAATGGTGGAGAACGCGCTACTTTAGGCATTGTTATGATAATATTGGACCAAGCCCTATGAATTTAAATCGCTCCCGCTTCCGCTTCTAAGTTGTGGCAAGCGACGGTGCGCGACGCACAGGCCGCAGTGAAGCGCGCGAGTGTGCGTGTACTGTACGCACAATGCGTTGAGTCGGAAGACGCTCGTAGCGTAGCTCGCTGCACTATGTTGTACTCACGATCGGTCTCTTTCTGGCGCTCGTACACAGCGACGACGACGACGGTGACGGACGGCGCGGGGTACTTCTCGCAGCGTTATGGTTGCCTGGTACTTTAACAGTTTCTTGCGTTCTCGTGTCTTGCCGTACAACTTGAGGTATTTTTTTAACACTCGAAGATACTTGTAAAACAACTAACTCACAGGTTATGGTCTCCCGGTACTAGTTCAAATTAAATTGTATATTTTTCGTAAACTTTTGGAATTAATTTTAATTATTCGTAGGCTCACACGTCTGTACGCTTTCGCGATCCGAAGGGCAAATCTGATGAATCGTCTATTACCATGGAGGAACCATTATCAAAAAGTGACGACCACAATTTAAAGGACCCAATTACTATCGAAGAAATGAAATATACGATAAACCTGCTACGGTCAGAGTATGAAATATTACAGAACGAATTTGAAACAAAACAACACCTCACTAGAAAGTAATGACCTGCGTCGACAAATAATAAAATTAGCCAAAGAAAATGATACCTTAAAAAAACTGTGTCAATCTCCACTGAATGAAAGTCCAGGAAGTCGCAGCTCCAAGAAACCTAATAGGTGCTCGACAGCACAGTCTGGAATATCGGCAACACCCAATACAAAAGTGAAATCTGTCCACATGCTCTTAGCACTACAGCAGAAAATTAAGGATTTAGAAATACAACTTAAACAGGCCGAGGAAGAAATATTACGACTCAACACGTACATCAAAGGCGTGGAACACCAGCTGTCAACAACGGACTCTCGAGAATCTGAGGAATTACAATCTTCATATTTTAACTTAAGCGACGGGGGCAAGACTTCTGTGGAAAATCAAAACAGTACGAAAGATAATAATAATCGGATACGTATCTACGGAACTCAACGTTGTGTTGGCCTCGCTGCCGCATTAATACAATCTAGACAAAATACGACATACGATAGATACGAAATTACATCACTCACAAAACCGTTTTCACCGACTGCAGATGTTGTAAAAAGCATACTAAATGTGAAAGTTAAACCAAGCGATAAAATAATAATCTGCATTGGTGAAAATGACTATGATTTAAAAATATTATCATTTCATTTAAAAAGCCTTTTAAAAAAGTTTATTAACACTGATGTTATTGTGATAAATTTAAGAAAAAATATGTATTTAGATGTAAATGATATAAACAATACTATTAAGCATATCTGCAATAGCTATCAGAACTGCCATTATGTAGACAGCAAGTCCCAATATGTAACAGAGTTGTGTAAATCAATCAACTATTTAATTGACTGCATTGATTACAAAAACAAGTATTTTAACTTCAAAGCACTCAAAGAATTAATATCACGTAGTAAGCCATTGCCTCAGAAACCTCAAACTGTCAAAACTGTATGTCATAAAGCAACTATCCCATATTATTTCTCCAGGACTCAATCGAGGTGTACTCCAGATATATCTGTTGTTGATAAGCCTAAACATGTAGTCCAAAGTACCATTACACAGTATTTTCAAATAATTCATAAACATACTTTATTTCGCGAAAAAGAATAGTAAAGTCACTTTTAAAATCCTACACCAAAACATTGCTAGTATATTATCAAAACAGGAATTACTAAAAATTACTTTGCAAGAACTTTCTAGGGCCGGTAAGGACCCCGACGTAGTATGTCTGTCTGAGACATTTTTGCGAAGTGGTAGCGAAAAGTTCATAAATATGCACCATTATGAAGTTGCTACGGCATTTTGCAGAGATAAACAGAGAGGTGGAACCTGCATTTTAGTTAAACGAAATATAATTTATAAGGAACTAACTGTGGCGTATGCCACACAAAAGACTTTTGAGGTGTGAAGTATTGAAGTACCGCTACACAAATTATTAGTACTGTGTTTCTATAGAACACCAACTTGGGATCCAAACATCTTTCTTGGAAAGTTGGATAAGTTACTGCACGAGCTTCTACGGAATTACGCACATAATACCAAAATTGTTCTAACAGGTGACTTTAATATCAATACGCTGAAGCAAGGAAAAATTACAAACTACCTAAGTGATTTATGCTTGAATTATGACATGCAAATGCACATAAAAGTACCAACTCGGAAAGCGTCTTGCATTGACCATATTATAAGCAACGTAAAAGATGCAGAAGCTACGGTACTGCCTCTGTATCTCTCTGACCATGATACGGCACAGTTAATAGGTATTTCAGTCCTTAAGAAAAGTTCTCAATCAAAGTCATACACTATACAAAGGAAAGGTTATTGTGCTGACAACGTGATGAAATTCAAAGAGTGCTTGAATTGTAAAATTTGGCACGATATATACAAAGACAAGAATCCAAATAACGCGTTTAATAACTTCCATGATTTGTTATGTATGTTCTACAAACTATGCTTTCCAGTAATAAATGTAAAAATTAGTAATATTAATAAAAACAAGCAAAACTGGATCAGCAAAGGACTTAAAACTAGCTGTAAAACAAAAAGATAATTGGAATCTGGAAGAGCGGTGCTTCCCAAAACTAGTAACTATCTGCTCAAACGGAAGCTCCGGCCACAGTTAAGTTTATGTAGACTGAGTTGATGAATAAAGATTTATTTATTTATTATTTATTATTGCGGTTCACATACTACAGTAATAAGACAGCGAAAAATAAGAATAAATATATAGTCTATTCCAATTTATTAAGAAAATGTATTAACTATTAAAAAAAATGCTAATATAAAGTATATTAATAACAGCAGAAACAAATGTCGAGCGACATGGTCAGTAATTAAGAATGAAATCGGTTGCTCAAATTCTGGCGATAATATCTCCGAGTTAAAAATCAACAATAAAAAATTGACTAATCCTTTTGATATAGCTTCAGCATTTAATGATCACTTTATTAATTTGACTAATAATAATACAACTTTGGAATCGACTAATAATCATAGTGGTAATGGTAATTATGGTGATAATAATAATACATTAACGTCAAATAATCTACCGTGTAAAACAGTACCAAATTCAATGTTTTTATATCCCGTGTCCGAAGAAGAGGTAAAAAAAGAAATTATGTCATTAAATAACACCACAGCTGAAGGCTTCGACGGAATAGCTACTAGCATGATCAAGAGGTGTAGTGATGAATTAGTCCCTATACTGACGTATTTGATCAATCTGTCGTTTTCAGCAGGCACATTTCCAGATCTGCTAAAACAATCGATCATCAAACCGCTATTCAAAAAGGGAAAAAAGGATGACATGAATAACTATCGTCCAATTACAAAAGTGTTTGAAAAATGTATGAATAAAAAAATTCTAAGTTACTGCAACACATTTAATATCTTAAAAAATGAACAATTTGGCTTTCAAAAAGAAAAATCCACGACATTAGCAATTTTTAGTTTCGTAGATTCAGTACTAACAAGCATTAATGACGGTTACCTGACCACGGGGCTTTTTTTCGACCTTTCAAAGGCCTTTGACTTTGTTGATCACAACATTTTGTTATCAAAACTGGAAAAGGTTGGAGTGAGAGGACCCACTCTGCAGTGGATAGCTTCCTACATATCTAATAGAAAGCAGAGAGTTGTGGTTAATAGTATAATCAAAGACATTTTAGTACCCTGTGCATCTAGTTTTAAAACTAGCACATGTGGTATACCTCAGGGTAGTGTATTGGGTCCCCTATTGTTTATACTTTACATAAATGACATTACAGAAGCCACAATCCATAACTGTATATTATATGCTGATGATATCTCAATTATAGTAAAATCAAAGAAAAATATAATTAACTCGATAGGCAACCACGAAATTGAAATTAATAATACCATTGACAACATCATTAAATGGTTAGAATCAAACAACTTGAAGTTGAACTTAGAGAAATCAACATTTTTACAGTTTAAAAAATCAAAGCATAACAAGTACAATTTTAAACTTAATATTGAGAAAATAAAAGAAACAACACATACTAAATTCCTCGGTGTAACTATTGACCAGGACTTAAGCTGGAAACCACATGTCGATAACTTGTGTAAGCGGAATAATAGTTTTGTATATGCTCTGAATAAAATGAGGAAAATAAACAACATTCAAACAGTTCTCACTACTTATCACGCGTACATAGCATCAATGTTGCGTTATGGTTTAATAGTGTGGGGTAATGGATCTGACAGAAACAGACCATTTGTGGCTCAAAAAAGGTGCATTAGAGCAATGTGTGGGATTCCGCCGGGCGAATCATGCAGAAAGTCTTTTATGAGTCTTGGCTTACTACCATTACCTGCACTGTATATATTTGAGATTTGTTGCTTTGTAAAAAGATATAATAACTTGTTTTTAAAAGCTAGAGATATAAACACAAGACTCAAAAGAAATCCTGAGAGACTTGTTATGAAGGCTATTCCAAAATCAGACATATATAGGCAAAATGGCGCAGCCATGTGTGTAAGACTTTATAACAAGATTCCTAATACCATAACACAACTGCATTTTACTTTATTTAAGTCGAAATTATACAAATGGCTGGTTGATCAAAAAATCTATGACATAAAAAAACTATTAAACATTAATACTAATTAGGAAATGTCTTCCACCGTTTATGTTATTATTGTAATGATATTATTTTTGTTATTCTATAATGTTTTTTATTTTAATTGCTGTAATGGTTTGGAAATTAAATTTAATTGATTTTGAATGAGATTTTTGTAGAAATTTAATTTAATTGTAGTGTTATCGTTTAATGTAAAATATTTAAAAATTTGCATGCAATACAAATTGCAAAACATGTGGACATACTTATATCTGTTACAACAATGAATACCGTGTTTTAAGCAAATAAAGATTTTTTTTATTTTATTTATTTATTTATTTATGTTCCGAATTAAAGGATACTAGATCCAAAATATCCATTGAAACATGAAACAAAAATTTCTATTTTTTTTTTCTTTTCTAATCTTCAGTTTCGGCAATACTTGCGTGATACCCTCGGTATTTAGTTTATATGGCTGCCGTGGCAATCGTGCAAGACGTATTTTTATATTTATTTAAACTTTTGCAACATTATAATACTACATGGCTGACTTAATGCCTGAGGCATTCTCTACCAGTCAACTATAGGATGGTGCAGAGATTAACATAGTGGG
The DNA here is from genome assembly GCA_963921215.1 of Scoparia ambigualis. Classification (NCBI taxonomy): domain Eukaryota; kingdom Metazoa; phylum Arthropoda; class Insecta; order Lepidoptera; family Crambidae; genus Scoparia; species Scoparia ambigualis. Next base: position 57,805,518 of record OY992502.1, on the reverse strand, counting down.
TCCAATTATTTGCGGTAACAAAAAGTGGAAGCGTGAATATAATTTTTACTTGTAAATAACATACTAAAATAAAAATACATATACAAATGAACAAATACATAAACACTTATACAAATATATAAATATACCTACATATACTACATAATCCTACTAATATTATAAACGCGAAAGTTTGTAAGTATGGACGGATGTTTGTTACTCTTACACGTAAAAACTACTGAATGGATTTGGATAAAATTCGGCATACAGATAGTTTATAACCTGGATTAACACATAGGATACTTTTTGTCCCGATATTCCTACGGGAACGAGAACCACGCGGGTGTAACCGCAAACGGCCGCTTGTATATAATAGATAGGACGTTACTGAGATGATTCCGCCATGGTTTTATCAAACAGGACAACAATCATTAAACAATTAAACGTATGCTCGTTTGCTGGCTCATTCACATAAAAAACATGGTATCAATCAAAATGTGCTTGATTACAAACGGATACACTTGGTTTCAATGCTCAAGCGAAAGCTGCTTTCAATAAAGCGAGCTTTCTTCTTAATTCAGCTATATAGCTGTATGTATATCATTAAACAGTTAGCCAACATATTGTGATATTGTATACAGTTTTAAACTTTCGCATTCCACTATACACAAATATCACTTACTATCGCTCACGTATTGACTGACCACAACCGGTTCAATTGTCGAAACGTCGGGTATAAAATATATGCTTATGATGGCTTTACTAAGTAGTTTTGCGTTAAACGCCGTTTAAATATTTGTGTATTACGAGTATTGTAAGACTTACATTTTCTCCTTGAAAGCCTCACGACAATAACTTAACAGTGAAGAAACCTATCCAATCTGTCAAGCTTCATTGACGACATCAAGTGCTGTACCAACCCACTATGATAACGACATAGTAATATCAGTAGGTGAACTGTCCTTAATAACTTTTGTGAAGAAAGCTCTTCATGTTCTTAATTTTTCGGTTGAATAACTTTCGAATGAAGGTCTCGATGGACGTCATAAAGGACCTGAGTCTGGACTTAGGATAGGGTTGGATGGTGCCGTACTTTGATATTACTATTAGGGTCGCTTTAGTGGTAGTTTAGAGAAAATTGCCAAATGAGATTTTTGAGATCAACAACCCTAGCATTAGACATAAGGTGACTAATCCAATACCCCTTAAAGGAATCGATGTCAAAGATGACGGCTTTTGTTCTGCAGTGGTACAGTTTATGGCTAATAACTATTACATTGGTTGAAGTTTGATGGTTATGCCTGAACTGATAGGTCAGGTCCTAGGGTGCAGGTTCGAATACTGATCATGGACGTTTCTTCAACACTTAATCCAAATTATAATTTAATTATAATAAACCCATATTTTTACAAAATTGTAATTTTAAAAAAACACCGTGTTATTTCATTTCACCGCTCACTTCTCTCATGTTGTACGGGTACACCTTAATGTAGAATGGATATTTATAGACCATACACATGAATAAATGGAAGCATTGTGAGCTTTTATGAACGGCCCGCGTTACATAATCTGCCAAAGGTATAGCCACATTGTTACGAGCCATCAACGATATTGACCACAAATCTATATTATATTATTTCGTTAAGGCGATGTGTGCAATAAAAAAAATACGATGTGTCGGAATATAGCGATACGCATATCCATTATATAATGTATATGTATGTAATGTATATCCATGTATATGTATCTAGGAAAATGATGTAAATAGGGATTTGATCAAATCCTTATGAGATTTCCCTCTCTCCCTGAAGTATTTTTTTCCTAGTGATTATTTAATCATTTCACTAAATCACTTTGGCGATTTGATAAAAATCACTGAATTCTGTTAGGAAAGTGACCCTACAAAGTTGTAGTTTTATCATCCTTCGTGATTTGATTAAATTCGTTACAGGTATGATACTTTAATATTAACAACAAATCTACTACCAGTTCGGATTTTGGGAGAGCCCTCAAGTGCGAAGAAATTGGCAAGAAACTCAGAAGGCTTTTTTCTGTCCATATAGTAACAATTCGTGGATACGCGGAACCCTCTCATTCGTGATCCACAAAATAACAACCCTCAAGAGTGATGGGATTTGTTCATACTCCACGGCTTAAGGAACCATAAGTCTCTAGGCCGGTAACACTGTAAAGTTCAACATCAAATTCATTCCAAAATAACAGCTACCCCTTAACACATTTTACGATATACTCATAAAATATTGCAAGATCCCCCCACAACATAAGCACTGATATGTATCGAATCTGATCATCGCATCTGTGAGGTAAGCTTTTTTAACTATAAATATTTTATAACATGACTGCACCATGACTGGAATACAAGTCAACCTTCAAATTTTGAAGGAATTTTGCCTCTGATATTGAATTTGCTTTAAAGTACATGTCCATGGAAATTAGGCGACTAATGTATATATATTGAAAAAAGACGAGGTATAATAATGACGATAAACATAACAAGGTCAAAGTATATAAATGTCGAGTAATAATAACGACGACATAAAAAAATGACGAAGAATAATAATGTCGAAAAGGAATTAAGACGAGGAGGTATAATAACGCCGATTTTCAAACATAAAAAAGTAGAAGTGTAAAATTGTCGAGTAATAATAACGACTAAGTATAATAATGCCGAGCAATAATAACGACGAAGGATAGGTACCGTATGTATCGTAAAGTCTTCCAAAACATTTATTTTTCACAGTCAATATTAGTGTTTGTGTATCGTTGTTCTTCATCGTTCCTTGTATTACAGGTGGCTTAAAATATACATATTATCTCAAAGGGTTAGTCGCAAAGGCAGTCTCCTACCATAGTCCACTTTATTTTAAACCTCTTGTACTGATTACAAGTCTTTATGGTTCCGTAGCCAAATGGCAAAAAACGGAACCCTTATGGATTCGTCATGTCTGTCTGTCCGTCCGTATGTCACAGCCACTTTTTTCTGAAACTGTAAGAACTTATACTGTTGAAACTTGGTAAGTAGATGTATTCTGTGAACCACATTAAGATTTTCACACAAAAATAGGAAAAAACAATAAATTTTGGGGGTTCCCCATACCTACTTAGAACTGAAACTCCAAATTTTTTTTCATCTTACCCTTCCGCGTGAGGTATTTATGGATAGGTCTTCAAAAATGATATTGAGGTTTCTAAGATAATTTTTTTCTAAACTGAATAGTTTGAGCGAGAGACACTTCCAAAGTGGTAAAATGTGTGTAGGACACACCCTGTAACTTCTAAAATAAGACAATGATAAAACTAAAAAAAAATATATGATGTACATTACCATGCAAACTTCCACTGAAAATTGGTTTGAACGAGATCTAGTAAGTAGTTTTTTAAATACGTCATAAATTAATTAATTTAAAAAATACACTATTATTAAAACATCGATCAAAGTTACAACGAACTACAAGAACTTTTATATGATATTACTTGCTGCTACGAAACCCTTCATGGGCGAGTCCGGCTCGCACTTGGCCGGTTTTTTTTTACTGGTACGTAGTATGTTTCGACCGATCTGATGCTTTGTGTACCTACTGTTCTTTTTATATTGTTCTTAAATTATATTGTTATTTTATATTGTTATATTATATTGTTATATTATATTATACATACTGTATGTTAACCAAAACTATTTTGATTATACACAAACATGTTGCAACGAAGCATAAAACTCGTAAAGAGCTTACAAAAACAATTTGCCCGCTAAACAAGCTGATAACAATTGTTTCGCAAAAGAATTTCACTAAAAACACACTATCGGTCGAGCTCAAAACAAGAACAATATAAAGCGAATGTAAATACCGTCGAAGTTTCGCACTAACGTCGGTAGGGAACTGATAACAGGAAAAGTTGAACTTCTATTGAGTGCGGCACGGGTCTGGAATCTTAGCAAGCTACTTATAAAGTTAGTAACAAATGTATTGCAATGACAATTGAATCGGCTGGAAACGACAAAGATGTTACAAAACATTGGATTTAGGATGGTGAAATGACATCATTAACCAACATAATTGACATAAAGATAACTTCGTAATTTGATTATATGCGTTAAAAACGCTTAAATATCTATAATTCTGTCTTATCTAAGTCTGTCGCCATAACAACGATGTTTATAACATTGTTGTGTTCCGGCAGTTTTAGATAAAATAGCCAGTTCCTCAGTGATCGGGGATTCCGAGTGAAGCGCGCTTCCACCTGGTGAGACACACTTTACCATCAGGTGGAATGAAAGCCAAGCGCTTACCCGTTGTAGAATAAAAAAATAAGAATAAAAAAATATCTTATAATCGCTATCTGTCACTGTCGATGTCTCTTTTAATTCCTTAGAGAAAACTTTGTATTTATTTATGTAAGTTCGTTAATTATGTACTAATAAATCAAATCAAATCAAATCAAATCAATATCTCTTTATTCAGTAAACTTAGAATAAGCATTTTGAATCGTCAAAAGTTAAAGGATGGACGGGCACCCGCCCACCCACCCCGCCCATTCAGGAAGTCTTTTAACTGTGGAGAAGAACGGGCGCAAGAAACTCCACAGGTTTATAATAATATAGAAGTAACGACATTTACAAAACAATATGTCGTTACCAAATCATACAACATACAATTAAACAAATTATGAGCGTCAATACAAGTTGGAACATGCCCTCCCTGTCATAGAAGGACATTTTCCATTACAACAAAAAAAACCATTTATATAATAATTTATATTCAAGTATGTACGTGTATTTGTGTGTGTATATAAGTATATGTATAATTTATGTATAAGTTATACATAAGTATAACTAATATCAGTGTCAGCAAATTCTGGTAATGATATTTGTAACCTTTATGCAATGTATTTCAAACGACTTTTCTCTCCAATTCTAATAGTCCTAATAACAATAACTCATCACCTGCGAGGACAGCTTCCCCTAATCAGGCGCATGCTATCGGCGATATAATCATTGACCCGGAGACTGTCTATAATATAATTAAGTCACTTGATTTATCTAAGGGTGCTGGACCAGACAGCATACCACCTTTAATGATCGTGAACTGTGCTAAGGAATTGACTGAACCTCTTACGATACTGTTCCAACGGTCTCTTTCGGAAGGATTTGTCCCTTTAATATGGAAATCAGCATTTGTGACTCCTATTCACAAAAGTGGGGATAAAAGCAAGGTGAATAACTATCGCCCAATCTCTAAATTGAGTATATTCGCGAAGGTTATAGAGCGTCTTGTTTACACACAGGTTTACAGCTCATTATCGAACACTTTCATTGCCGAGCAACACGGTTTTCTTAAAAACCGTTCCACTACCTCTAACCTATTAGCTTTTACCGAATATGTTTCATCTGGTATGGAGTGTCAGGGCCAAGTCGACACCATCTTTACTGACTACAGCAAAGCATTCGATCGAATAGACCATAAATTACTTTTACAAAAGCTTCTCGACGCGGGGATTCACGGAAATTTGTATAGATGGTTTTCTTCATATATACGAGTATATAACAGAACCCAGGCAGTAGCCTTAAATGGTTACACTTCTAATTGGAATATTATCCCTTCTGGTGTCCCCCAGGGATCCCTGATCGGGCCATTTCTGTTTAACCTCTTCATAAACGATATCAGCTCCTGTTTCATCCACTCACGCTTTTTGTTGTATGCAGATGACATGAAAATATTTAAACATATTCCACGATTATCACCTCCTGCAACAGGATCTTGATAGTCTAGAAAAGTATTGTATTGATAATAAGTTAGACCTGAATATCTCCAAATGCTACCATATCACATTTAGTCGTAAACCTGTAACTAAATTATAAATACATACTTAAAGGGCATGAGCTTAAGAAAGTCAACGAGGTTCGAGATCTTGGTGTAATTCACGATAGTAAATTGACATACGAAAAGCACGTAGATCACATAGCCAAAAAAGCTTATCAATATTTAGGCTTTATTATTAGATCTTGCTTTCAGTTTCCCAGTATAAAAATTGCCAAAGTCTTGTACTGCTCGTATGTGCGTAGTAACCTCGAATACTGTTCGCAGATTTGGAACCCACAGTATGGAATCTACATCAATAGATTAGAGATTATTCAACGTAAATTACTTAGATATTTGCAATTTAGATGCAAAGAAAAAGAGAGTGATTATGCTGCGAGGTGTAGGAAACAGCATATGTTACCTCTCGTATATAGACGAGAAATGACGGATGTTGTGACCCTTGTAAAACTAGCACAGTCTATTATAGATTCCCCACATCTTCTATCTTTGATAAATTTTAGAGTACCCAATAAATATACAAGGCATCGTGGTAGCCTATTTGTCCCCTTTTGTAACACCAACTATAGAAAAAATTCGTTTTTCATTAGATCCGCTAATAGCTTTAATAAACTGGTTGATGACACTTCGCTCGATATTTTTAATTGTAAGCCTAACAAATTTAAACAGGTTCTAAGCAATAATTGGTTTGATGTGGTTCCTTAATCCTTAATTCTTAATTGGATTGTCCATATTTGTTTTTTATTTATTTTTTTCTTTCTTTTGGTTTCTAAATTATATATTCATATAGATGAGAGAGAACCTACTGTTTACTTAGTTAGCTTAGTTAAGCTTAAACCTAAGTTGTAAGTTAAGATCATAGGATAACAAATAAGCACACAAGTGTCTATATGCGAAAACAAATTAATTGTGTATATTTTTATTATGTTACATATGCTCTTAGTTATACTCATACTGTATGTTTTCCAAATAAAATAAAATAAAATAAAATAAAATATAATATACTGGTCTATCTACCTATATAAAACCACCATAACGCTATTTCATTTTTAACTATTTCTTCTATCTAGTGCAACATGGTTGCATGGAAGAAATCGCTTTTAAGTGAAAAGGCCGCCAATTGTATGTATTATGTGTTTCTGTGGTGTACAATAAAGCATATTTTATCTTTATGATAACGAAATGTAGGAAAAAATGTCTACCTCAGATGGGAAAGATTACTTTTTAGGATAAAGATAACTTTTTACTATTTTTTAAGCGTTATTAAATATCTCGGTGGATAGCTACGAAGTTCTTTCGGCAGCCGCTAATTCAGCTGTTAACCAAATTGCTGGATGAGCAGCCAAATTAAAAACATCTCGAGCTCCTTCGTGCTTCAGAAGGCACGTGAAACCGTTGGTCCTGGTTGTTGTCAGTCAACATTGAGACGTTAACAGGTTTATGTTGATAATGATGAGGATTATGTCCAATGCGATGGGCTCACCACTTGTCATGCTGAGCACATGTGCAGTTGCTATTTGGTGAAATGTGGATAATGGTAGAGGACTGCTTTTGCAGTCCTCATTGTCTAGTCTCTGACTAACCCATCGGGGATAATTGTCGTGATTATTATGCGTAATGTATGTATAATATCCGAGAAAGGTCCAAGATATCCAAGATATGTGTAGGTTAGAGCCATCCTTTTACTGTTATCTGTTTTGTAACAATGCATCGCGCTTAAGGATTCCGGGTGTGCGAGCCCGAACGTGACTAGAGGCGCCAGTGCCTTCTGGTACAGCTGTTACCTTTAACAGCACCAGCTCCGTTGCAAAATGCATATTGGCGTCAGTAAGGAGCGCAGAGATATTGCGCTTACGAACGAATGTTACAAATGCAAATGTGTGATTGTCCTTTTTGTTTATCGTAATGGGGCAACAGATTGACAGTTTTTTTTTAATAAGCTAGGAGATTTAACCTGGGTGTTCTAAATCTCTGACTGGTAGTCTAACCATTCGACCATAAAAACGATTGTTAAAAATAATATTCACTTTAATGATAATCACGTCTTTGCACAGCGTAATTAAAAATTAAACTAAAAAAAACTTTATTTACTTTCATAAAATTGTAAGTACCTAAGTAACTAAACAAAAATACAGATAAATTATAACAAACTTAAACAATAACACTGAGGTAAAAATAATATAAAATTTTAAAATAAAATAATATCTTTATGAGATCTAGCATTTTAAAGTCTAAAAACAACTAACTGCTATCGATCACTCAACATTTGAACGCAACTGGGATTACAACGCTACAATAAATTCAAATTTAATTGCTCAACTTCACTCTATCTCCCGCCACTAATCTTCAGAGAACATGCGTTCCCAAATCACATTGGCAGATAGACCCTTAAATCTCTAATTGGGTTGTTGGGTGTTAACGACCCGCTATCTTACGACAGCCGAAATTACTTCGACGTACCGAAACAGAATTACTTCTTCTGTTTTGGTAACAATTCATTTAGCGGTGTTATCGACGTTTTCTAGATAAGGTGTGTCGTTTTATGGATCGCGTGCGTTTTACGGTTACGGAGGATAAAGAAAATGGCCATTCAAATACAGGTATTCAAAATTTGGGTGCCCGTTGCTAGGCCAAAGTATTTTTATTAAACTAAAGGACTACAACTAATATTATTCGTAGTAAGTTAAGAGGCAAGTAGAGAACGGCTAGGTTTTCTGTTAGCCCCTGTATTACTGTTTACGAAAAATAATCAAAATAAAATCAAAATTTTCCATCGTTGGCTTATTCAATGAATCGTCCGTATTGACCATTATTGAATAGCTAGATGGAAGTCGACTACATAAATTTCGGTATTTTAACAGAGGACTACAATAAATACAGTCATGTATTTTTCATGATACTTAATAAAAACTAATAAACATTATTCGTTCGATGAAAACTGTAGTTTGATGGCACAGGGGGACCCTTTTTTTCACTATAGGTTAGCAATTAGCGTTCATCTCACCTCTTACCATCAGTAAGTAATGATAGGGTCGAAGGTGGAAGCGCGCTTCACCCGAAATCCTCAACTACTGAAGAACTGGCTATATCTCTAAACTATCAGAACACAACAATGCATTAATATTAATAACGCCATCATAAGGAAAAGAACTCCATGCTCACCAGGCTCAGCTCGAGCACAAGCAGTCTCCTGAGTGTGTTTAAAGACCGGTGGGACACCACGCTGCTGTGACACTGGGTGAAGCTCCACACCGGATAGTAGTGTTATAACTGTTGCTACTTTTTTGTTTTAACCTCTCAGTCTTAGAAACGAAATGTCTAAAAATTTTGACAGCAGGTGCGATTTGGCGGAAATTTAAATTTGCGGAAATGGAAAAAAAGAATCGAACGCTGTTCATGTTAAATTTTGCGTTCACGATGCATAAAATGTACCACAGAACCGAAATAATCGACCTTGTTCATACTAAAGTAGTCTCTAAGTGTATCAAGACACGGTACAAAGTCAAGTAGAGAGCGCGGCCAGCGTGGCCATATAATATGACCGCTTGGGGCTTGAGGGGTTTTATTTTTTCTATATAGATACAAACATTAACATACAAGTATTAATAATTTACTAACACTATGGAAACCTGTTTCCTGAAATAAATTACTTGAATTGAATTTAACTAGCATTGTTTTTTTGGCGCCATACGTTAAATAAGATCGTGGTAGCTAGCCAGGCCAAGCCAAATACACAAAGATGTACCACTGCTGGTCATCGAACCCGGAACCTCTGGATCTAAGACCGGTAGCTGAGCTACTAGACCACAAATGCGGTTAAAAGTACATCTATTTTTTCAGGATAATGACAAAAAAACTTAACATTATTTGCATGTTTAAAACGTAGTTCGATGACACAGAAGGAGTTTTATAGCGCACTTAATAGTTCTTAAATAATACATACATATAATCACGACTATTATCCCCGAAGGGTTAGTCAGAGACCCTACTCTGAGTGAGGATAACAGAAGCAGTCCTCTACCATAGTCCACTTTTCACCAAATAGACTGCACGTGTGCTCAGCGTGACAGGTTGTGAGCCCATCGCCGCTCTATGCTATTATTCCGTATCTATTGTTCCGTTAGTCGCCTTTTACGACACTCAAGGGAAGGGAGGGAGCGGTAGTATTCTTTCACCGCTACGCCACATGGATACCCAAACTCCTCGCAAAAGAAGGCTCTTGCGAGGAGTTTGGTACCTACTTACTGTAGTCTGTAAGGACATAATGACTACAGTAAGTAAGTAATGGTTAACAGTTCATAAATAAAACTATTTTTCATCCCCCCATCTCGGAAAGAGTATTTTTACTCTTCGATATCTGAGTGCAAAAGCCGTTTTTATCCGCTAGAGAATAAAGTAAATTGAATTTAGAACATCGTGTGCACCAAGTTTGTGAATTCAAAACACCATTAAACCTATTTACTTCTCCCTCCATAGTGCCGAATTTATCATTCAACCTTTTTAAATTGTTAAAAACTCAGACTCGGAACCTTTTTGGTGTACCTACTTTTTTAATTTGGTTGGTAATTTCCTCGTTGAGGTGGGATGAAAAGTTACGTGTTGCACTCGAGTGCAAAGATTTTTCACCTCGTGCTCTTTTGATTCCCTCGGTAACGCTCAGGATTCTAATTTTTGAATCACTCGCTGCGCTCGTGATTCAATTTTAGAATCCTTCGCTTGCTCTGTCATCAAAATTGAGCACGCGGTTAAAAAGCAAGTTTGCACTCTTGTATAACAAATAACTATTAAAATAATCTACGTGCTCAGGAGGCAGCTCTTCCTAAGTAAGGCAGCTTGCCCGGTTGTTGCCGCATAGACGTTATTAAAACCCACTAACACACATTAGGGTGAGTCGGGGTTTGCTTTGTATGGGTTCAAATCCCGGTAGGGGCAAATGTTTGTGTGGTGAGCACGAGCATTTGTGCAGTCATGGATGCTTATTAGTACTTATGTATGTTTATCCGTGATACAGTCACCATAGTTCGGGCTATGCTTAGTTTGGGGCTGAATGATTGGTGTGACAGTTGAGAAATTTATTTATTTATTTTAATTTATTATCCCCTAAGGGTTAGTTAGAGACTAGGCAATGAGGACAGCAAAAGCAGTTCTCTACCATAGTCCACTTTTCACCAAAAAGCGAATGCACATGTGCTCAACGTGACAAGTGGTTAGCCCATCACCGCTCTATGCTAATGGATGTATATGTAGTCTTTAGTCCGTTAGTCGCCTTTTACGAAACCCAAGGGATTCACCGCTACGTGACACGGTTAATTCGACAAGATTGTAAAGATAACCCGAAAATATGTAATGTGCTCTACTAAGCTTTGAAAGCCCTTTTTATTCAATTGGTCGGTTAACGTATAGTCGATATGACTTTTTATTTACCGACTTCTTATTAAACTGCTAATTCTATTTAATTGTACTTGCGCACTTCCACTTTCTCTTTCTTGGGTCCTATAACCAAAGGTTGTCTGGAAGAGATCGCTTTTAGCGATAAGACCGCCTTTGCTCATACTAGATTTTAGTTTTGTATTGTAAAATTGTTCCACATGTATGTGCAATAAAGAATTTATCTATCTATTTATCTATCTAAACTGCTGTGATTTTCATAAACGCAAAAATGCTAAGCAATATTCCTACCGAACGCTAGCAGTTGAGTATCTTTCAGATAATGGCTTGCACTTGCGCCTTTCCATTGCAAAAGCGAAACCATTTTCACCGTCATTGAATCCGAGTGAAAGATAAAACGATGGCTTTACGGTTACCGATTTGGCGCAAATGTGTCGCGATTCAGTTGTTCTGCGTACATATATTTGTACACAATACATAACCACGACTATTATCCCCAAAGGACATCCTTTGGGTAGTCTCTGACTAATCAGAGACTAGGCAATGATTACCGCAAAAGCAGTCCTCTACCATAGTCCACTTTTCACCAAATAGACTGCACATATTATGCTCAGCGTGGCAGGTAATAAGCCCATCGCCGCTTTATGCTGTTAGATGTATGTGCAGTCTTTAGTCCGTTAGTCGCCTTTTAGGACACCCAAGGTATGAGAGTGGGTGGTAGTATTCTTTCACCGCTACGTGACACGGTTATATGGTATACAGGTAATATTTGACTTTTTATTTACCGCAATGATTTTCTTAAACGCAAAATGCTAAGCAATATTTCTTTTTAACCCGTCCAGTTGTTATTACCAGTTGAGTATATTTCAGATAATTGTTTGCACTTGCGCCTTTTCATTGCAAAAGCGAAACCATTTTCACCATCATTGATTCCGCGCGAGAGATAAAACGATGGCTTTACGGTTAACGATTTGGCGCAAATATGTCGCGATTCAATTGTTCTACAGCGATATTTATACAAATACTAGCGCCCGCTCGCTGTTGCACCCGCGTGGTTCCCATTACCGTGGGAATATCGGGATAAAAAGTGTCCTATGTGTTAATACAGGTTATAAAATATCTGTATGCCGAATTTCATCTAAATCCATTTAGTAGTTTTTACGTGAAAGAGTAACAAACATCCATCCATACTTACAAACTTTCGCGTTTATAATATTAGTAGGATGTGACAGAGTCTTTTTGAGCCTGTTCCACTATCTTCAAGTAAGCTCCCAATAATCTTTGCTTGACACTTCATACAAAACTATTATTTTGCAGAACGCACTCTTAATAAAATGACCTGACTTAAACTTTTGTTTCTTTTAAATTAAGTTGTAAGTTCCGCGTTATAAATTCGGTGTAAATCAAAATTTTGAGTTCGTTCTCTAATTTACCAAGACAGTGTTTACTAATCGGACATTGTGGAACAGTATTTAGGTAAATCAAAATTTTGAGTTCGGTCTCTAATTTACCAAGACAGTAAGTATTTAGTAATCGGACATTGTGAATCAGGCCCTAAATGAATAGTCATATTAATAGTCTTACTTGTTTAACGAAGGTATATTGGATAAATTAATCTGATAGTGACATTTACTAAGATCTTATTCCAGAAACAAACAAAACCACACATCACTAATTTTCAATGTTTGCCAGTGTTTGTCAAGCTTTACGAGTATATTACCCGTAGTTTTTTATGAACTAGGCATTGAATTTAGTTTTTTTTACCACCACCGCACAACTAAATTAGTGTATCAAATGTTTTATGTCACAATAAGCCAAATCTCTTTTGGTTTTTTATTATTCTACCAGAAGATTTGTTTGTAGGTACCCTGTATGCAGAAACCTAAGTAAGCTATATCACTAAACCTTAACTTTGTATAGACTTCCACAGCAATAGCCGATGCAATAAGCTTAGATTAGCCGTTCAAACGCAGACCTTCTTGGAAATTCTGGCAAATGCCCAAAAGCCAAGTGTGTCGACGCCAGTGATATGAGCAGACGCTTATTTAGCATTTTACACTAACAGCATAATTTTACTGAGGCGCCTCGACTAGCTCTTACGTTTAGGAAGACCTACAACGTCGTTAGTAACAGTGCCCTTCAAATAAATGCTGATAACCAAGTTTTAAATCAGTATATTAGACGTCCGTTAGTTAAAAGACGTCGTGAATAGGTTTTTAGCCCAAAAAATATACGATTCAAAAGCACTTTAGAAGAAGTTTACTTGAATAACTGATTTTTGAGTTTGAGTGTATTAACTCGTGTTAAGTTTCTGCTTTCAGCAACTAGTTTGAGAACCTCATGTTATGTCTGTGGAAATACAATTAAATTACGTACGTAATACGACGCACCCGCATACCTACAGGTTCACAGCTACCAGACAACTAATATTCTGAGTAGCTAGTGAGCTAGGGTGTAACACAGGAATACTTACCTTTTGTTGCATTTTAACGCAGAAATTATACGAGTAGAGGTTTTTATATTCACTACAGATAAGCACTTGGCCTTCACCTCACCTGATGGTGAGTGATGATAAGGACAAAGGTGGAAGGGCGCTTCACCAGGAATCCTCAATCTCTGAGGAACTGGCTATCTTAAAAGACTGCACATACATCTAATAGCATAAAGTGGCGATGAGCTCACCACCTGTCACGCTAAACACATGTCCAGTCGCTATTTGGTGAAAAATGGATTATGGCAGAGGATTGCTTAGTAATTTGTAAAAATATATGTCTTTTTAAAATTTTATGACTTGGTGATGACATTGTAATTTTCTAACATAGAGGGAGAAAAAAGTAAGGCCTCCTGAGTTTCTTGCCAGCTTCTTCTCAGTCGAAGGCTCTCCCAAAATCCGAACTGGCGGTAGATTAGTTAGGTAGGTAGATTAGGTAGGTAGGTAGTTATGTTAGTTGATAAAACATAACTACTGTTAGTTAACTTTTTTTTTATACAATGTGATAGGGGTGGTACTTCTAACCCGTCAAGGCTAAGTACTACATCTAAATTCATCGACAAAAATAATAATATGGGGTCCTACCCCGTTCCCCTATAATTTATGACCCTTTTTACATTATGCGATATCAAAGGTTTCATACGTCGGAGAAACATGAAAAAAATGGTAAACGGTAGCTAATGACACTAGCTAACTAATAAATTACTTTGTTTTGTATGTTTGAGATTATTTTGGTGAGAAAAAAATAATTAATTAATTATTTTGTGATTTAAAATCACTTTTTTATAAGTCCATATTATTTTTTTACAATGAATTTCGATGTAGTACTTAGCCTTAACAGGTTAGAAGTACCACCCCTAACACATTGTATACCTACTAATTTTTTGACGGCATTAAGTACCTGGAAAGGTTTATTTTTTTTCTATACTAATACCTCCGTTATGATGACCAGAGCCATTCTGTACTTGTTATATTCTCTTTCATTCCAGTTCTCGCTTTTATACCTCTCGTACTTACATTCCTCATACTACATTTGCATACATCACGCTTTTGCTCTTTTTGCGGTTGGGATTACCGCCGACACCTATGCTTGTCCAGGTCTAGTTTTCTATTCTTAATTATATTGTTTATTTATTTTAGATATATTAGAACATTACGGAAAAATTAGTTTGTTCAGACACTTGTTTCTGTTTTACAGTTTTCTTTTAAATTTTCTTACTTACTTACTTAAGCTTTATTTTCTTAATCTATTACATTTTTTTATTACGCTAATACATTTGCTTATTCTATTTCTATTTGGTTCTATTTCTTGGACTATTACATTAAATTTGCTTACATACAATTATTGTTTAACTTTTCTTTTTAAATTCCTTCTTATTTTTTATGCCTTATATATAAGATGACTGCTAGAAACCGCAAGAAACTTCAAGGGCTGGTCAGGTCAAGTGTTTTAAACATGACAAAAAGGAATTAGTGTTTTTTTTCAATATCATATCATATTCAATTGCAATATCATAAGAAAAAAAAAATGAAAACAATAAAACATAACGATTATTTACAACGCGCGGGTAAGGGGTTGAAGCCTTCGCGTCAAAAATGACAAAAAAGAAATTAGTTTTTTCATTTTTAATTAAATAATTAATTTTGTGAATTTTAATTGGATAGTCTTTTAGTATCTAATTTATTTTAAAGCAATAAAATAAGAAAAATAAAATGAAAACAATTGTAAATATTTTTTTTACAACGTGCCGGCAATGGCCGGCCGGCCATTGACCCGTCAACGTAGGTACTGACGCGGACGGGTTAACAGACGGCCGGCCATTGACCCGTCAACGTAGGTACTGACGCGGACGGGTTAACAGACGGCCGGCCATTGACCCGTCAACGTAGGTACTGACGCGAAGGCTTCAACCCCTTACCCGCGCGTTGTAAATAATCGTTATGTTTTATTGTTTTCATTTTTTTTTCTTATGATATTGCAATTGAATATGATATGATATTGAAAAAAAACACTAATTCCTTTTTGTCATGTTTAAAACACTTGACCTGACCAGCCTTTGAACTTTCTTGCGGTTTCAAGCAGTCACCTTATATAATACTTATTTATGCTTCTTTTTATGAATACTATAGGTATATTATTTAACAATTTATATAATTATAGTTTCTTCCTATTTCTTACCTATACTTTTTATTCCTTTTTATGTTTTATTTCTGTTATTTACTACTTTTACTATTTTTGTGTAGTAATCCAAGAATATGTTTCTTTACTTTTTGTCTACGATTATTGCACCGTAATTTTCCGGAGTCAGACTCAGTTCCAAGTGTGCCTGTGTGTTATATCTCTCCCGAGTGTGTATAGAGCACTCGGAAAGGATGTGTGTCACTGTTTCTCGAGTGTCCGCGTCGCATGAGCACGATGGGCTGTCCTTACACTTGAAGCGATACTAGTATTCGAAGAACCCACCGTGCCCCGTGAGTATCTGTGTTGTCGCTTGTGTGTGCATGAGTTTACGTGTAGTTCTGTGTGCCGTGATTGCGTCGGGGAAGAACATTTTTGTGATCTCAGCTGCAGTACCATTTCTGTATCTACTATTCCATTCCTCAAGAGTCTCATTTCGAATGAGACGCTTGACGAATGAGATGGGACACTTATCATAGTCCGGTTTCCTCTTGGACTTCATAGCAGCCTCCTTGGCTAACAGGTCGGCCCTCTCGTTACCCTCCAGCCCAGCGTGTGCCTTTATCCAGAAAGCTCACTTAAGGTTCGCACGCAATTCTACAGCCAGGCAATGGAGGGAGGTTACATCTACGATGGTCTGTAGGGCTGCCATAGAATCGCTGTAAATTCCAAAAGACAACTCCTTTCTACTAAGCACTACCTCTGAGGCTCTGTGTAGTGCCAGGAGCTCAGCTTGATAGACTGTGGCGTATGACGGTAACGCAAACTTGACGGTTTTGGTTTCAGTAGCTCCCTTCCATATGGAAAGGGCCGCCCCCACCTTACCGTGAATCTTGCAACCGTCGGTGTAAATACGGATGTCTGTACTTATGCCTGCGTGTGTGTCGTCTGTTATATGTGTGGTATGGGTAGTGCTGGGTGTGGTAACTCTATTTCCCGATCTCGTAGTTTGGGCCGGGGTATCCCCCTTCTAGCCTTATACATTGCAGCTGCCTCCTTAATACGGAGGTCTAGGGGGAACGTCCCGGTCAGGACTAGAGCCACGTTCAGAGACACCGTTATATAGGCCCTACACATTTTTTGAGCGAAGCCACGTTGTAACACCGCCAACTGTTTCCGCGTCATGATTTTGTCCGCGGCCGTAGACCAGGCTCCAACTGCGTATGTTACCACGAGCTCCGCCGCTGCTACGTAAATACTCCACACCACTTCAGGATTTAACCCCCAGCTCACCCTTGCCGCTCTTAATAGGTTTTTGCAGATATTGGCGGCTTTTCGGCACACATTTGCAACATGGGCGTGAAAAGTTAATTTGTGGTCGATGGTTAGGCATATGATATTAACCTCAATTTGATGTTTAATAACAGTCTATGCCGCCCATGCTGAGGCGGGGGGCGTCATATTTCAGTTTTTTGGTAAACGTTATACAGTTCGTCTTATGTGCTGCGAATCTGAGCTTGTCTTTGGCGCCCCACACCTCAACGTGGGCTAGAATAGGGTTAGCTTGTATGTGAATCTTCTGGTCTGGTTGGTGGTTTCTCTGCGCACCTCCCCCCCAGCGTATCGCACAACAAACTCTCTCTCTCTGACTTATCAAGACCCTCCTGACGTTTAGCGGGAATTTTTCCTTTAAAAAAGTAAATGGTTTATATTGAATAAAGTCAAAAAGTAAAGACTAGTCATTGCCTAGTCCCTGATTAACCCTTCGGGGATAATTGTCGTGATTATACAGGGTCTAACAAAATCAATAAGCAAACGTTTAATGGCGGTATCTCTACATCATTCTAAATACAATGACCAAAATTGGGCTCCAGTTTAATAGTGATTTTTCAAAGTAATGTTTTCTAACAAACTAAATCAATTAAAATAATGCACATCATGAAACATGCTGTATTTTTACTAACATGCACGCAAGCGTCAATAAAAAGATAGCTCAGTGTGCTCCGAGTTTAGTGTGTTCGGCTATCTTTGTGTGCGTGTAGTACAGCTGTACGGGTTTGGAAAGGGTGTATTTTTTGGTGAATTATTATAAGGTTTTGTTGATTATCTCGGTAACGAGCCTGTAGTTTTGGACCAAATTTGGTGAGCACGCACAGTGTGATGTATAGATGCTCCCCTTAAACGTTCGCTTATTGATATTGTTAGACCCTATGTGTATGTATGTATAACGCCAGACTTCAGATACGTTCGTGGTAGATAGCGAGGCGGACTTAACGAGCCCTACCACCAACCAGACCAAGTACACAAAGATTTACCCCCCGCTGGAATTCGAACCCGGGACCTTTGGGTCTAAGACAGGTGGATTAGGCACTAGAGAACAGAGGCGGCTTAAAGCTTGAAGAGCAATAAAACAGGCCTCCGACAAGGTGGTCCGACGATCTGGTGAAGGTCGCGGGTGGACGCTGGATGCGAGCGGCACAAGATCGGTCGTGGTTTACATCCTTGGGGGACCTTTGTCCAGCAGTGGACGTCTTCTGACTGATGGTGATGATTAATCGAATTTACATCAAACGTAAAAACTCACTTTCGGGATGGATTTAAACAATACACCCGTAAAACTGCACCGTAAATATTCTAGACTAGACTTCTAGACTTCTGCAAATCTGCACCCACATTTTCCTCTCCGCTATTGGACGGCTGCCAGCTATCGGCCGCTGATAAAACTCAGCCTTCAAACGGCTAAAACCTGAGGCTCATTTCTAAATTCGCTCTGAAGTGTTATCTTTAACGGTTAACCGCTTAACGATAATAGGGTTGTAATAGAGTCTATTATTGTACAATTTATAAAGAATCTTTGGAATGTTGAAATTGACCTCACAAACATACATACACACATAAATTCACGGCTATTATCCCCAAAGGGAGGTCAGAGACTAGGCAATGAGGACCACAGAAGCTGTCCACTACCATAGTTCACGTTTCACTAAATTAAAACTGCACATGATGTGCTCAGTGGATTTATGTGCGGTCTTAAGTTCGTTAGTCGCCAATAAGGTTGATTCACACATATCATTGAAGTCACAGTTCCGGCACAGTGAAAATTATTATTTCATACATTCTCTATGAAAATCTTTATTATTGAAATTTTGCATTCAAATGCTATATAGACATAGGATAAAATGTTTACTAGAAAACCGCTGGTTTGCAGCGTAAATCAAACTACTAGGAAAAATTCAGCGAGTCTTCTGGGGTCTCGGTAGCTCAGCTGTTAGAGCAGTGGGCCGGCAATCCAAAGGTCGTGGGTTCGAATACCATTCGAGCTTCCTGAGACTGGTTGATTTTTTTCTAGTAAACATTTTATCCTATTTATATGAATTTTGTCAAAACGATTTGTCGAAAGTGATTTTCCGGTGGCGGCACTGATACTGAGAGCATTATCACCGACAAATGCGTTCGGAACTGTGTCTTCACTGACATGTGTGAAGCAACCTTTAACGACACTAGGGGGAAGAGAGGCGATGGTGGTATTCTTTTACTAAGCCGCTATATCACACGGACAGTTTTGATTAGTAGCTGTTTTTTAAACTTTCGGTCATCCACCAAAATGTTGGCCATTAAAAGTCATCAACACTTTTGGACCTCACGCAATGAACGTTAAGAACCTCCCATTGAAACTTTACTTCATACAGATTAAACACGCGTTATATGCCTAAGACTGCGTCTGATTTCCCTTGGGGCTGGCCCCAAATTGTTTTGGCGATAAATACGTGATGAACCCCGTAGATCGCGATACAACACAGCTGTAAATATTATATTAGGAAAAGAGAGTTTTAAATAGCACTTGTCCCACTGCTGGGCGAATCATTCTATTATAGAAACAAAGTCATAATTTTTTTATTACACAACGGATAAGCGCTTGGCCTTCATCTCACCTGAAGGTAAGTGATGATAAGGCCGAAGGTGAAAGCGCACTTCACCCGGAATCCTCAACCACTGAGGAACTGGCTATCTTATCTCAAACTGTCGGAACACAACAATGCTATAAACATCGCTGTTATGGCGACAGTCTTAGATAAGATGGTGGAAGCTATCCAGGCGGACTTAACAGCCCTACCACCAATAAACCGAGCACACAAAGATGTACCCTCCGCTGGGAATCGAACCCGGGACCTCTGGTTCTAAAACCGGTGGCTTAGCCGCTAGTTTTCCACCTCAGATCATAGAAGGGATCTTCCCTTCTATGATCTGAGGTTTCCACGCTATATTCGTTTCGTCGACCTCCGTGGTAGAGTAGTTAGTAGGTACGCTGAATTCGATTCCCAGTCTGGTCAATACAGAAATATGTAAATGTTTTTCTAAATATTTATTTATTTATTTATTCATAAATATTAATACAATTTATTTAATTAACAGACAAAAATAAACACTACAACATTAGTACTTAAATTAAAAACAAATATTAAATGCAATAAACAAACCAAACAAGAAAATATATATATATAAATATAAATAAATCAATAAAAAATTTAAAATAACCTTATCTAACAGACCACCGCGAGTCACCCCCGGCTTTTCTAAATTGATTTTAGATCTAGATGTGTCCTTATGTATAATAAGTATGTTCATCCGTTATCTTACCAATAAAAACAAGTTTCAAAGGAAACTTAACTTTAGCTAGTTATTGGTGTGTGGAGACGTTATTAGTAATCACATACATACATATAATCACGACTATTATCCCCTAAGGGTTAGTCAGAGACTAGGCAATGAGGACAACAAAAGCAGTCCTCTACTATAGTACACTTTTCACCAAATAGCGACTGCACGTGTGCTTAGTGTGACAAGTGGTGAGCCCATCGCCGCTTATAAGCTGTTGGATGTATATGCAGTCTTTAGTCCGTTAGTCGGCTTTTACGACACCCAAGGGAAGAGAGGGGGCGGTAGTATTCTTTTACCGCTACGCGAGACGACGGATATAATAATAATAATAATAATAATAATAATACTCCTTGACACGGCACGTATTGTCAGGAGGTTCCTCACCTAGGTTAAGTTTTTTATAATATTTTATATTGTAAATAGGTTTTTATATAAAATATTGTAAAAAATTTAACTTAAGAATTATGTTAAATAAAGAGGATAATAATATATAAATTAACTTTTATCTAGCCCAAGAGAAGCTTTGCTATGAAACTCGTTAAATGGTTACTAGACAACGGATAAACATACATAAAATACTTAAACACATACTTATTATACATAAAAAACACCCAGACCCGAGACAATTTTAGAGAAACAATAATTTCTAAGTTGACCCGACCGGGGATCGAACCCGGGACCTCAGAGATTGCGACACCATGAAAACCGGTGTACTAACTACTCGACCAAGGAGGTCGTCAAACGGTTAGCATAGTATCATTAAAGTAATTCCGCTCTAAAAGGGACAGTCATGCCCCAGGTCTTTTTTTACATGAAGCAGACATGGAAAAAGGCCATAACCCATCACGCTGGTCCTTTAATGGACAAAAGCTGGAACCAACATTTATCTTCCGATGAAGGTCAGTAGTCAGAGACATTATAATTTGATCACCCATCCAGTACCTACCGTCGCGTAAGTTCCTTAACTTGCAAAACCGCAACCTGAACGCGCAAACCCCTGCACTATGTGGCTCCTCGAGTTTTCCCGGTGGTAAGGAAAAGTTTAATTGGTTGTGGCCATAAGTTAATTACTGAACTAGAATCTAGATTAAACACTAATCGTGTTTAAAACACTCATTCTAGGTAATTTGTGAGCCATTAGAAGTTGATGGGGCATTTCAAGCAGGACTTTGAACACCGGTCTTAGGTTTTAAGGATTATTACTGAACTCTGTTTGTTTGGTAATTAAATTTTTTTAAGTCCGCCTTTCCAACAACGAAAACCAACCATTCTGACAGAGACAAGATAGACTATGAGGAACTAATGTTCATATAAATTTCCAAAAATTTACTTGCATCTTAACTTTGTCTTAACAATTACAAACACAACAAAAAACGAATTTGCCAAATAGGTACAGCCGTTCTTAAGTGACGCGCGAACTTACATTCTTTTACTACATTACAGTAGTTTTGGAGACTGCCAGTCTCCCTGTGACCACGGACCCTGTAAAGGAGTTCGAAACGTCAGGAAAATAAAAAACTATGTAATGCCAAATTAAGCGCGAGTTTTGATCCGTAAAAAGTGTTTCATTTCAATGTGTATTGTTATTTAAATACTTAGCTAAATATTTTTTTTATGGAAAAACGGGATTTTTACCTTGTTTGAATTGTTGGTTTTGAGTCCCCGTACTCAAAAATAGTAAAAATCACATTTCTTCATAAAAAATTATTGTAGTGACCACGAAAATTTAAAATGTTGTTTGGATTAGAAAAATACTATTTCAATTTGTTTTGCTAACCTAGATATAGAAACGTTCAATTTCTTTAAACGGTTGCAATTCCCAATGAAAAACGCGCTCCGCCCCAACGACTGTTCTGCTAAATGGAAGTGTGGAAATTCCATCCAGCGCTGAATCGTTTCGCGCCGTGCACCTGAATCTTTTATACCCGCGTCGGCAAATAGATTAATTTCTACTTTTCACAGAAATCCATTAGGCGAATCATTTTTGATGTTTCACTTTTGTTTTTTGTTGATTAAAAATTAAACAACTTCTCTGTTAAGTGAAAATTGTATTGTTTCTTTGACAAAGATAAAGAAAAAGGGATAAAATATGCTTTATTGTACACCACAAAAACATAAAAAAGACAAACACATAGTAGGTACATACTATTGGCGGCCTTATCGCTAAACAGCAATTTCGTCTAGGCAATCATGTTGGACTGGATAGAAGAAATAATTAAAATTGAAAGGCAGTCATGGTGTTTTATATAGGTACCGGTATATCATATTATTTACATAAATCATACATATCGACCCAATAAACAACAAATGTAGTAAAAGCCAAATTATCAATTTTACAGGACGAGCAAAAAACAAAATCGGTAAACATTGATTTTTCCATATCTTTTTATAAAACTAACGTTTGTTTAATCAAGTTTGCAAAACTATGTATTATTTATAGTAAAGATAACAACTTTTACGAAATTAAACTAGGTATAAATATTAAACACCTATGTGTACCTACCTATTTAAATTCTGACGTTACTGTAAGTTAAATTCGTAAAATATGTTTTCTTCAATAGAGTAGAAAGTTATAGACCTTATCATGTAACTCCAGATGAACAGCTGTTGTTAGCCACATTTACTAAGTATATCATACCTGCTCAAAACAATCTTTGAAAACCTACTATCAGTCTTTTTAGTATACAACAGGATAAATTGATGATAATATGAATCTACTTTTTACGACATTTTTATAACTAAACAAAATTATAGCTAATTTTACACTCGTATTATAATTTCGATGGCTCCTACGTAAACTATCGTATCCAACATTTTGAGCATTTTCATGTTTTAAGCTATTTGAAACTAAGTAATTAGTTGCTATCAATTCCAAAAACAAAAAGTGAAAAATCTTAAAAACCAAGGATTTTTTTTCACGTAAATAATAGTAAGTAATATATTCATGCCGCGTAAATTATATACGCGGTCAAGGCGCGCGCGTCCGTTCGTTTTATTTTTGTTGGGAATATTTTGGTTTTGTTGGTATTACTTTATAAGTTTTTAATAGTGAGTGATTAAAATAAAAAACCAACTCGAGACAATACTTACGCGCACAAACAATCATGTGCTTCGACACAGAAAGAAACCAATGTTTTTGAATTATTATCCCCAGAAGAAAACCTGTATGCTGTAATTGAAAATCACATTAAAAACAGATTGGTAAGTAAGTAATTTTAATAGTTTACTTTAATTTGAATAAGATTGACGCTTTATCTTGTTTTTTCTATATTTTTACATAAAAATATGGTATGTGACAGATTCGATTATGTGCGTTGTTAATTGTATTAATAAACTATCGTATGTAACATTTACGATTTTTTACGTCGTTAAGAAAATTCCATATTTAATCGCTTGTACCACATACGATTAATTACGTTGTAATTGACAGTGTGTCTAATATCGGATTTGACACATAAAATTATTTACCATGTGAAATAGCCCATTGTATCTACAAAATAAGATAGTTTACGTTGTAATTACGGGAAAAAGTGATATCTTAAGATACATATTTTTATTTCAATGTCGCCCCTACCACCTGGAACTGATTTAGTAAAAATTTCAGACCTTTCTGAACTTATAGAAAACAGTTTTTCCGAAACACCACCACTATTGTCGACTTTTAATAATGGTCAATTTCAATTGTAACACTTGAACTTAAAACTTACATGAAAATAAAAGAAACAATTTAGTCCTAATCATAGGTACTTAAACTTTTAGGGTTCCGTGACAATGTACTAACTCTACTTTACTTTACTTTATTGAGTACGTCCTAAAATCAATTATGGATTGCATAAATGATTTTTGCCCGTACTTTGTTAGTAGGTAACCTAAACCATGATTAGCAGTCGGATTTTTTCGGCTATTCAACACGCAAGCCATTACACCGTCAACCTTTTCTGTTGTCACTGTGTTCCCCAGATATGAAACTAAAAAGATTAGAGACGACAAAGGTAATATTATAAGGAAATTGATCTGATAAAGAGCCAGGTGTTTTAGGCACTGATTATCGAAGTAATCACAGTAATCATCTTATATTCCACTGATCGTACACTGAGTGGTTAGAAAAGCCGAGTGCATCAAAAAGTGTGTTAAACAGAGATGTGTTTTGTCACCTTCCCGTGGCTGTTAAATCTATACATAGACAGTTGTTTGCAAAATCTGAAAGATGATGAAAGTGGATTAAGAATGAATGAGTTGCTCGTCTAATGTCTTCTCTATGCAGATGATCAATTACTACTTGCATCGTCAGCGATGGACTTACAGGAGATGGTAACTAGTATGCAAAGATCTGTAAAAGGAAAATGAATGAATTAAAATCAGTGAAGGGATGAAAAGGAATGTCAGTAAGACGAAAGTTATGGTGCTTGATAGAGACGAGTGTTCGACAGAGTGTGATATTGATTAAAGAAGAAAAAGTGGAGCAAATGCAAGTGTTTTTGTACCTGGGCACGAGTTTATTAGGCATGTAAAGCATGAGTGAATACTGGGAGTATAGTGAATGGGGCACTTAACGTCTTTAAGAGCAGCCGAAAAGTATCCCAAAAAAATGACTGGCTGTGCATGGAGGAGTCTTAGTGCCGACATTAATATGTACCGAAGTGAAATTGGGTGAAAGGCAGAAGAAACATGAAAGTCAGTAAGATGGTTTGGTTATGTAGAGAGGATGGATAAAAAAAATTACAAATAAGGTGCATGAGGCGAGAGAGAATGGGACAGTTAGACGGGAAGACCTCAGCGGTAACGTTCTCGTTAAAGGTCAGGTCAAGGGTACCCTTAACCGACGAGCATGTAAATGAAAAACGTTAAGAGAGTAAGTGAAGCAAAAGATGTTTATCAGGATTGTAGCAAATGGAAAACTGTGATCTCTGCCTACTCCTCCAGGAAGCGGTCGTGATTCGGTATGTATGTTTGTTAACACATTAACTGCCACACAACCAAACACAATAAAGTTTAATTCTTTGTCAGTCACCGGTGTCTGCCATGGTGCCTTAAGTGTTAATCAACGCAATCTCTATAAAAATACTGTATAATATATGCTAGTTTTGTTCATTTAGTTTCTTTAATAAGTTTAAATCATATACTTACTTACCTGCTGTTTCTATTGTTGATTTATTATTAAAGTGCATACCATAATTATGTAGGTATGTATAAAATTGGTTATTTAGTGTGCTAGTAATTATTATATTTTGTAATATTCTTTGAACTTCTTTAATATTTTTGTTATAGGTAATTAATTACAAAAAATATGCTGGTAAGTTACTGCTTTAATTTAATTTTTATTTAAATCGCCCTAACCTAATTTTATTGCTATTAATAATTAATTGGCTTTATAACTTTTTTTTAATGTTCATTAATTTAATAAAAATATAAATTATATTTCGTAGTTTTTTTTACTATGTACATGAACTAATATTTAATCTTATTATATTATTGATATGGTAAGTTTCGTGTTAATCGCCTAAATAAAGTAGAAATACTTGGAAATAATAACACATTTAAACAATTTATTCTATTATAGCATTCTAAAAAAACTATTTTATAGGTTACTAACCATGAGATACTACATTAACTATAAATTATTGACATAGTTAAAAATGGTATGTGCTACTTGCGTGTAAACAGAGTAACAAAATATCAACGTAAACAATCGTATGCCAAATATACGATATTTTTTGCAAATATATTTCAACGTAAGTTATCGTAAGTGCCACTTAAGATTTTAAAAATATTTAATTACCGATGTAAATAATTGTAACAACATTATTTCTAAAACTAAACCAATTTCAGATTTTCTTTTGGAAACATACTGAGACGCCAATCGTTATGTACACAATATGTAAATTTTAAAGTTATAGCACTAAAATAAAGTAATTATGAATGAAAATGTTTTTAAAATGCTCTGGTGTAAAATTACCTTTTTGCACATACGATTATTTACTTAGGAGCCATCGATTTGTTTTAACGTGTATGTGTTGTAATTTTACTATTCTCTCATAATATAAGCGAAAATTTTATACAAAATTGTAATGACTAGTTAAAATATTAAGCGTTTGAATCATCATCACTAATTAAAAATTTCAAAAAAATCATTTTATTAGTACTACTTATACGTACTATACTACAAATATACTTAGGTTCCTTTTATTGTACTGTATCACACATTGTAGTAAAAGCCAGGTAATTTCAAAATTTGTCATTTACAGCATATTTTTTTAAATTTTACTGTCTAAATTGATCATTACGACAAATTAACTAAACTTCAACTGTTAATCGGACTACGTCGTAAAATACATTTTTATACGAATTTAAACACTTTAAATATAGACAGATCGATAGAGCTCGAAAAACTGAGTACCTATAATGGTGATAAAAGGTTATTTTGACCAAAATTGGCGTTTACTACATTTGTTGTTTAAAGGGTCGATATACGTACTTGTATATTTATAAAGGAAGATTTTTTATCGGCGATCAGGGTCTTTGAGAGCGTCTTTGGGTGCAATTAAAAATATAGTTATCTACTATTTCACAAAACATTACTTTCGTTTGAGTGTATTTTGTTACTTATCTAAAGTATACGTTTAGGTTACTTGAAGCACTCGTTTTCCATGCACAAAAAAGAAAACTAGTTTTAAAAGTCGAAGTATTAAAACCGCATTTTATTACATAAGCGAAATAATGCCCCATTTGAGATTCTAACTATTTCTAACCCGTCAATATGAACACTTTTGGAACGTGCGATCATGCAACTACTATGATTAAGCTACTTCTGAAGCCGAAAGTACCAACCCGGTACCTATATATAAGACACAGCCTATAAACGCTTTATACAACACAAAAGACATCACGAGCGCTTTCTCGACCTTGGAACTTCTTCTCTTCTTGTGTCTCCATACCCTTTAATTTATATGCATCTAGTACGCCTTCAAGGTAGAACACAGCAATGCGAAACAAGACTACCACTTGACAACACAACTAGACTTGCAGTCCTCTAACATAGTCCGCTTTTCACGAAATAGCGACTGCACATGTGCTCAATGTGACAGGTGTTGAGCCCATCGCCGCTCTATGCTGTTAGATGCATGTGCAGTATTTAGTCCGTAAGCCGCCTTTTACTACACCCAAGGAAAGAGAGGTTCAGATGGTAGTATTATTTCATCGCTTCGCAACACGAATAGTATGCTATACCATGTATAAAGATAAAATGTTTCTAGTATCATATCAAAAATTTAAAAAGAAAGAAAGATCCAGATGTTCTTTTCCGGCTCCCTTACACTACTAGCGTTGACCCGAGTTCTTGAAAGACAGCCCTTGTCCCACACAATTCCCAGAAAGGCGATCGCTCAGATCCGTCCAACTACAGGCCAATGAGGTGAGTTTTATGATACCAGCAAACGAGCATACGGCCCGTCTGATGGTGCGTAGCCACCACAGCCACGCTTTCGTCAACGCTTAGAAACACCATCATTCTGAAAAATATCTACAAAATGGGTGGTTCCGTATTCATCCCACATGAACTCATCCCACTAATAATTTTTTCCTTACTCATCCCACAGCAATATTTTAATTTTTAATCCCTTACTCATCCCCATCAACATAAACGCGACATAACTTCTACACTGACCCTGATAATTAGATGGCTCCAAGACAACAACCTTAAAATAAATATATCAAAAAACAATTTAATCAAATTCATAATTAATTGGCTTTATAACTTTTTTTTAATGTTCATTAATTTAATAAAAATATAAATTATATTTCGTAGTTTTTTTTACTATGTACATAAACTAATATTTAATCTTATTATATTATTGATATGGTAAGTTTCGTATTAATCGCCTAAATAAAGTAGAAATACTTGGAAATAATAACACATTTAAACAATTTATTCTACTATAGCATTCTAAAAAAACTATTTTATAGGTTACTAACCATGAGATACTACATTAACTATAAATTATTGACATAGTTAAAAATGGTATGTGCTACTTGCGTGTAAACAGAGTAACAAAATATCAACGTAAACAATCGTATGCCAAATATACGATATTTTTTGCAAATATATTTCAACGTAAGTTATCGTAAAGTGCCACTTAAGATTTTAAAAATATTTAATTACCGATGTAAATAATTGTAACAACATTATTTCGAAAACTAAACCAATATCAGATTTTCTTTTGGAAACATACTGAGGCGCCAATCGTTATGTACACAATATGTAAATTTTAAAGTTATAGCACTAAAATAAAGTAATTATGAATGAAAATGTTTTTAAAATGCTCTGGTGTAAAATTACCTTTTTGCACATACGATTATTTACTTAGGAGCCATCGATTTGTTTTAACGTGTATGTGTTGTAATTTTACTATTCTCTCATAATATAAGCGAAAATTTTATACAAAATTGTAATGACTAGTTAAAATATTAAGCGTTTGAATCATCATCACTAATTAAAAATTTCAAAAAAATCATTTTTTTAGTACTACTTATACGTACTATACTACAAATATACTTAGGTTCCTTTTATTGTACTGTATCACACATTGTAGTAAAAGCCAGGTAATTTCAAAATTTGTCATTTACAGCATATTTTTTTAAATTTTACTGTCTAAATTGATCATTACGACAAATTAACTAAACTTCAACTGTTAATCGGACTACGTCGTAAAATACATTTTTATACGAATTTAAACACTTTAAATATAGACAGATCTGCTCGAAAAACTGAGTACCTATAATGGTGATAAAAGGTTATTTTGACCAAAATTGGCGTTTACTACATTTGTTGTTTAAAGGGTCGATATACGTACTTGTATATTTATAAACGAAGATTTTTTATCGGCGATCAGGGTCTTTGAGAGCGTCTTTGGGTGCAATTAAAAATATAGTTACCTACTATTTCACAAAACATTACTTTCGTTTGAGTGAATTTTGTTACTTATCTAAAGTATACGTTTAGGTTACTTGAAGCACTCGTTTTCAGCCACCACAGCCACGCTTTCGTCAACGCTTAGAAACACCGTCATTCTGAAAAATATCTACAAAATGGGTGGTTCCGTATTCATCCCACATGAACTCATCCCACTAATAATTTTTTCCTTACTCATCCCACAGCAATATTTTAATTTTTAATCCCTTACTCATCCCCATCAACATAAACGCGACAAAACTTCTACACTGACCCTGATAATTAGATGGCTCCAAGACAACAACCTTAAAATAAATATATCAAAAAACAATTTAATCAAATTCAATAATTTTAAAAATAAATCATTTGACATAGATTATATGGACACATTCTGCGAAATGCTATCTAATGTAAAATTTTTAGGCTTAATAGTTGATCCCAAATTGAGTTGGAAAGAGCACAGTAGAACACAGTATGCAACAAATTAAATAGTTTTTCTTTTGCTTTATATAAACTGGCCAGAGTCACAAGTCAAAGCACAGCAGTTACAGCCTACTTTGCATTATGTCGAGTCAGTTTTAAGGTACGGATTATTGATTTGGGAAAATGGCATCGACATAAAAAGGATGTTTTTAGCGCAAAAACGATGTATCAGATCCATTTGCAATCTGAGGTCTGACATAATTATCATTCAAGCCCTACTTCACATCTCTCGATATATTAACTCTGCCTTGCCTTTATATATTAAAAGATGGAATCTTTGTCAAGCAAAATAGTAGGTTGTTTACATGGGCAGGTCAGTTGTATCCGGGGTGCAAATTTGGGAACCTCCTCGTGGTGCACCCTGGGGTAAGGCCTCTCGGCCCACGTTCAGCGTGGGACAAGGGGCCTTATGCTAATCCCTGGCGTCCCTTCTGGGCGCCGAATAAAGTAGGTGGTGCCCCTTCTGGGCACCGCACCCCCTTCAACGCGCGTCCCTTCTGGACCGCACAGCGGGTCACTCGGACCTGCGGGGGGGATCTCCACGTGCGGCCCACTCTGGGTCGCACGCTCGCCGCTCACTCCTGAGCGGCTTTGAGGGGAGTTTTGACGGCGCCCCTTCTGGGCGTCGTCACACGGGGGGGGTTTGGGGTAGTCGGCGCCCCTTCTGGGCGTCGATACACGGGGGGGTTTGGGGTAGTCCGGCGCCCCTTCTGGGCGTCGTTTCATTGCAAAGGTGCCGTCGTTGCGGGGCGCGGCGACGGGCGCCCGTCTTCGGATGGGTTGGTGGGCGGCAGACAGCCCACCCCCTAGTGACCAAGGGGATGGCCACCCCTAAACAGCCACCTTTTTATGAAAATGTCGAATAAGAAGGTTGTTCTGCCTTGCGATCCGGCTGGCGCCCGGCGCACGAAGTTATCCGGGACTTCGTGTGTGAAATCTATTACCGAAGGCCCTGCAGGAGCGCGTGACCAGGCTCCTGCAGTGGCAAATGCTACTGGGTCTGGTAGCGGGAGGCGGCCTAAGGGCGGCGGTGGACGTGGTGGGTCCGGGAAGGACGTGATGGCCGGGGACGCGTCTGGGGAAGCGCCCGCTCGGGCTAGTGGCTCGAGCGGCGTGAAACCGGCGGTGCCCGGTGGCAGTGGCGCCAGTTCTGACTGGGCGGCCGAGAGTGAGGAAATGGAGGTAGATCCGTCATCGCGGAAGCGCGCACGGGATGACGAGCAGTACTCCAGCGACGAGTTTGTCAGGCGTCGCAAGCAGAATATCGAGGCGAACATAAATGCCTCCTCGATTTATAAGACCACCACGGCAGCTTTGCAGACCGTCAAGGCTAGGAGCGCGGAAGAGGTCGAGGAATTCTTGTCCGGAATGCACAGAGCTCAGGTGCTGGAGATGGCGTGTACGCGCCTCGAAGAGGTGACGTACCTCGCGGCCAAAGGCGAGAGGGTCTGCAGTGACGTGGAAGACGGGTATAACGTCATCTTGGGGGCTCTGGACGTCCTCTACGACACCAACGAGGCGGACGAGCTTGCGCGTCTGAATAGGGAGAATGAGGAGCTGCGGCTGGAGGTGGCGAGGCTCCGCATCGAGATGCGGGATGAGAGGGAGGCAAAAATCCAGGGCATGCTGGAGGCCCTGAAGGGGGAGGTGCTGGAGTCGCTGGGAGGGCGACTGGCCAGCATTGAGAGTCGCCTCCCGGCCGACCCCCCCCCCCCCAGGAGGCCGCTGTTGACGGGAGATGGAGGTAGGAGCTACGCCGGGGTAGCCGCCGGAGCCCGTGGCGCCCCCGACACTCCCCCGAGACTTCCGGCCGCGGGACCGGCACCCGCTGTGGATGGATGGCGGACCGTCGCCCCAAAGACGACCAGGAGAAGGGCCGGGAAGGCGGAAGCCCCGGCGGACCGAGCCACACGGGCGGGCGGCAATATGCCGAAGAGGGTGGAGCGTGCGAGGCCCCCCCCGAAACTGGAGCTGCCACGGTCTTCAGTGGTCACTGTGACACTGAAGCCGGAGGCAGTGGCCAGGGGCGCGACCTACGCCTCGGCCCTGGGTGAGGCGATGCGGAGGGTTGACCTACCGGAAATTGGATTGGCGGGAGGTGTGCGAATGCTGCACACCGCGGCAGGTGGGCGAAAGCTCGAGGTCCCGGGTGACTCCAGCGGGCCCCTGGCGGACGCCCTGGCAGAGAGGCTCCGGGAGGTCATACCGGACGATGTGGTGGTCGGAAGACCGTGCCGGATGGCAGCGATCCGGCTCGTGGGTCTCAATCCGGATGTAGAATATGAGGGGGATGAGATCCAGGAGGCGGTCGCTGCGGGGGCGAGCTGCAGTCCCGAAAGAGTGACCGTGGGGCCGGTTCGGACCGGACCTTCCGGGCGGCGCTCCGTGGTGGTTCGGCTGCCTGTCGAGGCGGCGAAGTTCTTGGCGGAGCAGTCCAGCGTCGTCCTGGACTGGGCAAATGTGAGGGTGGAGATCCTGGACGGGGGCCCGATGCGATGCTTCAGATGCTACGGCCTGGGCCACCTTAGCTACGCCTGTAGCTCGGAGGCCGGCCGTGGCACGCTGTGCTTCCGCTGTGGCGCCGCGGGGCACAAGGCGGCTACGTGCAGAGCGGAGAAGGCGGACTGTGGTGTTTGCCGAGAGGCGGGGCTCCCCCATGATCATCACATGGGGGGGAGAAGCTGTCGCCCTCCTAGGTCGAAGATGAAGTGGGCCCCCTGGCCGCGGGCCCCGCCTGGGGCCGAGGTGGGCGCTATGGAGGTGGCGGAGTCGCCGGCAATGCCGGACGTGGCCGGGCAACCGGCGGAGGGGGGGGAGTCGAGGGAGGCACCAAAGCCGCCCTCCTCCCTCAAGAGCGGGTAGAGGTCGCCAGTGAGGGCGAGGCCGGGCAACCGGCGGAGGTAGGGTCGAGGGCGGCGGTAAAGCGCCGCCCTCCTCCCGCAAGATCGGGGCCGACTCGCGGTCCTGCGCTTAGGCGTGGTTCGCAGCAGGTTGGTGGTGTTCCCTGTGTGGGACCGCGGCCTCACGTCGTGGGGCCGCGGTCCCACACAGGGAAGAAGCGGAGGGGGGGGACGAGGGAAACCTCCTCCCCCCCTAGGGGGGCCGCGGCCTAGTGTTGAGGAACACTAGGCTGCATTGCACGAGCCCTCCTCCTGCTTGGGAGCAGCCTGAACCTACCAGGCTGCTCCTCTGGGGACGGGGACCCAGGTAAAGCTGGGTCCGTAGCGTTGCGGCGCTCGCGGGGCGTATACGCTCGGTACCGCGGCGCCGCGTTGCGCGTTGAAGGAAGGTGTCGGTTCTTTTACCGGGTCGGGCCCGTATGTCCTTACTCACCCGTTTCCCCCACGGGGGGGCGGGTGGGGACATATGGGTTCCAGCCCCGGACAGTGCATGGGGTGTCTCACATTCCTCTTGAGGCCCCATGCCAGTGCAGAGAAGCATTTTCTCCGACTAAAACAAAGAAAAAAAGGTCAGTTGTATCCAAGAAATACGCGTAAACCAAATGTGGGATGAGTAAGGAATAAAAAATTAAAATATTGAGTAAAGAATACTTTGGGATGAGTAAGGAATAGAAATAGGATAAGTAAGGAAAAATTTACTAGTGACTTCACTTTATTATAATAACTAGCGGCTCGCCCGCGCCTTCGTCCACGTTAACTTAGAAAGACCGTCATAGTTCAGCCATTTAAAATAATATATTCACAAAATGTAAACAAAAACCATCGTCAGTTATTGTTCTTTCTTTTAGTGAAAACCGCATAAAATCCATTGCGTGGTTATAAAGGTCCAATATATTATGTACTGATGTTTGGTTTTTTAAAGCTACCCTCCAATGAAATCATAGTCAGTAAGAGTATGACATTCCGCGAGTGTGACTTTGCACGAGTGTGACATAGCGCGAGTGTGACATAGCGCGAGTGTGACATAGCGCGAGTGTGACATTACAAGAGTGTAAATTTCAAGCGTGATATTCCGCTTATGTGACATTATGCGCCGAGAGTATAATGACGACTTTTAAAATGGTCAGTGCTTCAAAGTTTAGAGGGTGAACACCCAATTTCCGTAACATTCGCAAAAGTGGAACCGTTACACGAAAAATCGCTCCCGCTGAGAGTAACCCACTTTCGTTTGAATGTAAAACAACAGTTCAGACGGCAGTTGTGTTTAAAAGGCAATGATCCACGGCAGAGGGCATGTTGCAGGGTACGGAGTGCAATTTCACAGTGCACTCGCCAAGAGGCTCTCTCTGTGTTAGTTTAATACGGAATCATTTAGGAGGAAGGTTTTGTTGTATATGTCGTTGCCATATCGTAATGTCACTATGTTCTTTGTATAATTGTATTTGTTATTTTGTAGACATGAACTTACATTTTAGCTGTTTAAGTTTATGTCTGGAGCTGCGCCTCCCTCGTACTGGTTCCACAGAATACCAGCGCCATGGCATCTAAATGTCACGGCACAAGCTGAGTGGCGACCATTTCGGCTGCATTATCTAGGTACATGTTTTATGTCTGTTATGTTGAATTGTCATATTTATGTTCCGAATAAATATTTTTTAAATCATTTCATTTCATAATATTGGCCAAATTATGAAATGCTCGACCACTTCAAGATTAGGTTTAAATTTATTTTGTTTACGCTCACACCAATTATCTAGAGTTCTAGATCAAGATAAGTATTCTTTTGTAACTCGTTAATATAGTAAGATAACGGATAAATATACATGAATATAGAAAAAATACCTAGAACCAAAATCAATTTAGAAACACAGTTTTTCTCTAAATTGACCATACAGGGAATTGAACCCGAGACCTCAGAGATGGCGCGACGCCAGACCCGACGTGCTAACCACTCGACCATGGAGATCGTCAGTTTAGGTTCGGGTCAGGTTAGGTTAGGTTCGAACATGCTCACTTCATAAAAATATTATATCATTTTACGATATTATGGCCACGACCACAGAAATCAAACTCAAACTCAAAATTTCTTTATTCAATAAACTTAAAATAAGCATTTTGAATCGTCTAAATTTATTTGGATGGATGGGCAAAACCCATTCAGGAAGTCTTTTAGCTGTAGAGAAGAACGGGCGCAAGAAACTCCAGAGATTTAAAATAATATAGAAGTAACGACATTTACAAAACAATACGTCGTTACCAAATCATACAAATTACTATATGTTATGCTCGTACATGCACTATGTCCATACATATTTGTCATTTACAATATATCAAGATATTTCTACTTATGACATAGATACTCCTAATTATCTCAAATTTTAATTGGATAGTCTTTGAGTATCTAATTTATTAAAAAGCAATAACATGACAATCTGTTTGGTGTGAACAATGCCTTAAGCCCGCGTTGCCCCCCGCATCCCCTTTGTTACCGCGGACTGGGTCCGTGCGACCCTGTCCTGACCAAACCCTTAGGCGATGTATTGTCGTTAATGTATATTTAACACACAAACAAAAACTGAGAGTAGTCGTATAGACAACTCTTAGTAGTTGTAAGTTTCAATGATTCCCTTGCACATTTAAAAGACGACGTAAATGTCTGTACGCAAAAAGCACAAAGCAATTTCGCTGCAACCGTTTCAAACTGCAAGCAATAAGGGCGTGCACACACGAGCGACGTTTTAAATGTATGCGCGACGCAATGTTCTGTTAAATTGAAAACGAGTACTAGAATTCAGATGAAATGAAACGTTTTTTACGGATCTACACGCGTTTATTTTACATACGTTCATACTTTACATACATACATACGTTCATACATATATACATACCTATATAAATACATACATAAACACAATGACATACCGTGTCGCGTAGCGGTGAAAGAACACTACTTACCACCCCCTCTCTTCCCTTAGGTGTCGTAAAAGGCGACTAATAGACTAAAGACTGCACATACATCCAACAGCAAAGAGTGGCGATGAGCTCACGACCTGTCACGCTGAGCACATGTGCCGTCGCTATTTGGTGAAGATATACGAAAAACCAGTCCTATATCACGTATGGTAGAGGACTGGTTTTTCGGTCCTCATTGCCTAGTCTCTGACTACCCTTCGGGGATAATAGTCGTGATTATATGTAGGTATGTCTGTCTGTGAGCTCTCTAATAGTCCCATTCTCCACTAACTTATTACGCCGCCTTGTGCTGTTCATTGAAATAGTTTACAGAAAAGGGTAGGTACCTATTACAAAGGAAAGGAGGCAAAATTATAAAGTACTCTTCTAAGACTAAACACAACTTATTAAACGGGGCTCTTCAAAGGAATGGTGTACCTTTTTTACTTTTTATCATCAAGTTTGTTTCCTTTTGACCGCTATAGAGTGCTTGCGCCAGCGTACTCTGCATTCCAAGCTTAAAGTTAGGTTACAGGACTAGTATATTTAAAGAAAGGGTGGTTGCAACTTACCAACTGGTAAGATCTAATCATACAGGTCATCAAATCCCAGCCCCATCACCTCACTGCATGATCTAAAGACTATTGTAAGCTCATCGTTTGAAGAAATCAAAATCAAAACAACAATGTTTATAGCATTGTTTTGTTCTGACAGTTTAAAGATAAGATAGCCAGTTCTTTAGTGGTTGAAGATTGCGTGTAAAGGGCGTTTCCATCTTTGGCCTTATCTTCATTAACCCCTTGAGCACCGTAAAACCAGACACAATTGAAAATCAATTGTTTCGCGACCGCCGGCGGTTTTATGATCTTTGACGTATTAACCAGCAGGTAAGATGAAGGATAAGTATATACCCGGAGTAGATGAAAAAAAATCGGAACGCATCTGATGAAAACAATGAATTATGAGATGACCTATTAATGAACCCAGTTATTACTAATGTAGTATTTATGTTGTTACTTTAACAAAGGCATTTTTAAATAAAAACGTCTGTTGATGCAAGAGGCACCAACATGCGACGTGTTAAGGAATAAGGTGGGAACGGGGCTTACCGGGGGTCCGTGGTCCAGGCACGGTCACGAGCTGAACGTGCCGCGGATGGCGGTGGCGGCGCTGGCGCTGTAGCGGTCTTCGTTGGGGAGGGCGGTCGCACACACACACTTATCACTGGGGCACTGGTGTTCGTTAGGCGTTAGGGGGGAGCTGATAGTACTAGCTCTGTCACTGCACACATATGGTTACGTCGAGGGCTGAGTTCAAGGGCGCGTGACGCATGGTTTCGCCTTGAGATCTCGAAGGGCACTGTTTTGGCGCGGGCGCCGTCAGGCGACGCGCCGCGCGTCTCCCGCTGCGGTCCGCTGGCCTTTTATTGGCCGTCGAAGGGGCGGCAGCGATTGGCCGTTGCGTTGGCGCAAACATCTTCCCGGGCCCCAGAGGGTAGGAGGGGTGGGGGGAGGAACGGAAGTAACAGGAGACTACAGTCTCGATTCGTGTTGTGTTGAGTTAATGTCGAGTGGGTGTGTACATGATGAGCTGAGAGGAATGCACGTGTGTGATTGTATGAGAGCTGAATGCCTGCGCGGGGGCGTGTGGGCACAATGCGCAGAGAGGCGCAATGCGCGCTGTGGCGCAAAGCGCAAAAGGCGTGCGCTGGGCAGGTACCATATAGGCACAGAAAGCGCAATGCGCGCTGTGGCGCAAAGCGCAAAGGCGTGCGCTGGGCAGGTACCATATAGGCACAGAAAGCGCAATGCGTGCTGTGGCGCAAAGCGCAAAGGCGTGCGCTGGGCAGGTACCATATAGGCACAGAAAGCGCAATGCGCGCTGTGGCGCAAAGCGCAAAGGCGTGCGCTGGGCAGGTACTATATAGGCACAGAAAGCGCAATGCGCGCTGTGGCGCAAAGCGCAAAGGCATGATGTCATGCACCGTATAGGTGCGGGCTGACTACATGTGTTTGTGTACTACTACTGTGTACGGGCCTTGAGAAAATCGAGCAATAAATTCTTTGCAATGAGTAACGTGAAATAATTACGTTAAATTAAAGTAAATAAATTAAGTGCACGTTGTCCCGCTATACTAACACAATAGTTTTTCGACTACCGACGAAATTTTTATTGGGCTTACTACAAATAAGATTACTTTAAATAAGATTACTATCCTATGGGCCGAAATAATTATTACAGTTAGGGGGCTGATTTTGATTTTACTGCTGCTGCGACCCATGCGGCTGTTTTGCGTGCGCAGACGGATGCAGCGGGCTGTCGATGGGTCGCTGTCTCGGGGTGTCACGTAGGTGGGGCGGTAGCCACCGCTTCGCCGACTGTGGCTGGCTCTGCTGCGTCGTGTCGTTCGGTCGGTGAAGGGACGTGTGATGCTCGGTGCGCCCACACACCCTGCATCCCTTCACCGACTTGCACTCGTCCGGGTAATGTGGCCCGAGGCAGCGGGCGCAGCGCTCGCGCGACACCACGAAATCCCACCGGCCCTGCGTCGGCTGGGCATTATAGCGGACGTACGTGATGAGTTTGTGCCCCCTAGCCCTGCAGTAGGGGCAGTAGGGTGTATTTGGGCTGGGCCCGGCTTGCGCGTGCATTGTGTGAATGTGTATATATATGTGTTATATGCGTGGCACGAGTCGAGGCGAAAAATGAAATGTGGCGGGTAGGGTGATAATAAGTGGACTGTTGCTGGGATGTATCCGGCTCGTAAAAGGATCATAAATGTTGATGCAAGAGGCACCAACATGCGACGTGTTAAGGAATAAGGTGGGAACGAGGCTTACCGGGGGTCCGTGGTCCAGGCACGGTCACGAGCTGAACGTGCCGCGGATGGCGGTGGCGGCGATGGCGCTGTAGCGGTCTTCGTTGGGGAGGGCGGTCGCACACACACACTTATTACTAGGGCACTGGTGTTCGTTAGGCGTTAAAGGGGAGCTGATAGTACTAGCTCTGTCACTGCACACATATGGTCACGTCGGGGGCTGAGTTCAAGGGCGCGTGACGCGTGGTTTCGCCTTGAGATCTCACTGTTTTGGCGCGGGTGCCGTCAGGCGACGCGCTGCGCGTCTCCCGCTGCGGTCCGCTGGCCTTTTATTGGCCGTCGAAGGGGCGGCAGCGATTGGTCGCAAACAACGTCTATTCACAATAAAAGTTCGCATTTAACAAGCGCTTTGCCACTCGGCTAGCAAGGCAGTGTGTAGCGTATGTCAAAGTGATAAAGTTAAGACTATACAGAGCCTAGATTAAACCTTAAACAACACTCCTCCTCAAAAATCAACATTGCTATTAAAAATGTGTCTGCGAAGCAACACTTTCAAATGGTATGTTTTAGCTGATTCCTTCTGTACGAAGCTCTTATGGCTCTGAAAAACCTCTACTGCTATCAGGATAAATTATTAATACTCTATTTCTGATGAGAATTCAAAACATTTTAAATGTCATCAATCGAAATTTTTTTTCGTGTTTCTCGATATGGATTTTAACCTATTAACGGGTACTATGTTTCTTTCTCCAATCGAACAGCCAGTGGATGAATAGGTACAAATTATAACTTTTCGGGTTTTGTGAAAACAAATACCTGCTCTTTTGTACACAGTTGTGGTTCAAAAGATTCATTCGTTTTGTTAGTAGTCTTATTAAAAACGAGAATGTTTTACATTTTGTTCGACATTGTTTGAATAATTCAACTATTGTTAGTTGATTGGCGAATTCGTCCGCAATGGGACATTGCACGTCACATAATATTTTTGTCGTCAATATTTGATTACAAGTCCGACTGAAATTTGCAGGTTGGTTGAATGCACAATTGTAACCACAGATAGCTTGATGTTCTGTTACACATTTTTAATTAGTTTTTGTCCAGATTCTTTTATTAGTAGTCATATAGTACTTTTTTTTAAATTACTTATCGGGTAAACTCCCTCGCTTTTATCCACTAGCATGGGTCTTATCGACGGGGAGAGTTCCTAATATCTCATAGATTCCTCAGATTTTCTAGAATATATAATAAATTTTCTACCACAACAGGGACCAAACAAAATAATAGTCAACCCATCCTAATTTGTCCTTGTGCTTATTATAATTGTGTGTTCGTAAATTATTGTTATTTTATTATTATAAATAGTAATGGAAAATGCATTTATTTAATTACAGAAATATTTTAATCGTTTCGCTCATATTAAGACACCTCTTTACACAACACAAGGACTCGTTATTTGGATTCGTCCGTCAATATCTGTGAACACAGGAGTATACTTTTCAAAGTATTCCATCAGTACTTCATAGTCGATACCAACGTCTTCCACATTGCGCCTGTTTTCTGCTATCATCTGTAATTTTAAATATTTTTTATTACATTAAATCATTAAATGTTAGTAAAAATTCAACTTAAAAATATGTTAGTAAAATTTAATAAACAATAAACAGCACAAAAAAAAAACAAAATAAATAATAAATTTCCGTAACGTCATAATTGACCTAAACGTGTCCCACTGCTAGGTTGCATCTTTCACTCAGAAATATAGGGAGATTAGATCACCACACTACTGGCTAAATGAGGGGATAATGGGTAACCACGCTGCCTTCTTACGACATAAACTGACTGATAAAATGTTTATTAGAAAAAAATCAACCAGTCTCAGGAAGCTCGAATGGGATTCGAACCCACGACCTTTGGATTGCCGGTCCACTGCTCTAACCGCTGAGCTACCGAGACCCCAGAAGACTCTAAGAATTTTTCCTAGTAGTTGATTTACGCTGCAAGCCAGCGGTAGAAAAAGAACAAAAAAAAGAATATTCTGAAGTAGAAAAAAAATACTCGTGCTTCAAAGGGCCCCTGTACATACAAAACTAAGGTAAAATACCCAGCAAGTAAAAAATTCTTAAGAACTGACTAAAAGCGCAAGCCGCTGCTCTAAGTAAGTAGCTCTATAAAATGAAACTAATAATTTCATTAAAATAAACTTTTAGGACCATTTCTACCGTTATGTCAACTTACAGAATATCCCCCACCACCGCCTCCTATGAAATTTTGGGATACCACTTTATAATATTTGTCCAGTACCAACGGTTCGTATCTCGGTACATCGCATTCTATACAGCGTACGGTCGATTCGACCACGCGCCTGCCAACGGGTTGGGTACCGTCAAATTTGGTGCGTATTCCTGTAATTATGTTGTCACATTGTTTGGTACGAAGGAAATTACTTAAATTTTTACAATTTTCAAAAATGTTGAATTACAAAATATCAAAATTTTTATGTTATTATTTTATATTCTTATCATACAACTGAGTGATCCCCCAGCAACATAACCTGTGCTCTCTACTAAAGTTATGTTTTAATTGTTTCACGCTGCTTTTAGGACTTAACAACCTACTTACCTACTGTTTTTGTGTATTGAGGTACTTTATGAATTTTAATTCTTTATTGTACATTCTTATAAAAATGAGTGGAAGATTCAATTTGGAAAATAGATTTTTAAACTACTACTACTCTTTCGCTTTATTCATCACAGATAAAGCATTTAACATATTTTTATCACTGCACTCACCCTAGGTCCTCCATGTAAAAGATGTTGCAAAACTATAAAGAAATTAAATAAAAAATATCGTTGCCATCGAATCTGGCCATATCGCTGTAAAAAACAATTTACTTACATAATTTAAAACCTAATGGCTCCTACGTTAAAAAGACTCTTTTTTCGATTCGTTGCCTTGCAGTGCAAGAGATTATTACATGTTCGAAAGCTGATCGATGGAGTTACATCCATTATGGATACAATATTATGGTAATACTGTCGTCGGAGTGCGCATTATACTGAGATCAAGGCATCATTGAGTAATATCAATCCATAGCGCCTTTAAAATTAACTATGAATAAGATTCTAAATCGCTTCGCAGATATTACTTTTCAAAGTGACTTGAACTTGGTGTGTCTGCCGTGAACAATATTTAAAGTTCTTTTTTTATAATTTCGTTTTTTCTTTTTGGTTTGCCTACTTTTCCAAGTTTTAAGTTTTACTCGTTATTACAGCGACTTCTTTTAGTTATACAAATCATTGCATTCAGTTTTATAAACTATGATTCATTTGTTTTGTATACCGAGTAAACAGAGTTGATGAGATAAACCTAAGAGAGTGGAAGTTTATAATAATGTATAGATTTCGAAAATACTCATCTACATACACTAACCGCATTAGGCCAGCACTATGGGTTATGGCCCAGTTCTTCAACGTACTACCGTTTATTTGCGAAGGCATTACTTATCAGTAAGACTTTGGGACGTGTCACAAGAAGGCAGAAGTGTCACAAGTTGAAAACTCACTTTTTTATAGGAGAGCCATTAAATGTGTCAGACAAAGAATTTTTTGTTAATTCTTACATCTCTTAAATTGCAGAGATTGGAAGTTTCTAATAATTAATAGATTTCAAAAA
The DNA here is from genome assembly GCA_963921215.1 of Scoparia ambigualis. Taxonomy (NCBI): domain Eukaryota; kingdom Metazoa; phylum Arthropoda; class Insecta; order Lepidoptera; family Crambidae; genus Scoparia; species Scoparia ambigualis. The sequence goes on along the minus strand of OY992502.1, from coordinate 57,763,273 downwards.
TTTTCATCTAAATATACCCACTAACCGCATTAGGCCAGCACTATGGGTTATGACCCAGTTCTTCAACGTACTACCGTTTATTTGAGAAGGCATTACTTATCAGTAAGACTTTGGGATGTGTCACAAGCAGGCAGAAGTGTCACAAGTCGAAAACTCACTTTTTTACAGGAGAGCCATTAAATGTGTCAGACAAAGAATTTTTTGTTAATTCTTACATCTCTTATATTGCATTACTCACTAATAAGAGTTTTTCGAGTGCTTAGCAAAAGTGTCACAAGTCGAAATCCTTACGTTTTTACAGGAGTGTCGTAGCATTCAAAGTCCTGGGGCCTTACCATAAACTCTTAGAGCAGGATTACTTTATTTTAACTAAGCTATTTTACATACGAATTTAGCACAGTAAGATTATTATAGTTATATTGTTTTAAGAGGTGACAGATAGGGCTCTCGGTCATTGTTTTGTTGTTTTTTTTATCTCAATTTGTTTGTTGTGTATATACATTACATCATCTAATATGATAGATGTGTTATATAATGTGATAGGGTGGTACTTCTAACCCGTTAAGGCTAAGTACTACATCTAAATTCATCGACAAAAAAAATAATATGGGGGGTCCTGCCCCCTCCCTCTATAATTTATGACCATTTTTACTTTATGCGATATCAAAGGTTTCATACGTCGGAGAACCAAAAAAAAATGGCAAACGGTAGCTAATGACACTGGCTAACTAATAAATTATTTTGTTTCGTAAGTTTGAGATTATTTTGGTAAGAAAAAAAATCATTACTTAATTATTTTGTGATTTAAAATCACTTTTTTTTTAAGTCCATAATATTTTTTTTTCGATGAATTTAGATGTAGTACTTAGCCTTAACAGGTTAGAAGTACCACCCGTATCACATTGTATAATAACATAATGTCTTTGGTGTGAAAATTTAGGGTTGACACTCACTGTGTATCCGTCGCCGCCGCTGCCGATGAAACTCTGAGATACCATTCTGTAGTATCTGTCTAGTTGCAATGGTTCGTAGCGAGGCACGTCACACTCGATGCAGCGGGCGGCGACGCTGACAACCCGCTCGTTAACCGGCCGGGAGCCGTCGAACACGGCGCGTAAGCCTGCGAGTGATCGATACAGTTACGGTCGACGTTTCGATCTCAATACCGAAGTTGGTTGCGATTTCGATGTGTTACATCGAATATGGCTCGATATGGGGAACGTACTAATGCGTTATCGGAATACTTTATATAAATGTATAGATTGAAATTTTAGAGATTCTGGTGCTTTTAGATTGAATAATAATTGTATTATAGATGGTAGAGTTGACATCCCGTAAAAACAATGTACTTTTAATGCTGAAACTGTTTTAAGTGTTATGTTGTAATTGTGTTTCGGACCCCTTAATTTGAAACAAAATCATTTGACAGATTCCATTTAACAACAACGATTGATTTCCCGTTATCTACCTTCTCTAGAGAAGCTTTACCTACTACTTTTATCCTTAAAAGTCTAGACTTTTAAGGATAAAAGTAGTAGGTATCGTTAGCTTTTTTTATATAAAAATACAAAATAACAACAGAAAGAGGGCCATAACCCACTACGCTGAAACATTGCGGTTTAAAAGGTTTTTTTAAAAGGTTTAAAAGGTTCGGAAAACTTCTACAGAAGTTTTCCGAATATGCATTATATGTATTAAATTAACCTATCGTTATGTCAAAAAACTCAAAGAAATAAGAGTGGAGTGGAGAGAGGAGAGAGTTACTTCAAAAAGTCATAGAGGTAAGTCTAAGTTTGACTTATTTATTTCTACTCCCTTTAACGTCACTAAAGTTTTTTGCCACGTAACTCACAGATTCCCTCAAACTCTCTTAAACTTCAGTAACACGTCACTTGAAACTTAAAAACTAATGCATTCTCTTCATTTAGTGCTCGGACCAAATATTTGGTCCGAGATTTAGTGTCTTATAAAGTTGAGCATATAAAGCCTCCGTGCGCAAAGAGAGTTCCGATCTTTTGACGCAGGCATAATATGATTTAAAACCTCCTTTTCCATATCCTCTACGAACCCTCCTTTTGTCTCATTTGATTTTCACAAGTAAATAAAAGAAAAAAAAAGGTTTTGTAACATAATTCTTAGTGAATTAACAACGAAAAAAAATGTACCTAACTTAGATTAATGATTGGTCTCGCTGCAATCATTCACCTAAGGTACCTAACTATTATATTATTATAACGTAATGCCAAATTAAATTAGAAATAAAAAAAAATCCATTCAGGATCATTGCAAGTATTTGCCTTGTTGTTTCAGTTACAAGCTCAACGAATGTTTTGGTTTTGAGATAATAATACACACAATTTTTGTAAACACATTGACATGAGTTGCTGGAGGTTCATCGGCATAATAATAAAATAAAATAAATATTTACTTAATCTCTTAATTATCCAAGCGTTATTAACCAAAAATACATCAAAAAAATTTAAAGATAGTGGATAGCGTTGAAAAACACGACGACCCACCTAACGTACACTAGCCTGCAAAAATAAGTATCACACTTTTGCTTACTGCAAGAAGTCAGATTTAAAATAAAAAACGTTTTTTAGCAATTTTTATCAGCTTTCTTTGAAACTATAGTAAATTATACATTAGTCACATTTTAAGGTCTCGTGTGTCTTGTTTATCTTGTGTACTTAAAAAGTTATTGCAATTTTAAAAGTGTGATACTTATTTTTGCAGGCTAGTGTAGTATTTTTTAACGTTTTACTGTCTTTAAATATTTAAAATTTAAAGGAGTTCCGGCAATATAGCCTATATGACCAATAATATTAAGCGATATGTCGTTAGAAAGGTTATTTTTACTCTACAACTTTTACTATAACGGCAAATTTCGAATCGCTGTGGGAAAAAAAGCTATGGCTAAATAAAACAGCGCGAGTTGAAACACAACGACCTACGGTTTTCGTGGATAAGCGACGCGGGAGCAACCGGTGAGACGGTAATGTACTCGGGGAATTGCAAATAAATAATATGCCTCCAAATGTTTTTCTGTTATGAGGTCGTATCCAATCACGTCACGTACCAGCAAAAAAATATTTCTGTTATGTTGTGATTAACCTAGATGAAATCGGCATAAATGCAATATCGCAATATTATTGCACTTGCTTAAGAGGCCTATTACATCTGTGAATGTGATTTTTGCGTAAATGCCAATTTTCGCATTTTGTAGTAATTTTGCAGTTGTATTTATCGTTTTTATCGAAATAGGATAGTAAATTTGTGCATAATATTACAAATCTCCATTCTGTGAGCATAAGTTGAATTCGGACGGCCGGCGCATCACATTTTGTAGTAAGTTTTTGCAGTTGTATTTATCGTTTTTATCGAAATAGGATAATAAATTCGTTATAAAATCTTTATTCGACATGAAGTAACAATTACTTTGGTATAAATTTTGCTGAATAATATTATCGTAGATAGGAGAAATTCACAGTTAACTTATAGCAATTTTCTAAGTTTTTTGGTTTAGAATAAGATTTTATTCCTATATAAAATCAATGATATCTAAAAATTCCGAGGCCGCTACGCACTATTCGACTATATAAGAGATAACATTATAATTTTTTTATTTCACTTGTTTAGAACAGTAGTTCAATCGATGAGCTCAAAAAAGTGCCTTCGCGCACTTTATGAAAATCTTTCTCTGCAATTTTGGGTTTAATTAAAAAGTTACGCACTATTCCAATAGCTATTCTACACTATTTAATAGGTCATAATTGGGATTGTATTTTTGTTTCTGAGATCCATAACACCAAAATTGGCCATTTTACGCTAAAATCACATTCGAGATATAAAAGGCCTCTTAAGGGCAACGCACACTAGGGAGCTGTGCACATATTTTATCCATAGTTTGATATCTCGGTATAGCAAGGCACGAACCATTCAATCCTCCAGCCGCACACTTAATGGATATCATTATTGATGAAGAAGCTTGAAAAATAGAAAGTTGTCTAGATTTTTTATGAATTGTATGCGGTGTACACAAAAGTAATTATAAATCAGTTCGCTTGTGACCACGGCCGCAGCATCGCGGTCGAAACTTCAAGCAGTAAGTAGATATTTATGTACCTACTTACTTACAAAATTAATCGTGTTATGTCCCGTTAAAATAGTTTTAATCCATTATAATATCTGATAATAACCGTTAAAAATCAATAAAACGTATGAAGTTTAGTTTTATTTAGCCATAACTTTTTTCACACAGCGATTCGAGACTAGGTGCCAAAGTAAAAGCTGTAGAATATTAAAAAAACCTTTTGAACGACATATCACTCAACGTTATTTCTTAATAGGCTGGGGTCCATACATTTTTGCCGGTCCCCCTAATTAAATAGATTAAAATATAATTAATTTAATTTATTAACGCTCACACCAATTATCTAGACCAAGATGAGTATTCTTTTGAAACTAGTTAGTATGGTAAGATAACGGATAAATACACATTAACATAGAAAAAACACCCAGACCCAAAATCAATTTAGAAAAACATTTTTTTCTAAATTTACCCGACAGGGCATTGAAGCCGGGACTTCAGAGATGGCGCGACGCCAGACCCGGTATGCTAACCACTCGACCACGGAGGTCGTAAAAGAATACAATTATGTTATGATGTGATAGTATAAATAGAGCTTATAAAGTTATTCAAACACGTAAGTCGATTAAATTCCCGGTCGACACTTCGGCGATATTCGATTGCACTCCATTCCGATCGCGCATACGTACAAATGCATACTCTATTTCTTCGAAACGAAATTTCGGGCGATTTTCGTTTGCTATTCATAGCGTTTTTTATTATTTTTGAAATTTTAAACAGTTTTCTAATAATTAATAATCTAAATGCCATACCAATTTTGTATTAACAAAAGGAGAACTTTCCATAGAAAAAATGCTTATTTTATATAAATTTAATTTGGTCATAAAGTAAAGCTAATATTATTTGCTACTTATACCAAGTATAGGTAGTCTTATTTTTATCCATTCGCGGAAAAGAGTTAATAAGTTATTAATATTTTTTTTTTATTTGAAAACACTGAGAAAAAGGCTGATATGTTACTCTAAAAATGTCCAACATGGCTACATAAACCTTAATTATTTTGCTTTTAAAAAAGTGAAATGTCAACAATGCCGTCAAGTCATGTTTGATTTGACAGCTAGCGGCTATACAACTGTCGTTTGTTGACAGATATTGCCAGATAGTTAATGAATTACAGATTAAAAAATTAAAAAAGTATACAACAAGCATAATACGCCGGGGTGTTCGGAAGGAATGGAAACTGAGGGCCTACCCTCTTTCTCCGAAACGAAATTTCGGCTGATTTTCGTTTGCTATTAATAGCGCTTTCAATTATTTTTGAAATTTCATACAATTTTCTAAAAATTAATAATCTAAATGCCATACCTACCTTTTTTGTATGAACGAAATTTTGGAAGGAATGGAAACTAAGGGGCTACTTTCTTTCGCCGAAACAAAAATTCGTTTGCTATTTACAGCGGCTACCATTCCTTCCGAAATTTAGATTATTAATATAAGTAAAATTGTTTGAAATTTCAAAAATAATGAAAACCGGCCGAAATTTCGTTTCGGAGAAAGAGAGCCCTCTGCAGTAGCGTGCGCGTAGTTAGTGTTCAAACGAATATCCCCGAAAAGTGGTATACCGGGAACTTCCTCGACTATAAATGTATTATAAAAAAAAGAAATACCTGAAACCTGTAACATTCTAGCCCCTGCAAAGGGAACGTTGGCCACGGAGTATTCCAACAGCTCCATGATATGGTCACCCCGCAGTTCGAACACCTCCACTCTGTTCTCGAACGGGGTCGACAACAACAGTTCCGCGTAAGTCACATCTAGAAAGTCAAAATGACATATATACACACACTCAGGACTATTTTCTATTTTCCCCGAAGGATTGGACAGAGAGAGAAAGAGACTGGGCAATGAGAGAGAGAGAAACTGGGCAATGAGGACCACAAAAGCAGTCCACGGCCACAGTCTACGTTTTATCTAATAATAACTACCTGCACGTGCTCAGCCGGGCTCACCACCTATTGGCGAGCCCCTCGTCGCTTTATGCTGTTGGATGTATGTGCAGTATTTAGTCCGTTAGTCACCTTTTACAACACCCAAGGGAAGAGATGTGTTGGTAGTGTTTTATTAATTTGCCGCTACTATACAGCTCATTTACTGATGATCGGAGGATCGAAGAAGTGACACCCACGGACTAACTGGTAACCTAAAAACAAGAGAAACTATTACTTCCTGGGGTGATGTCCGCCCGAATGCCACCCTGGTTTATGATACAGAAATGTGCATAGTGCCAATTATTATTCTCCGCTCTTTCCATCACCTGAAACAAAAATATGTCATTAAATAGACATTATTCATTTCAAACACCAACCAAATGGACCGACTGCATAACTTCTACACACCACAGAAAACCTACTAACAATTGAATTACTACTGTGTCTGGCTTTATGGCAGTTGACAGCAGAATTGCCTTGTAATATGCCCATGTCTTTCTAATTACATACCAAAAAACAAATATGCATACGTCATCACTCCCGTTTCTCTAAGGTGTAGGCAGAGAGCACGCACTTTTTGGCTTTATTTCTGACTAGCGGCCGCTCGCGTTTTCACCCGCGTGGTTCCAGTTCCCGTGGGAATATCGGGATAAAAAGTATCTAATAGTAAGTGTTAATCCAGGTTACAAACTATCTGTATGCCAAATTTTATCGAAATCCATTTAGTAGTTTTTACGTGAAAGAGTAACAAACATCCATCCATAATTACAAACTTTCGCGTTTATGATATTAGTAGGATTTCGTAACTCTCATAACGTTTCTTTTTTACATGTCATACACCCAATTGAAAAAAGTTTATTACAGAAGTGGAAGATTCCGTTAGAAATACTTATAACCTGTAGTAGTCATGTCATTGAGGTCTAGCATGACACCAATAGAGAGGTAAAGAATCGAATCAATTTAAATGTGGAGGAGATTCGTGTCTTTATTGTATGTCGGACGATGTCACCCGATCTCTACAATCCCTACATTTTTTAAGCAACAGTACCTTTTGCAATCACCACTTTAATTAAAGTCATATTTTATTTTGTAAAAGGATTTTGTTCTTGTACTTTTTAATTTGTGTTGAAAATTGGTTTTGTGTCGTCGTCGATCCTGTTCAAGGCCCAGCTGAAAATCAGCGTTGTGGCGTGTAGCGTCTAGCTGCAACAATAGCTGAGCTGGTCAGCCTTTTCGGCCCACTTGTTTTTAACATCATTTTTAGTTATTATTAACAATTATTATTTTCTTATTTTTTTCCATCTTGTTTGTAATTTTTGTATGATGTTATGTAGCCGAATAAATTATATTTGCTCGGTGAACAGTACTTACAGAATTCATAAACGCGTCACAAATGAGACTTCCTAGGTTGCATTCACTACAAGAACAGGTCGTGCTACTTAAGTACACTAATGATTCTCCAATTTCAGTATTTGCAATATCTTCTATTAAAGGTAGATACTCGTCGATCTTAGCTAGCACATCCGGAGCTGGAACATATTTTATCATATTATAGTCTGTTGGTTCATAGTAGATAGTCTTTTCAGTATGTAAAACAAACTTGGAGATTCTCAATTAGGCCCATGGCTAGAATCTTAACATTTAGGTGGTTAAAGAACTTGTTATTGAAATTACCAAATTTTGAACGGAAAGTGTAAGTGTAACATAATAGTAGCTCTTGTTCTTTTAAGTTGTCTTCCATAATATTATGTAGGGTATGGTTTTGGAGTGACGGTAGCCACACCAACTTTAGAGGCTTAGCGGGATGTTGCGATGAGGATGTCGTGGTGCAAGCTCTAGGGTCTATGACTGTAATCATTTGATTCAAAGGTTACCCCGTTCTACGGTACCAACCATACTGGACTTATTCAGCTTTTCCTTTCTTCCCTTTAATTATCACTTTTAAAAAAGTTTCTAATTAAGTTGACATAAATAAATTAAGCATCTACGAAACCATTGACTTTAAATGGTCTTGTGACTGCCTAGACAACAAGCAAAGCCAACGGCTTGACGGCTCTTCCAAGGCATGATGGAAGTTCAAGTATTTACATTTGACTTTTAAATCATATGAAATGCCTGAGGTAACTAGCTAAATGTTTATCGATTGAAAATGATGAAGATAATTTACGCACAGAGATCCAGTTCAAACATATTCTTTAGTTGAAAAGATAAACCAAAATTAAATAAGTATACATTCTACAATAACAGAAAAGTGTAAAAGGGGCAATAATTAAAATTAACGAAGGTCTACAAACAAATACAATTAACAGTCTGGTATTAATATTTCTCCAAAATTAAATTAACAACTCAGGTAACTGTGATACCTGTAATGGTTTTATACCGTACCTTGTCCAATTTCATTTCCAATGTAATGGGGATGACCACTCCAATCCAGGAGATTACCAGAATCGTCGAAGTACAATTTGATTTCACCCAAATACAGCGTGTGGGCAGCGGCTTGCACGATTAAAACCTTAAAATAATGAGCGTTTATGATGAACGGTGAACTCTTAAATTGAAAAGAAAAATAAATTGATTAAGAAAAAGTTTGGGTAAAAACCAAAATTGCCAAATACCAAATAGACCAACTAAACAAAATGAAAAAGGATCTTCGGGTGCTTGAAGGATGATAAATAATCACAAGCAGTTGGTCAAAATTTTTAATGAGCTTAGTAATTCGTTGATGCCGGAAATATTGTCCAAACTTGCTTTTGGTTACGTTATTGAAAAGTGCAGTGGTTAGAAGTTTTAAAGTCGGTTGACTGGTTAAGAAGGTATTTTTTTTATTAAAGTCTAACATCAGAGGAATCGCAGATGCTTTGCCGGCTTTTGAGGAAAGTGTAATCTAGTTTCTTGAAGATCCCCGCCACTCTAAGATGGCTTTTTAGCAGTGTCATTAAGATCACTTAGTAAGCATATAGCTTGTCTCTTTGTTAAAATAGGTCCAGAATCAAAAGACCGCCGGCGGTCGCGAAACAGTTGTTTTTCAATTGTGTCTGGTTTTACGGTGCTCAAGGGGTTAAAGTCTATTTTTATATGCTGCGAATGCTGCCCTTTCCAAGATAATGTTTTTTGCTAGCTTACCTTTCTCGTTTCTTGTTCAACAATGACTGGATATGGTCCTTGGCTAGTAAATGCGGTAGAGTCCGGTGGCTCTCCGTTATATAGCAGAGTATGACTATGACCACCAACAACAATATCAATGTATGGACCCGCATGCATAGCTATTTCTCTAAAATTTTAAACATTCTAATTATTTTATTTAAAATATTTTTTTTGATTAAAGTTTGACAATATTTCACAGTGTGGATATTTAATAATGTTTTGACGTAAATTGAATTGAATAAAAATAAAAAAGAAAGCCAAAAAAAATTTTAACAATAAAATGGTAATTGTATTAGGGGCGCATATTATAGGATTTTTTTACCTGTCGATCTCCAAACCACAATGTGATAAAACTATGATAATGTCCACACCTTGATTATTCAGTTTCTCTGCTTCAAGTTTCACTGTTTCCACTTCATCAGTGAATCTCAACCTGCCAGTGGAAGCTAGTTCCTGTAACATAAATAGTTTGGTTTCTTGCATTTCAGGGTATACTTTGTCAATTTTCTCCTCCTATTTTGCTTGGTTAAGTATCTTTTCATAATAGCTTCTACCATCATAATGAAAACCAAAATATGCCGGTGGGTTAATTATGCCAGCGTCCATACAAAAATGTTAAGAAAAATAAATCACGCCTAATTGAAAGAACGAGTCAATCTCATAATATTAATCTTAAGGGATATGGTACACATGCCGTCATATTATATACTGAACAGCTATGACCCACAGACACACCCGCCGACAATCAATTATTAAAAATAAAGATTGCAATTATTAATCAATCTTAATTATCAATATCTTACAGCGTGTGTTTGTTAGGTACATATTAGAACAGGCTAGGTATCCTAGAATTTTATTAAAAGTGTCAAAAATTAAAAACCCTGTAACCGTTTTGCGTATCGGTGAAAGAACACTACTACCCCCTCTCTTCCCCTGGGTGTCATAAAAGGACTAACGGACTAAAGACTGCTCATACATTTATCAGCATATAGCGGCGAGAGGCTCACCACCTGTCACGCCGAGCACATGTGCAGTTACTATTTGGTGAAAAGTGGACTATGGTAGAGGACTGCTTTTGCTGTCCTCATTGCCTAGTCTCTGGCTACCTTTCGGGAATAATAGTCGTGATTAAATGTATGTATGTATGTGTCAAAAATTAAAACCTGTCTAAATCAAACTGAACCATAATGCAGGAACACAAATCTTAATCCTTTATTGATATTTTTTATAATAGCTAAAGTGTTAATTAAGTAAAGGTGTGGCGGAAGATAGAGCACGAGGACCTAATGAACGCCTATTAACTTTGACCTACTGAGTCAGACTTACGTTGGTAGTAGAAATTATAACACCGATGATACCAATGCGTCTGTTTTTCTTCACTACTATAGTACTAGGCTTGTATAAACCTTGTATGGTAGGCTCATCATCATCCACTATATTAGCTGTGACCACAGTGGATTTTAGTGCTTTTAAATAAGGCACCACTCCTTCGATGCCGTTATCAAACTCGTGGTTCCCTAGAACCTGAAAGAAAAAAAATGCCCTAAAAAAATGTCCTTCAGTTTGTATGAACTTTTAACTATGGTAAAATTTAACAATGTCACCCAGATTAATTTGCACCTATTTCTTTCTTACTTCTGCTTCTTGGTCCTTATAATTCATTATTATCATCTTCCTATAAACGTCTACTGGGCTTAAAGCTTCTCATAAGAGGAATATTACATGGGGAAATTTGTCGATAACAAACCAAGCTGGCTCAATACGACCTAGTTGGTGTCTTATCCGTACATATTTTAATCAAATATTTTTCATCAACATTCATAAGCATACTGGTGAGCTTAACTTGTATTCAAAATATAGTTTAATCAGTTCATAATAAGTGCCAGATAGCCTATCCAGCACTATTGTTAATATTAAAGATTATTGTTAGACGTAATTCAGAAAGTCAAAATATATGGAGCATAACTTGAAAACAGCTCGATCGATTTGGCAGGTTTCTGATTCATTGTACTTGTCAGTACAATGTTTCCTTTACAGATTTATTTTGGAAATTCGTCACGGGTTTCGGGTGGCTCACGCGGGCAAAGTAGTTACGTGGCACGGCACTAGTTCAAAATAAATTCTTACGTGTGCATCATGAGGAAGAATGTTCATAAAATCTTGAGTGACGTTCCATCTCAGAATATTGTACCAAATGGTGCCTTGGAAGCTGTCTCCTCCATTGAGGAGTAGGGAATCGGGTTCGTCTTCTAGGGATTGTCTGATGACCGTAGTTAGACGGGCAAACCCGCCGATACAAGGATCTTCGCCGTTTCTGTCACAATTTCCCCCTGCCAAACTAGTTTCTTGGAACCTAGAATTTTAATATTTTTGTTACTTCTAGGTTTAGGCTTGTGGCGGCGCCGCATGACGCCGCACATGGTTGCATATTAGAAAATCAAAACTTTGTCGAGCAAATTTTTAAAGAACAACGAACAAAACAACAAAGTTGAATTGACCAAAAGTTTTATTTAGAAAAAATTTATAATCCCAATGTATGTGACATCAAATGAACGACTGATCAAAAGTTGCTAGATGTAATTTTAAAATAGCAAATCATTACTAATTTAGTTACATAAATACAATGCAATGTTCACATGTTAAATTAAAATAACATACCTACAACAAAAAAGTGTTCTTTTACACTATTATGACGTCATAATTATGAATGAGGTGAGTATAGTACACAAGCTGCCCTACTCCTGTAGATCACGTGATAGGTTATAACTTTTTTTTTATTAGGCAACAGAAATACTAGTTTCCCTACAGCTGCCCTTCCTCCTGCAGTAGGTCATCTTTGTATTTTGCTTTAAAAATGAGAATGAGCCAATATGGACCCCATACATACATGTATGTATGGGGTCACACATACACATTCAAACGGATTGTTACATGCATTCAATTGACTATTAAATTAAAAAAAATATTATCTAAGTACTACCCGCATTAGTATACATATTATTGTAAACATTACATAGCTAACCAGTCATGTTGTGTAAAGGCTTTCTGTATCCAGACAGGCGCTATTCGCTAATATTAATAATATGTTTACCTTTTTCAGTTAATCCATTTGATAATTAATAATTTATCCAATAATCCTTTTGACCTTAGAACGATTTGGTCAATAATGTAATAAATAATTTAAACATTGATATTCCAGACTTTGGTCAGTTGAACTTTTGGTCAAATGACCATTGTTATTTTAAACTTTGTTCTTTTGTTCGTTGTTCTTTAAACATTTGCTCGACAAAGTTTTGATTTTCTAATATGCAACCCCGCACATAGTTCGACACGAAGCAAAAACCTTCTCAACCGTGTCAACAGATGGCGCCACAAACGTATATTAACGACGTTCCCATACTACAACGGTAAAATAGTATGGGAAGCCTGCATCGCGCTTGCGAAAAATTCACCATCTCCTTCGCTATATATAGCACCTCCAACTAACATCTGTTGGACTTCGATCCCCGAGATATACCACCCAACTCGGAGGAAGAGATTCCCTTTGCCTTCCTACTATAATGGCATCCATCCTACCTGCCATTCGCTTCCCTACAGGCCTAAGCTTTGCTTACTTTGTTAACAACCTGTAGGAGTCATTCGTGACAGACAAGGTGATACATAAGGCGACTGCTAGAAACCGCAAGAAACTTCAAGGGCAGGTCAAGTGTTTTAAACATGAAAAAATGACAAAAGAGAAATTTGTGTTTTTTTCATTTTTAATTCAATACCTCATTCATTTTGAAAATTTTCATTAGACAGTCTTTGATAAGTACTAATTTTTTTTAAAGCAATAACATAAGAAAAATAAAATGAAAAACAATTAAAAATAACGATTATTTACAACGCACGGGCAGCGGCCGGTCGTTGACCCAACCGTCTGTTGACCCGTCCGCGTCAGCCGGGCGATAAGTACCTACGTTAGTCTGCAATGAGACCATTTATTTTCCTATTACGTAATGTGCGTATTTTTCTTATGCTTTAAAATAAATTAGATACTCAAAGACTATCCAATTAAAATTCGCAATATTAATTAATTAATTAAAAATTAAAAAAGCACGAATTTCTTTTTTGTCAAATTTTTCATGTTTCTAACACTTGAGCTGACCAGAACTAGATGTTTCTTGCGGTTTCTAGCAGTCGCCTTATATAAATATATGAACTAATCATAAGTCAGGTCAAACTTCTTAATTATGTACGAATGTCATTGTACCTATGTGTTTTTTCATAAACGTAAAAGTTCGTTTTTAAATGGCATGTCATAATTTTATCAAAAACCTAATTATCACTGTGCATTTCGATACGGAGCCAGTTTAGATAAAACATTATTAACTATTTCGAAATGCATAAGTATTTGACTAAACTTTTTTTTTTATTAGGTATTGGTTTGCTCTTGATCCCAATCAAGCCCAGGGGCTAAGACAGGATCCATGATGGTGTGAGCTAACCCAGAAGGTGCCTATTTACTCTTGCTTTGAAGATGGACGGGTTATAAATGTACTCGGAAACACAGACGTAGGGAGGGAGTTCCACTCCTTTGCCGTACGCAGTATAAAAGATGTTGAGTAGCGCTTTGTACGACATTTAGGAATATCCACCAAGAAAGGGTGGTAGCCCGCAGTGCGTCTGGATGTCCGATGGAAGAAGGGGGATGGCGGTATGAGCTCATGCAGCTCCAGAGCACAGTCTCCGAAGTACAGTCTGTAAAAGACCGACAGACAGGCAACTTTGCGGCGGTGAGCTAGGGTAACTTACTAAAATTAAAACTTTTCACACCTACACAACCTTAAATTTTTCTTTAAACAAAAACAATTAAGGGTGAGTTCCACCCATGAAACTGAGCAACTTTCCCCAAGAAACCTATGTGCAAAAATGACAAAAAAAATTCGATCTCCCATACTATTGTCGTCAGCTGATCGGACAGATTTGTATGGGAGCTCGAAATTTTTTTGGAACTCACCCTTAATTGTTTTTGTATGAAGAAAAATTAAGATTGTATATAAACAAAAATCATAGCAACGAATGTATGTTCGCGCATCATTTCAGTACCTACGGCAAATTCTTTAATTGTTGTGTTTGTAATTATTATTGTCAAGACAAGGTTTGTAATAAAGACTTTTTCAGAAATTCGTCACGCGTACGACCCCCCCCCCCCCCCTCTTCCCTTTGGTGTCGTAAAAAGCGACTAACGGACTAAAGACTGCACATACAACCAACAGCATAAAGCGGGCGATGGGCACCCCACCTGTCACGCTGAGCAAATGTGCAGTCACTATTTGGTAAAAAAGTGGACTATGGCAGAGGACTGCTTTTGCGGTCCTCATTACCTTTTCTCCGACTAACCCTTCGGAGATAATAGTCGTGATTATACGTCACGGGTTACGGGATTCACGTGGAAGAAGTCGCAGGAGGGCTGCTAGTTTTTCTAATAAGAATAGTTTCTTATTGTTTTTTCTAGTAATAATAACCATACTATCACTCACCTCGCATGAAAGTCATTATAATGAATAATATTCAAGGCGTATCGGCTGTCTTCACAATAAACGAACGTTAAAAAACAAAAACATACAAACAAATTGAACATTATATACTATTTTTCCACTACATACATTGACGGCACGTACTAAAATAATGATGTTAAGACAAACGCTACAGCTGATACAATAAAAAGATAAGATAAGTAGCAATAAAAACCGCAAAGGTAATTGATAAAACAACAATTTCGAATCTGAACGTAACAATACATTTATCATCCAATTTACTTATCGAAATAATGTAATGTAATAAAACAAAGTACAGCTACATTTGATAACCGTTTCGCGCAGCGGTGAAAGAATACTACCAACCCCTCTCTTCCCTTGGGTGTCGTAAAAACGGACGGAACGGACTGACGGACTAAAGACTACACATACATCGAGCAGCAAATGAAAGGTGATGGGCTTATCACCTGTTACGATGAGAACATGTGCAGTCGCTATTTGGTGAAAAGTGGACTATGGCAGAGGACTGCTTTTGCTGTCCTCATTGCCTAGTCTCTGACTAACCTTTCGGGGATAAAAGTCATGATTATATGTATATACCTTTGTATATGTCAAAATTGCCACTATTCTGCTGCGGTTTAGTTTAATATTGTGTCTAGTTTTTATATGTGCTCGAAGCTTATCCACAATTGAAAGAAGAATAATTTATCTAATCCGTGAGCTTACCAAACAAAAACCAAACACTTTGACAATTAAAAGAACATCTAGATTCTTTCAGTAAACAAGACTGACGAGACGCCATTATTTTAGCGATAATAAAATTCGAGGTCTACAAAAAAACATGTACTCACAAATTTTAATAATGTTTTCGACACAATGAATAATAAGAAAAAGCCACATAAAATAATTGGTGTAATAAATTACTATGCGCGATGATCCGGCTTAGGGAAGTTCTATTTTTTCTAATTAAATTCTTTTAATTAGCACCCTTAGACGCAGACGAGATACCTCGGTCGTTATAAAGTTAGCAAATAAACTGTAGTGACACATAACAGCTTACCTTACTTATACGAATTTGAGTTAACTTTAAACGAGTATATAACGATGAGTTAACTTTAAACGAGTATATAACGAATTATCAATTAAAAATAGGTACGATTATCTTAGGTTAGGGCTGCCGTGCGAGGAACCTCCTGACAATACGTTCCGTGTCAAGGTACTGCGTTCTATATGACCTGACCCTTGACCAAACTTTTCCGCGTGAGTCCATATAGATCTTGATCGAGGCTCTTAGTTATAAGACCGTTTGCCGAAACGACAATTCGGTACAATGGTTGAATCCATATCCCACATGGCAGTAACCTCGTATGGAATGCCTCCGGAGTCGCCCGCGTGGTGCCCTCGGTGTTGCCCGCGTACCATTTAGAAATTTGAAGAGTCCTGACAAATAAATAAATAAACTTTTCTACACTCACACCAATTATCTAGCCCAAGAGAAGCTTCGTTATGAAACACGTTAAATGGTTACAGACAATGGTTATAGACAACGGACAAACTTACTTAAAATAATTAAAAACATACTTATTATACATATAAAACACCCAGACCCGAGACAATTTAGACAAAACAATAATTTCGATCGAATCCGGGACCTCAGACATGGCGACACAACGAAAACCGGTGTACAAACCACTCGACCAAGGAGGTCGTCATAAACAAAAAGCCTGACATTTCGATTAAAGTCTGGACTTTTTAGTCACAAAATGGAAACATTATTCACCTTTATATTTTGTTTTTAGATAAATGAGAAGTTAATAAAGTTTAAAGACTTATTTGATATTACTTAATATCTAGTTTTGTTACTCATATTCCAAAGTCCGGATAAATTAAGGAGCCGGATAAAGTCCGGACTAGAGTCTAAAAGTCCGGACATGTCCGGACCGAGCGGATGGTAAGTGGTAACCCTTTTCGGTGTCCAGCGCGTGATGCCCTCAGTGTCGTGAGAGTCCACGGGCCGTGGTGGAAGCTTGCCATCAGGTGGGCTTGTTTGCCGACTCAGAGATATTAACCCAGATTACCCTGAATTTTTTTTTATTCTTCAAAGTTTATAATTTTTTAATATGTGCGTAGTTAGGGTTCCATTGACTTAGGAAAAATACTAGAAAAAATCTAGTTCAACTGGAAAAGCGGAAAAGCGATGGGTGTTTAAACGCCCCGTAGGGGAATCAAGTACTAACATAAAGTATGGAAGGTACCTATATATTACTGCATTAAAAGTCCAAATGTGTTATAAAACAAACTTTATTTGGTATAAATATTGAAATAAAATAAAATAGATGTAATAAATAAATAAAAATTCAAACAACAAAACATGGTTTCATAGTAAAAGGTACATTTTGTTACAAAATAAATTTGTTTTCTCCATAAATACATAAACTTTTCTGTTTTCACCCATATGACTGAACTTATCAAATCAGATAGTTTTACGACAGTCGGACTTACACACGCTCTGATGCTCTTTGTTCATTTCTAGCAAGCCTCTTGCTACTACTCTGCGGTATGATGGTGGTTTTCTAGAGAGTAACGAAGGCTCGTCACCCTTTATGAACTATAACGCATTGTCAGCAGCGGACATATAATTTTTTTGTGCCATGCTTTTGCCAATGCTAAAGATCAAGTGGATAATAACATTCGTTATCTTGGATTATAATAGTTCTTCTGATTACATGGCACACTCAAGCAAATACAACCTCATGGATGGAGACAGTTGCAAGCTGATATCAACTACTGCAATTGTGACCGAGGGCACTGATGCCCTCGGTCATACTCGCATTTTGATCCACAGGTGTATATGATTTACATCTTCTCTTCGCTAATTCAGCCAGCACATCTTTACTGCCCAAAGATTATTTGTCTGTAAATACTATGAACGCTTGAGCCCCCAGTTGCGAGCCTGCTGCAACTTTTTTGTAGCCAGATCCCTCGTCTGTTATTTCTGCGTTCACATTTTCTTAAGGCAAAATAGCTACGCCACCCGTGAATTGATCATCGGCATCAAAGTATTCCAGTTTTTCAATCATTTTAGAAAGTTTTGACGATTATCCATGTGAAGGTCTGAAAAATATGACAGACGTTGATTCCCCTACAGGGCGTTTAAACGGCCATAAACTTTAGAGAGGGATATTGTTAATTAAAACTCAATGCTAAAGTTTTATTTTCTATTTACGTACTAGGTAATGGTTATAGATTAATAAAAAATAGGTATTGTAAAATTTTAAAGCAAAATATTGACAAAATCTTACCTTTTCGGAGATATGGTGCCACCCAAAATTCTCACTTAACTTTGAAACCAAAGAAACAACAATAATCTATTTTTTTTTACTTCTACTACTCACTCAAACAAAGACCCGTAGCATCTGTAATCTATATTGAAGAAAAAGTAGATCACACTACACAAAAATTACATTTAATTGAGTGTAGAATTAATACTCTTTTTTTGGGCGTTTAAAAGCCCCGTAGGGGAATCTGGGTTAAAAAACACAAAAAAGAGAAGAATAACCATGACAGTTTATAAAGCATCCGATCTGCTATTATTTGTACAACGATCTATTACTTAGTTGTCGGCGCAAACACTCATCTCTCAAGTTTATTGTTATAGTCCAAGTTTAATAGGCGTTTGCGTTATGTTAGTGCTTGGTGAACTGAGTCAATTTGTAATGGATAGCCTTCACGGCTGTATCGCGGTTTCTATAGGCGATGCTTTCATAATTTATAAGCTGTGGCTGCAACATCGTTCCCTTGGACATTAGAACATTTGTAAGACTTCTAAAGTGAACGACTATCTAGTTCATTGCTCGTTATGATACGGAAATCTTAGTCAATGGTAGTAGAAACTACGCAATAAACAGAGGAATCCCATCTACTTATCAAGAATAATCAAGAATCAAGAATTTTATTTGCTAGAATGCGGTACATAAAATATCTAAAATTATGAAAGTCACATCACATCACATTCACCAGGAGCTGGTATGCAGAACATACAGCAGAACATAATAATGATAAACTTTGTCAACATAATTAGGTACCATTACATGTCAGAATCCAATATACTCGTAATAATATTAAATTGATAATTATAATAAATAAATTTCATACAACATACCAAAACATTAAATTTTTCAATTATTACACATTTGAAATTAAAAAATATGTTAAGATTATAAAAACAATTTTTCATTAGCCATGACTTTAATTTGGTTTTAAATTGATTGTTAGGAATACAATTAAATATTTTAATAGCCATAGGATAACAACTCCACGACCTGAGTTCCGTTCTCATCTTTGGTAATCTCAGTTTAGATGGATACCTTATGATGGAGCTGAGTCATTTCCCTACTCACTAACAAACAAAAAAATTATGATGACGGACATTCGTACGGATCCTGTGTGACCAAAAAGATCTTTCAAGATAGATTGGTGTTATTATGAGAACGGCTTGCGTTCACATTTATTATGTGCCGACTATCTTCCGGCACGGTCCACTAGACAAAGTATTCAATGAGACTCGATGAGCTCGTAACGCGACTAAAGGGCTGGACGGCGCGTCATAACGGGGAGGAATGGCCCCCGTATTAAGTTAGCCTTTCGCCGTGCTCGCAAAGGGACATAATGAGCCGCGTCTAATGGTGACGTTAGTGAGGGCATTTTTCGTGTCCCGACGTCGTTTATGTAAATACCATTAGTATTTCCAAATAGTGACCTAATACAGAAAATGACATTACCCGTGATTATTAAGGACACTTCTTGTGTTAGTTCGGCGAGAAAATCATTTGCAAACCTTTTAAGCGGAGAAAGGAAAGCAGTTAAATAAGTAGATTAAATCGCCTATGTCGTCCACAGCCGGGCAAAGGCCGCCATTATTGAACAGGATTTGTACAAGTATTTAAAACAAAGTTACTTATTAGATTTTATTCGTGGTAATAAATAATAATAATAATTAACCGGGTCGCGTAGCAGTGAAAGAATACTACCACCCTCTCTCTTCCCTTGGGTGTCGTAAAGGCGACTAACGGACTAAAAACTGGACATACATCCAACAGCTTAGAGCGGCGATGGGCTCACCACCTGTCACATGTGCAGTCGCTATTTGGTGAAATGTGCACTATGGCAGAGGACTGCTTTTGCGGTCCTCATTGCCTAGTCTTTAACTAACCCTTCGGTGTTAATAGTCGTGATATAATTATGAATATAGTCGTGATATATAAATATAATTATGTATGTAAAAGTAAAGTCGCCATTTTCTTCTGTCTCTGTCACCGCACTATTCTACTAAACCACGCAATGTATTTGTATGCGGTTTTCACCAAAAGTGAGAATGGTTTTTGTTAATATTTTGTAGATATATTTTTTTAAATGGCTGAACTATGACGGTCTTTCTAAGTTAGCGTGGACGCAGGCGCGGGCGGGCCGCTAGTGTAATTATAATTTACTGGCTGGGACTTTTACTTAATAAGGCTAGGATTCTCGAGCGCAGAAACTAGTAGGGGACTGATTGATTGCACGTCGCGATTCGCGACCGTCAACTTAGCAAATCAGGTAGGTAATTTTGAAAATCAAGAATTCTTTTTAAATTTTTTTACTTATAACGGCCGGTATGCCTCACCTTCAAAGACAATTATTTTCGTACATTTTTCATTACCTAACTAAAACCAAGTATACTGCAAGTAATACCATATTTGAATTACGATTAGACGGATGTTTAAAATTTTATTTGATGCAGTAAAGTATCACTAATCTAGTATTTAATAGCCGGAATGACTAGATAAAAGTCTGTGGAATAACATTATGTTTTTTCCAAATTTTGAGTACTTGTGATTTGCGAGTAATCCATAATTTAAAATACCCTATTTTCGGGAATTTTGGAAATCCCAGCCTGAAAGGAGGGTTATATCCAGCAATGGGTGGTTGCGGGCTGATATGACTATGATTTTGAATAATAATTTACAGAAAAAAGTTATGTATCCAATAATGGTAGTTTTTTATTTTTCAAACTAAAATGTAAATAATTTTGTTTTTACGTCGTTAATGCCTCAAAGTTTATGGTATTTCATGCAGTAAATACTTGTTGGAAAACTTAGTAGTCTTTGTTCAAGGGAAGTTGTGATACCTAATAATATTGTCTAAGTATGTGAAACGTCTTTTTTTTTCAATTTATTTGATGAACCACAAACAAGATTACAATGCACACTTACAAAATTATCCTTATTTAAAATTTTTAATTATTGTAAACTTAACAACAATGGTTACAGTTAACATAAATAAAAATATACTTATATTGACAGTGAAACCCAGTCTAACTTAATTAAGTTATAAATGTGTGACAATTTGAGTAGGTATTGTGTAAGAATTGTGTAGTGTTAGAAATAAAAATCTCTTCCCAGTCTTATCATATATATGATATAACACATAATATCTTATCTTATCGTATATTATCTGTTATATCCTAAAAGTCTTATCCGAGATGTGGGACGTATAAACGATGATTATGTAAATCATGGTTTAAATTCTAGCTTCTATTACATAGCTGAATTCTTTATATATTATGCAACTATTCGTTGGTTTATAATAAACGATCAGGTAACGACAGCTGAACTTAGCCAAAGTACGAATTGAAGGCTGTATTAATTTTCAGTTCTCCTGGGAACTTGGAATAGAAATTAGACGAGACCATTTCGAGGTCTTAAATTGATTGTCCTTATTATATTTGTGGTATAGTCTGACCGCTACCGCTGTACCGCGCCTTAGGTATTGCGCGGGGAGGTGGGGAGTGGGAAGTAAAGAGCATGAACTCACATGAGATTCGTAGTGTCAGACAGATCTTACGATATCGAAGCACAGTTTATTGAAGCTTTATATTTACGAGTATAATTACATCCAATCCGTTTTTGTCCAATATGATTTTTAGATAAGTACAATTAAAGAACCAATATAAATGAAATAAATCTTAAATTCTTGGAAATATAAATCAAAATCATCAATAACATGTTTTTTCTTAATAACTTTCTGTTTTTTTGGTGAACTTAATTTCAGTTGGCCAAATTAGTTCAAGAATTTCCCGCAGTTGTTACATTTCTTACAGTTTTTCGCAGTATCCCGTAGCCTCCGCAACGATTTTGGCGATATTTGCATCACTTTCATATTCAAAACTTTCTTTGTTTTGCTTTTCTTTTCTTAAAATATTCGGCCACTTTGAAAATGACAGTCTTGAGATCTCGAGATAATGCACGATACCATTTTTAGATATTTTATCTCATGTGCGTCTGACCTCCCCCCCCCCCCCCCCCCGTCTCGCCGCTTGCATACCCAAGGCGCGGTACAGCGGTAGCGGTCAGACTATAGATCTGTAACAAAATTTGAAAATAAAAATATTTATGCTGTCACTACGTTGTTTTCTAAAATTTTCCCAAATAATATGGTGATAAAAATTTACTCAAAGGACCATGGGAAATTCTGTCCCCACCATCCAACAGATTTCAAAATAGTGTCATTTGAAGGGTCTAGTAGGATAGATATTTTTTTACTATGGCGACGTTCTTTAAATACGCAGGATTTAGGTTATAAAAAATATATTGTTTTCGAATATATATTTTTTTCCAACTAAATAACATTGCAAGAGCAGACCAGACTCCACAAGCGGCACCCGTTCACGAGTATGACATGTGAATCAGCCATCTCTTCACTCAACCATGTTTTAGGGAACGTAACGACCCGACGCACATGCCACCACCGCAGCGCAGAGACACTTTGAGAGAGCATGACACACACAAGCAACTCCAACTATAGCAAGAAAACAATAAAAGTTTGTTTTATTATAAATAAACCCAATATTTTTTGCAACTAACTCAGGTACTTTATGCTTCTTTGGGTCCCAATGAACGAATTGACACGTATCCATGACTGTTGTAGGGTGGGGACGGGGTTCATACAAAATCCCCCATGGTCCTTTATTTCCTATTTTTGATTATGTACCGACGTTTCGACCCTTTTCCAGTGTCTGTGGCATTATATTCATTTCTTTGGTCATAGGGAGACTGAGGTTTTGGTCGTCTCGAAATTAATAAGTAAGTAAACTTGAGCGGCTCTCAATAATACATCCCTCTCTTCCCTTGGATGTCGTAAAAGGTGACTAACGGAATCAAAACTGCACATACATCCAACAACATGAAATGGTGTTCGGCTCACCACCTATCACGCTGAGCACATGTATGCAGTTGTAATTTGGTGGAACGTGGACTATGGCAGTGGACTACTTCTGCGGTCCTTATTGCCTAGTTTCTGACTAACCCTTTGGAAGTATTAGTCGTGAATTTTTATATGTCTCTATAAGTTACAGATTAAGGCGAGGTATTCCGAGCGCTTCTCTCTCTCTCGCTCGACGGTACGACGGTAAGGGACGGGTATAACAGCGAAGCGGCGCGAATAGGCGCGTTTTATAGGTTTTTTGCCTATAAAGTAAAAAATAAGTGAAATAAAAAAAATGTGTCTTTTGCATTCACTAGATAATAAAAAGTCTCTCTATCGGTAAAAGAAAATAAGTCATTTATTAATGTATTATTTGACTTATAGCTCTTTTAAATGTTGAACAGAGCTATCTTTGAATTTTTTTTCTATCGAGTGAAGTATTACCTATCATGTTTCTGTCTTTAAAGTCACTAGGTAATATGTTCAACTATATTATATGTGAATTTTAGAACTGTATGTTTTATATTGGTGGCGGTACAATCAGTCGAAATTGTTAAAAATGAAAATATAGCGCCTTAAGTTATCAAAGTCCTTTTCAACTAATTATTCCGCTCTTAGCGCCTCCACAGACGGTGTTCATACACTTCAATGGTCTATCGCACAGCAATTTTCTGCTTTTAGCAAACTAATTCTCTTATGCAGATAGAAACTCTAATGCAATCTAATAGGTGTCCTTACGTGGAACAGAATAGAGTTTAAATTCGAATGCGGCAGTACGGGAACGAGTGAATTCTGGGTGTTTCGCAAACAACAGCTTTTCGGTCACAAAATTTGCGGTTTAGCAGCGGTTTTAATTAAAACCACGCTTCGCTCATAATTTATGTGCCGAATGCGTGATTATCCGGTTGTTTTGTGATTGTAATAGCAATCACTTTACACTATTAACGGCCAATTAAACCGTTTCAAGAGTACTACAGTGTTTGATTGAAATTCCATACGTCGACTGCAGTACACTGAAATGGGGACTTTCAAATGAAGTATATCATTGATCACAGAGCTATAGATTCTTAAGTAGCTGAAAATTGGTATCCTTAGCCATATTATGTGTGACCATATTGGTAATCACACTGGGTTGACATATTAGAAGACTACTTCCAAGGAGGCGCGCGACCTAAGATCCGGGGCTTCTTTGTTTTATTCCCTGATCGAGCAAAGTGTGTTTAAGATTTTTAGATGGATTCACGCTTTTGTAATTTGGCAAGTGATTAAGAAGGTTAATGCATTTCCTTTTCCCATACAACCTTCCAAGTTTAAATATTTAAAAACCAATTTTAATAAAACTTTGCAAGCTAAAGTAAAATACAGAGATCCAAATAGTTTGTTGATAACATTTTTTAAAACGTTTATTTAGCAGAGTTATTGCGATTCCTAATAGAAAGTTTAAAATTTCAGTTTCTCATACCTACAAACTTCCAAGTTTAAAATCTTACAACCTTATGAGTAAATTTTGTATAGGTAAAATAAATCGTTTATTTTGTTCAGTTTTTGCGATTTAAAGTCTACTATAGAAAGTTTAAAATCGATCGAACCAGTTGAAGCGTTGACTTAATTTAGGCTTTTGCTTATCAGCTATTTACGTGTGTTACTTAAAAACCTAGGTATAATTAAGGTAAGTCTAGTTGGAGTTACGATCGGGTATGCTAAGAAAATTTCGTCATGTCGATTCCTCAAATGGGGGACCAAAAAGGAAATATTTAAATGTCATTAGCATCAGTACATTCATCATATGAAACATGAAACAGAAATGTACGAATGCAACTTTCGAAAATCCAAATGCATGCATGCCTTTGCGCAAAATACACTTATTTTCAATTCAACTCGTGTTTCGAGAACTAGTTATGAATTAAAAGCGTGTAACTGACTACACACTACAGTTGGAAATAATTTGGGAATGGCTCCGATGACGTCACAGGGAAGCAGCATCTACCGAAATGAAACGTTATGAAACACGTTAAATGGTTACAGACAATGGTTATAGACAACGGACAAACTTACTTAAAATAATTAAAAACATACTTATTATACATATAAAACACCCAGACCCGAGACAATTTAGACAAAACAATAATTTCGATCGAATCCGGGACCTCAGACATGGCGACACAACGAAAACCGGTGTACAAACCACTCGACCAAGGAGGTCGTCATAAACAAAAAGCCTGACATTTCGATTAAAGTCTGGACTTTTTAGTCACAAAATGGAAACATTATTCACCTTTATATTTTGTTTTTAGATAAATGAGAAGTTAATAAAGTTTAAAGACTTATTTGATATTACTTAATATCTAGTTTTGTTACTCATATTCCAAAGTCCGGATAAATTAAGGAGCCGGATAAAGTCCGGACTAGAGTCTAAAAGTCCGGACATGTCCGGACCGAGCGGATGGTAAGTGGTAACCCTTTTCGGTGTCCAGCGCGTGATGCCCTCAGTGTCGTGAGAGTCCACGGGCCGTGGTGGAAGCTTGCCATCAGGTGGGCTTGTTTGCCGACTCAGAGATATTAACCCAGATTACCCTGAATTTTTTTTTATTCTTCAAAGTTTATAATTTTTTAATATGTGCGTAGTTAGGGTTCCATTGACTTAGGAAAAATACTAGAAAAAATCTAGTTCAACTGGAAAAGCGGAAAAGCGATGGGTGTTTAAACGCCCCGTAGGGGAATCAAGTACTAACATAAAGTATGGAAGGTACCTATATATTACTGCATTAAAAGTCCAAATGTGTTATAAAACAAACTTTATTTGGTATAAATATTGAAATAAAATAAAATAGATGTAATAAATAAATAAAAATTCAAACAACAAAACATGGTTTCATAGTAAAAGGTACATTTTGTTACAAAATAAATTTGTTTTCTCCATAAATACATAAACTTTTCTGTTTTCACCCATATGACTGAACTTATCAAATCAGATAGTTTTACGACAGTCGGACTTACACACGCTCTGATGCTCTTTGTTCATTTCTAGCAAGCCTCTTGCTACTACTCTGCGGTATGATGGTGGTTTTCTAGAGAGTAACGAAGGCTCGTCACCCTTTATGAACTATAACGCATTGTCAGCAGCGGACATATAATTTTTTTGTGCCATGCTTTTGCCAATGCTAAAGATCAAGTGGATAATAACATTCGTTATCTTGGATTATAATAGTTCTTCTGATTACATGGCACACTCAAGCAAATACAACCTCATGGATGGAGACAGTTGCAAGCTGATATCAACTACTGCAATTGTGACCGAGGGCACTGATGCCCTCGGTCATACTCGCATTTTGATCCACAGGTGTATATGATTTACATCTTCTCTTCGCTAATTCAGCCAGCACATCTTTACTGCCCAAAGATTATTTGTCTGTAAATACTATGAACGCTTGAGCCCCCAGTTGCGAGCCTGCTGCAACTTTTTTGTAGCCAGATCCCTCGTCTGTTATTTCTGCGTTCACATTTTCTTAAGGCAAAATAGCTACGCCACCCGTGAATTGATCATCGGCATCAAAGTATTCCAGTTTTTCAATCATTTTAGAAAGTTTTGACGATTATCCATGTGAAGGTCTGAAAAATATGACAGACGTTGATTCCCCTACAGGGCGTTTAAACGGCCATAAACTTTAGAGAGGGATATTGTTAATTAAAACTCAATGCTAAAGTTTTATTTTCTATTTACGTACTAGGTAATGGTTATAGATTAATAAAAAATAGGTATTGTAAAATTTTAAAGCAAAATATTGACAAAATCTTACCTTTTCGGAGATATGGTGCCACCCAAAATTCTCACTTAACTTTGAAACCAAAGAAACAACAATAATCTATTTTTTTTTACTTCTACTACTCACTCAAACAAAGACCCGTAGCATCTGTAATCTATATTGAAGAAAAAGTAGATCACACTACACAAAAATTACATTTAATTGAGTGTAGAATTAATACTCTTTTTTTGGGCGTTTAAAAGCCCCGTAGGGGAATCTGGGTTAAAAAACACAAAAAAGAGAAGAATAACCATGACAGTTTATAAAGCATCCGATCTGCTATTATTTGTACAACGATCTATTACTTAGTTGTCGGCGCAAACACTCATCTCTCAAGTTTATTGTTATAGTCCAAGTTTAATAGGCGTTTGCGTTATGTTAGTGCTTGGTGAACTGAGTCAATTTGTAATGGATAGCCTTCACGGCTGTATCGCGGTTTCTATAGGCGATGCTTTCATAATTTATAAGCTGTGGCTGCAACATCGTTCCCTTGGACATTAGAACATTTGTAAGACTTCTAAAGTGAACGACTATCTAGTTCATTGCTCGTTATGATACGGAAATCTTAGTCAATGGTAGTAGAAACTACGCAATAAACAGAGGAATCCCATCTACTTATCAAGAATAATCAAGAATCAAGAATTTTATTTGCTAGAATGCGGTACATAAAATATCTAAAATTATGAAAGTCACATCACATCACATTCACCAGGAGCTGGTATGCAGAACATACAGCAGAACATAATAATGATAAACTTTGTCAACATAATTAGGTACCATTACATGTCAGAATCCAATATACTCGTAATAATATTAAATTGATAATTATAATAAATAAATTTCATACAACATACCAAAACATTAAATTTTTCAATTATTACACATTTGAAATTAAAAAATATGTTAAGATTATAAAAACAATTTTTCATTAGCCATGACTTTAATTTGGTTTTAAATTGATTGTTAGGAATACAATTAAATATTTTAATAGCCATAGGATAACAACTCCACGACCTGAGTTCCGTTCTCATCTTTGGTAATCTCAGTTTAGATGGATACCTTATGATGGAGCTGAGTCATTTCCCTACTCACTAACAAACAAAAAAATTATGATGACGGACATTCGTACGGATCCTGTGTGACCAAAAAGATCTTTCAAGATAGATTGGTGTTATTATGAGAACGGCTTGCGTTCACATTTATTATGTGCCGACTATCTTCCGGCACGGTCCACTAGACAAAGTATTCAATGAGACTCGATGAGCTCGTAACGCGACTAAAGGGCTGGACGGCGCGTCATAACGGGGAGGAATGGCCCCCGTATTAAGTTAGCCTTTCGCCGTGCTCGCAAAGGGACATAATGAGCCGCGTCTAATGGTGACGTTAGTGAGGGCATTTTTCGTGTCCCGACGTCGTTTATGTAAATACCATTAGTATTTCCAAATAGTGACCTAATACAGAAAATGACATTACCCGTGATTATTAAGGACACTTCTTGTGTTAGTTCGGCGAGAAAATCATTTGCAAACCTTTTAAGCGGAGAAAGGAAAGCAGTTAAATAAGTAGATTAAATCGCCTATGTCGTCCACAGCCGGGCAAAGGCCGCCATTATTGAACAGGATTTGTACAAGTATTTAAAACAAAGTTACTTATTAGATTTTATTCGTGGTAATAAATAATAATAATAATTAACCGGGTCGCGTAGCAGTGAAAGAATACTACCACCCTCTCTCTTCCCTTGGGTGTCGTAAAGGCGACTAACGGACTAAAAACTGGACATACATCCAACAGCTTAGAGCGGCGATGGGCTCACCACCTGTCACATGTGCAGTCGCTATTTGGTGAAATGTGCACTATGGCAGAGGACTGCTTTTGCGGTCCTCATTGCCTAGTCTTTAACTAACCCTTCGGTGTTAATAGTCGTGATATAATTATGAATATAGTCGTGATATATAAATATAATTATGTATGTAAAAGTAAAGTCGCCATTTTCTTCTGTCTCTGTCACCGCACTATTCTACTAAACCACGCAATGTATTTGTATGCGGTTTTCACCAAAAGTGAGAATGGTTTTTGTTAATATTTTGTAGATATATTTTTTTAAATGGCTGAACTATGACGGTCTTTCTAAGTTAGCGTGGACGCAGGCGCGGGCGGGCCGCTAGTGTAATTATAATTTACTGGCTGGGACTTTTACTTAATAAGGCTAGGATTCTCGAGCGCAGAAACTAGTAGGGGACTGATTGATTGCACATCGCGATTCGCGACCGTCAACTTAGCAAATCAGGTAGGTAATTTTGAAAATCAAGAATTCTTTTTAAATTTTTTTACTTATAACGGCCGGTATGCCTCACCTTCAAAGACAATTATTTTCGTACATTTTTCATTACCTAACTAAAACCAAGTATACTGCAAGTAATACCATATTTGAATTACGATTAGACGGATGTTTGAAATTTTATTTGATGCAGTAAAGTATCACTAATCTAGTATTTAATAGCCGGAATGACTAGATAAAAGTCTGTGGAATAACATTATGTTTTTTCCAAATTTTGAGTACTTGTGATTTGCGAGTAATCCATAATTTAAAATACCCTATTTTCGGGAATTTTGGAAATCCCAGCCTGAAAGGAGGGTTATATCCAGCAATGGGTGGTTGCGGGCTGATATGACTATGATTTTGAATAATAATTTACAGAAAAAAGTTATGTATCCAATAATGGTAGTTTTTTATTTTTCAAACTAAAATGTAAATAATTTTGTTTTTACGTCGTTAATGCCTCAAAGTTTATGGTATTTCATGCAGTAAATACTTGTTGGAAAACTTAGTAGTCTTTGTTCAAGGGAAGTTGTGATACCTAATAATATTGTCTAAGTATGTGAAACGTCTTTTTTTTTCAATTTATTTGATGAACCACAAACAAGATTACAATGCACACTTACAAAATTATCCTTATTTAAAATTTTTAATTATTGTAAACTTAACAACAATGGTTACAGTTAACATAAATAAAAATATACTTATATTGACAGTGAAACCCAGTCTAACTTAATTAAGTTATAAATGTGTGACAATTTGAGTAGGTATTGTGTAAGAATTGTGTAGTGTTAGAAATAAAAATCTCTTCCCAGTCTTATCATATATATGATATAACACATAATATCTTATCTTATCGTATATTATCTGTTATATCCTAAAAGTCTTATCCGAGATGTGGGACGTATAAACGATGATTATGTAAATCATGGTTTAAATTCTAGCTTCTATTACATAGCTGAATTCTTTATATATTATGCAACTATTCGTTGGTTTATAATAAACGATCAGGTAACGACAGCTGAACTTAGCCAAAGTACGAATTGAAGGCTGTATTAATTTTCAGTTCTCCTGGGAACTTGGAATAGAAATTAGACGAGACCATTTCGAGGTCTTAAATTGATTGTCCTTATTATATTTGTGGTATAGTCTGACCGCTACCGCTGTACCGCGCCTTAGGTATTGCGCGGGGAGGTGGGGAGTGGGAAGTAAAGAGCATGAACTCACATGAGATTCGTAGTGTCAGACAGATCTTACGATATCGAAGCACAGTTTATTGAAGCTTTATATTTACGAGTATAATTACATCCAATCCGTTTTTGTCCAATATGATTTTTAGATAAGTACAATTAAAGAACCAATATAAATGAAATAAATCTTAAATTCTTGGAAATATAAATCAAAATCATCAATAACATGTTTTTTCTTAATAACTTTCTGTTTTTTTGGTGAACTTAATTTCAGTTGGCCAAATTAGTTCAAGAATTTCCCGCAGTTGTTACATTTCTTACAGTTTTTCGCAGTATCCCGTAGCCTCCGCAACGATTTTGGCGATATTTGCATCACTTTCATATTCAAAACTTTCTTTGTTTTGCTTTTCTTTTCTTAAAATATTCGGCCACTTTGAAAATGACAGTCTTGAGATCTCGAGATAATGCACGATACCATTTTTAGATATTTTATCTCATGTGCGTCTGACCTCCCCCCCCCCCCCCCCCCCGTCTCGCCGCTTGCATACCCAAGGCGCGGTACAGCGGTAGCGGTCAGACTATAGATCTGTAACAAAATTTGAAAATAAAAATATTTATGCTGTCACTACGTTGTTTTCTAAAATTTTCCCAAATAATATGGTGATAAAAATTTACTCAAAGGACCATGGGAAATTCTGTCCCCACCATCCAACAGATTTGAAAATAGTGTCATTTGAAGGGTCTAGTAGGATAGATATTTTTTTACTATGGCGACGTTCTTTAAATACGCAGGATTTAGGTTATAAAAAATATATTGTTTTCGAATATATATTTTTTTCCAACTAAATAACATTGCAAGAGCAGACCAGACTCCACAAGCGGCACCCGTTCACGAGTATGACATGTGAATCAGCCATCTCTTCACTCAACCATGTTTTAGGGAACGTAACGACCCGACGCACATGCCACCACCGCAGCGCAGAGACACTTTGAGAGAGCATGACACACACAAGCAACTCCAACTATAGCAAGAAAACAATAAAAGTTTGTTTTATTATAAATAAACCCAATATTTTTTGCAACTAACTCAGGTACTTTATGCTTCTTTGGGTCCCAATGAACGAATTGACACGTATCCATGACTGTTGTAGGGTGGGGACGGGGTTCATACAAAATCCCCCATGGTCCTTTATTTCCTATTTTTGATTATGTACCGACGTTTCGACCCTTTTCCAGTGTCTGTGGCATTATATTCATTTCTTTGGTCATAGGGAGACTGAGGTTTTGGTCGTCTCGAAATTAATAAGTAAGTAAACTTGAGCGGCTCTCAATAATACATCCCTCTCTTCCCTTGGATGTCGTAAAAGGTGACTAACGGAATCAAAACTGCACATACATCCAACAACATGAAATGGTGTTCGGCTCACCACCTATCACGCTGAGCACATGTATGCAGTTGTAATTTGGTGGAACGTGGACTATGGCAGTGGACTACTTCTGCGGTCCTTATTGCCTAGTTTCTGACTAACCCTTTGGAAGTATTAGTCGTGAATTTTTATATGTCTCTATAAGTTACAGATTAAGGCGAGGTATTCCGAGCGCTTCTCTCTCTCTCGCTCGACGGTACGACGGTAAGGGACGGGTATAACAGCGAAGCGGCGCGAATAGGCGCGTTTTATAGGTTTTTTGCCTATAAAGTAAAAAATAAGTGAAATAAAAAAAATGTGTCTTTTGCATTCACTAGATAATAAAAAGTCTCTCTATTGGTAAAAGAAAATAAGTCATTTATTAATGTATTATTTGACTTATAGCTCTTTTAAATGTTGAACAGAGCTATCTTTGAATTTTTTTTCTATCGAGTGAAGTATTACCTATCATGTTTCTGTCTTTAAAGTCACTAGGTAATATGTTCAACTATATTATATGTGAATTTTAGAACTGTATGTTTTATATTGGTGGCGGTACAATCAGTCGAAATTGTTAAAAATGAAAATATAGCGCCTTAAGTTATCAAAGTCCTTTTCAACTAATTATTCCGCTCTTAGCGCCTCCACAGACGGTGTTCATACACTTCAATGGTCTATCGCACAGCAATTTTCTGCTTTTAGCAAACTAATTCTCTTATGCAGATAGAAACTCTAATGCAATCTAATAGGTGTCCTTACGTGGAACAGAATAGAGTTTAAATTCGAATGCGGCAGTACGGGAACGAGTGAATTCTGGGTGTTTCGCAAACAACAGCTTTTCGGTCACAAAATTTGCGGTTTAGCAGCGGTTTTAATTAAAACCACGCTTCGCTCATAATTTATGTGCCGAATGCGTGATTATCCGGTTGTTTTGTGATTGTAATAGCAATCACTTTACACTATTAACGGCCAATTAAACCGTTTCAAGAGTACTACAGTGTTTGATTGAAATTCCATACGTCGACTGCAGTACACTGAAATGGGGACTTTCAAATGAAGTATATCATTGATCACAGAGCTATAGATTCTTAAGTAGCTGAAAATTGGTATCCTTAGCCATATTATGTGTGACCATATTGGTAATCACACTGGGTTGACATATTAGAAGACTACTTCCAAGGAGGCGCGCGACCTAAGATCCGGGGCTTCTTTGTTTTATTCCCTGATCGAGCAAAGTGTGTTTAAGATTTTTAGATGGATTCACGCTTTTGTAATTTGGCAAGTGATTAAGAAGGTTAATGCATTTCCTTTTCCCATACAACCTTCCAAGTTTAAATATTTAAAAACCAATTTTAATAAAACTTTGCAAGCTAAAGTAAAATACAGAGATCCAAATAGTTTGTTGATAACATTTTTTAAAACGTTTATTTAGCAGAGTTATTGCGATTCCTAATAGAAAGTTTAAAATTTCAGTTTCTCATACCTACAAACTTCCAAGTTTAAAATCTTACAACCTTATGAGTAAATTTTGTATAGGTAAAATAAATCGTTTATTTTGTTCAGTTTTTGCGATTTAAAGTCTACTATAGAAAGTTTAAAATCGATCGAACCAGTTGAAGCGTTGACTTAATTTAGGCTTTTGCTTATCAGCTATTTACGTGTGTTACTTAAAAACCTAGGTATAATTAAGGTAAGTCTAGTTGGAGTTACGATCGGGTATGCTAAGAAAATTTCGTCATGTCGATTCCTCAAATGGGGGACCAAAAAGGAAATATTTAAATGTCATTAGCATCAGTACATTCATCATATGAAACATGAAACAGAAATGTACGAATGCAACTTTCGAAAATCCAAATGCATGCATGCCTTTGCGCAAAATACACTTATTTTCAATTCAACTCGTGTTTCGAGAACTAGTTATGAATTAAAAGCGTGTAACTGACTACACACTACAGTTGGAAATAATTTGGGAATGGCTCCGATGACGTCACAGGGAAGCAGCATCTACCGAAAACTGGGACGTCGAGTTTTCATTTAAACATTTTTAATGATTTTGTAACAAATTAAAGTGAAGCAAGACTGTGCAAAAGAAATTTTTAATATATTTTTTTCTAATTTTTGTTTAGGTGGCTATTGCTGAAAGGCCTACTTATGTACTGAGTGAGAGTTATATTTACCAATAGCTTCATTTTTTTTATCTAATTTTTTTCCGTTTTATCAATTCCGTTTCTAGATCGATAGATAAAACCTACTGCCCCCAAGCCCTTACCATTTTTAGGAAACCTTTGAAAAAAATAAATATGCTGACTTCAATTATTTGTTACAAACAATATTTACGCGAATAAGAAGCAAATTGGACGTCACAATATAAAGTTTCATATCAAGCTCACCCCCTATTTCAAGTTATATTTTCGCGGAAAAAAGTTGCCTTTTGTACCATATTTTATGAATAATAAATCAAATTTTATTTTACAAATTATATCAAAAAGTATGCTTACCTACTCTCAAAAGCTTTATTAAAAAGTAATTATCCTAATTCCGTTTACATACATAATACACCTACGTATACCGTTAGCCAAAAAGGTCAACGTTACTGAAAAATAAATTACCCGATATACCATCACAGTTTAAAGGCAATTTGTTTGTTGGTTTGCCCCAAACAAGCTGGCCCTAAATCCACATAATTACAATGTTCATGCTTTCAAAACATTGCCTTCGGAAAGGCGATTTTACCGCTCGGCCACGACCACGGAATAGACAAGATATCATGGGGTACAGGAGGAAAACTTTGGACTTCTATGTGGGCAGGAACAATGGCCCAATTCACGTATTTCGTAATTTAGTAAAAATGTTGCTCACTTTTAGAAGTCGTCCTATAAAAAAACACTCATAAATCCGTATTCACCTGTCATTTCGATAGAACGATTACTCGTTAGGATCGCAACGCAACTCAGTGATTTGTCAACTATTTAAACTTAATGTTGTCATTACAATTCTACCAAACAAATTCAAATACTTTTTATTACGAAAATATGCAGAATTTTTTTTTTTTCGAACGACATGGAAATTGTCTAATTTGACGTGTAATCGATGACATCCGATCAAACTAAACGTCAAAATAATAGATGAATACCGCGGAGGCAACGATCGAACTTCGATTACTGCACGTAATACGCATAAACATAACCGACTTAAACAAAATCGTGCGATTGATACGTGAATACGAAAAGTGACTTCAGCGATCAAATCGCTTGCATGACGTTGAAGTTTTGTTACGTGAATTAGGGTACTATCAGACACCTTCTTTGTCTACTCCGTGGCCACGACCACCAGCTGTTTGTGTCGCGGCGGATGATTCCTCTGTTCATAATACATACATAGACATAGACATTTATTTATTCACTACATAAGCACACATAAATTTATTTACAGAAAGCGATAAAATTCAAAATTACAACATAACAAGAAAAAAAAATAAGAGAAAAATAAACAGGATAAAATTAAATTAAATGGGTAATTCAATAGATAAAAAAATATAATTAATTAAAAAAATAAAATCAATAAAAAAAATAAGAAAATAACAAACAGAATAAAATTAAATTAAATAGGCAATTCATTAAGGAAATAAAATTAATAAAAAGAAAATTAAAAAATAAATAAATTCGAATTCGAGAAACGAAAACTGGGTTAATCAATCATCCTATTTAGTCTTTTCATTATTTTATAAATTGTTTATGGGCGAGTAAGTTTAGGTAATTACAATTTAAGGTTAGTAGAACAAATAAGTAATAAGTACGTTAT
The DNA here is from genome assembly GCA_963921215.1 of Scoparia ambigualis. Classification (NCBI taxonomy): domain Eukaryota; kingdom Metazoa; phylum Arthropoda; class Insecta; order Lepidoptera; family Crambidae; genus Scoparia; species Scoparia ambigualis. Next base: position 57,727,774 of record OY992502.1, on the reverse strand, counting down.
TGTGGAATTAATAACTAGACCTGCAGTTGATGGGAATATTAATTTAATGATAAGCACCGGAATCTTAAGTTCATCATTGGTCATAAGATGTATGCGCAGTCTTTAGTCTCAGTCCGCTAGTCGTCTTTTACGACACCCAAGGGAAAAGAGGGATTAGTAATATTTCTTTAGTGAGCAGCTATACCAAACGGCTCGACGTTGCTTTGTTCCTTGCGTTCTTTCTATCACCATTGACCTAAGTCAACGGTGAGACTGCCGTAGTACAACACGCAATTGACTAGGAATTCGAAACACTTTCACGGCAGCACTGCTGCGTGCAGCGGAGTTCGGAATCATACCTTCAATAACACAACGCAACATATTTACGAAATGAAAAGCATTATTGTGACGTTAAATAAATAAAAATTAATTGCCACGAATGGTTAATTGCCACGAATGTTTGTTCGCGCATCACTCCAGAACGGCTGCATCTAGTTGGCTAATTATTTTTTGTTGCGTTTGTCGATAATTGTCAATACTAGGTTTGTGTGAAATATATATTTTTTTTTAATTTACGTGATACGGGGTCCACACGGACAAAGTCGCGGGCGGGCTATAGTTACAAATAACTATAATGACTTTTCAGACTATCACGGTTAAACATTAGAATTCTAATATTGACGGGATAACTGATAAACTGATGCGCCCAACAGATCAAAGCCAAGCAACCCAAGAAACTGACAAGGAAGCAGACACCAAATTAAAAAAAAACAAAAAAATAAAAAAAGGAATATTAAATTCCCTAAATCTAGCTGTCGAACAAGATATGACATAAACGGTCAATTTCATATAAAATTGCAACTGCATCGTTTTCCAAATTGCGTAATAACCCTATGTCAATTGTTAACCACATCAGACCATTACTTACCTCCGAATATCGTCTGGAAAAACCCGAACCGTACAGTTTTGGCAAAAGCGGCGTACAGAGTCAGCAACAGTAGATAATTCTACTAATTTTGCTAACGACCCGACCGAGCACCGAAGTCTTTAATACCAATTAGGTTTACCAAAAACCGGGGTTGGAGTTAGTTCGACAGTTCATTTGATCCCGTAGCGGCGGAGATTGGCTGAACTAAAAATGCTGGGAGAGTCGATGGTAGCCGTATTTTTTTTTGTTATCACGGTTTATTCCGCTTCTGTGGTTTACAGACTGTGATTAGACGGAGGCCAGGCTTAAACCTATACTAGAGCCTAGAGCCAAATTCGATGAAGATAACGCTTATAAACAAATTATACATAATTATTTGTGCAGACATCTATTATAGTATAACTCGATTTTTTTAAAGACACCATTTTTAGTAGTTTTCTCGTTACTCCCTCCCAAGAAATTAAAGTATTGGCTTAATAACTATGCATTAAAAAAAACGGAAACACACTTTGCTTGACCTGAGAAAAAACCTAGGCTTGCGTATTTCAAGCTGTGTGGTTCATTATTCAAAGAATACTACAGAATCAGAATATCTTCATTGTGTAAAACTGTGTAACAACAAGTTAAAAAATATTGTTCAAATAGGTAATAGTTACCTTATCAGACATGCAATGTTATAAAATAAAATAAAGATACATACAAAGAACTCAAATCGTCTCAAAATCAAAATATTCACAGATGGTGTAAAAACCATTATTAAATAACTATATTCTTAAAATATGCTTAAACACATGACCATCTAATGCTTTAATTTCAGTTTCTACTTACTCTCTTCTATTGGGTATTGAAATAGCTGAAAGATAGACTAAAGACTGCACATACATCCAACAGCATAAAACGGTGATAGGTCACCATCATCAATGTGCAGTAGGTATACGCAACACGAGATATGTTGCGGACGATATTCTCTCTTCCTTCGATGGTGGAAACGAGCAACTATCTCGGTTACAGTTATCAAAACTCGATAAAATTAGGTTTGTAGACAAAAAAAAACCACATACAAGCAAACACTACTTTTATGTCTATTTTAACCATACATATCGTGTACATAACACCAGAAAACGGGTCGAGAAAATTTTCTCGTTTTGCGCATGCTAGACCTAAGTGCACTTGTTATGTTGTGGAATGTGGACTGGCCGTACACTGCTTTTGCGGCCTTCATTGCCTCGTCTCTGACCAACTTTTTAGGGAAAACAGTCGTTGGTGTGATTTAGTTTTATTACGGACTTATGGACTTACGGACACATGGGTACTATCAAATACAATAACATAAAATATAATAATACAATTCTTTAGTTAGTAGATGATATCTGGCCACTTACATCAAGTACCTACGAGATAAAATAAAATGACATTATGACTGACTCAATAACAATTGTCATGTACTTATTGCTCATTAGATTATTGATTTTGCTTCGATAATTTGCATTATTCGTTTATTGGACTTTTAAAAAGATTCTCAATGAACCATTCATCTATTCACATTGGTAATGCTGGAAAAAGATTGTTACTAGATGGATATTGTATGTCTTTCTTTTTTCAGGTCCGTGATGTATTTATGTACATCGACTCGATCACGGAGTCACGGGAGTACCTACCTATATCTCGTTATAGACCTGGAGACATTAGTTCCTTACAGGCGTACAGTATAAATGAGTAAAGTTTCCGTTTCCCAAGGGTCGCGGTTAAGTTATCAGCGGAATAAATCACGGTGTCGACTCCCAAACTCTGTGATTGTTGCGTCTGTGACAGTAATTGTTGTTTTGCTATATGTGTTTGGTGAGACTAGAAGTTTGGGCTGACATGTTTGCGTAAACAATATAAAAGGTAGGTATATTGCAGGTTAAGGATTGCAGGGGAAGGCTGCCTTTAATCCTAAATAGTTACCTATTTTATTTATTTTAGCAGTTACCTGCACCTATTAAAAGTATCGCTAATATTCAAGTAGTACCTACCTTTGAAACCATTGACTTCACTTGAAATTATTTAAATAAAAATTATAAATTTAATATATTTGATTTATATAGTTATCGAATATTTAAACGCCATTGTCTATTCTATTAAAAGATAAAATTATTTGATTTATATACCTAGTTATCGAATATTTAAACTGCCATTTAAAATCGATGTTATATAAAGGACCTACCTTTACAACTCATTTAAATCTCTTGTATTTCCCTAACTAACTTATTTGGATTTCGACGCTATTTAAAGATACAAATCTGGACAACAAAATATACGTTATCGTTATCTAAGATCGTAAAAATTAATAGGGTATAATTATTATATTAAGCTTGCAATTCTTGAATTTCGATAAAAAAACGTACAATTTATACCTACCTACAAGGAAAAAACAAATATTTAATCTCGATTACATTTAGATTACAGAGTAGTTAGATAAAAATACATTTACGAATATCACCTTATAGGCTACTGCACATCTGGAAGCCCAAAGACCAGCAATGGGACGTTTATAGGTTTATAACTTATATTTAGAATATTTAGTTGTGTACCTATTCACTTAAAAAATAAATAATTAAATTAAAATTAAATAATGTAGGGGCTCTCATACAACAAACGCGATTTTTTGCCGTTTTTTTCTCGATCTCCGTGTCGCGTGGCGGTGAAAGAATACTACCACCCCCTCTTTTCTCTTGGGTGTCGTAAAAGGCGACTAAAGACTGCATATAAATATCTAACAGCATAAAGCGGCGATGAGCTCTCCACCTGTCACGCTGAGCTCATGGTGCAGTCGCTATATGGTGAAAAGTTGGGGGTTAGTGGCGTTTTTCCCTGAAAATATTACAAATTTTAATTACTATGAATCAGTTTCGTTTTTACCCGAATGGAGCTCGGCGTGACAGGACTCTCTGACTTACCCTTCGGGGATAATAGTCGTTATTATATGTATGTATATATGTTCTCAATCCTAATAACGACAACAGGTAGAAACTTGAAATATTTAAGTACAGAATATTTAGATTTATATAATAGTGTCTAATGTCGTATAGATAGATAATGGCCGTACCATTGCCGTTTTTTGCAAGATATTTCTAATGTTGAATAGATAATGGAACGGAACCCTTCGTGCGCGAGTCGACTCGCTCTTGGCCGGTTTTTTTTTAAATGTCATCGAGTTCCACGAATGTCACGTTCAGCCATTGGTTCCGGTTGTTGAATCCAACATCAATGTTCAGCCAGAGTAATGAGAACTGCTGTTCTATTACTCATATGTAAAGCCAGAGCCCAAGCTCGAGACTTTAAGGCTGATGATGATAATTCTTATTCGGTATTACTATACTCTAAGATATAATGATTGAAATTCTTTGAAGTATTACTATCTTAACGCGCGTGCTGCCGACCCTGAAGCTTTATTTTTGATGCATTATGTCCTGTAATTTCACTGGATCTAGAATCCTTTTACCCGAACGCTGCATTGAAATACAATGCTGCTTGACGGAAGAAATAGATATTGGGACGGTCGCTATTTCTAGTTGGATTCTAGGCAGAATTCAATTAGTAACGTACAAAATACCCTAAGAATAAGTAGTTCTTATAGGGTACAAATCCAGTGAAATTACAGTCCAAAATATATTTTTTAATAGAATACCACCCATTTTGAGGACGGCTTTTTTTAGCGGTGGAGAAGAATGACATTCAAATTTACAAAAACAAAAAATTGACTTATGCCGTTACCAAATCATAAAATACATAATCAATCATAAAATACAAATCATCGTCAATTAAAGGTATATCGCAAAATATTAAATCCGAATTTAAATTTAAACAATTAACAATACACCACTATTAATAATACTTAGCAGTTGGAGTGCTTGAAGCATTTCATTTCAGAATCTCTGGTGACAAGAATGCAGCCTACTTGGGCGATTTTCGCTATCAATGGAGTCCAAGATGTCTACAAATTGTATGATACTGTGCGATCTAAACCACTGCCACTTCAACTACAGATATTATACATAAATACATTCTCTGTTAAATCGAAGTGTAATAATGTAGTACGCACGTCCGGCGGCGAAAGGCCTTAATCTAAACCGTTAGCGAAATTACCCAGCGCATGTCAATTTGCCAGCCTTTGACTATTTAAAGCACTCATGCCTTCCTGGATTACCTATCGATGTAAATATTTTGGCCAGTACGTTAGGGTTACAGTTCTTTTGTTTAACCAGGTAAAATGCTTTACGCATACACAGAGGCCTGAGGCGACCTTGGGATGCGTGGGGACTCTGCTCCCACTCCCACGCCCAGTCAGAAAAACACGACGGAAGAAAGAGGAAAAGCCTAGTACGATCTGTTCTAGTATGCCATGGGGATGGCTCGGGACCACGAACGGCAAGTGGCTTCCATCCTCGTAGGGTTACAGTGTAACCCACAAAGTTACAGTGTAACCCACAAAACCGTGTCGCTTAGCGGTGAAAGAATACTACCACCCCCTCACTTCCCTTGGGTATGGCGACGCGAGGCGACGCAAAAGGCGACTAACGGACTAAACACTGCATATACATCCAATAGCATAGAGCGGCGAGGGGCTCACCACCTGTCACGCTGAGCACATGTGCAGTCGCTATTTGGTGAAAAGTGGGCTATTTCGGTCCTCAATGCCTAGTCTCTGACTAACCCTTCGGAGATAATTATATGTACGTATGTATGTTATTTCATTCCCCCCCACCCCCATTAGGTACTTGTTTTTTATTCATACATACACACTTACAGTTCAGCACATTACATACATTTGTTGAGTGAGAGTTATACAAAAATGTCTAGACACCTTTGTATGGCTGGATAGGTGAGTTACATTTGCAACACAAATTCTCGGTTTCGTTGACGTGATCGAATAGCGAAAAGAATTTGCACACAATACTCAGGTCATCGATTCACCGCCCGGTTGAATCTAGATGTGCGTTAGGACCACGGGTGTACATCACAGAATTGAACTGCTCCTCCACACAATGGTACCTGCAGTGTACCTCAGTGTACCCTTAATGAAATCAGTTGTACTTCTTTCGTTAATAAGATATATAGTACAATATGTACACCCGCCATCCTAAAGTTAGGAGTTCGGGTGTGCATTTTTTTCCCATCAGGAGATGCATAATTTTACATCTGTTTTTTTGTAAATATGTGTACCTGCAGTATACCTTCTAGGCAGTGCAGGTACTGTACCCCTATTTCCTGTTAGGACACGGAGAGGCCTTGATACGCTTTTAAAGCTTTACAATGACCGGGAATATAATAAAACTCTAAAAACTTTAAAACTTTTTGGCGACCAATAAAAATTGAAATTGAATAGTATTTCGAAAGATATACCACAACAACATACAAAGAGAAGGAAGTAGTTAAAAAATAATGTAAATTTGTAATTTGTTTGCAAGAAAAATTGCGTTAAAATTATGTACTTAAACAATATTATCCCTAAAGAGTTAGTCAGAGACTAGGCAATGAGGACCGCAAAAGCAGTCCTCTGCCATAGTCCACTTTTCACCAAATAGCGACTGCATATTGTGCCAAGCGTGACAGGTGGTGAGCCCAACGCCGCTCTATGCTGTTGGATGAATGTGCAGTCTTTAGTCCGTTAGTCGCTTTTAACGACAGCCAAGAGAAGAGAGGGTGGTAGTATTCTTTCACCACCACGCAACGCGGTTACACAACACACACACAATATATATATATTTTTTTATATAATAGAGGGAGGCAAACGAGCAGGTGGGTTACCTGATGGAGAGTAATCAACGCTGCCCATGGACACTCGCAAAACCCGAGGAATCGCAGACGCGTTGCCGGCCTTTAAGGGATCGAGGAATAGGTTTAAGGAAGGAATAGGAATTTTGAAGAGGGGGGGGAGGGGCCTCCGGAACCCTCACTGGTCGGACGAAACACAATAGCAGCAAGTGCCATTATTTCACGCCGAATATTCGTGAGAGGGTGGTATAACGCCGGGCGAGCCGGCCCAATGCGTGCTGCAACGCAGCGTGGCTCTACCACTCAGTCAGTGTCACTCATTTAGCACGACCCAGGGTTCACGTGTAGGGTCTCAAGGGTAAACCTACGGACGCGAGTAACTTTAACCCCCAAAATAAAATGAATAAAATTAAAATGTTAAGGTACTCATCAATTTACAATAAACAATGACTTACAGTATCAATAAATTAAAACCTATGCGTCCGAACAAACCCAAAGTTTTGTAGGGGTAGGCACTAAAGCACCTATCAATTCAGATACCATTAATTCAGTGGAAAAGAATATCAGTCTTCGGGCTAGGCGTCTATCTAACGGCGGTAAAGCCTACGAGAATTTATGAGCGAAGCGATTATTTTAAAATTTACGGCGGCGCACTATTTTTGACTTATACGAGTATAGTTAACTGCTTTATTTTATTAAATACTTATTTATTTATTTATTTACTTATGAATGAGATTGTTATTTTATCTACTCACCCCTGTAAATAGGTGTCCGCAGCTGGAACTAAGGGTCCGGCTGTATAACGCTCAGGGGTACTACGGGGTTGCGGTTCCATGCACCCCGCTGGTTGTGCCTTTACCGGCGCCTTCGGCGGTATTCCGGACGTGGGTTGGACTCGTAGTGGCTTGTCGTGAGCTGTAGAACTTAGGATTGTTCATTTGTCCTGGCATTGTGTGCCAGGGCTTCCAAACTCGTGTACAGCGAGCAGGGCTTAGTAGCGGTCTCTGTGGGGCCAAAAGCGAAAATTCCTGCCGGGAACGTGAGTCTCCCTTTAAGTTGGCAGCTTTGTCCGTTGGTTCTCATTGGATATTGGTGTTGACATCTCCGGTACTAGCCTGGAGAACTAGTAGAGGCGGCCCCTGGATGCCGTAGCCTCCGGTTCAGCCAGCCGCGTAGGACGTGGGAACTGGCTAGGCTCCCGGTTGGGTGCCGAGAAGTGAGTGTGCTTACCGCGACCAAGGTGGACACTTGGGAGTTGACTTTAGAGTTGACGGCCCGAGCAGTAGCAACTGCGAGTTGTGCCCTTCGTGCAACGAGAAGTGAGCGAGCTTGACAGCTCCGGTCCTATATGAACAATAGGCAGTGAACTACACGTGTTCACGGGTAAACTCTCCCGAGACACTAGTCTTATGAGTACCGAATGAAGAGCGCGCTTCGGCGGGCACTGATTTTGTGTCAAGACCTAACGCAGATGGTCTCCTGCGCGAGTTAGTTTGCTGACATTTCTTGCATAACCTATAACGGTTGCTCTCGAGGTGCCAGTACAAATAAAACTTAGTGAAGTAGGAGGAGAGGAGATGTTCTTTTATATTATAACATTTTTAATTAACTCTGACAATGGTTAGACCTCTGAAGCGAAAGGGTTTTAGGTGCCCCTATCTACAGGTAGAGAAGAAAACAACTGAACGGTTTTTGTTTACGAAATTATTTAACCATTAACCATTATTTAAGAAAAAAAACTCTAAAATAAAAATAAAAACTCTAACTTTACATTTGCCTTTAAATGTTATAACATTTAACCTGTTCGCCGAACAAGGTAGACCATTTAGTAAGAACGGTAACATTACTAACGCCGCTTGGTACACATTAAAGTAGTATGACTAAAGACGTCACTGCAAGCAACGTTTTGCGTGCCGATTTGCGGCTGCTAGGTCCACAACCGCATGTATCACTCACAATCACTGGGCTGCATTCCGTCGCTTCACTCGAGTGCACTCGAGCGCACTCCGGCGCGCGCTCTAACCGTTCCGTGGCTTGGTGAAATTTTACTCTGATGGCTGTCAGAGCGTAGTTTCATCCGTTCCGTGGCTCAGAGCGCAGCAACCGAACAACCATCAAATCGGATGGTTGTTTTTCACTCTGACAGCTATTTGACGTTTATATCATTGTTTTAAAGTGTCAAAGTTTGCAATTTATGTCAAAACGTCTCAAAAATTCCGCCTGTCGTTTCGTATTGTTTTACTTTTTAATAATTTTGTTAAATACGGTATAAAAGTGGAATAAATGGAGACAAAAGAAGAATTTTCTCTCGTTTTGGACAGGAATACTTCAGAAGAGGTTATAAACACAACTCGATCGTTCCGTGGCTCGGTTGCAACTCAAACGTGGTAAACTTTAACCAAACAACTACACCCAAAACGACGGAGCACACCCCTGAGGCGTTTGCAGCCCTCTACAACTCGTGCGTTAAAACTTGCTTCGCGGTGACGTCTCTAGTTGTAATACCTGAATGTTAGTACGAGCTATCCGAAAGAAAACCCATTGAAGGGTCCAATGTGCCGGGAACAATCTGCGTTGGAACGATCAAATAAAAATTTACAGCTTCGTTACGCGGTTTGAATTGAAATCGTGCCATTAAAATCGGTGTAACGACAAAAGCTTTCTTTGCTCGCGTTCGAGATTGCCATCCATTGTTCAGTGGCAGGCACGCCTCAGCCGAAATGACAGTTAGTTAAAGAGTTAAGCGCTCGACTTATTGAGGCGCCCGCTCATCTGGTGAAAAGAAGGCTAGCAGCTAGAGGTATACCTCTGCCAGCGCATTAGCCTGGTAATTCTTGTAATGGAAAATTTCTTACTATGATAGGGAGGGCATTTTCCAATTTGTATTTGACGCAGTAAAACAATGGAAGAAAATGCCCGTGCGATGTTTCTTCCGGTTCTTTTCAGAACAATGTCTCCCGCCCTATTAGAATGACGAACCGATGTAGTGACATTCGTAAGTGCTCAATTATTATTGACATTAAAAAATTCAAAGAGGTTATGTTGCCATGGTTACACTTTGGAATGTAACCATGTGCCTACAGTTAGTAATAAATAATATAAATAAATTTTAAAACTATTACACCAATCGTTCAGCCTCCAACAAGGCATAGCCTGAATTATGGCGACTGAATAAAGGATAAATTTTAGAGATGCGCCGAATATCGGTTTCACCGAATAACCGAATACCGAATACTATTCGGTTTAACCTTTACCGAACCGGATATTCGGTTTACCATTTCATTGTTCTACCGCGTAAACGCTACGTGTCGTCGCTGCTGGCTAGATGACGACGACGACGAGCAAGCCGCGCGTACCTTACCGCCCGCCACCCGCGCATACCGCGCTGTTACTTTGCTTCAAAACATCGCACCATTACGTTACAAATAAAAAAACAAAGGTGCTTATTATTACAAAAATATTGATAAAATTAACTTTATTATGTTGATGACAAAACAAAAGTTAAATGCACTTTGTGTTTGTGTGATTTCTCGCGGTGGAACTGGGCGCAGTGCTTAAATTGTATGATGACAAATCATTTGAAGCTGAAGTTTAAAGAACAACTGCTAGTAACTACGTCTACTTCTGTAAGTGCTTCTGAACATAGCTCAGACACTTTACCTACAACTTCGAGTGTAAGATCAAATATAGACCGGTCTCATTCACAAGGCAAACAACAAACTTTAGAAGAGGTTTTTATTACAAAATAGTAATACTCGAACCGAAAATATTCGGCACCAAAACCGAATAACTCAGCCGAATACAAATAGTGAAAAAGATGCCGAATACGCCGAATACCGAATACCAAACTAATATTCGGCGCATCTCTAATAAATATATATAAATACCTTTGATTAATTTTGTTTTAATCTAAGATAAATACTAATAAACATCCACAACTCGGTCACAAACGGTCGTGCTCATTACACAAACATTTGCCCCTACCGGGATTCGAACCCGGGACCGTGGGTAATTAAAACTAATCTAATCACTCAACACTAAAGCAAAATTCCAAAATATTAAAAAAAACGTCGGCCATGAACACAACTCTGTATTTAATAAAACCGGACCATTCATACCCCTTAAATTTGTATATAAAAACAGTTTACAAACAAAAAGGGGCGCGACAACAAAACACCGTTTGATGAACCGGAAATGTTTTCTAAACTCGTTTTTTTTTCAATAAAAAGGTGCCACTCGCAAGCTTTGTGATTCCCAAAAGTTCGGTTGTTACCAGTTATCTGCCTCACGTGGTTTGTTACTTGTTGTTAATTTTGTTACGTATTCACCAGTGAAGTTGTTATTATGTACCGATGACAGCAAAAAAATGTCTCTTTAACTGCTTTAACTCTAAAGTCCGTGAAGTGGAGCACTGGTGTCGAGTATTCATGGGTTGGCTGGTCAATCGGGGTTTTTTTTTTAAACCTGACTCTCTCACTAAGGGTTCCTAGGGTTCCATGTATTTAAGTTGTTGTGCCAATACTTTAACCTGCCTTGTATGAAAAAAAAAATTGAAATTAAAAAATAATAATTACGGAGTTCTCTTCTCTTTTTAATATTATACCAGTAGTAATATATAATTTTGATATAGCTAAATGATTGAAATGTTACTAATTATTATTATTATAAGCAACGTGTTAATAAAATTGCTTGAGTTTTTTCAAAATCAACAGTAACAAATAGAAAAAAAATTGCCCGAATGTATCTTCGGAACGGTGTAATTACTTCGGAACGGCTACACCTATGTAGATAATATTAATTTTAGTTGTACTCGTAATTGGCGGGAAAAGGTTTCTATAAAATAACGTTTTTGTCGCCGTTTTTGTCGATACAAGCTGTTCATACGGACGAAGTTGCGGGCGAACCGCTAGTAATTTATCTAATTATTTTGTAATAAAAATAAGTTGGTCTGTTTGAGGTTTTCAGCTATTTAATTAACACGTTGTTTATTTTATTGTTTCTAACTTTAGGTAGAAACTTTAGGTATCTAAAAAGATAATACAATCAAAATAGTGTGTAACAGAGAAACTTCTTCTTAGTCATGCACTCATGACAGAGTGGTAGTTATATACGTGGTCACAGAAAAACACCGTTTGAAAAACTGGAAACGATAGATACTGTTGTTGCAGTTGTTGTAACCAGTTGACTGGCTCGCGAGGCGTGATGTTGGAATTTTGTTACCTATAGCAGTAAAGTCATTAGTCTGTACCGGTTGACGGTGACAACGATAAATCAAATTCGGGGACTTTTTAATGCATTACGTTTTTACGGTAAGAGCGATGTATAGAGTGACACATCCTCGATATAACTGTATTGACCACTGATCGTAATGACTGTATGGCCATGAATGCATCGACCAGAGGATTCACTCTTTACTGAACGTATCCGAAACTTTGTTGGTCCATAATACGAATTATTCGTAGCGCATCCTGGTCACGAACGAGGTGAGTTGCAACTTTGATCAATGGTAAATAAATTGATCCTATAAGGTCTAACCATGATTTGATAATCACAGTTATCTATAACTGCCGATCAAATAAAACAAAAACTTAGTACTTATACGTATATGATATCACTTTCTACAGTTTACGCGAACACTGCACATTGAAATACACGGATCTGCTCGTGAAAAAATTTTTGTGCCCGTCTCCCTTCAACCACAGCCTCAACAAAGATTTCAAAATGTCAATGTGTTATCTTTTATGACATTAAGGCGGAAAATTAGCATACGGCCCGCCTGGTGGTGCGCGGTTACCGCAGCCCATGGACACAGTGGTGCGACACCGACCGAGGGCATATCCCCTCTCCTTAATTCACTAAGTTTTATTTGTACTGGCACCTCGAGACCAAACGTTAGGTTATGTAAGAAGTGCCAGACGTCCCTGCGCCAGCAGAACACTTGACGCCAAATCATTGCCCGCCGAAGCGCGCTCTTTATTCGGTACTCATAAGACTAGTGTCTCGGGAAAGTCTCCCCGTAAACACGTGTAGTTCACTGCCTATTGTCCAGATAGGTAACCGGAGCTGTCGAGCTCGCTCACTTCTCGTTGCACGAAGGGCACAACTCGCCGTTGCCACTGCTAGGGTCGTCGACTCTAAAGTCGACTCCCAAGTGTCCACCTTGGTAGCGGAGTAGTAAGCACACTCACTTCTCGGAACCCATCCAGGCGCCTAGCCAGTTCCCACGTCTTACGCGGCTGGCTGGACTGGAGGCTACGGCATCTAGGGGGCCGCCTCTACTAGTTCTCCAGACTAGTACCGGAGATGTCAACACCAATGTCCAATGAGAACCACCGGAAAAAGCTGCAAACTATAAGGGAAACTCACGTTCCCCGCAGGACTTTTTGCTTCTGGCCCCTCAGAGACCGCTACCAGGCCCCGCTCACTGTGCGCGAGTTTGGAAGTCCTGGCACACAATACCAGGACAAACGAACATTCCCAAGCTCTACAGCTAACCACGAGCCACTACGAGTCCAACCCACGTCCGGATCCCGCCGGAGGCGCCGGTCAAGGCACAACCAGCGGGGGGCTTGAACCGGAACCCCGTAGTACCCCTGAAAACACAGCCGGACCCGTAGTTCCAGCTGCGATACCCTATCTATCAGGGTCAGCAGATAGGGACACCGACCGAGGGCACAGTATAAATATAAGCTAAAGCAGTAAGGAAGCTACGTACAAACGCTCGAAGCGACGCACGCTCACAGACGCACGTCTTTACAGGGCCCCTAAGCGGACATCGCAGTGCAGTGCAGTGCTCTCAGTAGCGCGTGCCGCGTCGAGACGAGTAGTCCCTGTTTTGTATTATTGTATTGTATTCTGTATATATTTAATCTCTCTCTCAGTCAGGCAACGTAACCCAATCGCTGGAAATTATCTAGGGTTACCCCGGTTCCGAAGGGCGAAGGAGGGATGGACGTTGCATCTTTCCGACCGATTGCGGTGCTCTCAGTTTTCGCTAAAATCTATGAAACTATCTTAAATACTCGAATCAGTAACCAAATAGGTAATCTGTTGCATGACAGCCAGCATGGATTCCAGAGGGCTCGCTCGACCACCACAAACCTAGTAGCACATGTGGATCATGTTCTTTCTGAAATGGATGAAGGTCGTCAGGTGGACGTTGCCTACTTTGATTTTAGAAAGGCTTTTGATCTGGTCGATAATGATTTTCTACTGCAAAAGTAGGCAATCCTAGGTTTCACTACAAACCTACTTAAATTGAAATCATGTTACCTTAGTAACCGCTGTCAATATGTCAGGCTAAGTGGATATGAATCTACTGAATACTATACAAGATCGGGAGTGAGCCAAGGGAGCACTTTAATACCTACCTTATTTTTGATCTTTGTCAATGATTTGCCTGAGAATGTCCGTAAAGCTAAGTGTCTCCTGTTTGCGGATGATCTAAAATTGAGTCTAGGCATCAGAGATGCTGGGGATAATGAGGCAAAGGGACATTGATTATGTGTGGGAATGGAGCCGCAGCAATCGTCTCCCTCTCAATAGTACTAAGTGTAAAGTCATTACTTGTTCACGCAAACGGCATCCGATAAAGGCAAATTACAACTTATTTGACGCACCACTGGTAAGAGTAGAAACTATCCATGACTTAGGTTTAGAAATAGATACCAAAATGGACTTTCATACACATGTGACAACAATCTGCAAGATGGCTAATAGGATGTTAGGTTTTGTAATTAGAACTGCATCTCAGTTTGATAATTTGAAGGTGGCAAGGGTTCTATACAATGCATACGTTCGTAGTAGACTTAAGTACGGTGCTGCGGTATGGGATCCCTCTGAAACTAAATATGACGTTATGATAAAGAAAATACAGCGTAAGTTTGCGCGTTACCTGTATAAAAAGCTCTACGGGTATTACCCCTTCCTATATCCATCCAGGTTTGTCGGTGGTATGGTGGATTTAGACACCTTGAAGTTTAGAAGGCTTCTACTGTTATTGAAACACTACCTATCGATAATACATGGTAAAATCGAAAGCCCAGCGGTATTGGAGAGACTACGCCTATTGGTTCCGAGGAGAATTCCAAGGGACGCGGCGGGTTTGGTGGCGCCTCGCCGCCAACCTCGGCTGCTGGAACGGCGCACTGAGTACGCGCCCACTGCCCGCGCATTGCGCTGCATCGGGGATTTACTCGCTCACCACAATGATATCGACATTTTTGCTGACCATTTGGGGCATATTTTTAATAACTTTCGAATAATTTTATGTAACGTGCATACTGACTGATTTGTATTTGAATTAAATTTAAAACTGTAGTTGTTATTGGCGTATTTTTATTACTTTATTTTATTTTACTGACATCTTCTTGACATCGCAATCGAATTGACATTTTATTTTATTTTTTTCCTATTTTATTGTATTAAAATGAAATCTGAAATGGCAATTGTTAGCTTAATTTTATTTTATTTATTATATTGACATTTTTATAACTTTGAATTTTAATTGAAATTATTTAATGTTTAAACTGAACTGTAGTAAAATTTTTGATTGTAGCCTTATTTATCTCTTTTTTTCTTATTGATTTTTTTTGTTTTATGAATTGAATTAAATTGTAAGTGTTAGCTTAACTGTTATTTTTATATATTGACATCTTATTAACAATAAATTTTAATAACTCTTAAATTGGATTAAATTAAATTTTAAATTGTAGTTTTTTGCCTTAAGTAAAACATTTTCTTTTTGTATTTTTATTGACATTTTATTATTAATAACATAATATCTTAATAGTTTTTGTATGCCTACTATTGTATCTGACTAATGTAATTACCTATATTTCTGCTTAATCTACATAATTGAAAGTGTTTAATGATATCTTTAATATTGACATTATATCGCAATTGACAATAAGCTTATCTTGGCATGTAAAAGAAAAATTCTGAGTGATGTGTTTTTATCATTATGTTGTACAAGTTATTTGAGTTTAATAGTAGTATTGTGTCTTAATTATGTAATCTAATCTTGTTAGCGTTTTGGATGTAAATCTGTAAGCAAAAAGAAATTTAAATAAATAAATAAATAAATAAATAAATTGCGTGCGCTGTCCGCGCGATTTTTAAAAGTGCCGCGAGTGTTGCGTAACTAGTTTACGGCTGCTTGAACTCAACTGTATATTTAATTAAATAAGTAGCTGTATTAATTTACAAAGAAGTAGACAAAATCAATTTTATAGTGCCGTGTCCATGTTTTCAGATAATTTATTAAAAAAGGTATTCATTAATATAAGAATTTTTTACACTAAGGCTGGATTCAACAAAACTGGAATAAGACTTACTCCGAGATTAATCTATACAAATTCAGCGTTTATTCTAGGTATAAGACCTTATTCCAGTTTGGTCGAATCCACCCTTAGTGCCTTACAAATAAACAGATAATAAGGTCAGAATAGTTATTCCGCGTTTTGTCTCTTTTACTCTAATTTGAAAATATGTTTACATGACAGGAACAAAATACAGAATAACTATTCGTAACTAAACGTAAGGCACTTAGTATATAAAATTTAATAATAAAGCTTTTTGAACGTGTCGTAGAAGGCGAAAGTATTTTTCAGTGAGTAATTTATAATAATTAACTAAGAAGACTTTTTAAAATGTTGAAGATTCTTTAATTACAGAATTTTGTTTGTAAACTAGTCAATTCATTCGATTATTTAATCATTATAAGAACCCAAATAATCGTTTTGATAAATATTAAAAAAATACCTTTTAATTTTATAAAAGTTAAAAGTGACTTTAATTTTAAGAGTATCTTTAAAAAAAGCGCTAACTAGCTGAGATACAGCGCTAACTAAACAAAAACTTTTCAATTTTACAAAAATAAGAGGACAACACCGTAACGCTCAATTGGCGCGTAAATATATAAAACAACAAAAATGTCTAGTTTCCGTACTGTTTTAGCTTATATTTATACTGTGCCGAGGGCATTCCTACCTTTCATCCGATCGTACAGTTTCAGTTCTTAAGTCAGTAAGTACATGTAACAAAAATGGGACACAAAAAAAAAACAATGAAACAGTAGGTATATTAACAAAAAAAAGGATGTGTTGTGTGTGAAAGCCAACTTATGCTCTATGACCTATAATTTAACTGGATTTAGTACACTTTAAACCGGAACGCTGCAATGTAATAACAATGCTGCTTTTCATTTTTATCATGGTCACCGTACATGGCAACAAAATTAGTTGGCGCCGAATAGCTGATTGTTCGACGCGTACTGTTTTGTTCCCAAATCCCAACCTAATTAGCAAATACCGACGGACAAACGGACAAACTAGGTTAATACAGTGATACGTGACTTAGTTTCGAACGCAACTATGGCGGAAGCACCTTTCTTAGCTGTCTTGTGCCGTTGTGATAAGTGCTATTTTGGAGTGAGAACGAATTTTACTTGAATTCAATTATCTTTTTGTTTTACTTCCAATCTATGAAATTAACTATAGCTTCTTTTCCTCGATATTGCTCCACGCCTTATCTTTTATAAATCTAGTGGAAGGACGTCGTTTAATTTAAAAGAGGTTAAAGCAGAAAATGGGGCAAAAATATTTACGAAGAGAGACGAATTTTAAACTTGTACTTTCTAACTTAATCTAGTTGGGTCATTGCCATTGTGTGGTCAAAAGGGCACTTTAAACCCACTCCTTCCACAGAAGGAGTGGGTTTAAGTCCCGTCCATGGAAAAGGTTTCAACATTTCTAAATCAAGACATATTTAATTAATTGATTGATTCAAGAACTTCATTCTATACATGCTTATCCGCGGCTACGTTCGCGTAAATTTTTCGAGGAGAAAAAATCGCCTATTTTCTGTCTACGCCTATAACCGTCTCCAGGGCCCTTTATACCAAAATTCGTCAAAATCGGTTAAGCGTTTTAAGCGTGAAAGCGTAACAAACGAAAAAACAAACAAACTCACTTTAGCATTTATACATAGTTCACACTAAAAGTTTCCGGAACTGGCCACTTACATAAACAATATTTAAAAAGTAAATACAACCTTTGAAAATGGAACTCTTTGGCTCTAGAAAGCAGTTGGTTTCATCTGACTGTCAATTGCTTTTACACTGCGGGTACTATTATTTATTCTGTGACTGTGGCGCCATTTAAAAAAATTGCGTGTCTACATTAACATGGATTTAACTCAGGAAAATTTTCGTAGTACCTATGATTTTCTACGATTTTATGTGTAATTTGACAGCTCAACAGAGCATCGCTCTGCTTCAGGCGATGAAGCACCATGCCAGATGACTATTTATAGCTGGTTTGCAGAATTTAAGCGCGGTCGTGTTAGTAGAGGATCCGAATATACAACGACCTTCGATGAAAAGTATTGTATATCAAATTTAATGTGTTAAAAAATATATTGCGAGTGGGTTGGCTGAAAAATTTTAGTCCAGTATATGATTAATTAAATATTTAAAAATATTTTTTTTTAAATATTGCACTTGTTTCGATAATAGATAAATTACATAGGTACCAATCGAAAGTATGCAGCCTATAGAATATGCAAACGTTAGTTTGACTATTTTTTTCCTAAAGTAAAAACACTGAAAAAGACGACAACCTCAGGCGGGAATCGAACCACGCACCTTCCGCATTCCGGGCGGCTGCCTTAACCACTTGGCTACCGAGGTCTGGCTTTCAACCGTCGAAATTTGTCAGTGCTTGATGCTTATGTTTTTAGTATTTTTTTCCTGTCATACAATGGGTAGGCAGGTGTAAACAGGCAAGTCAATATTAGTAATTTGCAACCGTCTAGTTAAATAAATAAAATTTATGTTCATATAAAGATAAGCTTATTACAAACACACACACCAAACCAGTGCAATGTAAAAATATATATTTTTTTTATATTAAATTAATCAATAATGGTACTGGACTAAAATTTTTCAGCCAACCCACTCGCGATATATTATTTAACATATTAAATATGAAATGAAATACTTTTCATCCATTAACCTTCCCGGTGAAGGTCGTTCTATACTCGGATCTTAGACTATGTCAATCTTAGTGACGAATCTCGCGATGGTCGCCCGTCCACCGCTATGAACAACAAAAACATCGATGCTGTGCGCCGTATGGTTGAAACAGACAGGCATGTGACCTACCATGAGATTCGCGCATCCTTAGACATAGGCATGAATCAAATTTAATCAATCCTACACAAACATTTGGGTGTGAGAAAGCTGTGCTCGCGGTAGATCCCACACATAATGACCGAGGCTCAAAAAACGGACCGCGTCACTTGGTGCAGTGTCATGCTTACCAGATTCAACGAAGGTGCGTCAAATTTCATGTGGAACAGGTGGTGGGTAACAGGTGACGAAACATGGATTTATTACTACGATCGCAAAACAAAGCAGCAATCGAGCGTATGGGTCTTTCAAGATGAGCCGAAACCAACTAAAGCGGCGCGCGTGAAAAGTGCATCTACGCCGATGATTGTTTCTTTTTTTAATAAAACTGGACACGTGGCTACTGTTGCTTTAGAGAATCGTCGTACCGTGAATAGTGACTGGTACATGACCATTTGTTTGCCGGAAATTATTGAAGAACTCCGTAAAAATAACCGTAAAAGCCGTGTCATCTTGCACCACGATAATGCTAGTTCAAACACGGCCAGACAGACAAACGAATTTTTGAAGGTGAAAAACGTAGAACTTATGAGCCATCCTGCATACAGTCCCGACCTGGCACCTTGTGACTTTTTTCTGTTCCCAAAAATTAAGAACCAATTACGCGGTCAACGATTTTCATCACCAGAAGAGGCTGTCGAAGAGTATGAAAAACACGTTTCTGAGGTCACCACGGAGGAGTGGCACAAATGTTTTCAAAATTGGTTTAATCCGATGAAAAAATACATTTACGCAAAGGGAGAATATTTTGAGAAACAATAAATTCATTTTTGACCTTTAATAGTATTTTTTTCTTATTCATTCCGGAAACTTTTAGTGCGCCCACGTAATGTTAGTTAGGCAGCTAGGATTAGACATTAGGTATTTTGTATTATATAACATTTTTATTTTCACCGTGTCACATAGCGGTGAAAGAATACTACCACCCCCTCTCTTCCCTTGTGTGTCGTAAAAGGCGACTAACAGACTAAAGACTGCATTGGTGAAAAGTGGACTATGGTAGAGGACTGCTTTTGCTGTCCTCATTGCCTAGTCTCTGACTAACTGTTCAGGGATAAAAGACGTAATTATATGTGTGTAGGATGTACGTTTTATATTAACAAAACCTTACACTCCAAAGACGTAACAAACTTTCCCATCCCTTCACCTTTTACACTGTAATAGTTTAATAATTTCAATTATTTCACATAAACTGATAATTATTCAGAGACAACGAGCCTTACCCCACTTAAACCGGTCGTCAATAAACGGCATATTGCTCTAACCGCCTAGGCAGGCTCAACCGTTGTCATATCACATTTACCCTGTCAACCATTCACCGCATAGAAACTATACATTAGGCGACAGAGAAGATTAGAAGTAGACAGACATCGACAGTGCTATCTGTATTAGAGTGCTCATCAACTAACTAAGCCGGGTCGCTAGATGGGTGACCAAATTAAAAACATCTCGAGCTCCTCCGTGCTTCGAAAGGCACGTAAAGTCGTTGGTCCTGGTTTTTCTCAAAGGATGGTGTTAAAAATCAATTGGACCCCTTGAGGATCGTGAAGCCAGTAACAATTGAAATTCTGTTATTTCGTGACCGGCGGCGGTCGAATGATTCTAAAGCCGTATGTGGCACTTTGCCTATTAAAAATTGACGGACTGGTAAAATAGACAGTGTCATGGCGGTACAATAGACAATGTCATTCAGTTCATTAATGGATCGTTTTCGGTAATGGCGGACGACGGTCTGCTTACGGTTTGCTGGTTTTGAATTCCATCGGTAGAACAGCCTCAGATCTTATTATACGGTATAAAACCAACGCGATTGTACGCGCGTTATTGTCGTCCTGTCGGTAGGACACGCGCCCGCAATAGTTCGGGAAAAGTTGTTCGTATCGGTACTGGCCACGTGCCTTAGTTGTGAAATAGCAAGAAATCAACTTAAATCTTAATAATCTCCTTGTAAACAGCCATCGAAGGCTGCTGTGTGTAATTAATCGGACGGACGAACGCAGACGGCCGCGTAAATTCTGACATTATCTCACGAGGTTGGCTTGGGAGTCGATTCCCTAGGACGGTGGACACAGGTCGGTGTGTAAAGGAGGTGTACGTGTGTGATTTGGACCGGCCTTCGAGATGTCGGCAGGCGAGGCACGCTACCACGAGGCAGGCGTCACATCGCATCACAGCAGCTGGGCTGCGACCATCCTGTTTCCTTCCTCACCCCTGTCCTCTCCTAAGGTTGCAAGGCGGGTTAACCATCGCATCATTCGTTGAGTAGATAGCATAGGTTAAATTTTGGTATTTAAGTCCTTAACGCTGCGAATCGCATCTAGCTTCAGACACCCATGATCGGTGACCTGGTGGTCCATGGTTTGTCTGAAATCAGATAACATTCGTTAAAACTCACCAACCCTTTTTTTATAATAGATGGGCTTGCTCTTGGCCACATTCTTATCTGTAGGATTAAGAAGAGCCCGACGATGGAGCGAGCTTGTCCAGAGGCAGTCTATTCACTCGGGCTTTAAAGATGTTGGGGCGATATGCACTCAGGAACACAGACGCCGGCAGGGAATTCCATACCTTGGCTGTACGCATTATGAATGAAGACGAATAACGCTTTGTGCGTATGAGTGGAATATCAACAATGGTGGTAACACGCCGTACGTCTGGACTCCCGATAATAGAAAGGGGACGGTGGAATGAGCTCGTGTGGCTCAACAGCACACTCTCCGAAGTACAACCTGTAAAATACCGCCAAGCAGGCAACTAAGCGACGGTGAGCGAGACTGTAAAGTTTGGTTTTTACAAGCTTATCGTCACCTATAAGTTTCCTGGCTCTGCGTTCCACCGAATCGAGTGCGGCAAGTTGGTATTTTGCTGAGCCGTCCAAAAGGTGGCAGTAATACTCCATGCACGACCGGACTTATAGTGTTAGAAGCTGTCCCGGCGTGAAATATCACTTAACCTCATTTACAACACACCGCTTTTTGGCCGCAGTTTGAGCCTTGATTTCGATGTTGTCGCCGAAGTTGAGATTGGAGGTCAGCTTCATGCCGAGGAGACCGAGGTTATCAGTAATTGGTACATCTACACCCCGGAAAGGAGGAGCCAAATTAAAAGGACCTCTTTTGGCCGAGAACAAACACGCCGGCGTTTGGGAGACAAGACTTAAAGTCAAATTTGACCGCTTAACTATGGCCTCTTATAAGGAACGAACTTCCTCTCCGCCGACCCTTGCGCTAGACAGTTACCTCTCTGTGACCGTGCTGTCGTCTGCATAGCCTGCATACGTCTGCATACCCGCATTAGGCCAGCGTGATGGGTTATGGCCCAACCTCCCGATATGATGTTGTCTATGTGGAAAGGCCTGTGCCCAGCAGTGGGACGTTTATAGGCTGATGATTGATTGATTGATTGATTAATTGGATCAACTAACATCATTATAAAAGACTGATGTCTAAATAAATGTCCCAGTGCTGGTCACAGTCCTTTTTTTGTCCACGACGGGTAGGCACTATACCGCACGTCCACCGGAATTTCAGAATTTCGGAGGGTTCCGGAATCCTCAACTACTGCGGAACTGTCTATTTTATCTCTTTAACTGTCACTTAACCTAACAAATTAAATATTTTTACTTCAATAAATAAATATTAATGATAATTAACTTTTTCATATAACGACATTAAATAAGTACCTACGACCAAACACAACGAACAGAAATAACAAGAAGACAAAAAACATTTTAAAGGACCAGTCTTGAATTAAATTACTATTCATGTAATACATACCTTAAAATTCTTGCATAAGTAGTTACTTCGTGCTAATGAACGAAGATTTATAACAATTAAAAGTCGTTTAGAGCAAGAAAATGAGACTTGATATCATACATTACGAGAACGGCGTCTAAGAGCTATAATCTTACTAGAAACGACTATTTATTTATTATTAGGAATAACAAAATGTTACACATTACACATTACATGGTAGTGCGGCGAAATAGCAATGCTTCGTATAAATTTATAACCAACTACTTGTTCGTGGAGTAACAATGTGAGTGCCTATGCATTACTTCTGTTTCATCATCATCATAATCAGTCCGTTTCAGTCCACTGCTGGACATAGGCCCTTCCTAACGCACGCCACTAAGCCCAATCTTGGGCTCTTCTTGCCTGACTGCCGGCAACCACCTTACGTACTAATAATCGTCGCTCCCCCTGCTGGATGGTATCTTACACTGCATTTGCCATGTTTTATATACTATACGTTAAATTAAATTTTATATTTTTTTACGGTTCGTAATAAGTGTCAAATGTCTTATCTGGAGGGTTGGTACTATACAATTTAATTTTAAATACTCTTTCATTAGTACTTTCGAATGTGTGCACATAAACTTTATTTATTATTATTATTATTAAATTTTCGTAATTTCCTTGCTCCATCCAGATAATCTATCGCCAAGTTACTGTATTAACGGGAAAGGACGCTATATCAGTGTTACGACTTGGACCACTTTATTCGGGGCGTGAGCCTAACGAATTGTGAAGATAATCACGATGTACAAGGTCAGCTTATTAAGGTGGCTATTTACGGAGCACCCACGGTAAACATGTCTCCTTACCTTAATTGCATCATTTAACTTTGGCTGCGTAATATCATCAGCAGAGTATTAACGTCAAACTGCTGAGCTATGATACGTGCTATAGCATGTCTTGAGGATATAATAATTTATATTCTAAGATTGCTCGTAGTCACAACATATAAACATAGATTCACGTCTAAAGAGTTAGGTAGTCAGAGACTAGGACCGTAGGACCGTAAAATTTAAATTAGTCCGCTGCCATAGTCCACGTTTCTGCACATGTGCTCATCGTGATAGGCGTTGAGTCCATCGCCGCTCTATGCTTTTGGATGTTTTTGTAGTCTTTAGTCCGTTAGTCGCATTACGACACCCAAGGAAAGAGAGACGTAGGTAGTATTTTTTTAAGTGAGTCGCTACACGCAACCCTGTTTATTATTACTTTATAATAAAGAAGAATCTAATAACAGATTTCATTATCTTTTATGGTGGTACGTGCGACACGACAGGGCCCGCAGCGCTCTCATTAACACTTTTATTAGCAGACCTCAAGCGAAACCGCCGTCAAGTTATATGCGACGTTGTAACTTTCGTTATCTGCTTTAACACTAGCTTATGAATGCGCATTTTTTTTCATGTGCCTCTAGAGCTCCTTGAGATGGGGTGATGAATACGATAGTAATTTTTAGAAGGTTTAATGTATTTATTATTATCCGTTACGGGTTGGACTCTTTTCAGAATTGCGGCCGGATTTTGCACATCTCATGAAATCTCAGGATTTTTAGAATTTTCAATAAAATACAGCTTACATTTCAAAGATCTCTTTAATAAAAAGTTCAAAAAACTAAAAATAATCTTCCGTTAGTTTTAATAATTGCACAATTAATATCAATACTTATTTATCCAAGTAGGTAATTATCATATTTATTATGTGAAGATACCTTTTGAAGTAAGTTTTTTCTTCAATTATTAATTTATAAAAGGCGCCACATGTTAAACTCTTTAAATTACATTGAATTAAAAGTATATCTCGAACTAAGAACACCGTTAGTCGGTTTCTATGACAGAAAGAGCCCCCATGATAGAAAAAACTCTTTCTACGTTTGCATTCTGGGCTGTAATTGCAAATACGCATTGTCTCTGGTAATCCTGAAATACCTATTGTCTTGAAAATGGTTGCCCACAACGCATGAAGCATTACGTCAAAAAACGACTCTTCTTGTTTTGTTAAAAAACTTTTACGAACTTTTTTAGATTGTTCTCTAATAAAACAAATAAAATCTCAGGATTTTGCAATGGAAATCAAGCCTTTTCTCCGGACTTTTAATTTTTTCATGTGGTAACCCTAGTTACGGGTAAGCCTGGGTAAGTGCTTGGCATTCATCTCACCTTATAATAAGTGACGAAAAGGCCGAACTGGCTATCTTATCTCTAAACTACAATGCTATTAACATTTTTGTAATGGCGCCAGACTTTAGATAGGGTGATGTAGCTAGCCAGGCGGACAAACAAGCCCTAACAACAACGAAACCAAGTTCACAAAATGTACTCCACGCTGGGAATCGAACCTAGGTCCTTTTGGTCTCAGATCAGTGTTCTCTGGGTCTTAGCCACTAAAGTAAGGAGGCGGTATACAACACATTACATAGGTAAGTACATACATATTATATAATCACGACTATTATCCCCGAGGGGTTAGTCAGAGACTAGGCAATGAGGACCGCAAAAGCAGTCCTCTGCCATAGTCCACTTTTCGCCAAATAGCGACCGCACATGTGCTCAGCGTGACAAGTGGTGAGCCCCTCGCCGCTCTATGCTGTGGGATGTGTGTGTCATTTTTAGTCCATTAGTCGCCTTTTACGATACCCAAGGGAAGAGATGGGTTGGTAGTATTCTTTTAGCAGTCCCAGGTTTAATTCCCAGTCGGATCAAATAAAAAAACTGTTTTTCTATATTGATTTCGAGCCTGGGTGTTTTTCTATGTTTACGTATAAGTATTTATCTGTTATCTTGTTTAACCATTTTAACGAGTTTTAAAAGAGGCTTATCTTAATTTGTGTGAGCGTAGAAAGATATTAAAGACCTTTTGTATCGGAAGGGCATTTAAGTAAAACTTCCTAAGAGCACAATGTCATAAAAGCAAAAAGACCTGTGAGCAGCTCGTCCTATTAGCAACATGACCTAATAGCAAATGGTCCTAATATCATAAGGATATGATAGCAACATTTATAGTAGGTACCTATACAAAGGCAAGTGAACAGGAACAGTTATTATTTAATTGCATGCATACTTTAATCTATTTTGTGTAGGTACTGGCCCAGGTACAAAAAAATGTTTTAAAAACCTTGATGAAGTGGGTTTTTAATTTGGTCTCCCATCAAGAGACGGCATGCGGCACTGTGATAGTTTCTTTACCTCCAAAAGCGTTGAATCACGAAGTCTTATTACCCTAAGTATTTTTTTTAAACACTAAAAAATAGACGACAACCTCAGTCGGGAATCAAACCACGCACCTTCCGCAGTCCGGTCGGCTGCCTTATCTGTTTAAGTTTATATTACCGGCCCAGGGATTCTCAAAGGAGTGCACAGTATGGGGTCCTTGAAGAAGGAAATACTTCTTAAGAGGTAAAACCATTTACCTCTGAAGCCTTGTTCGCACGAGTTCGAGTAATTTAGTCAAGGAGCGAGTACTTTGCTGCACTACTTCGCTTAATTAAAAGGAATTTTAAAATAATCAAACTAGCGAAGTAATGTATTTATTCCTGAAGAGTCGAGACTCAATTTTCTTTATTTTTTGTAAATGTCGTTGCTTCTGTGCGCTGTGGTTTCTTGCGCCCGTTCTTTGCCACAGTTAAAAAATGATGTCCTGAATGGGTGGTAGGTTAAAAAATATTTGGACGTTTCAAAGTACTTATTAATCGAGTTTATTGAATAAATATATTTTGACTATTGACTATTGAAATTAATCAAATAGTGCGAGCATGGTTCTAATGAGTCTTTCTGGTATTTAGGTCTTTCGAGGAGCTCGATGGCGCAACGCTTTAGGCACAGATAAATTTATACTGTGCTTTAGGCGTTCTGTTTGCGAGCGACAGAAAGTAACTTTCGCATTGCCTGGATGGGGGACCAAATTAAAACATTCCATGCTCCCCCGTGCTTATGAATACACGTTTATCCACAACTCTTTCACTGTGTATGCAGCTAGAATGTGGAATAAACTACCGCCTAGCATTCGTGAGTGTTCATCATCGGTTGAATCTTTTAAACAAAAGCTAAAAGAGAACCATTATCAGTTTCAAGATATAGGTATGTATTTAGGTATTTATATTGGTGTGTTGTGTATACGTATTTATGTTGAAGTATGTATTTTAAGTAGGTACATATATAAGTATAGCACAAATTAGTTCCGCTTTTATATTTTTCCCACCGCAGCTAATAGAGTTGGCTGGAAGAGATCTCTTCTAGAGATAAGCTCACCTTTGTATATATCCTGTGTAACCTGTGTCTTAATGTAATTTCTTGTGCAATAAAGTATTAGTAAAGCCGTTGGTCCCGGTTGTTGTCGTAAGATGGCAGTCGTTAAAACCCACCAACCCGCATTGGGCCAGCGTGGTGGGTTAATGTACAATCTGCCTGTTTGTCTATGTTGGAAGACCGGTGCCCAACAGTGGGGTGATCATAGGCTGATGAAACACGCCCATAAGCTATGGTAACCACTTAGACACTTTATGAAAAAAACTCTTGTGTTGCCTTTATAAATATTTATTTTCATATTTTCTATTTATATAGTAGTAGGTACCTACAGCTTGTATAAATAAAGCCTACGAGTCAAGATAAGAGGCTTTATTTCTAAACGCCACAGTTTCAGCATTCTCGTATTATGATCGTAAGCGCAACGGTCAAACGTTCGTGCCGGTCTTGACTCGTGCCAAATAGTGGCTTTCAATCTTGAGCTCCTCCGTGCCTCGAAAAGCACGTTAAGCCTTGTCAGAGGCTCAAACGGTGGTTCGGCACTGCTCGCCGACCGGCTATTTTGGTTGTGGACAAGCGGGATCATAATTGAACAATATTGGACCAGCTTTCTGAAATTCCGGCGCTCGATGCGCGGCGTAGATTTTGGACGTTCACTTGTTTTGATTTACCGCACGAAACTAATGTTTGTTTGGTGTGTTAAGGCTGCTGTGGTTTGTGGTTAGACTCAACCGGGTTCGTTTCGCGGAATTATAATGTTGTCGGATTGGTTGGTAGGTTGTCTTATTTGAGTCTGTCGTCATAACAACAATGTTGGTTGTCTTGTTGTATCCCCACAGTGAGCGATAAGATAGCTTGTTCATCTTTCAGTTCAGTATTCTGAAGTGCGCTTCTTCGATATATCGTCACACGTTTTTCTTATTAAAATTTAGTTAAAGTTCAGTTGTCTTAGCGCCTGGGCTGCATTTCCACTTAAGACTAGGTGGAGTGGAGACTTTTGCCGGGTTTTTAATTTAAAAAAATAAAATAAATAATAAGTAGGTACCTTATAATAAAATATTGTAGTTAAGTTTAAAGGTTATACGGTACGTTTATAAGTGTACCATATATTCAACAGCATAAAGCGACGATGGACTCACCACCTGTCTCGCTGAGCACATGAGGACAGCATAAGCAATCCTCTACCATAGTCCACTTTTCACCAAATAGCACGACTGCACGTGCGTGTGCTCAGCGTGACAGGTGGTAAGCCCATCGCCGCTTGGGTATAGACGTCCTTTAATATGACCAGTCCCTCAGCGATATATACGTTACACTAGATAGGCCCTTCCGAACACGCACTATGTTCCACTCATCTGCGGAGTCGACTCGGCACCTTGCTTTAGTGTGGCTTTGACATTCGCGCGTGCGGAAATGCGAAAATAATTCTTTATTTCTTTTTATAGTGTACACATAGACGTTTACTATAATTCAGTTGTCAAGTAAGTTAAATTAATTGTTATTCAAGTCATTATTATGTAGTTATATCGTATTATTTGAATAGAAAAGATATTTTTTCAATTATTTTTATTGACAATCTATTTGGGACGCCATCTTGATACACACTACGTTGTCTTTGACCGATCTGGCGCTGCGGCGCTGCGATGTCTGTCTGTTGATTAAACGACATTTAAATGTTTAAGCGCTGCAGCGGCTGCAGCGAACTTTGGGTCTCTCATTTCAGAATTTGAACAAAATGTGGTTTGTTGAACGTTCTTGTCTATACTTCCTAGGTCAATGCAGTCCCTCTGCTCTGTGCCGATCTCATCTCAGATAAGGATTAGTGTGCAGTTCTCATTTGGTGAAAAATGGACTGTAGCAGTGGAATGCTTTTGCGGTTTGCGTTCCCAAGTATCTGACTAACACTTTGGGGATAATAATCGTGCTTGTATGTATGTATGTATCTATGTATGTATGTAATTGTGTATTGTATGATTTAATTAACAACATTTAATATATGAGGCAACTGCTAAAAACCGCAAGAAACTTCAAGGGCTGGTCAGGTCAAGTGTTTTAAATATGACAAAATGAAAATCGTTTTTATTTTAAATTTATAACTAAATAATTCATTTTGTGAATTTTCATTAGATAGTCTTTGAGTACTTATCTTATTTATTTTAAAGCAATAACTTAAAAAATAAAATGAAAAACAATTAAAAATAACGATTATTTACAACGCGCGGGCAGCGGCCGGTCGTTGACCCAACCCTCTGTTGACCCGTCCGCGTCAGCCGGGCGATAAGTACCTACGTTAGTCTGCAATGAAACCATTTATTTTCCTATTACGAAATGTGCGTACTTTTCTTATGTTATTGCTTTAAAAAATAAATAACATACTCAAAGACTATCCAATTAAAATTCGCAAAATGAATTATGTTGAAATGAAAAAAGCACGAATTTCTTTTTTGTCATTTTTGTCATGTTTAAAACACTTGACCTGACCAGCCCTTGAAGTATCATGCGTTTTCTAGCAGTCGCCTTATATATTTATTTGTAAATTTTATTGCTTCTTTAAAAAGGTACTACTCCACCGCCTCCACCGCAAAAAACCGCATTAAAATTAATTTAGACGATTTCAGTGTCCTTAAAAAAAATACCGTGTCGCGTAGCAGTGAAAGAATACTACCACCTCTCTTCCCTTGGGTGTCGTAAAAGGCGACTAACGGACTAAAGACTGCACATATATCCAACAGCATAGAGCGCCGATGGGCTCACTACCTGTCATTCTGAGCACCATGTGCAGTCGCTATTTGGTGAAAAGTTTACTGTGGTAGAGGACTACTTTTGCTGTCCTCATTGCCTAGTCTCTGACTCACCCTTCGGGGATAATAGTCGTGATTATGGATGTGTATATATATATATGTATGTACTCATTAAAAAAATTTTTGATGGTGATTAAAAAAAAAATAACATACATGAATAATAGGGCAATAAAATAAAAACATAATATGATCATTTTAATCACAAATCTCACACGTTACCATTTGTTTCGTATAAGAACAAATGAATGGACCGACCGATTTTAAAGGAGCGCAGAGTTACAAATGAACGCGTCAGACCCTACCCCTCATCCGAAGCAGATACAGGATGATACATAAATCATTCGAGTGGTAGACATTGACGAATGATAGTAATTGTATTCCATTGAGGTTTATCTAGACTTAAGTAGAACAATGATTTCAATTTGACGGCGTTACAGATGAAGATAGTTTGCCGACGGCATTGTGGGACGATCAGTTCTTGTCTCGTTTGCTTATATTCGATTTGTTGAGGTACACACAGCTTCAAATTAATAGAGGCTGTTTGAATCCTTTTTTTTTACACTGTTGCATTTATATTTGTACTTTTTATTACACGTCATTCTCATCGTCATGATCAGCCTATAAACGTTCCACAGCTGGACTTAAGCTTTCTTACGTAAATAAAAAAATAAAACAGTGAAGTGACACAAGGTCTCATAAATAACCTCTGCTATTTTATCTTGGCGGATCCCATGATTTATAGTCTCACTCTCAGCGCATAGTTCTATTTTTCGATTAGTCGTTTTCTCAAAAGGTCCTTTGCTCAGAGTGGACTTTACTGGTAATGTCCTTTATCAAAAATATCCAATTCAATGCGTATATGAGTGTGTGACGCAGTTGATATACACGAAGTCTCTTTGCCAATCGCCTTACGTGTAACAACGGATTAAAGTATCGCTCCCTTTTTATATGGAGTAGAAAATGCATCATTTATTCATTACACTAAAAAAATGAAAATGAATTTGATGTATAAGATTCTGGATCACCACAAGCCATCACCTTTCCATGTTACGCTCCTCACATAGCTATAAGAATTAGCAAGCTGAAACTTCAGTGAACTATATTCACATTAGCCGCAAGACCGATCACCGTTTGGATAAACATGTTCTACAGTTTAGACCGCGACTCGGCAAACACAGTGTAGGACGCCCTCCGGCTATGTGGACCTTGTATTGGGCCACAGTCCCGCAGTCCACAAATAGTCAAACAGCATTGCGAGAACCGAACCTAACCACAAATGGGCAAATGAAATGCTATCTATTTGTTAATGCATTCAGACTGGTTGGATTCAATCCTACAAAAGAGCTTTAGTGCATATATATAGATAGATACAAGTGTCGCGTAGCGGTGAAAGAATACTACCGCCCCCTCTCTTCCCTAGGTTGTCGTAAAAGGCGACTAACAGACTAAAGACAGCACATACTTCCAACAGCATAGAGCGGCGATGGGCTCACTACCTATCACGCTGAGCACAGACGCTATTTGGTGAAAAGTGGACTATGGTAGAGGACTACTTTTGCAGTCCTCATTGTCTAGTCTCTGACTAACCTTTCGGGGATAATAGTCGTGATTATATGTATGTATAGACAGATACATCACGCCCGTTTTCCGGGTAGACAAAGACCACAGCTTACTGTAAAATACTCAGTTTTAGTTAGTTTAAGTGGGGTAGCTGGCAATATAAAAAGAGCTGTATAGTGGCGGATAATTACTAAAAGTATACGACTTACAAATTGACAAAGACAGTGTCGCAAAAATTTCCACTAGCAGGATTTCCACCCGCACCCTTCTGACAATCCGAGCCAGGTTCTCTTCCCAGTTGAGCTACTTTTTTTTATTTTATTTGGAAATTTAACAGCTTTTTTACATATTCTATTACAAGAGAAAACTTATTTTAAAACACTTAAGCCAATTATGGAATTCCACAACTTAGACTAATTATATTAACAAGGTAGGTACATAATAACTAATTATACATAATAACGACCGGCACTTGAACAATATATGAACAGCAGATAAACATGTAGTATTACAATAATATCTCAATCTATGTCTCAGAGTCAGTATACCTACAACTATATCTATTTTAAAATTAAGGGTAAAAATAACAAATATAAAAATATAAGCCTACACCCTACACATAAGCATGCAAACAACTCAAATGAATAAACTATTATATTTATATTAGATACATACAATTATTTAGAAAAGTATAAGTACCTTTAAATGCCAATAATACCAATATGTAAATTACCTAATAATACCGTGGAACTTATCCACCATGCCAAATAAATCAACACCATCTTCATTTTTTACTTTGAAAGCCAAAGGCGCATGTCAACAAACTACGTTGTCAACATCCGATTTTAATATTTTTACAAACAATAAGGGGGTCCTGCATGCATGAAATTGTGAAATTTTACGTATTTTAAGGCACTTGTACTATGCGCTGAATTAGTTAAATATATTAAAATAACTTATGTAAGTTAGCCTGATCATCATTGCATAAGGTCATGGCCTTTGTTACGGACAGAAGTCTCGACTTTATGATATTATATAGTTAGATATAATACGGCTAAATTTAGGTATGTGTATTTGCATAAGTAGATTAAGTCTCATATGTGTAAAGGTTTTTTGATAATAAATAATTAATTTTTTGCGTTTCATTTTAACAAAAGGTAAAAGTTATTAAACAGGTAATGGTTTTGACAAGGTAAGGGCCAGGTATACGTGCCCAGGGGCCTTACGCCTCTCTAAGGTAATTAAAGTTAGGAAAGTAAGAGATTAGCTTTCGTAATTATAGGTTTCTATTGTTAGGAATATCAATGTAATTAAGAAAATAAATAAGTAGGGTATCCAGATTACGAGTGATACCGTAGGGTAGGTAATAAATTTAAGATAAAAAGAGAAGTCCGAACGAAAGGGACAGCTGCACAAATTACGACGGTTCATGTGGGTAGTTAGTTATGGTAAAATGTAAAACTGCCCACATGAGCCGGCAGCTGTCCCACAAGGCTGCTAGTTGCCAACCCATAATGTGTTTAAGTCACGGCCGGTCAGAGCAGAATTTGTAAGCTCTCCGGACCCCACCTTGAAGAATAAAGAAGCACTAATCAAGAACCGAGTTTTATTGAAGAACATACAGTCCACATCGAAGCACAACGGCTAAACTGTTCGGCGACTACACCCGTCGGGAACAATTTCTTTGGACCTTCGGAGCCGGATTTGTAGAACTGAAGCCTTCGTCCATTTGAAGATAGAAGATCTACGTAACCACCAACGTGACCACCAACGTAACCACCAACGTAACCACCAACGTAACCACCAACGTATTGTAACCACACCACTTGTGTTCTGCAACAAGTGCTAACGCGGGCGGACCGCGGCTCAAAACGTCACATCACCTAACGGTGCCAAACGGTGTGCGTTCTGAGTAAACGCCGTTCAAGGCGGGACGACTTATCGGACGGGGTCGTCAGTTTGTCCTTTTTAGGGCAAGCTTAAGAGTCCGGCTACGCCAGTACGGTTTGTCGTGGAGCGGGGGTCCTTTCTGTAGGCACTGCCTAAGCTGTCGGACACTCCAGCCGATTCGCGAGCGCCCCGTTGTCCACGTCGACTCTCTGCTGGGTAGGTCCTACCTTTCCACTCCCGCACGAACTCCATCCTTGGACGGGCTCCCCACATAGCGTGCCCGTTTGAGATTGTTAGGAGTAGGGGCAGCAAGAAAGAAGATGCCGACCACCCGAAGACAAAGCCAAGCCGAGACGATAACGGGACTACGAACGTTCGACAGACCACCCGCATCACCCTCAAACCTTGCCTCACCCGTGACGCCAATGGAACCGCAACAAGAGACCGCTGAACGCGGCATCACCGCCACTACGGAAGTTAGACGCAACGACGACGCACCGCCACCCGACGCGCCCAGAGCCGGGCCGCCGTCGGCAACGAGCGTCGCCTCACGAGTAAAACAAGCGCAACTTCAAGCGGAGGAGCGGCTCGCCGAAGTACGTCGGCGAGAGTTACAATTGGAAACGGAAATGATTAAGAAGAGACTTGCATACGAAATCGCCGTTATTGAAGAAGAAACGGATTTGGAACCGGAGAGCTTACCCGCCGATATTGCCCAACTGAGAGTGGATGAATGGTTGGATCGGCGTCGGAACGTGCATGAGCCCGACACAGATAAAGTCGGAAATGTGCGACAAAGACAAAAGGATGCACGCGCAAGTGAGATGGACAGAGGTCGCCACCTCACTGATTCGCCATATGTTGAAAACGAAAACGTAGTGAAAGAGGCAGCGAACCGTGATCAAACGAGCAAAGACGACACGGGGATGGTTAAGCTCGCACTTAAACTAGAGAAAATGATGCATAATCGACCGGTACCACGACAGGCGCTGGATTTGCCTATATTCAGCGGCTCGCCGGCCGAATGGTTGCCGTTTAAAGCGGCGATGCGCGATACGACTAAACAATTTAACTTTAGCAAAGCCGAGAACTTGGCACGATTAAGAAGCTGTCTTAAAGATGAAGCAAAGGAAGCGGTGTCCGCTCTTTTATATACGGCCGTAGATCCAGAAGTTGTTATGAAAACACTCGAGCAATGCTTCGGACGGCCAGAAGTAATAATTGATCAAGCGCTGGACGACATTAAGAGACTGCCGCGTCCCGGCACGACGGCCAGTGAGTTGAACACGTTCGCGATCAAACTGCAGAACATTGTGTGCATACTCGATAATATCGCCAACAGAGGGTACTTACGAAATCCAATGTTAACGCGAGAAGTGGTGGACAAGCTCGGACCGCACCTACGCTCAAGGTGGTGCGACTACGCAACTGACTACGGAAGCTATGCCGAGCCTGAGATCGTCACGCTATCCCACTTCCTCATGAGAGAAGCCGACAGAGCCCTACAGTATGCATACGTGAGCTACAACCCTACGCGAAAGAACGTTATTACGGAAACACGAGCGAACGTGAAACAACGAATCGAGCGAAAGAAAAATACGGCTGTATACGCAACAAGTGATGACGTCATAAACAAAGAATGTCTATGTTGTGGAGGACGTCATGACGTGCCGCAATGTGATCGTTTTAAAACCATGACGGTTAAACAACGATGGGAATGGATAAAGAAAAGCGGAGTGTGTTTCCGTTGTGCGAATAGGAAACACCGTCGCCTACAATGCGATAAACGCGATCTGTGCGGAGTTGATGATTGCCGCCATCCCCACCACGCCTTGCTACACGAACACCGCACCAGGCCGAACGAAACCGAGATGGTGGCGTCGGTTAATCACTCGACCGATGCTACCAAGGTGTTACTGAAAGTATGTCCCGTTACCATCAAGGGACCAAAGGGGTCAATCGACACATACGCCTTGCTCGACGAGGGGTCGACTGTTACGCTAATCGACCAAGACCTGGCGGACTACGTAGGCGCGGACGGGCCGGCGAACGATTTGAAAATACGAAGCGTGAATACACAAACGACGTGCGAAACCAAGACGGTGAATTTAAAGTTAATTGCAACTACGAATAAACGACAATTCGACATTAAAGCTAGAACGATGAAAGATTTATCACTCAACGGACAGACGGTGCACAACGACTGTTTGAGATACACTCATATGAAAGAGTTATCAAACAGCAACGTCTGCTACGGACATGTCAAGCCTCGAATACTGATTGGGGCAGACAATTGGCATCTCATAGTCACACGAAGATTGCTACAGGGCAAGCGAGACGAACCGATCGCATGGCTCACGAAGCTGGGGTGGGTAATACACGGATCAGCGCCACGGTCAAGCGTGCTGATGGAGAGTAATACGGCTGCGGTGTTATACGTAAACACGCCGCAGTGCGCGACGATCTCGCGCACTCTTTTACCCGACAACGAACTCCATGCTATGGTAAAGAAGCACTTCGAAATTGACTCACTGGGAATAACAAAGAAGGAGCGAGTGAGCCCGAGTGATGCACGCGCCATGGAATCGTTTAGAACGACGACAAAGAAAGTCAACGGAAAATACGTAGTTAGATTACCGTGGCGACGTGATGACGTCACGCTGCCGCCAAGTTACGAGTCAGCATTGAGACGATTGAAATCCATAGAACGGAAGATGGACAAGTCTGACGAATTCAAACGAGCTTATACGAATCAAATAGAGAATCTATTTGATAAACACTATGCCGAGGAAAGTAGCGAGAGCGATTTGATGAGCCCGCATTTATGGTACTTACCTCACTTCGCCGTAACAAATCCGAATAAGCCCGGAAAACTACGAGTTGTCTTTGACGCGGCCGCCGAAGCAAACGGAGTTTGTCTGAATGACGAGCTTTTGGAGGGTCCCGACTTACTACGCGACCTGGCGGGCCTGCTACTACGATTTCGCGAACGAGCTATCGCAATTACGGCCGACATCCGGGAGATGTTTCTTCAAGTTAAGATATTTAAAGGTGACCAACCCGCTCAGATGTTCCTATGGAGGGGCGCCGACCGAACGAAGCCACCTACACGCTACAAGATGACGTCAATGATATTCGGAGCTAAGAGTTCACCTTTCTTAGCGCACAGCGTGAGAGATTTGAACGCTGAAACGCACGCTGCCGAGTATCCGCGCGCATACGAGGCAATTACGAGAAACCATTATATGGACGACTACGTCGACTTCTACGACACCGAGCAAGAAGCGATTGAAACGATAAAGGAGGTCGCGAAGGTACACGCGCAGGCAGGATTCACGCTGGCCGGTTATAACTCTAACGGACCGTGCGTGTTGCGTGAGCTGCCAGCAGAAAGCCGTGACACATCACCTCGACAGCTCGGCGCTAGTCTTCAGCAATGTGGCAGAACGCTCGGTTTACTATGGGACGCTGCTACAGACGAGTTGGCTTTTAACACCGAGATGGTTCGCGTGCACGACGACGTGAAGCAAATGAGGCGCGCTCCTACTAAACGAGAGGCGCTGAGTGCGGTTATGTCAATATTTGACCCACTCGGACTGTTGAGTTATTATACTATACGAGCGAAGATCATCTTACAAGGCATATGGCGGTTAAAAATAGAATGGGACGAGGTCTTACCCGATTACGAGGCCGGCGAGTTCCATGAATGGTTGAACGGATTGAGGGCATTACGTAGTCTGCGTCTACCCCGGCGTCTACATACGGGGGGAGTGACGAGAAAGCAGCTACATGTTTTTTGTGACGCCAGCGAGGTCGCTTACGGCGTTGCAGTATATTGGAGAATGAAGGGTGAAAATGGCGAAATACAAGTCGCACTCGCCGCTGCTAAGGCCAGAGTGGCACCGATAAAGCAACAAAGTATTCCGAGAATGGAGTTGCAAGCGGCGTTGATAGCTACGCGACTAGCGAGCTCAGTATTGAATGAACAAAGATGGCAACCTGAGAGAGTCGTATATTGGACCGATTCACAAACAGTGTTGAAATGGATAAATAACGACACGGTGCGTTACACCCCTATGTAGCGCACCGCTTAACTGAGATCACAGAAACGACGATGCCGTCACAATGGCGATGGGTCCCTACGGCTTACAATGTCGCGGACGACGTAACGCGCGGCAGTGAGATTATGAAAACGAAGAATGATCGGTGGTTTGTCGGACCGGCATTTTTATACGAAGACGAAACCGAATGGCCTACGAGTGACGTCATCAACAACGAACACAGCGCGGAGAGTGAACACTGCGTGACGCACACGCACACGTGGCAGAGTGATAGTAGCGTAGTGCCAGACGCTAAACGCTTCTCTTCCTACGAGCGTTTAGTTAGAACGATGGCGAACGTGCTACTATTCACTCAGAGATGCCGCCGCCGCGCTAGTAACATGACAATTGAACATATCAACGAGGCCGAGCGCCTACTAACCATTGAATCGCAACGAGAGAGCTTCGCAGACGACATCGACCGCCTCAAAGCATCCCGCAAACTACGCGCGGGCAGCAGACTACGACGACTCGACGTGTTCATCGACGAAGGCGGAGTATTACGATCAAGAGGGCGAATAAGGGCAGCGGGTGTGTCTGCCCCCGCTACTACGCCCGTAATACTGGACGGCAGCCACCCGTATGCGCGGTTGCTACTTAAACGTGAGCACCGTCGCGCCCACCACTCGCACAATGAGCGCGTCGTCAACGAAATAAGGCAACGATACTGGGTTCTACGATTGAAGCCGGCTGTGAGATCCGTGGCGTTCAATTGTGCATTTTGTAAAGTGAGAAAGACGCTACCTACGACGCCGGTGCACGGCGACTTACCAAAAGCACGTATGGAAGCTTTTGTACGGCCTTTTACGAACTGTGGCCTAGATTATTTTGGCCCGATGACTGTGACTATCGGCCGGCGCCATGAGAAACGATGGGGGGCGCTATTCACATGCCTCACTACTCGAGCTGTGCATATTGAACTTACGGCGAGCTTATCTACCGACTCAGCGATTATGGCTCTAAGACGAATGGCGGCCAGGAGGGGATGGCCCCACGTTATATACAGCGTGTTAGTTGAAACGAGGGACATATTTTATCCAATGGTAGTTTATGCCAGGATAAACATAAACAAATAAAGAAATACTACTCGAAGCATATAAAATAATTCAGAAAATCGATGTTACAATTTCATGAAATTTCCCGTAATGTTTGGGCACCCTAGCGCTAGCGCTTTACGCGTATGATATTGAATAGGTACCTAGCTGTCGTGTTTGGTGTGTGTGACCCGTTTTTCCTTCATACTTTAAACCTGGCTTAGGACAGGCAAAAATACTTAGGTAAATGGTTAATAGTTAAATAAGTAGGTAGTTATTTGATAAATTATGCAATACAAATCTAAATTTTAAGTCACAACAAGAAAGCAAGCAAAATGACAAACCTAAGTAGTTTTGGCGTATTTGAAAAAGGGAATCACAACTATTTACAACGATTAATCAGCTATTTACAGCTATTCATAACACCTATTTACACTAATCGCAAGTATTGCTCAAAATGAGCACCACCTCGTTCTATGCATAGTTCGGCTCGTTTCCGCATATTATTATTAACACGATTATGCACAAACGGATTATTTCGTACGTGGTTAAAGGCTTCCGTTATACGGACCTTTAACTCATCCCTAGTTGAATAGTCCGTAGAGTACACGAGTCTTTTTAGTTCACCCCACAAATAAAAGTCTAACGAGGTGAGATCGGGAGAGCGAGCGGGCCATATATGGCACTGGCCCTCCCCGACCTTTCCTTTCCTTTCCCAAACCTTTCGCCAAAATGGTTTGATAAAAACTCACGAACTCGTACCTGATAGTGCGCGGGCGCGCCGTCTCGTGCTGGTAAAACAGATTTTGTAACGAACCGAGGGGCACTTCGTCCAACATGTCGTTTACCACACTATTAAAAACATTTAAATAAGATGCACTGTCAAGTCTACCTTCAATGAAATATGGGCCTAGTAAGCAATTGTTTAAAATACCTGCCCACGATAAGCGTCCTGTCGCGTCACATAGGGATTTTCACTACTCCACCAATGTTCGTTAGGTACATTAAAAATACCCATTCTAGTAAAGGTAGCCTCGTCTGTAAATAAAATGTTTTTATCTAAATTGGCCAAAAACCAGCGGTAAAAGTTTACTCGCGGTTCGTGGTCATTGAGCCCGAGCTCTTGTACGGGTCTAAAATGGTATGGGTGCATTCTTTCCACGTGGAGGAGCTTCCACACAGTCCAGTGTGATACGCCGAATCGCCTGGCGGCATTTCTGGTGCTTTCTTGCGGATTTTGCTCGAAGTACTCGATGATGGCTTCTTGCAGGTCGACAGGAAGAGGAGCTCCGCCTCGTCCGTGTGCGTGTGTCGGCACCGTGAACTGGCCATATGTTCAAAGCCGGTGGTTGACTCCTAACATCAGGTTGTACGAAGGAGCATGGCGATTTAGAAACATCTCACGGTAGAGATTGATGGCCCTCCGAACACTATTTGTTATTGCGTAGGCACGAACCATATCCCAATATTCTTCGTTAGTGTACTGATGAGGCATTTTTACGTCGTTCGAACGCGGAAGTGCAAAGCAACGGCGGCGACTCGCACAGCGCAGCGCAGACGCAGATCACGCAGACTGCCCGACTGCCCTCCCGCGGCGGGGCACGCGCCGGGGCACGCGCCGCGGGGCGGGGGTGGTCTCGCGGGGGTGGTCTCGCGGGGGTGCGTGCGGGGTGTGCAAAGCAAAGTGACCTTTCGGCATGATCTACCGGCGCCGCGCTCGGCCGAGGCGCCGTCAGTCGGCACATATGATCTTTTCCCGCGCTTAGTGTTTACGCTAAATTATTTAATAGGATAATTATGCAAAAAATTAAGGTTATGTTTTTTTTAATGAATGGGATCGGGAATCGAATACCCAATGTCCTCCCATAATATGTCCCTCGTTTCAACTAACACGCTGTATAGTGACAACGCTACGAA
Organism: Scoparia ambigualis; assembly: GCA_963921215.1. Lineage (NCBI taxonomy): Eukaryota > Metazoa > Arthropoda > Insecta > Lepidoptera > Crambidae > Scoparia > Scoparia ambigualis. The sequence continues at coordinate 57,687,583 of OY992502.1, read as the reverse complement.
TTTTAAAGGCGCGGACCGAGAATTAAAGGCCGCATTCGAAGAATGGGAGCCAGCGCTACGAGAATACGCGCTAACGCAACGCACAGAGTGGCGTTACATTTCGCCAGGCGCGCCACACCAAGGCGGCGCATGGGAACGGCTGGTGAGAACAGTCAAAACGGCGCTGCGCACTACGCTCAACGAGAAGTCACCGCGTGAAGAAGTACTTATGACGCTACTAGCCGAAGCCGAACACACTGTCAACGCTCGGCCTCTAACACACGTCCCTGTGAGCATCGACGACCCGGAAGCGCTGACACCCAATCACTTCCTTTTGGGTAGCTCGAGCGGCCTGCCCACCACTGGGCCGTGCGAGCGCGCCGACCGAAACACATGGCGGGCGGCGCAGGCGCTGGCGGACGAGTACTGGCGACGCTGGCTGCGCGAGTATCTACCACTACTCATACCGCGCGGCGGCACGCGCGACTCCGAGCGGCGCAACGTACGAGAGGGCGACGTGGTCATAATTGTGGATAACACACTACCCCGCAATGTATGGCCTAGAGGCGTCGTCACGAAGACATTTCCTGGACCTGACAAAGAAGTACGCAACGTAGAGGTGCGCACCAAAGGCGGCACGTTCCGACGACCGACGACGAGACTGGCTGTCCTGCCGATGGAGTGAAGAGGCTACGCGGATGCTGCGCCGGGGGGAGCCTGTTACGGACAGAAGTCTCGACTTTATGATATTATATAGTTAGATATAATACGGCTAAATTTAGGTATGTGTATTTGCATAAGTAGATTAAGTCTCATATGTGTAAAGGTTTTTTGATAATAAATAATTAATTTTTTGCGTTTCATTTTAACAAAAGGTAAAAGTTATTAAACAGGTAATGGTTTTGACAAGGTAAGGGCCAGGTATACGTGCCCAGGGGCCTTACGCCTCTCTAAGGTAATTAAAGTTAGGAAAGTAAGAGATTAGCTTTCGTAATTATAGGTTTCTATTGTTAGGAATATCAATGTAATTAAGAAAATAAATAAGTAGGGTATCCAGATTACGAGTGATACCGTAGGGTAGGTAATAAATTTAAGATAAAAAGAGAAGTCCGAACGAAAGGGACAGCTGCACAAATTACGACGGTTCATGTGGGTAGTTAGTTATGGTAAAATGTAAAACTGCCCACATGAGCCGGCAGCTGTCCCACAAGGCTGCTAGTTGCCAACCCATAATGTGTTTAAGTCACGGCCGGTCAGAGCAGAATTTGTAAGCTCTCCGGACCCCACCTTGAAGAATAAAGAAGCACTAATCAAGAACCGAGTTTTATTGAAGAACATACAGTCCACATCGAAGCACAACGGCTAAACTGTTCGGCGACTACACCCGTCGGGAACAGCCTTGTTGAAAGGGGAATTGCCCATCAGCCATACAAAAAAATGCCTGAGATAGACAAAAATGAATTTCTATGCCATATTGTACTTTAAATAGCAAGTTATCCATAACAATTTGAATATTTGTCTAAAAACTCGGGAGAAACCTGTTTTAAGCTTTTTTGCTTAAAGATAGGTGGTGGTAGGTAGGTACTGACGTAAAAAGAAGGACCCAATATTGACTAGTTGTCAAGAAAACAGGATTTAATTATATTGCACACACTGTCTTCCACCAGCAGGGTGGAGAAGGTGTCAGCACAACATGAGTAATAACACTTACAAGGTTTTCAACACATTGAGGAATGCTTTACTTGTAAGCGTTAAGTTACGCTGAGTCCAATTTATTATGTTCGTCTATGGTAAGTAAAAAACAGGGCAAAATAAACAAAAATTAAATAAGACATCTCTTTAATCTTCAAAAACTAATAACACGTCATCGAGAAATAGTGCAGGTGGATAAATATTGGATTGGTACCTGGCCCAAGCTAGGTACCATATTATTGACATAATGTGGGCGCATTTCTTTAAAAATAGCCAGGGTCGTCGTAAATGATATTAAATAGCAGTCCGTAATTTCAAGTCGCAAACGATAGACAATGAATCGAGTGAACGAATGACAAAATGAAACGTCAATTGTCATACTATGGCAATGCCAAATTGTCAGTGAGTGAGGCAAAGGACATGTGATTTAAACAGACATAACAGCTTTTCTTTTGAGCCCCTTAAAACTAATTGGTTTTTATTTAAATAATGGGATGCTAAATATTCAGACTTGTTAAAGCACGCTGAATCAAAAGAAGTGATTAAAATACTGTCTTTTGTGATTGTTTGATTGGCCTTTGCCGAATAATATCTTGTCGCCAGGAACATCTAGGAAGACATGTGACATGTCAACTAAGAACTTTAAGATTATTACTCAGTGAATCAAAATAAATCCAATAGAATTCGAAATAACTTTCCCTAGTTAAACAGACTTGAGAACATTTTGATAATTCATATTTAATTATTACTCAGTGAATCAAAATAAATCCAATAGAATTCGAAATAACTTTCCCTAGTTAAACAGACTTGAGAACATTTTGATAATTCATATTTAATTTTAAATGGAATTTAGAGGTATATGTAGTTTCTGTCTATTTCAGGCAGAGGCAGTTTTTGGGCGTTCCCCTTTGAAACAAATTCTTTAACCTCGTAAGGCCCACGATTTAAAAGACTTAGGGTGGATTAAACATAATGACAGTGACATTGAGTTATAATGTATTATCTCAATGGAATTATGGCGCTTTTTTAAAATTACGAACGAAAGTTTGATGCTCGTATGTCGTCGGATGACAAATGGGGTAAAAAAAATTTAACTAGAAATATTTAGTTGGGCTTGAAATGATGATGTTGATTATGTATTCCTAAAATGACCGTAGGCCTTACGAGGATAAACAATAACAAACAATACATAAATCTATTGACTCCTAAAAATATATATCTTCGACAACTTTCTTAATTTTACGCATGATATAAGCAAAATATTTGTACTAATATTCCGCAGGGCCCCTTCTTTAAAAAGTAAATTTTAATTTTTAACACAAGCGCGTGATGGTTTTGCACATTTCGCAGAATAAAAACATTGCTCTAATTTAATTACTAGGTCTGAAACTTTAAAGCAGAAATTGTTCTAGTTATAAAATAATATAAATATGATTGATTTTGCTTTGAAGTTCATTAGAGACTTATGTCAGTTTTTGCGATCGCGCGGTGCCCCATGACCAGATAAGAAATAGGCAAGTATTGTTATAATGTTATTGTTTATATAATTTTAACCCTTCAAGGATCATTAGACCACCGGCGGTCGCAATATTGTTTGATTTGGTTTTCAATTGTGTCTGGTTTCACGTTGCTTGAGGGATACCTAAGGCAAATTTTGTTTTGCGAACAAATTACAAATTGAAGAAGACAGTGTCGAAAAACTTCCACGAGAACGATTCGGTTTCAGCCTGTCAGTCACCTTTTACGACACCCCAGAGAGTTAAAAGGTTATAATGTTATTGTTTGTGTAATTTTAACGCAAATTTTGTTGCGAACAATTTACACGAGCCAAATTCGAAATTTGCACCTGTCGCGCTGAGCACGTGTGCAGTTGATTGCGGTTCTCATTGCCTATTCTCTGACTAACCCTTTGGGGATAATATTCGTGACGTGTATGTGTATATGTATAAAAATCCGGATATCGGTCTTAGCCCTTATCCCAAACAGCGAAAGAGCTCCAAATAACAAAGCCAAAAGAATACAGTTATTTAATCCGTTCAATTAGTCCGTTGCTCGAGTGGGTGATAACGCGCGCCGGGTCATTTTTCAAACAAAATGGCGACTGGAAACAAAACGTGAGTTCGTGTAAGTACTCGCCGCCGCGGCTCACACCGAACGAATGATTGTAATGTACTATTTATTCATTTAAAACCCCTCAGAAACACGATAGGGGGTTAAAGTTACTCACGTCCGTAGGTTTACCCTTGAGACCTTACACGTGACCCCTGGGTAGTGCTAAATGAGTGACTGAGTGGTAGAGCCACGCTGCGTTGCAGCACGCATGGTCGGCTCGCCCGGGGTAATACCACCTTCTCACGAATATCTGGTGTGAAATAATGGCACTTGGTGCTGTTGTGTTTTGTCTGGCCAGTGAGAGTTCCTAAAGGTCGGCAACGCATCTGCGACTCCTCTGGTTTTGCGGGTGTCCATGGGCGGCGTTGATTGTTCTCCATCAGGTGACCCGCCTGCTCGTATGCCTCCTTCTAATATAAAAAAAAAATTGTAATGTATGTGTAATGTGATGTAAAGATTTTTTCATATAAAAAAAACTTCCAACTTTCTGACATTTCCCGTGGATTTTCCAAAAGTTTTCTTTCGTAAAAACATTTTCCTGACGATTGCAAATACAAAGAAAAATAAATTAGCCCATCGGTCGAGCCTGTGTTTAAAGAAGTTTCGCTGCCGTAAAGCCATACGTGACCATACACAATAGAAATTCAATTATTGTAAATAACCTCGTCACAGACAGGGGGAACATAAACTTTATTTTTTTTTAATAAATAAAATTATACCTATATACTTTAATGCAGAAAGTCGGTGTGATGCGCCACTCGCATTATCTCTTCTGTTCATACCTCATTTAACAAAGACCTTCAGCGCAAAAAATCTTTCGATTTTCTGATTTCTCACATGACCGAACACAAAACAAGCGCAAATCCTTTATATCTGTAAAGGAAAATTACAGCAATAATTCTCGCTGACAACTTGGAGTGATTTTAAACTCTATTGCAAAGAGGAGAAATATCAATACGGAAGTGACGTTTACGTAACACAGCCGTCCTACGAAGTTGCATTCATTGATCAGAGCGTAATCTCTTATAATGTTACCCTTTTATATCGCTAAGTGTTGTTTGTCTTAAAGAAATTACTTAGGAAAAATATAAAGAAAATCACTTTTTTAGAGAAAAGAGTAAATACGTTCCCATGCACCTTTCTAGTTGCAACAAATCTCCCTACTACCTTTTGTAATTTAAAATAGATTGCGATTTATCTCTCTCTCACAAATTGATTCTCATACAATTACGTAAACGGTTATTCAAAAGTTGTTTTATTTATTGTTTGCAACTTTTCTTATTAAAACTTAACTCATTTTGTACAAAGATTCGCGTCCGGTATGTTTCTTTATTACATTTATATGTCGGACTGAAAACAGAAACTGAAAGTTAGTGCTTTAAGGGTGGATTCGACCAAACTGGAATAAGGTTTTATACCTAGATTAAACGCCGAACTTGTATGGACTAATCTCGGAGTAAGTCTTAGTCCAGTTTGGTCGAATCCACCCTTAATAACTCAAGGTAACTACAATGCCTGGGTAAGATCTGCCTTGGCAAGCGGTGGAAAACATCACTGGATACTTACCAGTACCACCCCCTCTTTTCCCATGGGTGCCGTAAAAGGCGACTAACGAACTAAAGACTGCACATACATCCAACTGCATAGAGCGGCGATGAACTCACCACCTGTCACGCTAAGTACAGGTGCAGTCGCTACTAGGTGAAAAGTGGACTATGGTAGAGGACTGCTTTTGCTGTCCTCATTGCCTAGTCTTTGACTAACCCTTCGGGGATAATAACTACTAACCACTAAACAAACATTCACACCCTACAGTGAAAATAAATAAAATAAATGATGCTTCTTAGTCACACCTATATCTTATATTGTTGTGTTGTGTGGACACAGGCACACAGTTACACATGAACGCAGGCACACTAACACTCAGGCACACAGACAAATAGGTACACAGGCACACAATCACAGAAGCACGTTGGCAAACCGATACACAATCGCACTTGCACAAGTAAGGGATAATTTATATTAGAGCGGGCCGTGCACGGGGCGGCCACACGGGGGCACCACTGATTTGAGACCGCTCCAGAGTGTTACGTCAAAGTCGTAAAATGTCCAGGTGCCCAGGATGAAAAACAACCAAGTAGTAGAATGTCAAGTTCGTAAAATAACCAAGTATTAGAATGTCAAGATCATAAAATAACCAAGTAGTAGAATGTCAAGTTCGTAAAATAACCAAGTAGTAGAATGTCAAGTTCGGAAAATTACCAAGTATTAGAATGTCAAGTTGGTAAAATAACCTGGTAGTAGAATGTCAAGATCGTAAAATCATCATACTCCAAGTCGAAGTATAATTAATTCTCGTAACTTGGGTATATTGTATGACTACATATTCTAGGTAGTCATGAAACAATATACTCAAGAAACAATATACAAAATGTCATGAGTAATTTTATTTTTTTCTTATTTAAGAATTTAGTAGTGATTGTTGTCGAATTCCTTCTACAAATTTATCGATAACTGTTTTAAATTCTTACTGATTTCGTTACATTTATTATATTCCGTTGTAAGTATATTATTAATATTATTTGTAATTATGAAGTGCCAGTATCAAGCTACTATCTTGTTAGGAAAGAATCTTTCAAGGAGTTTACCTAAATAACACCAACGCGTATTCAATACTAGCTTCTGCTCGTGGCTTCTTTTTCTTATCAAACAAATTTTTATTACTTGACATATTTTCACGATTTGGACTTCCCTAGACTTAGTCATTATTATAGACTAGACATTTTACGACTTAGACATTTCTCGATTTGGACCGCCCGAGACTTAGACATTAGTATAGACTGGACATTTTACGACTTAGACATTTCACGATTTGGAGCATAGGAGACTTAGACGTGGCACTACTTAGACGCTGTAAGATATGGAATTCTTACTATCTGGACGCAATTTCGACACTGGACATTTTACGACTTTGACGTAACACTCCGGAGCGCTTAGACACACGCTCACACAGGTACGCAGACACAGGGCACAGAGGAACACGCTCACACAGACACACAGGCACATATGCATACAATCTCACAGGCTCACAGGCACACATGCACAAAGACAGGCAGACATGCACAAAAACAAGCACACAGACACACAGGTACACAGGCATACAATCACTGTCATAAGTCAGATAGATACTCATTAGACATGTTTTTAGTTAGCTGCAATAATTGTATGCTTCTGTACTCAGCTTGTCCCACAAAACGAGAAAGCTTCTTTCTCTACTTTTTTATTACTCTAAGCTTTTAACAAGCACGTAATTCCTGTGGACTCTATAACTGTGTCGGCCGTCTCTACCTTAACTGGTACTTACCTTAAAACCTTTTGAGGTATTGGCGTAAAGCAGAGTGCAGGTTGAGTACATTTTGAAGAGTTACTTGAAAGGAACAGCTATTTTTAAAAAGTTACGTTACAGTTTTGGAGTTAATCTAGCTTTCAGAAGTGGGTTTGACATCTAAGGTTAAAAAATATCTTTTTTATTGTACTTACTAACATAAAATTTTTAACGCAGGGCCTTTTACGACATAGTGTATAAGTCAATGTCATGTCATGAGTGGCGTCGACTAACAAGGATATATTTTTTAAGTTTAATGTGCGCATCCGAAATCCTTATAGGACAGTAAGTCTTGGGAAAGGCTTCCACGTTTGAATTCATTCATCATTATTTCAGTATAATGCTAAATGCACTCTGCTTATTTACACACCGGCTGTGCGATTCTCTAAAGCTCGAGCGTAAACTCGCCGCTCTTTGAACCTCACGTTCCGATCACCTTCGTGACGTTGGCATAGAGTCGTTAGAGAATGCAGATTTGATCGATCGAGCCTGAATCAGTGAGTTTTTAAATCCGCATTCTCTGGAGTACATACCGAATATGGAGGAGCTAACAGAACAGAAGAAACCTTCTGTTCTGTACTATCTACGACCTCCGGACTTCACATAACGGGCTGAGCGATTTGCCTGTCAACTACCGAAGAAATTGTTATCATATTATTTAATGAACCATGTCTACACTTCCCTTATTAGGTAACTTCATAAACGTATCTACCTATTAGTGCTAAAACACATACATATAATCACGACTATTATCCCCGAAGGGTTAGTCAGAGACCAGGCAATGAGGACAGCAAAAGCAGTCCTCTACCATAGTCCACTTTTCACCAAATAGCGACAGAGCCCTGCACATGTGCTCAGCGTGACAAGTGGTGATCCCATCGTCGCTCTATGCTGTTGGATGTATGTGCAGTCTTTAGTCCTGTAGGGTGGTGGTAGTATTCTTTCACCGCTACCCGACATGGTTAAAACACATAATTACTGCCATTTCTAAATAAACGCTGTGAAACGATGATAAAATCACCCTTATTAGCAAAAACCATTAGAGGCCGTAAATTTTTGGCGAAGCCAGCGTTGCCTACCATTGAGATATTATCACTAGAGACGACACCGCGAATCAATTTCTAAACTCAAACTGAAAATATATTTATTCAATAAACTCAATTAATAAGTACTTTGAATCGTCCAAATTTTTAACCTACCACCCATTCAAGACGTCATTTTTTAACTGTGGCAAAGAACGGGCGCAAGAAACAACAGCGCACAGAAGCAACGACATTTACAAAAAAAAAAGATATGTCGTTACCAGGTAGGCTACTCTTGAAACAGAATTGCATTAATCAATTTCCAATCACAAATCTAAAAAATGTCAAATGGCACTTTTGTAAGCGACCATAGCGCCACATTGGAATTAAATTGCGTGGAAATTGATTGAACAAATTATTATCGAGATGGCGTTCCGGAATTATCTTTACTTATCCCAATATCGATACATGTTAATCGCATTGGAATTGTATTAAGATTGAGTTTGCGTTCGAGAGTAACCCCCCAGGTCATAAAATACAAAATAATAATTTGAATGTAAAGTTGCGACCCATGGCCTGCAGACGCCTAGTCACAAAAATTGCTTCGCGCTGACGTCTCTAGTTATAATTCCTCAATGTACTTAACCGGTGTTGATCCAAGCAGTTTATTAAGTGCCAACAGCTGAGCGGATGCGCAAGGCAGTAAAAAGGAGTGGCTCGGCCCGTTATCGTGGCACTAAAACCACTCTTGTTGTTACCGAAATTAGTGCTAATTAAAGCTTCTGCTATTCCAAAGTAAGGTGAGGGCTTGGAATAATCAGGTATTTTTGTACGGCTACTCCGCTGTGATTGGTCTAGAGGCCGTTTTGAGTTTAGTATCCGATCTAAACAGTGTACTTTAATTATATTATACCTTTAAATTTTACGCAAATATTGCAGAAAAATTAGGTTTAAATAAAATTATCATTCTGTACTCGAACTTGTATCTACTGACAAGTCTGGCCAAGCACTACTAATTATGGAATCTTATTCAATGTCTTTCATTAATATCTATGGGCACATACTTAAATCGCGAAGGAGACTCAGTGGAGCAACTAGTAGTTCTAGGTGGAATAGAGGGCGAGTGCGAGTGTGTACAGTCAGCATCAAAAGTAGCTTAGCCTATGAAAATTTCAAATGATTGTTACGGTGGAAATGACCAGAATTGTCTGACATAGCTGTTGAGTCAAAAGTACATGACAATATACTTTTGCATTTTTTTTATTTTATTTTTTTATAATAAGCCCGGCAAATGACCCCACTCCACCTGATGTTAAGTGGAAATGAAGTCCAGGCGCGAGGACAACTGGTGCAGCGTAAGAGACGTAGCATCAGTCACCCTCAATCTGCCGGCCCACAAAGTGCTTCTTCACGCCTCGTTTGAAGGACCCTATGTCATAGGTAGGAGGGAATACGTGTGCTGGTAGACTATTCCATCTTTTGGAAGTGCGACAAAGAAACGAGTCACCAAATTTCTTTGTGCGTGATGGAATATTAGAGAATGTAAATTGGTGACTCCGGAGAGCAGCACGCGCACTCCTATGGAGGAAGGGAGATGGAGGGATGAGGTCAAAGAGTTCTTCAGAGCACTCGCCATGGTATAAACGGTAAAAGACGCTGAGTGACGCAATATCTCTACGCAATTGCCGTTAATGCGCACAGCGCGGCGCTGCAATCTGTCCAAGGCATCGAGAAGGTACTTTGCGGAGCCGTCCCAAAGGTAAGAGCAATACTCCACGCAAGACCGCACCTGTGTCTTGTATAATAGACACAACTGATCAGGTGTGAAGAATCGCCGCACCTTGTTCAGGACACCGAGTTTACAAGAGGCATTTTTAATCACGGTTTCGATGTAGTCCTTTTGGTTCAGATCGCAGCGGATATCCATACCGAGCATGTTAATACTGCTCTGCAGGCCTAGAGATGTGCCCTGAAGAGAGGGAAGGGGAAGAAATGGCGACTTTTTCGCTATGAACGCGCACACCTGTGTTTTCTTGGCATTGAACTCCACCAGATTATCGGAGCCCCATTTAGAAATGAGGTCCAACACCCGATCGAGCTCAATGACAAGATTTACTCGCTTCATTTCGGTGTCTACCCGCCCAGCCGTTGGGTGACCGTTATATCCCCCATGCACTGTGCTATCATCTGCATAGCAATGAATGTTTCCAAGAGGAAGCATGTCATTGATATGCAGAAGGAACAGCGTGGGGGATAGAACGGAGCCTTGAGGAACACCAGCGTTCACTGACATGAACCGCGAAGCGTATCCATCCGAAAGGACACGGATTCTACGCTCATGCAGGAAGCTAGCAATCCAGGTACAGAACTGAGCGGGCAAACCGTATGCCGGGAGCTTGGAGAGAAGAGCTTTGTGCCAGACCCGATCAAAAGCCTTGGTTATGTCAAGGCTAACTGCCAGTGACTCGCCACGCTTGTCAATAGCCTCACCCCAGAGATGTGTGACGTACGCTAGAAGATCAACCGTTGACCGTTTTGGCCGAAACCCATATTGACGATCGTGAAATCGGGAGTGATCTTCTAGGTATCGAATAAGCTGTTTGTTCAATATTCGTTCTAGGATCTTGCACAACACTGAAGTTACGGCTATAGGGCGGTAATTAGTCGGATCTGACCGATCTCCTTTTTTAGGGATCGGTTGCACATTAGCTTCTCTCCAAGATTCCGGCACACAACCCGAAGAGAGTGAGAGACGGTACAGACGCGTTAACACAGGGGACAACTCCGCTGCACACATTTTCAGGACTATTGCTGAGATGCCATCAGGACCGTTAGCTTTCCGGACATCGATTGACTGCAGCTCCGCACGGCCATCACACTGCCTGATTTTAATATCAGACATTGTGTGGTCACAGTGAGGAATTGAGGGTGGCTGTGCATTACAGTCATCGATCCGGGAGTTAGCCGCAAAGAGTTTGGCCAGGAGATCGACCTTTTCCTGCGGCTTGTGAGCTAAAGTTCCGTCAGGACATCTCAGTGGTGGCAGCGATCAGAAGTTGGATTGCACGGCTTTGGCCAGACGCCAGTATTATTGCTTCAACCATTTATTATGAGCACAAAAAATGTCATATAATTCTGAAATGTTAAATGATGAGTATGTAACGTGACTATTACTTTTGCCACCTTGTTTTTGTTCAGTTACTTTTGATGCGACTGTACAGTCATCCACAGACAAGTACAGTCGAGGAAGGTCCAGGTCAACCACTTTTCGGCTATATTCGCTTGCGCCACAGTATCTACGCGCACGCTACCATAGCAGGCCTGGCGCACTTTAGGTGCGCCGCGCTTTAGGTATGAAACTACAAGTAGCCGGCAGGTCCGTCCGGATTCGGACTCGGACCAATTTAGAGGGATGCCACGTGGCGGCCGGGTCGCACGTTAATGTTAGGCCTGGCGCACTCCGCGCTTTAGGCACAGAATAAATAATAGTACTCGTACTACGCTTTAGGTATGAAGCTACAAGTAGCCGGCAGGTCCGTCCGGATTCGGACTCGGACCAATTTAGAGGGCTGCCACGTGGCGGCCGGGTCGCACGTTAACGTTAGTATAATAGTTCGTTTTCTCACTCAGGTCAATTCACTCACGCGCCGCGTGAAAATCGTCACAGTGTAACGATTGTATGGAGAAAAGGGCGAAATTAATAACTCAACAAACATTTAAAAAATGGCTGCTTTTTAATTTTTGTTAGTCACAGTATTTCATTATCTTTATAAACAGTAGACATCAGGCAAATTCCTTTGACAATAGACCCAAAAATGTACAACATTTCTGTTTGTACCACAATGTAGGTATGTAAATAGTGGTTCGTGGAAACTATTCAGAGTTTAATAAAGATTTTTATTAGAAGAGATATTCACGTTTGAAATATTTTTCTTTGGTAACACTGACACTAGTATAGCAACACTTGTAACTCAAACGAAACGTTTCGTTATGTACTAATAAATAAACATAGTATTCTCGGAAAAATTGACTAAAAGTAGGCGTACTGATTTAAATTAAAATTATTTATTATGCTTTCTTGTTGTACACAAAGATCTTAGATATCAAACACGATACGGATGGAGCGTGTGGAATTCTGTTCTATTCATTTAATCATGTGGTTGCTTAGATTAATTAGGTTTTAATATAAGTGTGGTTGTAACCAAACACTTCAGTTGACAGTGATTGACAATCACTGTCAACTGACTGACCGGTCGAAAATGGCATGGCATTCAAATCAAAGCGATACTTACCCATTTTAAGTTAGATTTTTGTAACTTCAGAACTATTTCTCCGAGAAATCCAATCCAGCCAACTTCTGTCAATGTCTTTGTCATCTGATGCAATGCGCCTTGTTCTTACGCAATAAAATAGTGATGACGGCCACAAAATGACCGTTTCATAGTCGTAGTTTTGTTTTATAATTAATTATTTTCGGCATAATAAAGGAGTTTTAAAATAAAGTTGATACTGATTTAGGTATATAATGACCCAATAGTGCATATAGATAATAGAAATAACTTTATACATTTTCGGGTCAAATGTACCTGATGTCCTTCTGTAAACAGAAGGACATCAGGCACATTTGACCCGAATTATTATTAATTATTAATACTCTTTCATGAAAAAAAACAAAATAACAAAAATTACTCCGAATAAGACGTACAGAGACGTCTTCAGGAAGACTTAAGGTCTGTTTTAACCACGCATCATTTTTCTTTTGAAATTCTTCACGTTTACGAGAACTTTCTTTCCATTTAGAACCAATGAATAAAATTCCGATAATTTTAATATTTTTGGCGAATATTGTCTGGGCATTCATTTATATCCAAATGTATTTTATTCGCTACTACAAAGAGTTTTTTCTTGTTTATGACTCAAAAGCCAAATTTCGAAAAGATCTTCATTTTTGATAAGTTAAAATTTGTTCCTAAAAATGCAAATAATCATCAAATCCGCAAGTTTTCGCAAGAAAAAATATTGTAAAATGCAGTAGACACGCAACTGAACACGAAATAATAACATTCCCAAAGTTAGTTTTTGATGTATTTTTGAAAACTCGACAAATTTGAAAATTTCTTTTTAATTTAGTATGTAAGTTAATATCGTAACTATTAACTCCTAAATCAAAATATTATATTTTTGTATATGACTTACGATCAAATATATCCTCTGATAACTTATTAACCAGATTGATGATATCTGTTATTTTATGTTGATAATACATGATCAAACGAACTTCACAAGTGAAATTCGATCAGTATTATATGAATACGCTTCATTCGAAGATATAATTTAACTATGTAGTACTTTTAGCCTACAAGGCAACTTCGCACATATTAAGAGATGGTCTTTGACCTACTTAAAAAAAGTTCGCTGTCAAACCCCGCGCCTGCACAGCGCCGTCTGCGAGCCTCGTCATTCTTCAGAGACCATACCAAAACTTACTATAATGGGATGGGTGGGAGGGAGATTATATCTTCGAATGAAGCGTATTCATATAATACTGATCGAATTTCACTTGTGAAGTTCGTTTGATCATGTATTATATTTCATCGCTTCATTCTTCGATATAATTTAACTATGTAGATGTTTAGAGCTTAAAGTTTTGGTACCTTATGTTAGAGACAGAATTAAAAATACAATATTTTTAATCACTTTCAGTCTTTTATTAATAACGAATATCATTTGCGAGTACGGGATCTCAATCAAAACAACAATAAACCTAGGTTTGCTTAGCTATCTTAATTAGGTACTTAATTATTTCCTAGACAAACAGCTTTTGCAAAGTTTCCCACGTCTGTAATCTGACGGTGGTAAAACTTTGCAAAAGTTTTAGATGATTTAGTCCAGCCTGCCATTTTTCTAATAGTATCAACAGACACTCCTGCAGCTTTAGCGGCAGAAGAGGACGCGTGCCGTGTGCTATGAGCACTGAATGTCGACGTGTCCACTCCACTGCTGGCCAGAACTTGTTTGATCCATCTGCTGATGGATTGAGTCGTGGCTGGTTTATGGGGTGACTTAAACGTCAGTAACAGGTTTTGTGATTCGCCAATTCTTAAATGTTTTGTAATAGATAAGTAATCTTTTAAAGTAGTTGCAGGGCATATGCTATTATTTTCTGTAAAATAAGGCAAAAATAGAACTGGCTGATCACGTCCTGGTGCTGAAGTTTTAATTACATCTGAGATAATAATATTGACTCCATCTTTGCCTATTTTAATGTTATTAACTTTTATAAGGCTGAACGTTTGAACTCTATGTCCTGTACACAAAGCTAAGAGAATAACTAATTTTTTAGTCAGTCTTTTAATCGAAATTTGATTGTTGGGAAACCAATCTGCGATATAGTTCAACACTATTTGTGGGTCCCAAGTAGAACTGTACTTAGGGGTGACAGGACGTAATTTATACGCTCCTTTAAGTAATCGCTTTATTTGTTCTTGTGAGCCAATATCATTTCCTAGCAGCAATGATAAGGCAGATCGATGACTATTCAACGTTCCGTAAGAGGAGTTTTTGTAAAACTGTTCGGTTAAAAACAAAGAAACTACTGTTACTGAGGCGATGTATGGGTCAAAATTATTACCTTTACAAAAATTCCACCACAGTTTATAAGTGACATTGTATTGCTTTAGGGTGTTTTTTGAAACTGAAGCAAGCATTAACTCTAGCGATTCAATGGGTGAACCTCGCCTTGTGAACGCGACCCTGAGAGCGTCGCTGCTGCCAGGATATGCTGATTCATTCGTTGTCGACTCCTGGAAGAGGAAATGACAACATCTTTAATCGGGTCTAGATACAATACATCGGAAACAATAAGGCTTTGCAAAAGCGGGAACCATGGTTGAGAAGGCCATAATGGATAAACTAATATGCCTTCTGCTTTGTCGTTAATTATTTTATTAATACATTTTAAAATAATTGAAAACGGAGGAAAACAATAGAAGTACCAAGGGTTCCAGTTAAGTGTAAATGCATCTACAGTGAATGCTTCTGGGTCGCGTTTCCACGAAACATACAGTTCACATTTGGCATTGGTGCGAGAGGCGAAAAGGTCAATATCTGGCTGTCCTAGTTTTGAGATTTTTTTTTGAAAAGCTGACCGATTGAGTTCTATTTCAGTATCTGGATTAATACGCCGTGATTCTTGATCGGCTTCAATATTATCCTTAGTGTTAATATAGGAAGCATATAGCCATATTTTTTACTCTTCGCACCACTGCCAAATAGTCCTAGCCAAATTATTCAAATGTGGGAATCTAACCCCTCCCATGCGATTTATATAACTAATTGCTGTAACATTATCGATACGTAACAAAATTGTACAATTAGATTTGTCATAAGCGAAGCATTTTAAGCCAAAGAAAGCTGCCAAAAGTTCTAAGTAGTTTATATGGAAACACTTTTCATGAGGTTTCCATTTACCATTGGCTCGTATCTCGTTAGCGTAAGCACCCCATCCTGTACGAGATGCGTCTGTAAAAATCTCAATATCAAATTCTAACGGTCCCATAGGACAACTAGCAACCTCAACATTATTCATCCACCAATATAAGTCATGTAAGACATTATTTGAAAATTTTATTTTTGTATCATAAGAATAAGTATTTTGAAGTGCTAGTAGTTTTTCCCGTTCTAGTTGCTTGGTGTACAGCCAGCCATAGCGGACGGCTGGGCATGCTGCTACGAGAACTCCTATAAGATGTGCATAGTCTCTTAAGGGGCGTTTGGGTAATAAGGAAAACTGATTTGTCAATCTTACTATGTTAATGTGTTTATCATCGGGTAATGATAAAGACATTTTAACGGCATCGTAAATAAACCCTAAATATTTACAACGTTGTTGTGGCTCAAGACAACTTTTATCATAATTTACTACGAATCCATGACATTCTAGTAGATGTAACGTTTTTCTTACGTTTGACATACATTCTGTATAATAATATGTTTTCCCAATGCACAAGATGTCGTCTAAATATATAACTGAACTGAATCCCTGAAGTCTTAAATGAGAAATGACCTCTTTCATCAATTTTGTGAAGGTTCTAGGTGCCGCACTCAAACCATAAGGCATAGCATTAAATTCATAAGTGATATTCTCAAATTGAAATCGTAAATACTTACAATGTGAAGGTAAAATCGAAACAGATAAATAAGATTCTTTCAAATCAATGGTGGCCAAGTAGCCACCTTTTGGTATTAATTTTGAGGCAGTGCGGTAATCCTCCATTTTAAAATGAAGTCTTTGAACGAATTTATTAAATGGTTTCAAATTCAAGATAAATCTAAAACCCCCGTTAGACTTTGGGGTTAGAAAAATGTTTGATATAAATTGTTCAGGATCTTGCTGACATTCGGATATAGCTCCAAGACTTAATAAGTTTTGAATGGCTGTAGCCATATTTAATTGATCTGTCGGTGACAAATTGTTTTTTGGAACCTGAGTCTGAATGACCTCACTAACTAGTGGGATGGGAAAACCAAATTTGATCCATTTCAATATCACGCGATTTTTTGTTAACTTAGTCCAACAAGAATAATAATGTTGTAGTTTGCCAGCATGTACCTGCGTTAATGACGCGTTTGAGCACGATGTTGTTTGTAACTCGATGACCTCGGCTGGTTGAAAGCAGGTTGTGTCCTGCGCGTTGCTTGGGTCGTCCTCTGCGCCGCTCCACGCCCCCCCCTGTTCGACGACTGGAACCGAGGAGGCGCCGTCCAGTTTCCCTGAAAGCGAGGGCGCGTCGCAGATTGATTATGTGATGTAGAAGGAGCAGGGCACTTTTGAATCGGCCCTGTCTTCTTAATCTGTAGGCCTTGTTTTTCTATAGCCTTCGAAGCCTTAATTTTATCAGCAAGTTTTGCTTCAAAGAGAAACTCATTCCGTTCGACATCTTGAATCACACTCAGAAATGTTTTATCTAGCAAAGGTGTTATTGCTTTAATTCTAGTTTTGCGTTTCAGATGAGTGTAGATCCGTCAATATACGGCAGGCATCCGACAAGATTTTAATTGCTTGAATTTTGGTGGACTTTTCTTCGTTAGTGAGAAGCAGACTAAGAGCTCTGCTGACAGCTGTGATGCCTGAACCAAGCTGTTGCTGCCCGCTTTCAATTTTCTTGTCTCTGGCCTTCGAACCATCATTCACGGCCGCCATTATTTCCGGGTTCAAATTTGGTGCTCGTAACTGCTTGCAGTTTTCCGGTACCACGTAATCCTTAAGAAGTTTATCTTTAACTTCTTTGTTTAAGCCCTTACGGAGAATAGGCAACCATCTTTGCGCCAAGTCAGGGTGTATATTTTCTCCGTACACCGGAGCGTCTTCACCAGTGTCGCCAAGTGCCGATAATAACTCAGAGTCTAGCTCTGGTAGAGTTTCCGTGTCTTTTAGTTCCATGACATTGGATGGTGTCGGTGGCGACGTTTCATCTTCATGAGAAGGCAATATTTCTGTGACGGATTCCGGCACAATGATATCATTTTCTTCCATCGGTTGCGTCGGCGTCGGTTCATTGTCGATTCGAGCCGGTAAACCAAGTTCTATAACAAATAATTTTATTTGTTAATATAGAAATCGAATTGAAAAATAACTTTTATGCCAATAGATTTATAGCAGGCTCAATAAATATAACTATTGATAAAAACCTGGTCGACTTCAGGATAAGAAAGACCTTCGTGTTAACTCACGGTTAACCCCCAGGTTCATGTCTGTGCCATCGTGTTAACTCACGGTTAACCCCCAGGCCATAAATGTTTCATTGTGTCGACTGACGTTCGACCCTCAGATAAAAAACAAATAGGTTTTTCACTAATGGCTTAGTAGCATAGCAATATTTTACTTAAACACTCACTTTGAATTGTTCAAAAACAAAGTACATAACATACCTGAGTTGTTTTCAGAATCCGACGAAGAATAGGCAATGACTCGACGCTGTTTTTTATGTTTTTTCTCGTGTAATCTTTTTAACTTTGCACTATAATAGTCTATTTTATCTTGTGCACTACGTTTAGGCATTTTTATTACTTTGAAAATAAAAAAATATTAAATGTGGGTAAGTCAAACTTCTGCGCTAGCGAACTGCGTGCGTTCGTTGCCTCGCACGAAAAAAGAATGACGAGGCTCGCAGACGGCGCTGTGCAGGCGCGGGGTTTGACAGCGAACTTTTTTTAAGTAGGTCAAAGACCATCTCTTAATATGTGCGAAGTTGCCTTGTAGGCTAAAAGTACTACATAGTTAAATTATATCGAAGAATGAAGCGATGAAATATAATAGAGGATAACTATCTATCTTAACTTACCTTTATTTCAAATCTACCTCCCTTTCTTTTGATTTTTTTATTTTTGGGTATGGGACGTGACGCTGTGCACCGCCGCGTTTGCGTGCGTATTGTCGCGTGTCGTTCGTTTGCACGTTTATGATATTTATTTAACCAAAATGAAGGCATATTGCATCACAATGGGCTGCCTTCATAATAATAAAAAGGATCCGAACCTCACGTTTTTTACACTTCCAAACGACATGGAAAGGTAAGAAGAATGCTTGTCTACTTGTAGGTAGGTACCTACCTAGTTAGTATTTAGTAGTCCGCTTATTCTTAGATACTTGTCTTATTTGCTAAACAATATTCACCTAACTATTTACTTATTGAAATAATAATTTGGTAGGTACTTACTTACCTACTTACGAAACATACACTGAGAAATTAAATAATTTTCTAATCTACGAGACTACGAGTACATACTTACTAACTACGCACGACGGCACGGTAAGTGAAACAGTTGAACTACCTACAAAAACAGCTCTTTTAACGGCAACGGTAATGATATGATAAAGACGGCCTCAAAGTCAACTATAGGTAGGTAGTCTGATGTGGCGTTGACTGTACTTACATACCAAGCCTAGGTTTCTTTGAAACGTAATTTGTTTACATTTAAACACATTATAAACACAATAACTTGTAGTAAATTAAATAGGTATTCAGATTAATTATTATTTAAAAGAAGACAACCCTAAAGTCCATACTTATTTTATTCTACTATGACGCTACTGTACGTACTACGTGCAGTAAGAAAAGTGGTCTTCTTCCTCGATTGTATGAGCGTCAGGGTGGTTCCCGTGGTTTAATTCCGTAGTGGACAGGACCTCCCTCCTCTTCTCTGGAATTGCTGTTCACCAGTGTTTAGTTGGTAAACTTCCCTCTCTCTCATCCTCATTACTTTTAGATGACGGACGGATGACGGATGGAGCCCACATAACTCTTATCACATCACACATTACACATCTTCAAGGCGGATTCACTTGGCTAAAAAAAAGGTGAATAGAGAGAAAGAGATCCGATGGCAGCTCTCCAGCTAGGTGGACCTCGGTCCACCATGACCGGTACTGCTAATAGTTGAGACAGGGAGACTGAAACGAACCACTATAAACGAGCCAAATTGCTTGTTTGGCGAGTTAAAAAAACTATGTACGATGGCGGACTCCTTCGCTTTACCAGTCTAAAGGTCAAAATCCCTTGCACTCCGCTTCGTCTTTTTGGTACGGGCACGTACCCGGGCGGTCGATGTGCTTCATACGAAAATCGCTGCAAAGTGGAAAAGCGACGGTGATCCCGACCGTACCTATTGAACAACTTAACACTGACATTTAAAAAATTATAAATTTGTACATGTAACTAGGCGTTAATATAGCTCCGAAAAAAAATATTTTTATTTTTATTTTAGCTTTAGAGACAACAAATAGCCCTAAGGTTACAATATAGTGCAAATAAAAGCATTTTAGAATAAAAACACTTTAGCCCATATTAGTTATTCACAAGTTTACAAATAATAAAAAAGTTCCTAATATTTATCCATTAAGCTAAAGGGATTTTCGATTTCTAGAACTAATGTTTAATTTTAACACCTGGTATTAGAAGCTTTGGCGACATCTGCTTGGCAGATGTGCCGACGTGCGATGCCAACAGGACTGGCTACTGTGGCGAGCCTGCCAGAATCATGACATTTAAGCTTAGGCCATACTATACTAGATGACAGCGGAAGCGGGGAGCGGTGCACGAAGCGTATGCTATTAACCGCCTCTATGGTCTAGTCTAGTCACTAGACTCACACACACTCACACAATATGTACACTAGACTCTAGTGGCACGATTCCCAGTACTTATTTGTGTGCTTGGTTTATTTGGTGGTAGGACTTGTTAAGTCTACCTGGCTAGCCGTCTTCTCTAAAGTCTGCCGCCATAAGATTTAACAAATTGCTACTGTAAGCAGGCATCGACTGTAATATGAATAAATAAATAAAATAACAACAACGTTAATAGCATTTTTGTGTTCCGTCAGTTATAGATAGTCAGTTAAGGATTTCGGGAGAAGCGCGTTTCCAACTTCTTAATTTCCATTAGGTGAGATGAAGGCCAAGTACTTTCTCGTAGATATATACAATATCTATGAAAAAGTACTTACTTTTCATACGTATAATCACAGTTTCCCGTAGAGTATAAAAAAACAAAAGATTATAACCCGACAAGATCGTGCGCGACCTTTACGCGGATCAATTTCTTCCGTGGTAGCGTCTGGCACTAATTTCTCTACTTTTTTTCTTGTTTCTTGTTTCGTCGGAAATATTAATATCCAATAATATCACTTAAGGAAAGAAAACATGTAGTTATATGTATTATTGTATGAATTATTATTTTGTTGCCACTATCGGACACAACTTAAATTACCTACATAGAAATGGGTTTGATTCATATTTTCAGAGAAATGATGAGATTCCTATAAACATATTTTATCTGTTATGTTATCTGTTAACGTAACAGACGTTATTAAATTAAGAACAAATAAATATTTTTATTAATGTACCGAAATGTATGCCTTTTATTTAATAGATAGGTAAAACCGTGATATTTCTATAGTTTTCCTTCAACAACAAAATCAGACGAAACAGGAATCTGGCAAAACAAGAATCCGGCGAATCGGGAATCCGGCGAGTCATGAACTAAACATATTTCCTTGTAGAACAAGAAATTTGTAGTCAGACAAACCAGTGCAGACTCTACCACGGAAGAAATTGATCCGTGTAAAGGTCACGCACTTCTTGTCGGGCTATAGTTAGTATTGAGTTTCGTCAACAATGGCATTTGTTCGACATAGACAATTCGATGCCTGGACTGATGGGTACTGCGGCGAGCCATTTTTAAATACAGGAGAAAATTCATTATGCATACCAGTGCGGCGCGAGGAAACGCAGACGTTATCTATAAAAAGTCTTTCATATTAAAGCATTGTAATCATTAAAGTCACTTGTAGCTAATTGCAGATTAATTACATACATACACGACTAATCGGCCCATTACGCGACTTCGCCTGTTCATGAAAACAACACGAATTATTTACGCACGTTTACATTACATGCCCGTGTGCTCAGCACTCTAAAAGATGGAACCTTATTCTGTCCCTTTCAGCATTCAATGACAACTTCACGAATTGACGACTTTTCGAATTGACGACTTCTTGTCCAGTGTGCCCACACTGTAACCATCGACACGAGAAGGAGGCGTACAACTGCGCATGGGCGGAAAACAATATGGACGAATAGCGATATATATGGAATAGCGGTATGAACAAATAGCTATATGGACGAATAGCGATATGGTCGAATAGCGATTTGGACGAATAGCTATATGGACGAATAGCTATATGGACGAACTGCGTTAGGGACACCTGACGAACTACATAATGGACGAACTGCGTATAATTGGACCAAAAGCGTGTAGGACGAACGGCTAGTAAATCAGTCAGAGACTAGGCAAGAGGACCGCAAGATCAGTCATCTTGCATAGTCCATTGTTTAACCAAATAACAACATGCACATGTGATCAGCGTGAAAGGTTTTAAGCCTATCGCCGATCTGTGCTGTTGGATGTATGAGCAGTCTTTATCTCATTAGTCGCCTTTTATGACAACCAAGGAGAAAGATGGATTGGTAGTATTAATTTTACTAAACCGCCACCACACAGCTTAACAATTAACATGCAGATTTAAAAGCTTTCAGACAAAGTCTGTCTTCAAATCTCACCCACGCTTCTCCATATTAACAGGCTTGATTAAGGATAGCAATCACTCCGATCCGAGGGGGAGCACTAAGGCGACTATAAAAACCACCTCATTCGACAGCTGCTTTCGAATGCGAAGTGCGGGTCGCAGAGCGAAGTGAGCGTGGAATTGCTCAAATGGAATGATGTCACTTGTGACGGCTTACTATGAGAATATCGTCGAAATGTCACCTGCATTATTTATTTAACAAGCAAGCCGTAAGCCCGCGACTACGTCTGCGTGAACAGCCTTAGGGGAGGTCAGCTCAAAACGGCCACCTTAACTTTGACTTTAAAAAAATACCACTATAGAATCAATTTAAAAAAAGATTTTTATATCAAAAGAAAGGGAATTTAATAAGCTTTCATAACGTGTAGGCACATTTTGCAAAAACTTAAACGGTTTATTTTAATTTGTAAATTACGAAAACTAGTCAAAAACCGCTTTGCCCGTGTTGGCCGCTTAAAGCGGCCATAGGGGCAAGGGCAAAGTGGTCATGCCTAAATATAACAAGAAATTAATTTTAAAAAACAAAACACTAAAAATTAAAGAAAGCTTTATTTAAGATAAAATCAAAAAGTAACTAATAAAGTTTCAAATGGAACAATAATTTCAGTCTTCATACTTTCTTACTAAAATCCATGTACCTAAAGATCCCCCTGTGTAAATGCAAGATGCAGAATGCAGAGAAAATGTAAATTAATGCTATGTAAAATGCAGGCGAGGTTTATTAGAATAAAATGCAAGAGAGTTGTCGTATTGGCATCTAATAAAACACTAAAAGTAAAAATTCTGTACAAGTCAAAGTGCAGTGATCGGGCGCCGGGTAGTCGCCTTAAACTCGGTCACCGTGTCACCATTATTGCTGTTTAGTCATATTTTGTAAGTGTTGAAATTACTTATATAAAAAAATGTTAACAAGTACGTGCATCGTACATACTGCCACCGAGAACAATGAAAAGATTTTAAAAACTAGCATAAGAAAAATTACAAAAACATAATATTTGAATTACTGTTAAACTTAAATAACATCGAGTGCATATTATGAACTAATAAACATTACATCACATATTAACTTATTGACATGAAAGTTATAGAATAAAATAACTTATAAAGTTGCATAAGTACAATTATTATTTAAAATTATTATTATCATACGTTGTATTAAAGTCTCTAACACCTATGTTCACTAGTGTCAAATTTCACTGCGGCCTGGGCCCTCTCACTTATTCCCGCTAACTCACTCACTGTCCGATGCACTTTCATGTCATGTTGCACTACACTATACACTTCATCGCTGCTCCTTGCTTCCTCGACTTCAGGATGAGTCCTTCCCCCACCCGGCATAGCACTCTTAACATGTTTAGCCTTAGTCTTCCAGCAATAGACTGTGACTACTAAGAGCAGGATACCTATGCCTATTATGACGTATATCATGATGTAATGATGCATATCATGCGAGGTAAGTGGACTTATAGTGGATTTTCTTTTTAAATTCTGGATTTCATTGTTTATTTCCCTAAATTGTAGATCGTGCGTTTCTATGTGCCATGATGCATTCTGGATGTTTACGGACGTGTTTATCATTTTGTTAAGTGGTGAAATTTCTGGAATTAATAATTTCGGTGCCTCAATTGCAATTTTGTCGGTATATTCCATATTTGCATACAACATGAAAGTGTTTCCTTTCAATACGCATCCTCTTTCAAGCGTTATCAAGCCCGTCTGGCGTAGTGTCTCTGACGTCATGGCGGTTGGACATATGATGCGCACAGTGCACTCGTCACAACAATAATAAAACCAGGTATTTAATTTATGTAACTTGACCCAACGATCGGTGCAATCTGTAACTTCCGTATGGCAATATAGGTCATGTCGTTGATTGTTTTTAATTAATTGTGTATCGCAAATCGATTTATGCATTTTAATGTCATATACTGGATGATTGAATTTGCACATCATTTTTTGTACGTTCATTGTTTGGCATTCATAAATGTCAGATTGGTCAAGGGGCACAAAAGTGTCCTTGTTGATATTAATGGCAATTAATTCGGATGCAGGAATAATACTTAAAACTTTCTCGCTGTCAATTCGTTGTGGAATATTAATTAATTTATTAAGTTCGTATGGCTCGTCACTTAATAGCGGGATTTTCACCTCCATTATGAGATAGTGTTGTGTAATGCGGCTATGAACTCTAAACAATCTATACATATCTCTGTTATCTTGGATATCCGGTAGCGCTAAGTTGTGCGTGAGGTGTCGAGCTATTTTGTCTAGTTCATGTTGCAGTTGGCTTGGTGATAATAAATGCACATCGATATGACCTTGGTACATATTCGTAAGCGTGTTTATCAAGGTTTGCTGTATGAATTTGAGATTTGTCATTACGCTTTCCGCGGCCATCATGGACGTCAAGACGTAAAATACCATTTCGTCTTGAGACTTTTTATTTAGATATTCTTTGTCAAGGGTTGCAATGTGTTCGTTTATCATGTCAAAGTGTTTGTTTATAGTTTTTTCATTTCGTTGAATAATGTTATTTTCTGCCTCTAAAATACTGGTTTGATTTTTTATTAATTTTAAAAGATGTTGTTCATTTTGTTGACAGGTTTTTATGTCGGTTTCATACTTTTCTGCAAATCTTTCATCGAGAACTCCAAACAAAGTATTTGCAATGTAGCCAACTCCGTTAATCAAACCTCTTTTTACTCTGCTCTGGCCTAAATGTTGGGATTTTAACAGATTATTGAAGAAATTTAGTTCATTCATATTTTGTTCTAATTGATTTAATAATACCTGAAATTGCATGACCCATTTTCCCTTTTGAATTCCTTTAATGTGTAACACGTATTGTTCAAGAGTTTCAGTGCTTTGCCAGTAACTTGTCATGTTGTAATAAAATATTACTTTCCATTCATCCTTAATCTCTTGGACTTCTGTAACCTTGTCAAAATAAATGGATTGATTGGCATTTACATGGCTAATGGTAAAACCAGAGTTTGCTTGTTGAAGGGTAGGTGTCAATAGTGTCATAAATAAGAATAGTGATAAAGAGACTAAATTTTTCCACGAAACATTCTTTATTCTGCTCCGTTTCTGCGGCTGTGCCTGTTTCTCATTTGCATTTGTGTCAGTTTTAAGGAGTGGTACTAATTTAATCATAGGTCTTTTAAGTTCGCCCTTTGCAGTTTTTAGGGTGACCACACGCGTATGGCCGTCCCGACCCGGATGTAACTGTACTACTCGCCCGAGAGCCCATTTTCCTGCAGGTAAGTTTTCGTCTTTGATACACACGATGTCATTTATCTGTGGGTCCGTATTCGACGTCTTCCATTTTAACCTGGCTTGCAGTTGTTGTAAGTATTCTCTAGACCATTTGTGCCAAAAGTCTTTGTTTAATTTTTGTACAAGTTGCCATCTTCTTCTTAAATCAAAGTTGCAATAATCTAATTCTGGAATAGTAAGGAGCGATGACCCAGTAAGAAAGTGACTGGGTGTCAAGCAGTCAATATCCTCATTATCTTCTGTCAAACTGCATATAGGTCTAGAGTTTAAACATGCCTCAATGTGACATAGAAGTGTTGAAAACTCTTCATAAGTTAATTTTTGAGCTCCTACCACCCGTTTTAAATGATATTTCATACTTTTAACGGCCGCTTCCCACAGTCCTCCAGCGCTGGGCCAGGCGGGCGCGTTAAAGTGCCAGGTTATCCCCATCTCTCCGACTTTATTTAGGAAGTGGCTGTCAATGGTGTTTAAAACAGTTCTGTATTGCTGCAACAATATGCGGTTTGCTCCGACAAAGTTTGTTCCGTTATCACTATATATGTCACGTGGCCTTCCCCGTCTCCCACAGAATCTTTGAAGCGCTGCTAGAAACGCTGCGGTACTTAATTCCGTTACGAGCTCTAGATGGATAGCCTTTGTTGCCAGACAAACGAATACAGCGACGTATGCTAGCAACGTTTTCATACCTCTTCCTTTATTAGCCTTTATCTCTACGTATCCAGAAAAATCGACCCCTGTTTGTGAGTAGGGACGAGATATTGTCACCCTCGGTGTAGGTAAGTCCGCCATGATTTGACCTTGTGGTTTTGCATTGAAACGGCGGCACGTGACACATTTATGTATAACTTTCTTAACTGCACGATAACCTCCAACTATCCAATATTTTTGCCGCAGGTGCGCTAATGTCAATTTTGGACCTCCATGGAGGAGTTGCAGATGCGCCTGTTCGATGATGATGTCTGTCAATTTATTGCTGTGCGGCAAAATCATTGGTTGTTTGGTGCATTCCCTTAAGTTAGCATTTCTAAGCCTTCCACCTACTCGCAAAATGTTATCTTCGTCGAGAAGCGGGTTCAAACTTAAAATATTGCTTTTAGAACCAATGCAACTTCCTTGTTCTATTTTTATAATTTCGGCCTTGAACTCATACAACTGTATTTGCCTTATAATAACCTTTTCTGCAGTTTGCAATTCTTGGGGTGTCAAGTAACTTTGTCGAACACTACGCTCGGCCCTAATAGTATTGCAATGCATAAAGCGTAATATCCACGCTACGACCCTAGTAATATGACTCATTTTGCTGTGTTTATCGAGTAATTCAATTATTATCGACGACGGCTCTGATTGCGTAACACATATCTGCTTTTGTTTTGATTCCAGGTCCGTGTGAATTATGTCGGTTTTCGGAACCAATGTTTTGTCAAAGGTTTTAAGCCACCCGGGTCCATGCCACCATAGGGGATGATCTAATAATTGAGTGCAGTTCAACCCCCTCGTTGCACAATCGGCGGCGTTCTCTTCCGATTTGACATGACTCCAACGAGTTTTCGGTATGACGTCATGAATTTCTCGCACTCGGTTACACACAAAGGTCTTCCATGTGTTAGAATCTCGTTGTAACCATGCTAGCACAATCATAGAATCGGTCCATGCATAGATGTTATTATTTTCGATGTTATACCATTTGGCGGCTTGTAAGACCGTTTTCATGAGGCGTGCGAGTAGCAAAGTTCCACAGAGTTCAAGGCGAGGCAAGGTTAACTTCTTGCTTACCGGCGCTAATCTCGATTTTGCAGTAATTAGACGAACGATGATGTCGCCGTCATCTGTCAAGGTGCGTATGTATATAGCACATGCATATACCTTCTTTGAAGCATCACAAAACCCATGTAACTGCACTGGTTTTGCAGTGTCTCCCAAGTATCTTGGTATGTCAAACAATCGAATGTTGTGTATGTCACTGCAGAACTTTTTCCATTCGGATTGTATAGCTTCCGACACAGTGTCATCCCAGTTGCTATCTGATAGCCAAATCTGTTGGAATAATAATTTGGCCTTTACTGTCATTGGTGTGAGCCAACCAAGGGGATCAAAAATTTTTGAAATTTCCGATAATAAAATGCGTTTAGTCAATTTGTTGCAGGTAGTGTCAATCTTATTAGAAAATGTAAAGTTATCAGACTGCGGGTTCCATTGTAATCCGAGCGCCTTTGTCGTTCCTTCACTTTTAAAGTGTAACGTTGTCTGCGTTAATTCATTATTACTGATGTTCTGTAATAATTCTAAGTTGTTACTCGTCCATTTCCGTAGTGTCAGTCCCGCGCCTCGAAACATATCAATCAGCTGTTGTTGTATTACTTTAGCTTGGCTCAGGTTACTACTACCGCTCAAGACGTCATCTACGAACATTTCGTGGTGTATGACGTCACTTGCTAATGGATATTTCTCATGGTCATCGGATGCTAACTGTTTAAGGGTTCGTAGGGCTAGAAATGGTGCTGCCTTCGTTCCGTATGTCACTGTGCATAATTGGTATTGCTGTAAATTTTGACCTTGATTTTTTCTCCAGATGATTTTTTGCAGCTGTTGATCTTCTTCGCTGACCTTGATCATTCTGTACATCTTTTCGCAGTCGGCTGTAAAGACATATTTGTAAAGTCTCCATCTGATCAACAATGTCAAAAGATCTTGATGCAGTTTCGGTCCACACTCCATGAGGTCATTAAGACTGAACCCTGATCCTGTTTTTTGTGATGCATTAAAAACCACTCTTAACTTCGTCGTCAATGAATCATGTTTTAAAACACCATGGTGAGGTAGGTAACATGTTGGTTCCTTATCTATTAGGCTAGGCTGCATGTGACCCATATCTAAATACTCTTGCATGAATGTTATGTAGCTTTCCGAAAAATCTGTACTTTTGTTTAATTTTGCTTCGAGTTGCTTGAATTGTGCCAGTGCCAAATGTTTTGATTTTCCCAATTGCTTTTCAAAATTAGGTTTCATGGGATAACGAACCTCATATCTCCCGTCTGCCAACCGTTTTGTCGTTGCAGTGTAAAATTCTTCGCAGTATTGTTCTGCTAATGTCATAGAACTTGTCGAGTCTCCGTTGATATCTTCTACCTCCCAATATTTCGCAAGATCGTCGACGTTGTTTGTTACTACGTGACAGTTGTACGTTCTAACGTTACCAGACAATATCCAGCCTAACTGTGTCTGCTGAGCTATTGGTTGATCGGGTTGACCCTTGATTAAACCGCACATTAAAATATCCGAGTAGACGTGTGCATCAAAAAGAATATCAATGGGCCTCGAAACGTTATACTCGGGATCGGCTAAGGTTATATTTGTGACGTAATCTATGTTTTTCTTTGCAAAGGACGTGTTAGGTAAATTATTAACTACGCGTGTCATGACCAATGCCTCTGTTTCAAACTGATAATCAGTGCATAATGATTTACAATTTAAGTTAACTTTACCTTTACTCTTATTTGATAAAGTACCTACTCCTGACACACTCGCATTTAACCTTTCCCTTTTTAAACCTAACTTCTGGGCTGCATTCTCTGTGATGAGAGTAATCTGTGACCCTTGATCTACTAGTGCACGTAATGTCACATACTCTCCATCATGTGTTGCTACCTGTACTAACGTTGTGGCCAATAATATTTCGTCATCATTATTTGAAATATAATTATTTTGCATAGATTTGTTGCTAAATGCTGACTTTGCCGTTGGTGGCGCAGCCGCTGTTGTTGTCATGGGCGCTCGTCCCAAGCTGCTGATTGCGTTATGCAATAAAGTATTATGTGGTTCATTGCACTCTTTGCACCGTTTCTCTGAAGCGCAATAACCTTTGGAATGAACATATAAACAATTTTTGCATATTTGCAATTTTGATACACATAGCAATTTATCTCTATTTGACATTTCAATAAATTTGACACACTGAAATAGTGCATGATTACTTTTGCAGAGCGGACAAGATATTTTTCCTTGATTTACATTGCATGTCGGATGACGTGTATTCACCGAACTTTTCATATGTTGACGACTTGTGTTATAGTACTTGTCAAACGAACGAGATGAATTATTAAACTGAGGCTTTATCGGTTTATTGACAGCGATGTTTTCTATTTTCTTTCTTTGCAACGGTTCTAATGCTATGAATTTACTTTCTATGAATTGCATAAATATGTCAAAACTAGGTAATTCCCGTGCATCTGATCTTGATTGCATATAATCTGTGTAGGTCAAAGAATCGAGCTTTTCACAAAGTATGTGCACTAACATCGGGTCCCATGTAGACGTGTCCACGCCCAAATTATGAATGGCGTGAATAGTTTCCATGGTCGTGTCATACATTTGTTTTAATTCATAAGCCGATTGTTTCATAATACTGGGCTGCTGCATAAACAGTTGAAAGTTCTTAGTGAACAAAAGTTGCCTATTATTATATCTGTGGGACAAAATTTCCCAGCACGTGTCATAGTTCTCTGGTGCAACATGCAAATGCTGGACGAGCTTTTCAGCCTCGCCCCGCAACCTTCCCTTAAGATGTTGCATCTTTTGAGTTTTAGTGAGAGCTGAATTTTTATGTATAGTCTCGGAATATAAGTCCATGAATGTAGGCCAATGAGTGTAACTGCCGCTAAATATAGGTATTTCTATTTTAGGCATAGATTGTTGTTGACTCATCGACGAGTTTAATTTCATATTTAATTGCCGTTTCAGTATTTCATAATTATTTTCAAGAGCTGTAAAGGTTTCGTAATATTCCATATCTATTCCTTGCAAAACACCATCGATTTGTAAATGTAAATTATCAATAGGACTCCAGCGCGAATACATACATTTCAACTTATCTTCAATTTCCCACTTTTCAATAAGTTCATCCACTTTAATCGTGTCCACTAACCTGCTAAATGCTCTAAAGTAGGCACGCTGTTTCTGTTGTAGTTCTTCCACTCTATTGTCATGGCTGTCAAACTGCGTGTTGTCAAACTTGGTCTGGACCTGCTCACCGCTACTGCTAGTTGAGGGTTTAGCTTCACCCAGCTGAACCGACTCAGAGTGAGTCCGCTCCACCTTCCAAGATGTTAACTCAAGACGCGTACCTTCATACCAGTTTTTAATTACCCTGATGATGTTCTCCACGTAGTACTGATGACTCCGATCTTCTACCTTCATCAGCTCTGCGTCGTTTTGTTGGCATTCCCCCCACAAATTATCTAGTGCTTCTAAACGTTTCAAAATGTACTCTTCGGTTTTCCGACTAGCAGAATCCTTTTTAAAGTTATTATGGATTCTCTTAATCTCGTCCAAAATATGAGCTTGCCTCGTAATTAAGCCCTCCATTGCAAAGTAAAAAGGAAAGATCTTACTTGAAATGCTGGAACTCTCCCGTATAGGATATGCAGATCTGGACTGGCGACTCGTGCCCGTTGATGCAATTGCAGGACGCGATGCAATTACGCAATAGTCGCGGTAAGGTTCACTCGCGGCGCGATGTCACTGGTTGGTATCCAGGACTTCGAAACAACTCTTTTCCGAAAACTAACTAACGTGAAAAGGTTGATCCAATGTCTTATTATCGAAGGACCAAAAAAAATGTAAATGCAAGATGCAGAATGCAGAGAAAATGTAAATTAATGCTATGTAAAATGCAGGCGAGGTTTATTAGAATAAAATGCAAGAGAGTTGTCGTATTGGCATCTAATAAAACACTAAAAGTAAAAATTCTGTACAAGTCAAAGTGCAGTGATCGGGCGCCGGGTAGTCGCCTTAAACTCGGTCACCGTGTCACCATTATTGCTGTTTAGTCATATTTTGTAAGTGTTGAAATTACTTATATAAAAAAATGTTAACATGTACGTGCATCGTACACCCTGCGTAGTTTTTCTTTTGTAGTTGTGGTCAACAACTAACTAATACTCGTACTGAAATCAAAAAAATTATAAAACATTCTAATCATAAGTACTCGTAATACACAAAAACAAATTATTAAAGCGGCCAACTTTGCCCTTATTAATTGGCCACTTTGCCCGGACCGCTTTACCTTTTTCCACCATTTTGTTTAAAAAATAAACTCAGCTCACATTATTTATCCCATGTCGGAAGAAATGTTACACATTGAAAGCGAAATAGGTAAGTAACAATAGACGTGTAATAAAAAGATTGAATTCTGAAGAGGTTTGATCAAAACAGGTTGAACTTTCCCTGGATTTTTTTAACAAAATGCACAAATTCCTTGCACATGTCGCCGCGGCAACGCGTTTACTCCAATCGACACCGAACGACTGCTTGGTGCGGGGCGAGAGGTTGGCTATAATGGCACAAAGGCAACGTCGCGCAATCGTTTTTAGTTATTGAAAAATTGGGTGTGGCCGCTTTGCTTCTATTGCCGCATTGAGCTGACTTCCTCTATATACCCGGATGGTTTTATCAACTCCGAAACCTTCGCAGGCGTGCGCAGACAATTACCAAAGTTTCATCGTAACATCGGGAGAAAGAAACATTTTGATATTACAAGCTTTTATTGTACCCGGGTATGTCCTAAAACTACGACCAGCCACCGGAGGACGGGCCGCAGCGTCCTCTAGCTAAACGGTGACCCGCTGCGATCCCCAAGCCGCCTGCCAAGCGTGGGGATTATGGCAACCCCCCCCCCCCCCATGACAGACAATATTTGCCCACGGCCCCCAGTCCCCGGCAGCTCCTTTATCCCTGGCCCAACGGGTAGCTGGTCAGGTAACGGAGGAGCAGGGGGTGCGAAGAATCACCGGCAGTTGCTCGGCTACCCACACACCCACCAACGAACCTTGGCCCTGGCAACACACAACATCCGCACGTTGAGGACCGATGCAAAGATTGTAGAGCTGGAGGAAGAATTGAGCAGATTGCGGTGGGACATCATGGGACTATCAGAAATCCGACGAGAGGGGCAGGATATGGTAGTCCTTGATTCTGGCAACATGCTCTTCTTCCGGGAAGGAGAACGAAAATCCCAGGGTGGTGTTGGGTTTCTCGTCCACAAGTCCCTTGTTAACAACGTTATCAAGGTCGATAGTGTGTCAGGTAGAGTTGCGTACCTTATACTCAGAATCACCGATCGGTATTCGCTGAAGGTCATACAGGTATATGCACCAACCTCGACACATCCTGACGAAGAAGTAGAGGCTCTGTATGAGGAGATATCTGAAGCCATACATTCCTCCGAAACGTACTTCACCGTTGTTATGGGGGACTTCAATGCAAAGGTAGGCACAAGGAACGGCGATGAGTTGAGAGTGGGGCAATATGGATATGGACAGCGGAACCAAAGGGGCCAACGGTTGGTCGACTTTATGGAGAAGGAGGAACTCTTTTTGATGAACTCTTTCTTCCGGAAGCGACCAACCAGGAAGTGGACGTGGATAAGCCCCGATGGTTCAACCAGAAATGAGATCGACTTCATCATGACGACCAAGAAGCGTATATTCAGTGATGTCTCCGTGATCAGTAGGGTGAAAACCGGTAGCGATCACCGGATTGTTAGAGGCACACTGAATATCAACATCAAGCTCGAGAGGTCACGTCTGGTGAAGTCCACACTCCGTCCTGGCCCTGCCCAGATCCAGAGCCCGGAACACTTTCAACTCGAACTCCAAAATCGCTTCCAGTGCCTAGCCGAGTGCGGAACTGTGGACGAGATCAGCAGCGGGCTTGTGGAAACTGTCCAAGCTGTGGGGTCTAAGTTCTTTAAGACCCCACGCCGGAAAAAGCCTCAAAAGCTCTCAGACGGAACCATTAAGTTAATGGAAGACCGGAAAGAAATGATACTGCAATCTTCAGCTGATATGTCGGAATATGGCAAACTCAATAGACGAATCTCGAAATCTGTGCGACACGACCTGCGCTCCTATAGTGCTAAATGCATTAGGGACGCAATTGCGCGGAACCAAGGCGCCAAAGTGTTCGCAAAGAATTCGTCTATTGGTCAGAGCCAAATGACTAAGCTGAAGATCGAGGACGGCAGTGTCATTTCGTCGAAGCCGGAGATTCTGAGAGAGCTCGAGAGGTTTTATGGACAGTTGTACACCTCAACACAAGAGCCCGCTGTTGGTACAGCTCAGGACACCAGAGCTAAGTTAACCCGACACTATACCGAAGATATCCCTGACATCAGCCTGTATGAGATTAGTATGGCTCTTAAACAGCTTAAAAACAACAAGGCGCCGGGTGATGACGGAATTACCACTGAACTTCTGCGAGCGGGTGGAAAACCGATACTCGTAGTCCTCCAGAAGTTGTTTAATTCCGTCATGCTCGAAGGTACTACGCCAGAAGCATGGCACAGGAGTGCGGTGGTGCTCTTCTTCAAGAAAGGCGATAACACCTTATTGAAGAATTATAGACCCATCTCACTCCTGAGCCATGTGTACAAGCTGTTTTCGAGAGTCATTACGAACCGTCTCGAACGCAGGTTTGACGACTTCCAGCCTCCCGAACAAGCCGGTTTCCGAAAAGGCTTTAGTACCATAGACCACATACATACGCTCCGCCAGATTATACAGAAGACTGAGGAGTATAATCGGCCCTTATGTTTAGCGTTTGTGGACTACGAGAAAGCCTTCGATTCTATCGAAACCTGGGCTGTGTTGCAGTCCCTCCAGCGTTGCCATATCGACTATAGGTATATGGAAGTGTTGAAATGTTTGTATAGAAACGCTACTATGTCGATCCGATTACAAGACGAGAGTACGAAACCAATCCAATTGCAGAAAGGTGTGAGACAGGGAGACGTCATATCTCCGAAACTGTTCACAAATGCGTTGGAGGACGTTTTCAAGCTCTTGAATTGGAACGGATTCGGCATCAACATTAATGGCGAATACATCACTCACCTTCGTTTTGCCGATGATATAGTCATAATGGCGGAGTCGCTGGAGAACCTCAACACCATGCTCAGCGACCTCAATATCGTATCCCAACAGGTGGGTCTTAAAATGAACATGGACAAGACGAAGATCATGTCGAATGTCCATGTTGAACCCGTACCGGTAATTGTTGGGAGCGATACTATCGAAGTTGTCGACCACTACACCTACTTAGGACAGATTGTCCAGTTAGGTAGGTCCAACCTCGACAAAGAGGTCGCCCGGAGAATCCAACTCGGATGGGCAGCGTTCGGGAAATTACGAGATATCTTTGCATCGAAGATTCCGCAGTGCCTAAAGACAAAGGTCTTTAACCAATGTGTGTTGCCGGTGATGACATATGGCACCGAAACGTGGTCCTTAACTGTTGGCCTTTTAGAAAAGCTCAGAGTCACACAGCGAGCAATGGAGAGAGCTATGCTCGGAGTTTCTTTGCGCGATAGAATCCGAAACGAGGATATTCGCCAAAAAACCGGAGTTGCCGACATAGCTCGTAAGATTTGCAAGCTGAAGTGGCAATGGGCAGGCCACATCGCTCGACGAACCGACAACCGTTGGGGAAGAAAGGTTCTCGAGTGGAGACCACGCACTGGAAGACGCAGTGTTGGTAGGCCTCCCACTAGGTGGACCGACGACATCGTGAGAGTCGCAGGCAACCGGTGGATGCGAGTGGCGAGTTGTCGGTCAGGATGGAGGTCAAAGGGGGAGGCCTATGTTCAGCAGTGGACGTCTTCAGGCTGGTGATGATGTGATGATTGTAATATCAATATGTACCTACGTCAATATTTACATTAAAACTATTTTAACGGGACTTAGCACGATTTATTTTGTAAGTAAGTAAGTAAGGCCGAAACATCAAGCAGTAAGTAGATATGTACTTACTTACAAGATAAATTGTGTTAGGTCTAGTTAAACTACTTATAACTTATAACTTATTACTCAATTTTTATTGTTGCACTTTCAAATTAATAATTGGTGTCATAACACAAATAACTTACTTACGTATTACCTACCGCTAGCCGAACTAGTCTTTAAACTAGCATTGTCATACCAACTATTCATAGATTTACTATCCGAGTTTTGTCACTTAATAATTTTAACACACATTGTTTTTATTATAGATATCCAACGATTCACGCTATTTACAGAGAAGTATTATCATTCTAAACATCAACACAATTACAATTGCGCTGTACCCGGGTCGCAAGCCCCTGACGTTAACTGCATTTTTACATCTATTTTACTTTATCGTGCGCAGCGACCTAGCCAAGATTATTTGTCTTGGCTGGTCGTATTCAACGATAATTAATATATATTACCAAAATGTCAGGGGTTTGCGTACCAAAACAGTGCAATTTAAAAGAAATGTTCAACTTTATGACTACGATGTAATACTATTAACTGAAACTTGGTTACTCGACGGAATTATTGATGAGGAATTATTTAGTGACAAGTACACGGTATGGCGTCGTGATCGGGACTATTGCGGTGTCGGGCAGATACGTGGCGGCGGTGTTCTTATCGTAATTCGCCGCGACTTCACTGCGCTCGTGCGGCCCGAGTGGCATTCCTCAGCCGAAGATATATGGATTTCGATTACATTAAATAATAAAAACAAAAGCAACAACTCCGCACCTTTAATGTTGCACATTTGCTGTGCGTATCTATGTCAACAAAATAAAGGGTTGTCTTTTTCTTCACAATTATCAAACTTAGCTGAAGGAATATTTTCGGTTTGTACTGAGCAGCCACAAGACTTATTTATTACCGCTGGTGATTTTAATTTAAGCAATATATCTTGGTCATCATCTGGTTTCTCTAATTTTCTGGTGCCATCATTCTGTAGTTCTAACGTTAATCATAACGAGATTTAGGATTTTATGAATCTTTGCGAATTGAATCAATTCAATAATGTCAAAAACCATTTAAACAGCTTGCTCGATTTGGTGTTTTCCAATGGCGATTTGATAGTTTGCCGTTGTACTGACCCTCTGGTTGAAGAAGACTCTTACCACCCAGCCCTTATTTGTCAGACTAACTTTACCGATTATAATAAGCCACTTAGTTCTAAAAAACACCTTAAATACTTTTATAAGAAAGGAAATTATTCCGGTTTATGTTGTGACCTTGATGAGCTGAACTGGACTGATCTTCTGTTGCGTGGGACACTGGATGATGCAGTTGAACTCTTCAACAGTAAACTGTGTAGTTTAAGAGATATATATGTTCCTCATAAATATGTTAGCTCGAGCGACTATCCCGTATGGTACTCAAGTGCGTTGTTAAAAATACTTAAAGAGAAAAATAAATTGCATAGAAAACATAAAATTTATGGAAACAAAGCTGATAGTGTCTCTTTCAGTGTTCTACGCCAGCGAGCTAAGAAAGTGGAGCAGGAATGTTATAATGCTTACATAAAGAACATTGAAAATTCTTTAGTCGACAACCCTAAAGCCTTCTGGTCTTATGCACATGCTAATAAAAAACATAATGGCTATCCTTCTACTATGACGCACAATGATGCTACCATTTCAAGGGGCGACGAAATTTGTAACGCATTTGCCGAATTCTTTCACTCCACCTTTTTAGCACCTGCGCCTTCGGGTAATAACACCCCCATAGCTGTATCCACCATGGCCCATTGTAGTGAAAGTTCTGTTGCAGACATCCATACTATAGAGGTATCCGAAGATCAAGTTTTTAATATGCTGGAACCGCTGGATTGTAACAAATCCGCAGGACCAGACAATTTACATTCACTCCTGATCTCTAAGTGTGCTAAAAGTTTGACACTTCCAATTTGCCTTTTATTTAAACGCTCCATCACAGAGGGGACTGTGCCTAAGATTTAGAAGACTGCAACCGTTACTCCTATCCACAAAAAGGGATCAAAACGAGTAGTTGAAAATTATAGGCCTATATCAAAACTCTGTGTACTTGCCAAAGTGCTGGAGAAACTGGTTCACAACTGTAATGTTCTTGACCAGGTGTACAAATTAGGGACTCAATAAAACAATGTTCGCAGTTTAAGAGTGTAATCCGAACTGCCGCCGTCTCACGAATCCTACCCACATTATAATAATAACTTATTCTATGATTACCTTACATTACATCTCTCCACACCAATTTACAATTTAACCTTATTATCTACTTATATTTAGGCACAGTTCTTAATCTACAACTACGTATCGGGCGGGTCGGGAGCGGTACAACGGCAGGCTGTTCAACAGAAGGCAGAGATTGATCTACCGTTACGGTTTCCTTGTTTAACCCCTCACCGACTACCTCACTCTGCGCCATGCCCCGCTCCGGCTCCAACGACGCCTTCGACCGCTCCGACTGACCCTCGCCTATGGCAGGACTGGACTCTAAAGCGCTCTGTACGTTTCTATCTGGTATAGGATTATCCGAATCTATCGGAACTACTAGCGAGCTCCTCGACCTCCGTCTTAACTGATCTACGTGTCTGTGTACGATCCTCTCGCTACTGTCTTTTACCTTAAAATTAGTTAGCCCTAACGCGTCCGTCACGGTCCCCGGTGACCATTTTTCACCCTTCAGGTATTGACGGTACCACACTTCCTCCCCGATACCCACACTCCTCTCCGCTCCCCCTGCGGCGTCTGTTTGACGTTCCTGAGATAGTCGCGCTTTCTGTTCCCTATCCGGCTTAAGTGCATCTAAACGCGTGCGTAGACGCCTACCCATGAGTAATAAGGCGGGGCTTTCCCCCGTGGATGAGTGTTCGGTATTCCTATAGTGCAATAAGAAAGTGTATAACGACCTCTCTATGCACTGACCCTCCGAGGCTGCCCTCTTAATCACTTTTTTGACAGTTTTCACAGCGTTCTCCGCAGCCCCATTCGAAGAAGGATGATAGGGAGACGTCAGTATATGCTGAATTCCATCACTTTTTATAAAAGATTCAAATTCCCTACTGGTAAACGGCGGACCGTTGTCCGATATTATCTGCCTGGGCGTTCCCATTCTACTCCACAGCTCGCTCAGCTTACTTATCGTACTACCGGCTGCCGTACTCGGTACGTTAAACACCTCTAACCACTTGGATGTCGCATCTACCACCACTAGATAGGTTTTACCAAATATCGGGCCCAGGAAGTCCAAGTGAAGCCTAGACCAAGGCCGGACGGGCCACGGCCAAGCGCGCGGCGCATGGCGGGGCGGTGCGTCAGCGTGAGCGGCGCAAACTGCGCAGGCGCGGCATGTCGCCTCCACCGCCTCATCGATGCCGGCCCACCATACATAGCTGCGCGCTAACGCTTTTGACTTTACAATTCCCATGTGAGGTTCGTGTATCAGTTCTAAAACCTTAGTCCTACACGACTCGGGCACGACCACCCTATGGCCCCACATAACACAACCCAACTCTTCGTATAGCTCGGATTTCCTATTGTAGTAAGGTTTCATGCCTAGAATTTCACACCGGGCGGGCCAGCCATCCCGCGTATAGCTCAATACTCTACTCAATAATGGGTCCCTAGCAGTCTGTTTTTTTATGTCTGTATAATCTAATAGAAGAGCATCTTGCGCAAAATGCAAATAAGTTTGCTCCGGAATACTTCCCTTAGGAATTGATTCCATAGGTAGCCGTGACAGGCCATCCGCACAATTCATATTGGTCTTCACATATTCAATGTCATAATTATAGGCCGAAAGAATTACCGCCCAACGCTGCATACGACTAGCCGTCATAGTTGGAATACCCGTATTAGGCCCGAAAATCAAAACCAACGGCTTATGATCAGTACGCAGAATAAACCGCCGGCCGTATAAGTACTGATGAAACTTTTTTATGCTGAATATATATGCCAGGGCTTCTCGATGAATTTGAGAGTAATTGCGCTCCGCCTCGCTCAATGTCCGCGAGGCATACGCGACGGGTCGCTCACCGCGGCCGCCCGCGTCCGGCTGCGACAGCACGGCCCCTACTCCCCGCGCGCTCGCGTCGCACGTAACTATCAGCGGTCTGTCAGGGTCGTAGTGCGCTAATACATCAGTATGAGTCAATAACCGTTTTACCTCCTGAAAGGTTTGTTCGCATTCGACGCTCCAATTCCACCGTATACCTTTGCGCAAGAGATTATACAAAGGAACTAAAAGTAAACTAAAGTTCCTAATGTACTTCGCGAAAAATATTACCATGCCTAAGAATGACCTTAATTCGGAAACATTTTTGGGAGGCTTAATTTTCCGGATAGCTTCTATTTTAGACTTATCTGCTTTTATACCCTCTTTAGATACAATATAACCTAGATAAGACACTTCCTTCGCCAGAAAGACACATTTACTTTTCTTTAACTTTAAGAGCGTTTACGTCCTTTTGCGCCGTTTTGCTCAAAAACTGTACTTTTTAAACCTCTTAATATCTGTTAATACTTACTTTACAAATATGTTAAATACTTATATCATTAGGCGATCTTGTAGTTGAAATAGTTTGTTGAAAACATTTTTAAATTTATGGATATTTTGGAATTTATAACACGATAACTGAACAGAGGTTTTCATAATTTGACTTTCCGCGTCAACTTCGAAGCTTAAAAATGGGTTTAAATTACTAACAAATCTAATAACAACATTTTTATTTCAATTTGAAAGATCCTCAGCAAAATAGTTTGTTGAAAACATTTTTTGATGTTGGTTACTAAAAAAAACTATAAAATTCCAAACATTGTGAATTTTTAAAGAAATTATAGGTGATAAAGTGATTGTTTTCTCTAATGTACTAAATATATTTTAGAAGATAAAAGCTTTATACTATAGAAAAAAGTGTTATTTAAAATTTTAACAAAATTGTTTTTACTAAATAAGCTCTATAATTTTTCTATGAATATTTTAAAACTGCTCTAAAACTACTACAAAAC
Organism: Scoparia ambigualis; assembly: GCA_963921215.1. Lineage (NCBI taxonomy): Eukaryota > Metazoa > Arthropoda > Insecta > Lepidoptera > Crambidae > Scoparia > Scoparia ambigualis. The sequence continues at coordinate 57,647,163 of OY992502.1, read as the reverse complement.
CCTGCGCTTCACTCGCTTCAAATCAGTCCGCCGCGAGGCCTCTGAGAGAGTGGTCACGGCGCTCGACGCTCTGCCCGGCGCGGTTGTCGACCTTTCCGTAAGTTCGAAGATAATACATGATCAAACGAACTTCACAAGTGAAATTCGATCAGTATTATATGAATACGCTTCATTCGAAGATATAATTTAACTATGTAGTACTTTTAGCCTACAAGGCAACTTCGCACATATTAAGAGATGGTCTTTGACCTACTTAAAAAAAGTTCGCTGTCAAACCCCGCGCCTGCACAGCGCCGTCTGCGAGCCTCGTCATTCTTCAGAGACCATACCAAAACTTACTATAATGGGATGGGTGGGAGGGAGATTATATCTTCGAATGAAGCGTATTCATATAATACTGATCGAATTTCACTTGTGAAGTTCGTTTGATCATGTATTATATTTCATCGCTTCATTCTTCGATATAATTTAACTATGTAGATGTTTAGAGCTTAAAGTTTTGGTACCTTATGTTAGAGACAGAATTAAAAATACAATATTTTTAATCACTTTCAGTCTTTTATTAATAACGAATATCATTTGCGAGTACGGGATCTCAATCAAAACAACAATAAACCTAGGTTTGCTTAGCTATCTTAATTAGGTACTTAATTATTTCCTAGACAAACAGCTTTTGCAAAGTTTCCCACGTCTGTAATCTGACGGTGGTAAAACTTTGCAAAAGTTTTAGATGATTTAGTCCAGCCTGCCATTTTTCTAATAGTATCAACAGACACTCCTGCAGCTTTAGCGGCAGAAGAGGACGCGTGCCGTGTGCTATGAGCACTGAATGTCGACGTGTCCACTCCACTGCTGGCCAGAACTTGTTTGATCCATCTGCTGATGGATTGAGTCGTGGCTGGTTTATGGGGTGACTTAAACGTCAGTAACAGGTTTTGTGATTCGCCAATTCTTAAATGTTTTGTAATAGATAAGTAATCTTTTAAAGTAGTTGCAGGGCATATGCTATTATTTTCTGTAAAATAAGGCAAAAATAGAACTGGCTGATCACGTCCTGGTGCTGAAGTTTTAATTACATCTGAGATAATAATATTGACTCCATCTTTGCCTATTTTAATGTTATTAACTTTTATAAGGCTGAACGTTTGAACTCTATGTCCTGTACACAAAGCTAAGAGAATAACTAATTTTTTAGTCAGTCTTTTAATCGAAATTTGATTGTTGGGAAACCAATCTGCGATATAGTTCAACACTATTTGTGGGTCCCAAGTAGAACTGTACTTAGGGGTGACAGGACGTAATTTATACGCTCCTTTAAGTAATCGCTTTATTTGTTCTTGTGAGCCAATATCATTTCCTAGCAGCAATGATAAGGCAGATCGATGACTATTCAACGTTCCGTAAGAGGAGTTTTTGTAAAACTGTTCGGTTAAAAACAAAGAAACTACTGTTACTGAGGCGATGTATGGGTCAAAATTATTACCTTTACAAAAATTCCACCACAGTTTATAAGTGACATTGTATTGCTTTAGGGTGTTTTTTGAAACTGAAGCAAGCATTAACTCTAGCGATTCAATGGGTGAACCTCGCCTTGTGAACGCGACCCTGAGAGCGTCGCTGCTGCCAGGATATGCTGATTCATTCGTTGTCGACTCCTGGAAGAGGAAATGACAACATCTTTAATCGGGTCTAGATACAATACATCGGAAACAATAAGGCTTTGCAAAAGCGGGAACCATGGTTGAGAAGGCCATAATGGATAAACTAATATGCCTTCTGCTTTGTCGTTAATTATTTTATTAATACATTTTAAAATAATTGAAAACGGAGGAAAACAATAGAAGTACCAAGGGTTCCAGTTAAGTGTAAATGCATCTACAGTGAATGCTTCTGGGTCGCGTTTCCACGAAACATACAGTTCACATTTGGCATTGGTGCGAGAGGCGAAAAGGTCAATATCTGGCTGTCCTAGTTTTGAGATTTTTTTTTGAAAAGCTGACCGATTGAGTTCTATTTCAGTATCTGGATTAATACGCCGTGATTCTTGATCGGCTTCAATATTATCCTTAGTGTTAATATAGGAAGCATATAGCCATATTTTTTACTCTTCGCACTACTGCCAAATAGTCCTAGCCAAATTATTCAAATGTGGGAATCTAACCCCTCCCATGCGATTTATATAACTAATTGCTGTAACATTATCGATACGTAACAAAATTGTACAATTAGATTTGTCATAAGCGAAGCATTTTAAGCCAAAGAAAGCTGCCAAAAGTTCTAAGTAGTTTATATGGAAACACTTTTCATGAGGTTTCCATTTACCATTGGCTCGTATCTCGTTAGCGTAAGCACCCCATCCTGTACGAGATGCGTCTGTAAAAATCTCAATATCAAATTCTAACGGTCCCATAGGACAACTAGCAACCTCAACATTATTCATCCACCAATATAAGTCATGTAAGACATTATTTGAAAATTTTATTTTTGTATATAAGAATAAGTATTTTGAAGTGCTAGTAGTTTTTCCCGTTCTAGTTGCTTGGTGTACAGCCAGCCATAGCGGACGGCTGGGCATGCTGCTACGAGAACTCCTATAAGATGTGCATAGTCTCTTAAGGGGCGTTTGGGTAATAAGGAAAACTGATTTGTCAATCTTACTATGTTAATGTGTTTATCATCGGGTAATGATAAAGACATTTTAACGGCATCGTAAATAAACCCTAAATATTTACAACGTTGTTGTGGCTCAAGACAACTTTTATCATAATTTACTACGAATCCATGACATTCTAGTAGATGTAACGTTTTTCTTACGTTTGACATACATTCTGTATAATAATATGTTTTCCCAATGCACAAGATGTCGTCTAAATATATAACTGAACTGAATCCCTGAAGTCTTAAATGAGAAATGACCTCTTTCATCAATTTTGTGAAGGTTCTAGGTGCCGCACTCAAACCATAAGGCATAGCATTAAATTCATAAGTGATATTCTCAAATTGAAATCGTAAATACTTACAATGTGAAGGTAAAATCGAAACAGATAAATAAGATTCTTTCAAATCAATGGTGGCCAAGTAGCCACCTTTTGGTATTAATTTTGAGGCAGTGCGGTAATCCTCCATTTTAAAATGAAGTCTTTGAACGAATTTATTAAATGGTTTCAAATTCAAGATAAATCTAAAACCCCCGTTAGACTTTGGGGTTAGAAAAATGTTTGATATAAATTGTTCAGGATCTTGCTGACATTCGGATATAGCTCCAAGACTTAATAAGTTTTGAATGGCTGTAGCCATATTTAATTGATCTGTCGGTGACAAATTGTTTTTTGGAACCTGAGTCTGAATGACCTCACTAACTAGTGGGATGGGAAAACCAAATTTGATCCATTTCAATATCACGCGATTTTTTGTTAACTTAGTCCAACAAGAATAATAATGTTGTAGTTTGCCAGCATGTACCTGCGTTAATGACGCGTTTGAGCACGATGTTGTTTGTAACTCGATGACCTCGGCTGGTTGAAAGCAGGTTGTGTCCTGCGCGTTGCTTGGGTCGTCCTCTGCACCGCTCCACGCCCCCCCCTGTTCGACGACTGGAACCGAGGAGGCGCCGTCCAGTTTCCCTGAAAGCGAGGGCGCGTCGCAGATTGATTATGTGATGTAGAAGGAGCAGGGCACTTTTGAATCGGCCCTGTCTTCTTAATCTGTAGGCCTTGTTTTTCTATAGCCTTCGAAGCCTTAATTTTATCAGCAAGTTTTGCTTCAAAGAGAAACTCATTCCGTTCGACATCTTGAATCACACTCAGAAATGTTTTATCTAGCAAAGGTGTTATTGCTTTAATTCTAGTTTTGCGTTTCAGATGAGTGTAGATCCGTCAATATACGGCAGGCATCCGACAAGATTTTAATTGCTTGAATTTTGGTGGACTTTTCTTCGTTAGTGAGAAGCAGACTAAGAGCTCTGCTGACAGCTGTGATGCCTGAACCAAGCTGTTGCTGCCCGCTTTCAATTTTCTTGTCTCTGGCCTTCGAACCATCATTCACGGCCGCCATTATTTCCGGGTTCAAATTTGGTGCTCGTAACTGCTTGCAGTTTTCCGGTACCACGTAATCCTTAAGAAGTTTATCTTTAACTTCTTTGTTTAAGCCCTTACGGAGAATAGGCAACCATCTTTGCGCCAAGTCAGGGTGTATATTTTCTCCGTACACCGGAGCGTCTTCACCAGTGTCGCCAAGTGCCGATAATAACTCAGAGTCTAGCTCTGGTAGAGTTTCCGTGTCTTTTAGTTCCATGACATTGGATGGTGTCGGTGGCGACGTTTCATCTTCATGAGAAGGCAATATTTCTGTGACGGATTCCGGCACAATGTTATCATTTTCTTCCATCGGTTGCGTCGGCGTCGGTTCATTGTCGATTCGAGCCGGTAAACCAAGTTCTATAACAAATAATTTTATTTGTTAATATAGAAATCGAATTGAAAAATAACTTTTATGCCAATAGATTTATAGCAGGCTCAATAAATATAACTATTGATAAAAACCTGGTCGACTTCAGGATAAGAAAGACCTTCGTGTTAACTCACGGTTGACCCCCAGGTTCATGTCTGTGCCATCGTGTTAACTCACGGTTAACCCCCAGGCCATAAATGTTTCATTGTGTCGACTGACGTTCGACCCTCAGATAAAAAACAAATAGGTTTTTCACTAATGGCTTAGTAGCATAGCAATATTTTACTTAAACACTCACTTTGAATTGTTCAAAAACAAAGTACATAACATACCTGAGTTGTTTTCAGAATCCGACGAAGAATAGGCAATGACTCGACGCTGTTTTTTATGTTTTTTCTCGTGTAATCTTTTTAACTTTGCACTATAATAGTCTATTTTATCTTGTGCACTACGTTTAGGCATTTTTATTACTTTGAAAATAAAAAAATATTAAATGTGGGTAAGTCAAACTTCTGCGCTAGCGAACTGCGTGCGTTCGTTGCCTCGCACGAAAAAAGAATGACGAGGCTCGCAGACGGCGCTGTGCAGGCGCGGGGTATGACAGCGAACTTTTTTTAAGTAGGTCAAAGACCATCTCTTAATATGTGCGAAGTTGCCTTGTAGGCTAAAAGTACTACATAGTTAAATTATATCGAAGAATGAAGCGATGAAATATAATGCAAATTTATAGCTTGATTTGCAAATCTTAGTACTTTGGTGAGTAAATTATTACAAGCTTTTATTTAACTTGCAATGTATGTCCTGTTCGGGTGGAATTTTGCAACTCAATTTTGACCCACTTCCCGTTTACTAATTGAGCTGAAAATTTGCATACATGTGTAAATCGCGTAACAATGCAATTTTATGATTGACTTGGTGCTGATCTGATGATGGAGATGGAAGGTGGTCATTGAAACTTTGCAATAAAATAGCACAACCTAATCGAGTTTGGGCTCGTTTGAATCGTCTTGACGAGTAGTTTGTCTTTCAATGGTAACCAGGGTCTGATGATGGAGCTGGATGGTGGTCATAGGAACTCTGTAATGAAACGACGCAACCCCATCGAGTTTCGGCTCGTCTCATTCGTCTTGACGAGTCCTTTGTTTTTAAATGGTTACCAAGATCTGATCTGATGATGGAGCTGAAATGTGGTCATAGGAACTCATTGAAGAAACGACGCAACCCCATCGAGTCGCGGCTCGTTTGATTCATCTCGATGAGTACTTTGGTGCTAGATGGTAACCAGAGTCTGATGATGGAGCTGGAAGATGGCCATAGGAACTGAGTAATTAAACAACATAATAACCCCATCGAGTAAGGGCTCGTTTAATTCGTCTAGACAAGTACTTTGCTGTTAGATGGTAACCAGGGCCTGATGATGGAGCTGGAAGGTGGCCATAGGAACTCTGTAATAAAACGACGCAACCCCATCGAATTTCGGCTCGTCTCATTCGTCTTGACGAGTACTTTGGTTTAAGATGGTTACCAGGGTCTGATCTGATGATGGAGCTGAAAGGTGGTCATAGAAACTCAGTAAAGAAACGACGCAACCCCATCGAGTCTCGGCTCGTTTGATTCATCTTGACGAGTACTTTGGTGCTAGATAGTAACCTGGGTCTGATGATGGAGCTGGAAGATGGCCATAGGAACTCAGTAATTAAACAACATAACCCCCTCGAGTAAGGGCTCGTTTAAATCGTCTAGACGAGTACTTTGCTGTTAGATGGTAACCAGGGTCTGATGATGGAGCTGGAATGTGGCCATTGGAACTTCGCAATGAAATAACACAACCTAATCGAGTTTGGGCTTGTTTAAATCGTCTTGACGAGTAGTTTGTATCTCAATAGTGACCAGGGTCTGATGATGGAGCGGGATGGTGGTCATAGGAACTCTGTAATAAAACGACGCAACCCCATCGAGTTTCGGCTCGTCTCATTCGTCTTGACGAGTACTTTGTTTTTAGATGGTTACCAGGGTCTGATCTGATGATGGAGCTGAAAGGTGGTCATAGGAACTCATTAAAGAAACGACGGAACCCCATCTAGTCTCGGCTCGTTTGATTCATCTTGACGAGTACTATGGTGCTAGATGGTAACCAGGGTATGATGATGGAGCTGGAAGATGGCCATAGGAACTGAGTAATTAAACAACATAATAACCCCATCGAGTAAGGGCTCGTTTAATTCGTCTAGACGAGTACTTTGGCGCTAGATGGTAACCAGGGTCTGCTGATGAAGCTGGAAGGTGGCCATAGGAACTCTGTAATAAAACGACACAACCCCATCGAGTTTTGGCTCGTCTCATTCGCCTTGACGAGTACTTTGTTTTTAGATGGTTACCAGGGTCTGATCTGATGATGGAGCTGAAAGGTAGTCATAGGAACTCAGTAAAGAAACGACGCAACCCCATCGAGTCTCGGCTTGTTTGATTCGTCTTGACGAGTAGTTATGTGCTAGAAAGAAAGAAATTAAAATGTATTTTCATTTCACGTTATCGAAGATGAGGTTCCACAAACAACAAATAAGGTTGAAGGTCGAAGACTAGTAGATTTTCAATACTTTTTGGACCAAATTAAAATACTTAGTAACCACAATAGAGCCACAGGATGTACAATTGATAATTTACAAGTGATAAAAGAGCATAAAGTAGGCTTATTATCTACATTTTTAATTAAGTATAATATTTACCTTTAGATAAGTCTAAGAATCATGTAAAATCTTGTTTACATAAGAAAGGTTAAATTGTATTTAGTTGACAATACAGCCTGGGGGGTTACTCTCGAACGCAAACTCAATCTTAATACAATTCCAATGCGATTAATATGTATCGATATTAGGATAAGTAAAGGTAATTCCGGCACGCCATCTCGATAATAATTTGTTCAATAAATTTCCACGCAATTTAATTCCAATGTGGCGCTATTGTCGCTTACAAAAGTGCCATTTGACATTTTTTAGATTTGTGATTGGAAATTGATTAGTGCAATTCTGTTTCAAGAGTAGCCTACCTGGTCATGATTATATTTTCACATTATAGTTTATAAGTCAATTATTTTTATAACTAATTAATTTTACGCTGGTATGATAGCCTTTAACAGCAGTGTCTTACAGACAAAGTTACCTACTCAAAATTTATGTTGCGTTTAAAGTATTGTTCTCTTACTTTCGTTGGAGTTGCTCGAGTGTGTCATGCTCTCTTAAAGTGTCTCTGCGGTTTTGGCATGTGCGTCGGGTCGTTACGTTCCCTCAAACATGGTTAAACGAAGCGATGGCTGATTCACATGTCATACTCGTGAACAGGTGCCGCCTGTGGAGGCTGGCCTGCTCTTGCAATCTTATTTTTTACTGGTAGTATTGAATAGTCTTACTTTTTCTTGTTTCAGAGATACTGTAAGACGTTGTTTATTTTATTTTATTTCGAGCAATACTTACTTCAAACGCAACATAAATTTTGAGTAGGTACCTTTGTCTGTAAGACACTGCTGTTAAAGGCTATCATACCAGCGTAAAATTAATTAGTTATAAAAATAATTGACTAACTCATCATCATCATCATCATCATCATCAGCCAGAAGACGTCCACTGCTGGACAAAGGCCTCCCCCAAGGATCTCCACCACGACCGGTCCTGTGCTGCTTGCATCCAGCGGCTACCCGCGACCTTCACCAGATCGTCGGACCACCTTGTTGGAGGCCTGCCCACACTGCGTCTTCCGGTGCGCGGTCGCCACTCGAGAACCGTTCTGCCCCAACGGCCATCAGTTCTACGGGCGATGTGCCCTGCCCATTGCCACTTGATCTTGGCCACTCTTTGGGCTATGTTGGTTACTTTAGTTCGTCTACGAATCTCCTCATTTCTGATTCGATCACGTAGAGAAACCCCGAGCATAACCCTCTCCATTGCTCTTTGCGTGACTTTGAGCCTGCTAATAAGGCCCATAGTGAGCGACCACGTTTCCGTACCGTATGTCATCACTGGCAACACACACTGGTTGAAGACTTTCGTCTTGAGACACTGCGGTATTTTGGACGAGAAGATATTTCGTAGCTTACCGAACGCTGCCCAGCCGAATTGGATTCGACGATTGACCTCTTTCTTAAAGTTGGACCTACCTAGTTGGACTGTTTGTCCCAGGTATACATATTCGTCAACAACTTCAAGAGCAGAGTCTCCAACCTTCAGAGGAGTAGGTACGACAAGTGAGTTAGACATGATTTTCGTCTTCTCCATGTTCATTTTAAGGCCCACTTGTGAGAGACTCTGTTGAGATCACCGAGCATTGTGCCGAGTTCCTCCAGGGTCTCAGCCATGACTACTATATCGTCGGCAAATCGAAGGTGACTGATGTACACGCCGTTAATATTGATGCCGAGTCCTCTCCAGTCCAGAAGCTTAACCACGTCCTCCAGTGCAGCAGTGAAGAGTTTCGGAGAAATGACATCTCCTTGTCTCACTCCACGCTGCAGCTGGACTGGCTTCGAGCTCTGGTCCAGAAGACGATCTGTCATAGTGGCGTTTTTGTACAAACACTTCAACACTTCGATGTACCGGTAGAAAGCATTATAGAAAGAGTTATAAGCCTACTTTATGCTTTTTGATCACTTGTAAATTATCAATTGTACATCCTGTGGCTCTATTGTGGTTACTAAGTATTTTAATTTGGTCCAAAAAGTTTTGAAAATCTACTAGTCTTCGACCTTCAACCTTATTTGTTGTTTGTGGAACCTCATCTTCGATAACGTGAAATGAAAATACATTTAAATTTCTTTCTTTCTAGCACCAAAGTACGCGTCAAGACGAATCAAACAAGCTGAGATTCGATGGGGTTACGTCGTTTCTTAACTGAGTTCCTATGACCACATTTCAGCTCTATCATCAGATCAGACCCAGGTAACCATCTAAAAACAAAGTACTCGTCAAGACGAATGAGACGAGCTAAAACTCGATGGGGTTGCGTCGTTTTATTACAGAGTTCCTATGGCCACCTTCCAGCTCCATCAGCAGACCCTGGTTACCAGGTAGCAGCAAAGTACTCGTCTAGACGAATTAAACGAGCCCTTACTCGATGGGGTTATTATGTTGTTTAATTACTCAGTTCTTATGGCCATCTTCTAGCTCCATCATCAGACCCTGGTTACCATCTAGCACCATAATACTCGTCAAGATGAATCAAACGAGCGGAGACTCTATGGGGTTTCGTCGTTTCTTTAATGAGTTCCTACGACCAACTTTTAGCTCCATCATCAGATCAGGCCCTGGTAACCATCTAAAAACAAAGTACTCGTCAAGACAAATGAGACGAGCCGAAACTCGATGGGGTTGCGTCGTTTTATTACAGAGTTCCTATGACCACCATCCAGCTCCATCATCAGACCCTGGTTACCATTGAAAGACAAACTACTCGTCAAGACGATTCAAACGAGCCCAAACACGATTAGGTTGTGCTATTTTATTGCAAAGTTTCAATGGCCACCTTCCATCTCCATCATCAGATCAGCACCATGTCAATCATAAATTTGCATTGTCACGCGATTTACACATGTATGCAAATTTTCAGCCCAATCAGTAAACGGGAAGTGGGTCAAAATTGAGTTGCAAAATTCCACCCGAACAAGACACATACATTGTAAGTTTAATAAAAATACATGCAATATAATATTATACTTACATATTCCATGCATTAATACGCCCATATTAAAAAAAAATATCGAAGTACCTATTACGAAAAAGCAAATTCGATCACACGGATCAAAGTGAGTGAGTTTGACTACAGTGAGCAGAACTAGCCTATTCTACACACACAGTCGCGCGCGCTCACAGCTCGCTTCTGTGTGCGTGATATTTGGACTTAAAAACCTAAACTTGAGGTCTCGCGTTCGGCGTAAACGCTCTTAAGCCGTTTTCCGACAAGCGCTGAAATACCGCTCGCAGCGCCTGTAAATGCTCGGATTCCGTTTTCCCGCCTAAAATGACGTCATCCAAAAAGACCTGTACATTAGGGATATCTTGCAATAAATTGATCATAATGCGTTGAAAGATACCAACACTTGACGCTAAACCATACACTAATCGGTTATATCGAAATAACCCTCGATGTGTGTTAACCACCGTATATATTTTCGAGTCATCCAATTCTACTTGGTTATAAGCCTGGGATAAGTCAATTTTGCTAAAATACCGGCTTCCATTCAAGCCCACTAATACATCTTCTATTTTAGGCAACGGATACCGATCGATTAGCAAGGCGGGATTAAGAGTCGCTTTATAGTCCGCACAGATCCTAAGCGTACCGTCAGCCTTATTGATAGGCACCAGAGGCGAGGCCCACTCGGAGCAGTCAACGGGCTCAATGACGCCGGCGCGCAGCATGGCGTCGAGCTCGGCGTCGACGCGCTCGCGCAGCGCGTACGGTAGCGGCCGCGCGCGGTGAAACACGGGCGCCGCGCCCTGGCGCACCCGCAGCGTCGCCCGCCCGCCGGTGTACCGGCCCAGCCCGCCGCTAAATAGCTGCTTATACCTGTCGAGAATTTTACAAATTTCCTCTTTTATAGGTTCACTGACTGCACTATGGACGCTATTTATATAATTATTATTACTAAACTTTGGAACATTTATATTTAATTCGGCCAGCCACTGCCTTCCCAATAATGAGGTGGTACCCCCCTCGATAATAAATAATTCTAATACTTTCTCTCGATCCCCGTAACGAACTCGAGGCTTTATAGTACCCAATGGTTTACCGAACCGGTTCCGACGGAAGATCAGCGCTGATCGCAAGGCCAGCATTTTGCTGAGTCGGAATCCGTTTTGGGACGTGTTCTGTATGTTTTTTAATTTTATTTTTGTTTGTAAATTACCTGTTGTGTCCCAAATAAATGTTTTTTCTTTCTTTCTTTCTTTCTTTGACCACCAGTCAGTATTACATGGCCAATACCGGTGTACAGATGAAACCTGTTTGTACTTTGGTGGATATAAAGAAGTTTTTCGGAATTCATGCCATGATTGGATGTATAAAGTTTCCTCGACTAAAATTATACTGGAATGAAAAATTCAGGTATGATCCGATTGCAAGCGCAATGTCTAGGGACCGATTCTTTCTCCTCAGAACAAACCTGCATGTTGTAGATCTTACCTCGGTGAATCAGTCCGAAGAACAAGCAAAAAACAAGCTGTGGAAGGTGCAGCCTGTAATCGACGCCGTCCGAAACAGATGCCTGGAGTTGCCAAGAGATTCCGGAAACTACTCAATTGATGAACAAATGATTCCCTTTGACGGTCGCTGCACTGGATTAAAGGTAGTCGTAAGAAACAAGCCACGTCCAGCAGGTTTAAAAAACTTTGTCATAACTGACTACAAGGGGCTAGTCCTGGATTTCGAAATTTACCAAGGAAATACTACAAACTTGCCTGACCTATCAGAATCTATGGGCGTCGGAGGTGCTGTGGTGTTGTGTGTTAACTCTTTGTAATAAACAATTCGTATTTTTATGATCAATGCATTTTATTTTCTCATCGTCAAATTCAGGTAAATAAGAAAGGTTGGGCCCAGTATGATACAATTGTAGCCCTCACAATTGTACTTAGGAAAAATGGGGCCCAGTATGATACAATTGTTGGTATGTCAATTTTCCAAGATGGCGCCGGAAAATCGGGAAAACTATGGAAGATTCGTAATCTCCGACCCCAAATTACCCAGGATTCCTATTCAACGGTATTTGTTTCGCTGTAGTTTAGACACCGGTCCGAAAGGGTTAAGCCGTTTTCCGACAAGCGCTGAAATACCGCTCGCAACGCCTGTAAATGCTCGGATTCCGTTTTCCCGCCTAAAATGACGTCATCCAAAAAGACCTGTACATTAGGGATATCTTGCAATAAATTGATCATAATGCGTTGAAAAATACCAACACTTGACGCTAAACCATACACTAATCGGTTATATCGAAATAACCCTCGATGTGTGTTAACCACCGTATATATTTTCGAGTCATCCAATTCTACTTGGTTATAAGCCTGGGATAAGTCAATTTTGCTAAAATACCGGCTTCCATTCAAGCCCACTAATACATCTTCTATTTTAGGCAACGGATACCGATCGATTAGCAAGGCGGGATTAAGAGTCGCTTTATAGTCCGCACAGATCCTAAGCGTACCGTCAGCCTTATTGATAGGCACCAGAGGCGAGGCCCACTCGGAGCAGTCAACGGGCTCAATGACGCCGGCGCGCAGCATGGCGTCGAGCTCGGCGTCGACGCGCTCGCGCAGCGCGTACGGTAGCGGCCGCGCGCGGTGAAACACGGGCGCCGCGCCCTGGCGCACCCGCAGCGTCGCCCGCCCGCCGGTGTACCGGCCCAGCCCGCCGCTAAATAGCTGCTTATACCTGTCGAGAATTTTACAAATTTCCTCTTTTATAGGTTCACTGACTGCACTATGGACGCTATTTATATAATTATTATTACTAAACTTTGGAACATTTATATTTAATTCGGCCAGCCACTGCCTTCCCAATAATGAGGTGGTACCCCCCTCGATAATAAATAATTCTAATACTTTCTCTCGATCCCCGTAACGAACTCGAGGCTTTATAGTACCCAATGGTTTAATTTTAGACCCGTTATAAAATTCTAAAACAATATTTTCACTTTCAATTTTAAAATGCGAAAAATATTTCTCGTAGGTGACTGCACTGACACATGAGATGGCAGTCCCCGTATCTATCTCCATTTTAATCGGTACATTGTCTATATAAATCGGTACACTCACTGCCTTATAGTCGAACAAACACAAGTGATTTAATTCTTCCTCGATGTCCTCCTCGGAGTCCTCTTCTCCTGAGCCGACGTCGACAAAATGGAAGCCGCCTTTCCATCCGCTGCTATTGGCCGCGTTGCCGCTGCCACGACGTCCCGTGCCGCCCCTAACCGTCTGTGCACCCCGACTCGGACACACCCGTCGTAAATGACCTGGCCGCTGACACTTGCTACACACAAAGCTCCGATAACGACAATTATTAAAGTCATGGTTGCGCCCACCACATGCGTCACACCCGGTATGAGTATACGGTTCCGCCAGCGCGCGTTGTTCCTGTTGGCCCGCTCCGGCCGAACCCGCTCCGCCAGCTCTGTGTCCGCGCGGCCGCCCGCCGCGCACGGGCCTCGCCGGCCGGAGCGCGTACACCGCGCCCGCGTCCGCCGACTCCGCCGCCCGTGTTCCTTCCACTGCTGCCGCGTCCCTCTCCGCCGCCTCTAGTGCGGTGGAGATCCTCACCGCTTGTGTGAAGCTCAGCTCGTCGCTCTCGGCGAATAATCTTTGCCTAATGACGTCGCTCTTAAGGCCACAAGCGAATTGGTCCCGTAAATTCTCGTTCAATTTATCGCCGAACTTGCAATGCCTAGACAGTCGTTTTAACTCCGACACATAACTCGCAATATTTTCGCCTGCGATCTGCCTCCTCTGTCTAAAGCGATATCTCTCCGCTAGCGCAGACGGTGTAGGTTGTAAATGTTGACTCATCAACTGATTGGCTTGATCAAATGTCAACTCTGATGGTTTCTTCGGGCTGGATAAGTTTACTAGCAACTCGTAAGCTGCATCCCCTATAGTGGCTATCAGGGTGGGCAGCTTCAATTCCTCCTTGACCCCGTTGACTTTAAAGTACATGTCGAGCCGGTCGACGTACGATGACCACGTACCGGATTTAACGTCAAACTCGCTAAGTTTCCCGATCGACATTATGAAATTGCGCACAACCGTAAGTAACACACGTTATCGCCAGAATTTATCCTCGTCGCCACTGTAATGTTCTTGACCAGGTGTACAAATTAGGGACTCAATAAAACAATGTTCGCAGTTTAAGAGTGTAATCCGAACTGCCGCCGTCTCACGAATCCTACCCACATTATAATAATAACTTATTCTATGATTACCTTACATTACAACAACCAAATTTATTTAGCCCTTAAGCACATATTTTTGCCTCAACAACATGGTTTCCTGAAAGGTAGGTCTACAGTGAGTAATCTTTTAACTTTTCTTGATCACGTGACTGATAGCATGCAGCATGGAGGTCAACTAGACGCAGTATACACTGATTACAGTAAAGCATTTGATCGCATAAATCACGTGATATTGCTCCAAAAACTGCAATTAGCTGGTATACGTGGCGATCTTTATCGATGGTTTTGCTCGTACGTGGCAGATCGGTGTTAAACCGTGGTTCTCAATGGTTTCTCTTCACACTCACGTTTTTCCACCATACCTTCGGGCGTCCCGCAGGGATCTATTCTCGGACCCTTACTTTTTGTACTTTTCATTAATGATATCGAAAAATGCTTTGTTCACTCACAATTCTTGTTGTTTGCTGATGACATGAAAATTACAAAAAAATTACAACACCAATTGATTGTCTTCTATTCCAGCAGGATCTTGATAGGCTCAATCACTATTGCGTAAATAATAAACTTGAACTTAACATATCAAAGTGCAACAGTATCACGTTCAGTAGATCCCCTAACGTGGTACACAATGGCTACACTATTAATAACCAACCATTGCAACGTGTTGATTGCGTGAGAGATCTTGGTGTGGTTCTTGATTCTAAGCTCGTCTTTGATAAACACATTGACTTAATCACATCTAAAGCTTCCAAAACACTTGGATTTGTACTCAGATCAACTAAAGATTTCAAGTCAGTAAAATCCTTAAAACTATTATATTGCTCCTTAGTGAGAAGCCAATTAGAGTATGCAAGCCAAGTGTGGAACCCGCATTATAATGTTTACGTAGATAAGATCGAAAAAATCCAAAAAAAGTTTCTGAGATTTATTAATTATAAGTACAAGATTTACTGCAACAAAAATCTCACTTATGATGATACCTGCAAACGCCACCATCTGCTCCCGCTGATGATGCGGAGAGATGTAGCTGATCTTACGTTTTTTCATAATTTGGTAGTCGGCAGAACGGACTGTAGTCATCTCCTGTCTAAGGTTAAATTACAAGTGCCATCTCGTACGATTTTAAGGCGTAACTATCTCAGGTTCCATACTGACCATAGTTCAACTAACTATAGACAAAATTCTTATTTCAATCGTGTAACTACTAGTTTTAATAATAACTATTCTCGTGACAGTGACCTATTTACGGCGGTTAAATATTATTTTGTGACAATGATGAATGCAAAATTTTTCTTACAATAATACTTTATCTTTTGGGGTTGATATGCTTTATTGGTTTTTAAGTATTATTCTCTTAATATAAATTCATTGTTAATATGGTTTGTCATGGCATTTTAGATATATATTTATGTAAAGTAACGTTACAATGCTGTTCATTTGGGATTTGATTCACACTCTTTATTAGTACTGTGGAACTCATAAAGGTTGGGGGGCGTTTGTTTTAATAACAACAACCTTTATTTAGTATACGAGTTCATTTATTGTATACTTTTATATACATTTACAATTACATATTTACAATATAAAAATAACATGGTCAAGTCTACCCATGTTGGCACTTCAGATCGTTCTCCCTCTAATCCCGGTTTGACATCTTGTCAATTCAAATTACGTTTTTTACAAATTACTATAAAGTAAAACCAGCCAGCGCCCTAACATGGTATAAACTCTACAGTACCTACTTATTGTAATTGTAATAGAAATATTTTGAAAACTGTAAAAGGCTTTTTATTTTTTAAGAAACACTGCACTATTGTATATGTAAAATAGCCGTTTGTTTTCCACGAAAAAAATAATTGTTTTAATGCAATGCAACGCGATAGTTTAAAGTCTTAATATTTTACAAATTGACAAAAAATTCTTACACCCCTTGTACTTTAAGAACACAACGTAAAATAATTCAGCCTTTGTCGAGACGTTCTTGTGTGATGCTCCGCCATGTCATTAGCAATTGTTTTTATTTATATTTATTTATTTAATCATATGACACACCAACAGAACAGACATTATACATTTTTAATAAAAGTAGCAAAAACATTGCAGATATCTGCTTCAATTACAGGCGCGTACAATATTGATAATATTATAAAACTAAAAATTAAAAATACACGCATAAACAAAATAAAAAAAATTAAAATATTGACAAAATTTAACATTAATATAAAAGAAATACATGATTTAATATTTGATTGATTAAAATAAGTTAAATTGAATTAAATTAAATTAATACATGGCTGAATTATTAATAATATAATTAATAATTAATTAATTAATAATATAATATAAAATTATAAAAATCACAATAATAAATTATAAAATTCTCTACTTGGTAAATGATTCCAGCACCTTCCTTCTGAATGCTGACAATGAGTCGCTATAGATGGCAATATCATCACTATTACTGTTCACGAAGTTGTATTCTCGGCAAATTCTCACTGAAGGGGAACTCGAACCAAGTTTGGTTCTAACAAGAGGAGTGTGAAATATCCTTTTAATTGGCTTCCGAGGAATTCTAGATGGCACAGATAAAGAGATGCGGTCGACAACATCACAATTCACCCGATTGTTTATATGGATACCAGCCGCCCGTTCGCGCCTTCGTCCATGACATACTTCAACTAGTAGAGGATCCGTAACGACCTTCACCGAGCCGGTTAATGGATGAAAAGTATTTTATATCAAATTTAATGTGTTAAAAGTATATTTGGCTGAAATAATTCAGTCCAGTATATGATTAATTAAATATTTAAAAAAAAAATTAAAAATATTGCACTTGTTTTGATAATAGATAAATTACATAGGTACCAATCAAAAGTATGAAGCCTATAGAATATGCAAAAGTTAGGTTGACTTTTTTTTTCCTGTAATAACATTGGGTAGGCAGGTGTAAACAGGTAAGCCAATATTAGTAATTTGCAACCGTCTAGTTAAATAAATAAAGTTTATGTTTATATAAAGATAATCTCATTACAAACCACAGACCCCTCCAGAGACCGTCACTACGGGCGATAATATGACGGGAAGTGTACTTGACGACCTGACCTGGTAGATTTTGTTGCGGTTATAGACTCATTCCTGTTTTCTTGCGGTGTATGTACCACAGGGTTTGCAGGTGATTCGTTCAAAATGTAAGCGGGTTTTATACGGTCTATTGAGACTGTGACTTGCTTACCATTGACCCGAATAACGAACACCTTTTCGCCTCTTTCTATGACCTCGTAAGGGCCTGTGTAAGCTGGTTTAAGAGAACCTGACATAGTGTTGTCTCTCAAAAGCACATGACTGGTAGTAGTTAGGTCTCTAAATATAAACACAGGTCGTTTTGTTCCGTGGCGGGCCGCTGGTGCTGGTGCTAGATTTTTGGCGAAGTTTCTTAGTCGCGCCATGTAATCAGTCATATCTGTAGTGACATCTGTTTGTGGGTCGAAAAAATCACCTGGTAGTCTAAGCGGCTCACCGTATAGTAATTCTGCTGACGAGGCATGTAGATCTTCTTTGAAGGCCGTCCTAATGCCTAAGAGAACTAACGGTAGTGACTCAACCCAGTTGTCGTTAGCGTGGCAGGTGATAGCTGCTTTTAGTTGCCGGTGGAATCTTTCTACGAGCCCGTTGCAAGCAGGGTGGTAAGCTGTCGTCCGTCTGTGCTTAAATCCGATCATGTCAGCGAGGCATTTGAAAAGCGTAGACTCAAACTGCCTACCTCTGTCAGTGACAATATCTGTCGGGCAACCAAAGCGGGATATCCATCCGGACAGCAAAGCTTTGGCCACTGTTTCGGCTGTCATGTCTGCTAGTGGTATTGCCTCAGGCCATCGCGTAAAGCGGTCGATTGCTGTGAGACAATATCGGTACCCTTGTGATGGTTGTAATGCTCCAATGAGGTCAATGTGGATGTACGTGAACCTTGCCCGTGGGAGTTTGAATGCGCCTAGGGGTGCAGAGACGTGCCGCGTGACCTTCGCCCGTTGGCATGCCAAACAGGTCTTTACCCATTCCCTACAGTCTTTCCTGACTCCTGGCCAAACGTAGCGATCTGCTACGAGCTTAGCTGTGGCGTTCGTACCCGGATGGCTAAGGGAGTGCAGACTCTCGAAGACTTGGCGTCTCATTTCCTTGGTAACATAGGGCCTGGGGGTGTTGCTACTCTCGTCGCAGTACAGTTCAGTAAAAGTACCTGGCAGCTTCGTTTTCACAAGTCGCAGTGATGTATTACTATTCACCAGCTGTTTTAGTTCAGGATCGGTCTTCTGAGATGTGGCTAACCTGAGTAGGTCAATAGGTTGTACCAGCTCCTCCACCCTGGACAAAGTGTCAGCTACAACGTTGTCTTTTCCTGAAATATGTCTTATATCGGTTGTAAACTGCGCAATAAAATCTAAGTGTCTGAACTGTCTCGGTGAGCAATTTTCCTTACGAGAATGATAGGCGAAACAAATGGGTTTGTGGTCAGTGTAAATCGTAAAGTCCCTCGCTTCGACCATATGTCTGAAATACTTTATGGACTGATAAATGGCAAGTAACTCCCTATCATATGGAGAAAACTTTCGTTGCGAAGGGCTCAGCTTTCGCGAGAAGAAAGCAAGGGGCTGCCACCCATCATCGGTTGACTGCTGCAGGGCTGCGCCGATAGCCGTATCGGAGGCGTCTGTGATCAGGGCGAGCTTTGACTGGCTGCTAGGATGTGCTAGCATCGCGGCCTGGCATAAACCCTCCTTGCAGGTGTTGAAGGCCTCTAGCTCAACAGTACTAAAGGTGACAGGATGAGAACCTTTTACCGATCCAGTCAGCAGTGAATTTAAGGGAGCTTGCTGTTCGGCCGCGTTTGGGATAAATCTCCTGTAAAAGTTCAACATGCCTAAGAACCTTCGGAGTTCCTTAACAGTTTTTGGCGCGGGGAAACTTTTTATGGCGTCTACTTTTGCTGGCAGTGGTTTTATGCCCTCGGCTGAGATACGATAGCCTAAGAATGTTACCTCTGGCGCTCCAAACACGCATTTTGAAGTGTTTATAACCATGCCGTACTTTCTTAATCTGG
Organism: Scoparia ambigualis; assembly: GCA_963921215.1. Taxonomy (NCBI): domain Eukaryota; kingdom Metazoa; phylum Arthropoda; class Insecta; order Lepidoptera; family Crambidae; genus Scoparia; species Scoparia ambigualis. Next base: position 57,627,688 of record OY992502.1, on the reverse strand, counting down.
TGAAGAGCTGGCGTAGGTGGTCCTCGTGGCTTCTGCTGTCCTTGGAGAAGACTAGGTAGTCATCTAAGTAGGTATACACGAAATCGAGACCTCTCACCATTTCATCCACGAACCGCTGAAATGTTTGGCCAGCGTTGCGAAGACCAAACGTCATGTACGGAAATTCGTACAGGCCGAAAGGTGTTGTGATGGCCGTCTTGGGGATATCCTCGGTGCTGACAGGGATCTGGTTATACGCCTTCACCAGGTCAATTGTTGAGAAGACCTGGCAACCAGAAATAGAATGCGTGAAATCGTGTATGTGGCGTATGGGGTACCTGTCGGGTATGGTCCTGGAGTTAAGCAGCCGGTAGTCGCCGCACGGTCGCCAGCCGTTGTCCTTCTTCGTTGCGAGGTGAAGGGGTGATGACTATGGTGACTCTGAAGGCCTGGCGGTTCCATTGTTCAGCATAGCAGTGAACTCTTCTTTTGCTATTTTTAATTTATCGGGAGCTAATCGGCGAGGCTGGCAGTAAACAGGAGGGCCCGGTGTTGTCCTGATGTGATGAACCGTGTTATGTTTAGGTACCTGATGAACACCAGAAGGTCGGGTTATCTCCGGATAGTCTTTTAATATAAAATGATAAACGGAGTCACCCGTCATCACTTTTACTGAAGAAATATTCTCTTTAGCAGATGCAAGCAGAGCCACGGTCGAAAGTGATGTAGTATTATCGATGAGGCGTTGGTTACGACAATCGACGATTAAATTATAAAAACTTAAGAAGTCGACGCCAATAATAGCCTTCGTCACATCAGCTACTGTAAACTGCCAAGCAAAGTCGCGGCGCAGGCCTAGGTTTAGTGATAAATTTATATAGCCGTAGGTGTCTATCGTCGTACCGTTCGCTGCGCACAGTTCATAATTTGTTCTGCTTCTGTGGTGTTTAAGTGCGGAGCGTGGAAAAACACAGAGATCGCTACCTGTATCAACGAGAAACTGTGTCTTTGTTTCACGGTCCGTCACGAATAAGCGACCGGTACTAGGGCAATCGTCCGTCGCCATTATCGACTGCCCTTGTCGTTTCCCGTCTGATAATCGCAGGGCGTAATGCATTTCGTTGCTTTGCTACCAAATTTAAAATGATACCAGCAGGTAGGAAACTTTTTATAATTAGAGTGAGATCTCTTACTTGAACGCGAGCGGTCGTGACTGCGACCGCGGGTAAACCTTTGTTGTGGTCTTGACATTCTGCTCACTTGCGATGTTAAATTTTGAACCTGACGGGTGAGTGCAGCGATTTGTCCCGCCATCGCTTCTACTTCAGGGTTCGGTGTCTTGACTGCTGAACTTGTGGCTGCGACTTGTGGACACGGAGGGACGACATCATGGATGCGATCCGCCAGTTCAGCGACCTCTTCCATCGTGGCTTTCGCCTGGCTTGCGATTATGGACTGTGTGCTGCTTGGCAGGCGGCTTGTCCAAATTGTCCTGACGAACTCCTCCGGTACACCTGGCCCTGCCAGATTTTGAAGGTGCCTGAGAAATTGCGAAGGTTTTCGGTCTCCGAGCTCTTCATGGGTCAGCAGCTGTTTGACCTTCTTCTCCCTTGATGCGGAGAGTCTTTTAATCAGTTCCGACTTCAGACGCTCGAACTTATCTGGTGCTGCCTTAGCCGTTATAATGTCTTCCACTTCCATTGCGTACATGGGCTCGAGCTGGCTTATGGTGTAATGGAATTTGGTTGCATCGGCGGTTATTCCAGACAGTATAAACTGGCTCTCCAGCTGCGCAAACCATAACGCTGGTTTTTCGGGGTAGAATGGGGGTACCCTCACACTGACTCGGTGAATTTCCGACGATGACGGCGCGAGTGACGCTTCGCTGGGCTGTGTATTTCCGTTGGGCATTGTAGATACGGTTCTTCTCGGGGTCACCAGTGTAGCTGAAGGCTTGATGTGATCGTGCAGGTAGATGTACGGATGAGCAGTAAAACTTCGGAGATTCACTTACGTGTGTTTATTTGCAGTACATACAACAGAGTCACACACAATAACAATCAGCACAAGCACATTAGTAGAAGGAGAGAAGTAGTTCGGAAGTATAGCACAGATAGAAAGCGATAGGTAGCATGAAGCGAAAAGCGTAATTAGCGTCTGAGCGTAGGCCGATTAGTTGGATTGGTAGGTAGCTATATCGAACCGCTGCGCGTCGTGGTAAAATCAGACTGCAGGGCGGCCGCGGAGGAGACGCGAGGGGCGGGCGATCGAGGACCGGTTTGCCGCCTCTCGCGCCGCTCCGAGCGGCGAACAAAAGAATTCCAACGCTTCTGCCTAAACGCATTCACTACTAATAAATTAATCTGTTTGTGCATTTCTGTGATTTATAATGTTTTATTTATTTTTATGTAAGTGCATTAAACGAATATAATACAATGTTCTTTTGTTTACTTACATAATATTATTTCTTTGAATATTTACTACACAACTTATTAAATTTATATTTAAGTATATATTTACTTTATAAACAATACAATAATACTTATGCTTACTTATGTATGACGATAATAATATTAATAAAGATTGGCGCACACGCCACATATGTCTGTGTTACAAACACACACACACCAAACCAATGCAATGTAATTTTTTTTATATTAAATTAATCATTAAAGGTACTGGACTGAAATTTTTCAGCCAACCTATATCTATATAATATTATTTAACATATTAAAGGACCATGGGAAATTTTGTCCCCACCATCCAACAGATTTGAAGATAGTGTCATTTGAAGGGTCTAGTAGGATAGATATTTTTTTTACTATGGCGACGTTCTTCAAATACGCGGGATTTAGGTTATAAGAATATATTGTTTTTGAATATATTTTTTTCCAACAAAATAAGGTTGCAAGAGCAGACAAGACTCCACAGACAGCACCCGTTCACGAGTATGACATGTGAATCAGCCATCGCTTCGCTCAACCATGTTTTAGGGAACGTAACGACCCGACGCACATGCCACCACCGCAGAGACACTTTGAGACAGCATGACACACTCGAGTAACTCCAACTAAAGCAAGAAAACAATAAAAGCTTTTTTTTATTATAAATAAACCCAATACTTTTTGCAACTAACACAGGTACTTAAGTCTTCTTTGGGTCCCAATGAACAAATGGACACGTATCCCATGACTGTTGTAGGGTGGGGATGGGGTTCATACAATATCCTCCATGTTCCTTTGATATAAAATACTTTTCATCCATTAACCGGCCCGGTGAAGGTCGTTCTATAGTCGGATCTTAGACTATAAACCATTTTGTACAAAATATCTACAAATGATATGTAAAACCAACGTCTTTTATTGATCTTTCTATAAGTGACAAACGCGTAAAATTCCATTGCACGCAATGTTTAGAAGTAGAAAGCGGAATCAAAGTCAACAGGTAACCGGCGACTTTACTTTATAAATGTAGATAGATAGAGTCTGGCTAACGAAAGCTGAACCAGGAAAAACGCGGCAAATTCAAAAAAATCATGACTGGGTAACGCAGGGTCACTGACACAGCTGCAATTTTCTCAGAAAAATTTCAATTTGACATACGACATTACACCTCACATAGAGACAAAGTGTTGCCAATCAAATAACTACGAGGTTCAGCTTTCGTTGGCCAGACTGTAGATAAATCGTTTTATTTTTCACAAAAATACAGAAAACATAAAATAAGCATATTAAAACTAATGTGGGCAAAGGCGGTATCCTTTGCGCTATAGGACAACAGAAAAAGAACGACAAGCAGTGCACCAGAAAAACAAGCAAATATGAAATTAAAAAATATAATTAAAATACTTAATATAAAAATAAAATACATAAATAATATAATATATAAGTAATTATACTAGTACTAAAATAAAATAAATAAACTAGAATAATAGTTGTTGCAAACTAGAACCTAGTCAAGAGATGCGAATGCAGTTTGGTTTTGAAAGAAGCAGGTGACTTTGAGTGACGAACTTCAGATAATGTGAAAAATGTAATGATAATGATTGTAAAGGAACGTTAAAGTTTATGCCTATACAAAAAATAAAGTAATTTTTAGATTGGTCTACCGGCCACAATCTCCAATCAGCCGTTCTTCTGCCCGATAAATTTCAGAACTACTCAAACGAAAACCTATTGAGATTTGTGTAATCGTAGCAAGCGACTGAACATTTACAATGATGAAAGGCAATAAGTATGATTACAATTAACGTGAAAATGTCGGTTGTTATATTTAAGTGAGTTGTATGAAAAGCGATGCTAATCAATGTGGAATTAGTTACAACATTAATAACAAAATTAAGAACGTTTTCAAAAATCAGAACAACACTGTTGTAATAGCGACATACCTACATAGACAAGAAGGTGGTAGCTGGCCTAGTTTTAGGCTATTGACTATATTGATATTAGTCTTGAAACAGGTAAGAAAAAAATTTTTTTGAAACCTAAAAAAATTAAAACGTGGTAATGGATGCATGTTTCAGGATAGTAGCAAACGGAAAGCTGTGCCTATCCCTCCCAACGTAAGTTGGAAATTGGATCGAGTCGCATCACTATAATTGCAGCTAACTTCATACATACGAATATTTTACCATACATTTTTAAACTTTCGCGTTCCAATTCACAATTATTTAAACGGGGTTGAACGCAAAACTACAGACGTCACCACGACGACGACCGACGTCACGGTTTGGCTGATGTCTGTCGCGCTGTTACGCTCGTTGTTATAGATTCATTATAGATACTAGTATAGGTTCATCAGGTTACGCCTCCGTCACAAAACAGAAGCTCATTTTTCTGGTCTGTGGTTTGCGCGGCAGAGTCTTCATTCGCCGTCGTATTAACCCCTTGAGGATCGTAAAACCAGACACAATTAAAAATCAATTGTTTCGCGACCGCCGGCGGTCTTATAATCCTCGACCTGTTACTTCAACTACCGCCACACTACTACACTAACGGTGTACTCGTACTATACAAGTAACATCGTCGTATAAAAGGAAAAAAAATGCTTTAAACCCCAATCAAATATTTGTGAATATTGAACCATTAAGTAAGGTGAATTATACCAGTGTATTACAGACAACATTGTTGTTATCAGAGTGTCTATAATCATGATCGGTGCTACCTCATTGCTGAAAGCCAGGCTGAAATTCTCGGAATACCTCGCAGTAATTTTGACGTACTCCGGGCACGTGACCGGAATCCTGGCGCCACCAATAAAGCAATTACTGGTTCACTCTAATTGCATAAGACGGGTTCGCTTGTAATTTTATTAGGGAAATCTTAGCTTGTACTAAACTCGTTTGGGCGGGGCTTTTAGGGGCCTCCATTAACGTGTAATAGAATAGTTTCGATGTAATCGATAGAAGGTTAATACGTTTATCGGGGCATCGTTGAATGGAGCAGAATGATTTATAGGTACAACTTAGAATGTTATTCATGGCGAGTCGTTAACTATTATTTTATAGTCATTAATAAAAAACTAATATGTATAATTGGCGTGTTAGTTAAATTATTTATTTCCATCGTCATTATCTTAATCATTAGTCTATTAACGTCTCACTGCTGGGCTTAAGAGGATATGAAACACAGAAAAACGACGTTTCGTAGTCCCCTGTTTCCTCCTTCAGAACTGGACCAACTTTTATGGTTTTTCAGCATCGGTTAAGTGTCAAACGCGTAAAAATCGATTGAAGAAGTAGGAAAATGAAATAGAAAAATTTCTTTCCAAAGAAAGAAAGAATCTATTTTGCAAGTTATTTATTTAACAACGAGGAGCCTTCAAAATTTTGCAAAATCACTCCGTTTTAAGGCGTCTTCAGAAACATTAAGTAACCGGTTTAAAAATTAATCAAACATACAGACATAGAAAATCTCTTTCTTTAAACGATGCTGAAAAGGTAATAAACATTGTTCCAGTTCAAAAGGAGGAAACAGGGGACTACAATACGTCGTTTTTCTATGTTTCGTATGAGAATTTTGCATGACACTTCCACGTAGTGTTTCCTCTTTCGACTTTCGCTGGTAATTTGAATGCATATAATATATTACGAACTCAAAACTTAAACATCTAATAAACTTTTTTGAAAGTGCATTTGAACTGTTGCCTGAATGGTCAGAGGGGCGATCACGATAAATAATCTCAACCAAACATAAACTGAACCTCAGCCGTTAGGTTATATTGCTATCGCGTTTGACACACGCGATGGCGCCATACGAAGTCGGCAGGAGGACTTTGGTTCAGTTGTGGTTTGGTTGAGATTCTTTAGCGTGATAGTCCCCCATGGACCTCCTTTAACTGTGGAGAAGAATAGGCGCAAAAAACTCCAAAACTTTTTATAGACGCAACGACATTTATAAATGAATAATATGTCGTTACCAAATCATACAATGAACACGCAAACTTACGTTCATACATACATCTAATCACGACTATTATCCCCAAAAGGTTAGTCAGAGACTAGGCAATGAGGACCGCAAAAGCAGTCCTGTACCATAGTCCACTTTTCTCCAAATAGTGACTGCACATGTACTCAGCGTGACAGGTGGTGCGCCCATCGCCGCAAACTTACATCTTAATTATTAAAAATTTATAACAGAAAAACAAAAAGGAAGGCTTTGAGAGTACTATTTAATTTTAGCTACTTCTCATCCATGTAAAATATCTAATTTCTTCGGAGTTTGTAAAACAGTATTTTGCGTCGGCAAAGCCGTACCCTGAAACTAGCTCGGAAGAAATCTAATGAAAATATTTTCCCAATTTTGCGGTCCAATTTTCTGTGACACCCAAATTTTCTCTGAACTCTAAACCCCTTTCAATTATTAACGAAAATAGGAAAGCTGAGGAATCTTAAAGGAAACCGTTGAACAAAGATCCGTTGGTCTTGACATTCTTTGGTCTGGCCCTTAATTTTATTTCACATTTTCCAGTTCCAGTTAAATTGTACTTGCCTCAAATATTTCTTAAAAATACATTCTGTCTGGACGGCCTTCTGTATAGCTATTTTCAGTCGCAAATATCGTAGTCGTAGTTGTAATAGCCTCCGTTTACCGTTTAATTTTTTTATGTCTTTTTCGGAAATTAAATTTGTCCCTATAAAGGAGGAAAAATCTCGAGAGTTCAATCCCTGAGTCCTTTGATATTTTATTAAACGTCTCTGTTGGCGAGCGGCAAAAATGCTAATGTCGATATCCGGTGGTCCTAGGTTCATTTCCTGATGGTCGTGCAAAATTTGTTTCGGATTTTTTTGAAGACTTGTGATCAAGAATCTGCACTAATTTTGACAAACGTGGTAACTAGCTAGTAGTGACGACTGGAATCCAATCATGGAAACCTTTAATCGGCAGTGGGGCACATGTATATATCCCCTTGTCTGTCACAAAGACTCCTTATATGTAGGTTGGTAACAAATTAATTGCTATTGTATCTGGTTTTACGACAGCTCATATAGGCTATTTACATACTTACGATCTTAACACCGTATCATCGCAGCTGGATGTTGCAGATAAACTGTTTAATCCGTCGTTATGCGTACTAACTAACCACATAGTAAAAAACATTTTTTTTTTCTCAAATAAGAGCTTTGAGCGGTTAGCACAATTAGCCAATAATTTTTAATATTTTCTTAACTTAAAGTAGATAATAAATGATAACATGAATGTTTAATTGTAAAAAATTCCAATTCTCTCAAAAAGTCCGCGTAAGATCTAAGAGTCCCACATCTTTACCTGAAACTCGGGGTTTGGGGAAAACAAAATGAATGTTTTAATGGTATTAATGGTTGCACTTTTGTTTTATTTGCCAACCTCATGCACGTTCACGAGCAATTTACGGGTAACAATCCAATATTTTGTACGAAATATAAACTTTGGAAAATAAAACAAAACTACAGACATCATGATGACGGTTCACTTTCCCGACAAGAAGTCAGGTGAAATATTCTTAGAATCCTACTAATATTATAAACGCGATAGTTTGTAAGTATCGATGGATGTTTGTTACTCTTCCACGTAAAAACTACTATATGGATTTGGATGAAATTCGGCATACAGATAGTTTATAACCTGGATTAACACATAGAATACTTTTTATTCGGATATTCCTACGGGAACGAGAACCACGCGGGTGAAACCGCGAGCGGCCGCTAGTCTTCTATAAGTTCAAACAGTAACTCTAGTCTTATTTTAAACGGCAGTAAAATAACTTTTATCTACTCCCATAACGTTATATTGCGTTCCATTTTTTTATGATGCGTTTTTAAATCTGTAGATAAAACCCGTATGACCTCATTTCGGCTGTCCCTGTTCATTGTGTTTATTACAAAACACAGACAAGTGACGTTTTATGTATAAAATACCGAAATTGAACGTCAGGCATTCAGCTAATAAAGGTAGAGCTTGATGTCGTAGCGGCTAAGGCGCTATGCAAAAAAAACCGATTTCAAAAAAGTTTACTGAAATAAATGCACTAAAACGTAAAAAATAATTGCGTAGTTTAGTTTGTTCAATTGTCTTGCAATATTAACCTTTATTTTACTCAATCTTATAATCTTAAAAATTATTTTTGGACTCGGTGCCAGCCAAGGTAAACATAAACATTAAAAGACATACTATATTATTATTATATTAGCCCATATTATCCCATTGCTGGGCAAAGGCCTCCCCTCCCCCCTTCCAGTACTCGCGGTCTTTTACGTGTGTTGGCCAATCCTTCGCGTAAGCATCAAGCTCATTTCTCCACCTCCGTCTAGGTCGGCCTTGCTGCCGTTTAACCCCATTGTCGTTTTTATTTGTAAATATGTTTAATTAGCCTCTAACAGTTGTCGTGTTCATTAGTGAAAATGGTATTGCTACATTGTCGTATCAAGCTGGCACCGAGTCCAAAAATATTTTTTAAGATTATAAGATTGAGTAAAATAATGGTTAATATTGCAAGACAATTGAACAAACTAAACTACACAATTATTTTTTACGTTTTAGTGCATTTATTTCAGTAAACTTTTTTGAAATCGGTTTTTTTTTTGTTAAAATTTTTGTTTATTTCTCAATTTTTAGTGAATCGTTCCGATCTATTTATCGAAAGCGAATATTGGTAAACCTACAATACGCGCTACTTGTTTGAGACAGCGCCGTTTAAACGCGACAAGCGAAGAAAACGAGAAACGCCTATCACAAAGTAGGAAATCAACATCCACAACAGACGGCAAGTTACCCGGATTTACTCGTGAACGCTGTATAGAGCCCCTACGATGATGACTTGCGAATTACTAGGGTTCACCGTTAGGCAAACTAGAGGGACGCTTTTGACTTGCTCTAGTCGTAGATCGTAGCCAAGTCACCATTGATCTGCTAAATCGCTTCTGAGAGGTTCTCAGCCGAGGCCTGAGAGTAAATTTGTAAGTCATCGGCATAAAGATGTTAAGAAGAATTTAGACAAGAAGTGACAGAATTAATAGTGTGAATAGTGTATTTTTAAATCCTAATAGAAATGTTTCGGAAGGAGTGGCTAATGTCACTATTGTTCTTCAGCTATCTATGTGCAAAATCAGGTCGATGCGCAAGTGAGAGACGGACAAACAAACAAACACGCTTTCGCATTTACAATATTAGTTAGGAAGGATTTATTGCCAGAGTGGATCATTTGATCTATGGCCGAAAATACCAAAATCGCTATAGATATGCCTACAATGTTTGAGGAGTTCCCTCAATTCTTCAAGGATTCCACAATCAGAACTGAGTTTCGGTAACTGCCTTCTTTTGCTTCGTCATAGTCGCTTAACTATCTTAATCGAGATATCTTATCGCCACCCGTGAAAAACTTATCATTGAGGAGTTCCAATGACATTCTGTGGTCTTCGTCATTAGTTCTACTTCATCAAATGATACTTTCTGAATGCAAATTTTTGACTTATTGCTTAAAATACCAAAATCGCCATAGGTATGCCTACAATATTTGAGGAGTTCCCTTAATTCCTGAGGATTCCATCATCAGAACTAGATTTTTATAAAAATGGGACCAATCTGGAAGTATATATATCCTTTCAAATAAAAAAAGAATTTTCTAAATCGGTGTATAAATGACTGAGTTCTGAGGTAACAAACATAAAAAAAAAACATACAACCGAATTGAGAACCTCCTCCTTTTTTGAAGTCGGTTAACAAGGATCCCTTTGGAGGCTGCTGTTGGATACTGGCTAGCAGTGAATACTTTATTTTAATACTATAAATATAAAATAAACCACCAATCGCGCAGACGTGAATACTTTTTGAATCCAGTCGCTGCCTCCTGTCACATAGCGATCGCTTATAAAAAGTGTTGGGTTTAGGCGACTGGCCTTTGGCGACTGGCATCTAAAAATCGTGAATTTCCGAGTCAACATTTATAAACCTTGTAATGTGCAGCACTATGACCGCTACATGACATGGCAGCTACGGTTTCCTGTGGTGTGTAGGGTCAGTAACAGGCGACCAGCGACTATCTAGTCGCCGCTTCCAGCTACAGTGATAGTATCCAGTCTCACGTATAACCATGTCGCATAGCGGTAAAAGAATACTACCACCCCCTCTCTTCCCTTGGGTGTCGTAAAAGGCGGCTAACGGCCTAAAGACTGCACATGCATCTAACAGCATAAAGCGGCGATGGGCTCACCACCTGTCACGCACCTGTCACCTATGTCACATGTTCTCATGTGCAGTCGCTATTTGGTGAAAATTTGACTACGGTAGGAGACTTTTTTTCTTCTGTGGCAACACTTTTGTAAACAGCTGATCTGAATGTCTCCTGTGTAAAATTCGAAATTTAACTTATTATTTACTCATTTTACGCCCATTTTCCAATTCAATCATTAAGTTAAGTTGTGTTTTAGTGGTGAGCGTTTCACTTTTAGTGTATTTCATGTGCAAAATCAAAAATTTAAGTAAAACTGTTTGTTAGTGACAGTTACCGGCATGTAAGTGAACCGTTGTCATCTTTATGGTACCTACCCTTATTTCACTTAAAATCTTATAAATTTGCATAAATTGACGATTTGTTAATTATTATACGTATCTTGTTTAATTCCAACCACTTTAGTTGCGATTAACATACGTAAACATAACCTCTGTTTGTTGGTTACGCGACTACTCGTACAGCTGTTTACTTGTAACCCACATAGTATTTAAAAATTTGTATTTCTCTTTTATACGGTTCAATTTTTAAGTTTTCCCATAATGATGACTCGCAAGGCCTTGTCTCGTCAGGAGGAGTCCAAACTCCAACTGACATTAAATGAATTGAAGGCTTCGAAAGAGTTGTGTGATCAACTAAACAGAGAGCGAGATGACAACGAAAGGGAACTTTTGGAATCATTAGACAGGCATCAAAAGTTAAAAAAAGAGTTGGTACAGTTAAATGACCGTTATATCGATGCTATTGATGCCCGGGACAGGCTCCAAAACATTGTGGACAGGTTCGACCAATGTAGTTCAGAGTATGACCAGGCTCTGAACTGCATAGATGAGTTGAAAAAACAATTGCATGAGGCCAATAACAAAATTACTTTATTGGAAACATCAAAACTTAATATGACTGCCTCATTAAATCAAAGCTTGTTCGATGAGTTGGTAGTCTGTGCCCCCTCCATGGTTTCTGCGACAGCTAGCAGTCAGCCCACTGTCACTATAGATCTTACATGTGAGGAAAATAAAAATAGCAACCACTCAGTGAAGATTGTTGGCTGTAGCAAAAATAAACTAAAAAAATATATTAAGATAAATAAGTACATTAAGAAAACGCAAAAATTAGTTAAGAAGCACAAATTTTTTATTAAAAATGTAAAATTAAATAGAGAAAGATTGTACTTAATTGACAAATTAGATATATACTCGTCACAACTACACAATAAAAATTTAAAATATAAAAATGATACACAAATTCTACAAACTAAAATTGCACACCTAGAGGACTCGCTTATATCTATTACTAAGCAATATGATCTTTCACAAGGTCAAATAAAAGAACACATGTTGGCCATTGATGAACTGGTAGTCCTGTGTAATGGTAACAATGAAGGGATTGATTCACTCACAAGTAATTGTAAATGTAAACAGTTACCAAGCCGTTCATCAATCCCATGTGATTCTTCCTCTGTCGAATTGATTGATGTTTCTTCCAAAGGCTCCCTTACTCAGTGCACAATTAAAAATGTACCACAACTTATACCAACCAACCAGATTCCATGTAAGACAGATTGTAATAGTGACTTGGTAATATTGTAAATGATGAATGTAAGTGATGAATTTGGTAAAAACATGGGTCGGTTGTTATCTGACTTGGGACATTCAGTTATCAATTATTGTATACCGGGTGCTTCTTATCAACATATTTTGAAAAAAGCTGTAGAACATAAATATAAACCCAATAGCACCTTATTATTATTTGTTGGTAATAGAGGTAATCTGAACAAAACAAGCCTTCTAAAATGTTTAGAATGTTTGAATAAGTTAATTGTAAAGAAAATTATATTGTTTACATTACCTTATTGTAGTAGTTTGCCACAGGAGGAAAATTCTATTAGACATAAGCTTAACCTGACATTACATTTATTTTGCAAAAATGACATAATGCATTTAATTGACACTAACAATTATGTTAGTAATTTTTATTTGACAAGAGATAGTTATTATCTGCCAAATTATTTTAAGCGACAAATAGCTTTATCGCTATCCTATTGTATTCAAACGTCAGCCAAAAACTTGGCTAAACAAGTTGCTTCTATTGAGCAATGTATATTTGACATAGACGTCAGTAGTGTTTCTACTGACATTCCAATTAATTATTTAAATTAAATTATATGACAAAAGAGGAAAACTCTTGCGAAATGTTTGTTAATAAAATGAAATTAAATGAATGTAAAAATAGCTTTAGCAAAAGCCCATGTCAAATATTAAATTTAAAAAATGTACAATCTTTAAACATTGTCCACCAGAACATCCAAGGAATGATGGGCAAAGATTTGGAGATTGAATTGTTCATGAACTGTAATAAAATTGATATTCTTTGCATAACAGAACACTGGCTTAAAGACCATCAGTTCATGTTCAATTTTAAGAATCATTTGGTAGGAAGTTCGTTCAGTCGAGGAAATGCAATACATGGTGGCTCCTTAATTATTGTTAGTAAGAAGTTTAAATTAAAGGAACGCAAAGACATAGTGAGCCTCTCGGTTGAGCGAACAATAGAAATAGCTTGTGTGGAGTTGGAGCAGTTTGTTGTATTAAGTGTGTACAGACCTCCTTCAGCATCATATGATTATTTCGAAAAAGTTATGGATGAGGCATTACATAAAGTCCGTAATGTAGGTAAAACAATAATTGTTTGCGGGGATTTTAATATTAATTTGTTAGAAAATTCCACGATGTCAACTAAAATTAAAAACCTATTTCTATCATACAACTTGAATAATTTATTTTTGGAGCCGACAAGAATAACTGCCACTTCGGCCACCTGTATTGATAACATATATACAAATGTAAAACCACTGGCTAAGCAAATTATTAATAACCTGGACTCTGATCATTGTGGCCAAATGGTCAGCTTTCCACACCAGCGTAAACAAGTGACGAAAAAGAATATCACTGTTGTACCAAAAACTGCAGGTCGGCTGGAACGCTTTAAAAGCAATCTAGATACAAAATTAAATTATTTAGAATACAATGACAACCCTAATGTCTTTTATAATATTTTTTTTAACATTTATTGTTCAGAATTTAATAAAACTTTTATTCCAAAAAAGATCTCAGTTAGTGGTACTGTAACTTTTAATGAATGGGCTACAATTGGTATTCACAGAAGTAGGAAACGCCTTTATGAACTTTATGGTGAACGCAACTATAACACCAGCGATGACTTCAAATTATATGTTAAAAATTATTCAAAGTTATTCAAAAGAGTATGTCGATTAGCCAAGGCAAACTATCTGAGTTCTAAGATTAAGAATAGTAATGACAAAATAAAAATGACATGGAATATTATAAATAGTGAAACAGGAAAGGTCAAAAGTCGTAATAATGAGTACAATTTAAATTGTGATAATAAAACCTTGACTTCTGATGCTGATGTTGCTGCAGAATTTGAGAGGTTTTTTACTGACATTCCAGTTTCAACTACAAAAGCCTTGATTTCCTCCCCCACTGTAGCTGAATCTGTTTTGAAGGAGAATGTTAAAGATTGTGAAAATAATTTCAGTTTTCAAAAAATTTGTGTTATAGATATAATAAAAACATTTAACACTCTCAATAAAAAGAAAACTGCTGATCTGTGGGGTAATTCCGTGGACGTCGCTAAATCTGTAATTATGACAATAGCTCCAGTTTTAGCTTGCATATTTAATGAATGCATTGACTGTGGTGTTTTTCCTGACCTCATGAAATATAGTAAAATAATTCCATTATTTAAATCAGGTAGCACTTCTGACCCCTCTAACTTTAGACCTATTTCTGTGCTACCCACATTTAGTAAAATTTTTGAAAAGTTAATGCTAGATCAAATGCAAATTCATTTTTATAAAAATAAACTTTTACATTGTAAACAATATGGTTTTACTAGGGGTCGCTCTACAACTGACGCCGGTGTTGAGCTTTTAATCCAAATATTTGATACCTGGGAGGAATCACAGGATACCCTAGGGGTATTTTGTGATTTATCCAAGGCTTTTGATTGTGTTTTACATGAAACTTTGGTCAGGAAGCTTAACCACTATGGAATTAGGGATGCTTCTTTGAGCCTTCTGATCTCATACTTGAGGAACAGGATTCAAAAGGTCGACATTAACGGTAAAAGATCTCCGGGATCAGTGGTTAAAATGGGAGTTCCGCAGGGTTCAATACTTGGTCCATTCTTGTTTTTGGTTTATATTAATGACTTACCTTATTTTGTAAAAGACAGTCATGAGATAGTATTGTTTGCTGATGATACTTCACTTTTATTCAAAGTGAAACGACGACACCCAAATTATGACGATGTGAATAATGCGGTCTCAAAGATTGTTCACTGGTTTAGTGTTAATAACTTGCTATTAAACGAGGGAAAAACCAAATGTGTAAGATTTGTATTGCCTAATGTTAAGCAGGTAATAACTAGTGTACAAATTAAAGATAAGAATGTGAATCCTGTGGACACCACTGTGTTTCTAGGCATCACGTTGGATGCCAAGCTTCAGTGGGGCCCACATATAGCTAAATTGTCGAATAGACTTAGCTCTGCGGCTTATGCAGTAATGAAGATCCGTCAGTTAACTGACGTTGATACAGCTAGATTAGTTTATTTCAGTTACTTTCATAGTGTAATGTCGTACGCCATTTTACTGTGGGGAAATGCTGCCGACATTCAAACTATCTTTGTGCTGCAGAAGAGGGCTATTCGAGCAATATATAACCTACAGGCTGGTGACTCTCTCAGAGAGAGATTTAAGGATATAAGTATAATGACAGTTGCCTCACAATATATTTATGAAAATCTTGTGTATGTTCATAAAAATATTGAAATGTTTTCAAAAAACAGTGATATTCACAAATTAAATACTAGAAGTAAGAACAAATTAGCAGTGCCTTATACTAGGCTCCATAAAATAAATAATTCTTTTAAGGGTCTGTGTGTACGATTATACAACAAAGTACCAAATGATATTCAGAAATTAGATCTTGATAAATTTAAAATCAAAATCAAAGAAAAGCTTTATAAAAAAGCTTATTATAAAGTGTCGGATTATACAGAAGACAAAACAGCTTGGGTCTGAAATGCTCCAAGTACCTACTCCAACAGCTATTTCTAATTGCCTATAATTAATTTATATAGAGCACCATATTTAATTAAACTATTTACATTCAAATTCATATTTTGTATTTTGTGACCTGGTAACGACATATAATATATATATATTTTGTTAATGTCGTTGCTTCTGTGCGCTGTGGTTTCTTGCGCCCGTTCTTTGCCACAGTTAAAAAATGATGTCCTGAATGGGTGGTAGGTTAAAAAATATTTGGACGTTTCAAAGTACTTATTAATTGAGTTTATTGAATAAATATATTTTGACTATTGACTATTGACTATTGACTGCTTTTACGGTCCTCATTGCCTAGCCTCTGACTAACCCTTCGGTGATAATAGTGGTGATTATATTATGTATGTATATTTGTATGTATGGCGTTGAGTTTGTGTTCTTTTCATTGCCAGTGGGTGAGCAAATTAAAAACATCTCCTTAGGGCTTCGGAAGGCACGTAAATCCGTTAGTTTTTGTCGAAAGTTTTGTTTTCTTTTATAAGAAGGAGGCAAACGAGCAGGTGGGTGACTTGATGGAGAGCCATGGACACCAGAGGAGTCGCAGATGCGTTGCCGACCTTTAAGAAAGAAATAGGGTTAAGGAAGGAATAGGAATTGTGAGGGGGGGGGGGGGATGGGGCCCCTGGAACTCTCACTGGCCGAAACACAACAGCACCAAGTGCCATTATGTTACGCCGGATATTCGTGAGAGATGGCAGTCGTCAAAACCCAGCAACCCTCATCAGGCCGGCATGGTCGGTATAGCTCAATATCTCCACGTGCTATTTATGTGGGAAAGTCTGTGCCCAGCAGTGGGACGTTAATGGGCTGATGATGATGAATGAGACGTATGGTCTTTTATAAGGTAAATTAATAAACTGTGGAGGCTGAAGGCCTCCACCAGAAGGTAAGGGTGACCCAATGAAATGCGTGTTCACTTATATGTTTGCTTTATTTATTAATGCGACGTACGATACAGTTCGCGGGTGCAGAGCGACTAGCTCTGGAAGCTTCGAGCTTCCACGGGTTACATGAATTTGCTGACACAAAATATATACATGTGTGGAGGTGGTGTACGAACACCTACAATACTCCCCTCTTTAAAAAAATATATTTATATAATTAATAAAAATTATATAACTGAAAGAGAAAACAATATTTGTTGAGTTAAGTAATAAGAGAAAAAATTAGTGAAAGAAAAAAAATAAAAAATATGTGCTAAGATACAAAGAAAGATAAAAACTAAGTGAAAGTAAAAAGTTATAGGTAGGTATGCTAGGTTACAAAGAAGTTTGCTTATCCTACTTCTTTACGCTAAGTCAACACTGTCAACTAAAAGCTATTGTTACCTTACACTGTATTCTTATCTTACGCTTATGCTAGGTTGCGTACCGGTTACCGTACGCTTAGAATAAACATTGGATCCAATTACATTATAACTACAGTAATCATACGATAGCAAGTACAGTACAATACCGTGTGACAACAACTAAGACTTATTCTAAGAAATGTATGTACCTAGTAGGCATCGAGCATACGGATTGTTTTTTAAAAAGACCGTTCTATATTCACTGCACTTGTATTCACTCACTTTTCACTGCTTACCCTAAGCATTTACTAAGATTACGAACAGTTACAGAAATATCTTAAAGCTACTTACAATTAACTTATGCGTATCCGTGAACAGGATCAGCAGCGGATGATGCGGACGGGTTAATACCGACGGTTGTAGTTGGTGGACTAAACGCTTTCTGATGCTGAAGCTGTATCGAGGATACTGCTACACCTGTGGCTTGCTTGCGCAACCACCCTTTTAAACCTTGGCAGCTTCGTTTCCATAGATAAAATAGTATAACTATTGATAGCAAACTAGCAATTACGACTAGCCAAATGCTTAGTTGGTTATAGCGCTCCTCAACTTTGGTGGCTACGTCACTTTGCTGGTTGACGATAAGTTCTTTTTCTTGGTAGTTACCCATTGCAAACTAACAAGTACGATCCGTGTTACTAACTTGTGTACGCGTATGAAATAATTAAAAATACGAACTGTTGTTATTTATAAAGCGAGAATTATCTCTCCAAAAATGCTAACATAAACTAAACTAAAATTATTACTCTTAACCTACTTTAATTGTTCTCATTTATAAAACGCAAAGGAGGCTTAATTAAGCGTCCACTTCGTGTTTTATGAATGTGTGTCGCTCTTTGTTTTATGAATGTGTGTCGCTCTTTGCATGGACGAAGATGATGTCGGTGGGTCGGCTGCTGGCGCGTCTCGAGCTGCGTCAGCAGGCGCCAGGGCATCGTCATCGTCACTACCTATTATTATGTACGCGGGCTTAAGCCTATCTATAGAGATCGACGTTTGGCGATTATTTATTTGTATGGTATAAACCTTTGTGCCTCTTTTGATAACGCGGTAGGGACCGTCGTAAGGGGGTTTCAAGGGCTTACGCACTGTATCGTCTCTTACAAATACATAATCGCATGTTTTTAACTCGGGATGAACAAAGAAAGTCTTTGAGTTGCTATGCGACTTAAAAACTGGCTTAATTTTACTTATAGTGTCGCGAATTTTATGGACTAAATTATAAGTATCGGTGGGTTTACGGATTGAGTCATAGAAATCTCCTGGTAAACGTAAATTGCGACCGTATGTTATATCAGCAGCGCTGTAACCGGTGTCACTGCGATAAGCGGCTCTAAGTCCCAGTAAAACGATTGGTAGTTGTTCTACCCAAGAACTGTCATATGCAATGAGGCGAGCCGAAAGTGCTGCTTTCAAAGAGCGGTGCCATCGTTTGACTACGCCTTTGTTTTCTGGATGGTACGCGGTGGAGCGTATCTTTTGTATCCCCAATAGTTTCATTAATTCTGAAAATAGACTGCTCTCAAACTGACGACCTTGATCGCTAGTTAATTTTATAGGACAACCGTATCGACATATCCATTCATCGAAAATTACCTTTGCAACGGTTTCGCTCGTGATATCCCTAACAGGAATAGCTTCTGGCCACCTTGTGCCCCTGTCTATTATGGTGACGCAATAACGATATCCGTCCGGTGACGTCAGTAAAGGGCCTATAATATCGACATTTAAATGGGCAAATCTGCCAGCTGTTTCGAAGCTTTCGAACGGTGAAAAAGTGTGGCGATTGACTTTTGCACGTTGGCATGGTAAACATGACTTCGTCCATTGCGTAATATCGTGATTCATTCCTTTCCAAAAATATTTAGAAGTGATCATTTTTTTTGTAGTTTTAATACTAGGGTGACTTAAGTTATGAAAACTATCAAAAACTATACGTCTGTAGTGTTGTGTTAAATAGGGTCTGACTTGAGACGTCGATATCTCGCAATAGATTTCTTTGTTGCATGAAGGAATTAATATTTTTTTTATATTTACTTTGCTGTCGCTACTGTTGTCCGATAAAATGTGTGCTATGTATTCGTCGTCTTTCTGTGATTCCGCTAATTCGTTGTAATTGATTGGTGACGGGCAGCATATGGTTTCTACGCGTGACAAGGCGTCGGCGACACTGTTATCGGACCCGCTAATATGTTGTATATTTGTCGTAAATTCACTTATGAATGATAAATGTCTCGAACGGCGCGGAATTTCGTTTTCGCATTTTGTTATTTTTGTAAACGCGAATGTTAAGGGTTTATGGTCGGTGTACACAGTGATTTGGCGACCTTCAAATAATTTTCTAAAATGTTTAATGGCCATAAATATTGCCAAAAGTTCGCGGTCATAAGTTGAATACTTTTGTTGAGCGTTTGTTAGCTTTTTTGACATATAACCTAATGGCTGCCAAATATTATCAATTTTCTGCTGTAAAACTGCGCCTACGCTCGTGTTCGAGGCATCTGTCATTAGAGCGAGTTTTGCGTTCGGATCGGGGTGCGACAATGTAGCGGCCTGTTGAAGACCTACTTTACATTGTGAAAATGCGTCGTTCGCGGATTCCGTCCAAGCGATCGGAGACTTATCGTTCTTTTTTGCGCTTGACAAATACTTATTTAATTCGTTAAGATACCTACTAGCGTGCGGCAAATGAGCGCGATAAAAATTGACCATCCCCAAAAATCGTCTCATGTCCTGTACGGTTTTGGGTTTAGGATAATTAATTATGGCATGAACCTTGTCGTCTAAAGGCCGTATACCATCGGGGCTAACTTCGTATCCTAAGAAATTGAGCTTGTTTTGACCAAATGAGCATTTTGCTAGATTAATAGTTATGCCAAATTTTTGAAATCTTTCAAAAACTATGTCTAAATGTTGTTTATGAGTAACTTCATCGGGACTCCCAATTATTACGTCATCCAAATATGAAAATAGGAAATCTAGGTCACTAAGTACAAAGTTCATGAAACGCTGAAAGGTTTGTGCGGCATTACGCAAACCGAAGCTCATTCGTGGGAATTCAAATAAGCCAAAAGGGGTAATTATGGCAGTTTTTTCTATGTCTCCCGGTGCTGTAGGTATACAATGATAAGATCGATTTATGTCTAATTTTGAAAAAACTTGTTTGTTTGTTAAAATATAAGTAAAATCTTGCAAGCGAGGAATTGGGTATCTGTCGGGCTTCGTAATCGAATTAAGTTGGCGATAATCACCGCATGGGCGAATATCGCCATTTTTCTTCGGCACTACGTGCAGTGGGCTAGCCCACGCGCTTTTCGAAGGTCGGCAGATTCCCATTTCCTGCATTAACCGAAATTCTTCTTTGACTTTTATGTACCTATCAGGAGGCAGCGGGCGCGCTCGCGCATGCACGGGCGGCCCTTTGGTTTCAATATAATGCATAATCGAGTGTGGCGGAATTTCCACGAATGACGCTGGCTTAGTTATATTAGGATGCCTAGACAACAAATCATAATAAGGGTGTCGCTCATCGATAGACTTTATAGACGGTTGTGTAATGTTGGCGATGGATGTGACTACATTTAATTCTGTTATTTGGTCGATTAATTTACGCGAGTTAACGTCAACTACTATTTTGTGAAATGCTAAAAAATCTGCCCCTAAAATTGGTTGTTTGACATCTGCCAAAATAAAATGCCATCTATAAGGTCTACGAAGCTTAAAATTTAAGACTAAAGTTTTAGTGCCAAAAGTTTTGATTACTGTGCCATTAGCGGCAAAAAGTTGGTAGTCGCTACTTACATTTTGTCGTTGTTTTCTTGTTGCTGGCAGTACCGAGACATTGGCGCCTGTATCAACAAGAAATTTAAGACCCGTATTAACATCAGTAACGCATAATCGGTGACCGGGTGAAATGGTACAAGTGTCCACCATCTCCTGTACCACTCCACTCAGTTTTCCGAGTTCTTCCACGCACAGGGTTTGGTGCATTTCCGGGCGTTTTCGCGGAAACGGTTGTGGTAAAAACACATCCGGTTTTCTGACCTATCTCTGCTCCAGGATGCGCTGCGACCTGCTGATGTCCTTGGCCTGCTGCGGTTGGGTCCATTTCGCCCAAAACCTCTGCCTCTCATAATGGATCGTGACCGGGATCGGAAAGGATGGAGACTACGTAGCCGGGTATTGATCTTTGCGATCTCCGCCAGTATCGGCGCTGCGTCGAATGAAGGCTGTGGTGGTGGCGTCAGCTCCGCGACATGGGCTGTATGCGTGACCTCAGCAACCTTGTCGGCGATGGTGGCCAAGCTCTCCAAGTCCTTGCCTTCGGAGACGGCAAGCACCACTCGTACTTGCGATGGAAGCCGGTTCTGCCAGAGAACGCGAAGAGTGTCGTCCGGAAATTTGTTGGTAGCAAGCTCTCTCATCCGACGTAGCAGTTGGGAGGGTTTTTGCTCTCCCAACTCCAACTCGCTAATTAATTTTTCGATCTTACGGTTTTGGGATTCTTCGTAAATCGTCAGTAGGCGGTTTTTGAGGAATTCATATTTACCGGAGCTTGGAGGATTAATTAGGATGTCTGTGACCTGCGCGATGACCTCTTTATTGAGTTTGGAGATGACCAGGTCGAATTTGGCTTCGTCGGCGAGGCGTTGCGACGCAATTATGGCCTCGGTCCGGATGAACCAGACACGTGGTTGGTCCGTCCAGAATTCTGCGAGTCGCGACGACAATGCGACCGAGTCGATGGCAGCAGTCGCAGATGGAGAATGATCCGGGCGCTGATGGTTACCTGGCGGTGCAGCTGGCATGGCGAGGTGTCCCCCGGGCAGCGTGGGAACGGCGCCGGGCGGCGGCGTCGGGTTCATGGTTGCGTAACGCGACGCGCTCGCGGCACAAACACGTGGGCGAAAATGTTCGAATTGTGTCCTTTCACATTTTCACGATAACGTCGGGCATTTCCTCTATCACGTCGGGGTCACCACTGTGGAGGCTGAAGGCCTCCACCAGAAGGTAAGGGTGACCCAATGAAATGCGTGTTCACTTATATGTTTGCTTTATTTATTAATGCGACGTACGATACAGTTCGCGGGTGCAGAGCGACTAGCTCTGGAAGCTTCGAGCTTCCACGGGTTACATGAATTTGCTGACACAAAATATATACATGTGTGGAGGTGGTGTACGAACACCTACAAAACCATTATATTCCTAGACACTCCCTAGAAACCCTGATTTGCCTACATTACCGCACCTTCGACGTGTGTGTGACCGGACATGCCTCCATGATTACCTAGGCCACAATATCAATTAATAATGCATGTAAACTACGTGCGGGCGGGCCCGTTTATTGTGCTATAGCACGGATATTGGCAATTATGAGACAATTGCTCCCCCATGCTGCTGCTATACGACTTTGAGTTTGACTAATGCAATATAGTGGGTGTAATAATCGTTATAGGCTATATATAAATGTCCCACTACTGTTCCACTTTAGGACTTCCCACATTGACATGACGAGAAAAATAGAAATATTTGATGATATTTGCGTTAATAACGCTCAACTCAACTCTAATTAAAAAAAAACAGTTAACTAACTTGTAGTTAAGACTTAACAACAAACCTAACTAACTAACTATAGTCTGTGTCAGACAAACGCGCATCGCTACCCCCAGTACCACTGCACGCCGAAACAGAATCGCGTCGAACCGAAATATAAGCCGCGGCGACAGAATTCTGTGTAAAAAAACGTATCCTGGTACGCTACAAAAATGGCGGGCAAGTTTCTCTCCCCTAGCAACACAAACGGCTAAAACTTATAGGTAATTTATTTTATTTATTTAATGGACTAAAGACTGCACATACATCCAACAGCATGGAGCGGCGATGGGCTCACCACCTGTCACTCTGAGCATATTCGCAGTCGCTATTTGGTGAAAAATGGTCTATGGTAGAGGACTGCTTTTGCTGTCCTCATTGCCTTGTCTCTGACTAACCCTTCCGGGAATTATCCCTCGGCTTTTAAGTCGTGATTATACGAATGAACTCTGGTTTAGCATGTATTTTTTTCTTAATTATTGATAGGTATTGGGCTTAATCACCACGCTAGCCAATACGGCTTGGTAACCTTTTACCTGGTAAAAGAGAAACAATTTGCTACTTTGCCAAACACGTGTTAAAATAAATTGAATTGTCTATTTTTTATTATTCTTTCTCCTGAACATCAGACAAACAAGACGTCATGGCATCGTAAACAACCATGTTCTCCATAATACACTTTTAACGAAACCATAACTCGTATGCCCCTAAAAGAGCTACCAAGAATTGATAGTACAGTCGGTAATATAAAAAGCCATTCGTTTACACAGAGAAGACGAACGCGGCACGTTACCAGGCTCAAGCATTGGTATTATAACTAGAGCAGACATTAAACACAAAAAGTCTGCTTAGCTAGATGACAGCGGGCAACGCGTGAGGTTTATCTTATCTTAGTGGGGCCCGCAGTGGTCTCTCGCAGCAGCACGTCGATTCATTGGGATCTTTTGTGCAGACGCGTGGGGCTTAGGGGGCGTGACATGACTTTGATGGCAGGCGTTCATTTGCAGCACCATGGGCAGCAACACAGTGCGCATAAACTTGCTTCGCTGAGTCGGCTCTCCTCTAGTTTTAATACTTCAATGGGCTGAAGTCGTAAAAGGCAAACCGACCGTTTTATTAGGGTTCTCTGAACGACGCGGACGCCCGCTTCCGATCGCCCCGTTTGTAGGACGCCACCGCGTATACGCGTCTGCCGCCTTTAATACCGATTCGGGTAATGATTTCGGGGGATGACTGTACAAGATTGTTAACAAAAAGTACTGACCTAAATATATTGTTATTTTTTTACTATTTATTTTGGTACCAAACAGTCGGTATACAGTTATTATGTTTATGAAATGTTATCACTGATTATCACTTATGGTCGCTGACCTTCCTTTAAGGGGAGATTAAAGCAACGTATCTGCGACTCCTCTGGTTTTGCGGGTGTCCATGGGCGGCGGTGATTGCTCTCCATCAGGTGACCCGCCTGCTCGTTTGCCTCCTTGTAATATAAAAAAAAGATTGGGCCATAGCCTACCACTCTAGCCCAAAGCGAGATCTGCGTTTTAACGACTGCCATCTTACACGAACAACCTGAGGGCCTACTCTCTTTCTCTGAAACGAAAGGCGACCCGGCGTTTTATGCGTTGTATACTTTTTAAATTTTTCAATCTGTAATTCAATATCTGTCTGGCAATATCTGTCAACAAATGACAGATATACAGCAGCTAGCTGTCAAATCAAACATGACTGACAGCATTGTTGACATTTCACTTTTTTAAAAGCCAAAGAATAAAAACTTAAAATCTTAATAGCAAACCTACCTATATTGTATGAACAAAGGAGACCGGCACTTTCCATAGAAAAAATGCTTAATTTGTATACAATAGAATTTGGTCATAAAGTAAAGCTAATATTATTTGCTACCTAAACCAAGTTTTGTCTTATTTTTATCGAATCGCTGATAAGAGTTATTTAATTATTAATATTTTTTAATATGGAAACACTAAGTCTTCAAAAAAGAGACATGTTACTTTAAAAATGTCTAACGTGGCTGCATAAACCATAATTCTTTTGCTTTTAAAAAAGAGAAATGTCAACAATGCCGTCAGGTCATGTTTAATTTGATAGCTAGCGGCTGTAATTTGTCAACAACTGTCATTTGTTGACCGATATTGCCAGTTAATAATAAATAACAGATTTAAAAATTAAAAAGTATACAACTTAAGCATAAAACGCCGGGTCTCTTTCCGTAAGGTTTGGAAACCGCTGTAAACAGCAAACGAAATTCGGCTGAAATTTCGCTTCGGAGAAAGAGAGTAGGCCCCTGAACCAACGGCTTAACGTTTTCTCCGAAGCACAGAAGATCTCGAGATGTTTTCATTAGGTCGCCCATCTAGTGACCCAGAATTACAACAGTTGCTTGACTACCAAGTTCGCAAACCAAATGCCTACCGCTGCACTGCGCCATCGAGCTCCTACGAAATGTTATATCACGGAAATGTACATCAACTGTGTCGCGTAGCGGTGAAAGAATACTACCACCCCCTCTCTTCCCTTGGGTATCATAAAATGCGACTAACGGACTAAAGACAGCACATACATTTAACAGCATATGGTGGCGATGGCTCACCACCTGTCACGCTGAGCTCATGTGCAGTCGCTATTTAGTGAAAAGTGGACTATGGTAGAGGACTGCTTTTGCGGTCCTCATTGCCTGGTCTCTGATTAACCCTTCGGGGATAATAATCGTGATTATATGTATGTATGTATGTATGTATGGACGTTTCCGGAGAGGTAGGCAAAGACCACAGCCTTCTATTAGCTACGACTCTGACACCGTTCTTTTTTTTTTAAGTAATGGCTTCGTGCGATCAGCACATTTAGTCAGTGTCAAATAATTAGTATTTTCTGTACATTAAGTGGATGATAATGAGTGATAATGAACGTTAAGTTTAATGGTAATTGATTTTCCCCCAAACACCTCAAAACTTAATAAAGCTGTGGGACTTTATTGAGGTCTCACACGGACTTCTTGAGAGAATTTGTAAAATCCAACATTATCGACAAAACACAAATTAGAAAAAATAGAACAAAACTGCAGCGTGACGCTTCACTTTCCCGCCAAGAAGTACCACCCTTCTTTTGCTTCATTCTTTTTAACCGACTTCAAAAAAGAAGGAGGTTCTTTACAACCAACATAATTATTTAAACTTTCATAGTCACTAACAGGCTGGTGGCCGAGTGCCAAACTACTCGGCATGATATCCGGAGGCTTACATTCATCCGGTGACCCGACATTGCCAAAGTTGCTTTATTTCCATATTCGCAATCTAAACGTGCCAGATTCAATCGTCACTTAGCATACCCACTAAATGTTTATTAATTAGTGCATTTAAATCATGGTAAAGGACTGATAATTAACTATTAAATACACTTTATCATTTACAATCTATCTCCATATTTGTTTTGCAATCGCAAAACAGTGATTAAAATTTAAGTGCTATAACAGTTCTAACTCTGACGTTAATCAGCCTCGAGTCTCTCTGCGCCATTAAAACGCAAGAGTATATCATAATATCATTCATTAGGTAACATGAAATGAGCCAACATGCGAATCGCAAACAATCACACAACGCGTTAAACTAATAGTTAGTATTTGCCAAATTACTGCGCCGACTGTAGGTACAGTCAACAGAAGAAGTCGTTTATTTTTTTTAAAGTTTTAGTTGAGTTAGAGCTGTGTATGTGGCGGTTTATACTACCAACCCATCTCAACTCTTGGGTGTCGTTAAAGTTGACTAACGGACTAAAGACTGCATATACATCCAAGAGCATAAAGCGGCGATTGGCTCACCACCTGTCACGCTGAGCACATGCATGTGATTTGGTGAAACGTGGACTATGGCAGTGGCTTATGTGGTTCTCATGGTCTATATAGTCTCTGGCTAACCCTTTGGGAATAATAGTCATGAATGTTTGTATGTATTATTTTTCGTTTTAGCTAAGCACTGTCCTTCTTCTCATCTGAAAGTAGGTGATGATAAAACCGATGGTAAAAGCGCACTTCATCTGGATACCTTTACTACTAAGGAGCTGGATATCCTATCTCTAATAAAACTGTCGGAACACGCTCTTTTCTTTTTGAGTGGTAGAGCCACACTGCGATGCAGCACGCATTAGGCCAGCTCGCCCGGCGTAATACGCTCCGTCCACTTGGATCCACTGCATGGATCTATTGATGGATCCACGTACACTCTTTCCTCCACCTGAATCCATCGTACCAGTCAATTCCAAATAATGAATTCTAAGACACTATAAGGTGCACTTGGATATTCCAAAAAGTTTTATACGCTAATTTAAATTATAACTTTGATGAGAACTGGCCAAACAAAAGAGCATGAAGTAATCTGACGACCTCCGTAGCGGAGTGGCTCGCACACCGGTTTTCAAGGTATCACCATCTTCGAGGTCCTGGGTTCGAACCCTGGTAGGGGCAAAGTGTTTGTCCATATATACCAACCTCTCACGAACATCCGGCGTGAAATAATGGCACTTGGTGCTGTTTCGTCCGGTCAGTAAGGGTTCCGGAGGCCCATAACCCCCCCCCCCCTTACAATTCCTATTCCTTCCTTAAACCTATTCCTTCCTTAAAGGACGGCAACGCGCCTGCATTTCCTCTGGTTTTGCGGGTGTCCATGGGCGGCGGTGATTACTCTCCATCGGATGACCCGCCTGCCCGTTTGCCTCCTCCTTTTATAAAAAAAAAACATCAGTCCACTTAACTTTCATCCTGCGCCTACGTTACAATAGTACTCAGCAGCCCTAGTGTCACCTCTTTTTTTATTTATTCATTTATAAGAAAGACACAATTTTATAATTACTTCGTGTCCAAAAACCCGGTTAGGGTTTGACTGACACTGCATATTCATCATAATATAATATATAATAAAACCCTAATACATACTTACATATTTAAACATTAATAAGAAACATACACACATATTAGAGCAGTAATACTTTAATTTTACTATGCAAAATTCGTATATGAAGATGCATCCTATCAAAGTAATACTGCACTAAGAGTTATGATCAACGACTTTTTCTGTCGACTGTACAAATATATTTGTGCCAGCACATCATTATCATAGATCTAACCCGAGGGGTGTAATATGATAATCGAAACGAAGTTAGGTAGCACAAATTACTCTAAGACTTATCGAATAAACAGCCACATTACGAATGTCAGATCAAGCGATACGTTATGTTAGACTGAAAAGCTTTTTCATCAATTTTCGTAGTCATAAGGACTTCATAGTAGGCCCCCAAAGAGGTTATCTTGAAACTTTGAAACCTAATAATTATTCCGAACTGTGTGTACAAACAAAATTAAATTCCATCTCGGGATGTTCACTTAACTAGCTAGGTAGCTGACGAATGATTAACTCGATTAATTTGAATTTAATTAATCAACTAGAAGCTTTGATTAAACACAAATAAGATGGGAATGTTTGGTTAGGGCTTTTGAGATAGTGGATTGCTCGCAATGAGTCTTCCTTAATTAGTTTTAACCTTGCTAGCCTAGAAACTGTGCGGTCGGGCAAAATTTTTAATTTATTTCTATTTATTACGTATACGTACATACATACTCATAATCACGATTATTATCCCCGAAGGGTTAGTCAGAGACTAGGCAATGAGGACCGCAAAAGCAGTCCTCTGCCATAGTCCACTTTTCACCAAATAGCGACTGCACATATGCTCAGCGTGACAAGTAGTGAGCCCATCGCCGCTCAATGCTGTTTGATGTATGTGCAGTCTTTAGTCCGTTAGTCGCCTTTTACGACACTCAAGAGCAGAGAGGGGGTGATAGTATTCTTTATTTATTTATATACGGTACACAGCACAGATTATAGTCAAAACATGAACAGGATACATAGCAATATATAAAGTATTTTGTTAAACTACAATCCGATAATGAGTGCACACATCATAACTTAAAAATCCAAACTATAAAAAGGTGCTTCCTGTGTTACAATTTAAACTAATTAATATCAATATAAAACTAAAACTAAATTACAGTAAAAGGTTTTATCGCGACTTTTAAGCAATTTTGGAATCCTGAAAGACTAAGTTGGAAAATATCTATACCCGAGTTATTGCTTTTATTAATGAGGTCATTATATAGACGGCACATGCAAACCATAGGGTTAAAGAAAGACGAATTGTTTTTGCAGACTTGAAGAACAAAAGTGTGTGGATCTTTGTCACGAGAACGAAATTTAATTTTGAAATTTAAAAGGGCCA
Organism: Scoparia ambigualis; assembly: GCA_963921215.1. NCBI lineage: Eukaryota > Metazoa > Arthropoda > Insecta > Lepidoptera > Crambidae > Scoparia > Scoparia ambigualis. The sequence goes on along the minus strand of OY992502.1, from coordinate 57,598,625 downwards.
ATAAATTAGAAGAATCGATGTGGGAGTGAACTATTTTATATAAGCATAAAAGCGCGGTATAATTGCGTCTGTTTTCCAGAGTATCTATATTAAATTTAAACAGTCGGTCTTTATACGATTTTATTTTGCGATTCAATCCAAATCTAAAGCTTAATTTGCAATTAGCATGAACATCATAATAAGGTGACCAAATAACTGAGTTGTGTTCGAGAAAGTTCTAACCAAGGTGCAATAAAGATATGAAAAAGTTTGCGGGTTTCTGAAAACCTTGGTAGATCTGGAGACAAAACTGAGCATCCGGGATCTCTCCCTTTCACATGATCATAATGATCCCGAAAAGTCAATCTATCGTCGAAATAGATACCTAGATCTTTCACGAGATCTTTTTGACTTAGCACATCATCATTTATTTTATAATTATATTTGAGTTTGTTTCTTTTACAAGTAAAAGATACCACGTGACATTTGTTGATATTTAAATGCATACAGTTCTAGTTACACCATTCGGACACCATATTCAGGTCATCTTGTAGTAAGTGTGCATCAACATTGTTACTTACTACACTGTATAGCTTAAGATCATCGGCATAAAACAAACTGTTACAAGTCAACCTTTATGCAAGGTCATTTATAAACATCACAAAGAACAGAGGGCCCATATGTGAACCTTGAGGCACACCAGAAGGAATGACGAGAGGTGCCGACAAATGTCCCCGAATTGCAACCAACTGACTTCTATTCTCAAGATACGACTTGACGAAACGCAAAAGACTGCCATGCACCCTATACATTTCGAGTTTTTTAGAGTATTCCCTGATTAATTTTGTCGAAAGCTTTCGCAAAGTCTGTGTACACGGAGTCTACTTGTTGCTGCTTTGCAAAAGCACAGCATAAATAGTTTATATATTCTAATAGGTTACTAGTGGTCGATCTATTCTTGACAAATCCATGTTGTTTGTCGGATATAAACGGTTTGAAATGACAATAAAAGATATCATAGACTACTGACTCAAACAACTTACCGAAGCACGACAATATACTAATGGGTCGATAATTGTTACACTCTGTCTTGTCGCCGGAATTATGAATAGGTATTACGTGGGCTGTTTTCCAAAACGTAGGAAAAACACCAGTGGCAAGAGACTTTCTAAAAAGAATAGACAAATTAACACTTAACTCTCCTCCAAGTGATTTGACAAAGAATGCAAGAATACCGTCTGGGCCAGCGCCCTTTGCTGGATCAAGTCTTTTTATTTTTTGAGCACATCTTCGGTACATAGAGAGATATGTGACAGCGTGTGACTATGATTTAAATTGATGGTCGTTCTACAATTTGATGAAGGTGAAACAGTCTCGTATACAGAGTCAAAATAGAAAGAAAACAGATTACATATATCTTCAGGATTAGATGCTACATTCTGACCATATTTCGTTGAGGAAGGAATTGAGTTAGTCTTTCTTTTACCATTCACATACCTCCATAAGCTCATAACATTTGATTTAAGCGATTGTTCAATCGTGATTAAATAGCCACTGTAGCACTTACGCATAAGATGTTTGCTTGTACGACGCAGTAAACTAAAAGTATCATAATGCCCTAGGCATTACGATACTTTTAGTTTATCTTTTGAATTTAGAGTGATATTTATACTTTTCTTTCAATCATTTTTTTAGAGCTAAGCTAAACCAAACAGGGTATGAGTCCGAGTCGTCTCTTCTAAGAGGTGTGTGTGCGGTAATTATTTTATTTAATGTTATGTAAAAGATATTCAACCCCTCGTCAACATCGGACGTGTTCAAAATAGTGCACCAATCACATTCCCGTAATTCCATCGCAACACTGGGTGATATCACACTTATTAAAATTGAAACGTTTAGAGCTATTATTAGTTAAGGGTAATTGTACTCAGATTTAAAGTCTACTTTCAGTGGTGGGTGATGTTCATCAACCCGACTAAGTGGTTCAGCCTTCGAAACTTGCAAACAGTCCATTGTCGTCAGAACCAAGTCCAAAAACCGATTGTTTTTGTTAGGAATGCAATTATACTGCTGCAGATTGCATAAGTCGATCATTTCAGAAAGAAGTTGAGGTTTAAAATGATCACAAGGAGAACTCGGTCGCAGAACATTGTCACCATCCTGTAACGTCCATGCAAGATCAGGGGTATTAAAATCACCAATCAAGACAAAGTTGTTGTTGTCACCAGATTCCAAAATTACTTTTTGACAGATGTTGTAAAATGATTCCAACAATGCTAACGGTAAATCAGGTGGCAGATAGCATAAACAGACATTGACAATACTATCATTAAAGGTTATCTGTATCCATACGTCCTCAACCTCGCTCTCCCATGCAGTTTGACGGGTGAAATTTAATCTTTTATTTGCGGCAACGGCAACACCTCCGCCCTCCAACTTGGCTATCGACGTATTACAGCGATCTCTTCGAAATAAGCAATATCGAGAATCAACAACCTCAGAATCAAGAACATCATCATTCAGGTTCGTCTCCGTCAAGCAGATAAGATCGTAATCGTTGTTGAGAATATTCAGATACAGATCAGTTAATTTTGTCCTAACTCTATTCACATTTTGATAATACAGACTCATATTGAAACAAAGACTAAGTGCTAAATACTTAGATTAAAATAAATTAAATGACAAACAAAAACAACAACAACAAAAGCTACAATCTTTTCAATGATTTTTCGTCTCTTACAAGGATACTACTAGACTCATCATTCTTGCGTACAAAAATACAAAAATACTATACTATATTTGCGATACTATACTATATTTGCGTATTGCGTACTAAAATACCATACTATATAATTAAAACGCTAAAATATATTTTAAAAAAACATTAAATAGACATAATTTTTTTTTGGTACTACAATAAAAGAAAAATTAACTACAACAATTCATATACTTCCTTGTCCAAGAGACTAAATGCTATCATTCTGTATATTATTTTTAGATTTTTAATTACCTCCGTTAAAGAATACTCTATTTTGATAAGTTTTGTACGTTTCTGAACGAAAGTTCCGGTTTCTTTAATGTTAACGAACGCAGGGTTATTAAGTAGGTAAGTCTATGAGGTCTATGTTAATGTAGAAATGGTATTGTTAACACAGTTATCTTTTTCGCACTTAAAGTATTTAGCAACGATACACACAACTCACACAACGAAAGCGCGGCCGGGAATCGTCTGGCGGCTGACAGTCTGACATCTGTCTACGATGCGTATTGACATATTAAACGTCAGACAAGCGTCACTTTTTCATTTTTAATAACTTAAAGTATCACAATCTCGGACCAAGATCACAATCCTACTATAACGTTGCCATTTAAGAAATCAATGTTGGTTTTTAATTTATATAAAAACGGAGGTCTTTAAATTAATAATACGGTCATAAATATGTTGATAATAATGTACTCTTCAAGTACATTGGCGTCAAGTTAAAGGACTTTGGAATTTAGTACCTTGGTACTTGGGGCTTGCCCCATAGTAAAAAAATTATGTCCTTTATTTGTGCTATCATAATCATTAACATTACATTATTATAAAGTAAAGTCCCCGTTTTCCTGTCTGTGGCTGAGCTTTCTTCTTCTAAACCACGCAATGGATTTTTATGCGGTTTTAACCAACAGAAAGAGCGATAACGGTAAACCTTTTGAATCGAGTCGCCTGAATCGGGGGTGGGGTGGGAGTGGAGAAGGTAGGGGGAGGGGTGAGGAGTACTCCCCCACTTACCCCCCCTGCCGCCAACAAGTAGTTTTTAAGTTATGATAATTTTTGTATTTTGAGGTTATGTATCGTAGTAAAAAAAATTGAATCGAGTCGCCATAATTGGTGGGGGAAGGGGAGGAGAGGATTAAGGAGTGCCCCCCCACTTACCCCTCCTGCCACAGACAAGTAATTTTTAAGTTAAGTAAGTTTCTTAAAAATATGGAAATTTACAAAAATGTCATTTCTGGCGCTTCGCCGGCCGCTCCCGCGGCACGCTCGCTTCGCTCGCCCCCCGCTTCGGTTCTGTTACTATGGTACTGTATAACCTAAAAACGTGTAATTTTTCGTGATTATAGCCGAGTTTGACAAAACTTTCAAGTATTTTTTTTATATTTTAACGCAACGGCGGCAGCTAAAATGTTAATAAACCTTTATTTAAGAACCCCTTAGACCCCCCCACAGTGTTAGTTTCTTCAAATTCAGGCGACTCGATTCAAAAGTCAACCCGCGATAACTGATGATGGTTTTTGTTTATAATTTGAAGATATTTTGTACAAAGTGGTTGAAATATGGAAACATTTGGAAATTCGTGACGGGACAAGAGGTTTTCACGAGGGCGAAATTGCGTACGGGCGTAAAATATTTCGCCTTACATGGGCACGTGTCTGACAAACCGAGGTGGCGGTCGTGTAACAATTTATCAGATCGAATAAAAATACTTAGCATTATGAAATTATCAATGCGCAAGTTAACCGTTTAACATGCAGTATAATAAATATTCTTACCACATTTTGAACGTGTGATTGATTGAGATAAGGTTGATTATAAACAAAATAAATATTGAAACACACATACATTAAAGTTTTAAACACTGAAAAAAGACGACAACCGCAGGCGGGAATCGAACCACGCACCTTCCGTATATTTAAGCGTTAATAAAATGCTAAAATATAAAACATTAATACATACATTAATCACTACTTAATCCCCGAAGGGTTAGTTAGAGACTAGGAAATGAGGACAGCAAAAGCAGTCCTCTACCATAGCCCACTTTTCACCAAATAGCGACTGCACATGTGCTCAGCGTGACAGGTGGTGAGCCCATCGCCGCTTTAAGCTGTTGGATGTATCTGTAGTACTTAGTCCGTTAGTCACCTTTTACGACACCCAAGGGATAAGAATGGGTGGTAGTAATCTTTCACCGCTACGCTACTACGTTATTATATAAGATAACTGCTAGAATCCGCAAGAAACTTCAAGGGCTGGTCAGGTCAAGTTTTTTATAGATGACAAAAATTACAAAAAAGAAATTAGTGTTTTTTCGTAGGTAGTTATCGCCCAGCTGACGCGGACGGGTCAACAGACGGCCGTATGCTTTAAAATAAATTTAAATAAATTAGATAAGTACTCAAAGACTATCCAATTAAAATTCACAAAATTAATTATTTCATTAAAAATGAAAAAAACACGAAATCCATTTTTGTCATGTTGTAAACACTTGACCTGACCAGCCCTTGAAGTTTCTTGCGGTTTCTAGCAGTCACCTTATACATTGAATATATTGAAACATTTACCTAAGTATACCCTTAGAGGTCCAATGCTTCGGTGGCCTACCATGAGGTGGATCCTACGCCTGAATGTCTTAATTAAATAAAAGTTTTATGGTATGGTTTAAGTATAAGTTGTTAGGTAGCTGTAGGTGACATGCACACGCGGCGGGCAAACGCAGCGGGTGAAAGCGGCAGGCGTCCGCTTGAGTTCTCTTTCCTACATATACTAACGTTTATTGTCCCCAAATAGTAAGTCGGAGACTAAGCAATGAGGACCGCAAAAGAGGCGCACAGCTATAGTCCACGATTTTTTTTTATAGATTCAACATATAAGATTCAATATCATTTATTCAGGTTAGGCCACGTTTAGGGTACAGCACTTATGAATGTCATTCATGCCATCGGTTAGTAAGTCTAAGGGTGAGATTTATAGAGCGTGCTTACGTACGAGTAACTTTGACTTTACTTATGGCGAACTTGGCTCAGTGCATCCTAAGTACGAGCTTTGATTTTGAATTGATAGTCATAACTGTTTTGACAGAAAAAGGTCTTGTTTTGACAGAAAGATAACCAGTAAAATTTAAAAAGGCACGAAAACGCCGCCGTAGAGCTGGCATCAGGACGTCAAACCCCTAAAGGCTGTTGAGGTAGTGTGCTATTATTCACGTTCGGTTAATATCCTGAGTTTTTCGTAAGTCACCGATTTCGGTGACTTAACCCGTGCTAAGCCTATGCTGAGACAGCATCGAGACATTGATTATAAATTCCAATTTTGTCTTAGCTCGCTAGATAAGTCTGAGTAAAGTATAAGTACACTCTATAGATCTCAGCCTAACTATGGGGCGGGAGCCTTGTACTGAGAAGAACCGGAAAGAAACTCAGCAAGGGCATTTCTTTTCTCCCTTTCTTTTACAGCGTCAATTAGAATTGAAAAATGCCCTCCCTATCATAGAAGGGCACTTACCATTACAATAATAAAAACAAAACAATTACAAGGACATTAATAGTCTTAAGTATAATATAAGGAGGCAAACGAGCAGGCGGGTCACCTGATGGAGTGTAATCTCCGCCGCCCATGGACACCCGCAACATCAAAGGAATCGCAGATGCGTTGCCGGCCTTTAAGGAAGTAATAGGTTTTAGGAAGGAATAGAAATTGTAAGAGGGGGGGGAAAGGGCCTCCGGAACCCTCACTGGACGGACGAAACACAACAGCACCAAGTACTATTATTTCACGCCGGATATTAGTGAGACGGTGGTATTACGCAGCGTGGCGCTACCACTCAGAAAACTCCATGTTTTACTGAATAACAACGGGAAATGTGCTCAGCGTGCTTTATTGCTTATTGTACATACATACATACATATATTCACGACTATTATCCACGAAGGGTTAGTCAGAGACTAGGCAATGAGGACCGCAAAAGCAGTCCTCTGCCAAAGTCCACTTATCACCAAATAGCGACTCCACATCTGCTCAGCGTGACAGGTAGTGAGCCCATCGCCGCTCTATGCTGTTAGATGTAAGTGTAGTCTTTAGTCCGTTAGCCGCCTTTTACGACACTCAAGGGAAGAGAGGGGGTGGTAGTATTCTTTCACCGCTACGCGACACGGTTACAGAGAAGTAGGGGACTATTATGTTTTCACCACTCGTATTACTTCAATCAAGTTCACGCTCTTTTCTAATACACGCTAGCTAAACGCTCGTTTGTATCGTACCTTAAGACCTCACATTTAGACTTAAGCCCAGGCAAGTCTACTATCTTCATTATATCCAAGCTAATAGTAGTTTCTTACGGCGGTTATTACTCCGACCTTCGTACAAACGGTCCGAGTTAATTATCTCAGATCCTACGCGTCTCATCTGCATTTTTGTTACATTTACAAAGACTTTTACTTAAGGCGGGTGCCGTTAAGGTGCCGTGAATAGCCCTTGGAGGGCTTTAAATCTACTTGGGACGTTGTTCCTTGCGATTTAATTGAATGTTAGATTAACTTGGCTATTATTATCAAGGTTGATTAAGTATTTGGACCAAAGAGAAAAGACGGTAACAAAATATTAAGTTATTTTTTTTAAATTGTGTTTGCTCCACCCGCCTGTCATTTGATAGTCGGATAAACGCCTCTTTAGTATTTTAGTAAGACTATTTGGTAACTGACTCAGGAATCCCGCGTTCGATTTCCAGCCCGTCAAGCTAGTTATCAAAGTCACCAACAATATTCGGTCAGCATAACAACAAAAAGGGAGACCTTACAAAATGTCACCTACAGTTTAAAAAAATGCTAGGACCATAAATTTTTCCATTATTTCACAATATTGTAGTACAATATCTCTATTGTAAAAGTGTCATTCCACTATCTATCGCAACTATGCTATGTTATAGAAATATATCGGCCGTATGCTTATTTTTAGGGTTCCGTACCCAGGGATTATATATAAAACCCAATAGGGGTTTATAGTTTATATATTATTAAGGGACTAAGACTTCGTTGTCCGTCCGTCCGTCCGTCTGTCCGTCTGTCACCAGGCTGTATCTCATGAACCGTGATAGTAAGACAGCTGAAATTTTCACAGATGATGTATTTCTGTTGCCGCTATAACAACGGTATAACAAATACTAAAAAACAGAATAAAATAAATATTTAAGGGGGCTCCCATACAACAAACGTGCTCGATTTTGCTCGATATTGATAACTGCAACAGGTAGAATATTGAGATAAATTATTCACTTCAAAAATAAATATAAAATATCATACATACATACAAATAATCACGACTATTATCACCGAAGGGTTAGTCAGAGACTAGGCAATGAGGACAGCAAAAGCAATCCTCTACCTACCATAGACTTTTCACCAAACAGCGACTGCACATCGTCCTGCTCAGCGTGACAGGTGGTGAGCCCATCAACGCTCTGTGCTGTTGAAAGTATGTGCAGTCTTTAGTCCTTTAGTCGCCTTTTACGACACCCAAGGGAAGAGAGGGGTGGTAGTATTCTTTCACCGCTACGCGACGCGGTTAATAATATAAAATATCGCTTCAGAGTTTATAGCTTTTGAAGGACGCAAGCTGATTATATCCAGACAGATGATTGTTTTGCGTTCCCCCGGGCACGAATATCGTCTTCATACCATCGCACCGTCTGTTCCCCTTTTTGCGTCCCGTCGGGACGATCCGATCCATAAGAATTTAGTCCACCAATATAGACACAGTTTAAACAGAAAACCGTTAAAATTTTACTTCTTCGTATTTAATTGAAATTTCGTTTGGTGATCACTCAGTTAATATTTGGTGAAACGAGATCTGTGTTTGTGCACTGCCTTTGCGGCGCTCATTGACTAATTAAGAGGACACACTAAGTCAACGTGGCATTCAAAATTCTCATACAAAACACAGAAATACGAATTTTCGACATAATTTTTACATGTAAATATTGATTTTGAAGTACAACAGAGAATCTGCTAATTCATTCAATCCTATAAATTCTATATCGGCAAAAAACCTATAAAAACCTACAAAACGCGCCTATTTGCACCGCTTTGCTGTAATACCCGTCCAGGGGCCCAAGCCTCTTAATTTACGAATGGCATAATTGAATCACAATTGGATCGCATTGTAATTGTTTGACACATTTGGTATTCTCTTACTCATTTAAGAATACCAAATGTGTCAAACAATTACAATGCGATCCAATTGCGATTCAATTATGCCATTCGTAAATTAGCAGACTTGGGCCCAAGTACCGTCGTAGGTACGTCGAGACAGCGAGAGAGAAGCGCTCGAAAGGACTTGCCCTAACCATATTATCGAGTTTCAATAGAAGCCTATCTTGGGCTAGAATATTGGTGTGAGCGTAAACAATTTTTTTTTATAATATTCGTGATCGTGAGTGTATGTATGTGGCGCTACCATCAGGAGAAAATATACATCCTACTATATAATATAATATGTGATAGAGGTGTTACTTCTAACCTGTTAAGGCTAAGTACTACATCTAATTTCATCGACAAAAAAATAATTTGCACATTAAAAAAAAGTGATTTTCATTCACAAAATATTTAAGTAATGATTTTTTTTCTCACCAAAATAATCTCAAACATACGAAACAAAGTAATTTATTAGTTAGCCAGTGTCATTAGCTACCGTTTGCCATTTTTTCATGTTTCTCCGACGTATGAAACCTTTAATATCACATAAAGTAAAAATGGTCATAAATTATAGGGGGAGGGGGTTGGACCCCCCATCTTATTTTTTTTGTCGATGAATTTAGTTGTAGTACTTAGCCTTAACGGGTTAGAAGTACCACCCCTATCACATTTATAATCACACTAATGTTATAAAGGCGAATGTTTGTAAGTATGGATGGATTTTAGTCACTCTTTCACGTAATAACTACTGAATGAATTTGGATGAAATTCGGCAAACAGATCGTTTATAACCTGGATTAACACATAGAATACTTTTTATGCAGATATTCCCACGGGAACCGGAACCACGCGGGTAAAACCGCAAGCGGCCGCTAGTACATACATATTATCACGACTATTATCTGATTAACCAGTCAGAGACTAGGCAATGAGGACAGCAAAAGCAGTCCTCTACCATAGTCCACTTTTCACCAAATAACGACTGCACTGCACGTGAGCCCATCGCCGCTCTATGCTGCTGGATGTATGTGCACTCTTTAGTCCGTTAGTCGCCTTTTACGACGCCCAGGGAAGAGAGGGGGTGGTAGTACCTACTTATTTCACCGCTACGTGACACGGTTTAATATCAGGTGAAATAAAGGCCATTTATTTATAAAATCTATATTAAGAAAAATTAATTACTGAAATGTTTGTACGCGCATCACTTCAGAACCGATTTGGGTGATTCATTTTTGTTGTGTTCGTAATTGTCAGAATAAGGTAATAAATAAGTAATAAAAGAGTAAAATAATCTTTAAGATTTTTTTTAGAAGTTTGTCACGGGTGTTAACCGGACCGCTAGTAATATTTATAGGCAAACTAGCGACCGCTCGCGGTTTTACCCGCGTGGTTCCCGTTCCCGTGAGAATATCGGGATAAAAAGTATCCTATGTGTTAATCCAGGTTATAAACTATCTGTATGCCGAATTTTATACAAATCCATTCAGTAGTTTTTACGTGAAAGAGTAACAAACATCCATCCATACTTACAAACTTTCGCGTTTATAATACACTGGCCTGCAAAAATAAGTATCACACTTTTAAAATTTCATTTTTTTCTAAACTACATAAGTTAGAGATTTAAAATAAAAAACGTTTTAAAGCAATTTTCATCAGCTTTCTTTAGTAACATTTTTAAGTCTAATAAAAGATAAAACAATAATGATAGCCTTTTTAAATGTACAATTTAAAAGTGTGTTACTTATTTTTGCAGGCCAATGTATTAATAGGATGTTTACAACTCGGGTCGTCGACCCTCAAGCAAAGACCTTATATTTACTGTATTAACCAACGTCAATCTTGATTATGAAAATCTTAATTTGGCGATGTCGCACTGCATTTAACAGCTGTTTAAGTAAAATTTTATCAAAGTCAATATTCGCTTCGTTTAATAAGTTTACAAATTAGTATCTGCAGAGACACCCTCTAGGTAAATACTCGTTTTAAGGCGTCTTTTGGTAGATAGATAAATAATTACTTTTATTGTAACAGTTTGCATTGTACATGTGTTCAATTCAGCGTGATCAGAGGTGAGCCCATCGCCGCTCTATATGTTATGGCTTTAGTCTGTTAAAGGTCGCTTCACACATATCAGTGAAGTCACAGTTCCGACACAGTACCGGCACAGTGCCGAAATATTCTTTCATACATCCTCTATGAGCGCATCCCCACTTGTCAGTGTCAGTGACGAGTCTAGGGTTGCCACACGTACTCTAAAATAGAGTATTGTACTCTTTTTCATGTATGCGTACTCTATAATGTACGACACCAATAGAGTACGCTAAAATACTCTATTTACGAAAACTGATCGTTACTAGTTATGAGTACTTCAGAGTTCACTGAGAGAGTCTTCTCTCTTATGAATGTAAAGTGGAGAGACGAAAGGAATAGAGCTACCCTAAATTTAATAAAAAACGAGTTGATTAAATAAATTTAATCTAAATTATGATTGCAAAGAGGATGTAAATAGCTTCAAGAAAGACAAATATTTGTTCAATGTCGCAAAGAGCAACAAAAAATACGTTTTTAAAGACAAATAAATAAATACTCTTTTTTTATGCTACGTACTTTATTTTTGATCTAACAAAATGAAAAAATACTCTATTCGTCTTAAAAAAAGGTGGCAACCCTAGTGACGACACAGTGCTTTTAGTGCGTTCATAGAGAATGTATGAAAGAATATTTCGCACTGTGCCGGTTCTGTGACTTCACTGATATGTGTGAATAAAGCTTTAAACGCCTTTTTTTACGACACCCAAAGGAAGAAAGTTGTAAGTATTCTTTCAATATTCCGCCACCACACAACTCACATTTTAAAGTTGTATTAAACTTGTCTGTCCAACTTTCCATCTTAAGACATAAGATGGCCTTTTATAACAAACGTAAACTTAATTTCAAGTATCCGGCTTTAAGGTAGCCTGGTGGCACGGCACGTACAGCTGTCACAGCTGTACTAAACTAACTGTGACTTTCTCTGCACTTGTTTGAACAATAATTATTTTATCGTACTCGCCCGGAATTCGTGTGAAGTTCTTAATTTTATAATGACCCTTAATAGCAGGCGACTGTCAAAAGATCGCGAAGGTGCTGTAGAGTTTATAGTAGAGCCCAATTATTCGATAAAGAATGATTATAAACTAATTATTCAAAATTATTTGTGCAAATATCTTTTGGCACTCAGATTTTTACTGTTTTTTAAAAGAAAGACACATTGTTAGTCGTTTTCTTGTGAAGCCTCAATTCAATTTCTTTATTTGTATTAAATGTGGTACAGTACATAGTTAGACCTCGTGAGTGTGTATTCTGTTAAACACCGATAAACTAGCAACTTTACGACAATGACTGAAGTTTTGAAGTTCTGTCGTAACTAGTTTCGAGTCTCCAATGAGCTTTAATCATCGGGTTTTGATTTTGTCTTGAGTCTCTCTCAACATCGGATTTTTGTGTTTTCTTGAGTCTCTTTTAAGAAAAAATTAAAATTCGAGGCTATGAGGCTCATCGGTGACTCGAAACTAGTTAAGACAGAACTTCAGAGCCTCAGTCATGTCGTAAAGTTGCTAGTTTATCGGTGTTTAACAGAATATTAATTTTATTTGGAGAGTGTGTGAAGGAACTTCACGATCTTGATCCTCCAGCCCCATTCCACCATCGGTACACTAGACGCAGGCTTGCCTACCACCCCTACATAGTTGACATTCCACCTGTCCGTACCAAGCGGTTTTTAAATAAAAAATACACCAACATTTTGACATAATGAAACTTCAGAAAAAATAATACGATTTAAGCTTCGCGAAAAAAACATAGACTAAAAATAAACAGGAATGAATTGAAATGAAGAAAGTAGGATATACGCCGCATTTTCTGACGCCAACTCCCGTCCTATCGCGGCGTCTCGAACAGCTCAGCTATCACATCGAGAGGTTAGTTAATTAACGCCCCGGTTTAACTCGCGATGTCCTTAGAGCTTTCTCGGGCAGCAATACTGTCCAACTAATTTCGAGCTTATTCCCCGTTAACCCGCGATATTTTATCACAAGTTTCTTACTACCTTACCTATTACTTAGGTAACTATTTCTGGTACTCCGCTTTCGCGCTAACTCGTGAGGTGCTGTCCAACTGTCACAATAAAGGCTAATTAGTTAAAATTGTAGTACCAGGTCGCGACTTGGACTAACTTGCTATTTTCGGTATTCGTAAGTATTTCTATTTCAGTACTAGGCTAGTCTTTATTGGGTATGTATTTTTGGTATCTAACTCCAGTGCTAATTTAGTGCAGCGCCGCCACCGTGGCAAAGAAAATATACACTACCGTGAACGTGGTCTGTTGTTATTGCACCTTATGTCTTTTTAGTGTTACTTTTGGTTTCTTTTGGATATGGTAATATTTGTGGTACCTGATTTTATATGTTTTTTGTCATTCTACATTTGATTTCGTAAAAAATGATTCAATCCAGTTGTCAAAGTATCCATATCTTTTTTTAATAATTCATTTCAGTTAAAAAAGATGTCTTAATGTGTGGTAAAATATTTTGGATGATTAAAAAAAAAGTGATTTATTGAATAACAATATTTTTAATTTGAATCTGTCGTCGGTCATTGCTTTTAGTTAACTACGACATTTTCGGTGGCCAGCTCCCGGCCTAACTCGGTGCCGCGGACAGCTGTCACAATGAGAGCTATTTAATTAGCGACTCGCTGCCCGGCTGCGATTCGGACCGACTTGTGATTTCCGCGACGTTTGTGTGACGTAATGTTGGAACGACTTCGAAGACTCACAGTGGAATTTTGTGCAATTTAAAATAAATACGTGGGCAAAACAGAAAAACTATGGTTGGTTGTAAAGTACCTACATATGGTTGAGAGCATGTTCAACGACCTACTTAATACTCAACATTATATTATATTCCCAATATAGGTAATGTGTTACAACAATGTAGATACTTAAGGACTCTGTCAGGCACGGCATACACCGCTAATACTGCAAACTGCAATAATTAGAAAAGGAGGTAAAGCCGATTTGTACTGATATGTATTAGTTTAAGATTCGATATATATATTTTTTTTAATATTTTCTTTAGCTTGAGCAGGCGGGTCACCCGCAAAATTAGGTTAGGGGGGGGCCTCCGGAACTCTCACTGGCCGGACGAAACACAACAGCACGAAGTGCCATTATTTCACGGATTCCGGATATTCGTGAGAGGGTAGGGTCTCAAAAGTAAACCTACGGACGCGAGTAACTTTAACCCCCAAATTAAAATATTAAAATTCAGTTAAAATTCGACTAACTCGTTGTGTGTTTTGCCACTCGGACACCAAGACATGTAAACTTAGATTAAAATGTGTTCCACATCTCTTCAAGTTTTATATGTCAAAGCTGAGGAAATTGGTTTAGAAGCAAACTTGACAACAGCACATTCAGCGTGTATGCACAATGCGAGCGGGGCGGAACAAACATCACTCAAGTGAATACTGCGACCGGCTGCAGACGTCGGCGTCGCCCTCTTGGGCATAGTGGGGCACACTGAGGGTGGATTCGACCAAACTGGAATAAGACTTACTCTAAGATTAGTCTATACAAATTCGGCGTTAAATCTAGGTATAAGACCTTATTCCAGTTTGGTCGAATCCACCCTGAGACAGATAAACTATTCTTACTGGATTGTTAAACTAACAATTCAGCTTATAACTATGTTAGTAAATTACAACAACCGTGTCGCGTAGCGGTGAAAGAATACTACCACCCCCTATCTTCCCTTGGGTGTCGTAAAAGGCGACTAACGGACTAAATACTGCACATAGATCCAACAGCATAGAGCGGCGATAGGCTCATCACTCACCACCTGTCACGCTGAGCACAAGTACAGTCGCTAGTTGGTGTAAAGTGGACTATGGTAGAGGACTGCTATTGCTGTCCTCATTGCCTAGTCTCTGACTAACCCATAGGGGATAATAGTCGTGATTATATATATGTATGTATGTAAAATACAATAAAATATTAAATAACACAAAAAAAACTGAAAAAAATTACAAAAAAAAAATTTAATCTAATAGTAATAAAAGTAAATAGGTAGTAACTTTATTTAATACTTTAGTAATATAAGCTTTTTCTATTCCAACTAAAAAACTATTCTTATTTATTTACTAGCTTTTGACCACGGCTTCGCTCGCGTAAAATGTTCGCAGAAAGGAAGCCTGTATCGTCTCCAAGGTTCTCTTTCGATCTCTTTACTAAAATTAATCAAAATAGATTCTGCGGTTTAGGGGCGAAAGCGTAATTAATTTAATGAGGCAGTGACAGATTACAATCGTTACAATATGACTATTAGAACATACAAAGAATATACAATCGTAGTCAATAACGTCATCGTTAACTACGTAACGAGCACTATGCACACGGCATGAATTAAGTTTACAGCGCTGTGTTGCATGAAATAAGACAATTATTTAGTTAATAATAATAAAAAAGCTTTAATAAAAAAAATTAAATGAGTAACAAACAAACAAACAAACTCACTTGTTCATTTATAATATTAGTTAGGATTTTCCGTATTAACCTACCAGTTCCCGTGGGTTTTTACAATTACATTTCTGGTGGTCAGCTCCTGTGCTAATTTGGTGCCACAGTTGGAAAAACATACATACATAAACATAATAATCGGTTACCTCTAAATTCGAAATTTTTCTGTACGAATTGTTTTTGGCCGAAAACGTTCTGTAATTTTCTGTTTCCCATAATATTTATTTTACCGAAAACACAATTACTACTTAGTATATTTTTTTCAAAATCTTTATGTTTTGAAATCCCACCACTCAACGTTTGGCCGAAACTATTAATGCTAGATGATTCATTATCCAGAAACACGTTTTCAATATTATAAAAATACAACATTTCAAATGACAAATAATTGAAAAGAAATTCATCGAACATCTTGTAATCGTAGTAACGTTTCATCGAACGATGCATTGTGAGATGACGATGAAACTACTTACTGCGGTCAGTTCTTTATTAATAATACCTATTTTTTTTCACAAATTAGGTAACAAAAGGTAACAAAGGCCCGCGCGACCTGGTGTGTTATTCGGAAAAAAATACTTCTCAAAAAGAGATTTCTGTAGGTCAACACTATTATTTTTTTTACCTTACCTTAAGGAAATATGAAAAACCAAAAACTTAGGAACGACAATCTGGGTATGATAGATATTTTAGAGAAAAAGTAACTTCGAATTTTAGTACTTCTGATAAATTTATTGTAAGCAAAACATCTTCCAAAAAAAAAGTAGTTTTGATAATCGGCTAATATTTTTTTTGGAAAATGAAACTTATGTAGGTATGATAAGTTTATGGATTAACAAAATTATGTAAAAGCAATAATCTGGTAAGTATAAAAAACTTCGTCATACCGTTTTCGAACAAATAAAATTCTTACAGAAAAGTTTCGAATTTAAGATAGGTAACCATTATAATCACGACTATTATCCCCAAAGGGTTAGTCAGAGACTAGACAATGAGGACCATAAAAGCAGTCCTCTGCCATAGTCCACTTTTGACCAAATAGCGACTGCACAATATGTGCTCAGCGTGACAGATGGTGAGCCCATCGCCGCTCTATGCTGTTGGGTGTATGTGCAGTCTTTAGTCCGTTAGTCGCCATTTACGACACACAAGGGAAGAGAGGGTGTGCTAGTATTCATTTAATGAGACATTACGCGACACAGCTCACAGTTGAAGCTATTAAACAAGAAGAATAAAAACATGATATTTTAGAATTTTATTGAAACTTTGTCCAATCTCCAACTGTACCCCGACCTTTAATTCTACATGGCATCTATACCCCAACAAGGAGGACTTGTCCGCCCCAAAACAGCGTGCAGCTTGTAACTCATTTGAAATGCAAAAGCACCTAGCACAACCGAACCGGCAAGATTGGAGCCAATTGACTGGCCCAATTAATTTAAAAGCTGTTCTCCAATTGAATTATAGCCCGAAGGTTGATTCCAATTGAAATGTTGGTAGTATTTGGGTAGCAGAAACTCTGGCGTGCCAGGTACTATTGCCTATAATTTTAGTGGTTTCTAAACAGTTCCGGCACAGTGAAAAATATTCTTTCATACATTCTCTATGAATTTTGTCACAACGAATACGTCCGTGATTTGCCGATGGCGGCACTGACACTGAGAGCATTATCACTGACGAGTGGGGATGCGTTCTTAGAGAATGTATGAAAAACATTGTGCCGGTACTGTGTCGGAACTGTGGCTTCACTGATATGTGTGAAGCAACCTTCCTTCTTTCTTCTTCCTTCTTCTTAATCCTTTATTAGCTGGAGTGCATAGTTTCAAGAATTCAAGATATAAAGGTAAGCTTAGACAACATATTTCATAGATTCAAGACTATTAGCCCCAAAGGGTTAGTCAGAGACTAGGAAATGAAGACTGCAGAATCAGTCCACTGCCATAGTCTACGTTTCACCATATTACAACTGCACATGTGCTCAGCGTGAAAGGTGGTGAGCCCATTACTGAGAGCCCATCACTGCTCTACGCTGTTGGATGTATGTGCAGTCTTTATTCCGTTGTCGCCTTTTATGACACCCAATGGAAGAGAGAAGATGGTAGTACTATTATAGTGTAACAAAACGGCTAAGATATAAGCATATAACTAGAATCAATGAGAAATTATGTAAAATAAAATTCCAGTCTCGCTTACTGAATGCAAACGCGCTACGCCCAGCCCGAAACCTTAGATTAGGAAAGCTAAAATTTGGCACACAATTATCTCTTCATGGTGTAGACAAGAAATAACGACGTATTCAATTTCCTTTTACTCGTTCTAAATATAGAAGTTAGCAAGCCTAAGGTTAGCCTAAGGTTTATACAAAGTGTTTCTATGGGATACCAAAATGTTTGACCCTTCTTATGCCCGTTTTCATCAACAACTCCTGGGTGTTTGGTGATCCCTAAGCATTTTAAGGTCCGACAGTCTCCGAAGTAAAACTGTCCCCTTACTTGACAAAGGGATACCTCAAAAATTGAGTGTACAATTTTTTACATAAGTATATATATTTATAAATGCATACAATCACGACTATAATCCCCGAAGGGTTAGTCAGAGACTAGGCAATGAGGACAGCAAAAGCAGTCTTCTACCAGTTTGAGTTTTACCATACTCCACTTTTCACCAAATAGGGACTGCACATGTGCTCAGCGAGACTGGTGGTGAGCCCATCGCCGCTCTATGCTGTTGCATATATGACTGTGTAGTCTTTAGTCTATTGGTCGCCTTTTATGACACCTAAGGGAAGAGGGGGGTATCTTATCTTATCTTATCTTATCTGGTGGGGCCTGCAGAGGTCTCCCTCTCGCAGTAGCACGTCGACCCATTGGGATCTTTTGTGCCACCCCGTCCTATCACTCTGCCTCCTCAGTGAAGATAATTGCCATAAGCATGGCAATGTCCTTGAGGGTGAAGAGCCTAAAATCTTCTGGTTTGGGGTAGGCCGATCCCAGAAGATTCATTCTTTTCCTGGCAAAAGAGTCGCAGTCACACAGTAGGTGCTGCATAGACTCCGTTTCCCCTCCACATGCCCTGCACAGGTTGTCTGTTGCTAGTTGCATTTTGTGGAGCATTTGTTTAGTGGCATAGTGCCCAGTCAGGGCACCGGTGATTAATCGGGCCGGCCTTCTGCTACCTCCGCATATGATCTTGCTCCGTCCTAGGGCGCCTTCTCCTATAAAGGATTTTGAGTGTCTTATGCCGAGTAGCTCTTCCCATTCGGTTTTATGCCTGTTTTGGATATGGTCCATGAAGGCTTTGTTGATGGTACTCGATGCTAGTGCCACAAATGGCTCAGGGCCAATATATGGGGTCTCTGAGCCCTAGCAAGTGCATCGGGCAAGAGGGGGGTATAGTATAAGAACGTTAGCTTAAAATTTCAAGTGTTAGTATTTTTACGAAAATTTTTACAATCATACTAATATCATTGGTTTAATACCAAAGCGTCTATTTTTCCATTTCACATTGTCAATGGCAGGATTAATACGCTTCGTCGGACACCATCCAAAACCAGTAGGTATTTCAGGATCAACGTTCCGCAGACATGGCCAGCTATGTAAAAAAAAAAAAAAAAAAACGTTATCGGACCCATGGAGCTTTATAGTTACTAGGTATCAAAGTTTTGTAATTCATGGATTAATTATTATTATAGAAACTGCAGATTTTGGTAGAAATGTTCTGTGAAAGCGAATAAGAATGGGTACTGAACCGGAAAATCCACTACATTTAATGGACGCGCGCTCCACCGGAGGCATCACGCATACTTTGCCTACATTGCCATAGAGAAACTCCCGTTCCCCTGAATTCTAGCTGTAACTAAGACCTCCGCGAGAGGTCTTAGTTCTTGAGATTATTTGAATTATACGTTTTTTGTGCCAACATTGCCCTTTTAAATTATATAAAAGGCTCATAGTCGACTACAACATTCGCCTCAAAGATAGCAGCGCTCACTGCTCAGCTTCCGCTGTGAACTGCATGTGAACTATATTGCTGCAAATATCGATGCAACCGTATCGAAACATTGCTTTTCACGGCGCGCTTGCTGCTCACTCATCAATAGAAATGTCAGTTCCGTGTGTCACACACGGCTGGGAATGTTATGGAGCGTACTATATATTGGGTGACTTTAATTCCAGCAAATTCTCTCTACGGGAGGGAATTCTTCTTAGGATTCTGTGGTATGGATACCGGTCACCAGAGCAGACCAGATCAACAAGGTCATGTAGCACTTTTTCAGGGCCAAAACCAGATGGAAAGAGAGAGAAGTAATACCCAGTAAACCTTGGAGGAATCGCAACCAATGTGGCATTAACGTGGGGTATACTATACTACTAGATGCTGAATGTGAGCTTTATTACCAACGACAAAACGAGAATATGTTAGGAAAAATTGTAAATTGTATAAAATGACAAACAATTGTTTGACAACAGGGTTGCTTCGATGCCATACGTTTGTATCGTCGTGTTTTGTTAACTTTATTAAAAACTAATTAAAACTTGTGTTCAGTTAAAAAATTAAGAAAAAACAAAACAGATGATCCACCTGATGGAAAGTGGTTATCGCTGCACATGCATACCTGTAGCAACTGGAGAGCTGCCGATCTGTTAAGTACGTAACAGTAAGAGAACTAGAAGATTTTTAAAATTAAGCAATACTATTGGTAGAATTCTTCCAACACACTTTTTCTGTACATTTATTTAGGCGGAACAAGATGTTTCCTAACCTTTCCGACCGTGTGTGCTGTCAAGTAACTCGATAAAACAGGCAAATATGGGTGCGGATCTGTGCAACGAACACGCGACCGCCGAACGAGCGCTAACGCTACATTTGCGAGGACCAGCAACCGAAATATGAATCGTTGCATCACGAAACTTCTCATACGTATAATACATTTTCTTCTCTTTTCATAATTGCTTAACTCTCTTATTGATTACGTTTATGTTTACAAAAACTTGCTTGTATGATCTAAATGTAATGATCCGATCTGGTAAATCATCCAAAAAAATTTGGAAAATATTGTAAATATTGCAACTAGAATTGAAAAAAAGGTCTAAATTGAAGGAGTTGTTACGAAAAAACAAACTTGATTATCACGAGCAGGTACCAACTAGGTATTACTTATTTTATGCAAAATAGCTCTGCGGAACTTCTTGAACAAGTGAATGTCATAATATATATCATATTATAATCGCTAGGTTCATTAATCTATCAACACCGGGAGGTAGTTCGAAGAAGGATGGTCTAAGGAGGACTTATTTGAATTTTGAGGCGTAGGCTTTGTTGACACGCTATTATAGCTATACTTACGCCAAAAACTTTGTCATTTTTTTTCTATATTCTTGTAGATGCCAAACATCACAATCGGACGCTGTTTGAATCATCTTTCACAAAAATGTAAGAGACCATGACGACGATGATGATGTTAATGACGT
The DNA here is from genome assembly GCA_963921215.1 of Scoparia ambigualis. NCBI lineage: Eukaryota > Metazoa > Arthropoda > Insecta > Lepidoptera > Crambidae > Scoparia > Scoparia ambigualis. The sequence continues at coordinate 57,577,673 of OY992502.1, read as the reverse complement.
GGCGAACAAGCGCAAGTTGGTTTCACAAGTTTGCTACTAGATGTCGTGCTTCTATTCGATACAAATTCTAATTAACTTTAACTCCATAAAATAGTGAAAAAACTTATTCTCCGCACTCAGTCGCTTTTAAAATAAGAGAGTCGTTAGTACATGTTATACCTATCTATCAGCAGACATGCATTCGTCAAGCAAGCTATTAACAAAAATAAGCTTTCAGCTGATATACATTGGTTAAGCGAGCAACTCCACCTTTATAGACGTTAGCTCCCAAACAGCTATTACCCGTAGGTACGGTTTTTGCACGACGACAACTAAATCGATTAAAACCTGGAATTTTCTCATTGAACAGGTATTTGTTGATTGACAAAGCTAACGAGCTTTTCAGGAATGCCAACCTATGTGGAGCCTTGGGAAGAATGCTGAATTTTTAAAGCAAACTTTTTTAATACATAAAACCTACCTCTGTGTGAAGAAAATCACCGTCATCTATTATTACGAGTATTATAAAAAGACTCCTTACTTGTATAAAATAGTGACTTTTTTAATAATAGCAGCTATAAACAACAAATGAAACACATATATTAGTTGTCAAAACAGAACTCTTATGTGAAATGATAAAGTTTTAATATTAAATATTTGGTACACTTATTTTAAAGACAGACAAAATAAAAAGCAATTGTTTGGCGCCTGAATAATACAGAAGGCAATTTAGAACTGCTACACTCCCGTTGCAGATTGCTATAAGCGCAGTAGCAGGCGCTTCAAATTGCTTTTCCTTTTACTACGTCAGTAAATAGAATATCCATTGCACCTGGTTTTATTGTACTTTTGACATTCCTAATGGAAAATCCTTTTGAGTCTTTACTGCCATTTTGTGCATAAACTAAGTGAGCGATTGAGAACGAGTTCAAGCAAGCTTTTACTGTTCAATAAAAGTTTATTGGTAGATTGTTTCTTTCACTTGCAGAGTCGATAGATTTAAATTGTATTTGGAAGAGACAGATGAAAAATAAAAGAGAAGTTAGTTTCGAACTAATGATGACTATTTCTTATTTAGCTTCTTACATTGTGGAAGCTATGGAGTTAACCTTTTGAGCTACTTAAAATGATATGTTTTATAATAATAATAAAAAATACTAATGTTTGAGTTTTAAAAAACCCTACTACATAATACATATACGCGTGAGGACAGTAAAAGCAGTTCACTGCCACAGTCCACGTAATAACCAAATAACAACTGCACACATGCTCAGCGTAATAGGTGATGGGTGAATCAATCGCCGCTATATATATATAATGCTGTCTGATTTATGAGCACTCAAGAGAAGATATTGGTTCGTATTCTTTTGATAAAGAGACACCACCATTTATCCCTATTAAAAACAATCTATTTAAATAAAAGTCAATTGCCACGAATGTTTGAACGCACATCACTTCAGAACGGTTGCACATATTCGGCTAATTCATTTTTTTATGTTTGTAATGTCAGGACAAGGTTTGCGTGAACGACAACTTTTTCTTTGCGGGGGTCCACGCGGACGAAGAATATTAACGCGTATTGAATACAATTTGAAGGAAAACTAGTAGTAATAATATACTGCATTTATGTTTTAGATGTGATCATTTTCTCATAATTATTGTAATTATTAGAATAAAATAGGACCTAGGAGAATAATATAATGAATGACTTTTTTTTATCCACAACGGGTAAGCGCTTGGCCTTCATCTCTCCTGATGGTAAGTGACGATAAGGCCGAAGGTGGAAGCGCGCTTCACCCGGAATCCTCAACCACTGAGGAACTGGCTATCTTATCTCAAACTGTCGGAACACAACAATGCTATAAACATCGTAGTTATGGCGACAGACTTAGAAAAGATGGTAGAAGGTTGAAGATGGAAGCTAGCCAGGCGGACTTAACAGCCCTACCACCAACCAAACCGAGCACACAAAGATGTACCCCCCGCTGGGAATCGAACCCGGGACCTCTGGGACTAAAACTGGTGTCTTAGCCACTAGACCACAGAGGCGGTTCAAATGACTAATGAACCCAGTCTTGTAAGGATAATTTCGTATTTATTTCGCCCTTTACTATTATGTATTCTATGCTTTTACGCGTTAATATTATTATTAGTCGTCAATAAAAAATTAAGAAAGACTAGTAAAATATTTTTTTGATAAAGCTGCTATCGAATCTGATATGTACGAGACGTCTAGGGTGTTACCAGACCAATCGATCGATCGTCGATCGACGGCATCGATCAACATCGATCGATGTCGATCGACTGATCTGTTAGCTTTAATCGATCGACGGATACCGTTTGACTAACCAATCGATCGACGACGGTCGGTCGACGTTAATCGATAGGTGTGGTAGCTTTAATCGATCGACGGATACCGTTCGTCTAACCCATCGATCGACGTTGATTGATTAACCCCGGCTATATTCCATCAGTTTCTTCCAAAACGCATGCAGAAGAGGACTCGTTGTTCTTGGCCAGTACGATGTTGCTCGTACTATTATTACGGAGACGCAAACGCAAAAGAATCTGATTGCGGCCGTTTTTCAAAGCCAAAGATCGCTTATTTTATCCAAATGACATTTTAAGCAGCGGTTTTTTTTTGCGTAGCGATTGTCATGAATATCGAGGTTATTTTTTTAGTAGACAACAGAAAACTAGCTCCATTCAAAAATATCTTGGGGGAGGAAGGGACGGGGATGGAGGGGGTACGGTAATGGTAACTTGGTAGATTATTTGTTATTTTCCTAAAAATAACCTAACATAACCTCAAAATAAAAATATCCTAAAACTATGCATTTCTGCACTTTGGATCCCCCCTCCCCTCCCCTCCCGCCCCTCCGCCTCACTCTCCCCCTCCCCTGCCGCCCCCTCCCTCACCCACTCCTCCTCCCCTCCCCCTCACTCTCCCCCTCCCCTCCCGCCCTTCCCCCTCACGCCCCCCCCCCCCCCCCCCATCCCCCTCCTCCTTTCCCATTACGCCTTTTTCGGTGTTGCTTAATCTTAAATTTATAAAGAAGTGAAGCGGCCGGCGCGTCTAATCAAACAGCTCGATCTGACACCCAATCCATTCTACCGGTCGATTGTCGATCGACATCGATCTATTGGCCTGGTAGACACTGTCGATCGACGTCGACTAATCCATTCTACCATCGATCGATGCCGTCGATCGACGATCGATCGATTGGTCTGGTAACACCCTAACAAGACTAATCAGACTTCTAAAGGCTGCATCGTAATATTGATGTCACTAAACTGAGATGATAAACTTTGTGTGTGGCCCCCACTAGTAGCGAGAGCTGACAGCAAAAGTGGGCAGCAAGAGCGTCAGCAAGAGCGGCAGCGGCTATTCAGAATTGAGTGAAGTAGAACGATTCTAGTTAAACACCGACTAAACTTTTCGCATGAAACGAATTAACTCATATGACGAAACTCACTTTAAAAGCACTGTCTCTATAGAGTTTACCATAGAGTACCAAATACACGTCACTCGTATGCATGGACGTCTTAAACTCACACAGAAAGGTGTTATAAGAATTTTATGTACCTACATCATGGACCCTGTCGGGCACTGCAATTGGAAGAGGAGAGGAGGGCGATTTAATAAATTAAATTGCTTAAATTAGGTAAAGGTTTCTATATTTTTATCATTTACTTACTCTAGATTGTTATAATAACATTTATTTATTAAAATTTCCTTCAAACGGTTTTCAAATATCTTGTCATTTTCTTCATTAGATATTGTGGCAGGGAGATTGTTATAAATTTTAATAGCCATGTTGAAGGTGTGAGAAGAGCTTAATTTTAGGCGGGATGTTGGAATAACTAATTTATTTCTATTTCGCAAACAATATTTAGATGGTACATCTTTCCGTTGTTGAAAAAAATTACTGTATTTTCTTACAAATTTACAAATTTCTAGTATATATAAGCATGGCAAAGGAAGAATTTTATATTTTTGGAAGTAGGGTTTGCAACTATCAGTTTGTTTAATATTTGCTATAATACGGACAAGTTTTTTTTGTTAGGTAAATAGTATGGCCGCATCAGTACTGTTCCCCCATAGAAAACTCCGTAAATCAACCATGAATATGCATGTGCATAATATCAAGGACGATATCTTATTTGTCTATGATAATGTGTTACGAGAGCAGTCTTAATGTAGGTGGTCTTTTTTATTTCTCTTAAAGCATAGGCGGTGTTTGTTAATGATCACCTCGCTCCTCTCAATAAATTACTATAAAGCAAAGCTCGCAAGATAGGCAGAGAATCTGGTTATACGTATATCTGGTTAAACGAATGTAAGATTTTCATGCGCAAAAGTGATACCTCAAAAGCAATACTTAGCTCTAACAAAAGTGATTTATATAATATAATAAAATGACTAGCTTCATCGAACTTATTAAACAAACATCGAACATCGTTATACGTCATGTTGTTACTGTTATTTATCTATTTTATAACCCTAATTATATATTGTGAAATTCATAAATACAAACTAAATTTATTTTTTTATGTCAACTTAAACTACATTGCAATGTTATTTGGTGTGTATTACTTAACGGCAAAGGCAATTGTTTTTGTTTCTTTGTCTCATGGTTGTGTTTTTACTTACGCTTTTCTTAATTATTATCATAACAATTTTTGTTTTTATTACAAGGGTACTTTTAAAACAAAAACATGTATAGATCTCTGGTTTATGTATCTGTTACAACTTGCTTACATTAACACTTTTAATGTAAACGGAATGTCACTTAACTTAATTTATACACCTTTTACTGTTCGACTACCTAATTATTACTATTATATTACCTCATTAATACAGTATGTTTTTTCTTATAGATGCAACATTTCGATAAAAATGTATCGTTGTCTAATTGTAATGAAACATAATAAACTTCATGTAATAAAAAATGTGGTACAAAATTTATCTTATTTATCAATACATTATTTATCCTTTTTCTAAAATGATGACTGACAATATTTCCATTTATTATCAAAACGTGCGCGGCTTGCGGACAAAGTCACATGACTTTTTTCGTAATGTTCTTAATAGTGACTACGATGTAGTTTGCATTACTGAATCTTGGTTGAATGATTCTTTTTTCAATACAGAATATTTCGATTCCCGGTTCGAGGTATTTAGATGCGATCGCGATTCATTGGTGAGCGAGTGTATACGGGGTGGCGGCGTTATTATTGCCGTGCGGCGCGATTTAAGCCCAGCATTGCGGACGACCTGGTGCGCGCCTGCCCCAGCTGACGAGCTGTGGGTGAGCGTGCCCATGGGCGCTTGCACCTCCACCACTGCCCCCCAGTTGCGCTCACGCTGCAATAGAAATTATACTAAATATCTACATATAGCATGCACATATATACCCCACGGTAGCAGGCACGAATCATTGTTGACATCCTTCTATGACAGGGCGTGCGAAATCACACAAGCGCATCCAAATGATAAGTTTCTTGTATTAGGAGATTATAATGTTACGCATGCTAACTGGTATTATGACGATGACTCTCAAAGTATGAACATTCGCACATGTAGCGATAATCTCGCAATAATCACTGCCGATTTTTTAAGTATGTCGCTTTTACAACAATATAGTTCGGAATTCAACACTAACAATAGGCTACTAGACCTTGTTTTTTGTAGTGATTCATGCAGTGTAACCTCCTGTGAATATCCTTTGGTTCCGGAAGATGCTTATCATAAAGCGCTCGATATATACCTACCTGTTTGTATGCCTAGCCCTCCTAAAGATAATAAATATATTATAAAAAACTTTTTTCCAAGCTGATTTTGATGCAATACGCTCGGGACTTCGGTCAACTGATTGGAATAAAACTTTCTCAGCAATAGATGATGTTAACCGTATGACTGAATATTTCTATGACGTACTCAGCGATCTTATTGACAGGCATGTACCTACATGTAGACTCTCTGATAGTAGTAAATACCCTCCTTGGTATACTCGACCTCTTATAAAACTAACTAATGAGAAGCGAAAATTCCACAAAAAATGGAAGAAATACGGCAATAGTAGGGACTACCAAACTTTCTCAATTCTGAGATCTAGGCTACGTATGATGGAGAGTGACTGTCGCACCATGTACCATACGCTTTCTGAAGAAAAGACCAGGGCAAATCCACATTACTTTTGGGCATATGTAAAATCAAAAAACCAAGCTGGAGACATTCCACAAATAATGATTTATAATGGCAAAATACTCTCCAGTGGTGAAGAAATTTGTGAATCATTCAATGAACATTTACAGCCAGTGTTTCTAAACTCCACTCCCAATCAAAACAGCGCTCCTCATTGTGGTAACACTTATTTTAATGTCAATACTACTGTTGATATAAACTCAATCAACCTTGATGTAGAACTCATTCTTAAGGAACTAAAGAGCGTTAACATCCACAAAGGAGCGGGACCAGATAATGTACATCCTATCCTTATTTCACAATGTACCGGGGAGCTTTCGGAACCAATTTCTTATATCTTTCAGGTATCTATGAAAACCGGTGTTTTTCCCACAGTTTGGAAGAGAGCTCTTATTACGCCGATCCCTAAAAACAATCACAAAGATTTAATTACACAATACCGACCTATCTCTAAATTATGCGTAATAGGCAAAGTGTTTGAGAAAATTGTTACTACTCAGTTGTCCGACTCTGTTCGAAATCATATCACTGAAAACCAGCATGGTTTTATTAAGTATCGCGGGGTTGATAGTAATATGTTGGTGTTTACGGACTTTTTGTTGATCAGGGCTACCAGGTAGATGTCGTGTACACTGATTTCTCTGAGGCATTCGACAAAATAAATCACGACCTTCTAATTAAGAAACTTCTGAATATCGGTGTGCATGGCTGTCTCCTTAGATGGATCGATTCTTATATCCGTAATCGCAGTCAGGCAGTTCGTCTCAAGGGTTACATGTCTAACTATTTAAGGGTTTATTCTGGCGTGCCTCAAGGATCCCATCTCGGGCCACTGCTATTTTCATTATATATAAACGACATAGGTGATACCCTTAATAACACCAGTCATCTGCTACATGCAGATGATACCAAACTATTTAGAATGGTGACTAACCTTGACGATTGCCGAAAACTGCAAACAGATATTAATGCCTGATCAGCTTACTGCAATCATAATCAACTGTTCCTTAATGTTGACAAGTGCCAAATCATAACATACATTCGTAAAACAACACCTATATTATATGGATACACCCTTGATAATAATAATTTAAGACGAGTCAAACACGTTCGAGATTTAGGAATAATATTGGATGATCAACTGTCTTTTAATCTTCACATTGACTCGATAATTAAACGAGTATTTAAGAGTTTGGGGTTCATAAATAGAATCACTAAGCCTTTTAAGAGAGTAGTTACGCTAAGAGTTCTATATTTCTCATTCGTCAGGTCTATTCTCGACTTTGGATGTGTTATTTGGAGTCCCTATTACCAGATTCACGTCGATAGAATAGAAAAAGTACAAAGAAAATTTATAAAGATTTTGAATTTTCGGCGTGATCACATAAGTGAATCCTATGACAACTCTTTAGAATGCGATAAACTTCTCAGTTTACATAACAGACGAAAATATTTCGACTTAGTCTTTCTCCACAAAATTCTCAACAACCATATTGACAGTCCTACACTGCTGTCTAAAATTAACTTTATTAATAAAGCTCGCTTGCCCACTCGCCCCAATCGTATATTAAACTGTTTTGTACCACCCCGTCTTCGAAAGAATTACAGTCGTCATTGTTTCATACATCGATGTATTTGCATGTATAAGAAAGAATTTAGTGACCTCGATCTTTTTAGCATTTCTGTAAACTCTTTTAAAAAAAAATAGTACTCCAGAGATTAAGTAAGATCTACTATCAATCAATCTCATATAATTTTTGAGTGGTAATTTGAGTTGTAAATGTTTATCAACACTATACATCTAAGCTATACATGTATGTTATTAATTAGAAACTTAATACCCCCCATAGCTTTTATATGTAATATAATTGTTAAACCTTTTCGGCACTCCTTGTCTTTTAATATGTTCAATATATACTGTAACATATTTTTTGTTGAATGACTGTATGTGTCAAAATAAATAGATATAAAAAGATAGTTTATATCTAGTGTGTATTGCGAATTTCATAATAGATAAAAACATGGAACAGAGAGTTTGTCTTAAATTTTGCGTCGCGAATGGAATTTCGTGTTCGAAGTCACTGGTAATGTTACAAAAGGCTTACGGTGAATCGACTTTATCAAAAACACGTGCTTATGAGTGGTTCAAAGCGTTGAAAAGCGGTCGATCAACGTCTTCAACTGAAGTTAACATCGCAAAAGTGAAGGAAATTGTGACTGAAAATCCTCATTCAAGTTTGAGAGAGATAGCCGCTGGACTTTGTGTGTCTCACGAGACGATCCGTACCATTTTAAATAATCACTTGGATATGAAACATGTTGCCGCTCGGCTAGTACCAAAATACCTGAATTTTCTCCAAAAACTCAATCGCATAAGAGGTGCTGAGGACATGCTAGAACGAGTCAATTCCGTCCCAACATTCATGCAACGCATTGATACTGGTGACGAGACGTGGGTTTACGAGTTTGACATGCAAACTAGTCAACAAGCTTCGGAGTGGCGCCTTCCGACTGAACCGAAACCGAAAAAACCACGCCAAAGTCGATCAAAAGTCAAAGTCATGTTGACTGTTTTCTTTGACTATAGCGGTGTTGTGCACTCGGAATTCTTGCCGGAAGGTCAAACGGTAAATAAAGAATATTATAAGAACGTTATGCAGCGTATAAGAGAGCAAATTTGACCGAAAAGGCATAATTTGTGATTTTGCACCACGATAATGTATGTGCCTTCGCACAAAGCCGTCATTGTGAACAAATTTTTGACCAAAAACTCAACAAATACCATCGAGCAACCACCAGATATGGTTCTAGCCGACTTCTTTCTTTTTTCTAAACTCAAATTACCACTTTGTGGCACCCGTTTTCATTCGGTAGAAGACATAAAGGAGAATTCGCGGCGAGAACTAAACTCAATTCTGGAAAAACGTTTAAAAAATGTTTTGATGATTGGATTATTCGTTGGCGTAAGTGTATCGTTTCTGAAGGAGCATATTTTTAAGGCGATAAAATTGGATGAATAACTAACATTTTGTGTATTATTGATCTTTTCCCGGTACTTTCTTGACGACTTGTTAGATGACTTTCCCGAACTCATTATTTCTTCGTAGTAAATTTTCCGTTCGCATATTTCCCCGATCGGTTAAATCCATATATAGAATAATTTATTTTTCGTTGTTTTTTCGATTCGCATATTTTCTTAAACTTAATTTAGACTTTTCGTATACTTTTCACTTTGCTTTATTTTGTGATAGTTATAGAATTGCTACTAGATTGTCTAGTACCTACCTACACTTACAAGCTAGGTACACTCTACAGCAGAAACTTGACACTAACTTAAGCAAAGATACCCTTAAGGAGATCCTAACTATAAAGAAAGAAAGAATGTATTTCATTGGATTTGCCACAAAGTATTTATCAATAGTAGGTACTTATACACAGAGGTAGTAATTATTAAGGTAGAGGTAACAAAAGATAAGATAGTTGTTGTTAAATGTACTTACATTAATGTATGTAGGTATACATCAGTTGTATTATAAATACAGGGAAAATGCAAAAACGTAATGCACGTGTGACACATCGGCGTTGGTAACGGGACATTTTTTGTATCATCCACTGGCGGCCGCAATAAACATGCACCGAAAAGCAGAACATTGCATACATAACCCATTATTATTTATGTGTTATCTATCACTTTAATGTAGCAAATTAATTTTTGATTATATTAGTATAAATCTGTGATTTAAAGTGGGTTTAGTCGAACTACACGAAAGTAACAACCTTTACGTACTTGCGTAGATAATATACATCATACTGACGCAAACTACAAAATAGTCAACCACTAATATAATGATATGCTCATAATATAATACCTATATGTCACCGTAATGAAGTGTGTGTACTCCCTATAAACATTAACATTCTATAAAATTTCCCTTGGATGCATTTATAAAATGGGATTATCACACGCAACATCATTATTTGTTATCGATGCGGCATTGCGAAAGCTTATCTCTACACAGGATAAGAATATCCGGGGCGCAAGTCGAGTATCTAGTCAAAGCTTTAAGACCTCAGCTTGGATTGGCCGTATCGTGAGGGAGGGAAACATTCTAAAAATTATGCTTAATAAAATATTAAAGAAGTTTATTTATGAAAATATTTTTACAACTTCATAATATTATTGGCTTAAAATATTGAAACAGTAATTTAAACGCATTATTTTAAGTGTTACGGTTAATTTGCCTTTAACTGTAGAGATACCTCAAGCCTCATTCCAGACTTGGATCTTTCATCAGTGGCTCTTAATTCGTCGAGGGACTTACTTGTTTTGTGTGTCAGACAAGTGAGAGACAAACTATTGGATTGGATTTTTTCAAAATTAAAGTAAGTGCTGTAGAACAAAATTTTAGCAAGAAAAATCTTTATTTATTTTATTAATAAATATTAACTAATAATTAAACGTTATCTCAGATAACTTATTAGGCCAGCTGTCAGCACATTTTTTGTGTATTTATAGTTACAGAAAAATATTTACAATATTTTTTCGGCTTGATAATAATAACAATAAATAATTGTCCAAAAATTACTTCAGCCTGTCCTAATTTCTTTTTGTATTTCATAACTGTTACGTAACAATACACCGAGATTTTTCATTGGTTTTGGAGCCGAAAACGTTATTATACAAAAAAGTGTTGTACCTTTTAAGATTTAAGAAATAATAATCGCTTTGGGAGCAAACACAAAAAAGTTGTAAAAGTGATTTTTTGTCGAAAACACGTAGTAACGTTCTCCTTATCTACTCGTAACCGTGACCCCTATGAACTTTCCCGGCCGGCCGCCTGCGCCGACGCACGGTGTTTTATAAACCCGATTTTGTCTCATGCCCTTTTTATTGTTAAATCGTTAGTTTATATAATTCTAAGCACTACATTGAAAATCCGGCATAGATACAATCTTTAGTTTCCACAAAAAAAATGGAAAGTTTCCCTATATCCGGATCCAGAAAATCACAAAAATATTAATATACAATAAAATTAACGATTATTAAAAAATTTGATTAAACGTATTGTTTACATTCAAAAAAACAAACATTCTGTCCATTTTTGAAATATGTAATGTTATCAGATTATGAAATAATCATGGTTTTTTCGTATTTCATTTATATTTATTATTTCAAGTTTATTGCCATATTAGAGCGAGATATTTATACAGAATATTCTTCATACGTTATTCTATCAATATTATGAAAACCACTATCTAATTCCGCGTTATTCAAAATATATTGGTGTTTTTATATTTTGGTTAGGGTTGTCACCTCCGAATATCCGGACTTATATTTATTTTTATCGGTGGGTAAAATGCATGTAAGTTAATGCTTTGTGGTTACGACCTCCTTGGTCGAGTGGTTTGTACGCTGGTTTTCATGGTGTCGCCATCTCTGAGGTCCCGGGTTCGAACCCCGGTCGGGTCAATTTAGAAATTATTGTTTTCTAAATTGTCTCGGGTCTGGGTGTTTTCTATGTATTTTAAGTATGTTTATCCGTTGTCTAGTAACCATTTAACGAGTTTCTTCGAAGCTTCTCTTGGGCTAATAGGTAGATAATTGGTGTGATTGTAGGAAAGATTTATTTATTTATTTATTATTATTCGCTTTCATTCGGAATAACCAAATTTTCGTCATCTGCATAAAATGAGGTACTGTCTACACTTACATCCACGGTTTCAGTAGACTAACTGCTAATGCCGGCAACTGATTTTTTTTGTTTTCGTTTTCTTTTTATGATGTATAGTCGGAAATGACCGGGTCTGACGATTCAAAATCGGATATTGTGGCTTCACGACAGATTTTCCGAGTATGATGTTCTCTATGAAATCGCTAGAATTTGTTTCGTGATTCTGCTGCCTGTTCTGATAACATTCCGACGGGTAGTAATGACGAGTCTATAATTTTAGCACCATGAACTAAAATCTTATGTAGTGTGACTGTCATGGGATGCCAAGCATATTTTTCTATGTATTTATACGCCAAGTTTTTACAGTATGCTGCAAATTTTTCAGTATCAATCGGTAAATTACTGGACAATACTGTTGAAATTATGTATAAGTGGTCCAAAAGCCACTTGTCAAGATTTAAAATTTCAGCAAGTATTCCGCGATGTTGATCTGAAAACGCGATCCTGGCCGTGTTTCCGTCGTTTGTAGTGCCTGAAGTAGGACGCACTACATCCACTAAGAGACCCACTTTTTCCCTTATTTCGGATTGAATTTTTTTTAATAAATTAATAGAAGACAAATGTTATGCGTAACTCTTAACGAAATTCTTTAAATAATAATTTTATTTATGTTTAAAGAAAATAATTTATGATTTAGTTTGGTGACAGCCCTAAGTCTAATGAAATCCGGATATTATCGAGATATAACAAAAAAATTTAATAACTTTTTAATAATGCGGAATTAGATAGTGGTTTTCATGATATTGATAGAATAACGTATAAAGAATATACTGTATAAATATCTCGCTCTAATATGGCATTATACTTGAAGTAATAAATATAAATGAAATACGAAAAAACCATTATTATTTCATAATCTGTTAAAATTACATATTCCAAAAATGGACAGAATGTTTGTTTTTTGGAATGTAAACAATACGTTAAATATTTTTTTTGAATAATCGTTCATTTTATTTTATACTAATATTTTTGTGATTTTTTTCGAACGCGGGATTATAGGGAATCTTTCCAATTTTTTTTGTCGAAACTAAAGGTCGTATTGATGCCGGGTTTTCACTGTAGTGCTGAGAATGATATAAACTAACGATTTTAACAATAAAAAGGGCATGAGACAAAATCGGGGTTTCTAAAACATTGTGCGACTTTGATTTTTTATGCTTATATTTTTAGTTTTACAAGCTAAATAGCTTCTACTGATGATAAACATAAACAAGGATTTGGCTCCAAAACCAATGAAAAATCTCGGTGTATGAAGTACTAGCGACTCGCCCGCGACCACATAACAGCCTGTATATATCCCGTGACGAAATTCCAAAAAAAAATATTTAAGGCGTGTCCTTTCGAGCGCTTCTCTCTTGCTCTCTCGACGGTACGACGGACGGTACGGGACGGGTATAACAGCGAAGCAGCGCAAATAGGCGCGTTTTATAGGTTTTTTTGCCTATATAAACTTTATAGGATTTAATGAATTAGCAGGTTCTCTGTAGTACTTCAAAATAAATATTTACATGTAAAAATTATGTCTAAAATTTTTAAAAAAATTAAGAAATCATCCGTTTTAGTCTTTTATTTGGCCTGTTTTCGGGATTTTTTATAATCGAGTAAAGTACATCTAATCGCGTAACAAATTAGCACATTCTTTAAGCAATATCCTATAATGTATTATCTATTTTTTATAAGAGCGTAATTTAATAGTAAATACATAAACCATTTGATATAGCAAAACAGTTTTGCCCGCATTTACCGGTGACTCGCCTTAACACAAACCTAGTCCTGACAACTTTTGTGAACACAACAAAAAAAGAATAAGCCAAACAGGTGCAGCCGTTCTAAAGTGTGAGTTTACAAACATTTCGGAAATTGACTTTTAATAATACCTATACAACCTTATTTTTTCTTTATACAAAAACATTTAAGGGTGAGTTCCACACATGAAACTGAACAACTTTCCCCAGGAAACCTATGTGCAAAAATAAAAATTTCGACCTCCCATACAAAACTGTCCGTTTAGCTGACAACAATAGTATGGGAGATCGAAATTTTTTGTCATTTTTGCACATAGGTTTCCTGGAAAAAGTTGTAAAGTTTCATGGGGTTAGGGTGGAAAAAATAGGGTTGTACAAGAAGGCTTCTGAGATTGGGCTTACTTCAATTCAAACTTTTTTAAATGTACATTAGAATGTTAAAAATTAAATTAATAGATCATATCATATTTAAAATGATTTTTTACAAAAATCTACTCCCGTTTAGTTTTTCTCTCTTCCTATGATACCACGGATACGGACCACGGATATAAAGTAAAGACACAGTATACCCTGGTAAAGAGTTCGAATGCCGAAATGATAATACGTGGGGCGCACTAAAAGTTTCCGGAATGAATAAGAAAAAAATACTATTAAAGGTCAAAAATGAAATGCTTTGGTTTGGGATCGTAGCAATAAATCCATGTTTCGTCACCTGTTACTATGTCCCACACCAAATTTGACGCACCTTCGTTGAATCTGGTAAGCATGGCACTGCGTCCGTTTTTTGAACCTTGGTCAAATTGTGTGGGATCCACCGCGAGCACAGCTTTCTCACACCAAAATATTTGTGTAGGTTTGGTTGTATTTGACTCATGCCTATGTCTAAGGATGCGCGAATCTTATGGTAGGTCACATGTCTGTCTGTTTCAATCATACGGCGCACAGCATCGATGTTTTTGTTGTTCACAGCGGTGGACGGGCGACCATCGAGAGATTCGTCACTGAGATTGACACGACCGCGCTTGAATTCTGCAAACCAGCCATAAATAGTCGTCTTGCATGGTGCTTCATAGCCAAAAGCAGATGGAAGCCGAGCGATTCTCTGTTGAGCTGTCAAATGACACTTAAAATCGTAGAAAATCATACTACGAAAATTTCCCGAGTTAAATCCATGTTAATGTAGACACGCAATTTTTAAAATGGCGCCACAGTGTAAAAGCAATTGACAGTCAGATGAAACAAACTGAATTCTACAGCTAAAGAGTTTAATTTTCAAATGGTGTAATTACTTTTTAATTAATGTTTATGTAAGTGGCCAGTTTCGGAAACTTTTAGCGTGACCTATGTAATAATAAATTCGGATATTTCTATGCATAGCCCGAGTTTGTGATCGCTCACTGATCATAAAGATCACCAACCCGCATTTGGCAAGCGTGGTGATTCAGCCATTACCCATCAACTGTAGTGATGACTTTATTTCAATGATACAGGCTTTAACCCTGCAGTGGGACAGTACTCAGGCTGCACTTATTTTACTTTACTTTACTTGACTTTATGTAAATATCAAATGCTATTTAAATAAAGTCAATATGATTAGATTCATAAAAAGTGTTCTTTCGAATCGATTCTACTATAATCCTACTAATATTATAAACGCAAAGTTTGTAAGTATGGATGGATGTCTGTTACTCTTTCACGTAAAAACTACTAAATGGATATAGATGAAATTAGGCATACAGCGAGTTTATAACCTGGATTAACACATAGGATACTTTTTTTCCCGATATTTACGGGAACGGGAACCACGCGGGTGAAACCGCGAGCGGCCGCTAGTTTGTAAATATATTTATATATGGATAAAATGTTTACTTGAAAAAAAAAAGTGGACCGGCAATCCGATGGTTTGAATCCCATTCGAGCTTCCTGAGACTGGTTGATTTTTTTCTAGTTAACATTTTATCTTATATCTATATAGCATTGTGAATCCAATATTTCAATAATAAAGATATATTTATTTAGCTTAATAAATTTAGCAAAGTCTTTTTCATTTCAGATGATGAACCAAAAGATAGTAGGCTTTGTGTTATCTTTTTTATTATCACTGAACGATGCGTCCAGAATTCTGGTGGTTTTCCCTGTGTGTGCCAAGAGTCATAGCATATTGGGCAAGGGCGTGGTCCTCCGCTTGTTAGAGGCTGGTCATGAGGTAAGAAACTTTCAAATCATATCTATATCTTCTAGGTCTTCTATTCCTTCCATAGCATAGCCTTCCATAGGTATCTAACACTAAAAATAAAAATAAAATCAATATCGTTTATTCATTTTTGATTACAATAAGACCGGGCGGGAGACCTTGCACTGAGCCGGCAAGTAACTCAGCAAGGGCATATCGCTCATGCGTGGCTGACTATTTTTCTTTAACCCCTTTTTTAAAGAACCCCATACTGTACTTCTTTGGGAATATCTCGGAGATGGAGCTCATTCCACAATCTGAAGTACGCCAGAGGTAGCTTCTCTGAAACATTACAGTACGCGACTATTTCGGTTTCAAGGTTCAACCTGTGTACTGTACGGTAGTCGATACAGTTGAGTAGTCCCGGGCTCAAATCCCATGAATCCCGAGAAATGATAAACTGATAACTAACATGAAACAGATGAATATTTAAATAAAACTATAAAATAACTATGAAACAATGAAGATGTTATGAGTACTCGTCACTAAATTGAGATTACGAACTAAAATTTGTATTATGGAAAAGTGCCCCTGAATGAATCCAAAGGTCAATTTAATAAAAGCTGATGAGACAATGTACGCGCTTGCTGCGTATGATAGTAGTTACATACGAGTCGAATTGAATAAGGACTACGTCGATCAATTAATTGTATTCTTAGGTACCTTGAAATATAATTCTTGCTCATATATTGCACTCGACTGTACTTCAGCTATACTAGAATTACTAAATCCAAAGTCGATATATAATATTTAATAGAATGTTTTTAAACTAACTAATCACAATTTTTTGTACAATCTCTAATGGCACTGGTTTTTTGTGTTTCTTAAGAAAGATTAACGAAAACCACTAACAGTGGTTTCTTTCTCTCAACAAAACAGTCAATACTCGAGTGACATTACATCTATGCACCAGAATTGTGTGTGAAATAATTTGTTTATAAATAAACATGTCTCATCATATTTGAATTTGGATCTAGTAGGTATAGAATGTTGGTGGATTTTCATTACACTTTTTCATAATCGTTCAAACTTACACCGGCAAAGATAAATATATACCTACTCTAAGAACTCGTGGACCTCTGGGTCTGTCACCAATAATACAGACAAGAATAATACTTAAAGTAATGTTTCGCAGGTAGAGAAATAGTGTTCCTACATTTTGTGGCCTATAGTAGCTTTCAGTCATAGACATAAATTTGAACTAGCGAAATTAAATTACAATTGTAAGAACGAACTGCGCAGCCGGCCACAACAAGCCATAAATAAAATTTTGCAGTTACGTCTACACGAAGAATTTGAGCAAATTCCTTGCCCACACCTTTTGCGCAAGTTAAGATTTGTACATACAAAATTGTAAGGTTATTTATTATGATTTTTGATTTTGTAAGAAAGGAAACTTATTAAACATACCTACGTGTAATCGTAAGAAATAAACATACCCAGCAATTATTCAAAATAATTTTAAGGTCTGTCTGTCGAAAGTTTCCGATCTATATTAAAAAATGTAATCTTCCTGGGCTTAGTGCTTTAATAAATATTCATCTAATGAATGTAACCAAATGTGTGGAAATACAATATTTTTCTTTACAGGTGGTTCATGTTACCTGTCATCCTGATAGTAAACGGATCGCAAACTTAACAGAAATAGACATCTCACACATCGAAGATAAAATGAGGAAAGAAAACGATAATTGTAAGTTTCAATATCATTTTATAAACTGTTTTAATTTCGTAGGGCTGAAACTGCGTTAAGCGGATTCCGCAGCTGCAGCAGCAACGCAACGAGTCGGTAGCTCGTTTTTAACAAAGAAGCGAAAGTAGCAAATGCGAACCAAGCTCAACGCTGCAAACTGGACGAGACAGCGAGTGGCGGGCAGTGCGGTGGCGATGACAACCACAGAATAGACAAAAACCTCTCTCTTCTGTTCTGTGGTGGCAACAAAGAAGTCGGGGTGGACGACGCGATTGTTCACCGAACCATACGCTACCGACCAGATCGCTCGTTTTTCAAGGCGGTTGTGAAGTGACGTGACCAATTGACGATACTGCGACCATAACCTTTCTAATAGTAGTTCTTATATTCGTCATAAGTTATTATGAGAGACGAGTAGAGTACGTTCTGTGAATTCTTCGCCTTCCAACTGTTCTATTCAACATACTCTCGCCCCATACCCTTTAAATATCGATATAAAGCATAGATGGGCAACAACCGGCCCGCGGGCTGGATCATATCTTATAGCGGGCCGGATTTTGAAAAACCCAATTAAAAAAATATTACAATAAGTACTTCACGGGAGTGACAGTTAGGCGGCAAACATCAAATCCTTTGATGTTTGCCGCCTCACTCTTTGATAATCGCCGCTACTCGGCGGCACTAGTTTATTCCAGATTATTTCTTCATTTTGCCTATTTAAGCAGGTGGATGGCCAAAACGTTGTTCAGTTCTATTTGAGCTACCGAGGTGATAACTTGGACAAGCGATATCCTAGCGAACTGCTCGAGCCGTCAACTTGCTTTGTGACTTTGTGTGCAACTTGAGTGGTTACGAACTATAGTTTGTTATTAAGTTTATTGAACGAAAAGTAAACAAAAATGATGTCTGGTGGAAAGAAACGAAAAGTAGATACAGAGGGTCGCCAGTTTCAAGAAAAATGGACTAAAGAATTCTTTTTTATCTTGCGCAATGGTAAGCCTATTTGTTTGCTGTGTAATGAATCTATTTTAGTAATGAAAGAATTCAATATAAAGAGGCATTACTCAACTAAGCATGCTACGCTGCACTCACTGACAGGACAATTAAGAACAGTCAAAATCCGAAAGCTTACCGCAAATTTGGAAAAACAGCAACAAATGTTTCTTAAACAAAGAACACAACTTGATAATGTTGTGAAAGCTAGTTATATAGTTATCTCAAAATTGGCAAAGGCATTAAAACCATTTGCCGAAGGAGAATTTACCAAGAAGTGTATGTTACCGAGCGTTCCCACGGCGTGCCATTTGGCGCGCCCAACCGCGCCAACAGGCCGTGGGAATCAACGCATCCGATGAAGCCTGCCTGCCGCGGCGTGCCGTCGCCTGTGCGATCCATTCATATGGGCGCGCAATTAAGCGTTCCCACGGCGCGGCGCGGAGTGGCGCGGCGCGGATTGTCTTAAGACACGAATTCGGAACGCTCCATTAGAAGTTTGCAGTATTTTGTGTACTGAAAAGAAAAATATATTTGAAAAAAAATTGTTTGTCAAGACGAACTGTTGTTCAACGTATAGAAATGATGGCTAATGATATAAAAATAACATTGACTGACCGTATGGCTGGTTTTGAATAATTTTCCATAGCATTAGACGAGAGCACCAATTTGTTTGACACAGCTCAACTGACTATATTTATTTGAGGTATTGATAAGGAGTTCACTGTTACTGAGGAATTGCTTGCTTTACGGCCGCTTAAAGGAACCACTACAGGAGAGGATATTTTTATTGAAGTTCAAAAGGTATTCACAAGTTTTGGCTTGCCATGGTCAAAATTAATTGGAGTATGCACTGATAGTGCACCTTCTATGGTCGACTTACGTAAAGGTTTCATCGGGATTTTGAATGAAAAAGCAACAGAATTAAATGTGATGCAAAAAGATGAATTGATAGTCCTTCATTGCATTATCCACCAACAGAACTTGTGTTCTAAGTCCATTCGACTCCAGAATGTTATGAATGTGGTAGTAAAAACCATCAACTTTATTCGATCCCGAGGGCTTAACCATCTTCAGTTCAAGGCGTTTTTGGATGTAATATTAGCTGAATATAACGACGTAACATATTATTGTGAAGTTAGATGGCTGAGCAAAGGAAAAATGTTGAAACGGTTTTACGAGCTTAGAAATGAGATAGCAGACTTTATGAAAATAAAAGATAAACCACTATCTGAATTAAGTGACCCAAAATGGATATGTGACTTAGCATTTCTGGTCGATCTTAGAGGCTATTTCAATGATTTAAATTTGAAACTTCAAAAACAAGGACAGTTAGTAAATGATTTGTACAGCCATTTGAAAGTGTTTCAGAACAAACTAGGCTTGTGAGAGTCCCAGATGCTGTCTGGTAACAGTTACCATTTCAACACGCTCTCTGCGTATGAAAATATTGCTTATGCTCAATATGCTGAAGAACTCAAGTTACTGTCGAAACAATTTTCGAACAGATTTAGCGACTTCAAAAACATGGAAGACTGTTTCAGTTTATTTGCTACTCCTAGAAAATGTAATGTACAAAATGCTCCAATACACTTACAAATGGAGTTCATCGAGATTCAAGAAAACTCACTCCTAAAATCCAAATTTGAAGACGTAGAGTTGTGCGATTTCTACAAAATATACCTAGAAGAAGACAATTTTCCGCAGCTTAGAAAATTCGCAAGAAGATTGATTTGTGCGTTTGGCAGTACTTATAAATGCGAACAGTTCTTTTCATTGATAAATAAATCAACACATCGTACAAGACTGACTGACGATAATTTGGAAAATTCTTTACATCTTTGTATCAGTGGAATTAATCCGAATACCGATGGATTAGTTTCCCAAATTCAAGCTCAAGTGTCTCATTGATTTCGGTGTATTTAACTTTCGTAGTTTGTAACAATTGCAAATTTAACGATTTAATTATAATGTACCATTTTTTTAAATTTAAATCAATTTTGTTATTTTAATAAATTGTGTGTTGGCAGGGACGCAGTGACGGCAAAGTAAAACTTCGTAGTTGTCTGAACGAATGCTTTTATTAAAGTAAAGGTCGCTCCGTTGGCACAACGGTTTTATAATGAAAAGTCGTTTGAGAGACTAATATAAAAGTAGGGATGTTACACAAAGTAATCGTATAGTATAATCAATAGATACAATTGAATAGAGTATTTTCGTATATTCCAACAGTCCCCCTCGAAAATAGGATATACTAACTTTAACAAAAATAGCAAATAGCTGTTAAAAATAGACTGAGGTACTCTTTCCATACTAATTACAATGTAACATAAAATAATATTCAACTTAATAAGTAAGTTAATGCATTCTTTGATAAATTAACATCTTATGTTATGTAGGTACATCATAAGTTATTACATGTTATTAACAACATAAGTTCTGTATGTTCAATTTAATAAGTAATTTAATACATTCTTTGATAAATTAACATCTTATGTTAAGTAGGTACATCACATGTTATTACATGTTTGCTATTAACATCTATGTTATGTATGTTCAACTAAATAAGTAATTTAATTCATTCTTGGATTAATTAACATCTTAAGTTACGTGGGTACATCACATGTTATTACATGTTATTAACATATTAAATTATGTATGTTCAACTTAATAAGTAATTTAATATATTCTTTGCTATATTAACATCTTATTGTTTAAAGTTTAAGATTTTTGCACCAATTAGGAATCAAAGAGTATTAGTTTATTTCTCAATTCCTGGAACTTTGGAGAGGGCATCACTTTCGAGAAAATTTCAGCTTGTTGGTCTCCTGTGGAGATAATATTCAAGCTTTATTACTTTATTAGTAATTTGCTCTCTTGAGTGGTACCTCTAATTTCTATCTGTTTAGACTTTTTATGATCTGTGGGATTGTTAGCAATGCTGATACAACCGTTATTATATTGAAATATAAATATCGGTTTTGTTATTAGAATCATAATACTATTTTAAATGTATAGTTCCTTTAATGCTTTAAACATTTCCTCCTCATTAATTTTACTTAAAAAAAAACGATTTCAAATACTGATAGCTGCACAGATGACTCGTCTATTTCAGTCGTGTACAAAGCATAGCGTACATTAAACAATCTATTACAATATGACAAGATGCATCACAATATTCGTCGGAGTTCAAATCTAAGTAATTTAATGTAGAAGGAAATGATGATTTTGAAGAATTGCAATCTTTCATGGATATTTTGTTTTTGTAAAACATTTGGTAAATGAATAAATTGATCTAAAGTTATTGTGTTCTTTGTCTTTCAATTTTAATACCTAAAAACATTTTTACTTTATTTAATTAAATCAGTCATGTCAGAATCATATCAGTTTTATTAACTCATTCACAATTTTAATAATATTGTAAGGTTTGTCAAATCACTAATCCATCAACATATAGCACTAGGTACTACACTATGTACGTTGTTATGTATAGAATTTTTATCTAGTCAATAAAGACATGGATCTCAGAATTATGAAAACTTATACCTTTAAGGTTACGATCGAAAACAAACAACATCGCGAGGATTGCTTCAGTCAATATTATGTTTTGCTTAATTAACAAACTTGGTTTGGTATACCAACAATAGGTAATACCTCCAGGTATTTTCATACAAATATCCTCTTTAACTACGCCATTTTAAAAAGGCCTTTTTTACGTCCATGTGGTGGACTTAGAGGTCAAACTGAATAGTGGACTTAGAGGTCAAACTGAATAGCAAAAGTTAGAATAAATCTAAAAGTATGATACTAGTAATAATTAATTCGCGCAACAGGTGCAAACGTTTCGTCGTAATCTTGTAAGTATGTTTGGGTAAAAAAAAACGGATACTAGACGGGCCTTTTATCGCACCGGTTCCCCGTTTCCGTTATTGTTTACTTTAAAAATCCATGTCTGATTATTGTTCAGAGATTCGATTTCACAATGTATGGCGGAAAACCATTCATCAGTATCACACCATTAAAAACACCACTGTAACATAGTGGTAAGGAATGAGAAGTATTCAAAAGAGAAATACAAATCGGGGTCAGTCATTTTCTTATAAATTTTCGGGGTTAGATTGCTAATCTGTCTGACAATTTTGATTGACTAGTATCGTCAATTACTATTGTCTCGTCGGTTGGAATTTTGTGTTTCTTGCCTATTAGTTGTTCAGAGACCTCAACGGACTGACAAATTTTGGCGGGAATTTATACTTGATATTGCTCATCACTTTTAAATATTGGCCAAGAATTTTCAAAAATTACATTTGTGAAATATTACATCTCTTGCAAGGAAAAAATTGCTTATTTTCGACATTAAACAATTTGTATCCATTTTTGCTATAACCGACAATATCGACTAGTTGTTATTTATTTTTTTTATTTTTTTATCATGTACATAGTTACTTAAGCAGAGCCAAATATTTTTAAGTGATTAATTTTAGGGTTCGTACCATGCCACATTCGTATGGTTTTTGTTTAGCAGCGCTTTAGTGGGTAGTTATTTTGTTAGATATGTAGCCGTTAAAGCGGCTTCACCCCAAAATATTTTATCTAACTTCGCACTTGCGACCATGGTTCGTACTATTTCGGTCAATGTACGATTCATGCGCACTGAGAAACCATTTTGTTGTGGAGTGTACGGAATTGTCAAATGGCAACTTATTCCCTTAGAAACACAAAACTGCTTAAATTCATTATAAATATTCTCAACCATTTTCTCAATAAGTGTAAATTAACGAACTTCGCATTAAATAAATTGTCACTTTTTATTAACAAAACCAATAAAACATTTTAAGACTACCACTTAAAAAATTCATTAAATATGTGAAAGTATAGTGGTTAAAATGCTCAATAAAAGTAACAAAATAATGTTTGTCATCGCCGGTAGTCGGGCTGATCGGACTGCATGAATCCGAATAAATGATAAAAATGGTCTATTATGAACAGACTTCCCTTTTTTTTTTTTGCAAAAAGAAGTCGCGATATCGACTGATTACCTATTATGCATGGCTTAGATAATAATATGCCGTCAGTAGATTAATGTAACGAATCATTAATTTATCATCAACTAAATTTTTAAGAATTAAAATTCTTTGCTCCTTTACATGTTCTAAGCGTTTATGCCATCATTGAAAAGATTTCGAAGCATGAGATGATGTGTAATTAAATTACATACACATCACGACTATCATCCCCGAAGGGTTAGTCAGAGACTAGGCAATGAGGATAGTAAGACTGCAGTCATCTGCCATAGTCCACTTTTCACCAAATAGCAAACATAAATAAGTTGAGAGTAAATTCATTTGAAATTGAATTTTACAAAGGTTGTTGCTACAGTATTGCATATTGAACTCTTAAATTTCCTCTAAGGAAATACCTTAAATACCTCAAATCGCTAATATAAGCTTTTTTAAAATTATAAAACACTATTCCGGAAAAATTTTCAAATTTCACCCAAAAACAAAAAAGTCCAAAAAGACTTAGAAAATTTTCGGCCAAAAATTTCAAAAATTCAAAATTTCCAAATCTTTCCACAAACATTAATTAGACCCAAAAACACCCAAAAAACATATTTTCAGAAAAATTTTTTATATAAAAATTCTTAATAAATTAACTTTAAAATACCTAACCTAACCCTAACCTAACTCTAACCTAACTTTGACCTAAATTAGAATGGCACAAGTGGCTAGCCCGCCGTTTGAAAGATCCATTCACGAGCACAAGAGGTCTTTCAAACAAGCTCTTATGGAATACCTCGATCGTATAAATCGGGCGGTTACAGAGGGCAAATCGGTGACGAAAGGCAATAAGAAATTGATCCTGGACTCCACGGCGAGAATCAAATATTGCATCGAAGTCTACGATGCGGGTGGTACGCCTGGAGCCCCAGCCGAGCCCGAGACCGAACCGGAGTTCTCCTCCACCCAGGAGCACATTAGTGACGAAAGCATAAGGGAGCTAGGCCACAAGCTGGACAATAGTGTGAGCGCCGTGGTCGCGATGCAGAGCGAGGCAGCGGCGGAGATCCGGCAGGAGGTGACCCAAAAGGTCGACGAGATGCTGGCGCAACAGGCGCGTCTCGAAGACCTTGTGCGGCTGACCGCTAACATGGTCACAGCCGCACTGAAGGAGGCTCCTCCTGCCCAGGGTCCGCTGACCGGCGCTCTCACTGCTCGGAATGTCCAAGAGGCCGAACTCCCGAGTGCTCCTTCGTATGCTAGTGTAGTAGCGAGGCCCCAACCCCAAACACCCAAAACTTACCCCGCGGTCCTGGTATCACCATACGACTGCTCGCGCAAGCCTCCGGAAGTGATGTCTCAGTGGAAGAAGGAGATCAGCTTCCGGAGGCTCAAATACGCCCCGGTCAAAATATTACCATTACCAAACTCCAAGCTACGAGTTGAATTTGAGACCAGGAAGCAGTGCGAGGAAACGATAGCCCGTCACGCATCGAGCGCTAATTTCGCCGCAGAACAGGCGAAGCAGAGACCACCGCTAATTATCCTGAAGGGCATATCTAAAGATATTGCCCGCGAGGAGTTAGCGGAGGTCCTTGTCGCCCAAAATGACGTAGAGGTTTCCCGCATCTGTTTCCTGACCTCAAATCGCAACCCGGCATTGTACAATGCGGTGATTGAGGTCACTCCCGAGATGCGAAAAGTCATCCTCGCTCTCGGGAGGCTCTGCGTGGACCATAGTAGGGTCCACGTGGAGGACTTCTCCCGGTTTGTACAATGCCACCAATGCCTCCAATACGGCCATACTAAGGCGAAGTGTACGGCTGATAAGCGACCTTGTGCCCATTGCGCCAGTCCGGGCCATCAGTTGACAGAATGCCCCAATAAGACCCAGGGGCCTAAATGCTATAACTGCTCGGCTCATAATCAACGCATGGGCACAAGGATCGACACCGGCCACAACGCCACCAATGCCCGTGAGTGCCCCCGTATTAAGTCAATGGTTCTGCGCCTGCAGAGCCAGACTGACTACGGGAACTAAACAATTTAGCCTAAACATTAACTAAACCAAAACTAAACTTACATTATAAAATTAAATAACATTAATTAAATTAAAACTAAACTTACCTTATAAAACTAAATAACTTAAGATAAACAAATAAAATAAATAAACTAACATTATCTAGCCTAAACTTAAACTAAACTAAATTAAAACTAAATTTATCTAAAAACTTACCTTATAAAATTAAACAACTTAAGATAAATAAATAAAACAAATAAACCAATAGTATCTAGCCTAAACTTAAACTAAACTAAATTAAAACTAAATTTAAACTAAACTAAATTAAAACTAAATTTATCTAAAAACTTACCTTATAAAATTAAATAACTTAGACAAATAAATAAAATAAATAAACTAATATTATTTAGCCTAAACTAAACTAAATTAAAACCAAACTAATCTAAAAACTTAAATAACCTAGACAAATAAATAAAATAAATAAACTAATAAAAACCAAATATACAAACTCTATAAATTAAAAATTAACCTAAAATAAAAACATTAATATAAACAATACCCAATATAAAACTAAAACTTAAATAATATTTTAAAACTTATGCTAATCATAAAACTAAATCAAAAATTAAAACAATTAATGAAAACTAAAACTTAAATAATATTTTAAAAAACTAATACTAAAACATAAAACCAAATTAAAAATTCAAACAAATAAATGAAACCGTTAAAACTAGGACAAATAAACTAAGCACAATAAACTAACAAAAATCTCTTTAATTAAAACCTAAATTAAACCTAAATTAATTAACAATAATTTATAATAACATCTAGTATAATAAAACTAAAACAATTCTTAAACCAATATTAAAAACTGAAACATAAACTAAACCTTAAAAATAAAATAAATAGCTTAAAAACAAAAAATTATTAAGAAATTGGAAAAATCTAAATAAATATAAATAAACCACACCTTAAGAGATGTGAACCACTGCAGTTTTTATAATAAAAACTTCACCTAGTGTCCCTAATTATTTTCTCTTCCTTCTCCTTTTCTCTTACTCTTCTTTCTCTCTATCTTCTTCCCACCCAATTTTGACCCGCAATTAATTTGAAATTGGCAAAGACCTTAAGTCTAAGCAAAACATTTATAAAGTAGAATCATTTTATCATCATCCCTAATTTCCCATAAAAACATAACATCCCAAATTATCCCCTATCCAATAATTCCCTTAAATTATCCCTGCGACCATATTCCCTCCCTTTCTCCCTAGTAGCTCTTGTCATGCAAGAGAAATACCCATGCCCTATAGAAAACACAAGGATAAATTTACCTAAAAGAACCATAAGTAAAACCAATTAAAAAAAAAAAAAAAAAAAAAAAAAAAAAAAAAAAAAAAAAGTATTGCATAATGCAATTTGTTATTTTTATAGATATGAACACCTAATCTTGAATCAAATAAATAGCAATCATTGGACTTGCTTGCTTGCTGCATTCGACTTATGGACAGTTATGAGAAACTTTGGGGGGAAAATAAAACGATCCTCGAATCATCGATTGTACCTTGAACTCCAGATTTGTCCTTTTCCATAAGCCATAATTGAAATTCCATTTTTAGCTACGCCAATCTTCATAGAACAGGGTAGTTTGGTATGTGAAGAAAAATAATCTCGTGAATTAACATGTAATCGGTAGCTCCAGAATCTAAAAGAAAAGAAACATGATTAGTAGAATTACTTGTTTCGTTTCATAACTCATAATAATTTGAAATCATAAAAGCAATACTGCCCTCGGTTTCCACGTGATGAACAGCGTTTGCTGTATAGTTAAAATTACTGGTGCTGCCCACGCGTTACGAGAACTTCTTGAAAAAAAAACGGCAGTCCTTTTTCATGTGATTCCTTTTCCTTTTTCACTCGCAGTAAAGTTTCGTAATTTTATGCGTTGAATTGCCACAATATTGATTTCTTCTTGAAGATTGAGGGTGCACATTTTTATTCATCTTGTCCGGTCCATAATTATTACGCATAGAAAACTTCTGTATAGGTTTGCGAAACTTTAAATTTGGTAGATATTTCGGTCTTCAACTTAACTTCATGATCTAGCAGACGAGTTTTACGAATGCTAGGCTATGGTGATCCTCTCCTAGCGTTTACAGCGCCGTGATCATACCGCCATATTATGAGGGTAGGGTGAGTAATTCTGTTATCAAAACTCGTGAAATGTTGGAATAACTGACATCGGTTGCAATTTTAGGTGAATTAATTGCTTACGTAATGCTCACTGAGTCGCCAAGCTTCTTCTTACATTAATTTTGTCAAGATTGATTTAGCCGTGGCTGACCCATTTGCAAAATTCAAAAAGGCATAGCCTAAAAACTCAACACTCGTACCTTTAGTAATCAGGTTACGTTTCAGCCAATTTTAATCGAGGCTGTTTGGTATTTCTTCATCACTCACGTACAGCACTGCTATGCGATTCTTTAAGCGACACATAGACGCTGCGCGCATGGCTGTGATCTGCTGTCTCTTTTCAATTCTATGAATATGAAAGAGACAGAGTCATTTGTCAGCGCTGCGGCTGCCGCAGCTATCAAGGCTTTAGCTTAGAGAATCGCACGGCTGGTTATTTAAATATGAATTGTATCTGAATCTGAATTTACTATTAAAATTGACTTATAAAAATTACTTTTGAAAATTATGGTCCCTGGGCCCATGACCTGTTGGCAGGGACGCAGTGACGGCAAAGTAAAACTTCGTAGTTGTCTGAACGAATGCTTTTATTAAAGTAAAGGTCGCTCCGTTGGCACAACGGTTTTATAATGAAAAGTCGTTTGAGAGATTAATATAAAAGTAGGGATGTTACACAAAGTAATCGTATAGTATAATCAATAGATACAATTGAATAGAGTATTTTCGTATATTCCAACATTGTGCTATAATAACATTGTCGTATTATTTCATGTCTAATATCTATCGCAAAATATATTATCACTACTTTAAAATGCACTAAGTACTTTTAAACGCGGCCCGCGAACGTATTTGCACGCTAAAGTTTGGCCCTCAACATGTCAAAGGTTGCCCATACCTGGCATAAAGTGTTACATAAATTAATTTACAGCGGACAAATTTAAATTGAAGAACTTGGTCGGGCATGGAAACTTCGCCGATTCCCTGCTGTTCTTCTACATCACACACGAGATCCACAAGGCGATCCTGACCGATGAGGTCATCGTAAACTTCCTATCTGAAAGACTGCGGTTCGACGCAGTCGTCATTGAATGGTTCTTCTGCGATATGATTGCTGGGTAAGTTCCAAAAATTCAGAGAACTCTTTGGCTATAATGAGATCGAAGGCGCTGCAATTGCGTTCTAATTGTGAACTTGAAAGGTAAGTGTTAAGACGACGAAGATCCCATCAACTATCATTGGACCAGCGAAGTGGGTTTGTTCGCCCAAATAATAAAATAGATCTAGTTTGACATGATAATGAAGAGAAAATTAATGATGTTATTATATGCATGTGTATGTTATATGTTATCATCATCATCAGTACATAATGCCCGGTTTATACAGGACTTGGTGAATATAGGCCTCATCCCAAACCCTTACGTGGCGATCTGATCATTACCACTAGCATTCAGTTAAGTCAAGTACATGGCCATTACCTATCGTATAGGTACTAGGTAGCCATCATAATGGCACATATAAAAGAAGTTTCTAACGACGTTTCTAAAAATTAAAATGTTATCCATCACTAAACCTTCTAAGGGATAGTCAAAAATAGGAAAGATTTTTGTAGTCAGCGATTGCATGAGCCTATTACAGGTGGCAACAGTATTTTTTTTCTTTTTGTCATTGCAGAATCGCATCTGTCTTTCAAACCCCTCTAATCTGGTTCGGCACCACGGAAGCACACTGGCAGATATTGAGGATCGTGGACGAGATACCCAGCCCCGCTTACAATGTGGACTTATTTTCCACTACCAACCCTCCTTTAGGATTCCTGGAGAGAGCAGCAGAACTCTGGACGGTAGTCAAGAAATATGTCGTCATTAAGTAAGTTTTTATATAATGTAATAACAAAAATAGTAATTTTACAAATGCAATTTTTTGAACGTTTATTTTAACGTCACTTGATTTTAATTCATATCTTCTTGTCTTTCAGTTGCCTGATATTGCCATTTGAAAGATCATTGTATTACAAAGTATTCTCTCCAGTTGCTGCCAAAAAAAATATTAATATTCCTACTTACGACGAAGCGGTCTACAATGGGTCGTTATTGTTATTAAATTCACATCCTTCAATGGGAACACCGTTTAAGTTGCCACAAAACGCTAAATACGTTGCTGGATATCATATTGATACCAAAGTTAATCCTTTACCACAGGTATTTATTTATTAAACACAATCGTTTTTAGAATACAGTAAAGTGTAGCTATACCAACAACCACATGTGCTTTATGAGACTTATTTAGCCAAGGCGGTTACATTAATACGTCAGTATTAGATCCTGTGTTTCATGTTCGGTTCTCCCCATGCTGCTTATATGCTCGTTATACAGTTCAATAACAAAAAATAAAAATTCCGATCCCACACAAATAAATTTTAAACTTTCTTCATGTAACTGAGGGATAAAATCATTAAGGAACAAATTGATAAGGATATTAAAACATGCAAATATAATTTGCTACTGTTCCATGCAAATGTTTTTCAGGATCTGCAAAATATTATGGATAAAGCGGAACATGGTGTGATCTACTTTAGCATGGGTTCAAATTTAAAGAGCATGGATATGTCTGATCACATGAAAGGGTCGTTGCTGAAGATGTTCTCGGAACTGAAACAAACCGTGATTTGGAAGTTTGAGAGCGAACAGGAAAATGTACCGGAGAACGTTCATCTGGTGAAGTGGGTACCGCAGCCAAGCGTTCTCGGTAAGAGGAATTCGAATTGATTATACGTAATATCTTAATGATTTTATTTTAAAAAACAATGAACAATGTGTGTGGCTGTATTCCTATCCTTTTTTGTTTTTTTATACCGTCATGCATGCGATAGATGAGGCCGACCTAAGTCCATATTCTGTGTTTCTATATACCAGTCACAGACCATAAGTGGTCTGTGATACCAGTAGACTACAGATAGAAACTTACATTGACATTCTTAATATATTTTTTTCAGCACATCCCAATCTTAAAATGTTTGTAACACACGGAGGTCAGCTATCTACAACTGAAGCGATACATTACGGGGTCCCAGTGGTTGGTATACCAGTATTTGGAGACCAGCACGTCAATATGAAGTCAGCGGCGGGAAAAGGCTTCGGAATCGTTATCCGACTAGCCGAAGATATGGCTGACGATCTAGTGGGAGCTATTAAAGAAATTCTTACTAATCCCAGGTCAGCATGTTGATTTTTTATAGCGCGATCGTAACTAGCTCACTTCAACCTACACGTTTCTTCAGGTCAAAATTGACCTTTGTGATTATCATTAAGTCTAATTTAGAGAATGAGGAAATTTAAATTTATATATAATAACTCGCTGCCGATCAAGCATATCGTCATCAAATTACCATTTTTTTTATTACTCTGCTCGACTCTACGCTATCGTCACAAAAGTCATTCTTGATCGAAATCTCAAGTTTACAATCGCACCCCAGCTGGTTGCTATTTTATTTCTATTGCCTAATGCTTCACTTATTCTTATAACTTCCCTAGGTTGCTTGGTTTTGTTGGAATTATAATTGAGACTTTAAGCGATTTTCTTAAAAGCTGATATTATAAAAATATATGGTCCTGTGTCAACATCCAACACAAAAGTTTAATCACTACACGAATAAAAAAAAAATCATGTCTTTTTCTGATTTACAAAATATTTTACTAGGCACTATTTAACAAAATATTGTTTAATGTAGATAATTTAAAAGCATCCATGCCGTGTTCAAGAGAACTGGACCTACCTCTGAAAACTCGAACCTCATAAGTACCACAATTTCATGATGATGCGTGGTACAAAATATGTCTCCTTTATCTGCATTTGTCTACGTCGAATGTCCTCTAATGGTGTTTACTTGATACAAATCTCTCAATACCAATACAATTACTCCTTTCAGCTTCAAGAACAAAGCGAAGGAGCTATCGTCCA
The DNA here is from genome assembly GCA_963921215.1 of Scoparia ambigualis. NCBI lineage: Eukaryota > Metazoa > Arthropoda > Insecta > Lepidoptera > Crambidae > Scoparia > Scoparia ambigualis. The sequence goes on along the minus strand of OY992502.1, from coordinate 57,545,923 downwards.
TCTACCACGACCGACCGTTGCCTCCAAGCGAAGAGCTGGTTTACTGGATTGAGCATGTTATACGAACTCGTGGAGCGATACATCTCCGATCGCCAGCTCTGCCAGTTTCACTGTACCAAAAAGCATATTTAGATCTACTAGCGTTTGTTGTTTTAATAATTTATGTGTTCTATAGAGTATACAAAAAGATGTTTAATAGAAAAAAGGCAAGTGAGCCTCCCAAAGAGAAAAAATCTAAGTGAAGTTTAAAATAAAGTTTTTTCTTTAGTTTTGTTATTTTTGTCTAATCTCCCAATGTGATGGTGTCCGTGTGGGAAGGCATTTGCCCAGCAGTGAGCCGTTTATAGGCTGATAATGAAGTCTTCCTGTTACGACGGACCCTGTAAAGTGTTCGAAACGTCAGGATAATTTAAAAAACTATGTAAATAGTAAATCAGCGAGTTAATCTGTAAAAAAGTGTTTCATTTCAATGTGTAGTGCTCGCTTAAACTTCAGAAAACAATATGATAATGAAATGTTAACAAAATAGTGTATTTTATGATGATAAAATTTTATATGATCGTATCGTTCTTTATGTGATCGATCACCGAACATAGGACCATCCGGTACAAGCACATGACTGACATTGTTAAATGACTTTGACCTTGACCTTGTTCCTCCCAGTATCTGTGTCTGGTACGAACCGGTGCTTCTATTTTTGTCTAGTCGTTTGTTTAGGTTTAGTTGGTTTCTGCAGTTACGTTGACTCCACGTTTCTGAGATTACTCAGTACAGAATTAAAGAACAAATGACAACTCACAAAATTAGTTAACTTTTTTAAAAAATTAACTCAATTATTTTGACGTCATTGTGAATGTGAAAGAGACAAAACATCGGCCAAAGATGTAAAACTGTTGGTAACAACCAGACAATATACAAATCAAAATAAATAACTTGCCTACCAACGGATACTATAACAACAAAGATAATAGCGAAGTAACTAGATAAAACAAGTAGATAAGACAAAAATAATCAAGCCCAATACAAAAAAACAGCTTTAAACCGGCAGTCAAGGTTTTGTGGTCTTACAAACATGAAGATTGCCTCGTGTATATTCTATGTTGTTTATGCCGCGCTGTTTATTTCCGTGGAGGCTTATAAAATATTAGTGGTCAATCCATTTCCTGTGAGAAGTCTCAATTTGTTAGGCGAAGGATTTGTTCGGCATCTCTTGAACGCAGGGCATGAGGTGAGTCATTGTGTACCTTATTGTTTGCAACATAAGAACTATTACGAATAAGTATTGTTAATTTGCTCTCTAGTGACATTTATGATCGCGTCTTGTCGCGCCGAATAATAATTGTGTTGTACTGTGGCGATATTAAGGCCTATTCAAACCTGTATTCGCTACCGCTGTGGGTAGAGTGGCAGCGAATACCGCTCAATCTAGTCGCGGAACTTGATACTAAATACCTGAGCGAAACCCGCGCGGTATATACCTTTACCCACAGTGGCAGCGACTACCACTCAGGTTTGGTGTCAAAGAAAGTGCGTATACAGGGTTACTGGAAATACGTAGCGATCCCTTTAAGGGGTGCTAGTAGAGATCATTAGCTATCAATTTGCCCTCGGGTAGATGGGACAAAAAAGTATTTCGAAAAAAAATATTTTGTAATAAATATTTAAAATATTAAAAAAGTGGGTCACGCTACTTCAAAGTGGATTTAAAAAAAACTTACTTACGTATTTCATAGTTGTTTTTGGTGTTTTTAGTTTGCTAACACTCTAATACGTAATAATAATTTACTTTATTCTTTTGTGTCGTGTACATACCCCCTTCTTCTAGTGATAGTGTCTATCTGGACTGGTTTACTAAGGTTGAAAGTTTTATTTACACTCTAAGGGGACCTGTCATTATTATAGGTGATATAAATATGAATAGTGCCTCGTTAAATGTTCATAATTATTATTGTTATTTTTTATCCTTTTGTAACTTAGTAGATAGGAATAATATTGTTAATTCTCACGGCGGCAAAATTGACATTGTGTTAACACAGGAGTGCGTTAGTGTAGTATCTGTTTCTCATTCTGAATGTGGAGGTCTCGTACGTCCAGATCTATATCATCCTCCTCTCGACATTGCCCATACTTTTGAGACCACCATTCATCACGGGTCCATGCTGCCTAGTAACATTGACAATGGCAAGGACTGGAACTTTAACAAGGCCGATCAAACCGCGCTACGCCGTTCTATAGATGATTTGGATTGGAGCTGTGTACTGCAGTCTCAGGATTTCCAATTTGCTTTAGGATCATTTTACGAGTCTATTTACGGTGTCTTCGACCAACTCGTCCCAAAAAAGCAGAGGTCTAAATCTTCCGCAAGACGATATCCTGTTTGGTTTACAGCTGATATTATCAAGGATATTAAAAGGAAAATTAATCTGCACCGGACTTGGAAACAATTTAAGTGTCAGGAGAGCTATACTCAGTTTTCTAATCTTCGGGCTAGTCTTAAGATACGAATCTCACTGGCGTACGAATGCTACATTGGTGGCTTGGAAAGTAATCTGCGTGGCAATCCTAGAAACTTTTATCGTCACGTAAACAGTTTAAGGTCCTCTGGCGGTTTCGAGCCAAGTGTTGTTTACCAGAGTGCTCAATGTTCTGGTGCTGACGCAGCGAATGCCTTTGCGAAACATTTTTCGGGCATCTACGTTCAGGACAACGCTACTTTGAAACCAGCATCAGTCACTCTTCCAACTACGTATACGCATGTAGCTGTTGATGACTTCTCTGTTGCAGACGTGGAGAGTGCCATTAATAGGTTAAAATCGGGTTGGTCCCCGGGACCTGATGGTGTACCGCCGGAGGTTCTGAAAATGTGCAAAAAAACTATCGCTATTCCTCTCTGCCACTTGATAAATCTTATCCTGCTATTTGATGTTTTTCCCTCTACGTGGAAGTTGACTCGAGTAACCCCTATTCCCAAAGGTGGTAACAAGTCGTTAGTTGAGGAGCATCGGCCCATCGCCATTCTTTCAGCGCCTGCGAAGGTCTTTGAGATCCTCATTTACAATGCTATTCTCAAGCAAGTCCAGCCATATATTTGTAATCAACAACACGGATTTAGGCCAGGAAGGTCAGTAAATTCAAACTTATTGACTCTGGTGGAATTTATCTCAGAATCTATGGATAAAGGACAGCAAATAGATGTAATATACTTTGATTATTGCAAGGCCTTCGATAGGGTCAATTGTAGAATCCTTTTATCAAAACTCGATGCTATTGGTTTCTGTTCCAAGCTTATTAATTTATTTTCCGACTATTTCAAAGGTCGACAGCAATTTGTACGCCACGGTTGTTATGTATCGCAACCCTATCAAACACCCTCTGGTGTGACCCAGGGATCAATACTTGGGCCCTTGCTCTTCTTACTGATGGTAAACGACGTGGTTGATGTACTTAAATATACAAATTGCCTTCTTTATGCTGACGACCTAAAATTATATGCAGAAGTCAGTGACGAGGCAGATTGCGAACGAATACAAGCCGATGTTAATGCCTTACTTAAGTGGAGTAACGAGAATGATTTGGAATTTAACAGTGCTAAGTGCTATGTTATGTCCTTCAGCCGCAGACGTAATCTCGTTAAATGTAAATATATGTTAGGCAATGACAGCATTGTTCGCACAAACGCTATAAAAGACCTAGGTGTCACATTTGATCCTTCTTTGACTTTTAACGAACACGTTTCCTCTCTCACTCGTAGCTGTTTCAGTCGTTTAGGATTTGTTTTACGTAACTCACGCGATTTTCATAATCCTGACGTCATCAAAATCCTTTTTACCAGCCTTGTGCAAAGCTCATTGGAATCGAGTGCATGTATTTGGAATCCGCACGAGGCCAAGTATATACACACATCAAAAGTGTCTAGGGATCAACATATATTTTTGCAATAACTTTTCTCCTGATTGATATTAATTAAAATTTTCTTTAAGGATTCATCAAATAAAGTGTTTTCGTTTGTCTACAGTAACGATAAACCAAGTCACCTTTGCATTAATAAAGAAATTTGCCATTTTCCTAATAAAGGGATTTTTGACATTTGAACCACTAACATTAAAGTTCGAAAAAAAGACTGAAATAACAGTTTTCTTTAAAATTTTATTGGGTAACTTAAACAATTAATAATCCGTGTTTCTACCGCGAACACTAACAACACAAGAACATCGGTTTGGCATACTCAAAATGAGTTCATCCAAATCACGCTGTGGAATGGCCGCCCATGTTCGTTGCAACAACAAAAAAAGGTCTTCTTGCGACTGGATACCCTCCATATTCGGCAGAGCTCTTCTCTGTAGCATATCCCATGCATGCTCAATCGGGTTCAAGTCTGGCGACTGAGCAGGCCAGGGCATGACATTGATGTTAGCTGCGGCGAGAGTCTGTCTTACAACTCTTGCGGTGTGCGGTCGTGCATTATCATGCATTAACTGAAATAAGGGACCGATTTGCACTTGTAGAGGAACGATGACGTCTGATACAATCGTCTCAGCATAAATTTGAGCGTTGAGGTTGCCTCTGATCCAAATCAACTCAGTTCTTCCGCCGATCCAAATACGCGCCCATACCATGATGGTTCCACCACTATAAGGATGGACTTCCTGGCAGGATTTTAATCGCTGTTGGCGTCCAGGGGTTCTCCAGTGTCGTATACGTCTTGTATCCGGTCTCATACCAAAACGAGACTCATCAGAAAAGCACACGAAACGCCATTGTTCTTCTGCCCAATTTCTGTGTTCAAGAGCCCATTGATATCGAATCCTACGATTGTGCATTGCTATAGGTGGTACCCTTAGCGGTCTTCGGGAATGAAGGTTCACTTCATGCAAGCGGTTTCTGACTGTTTGGTCGCTAATTAAGTTCCCTTAAGAGTGATGAAGCCTCACGGCTAACATCATGGCGGTTATTGTTGGAGCTCTTCGAGTTGTGATTTGAATGTATCGGTCTTGTCTCCGTGTGGTGCAGCGATACCGTCCTCCATGGCGCTCAGCCACGGTACCAGTGCTTCGGTAACGTGTCCAAAGTCGACTGATAACACTCTGACTTGTATTCAGAGCTAAAGCCACAGTACGTTGCCGGGAACCAGCTTCTATCATTCCCACGGCTCTGAGCATTTCTTCCCTGCTCAAATGACGTCGCCGCTCCATAATAACGTTGGTTTTAATCAGTAGTAGGGAAACAGTAGCACTAATAATGTCTTCAATGCGTTGTATGTTTTTATAGGGAAAATATTGACAGCTGATTTTCATCTTTTACTAGAAATTGATTGAAAGTTCCTGTTTCAATTTATGAAATGCACCAAAAAGGATCCATATAAATTTATAAAATCATAAATTTATTACAAAGCCATATCTCAATCTCAAGAAATCCGCATAAAAATGCTTGATCCCTAGACACTTTTGATGTGTGTACTTATGTTAGAGAAGGTCCAAAAAGCTTTTCTGCGCTGCTATTATAAGCGGGTATACGGTTATTACCCCTTTATGTACCCAACGAAGTTCTTGCTGGGAATGTTGGGGATGAACTCTCTGGAGGGTAGGAGAGCTCGAATGGAGTTGTCAACTGCTGTAGCGATTTTGCGTGGGAGCGTGGACTCGCCAGAATGTGTTGAGCAGTTGTCTCGCCTGTTTGTGCCCGATAACTATCTGCGTATTCGATCCGGTCGAAGGCATCGATTGTTTGCGCCTCCGCTGTGTCGCACAGTGGCGCGCGCGCAATCACCGCTGTGTCGCATGCATCAGGCACTTAACGCACTCCTTGTGGCTTACCCAGATTTTGATGTGTTTGTCGACAACCTTACGAATTTTTTAAGCAAAATAGATATTTGTTTGTGAAGTAGTGATTAAATACTACACTAAACTATTCATAATTATGTAATTAGGTTACGCCCGTTTAATTATGTTAAATAAATAAATAAATAAATAAATAAATAAATAAATAATACAAAAAAAACAGGAATTTAAAAAAAATTAAATTTTTTTTCGATATCGGTACATTTTTGCTCCTTCTACTTGAGCGAGGGCCATTTGATAGCTAATAATCTCTACTATCACCCCTTTAAGGTATCGCTACGTATTTCCAGTAACTGTATACCTACTTTGACCACTTACATAATAGGTACCGCCACAGTACAACACAACGTCACAGTATAAATACAAGCTAAAGCAGTACGGAAGCTCGGCCTTTTTCTTGTTTTATATACCTACGCGCCAATTGGGCGTTAGGGTTGTCCTCTTAATTTTGTAAAATTGAAAAAGTTTTTGTTTAGTTAGCGCTTTTTTGAGATAACTAGCAAAGCATAAGGGTTGTCACTGTTAATTTTTTAAAAATTATAAATAATAAGTTAAAGATGGCGGCTACTTTCCTCATTCTATTATCTGATTCATTGTCGGAAACCACACAGATCCCCTGATATCGATTTTTAAAGCAATCGGTCGAATAACTAAAAAGTTCAATATGGAGGCTATTTTGTCTCATTCTAATAACGGAGTCGTTGTCAGACACCACACAGATCCCTAGACATCGATTTTCAAAGCAATCGGTTAAATAACTAATAAGTTAAAGATGGCGGCTACTTTCCTCATTATATTATCGGATTCATTGTCAGAAACCACACTGATCCCCTGATATCGATTTTTAAAGCAATCGGTTGAATAACTAAAAAGTTCAAGATGGAGGCTATTATGTGTTAGACTAATTACGGAGTCGTTGCCAGAAACCACACAAATCCTCAGATATCGATTTTCAAAGCAAAGTTTATTAACGATGGAGTTTCGTAGTTTAAAATTCAAAGTCATTTTAAAATCTGACCACTCAGCATGTGCAAACTAATTGAAGTGCAATATATTTAGATTGTTAATCATTGAACAATTATGATAAACGTCTAGCTTTAATGCGATTAATTATGTTGGTCGAGTAGTAAATATGAAAAGTTTTGAATGACTGAGAAAATATCTACCTCACATTAGGTACAATGGCGGACTTCGTCGCTTTACCAGTGTAAAGGTCAAAATCCCTTGCACACCACGTCGTCTATTTGGTACGGGCACGTAGGTACTCGGGCGGTCGGTGCGCTTCACACAAAAATCGCTGCAAAGTGGTAAAGCGACGGCGACCCCGACCGTACCTAGGTATATCTTTTTTGTAAATACCATAATAGAAAATAAGCTGCGTACCTATAAAAATGTAGGTTGTTATTAAACGATTTAAACACTTTCACTTCTGATGCAAATGTACTCACTGCTTATCAATTTCAACACAAACAAATAAAACTTTTCGCGCACCATTCTCGTATCACCGGCTCACCGCACGTAAACAAAATCACGCCATCTCTCGGTCGTTCGCGACACTCGCTCGTCCACCACTATCCCGAGACTTTTAATTCGAGTCACTAAAATTACAAATTGCTTGACATAAGTTTCCATAGAATTAACGAGAAACTGACATTACAACGATAGATTTAAGTGTAATTTTATGACTTGAATTAAAAATAATTATACTTTATGTCAGTATCTTAAGTCAATAAATAAAATTGTGCACGATTGTACTTAAAATCGAATGTATGGTAGAAGTTTACATTAGATTTTTGGAAAATAGCAAAGGAGAATTCTTTTTTTATTGATATTGAAAGATTCACAATTTCACACACAATTTTTTCATGTATTTATTTGTTTAAAACTTCAACCCGTTTCTCTGGAATCGCCATCGCAAGAATCGTCAAGTTGGCAGCCCACTTAGAGACCGTAATATCTCGGTTTGTATTAAAGTACAATTGTTGAAATTTTGCGTATTCGATTCACTATTTATGAACAGTTTTTTGACATATAAATCACATTGATACGAACTGTATTTCTTAATGTGCCTGCTATCTTGACGTCAAGTTAGCAGGCACACCAAGATACTCAAATATCTTTTGAACCATAGTATCACTATTTATATGCTATACGTCACTATTTATTACTATTTATACACAATTTTTTGACATAGTCAAAACCATCTAATTCCATGGTGTGTCTGCCAACTTGACGCTCACCGCACAGCGCACGCAATGAACACTCGACTCGACGCGACACGGGCTACTGAGAGCACTGCGATGTCCGCTTAGGGGCCCTGTAAAGAAGTGCGTCTGTGGGCGTGCGTCGTTTCGAGCGTTTGTACGTAGCTTCCTTACTGCTTTAGCTCATATTTATACTGTGACAACGTGGCGCTACCGTAGTTTAGCAGCGATAAAGCGCTCTAACGCGCGCTAGGAACGCGTTCTGTTTGGCGAAGCCTTTAATATGACGTAAAATATTGTTTTCTGAGGTTTAAACGAGCACTACGCATTGAAATGAAACACTTTTTACGGATTAACTCGCGTTTAATTTACTATTTACATAGTTTTTTATATTATCCTGACGTTTCGAACCCTTTACAGGGTCCGTGGTCACAGGGAGACTGACATAGTTTTTTATATAAAAAACTATGTAAATAGTAAATTAAACGCGAGTTAATCCGTAAATAAGTGTTTCATTGCAATGACGTAAAATCTTAGTGAAATATACAGTTGGGAATCTTGACGGGGAAATAAATAGTCTGGTTGCATGTTCGATTCTCAGCTGAAGATACAAATTGTTTTACTCTGTTTTGTTGGTATGTACAACAACGATGTAAAAACTACAGTTTCCTTTCCTGGGATAGTATCCAGTGTCAGCTACACATTTGCACAGTATCGGCAACACGTTTGCGCAGAGCCCTTTTTTAATTCTTTTTTTGTTTAAAGGCGCTTTTGTATTCAAAATTGTGTCCCTAGATGTAGAGTTACGATGTCAGCCCCATCGTAACTCTACATGATGGGATGTTGATTGGTCGTTCCGTAGTTTCGTGGTTAAAAGATATCCAGGTTATTTACTCTTGAATTTACTTTCAATGAATTAATTAATAGCATAATTTGTGAAAATTGTTTTACTAAATATATAAAAGTAGTGATTATCAATATTGCATGAATATTGGATAATTTTCTAAAAAAATAATCAAAACTTAGTGAAATCTCATTAATATCGATTTCCAAAAAGGACCATAGCAGATCTTTTAATAGGTATTTAATTGTGTATTCTCGACTTTATATTATTATCTTAAATTGGTACCTATATCATAATTTAAGTTGAATAGATGAACTATTTATAAAGTATTTTTATCGAATAATTCCCACATTTATACCAGAACACGAGCCCGTTTTAAAATTGTCACGACAAAAACTTCATCACCATCCGTACCTACTCAAAAAATCTTAGATTTTGTAGGTGTTTGAAGGTTCGGCCAAACCTGCGCGTCAGTAACGCGGGAAGGGACGCGATGCGGGAGCGTCTGCAACGCGAAACTTAATGGCGGCACTTCACTTGGCGTATCGTGTTCGTGTGGCGATATCGTTGTGTTTGCCCAAATAATCTGGCACATCGCTTGGTGTCAAACAAGCCATCCACACATGGCCTATACGGGCAAACAACGCAAATATTCACCATATTTGCTTGTTCACAAACAAATTGAATGCAACAGTGATGGACGTGTCAGTGGCAGCAGCTTATTATATTTATCTAAATGCGGCTAGCCGACACCTGTTTTTTTATTGTGCAGGGTTCTCCTAAGTTATTTTGAATATCGATTAATGCAACGTGTTCGGTTTTTGTTTTTATGAGAGGCATTTTTGGGGTCCCAAACACTAGGATGCATTTGGTATAATTCCAAAAAACGCAATACGGTTTCGTTTGTCCAATCCATTTTACTATGTTTACGTATAAAAAACTGAACACGTCTGAACAGGGCAGCAGCACGCGCGCTTCTGAACAGAACCAAGTGTGGACGGCCGACGAAAATATTTGCCGTATTTGATTCCTTTGATGTGTGATCAAAAACCGACAAGTGGACGGAAACGCATATTCGCTATTTGCGTTGTTTGCCTTAATCGTGCAAATAAAGCAAATATATTCAAATAGGCCGTCTACACATTGCCGTGTTCTTACAAATAATGCAAATACGCGAACACGATACGCCATGTGAAGTGCCGGCATAACGTGCACACCTGCGCGACTCCGGCGCGAACCGCTAACCTCATTTGCTAATGAGCAGCCACTAAAGCTGCGCGTCTTTATCTTGTATAACTACTTAATTGTTGTGGTGATGACATCCTCGTACTTAACATCGGAATCTGACTCTGAGTAAGACCTTTTATTACTTAGGTAAGTACTATTATTTACTTACCATCCATTTGAAATTCCGGACCGATCGAATGCCATATTTTATCTTTTTTTCGTAAATTCTTGTAGTCTTTGTTTTTCAAATCATATACCTACATATAATGGGATATCCTCTCACTGTTTCTATAAACACCCCTGTATTATCTTATGTTGTAGTCATTGAGTGGAACCACAGAATAACTAATAGTACCTACTACCCGTACAGAAGGTTCACTCTCTAACTAAAGTCAAGTTTAGGTATTAAAAAATACCTACTCTTACGACTTTTACGCGAAATTGAAACTTATCGTGTGACCCGAGCAAAACCCGGCAAAAGAAAATCATATCTGTTCATTAAATTGTTTTTGATTAACCGTTAAAGATTTTTATGGCTAAATAACTACATACTTAAGCAACTATTACTAGGTGGAAAATAAGAAAAGCACAGATTTAGATTTATTATTTATTTAGACACCCGGAAACACAACAGTATCTTTTATATGGATTATAACGTCGTTTAGTAGTCATTGTTAGGTGCACAAAAATCACAGAAATTATCGTTCGTTTTACGCGCGGCTTGGAGCGTGCGAGCCGAGCAAGAGGCAGCCTACTGCCAATTGACATACGCCTTAAGTGGCCTGCACGAGAGGCGCGCCGGCTGAACGTACAGTGGCGGACTCCGTCGCTTTACCAGTCTAAAGGTCAAAATCTCTTGCACACCGCGTGGTCTATTTGGTACGGGCACGTACCCGGGCGGTCGGTGCGCTTCATACGAAAATCGCTGCAAAGTGGTAAAGCGACTGTGATCCCGACCGTACCTAAACTGCGGAGTGACACTCCCCTGTGGAACGAAATAATTAATATTATGGAAGGTAGGTAGCTTTCTCGCACGTACACACGTTTGTTTAATCATTAAACGCGTGCGTCCCGCTCTGCCGAACGCGGCTCTCCCGCATTGTGGTCGCGTAGGTGTGCAAAGCGCCATAGATAAAGTATGGGTAGTGTCCGCCGCGCGGCAGACGCTCCCGCTTCGCAGTCGCTTTGGTCGCGCAGGTGTGGCCGAACCTTTATGCGGTATCAAGCACCGTGCGGCAGCGACATGTTTTGACTAGTCAGTTCGTCGAGAGAACGGAACGAGGTGGACATACACTGTAATAACTTTTTACGATATTCGTTGTTGATTGACGTGACGTTGATTTAGTAGTTGTAGTCTTACTTTTATTTTTCTGTACTGTAAGACATTGATAACATTGATTATTTTATATTGATGAATACCTGAACTTTTTATTTTTATTAATATGTTTTTTATTTTTATGTCTAGTAGTTGTTTTGTTTTTATTATTGTAATGGAAAGTGCCCTTCTATGACAGGGAGGGCATTTTTCAATTCTAATTGACGCTGTAAAGGAAAGGGAGAAAAGAAATGCCCTTGCTGAGTTTCTTGCCGGTTCTTCTCAGTACAAGGCTCCCGCCCCATAGTTGGACTTACGAACCGATGGCATAAATGACATTCATAAGTGCTGTAACCTAAACATGGCCTAACCTGAATAAATGATATTGAATCTTGAATCTTGAATCAGTTGGTTCGGTCTTAACATTTGGTAGTGTAAAATTAATGCATTTGGTTTTTTTAGCATTTAGCTGTAAATTATTAACAGTAAACCAACTGAGTACCTCTGAGAGAGCATTGTTAACATCGTCATAATTTTTCTTAGAACTAGTCACATTAAAAATGAGTGAAGTATCATCTGCAAACAATACAATATCACAGAAGTTTTCTACAAAGAATGGAAGGTCATTAATATAAATCAAAAATATGAAAGGGCCTAGGATTGACCCTTGTGGAACTCCCATTTTTACATGAGAACCAGATGACTTAGTTCCATTGACATCGACAGTTTGTGTTCTAGAACTGAGATAAGACTTTATCAAATCAAGCGCAAAACCTTTGAGACCATAGTAATTTAACTTCATCACCAATGACCGGTGCTCAACGCAATTAAAAGCCTTGGACAGATCGCAGAAAACTCCAAGAGCGTTATGAGACTCCTGCCAGGCAGCAAATATATGTTTTACTAGAGCAACACCTGCATCAGTAGTGGAACGACCCTTAGTAAAACCGAATTGCTTACTATGTATAAGATTATTTAAATTAAAGTATTCCACTAACTGTTCGAGAATATTTTTTTCATAAATCTTACTAAGTGCTGGTAGTATTGAAATTGGTCGATAGTTACTGGGGTCCTCTTTATTTCCCGATTTAAATAAAGGTATAACCTTACTAAACTTCATAAGATCAGGAAAGATTCCTTTATCAATACAGTTATTAAATATGACAAGATGGGGTGCAATAGAATAAATATTCTTAATTATTTTGATAGACAAGCCCCACAAATCACCTGTGTTTTTCATTTTTAGTGATTTGAAAGTTTTAATAATATTTTTAGCGTCAATATATTGAAAATTATAAGAAACATTACATTTGGGTACATGTTGTTCGAGAAAAGATTGTGCCGCCACTGGTGATGAATTTAAATTTGAAGTTGTTACCACAGGTATATTTATAAAGAAATCATCAAAAATAATTGCAATTTGTGCATCTGAATTGATAAGGTTTTCTTTAACTTTAAGAGTAAAAGTGTTGTCCCGTGATTTTAATTTACCAGTTTCACGGTTGATGATATCCCAAGTGGCTTTTATTTTATTATTAGACTTTTTAATTTTATCTTTAATGAAATTAGATTTTGCTAGTATGCACACTTTCTTAAACAATTTGGAATATTTTTTTACATATTCTGTAAAATTTAAATTATGGTTATATGGTCTTAAATTATATAACTCATACAGTCGTGGCCCAGTCACAGAACTAATATTCGCTTTGTCGTTTGGTTTAGAAATCAGTTCATCACATTTTCCTACAATTTTTCAATCTGCATCAGTAAGTAATTGAATAAAAGTTTTTTTTATATTATTTTATCATATTGTTTCTAATGTATTCGTTTATGATGTTATTTACGAAAATGTGATAATTTTTCATTCATATCCACTTCATTACCATCCGTACCCTCTGATTTATAGTGGGATTAATGATTTTAATATCAAAATTGAAAGACTGGATTAGGAAACTAGAAAAAGAAAAGGATCTTTTACGTTAACGAAGTAATATACTTATAGCCCCAAATTCAATATTTTCATAAAAATATAGAATACTTATGTAGGTAATTTTTTTTATCCGCGGAACGGTTGTAGAAACGACGGAATGACCCTAATTATTCTCTAACCTAACCTAAGCCTTCATAGTACATTACTTACATTACTTTAATAATAAAAATCTCTTCCTCTGCAAATATTGGACTATGCCGATGTCAATATCGATCTTACAGAGAAACAACTTAATAAGCTTGAGCGACTACAAAACTTTAGTATACGATTCATATTAAATTTGGACTTCGCAAATATGATCATGTTTCCGAACTCCGTACTAAACTCAAGTGGTTGCCTATTCGACTTCGCCGTAATGCTCATATTCTATAGGTACTTCCTTTTCAACACTGTTTAACCTGATTACTTCCTCTTCTTAAAAATCATTTAACATTTTTGTGTGATTTTCACACACGATCATCACAGAATTTGACACTCGAGACTCGAGAGACCCTGTAAATTCCACAACATTTTACGACAAGTGTTTTACTGTACTGGCTGCTCGTTTGTGGAATGATTTGCCTTTGAAAATTAGAATGGCCAAAACGCTAGCGAGTTTCAAGAGGTTGGTGAACTACTACTTGTAAATAAAGCCATCTGTTTGCTGTAAAGCCGCTGTATGTTAATATGTGTAAGCGCCATAACATTATGTTTATTTAAGTAGTTTAATAAGTGTCTTTATTATTACTTATTATTATATCCATGGTGCACTACAAGCCCACTTTTACATTTTAAATGTATCTTGTCCATCCAAAGGTTATTGTCTGGAAGAAATCACTTTTAATGATAAGACCGCCCTTAACTTAATATGTATTTATTTTTGTCATAATCTTAATAAATAATTATTTTGAACGAGCTGTCCCGACGAACTTCGTACCGCCTAAAAATCAATTGATCTAGTCAACTTTGAGTTAAAATTCATTTAAGCTAAGAAACTGAACAAAAACGTCAAGCTGTCAATTCTAAAGTCAATTCAGTCAATATATTTTTCATTACCTACTTACATACGCTCTCTCCATAGCTTATAAAGCTCAATGACTTACACCTCTTTGGTGTCTTCTATTTCACTCACTCAATCACTTTATATGGATATTTTTTAATCATTTTTTTACGCTTTTCCCTATTTCTTTTTAAACCTTTCTTTAACATAAACCTTGTCCTAACAATTACGAACACAACAAAAAAATAATAAGCTAAATAGGTTCTAAATTATGCGTGTAGAAACATTTCGGCAATTGATTTTTATTAATATAGATAGTATGTTTATTTTTATTTTAATGCTAATTTAGTGATGTTAACTGTGTCGCGTAGAAGTACTACTAGAATACTACCATCTCCTCTCTTCCCTTGGGTGTCGTAAAAGGCGACTAACGGACTAAAGACTGCACATACACCCAACAGCATAGAGTGGCTTGAGCTCACCACATGTCACGCTAAGCATATGCGCAGTCGCTATTTGGTGAAAAATGGACTATGGTAGAGGACTGCTTTTGCTGTCCCCATTTCCATGACTAACCCTTCGGGGATGATTGTCGTGATTATAATTATGTAGGTATGTAATTTTGTGATGTAATGCATTTTTTTCATTGCAGGTGACCTTCGTTACTAATTACCCAAAGAAAAATTCCGCCAATGAAAGATATCATGAAATAGATGTGAGCAGCAATTTAATGGATATATCAGGTGATTAAAAGATGAACTATAACTATTTAGTTAAATTCTAGTTCTAAGGCCATTATGCATTGGGCCAGCGTTTGGTTATGACCAGAGGTCGGAATTAGGTAGAGTTATACTTACACTGATTTCATACAGCGAAAGAATAAAGTGGATATGCCTCAAATCCCGAGATTAATTTAAAAGAGCAGAAAAATGTCGTGATTTATTAAATATTTATTTATACAACTTTACACAATTTAAAACACTGCACGCGCAACGTTGCCAAATTTTACATCAACGACATCGGATGTCCGAAGTTACAAAATTCCAATGCGCACATGCGCGATGTTACCACATTTGTAGTTTGCCACAATAATTATCTTTGTTTTATTTGTCTTATCTATCTCTGAGGTTTTTATTATTATTTATTTGTAATAATAAATGTTGGCCACACGGGATTGTCCATTATAAATGCCGGGAAGATCCATATTAATATCAACATTTCGATGCAAGTACATAAATAACTCTACCTAATTCTGACCTTTGGTTATGATGACCTGTACGGTGCAAGGCCTTCATTAGAAAATATAAAATTGGCGGATCCTAATTACAATGTCAGCCGGCAAGTAGACTTGTTGCTGGGGGCTGATGTTTACTCGTCAATAATTTTAAGTGGTATCATATCATTAGGACAGGATCAACCCGTGGCACAACAAACACGTCTCGGTTGGATTTTGTGCGGTAACGTCACAAAATCTTATCATTGCAACGTTGCTATAAACAATCTAGAAGAAATAAAACAGTTTTGGGAAATAGAGGATGTGCCAAGTGATATATCTATGTCCCAGGAAGACATAGAGTGCGTAAATTACTTTAAATCAACCACCACTCGACAGTCCGACGGGAAGTACGTGGTAAAATATCCATTAGTGCAGAACGCGGATGAGCGATTAGGAGAATCAAAATCAAAAGCAATAGCCCAGTATAAACAATTAGAAAAGAGATTTACAAAAAACGAAGTTTTAACAAAGAATATAAAATATTTATCCGTGAATATATAAATCTAGGTCACATGCAATTATCAACGAGTAACACGACGCCGAGTGTCTACCTACCACATCATGCTGTTTTACGCGCGGAGTCATTGACCACAGCGCTACGAGTAGTATTCAATGCCTCCTCAAAAACATCGAGCGGACAAAGCTTGAATGACGTCATGCTACGGGGTCCTAATCTTCAACAGGAATTAATATCATTAATTATCAAGTGGCGTCAATATCGCTACGCTTACACCGCAGACGTCGAAAAAATGTTTCGCGGTATTGTTCTTCACGAGGATCACCAACGCTATCAAAAAATCCTGTGGCGGGAGTCGCCCACTCACATCACACCACCACTCGCCCACCATCAAAGAATATCAATTATCAACCGTTACCTATGGCACAAAGGCGGCTCCGTTCTTAGCCATGATGGTGTTAAAGCAATTAGCTCAAGACGAAAGTCCCGGGTTCGAGTCCAGTTTAGCACCAAAAATCTTGCAAGAACAATTTTACATGGACGATCTCTTACATGGCAATCATAATATATCATCAGCTAAAAAACTACAGAATGACCTGATAAACTTGTTAAGGAAGGGAGGATTCAATTTAAGAAAATGGGCCTCTAATACACCAGAACTTTTAGAAAACGTCGAAATTATATATCAATTCGATATTCACTTACTATCACCGGAGCAGCTTAAGGACGAATTGAGTATCATTTCCAGTCATTTATCAAAAGACTTATCATTACCTATTGACAACATTCATAGCGACGTATCAAAACTGTATCACTTATTAAGAATCAAAGTAAAAATTACTGAACAATATTTATTGCTAGAGATCAAAATTCCATTGGTAACTAGAGACAATTATGACTTGTACAAGCTTATACCTATTCCGCAGCCCACTGAAAATAATAAAACAATTACAATTACACCGATATCCAATTACATAACTATCAACATACAAAGGGACTCGTATTTACCGATGTTTGAAACAGATGTGCAAACATGTATGCATGTAGATCTAACTACCAAACTTTGTGAATTACAAGGACCCGTCTATCAGATGAAGCGAGATCAAGATCTATGTGAGATAAATCATACGACACAGACATGTCAAACTACCGAAAATAGTTGTAAAAATATGTGGAAAGCGTTAACCCAATCGAATCATTATTTATTTTACTGCTGCGATCAGTGCACTATAAGGTTTATGTGCGGCGGTCATGTGTCAGTGGAAAGAATCACGAGAGCTGGAGTGCTTACCATGGCGAGCGACTGTATGCTAAAATCAGATTCGTTCATATTGTATTCCCACAACGAGCAAACAAGCGAAGTACACAGTCACGCCGATTTAATACTGATAGATGTGCCTCCTATCAATAACATCATCAACCTAGCGGTACATCGCGAAAATCAAGATTATCAGTCAAATATCACTGAAGGAAATATCAGAGAACGGCAGTCGTCTCTAAAAGAAATCGGCCGCCAAATCGAGCAGATGAAGTCAGACGAAGTCGAAGTGGATGTCACTTCGTTCTCGTCCCACGACATACATCACTATGTCGTTATTTACATCTTAGTTGGAGTTTGCTGCGCGGCTGGCGCCGCCTTCCTCTGGAGGCGGGTGCGCCGCCGCCGCAGCCAGCGCCAGCGCCCAGCGGGCCGCGGCTGCGGGCCCTTCGCTGCCCCCCCGCCCCGCCCGGCTGCGCGCTTATCGCTCAGTGATAATAATATAACCAGTGCATGTGCGGATGAAAGTGATAGTGTTAATAATTATAGTGCGCCCGATTTAAGTGCAAAATCAAAGGTGTCAGTGCCACAAAGTGCGCGTATAAATAAAGCGTCGTCCCCTATTATTAAGTTTAAGTTTACTGCTGACAATGATGAATCATCATAGTTGTATCATTAGAATCATTAGATTAATATCTACTAACATAGAATAATTTTAAAATTGTTTATCACCTTGTATCATCAAACTAACCAGCATCCATCATCTTTCGTCTCTCTGGCCCGGGAGCATGTACGGTGCAACCGTGCATTTCGCCAAATCATCAATTTATTAATTGTATTAAATAATTATAATTTTACATTAGTTCACGTCACCACACACATCGCGGCGGACGCGCGCTCATATATCAATCACTTAGCATAGTAGTATCATTTTACGTTTATCAATTATTCGTGTCATAATAAACAGTTTAAATCAATCTAATCTTTTAGTTATTTATCACAGCATCTCTAGGTGTCTCGTACATGACCCATCCAAGTCGTCTCGCCAGCATGCAGCGGTTTTTTCCAGTAATCAATGCTAAGGCTGGGGCCTACCTACATATGCAACACTTTATTTTCCTCTTGTTGTTGTCAAACAAATCATAAAGCATAAATTTCAAAGACATTTTGTATATTTTTTGTTTTTATTTCTTAATATTTATGGTCTTATGAAGGTTTTTTCCCTACCACGCCAAACCCTAACAATCGACAACAATCACTGCTGTGATTAGGTCGAGCCGAACAGTGGACCGTTTCTAGGCTGGGAATGTTATTTAGATATTTTCTAAACGTCGAATTACAAAAAATAATAAAAAGTTTATTTCTAATTTTCAGCCGATGGCTTTACTATAAAGACTGTTATGGATAATGAAATACCGATGAACGACATAAAAATGCTACAAGACTATGCTCTCCTCAATGCCTTAAACACCTTGGAGAACAAGAACTTACTAAAGTTACTGGAAGACACTAATCAAAGTTTTGATGCCGTTTTAGTGGATTATTATGAAACTGAAGTTTATGCGGGGTGAGTTTGGGAAGCAGTAGTAGATTATACAAGAGATTTCTTAGTGTAAATAATTATTTTTATGTTCATTTTCATTCATATTTTCCTCACTTTCCGAAGAAGACTGACCTTTGTAATGTTTGTGTAGAGTCGAATTTAGAGAATGCAGATTTGATGACCTTATAGCGGACTCAGGATCGAGTTTAAAATCGAGCTATCGCAGAATAACACTGTTACCATAAACCCATTCTTAACAAAAACGTAATATTGAGCTATTTGGATAGGGTCTACCTTTTATCGCAGAACTTTTAATGTCATAATTTCATAATGCACAACAGCGGAAAGCATAAACTTCATTTGGCAGAAAATCATTTGGCACACACTAATTAATCATACATTCAAAACCCATAATTTTATAAGTCAGAATCATCTTTAGGCATATATTTAATATCCATAATAATTAAGAGGCAGAACTGTCATATCGCAGAAAGTTAACATTCAGAATCATCTTTACGCATACATTTGATATCCATAATATTAAGAGGCAGAACCATCATATCGCAGAAAGTCAATATTCAGAATCTTTTAGCATACTTTTCATTTCTATAATAAGCAGCATGCAAGCAAGCAAGCAGCATGCAAGCAAGCAAGCAGCATGCAAGCAAGCAAGCAGCATGCAAGCAAGCAAGCAGCATGCAAGCAGCATGCAAGCAAGCAAGCAGCATGCAAGCAAGCAAGCAAGCAGCAAGCAAGCAGCATGCAAGCAAGTATGCAGCATGCAAGCAGCAATAAAGCTTACAAGCAGGCATGCAGCATGCAGGGAAGCAGGCATGCAGCATGCAGGCAAGCATGCAGTATGCAGCAGGCATGGTTTCTGTCACGGCTCCGGCGCTGCGGGACTACGGCGGTCCCACGCGAGCTTATCGTCGCAGACGGCTTTCGCTCACCACCTCAGCTTGGGCTTTCTGGCCGGCTTTGCCGGCCAGCCTCAGCCGCGGCGGCGAGCGTTAAACCCACCTGCTCCTCAGCTCGCGGGCCGCCTCGCCCCTCCGCGCCTACGCGGGCTTAAATTACACTCTAGCGTAGGGCAGACAAGTCTACGTGGAGTCGGTTTTGCCGCAATTCGCTTCTGACACTGACTTTTTTAGCACTACCTTAACAAAAACACAACGTATTAACTTTTTAAGACTATATTTGAAACCAATTTAGGGTTAAAATGCTATTTTTATTTATAAGCATAAATTATATTAAATGAAGTTATATAATATGATTATTATATCAAATGAATAATATACGTAATGTTGTTATAGGAAGTGTATTTAGTATAAGTAAAAATTATACCCAATTAACGTTATGTCCTTTGAAATTAGTTTATACTTATGTCATTATATAAAATAATACACACCCATAAAATTCATTAGAAATAGTGTGCCTAATGAAATTATTCCAAATGGAAAACTGCCATCATAGATCGTAGTGAAATTATGCCGAGTAATGGTCGCACTACATAAGTGTTATGCTAAACATAATTATGCGTAATGATATTTTGCTAAATGAGATTATGCCTAGTGAAAATCTGCCATCTTAAAAGTATGCCATTGGGAATTCGGACATATAAACATTCGACCAAATAATAATGATACTAAATGATTTTTATGCATTGAACATATTCGTTTAAAGAACATTATGCCAAGTGTGTTATGCCTAATAAAATTCGAAACAACAAAATTCTGCCAGATAGAGGGAACCCATTTGGATGAATAAAAAAGACTAATGTATGGTTAAAAATATATATATAAAAACTGTACGTAATTTTGTGGAATTAAAGAAATGAATTAAGTTATAATAACTCTATTATTGAAATTTTAGCATTCACAATGCTAATAGATACAGGATAAAATGTTTACTAGAAAAAAACCTAACTAACTTGCACAAAACGCGACACAAATGCGCAAAAAAATTAACATTAATGAGAACAGTCGCGTCACATAGGTACCTAATCGATACAAAACTAGTGCACCGTAGCATATGCGCCTTTTCCGGCCATTATAGTAGTAGTATAATATACAATGAACAAAGTTGTTTCAGTGTTGATGATGACGTGATCTTTTATTAAACTGAATCTTTTGTAACAATTATATGGCAACCAAGCATATATGGTAACCGGTTACCGTTTACAACAGGGGGGCCAACTCGTGTATGTCTGCGATCTACTTTAAAATTATCTGGCCTATTGAGATCGACATAAAGCATTTTCATTTTAGACGTTCTGAACCGGACTGCCAACGCATGTTAGTTGGACCGCACACGCAAAAATGTTTGAACTCCGTTGTACCTAATTTATGACAACCACCCACCACCCCGTGCGTGTTCCTGCAAATGCGCGGTACACATATTAGTTTTAAACAGGGTTGCGTGAAACAATAAAAAGTATATTATTATTAATTATTATTAAAATTAAGTTACCGCTGGAGCAGCACAAGCATAAGTGCATAAGCAAAAATACTTACACAGATAAGGTTATAATTATACTAAAAATAATAAAGTTAATGAGATGTTTGAGCTTTCATTTCTTAAGCCAATTTAACAAAATCAGGAGCATAATTAAATAGCGCTATCCGTAGAGTCTTCCGTGTGTTGGTCTGTCAAAGTAGATCGATTTTTATTAATGGCCTTCAATGTTATATGTCGCACCTCATGGTGATTATTTCGCCCGAAGCACTTTTTGTTGTCTCTCGCGATCGACTGCACTGTCTCCAGAGATCGACTGGTCGATCGCGATCGACTCATTGGCCACGACTGGTTTACAACACCATAGGTACCACTCACGCGGTACCGATCCTGTAGAAACCTTTACACCCCATTTTTGGAGAACCTCAAGAAGTCTTCTTTGGAATTCCTCGACAGGGAGCTCAATCCTTAACTAAATAAATAATAATAAAAAGCATGGGAGGAGACAACTCTGAAACCGCATAGTAACTACGCGAAAATTTCGATGCTTATGTTCTAAATCTGTTTTTAATTTGCACCTTTTTGAATACCTAGTTAAGAAGAATCCAAACACAGGAGTTTATCAGTGACGGATAAAATATTTAAAGGCGGTGCTTGCATGCCGCATTCAAGCGTGATTGAGTGCCATTCACACAAATAGAGACGTGTCTAAGATGGTTATGGTTCAAATATTAGTTTTCCTATACAATACAATTTACGCAAACTTACAAATTATACCTAAATCAAAAGGGTTTAAATAATTTCCATTACCGGGATTTTACCTAAGGATCAATTTGAATTAGTTGATGCTGATTTATCTTAAAAGGCTCAATTCAATTAAAAAGTTGATATTGTTGAATTTTTTTATCCTCTTTTTCCCTGGTTCCAGACTATCCGCCCTATACGACTGCCCCATGATCTGGGCCACTTCAATGGGCCCCCACTGGCAAGCCCTGCTGTTGGTGGACGAGCCATCCAACCCATCCTACACTGCTGACTACCTGTCCTCGAACACCGTGCCTTTCGGCTTTCAAGAGAGACTTGAGGAGTTGTGGGCACAAATCAAGTGGACTTGGATCAAATGGTAAAGTTTTATGGTTTGAAGTGTAGATTCTGCCTATAACAAACAAAGTACCTATCATAATATATCATGATCCTGTGTTCTGTAACAGAAGAAAGAGGTGTTAAACAATTATCATAGTTAATCATGATCATGACCACAGAACAGAAGAATGAGGTACTGACCATGATAGAAACGTATCAAGCACAAACAAAACCCACAAACCGAGATTAATTTTTCCAGGGTAATAAAGCAAAGAGATTTGAAGTTTTAAGACATTGTAATAAAAGTAGTATGTATGAAAATAGTAAGTAATAAAGCTGCCGAAGGGCAGCTTTCTGTTCAGACATTATTTTGTAGTTGACTCGAAAAGATGGAGAAGGACGCTGTCAGCGCAAAAGTGGCCTAGGCTTGAGATATGTAAGTAATATGTTATTGCGTTTCTTTAAAAATGAACTTCTTGAAAGAGTACATCATCATTATGGATGCATTTTATGAAACACTTAGCGGCGGCAGCGGCTTAAGCCACTTTTGCATTATTAACAGAGGAAAATAATCAAATGCAAAAAGTATTTTTCCAACGCCATCTGTTAACGATTGGTGAAACAAGGGACAGGCCGGTTCTGTATGAAATTTTAGTATGTTTGAAGTAATTTGCAATAGTTAAGTAAGAATATGAAAAATTGTTGGTTAGGCGCCACTTATGCGCTGGCGGCCTCTTAGAGTTTAGAATAAAAAGGATAGTAGATATCTATCGTAGATAGCTATATAATAATCTAACGTACCAAATTACAGGACCAATACCCTGCCTCAAGAAAAAGATGCTTACGAGAAGGTCTTTAAACCGCTGTTGAACAAACGCGGAAAGAACTTACCAGACTACTACAAGTTGATATACAACGCGTCGCTCATGTTTAGCAATTACCACAACGCCTTCGGAGGCTTACCTAAGGTCCCGCAGAACCTCAAGCTCATCGGTGGCTACCATATTGAGCACCCGCCAAAACCTTTGCCAGAGGTAAGCCGTTTATTGTTTAATTAGCTAATATATTTAAGCTCTTGTTACATACATACATATAATCACGACTATTATTCCCGAAGGGTTGGTCAGAGACTAGGCAATGAGGACTGCAAAAGCAATCCTCTGCAATATTTCACGTTTCACCAAATAGCGACTGCACATGTGCTCAGCGTGGCAGGTGGTGAGCCCATCGCCGCTTTATGCTGTTGGATGTATGTGCAGTCTTTTTGTCCGTTGGTCGCCTTTTACAATACACTAGGGAAGAGAGGAGGTGGTAGTATTCTATTGAAGAGCCTCTACGCGCGGCTCTTGGTAAAGTTGTTAAAGTCACCATTCAATTTCATCGGTTTCTTCCATCATTGTGGTAGCTGTGGTAGCGTAGTGTTAACTAAGCAACTAAACAGATGCCAGAAACTAATCTTCTAAAAATAGTTCTTACACCAGACATTTTGTGTCTTACCTATCTTAAAAATGAAAATCACATTCGATGTAACCATTCTTCTAGGACCTACAGTCTCTAATGGACAACGCGAAGCACGGAGTAATTTACTTCAGCATGGGATCTACGTTTAGCAGTAAAGACCTGCCCAAATCAATCGTCGATGGGCTACTGGAAGTTTTCGGGAAACTAAAACAGACAGTCATCTGGAAGTTTGAGGAGGATTTGCCGAATAAACCGACTAATTTAATAATCCTCAAGTGGGCGCCGCAGCCTAGTATATTAGGTGAGAATTCTTTAAATTAGTTTAGTAGACCTAGGAAGTAATACATAAGAATTCAGAGGAAAATATGACTAATTGCTCATTAGAAAAATTATTGTGTCAAAGCCCAGAAATGAGCTTATGGTTTCCCACATTCAAGTTGGTGAGTTTCAAAGACTGCAATCTTATCACCTATATAGATAATAAGACGCTGCGAAAAAATCCGGTACTACTGGGTCTGAGACCGGGGTGGTACTATACCACCCCGGTCTCAGACCCAGTAGTACCGTGTGCTTCAAGCTGTAATTCTCATATTTGAAATCTCAATGAAAACGAATTTTGACAACGCTAAAAAATAGTCATGAAATAGTCATAAATAGTCATACATGTAAAAAAAATAGTCGCATTATAGTTTCGGCGATAAAGCTATAGGTTAGTGAGGATTATGGCTTGAACGTCAAGCTGTAATCCTCATGTCTGGTGCAAGCAAACGGTAAAATCTTTCGAATTGGTTTAGGTTCCAAAAAATAGTCATGAAATAGTCATAACGACATGCCAAATTTCAGAAATAGTCCTTATAAGACTCCAGAGATATAAAGGTACCCTGGTGAGGATTATGGCTTGAACATTTGAAAACTTCAAATATCTCCGGAACGCCTACGATTAACGGTTTAAAGTTTATGCCAAAAAATAGTCATGAAATAGTCGTATTAAGCGAAAATAAATTTGAGCTGATTTAATTTGAAAATAAAAAGTTTTTATTTTCCCTACATTTCTATGGATGTACAGTCGTGTACAAAATTTGTAAGTAACTACATTTGATATTATTGTGAAATATTCCGCTTAATACATATTATTACTTCCAATTAGGCGTTTTCCATGGCAGCTGTTATAATTAAACAAAAAAACAAACATTTATAATTGGTATCCTTATTTATTACAATCGAAAGCTTGCTTTAATACATAACTTGTTTAAATCTCAGTATATATAATTATGTTTATATCACAGCAATTAGTTTTGATCACAATTATCATAGTTAGTTCAATATCTGTTGGTGTTGGATTAGTTCATTCAGTTTGTTTCTAGAAAATTTCAATAGATGGCGCTGGTAGGTTGAGTGCATTTTCTAAAATCACAAATTCAATAAACGAATCAGACACCAACAATATCAAAAACTTTTAATTACTTACGTCGAATACAAGTATAATACTAATTAAAATATGTACCTATTAAAGTGTAAACAATCATAATATCTTGTCATTGTCTTAAAAACTTACAACTACTAAAACCAGTTTTACTAGAACCCCAGACGGTCGCATGAGACCGCGCTCTCCCACTGGACTTTGTACCGTGTTTTCATATCATAGACTTACAGACTACTTTAGTATGAACAAGGTCGATTATTTCAGTTCTGTGGTACATTTTAAGCATCGTGATCGCAAAATATCGCATAGTCTGTGCTCGATTCTGTCATTTTCGACGTTGACAGTTGCGCCAATTTCTGTGTCGGAGTGAATTAGTCGCTGTGTTTTGTGTGCTGTTTTTATTGGATTTATCTAATGTAAGTACTGTTTCTTATTAGAAAATGATTATTGAGACTATAATGATCGTATTTAGATAAAAAGTTGTAAGAAATACGTCGTTATTACTACTAGATAAAGCGTGTATAGTCCGTTAGTATGTTTCCGATTTCTGAATGATTTTTTAGAGAAATACTATAAGACGAATAAACTGTTGCAATTATCACTTTATTTTGATACCTGATGGATAGGAAATATATCAGTTAGTATATTGTTGTTTACAGAACGACAAAATATGTTTTTATTATTAAAATTTTGCATGCACAATGCTATATAAATATAGGTTAAAATGTTTACTAGAAAAAAATCGATTGTTAAATACTTGCAATAGTATTTCTTTCGACTGTGAGGGTAGACTTCACAGTGACGTAATATCGCTGGCTTGCATCGTAAATCAAACTACTAGGAAAAATCGAGTCTTCTGGGGTCTCGGTAGCTCAGCGGTTAGAGCAGTGAACCGGCAATCCAAAGGTCGTGGGTTCGAATCCTATTTGAGCTTTTTGAGATTGGTTGATTTTTTTGTAGTAAACATTTTGTCCTATATTTATGTAGCATTGTGAATGCAAAATTTCAATAATAAATATATTTTTAGGCAATTACGTCTTTATCGATTGTTAAATACTTGCAATAGTATTTCTTACGACTGTGAGGGTAGACTTCACAGTGACGTAATATCGCTGGCATGCAGCGTAAATCAAACTACTAGGAAAAATTCAGCGAATCTTCTGGGGTCTCGGTAGCTCAGCGGTTAGAGCAGTGGACCGGCAATCCAAAGGTCGTGGGTTCGAATCCTATTGGAGCTTCCTGAGACTGGTTGATTTTTTCTAGTAAACATTTTATCCTATAAAATATGTTTTGATTTTAGAGTAATATTTTTTTGTTAGAGGCGACATTTGTGACGTCATCCGCAATTTCAAAAAAAATTATTGCGCACCTGCTGTCATTATTTTTTACATTTAAATTCCAAGACTGAGTGGTATAACTATGTTAACATATATAATTCCAACAAAAACCAGTAAGTACCTATAAATACAAAAATGCTGGGTCCAGTGCGCCATTTTGAGTAGCGCGCTTTTGTTTCTCGGTATTGGTCAAATAGCGCTATCCTTGTCTCCACTCAAACGCATCGATCGCAGTACGATGGGCCAGTTTTGTTTGCTTGTTAAGGCCCCAGTACACATTGGCGTATGTTGACTCACTGCCGGCCATCGCCAATGTGTAGACGGGGTAATGGTGTACATTATCGGGCAATTTGTCGATAGTTGCGCGCAATTTACCCCGTCTACACAATAGCGATGGCCGGCAGTGGGCCAACATACGCCGATGTGTACTGGGGCCTTTATGTTCTTATCAAGTTCAGTTGAATGTAGTCAAGGTCACAGATCACATGTGTCGTCAGTTGTTGTATTCGCAAATTTTTGAGAAAATGGCTATTTGGTCCAGTGATATTGAAATCATGAAATAATTTGTGATGTGTACTCTGGTGAAGGATTTTAAGTGCTAAAGAGATCCTATGAATGAATTTATGAAACTTTTACGAAGACGGGGTGTCGTTTTGGAAGTTATTGTAAGTATGGAACGTACTTTCGACATAGAGTACAATAACAAGCCGCCCGTCCGGTTTCATCCGTTAACGGAGCATATAGACAAGGATATATCGCTATTTGGTCTCGATGCCGGGTTGATACAATACAACAGACGCTACTCTTGGAGTGGAAGGTTTCTGTTACTTTTTAACATAAGTGATACCTTAAACATTGCGTGCAAAAGCTTTCTCGTACGGAAACGTTTACGTTGCGGTTATTATAAGAAATTTCAAATAAAATTATGCTAGTTAAATTTCTAGTAAGCAGAAAATATCTATTTGTGGTACTTTAAGGGCTTTTTAACTATTTAAATCGATTTAATTTTATGAAATGTTTTATTTGAAAAACAGGTGAGATGCAGGCCGGTAAATAAGTAAAAATGTGTGTTGTTGGCTCCTTTATTGTTACTAATCCCGTCACTAAGCTGTGGCGCGCAATTAAATGAACGTCTGTGTATTTAATTTATCAACTTTTTGTTTATTATTTATATTTGTTTTTTTAAGTAAATCATTGCCTTATTTACACAAAGAAGTAGTTGGATTAGAGACCTTAGCAATAATACTTAATTTATTTTTTGTACTTTAGGATAAGTCTTAACATAAGATCATTACATGTGATGTACATTGTACAGACCTACTCGGAAGGCGCCAATAATTGTTAGATATAACATAGAAATGTATAAAGACTGTGATTAATGCAAATATTTTTTATTTAGGATAATCTGTATAGAATATGACAGTACTAGTCTACAAGGGTTTCTGACACTGACAATTTTCTATTTATTACTTATAATTGTTACTTGTTTATAACTAATAAATGCTATTTTTTATACATATATGATAGTAGAACATTACTGTGATAATACCAATGAAACAACTGTGACTATTATGATTAAAACTAGTTTTAGTAGTTGTAAGTTTTTAAGACAATGACAAGATTTTATGATTGTTTACACTTTAATAGGTACATATTTTAATTAGTATTATACTTTTATTCGATGTAAGTAATTAAAAGTGGTTGATATTGTTGGTGTCTGATTCGTTTATTGAATTTGTGATTTTAGAAAATGCACTCAACCTACCAGCGCCATCTATTGAAATTTTCTAGAAACATAAACTGAATGAACTAATTCTACACCAACAGATATACAACTAACTATGATAATTGTGATCAAAACTAATTGCTGTGAAATAAACATAATTATATGTACTGAGATTTAAACAAGTTATGTATTAAAGCAAGCTTTCGATTGTAATAAATAAGGATACAAATTATAAATGTATGTTTTTTTGTTTAATTATAACAGCTGCCACGGAAAAAGCCTAATTGGAAGTAATAATATGTATTAAGCGGAATATTTCACAATAATATCAAATGTAGTTACAAATTTTGTACACGACTGTACATCCATAGAAATGTAGGGAAAATAAAAAAAAATTATTTTAAAATAAATCAGCTCAAACTTATTTTCGCTTAATACGACTATTTCATGACTATTTTTTGGCATAAACTTTAAACCGTTAATCGTAGGCGTTCCGGAGATATTTGAAGTTTTCAAATGTTCAAGCCATAATCCTCACCAGGGTACCTTTATATCTCTGGAGTCTTATAAGGACTATTTCTGAAATTTGGCATGTCGTTATGACTATTTCATGACTATTTTTTGGAACCTAAACCAATTCGAAAGATTTTACCGTTTGCTTGCACCAGACATGAGGATTACAGCTTGACGTTCAAGCCATAATCCTCACTAACCTATAGCTTTATCGCCGAAACTATAATGCGACTATTTTTTTTACATGTATGACTATTTATGACTATTTCATGACTATTTTTTAGCGTTGTCAAAATTCGTTTTCATTGAGATTTCAAATATGAGGATTACAGCTTGAAGCACACGTAGTACCGACTAACTAGACCACAGACAGAGGTGGCTAATACAAATAAAATACTTCTAAATAAGATTAATAATAATAACAAAAAAATGTGACGGTGGATGACGACTCTGCCTTGCAAACGGAGACGTAACATCCAACTCAAAACATTTATTCGATGTAGCTAATAGCTATACAATTAGGCTTAATTTCTAAACTTAATACTAATACATTAAGCTTCATAAATATATTAATCTGCAACGCTGATTTTCAGAGATGCCCTTGAAGTGTGTGTGAACGTAAGCTATAAAATTGTATTAGAATACCGATACTAATGTCACACTACGTTTCAATAATAACTGTTTTTTCCACAGCTCACCCGAACTGCCTATTCTTCATAACGCACGGTGGTCTGCTGTCCTCGACCGAATCCATTCACTTCGGCGTCCCCGTAATAGGCATACCAATATTTCTAGATCAGTTCGTCAACATCAATAAGGCTGCCGCCAGAGGGTACGGCATAAGAGTGCCTCTCAATTATGAATTGCCCAACAACTTGAGATATGCCATCCGAACTATGTTGACCGAACCCAAGTAAGTTGTGATAACTCCGAAGTTTGAGGATAAATAAATTAAGTATTAGAAAGTTATGCTTTATTAAATATCTTCAACGATGAAGGTTGGATCCCCTAACATTGATTATAAAAATTTGATCGTCTGTGTGCTGGCGGTTTATTGAAATAATACCTGCTACCAACCCATATTTTAGTAAAAGGCGACTAACGGATAAAGATTGCACCACATACATCCAACAGCAGCAGAAGTAACGATGGGCTCACCATATGTGGTGAGCGTAGTGAGGTGAGAGTAACACTGATATGTCAGTTGAGCACATGGGCGGTTCATCATCATCAGCCTATAAACGTCCCACTGCTGGGCACAGACCTCCCACGTGGACAATAGCACCTGGGGATATTGGGCCATAACCCACCACGCTGGCCCAATTCAGGTTGGTGGGTTACATTTTTTTTTTATTCTACAACGGGTAAGCGCTTGACCTTCATCTCACCAGATGGTAAGTGACGATAAGGCCGAAGGTGGAAGCGCGCTTTACCCGGAATCCTCAAGCACTGAGGAACTGGCTATCTTATCTCAAACTGTCGTAACACAACAATGCTATAAACATCGTTGTTACGGCGACAGGTTACAGGCGAGCACACAAAATGTACCCCCCGCTGGGAATCGAACCCGGGACCTCTTGGCCTGAAACCGGTGGCTTAGCCACTAGACCACAGAGGCGATTAAGGGGTGGCTGATATTTGGTAAAACGTGGCAGTAATAGTAATAATAATAGTGCACTGCTTTTACGGACCTGATTGCCTAATATCTGACTAATCCCTAGTTAATAAAGTCAGAAAATAACGTTGCCCTACTCTGAAACCTTAGGCACGCCTTACAATTATTATTTGTTCCAGGTATGGACAGTTAGCGAAGGAGTTATCAGCCATTTACCACCACCGACCTTTACATCCTGGCAAGGAAGTGGTGCATTGGGTGGAGCACATCATCAAGACCAGAGGAGCCACACACTTGCGATCTCCCGCGCACGACATTCCGTTCTATAAAAAGTTGTATTTAGATTTGGCGGCCATTTTGATTGCAGTCGCCATTTTGCTGAGAAGCGCTTTAAAACGGCTGATATCGAAACGTCAACCCAGTACAATAGGAAATAAAGAAAAGAAAAATTGAGAAAATCGATTATATTGTTTTTCAAGGTTTAAAATTCTCTGTATGAAAGTGTTATGGTTTTTATATTTATTTTTAATTTAATTCAATTTAACTATTTATTTCGGGTATACCTAGGTACATACACCCATAATCAATCAATCAATACTTTATTCATAGTCAACAAATGGACCAATTACAAATATCATAAAATTACAAAAAAAATAAGATAAATTAAAATTAAAATTAAATTAAATTAAATGAAATCAAATGAAATCAAAATTTAAAATAACATAAAATTGAATAAAATTAAATCAAATCAAAATTAGAATAACATAAAATTTAATTAAATTAAAATAATATTACATTATTGTTGTATTGCTGTATGTACATGTACCATGTCACAGTGATACACGTACTGGCAGTCAAACCGCTCGGTGAAAGCGCGCAGGATACTATTCGGCTAGCCCGCACCCTGCGCACCAGGGATGTGCACCGCTTGCGCATGGTTGTGGAAAAACAATCCACGCACGCTTCAGCGAACATCCCTAAGGCGCTTCAGAAGCGGGGCAGCCCCAACAGAACCCTGAATGCATTATTGAATTGGACGCGTATGGCGCCATACTGCTTCCGCGTATAGCACACCCACAGACTGCTCGTGTAGAAGGACGTGCAAAATGCCTTGAACACTGAACAGGGTTATTTTGACATCTCTAGAACAGAGAGCAAATCTGCGGGCTATCATATTTGCACGGACAGTCAACGCCCTACGCTCCCTTTCAATGTCCGCATTGTCTCCAAGGTATTTAAATTGTTCTACTCTATTAGGGGGGCAGCGGGCAGCCATTCAGTATAAGTTTGGGTGTTTGACTTAGGGACCTTCCCCGAGCCTGAAAGATCATCCACTCGCTTTTCTTCACATTATAAGTCAAACTGTGTTATTTAACATATTTTTCGCAAA
The DNA here is from genome assembly GCA_963921215.1 of Scoparia ambigualis. Classification (NCBI taxonomy): domain Eukaryota; kingdom Metazoa; phylum Arthropoda; class Insecta; order Lepidoptera; family Crambidae; genus Scoparia; species Scoparia ambigualis. The sequence goes on along the minus strand of OY992502.1, from coordinate 57,513,991 downwards.
TGTTAAGCAGCTGCGACAGTCCACCTACAGATGCACTCAGCAGCACCATGTCGTCCGCGTAACTTATGTTATTAAGGCAGACTTCACCAATATGGCAGCCGACATGTGTGCTGGTAAGCTCCTCCACAAGTGCGTTCACATACAGATTGAAAAGTTTTGGCGATGTCAGCCCCCAATGCCTCACGCCGCACGCTGTATGGTGTCGAATACGCCCCCGACCACCGAACAACGTTGATCTGGTTCCCATACCAATATTTAAAAGTACGGATTAATTCCTCGGTCATCGATGTTTTATACAGTTTTTGCCAAAGAATATCGTAAGAAACCAAACCAAACGCCTTCGACAAATTGAGAAAACACGCAAAAATGGGCGTATTTTTATCCGTGTAGTACTTGACAGTTTGCTTCAGACACAATATAGCCGTTTCAGTAGAGAAACCAGAAATCAAATTGGTTGTCGTGTATATGTATGTGTTTATCAAGCTGAGACCTTGTCCAGAAGAGGGCGAATTCACCGCGAATTCGTCGCGAAACTCGCGCGATGCTTGTGGACGCAATGTATGTCAGTACCTCGACAACGCGCGTATGCGTTAGCGCGAAACAATTCGCGGCGAATTCGCCCCTTCTGGACAAGGTCTGAGTGTTAAGCAAACTATCAAGCACCTTCGCGATAATAGTGGCTAAAGAAATCGGACCATAATTACATAATAATATGTTAGTTACAATAATTACATAATGTTTTAGTTACAAAAATTGCTTAAAACTATGTTAGCAAAATAAAGTAGCTGTACTTAACAAAATTACAATACAGGTTTACAGTTAATCAAAAAATTGAATTCTAAAATGAAATAAAAATATAAAATTGGAAACAATATACAAATGATAATAAAAATTAAAAATACCAAATTCAAATCATGTCAACCAATATGTGAACATAAAGAATTACCTACCTACGTTTTTGTTTGTTTGCGCGAACTACGTAAACATTGAAAGGAAAATTTCCACTTTATTTTATTTAGATACGTATTATACATATTTGGTTTTAACATATTGAATCCTTTGCAGAGTCAGCAGTCAAACAGAGACTGAGTCGAAATAATATTATGATTATGTAAAATAAACGCATGAATTTTATTTATTAAATACTGTTGGAAATATTTATTCATAAAATAAATTTTTGAAAGATATCAAGTATTCTATTACCTACATTATGAATATAATAAATTATGATTTTGGCAAGTATACAACAGTGACAACAGTTTAAAATTATTGTACGATTAGCTTACCGTAACATTGTAAAATAATTAAAATATTTTTTACAAATAAAACTATAATTTAAACTCAAGGCTATTAATGTTAATACCTAATAGGTAATGAGACCTACTATTGAGAGATTGTACTATACAACTAACTTCGATCATCGTGTTTAGTGTAGAAAGCGTGCGTGTAAAATAAAACTAAGCATATAACCTCATATTTTCTGAGTGGTAGAGCCACGCTACGTTGCAGCACACATTGGGCCGGCTCGCCCGGCGTAATACCACCCTCTCACTAATATTCGGTGTGAAATAATGGCACTTGGTGCTGTTGTGTTTCGTCCGACCAGTGAGGGTTCCGGAGGCCCCTCCCCCCCCCCTCCTCCCAATTCCTATTCCTTCCTTAAACCTATTCCTCCCTTAAAGGCCGGCAACGCGTCTGCGATTCCTCTGGTTTTGCGGGTGTCCATGGGCGGCGGTGATTACTCTTTATCAGGTGACCCGCCTGCTCGTTTGCCTCCCTAAAATAATATAATAATCTATAAATCCATAAAAAAAAAAAAATAACCTTATCGACATTTTGGTACCTATTCACATGTAGCTTTAGCACAGTTTATATGTGTATATGACATGTGTTTAATATGTGTAGTGTGTAATGCTTGTACTTACTTAAATAAATTACTTACTGTCATTTTCTTTGTGCTGGCCCTCGATGGCGCAGCGGCTGGCGCGTTCTGCTTGCGATCTTTCCCGCTAAGCAACTATCGCAATGCTGGGTTGCCTGATGGGTGACCAATTAAAAACATCTCGTGCTCCTCCGTGCTTCGGAAGGCACGTTAAGCCGTTGGTCCCGGTTATTGCCCTAAGATGGCAGTCGTTAAAACCCACCAACCCGCATTGGGCCAGCGTGGTGGGTTATAGCCCAATATGCCCCACGTGCTATTGTCCACGTGGGAGGCCTGTGAACAGCAGTGGGACGTTTATAGGCTGAAGATGTTTTTTTTTGTGCAAATATCTAGTTTCACTCGTATTTTTACTGTTTTTGAAAGGGATACACCTTTGTTAAATGTTTTTACGTGAATCTCAATCAAGAAAAAGTAAAAATCCTAGTGACACGTTAGGGCCAGAGCAGACATGCTACTTTTAGCATCGGCGATCGGCGATTTAGCCGCTTTTTAGAAGCTGAATGCAGCGACCACACATTCCACACCGCACAATCAAAAACGCCAAACGCGGCGATTGAGTCGCTTTTCGGAAGCTCGACACAGCGTCTGAACTACACTCCGCACACATTCGGATGCCCGGTCGCATCGATTTGGCAGTCTGTGCTGCGCTCGATTGCCGATCCAGCATCGAAGCAGTCGCTAAAACGCGTGATTCCGATACCCCGTCCGAACGCATGAAGTCGCGAAATCGCGATGCTGCAGTAGCTAAAACGCGCGATTCCGATACTGCGCCTGAACGCAGAGAGTCGCCAAAACGCGATGCTGCATCGATGCTCTAAAGGTGGCCACTGACAATCAGTTTTGCGCGTCAGTCCAGGCTTAAAACTGTGGCGTCACACCGGATCGTCAGTTCTTGACAAGCCGGTACAATCAATTTTAAACTTTATTGTTTGGTACCAAGGATCAATATTCATTTGAGAAATTCGAACTGACGCGATTGGAATGTTTTCGACCGGCCGGGCTGTATTTTGAACTTTATCGTTTGGTTCTAAGGATCAATATTCATTGGAGAAATTCGAACTGACGCGATTGGAGTGACCAAACAGTTTGGCGCGACGCGCCGCACAGTGGGACGTTGTGTATGGGCGGGCGGAAAATATTGTTTTTTGAGTAGATATTCGATCTGATGTCTACTTTAACATAATATTATTGTTTATTGTTAAATGTTCTTCTAGCATAATGGTAATATTTGTGTACTAAACCTATATTAGGTATTTAAACAAACTATTCAAATAAATAAAATTAGTTCCAAAATTTACTACATATGTATAAACAATTAAATTAAATAACTTCATATAAAAGATTATTTTTTTCTTTTTAACGATTTTTAAGCTCCTTTTTAAATAAGGTTTTTTACTTTTTTATTATTAGGTCTGCCAACATTGTTACATTACAGCTTAAATCTAAAATGGTAATGTGAATAATAATAGTTACAATGCAACAACATTATAGGCAAATACAACATAATAATAAGGAAAAATAATCGGAAGTAATTTCGGGAAAATTATATGAACATTAGTTAATTAAATAAAATAAATAAATAAATAATATTTCCAACACTCACACCAATTATCTAGCCCAAGAGAAGCTTCGAAGAAACTCGTGAAATGGTTACTAGACAACGGATAAACATACTTAAAATACTTAAACACATACTTATTATACATAGAAAACACCCAGACCCGAGACAATTTAGAAAACCAATAATTTCTAAATTGACCCGACCGAGGATCGAACCCGGGACCTCAGAGATGGCGACACCATGAAAACCGGTGTACAAACCACTCGACCAAGGAGGTCGTCAAAAATTTAATTGAATCAGTACTACAGAGAACTACATAAAGAAAACACATTAAAAGAACAAACATAAAATTAAGAAACATAAAATTATATTAATAATTAGTCGGAGACTAGGCAATGAGGACCAAATTAAGACTGCACATGTGCTCAGCGTGACAGGTGGTGAGCCCATCGCCGCTCTAAGCTGTTGGATGTATGTGCAGTCTTTAGTCCGTTAGTCGCCTTTAACGACACCCAAGGGAAGAGAGGGGGTGGTAGTATATTCTTTCATCGCTACGCGGCACGGTTAATTATTTACATACTATCTTAGGCTCGGACTACATGCATCCGGAATCACACGGACCCGAAAAAACACGGCCCCGGATTCATTCCGTAGCTCAAACAAATATATGAGTTTTTACTGCATCGACTACATGTGATCAGAGGCCTTCCGATCCCGATTTTCACCCGGATGCAACCGAAACATGCTCCGGACGTCTCCGAGTAGCCGGTCCGTTATTTTTCGGCACGGGGGGCGGGGCCTATCAATATCGTATGAAGTTGTATGGAGCTGACCACACGAGAACTCGAGAAACGTCCGTTCCGGTCCGGTCCGGAGGAATCACGCGCCAGTCGATGACAGACGCTCGAAGCGGTCGGTCGCGTCGCGTGCGCAAGCAAAACTGCAAAATAGTAGTTGATTCCGAGCGCCTCATTATGGTGATAGTAGTAGTAGCACAGAATAAATAATAGTACCCTATACTACTAGTACACTAGTAGTAGTAGTGTTCGTAGAATTTATCAGAAAAGAACCTTATTTTTGTATAAGACTTGTAGAATTCATATTCCGTTATGCGGTCTATGTGAAAAGGATTAACCCAATATCTTTTCACTTTCTTCTGTTTCCATTTTTATTCCAATTACATTTCGACTGCGATTTTTGCGTAAAATGGCCAATTTTGGCGTTGCGGATCTCGGAAACCAAAATACATTAACAATTTTGACTTATTGAATAATGTAGAATAGCTTTTGGAATAATGCGTAGCGGCCTCGCATTTTGTAAATTTTGCTTAACGTATACTGCCCGGAGGTGCTTCTATATTTGCAACTTTAAAAATGGATCTTATCCATCCAGACAACATAGTCCTGGTGGCAGTCTTAACTATTCCTGTTACTGAAATAAACAGTTGGTCTATGTTTACTTCTGATCTTCTCCTTTGAGAAGCCTGTATTAATAATTGTATAAGACGCACCGGACAAATACTAGGGTCCGGGTGATTTAACAAATGCCAACCAGACTGTTGATTGTAGCTGAGTCTGTTTTAGACCCATGTTCCGGCCATAATATTATTTCCTTATCTTTTTGTAATAATTTGTCCTTTTTAATTAAAATGTTTACTAGAAAAAAACACACGCACACACACTTCACAGTGACGTAATACCGCTGGCTTGCAGCACTACTAGAAAAAATCATAAAATTTAACCGCCTGTGTGGTCTAGTGGCTAAGCAACCTGTTTCAGACCTAGAGGTCCCGGGTTCGATTCCCAGCGGGGGGTACATCTTTGTGTGCTCGGTTTGGTTGGTGGTAGGGCTGTTAAGTCCGCCTGGCTAGCTACCACCATCTTATCTAAGTCTGTCGCCATAACAACGATGTTTATAGCATTGTTGTGTTTCGGCAGTTTGAGATAAGATAGCCAGTTCCTCAGTGAGGATTCCAGGTGAAGCGCGCTTCCACCTTCGGCCTTATCGTCACTTACCGTAAGGTGAGATGAAGACCAAGCGCTTACCCGATAAAAAAAAAAATCAAGAGTCTTCTGGGGTTTCCGAGAGGTAGCTTAGCGGTTAGAGCAGTGGACCGGCAATCCAAAGGTCACGGGTTCGAATCCCGTTCGAGCTTTCCAGAGACTGGTTGTTTTTTTTCTAGTAAACATTTTATTCTACAACTATATAGCATTGTGAATGCAAAATTTCAATAATAAAGATTTTTAATTAAACCCAAAATTGCAGAGAAAGATTTTCATAAAATGCGGGAAGGCAGTTTTTTGAGCTCCTAGATTGAACTAAGTACTGTTCTAAACAAATGAAATAAAAAAAATAGAATGTTATCACTTATATAGTTTTAAAGTGCGTAGCGGTCTCGGAATTTTTAGATATCATTGATTTTATATAGAAAAAAAAATCTTATTCGAAACCAAAAAACTTCGAAAATTGCTTTAAGGTAACCGTGAGTTTCTTCTATCTACGATAATATTATTGAGCAAAATTTATACCAGAAAAATCGTTACTTACTTCATAATGAATAAATATTTTATAATTAATTAATTATCCTATTTCGATAAAAACGAGAAATACAACTGTAAAATTAGTTCAAAATGCGACGCGCCGGCCGTCCGAACTCAGCTTATCCTCGCAAAAGGACATTTGTAATATTAAGCATGAATTTATTATCCTATTTCGATAATAACGATAAATACAACTGCTAAATTATAAAAAAATGCGAAAATGGGCATTTTACGCAAAAATCACAGTCGAGATGTAAGTAATAGGCCTCTTAACGGCTACAGCTAAGCATACAATTTCAACTAAAGTTAAACTTTCCATTGTCGACTGGACGACTATCCAGCGCAAGTGCTAGAGACCGACTGAGTAAATTTCTCTCCGGATTCAAAACGGAGCGCGTGTAGTCGATTACTTGCCGAATTTGGTTTTTTCCCGGGCCGGACTGATTCCGTATGCATGTAGTCCGAGCCTAGATTAAAACAAAAAGGGAAGATACGGCATGCTCCTACTTGTAGTCATTCAAAATATAGTCCTACTCAACTACATAAGCAAACACTCACACACGCACACCTATAAAGTGTAAATCGAGCGAGCGAGACAAAGCGGTAAGTTTCAACGTCAGCGCGAGGGAGTCAGCGAGTAGCGCGTTGACGTCTCGGTCGCTTCGCAACAGACGAGTACGTACGACCGATTCCGACGCCACTGCGGAGTAGCGTCTTTCTCTTTTTCACACAGTAGAATATCTGCAATAGTGTGATGTAGCCTGTTCGCTCGGCAAATTGTGACTGAAGTGAAATTGTGCCTCTAAGCCTAATTTTCGCGGCTCACTCTCGAGATGCTAATGCCGTATCTTCCCTTTTTGTTTTAATCTAAGCATACTATCGATTAAGGGGCATTCGTGTTTAATCTAACTATATAAAACAAAGTCGGGTTATTCACACAATTCCCAACTCTTGCACCGTGTGTATGAATAATTCCGGAAAAAATTAGGATATATTTTCTTTCTTTTAATATTTTAAACATTTAGAGACTGCTTTATAGATTCGTAATATTTAATTATTTGCCGAGGACGCGGGTTCGATTCAACACAGAAGACCATTTTTTCAACGTTTCGTTATCTATGAACTAATTTAAATTTGGTATGTGTCAAATTACACTAATCCTTATTTTATACCTTTTGAAATACACGTTTCATTATGTACCTCTACCTACTTACCTTATTTTTGTTTTCCTCCCTAATTTTTTAAACGTGCAACTGGTGTCAGCCCTATCAGAATAGGTATAAATTTTGCGCGTTGCTACAGAGAGCTTGGACTCTGTAGGGTAGTTACTCATGTGGTAATACCGCTGGCTTGCAGCGTAAATCACAAACTACAAAAAAAATCAACGAGTCTTCTGGGGTCTCGGTTGCTTAGCGGTTAGAGCAGTGGACCGGCAATCAAAGGTCATGGGTTCGAATCCCATTCGAGCTTTCATGAGACTGGTTGTTTTTTTCTAGTACCTAAACATTTATCCTTGAAGATAATAATCAGCTAATTATCTTTCTTTTGGAATATTAAAAGAGTTTACTAATATGTTTTTCTTAATATTTAAATAATACAACACACCTAAATAAATGATTCCTTATGTATTTAGATAACAATCGTCTCATATAATGATTTCATAACTCATTATCAATACCCCAAATTTTTGATTTTTCTACGTTAGGCTAGTAAATGTTATCAAAGTCATTAGGGGGCAGATGGTGGCAGCTGGATTTGGTGTTTATTTCATAAGGAGGCTTGTACCTTCAACACAATGTATAAATTAGCCGGTAGCAGCCGGTAGCTAGATAGTTATGGACGTAGAATGACAAAAAAAGTGAAAAAAAACGTACAGAATGTAACAAATTCAATTAAGTATAAAAACTAATAGTAAGATTATTGTTTCTATATTAAAAAAGTTATGGAAAAGGGTAAAAAATATCGAAATTAAATCAAAATTATATAGGTTTTGAGTAGGTCACGATCAAAGAAAACAAAAATCCGCTTAGAAAGAACTAGTTTTGTTTAGTGTTTCTTTGTGTATCATTTACGCGGTACTAAAAATAGTTACATGGTTTATCCATGTTGTAATACGTTTTAATAGGTGTCTTTTTATGATATAATATAAACCTTCTCTAAAGAGAACTACTTGAAAATCGGACTTTTTTCCGCCCGCAACCCACCCACCGTGCGCCGGCGCCGGGGCGCCCCGGCTTGGATTATGGTAGCCACGGAAAATTCCGTGTCGCGCCGTCAGTTAAAACTCTGGAGGGACGATTCGACATCCATCCAATCAAATTTTGGAGTGACGTCAGTTCAACTGATGGGAAAACTGATCGTCAGTGGCCACCTTAAGAGTTACCCACACATGCTACTTTTAGCATCGGCAATCGGCGATTTAGCGACTGGTAAGTATCGCGTTTTGGCGACTCTCTGCAATCGATTGCAGTATCGGAATCGTGCGTTTTAGCGATTTAGTCGCTGCATTCAGCTTCTAAAAACCGACTAAATCGCCGATCGCCGCTGCTAAAAGTAGCATGTCTGTTCTGGCCCTTAGATATTTTTGCACAAAGAAAATGTCAATAATTTGTTTACAAATATTCTTTAATTGGACGTAGTAGAACAGTCAGTCAACACGATTGTACCTACTTTGTACGGCGTCTAAACATTTATCTTATCATTTCGATGTTTATTACTAACTATGTATGATTATATTATAATTATAACTCCGTATCCTACTAATATTATAAACGCGAAAGTTTGTAAGTATGGATGGATGTTTGTTACTCTTTCACGTAAAAACTACTTAATGAATTTGGATGAAATTTGGCATACAGATAGTTTATAACCTGGATAAACACATAGGATACTTTTTATCCTCATATTCCAACGGGAACGGGAACCACGCGGGTGAAACCGCGAGTGGCCGCTAGTTTATTAATACTTCTTTCGTGTTCTATCATGGCCATGCCAATTATCTCGTTGCAACTACTTATGGTAACGATCATACAGTGGACAGCTGTAAAACAATATCGACTTTATGTTACAACACAGTAACGTCATAGTCGCGATAAGGATAGGTGCAGCAATTGTTATGTTCGGTGTACCCACTACCTACATACAATTATGAAAGCTACTTCTTACTTGACTCGTTTTAGTTTATCGAAGCAAGATGTATAGGTTAGTCGTATTGTTGCTCCTTTTTGTGTATACTACAGACTCGTATAAAGTTCTGGTATGCTATCCCATGCCAGCTAGAAGCGTAAATAATCTGGGTGAAGGCATCGTGAGACATTTGTTGGATGCAGGACATGAGGTAAGTCGTTTATTGTTTATTTAATTTTCATGTTTAAAAGTCTATATGGCAGGCCTTTAAGGTGGTTCGTTTTCCATAGTAAAGTATTTTTCCATTTAGGGGCAAATGGAGCATAATCTTAAACTGAAATTATATCCTTTGGCATTTATTATAATGTTTATTTGCGGTAAATTATATTTACCAGACAAAAACAGTATACTAATCGCATAAATCAGTCGAAAATTTAGTTCAATTTTGTTAATGTGAGAGTGTACACCGACAGTATCGTACGCTAAGTTAAAAGTTTGGTTGTGTGTGCGGCTACGTTGCCAGCTCGCCGATTATGCCTCAATCCGTACACTATTGTCGCTCTTCCCATGGTCGGGTCGCGTGCGTGGATCGTCAATCGTCTGGGCCGAGCGCATGTTTTGATCCTGCCATTTTTTACAACAGTGTTGCCAACTTTGCACTTTCGGTGCTGATCTGATAATATTTTCATATATTATGTCTAGCCCTCAAATAAATTATTTATAATAATATAACTTAGCACCATGTCTAGCTTTATATAGTTATAGATACTTTTGTAGGAGGATTATTTCAAATGAGCATGTAAAATATCGCGAAAGACGCCGAAATACAAAAACCTTGTAAAGATATTTTAGTTGGATATTATATTTATTTATTTTGCTGTCAAAAATATTTTAGATTAAAGAAAAACCATCCAAAAAGCGTAGAACAGAAATAAGTTTCTTCAGAAAAAAACACTTTTTTCATATCATAATTACGAGTAATTTATCCATCTATCAAATTTCAGTTCAGTCACAGTTTGGAAATAACGAAATTTAAGGTACCACAGTCAGTCCTTTTTGTAGGTGAGGAGCTTTTTTTTTTTAGCTCGTGACGTTGGATGTTACCATATTTGGAGTGCCCAGTCCTATGACGAGCTTTTTTTTTTTTTTAGCTCGTGACGTTGGATGTTACCATATTTGGAGTGCCCAGTCGTATAAATTCTGTCTTTTGAATGCGATAAAAACACGATAATTTTGCAGTAAATCTAGGATAGTTTTGACCTACGGATCTGGCAACACTGGTAAGGCGTCACAACAAACAAGTGTTTTTCTTTCGTTGGGTACATTTCTAAGTGATTTTAATATAATTATAATTGCCATATTAGAATTTAGAGGTTATCCGTTCGTGTTACTGAACAGACAGTAAAATGGAGCCACGAACTTCGCGAAAAGACTATAAAAATCACCATTATTCAGGTTTTTTTTTTTTTTTTTTATAAAAGAGGGAGGCAAACGAGCAGGCGGGTCACCTGATGGAGAGTAATCACCGCCGCCCATGGACACCCGCAAAACCAGAGGAATCGCAGACGCGTTGCCGGCTTTAAGGAAGGAATAGGAATTGGGAGGAGGGGGGGGGGGGGGGGGAAGGGGCCTCCGGAACCCTCACTGGTCGGACGAAACACAACAGCACCAAGTGCCATTATTTCACGCCGAATATTAGAGAGAGGGTGGTATTACGCCGGGCGAGCCGGCCCAACGTGTGCTGCAACGCAGCGTGGCTCTACCACTCAGTTGGTGTCACTCATTTAGCACCACCCAGGGATCACGTGTAGGGTCTCAAGGGTAAACCTACGGACGCGAGCAACTTTGACCCCCAAAACGTTCAAGAAAAAGTCGCAAACGAGTTCTTGGACAAATGAAACGCTATCACGGCGAGGTGAAAAGGTATGAAAGTATTTCTATACCTATTTAAGTGTACAAATATAGTAGGTTCTCATTACAATCATATTGAAAGTTATGTTTTTGGAAATATACCTAGCTAACCTCTTTTTACTTGTTGCAGTCGTAATGAAGTGTGGTGTAAAAGACCGAAATTAGACGATGATGGTAAAAAAGATGATTCTCAGACCAACATTTGTTCAAAGTCTATGTAAGTGCACTTAGGAACTTATCTGAGAACGCGGCTAAACAATATTGAAATTCTATTTCATTGAGCACTGATCAGTGCACGGCCGCAGTAGAAAGGTTAATATTTACGGAGACAAAGTCTCCCTATGGCTGCGGCGACTATAAACGGTTCTACAATTCAGGATAAATTAATATTAATGTTTAAAAGTGTGACGATCCGTACGTTTGACGCACTATCGATAAGAATGAGCGGACTAGAAGTCCTTCATCCAATGCGCAATCCCTCCACATAGTCCCCCTACAGCTGTAGATATTTATATATTATATATTAGGTATGTAAACATAGTAAAAATCCCTGGTGACGTTTTAATTAATCGTCTTTGACGATATCACCATGATTGAACTAATTATTTATCACCGCGACATCAATAATTTGATAAACGGCAACGGTCAAAGTTCATGGATAGTAGACATGGGGACTGTATTACTTTAATTAATCGATACTTCGTTTTTGTATACCTGTATAAATGTATATACCTATTACTTGAATTAGTCGATAAGTACTTCGTTTATGTATACCTAAATGTATATAATGCAACTGCTAGAAACCGCAAGAAACTTCAAGGGCTGGTCAGGTCAAGTGTTTTAAACATAACAAAAATAACAAAAAAGAAATTCGTGCTTTTTTCATTTTTAATTAAATAATTCATTTTGTGAATTTTTATCAGATAGTCTTTTATCAAATATTTTAAAGCAATAACATAAGAAAAATAAAATGAGAAACAATTAAAAACAATGATTATTTACAACGCGCGGGCAGCGGCCGGTCGTTGACCCAACCGTCAGGGCCAACTGACGGCTGTCCGCGTCAGCCGGGCGATAAATACCTACGTTAGTCTGCTATGAAACCATTTATTTTCCTTTTACGAAATGTGCGTATTTTTCTTATGTTATTGCTTGAAAATAAATTAGATACTCAAAGACTATCCAATTAAATTCGCAAAATGAATTATTTACTTAAGTAATTAAAAATAAAAACGCACGAATTTCTTTTTTGTCTCCTAAGCTTCAGTTCTTATGCCTCTTTGCCCCATAATTGCGGTGGAAGAATATTGCTACTCGATAGTGCTTTGCAGGAATCCTGATCCACTGAGGTACAGCGATATCTTACCTCGAGCTGAGTGACAACAATGCTATTACCACAGACAGTTAAAGGTTTATCTTTCTATCTATTCCGTGGCTATTACCATCTTGCGCAATGCGTTTTTTCCAGACTTCCAAAAAGGACTTCCAAAGATTAGGCCGAGTGCTATTCCACAGAAGAGTTTACATAATTACAGATTCTTTTCTAGGTAACATTTGTGACGGTGTACCCTAAAAAGGGTCCACTGCATCCGAATCTGCGGCAAATCGACCTCAGTGGGAACGACGGCTTTTTCTCAGGTCAGCTTTAAACTAATATCTTAAATATTTTGACATCAAACTATTGAAACTTGCCAAATTATTGAACGATAAAAAGAGCAGCAGAGGCATGCTTTGTCCAGCAGTGGACTTATCTCATAGCTGATGATAATGATGATGATGATGATATAAAACTTAAATGACATTACTACTATTACTCGTAATTAGCTTTAACATAATAACTACCAAGTCCCAGTAGGTAGGTATCATAGATGTGACAACGTAGTTTTTTAGTAGGTAAGTACCTACCTAGTTGATGAGTCTACAGTCTACCTGTTTAACTACTTATAGTAAGAATACAATTTATGAGAAGCACTTTACGTTAAAAGCAATTACAGTATAATTCACCACAGACGACGGCTTTCTGACCTGCTTTTGGTGGGGGTTCCCTACTAGATATCGAAAACTATTTTTTCAAACATTAGGCACTTAATTGCTCATTTATATTCGATTCTTTATATTCGCATCGATGCATCAAATTCCCGGAAGATGATGCTCTTGTAGACATGTTGAGGTATAATAAACTAGAGTTCTTCGCGGTGTCTTCTCTAGTTTGTTGTACCTCAGTGGCTCTAACCAAACGATTCTCCATATGACAAATACCTACTAAATTACCCAGACCCTTTTTCTCACCCACTTAGAATTGTTAAAGGGTTCAAAACGATAGGACTAAAATAAAACAAAAAGTGGTATAGATAATAAACGCGAGTTTATTAGTAAGAAATGTTTCATTTCAATGTGTAGAATTAGGTAAGCCTTATGTCAAAACTGTTTTCAGACGATGACCAGATGAACATCAGCTACATTCTTGAAAGCAACACGGAGATAAGCAGCGACACGGAATACATTCAGGATCTGCTGTGGAAGGTAGCGGTCAGCACCTTCGAAGACGCCAACATGAGAAAACTGATCGAAAACCCGAAGGAATCATTCGATGTCGTCGTTGCTGATCTGCTGGAAACGGAGATTTACGCGGGGTAATTGTACAATAGAATGAAATAATGAGTGAATTTCGATCATAAACCCGGGCTGTGCATAGTAAAATCCGAAAACACACTCTGCCCGACCTGGGAATATCGAGCCCTTCAGATATCGGCTAAACCCGATTAGATTCACATTTTTTTATCAATGTGTTTACTACACACTGCACACACTCCAAACTTTACAAAGTAAATGGGAAGATGCAATGGCGCTGGTAAATCATCATCATCATCAGCCTATAAACGTCCCACTGTTGGGCACATGCCTCCCACGTGAACAATAGCACGTGGGGATATTGAACCCACCACGCTGGCTCAATGCGGGTTGGTGGGTTTTAACGACTACCATCTTACGACAACACCCGGGACCAACGGCTTAACGTGCCTTCCGAAGCACGGAGGAGCTCGAGAATGTTGTTATTAATGGTCACCCATCAGGCGACCCGGCATTGCGAAATTTGCTTAGCGGGCAAGATCACAAGCCGAACGCGCTAGCCGCTGCGCCATCGAGCTTCTCCTGTGGGCTGGCAAATCCATGTGAACAAAAACCGCAAACTATATACTTAAAGAGGAAAAAAATTACTTTTATATATTTTCCCAGTCTAGCAGCATTATACGACGTACCGCTGGTCTGGTCCTACTCCATGGGTGCCCACTGGCTGGCCATCAGGCTGGTTGACGACGCAACCAACCCGGCGTACTCCACGGACTACTTCACGTCGGTCGCACCACCTTTCAACTTCGCACAACGTCTGGATGTGCTGTGGCAACAGCTCAAGTGGCGATACGTCAAATTGTGAGTAATTGAGTATGTTACACTTTTGTCTAACCACAAATCCTGAATTGTGCTGTTGTGCCTCTGCACACCGTCCTTCAGGAAGACTAGCCGAAGCTAAGTCTTTTATTTAAGCCTTACTCAAGCGGGCAGAGTGAGCGATCCATGAACCCTCCTGAGTTACGGTAAATTCTTTTTAAAGAATAGGAATAAACTTTGTAACTTATTCGCAACTTTAATTTCTATTCTGAAGCAGGGACTCAACCGCTACATACTAATGGTAGGAGGTTAGCCTACTAAACCGCTTCAAGTAACTACCACGATGACCACAAACTTTAGGTCAGGCCAGCAGGGTCAACCTTTTCAAAACTGTCACTCTAATCGATATTGTTCTTATACTTTTTGTGGTAGGTTGACTGGCGCAAAACTATACATAGGTACTTTGGGATAACCCTCATTTTTTTATTTCGAAGAACAACTTTTTTTATTCCACTACGGGTTACACTACCCGGAACCCTCAACAACTGAGGAACTGGCTATCTTATCTCTAAACTGTCAGAACAAAACAATGCTATTAATGTTTAGATGGTGGTAGCTAGGAAGGCGGATTTAACAAGCAAACAAACCAAGTATCTATACAAATACGTACCTCCGCCGGGAATCGAACCCGGCTTATTAACCACTTGACTACAGAGGCAGTTAATTATTATAGTATATTCATCATCATATTATTATTAATTTTGCCACCCCACTGCTGGAGACATGCTTTTTTACTTATGCCATTTAATCACTTGCAGTTTCAAAGTTATGCCAAAAGAAGAGAAAACCTACAAAAACGTATTCGGCCCACTTTTCTCTCAACGTGCCAGACCATTGCCGAATTATGAAAAGCTGATATACAATGCGTCGTTGGTGCTCAGCAATGAACACCACGCGAGTGGAACCGTTCCAAAAACACCGCAAAACTGGAAGCTAGTTGGTGGTTTTCACATACAAGATCCACCGAATCCGCTACCTAAGGTGACTATAATAACATTCATATCTTCTTCCTATCCTGTGACCATGTTACTAGGGGTCTTCGGCGCAAGATAGTTATCTTTTTCTTCAAATCACCTCTATTAGGAGTCACCAGAAGATCGCAGCCTTATTTCGCATCTCGAGAGCCGAGTAGAAAAGCGCTTAGCTCGATTTACCGAGGTGCTGGATTAAATTCTCATTTCTGGTACCTAAACTCTGATTCGGAATGTTTGTGATTGATCACCAACCCGATCCGATGACTTGATTTAAATGAAAGAACTATTCCCTCCATTTTTAAGTTCTTTTCCACGTAAAAATTTGGTCTTTTTTCCCCAACAATTCAGGACCTACAAACTCTGATGGACAACGCAAAGCATGGTGTAATCTACTTCAGCATGGGATCAATTTGGAGAAGTGATATGATACCAAAGTCTTTGATCGATGATCTGCTGAGACTATTCGGGAGTTTGAAGGAGACTGTCCTTTGGAAGTACGAGGCTGATCTGGCCAACCAACCGAAGAATGTTCACACGATCAAATGGGCACCACAGCAGAGTGTACTTGGTGAGATACTACAATTTATAAATGTACCTACTTTAACCTATCAAGGGCCTACTGAGCTGAGTCAGCCCGTTACCACGACCGGTGCAACTCGGTCGAAACGTCAGGTATTAAAAGGTATGCGTAGTGTTAAATGTAATTTTTTCTATTTCTATTTTTTATTTGTAAAATTATTGAAATTTTTTCGGATTTAGTCAACGTAATTCTCAACAGTGTTTAAGACATTATTCAAAACTTTCTGAACTACAATAATTTCCTTTGTGAATGACGTTGTCGACGATTATTAAATTAGTACCTAATCTTCTGTGGGATTTGGGATGCATAAGTCGCCTAATCACCATCAGCTAAACGTCCCACTACCAAGTATTCCTTGCGCGTATGAGGGTTGGTGGGTTTGAACGACGGCAATCCTACGACAACAACCGGGATGTTTTTAATTTGGTTCACCTATCCACTGACCCGTCATTGCGAAAGTGGTTGAACTGACAATAATAATAAGTCTCATAAATGTTTTGACCTTTCAGCCCACCCCAACTGTAAGCTGTTCATATCCCACGGCGGTCTCCTATCCTCGACCGAAGCTCTCCACTTCGGCGTGCCCACCATCGGGATCCCGGTGTCGTACGACCAGTACATCAACATCGACAAAGCGGTTAGCAATGGCTATGCGTTGAAGGTCCGATTGTCTTATGACTTGGCGAAGGACTTGCAACCTGCCATTGAAGCTACTACGAACGACCCAAAGTAAGTTCTATTTTAAGTTCTCGTTACCTACACTAATTGGATTATTATGTTGTTTTTAGGTTACTTGCTAAGTCTGCACCTTCACAACTTTTGATAGTTTAACTTATATTAATATTAGCAAAGATGAACATGCATATGATTATTTAATTTTACAATAATAATAAAAATTTACAAATAATAAGGGGCCCATATGAAAACCCTGTGCAACTCCTAATAAAACTTACGTTTCAGGTTTAAAGAGAACGCAAAGTATCTGTCCTCGGTGTACCACGACAGGCCGCTGCCACCAGGCAAGGAGCTGGTCCACTGGGTGGAGCACGTGGTTAGAACACGTGGCGCCACGCACTTGCGATCCCCCGCGCGTGACGTCAGCTTCTTCCAGAAAGCTTACCTGGACATCATAGCGTTAGGGTGTGCTGTTGTGGCAGTTTTAATGCACCTGAAGAAACAAATCTGCTCGAGTAGTCCTCGGAGGAGAAAAGCGAAGTTCAACTAATGTCGTTTTGTGTTTAACAAAGGTGCTATTCTGAACCGGTGATAAGATTTCTCACACTTTGACATTAATTATAGTGCTCCCACGTTTATTTACGGCCATTCCACGGCGTAGAAACATAAGCACAATTAAAATAATTACTTATTACTATAATCAATTAATAAATTATATAAAATCAATAAAAATAACAATATCATAAATATAACATTAAAATTAACATTATAATATTCAAGTAAGTAGGTACAACAAGAATTAGTTATAATTTTAAAAAATGCCAAAATTAAATAATATTTTTTTAATGGTTTACCAAACGGAACGATACACAAGTGCGATAGAAATAATGAATATGTACATACATATTTAGTAGCAATGAGATCTCCTTCTTGAGGCGAACACAACATGCAATAAATAATTTAACGCTAAGATTTTATACAAAAATAAGAAATTAATTAGAAAATAAAATAAAATATACACTATCAGATACTATCAATGTCGTTGATTTGTGTCGTTGAAAAGTGTGATTTTTTACAGATGATACAGATGCACTAAAAATATCTACATCATGACATATTTTATTATATGCTGAACACATGTACGATATAGTGGAGAATGCTGAGCATAAGTGGTGCGACAGGAAGGCAGAACGAATGTCCTTCTGTTACGGAGGCGGCTGCATGCACGTGGCACAGATAATCAATTTTGTACAGTAGATCAGGGCTGTCCACTTTCCCATTAATAAGTTTATGTAGAAACAAATAAACAAATTTACAATAAAACAAATACTAAAATTCAAATATTATTATAATAAACTAAAATGTATCATTAAGGTATGCATTTATGGTGTAGTAACATTTTTTATTAACATTGAACTCAGCTTCTTTTTAAATATTTTAATTGGAAGTGACTTTATATATTCTGGTATTTTATTATAAATTATTGGTGCCATACCTACAACGTTTTTCTTTAACATAGCTGTTTTGTAACCTCCTGATAATATTAAGTTACAATATTGTGATCGCATTGGTCTTGTTCTGACGTCGGATAACTTTTTAAACAATTCTAAATTCAATTTCACAAATGTACTTTTTTCTAATATGTAAATAAAAGGTAAAGTTAAAATTGGGAGCGGCTTAAACACAGGTACGCAACTTTCTGTGTTTTCATCCCATATATTGCTCTAACACATCTTTTTTGGGATCTGAATATTATTTCTCTTTCACTACAGTTTCTCCAAAATATAACACCAAATCTCAGTGTAGAGGCTACCAAACCGTGGTATGCTACTACGGTAGATTCCAATTTAACCTTCTTAGACAAAGCATAGAGTGTATATAGAGATTGGCTAAGTTTCTTGCAAAGTTCATCAGCTTGAGGTTTCCACGTTAGCTTACTAGCTACTATTATGCCCAAAAACTTAGTGTCATGTAGGGTGGTGGCACCAAATAACGGCCATGTCAACTTTTTTTGAACTTTGACTGCTTATAATTTTACGTTAATAGCTTTTGCTTTCCTGCAATGCCTTTTTTGGGTAGAGCCTATACTGAAACTCCATTACTATTTTTGCAAAATTACGAATCGTTTGTTATTTTTGATAATAAAGATGCTTTTTTTCCGAATTTGCTGAGCGGGCTCCCTAAAATAAATCCAGCGCTAGCTCCGCCCAGCGCGCCCCGCCACCCGCATGCCACACTCGTTACACAAGCGATACATTAACAACCAATTCAAAATTCGCGCGCGCGCAGGTCATCCGAGTTCATGATCCAAGAACATAGAATGAATAGAGCATTTTCGACAATTTTTTTTCAACTTTATTCAGTAATTTTAAACACAGGTTATTCATATTTTTTATGAGCAGTAGTATGTTTACTTTGATTATAATATATTGAAGATCATGTTTGTACTTTGTATACCTATTTCATTTTTTATTTATTTTTTGTTTCAATTTTATTTTTTTTATTTATGTAAGTTAACTTTATCATTATGAAACTACTTCGGGAAAAGTAGTGTAAATTATATTTGTCAAGCCGGATTGCAATGTAAATAATTGTATTATTATAATGTTGTTGTTCTTTTTATTTGTTTTATTATAATGCACAAAGACACACTTCAATTTTACACATTTTATTAACCCCCGACGCAAAACTAAGGGTGTTGCAAGTTTAACCCCTCAAGCCCCAAGCGGCCATATTTGGCCGCACCTAAAAACTCGCTATTCCGTCGGACCCCAAGCGGCCAAAATATACCGTGTGTTGATACACTTAGAGACTACTTTAGTATGAACACAGTTGATTATTTCAGTCTTGTGGTACATTTTATGCATCGTGAACGCAAAATTTAACATGAATTGCTTTTGATTTTTTTTTCCTATTCCGCAAATTTAAATTGACAGCACCTGCTGTCAAAATTTTTTGACATTTCGATGCCAAGACTGAGAGTTTAACGTGTGTATTTGAGTAATTTGTTTATCTGTACGAATTATCGTATCTTCCGAACGGATGCACCGATTTTGATTTTGTTTTTTTTTTAATTTGAGAGGTGTCTTGATCGAGAATGATTTTGAGCCCGAATCTATCAATCAATAAAAATGTTTTTACTTTTTTAAGAAGAATTGTGTTTTAAGAAAATCTGTTTAGCCTTTTGAAGATCATTATCTCTACATAGTCGAGAAAAGGATTTGAGCAACTTTCATAAGTCTGATTGATTCAAAATTTGATACCCTGTTACATAAATGATATTGAAAGAACATGGTAACTTTGACCTGATGCTGCAGCATCTGCAAGAATAACTAATTCCTTACCAACTTACAACACAGGTATCGTGTTTAGGCTCATAGGAATGGTCTCTATAAATAGGTTGTAGCTAGGTGATGATCAAAATCTGATAACGGAGCAGGGAAGAAAAAATGGAAATAAGTTGGTGAGGGATTCTAAGCTTCTTTTTATTTTAATGTTTTTTATATATTTTATCGTCTTATTAACGCTTGAATATACCTAAGTAAAAACTTTTACTTCTTCTATCGATATGAAATTATTGGATAATTAAAAATAAATTACCTATTGGAAAAATAAAATCCAACCAGTCAATCAAAGTAAATGTATTTTGATATGGAGGTAGAATTATAATTCCGTAAAACCTAATTAACGTCACTCTACTGCTGGAGCCTTGCAACTCGTGACCTCCGACGAGTCTTCATTACTGTTACGTATAGCTATAATGTCAGTGGGAGTGATTGTTTTAGCCGTCACTTATTCTGTATATCCTTCGGCTTGATAATATCAATCCGATTTTTTATTTACAGTAACCTGAAAATATAAAAAGAGACGAGATACTTATACGAAATATGTGACATATCTAATTATTGTGTTCAACTGATATAATATATTATAACTGATATAATAATATATTACATTAGTATTATATTTGTTTAAATTAATACTCACTTGACCATTCCTGTCACGTTTCCAGAAATGAACTTTATATAAAAAAAGCTATAAAATTTTGAGTGCTCTGTAGAATTTAAACTTTCAACCTAATACCTAAGTATATCGAAGCTCAAGAAACAACAAGATAACTGACACCGACACATTTAGCTAGACCACTCACAACTACGGGTATAGAAAATAGACCGAAACGTCAAATGATAGGTAAGTAACTGTTTAGAGTATGTTATTTGTTCTTGCGTTATCCCGTACAAATCAAACATGTTCAATTTGAAACGCTGAAATGTATCTTATGTTTAAAAACAATAAATAAAAACGTACTTGAGTTAGATCTTCACATATAGACAGTAATGGAATGGTTGCGCTTTAAGCATTAGCGTTATTTTTGCCAGTTCCTAGGCTTAGTAACGTTAATCTAAAAAATATCAATTCAGGTCATTTGAAACAAACACTAATACAGTATTTAAAATTAAATATTGAAATAAATTATAAAAGTCCTAACCCAACTAGCAAAATTTCCTCTTACACACATCCCAAGAGTATAATTTTACCAGTCTTATAGTACTCCGATAGACTGCTATAAGTGTGGATTTGGGCGCACTTAATAAGTCTATTTACCCTTAAATATATCTTAAAATGGTCTCGAGAAGTGTGTTTCCAATCTTACAAAATTCTTGTTGATGCTTTAATAATACCAAACAGACTTACAAATGATTTACAAAGGCATTCTTTATGGGCATTTACCCTTATAATGCACTTACTAATGCTGTTCTAAGTGTGATATTACTTGTAGTGCTCTTTGCGAGCTTTTAGTAAGACATGTAATCAGATGTAATCACAGTCCGCCGAAAGGATTGTCAAGTGCTCGTGAAACTTTTCTGAATAATAAGAAGAGTATTAAAAACGTAAGTATTATGTACTGTCCTGTTTAATTTACTTTACTACAAAATGTGTAAGTATAATTTCATGTTTATTACGCATTACTAACTGTTATTTAATTGCGAAGTTAATTTTATCGAGTATTTTGAAATAACAATCACAATATTTTTACGGGCCATTTCAACAATGTATCTTTAATAATAAAAAATATTATATTAAAAATGAAAAATATGGAAATGTCGCCATTATCACCAATCATGCCTTATAGTGGCTTTAACAGAACCAATATAAGTGCATTACCATTGTTTAAGGTTTACACCGCACTTCTAAAATCAAATTCAACCCCATTTTTTAATCCACGCGGCCATTGCTCATAACCTTTAGGGTTCCTTATTAAAGTAAAAGTAGGCTAAAAGACAAACAGGGAAGTTCCTGGTCGACCACCTTTTGACTTTTTTGCAATGCATTAGAATTCTAATTGCAATTATCTAGTTTCTAAGACATTTGACGTGCTAGTACTCTTTACTATCTTTTACAATAGTCACTTCTAAGATCGAGTAATCTTACAAAATGCATTCATAAGAGTTTATTAAGAATCAAGGGTAAATTAGGCTTATAAAGTGCGCATATAATACTACTGTTCTTACAAATGTTTTATAAAGTAAGCTTATACACATCTTTAAGAATAAGTTATAAGTAACAGACGATATCTAACAAAACACTTAGTAGAGTCACTTCTAAGATTGAGTGGTCTTACAAAGTGCACGTATAAGTGTTAATTAAGACTCAAGGGCAATTAGGCTTATAAAGTGCGTGTATAATACTATTGCTCTAATAAACATTATATAAAGTTTGCTTATATACGTCTGTAAGAATAAGTTATAAGTGTAACAGCCGATATCTAATAAAATACTTTGATAAGTTACTTTTAAGATTAAGTGGACTTACATAGTGCATGTATAAGTGTTAATTAAGAATTAGACTTACAGAGTGCGTTTATAACACTACTGGTTTTATTGATGTCATTTCTGGTTTTCTTATATACTTCTAAAAGTATTTTTTACAAGTATATATGCTCTTATAGCTTAAATAGACTTATGATATGCCATTATTAGAGTCTCTATCTTAATCAGAACGTATATAAAATTTATTTAAGGACATAGCTCTTAAAAGCTTTCGTTTCTAAGGGTATTTTGCTAGCTGGGAATAATCAAATTAATAAAGAGTTTTTTCTTTAAAGATTGGATTTGTATTAAAAAAATTAACTTTGCTGAAATGATATAATAAGATACTATTTGATTTGAATAACACTTACCTTTCCTCTAAACAAATTGGAATCGGTAATAAATGTATTAGTTTATTTGACGACTCCACGCGTTGTCTTTGTTCCGAAGTACAAATTGTTCCTTTAGTTAGAGAAAGCGTATTATTTTGTTTATGCAAAGCTCTTAGTATCATTTTTATTATTGTATGTACTTACATTGATTATTAATTTTGAAGGACTACAGACCATCGTGGCGATGGTTTAACAGCCTTAGTCAAATAATTTTTTAAATAGGTACCTAAGTCAAAAATCCTTAACAAATCTGCTTATAGTTTTAGAGCTATCGCAGATTAGCACAAAAAAAATAGGTCAGTAATATTATGTGATAGACTACGACAAGACTTACGATAGGTACCCACAATCTACGTACGGAAATGGATTCAAAATTATACTTATACTCTCATACATTACGCATTATATACTTCGAATCTCTTTTTTTCCTCGAAACATATTTTTTATTTTTCTTGTTGCCCATAATTTGGCTAGTCAAAACGACTTGTTAAACAATTAGTCGTACGTAATAAAATAATAACGTAAGCAGCATCTCTGTCACGTGCGCTAGCGAGTTGCACAGGTCCACCGTTCATGACGCGCATTGCGGGACTGAGAGTGCGCTCGCGTAGATTTTAGAATAGTTCTATTTCTGCAGTAGTACGGTTGAATATTGCGTGCGCCGCTTCAACACGCTTAGCGCAGAAGTAAATGACGTAAGTCACAAAACTGTTTTTATTTATAATTCGATTATTAAGTACTCAATTGAAAAATGGTCTTACCAGTCCCTAACTAACTATCTTAGTAATATATTCGTTGTATTTTTATACGTAAGGCTCTATAACGTAAAAAGATATACGTAATAATATCTCAAAAACTCATCATTTTCGATAAATAAAAGTATCGTACATAAACCAATATTTTTTGTTTTTGCTTTGCTCAAGCCTTAGTCAACTATACAAAGAAACATATACCTTAATTTGACATGTCTAGTATGCTGTACACATATGATAATTTATCTTCGAAATCGCTACTCGTTTAGGCAGCCGCCTATCGGCCTCCTACACCTTAATATCCGCCGCCTGTGACCCTAATATCGGCATACCTTTTCTAATGTGAAGTTAGGTCAATAAAACTACTAACCAAAGTAAAAAATGATATCGTTTTATATTTCAACTCAAGTACAAATCACTTTTTTTAACTCTTATATATAATTAATTACCTAGTCTTTTCTTTAGATCTCAGTCTTAAAAATAAAATAATTTCTGTTACTTATTATAAACTAAAGATCACAATGATTCAACATTATTAAGAAAAATTAAGAAAAGAACTCCAAAAACAAATTATAATAAATAAAAATAATTACCAAATAACATCAACAAAAAACTTAACTGTACTTAAAGTATCTTCAATTTAAATGCTCTAAACAGTGATGCCAAGTAAAATCTTCTTTAGCAACATCAATATAATTTCGCCCACGATGAACTGTACACTTTAAGTGGGATCCATAGCCAAATGTGCAAGTCGCAAAATGTGCACTAATGCAATTCGCAGAAGGCGCAAGTCGCAATATGTGCAAATCGCAGAAGGTGCAGGTCGCAATATGAGCAAATCGCAGAAGGGGCAGGTCGCAATATGTTCAAATCGCAGAAGGTGCAGGTTGCAATATGTGCAAATCGTTAAATGTGCAGGTCGCAATATGAGCAAATCGTAAAATGTGCACTTATTTACACTATACTCATACACGCAGGTCCGATCCACGGCGAGTAGAGGTAATCCGATGGGTTTTGAACTTAACCGTTTTCTGGAGGAAAAGTTTCTTGGCGGCTCCGTGTATTTCGGGTTGTTAGTACCCTTTGCTCTTGGTTTGCCTATAACGCACACTGCGTTACCTAAGTCGCGCCATCTGTGTTAAGGACAAGTGTACCTACACGTTTCCACATATAATCCGTATACCGGGAGCTCTAAATTTCTCCTAGAGCTCGCGACCAAAGGACTGAATTCTTTTGATTCTTGCTCATAAAACCAAAGGTCACACTAATCTTTAAAAATAAAAATAAACCCTAACAATATTAAATATTTATTATCATAAAAAAACATTACAATTAGTTAAACTTAACATACTTACTGGGAGACTAAGCCAAGATAACAATCGTTTACAGAAAACGAAACAAAACACTATTGATTTCTTTATCACTCTTTCGTGGGTAAGTTTATTCGATTTCAACAAGCGATTGTCATCATGGTTATGGCCGAATAACTTCTACACTTTTAAAACAAAATAAAGTAATACCTACCTATTATTAAACAACAACTTAAGTTTCATATCAATTTTGTATACCTACTACCGACTACATGCAAACGGTGCTTTATTTATGTTTTAAATATTTATTTATAATAGGCACTTTTCAAAAATATGACTTTCTTCAAGAACTCTGAAGATGTGACTCGGTTGTTTTCTAATTCGATTTTTCTAAATCACAAAACTATGAGTTTCCGCGTGTCCCCACTTTAAGGAGGGCACGCTCCTCCACCTGCCTCCCCCCTCTCCCTCACCCCCTCCGACTGCCGCCGAGTAACCCCGTGGGCTGAATTAGCTCTATTTCAAAATCTACACATTTTGCGACCTGCTCAATATAAGATCTGCTTGCACATTTTGCGATCTGCTCAATATGAGACCTGCACATTTTGCGATCTGCTTATTGTGAAATCTGCACATTTTGCGATTTACTCATTGTGAGATCTGCACATTTTGCGATCTGCTCAATGTGAGATCTGCACATTTTGCGATTTGCTCATTTTACGCAGCCTGCACATTTTGCGACTTGCTCATTTGGCTATGTATCCTTTAAGTGGAACCATTGGGGGCATTTTTGCAATTTTTGTCTTCATCTTCTTCGACATCACTAATTTAGTTCTATTTCACAGCCAGCACAAAAATTTTTCTCCTTTTCCATTATGTGTTGAGAAGGTAAGTAAATCAGTTTCGCGATTGCTGTCCTTTAATAATCTCTTCTTTACTGCTTTTGTTTTCTTTGGCTGGTTTATTTTTTTTATTCTCTTTTCCGGTTTTTTTCTTTCTCTCTCCTCTTTATTCTCTTCAATTCTTTTTTTTCTTGCCTCGCGTTGTTTGACAATATTTTCCTTTTTATTGTAAAGTTCGAGGGTAGTATGAAAGTAGGTACCCAATACTTGGTGGCCGTTATTACGCATCGATTCCTTTTATATCGGCCGTAGCCGATAAAAATCGTTTTGAGGCGGCCGGCGTTAGGATCTAGTGATCAAACTGAGCTGTTGTTTCGTTTTTAACCTTATTAATGTTGCTGCTAACATATAAAATAGCTAAACATGTTGTTTAACGTTTTCATGCATTTCCCCAATATCGGCCGCCCGGCCTATATTGAGATTTATCAATAATACAGATCCCTAATCTCGGCCCCACGATTATTTCATAAAAAAGACAAATAAATGTAAAAACATACTATCTAAACGGTACTTTGACTTTTTTCTTCAAGATCAAATAAAATAAAATACCATAGGTATGTTTAATTCTATTCAAATACTTACCAACGCAATGCGCCACTCAGGGATTTGACTAAGCAATGCCACCAAACGACGCACGTCTGTACCTGCGCGTGCTCTATTGCCAATTAAACGTTCAAATCTTGAGGCACCCGCACCAAAATATGGGAGGATATGCGTATGGATATAGTTACTTTTTGCATAAAAACTATTATGGTTTTAGATCTATTTTTATAGTTATGTTTCATTTTCTCGAAAAGGCCGATATTAGGGGGGGGGGCGATAATAGTAGACTCCACCCTACCTCTTCTATGTCTTGCCCTTGGTATTTAATAATGACGTTTTCAACCCCTATCCTCTGATGAAAATGCATAATTTTAGTTTTGTCCAAATTCATTTTCAAATTATTAGCTTTCAGCCAAGTAATGATGTTAGCAAGAGCGTCATTGATTTTGCTTTCATGTTTTCGGAGTCTTCTATTTTCTGACTTAATTATGGCAGTACTATCGTCTGCAAATAAAACCATTTGATGGTAAATTTTCGCCCTCGGCAAGTCATTAATATAAAGTAGGAATAACATTGGGCCGAGGATGCTGCCATGCGGTACGCCGTATTTTACTACCTTTGGTTCTGATAAAAACGACTCCTCAGTTTTGATTGTAGGCATATTCTGGTTATTTCGGTGTACTGTACTCTGTCCTTTAGATATGATTTTATCAATCTTAATATTCAATACGTACGTAACCTCTTATTCCGTAATATTCAAGTTTCTTTAATAACTTTATGTGATCGACAAAATCAAAAACCTTAGTCATATCAGTATACAGGGTCAATTTTGGACCCACAGCCAAAATTTTTCGCGTGATCCTATAACAGCAGTACAGCTAAATAATCAAATAAAAAAACATTATTTTTTTTGTCACATTTTTGTCTCAATTCTTTCTTACGAAAATTAAAATCATTGTCACCTAGCGCGCGGCCGCCTCGTTTTCAAAGCGCATGCGCGTGACCCCTATTTATTCACCCCTTCCACCAATGACGGCGCGCCGTTCGCTTTGACCGCGAGGGTGAGCGCACGTACCTAGAGATATAGGATTTAAAAAGCAGCCAATAAATTATATTTAAAAACAGAAAATATTTATTATTTTTTCGTCAAATATTTTATTATTACTTTTTATACCCTATATTGACTTTTGGCGGGGGTCCAAAATTGACCCTGTATATTGCACACGCTTCCTTACATCAACATTGGTCATAACCGTACTAATGTAATTTAAAAATAGCCATATTGATAGTTTTATTTTTTCTAAATCCTAATTACTGTCTCTTAACTGTTAACGTTAAATATAAGTATATAAATTATGTTGATGTTCAAAAAACTATATTCTAGTTCGCCTTTTCAAGACCTTTTAACATGGAATTATTATGAATATATTATATAAAACGCTTAACGTTTTATGAATAATTATAACACAATAATTCATCATTGATAATGATGAATTTATTCCGTTCAATGTGCTCTAAGCATTCATAATAACGGCTATAGATACTTAACAAACATAAAACGAAACGTATTTCTGATTTGTTAGTTGTCAGCTCTTTCTGTCACTCTTATCGAGGTTTTATCTTATCTTATCTAGTGGGGCCTGCAGAAGTCTCCCTCTTGCAGTAGCACGTCGACCCATTGGGATCTTTTGTGCCACCCCGTCCTATCACTCTGCCTCCTCAGTGAAGATAATTGCCTTATGGCAAAGCTTATGCTTGGCAATGTCCTTCAGGGTGAAGAGCTTAAAATCTTCTGGTTTCGGGTAGGCCGATCCCAGAAGATTCATTATTTTCCTGGCAAAAGAGTCGCAGTCACACAGTAGGTGCTGCATAGACTCCGTTTCCCCTCCACATGCCCAGGTTGTCTGTTGCTAGTTGCATTTTGTGGAGCATTTGTTTTGTGGCATAGTGCTCAGTCAGAGCACCGGTGATTAATGGGGCCTGCCTTCTGCTACCTCCGCATATTATGATCTTACTCCGTCCTAGGGCGCCTTCGCCTATGAAGGATTTTGCGTGTCTTATGGCGGGTAGCTCTTTCCATTCGGTGTTATGCCACTCTTATCGAGGTGGTCCGATTCGTTATTTTGTGTTGTGTGTGTATAATGAAACTCATGTATAGTCTTGAATTTATGTAATAATAAATATGTGTTGTGGATGATTAATTGAAACAAAATGGTATAATACATGTTAAGCTATGATTGTATGTTGCCAAAAAAAACTTGAAAAAAACAATGCCCAACCACAAACTTAAAATTGTCATTTTTAACTTTCTTGAAAGTAACTGACTTTTTATAAAAATTCTAAATTTAGACCAATAAACAGTTATGTAATAGAGTACATTTTGTGACCAATATCATTCGAATCGAGTTTCCAAACGTATGAGCCGTGGGCATCCTTTGCTCTCTACTTGAAGTAGGGTTTTTCCCGTGTTCTTTTCGCAACAACACGTGTTGGGTGGGAGACTCCATTTTAATTCAATCTACCGTACTAAATGTACTAAATATAATTTAAAACTACTCGAAATTGGTTTAATGCTAAACGCGAAGCCATTAATTAAGCAATAATAATAATATTTGAAGTAGGTAGGTTAGTTATACTGTTTCTACTTTAATAAAGTTTTTTTTTTAAATGTCTGTTTTTTCAAACTTTGCAGTGGACTGCTTTTGTGGTCGTCATTACCTAACCACTGCACAAAACCCTTTGGGGAAAATTGTCGTGAGTATACGTTTGTAATGTCCGTAAATGTAATGTCATAAAAATTGTAAATGCTACTACACTCAGATATTTCTATTAGTGCTTGCCGCATCTAGTCATTGCTAGTGGTTTGCACCGGAGCATAGATCTCCGGAGAAACACCGGTGTTCTACCGGTGAAACTAATCGGTAAAAAACACCGGAGAGAAATCGGTATTCTCCGGTTATACAACTTATAGAGCCAAACAAAAAACATATTTTATTTATTGATTAACAATGTGTTTATTAGGTACCTACCTACTATTTGTTATCATTTTATTCATTACATAATTTTTATTTCTCATTTTTATGTATTCTTCTTTTTGAAGACTTTCTTAAGTTGTTGCATAATGTTATAATATAGTGTCCGACCGAAACATTTTTTTTTGCCGAAACCGAAACCCAAGGTTCGGTTTGATTATAGTTTCAGCCGAAACCGAAAGCGAACCATTTATAAACGTGATAAAAACACACGTGAATGAAACATCTCGCCGGCCTAATATTACAAGTTTCTACTTTCACCTTTTATCGAATTGAAATTTCAACATTGTTAAAATGTCACTGGGTCAAAATTTAACTAACCCTAAAAAGTGAAAAATTTAAAATGTTACTTACTTACATCTGAGGCAGCTCTTTTTTAATCATAATGATGTATTTTCTTTCAGTTTTACTTTTAATTTTCACTACACAAGCAAAGAGCACTGATTCAGTGGCCGGTGGAGTTAGGCGAGGCAAGTGACGCCATATGGCCAGCCGTGCCGAGTGCACTCGACGTTAGCCGAACGCGACCCAAAAGTACGAAGATGTAAGTTTCGGCGCGGCCGAAAGGTTCGGCTGTTTTTGGTCGAAACCGAACCTCTTCCCGAAACATGATTTTTAGGCCGAAACTGGCTGAAACCGAAACCGCAACCAAAACCGCAACTTCGGTCGGACACTAGTTATAACGTTCGTCGCCAGTATACCATTCAAGTTCATGCGAGAGGAACTTATAAAATACTAGCGGCCGCTCGCGGTTTCACCCGCGTGGTTCTCGTTCCCGTGGGAATATCGGGATAAAAAGTATCCTAGGTGTAAATCTAGGTTATAAACTATCTGTATGCCGAATTTGATCCAAATCCATTCAGTAGTTTTTACGTGAAAGAGTAACATACATCCATCCATACTTACAAACTTTCGCGTTTATAATATTAGTAGGATTAAATTTGGGAATCTAATGTTTTTATTAATTTCTTCCACAGAGTATTTCTCTGGCCCTGTTGTCATCACTGCCGCATCAGAAAACTGTTTTTACGAATTTGGGCTTGGTTCGATCAGTTTAGTTTAGTTTGGTTTGACCTTAGTTCGGTCAGAGAGAGTATTTTCAACGACATGTTATATTCTCAATGACCAAAGAAATATGCTATATGCTGCGCAATGACGCTGTTGAAATGTTGTGTTTACTTCATAAACACCATAATTTATTATAAATAATAATAAATCTAAAATAAAGATTTTTTTCGTTTTCAATTAGGGTAAGTCCGGGGGAGATGGCCGTACAGGAGAGATGGCCAGTCACTTTTTTTCCTAGAAACAACCGTTTGATCGCGGTTCTTTCAGTTTAGTTCTCCTCTCGGAGCGCCAGAGAGCAGATGCACGCACAACGTATTAGCGAAATAAGTTCAAAAAGTAAGTAAAAACCAGTGTTTAGAATAGTGCAAAATGTTTTTAAGGGATACAGACCTAAAGTTCTGGTGAAAAATTTTGAATGACAACTTGTGGTTATTATGTTTTACCATGCTTGGTATTGTTGGTGTGTTGCATTTTAACCTCTAAATATTATTCTATACCTATCGAGTCATTTTTAAATCGATATGGCCGTCTCTCCCGGACGATTCATAGGAGATGGCCACATGTGATACGGCTAAGATGGCCATAATGCAACTTATTATTTTATGCTCAATATTAATTGAATATTTTTTTGCTGGTGCCAAACGTTTTTGGAACGCGTGGCAATTGAAATGACGGTGTTTTCCGCTGCAAAAACTTACAAAATACCTCGAAAAACATTACAAAAAGAACGAAAGCTTGCTGCTCATATAAAAACTATAGAAGGAAAAGGATTCCCTTTATCTATTGATGATGTAAGGGTGACATCGTTTCAGTTTGCTGAGCGCTTGAAAGTAAATCACAGGTTCAGCAAGGCTTCAGAAAAAGCTAGTTATGATTGGATGCAAATGTTTCATAAAAGAAACCCTGATATTACATTGCGACAGTCTGAAGGAGATCATTGGCTACATCTCAAGCAATGAATAGATTAGAAGTTGATGAATATTTTTAATTCTTAGAACAAGTTTTGACTGAAAACGATCTAATGAATGAACCAAATTGTATATTCAACATGGATGAGTGAGGTCTACTACGTACTAGCTAAGAAAGGATTAATAGCTGTATCAATGATAACATCGACTGAGAAAGGAGAAACAATCACACTGATTGGTTGCTGCAGTGCCGAAGTACTTTTTTTGCCACCACCTCGCATTTTCAAGGGTAAAAATAAAAAAGCTAAGTTTAGGTACAGATGAAATACGAACGCAATAAAGTACTGGCCATCATCCCCCTACTGACATGGTCATCTCTCCCGGACACGTCGGGAGAGATGGCCAACGGCTAGTTTAGAATTTTGATTTTTTATAATTTAGTTTAAAGAAAAATTGTTGATTACTTTGAGTTTCTTTATAAGCAAATGATTAAAGATTATGGTACAATAAATATTTTGTTAAATTTATATGTAGTTGAATTTTTATGCCATCTCAAAAAAACTATGGCCATCTCCCCCGGACTTACCCTACTGATACCTAATGTTTTCTTTTATCGAATCTCATCCTAAAGCATTAATCTCATGGTACCTAAATAAATATATTTCATTACATAAAAGCTTTAAATTGCACAACTTTACCGAACAATTACTGAATAGGATAGCTTAGCTTAATAATTTCTTGCTAAACAACAAAATTCTCCGGAGATCACCGGTGAATCACCGAAGATCGGCAAATCACCGGTGAATTTCACCGGTCCGCCAGATTCCGCTCCGGTGCAAACCACTAGTCATTGCCGATCTGTTGTTTATTGCCCACTGTTGTTGCCGTCGTCGTTGACGCGCCGAACGCAGTCATTATTGCCCCGTCATATTGGAAAAAATATAAATTATAAATCTACCTACTATGTCATGTTACTAACTGTGTTTACGAATGCAATTGTAAATACTACATTTGTAGGTACTGTATTCCCTAACCGAAAGCATTTGTCGCTATTCGTGAGGCAATAATTAATTTTGATACAATTTCTATAATTATGTTTACTAGTTAAGATTCTCATTTTTAAGTGAATGTAAAATTCTTTTGAGAAATAAAGTCTTAAAGCGAAATGTTCGTAATTCGAGCGTCTATCCGTTCGGCTATCGGCGATTGACGATAAAGAAGTCATCATCATCATCAGCCTATTAACTTCCCACAGCTAGACACAGCCCCACATGGCCAACGGAAATTGGGCCATAACGCACCACGCCGGCCCAACGCGAGTTGGTGAGTTTTAACGACCGCCATCTTACGACAGCAACCGGGACTAACAGGTTTGCATGCTTTTTAAAAGCGGAGATACAATTTTTTTTTTAATTTGTTCATGTAGTGACCGGGCATTGCGAAAATTGCTTAACTGAAAATATCGCAAAAGGCACGCCTCAATATTTAATTTAAATTAATTAATATTTTCTACGCTCACACCAATTATCTAGCCCAACGCTTCTGTTGAAACTCGTTAAAATGGCTTTAACTAGATAACGGATTAATATACATAAACATAGAAAAAACACCCAGACCCGAAATCAATTTAAAAAAACAGTTTTTTTTCTAAATTGACCCAACCAGGAATTGAACCCAGGACCTTAGAGATGGCGCGACGCCAGAACTGTCGCGCTAACCGCTCGACCACGGAGGTCGTCCTAAGTGCTCCGATGAAAAACTAACTCATATTAAATCAAAACACATGTTTAGTAACATTAAACTTACATTTATTAATAAAATAATCATAATTATCATGTTATTACATTATAAAACAAAAGACACATCATATTAACAAAAAAAGATCACAATGCTAATACTTCCGAGATTTAACATTAAATTATATTGCTTAGTGTTCAATAATAACATTGTGTAGAGCAAACTAACCTCTATTAAAAGAAGCAGAAAAGCAGTTTTTTGTCTGCGTTCAACGCGTCTAAAGACATCGTGTGCAAACAAAAAATAAATGACATGACATGTACATCCATCAATTTCACATATTTTCTTAGAAAAAGGTATCAGAATTTCATTACTAAAATTGTTGTTACCACCATAATATTTAAGTCTGTACCCATTACAACAACAACAATATTCGTAGGTAGCAATGTTGTGTTCCAACAGTGAAGAGATAAGATATTCCTCAGTAGCTGTGGAGTCCGGTTGAAGCGCGCTTCTTTGTTAAGATAAAAGGCCTAATCGTCGCCTATTTTGCAATATGAAACGCAATATGAAGTGTTTCTCTAACATGGAGAGAAAAATACGCAACAGAGGAGCGTTAAGCCAACACTCACCTTTATAGTTAGTGACGATAAGGACGAAGTTAGAATGGCACTTCATCCAGAATCAATCAAGCACTTCGCCCACAATCCTCAACTACTGAAGAAATAGCTCAGAAAACAACAATGCTTGTTGTTATCGCGACAGACTAAGATAAGATGGTGGTAACTAGCCAGGGGGACTTAAAACAAGACCTAGCACCAACCAAACCGAGCACAATAATTTAGTCTCCTGTAAAAAGTGTGTTCAAAACAGGACTGGCGGCGCCATCTAGCGACGAGAAGCGGCAATCTCCGTCTTCGTTCGGTGCCATCCATTGTTCAATCGATCTCGTTCATCATTCATTCGCTCCTGTGTCGCTCATTCAGTCATTCCTCCATTCAACTTGCATTACATTCAAAAATTTCAACGCAATAACGCATACAATTCGCATACATTCGTACTCAAAGTATAATAAACGTCTGTCTACCTTAAACAATGTGATAGGATAAAACAACTTCTAACCTGATAAGGCTAAGTACTACATCTAAATTCATCGACAAAAAAAATATAGACTTAAAAAAAGTAATTTTAAATCACAAAATAATTAAGTAATGATTTTTTTTCTCCCCAAAATAATCTCAAACATACGAAACAAAGTAATTTATTAGTTAGCCAGTGTCATTAGCTACCGTTTACCATTTTTTTTCATGTTTCTCCGACGTATGAAACCATTGATATCGCATAAAGTAAAAATGGTCATAATGGTTGGACCCCCCATATTGTTTTTTTTGTCGATGAATTTAGATGTAGTACTTAGCCTTAACGGGTTAGAAGTACCACCCCTATCACATTGTGTATTAAAAAGAATTTATTGAAGATTTCCTTTGCCACTGCTAAAACAAGTGATACATCTCAACATAAATTAATTAAATTAAACCTGTGAATAGAATGCCACAAGCAGCATTCCAATACAATCGGTTACGATGCCGTAATTACGCCATCCTAGTACAAAGTGTAGGCAGTGTATAGTGTCACAAGCGGCAACATAGTACGATCGGTTACGATGCCGTAAAATTACGGTATCCTATTACAAAGTGTGTAGAGTGCCACAAGCGGCATTGTATCTCAATCGGTTCAGGAACCGTAACATATTTTTTATTTGCCATAATGTTCTGAAGACATAATATCCTAAAGATATTTTTTTAGATTGTCTTGACAATCGCTACGCTGCGCTTTGCGATTGTCTTAAATTTCTAACCTATCACGTGACCTACAGGTGTAGGGAAGCTAGCATTTCTGTTGTCTAATAAAAAACTTTACGGCAGATTAGGCGGCGTCACTGTTATACCGCAAAACTTACGGTTCCCGAACCGATTGAGATACAGTGCCGCTTGTGGCACTGTATACACTTCCTAAATTAAATTTAAATTAAGTTTCAATTAAGTGAATTTAATTTTATTAATTGAATAAATAAATAAATAATAAATAAATTTTTGTTTACGCTCACACCAATTATCTAGACCAAGATGAGTATTCTTGTGAAACTCGTTTATATGGTAAGATAACGGATAAATATACATAAACATAGAAAAAACACCCAGACACGAAATCAATTTAGAAAAACAGTTTTTCTCAAAATTGACCCGACCGGGGATCGAACCTGGGACCTCAGAGATGGCGACACCATGAAAACCGGTGTACAAACCACTCGACCAAGGAGGTCGTCAAATGAAATCGTCAATTGAAAAGTGATACATCTCAAAAAATTTTCAGTGTCAACTTTACAGTGTTTAAAAATATATACCTATACACTCATTCAATCTTTATGAAAGTTTTCAAAATAATAGATTCCTCTTTTCATTTTTTTTTTGACACAATT
This sequence comes from Scoparia ambigualis, assembly GCA_963921215.1. Classification (NCBI taxonomy): domain Eukaryota; kingdom Metazoa; phylum Arthropoda; class Insecta; order Lepidoptera; family Crambidae; genus Scoparia; species Scoparia ambigualis. Next base: position 57,478,299 of record OY992502.1, on the reverse strand, counting down.
TCCGCTGCACTTAGGCACAGTTAGTGTAAAGTTATACTCAGCTGTGAATCGAACCCGACACTTCAGGGTCACAAACAAATGGTCTAACCACTAGGCCACAGAGGTTACATACAATACCGTCAATTACAATTATTCATGATATCATTATTCTATTATATAATACTTACAAAAAGCTAAAGCTATAAATATTTCAATATCACATTGAGATTTTTATATTGTAGTAAGATTTTAGATGATAGCAAAAATATAAAAAAACTTATGTACAGTCAATATACTATAATATAAAATACATTGCGAGGGCGGCCTTAGTAGGTTAGTTATTATAGTCATATATATCTAATCTGGAGACAGAAAAAAAATTATCGACGCATTTTTTCAAATGGTCACAAACTTAGATAAATGATTAGTCTCGCTGCGCTCGACTAGATACCGCCCTATCTAAACACCACAGCTCCGTAAATGCAGCAACTCATCTATGACAATTTGCAAGAATGCTATTTTTTGTAGTATAATTTTTACACAGTTTTGTTACGCAAACTGGCATTTTACTTTGAATTATACCCAAAATTTAATTAAAAAATCGGTACGTACACTTTACACACCGCTATTAGTGTGACTAGCTCTCGGGTACGCCGATTTCGGTGTAGTATTTGTTGCCGCATTTTACAAGTACGACGGAGGGAGAGTCGAGCGCAGCGAGACCAATCATTTATCTAAGGTCACAAAGGTAAAATAAGTTTTAATGCATTACTTTTATTTTTGTAATTTTACGAGAAGTCTCTTCTAGTTTGTATTAAAAATGTTGACAGTGTCACTCAAAAACTTACTCGAATTACATACTTAACTGTAAGGTTTGTTTTTCTTAAATGCAAATATATTTTAACTTGCATCTTAACCCTTTTTCAGTGGGATGTATATTTCCACCATACTTTGAACTTTAAACGATAGAGGTTTTCAACCAATGAAATATTCAAACACTTTCTGCTTTATAAAGTTTTAAGAGCTATTAAAACTTCTAATGTGTTCCCATTCCCTACCAATACCCTTAAGTGATAATTGCTGCGACAGAAAATATTTCATTTGTGTTTCATATTGTTTTTAAAAGAGTCTCGAGAGTTTTTGTATAGACTCCTTGAAGTACAGTCACGAGCCTACACGTAAACAATTGTAACTCTTAATACAATGGAATAGGAGTCAAAGTGTATACATATTGGTGCTCGTGACTGTACATATGTCGTGGTCATAGCGTAAAATTGGCCCTAACATAAAATGCTCATTTCATGAAATGATCATATTTGAACCGAACCTAAACCACAGAATAAGTAATACTACCGTATAGAAGGTTCCTCACTAACGACTTTCACGCGAAATTGAAACTTATCGAGTGACCCGAGCGTTCATATTCTGTTAAGCAACGCTGACTCGATATCAATTTTACGTCAGGAGCGCGCGCTAGCGTAAGGTTTCCACTCATGGGTTATTTAAGAACGATTACGATTACGCGCAATGTGGAGCGTGCGAGCCGAGCGGCAACCTTTAACGGCGGCGTATGGCACACGATTGCCTGGGAGGCGCGCCGGCCGAACGTACCTAAACTGCGGAGTGACACCCCCCTGCCTAAACATAATGTGGCCGAGCATTTCATGAAAGGCTAATAGTCTAAGATCCGAGTATAGAACGACCTTCACCGGGAAGGTTAATGGATGAAAAGTATTTTACATCAAATTTAATATGTAAAATAATATATCGCGAGTGGGTTGGCTGAAAAATTTCAGTCCAGTTCACCTTTAATGATTAATTTAATATTAAAAAAAATATTTTTTTCATTGCACTGGTTTGGTGTGTGTCTGTTTTTAATGAGCTTATCTTTATATAAACATAAATTTTATGTATTTGACCAGACGGTTGCAAATTACTAATATTGACTTGCCTGTTTACACCTGCCTACCTAATGTTATGACAGGAAAAAAAGTCAACCTAACGTTTGCATATTCTATAGGCTTCATACTTTCGATTGGTACCTATGAAATTTATCTATTATCGAAACAAGTGCAATGTTTAAAAAAAAAATTATTTAAATATTTAATTAATCATATACTGGACTGAAATTTTTCAGCCAACCTACTTGCAATATATATTTTAACACATTAAATTTGATATAAAATACTTTTCATCCATTAACCGGCCCGGTGAAGGTCGTTGTATACTCGGATCCTCTACTATAATATTACGATATGGCCACGCCACGGCATATAACACGACATATTGGAATGAAACACATGGAGTATTTCAATTAACAGAGTTATTTATAACGCCTACTAGTTCACGTAAAAACAATTAAATATTTGTTAACAATAATTTAATACTATGTAGCTGTTTCTAACAAAATAATTATGGAAAGTCAGTAAAATTAAAACGAAATGTCTATACCAGTCAGGCAGGCAGTCGTACCGTACCTAATTATATATTAGTCTTGAATCTTATCACCAGGCAATAAGGTTCGATTTAATGTGTATGTCTATCGCTGCCTGACAAAAATTAAAAATCAATTAAGCTATAACCAATTTAAACGATAATGATAATAATAATAGATACTATTTTTGAATACTTACATTTCTCAAATCACCAGTGAGTCTTCACAATATAATTACAATATTGTCAAAAAAATTATCTCTAAGCCTAAAAAATCATTGTCAGCTCCTATTAAAACTGTGACTCGTATTATTGTTTTCCAGAAAGCTTGGTACTTTACCTTCCTTCACTATTCTCAAAGCTTGCAACACCCTAGCTGTATCCAATTCGGTTTCAGACGCTTTCTCTTTATCCAAACAGATTTCGGACATTCTAGCGTTGAACTGCTCTATGACCTTCACTCTGTAGTCTATGGATGAGGCCACGGGATTCGCTGTCAAACACAAATACTCTAAGCATGGCAGTTTGCATATATGCTGGACTTCTTCTACGTCAGTAATGAGGTTACAGCTCAAATCCAAGCTTTCCAAAGAGTATAGCCTCGAGAATCCTTGCAGAGAGGACACTTTGTTCTGTGACAAGTCAATTTTGACTATGTTGCCAATCTTTGCGTGCCAGTTCTCGCATACAGTATAACCGTTGAGTGATAAGTCGAGAACCCTCAGGTTGTGCAGACACGATATGTCAGGTAGCTCTTTGAGCCTGTTGGATGATAGGCAGATGTATTGCAGTTTCGGCACTAGTTTTATAGCCCAGTCGACTTGCTCTATGTTGTTGCTACCGAAATTGATGTTGGACAGCTTTTTCCATTTCTGTGAAAAATAAGAAAAAGAATTGGTAAGTAATAATTTATTCATTTCACCAAAACAAACACATCGTAAAGAATGATATAAAATCCGATAGCGTTCCCTATTGCCCATAACATTTTATTTAGGGATCGATAGATTTCAGCAAGTTATTTGTTGACTTTTTCTAATCGTAGTAACTTTCGTGATTCTGGTTCATATGATGGGTGATCAAATGAAAATAAGATCCTCCGTGCTTCGGATGTCATGTTAAGCCGTTAATCTTGGTTGTTGTCGTTAAACAGAAGCTGTTGATAAATAGTAAGTAGATCTTACAAAACATCCTACTAATATTATAAACGCAAAAGTTTGTAAGTATGGATGGATGTTTGTTACTCTTTCACGTAAAAACTACTGAATGGATTTGGATGACATTCGGCATACAGATAGTTTATAACCTGGATTATCACATAGGATACTTTTTATCCCGATATTCCCACGGGAACGGGAACCACGCGGGTGAAACCGCGAGCGGACGCTAGTACTACATATAACCACGACTATTATCCCGGAAGGGTTAGACAGAGACGAGGCAATGAGGACCGCAAAAGTCCACTGCCATAGTCTACATTTTACCAAATTACAACTGCACATGTGTTCAGCGTAATAGGTAGTGACTGCCAAGCCCATCGGCGCTCTATGCTGTTGGATGTATTTTTTTATATTTTTTTTATATTAGAAGGAGGCAAACGAGCAGACGGGTCACCTGATGGAGAGTAATCACCGCCGCCCATTGACACCCGCAAAACCAGAGGAGTCGCAGATGCGTTGCCGACCTTCAAGAAAGGAATAGGGTTAAGGAAGGAATAGGAATTGTGAGGGGGGGAGGGGGAAGGGGCCTCCGGAACTCTCACTGGCCGGACGAAACACAACAGCACCAAGTGCCATTATTTCACGCCGGATATTGGTAAGAGGGTGGTATGGTATTACGCCGGGCGAGCCGGCCCAATGCGTGCTGCAACGCAGCGGGGCTCTACCACTCAGTCAGTGTCACTCATTTAGCACCACCCAGGGGTCACGTGTAGGGTCTCAAAGGTAAACCTACGGACGCAAGTAACTTTAACCCCCAAAACCCGTATTAGCAGTCTTTAGTCCGTTAGTCGAGTTTAACGACACCCAAAGGAAGAGAGTACATTATTATTGAGTGATTATCACTATGAGTTGTATTACTCACGCACTCACGTTTTGTTATTACATCTGGTTAATTAGCATCGCTAATTATCATAAAACAGAGTGTGACTTGCCTAGTTTAAATATTGGTTCAGTCCATATTAATTGCTATTATTAACGTTTATCATTTAAATTCATAATGTTAAAAGAGAAACACTTACAATAAAACATAATTATATTATTCTCAACACTCTCAGAGCAATTTTCAAAGTAGAATTCTGAAAGTCACTATAAGTAATAACTTTTGTACGCTCATAGCAACTATCTTCCCTCAGACCTCAGAGATGGTGAGACGCCAGATCCGGCGTGCTAACCACGCGACCACGGAAGTCGTCAAGTAACTTAGCAATAATCTACTATCACAAAGTGCTTGTTGGTAGAAAATAATTAATAGTTTAATTTACAACAAAAACAATAACAGATAAAATTAAATATTGTTTGACTCAATGACCTAGATAGCGCACGTGTTCAGTTTTGAAGATAACAGACACTATAATTATTATAGCAACTAAATGATCTCATTACATATTTTATTGATATAGAGAAACTGTTCGTTTTCTACATACACATTTCTTAAGTAGTAATTGGGCCACAAAATAGAATAAAAAACATCTCAAGCTCATCCATGCTTTGGTAGTCACTTTAAGCCGTTACCCACCAACCCGCATTGGGCCAATGTAGCGGGTTATGGCCCAATCTTTGTTATCTATGTAAGAAGACCTGTGTACAGCAGCAGGACGTTTACAGGCTGATTCTGGTGATGATTAGAGGACTGGTCATTGTTATCTTTGGTCATATAAATCATACAATCCATCAATACATAGTGGGGAATTTAACAAGTTGGGAAGTAAACTTACGACTGTATCCGCGATGCTTGACGGATCTTTATGCAGAATGTCTACCAGCAAAAACTCGTTGAGCGAAACAACAGTTGCGATTAATACTGACAGGCTGACGAGCGTGTCCCGGAGACTACCTGTAAAGTCAAAAATATATTTATTTATTTAATAAAGACACAATACAGACAATAAATAATTAAAACTAAATAAGTATGGTACTTAACGGTAAACCAAACTTTGTTTCCTAATCGTGGCATAAGCAATAACCGCTAACATTAGCTTTAGAATTATTAATCTATAGGAATCCTATTATTATTATTATAATAATATCACACTAATATTATAAAGGCGAAAGTTTGTGAGTGTGTATGTTTGTTACTTCTTCACGTAAAAACTACTGAATGGATTTGGATGAAATTCGGCATACAAATAGTTTATAACCTGGATTAACACATAGGATACTTTTTATCCCGATATTCCCACGGGAACGGGAACCACGCGGGTGAAACCGCGTGCGGCCGCTAGTAATATTATAAACGCGAAAGTTTGTAAGTATGGATGGATGTTTGTTACTCTTTCACGTAAAAACTATTGGATGGATTTGGATGAAATTCGGCATACAGATAGTTTATAACCTGGATTAACACATAGGAAACTTTTTATCCCGATATTCCCACGGGAACGGGAACCACGCGGGTAAAACCGCGAGCGGCCGCTAGTACTATATAAACAAAAAAAACATCACTAAACAATAAACAAAACTTTGCACATTGATAACATTTAGATTAAAATCAGCTATACGAGGGGCGTTCAAAATATTCTCGGTATGTGGATAAAAACAAACAAGTACGAAAAGTTTGATATTTTTATTTTTCAATATACTCCCCCCCTATGTTCATACACTTATAAGATCGATCAATTATTTTTTTTAATCCCTCATAAAAATATTTTTTATCTTTGGTGTAAAAATGCTCCTCCACGGCCGTCTTCAACGCTTCATCGTCAGAAAATTTATTTCCACGCAGATCCTTTTTAAGATTGGGGAACAAAAAGAAGTCGCTTGGGGCTAAGTCCGGACTATAGGGTGGATGAGTAACAGTTTCAAACCCACATTCAACAATAGCTGCCTTGGCAATATGAGCAGTATGGACAGGGGCGTTGTCATGCAGAAGCAGAACACCTTTGGTTAACTTTCCTCGCCTCTTTTCTTTGATCGCATCTCTTAATTGACGTATAACGTTAGCGTAGTACTGCCCTGTGATATTTATACCTTTTTCTTTATAATCGATAAGCAAAACTCCTTCACAATCCCAAAATATTGTGGCCATGACCTTGCCAGCTGACGGGATTACCTTGAACTTCTTGGGATGAGCTGAACCCTTAATGTGCCACTGCATGGACTCCTGTTTGCTCTCTGGGTCATAATGATGAACCCAGGTTTCATCTCCAGTAACTATTTTTTGCAGCACCTCATCGGGATTTTCACCACACAGGTCGATAAAATCTGAACAGCAAGCCACACGCATATCCTTTTGAAGAAGCGTCAGCATTCGCGGAACCCATCTTGCACTTACTTTTGACATATTAAGATGGTCATGTATAATGTCATGTACGGTACCAATAGAGAGATTGGTTACTTGAGCTATAGATTTTACCTTCACTCGGCCGTCTTCCAATATAAGTTTTTCCACTTTATCAATATTTTCTTGTGAGGTAGCCACTACAGGCCGGCCAGGTCTAGGGTCATCTTCAATACTCTCCCTTCCACGCTTAAATTCGCTTGACCATTTTTGAATAGTAGATAAAGAAGGAGCAGACTCACGGTAAACACAATCCATTTCCTCTTTTATGGTTTTTTGATTTTTACCCTGTTTTGTCAAGAATTTTATGACGGATCGGTGCTCTAATTTCGTTAAAATTGTTAATTCGCTCATGGTGTTCATGTTTGTTCGGCAATTGCAGAAAAACAAAAGAACATCTCGGTTCCAATTTTACTTTTTTTTAATGTCAATGGATGAATCTTAGCGGCCAGTAACAAATATATATATAAAAGAGGTTGTAACGTATCAATACCGAGAATATTTTGAACGCCCCTCGTAGGTAAAGTATATCTCGCACATTTAATACATCATCATCGTCATCAACATCATGTCAGCCCGTATCCACCCACTGCTAAGCATAGGCCTCCTCCATGTTATGCCATTTTGTCTTGTTTTTTGTTTTGTTTTGTCATTTAATACATAATACATTTAATACCACTACCAGGTACTGTTAACCCCTCAAGCCCCGACCGAGCGTATACACTCGCGACGCTTTTCGGTCAAACCCCAAGTGAGCATACACGCTTGCATACACTTGCGCTCACCACTCGACGTTAGAGCTTGGATTATGTTCATTTCGAGACAACTTTTGTATGAACAAGTTAAATCATAGACAAAGAACAGTAAATTTGCTACATTTTAAATAAATAGCAACTTAATTATCTATGCGCTTTTCATTTCAAATGTCAAAGTGAAAAAAAAAATTTTTGTGATCATCAACGTCAGGTATCAGCCATCTTGGAATTTTTTTTGCAAGGCCGGCGATTCTCTGAAAAAGGTAATCTAAGCGGCGATTCGTCAGGGTTTGACAGGTTAATTAGTTTCATTTTATACATACATACACAAGACTATTATTTCCAAAGGGTTAGTCAGAGACTAGGCAATGAGCTCTCTCGGAAACTATAGATAGAACTATCAGAACTTGCTACACATTTAAAACATAACTTAACTTAACACCCGCTCGCGTACAGACATAGCAATACTTACACTTACACTTCACAAGCAACACATTACACAACACACATAAGTATAACACTTTTTATACATCCTCAATTACTCACTCACTGCCAAACATGAAACATGTAATGTAACTGTTTATGGTTTCCCAAGGGTCAGGCCTAGCCTAGTTTGGGAACCCCTGGTAATTAGGTGATAAGAACTTTAATTCATGTTTTATAAATATTGTATTTTATTGTAAATGTTCCGTTTTTTCAATAAATATATTCTTCTTATTCTTATTCTTATGGCTGACAGGAACCAAACACCAAAAAGAAAAGAACCAAATTAACTTCATCATGTAAAGATAATAATTGTTATTAATGTGATAAAAAGAACTCCTTAATGGAAACAATGACTAACAAAAGTTATCAAGCCATTAGCCTCACCAATTTACCAATCAATCAATTTGGCTTGTTTATAATACAAATCGTCAATTAACAACTTTAAAAGAGTAATTATTGCAAAGACTTAGTATTTTCTGATAAGCTGAGTTTTATAAAATAAGTTAAAACTAGCAAGCTAGTTACTATTGAACTATTTAGTTTGCTGGGATCCCCATTCTATAAGGAATCTAATTACCATCATGTAATTCTATCATTAGCTTGGTTTTTTGTGTACTTGAATAGATTTAATTTTACAGTTTCTCAGTTTTACATTTCTTAAAAAATTATCATTATCAACTTTCATTAAAAAAAAAATTATATATTGGGAAAACAAAAAAGCACATGTTTTTTATCTTTATACTTTACGTATTACTTACCGACACTTTGAATGCAAGCCATAGGTACTCCAATTATTTTTAAATCCTTCAGAGACTTAAACGGTACAAGGTCGAACTGCAGATCATTCGCTACGATGCTACTAGTGCCCAGCTTTTCATAGCTCCCCTCGATGTCTAAACTGCTGAGTTGCGAACAAAAGTCTAAGACGTGACTGAAGTCGAACATCTGATCTACTTTCTCCGTTGGGGGGCACGCCATTTTGAGCCTCTCACTAATGGCATGCAACTGTAACAAATAATGAAGTTGATGAGAAATGGATTATTTTATTAATACTTAAAACGTTCAACACCGTGTCGGACAATGTTGGGCGACACTTGACTTTCTCCACCAACCATACAAAAAAGTTGTAATATGTCAAAAATCCTTTCTTGTTTTATTAGTGCATATGAATAGTTAAGCGTTTTAAACTATTGCAATATTAAGGAAACTGACGAAAACAGTCTAATAACGACAATATCACATGTCGCCCAACATTGTCCCCCATGGCACCTGCGTATAATGATCTGCATTTCATACGCATCGGGCCGCGCGGGTCACGTTGCCGCCCACTCTACCTCGCCCACTCTACCTCGCCCACTCAAGGAAGAAAACAGGCTAAAAACAATGTGAAAAAAGTGCAAACGTTTTGTGATGATTGTCCAAACAAACCATTTTTGTGTTTGGATTGATATAATAAAGCACATAAGTAATTTTGTTTAAAATATTTTTAATTTAGCAAGCAATTCATGTTTTTTAACTTTTTATAAGGTAACTGTTATAATGTATCTCATGAATGTGACTTATAACAAGAATGGTCTCAGAACGATCTCAAATTTTCATAATTTTGTTTAAGATATTTAATTCATTTTAGATAAAAGCTCAATTTCATTGATTATTTCTGTGTTACGTAATGTACCAACCCTATAGGTATTCAATTTAGTAATTTTTTCATCATCATACATCCAATAAACAGTTTGTTACATTATTCTAGAGTTGGAAAAGAATCAATGTATAGAAAGTGGCAAAAATTTTCAATAAGAAATTAAAATCTTTGAGTGCTGTTATATCCAAACTGTTCTGTGGAGCCGCGCGGGTCATGCTATATACAAAACATCCTAAAACCAATGCCCGGCGGCTCAAAGAAGAAGTTTGAAAATAGCTCTGATCGTCGGACAGCATTGTCCCCCACGGCCCGAACAAGACATACAAGTGCTGATCAACATTGTCTGACATGGCCTGTTTAAAAAAATTTGCTTTTATTCCTTGGCGTTGAACGTGTTAATGTTAACTTTTAGGAGTTACTGATAAAATTATAAAACCTCAAATTGGACCAACAGAAAAGTTCAAAACTAACATATAGGTTGGTAAATTTAACATAATACAAACCTCCACAGGTGTAAGTTTATAAGCTGCATTGTCTTGCAATATCTTATCTCCTTCCAAATACAATTTTTTCGCTAAATCTTGCAATATAAAGAATATATCATACAAATGGAAGTCTAGAAAGTGAGCGAAGTCGTAAGGCATCGTCAACTTTAAGTAGTTTAAAACATGCTTGAGGTACTCGTTGAGAGCTTCGCGTCTCTGTTCGATAAACTTTGGAGTTTTGTTACGTATCACTTTCTTCGGTGGGAGCCATTCTTTCGTGACACCGTGGTCGGACACGAGTTTGTCGTGGAGTTCCACGAACTCGCTGTACCTGTGTGAAACGCTCCAGTTCACAGAACCAACCTTAACAGTAATTTTGTAATACGTAACATTGTCTTTTGTTGTGGCCTCGTCGACACTCACTGTGCTGTCCTCCCTGTGATTAATGAACAACGACATTTTCTTTGTCACTCACTAGTTCGATGGCGACTTTGATAAAACATTTACTTTTTAATGGTTAATTATTGTTTTCTGCATTTTTAGGTGACGAAACGAGACCGACCATGATTCAATCAAGGCGAAAACATTTGAAATGTCATGTTGACATTTGTTTGATTTTTTTTTTTTATATATATTTGTTCCATGAAGGAACAGGCTAAGGTCTGAGCCATACTGCCTAGTCATTAGTTTTTTATTTGTTTTTTCCCTTGATGATAATGAGTGATGATTAAGATGAATGATAAATGATGTTCCCCAAACCCCTTGAGTCCTCAGTAAAGATGTGGGACTTTACTGAGGTCTCACGCGGACTACTTGAGAGAATTTGAAAAGTGATGTTGCACTGTTTTGTTTCATTTGCCAACACGACATTTGTTTGACACTGACAATCGGAACCGATTTTTTTAAATTATTTGTTCTGTGAAGGAACAGGCTAAGATCAGAGACCATACTGCCTAGTCATTAGTATATTTTATTTCTTTTTTTCTTCCTTGATGATAATGAGTGGTGATTAAGATGATGAATGATAAATGATGTTCCCGAAACCCCTTGAGCCCTCAGTAAAGATGTGGGACTTTACTGAGGTCTCACACGGACTTCTTGAGAGAATTTGAATAGTAATGTTGCACTGTTTTGTTACATTTGCCAACACTCATGCACGTTCACAAACACTTAACGGTTAATAATCCACTATTATTTCACATTAATGTTCAGAAAAAAACACAAATTTTAGAAAATAAAACAAAACTGCAGACATGACGCTTCACTTTCCCGCCAAGAAGTCAAATCGGAACCGAGCGGTCCAAGGCTGCGTTCCGTCCGTAGAATTATAACTATTCTATGGTTCCGTCGCTTCACTCGAGTCTCCTGCGACCCTGTTTTAGACTTTGTACGTAGGTACTTTATGTAACCTACCTATGTGAGGAGTCTTGAAATTGATGTCGAAAAGTTTATTAAATTGTCAAACAACACAATGATTTTGTTTTAAAAATAATCAAACAAAATTAATGCATGGTAAAAACGGTCATTGTGCAGAGGTATTATACCTAATTGATGTAAAAGTTGTGAAAACCAAAAAAATCCATTGTGTTTACCAGCTGACGAGATCTGCCTTTCTTCTTTTTAAGGAGCCTCCTCGAGTCTTTAACTCAGCTTTTAACTGAGTCACCGTCTACGTCGAATAGGTACATAATCTCACAGTTAGAGCACAGAACGATCGCAATTTCTTACAAAATGGAGACCAAATATGATAAAAAAAGACAAATGTTTGTTATGAATCAAGCGAGCGCAGCGACATCTGCAATTAGCTTTGCGTTTTCTTTCCCATTGAAATGATTTCGAAAAAGTCCGCCTGTTTGTTTCTTATTGTTTTACTTTTTAATAATTATGTAAAAAAGTGGAAAAATGGAGACAGAAGAAAAATTTTCTCTCGTTTTGGACAGAAATACTTCAGAAAAGGTTCTGTTGGCGCGAGAGGCACCAACATGCGACGTAGGTAAAGGAATAAGACGGGAAGGGGGCTTACCGGGGGTCCAAGTTATAGGCACGGGATCGAGCTGGTAGCGCGGGGGCGCGGGAGCGCTCTTGGCGCGGGCTTGAGGGCGGCAACACACAAACACTTCACTAGGGGCACTGGTGTTCGTTAGGCGTTAGGGGCGAGCTGGTAGTCCTAGCTCTGTCACTGCACACATATGGTCACGTCGGGGCTGAGTTCAAGAGCGCGTGACGCGTGGGTTCGCCTTGAGATCTCGAAGGGCACTGCTTGGGCGACCGCGATGCCCGCGGTCCAAAAAAAGTTCGTCCGGTACAGGCGTCATAGCCCCCGTGCGACGAAGATACGCACTCTCATTGGCCGACAAACGGGCGGCAGCGATTCGTCGTTGCGTTGGCGCAAACAGGTTCTATGCGCAGAACAATATACTCTATGCAACTCAAACGGGGAAAACTTTAACCAAACAACTAGGTACATCCCCAACGACGGAACGCACTCCTGTCGTCTTGCTTGCTATGTTAGGCATGTGCGGCACACACCGTTAAATTGTCTATAAACATCAGCGGTATATACGTTACACTAGATAGGCCCTTCCGAACACGCACTATGTTCCGCTCATCTGCAGAGTCGACTCGGCATTTTGCTTTAGTGTGGCTTGGCTTTGATATTCGCGCGTGCGGAGCGGCGAAAATAATTATTTCTTTCTTTTCAAAGTGTACACCTCTTAGCCACTCAGTTGCTCGCACCCAGCGGGCCCCTTACCCTCACGTGCTTGAGTGGCGCCAAATTTTTTAAGCGGGCCGGCGCCTGCTGACTATTGTTACAAAAACATCGACTGTGAGCTACTGGAGCCGATCTAAGCCAAACCAATTACTGTTTTGAATAGTTAGATGAATAGAGCATCTGTTTTTATAGAATGCGTGGTGACAAAGTGTTGTTTTAATTTAAAAAACATGGTTGATACTTTAGTGACGAAAAAAAACACGGAATACTTCCTATTTTATTTTATATTTTAAAATCAAAAGGCCTGTGATGTCTTTTTTATATTTTACACGTATACTATATTAGGTTATCTTTCTATTAAAAATAAATTACACATATGTTTCATCTGAAAAAATATTCAGAAAAAAATCGAGAAAATCGCGCAAAAATTCGCGTGCTGCGTAATCTGCTTGTTAATAGGGTTGGATGTTATAACCTATTTTACTACAAATCTAGAAGGCCTAGAACAAAAATATGGCCAGTTTTAGAAAGATACAATATTTGTCTATTATAATTCGTAAAAAACACATTAACTTTCCAGTAAACTGTAGTCATACAAGTTAAACAACAAAAGCTTTGATAGAAAAATCGAACGTTTTTGGTTGTCTTATTGCCGAAACTAACACGGTGCTATTAAAATAAAACTTAAATATACCAAAAGAGCAAAGCCTGTAGTTTACAACCGTATACAATACGTTTTCAGAATACTCATAGTTTTTATGCAATAAAGTCATCAAAATGTAGCTCTAGAGCGCACGGACGACCACTTTATCGGCAATATGGCGTCGAAATAAGGTTCGGGGCACACACGTTTGTGAATAGGGTGTGTCGCGATTATTTGCGAACAAAGATTTTTTTTGGTTTAGTAATTATTTATGTTAATTTATTAAATGAATGTAATAAAAAAACATTCATCGTAGTATTTTTTTTTTATTACAAATTATTTCAGTTTAAAGTATATTAAAATAAACATATTAAATTCTAAAATGTATTAGGACTTTGATACGTAATAAAACATATAATGTTATATACGATGTTTAGATTATTTTATTTACAATCACTGTAATAATAAATGAAAATTATTAAAACAAATGAATAAAAATGAATATTTTATATTAATACCTATGTAATAATAATAATATATAGGTACTAATATAAATATCAAACCCAAAAGACACCACAATAAAGCTAACTGCCACAAAAAAAGCAACTGCCCAAAAACAAATATGTGCCACCAACCTAATTCAAAAAAAGTTCTATTGCTTCCTGTAATAATAGGAACATGCCATAAGTTAGACTTACGTTGCGCCTTTGGAGAGTCAATCTGCATGCACACAACAACAATACAGTGAGATTAATGTTTTAAATCACTATTTAGTAATTATTCTCCGTAAATACATACAATTCATGAAGTTAACAATAATAATCACAAAAGGAAATCACTAGAAAACCACCGCCACTGTAATACTTTACATTAAGACCTAATTTCGTCAGATTTTAACAGAATATCCATCCAGTTTAAAAACAAATAACTAGATAATTAGTTAGAACCTGAAATTATGCGTATTTTGATATATAACACCTCTAGAAAGAAACAATAAGTAAAAAAAATACGGCGTTTAAAAAAATACATGATGAGCACGTAAACACAACATAAACACGTCCACTATAAAATAATCACATTGACTTTATTTGTTTTTATTTTTGACAGATCAGCTCCTATTGCTGATGCTTCGTTCATGTTCGTTCAGTAAGGCACCCATACACGTCCCGCGAGACACGGATTAGCGATATTTCGAGCGTCTAGCTTAACTTTTGTATTATGTAACAATTGTAACAGGAAGCACGTGGGGGCATTTTTGAGATGTAACGATTGTTACATGAAGCGACGGAGTGGTTAGATTAAAACAAAAAGGGAAGATACGGCATGCTCCTACTTGTAGTCATTCAAAATATAGTCCTACTCAACTACATAAGCAAACACTCACACACGCACACCTATAAAGTGTAAATCGAGCAAGCGAGACAAAGCGGTAAGTTTCAACGTCAGCGCGAGGGAGTCAGCGAGTAGCGCGTTGACATCTCGGTCGCTTCGCAACAGACAAGTACGTACGACCGATTCCGACGCCACTGCGGAGTAGCGTCTTTCTCTTTTTCACACAGTAGAATATCCGCAATAGTGCGATGTAGCCTGTTCGCTCGGCAAATAGTGACTGAAGTGAAATTGTGCCTTTAGGCCTAATTTTGGCGGCTCACTCACGAGACGCCAATGCCGTATCTTCCCTTTTTGTTTTAATCTAAGGTACACCTAGACGTTTACTACAATTTTTTGTTGTCAAGTGAAATTAATTGTTATTCAAGTCATTATTATGTAGTTATATCGTCTTATTAGAATAGAAAAGATATTTTTTCAATTATTGTTATTGACAATCTATTTGGGACGCCATCTTGATACACACTACGTTGTCTTTGACCGATCTGGCGCTGCGGCGCTGCGATGTCTGTCTGTTGATTAGACGACATTTAAATGTTTAAGCGCTGCAGCGGCTGCAGCGAACTTTAGGTTTCACATTCCAGAATTTGAACAAATGGTTTGTATGAACGTTCTTGCCTATACTTCTAGGTCAATGATAAACATCAATTCATACATCAACAGCAAATTGGACCGTTTATTTAATCATGTTGAAGTTATTTCCTATAATGTTTAGGCTGTGGATAGTGCCAAAATGGGCATTCTAGTACGATCGGTTACGATGCCGTAATTATGGCATCCTAATATCCTATGGCATCAAAGTGTATCTACAGAGTGCCACAAGCGGCATTGTATCTCAATCGGTTCGGGAACCGTAACATATTTTTTATTTGCCATATGTTCAGAGATGTTCAGACATAATATTCAAAATATATTTTTGTATGGAGTTAGATTTCTATAGTCTAATAAAAAAATCGACCTCGAAATTCAAGACAATCGCTACGCTGCGCTTCGCGATTATCTTTTTCTAACCTATCACGTGACCTACAGGAGTAGGACAGCTAAAAAACTTTACGGTTGATTAAGCGGCGTCACTATTACCTATAAGTACCGCAAAACTTACGGTTCCTGAATCCCAAACCGATTAAGATAAAGTGCCGCTTGTGGCACTGTATACACTTCCTAATGTTTAATACTGATAGCTCATTCATGCATGGCATGACTTGTCCCTTGTTGTCCCAGTCCCAGATAGATAGATTTTTTTTTTATGGTCAATATCCCGTGCCCGGGCGGGCGGGGGCGCGCTTCATCCGAAAATGCAATGCAAAATGGTAAAGCGACGGTGACCCCGACCGTACCTATAGGTACCCACTATTATTGTAGAAAATTAAAGAAACAATGTTACTTATTCGTAGTCAAACGTGCAAAACTGGGGTAATCGCTTCGAGCCGCCCAACATGCAATTTTGGTGATTGTTTTTTTTGAAGGGGTTTGAACACAGAAATAGATCTAAATAGGAGCCGCATGTTAGCTCCATTGCATGAAAACAAAGCGTTTAATTTTTTTCTGTGTCAATTTAATAACAAATTGAATTAAGAAAACTAGTTGATTATTTCGGTTAACCTTTCTTGTACAGTTTTTACAGTTCAATACGACGCAAGTAATAACTTTTTTAAAACTCCACTTATGTAAACGCAGTCGAAAGATGGGATTTTACCATCCTTTTGGCACAATTTTGACACGCAAAGTACGTAGGTACACATATGGCACAGTGTAAATATGAGCTAAAGCTACGTACAAACGCTCGAAACGACGCACGCCCACAGAAGCACGACTTTACAGGGCCTCTAAGCGGAGCGGACATCGCAGTGCTCTCAGTAGAGCGCACAGACTTAGTAGAGATGCTACGCATCAGACGGAAATCTCTGGTACTAAAAAAGTGGCCAATGGGAACCTCAATGAATCATTTTGACAAGCATAGAATAAATATCTTCTTGAACTGGCATATTTTTTTTTTAAATATCTTTATAGGTTAAGGAACTCATTCTTTCAGCCAAGTTACTGTTTTCTTGGGAAGATATAAAATTTTTATTCAGAGATAAACAAACTTAGTGAAACATTTCAAAAATTGTATTTTTTCACGAAATTTTCAATATTCTTAGTAGGTACGAAACTATTGAAATTATTCGGAAAAATTACAATGTTTGAAATATTTTACTAAGTTTGCCTATCGCTAATTAGGAAATAAAATTAAACAAAAGATGGTAATTTACTTTTTTTATTTTTCAGCTGTTTTATAATTCATGTAGATACGCTTTTAACTGCATTGTAAGCAAACATATGTTTTGGAGCCTGAAAACATCAGTACCTTGTAAACTTTTATTTATAACTGTGCACCAATTGAAAATTGTTAGTTGTACTGATCAGTTAATAAAAACATCGGATATATTTTAAAAAAACATTGGTTAAAATTATGTGCTTCACACTTCAAAAAATCCAACAAATATTTATTGGTTTTCATTATTTCTTTTATTTATTTAAAATATTTTTTTCTCCGTTTGTTTTTCCAAATATTTGTTAAATATTTTTGTTACATCTGCATCAGCTTTTCGGTTGGGTGGGTCAATTTATTTTTATTCATACCTCGTTTTCAGTAACGACCTAAAAGTGCATTTAACATAAGACAAGTCAGGGTTATTATTTCTAAAATTGTTTGATCTGTACAAAGAAATTTTCAAGTGGGTCCGAGTTAAAAATTCTTGAGTGCTTCATTTTAATATTTTTTGTTTTATAAAATTCCCACATTCCCAATTTTTAAGGGTTGTTACCCAATTATTTAACGTAGGCACTGATGTTTCCTTACCTTGTTTATCTATAAATTTTATTATTTGAAAGATCAATAATCATTTCCACACCTCACGATGTTGTTTTTGTTCACCGCGGTCCTAAGGATTTTTGCTTTGGCTGCCTTATAATTGCTGGCTGCACCATTGACAGAGTCAAATAGGTCGTCATAGTTTACCATTTCAGACATATTTTTAAAAGTTGATTTACAGCTATCCCATCCAATAATTTGCTAAAAAAAAGAAAATGGGTTAATTTTTTGTAATAATTATTTGATTAATAATTTTATTTAAACTTTTTAAATAGGTACCTACTTACAAAACTCAGCAGTGTATGACAGGGGTTGCAACTGCTGTTTTGCTGAATACGCGAGCACAATGCTTTACCTAAAACAAGAAGAGTAGATATAATTATCAAACCATGTTCAAAGCCAGCAAACGTCTTCATTTGGACTTAAGTATGTTCGTCATTTATAGTTTGTGCTTAAGACGCATCTGTGCGTGGTTACAATCTAATTTGTAGACTTCTACTTTAACACTACATTTGGTTAATCAAGACTAATCTAGACTATATATACATAGGTACATACATTCATATAATCACGTATATTATCTTCGAAGGGTTAGTGAAGAGACTAGGCAATGAGGACAGCAAAAGCAGTCCTCTACCATAGCCCACTCTTCACCGAAAGCGACTGCACATGTGATCAGCGTGACAGGTGGTGAGCCCATCGCCGTTCTTTGCTGCTGGATGTATGTGCACTGCACGGTCTGCACTGTGTAGTCCCTAGTCCGTTAGTCGCCTTTTATGACACCCAAGGGAAGAGAGGGGGTGGTAGTATTCTTTCACCGGTACGCAACACGGTTAAGTAGTACTAGCTAAAACTTAATTTATATGATTAAACTCGTTAAATGTAACTACACTTACTGTTTTCAATGGGTGCATTGGACAGTCCACTGGCTATTTCGTCATCAATAAACAAAGTCGGATAAGCCTGATGCTGCCGAGACTTTGAAGAGAAAAATCTTTTCTCGAAATGTTTCGCGCAAACTTATTTGCGCAGCACATCGTCACTTTGGCCAAATTCACCACTTTAACCAGTTTTGGAGTTCTATTCTATCTCAGTCTTTTGGAATTTAAACTAAATCACGACTTTACGTCTGCTGTTGCAGCCCACAACACTATTAGAGCTTGAGAGGATAATGATAAAATGATCAAAATTTACAAAATCAAAACTTTATCGGCAATTCGGGAATGGCGGGTGATTGTGTTCTGTGATGGCGGGCGATTGTGATTCTCAACTTGCCGATGTAACTAAACAAACAAACATGGCGCATAGAGGAATGGCGGCGAAGGGGCGAGGAAGGAGTAAGAGGGGTGAAGTATGTGTCAAAATCGTTTATTGACCCATAGACACTAAAGGCTAGAAAGAGTTGTATGAAGATTACCGCCCGTGGTAGAGCGTATCGCGTCGAGACAAGATGTATTGCGTGCTCTGTGCGCGCGATTTTTAAAAATGGCGCGAGTGTATTGCTTAGTATACGGCTGCTTGAACTCGGCTTCTTCAAAACCGGAGCTTTCATTTTTTAAACTTCCTGGGCCCTGATTCTGTATCGCAATCTATAGATTCTACACCTATACCTTACCGCGCATAAACGTCAAACGCATACGTTTTTGGGAAGATATCGTGACTTTTTAAGGAATTAACGTGGTTTTGAAACAAGGAATCGTTACAGAATATGGGCCCTGCTGATGTTGAAAGGTAAGGATGATTTATTATTACTAAATAAAAAGCTTTTTCTTTTAAATAAATCGTTTGGTTGTTTAGATGATATTTGCCGTACTTACATAAGTATAATTATTTTTTGAGCGCGCGTTATTTTAATGGTGAAAAACAATAAGAATTGATATTACGAAACTTCATCGTTAATAAACTTTGCTTTGAAAATCGATTTCTGAGGATCTGTGTGGTTTCTGATAATGAATCCGTTATTAGAATGAGAAAAAGTAGCTGCCATAATGAACATTTTAGTTATTTAACCGATTGCTTTGAAAATCGATATCAGGGGATCAGTGTGGTTTCCGACAATGAATCCGATAATAGAATGAGGAAAGTAGCCGCCATCTTGAACTTATTAGTTATTCCACCGATTGCTTTGAAAATCGATATCTAGGGATCTGTGTGGTTTCTGACAACGATTCCGTTATTAGTATGAGACAAAATAGCCTCCATCTTGAACTTTTTAGTTATTCGACCGATTGCTTTAAAAATCGATATCAGGGGATCTGAGTGGTTTCCGACAATGAATTCGATAATAGAATGAGGAAAGTAGCCGCCATATTTAACTTATTAGTTTTAAATTTTTTTAAATTAAAAGTGACAACCCTTATGTTTTGCTAGTTATCTCAAAAAAAGCGCTAACTAGCTGAGATACAGCGCTAACTAAACAAAAACTTTTTCAATTTTACAAAAATAAGAGGACAACCCTAACGCTTAATTGGCGCGTAGGTATATAAAACAAGAGAAAGGCCGAGCTTTCGTACTGCTTTAGCTTATATTTATACTGTGCATATGGCTTCTATTTAGATCTACTTCTGTGGGTTTCACCTTTTTAGTAGGGAGGCTGGTTTAACCACAATTTGCGGATAACCCGATATTTTTGTCTAAATAGCCGCGCACGATGAAACCATATATTGATAGAGGATTTATAGACGAACAAAAAATGTTAAGTGGCATAAGTCTTACATCGTAAGGATTTTGAGATAATCCATGATATAGATCATGTAAAAAAATCATCCAAAACCTTTAATACATAACATTTTCTAAATATAATTTTAATTTAAAACATTCTCTACGAATGCTTCTGTGATCTAGTAGTCAAGAGCTTTAGGCTCTTGACTACTAGTTATATAATTACATTTTTTTTTTAAGGAATAGAAGAAAGTTTTAAGTGAATATTGGTTTCAAATTTTTCTGTGCCTTTTTCACTGATTGGTCTACAATCTACTAATTATATTTTGTTTGGAAGAGACATTATGATGCTCAATAGTGGCTAATTGTTCGCTATGGTCTAAACTACAATTTATAATTGATTTTTCGAAAACAAGACAACTATAAAATATAATTATCTAAGCCAAACAAACACCCATGACATGAGACCCGAAATTATTGCTGCGCTGACTCCAGATGTTAACCGTTTAATGGGCACAACATATTGAATTTTTAAATTGGTTTTAGAAATTACTTCCCCTAATTTGTCGTACAATGCGCGCGCCTGTTGTATTTTTCACCAGCAATTGGTACAGTACACCGCAGTGTATGACGAATAACGAATAGACAGCGTTTGCCACTTGTCTAGAGGGGAGGGGGGGCTCTCAACCTCTCGTCTGCAATAAAACCTTAAATCGGTTACTAACACTTGAATTTCTTATGTGTCTGCTTTTACGGCAGGTTCAGGTTTAATAAATAAATGTTAGTTAGGTAGTTAGGGAAAAAAACTATTTCTATTTGCATCTGTTTATTTATAAAAATCAATCGAATTAATTATACAATCCTCACAGACGTCACATTGTGCATTCCTTTACACCTATTGAACACGTTAGCAATTACCTCAAAGGCAAGCAGAGGTTTGTACTACAGTTTTAATCAACAGTAAATTTTCTTTGAGTAAGTTTTATTTGCCTCAAATATGTCAGTTTTGAAACATTTAAGAAATGTTCTAACTGACACCTTAACTGTCACGAAGACTCCGAACCATGGACCTATTACCCAAACAGGACGGAGCACTTGCTAAATTTTGCTAAAGAAAAATAAACTCAATTTCTTTGAAATAAGTCTTATAATCTCGTGGTAAAACGTAGTAGACAAACCGTGATGAGCGAGAGCTATCAAACTGGAGAATTGTATCCCGCCCGCATACTATAAAAATAGTTTCGTGATAGTAGCTTAGCATTTTAGAAGAATTATCTATTTTACCCAAAATATCAACACGATTTCTCAGTGTCATCGTTTAGTTTATTTTGGAAATAATTCATTATTATTTTTTAATACATAATATGTATAAAACAATGATAATAATTGATTGTTAGTTAGATACCAAAATCCTCTGAAGTATTTTAAGTGGTACATTGGTAACACTTATGTTTGCATATGACGTTCGTTGGACGTTATATATTTTGGTTACCTTAAGTAGAAAGAGATGTAATTCCCTAGTTTGACTTCCCTGTTCCCTTCACTATTTGGAGGCCAGTGCTCCGTCCTGTTTGGATAACAGGTCCATGCTCCGAACATTTAGGAAAATGCTAAATCTGACACCTTAACTGTGTCACGAAGACTCCTACCAACAATTGCGGGTATTTCAAAAAAGACGGACAGAGACTTTGAAACTGGTTTATTGTTGGGTTTCGTCAAATTTCTCAAAACTCCTCTAAAAATCATATTATATTCTGTTGTAGTAAGTAATTAAAATATTATAAATAATAATATTTGCAACTTATTCTAATTCAGTTTCATTCACCGTCGTGTAGACGCCAGCTGGCTAACCTACCGCAAAATGTAAAATTTCTTCAATACATTTTGAACTATATAGTTAGGGAGCAAGGATCATTATCGATTGGAGACATTTCACAAGTGAATCTGCTATATCCTGACCGCAACCGCTGTACCGCGCCTTAGGTATGCGCGGGGAGGTGGGGAGTGGGAAGT
Organism: Scoparia ambigualis; assembly: GCA_963921215.1. Classification (NCBI taxonomy): domain Eukaryota; kingdom Metazoa; phylum Arthropoda; class Insecta; order Lepidoptera; family Crambidae; genus Scoparia; species Scoparia ambigualis. The sequence goes on along the minus strand of OY992502.1, from coordinate 57,455,752 downwards.
AAAGAGCATGAACTCACATGAGATTCGTAGTGTCAGACAGATCTTACGATATCGAAGCACAGTTTATTGAAGCTTTATATTTACGAGTATAATACATCCAATCCGTTTTTGTCCAATATGATTTTTAGATAAGTACAATTAAAGAACCAATAAAAATGAAATAAATGTTTAATTCTTGGAAAGAAATATATAATATAAATTTTCCTTGTTTGCTTTTCTTTTCTTAAAATATTCGGCCACTTTGAAAATGACAGTCTTGATATCTCGAGATAATGCACGACCCATTTTTAGATATTTTATCTCACGTGCGTCTGACACACTAGTTGCCGCCGTGAGCGATGACGACAGAACCCCCCCAGCCGCCCGCATACCAAAGGCGCGATACAGCGGTAGCGTTCAGTCTATAGCGTGTGAATGTTTAGAGTGAATTTTTAGTTTTTACATTATTGTCAACAAACCAGTATCAACTTTAGTCCGCCATGATTTCTACTGTGCCATTAGGTTTGTTGAACACTCCTAAAAATATTATCTCCCTAGGACGGAAAAGGACGCTACCAAATTTTAAGGACGTCGTCGTAGTAATAAAATGCAAATACATGAATACATTGCACTTTTAAAATAAAATTTTATAAAAAAGTCAACTACCAATTCGTTTTACGAAATAACAAACGCATTTACGGAAAAGAATATAAACGTCAAAAAGTTAAAACACATTCAAAATCAAAATAATTAATAACATAATCTATAATAATTGCAATTAAACATAACTAGCTCTTTAATGTTTTAAGTAAAATTAAACCTATCCTTACTAATAAAATCGGTAAAATGAGCATGACAAAACAAATTGACGCATTTACAAAATATTAATTAGAACTTGGCTCTAGTGTTGCCAGTGTAAAGAAATATAAATTGACTTGAAAGCAAAGTAAATAATGAAGTGTGTAAAAGTTACACAAAATCAAAATTGGTAAGTATGTTTTATTAGTAAGGTGCGTTAGACTGAAATAAAATCTTAATATAAAACAATTAAATCATTTGTAATAGAGACAGACTACCGAAACACGTAATAATAGTAAAAAACGTCACATAATACTGTTAAAACATCGAAAAATGTATGTACAATGAATAATTTATATCCGAAAATTTTAATTTTAATATTTTTGAACATCACTAAATCACAGTTCAAAATTACAATGGCAAAGTTGTTTATCATAATCGTAGCGATTAAGCATACATTAGAAAATAAAGTAAGGTATTTAGAATTAAGTAGTGAAGTTTTTACAGCAGCCCAACCAATCTTGGAGCGATTCATATACAAACTCACATTTAAACTGATATTTAAGTCTAAACAAGGTAAATATTTACAATTATTGTACTAATTAAAAAAAAACTACGTACTCAGGACCAAGTCAGTTAGGCTAGTAATAAAACTCATCTTATCTTATTTTTAATTTTTCCTACAAATTATTTAAAAAATCTCCTCACTCATATTATAATTCTCTCAAATCAGTCGTCGTTCGTTGGATAATTTAGAAGTAAATTGAGATTGTATTAATAGTTCTCTACAATTATTAGTCAACAATAGAAAGTAGACAACGTTTTTGTACGTTCCAGACTTGATTGTTCGGAGTGATTGACAGCTAATGTGCTAAATGGACCTACATCTATTTTTAAAACACAGTTTGTTCATAAGTCAAGTTGATGCCTAATTCAGTACGTACTTTACTTAAATCATCTATACTGCGTCGCTTCCTATAAAATATAATGTAAAAAGTAGTAAGTTTTGTTTGAAATAACAAACGCGGCTTTCAAGTAACTGGTTTCAAAATTATTAATACCTTACCAGCAAAGTATAGTTTGGCAAAAAAGAGTAGACATTTAATAGTGGCAATACTGTATGGAGTTTATGTAATTTTTGACAAAAACTCCAGTATTACCATCGTTAATTTTCCGCTCTTGTATGGCATATTTTAAACATAACTTTTAGTTGGTTTTCAATGTTATAGCAAGGAAATAATGTTTAATTTATAATGGCATATAGATTGCCAATGTAAAAATAATAGCGGAGACGTTAAAAACTGGCAATCGACATTAATATAAAAATATCCGTACGCTTAAATTCTATATCTATAAAAATATTGCTATCCATAAATCGTATGAAAGGCTACAAATTCTTTACGCCGAGTTAAAAACTCCTTGTCGTAAAAAATATAAATTATATCACACGTTGTCCATTCTAAATTGACTTGCCCTACGTAAAAAGGAACACGTTCAAACGGCCGTGACGTTGGCACGTTCCGTTGCACGCATCTTTTTTGTTCTTTGCTTAAATTCGCCAGCGGCGTTGGCTGTCAGTCATAAAGCTACACTCCGTATATATGTGTCATCTTCGTAGTTGTCTGCGGATAGTCTCAATGCGTGTTCCTCGCATAGAGCGGCGAGTTCTTTTATCCACTCGTCTAGCAAGACGGCGTTTAGAATGGAACGTAGTGTGATGGATTGACTCCAATACTCCTCTTGAGTGAATATGAGCCGTTTGTGTGGACTGGCGTAGTAAGTTGTCGGTTGTAAGCTTTGTAGGGTGTGCTGAGAAGGTGACGCTGCAAAGAAATAATTATTTTTTTGAAAAAAATGTCTTGATGCACACATAATTACCTAAGTTTATTAAACGGGATTCAACGTAAAACTACTTTCGTCAAGAACTAGTTTAGTATGCGTAGCATCCTACGCATACCTTTTACACCCGACGATTCGACTGAGTTGCACCGGCCGTGGTCACGGGCACAGCCCATGCTTTTTATCCGTTAATAATAGTTTTTTTGTACTTAATCTATTTTGTGTCCCACTGCTGGATAAAGACCTCCCCTCTAAATTCACTCAATTCTTCTCGTCCCTATTCTGGACCACCTCATACCATACATACATAATATAATCACGGTTTGTTAGGAGAATTTCGCAAACGCATTATTCAGTTGCAGCGAATTTCAGAATCGCATTTTTTAGCGAAAGCTTTATTTAAGTTTCTATAATTTATTATCAGATGAATTTCGCGATCTCCTTTTTTAGTTGCAGTAAATTTCAGAGTAGCATTTTTTTAGCGAAAGCTCTATTTATGTTCCCATAATTTATTAATAGATGAATTTCGCGATCTCCTTTTTTAATTGCAGTAAATTTCAGAGTAGGTAGCATCTTTATGATAAAATAATAATAAGATCAATTCTGCTTTGAAGTTTCAGACCAAGTAATTTAATTAGAGCAATGTTTTTATACTGCAAAATGTGCAAAACCATCACGCGCTTGTGTAAAAAATTAAAATTGCCCACAATAATTTTCATGTAAGAATTATTGTTTCATGCTTAAAATTAAGAAAGTTTTCGAAAAAATATGTTTTTTGAGTTATTACATTTATGTATTGTTTGTAATTATTTGAAGAACTTGTTTTAAATTTCAACAAGGCCATGACCTTGTGCAATGATCAGTTTAACTTACATAAGTTCTTAATGTATTTGAATTATTCAGCGCCTATGCGCTGAATAAGTTACAAGTACAAGTGACTTAAAAATACGTAAATTTTTACAATTTTGTGCAGGATCCCCTTAAATAATGCGATTCTGAAATCCGCTGCAACTAAATAAGGCGTTCGCAAAATATATCCAACATGAAATATTGATTCGATAAAAAATGCGATTCTAAAATTCGCTGCAACTAAATAATGCGTTCGCGAAATTCTCCTAACAAATCATAATCACGACTATTATCCCGAAGGGTTATTCAGAAACTAGGCAATGAGGACAGCAAAAGCATTCCTCTGCCATAGCCAAATAGTGACTGCACATGTGCTCAGCGTGACAGGTGGTGAGCCCATCACCGCGCTATGTTGTTGGATGTATGTGCAGTCTTTAGTCCGTTAGTCGCCTTTTATGACACCCAAGGGTATTCTTTCACTGCTACACATACCACAATGTTATTATTAAAAATAAGTTTAAGGCATAAGATGTGTGTCATGATCGTAACAACTAAAAAGCTGTGGTTTCTGCCTACTCTAAAAGTAAACGTACGAATGTATATTTGTATGTATAATGGCATAGGATAAAATGTTTACTAGAAAAAAATCAACCAGTCTCAGGAAAGCTCGAATGGGATTCGAACCCATGACCTTTGGATTGCCGTGCCGATCCACTGCTCTAACTAGAGGTTAGCTAGCGAGACTCCAGAAGACTCGTTGAATTACTTCTAGTAGTTGATTTACGCTGCAAGCCAGCGTATTACGTCACTGTGAAGGTTTTTACCTACCCTCACAGTCAAAAGAAATACTATTATAAGTATAATAACAATAGATTAAACACGTAATTGCTTATTAATATCTTTATTATTGAAATTATGCATTCACAGTGCTATACGGATAAAGGATAAAATGTTTACTAGAAAAATAAAATTACTATGACAAAAATATATATTTTTTTAGTAAACATTTTATTCTATGTCTATATAGCATTGTGAATGCAAATTTTCAATTAAAGATATTTATAAGCAAATAAAAAATGTATAATGGCAGCTTATACATTTAATATTTCTGATAGTGTACTTACTGGACGACCTCCTGCCGAACATATTCGAGAAGCTGGACGATATGCTGCGCCGCTTGGCTTCCACTCGGCGGAAAGGTGACTCGTCAGCTCTGTGCGTGGGTGAATCGGTGCGCGATTGCCCTGAAATAAGAAGCCAGATTGAGAGGACTATTTGTGGTTTAGAGATTCCGCCCCACTCGGATTTCTACAATTTGTATAATCATTAACTAGACCCCGACTTCGGGTTTAAGAATCTTTATTTCTCATAAGAATTAGTAAATTCACTTACATGAGAAACTTATAGTCGCAACTAACTTAAATATTAAACTAAAATTTAGTTTTTTTTACTCTTGAGCCATTTACTACATTACATTCTACATTATAAGGTAATACATTGCAATTTACTAAGGTAATTCAATAATTAGGACAGAACTTCATCAAAGTATTGTAGACCAAAAACTTAAATAACATCCATATCGAAAATATAAAACCACAATTAGACAGCAAACACTGGTTCAATGCGAAGAAAGTCTGACAGAAAGAGGGTAAATCCAAAAAAAACATACATTAAACGCACTGCATTCGCCCCGAGCAGCATTGGTCTTACCAACACGATATTAATATGAATATCACGGAATAAGCGCGCCATTCGAGCGCACTCGCCCGTGAGCTTGTAGATCCGGGGTCAGTGTTCATTACATGTCTCTTGAGATGTGTTTTAAAGCTGGTCAGACGTTGTGCCTCCCTAATGTGTAATGACTTACGTTGTCCTTATTATTGAAATTTTTGCATTCACAATGCTATATAGATATAGGATAAAATGTTTACTAGAAAAATCAACCAGTCTCAGGAAGCTCGAGTGGGATTCGAACCCACGACCTTTGGATTGCCGGTCCACTGCTCTAACCGCTGAGCTACCCACTCGAGCTTCCTGAGACTGGTTGATTTTTTTCTAGTAAACATTTTATCTTACGTTGTCCTGTTCAAATTTTAATAAATAGACTGTGGATAGAGTGCCACAAGCGGCATTCTAGTACAATCGGTTACGATGCCGTAATTACGTCATCCTAGAACAAAGTGTAGGCAGTGTATAGAGTGCCACAAGCGGCATTGTATCTCAATAGGTTCGGGAACCGTAACATGTTTTTTATTTGCCATAATGTTCAGAAGTCAATATTCAAAATATATTTTTGTATGGAGTTAGATTTCTGTTATCTAATAAAAAAAATAACCTTAAATTTCTAACCTATCACGTGACCTACAGGAGTATAGCAGCTAGTATTTCTGTTGTCTAATAAAAAACTTTACGATAGATTAGGTGGCGTCACTATTACACCGCAAAACTTACGGTTTCCGAACCGATTGATATACCGTACCGCTTTTGGCGCTGTATCTTCCTAATTAATATTGCTAATAGCAACTTAACTCACAGTAAAAAGAGAAATATCGCGAAAAAAAACCAGCCTATCGATATTAACAACTAAATTAATAAGTCGCACAACTTCTTTTTATATTGAAAGTTTTCTTTTTTGGATTTTCATTTTATTAAACCCACCCCTGTATTAAAAACAAAACAAAAAATATTTAAATTGGTCGAGCATTTTTTTAGTATAAGCCAGACTAATGAACAGCAATTTTTATATATTATAAAAACAAGATAAATGGTTCACCATCATCGTTCGCGGGTGCTCTGGAATTAACCAGCGCCATCTCCCTCTGTATGAGGAACACGCGCGCCTTGTCCACCAGCTCCATGGTGTTATCCAGCCCGGTGGTGAGCTCGTCCACTTCTTCCTTTAGTTTGCTTAATATCTGTAAAAATTCAAATCAAATCAAATAATTAGAATTAAACCATTAACTTGTACAGCATTAAATTTTTTTATTGGTTTTCTATCCTATCGCAACTGAATAAGGTTCGATAAATACGATGCAGGTAAAAATTTAAAAAAATGTATTTTTTGTGTTTTTGTTGCGCTGTCCATGGATGCATCAAAAAGATGTCGCAAATACACAGCTGAAGGGGTGTTAAGTTAGTTAAGTTTGCTTAATTAGCTTTTTCTTGTTAATATCTCTCAAGAAACAGTAAAAATGAGAGTGACACCAGATATGTGCACTAAGAATTCAAATTGTGAATAATTTGTTTATTCTAATTGGCTCTAGTAAAGGTACAACTTAAAAAAAAAAAAAAAAGAAATTAGTAGGTACCATTCGAAAAGTGTTTAAAAATGCATGTATATTTTGAATGGCGACAACTCTGTAGCTCAAATAAGATACAAGTTTATGAGTTCAGTCCGCCACACAAGATCACGTTTTCGCAATTTTTCAGTTTACTATTCGAATTTCTTATGCGCATGAGACACTGGCAATGGCAAAGAATATGTTTACTCGTAGATCCATACCTGCATACATCACTTGTTACAGAACTTGTTATTGCGTTACTATAAATTTATTTCTACAATTAATAATAAATGATAATTTATAATATAAGAGATAAGAAGGAGCGGGACTATCTGCAACAGGCATAATTGTATGCTTAAGAGCCCTATTACAAATTTCCACTCTGCGAGAATAGGTATTTTAAGCGACCCGCCCGACAACTCATTGAAGGTCACGAGTCCACTCACAATACTGTGTTAAAACTACGACCAAGCGATTTTGATACTTTTCCCAAGTTTATATTTTTTAGTATTTCTATGGAGTAATTTGTTATCGCTATACCCGCACATTTTTAGTGTGCCATGGGTCTAGTATGTGAATATTTGTTAAAAACATTGTTTTTTATTTACCTAGTCCTTTATATAGCAAGGACGTTTTTCGTTTTAGATACAAATTATAGCTAGGATTAGAATAAAATTAATTACAATTTACATGAGAGTATAAAACACCATAAAACAGAACTACCTATTTGCCAAATTTCAATCAAATCGATCGAATGGTTTAGGTGTGAAAAAGCAATAGAAAGGTTTTATTTCAGATTTATTATTACGAGTCAAACGAGGCCAAACATTAGTTAGGATTAGAATACTATATGCCTTAATGGCAAGAAATACTTTGCTATATTTGCATTTCTTAATGTAGATGTATATCTTAACTTCTTTACACATTGATACCTTTTTCGACCAATGCTGAACATAACGAAATTAATATTAAGAATAATTCATAAGCTTTCTAGATTCCATATAAAACAAACAATAAAAAAAAATTAAAAGAAAGAAATACTTTTTAAAAACAAGCTTTTATTATGTTCTTGTTAATAAAAAGAATAAAAAATTTAAAAATAACAGTTTAAACCTGATTAGTAAAAAAATAATTTTACATATATAGGTATATAGGTACACATACATTGCAACCTTTAACGATAATTTATCATATTCGTCTACGTCACCATAATCCCATATTGTAAGTAGGTACCTACATACCTATTAGACTATTTTATTAAACCATATAACTTTACACCTTGTATTAAATCTTTGCGTTTTTATCACATACCAATTTTTTTATAAAAAGCGCATTACATTGTGATGGAACATTATAGAACATTATTTTAGCCTACACCTTCATTATTTTTCATTTGCAATCACAATGTAACACACTTTTAGAGCCTGCCCAACGAAAGCTTGACATACGAAATGACACCTCAGATAGACACACATAGAGACAAAGTGTTGCCAATCAAATAACTACGAGGTTCAGCTTTCGTTAGCCAGACTCTAATTATAAAAAAATGGGCATGTAATAAAAACACAAAGATTTAATTCAAGGTGTAAAGTTTTATGGTTTAATAAAAATGTCTAATACGTATGTACCTACTTATGATATGGGATTATTGTGACGTAGACGAATATAGTTAATTTTAGTTAAAGGTTGCATTGTAGGTACCTATACAGCGTCTAACAAAATCAATAAGCGAACGTTTAAGGGCGGTATCTATACATCCTTCTGAATACAATGACAAAAAATGGGCTCCAGTTATAGTAATTTTTCAAAGTTATGTTTTCCGACAAACTAAATCAATTAAAATATTGCACATCATGAAACATGCTGTATCTTTACTAACACGCACGCAAGCGGTCAGTAAAAAGATAGCTCGGTGTGCTCCGAGTTTAGTGTGCATGTTCGGCTATCTTTGTGTGCGTGTAGTACAGCTGTACGGTTTGGAAAGGGTGTATTTTTTGGTTAATTATGTTTTGTTGATTATCTCGGTAACAGGCCTGTAGTTTTGGACTAAATTTGGTGAGCATGATCAGTGTGATGTATAGATGCTCCCTTAAGCGTTCGCTTATTGATATTGTTGAACCCTATATAATGATATTTTTCTTTTCAGGTTTAAATTGTTATTTTTAAATTTTTAATTCTATTTATTTATTTATTTAAGGACAACCAACAAAACAAACACCATGTACATTTATAAAACAACAGATATTGGGTTACATTCTAAGGCGTCTTAATTAGAGGTTGCCACGACATGCATAAACTAAATTAGAGTTATTAGGAAGCATACTATGCACACACTATCATTCACACAAACAAACTACTTAAGAACTACAAGATTTATTAAAGAAACCACAAGCCGATTTTGTATCAATCACCTTGTGTTTGTGGCCCCTCCAGGCAACCTTTTAATTCGGTTATCAATATGGATCTAAACTTACGTACAGGATAAGACATGTCAATGTTAACTGCAGACGAGCGTAACAAGTGACTACATTGTGCTTGCATTATGTTAATAGAAGATTATTATTAACAAGAACAATAATAAAGGCTTGCTTTTAAAATTTTTTTTTTCTTTTAATTTTATTTTTAACCTTTTAGTATTATTTCAATAACTTTACATATCAATTAAAAACGGTTCACCCATTAAGACAAATCGAACTCGACGCGGTTATGTCGCTTAATTATTAAGTTCCTATAACCACCTTCCAGCTCCATCATCAGACCCTACTTACCATCTAGCACTAAAGTACTCGTCAAGACGAATCAAACCAGCCCATACTCGATGGGGTTATGTCGTTTAATTACTGAGTTTCTATGGCCATCTTCCAGCTCATCATCAGACCCTGGTTACCATCTAGCACTAAAGTATTCGTCATGACGAATCAAACGAGCCGAGACTCGATGGGGTTGCGTCGTTTCTTTACTGAGTTCCTATGATCACCTTCCAGCTCCATCATCAGATCATACCCTGGTAACCATTTAAAAACAAAGTACTCATCAAGAACAATGAAATGAGCCGAAACTCGATTGAGTTGCGTCGTTTCATACCAGAGTTCCCATGACCACCTTCTAGCTCCATCATCAGACCCTGGTTACCATTGAAAGACAAACTACTCGTCAAGACGATTCAAACGAGCCCAAACTCGATGAGGTTGTGTCGTTTCAATGTGAAGTTTCTATGGCCACCTTCCAGCTCCATCATCAGATTAGCACCATGTCATCATAATATTGCATTGTCACGCGATTTACACATGTATGCAAAATTTCAGCTCAATCGGTAACCGGAAAGTGGATCAAATTTGATTTGCAAGATTTGATGACAAACGGACAGGTGTAAGTAAATAAAAACGTGTAAAATTATACTTATGTGATCAAACTTGGTAGTCGCACTATACATGCACTGCCGCTCGATCGATCGATATTGGCGCGAAGAAATTCGACACAGGTCCAACGCTGAGGAGCGCTCGCGCAGTACTGAAGTGCGGACGGCCGGCGCATCGCATTTTGTAGTAATTTTGCAGTTGTATTTATCGTTTTTATCGAAATAGAATAATAAATTCATGATTTAAAATTATAAAATCTTTATTCCTCATGAAGTAACAATTATTCTGATATAAATTTTGCTCAATAATATTATCGTAGATAGGAGAAATTCACAGTTAACTTGAAGCGATTTTCGAAGTTTTTTGGTTTAGAATAAGATTTTTTTTCTATATAAAATCAATGATATCTAAAAATTCTGAGGCCGCTAAGCACTATACGACTATATAAGAGATAACATTCTATTTTTTTTATTTCATTTGCATAAAACAGTAGTTCAATCGATGAGCTCAAAAAAGTGCCTCCGCGCATTTTATGAAATTTTTCTCTGCAATTTTGGGTTTAATTAATAAGTTAAGCAAAATTTACCCTACGGCCGCTACGCACTATGCCAATAGCTATTCTACACTATTCTATAAGTCAAAATTGTTAATGTATTTTTGATTCAGAGATCCAGAGCGCCAAAGTTGACCATTTTACGCAAAAATCACAGTCGAGATGTAATAGGCCTCTTAAAAGGTAGTTCTTTTTTTTATAATGACTCGTCATAGTGACTGCATCCTGCCTGATGGTAAGCAGCCGATGTAGTCCAAAATAATGAGAGCGCTCCCCACCGTGGAATAAGCACGATAACGAGCGCACCCATTCATGACGGCCTGCATAAATGCCGTTTCACGCCCCGCTTAAAATACCCGGGACTGTAGGAGCTGGGAAACACATGCGTCGGCAAAGAATTCCAAAGCCGAATGGTCTTACAGAGGAACGACTTGCCAAATTTTTAGTTCCCAAACATTGCATGTTTATCAGACTTGTTGTTATGAAATAAATATTTTGGAATTTCGAATTTTGGAATCACGTCCGCTTCCCAAAGAGTTAAGCAGTAATTTCCATTTGTTACGAGTCAGGAGACTCACACATCCTTTGCATGAACATGCTCTTGAGGGACCCATTACATCAGAATTGACAAACCTCAAATACTCGCCAAAGAACAACGACTCATTCCTAGGATGATACGCGAGGCTATTGAAATTAAAAAGCATCGCAATTTCAACAGAGATGATGGTTGGAATTTACCACATGCCTGGAACCCCATCATACAGGTCATCAAATCCCAGCCCCAACAGGAACACATTGAAAGACCTAAAAATATTCTTAGCTCGTATTGTGTAAACCTGAACGTACCCAGTTAAATATAAAAATAATTGACGGTAGGCAAACAACTTCTAACTATGAGACGACCAACACCTCAGTCTCCCTGTGACAACGGACCCTGTAAGAGTTCGAAACGTCAGGAAACTAAAAAAAATATGTAATGTAGTAAAATTAAACGCGAGTTAATCTGTAAAAAGTGTTTCATTTCAATGTGTAGTGCTCGCTTACTTTCATAACATTCTTCATACATGCTCGTTGGTTTAGGGTATTCTTGTTCTGACCTCTAACGTGAACATCATCGATCTGATCTAAATACGTTCGCAGAGGTCTTCCCCTTCCAACTATGCCATTCACTCTCGCCTCGAGCACCTTCAAGATAAGATAAGCTTACCTGATACAACGAAGGCACGTTTGGTTGCAGCACGAAGCCGGGGCACAGAAGCAGTGACGTCAGCAGCGGCGCCGGCAGCGCCGCCAGCTTGGAAACCGCGCTGGTAACGCGACCGTTGACTATCACTTCACTCTCCAGGATCGAGGCTACCTTTCGAAGGAGACTGCTTAAGAGGGGGCCTGGAGATAAAAATGGACAATTAAATGTCTACTAAATACTAAAAACATGTTTAACATGCCGCACTGGTGAGACATAAGATTATTATTATGGCTATTCTATATTATCTCTCCAGCTCTGACTATAGTGTCTATGGTTTACAATGAGCTTGGGAAAAGTATATTTTTTTAATAATTTACATTTTAACTTAAAATATGACATTAATTTTTTTGCTGTAGCCCGTCAAAATACTTCACAATAGTTTTTTAAAGATTCATAAAAATGACCACGCGCTATTGTTTTTGTGACAATCAAAATACGCGCGAAACCCGCAGCGTGACGTCATCGGATTCCATTCTCTCGCACGGGTGGCGCGACTCGCGCGATTTCGTTTTATTAATATGTCTGCTCTGAACCAGTGCAGTTGTGCCACAGATTACTTAATAATTAATTGTGTCGAATCGATCGAACGATGACCTCACGTCACGTCAGTCGAGTGCCAGCGAACTAAGCGAGGTAGTAGTGTTTTATGCAATTATTTATGTACAAAAATACTTATCGAATCGAAGTGAAATAAAAACTATTGGTTTTAGAATAACGACTTCTATAATGGTATAAAGTAAAAATGAACTTTTTTTTTCATTTTTCCCAAGTCCATTGTTATACGTTTATAATGTAGAACCAGTAGCGGAAGACTGCTTAGCAGAGGACCTAGGGATAGAAGGTACGATGTGTATGTAAGTATAGTAAGTTCACAAGAACTAAGAGCCAGTAACCTAACACGTCATGAAATGTCAGCTTGGACATCGCACTGGTCACGTGACCGTTCACTATCACCTCGGACTCTAGGATGGAGGCTACTTTACCGCAGAATAACTAATAGTATTACCGTACAGAAGGTTTACTCTCTAACGACTTGCACGCGAAATGGAAATTTATCGTGCGACCCCAGCGTTCATATTCCGTTAAGCAACGCTGACTTGATATCGATTTGACGCCAGGAGCGTAGGGTTTCCACTCATGAATATATTTAAGTACGATTTCGATTTAAACGACACGACGCGCGACGTGAAGCGTGCGAGCTGAGCGGCAACCTTTAGTGCCTACCTGCGAGGCGCCGGCCGAACGTACCTAAACTGTGAATTGAAACCCCCTGACTTTACTAAGGAGACTGCTTAGCAGAGGGTCTAGGATAAAAGTAACAACCCAACTGTCTGTTTCGAAGACTCCTAGAGGTTGCTGACAATTGAAATTTTATTGTCTGGTATTACGACAGCTGAGCTCTTAGTAAGTTCAAAAGAAGTAAGAGCCGGTAGCCTAACACTTAACGGAATGTCAGCTTGGAAAACGCGCTGGTCACGCGATCGTTCACTATCACCTCGGACTCCAAGATCGAGGCTAATTTTTGAAGGAGACTGCTTAGCAGAGACCCTGAGAACGAAAGACACAATTACCCAACTATGTCACATAGTACTATGTTACACTCTGTAAGCGCATCCGAAACTTCGATGGCCCGTAGTAGCAGGGGGTGTCACTCCGCAGTTTAGGTACGTTCGTTTGGCGTGCCTCCCAGGCAGGCCGCCTAGGCGTATGGCAGTAAAGGCTGCCGCGAGCCATAGCACCGAACACCGAGCGCCGAGTCGCTTAACTCGAAATCCCTGCGCGCGCGTGAAAACCCTACGCTCTGTGACGTCATGACGTCAAATCGATATCGAGTCACCGTTGCTTAACGGAATATGAACGCTCGGGTCACACGGTAAGTTTCAATTTCGCGTGAAAGTCGTTAGAGAGTGAACCTTCTGCACGTAGTACTATTAGCTATTCTGTGGTAATAGTTCGTCGTACTATGTACTGGTTCTGTGCCAATCGCTTGTAAAAAAAACAGCAGCGCGCGCTCATTGTACGACAAATTGCGGGCCAACAAAGTATTGAGTGTGAAGCCCTTGTAGCCGAACACTTCACGGAACGACAGCATGGACAACACCACATTTTGTACTTTAGTCTCTATTTTATTATTGTTTCTGTTGTTAAAAAGTCGATAAATGTTTTTTCTTTCTATCTTCTTTCAAACTTAAAATAAAAAAACAGACTTACCGATAATTGATTCAGCGCTGGCCCGCCAACTCCTGACCAAAGGCATCTCACCGTCGTACTCTACATTGTCAGCTTTATCCAAATTCTTCTTGAACGATTCTTCAGCGAAATGGTCGTCATCATTATACCTAAAGCTTTCGTAGTCACTGCTCTCCCCTACAGACAGATCGTCTTGCTCTTTCAGTTCCGCATTCGCTTTCTCTGTCTCATGCTCCAGCAGTGACGTCAGACTGTGCGGTTCCTTTTCGCTAGAATCGCTCGTTTTCAATGTATCGTAGCCGCTTGTACAGGATATCAGGCTGTCCTGCTCTTTCGGCACGTTGGTGTCTATCTCTCTCGTTTCTTTTGTGTTGTTGTTCGTCTCGCGCTTCGGTGACGTCACGCTGTGGTACTTCGACGACCAGTTGAGGCAGGCTATGGTGCGCGAGACTATTTCGTATCGGGCGTCGCATAGGTACGCGTGGTAGTTCGCGTATAATGTTTCGTTGGGATTCTGGAGACAGGAAAAAATCTCTTTTACATAAATATGGGCATAAATAATTTTGCTTCGTGTCGTACAAGTGTGTGCACAAAAGTGGACTGTGGCAGAGCACTATTTTTGCGGTCCTTGTTGCCTAGTCTTCGACTATTCCTGGGATAATAGTCATGAATGTATCTATGTATATATCAACGTAAAAGCTAGGAAACAATTCTGAAAGTGATGAAAATAATTCGAAAAGCAGGATTCGAACCAGCCACCTTTGATAAAATAAGTCAGAGGGCCTACACTCTTTCTCCGAAACGAACTTTTGGTCGATTTTCGTTTGCTGTTTATAGCGCTTCCCATTATTTTTGAAATTTCTAACAATTTTCTAAAAAATAATTATTAAATGCCAAACCTATTTTGTATGAACGGAATTTCGGTAGGAATGGAAACCGCTGTAAATAGCAAACGAAAATCGGACGAAATTTCGTTTCGGAGAAAGAGAGTAGGCCCTCAGATCATGGCCTACAGTTTAATCATTGCGATTTTAAACTTAACTTAGGTAATTAAAAGTTTTTCTAGCGACGTATACAATGTGATAGGGGTGGTACTTCTAACCCGTTAAAGCTAAGTACTACATCTAAATTCATCGACAAAAAAAATAATATGGGGGGTCCTACCCCCTCCCCCTATATGACCATTTTCACTTTATGCGACATCAAAGGTTTCATACGTCGGAGAAACCAAAAAAAAATGGCAAACGGTAGCTAATGATACTGACTAACTAATAAATTACTTTGTTTCGTATGTTTGAGATTATTTTGGTGAGAAAAAAATCATTACTTAATTATTTTGTGATTTAAAATCACTTTTTTATAAGTCCATATAATTTTTTTTGGTCGATGAATTTAGATGTAGTACTTAGCCTTAACAGGTTAGAAGTACCACCTCTATCACATTGTATATTGGGCACGGGTACGTGCCCGGAAAAATACAATTTGTGCAAACCAGAGAACGTTCGGTTCGATCTTTGTTTTTCCGGTCGCTGCGCTGGTGCAAACTGGTAAAGGAACTGTGACCCCGATGGTATAGGCACCAGCACTTCAACATATTACAAAATGTCAAATTTCTTCAATACATTCTAAACTTTATTTCTAGGGAACTAAGATTCAATATCGATTGGAGAAAGAACAATGGCCATTATTGACCTGATTTTTTTGGAAATGTATAAAATCAAGTGCTATTGGCAAAAATAGTTCTAAATTCATTTAATCAAACCATGTTATCTAGGTTTCCATTAAAGCTCTAGGAGTAATACAATATTGTGTTTTCTATTTCTAGGGTAGTAACTAAGTTAAGGTTTTTGAACGCACCCTGCCACCTGTGAGTCGGTAGTGTGCGTTCCGTTTCACCTTTGTATTGTCAGTTGAACGTGATGTTTGATAAATTATGGGTAGGTAATATCAGTAAAGAAAGCGTTACTATTACTTAAAATACATTTAACATTTTGAGAACAGTTATTAACACAATAATTCATAATTCACTCATTAAAAATAAATAAGAAAAAGAAATAAAAGAAAAAATGCTGAAGAGCAGGCTGTATGCGCTAGAACACTTTAAAAAATGTCTGTCGCTCCGTGAGTGATGTAGTCTGTGGCTCCGTGTGTGTTCGTTGTGTTCAGTGCGTTTGTTTGTTGTTTTGATTTTGAGTTTTCCTTTTTGACCTACGCTATCCTCTGGACTCTGATATTATAACGAGTTTCGGCTTTTGATTTCTGGACACCGATATCTTCTCACACCGACTAACACTTGGCTCACGATTACTGGACACTGTTGGCTTGCGATTTGGATTTTATGATGCAGAGTTCAATATCAAGTGTGGGCGCATTCTGTGCATGACTGCAGTTTGTTTAGATACAATTCGAGTTATTTCATTACTCAGCGATAACCATCAATGATGTTCATACCTTTTACTTACATATTTTGTACCATGCAGAAGCACAGTAAAGCTCACATAATACTGTGACAGAAGTGCCTCAATTCTGTTATGATTGTCATTGATTGTCACATTTGATTAAACTTTTACAAATAACTATATTGTTTGAA
Organism: Scoparia ambigualis; assembly: GCA_963921215.1. NCBI lineage: Eukaryota > Metazoa > Arthropoda > Insecta > Lepidoptera > Crambidae > Scoparia > Scoparia ambigualis. The sequence continues at coordinate 57,439,068 of OY992502.1, read as the reverse complement.
AATACCTACATTAATAATTATCAGTTTATTCAAATTGGTTTAATTAGAATACAATTAAACTATTATTCTGTTGTCTGTGACAATAATGTGCTTAATATTTTATTATGTACTTATATAATGTCTTATTTTATTTAAGATTACTGAAGAGGATTACATTTGTGAAACTTGCTATGAAATTGCTATGAGGGAAGTAAATCGAAAAATGGTCACTTTAAGTGGTGTTGGACAGAGTGCAAGCAAGAAAGACATACACAAGTCTGCGCAGTGTGGTTGCTCATTAAGACGACAGAGTCATCTTATTTGTATTAATGATCCATCACCCATGGAAAGAATAGTAAGAACTATTATAGAAACAAGAATCAATCCACTTTTTTCTCTTAATTTAATATTTACCTTAATTTAACTTAAAAATGTTAATTGTAACACTTTTATTTCTGATCTGTCTATGAACAAATTCTTAAGTTATGTGTCTGAATCTTATAAATAAAAAAAAGAAATTGTTTATTATTTAGTTCATAGGTACCTACTTTTTATAAGAAATGTAAAATAGTAATACTTGATCATTTAAAAATAAAAAACTATTTTATTTTCTTCTATAGATAATGACATCAGATCGAATATGCCATTCGTGTTGGGTCAGTATCAGAAGGTCAGCTGTACGTCAGCAGCAAATCGATGAAGCACGAGCTCAAGATGACGAAGAACATCAAGTTGAACCAGTTAACGTGGAGGAAAAAATAATTGTGGACCAAAATATAGTAGATGAAGAGCGAGGTATTGGCGCTGTGACAGGACTCTTAACAATGCTGAATTATCGTCGCGCCTCAAATACTGTGTCACATTGCTTGTTTCCTGAGTGCACTAATAGGATTCTACACAACATTTCAGACTCTCTAAGAGCTACAATACTTAGCTCACATCATTATTATATACAAATTCATGCTCGTATTTTGTCAAGAGCATCTATTTTTTCATGATTGGGATACATTATATAACTCTGATAGAAGCATTAGAATATTCACCGTTGAACAAGTGGAACATATCTTTTCATTTGTAAATGCATTTAGTCTTGTTTCGACCTTTTCATAATTTCGACTTTATCATATTGTTAAATGAAGTCCCACATATCCAGGAAGTTCATAGAGGTGTTTTAGGTTTGAGGGTTTTAGGGTCGAACAATAGGCTGTTGCGCCCACGTAATGACGTTAGTCTGGTACCTTGGATGGGCTAAATATCAATCCAATATATCAGCACCGGCAGAGTTTTTGGATGAGGTAGCTGTAAGATTAGGTAGTGATGATGAATAAAAAATATTATGTACCAAACAGAGGTGTTTTATTTATTACCTTTAACATCTGTAGGAAGAAATTGGGCATAACTGCTCAAGTACAAACCAAAGAGAAAAATAATAATACAGGCACAAACTCATTTGTTATTTAAGCTTCAGTGTTGGTGTACATCATAAGTACTTTTTAGTTAGTAATATCGGCATGTGCACTTATACACGAAGTACCTAGATCTTATCAGTCATGATGACATTATTAGGTACCTATTGGTTTATCAATGTAATGTGTTCTATAGTTAATTTAAGTAAAAATGGTACCTGTTAAAAATAATTAACATGGTATAATGTCAAAATACGATAAAAAAAAATTCTAACCTCAAATCTTTAAGTGTTATTTTTAGACTTCCTAGAGCTTTACTATAAAATCTGACTTCAGATCCTTAAACAATGACAAATAACGATCACATTTTGCTATGAAGGGGATTTATACAAGTTAACTCATTGACAGGTTTTCAAATGTATGGACAGTGGCCATTGTTCTTTGACAGTTTAGAATAAATTGTTCAGCGTGTGTAAATTTATTTATTATTACACATTACATAAGACTTGGGGTATCAAAAAGGTATGACATTAATAAACTCACCCCATAATTAAACCTAACTTCTTGGACTAGATTCCTCATAGCTATTCCGTCGTGGACTCCATTCACTCTTCTATTCTCATCTTCATTTTTGAAATCCAGCACTCTCCTACCGCTTATTGCTAGCTCATCCACCCACTCTCTGGTCTTTTCCAAAGGTCTAGCGCAGCATCTTGGAGTCAGGCTGAGGAAGGCAACCGCCGCTTCTTTGTAAGGCTCAGGATCTGATACTTTGTGGCGATGGTTGACCATGAGGTGGTGACCGCTCATCAGATGCTTGAATACCAGCTCTATCATAACGTCTTCGCAATTCAGGTCGATGAGGGTCTCCATTAGCGATAGAGAGACTAACGACAACTGAAAGTGGAAGAGATTTTTGTAAATATTATTTTGTTTTGTTGTTATTAGGTTACTTATGTATGTTTTGTTACCAGTTGAGTTAATCTCTCAAGCAACATGAAACCAGACACAATTGAAAACCTATTGCGACCGCCGGCGTTCTAATGACCCTTGAAGAGTTAATTATTATTAGTTAATTGTTTTTAGGTAATTTATTTTTTATGAGCACTTATTATTACCATACCATGAGGTGTCGTGTAAGTATTCGACAACATGCTGGATCTTAGACATGGAGTATGTGTATTTATAGAATAGAATACAACTTTAAACAACATAAAATGATAAAGCAAATGGTTGTATACGTCCGACACTAAAAACACAGAAAAACTTGCAATTCCACTAACCTTTCAGACTAGCTCAGGTAATAATAAAAAGCTTTACTTTTTATTTTTTACCGCCTCTGTGGTCTAGTGGCTATACCACCGATCTAAGATCCAGAGGCCCCAGGTTCGATTTCAGGGAGTACATCTTTGTGAACTTGTTTAGGTGGTGGTAGGGCTTGTTAAGTAGTAGTTACCACCATCCGTACTCAAGTCTGGCGTCACAACAACCGTTTAGGCGCAGAATGTTCATTTTGCAAAAAGCCCAGCGGTCGCAAAATGTCCAATTCGCAATTCTCAGAATGTCCAGTTCGCAAAATGTCCAGCTCGCAAAATGTCTAGTTCGCAAAATGTCCAATTCGCAGAATGTCCAGTTCGCAAATGTCTAATTTTCATCGTAACGTGACGTGATCTATGACTAATTGAGTAAAAACTTACAGTTGTTTAAATATACAATCAGCGGACTAAATATACAACTTACCTTAAATAGTTGTATTGAAAGAAATGAGACAAAAATAAAATTGATTCCACTAACAACTTGACTTATTATCAAAACCCAACTTTTGACTCAATTAGTCATTGATCACGTTACGATGAAAATTGGACATTTTGCGAACTGGACATTCTGCGAATTGGACATTTTGCGAACTGGACGTTTTGTGAACTGCACATTCTGCGAATTAGACATTTTGCGACCGCTGGGTATTATGCGAATTGGACATTCGGCGCCCAAACGATAACAACAATGTTGATAAATAGCATTGTTGTGTTCCGGCAGTTTAAGAGATAAGATAGCCCGTTCCTCAGTGGTTGAGGATTCCAGGTGAAACACGCTTCCACCTTCAGCCTAATTGTTACTTACCATAAGGGGAGATGAAGGCCAAGTGGTTCTAGAAAAATTACATGAGCAGTAATTTGGCATGCACTGCTTTGTGCAGTCCTCATTGCCTAATCTCTGACTAACCCTTTGGGGATAATAGTCGCAAATTTTTAATAGTTCTGTAGACTAACTTATCTACTAATAAGGATTGAGCTCACCTGTGAATCGCCTTCCAGTCTCTTCAACAGCACATCGACCACCCTCACACCATCGTACTCGTAGGCGAACAGAAAGTGTAGTACCGCCCGCAATAGTCCCCTCTGCGTGACGCATCTCAGGACTAACTCCAGGTACGCCATAGAAGCGGCTTGCTCGGCAGCGCCACTCTGCAACGGGCCGCCCTTCGTCTACGGTCGTGTTGCGAATTAGTCGGGCTATGTACTCGTCGAGTGACAGTTCGTAGATTTGATAAAAACTTTAACTACAGGCTCGTATCGAGAGAACAAAATTTGCGAAAATAAAAATAAGTTATACTTAACTAAAACCACTAGGCCAGTATCGAGAGAACAAGTAGCGAATTTTGCAGAAATAAAAAGTTACTAGTTAAAACAAAAACCTTTAAACTACAGGCTCGTGTCAAGAAGAGAGCAAAATTTTAGAAAAATAAATAAAAAAGTTATAACTAAAACCACGTATACCTTTGCGACAAATAAACAGAGTTAAAGTAACAACTAAAAGTGCTAAACGTGTAAGATGATTACAAACAAATTCTATTAACAATTAAAGAAGAAGAATTTTACGATTAGTAAGGCAGAACAATTTGAATTTTTCATTGGTTTCAATCTTATCTTAATTGTATAAAGTTTAAAATATGGTGGGAACATACATCCCTCTGACTGTCAATGGCCTAAGAGAACATTTTTTTTAATTTATTATGAGAAAAAAGATAAATATCATAAAATACATTGTTTAAAACAGTGCAATCAAACAAACTATGGTGAAACCAAATGTAACTAATAAAAAGAAAAACAACGTCACAATAAAAAAAGCTCCATGGTACCATCCAAACCATCACCCAATTCCAAACAAATAAAAATAAAAAGCCCAACAAAGATACAAAACTGAACTCACTGTCACTCAACTTAAGATCTGGTTTAGCTTGATGCCAAAGTGCTCGACCAATCCCGTGTACGCAAAAGCCCGATGATTCGCACCAGCAGACCAATGAACACCAAAGACGTTCTCTCTTTCATTGCATTGGGCAACGAAAGAGAGAGAAGCTATCCTGGATGTTCATTATGATTATCCATATTCAAGTTTTCTTTAAAACCCATGAGATAATATGTGATTTTTTAAAATTTATTTTAGATGTTAATACTGAATCACTAAACAATTTTTATTAATGAGATACAAAGTAAGTTTTTGAAATAAATCTTTTATTTAACCAAAACAAGTGTGGTATACAGTCGTGGTCAACTAATTAGGGACATTCAAGATAGTGAAGAGCAATAACCGGTTATGTACATATAAATATAAAACCCTATTGATTTTTCAGCACCTATTATTTGCATAATTTGGTCCGATTACTATACTATAAATGGCTGTAAATAAGAGAATAATTAAATAGAAAAAAGTATTTAATATCAAAGGTTGAACATGTATTAAATTTTAAGGTATAATTATGTAGCTGGACATTTAATTAAGGACAGTAAAGTATAATGATGAATAGAGTTAAACAAAACGAATAATCTCCAGTATTATAATATTTTTAAAAGCTCCATTTTATTACATGTAAAATCAGTACCCAGTAGCAAAACCTTTGTTAGTAATTACCGCTTGACACCGATGTGGCATAGACATTATCAGTTTCTGACATGTTTCGATAGGAATGTTTGCCCATGCCTCACAAAAAGCTTGATTAAGTTGATCTAAAGTTGTGGTACGATAAGTTGAAACTTTTTTCTTGATTTCGTGCCAAAGGTGCTCAATTGGGTTGAGGTCCGGGCTATTTGCTGGCCAATCTAGCACCGATACTGACTGACTGGTAAGAAACGACTTGACTGAACGGGCGGTATGTTTCGGGTCGTTATCATGCTGAAACGTCCATATAATAGGGAGATGCTCCTCAGCATAAGGAAGCATAGTTTCCTCCAATATTGTTTTGTATTGATGTTGGTCTAAGTTACCCTGAACTTTTCTCACAGGTCCCACTCCACGTCCAGAAAATGAACCCCAAATTTTAATGTTTCCACCGCCATGTTTCACCTGCTTTTTTGTGAATCTTGGATTCATTTCCGCTTTTACAGGACGCCGTACGTATTGCCTTCTATCTGAAGAAATTAAATTAATCTTGGTCTCGTCAGAGAATAATACATGTTGCCATTGGGCGTAGGTCCAATGTCCATATTTACGTGCAAACGCCAAACGAGCATTTCTATGTTCTTTCTTCAACAACGGTACTTTGCGAGCCACTCTTCCGAACAACCCTGCTTCTACCAGACGTCGTCGAACGGTCCTCGCTGATACACCGGCTCTTTCGTCTGCCCCAAACACTTCGTGTTTAATTAAAATAGAGCCTAGAAACGGATCTTTCTTAGCTAACCTGGTTATCATTCTATCTTCTTGCGGAGTTGTTTTTCTCGATCTTTTTGTCCTGGGCACATTTAAAGCTGTGTTATTGCGCCTGAAATGTTGCACTGCATTGCATACCATAGTTTTTGAACAATTTAAATGTTCTGCTATCCCTCGGTATGACCAACCACGCTCGACAAACTTCATGATAATTGTTCGTAGTGTTGGATCGCAACTTTTATTTTTGCCCATATTTCTTCAAAATAATTCTCAAATCTTAAAATTAAAAATCTGGATTGCCGCCAAAACTACCACAAAACAATAAAAGAAGAAATAAAAAAGTATTGAGATTCAAATTTTGAAAATAGAACGCAATATCTCAGTGTCCCTAATTAAATGGCCAGCCAGCATTCTTTGAACAAATAGCACACTGATAATCTATCAGCTATACTGTAAAGAGGTTTAATGTTTAAGAAGTTGTTATTGTTTGTATAATCGGGCACATCAATGACTAATTATACTTACGTGTAAAAGATATGGAATATTGTTAAGACTCGTTGGAAAATAAAAAATAAATTCACAATTTGGCTTAACTAGAGATTGCCCCTAATTAGTTGACCACGACTGTATATAAAATGATAAATGATCAAATTCAATATTCACTTTATCTTGGAAAATAGAATGGTCATAAAAAGCAGTGTTCTTAAAAAATGATCATATCATTTACTGATAATTAAGTGTTCATGTTTTTACTGACGACAAAATAAATTTTCAAAAGTTTGTTGTAGAACATAAACTATTTGCCTACGTCAAATAAAAACATATTTATATAAGCCACGTTAGATTTATGTTACCTTGCCTAGAATGGCTTAAAAAAATATATTTATTTGAAAATTGTATATAACTGTAGATTACTTAAACCATTTTTTGTTGCTGTACCAAGACTATAGTGATGTCGGAAATAAAGTCGATAATCGATATCGATAGATAATTATATATCATCGATGAATAGCAGAACAACAAAAATAAAATAAAATGTGCAACCACAAAGTGTTCGGTGCATTGTTAATAGGTTTTTATACAAAACTCTTTTGTTACTTCTTCACCTGCCAATACTGGAAAAAATATATTAGTCTGTTATTGTAATATAGGAACAATATACACACAGACTTGAATTATTCACACAATTGTTACAAAACTAAACTGGAAAGTTATAATGTTAAGACAACAAGAAACATACTACATTCCATTAATAATAGGACGTTAAACGCAAAGCGTTGCGTAGATGGAGCCATCGGCGCACGTCGTAAACAGAATGGGATAAAGTTTTTACTTTATTTAAAAAGGATTTAGTGCAAAACATCACAGGATAACCTATTATACTCATTATACATATTTTTTACGTAGAATAAATTTGATATTTCACCCGCACGATTTATTAAACTTTAACAATGAATTATGATTCAGATCATAGTAGTAAATGACTGCACACAAAAGCACCAATCATGAAAAAAAAATATTTATTGTAAATTGTATTTTTTCCCCATCAAGTTTATCGATAAATGATTTCAATGGTAGAGGCTTTTGCCCAATTTATATGAATATTTAAAGTATTATGATTTATAATACTTACATATAGTCTTCATGAAATAATTACCCAAAAACAAACCCAAAAACCCAAACCCAATTGAAGTGGTGATGGTTACCTGCAGTAAAGCCGGTCCCATAACTGGAACGAGGAACCCTTGGTAGAGAAGGTCCAGGAGGTGTTTCTTAATAGACGGATGAGCTATCTGGAAAGTAGGTTTAGAAATAATGATTAATTTAGATACATACATACATATAATCGCGACGACTATTATCCCTTAAGAGTCAATCAGAGACTAGGCAACGAAAACCGCAAAATCAGTCCTCGGCCATAATAGACATTTCACCCTTAGATTGAAACAAAAAGGGAAGATACGGCATTAGCGTCTCGTGAGTGAGCCGCCAAAATTAGGCCTAAAGGCACAATTTCACTTCAGTCACAATTTGCCGAGCGAACAGGCTACATCGCACTATTGCGGATATTCTACTGTGTGAAAAAGAGAAAGACGCTTCTCCGCAGTGGCGTCGGAATCGGTCGTACGTACTCGTCTGTTGCGAAGCGACCGAGACGTCAACGCGCTACTCGCTGACTCCCTCGCGCTGACGTTGAAACTTACCGCTTTGTCTCGCTCGCTCGATTTACACTTTATAGGTGTGCGTGTGTGAGTGTTTGCTTAAGTAGTTGAGTAGGACTATATTTTAAATGACTACAAGTAGGAGCATGCCGTATCTTCCCTTTTTGTTTTAATTTAAGATTTCACCCAATAAAAACTACACAACGTGCTCAACGCGACAGGTGGTGATGCGCCGTTCTATGTGGCCGTCCATTAAACACGTGAGGCTCGAAAGGGGGGAGGGGGTGTAGTAAGATATCGCGTGTATTTATTTTTTCGCCAAACGCGCGATTTACAAACCGAAAGCGATGTAGTGAGAGTGTGACCTTGATTCGCCGTTGAAAAAAAAAACAACCTGCAACCTTTTTGTCTAGACATTTTTATCATGGTCCTTAATTTCCAATAATAAAATTATATTATACTTTATACCTGTATTTAGAGATAATATCCTAATCATTTTAAGATTCTTTGTAGGTACTAAAAATACAAGTGATTTTGGGTGGAGTGGGGGTTAGTCTTAAACCTCACCACGTATCACCATGGGGGAGGGGGGTTAAAAAAACCATCACGTGATTAATGGACGGCCCCTATGCAGGCTATGTGCAGTCTTTGGTCTGTTTATTTATTTATTTTTTCAACAATGTTTCAACAACATTTAACTAAACACAAGGTAGATAGTCTAAAAAAATAAGTAAATAGATGAATTTTGTCGAATGATAACTTCCAGAATAGGTTTGAATCTGATTGTATTGTGTCGATGAGTGTAAGTGCGTGTGAGTGTAATATCTGTATGTATCTGTTAGTCGCCTTTTACGACAACCAAGTGAAGTGATGGGTCGGTAGTATTCTTTCAATGAGCCGCCATTCCACACAGCTCTAAAGAATTAATTTATATTTACTTATTTATATTTAATTATTACTACAATCATCTTTAAATGGTGGCAAACGCGCAAATGGGTGGATCCTACAACATTCGATATCAACAATCATCTACCGTTGATTATTTATAGAATTTCAGTTTTTCTAAATTAATTTTAGCTGCAAATAATGAGTACTCGATTATACTAACTAGGTAAGAAACAATTACATGTGTATTATCACTCTTTAAAAAAATAAGCTTAAAAAACTATGCAAAATGTCATTCAGATGCTTGAAGCCAACTGGGCTCCTTAGAATAACATAATTATAAAAATAAAACTACTACTAGGACCAAAAAATAAAAAAAATCACTGTGACTTGGTGAATGTCCCATTAAGTTAATAGATATAATAATTAAAAATAATTAATATTTAGGAAAATAATTCAATTCAAAGTTTTGTCACCGTAAATCCGTCATTCAGTTCACGATGACAATTCGACTTTTGAAATTTCTTAAATTCATGTTTGATTATGCCGTGACCTGCCGAAACCTCACTAAACACCTGCCACCGGCCTGCCTTCATTCGTCGACCGTGATCACTGGGAGAAAGATGTTTGATATAGATATTTTTTTAACCATCTTTCGTTCGCAGCATTTTGTCAACAAATAACAATAAGTACACTCTAGTTACCTGAATTTTTCGCCCATGCTCTGCCCTGAGCCCTACAAAATAATACCTTAAGGGTTTAAGCATTAAGCATTTCGGTTTCCTATATAAACTTCCGAGTATGGTAACTTGGCATGGTAAAGTAAAATACATAGATCTAAATACTTTGCGGAAAACATTTAAAAAAACGTTTATTTGGCTGGGTTACTTCGATTTTAAACTTTCTATAGTGGACAGCTTACCTACCTGTAGTGAATTAAAAAATCGTGGTTTATCTTTTATTAATGTTACCGTGTCGCGTAACGGTGAAAGAATACTACCCTCTCTTCCCTTGGGTAACGCAAGAGGCGACTAACGGACATAAGACTGCATATAAGTACATCCAACAGCTTAAATCGGCGATGGGCTCACTACTTGTCACGCTGAGCACATGCGCAGTCGCTATTTCGTGAAAAGTGGACTATGGTAGAGGACTGCTTTTGCGGTCCTCATTGCCTAGTCTCTGACTAACCCTCGGGGATAATAGTCGTGATTATATGACTGTATGTATGTATGAAAATGTTACCTGCGCTACAGCATTGCAGAACTCAAGGGAGTCTATGAACAGTGTGAGTTTGTTCACTTTGTTGACGTCATCTGGTGTCAGCCGATGTATCTTTTCGTTCAGCGTGCGCGGCAGAAGGGAGTACAAACCACTCAGACCTGCGGACAAAAGCGTTTACTTTTTAAACTTTAGTTTATAGTAAAACCTGGTTTAAAACAAATGCTCTGTCTCTATCTGTACGAAACGATGTACGAAAGTAAATTGTATCACTAAAAATAGAGGTGAGGAGTAATCACTTATAGACAACCTTTTTTGGGTGGGCAAGAGTTTTGAAATAATGAGAGGGTTAGAAAGACTAGAAATAGACAGAATTGTACATTGTTACCCTAGGGGTGAAAATAGCTTATTTATTCCCGAGACGGTGTTTGGCACCCGAGCGTAGAGTTCAAGGGATAGTTCAAGGGACTAAATAAGTCTTTCACCCGAGGACACTGTGCTTTTCATTACGAATACAAGGAAAATAACTAAAAATAATAACATGAATTAGCTAAAGAAAAAATGAGTTTAGTCCGTTAGTCGCCTTTTACGACACTCAAGAGAAGTGGGGTTGGTAGTATTATTTTGATGAGCCCATCGCCACTCTATGCTGTTGGATGTATGTGCAGTCTTTAGTCCGTTAGGTACCTTTTACGACACCCAAGGGAAGAAAGGGGTTGGTAGTATTATTTTGATGAGCCCATCGCCGCTCCATGCTGTAGGATGTATGTGTAGTCTTTAGTCCGTTAGTCGCCTTTTACGACAGCCAAAAGAAGAGATGGGTTGTTAGTATTATTTTAATAATAAGTCACAACTACACATGATAGTACCTGTCAGAAAAACGATTCTCTCTAGGGCGGAAAAGTACTACTTTCCGAGTATGAGGAATAAAAAAATGTTTTCATTAAACATGTACCGTGAGAAACGGAACGTATCGGCAGCCGTATCGCAATGCCCCATTCTTTCTCTCTCTCTCTTTTGTCAGACGTTTAGTCTTGTGCACGCGTGGCACTTTATTAATCGGTTAAGTCGTTTCGTTCAGATGAACGAGGCGACGAGGATGAGAAAAACACCACAACGAAAATTTAAACTTAAAACAAGGTTTGTATCAAAAAGTTCTCAGGCGCAATAAGAAGTAGAAAATACAAAATTTTTAGGACTCGAAATAGATCAAAAGCTAAATTAGGAATCACAAATCGATACTTTATGCAAGAAAATTAGTAAGTCCGCATACGCTCTGCATACATTATCGCCAATAATATACACGGATGCACTTCTTACTGCCTACTACGGCATAGTGGAATCACACTTACGATACGCTATTATATTTTGGGGTAACTCGACCGGAAAAGAAACAGCATTCAAGGCACAAAAAAGGTGCATTAGAGCGATGTTTAGACTTAAAACTACCGATAGCTGTGTTCCATACTTTAAACAATATAAAATATTAACGTTGCCAAGTCTATACATACTAGAAGTAGCTGTCTTTGTAATGTCTAACCCAAGTCGTTTTGAACGCCTAGCCGACGTAGTCCCACGGAATAGGCGCGACAATAGTCTACTATGTCGACCTCTAGCTAAGACAGCACTTATGCTCAAAAGTGTCTATTGCATGGCTCCAGATATTTATAATAAAATACCCAAGTGCTGGAAGGAATTGCCTCTATTGAAATTTAAGCATAAACTTCGAATTTTATTAGCAGATAAAGCATATTATAGTGTAAGTGAATTCCTGAATGAGAAACAATGAATAATTGATTAGTTAGCTTATTAATATAATAAATTAGAATTTATAATAATTTAATTATGTTTAACATATTTTTGCATGCCTAGTGGTAAAATATGGCTGATTCAATTTAATTTTTTTGTACTACCAATCATGTACCCATATTTGCAAATAAATATATCTTTATCTTTATCTTTAATAAAATCTCCATTGTTGCCATACAACAAAAATTAAAACTTACCAGTAGCTAAAATGGGACAAGTGTTGCCATACAAAAAAAAAAAAAACTTACCAGTAGCTAAAATAGGACAAGTGTTGCCAGCCAGCATATACTCCGCGAGCTGTGTACACCGCGACGACATGTTAGCGCAGAGGAGTAAGGCGTCGCGCGCCGCTGACCCCGTACTACCCTCCCGGTGTACCGAAGCCAGCAATAACCTTACTATAAGGAATCTGGAAATAGTAGTATTTTCATTAGCAATCTGGAAATAGTAGTAAATTCATTACCAATTTAAGGCAAGGGTGAACAGGCATTATCTAGGCAAGTATGCTACATCCTAGGCCGCATCGTCACTTACCATCAGCGGGTCTATCGGCTAAAAAATATGAATATGAACATGGGCTTCATTTGACATTTGAAGCCCATATATGAAGTTGGCGGTATCGCCTAACTACCTTAACTTCATATTTTTGACGAAAGCAATAGAGTGAATGATTGGCTTCATTTTCCTATACGATTAGACAGAAGTCGGTATCGCGTAAAAATTAAAAAAAAAAATAGCCGGATTGTAATGTCAAATGAAGCCAATAGCAAACTTGTCATTGACTTCAATTTTGAACCGACTGTTTAACTCGACTTGAGTATAAAATTTGCTTTTTTAACTTCTTTATTACTTAATAGACTTAATTTCGGCCGTATGCCGTCATCACGAGCGATCTGCCGAGCTACGGCAGAAGAGAAACGCCTAAAACGGAGGTAGGCGATGGAGCGGTAGATACTGCGGGATTCTAGCAGCTTGTGCCCGAAACTTCCTTTGTTTCGTCATTTCGTCTCTCGAAGTCGCAATTTACTTCTCTATGTGAAGACATCATTCCACTTCTACCAAGTAATCGGAGGTGTACAGCCGTGCCACTTAGAAGCTCACCTTATTTAATGCAAAATTTCATTGATCTTACTGTTAAAAAAATATTATGTTTCAGGTTTTAGCTGCATTGCATTTTTATGCAAGCGGTGGTTACCAGCAGAATGTCAGGAATGAAAGGTCCCTTGGCCTCTTACAGGCTACAATGTCTGAGTGCCTTGCAGAGGTAACCAATGCCCTTAATTCTCCTCTAATCTTGAGAAAATATATACATTTTCCAAGATCTCAGAGTGCACAAGCAGCTGTATCACAAAGGTATGTTGTATGCATTCATTGGTTAATACAACTTTAGTAAATAATAATAATAAAATAAACTTTATTTTCTCATCACAAACACATGTAAGTATACAATCTTTGTTACAAAAGTAGTAAAGATTTGTTATGATTGCTGTTGTTTTAGATTCATGGAGAAATTCGGTTTCCCTGGAGTTTGGGATGTGTGGATGGTACACACTGTGCCATCATCCAGCCCAAGGATGACAAATAGGCTTATTTTAATAGAAAACACTACCATTCTTTGAATGTGTTGGTTGTAAGTATACCCAGTCAAGATGATCCTTTAAATACTCATAAAGAATTTACATTGTTTAGGTATGTGTGATGCGGCATTTGGTAGTGTGAGTCATGATTCCTTTGTATGGAATGCATGTCCTGTAAAGGGAGATATGCAGCGGCTTTATGAAGAAGGCCACCACTTTTGGCTTATAGGTGTGTGGCTTTGTATGTTTCTACTACATAATAAAATTTTTACTTGAATCATGGATAGAATACAAAACTTAGTGACATTATATACAATTATACATGATAGAAATAGAAATAGGTAAACAATCTGTAGCAACATAAATGGAAGTAAAGGTAGTTTGTTTTTAAAAAGTCTGTCATTGAATTGAATTATACAAGTATTACCATATCCCATGGAGACTTTTAGCAAAGGACTTTATTAATTAATATATATATGTTTACTTAATACTATTCTTTTTTATCAGGAGGATTGTGTCTGCTATCAAAGGTAATGGGTTTCGAATCCCATGGTCTGGAGCCTAAATAGAAAAAATATTGTGTTATTTATTTATTTGTTTTTGTTTCAGATATATCGTAATGATTGGTTCAACTTCTCCTATTATTGGTCTAAAAATTGTCAACTAACTTGCTTTGATTATTGTAAGAAAATAAATTGTTAATTTTTTTTTATTGAAAATAAAACAAAATATTGAATTATGTCGTATTTTTATTTACTCATACTCAACTCAACTCAAAATTTATTTATTCAATAAATTTAAAATAAGCATTTTGGATCGTCTAAATTTATTTGGATGGATGGGCTCCCGCCCACCCATTCAGAAAGTCTTTTAGCTGTGGAGAAGAACGGGCGCAAGAAACTCCACAGATTTATAATAATACTAGCGGCCGCTCGCGGTTTCACCCGCGTGGTTCCCGTTCCCGTGGGATATCTGGATAAAAAGTATCCTATATGGTTAATCCAGGTTATAAACTATTTGTATGCTGAATTTCATCCAAATCCATTCAGTAGTTTTTACGTGAAAGAGTAACAAACATCCATCCATACTTACAAACTTTCGCGTTTATAATATTAGTAGGATAGAAATAACGACATTTACAAAACAATATGTCATTACCAAATTATACAAATTACTAATATGTTATGCTCATCATAGTGCATGTACGCACTATGTCCATACATATTTGTCATTTACATCTTCCACTTCATAATAACCTTTACTCATGAGGGTTTTTTTAACAAGGGCTTTAAATGTATGAAAAGGCATTTCAGTAATATTTAGTGGAAGTTTGTTAGAAAACGTTACACATTTACCCATGAAAGTGTCACCTGTTTTATGAAGCCTTAAACTAGGGACGGCAAGCTTATTTTTCCTACGAGTGTTTAAGTTATGAAGATCACAATTTTTAACAAATGTCTTTTCATACATAAGGTTTTCAAAAATAAATTGTGATGCAATAGTTAATATATCGATTTTTTAAACACTTCTTTGTGAGTACCTAGACTTGGTGTTGTATAATATGGCACGGACTGCTCTTTTCTGTAGAATAAATACATCGTCAATATTAGCAGTGGAGCCCCACAACAGTAAGCCATAAAACTACTCTTGCCGTCTCAACATCAGTTAGAAGATTTTTGCGTAAAATGACCAATTTTGGCGTTATGGATCTCTGAAAGAAAAATACATTAACAATTATGACTTATTGAATAGTGTAGGATAGCTATTGGAATAGTGCGTAGCGGCCTCGCTTTTTGTAAATTTTGCTTAACTTTTAATTAAACCCAAAATTGCAGAGAAAGATTTTCATAAAGTGCGCGAAGGCACTTTTTTGAGCTCATCGATTGAACTACTGTTATAGACAAGTAAAATAAAAAAAATATAAAGTTATCTCTTATATAGTCGAATAGTGCGTAGCGGCCTCGCAAAGTTTAGATATCATTGATTTTATATAGGAAAAAAATCTTATTCTAAACCAAAAAACTTCGAAAATTGCTATAAGTTAACTGTGAATATCTCCTATCTTCGATAATATTATTGAGTAAAATTTATACCAGAGTAATTTTTACTTCATGAGGAATAAAGATTTTATAATGAATTTATTATCCTATTTCGATAAAAACGATAAATACAACTGCAAAATTACTACAAAATGCGATGCGCCGGCTGTCCGAATTCAACTTATGCTCACAGAATGGAGATTTGTAATATTATGCACAAATTTATTATCCTATTTCGATTAAAACGATAAATACAACTGCAAAATTACTACAAAAAGCGAAAATGGGCATTTTACGCAAAAATCACATTCGAGATGTAATAGGCCTCTTAAGTAGATTCATTTAAATGTTTATTATAATTTAGTTTTATTGCTTCTAACATTATTTTTAAAGATTGTAGAACAGGCCGCATGCCATTTGTTGCGGAGAAGAGTAAACATACAGACTGAATATACAGGGCCTTGGTATATTGCACCTAGTTATGAAAGTACACTAGCGACCTCAAGCATGAAGCAATAAACAACGCGTCTTTACATACAAAAATAAAACATATTAAATATATTTTGCACCTAGATACATTTTTTATCTAGGTGCTAAAATATTTCGCGATGCGGCTATTAAAGCCTCCCCAGTGGCCTGTATAGCAGCCGTTGACGCCACTTGCGCAGCTGTAGCGGCTTCCTGTGCAGCTGTAGCTGCTCGGGTCGCACGGGTACGCTCCCGCAGGGCCGCTACCACCTCCCTCGAGCTGGCCGCCTGCGACTCCCTCAGGGCAGTCGCCTCTGCCACAACTGCGGTTAGAGGCGGCCGTGTCACGGGCGCAGAGTGCCAACGTCTCCAAAGAAGCCGCCTGGCGCTCTTCGAATTCGACCGCCCACTGTGGAGGCTGCGCTTCACCTGAAAAACTGACTTCAAAATGAGGAGGAGAAAATAAATAATAATATATGTTAGAGAAGTAGAAAAGGGGAGTAGAAATATCATTTGATGCATTTATGTTTTGTTTTTTGAATTAGGTTTTTGTTTTAAGAAATTAGTAATTGTTCATGTAGTTCGCGAACTATCAAGGCGCTGGCGCCCTCGTCAGAGGTGTTTCTAAAAAAATATTAGTCTGTCACTGAGGTACAATACTGCCGTTGCAGAAAAACCTAATAAAACAGAAATATTAATTTAATTTATTATACACTTTATCTCCCCACGTGCTTGTGCGTGCGTGGGAGGCCTGTGCTCAGCATTGGGACGTTTATAGGCTGATGATGATGTACACTATACTAATGTAATATTTACTTGCGCCATTTACTCATGACAATATGAAACCTAGTGGCACTAGATGTTAAATTACAAGTTTTAAATATGTAAACCCAAAGGTGTTTGACATAAAGACAGATAAAAAAATTACCTGAGTGCAGTTGGCGCGGTGTATAGTTTATTTGGCCATGCTGCGATGAGGATGGGCCCGCATGCAGCTCCTCCGGCGCTGGACTAGGAGGCGACACTGGCGGCGGAGAGGGCGACGCAGGTGGCACTACAGGTGGTGGTGGCAGGGGAAGGTCGTTGGACTGAAATTTATATATTAAACACATGGGTTAATAAAATTGCCTATCCCGCTATTGCAATATCATTATCTGTCACACTCACTGTAGTTACTAACTTTGTACTAATAAACTTAAGAAACTAACATCATAGGGAACTCGGACTCCATCATTCCCGTCAACCGCCACACTCGAAATTAAGCTGAGGAATCTCTCCTCTACATCTGTCAGCTTAATCTGAGATGGTGGCCCGCCACCAGTCCCCCGTGCATGCACACTCCGTGCTTGTGCCCTCTTCCGCACAGCACATTTCTTTAAATTATTCCAAACATTAAGTAAAAACAATGACATGACTCATATTGTTTTCTTAGGTTTACGTGAACACTAGACATTGAAATAAACCACTTTTTACGGATGAACTCGCATATATTATGCCACAGACCCTGTAAAGGGTTTGAAATGTCAGGACTAAAAATAAAACTTTAAATGTACCTAGTTAATAAACGTCAGTTCATATGTAAAAAGTGTTTCATTTCAATTATTTGACTCCTTTGCACTTTGCATACAGTTATACCAAAAAGTTGTTAATTATTGTTAAGCTAATAAAAGTAAAACATAATAAGTTAGACTTTAACATTACGCAATGAATTGAATAGGCATGTAAAACAATGTGATAACTTTTTTGCATGCAGTGAAACCAAAGTAAAAAATGAAACACAATATGTTAGTAGGAGACAACACTAAGCAATGGATAGGATACTTACGTGCCTCCATTTACCACTAGTGGCGCCAACGCCAACAGAGTTTAGCTGGGTCGCCAGCCGCTCCCACTTGTCGCGGACCTGCAGCTTTGCTAATGGTGTTCCAAAGCCGGCCACTAGCGAAACCGCGGTCCGCCTCCATGGCATCCAAAAGCATTTGAAGCTGCTGTTCACTTATAATTTTGCGCGCTGGCATTCTGTCTGAAACGTTACAATAGGAACCGTAAATAGTACAAACGAAATGTTAGAAAACATAACTACATTTCGCAACTACTTAATCTCGTTGTTGAATAATTTCCACTATTACTTTTATATAAAATAAAACTTATGTACTTACTTCTCTTTCAATTATATTTAAAATACTTTTGAAATCGTTTTTTCACCCAAGTCACAAACAAAGCAGCACAGACAGACAGACGTCAAAGTCAGTCAAATCAAATATTCGCGCGCTTCGATAATAAACCACAGATTATCGTATCAAACCACGAGCTGCGTTTTGATCGTATTTTTTTTTGCTTTTTCTCATTTAGTTATCGATGTTATCGAGCATAAGAGGTAAAGGATTAATATTTAACTTAGTTTTTATAAGTTTTTGTATACCATAACACAATTTAAAGCCAAAAATCTACATGTAACACAATTAAGAAAAAAAAACAGATATTTTATAAAATTGATGCTATAAAACGTAACCATCATTCACTCATTAACTTCATGTCCATACAGAATTTTAGGCGATACCAACAGGCTGAAGCCCATGTTAAGGACATTGGCTTCGATGAAGTTCATTTACATTGGCTTGGATTTTTTAGGCGATAGACCCGCAGGTGAGATCGCGGTAAAAAAAAATATAAAAAATGTGCTTTTTTTGCCAGGCTCTAACATGCATAAAACTAAATTAAAAAATTTTAATATTGAATTTTTGACTACGTCGATATGGAAATTGTGGATGCTTTGACTGTTTTTGCAAGTCGTGTCTTCTCGTGGGTTCAAATCCTACACAATACAGTAATTTTTATAAGTTTCTATTTTGCAGCATTGCAATAAGGATACGACAGTTGAAAAGATACGACAGTTGAAAAGGAAAATCATGATTTAAATTTTATTATAATCCTTTTCCTGTCTCGTTTTCTAATAAACTTTTTAACAATTACAAGTTGCTACAAAATAATTAGTTATAACTCACTCTGATTGCGATCCATTCTGCGTGTGCGTCGTCAAGAAGAAAAGGTCTAAGAACTTCATATTTTGCATCAAAGCCACGCAAAGCTGGTTAAGTACAGTTACTAATTGACCTGAAACAGAAGGCTTTTTCAATATGATGAACCTATAATCATCCCACAGCTAGGCTCAGGGCTTTCCACATGGAAAACAGCACAAAGGGAGATTGGGCAACGGTGCGTTTCATCACATCATCCAACCTCATTACTTTCATTCAACAATCTATTTTCCAGTAACGCGTCGCGTAGCGGTGAAAGAATACTAGAGCAAATTCAAAAAATCATGACCGGGTAACACAGGGTAACTTACACAGCTGCAATTTTCTACGAAAAATTTCAATTTGACATACGACATGACACCTCAGATAGACAAACATAGAGACAAAGTGTTGCCAATCAAATAACTACGAGGTTCAGCTTTCGTTGGCCATACTCTAGCACCCTCTCTCTTCCCTTGGGTGTCGTTAAAGGCGACTAACGGACTAAAGACTGCACATACATCCAACAGCATAGAGCGGCGATGGGCTCACCACCTATCACGCTGAGCACATGTGCAGTCGCCATTTAGTGAAAAGTGGACTATGGTAGAAGACTGCTTTTGCTGTCCTCATTGCCTAGTCTCTGACTAACTCTTCGGGGATAATAGTCGTGATTATATGTATGTATGTATCCATCCAGTGACCCAGCATTGCGAAAGTTGCGCCATAGAGCTTCTAAGTACACACGGCGTCAGATCAACCTACCCTAAACTGTCAAATCTATCCAATGAATATTGATCCTTAGAACTAAACAATAAAGTTCAATATTGATTGTAGAAATTTTACAGTTTTAGGTAGGTTGATCTGACGCCGTGCGTACAGTATAAGTAATATAATATAATATTAATACAGCCAATTGACGTTTGTAGCTCCACAGGGTATACATTCTGCTACATAACAATAATGAAACGCAATGCAACACATTTGCTAGACTCTATCGATGTGTGACGTTTCGATCAAGTTACATTGTTCAAAGATAAATACAATAATACATAGGTACTGCAGTAATTGCGCGTTAAAACTTTATAAGGTACAGTAAGCATCTAATTGAACGATGCAACATTAATCATAAAAATATGTGTTAGCGTTTAAGAAAACTACATTTTACTACTAGGGAATAGAATATGTTTTTAACTAACACTGTCAATAAAGCTTTTGACCATTTAGCACTTATATTTCGATCAATTTGAACCTCACTATCTACTATACATTCTATTATTATCATTTAGAAACTATAAAAAAATTATGCTTTATGCCTGCTTAATTAATTATTATGCTTTCTTCGTTTGAAAATGTCGCAGTATCGACTTGAAAGCGTAAATAAACAATACTTTACACTCACTTTCCAAATTGGGCGAGGGTAATTCATTTCTGAAACCACTGAGCAGTTTCAGCAAAGGCCTAAGAAACGGTTCTGCTGCTATAACCTGAAAAAGGTTAAAGAACATGCTTAAAACTCTGACATTTTAATAAGTTTACCGTAAATATAAACATATAAAAATGAATATTTTTATGTAAGTATAATTTAGCGCAAATTATATTGCAAAAATTTACAAATCAAATAACATTTGAAAAAAAATTCTACAAGCAGGATTTGAACCTTTCTGACATTCCGGATCAGGTGCATTACTAATAAAATGTATCGTTGCTCTTATCTAGCCCACCATATAAATGAACTTTGGCTTTCAAAGTAAAAGCAGACAGTGTTGAGAAAAAAATTAAATTAAATCAATTTGAATTACAAAAAGCTTACCTGTGTACTATAATGACTAATAAGTATTCCATAGAGCTTTAATTGTTCTAGTCGGACCGCGTTTTCATATCTGAAACAAAAACTTTTTATTACATCACATCCTTCATTGTAAATTATGAATAACTAAGATTAATGTGCCACCAACCCGCATTGGGCCAGCGTGGTGGGTTATGGCCCAATATCCCCACGTGGTATTGTCCACGTGGGAGGCCTGTGCCCAGCAGTGGGACGTTTATAGGCTGATGATGATGATGAATATCTACTATAGCGACTCACTAACAGTAACTGAACTGAACAATATTTCTTTTACAAAACTATTAATATAATATTAAAAGATATTAATAGAATAACTTTTAATGAAAATTAAAAAAAAAAGTTAATACTTCATTGAGTTTGGTGTTGGATAATTATTATAAAATAATACGATATAAATGTAATTGGGTGCATCTTTCTTTTTTCGATCATCATGCTCTTTGTATAGGTCTATTTAAAGACTGAAAAATAGAAAAATGTGTTAATTATATTACACAAGAAAACGTAAAAACGTATATTAACATAATTCATCATTAAAATAGCATGAATGTCTACATACTAATTAATTACCTATCTAAATTAATCAACATATTATGGTGAACCTTATCATTGTAATCGAGTCACACAATAACTTCCTTGAATCTTGAGAAAGTTATGAAACATAGAGTGGCTTAACTTGTTAAATCATTTATTTACTAAAATTAGAATAAATTATCAACAGAATGACTACCATGTTTAATTGTCTAGCTTCAACACCTATTGCAATAGTTTTCAAATACAAGTACATTGCTTTGCTAGTTTGCTTATTCAAAAATAATTTTAAAATAATTTAACTAGAGAAGCAATGAACTTCAAAGGTATCGCGATTGATGTTAAAGTTATACAATAAGCCAGATCCAATCAAAATCGTGGATCTATCCACGAGAGCGAGTTCTAACTCGCCGAGCATTCTGAAGCTTGAATAGGGCGGTTTCAATCACACTGAGTCGACCTTGCGTTGCGGTTGATAGCTCGATTACAAGAAAATGACAACAGAAAACTATTTTAAACCATCCGTTTGTGTAGACACATCTACCTCTTTCGAGGGCGAGCTGAAAATCAGCCGAGTGGAGTGAAACTGCAAGAACGGCTAAGCTAGAGCTAACTGTCTAGCTTCAACACCTAATGCAATACCTTTCAAGTACAAGTACATTGCTTTGCTAGTTTGCTTATTATATTTATTTTTTTTATAAAAGAAGGAGGCAAACAAGCAGGCGGGTCACCTGATAGAGAGCAATCACCGCCGCCCATGGACACCCGCAAAACCAGAGGAATCGCAAACGCGTTGCCGACCTTTAAGAAAGGAATAGGGGGGGGAGGAGCCTCCGTAATATAAAACAAATTTTAAATAATCAAATTAACGAAGCAATGTACTTCTACTTACTTGAAAGGTATTGCGATAGATGTTGAAATTATACAATAAGCCAACTAGTCAGCGTTTTTGGGTTGCTTATGTGTTTGGATTATTTAGATGAAGCCGAATTAAAACTGAAAAAGTGTTAAAAACATTTCCACATTCAGAATTTGAACCCGCACCTTTCTGGCAATCCGAGTTAGGTGCTCTTTCCAGTTGAGCTACCGTGGACTTATCCAGCCCGTCGAAATTAATCAACATTATATTTACTTTTTTAATTGTAAAGCTTTTTTTCAATACTTTTTCTGTGTTAAAAATATACAATGTGATAGGGGTGCTACTTCTAACCCGTTAAGGCTAAGTACTACATCTAAATTCATCGACAAAAATAATATGGGGAGCCCCTATAATAAAATTTATGACCATTTTTAATTTTTTTTTCAATGTACTGCGGCGCTATGCGATATCAAAGGTTTCATACGTCGTATAAACATGAAAAAATGGCAAACGGTAGCTAATGACACTGGTTAACTAATCAATTACTTTGTTTCGTATGTTTGAGATTATTTTGGTGTAAAAAAAACCATTACTTAATTATTTTGTGATTTAAAATCACTTTTTTTTAATGTTTTCACAGATTATTCAAAACTAAGTTGGATTTTTTTTGTCGATGAATTTAGATGTAGTACTTAGCCTTAACAGTTTAGAAGTACCACCTCTATCACATTGTATAAACAATACCATTATGAAGCCGAATTCGTTCAACTGTCAATATGAATAATCTTGATTACCATAAGAAATGGGTTCCAGATACATAAAATACTTAAACTAAATAATGCTAACAGCCACAGGTATGAAATAATCTTAGAGTATAAATCAAAAGTATAGGGAAACCTTTATGAATTAGTGAATATAGTAGTTCTATGTCTCTACAAATTTATGAAGAAATATCCGATTAAAGCAACAGACAGTGCGTCAGAGAAATTGATTAAATATTAAATGCCAGATAAGACTCAACAATCGTTAGTTGGATGATAATATAGATAAGGTTATAACTTATTGAACCTCGTTATCAATGTTTTTGTTTTCACCTAATAAAAAGATATTAGGTAAGCCAGCGCGTTCGATGCGATTGTTCATGCTAAGCAACTTCAGCAATGCCTAGATATACCTGAATGGGTGACCAATTTAAATATCTCGTGCTTCTTCGAGCTCAATCTTAATGATATCAAATGCCAGGCTGTTTTCTTTTGATGCAACAAATTATTATTAATTTTTCCTTCTTTTAATGGATTAAAATGTCAGCTTTTATATAAAAATTATAAAGTCACATCTAAGAGTGAGTGCCAATGATAATAATAATAATATATTTATTTTACCATTCTGTATTACAAACATAACCTATTCTTATGCTTTTAGTATACAGTCAAACAAGAGGTTAACGTCGGCAGCTGTACTAGTATTAAACTGGGTCACATCTGCCTGCGTCTTCCACCATCTTCAGTGTACCACAATGAAGTAAATTTATCTCGTAGCGTTTCATTACACAAATAAAAGATCAGCAAAATAAAACAATAAGCCAAAAACTCCGATTTGTCACAGTCAGTATGTGTGTGTTTACGTGTAGGTATGAATGTGAGATGAAGAAGAGTTTCAAATTCATTATTTGATCACGTTAACAAAAACAGATAATTTCAAATCACATCATACAAATACAGCTGTGTGGGCATCTTTTCTCTTTTCTCTTTGGTGTCGTAAAAGGCGACTAATGAACTAAGACTACAGAGCACATACATCCAACAGCATAAAGTGGCTCACCATCTACTAATGTAAGGAGAGGGGATGCCTAGTCTCAGACTAACCCTTTGGGGGATAATAATCGTGAGTTTTTTTTGGTTGTCCGGCAGTTTCTTGTTTATATTCAGTGGTCTTACTGTCTGGGCGCACATTGCTATCGCAACGTAAGTTGACTCGGGTCATAAATAAGTTTGTATTATCTTATATTGTATGTGGCCAACTGGTGACCTAATTATAAAAACAGAACATTACTCCACTTTTTGATGAATTACTACATTGTGATAAATTATTTGTGATAGTCTTCTCTGCGGTGGTGGCATGTGCGTCGGGTCGTTACGTTCCCTAAAACGTGGTTGAGCGAAGCGATGGCTGATTCACATGTCACACTCATGAACAGGTGCCGCCTGTCGAGGCTGGTCTGCTCTTCCAATCTTATTTTTATTGGTAGTAGTAACAGTATTTCTTTTTCTTGTTTCAAAGATACTGTATAAGACATTATTTATTTTATTTTAAATTGAGCAATACCTGTTTTTTATTAGATATTCTTTTGTATGCGTGGTCTTGTAATGTAATCGTATTGAATGTTTTTTATATTGTAATGGAAAATGTCCTTCTATGACAGGGAGGGCATTTTCCAATTTGTATTTGTATTGACGCTGTAAAAGAAAGGGAGAAAAAGATAAGCCCCTGCTGAGTTTCTTGCCGTTTCTTCTCAGTGCAAGGCTCCCATAGTTAGGACTTATAAACCGATGGCATAGCGACATTCATAAGCGCTCAATTATTGTAGCCTAGATAGAATAAATGATTTTGAATAAATACTAGCTTACGCGCGCGACTTCGCCTGCATGATTTTGACTTTGACTTTGATCCTATAGAGATCAACATACTAAAAAATGTCAAATTTCGTCAATAAATTTTGAACTATAAGATTTAAGTAGGTATAACGATCAATATAGATTGGAGAAATGTTTGGGTAGGTTTTGCAAACGTCTAATTCTAGGGTACCGGTTGCCACTGTAGGGTAATCAGGCAAGCTGTATGCATAAATAGTAAAAAAAACAGTCTAACTATTTATAAAGTTTTGCCAATATACAGGCCACTATAATTTGAACTTTACTCCCTTAACGAAGGTCGAAATCCACCGAAAACTTTCAGCATGTTGTGTTAATCAACAAAGAGTTAAAAAAATTCGGTGTTAGTTATCGAATGATACGATAGAGTAAGCTCCTATTAAGAACCACCACGTACTAGACATAAACTATAACGAAACAATAGAAGTATTTATGATTGTTAGACTTCTTACGCGTGAGACCATATAGGTATAATAACTATAGCAGCTATTCCATACAAAAAAAATGTGCGCAGCTAGGTGACAGCAACGCGTGGGGAGCAGGAGTCGAGGCTTTGTTGTCAGACGTTTGCAGCCCATGTGCCGCCATTCAGTGCGCAAAGATTTGGTTTAAGATGTCGCCACCAGTCATAATACCTCAAAGCGTGATACACAAAGACAAAGAAAGCGACGAGTCAGCGCAAATACTTTCCTCTACCACAATGTTTTTCAAATAGAATAGTAATGGGTAAAAGTCGCACCTATATGCATTCAGGACCAGGTGTCTGGTTTAGCCGAATTTAGTCGAGGCGGGGCACTTCGATGACAGCTGAAATTGTTTCTAGCTAGATACATATTTTTACTGACTACAGCCTCTTCATAAATGATATCAGTTCCTGTTTCATCCACTCACGCTTTTTGTTATATGCAGATGACATGAAGATATTTTAACATAATAATAGCATCCATGATTGTCAGCTTCTGCTGATCCGCTAATAGCTTTAATAAACTGGTTGATGACACTTCGCTCGACATTTTTAATTGTAAGCCTAACAAATTTAAACAGGTTCTAAGCAATAATTGGTTTGATGTGGTTACTAATTCTTAATCCTTAATCTGTAATTGGATTTTCCATTTATTTTTTTTGGTTTTTAAAGTATATTTTCATATAGATGAGTGAGAACCTACTGTTTGTAGTTACAAGCTCAGTTGAGCTTAAAACCTAAGTTGCAAGTTAAGATCATATGATTACAAATAAGCACACAAGTGTCTATATGCGAAAACAAATTAATTGTGTATATTTTTATTATGTTAGTTATGCTCTTAGTTATACTTATACTGTATGTTTTCTAAATAAAATAAAAAAATATATACTTAGTTAAATGCATTGTAAAATTTGGTCTCAGATAAGGTATTTTTATTTATATATTTTTGCAAATGAAATCTTCAAATAGAAATTTAAAGATATATAAAAAATGTGACTAAATTAAACTTTTTATTTTTTTAACCCTTTGTCAATTCAGTGACTTCATTAGGGCCCATAACAATATATATATATATATACTGGGTGGTTAAGTATATTAAAACGTGGACTTTAAGCATCCCGCAAAAATTTTGATCACCCATCCGAGAACCAACCTTACCCGAAGGTGCTTAATTTATGTGATTGCTGCAAATATTGCATGACTACGACGCCAGCGACCTCGTTAAATATATTACGTAATAAACTTTAAAAAAAAGAGAAAGCTTAAATCTTCATATTTTATCTACAATGTGAATGAGTACTAATAAACCTAGTCATTTGTGATTACGGGTGTTAAATAATTCTGCACTGGCACTGCAAGCAATTAAAACGTAACTTCTAATTCCAATTAAGGAATATGCGCCTGCGCACGTCACTTGTTACATTCATGCATAGTTTTAGCAAAAATTGTAAGAGTAAGTCAGGGACACAGGTTATTCAAATATTTGAGTTTACAAAGAGTTGAACTTAAATAATGTTTACATCAGTACATGCATTAGAATAGCGTATGATGAGGTAAAACATAGAAATTATTCACATGAATAAGTAATGTAATAAATTATAATAAACACACAAGGACAATCATTCATTAATTAGTTATCATTTATGTGATAATGAAGTTTTCATTTAAATATTTGTCACAATAACCAAAATGGCATGAGCAAAAAAGGTACAAGTGGCAGCTACAAACACTTTTATCATATGTGGCATGACATCCTGTAAAGATAAACATATTGTGTAATGTTTACGAAGGAGTTTCTCCTGTGTTCTTTTTGCAACAATAAATTCATTCATTAATTCTACCATACAAACTTAATGCACTTTTAGAAGCTATTCCACTTGAAATTGGTTTAATGCCTAACCAGCATAGCCATTAATTAAAATATAATAATAACAATATGTGGTATGAAAAGATAAACAAACATATTGTGTAATGTACAGGGAAACTTTTCAAAACAATGTATTACTACCGTTTAGTATCCCACTTTTAAAAGAGCCACCTTTAAAGGTGGTATGTTACATAGACAATAAAAAATAAGAAATACTACATACTTGCCAGTACAGCAAGCCCATTCATAGAGTTTGTCCAAAAGATTCTCGCTAAGTAAGTATTCCAAGCAGGTTGCCTGGTTGTGAGTGGTGTTAATCTCCTTCGCCCTGGCTTCGAGCATCAGCAGCGTAGCCAGCTGCTCCAGATGGTTCACCACACCGAGCACATCGTCATGGAGGTGTTGTGGCTGTTAATACATAAAGGTTGATTGTATAACACAAAACTGTTTTGAAACAAACTATTGGTTGGACAGAATATTACATCAATTTAATAGAAACCATACTTATACTTCAACTTTTTTGTTTTAATTCATTTTTGGTACTCTTTGCAGAGTTTATGGTCACAGAAAGAGCTGTATAGTGACTTAGTTTACTTTTAAAATTCATAAATAAACTGTAATGTAGGTATCATGGTATTATGTAGTGTTCATCCAGTATTTTATCATTTTAATGGACCATTATCGATCTTTGACCCATTGGTATGTTTAGTACAATCCTTCAGTTCTGGTAATTTCTTAAGTAATAATGAACTTTTCATAATAAAAGCACTTGAAGTAATCGCTTATAATTGTGTGTGTCATTGTAAATGCCTAGATTGAGCAACAGTAGGCTGACCTTATCAAATAATTAATCTAGTTTCTTGCAGCTTTGTAACACATTGAGAAATTATAAATCACAAATATAATATTGTTGTCAAATAAGCAATATTACACTTTAACCGTCATGGCAGACACCAGTGACAATTAAATTTCAATTGTGTCTGGTTCTAATAGGGTTACATAAACTCGATGACACATTATTGGCCATCATACTTGAGACTTAAACAACCTACTAATTAAATAGTTGTTTTTCAAATGTAACATCTACAAACCTGAGATTTAAGTATTATTTCATTTGCTTGCTGCCAATGTTTGTAGAATGAATTATAGCATGCTTGAGGTTCATAGTCATGGCGAGGATCAAGTGAGCGAGACAGCTGCCGGGCGAAAGAGAGAGAAGTATTGCGCAGCCAGCTCATTTTGCTTGTTTTTAAATCATTTGGTCATCTGTAAAAACAATAACTTTTTAAACCAATATGAAAAATAAATGAACAATAAGTTTTTAATATCTATTTACTCAATTTGGTGCAAGGTTTAGTGCTACATCATTTTTGTAGTAAGTACTTACTTACATAACTTTGACTTTTGTTGTTATTTTATTAAATTGCTATGACAAAAATATATTACAAAATTTTTACAATAATCTTCTGTTATTTATATTTTTAATGTCTTTTGTTCTTACTTTGCTTATTAAATTACTAATATTAATCCAAAATGTTTTTTAATATCTATTTAATTTCTTAGGAATTCAAATTTAATTAAAGATTATAAGTTCTTAAATTAATACATATTTTTTACGCAGGTATGTCATTACATTAAACAGCATTTGTTGAGCAATGTAACCCTAAACCCACAACAAAAACAATGTAAGTATATTATAATTGAAGAAAACTTATACAAACATATCTTAATTGATATAGTGCTCTTACACATTTTAATGTTTTGATTTGAGTTTTTGTACAGCCTGTAACGAAATCATCGAATCTTAAATGAACACATAAAAGTACTTACATCTGGTTCTTCGGTCAGTGCTTGTAAGGTTCTAGACCTTGACATTACCAATGAATCACAGTTTACTAGTAAAACATCGGAAATATTACTCCATACGACTACTTTTCAAAGATAACACAAGCATGTTATGATATACTCACTATAACAAGGCGATCAAGTCAAAAATAGACGTCGTATCCCACAAAACAAACCACAGGTTACATGATACGCAATTTACAAGGGAAAATATTATGTCACTCACATCACATCACTACTACGATAAAGATGATGTGTTCACGACACTATATGGTAGTAACCACAACTACAACCGTAAGTAAGCAATTGTTTTGTTAGTAATTCTTCACTTTTATCACAAATAATGGGATTTATCGCCTAAATTCTACAAAATTTCGAAAAAGAATTCGCAGTCCGCACGCAAATCTCCAAGCATGGATGACAAACATGACATATTGACTTGACATGACAGACAAGATCAAGCAAGATGAATGACATTTGAATTTAGAGTTGCCAGTATAGATAATGAGTTTTCTTTTTCTCGTAAATGACGGCTTCGTGCGATCAGCACATTTAGCCATTGTCAAGTACAAATATTATTTTCTTTGCATTATGTAGATGATAATGATAATGAGTGATAATTATCGTTTAATGGTAAATGAAATTCCCCCAAATCCCTCGAGACGAGAGTCAAGACTCAATAAAGCTGTGGGACTTTATTTATTGAGATCTCACACGGACTTCTTAAGAGATATTGAAAAGTGATGGATGTTGGTCTGTTTTGTTTTATTTGCTAACACTCATGCACATTCACGAACAGTACCTAAGACATCCACCATTATTTCACATTAATATTCGACAAAACACAAATTATAGAAAATTAAACAAAAGTGCAGACATGACGCTACACTTTCCCGCCAAGAAGTCTCAAGTTGACAATAGTTTTTAGAGTTGCCAGTATAGTTAATGAGTATTTTTCGGTCGTATAATAGTTTTTTTTTGTTTAAGATAAAAATACTTTAAAAAAGCCTGTGTTTGGTTTTTTTCTTATTTCTATTAAAACCAATTCATCATCTTCGGTCAGCCTTTAATCGTCCTACTCCACTTGGACTCCAATACCAAAATACGCTAGGACTTCTTGGCGGGAAAGTGAAGCGTCACGGCATCGGCAGCAGTTTTGTTTTATTTTGTTGACTAATTAATGTTAAATAATGATTTTTATTGAAATTATTAACCGTTAAGTGTTCGTGATCGTGCATGAGTGTTTTAATGCGCTAAGGTGTTGCCAATGAAACAAAACAGTATAAGATGTCCTTTCTTCAAGAAGTCCGTGCGAGATCTTAGTTAAGTCCCACGGTTATGTAATATGTCCAAATGAGTCCCACATATTTTTTGAAACTCGAGGGGCATGGGGTAAAATCAGGCATTCTCAAAAAAGGTACCTATTTGGTTGTGGTTCTGAGATGATGAGATGAATCCATATGGATCCAATGCTGATCACAAGCGTATATCTTTTATACGTCTGTGATCCTGATGAATACAATTCATAAAGAAAATAGGTACCTAATTTCCTCACTCGATGTCATCATTGGTCATTTGATGAGGATTTCTCTTCGATCAACAGTTATAGTCTGACCGCTACCGCTGTACCGCGCCTTGGGTATGCGAGCGGCAAGGCGGGGGGGCGAAACAGTTGCTCCATTATGTCATTCAGCCGTTATCGCTCACGGCGGCAACTAGTGTGTCAGACGCACATGATATAAAATATCTAAAAATGGGTCGTGCATTATCTCGAGATAATCAAGACTGTCATTTATAAAGTGGCCGAATATTATAAGAAAAGAAAAGCAAACAAAGAAAGTTTATATTATATATTTCCAAGAATTAAAGATTTATTTCATTTATATTGGTTCTTTAATTGTACGTATCTAAAAATCATACTGGACAAAAACGGATTGGATGTAATTATACTCGTAAATATAAAGCTTCAATAAACTGTGCTTCGATATCGTAAGATCTGTCTGACACTACGAATCTCATGTGAGTTCATGCTCTTTACTTCCCACTCCCCCCACCACCCGCGCATACCTAAGGCGCGGTACAGCGGTTGCGGTCAGGCATAGTACTATCAAAGAGTAGAGCTATAAAAAAGGGTTAGTACTTAGATTAAAACACCCTTTTTGTTTTAATCTAAGGGTTAGTAGAATAATGTTGATCGAAGGGATTTCTGTCTAAGTTAGATGACGAAAATTTGACGTTGAAAATCAAACGGGATTCAAAGATTTTAATAGGAATGTCAAATTCCTATTAAAAAGTATTGTTGATCGAGGGGATTTCTGCACAGAAATAGTGGATTTCGTTTAATGACGTAAAATTGACGTTGAATATCAAACGTGATTCAAAGATTTCAATATGTCAAATTCCTATTTAGCTAAATTTCAATTTTCTATAAAGTTGAAGTTTCTTTGCAATGGCTACCGTATCTGTAAAAACAGTAAAAGCAATAAGTCTAGACAGACGTAGTACAACCTCAGGATCAAAAAGAATATCCTTAACATCAGAATCAAAATTAATATCCTCAGCCTCCAGTGATACCAAAAGGCCTACACCTCACGACTTCGATTGTTTTCTGCCTTGGTTCTGTAAACAAATGCAAGTGCTAGATCCTGTCGTGGTTACAAGAAAGCATATAGGTTTGTACTTTGTATTTAATAACCTTTCCATATGCTAGGCCAGAGATGGCTTAAATGGTACAGGTACCTACGCTGTACACTGGCGCCGAACCTAATAGAGAAGCGGTATCAGACTTGCAACACGAATTGGGTCATCTCGCCCGGCGTAATACCACCCTCTCACAGAATATCGGCGTGAAACAATGGTACTTGTTGCTGTTGTGTTTCGTCCCGTAAGTGAAATACCGAAGACCCATCTCTGGAAGGGAAGGAGGGTCCTTCCACCCTCCACAATTCCAACTCCTTCCTCAAAGGTCCTGCATATCTGCGAGTCGTTTGGTTTTGCATGGGCGGCGGTTATTACTTCCCACCAGGTGACCCGCCTGCTCGTTTGAGGTCCCTATTGGCTCACATAAAGTTTTTTACCCCGGGTCCATATTGGCTCAACTAAAGTTCTTTACCCGAAATTGTTCTTCCTACCGATTTGTAATCCGAATGATCACTCTTCCTAAAATTTTTCTTCCTAAAGTTTTCATTCATACAATTTGTAGTACTACCGACGATATTCATAAGAATCTTGTTTCCGAAAAATGTAATTAATAGTATAATTAATGAAAATATATTTAAACTCCTATGTTTTTCATAACGCTTTTTTACCTAAGCATAATTTCAATAATATTTTTACACATATTAAAAGAAAATAACCTTGAAATTCAAGACAATCGTTGCGCTTCGCGATTGTCTTTTAAATTATAGAACATAAAACTCGTCTACTGTAAAATTGAAGAAATGGAGATAGGACAAACAAGCAATAATATAGGGCGACGAGTAGGTAAGTACTTACTACAAATTGTATGAATGAAAACTTTAGGAAGAGTGATCATTCAGATTACAAATCGGTAGGAAGAACAATTTGGGGTAAGTATAAATAGAGGTGTGCCAAAGTTCACCTAGATTTTCAACTCCGTTAATCGGAACTCCAAAAATGTTCTTCCTAACATTTTTCATCCTAACAATCACAATTCCTAACCTAACTACTCTGTTTCTAATGTTCATAATTCCGAATCATTCAACTTCATAATGTCAGTAGCAGTAAACATCCTATACTATTATTTGTTTTCCTGTATTTTCTCAACATAACCGTCTTTTACACTATTATTGAGGATACTAGCTTCCCTACTCCTGTAGGTCACGTGATAGGTTAGGAATACCCCGGGGTATTCCTCGAAGCGCACCCAATATGAAGCGCACCCAGACCAAGCGCACCCAAACTATTTCTCCAAGCGCACCCGTTGGGTGCGCTTCAGAATAGGTAATTAAAATATTATTTTTTTATTCCTCGAAGCGCACCCACGGAAAAAATGTTAAAAGAGATGTAGTAACTATCAGAAAATATCGATAACGAATAACGTACGTTTATTTTTATTGATTGATGGCAACACCTACTACTACTCGTTCATTTCTTTTTACCTGATAGTTAAAGGTAAGTGAGAACGCTAACGCGCCTATTTACCTCTTTTCATTTATGTGTCCCTGGTACTTTTAGATCAAAATGACTGTCATGATTCAATTTATTATTGACGTAGTAAATTGCATAAGTCCTAGTCTCTATCGACATCAATTACGAATCTTTTAAGCTCCTCTCTATTTTTGTCCGTGGGTGCGCTTCGAGGAATAAAAAATTAATATTTTAATTAGCTATTCTGAAGCGCACCCAACAGGTGCGCTTGGAGGAATAGTTTAGGTGCGCTTGGTCTAGGTGCGCTTCATATTGGGTGCGCTTCGAGGAATACCCCGTTACCCCTGTGTGTTAAGCGACCTCCTAGAGGTCGCTCGCCATTTTTTTTCAAAATGGCCGCATGTGTCAAGTTACTTCCGTATTACTTCCTGTTTATATCCGGTCTAGGTATAATGACGATTCCCATAAATCTTTTATATAGAGACTATATAAAAAACTTATATCACTGGAATCCTTATTAAATAAGCTATCTGGCTATGTATAATAAAATAAAGTATAGTTTGATTCTATAATGAATTCCAATAAAAAAAATGAAAGTTGGTGAAAGTACTTTTTCTTTCCTCCAATTTAATATAAAATAATAAATTTTATTATAAATAAAAGCATGAAAGGTGTAATATTTATTATGAGTATCTTTTGTTATATTTACAATGTGGAATACACGTTTAAAACAGAATAAACCTGGCCATTCATTTTTTATATGCGCCAGATGTGGCGCGTAAGTATGTGCTGATAACAGACACGGGTCGAACCCACATAAAAAGACGCGCGCAGATCCTCTATTCGTCGCCGTATTAAAACATCTGTGGCGTTGTAATGCCGTCTTTGTCCCACTCTATACATTAAAACAAAATAAAAAGAAATAGCAATAGTTTTATGAGCACAACTCAACTCTAAATATGACGGGGTAAAGAGCGACCGAGCTCGATAGCGCATCTTGCTTGACAGTTAAGGCTGGCCTCATACATCCGGAATGGCAGTCGTTAGTCGGTAAAAACCCACCAACCATTTTTTTCAAGCTATCCTTAAAAACAGGGGAAAGGGTAGGGCTGTAAGTGGCCAGTTCCGGAAACTTTTAGTATGACCTATGTATATGTGCAGTCTTTATTTCGTTAGTTACCTTTTACGACACCAAAGAGAAGAGAGGGGTTGGTAGTATTATTTATTGGGCCCATCGCAGCTCTATGCTGTTGGATGTATGTGCAGTCTTTAGTACGTTAGTCGCCTTTTACGACACCGAAGGGAAGAGAGGGGTCGGTAGAATTATTTTGATCAGCCCATCGCCGCTATATGCTGTTGGATGTATGTATGTGCAGTCTTTAGTCCTTTAGTCACCTTTTACGACACCCAAGGAAAGAAAGAGGTTGGTACCTAGTGTTGGCGCTTAAGGCACCAACATGCGACGAGGTTAAAGGCTGAAGGCAGGAAGGCTGAAGGAAGGATGTACTTACAGGGATGATGAGTCAGGAACCGTCGTGCGAGCTGACCACGGGCGGC
This sequence comes from Scoparia ambigualis, assembly GCA_963921215.1. Classification (NCBI taxonomy): domain Eukaryota; kingdom Metazoa; phylum Arthropoda; class Insecta; order Lepidoptera; family Crambidae; genus Scoparia; species Scoparia ambigualis. Next base: position 57,404,126 of record OY992502.1, on the reverse strand, counting down.
GAGGCTTGAGGGGGGCGATGTAGGTTGGTTTTCTGGCGCACAGTCACTACACGAAACTATTCACTAGGGCAGTTCGTTAGGCGTAACTTCACACATATGCTAAGAGTGGTACTGCTTATTTCGAAGGCTGAGTTCAAGGGCGCGCGACGCGTGGCTTCGCCCTGAGATCTCGAAAGGCACTGACTGTTGCGCGGCGTCGGCCGTTAACATGGCCTCATCCAGAGGGAGCCTGGCAATCCTGAACACAGGCCTCCGGAGGTGTCCATTGGCGGTGTCCAGGTCCACCACCCGCACGACGCCATCCTTCCCAGGCAGGGTGCGAGTAATGCGCCCCAGTCTCCATTGAAGGGCAGGCAGGTTGTCCTCCTTGATGAGGACGAGCTCGCCGACTCGGGGAGGGGAGGATGGGGACAACCATTTGGAGCGGGTTTGAAGGGTATGCAGGTAGGACTGGGTCCACAGCGTCCAGAAGCGCTGGGAAAGGGCCTGTACCATCTGGAATCGCCTACGTGTGGAGATCAGCCTATCTTCCACGGATAGTTCGGGAAGGGCCGTTAGTGGGCGGCCTATAAGGAAATGTCCGGCTGTAAGCGGCTCAAAGTCTGAAGGATCAGACGAAAGTGGGCAGAGAGGTCTTGAGTTGAGGACCGCTTCAATTCGAGCTAAAAGTGTGGAGAATTCCTCGAATGTGAGGTGTTGTTCGCCAATTACGCGATATAAAAGTTGCTTTGTTGATTTTACGTTGATCTCATGTAACGCACCGAACCATGGTCCCTTAGGGACGTTCAACAACCAAGTAATGTGCTGACCAGCGAGCTTGTGCGCAATCGTGTCATTACTCAAGGCAAGAAAGTTTTGTACTTCGATGAGCTGATTTCTAGCGCCTACATAATTTGTACCGCAGTCCGAGCGGATGAGAACCGAGGCACCGCGGCGTGCTATAAAACGCTGTAATGCCGCGAGGAACGCTTCCGTGCTGAGGTCCGAGACCGGTTCCAAATGAACCGCCTTAGTCGAGAGGCACACGAATATACAAAAGTACGCTTTTAAGAGTTTAACATTACGTAGGGTACTAGATTTAACGAGGAATGGTCCGGCGAAATCGGTCGTGACTTGACTAAATACTGGCTGAGGCGTAACTCTATCGGCTGGCAGGTCGGCCATGAAGGGCGCTTGCGGCTGGGCCCGGCATCGAAAGCATCTAATGCATTTAAAAACTCGGTGTCTAATAATACGGCGCGCGGACAATATCCAAAATTGTTGGCGTAGGATAGCGTGTAAAGTGTCAGCGCCAGGGTGGCAGTGTATTTTGTGGTAGTGGTCAATGATAAGGTCTACAAGTGGGCTAGAGCTGGGAAGTATGAGCGGATGCTGCGCGTCATATCGGATAGACGCATGGGACAGTCGTCCACCAACTCTAAGGAGCTCATCTTTAATGAGAGGTGACAGCCGCTGGAGTCTGACGGAGCAGATTTTGCCAGTTTGAAGGCGGTGGATGTCCTCTGCAAACTCATTGTGCTGAACACTGCGCACCCAGTAAAGTAGGGCCTCTCTTCGTTCACTGACGTACAAGGGGCCTGAGCGTCGCGAATCTGGGTGGTGTCTGCAGTTGTGCAGAAAGCGTTTTAGACAAGCTGTCACTCCGACGAGCTTGTCTAGTGAACTGAACCGAGTGAGCAGGTCAAAGTCAAGACCGGGCACTGTGACCAGTGACGGGACGTGTTTGGGCTTAAGGCCGGGCAGGGCGTGATGGCCCAGAGCTAAGGGCATCGCAGGCCAAGACTCAGAAGGCTGTCCAAGCCACGTGGGAGACCACCATAGGTCGTGGGCTGACAGGGATTGCGCAGACATCCCTCTGCTTGCGCAATCTGCCGGGTTGAGCTCGGAAGGTACGTGTCGCCAGGTACATTCTGGTGAGCCTGAGCTGATTTTGACTACCCTGTTGGCTTCAAAGGGTTGAAGACGGTGAGGCGGTGTATTGAGCCAGGCCAGGACTATCGTACTGTCTGACCAACATATGTGTTGTTGTATACTGATATGGGCCGATAACTGAACCGACACACGGATCATGAGCTGGGAGAGTAGAGTGGCGGCCGACAACTCTAACTTGGGGATTGTGAGGCGGTTCTTGATTGGTGCGACTCGCGACTTGGCGACAATCAAGTGTACCAAAGTATCTCCGGAGGCATTGAGCTCATGGAGGTAAACAACGGCGGCAAACCCGGCTTCAGAGGCATCTGCAAACCCGTGAAGCGAGTATGCAGCTGAGCCTTTGCTTGCACAAACGTGCCGAGGGAAGCGAATGCTAGACAACAGCGGCAGATCCTCTGAGATGTGGTGACACTCCGTTTGCACTTCAGAGGGAGTGGGCTCATCCCATTCCAGCTTCAGTAGCCACAATTGCTGAAGCAGCAGCTTTGCGCGGAAGATAACGGGGGAAACCCAGCCGCTTGGGTCATAAAGTGAGGCTACGGTGCTTAAAATAGACCGCTTTGTGACATGTGTGATGGGGGGCAGAGAGATGCGGTAGGTGAACTCGTCGGACTGAGGGCTCCACTGTATACCCAAGACCTTAATGGACGTGGACTCTGGGTTCATGTCGAAGTCCTTGGGCATGTCGCATTGGTTGTCGGGAAATCTCTCGAGCAGCTTAGGCGAGTTAGATGTCCACTTACTGAGCTGAAAGCCGCCTAGGTCTAGCAGACTTATCAACTCGTCCTGAAGTGCTTGGGCGGATTCAACCGTGTCATGACCACACAAGATGTCATCAACGAAGATAGACTTGCGAAGAACCTGAGCGGCTCCAGGGTAGCGATGGCCTTCATCATCAGCCAGCTGGAGCAGGGTGCGGATTGCATGATATGGGCTTGATCTTAAGCCGTACGTGACTGTATTGAGGGCGTAGGTGAGCAGAGGGTGATCTGGTGAGGACCGCCATAATATCAGCTGATACCGTCTCTGGTCTGGGGCAACCAGCACATTTCTGAACATCCTCTGGATGTCAGTGCTGAAAACGACTGGATGCGTTCTGAAGGACATGATGATGTCCACAATGTCCTGTTGAAGGGCGGGGCCTGTGTGTAGGCATTCATTTATGCTGACACCATTGGAGCTTTTGCAGCTACCATCAAAAACAATGCGCAGCTTGTCCGACCCTGACTTAAATACGCCATGGTGAGGGATGTAGAAGTGAGGTTTATGGGCGAATGTATTTGGGTGACAGGGAGCCATGTGCCCTAAGTCGATGTATTCGGCCATAAAGTCGACGTATTTAGAACGCAGAGACGGGTTCGCCATTAGCTTCTTCTCAATATTGAGGAATCTGCGTAACGCGATAGGGTGAGTTTTGCCTAGTTGAGGGGCGTCCTTTAGAAAGGGCAGAGCGACCGTATATCTGCCTGAGGGATCGCGTGTAGTGGTAGAGCGGAAGATTTCCTCGCATTGTTCCTCCATGAGATCATTATGAGTGCGAGATTGAGGGAGGGGCTCCTCAGACTCCCAGAACCTTTCCAGACTCTGACGTATGTCCTGGGCTGATTCAGCTGAGTCTGGTTGTGAGTTGACGACGTGAGCTGAGTTAACCTGCTGCGCCGGCTGCGCATACAAGTCCTCAATGTGTCCTATCAACGCGAAGTCGAAAATCGTGCCGAAGGCTATGGGCTTGCCCGGGCCCAACGAGACCTTAGTCCCGTCCAACACCTGGCTAAGAACGTCCGACCCCAATAAGAGGTCGATCGGGGCTGGTGTGTGGTAAAGCTGGTCAGCCAATGGCACGGGTGGCTGGCCTAGCACGTGGGAAATGTTTGGTACCTTCTCTAAGGGAAGGTAGCCAGTGACGTTTTTTAAAATGTGAGCTGTGGCAGTGATTGTAGGAGTATCATTGTGAGTGGGTCGGCATACTATTGTTATTGCCGCCTTTGACTCATGTTTGTGCTGATTCCCAACTCCTGTGATTTTTAAAGAAGTGGGTTTTGATGGCAGGTTCAAAAGTCGTGCCATGCGTGACGTTATTAACGTCAGCATACTGCCACAGTCCAATAAAGCTCTGGCTGTGTGAAGATGGCCATGTACGTCCACGACTCTTAGTGAGACGGTTGGCAACAAAATGGGTGTGCCAGTGGGCACAGAAGGTGAGTGAGCTGATTGGGTATCAGCTGAAATTGTATGAGCTGAGTATGTATCAGCTGTGTGGGCATGAGTTGACTGGGCATGGGCTAAATCTACCTCTTCGCTAGGGTGCTCTGTGATAGTAGGGAGTCATAATTGCTGGCGGCGTTCGCGGGGCCTACCTGGCGAACCGGACCTGGGCGGGCTGGCTCTGTGAGCAGAGCTGGGTTGCGCCTGTTTGGCATGTGCGGGTTCGTGCCGCCTGCTGTTTCTGGGACGCTCCCTCGAGTGCTCTGTCAGCTGTGGTGGGGGCACATGTACAGACGACGAATGAGCTGAGTGCGTTGGGCCGTCTGGTCGATGGAGGGACGTGTGGTGGTTCCTACTCCCACAGTTCTTGCAAGCCCCCCTTGACCTGCACTCGCTCTCGTAGTGACGGCCGAGACAACGCTGGCAGCGCTCGCGTGCCTGTACAAAGTCCCAACGGCCCTGTGTTGGCTGGGCATTGTACCATCTGCACGTCATGAGCGTATGTCCCCCAGTGGCACAATAGGGACAGTAGGACGTCGAGCGTGAGGAAGAGGACGAGAACGATGATGAGGAGCAGCTTTGCTGGAAGGCCGAGTATACGGGGAAGGGCTGACTGCGAGCCGGGGAGGTGGATGGGCGGTGACGCATTTGTTGCGCTGGGCGGAACGGTTGGTGAGTAGGCTGCTCATGGGCGCGGTGAGGCGATGGAGCTGAGGAACGGCCACGGTAATGGTCGGGTTGTTGCTGAGCCATCTGAGCATAAGTGCGATGGGGCAACTGAGGAGGCGCGCGGCTACGAGAAGGGCCGGGCTGGGGCTGAATGGGTTGAGCCATGGCTATGTTGGAGAACTCTGTCTCCACACAGCGCGCGTGCTCCTCGAGGTAGGAGATAAGGTCCCTTAACGTGGGCAGGGTGTTACTAGACCCGTGCCTGCGTTCAAATAGCGTGCGGAGCTCGCCCTTGAGCTTCCGCACCACTATTGACACAAACACGTAATCGTCTCCTATGGGCAAGTCTAAATTGTTGAGGGCACACTGAGCCGATATGAGCGGCGTGAGGAACAGTGTGCGGATGTTCGAGCGCGTATGGATGCTTGGCAGCCCCAGGATGATGTCCACAAAACTATCAATGAGAACCCGGCGGTTCTCGTACCGCTTGGTGAGGATGTCCATGGCCACGGCAAAATTTTCATTGGTGACCTTTAAGTGGGACACCATACTTAATGCCTCACCGCTGAGACATGAGAATAGGTAGTGGAGCTTGACTGCGTCCGACAGGGTCGCCATGTCGTCAGTCAGACTCCTAAACAGCGCAATGAAGGAAGGCCAGTCCTCCACTTTTGAGCTGAACCTGGGCAGCGCTATCTTGGGGAGGACGGCTGTGGGCGTATTGACGCCGAAACTGGGCTGAGCGCTATGGGTTGGGGATGACGTGGAAGAGGGTAAGATTTCCTCCCTAGCCACAAGAATCCCAATGTACGCCCCGGAGGCTTTTGTGTGGTTCTCAGTGTATGCCTTCTCGGTCTTCTCGTCCAGGTCCTCCTCGTCAAGAATGCTATAATACACTGAGTCCAGCTTCTCCTTTATGCCCTGTATCTGTGCGAAACGCACGTTGAATTCCGTTATGGAATGTTTGGTGTCGCCAGCAATGATCAGTGATCCCATCTCTAGGAGCTGGTGTAAAGCTTTGGCGGCCTCCCTAAATATCGCGGCTTGTGACTTGGTCGGCATCGCGATGAATAAAAAGAGACAAAAAAAATAATAAAAAATAAAAAAATTTAACAAATTTAAAGGCAGTAAAAAGAACAACACCCTGTATATATTCTATAGTTTGGCTGGAGGTATTTGTTTACTAAGGTAAGGGCAAATGGGCTAAAATTAACGCAACAATAAAGAAGGCAAAACTAAGTTGGGGCGCCTTGTATATGGCCCACGGGTGGTGCAAACGCGTGTGTATGTGTAGGTATGTCTGTGTATATGTATGTATGCTTATTGAACGCGCGTACGTAACATTAGCCGACCGCAAGCAAAAGGCAAACAAAACAACAAAAACAAAAAGAATCACGTTATCCGTAGCCCACTGTTGGGCAAGGCGCTCACAATCGGGCAGACCTGTTGCCGACACTGGCGCGAAGAATGAGTCAGTCGCAAACAAAAAAATAAAAATAAACTAATAATAAAAACTTAATTAAAAAGGTTGGGACACTCTGTCTGTGTCCCACTAGTGGGCAAACGTGTGAACGTGTGTAGAAGTACTGTGCTCTTGTGGTGAGCACGCACAAGAATGAGCCGATTGCCAAGGCAAAAATTAAAACCAAAAAAAAAATATAAAATTAATACTAGCGAAGAATAAAGCACGCTACTTGACACGCGTGGTGAGCACGCACGAGATCTGAGCCGATTTAACACGACAAGAACATAAAAAATTCCTTAAAAAATAAAACGGGAATAACAACAATATCGTCGTCTAGACGCGGGTGTGTTATTTATTTGTTTATTACGCGGGCGTAACCAAAGTTATATGTGCAACCGAAAAACGTAAAACGCAAACGTAACGCAATAATTTAACTACTAAACCTAATGTATCATTAGACAACACTAGCTCGCTCAAATCACAAAGACATTGTATGACACCATAAAATCAACATCAACAACATAAACACTAAACTTGTTAGCGTAAATTAACTAGGAGTTAGCACGAATCGGATACTGGTACGAACTTTTATTTGGAACACGATACCCGAAACACGAATTTTTATTCGTGTAGGTAGGTCAACTTTGCAACGACTGTCGTGCAGAAAAGATTTTGTATGGAGATGAAATTATAAATGTTAGGAAGTGAAATAGATATAATTATGAAATATTATTTTTAGCGGACTGTAAATAATTAATCAAAGTTAAGGGCTGATTCGGGGCTGATTATGATCGAAAGACCATGAAATTTAGAGGTATTCCGTGCTCGATGGACCAGAAATGTTGGCGCTTAAGGCACTAACATGCGACGAAGTTAAAGGCTGAAGGCAGGAAGGCTGAAGGAAGGATGTACTTACAGGGATGATGAGTCAGGAACCGTCGTGCGAGCTGACCACGGGCGGCGAGGCTTGAGGGGGGCGATGTAGGTTGGTTTCCTGGCGCACAGTCACTACACGAAACTATTCACTAGGGCAGTTCGTTAGGCGTAACTTCACACATATGCTACGAGTGGTACTGCTTATTTCGAAGGCTGAGTTCAAGGGCGCGCGACGCGTGGCTTCGCCCTGAGATCTCGAAAGGCACTGACTGTTGCGCGGCGTCGGCCGTTAACATGGCCGCGCGACGGCTTAGTGCATTCTAATATGCACTCTATTCCGGCGCAGCGACGGCTGTTTTCCGTTGCGCGGTGGCGCAAACACCTAGTATTATTTTGATGAGCCCATTGCCGCTCAATGCTCAATGATGTCTTTAGACGTTAGTTGCCTTTTACGACACCTAAGGGAAGAGATGGGTTGTTAGTATTATTTTAATAATAAGTCACAACTACACATGACAGCACCTGTCAGAAAAACGATTCTCTCTAGGGCGGAAAAGCATTACTTTCCCCGCTCTTCAGGCAACTTCAGACCTACTTTCCGTGTATGAGGAATGATAACATAATTGATAAGCTAAATATGCATTAGAGCAAGTGAAACAGCTGGTAAAAGCTAGTACCTAGACCTACTCATATTATAATATACTTACTAATATTTAGAGGTGTAGTGTGTAGTGGCTTGTATTATTGCTATTATTTATCAGGAGTTAATAGTTGCTGTGCTGATAGACCGCCCTTATCTCAACCCTTGGGTTTCTCAAAAGAGACTAACGGACCAAAGACAGCATATATATCCAACAGCATTGAGCGGCTATGGGCTCGCCACCTGTCACGCTGAGCACATGTGCAGTGTCATTTGGTGAAACGTGGACTGTGGCAGTCGACTGCTTTTGCAGTCCTCATTGCCTGGCATCTGACTAACCCTTCGGGGATAATAATCGTGAATATATGTATGAATGTAATTAGTCTAACCTGAGAGATAACAATAATATCCATTATTGTTGTTATTATTTATGTTTTCTAAGGTTTACGCGAAACACATTGAAATGAAAGTTGAAACACTTTTTACGGATAAACTGAGGAGTGTCAGTTCAGAAGGGGACAACTACCTATAACACAAATTTTCAGGAATTAAGAAAAACTGGTAGCTAATTATATATATACATACATCAGTGAATTTGTATCTTAGATATAAAACAGCATATATAAATATATGTATGCATTTTTAATGTGCTGTAAAGAAAACAATTTCAAATATATCCCATTTTGATCAGAAATTTTAAAAATTATCTGGTTTATTATGAAAAGTGTCCCCTTTTGTTTAAGTTTTAGTAAAAATGTCCTGTTTTCATTGAAACCGGTCAATTTAAAGCCGATTTTGTATAGAGTATACCTCATTTTGATGGGTTATCATGAAGTCCACAAAAAACTGATTTCCGTCGCTAACTCAAAAATTGTCAAAAGTGTGAACAGCGGCACTTCTCAACTATGAGACGACCAACAACCTCAGTCTCCCTGTGACCACGGACTCCTTAAAGGGTTCGAAACGTCAGGACTAAAATGAACTTCAAATGTAGTTAATAAACACGAGTCTATCCGTAAAAAGTATTTCTTTTCAATGTTTTTTTTTAATTTTTTTAATTTTTCTTTTTGTATTTGGTTTGCTGCTTTCTATTACTAACCAAATGTTCACGCTAGGAGTTGATCCCGAAATTTGAGTCTGAGAATGGTGGTTTTATTATTTACAAATCTCAGCATGGTGCATTTTTTCAATTATTTTCTGTCATATTACAAGTGTAGTATTTCATATTTGGTGGGAATCTAGATAAGGAGGTAAAGCCTTATCGCAAAACTATCGGTTGTAGTATGCCCTAAATAGTTCTTATTTCTTTTTAGAAACATTTCCAGTTCTAAGGCGACCCAGCGCAAGCAAGCCTAAGTCCGGAAGAAGTGCGAGGTTAAAGTCGGGAGATTCCGCCAGCAAAAAGATTCAATCCACCACTACCAACACTGATGTCACTGATGGCGCCGAAAGCAGAGCTGAGCAAATTCTGGAGCATGCAATCCCTGTTACTACATATTACGATACAAATGGACAGTTGGTAGAAATTGCTATCATTGGACGCACCACTGATGTGCCCAGAAAAGTCATTCAAGTTATCAACTTATGTTTGCCATTCCATCCGTTATTGACGAAACTGGTAATTCGGAAAGGAGGTGTACACTCCGCCCTGCTCTGTGAGATCGGTAAAATGCTCCCACATTCACATTTGACTGAGGTCTGCCTTGACAACACCTCTGTTCCTGAATGCAACTACCACGTGCTACTTAATACTGCTTCTAGCTTAAAGCATTTGTCGCTAAGCAGATGTAATGTAACCGATTATGTATGTAGCGAAATTTTCTCTCGTATCAGCTACGGATGTCCGGCCGCGAAGTCTCTAATGATATTGAATTTGAGCTCAAACTTCATCACTGACACCGGAGCGAAGTTCATTGGAGACGTGCTCAGGACAAATCGTCATCTCCTTCATCTAAATTTGTCAGGAAATGAGATTACTGATGCTGGTTTAAGCTGCATTGTTAAACATTTAAAAGAGTTTCCTTTGACTCATGATGAAATTTTAGCAAAAAAACGTAGATGTTTGGAGTATTCTAAAAATAGATTAAACGTTTTCAAGAAGTGCATTGACGAAATAGCTTTGACGTCGAAGTCGGAAGTTTTAAGTTCCCTTTTGAACAAATGCGCATCTTTATCTGCTGATAAACATACAAAAGTTAAGAAAGGTAAAAAGATACCACTACAGATTAATGTCGAAGAACTGTCGGCAAAGGATCAAGCAGAAAAAATGACAAAAAATATTGTGGGGGAATTTTGTGATGTATTTGATGATGATAGCATTGTGAGAAGGGATAATTACTGTTATTCAGTGGGTAACCTTAGATTTTGCTCCTTGAACGTGTCTTATAACAGATTGGAGTTCAGATCTTTGTTGCGAATACTTGAGGTTTTGATCTACCAATCCATGCTTATGAAAAAACTCCCGAATACGGGGTTGTTGCGCATTGTCGTCGAAGGAAACTCTATGCCACAATATTGCCCAGAGCTTAAGAAAATTGAAACGTATCTGACACAAGCTGTGAATGCCCAAATACCGGCTTCCATATCATCACCTACTTTTAAAAAAACTATCAAGCGGCAGCCTCAGACCCATTGAGATAGATACCTCAGACCAATTTGGTCTGAGGCGGCAGCAAACGCAAGCATTGCGCTAATACCTGTCAGACGTCCCATTAACTTAATTTAAGTTTACTTACTTGAAACAAGAAACTGTTTTATTTTTTCTATAAACGAAGATTGATTATATTTTAAGTTTAAAAATAACTGAACAGGTAGGTAGTTATGTATACAGGTAATACCTATTTCTTTATTACAATATGCAACGGAACGTTAGTTGTAATGTATCTTTGCGAAACTCCGTAATGGTCAATATCAATAAGAATGTTCTTAGTTTAATTCGTCATAAGATTTTCTTTATACTTAAACACAGAACTCCGTAAAAATTGGTTCAATATGTATGTTTTTTTTTTAAATAAATGGCTTATTATAATGTAGTCTTGTCTTATTAAGATGTAGCTCTTAATGTTTTCATATTATTAATTAGTAATTAAATATGTGACTGAATTCGTGAAATTCATAATGTAATTATTACTTACAAGCGGCCGCTCGCGGTTTCACCCGCGTGGTTCCCGTTTTCCGTGGGAATATCGAGTTAAAAAGTATCCTATGTGTTAATCCAGGTTATAAACTATCTGTATGCCGAATTTCATCCAAATCCATTCAGTAGTTTTTACGTGAAAGAGTAACAAACATCCATCCATACGTTCCCGTGGGAATATCGGGATAAAAAGTATCCTATGTGTCAATCCAGGTTATAAACTATCTGTATGCCGAATTTCATCCAAATACATTCAGTAGTTTTTACGTGAAAGAGTAACAAATATCCTTACTTACAAACTTTCGCATTTATAATATTAGTAGGATATTAGAATGGAATTCCCTAGATTAGGAGCGGAGAAACTGTCGTGTGCCTAGTGCTTGCTAGTTTATTTTCAAACAATTTTTCCCTACACACTTTAGAAAATCGAAAACGAAGACGAACTACAACGTCGCATTTAAACGGCGCTGTCTCATAACAAGTAGCGCGTTTTGTAAGTTTACCAATATTCGCTTTCGATAAATAAATCGGAACGATTCACTAAAAAGCGAGAAATAAACAAAAATTTTAACAAAAAAAAAACCGACTCCAAAAATTTTTACTGAAATAAATGCACTAAAACGTAAAAAATAATTGCGTAGTTTGTTCTTTTTTTTTTTTTTTTATTGGCAACGGGTAAGCGCTTGGCCTTCATCTCACCTGATGGTAAGTGATGATAAGGCCGAAGGTGGAAACGCGCTTCACCCGGAATCCTCAACCAATGAGGAACTGGCTATCATAACTCTAACTGTACGGAACACAACAATGCTATAAACATCGTTATTATGGCGACAGACTTAGATAAGATGGTGATAGCTAGCCAGGCGGACTTCACAGCCCTACCACCAACCAAACCGATTCAATTTACTTCAGTTCAATTTACTTGCAATATTAATAATAAAAATTTCTTTTCTTTATTTATAATCAACAGTTTTACAAATCACATGTAGGTAAACTCCTTCTTTTGAACGCTGAAAGCGCCCGTGCCAGAAGGAAGTCACTCTTCTTTAGCTTATTATAGGTACATACAAAAAAACCGCATTACAATTATTATTAATTTACAAAAACGTAAAACAAAATATAGGTACTTACAAACTTTTGATTGTGTGTGTGAGTTTATGTGTGTGTAAAAACGTGTGTGTGATTGTGTGAGTGTGAGTGAGTACATGTGTGTATAGATGTGTGTATGTGTGTATAGAAGTGCGCGTGTGTGTGTAAAACTCACATCAAACACCAATTTTCAATAGGTTTTCAACTTCAGAATATTCTAAGGGCAAAAGCCATTCAGTAACTTTTAGCTTACAGTTGCGGTAAGTCATCGTATATATATATAAGATATTAATTTTGTTGTATAAATGAGATGAGATATTTTTAAACTGATTTTGAGCAAATTTTGTGTAAAGTTTAATAATATTGGCAACTCTGTCTTTCCTTCTCTTAGATAAATTTTCCGCGTCAAAACTTAATGACATGTGTTTTTTGAGGACTACATGCAATAAATATAGTTTTCTCACTGACAAAATCCCACTGTTTGAATATAATGCAATTGTTGGAAACAAACGTGGTTTAAAGTACATTATTTTCACCAATCTTCTTTGAGCTCGTTCTAGTTGAATAAAATGGCTTTTCACAGCTCTACCCCATAAAGTTATGCAGTAAATTTGTATTGATTGGGCCAATGCTATGTAGATTTGATTTAACAATTTTTGGTTAGCCACGTATCTTAGAGTTTTAAAGAGCCACATTAATTTTCGTAATCTACCCACTACCAATTCGACATGGCCCAGCCACGAGAGTCTTTGGTCTACTAGTATCCCTAGGTATTTAGTATCTGTCACTCTTGTTATAGTGGGACAGTTACAGTTTGCATTTGTTAATGACATGCAGGTATGAACCCTAATACCATTTAGAAAATCAGGCAAACTATTTTTGATTGAAAATAAAATATAATTAGTTTTGCTATTATTTAATGTGAGCAAATTTAGGCATAACCACTCTGCAACGATGGCCAAGCCATACTCTGCATTAACTTTAAGATCATTCAGAGAGTCTCCGGAGAATACAATTGCAGTATCATCCGCGTATGAAAATATATTAGCATGTGGAATATTCATACTGTAGAGTTCATTTATATGAATGAGAAACAGTGTGGGCCCCAAGACACTTCCCTGCGGCACGCCATAAGTTATAGTAGTTTGTTGACTTATATAAGATCCTATCTTTACCCTCTGTGACCTACCAGACAAATAGCTTTTTAGCAGATCCAGGGGCACACCCCTTATTCCAATATTTTCCAATTTCTGCAATAGAATGAGAGTGGACACAGTGTCAAATGCCTTCTTAAGGTCAAGAAACACAGTGAGACACTTTGATTTCTTGTCCAGGTGATCAACAACTACAGACGTAAGAGCCATTACTGCATCTTCGGTTGATTTTTTAGCTTGAAAGCCAAATTGAGAATTAGATAATATATTAAATTTATTGAGATAATTTAAGAGTCTTTTATTAATTAATTTTTCTAATAATTTTGCAATTGCTGGCAGTACTGAAATTGGTCTGTAGTTGTTTATGTCCTTCTCATCTCCATTTTTGTGTACAGGTGTTACTAAGGACTCTTTAAGCAAAGATGGAAATGTACCACTATGAAAGCATAGGTTAACTAAATGACACAAGACTGGCACTAATTTTGTATTTGCTAGTTTTAAAAAACTTGTTGGAAAAATAATAAACAATAAGAAAGAAAGAAATATTAACCTTTATTTTACTCAATCTTATAATCTTAAAAAATATTTTTGGAGTCGGTGCCAGCTTAATAAGACAATGTAGCAATACCTAATAAAATCTATTTACTAATGAACACGACAACTGTTAAAGGCTAATTAAACATATTTACCAATAAAAACGACAATGGGGTTAAACGGCAGCAAGGCCGACCCAGACGGAGGTGGAGAGATGAGCTTGATGCTTACGCGAAGGATTGGCCAACACACGCAAAAGACCGCGAAAATCTACATCAGGCCCAGTTAGAGCCCGATAGTAGCGCCCGTGTAGCACCTTGCTCTTCCATATGTCCTTGGGATCGAGAGTGCAAAATTATTATTATTATTATTTAGCCCAATCTGTCCCACTGCAGGGCAAAGGCCTCCCTCTCCTTCTTCCACACAACTCTGTCTCCTGCTACTACGGGCTAATCTTTTTTGTAGGAGTCAAGCTCGTCACGCCATCTTCGCCTTGGTCTGCCGCGGTGTCGTCTGACATTAAATGGGACCCAATCGGTTGTTCTTTTCGCCCATCTTTCGTTTGACATGCGGCAAACGTGTCCGGCCCAATCCCACTTAAGCATAGCGGCCTTTTGGGCAACGTCCACGATTTTAGTTTTGGCGCGCAGAGTTAAAAAATAAAAAAAATATATAAATATAAATATATTTAAAATTTTATGGAGTCGGTTTTTTTTTGTTAAATTTTTTTCATTTATGCGTACGTAAATTTTTTTCAGTTATATTCTATGAGACCAATAAAGTCGCTAAAATACTCTATTTACCTAAAACTATTAACGCAAAAGACAAATAATTAAATGTCGCAAAGAGCAACAAAAAATACGTTATTAAGGACAAATAAATAATTATTCTTTTTTATGCTTTAAACTTTATTTTTGTTCTAACAAAATGAAAAAATACTTTATTCGTCCTAAAAAAAGGTGGCAACCCTAATCCGGATCGTAGCAAATGGAAATCTGTGGTCTCTGTCTGCCTAATCCTCCGGAAAGCGGGCGCCGGGCGTGATGTGTGCTGGACGAAATCCTATCCTATATATATTACTACTAATATTATAAAGGCGAAAGTTTGTCACACTAATATTATAAAGGCGAAAGTTTGTGAGTGTGTATGTTTGTTACTTCTTCACGTAAAAACTACTGAATGGATTTAGATGAAATTCGGCATACAGATAGTTTATAACCTGGATTAACACATAAGATACTTTTTACACTAATATTATAAAAGCGAAAGTTTGTGAGTGTGTATGTTTGTTACTTCTTCACGTAAAAATTACTAAATGGATTTGGATGAAATTCGGCATACAGATAGTTTATAACCTGAATTAACACATAGGATACTTATTATCCCGATAATCCCACGGGAACGGGAACCACGCGGGTAAAACTGAGCGGCCGCTAGTATTAGTATATTACGTCCATGGATGTATGTAAAGAATAACGTTTATTCTGCTGGTAGGCTGACAAAGTCACGACTCACGACTATCTTCGAAGGGTTAGTCAGAGACTAGGCAACGAGGACCGCAGAAGCAGTAACGTGGACTGTGGCAGTGTACCTACTGGAGGTACACTGCCACAGTCCACGTTTTACAAAAAACAACTGCACATAATTATGCTCAGCGTTATGTGTGGTGAGTCCATCGCTGCTGTATGCTGTTGGATGTATATGCTTTTTACGACACCCAAGGGAAGATAATAATAATAATACTTTCCTACTACCACACCAATTATCTAGCCAAAGAGAAGCTTCAAAGAAACTCGCGAAATGGTTACTGGACAACGGATAAACATACTTAAAATACTTAAATACATACTTATTATAGTTAGAAAACACGCAGACCCGAGACAATTTAGAAAAACAATAATTTCTAAATTAACCCGACCGGGGATCGAACCCGGGACCTCAGAGATGGCGACACCATGAAAACCGGTGTACAACCACTCGACCAAGGAGGTCGTCAATAGAAGATATTTTTATTTATTTTTATTTATTTATATTCAGGCAACGCAGGCCCATAGATAAATACCTTTCAAACTAACATACATATAATTTATATTAAAAAACCTTATCACTATTTTACACGTAGACACGGCGACGTGTGACGCAACGCGGTGTCCGGTAGCCGTCCACGGAACCGCCGGAAAAGGACACCTTTCGGCCAAAACTCCTCTTTTATAAAGGCCGATAGATGGTCGGTCGGTACTCTCACCACAAATGAATTAAAATTCACATTGTAGCGGGACTCCAACCGCTCGACCCTTAGGCGAACGCTACACGTCAATAAATATTGTGATAAATATCGTGATATTTATTGATGGATCTTGGGCTGGATCACAGCACACCCTACACCATCAATACGGATCGCGTCAAAAATACGTACTTTGTACGAGGCAGACGTGTAGGGTTGCCACTTGTACTCTAAAATAGAGTATTGTCCTTTTTTTTCATGTAGGCGTACTTAATAATCTACGCTACAACACCAATTAAGTAGGTACGCTAAAATCTTAGAGCATCTCTTTTTTATGCTATGTACTTTATTTTTGTTCTTGCAAAATGTAAATAGTACATTGTTTGTTACCCTAGGGGTTAAAGTAGCTTATTTATTCCCGAGACGGTGTTTGGCGCCCGAGCGTAGCCAGGGCAATAGTTCGAGGGAGAAAATAAGTCTTTCACCTGAGGTAAACACTGTGCTTTTCATTACGAATGGTAAGTAACTAAAAAAAACAAAAAAAAAAACATGAATTAGCCAAAAAAATGAGTGAGTGAGTCCATCGCCGCTCTATGCTGTTGGATGTATGTGCAGAATTAAGTCCGTTTGTCGCCTTTTACGACACCCGAAGGGAAAAGAGAGGTTGGTAGTATTATTTTGATGAGCCCATCGCCGCTCCTTGCTGTTGAATGTATGTGCAGAATTTAGTCCGTTAGTCGCCTTTTACGACACCCATGGGAAGAGATGGGTTGTTAGTATTATTTTAATAGTAAGTCACAACTACACATGAGTTACTGTTCAACAATTAAGATTGTATTTAAATATTGCATGTCGTGCCTACCTATAATTAAGACAACACTTAGCATTAAGATAAACTCGTTTTTTTGTTACATTCGAATAAGTGTATGTTTTGTAGGTAGTACATTTTAAATAAATAAATAAATAAATACACATGACAGTACCTGTCAGAAAAGCGATTCTCCCTAGGGCGGAAAAGTATTACTTTCCACCCGCTCCTCGGGCAACTTCAAACCTACTTTCCGTGTATGAGGAATAAAAAATACCTACTTTATTCATCCTAAAAAAAAGGTGGCAGCCCTAGACACGATAAATATTGACGCGCGACACCACACTACACGCAAGATAAATATCACGATCTTGGATCTAGGATTGGCACCTTTGGGCGAACGCTACACGCAAGATCCATATTGTGATCCGTCAATATATACTGACGAATCACGATAATTATTGACGTGTAGTGTAGTGTATTGTCGGATCACAATATTTATCGCAGGATTTCTGGAAATCCAGTGATCCAATCCCAGATCCTAGATCGTGATATTTATCTTGCGTGTAGTGTCGCGCGTCAATATTTATCGTGTCTAGGGTTGCCACCTTTTTTAGGATGAATAAAGTATTTTTTATTCCACATTCACGCAAAAGTAGGTTTGAAGTTGCCTGAGGAGCGGATGGAAAGTAATACTTTTCCGCCTTAGGGAGAATCGTTTTTCTGACAGGTACCTTCATGTGTATTTATTTATTTATTTTATTTATTTTTTTATAATAAACTGCCAACAAAACATACACTACTTCGAATGTACCTATGTAATGTATGTAACAAAAGAACAAGTTTATCTTAATGCTAAGTGCTGTCTCAATTATAGGTAGTCACGACTTGCAATATCAAAATACAATCAAATTTGTTAAACAGTAACTCGTGTGTAGTTGTTGTGACTTACTATTAAAATAATACTAACAACCCATATCTTCCCATGGGTGTCGTAAAAGGCGACAAACGGACTAAAGACTGCACCTACATCCAACAGCATAGAGCGGCGATGGACTCATCAAAATAATATTACCAACCCCTCTCTTCTCTTCGGTGTCGTAAAAGGCGACTAATGGACTAAATTCTGCACATACATCCAACAGCATAGAGCAGCGATGGATTCATCAAAATAATACTACCAACCCCTCTTGTGTGTGTGTAGTAAAAGCGACTAACGGGCTAAAGGCTCACCACCTAAGTAAATGTGCAGACTGTGCAGTAGCTTCTTGCTGAAGCGTGGATTCAAATTATTACTACTTTAACCATAAACTTTAACTAAATATCTCAAAGAAGTTGTAGATTTATGTAAAATAAAACTCACTAATTTTTTTAGCTAATTCATGTTTTTATTTTTAGTTACTTACCATTCGTAATGAAAAGCACAGTGTTTACCTCGGGTGAAAGACTTATTTTCTCCCATAGAACTATAGCCGCCATCGCTACGTTTGGGCGCCAAACCCCGTCTCGGGAGTAAATAAGCTACTTTCACCCCTAGGGTAACAAACAATGTACTATTATTTTACATTTTGTTAGAACAAAAATAAAGTACATAGCATAAAAAAGTATTTATTTATTTGTCTTTTACGTAAATAGAGTTTTAGAGAGCCTTAAAGCATTAATGCTCTAAGATTTTAGCGTACTTTATTGGTGTCGTAGCGTAGATTATAAAGTACGCCTGCATGCAAAAGGAGACAATACTCTATTTTAAAGTGCGAGTGGCAACCCTACACGTCTCCCTCGTACAAAGTACGTATTTTGACGCGATCCGTATTGATGGTGTAGGGTGTGCTGTGATCCAGCCCAAGATCCATCAATAAATATCACGATATTTATCACAATATATATTGACGTGTAGCGTTCGCCTTAGAGTGAGTTTTCTCTTGATCCGGATGTACTCTACGATCTCCTCTGCCTTCGTAGAATAATGGAGTCGGGACACGTACAGCAGCGTCGTCGGTATAGCTGGACGCAGCAGGTGGTTCGGTCCGGTCGGTGCAACACCGCATAGGTTGCGACAGTCGGGCTTCCTCTTCTTCCTTTCCACTGTGGTAAAGCCCTCCTCGTCACGATGGTGAACCCGCGGTGCCGCAGGAGTAGCTCCATGGATGACTCCCTGGCTACTTTTCTTTATCTCTTGAGGCGGTCGCCGCTCAGGTTGCGGAGCGGCGGCAGCAGCGGCGCCGACAGGTCGGCTGGCGGCCGCAGCTGCGTAGGCACGTTGAGGTGTTGACGTGCAAACGCGTGACATCCCCACCGGGGTGGAGGGGCGGGCGGCGGGGCGCGGGGCATCGCGCGCAGTGACAGCGGCCGGTGACGCATCCGCATGCGCCGACTCGAAACTGCAGATGGATGCGTTTTGCGCCCCGCGACGAGTGTTGACATTAGAGGCCTCGGGTGACCTACTTACCGAAGCAGTGTTGCTTAATAACACTACTTGGGCACGCAACTCACTTATGGTGTTGTTTGAGACTTCTAATTTCTCCACCACCTCAGCCAGGCTCGCTTTCAGGAAGTTGATGTCCTTCAGCAGCCTGGTGACATCGATGTGGTCGAATGTGACGGGGGGCAGCTTGTGTAGCTCCTTCGCCACGAACGAAGGCACGTCGTCCGGGTCGGTCTCCTTCAGCAGGCTGATGATGTCCTGGAGACTCCTTTCTGTTCCATCCCTCCGTCGAGATGGCATCTGGCTGGTTTTGCCGACGGTCTGGTAGAGCAGCGCCTTGCCACTGCAAATGTCATCCTCCTTGAAGTTGGATTTGCAGATCTGCAGGATGCTGACCTCGTCCATGTGTCGATGGCGTTTTGAATAAACGCCAACAGCTCGTTGGCTATGAGTTGGGAACTCATAGTCAAAACACGTGCAGCGGCTATTGCCGTGCAAATCGCGAATTAAAAATTCTTACTGCACAATGGAGCGCGTTCGTTTCCGAGCGCGCATCGCACTGCACTGTTAAATATGAATTGATAACTTCGATCACTATCGAAAGTTGGTAGTACCTATTCTTTTTACAAGCTTTTATTTTACTTGCACTGTTCGTATGTAACTAAACCGCTCAAGTTTGAACAGGCCTTAAGTTATCCGTCAAAATTTGCAAACCATTTTTCGACCAGTTGTTGGTATCCGAGTAAGCTGAAATTTTGCATACACCTTTAGTTCTGGTGACAATACAATGTGAAATACTAATTATTGTAATAATTACAATATGGCCGCCGCTCCAAGATGGCGGATTGCAAATTTTTTTCAACCCCAATAAAATGGGTGTCAAATGAAGAAGATTGAAAAGTAGAATAGTACATTGTTACCCTAGGGGTGAAAGTTGCTTATTCACTCCCGAGACGGGGTTTGGCGCCCGAGCGTAGAGTGCGCTAATTGTTGATCGAAGGCGCCAATAGTTCGAGGGAGTAAAATAAGTCTTTCACTCGAGGCGCCATTAGTTCGAGGGAGTAAAATAAGTCTTTCACCCGAGGTAAACACTGCTTTTCATTACGAATTTAAGGAAAGTAAAAACAAAATCATGAATGTCTTTAGTTCGTTAGTCGCCTTTTACGAGACCCAAGGGAAGAGTGGGATTTGTAGTAAGTATTATTTTGATGAGCCCATCGCCGCTCTATGCTGTTCGATGTATGTGCGGCCTTTAGTCCGTTAGTCGCCTTTTACGACACCAAGGGAAGAGAGAAAATGGTAGTATTATTTTGATGAGCCCATCGCCGCTCTATGCTGTTGGTGTATGTGCAGTCTTTAGTCCGTTAGTCGCCTTTTACGACACCGAAGTGAAGAGAGAGAGGAATTGGTAGTATTATTTTGATGAGCCCATCGCCGCTATATGCTGTTCTATGTATATGCAGTCTTTAGTCCGTTAGTCACCTTTTACGACACCGAAGAGAAGAGAGCAGTTGGTAGTATTATTTCGATAAGCCCATCGCCGCTCTATGCTGTTGGATGCATGTGAATTCTTTAGTCCGTTAGTCGCCTTTTACGGCACCGAAGGGAAGATAGGGGTTGGTAGTATTATTTTGATGAACCTATCGCCGCTCTATGCTGTAGGATTTATGTGCAGTCTTTGATCCATTAGTCGCCTTTTACGACACCCAAATGACACCCAAGGGAAGAGATGTGTTGCTAGTATTATTTGAATAAGTCACAATTACACATGTCAGAAAAACGATTCTCCCTAGGGCGAATAAGTACTACTTTCCTCCCGCTCCTCAGGCAACTTCAGACCTACTTTCCGTGTATGAGGAATGAATAACGATAAAGTAATATTATTATACTAAATTCAATATGGCCGCCGCTCCTAGATGGCGGATTACAGTTTTTATTTTAACCCCCATAATATGGGTATCAAATGAAAGGGCTTGAAAAGTAGTAGTAGTTTAACCGCCTCTGTGGTCTAGTGGCTAAGCTACCTGTTTCAGACCCAGAGGTCCCGGGTTCGATTCCACTTAAAATTTAAATAAGAAAAGATTTTTAAAAATAAGCTTTTATTTAAATAAAATGAAACATAAAAAAGAAACGCAAACTAAAAATAAAAAAGAAATTTTAGTGACATTTTTCATATACGTTTTTATATCAATGTTTATATATAAATTTTTAAAGCTTAAGGCACTGATGTACGCTATCCGTTATACACTCACACTATATACACATGTCACATATTATCAGTGCCTCCAGCGTTTAAAATTTATAATATAGAGATATAAAAACGTTTAATGTGTATGAAAAATGTCTCTAAAATTATTATTTTTCTTTTTAGTCCGCGTTTCTGTTTCATGTTTCATTTTTAAATAAAAGCTTGTTTTTAAAAATCTTTTTTTATTTAAATTTTTTTAATGTTGAGTAGCTAAAAAACGGCTCATAAATAATCATTTAGAAAGTTTAAAACAATAAACAGTTAAAAAAATCTTTATTAGAGTAAAAAAAACTACAACGTACTCCTACTTAAATTACTAAAATATTTCGGAATCTCACTAGGGACTTCAAATAAGCGGGGCAGCACAATTGATATTGCGAAAAATCTTATCAACAGTTCAAAATCGCACCTTTGTTAGACACCAAACGGCTTTAGTTGACCTTCACTTTTCTCTGAAGCTTACTTGGCCAGATTTGTTTAATCAGGTACATTAAAGCTACCACAACAGTACACCCTAACGCTATGATGTCCAGGTAAGCTTTCTGGAAGAAGCTGACGTCACGCGCGGGGGATCGCAAGTGCGCGGCGCCACGTGTTCTAACCACGTGCTCCACCCAGTGCACCAGCTCCTTGGCTGGTGGCAGCGGCCTGTCGTGGTACACTGAGGACAGATACTTCGCTTTCTCTTCAAACCTGAAACGTTACATAATTAATTAGGAGTTGTACAGGGCTCTCATTTTGGCCCCTTATTTTACGTAATATTTCTTAACATTGTTGTAAAAATAAATAACGTGAGCGTGTAGATCTTTGCTGAATTAAGATATATGAACTATCAAAAGTCGTGGAGATGCAGACTTAACAAGGGACTTAAACATAATTAGCCAATTGGTGTAGCTATTATCATAGACAAATCGTCCTTGCTACATTAACGAGATCTTGCAGACCTCTTTTGTTACACTTTGTGATTTCTCATCGGTACCACACATTGGGCTCTGGTAACTCGACACCAGAAGTCTAGGCTTTCAAAGAAAGTATGTATACTTTTATGTGTATACACATAAACTCACGACTGATATCCGAAGGGTTAGTCAAAGACTAGGGAATGAGGACCGCAGAAGCAGTGCACTGCCACAGTCCACCAAATAATAACTGCACATGTGCTTAGTGTTATAGGTGGTGAGCCTATCTCTACCCAAGAGTAGAGAAAGAAAGTGACACCGTTAAACGTACAAGTTTACAGAACGTACATCGCTTAAAATCGTACTTACTTCGGATCTTTCGTGATAGCTTCAATGGCAGGTGCCAAATCCTTCACCAAGTCATAAGACAATCGGACCTTCAGCGCATAGCCATTGCTGACCGCTTTGTCGATGTTAATGTACTGGTCGAATGCCACCGGGATCCCGATGATGGGCACGCCGAAGTGGAGCGCTTCGGTCGAGGATAGGAGACCGCCGTGGGATATAAACAGCTTACAGTTGGGGTGAGCTGAAAGGAGAACATTTCCACACTAAGTTGTATTCCTTGAAGTTATCTAATCATTATTTTATATATTATTATATTACATATTTTAACCAAAACACAAGGAGCTCGATGACGCAGCGGCTAAGGCGTTCAGTTTACGATCTTACCATTTAAGTCTTAACTCTATAATTACAGTCGATGGGATGTATTTATGGCGATATTTTAAACTTTTTCCCTTGACATAAGGTGGAAAACCAATGAAACAATTCAACATGCTGTGCTCGGTAAAGGGTTAAGGGGAGTCCTTTCGAGCGCTTCTCTCTCGCTCTCTCGACGGTACGAAGGTAAGGGACGGGATAACAGCGAATAGGCGCGTTTTATATTTTTAAAAATTGATAGATGTAATAAAACAGTCTGATCTGTTTAAATACCTCAAGTTATCTCTGAACTTCATTTTGGCAAATGACTCATAATATCAAATCACTTATTTTAAGAATAAAACCTAGAAAAGAAATAAAATGACAAAAAAAATATGTAACTTTGTGAATTTATTCTATCGAGCCAACTTTATCAAATCGTGTTTCCATCGGGTATATTCTACTCTACAGGATAAAGCCTCAACAATATTTCAGATTTAAATTTTACTGTTTACTACTTCAAAAATTAATTCCAAAAACGTATTATGTTAATTTTTCACTACCACCTAGCCTTAAACAAATATTTGCACGGAGTTTAACTCAAGACTGCGGCTTCGGGAAAGGCATCCTACGCATACCTTTTAATAACCGATGTTTTGACCGACTTACACCGGTCGTGGTCATGGGCTGACAGCTCAGTCAACCCTAGATAAGTACATACATAATACACTCACGAATATTATTATCCCTAAAGGATTAGTGAGAGACTACTAAGCAAATGAAGACCGCAAAACTGTACTGCCACAGTCCACGTTTCACCATAAATAACATCAGCACAGCTCAGCGCTCGATGGAGCTCGATGGCGCAACGGCTAGCGCGTTCGGCTTGTAATCTTGCCAGCTAAGCAACTTTCGCAATGCCGGGTCGCTGGATGGGTGACCAAATTAAAAACATCTCGAGCTCCTCCGTGCTTCGGAAGGCACGTTAAGCCGTTGGTCCCGCTTGTTGTCGTAAGATGACAGTCGTTAAAACCCACCAACCCGCATTGGGCCAGCTTGGTGGGTTATGGTCTAATATCCCCACGTGCTATTGTTCACGTAGGAGGCCTGTGCCCAGCTGTGGGACGTTTATAGGCTGATGATGATGATAATATGCTCAGGGTGACAGGTGGTGAGCCCTTCGCCGCTCTATGCTGTTGGATGTATGAGCTGTCTTCAGTCGCTTTTTACCCCCTGTTCCACCTATCCCATCTCGACTGGTGGAGAGAGGTGGATTTTTTTTCCACCTGTCTCCAACGGTAACGCTTTTATTTTAGTGGGGATACGTTGAAATATCATGTCTTTTTATCTCCACTGGTAGGGACAGTTACACATAATAAATCCACCTATCTCTACTCTACTAACCACGAAGTGTTTTCTTGAGTGTCTGGAGAAGAGATGGGTTGGCACGATTTTTTTAATAATGTGCCGTCAACACCCAGGTCTGAACGCCATCTGAGCTCCATAGGCTTAGGAATATTTATACATTGACGTAAACATCTCACCAAGTACACTCGGCTGTGGTGCCCATTTGACCGTGTGAACATTCGGCGGTTTGTTGGTCAAATCAGCCTCGTACTTCCAAAGGACAGTCTCCTTTAAACTTCCGAATAGTCTCAGCAGATCATCGGTCAAGGACTTTGGTATCTTTTCACTCTTCCAAATTGAACCCATACTGAAGTAGATTACACCATGCTTTGCGTTGTCCATCAGAGTTTGTAGGTCCTGAATTATTTGGGAAGGAAGGTATATTACATACTTGGAGTAAATCTTAAAATACAGGAATTAGTAAAGAAAGATATTATTTTAAAGAGCTGAGAAAAGGTGTCCATCATTGAAATCAAGTAATCGAAAGAATTGATGGGTATTGGCATGCCAAATAAGGGTTTATGATCAATCACAAATATAACGAAACACACTACCCGACATTGGAATTGACTTCAGAATCTCCGGGATATCGAGCCGAGTGCTTTTCTACTCGGTCACCGAGATTCGAAATATGTTGCAGTTTGTGTAAAGGATGATACAAATGAAAAGTAAGATGATACAAGTGACTGTTCTGGTAACTGCTGATGGAGAATATTGAAAAAAAGGGATACCTATCTTTTTCTATTTTTTTTTATTTTTTATTGTGGCACGCCATAATGGCTTCACTCTGCCTGATGAAAAGCAGCCAGTGAAGCCCAAGAAGTGAAAGCGTTCATCACAGCGCTACCACGCTATGCCAAACGCTCACACTATGGCGGCCTGCATAAATGCTTCTTCACGCCCCGCTTAAATAACCCGGGAGAGAAAGAGGAACGAAACACGTGTGCGGGAAGCGCATTCCACATACGGGCAGTTCGGCAAAATAACGATTCTCCAAACTTTTTGGTACGTGTTCTGATGGTCAGCACGGTATGAGGGTGGCTTCTAAGACCTGCACGCGTCGATCTGGAAAGGAAAGGAGAGGGAGGGATGAGGTCAAAGCATTCACCGTGGTAAAGGCGGTAGAAAACAATAAGGGAAGCAATGTCCCTACGTAGCTGTAACGGCTCCAGACTGGTCATAACGTCATCGTTACCGATAATACGGACAGCACGTCTTTGCAACCTGTCAAGAGCTTCGAGCAAGTACTTAGCGGATCCGTCCCAAAGATGAGAGCAATACTCCACGCAGGAGCGCACCTGAGTCTTATACAAAAGACAACGTTGCTCCGGCGTGAAGAACCGCTTCACCTTG
This sequence comes from Scoparia ambigualis, assembly GCA_963921215.1. Lineage (NCBI taxonomy): Eukaryota > Metazoa > Arthropoda > Insecta > Lepidoptera > Crambidae > Scoparia > Scoparia ambigualis. The sequence goes on along the minus strand of OY992502.1, from coordinate 57,378,360 downwards.
TTCAGGATTCCGAGTTTACGTACCCCAAGTACATGGTCCAAGGGCAGGAAGAAGATATTAATAATAATATAGGTACCTTAGGTAGTGGATTCGGTGGATCCTGTATGTGAAAACCACCAACTAGCTTCCAGTTTTGCGGTGTTGTTGGTACGGTCCCACTCGCGTGGTGTTCATTGGAGAGCACCAACGACGCATTGTAAATCAGCTCTTCGTAAACCGGCAATGGTCTGTTTCGTTGAGAGAACAGTGGACCGAATATGTTTTCGTAGGAGTTCTTTTCTTTTGGCATAATTTTGAAACTGCAAGTGAATGAAATGGTAAAAATTAAAAAGCCCATGTTCGTCAGTTTATGGAGCAATATCGATCGGAGATAATTGACTGTTTTGGAATAGGTTGACCTGCTTTCTCCCTAAATAGTGTGGTCATCATTATGGTTACTTTATTACTCACAATTTGACATATCTCCACTTCAACTGCTGCCACAGCACTTCCAGACGTTCTTTGAAGTTGAAAGGTGGTGTAAATAAGGTGGCGTAGTCCGTGGCGTACGCCGGGTTGGTCGCGTCGTCAACCAGCCTCACGGCCTGCCAGTGGACACCCATGGAGTAGGACCATATCAGCGGCGCGTCATACAATGCTGCTAGACTGGAAAAATATATGAAAAGTGTTAGACGAAAGTTAGATCAATCATTTAGTTCGTCATCCCTAATATCACCGTACTCTAAAGTTGCCGAGTTCCCGCGCTTTTACTTGGTAAGGTGTGGTAAAATCAGATAAAATACTTAAGAATAATTATTTAGTTATTGTGAAGAATTGAGTTTATTCCTATTACTAGTAGGTACCACTGTGGTACCGCATTTGTAACATATTTTAAGCGAAATTAAAAGTTCTTAGTTAGAGTTCCTTTATGTGTGTTTTACAATTTTTTTGCAAATCTTCACGTTAGTCTTTCCGTTGTTTTATCTTTATGTTGTTCGAGTCTTATAAAGAGCCTCTGGTCATAACGATACAGAGATGTTCACCACGGAATTTGTAAACTGATTGTAAAGTGTAGGGAAAAATTATTAGCAGATTTGTTACAAAATAACCTTGTTTATTACGTTGATGACCTCAAAAAAGTTTAGATAACCACCACGTCTGTGGTCTGGTGCTAAAACCACCAGTCTCAAAACCAGAGGTTCCAGATTTGATTATCAACGGGGCCAGCGAGGATATTATTCTACACGCTTTGGTAAGTGGTAGAGGGGAATTATTCCCCAGAGAAACACTTTCCCCGTAGATATACTTTTAATAAAACTGCGCTGCTAGTTTTTACAATTTTTTTAAGTGCCTTATGTTTTGTAGCATTTGTTGTGTTCTGCCATGGGTAAAAAGGAATGGACATGCTAAGGTTTTTGGCGGCTCTTCTCAATTTAATTACCGTGTCGCGTGCGGTGAAGGAATACTACTCTCTTCCCTTGGGTTTCGTAAAAGGCGACTAACGGACTAAAGACTGCACATAGGTACATCCAACAGCTTAGAGCGGCGACGGGCTCACCACCTGTCACGCATAGCACATGTGCTGTCGCTATTGCAGTGAAAAGTGGACTATGGCAGAAGGCTGCTTTTGCGGTCCTCATTGCCTAGTGTCTGACTAACCCTTCGGGGATAATAGTCGTGATTATATGTATATGTATGTATGTTCTTAATATAAGTTCTCCCGCCCTTAAACTTACAAACTGAAGGCGTCCCAAGTGTGACAAGTGCTTATTTACGTAGGAGTTCCTATTGTAGCCTAAATTCTTTGATCACATATAAAAACTAGACGCACCATTATTCCTTTATTGCACATAGAAAACATACATTGAAAAACAAACATAAAACAAGACATAATTATACATAGGTGAGCTTATCTCTAAAAAAGATCCCTTAAGCCAACCCTAGCCGTGGCTCGGAGAGATAGTCCGCGGGACTAAGTAATCCACGCTCTCAAAACGTCTGAACAAAAAGAGTATACCTAACGAGATGTTTTGGTACTCTAAATGAACTCTACTCTAAAAGCTGCAACTATTCTGCTCTAATTCTGCTACGATTTAATATAGGATTGTGTAAGTATTTAATACTAGCAAATCCTCGCGGTTTTACGCACATGGTACCCGTTACCGTACCCGAGAAGAGGTTGTGGATCAAATAGTTTACACATTGGGACTTCGTACCGTTCTTATTTACAATCGCCTTCTTCATGTATATCGGCTGCCCCCCGCCCCCCCCCCCTGGCCATCGGCTAGCGACGCTCTTACATTTAGTTTTTCTAAGTGACCGAAGCCTAAATTGAATAAAAATGATATTGAATTTGAACTCAGTCGTACATTCACTCATTCGTCCAATTGTACAATTACCCCGAATAAACTTCCGTCTCCAACAGATCCACAATGACGACATCGAAAGTTTCCTTCTGGTTTTCGATCAGGTTTCTCACGTTGGCGTTATCGAAGGTACTGACCGATATTTTCCACAATATATCCTGAATGTATTCCGTGTCGCTACTCAGCTCGATGTCGTTCTCAAGAATGTAGCTGATGTTGCTGCTGTTATCATCTGAAAACATGCATACATATAAGCTAGAAACCGCAAGAAACTTCAAGGGCCAGCCCTTGTCAGTCAGACCAGTCAGGTCAAGTGTTTTAGATATTACAAAAATGACAAAAAAGATTGCAGACTAACTAATGTAGGTACTTATCGCCCAGCTGACGCGGACGGGTCAACAGACGGGTGGGTCAACGGCCGGCCGCTGCCCGCGCGTTGTAAATAATCGTTATTTTTAATTGTCGTTCATTTTATTTTTCTTATGTTATTGCTTTAAAATAAATCAAAGACTATCCAATTAAAATTCACATAATGAATTATTTAATTAAAAATGAAAAAAGCACGAATTTCTTATTTGTTATTTTTGTCATGTCTAAAAAAACACTTGACCTGACCAACGCTCTAAGTTTTCTAGCAGTCGCCTTATATTATCACGACTATTATCCCCGAAGGGTTAGTCAGAGACTAGGCAATAGGGACTGGAGAAGCAGTTCACTGCCATACTACGTTTCACCAAATGATAACTGCACACACTCACACCCATCGCCGCTCTATGCTGTTGGATGTATGTGTCTTTGGTCCGATAGTCGCCATTTACGACACCCAAGGGAAAAGATCGCGGTAGTAATCTTTATTGACCCGTTATCATACCAGTACAGTTTTTATATAAGATTTCCCCTCAAAGCCCAAGCGGTCTCATGCGACCGCACCTACAAAAACACACTTGACTTTGTACCGTGTATTCATAGACTTACAGACTACTTTAGTATGAACAAGTTTGGTTCATCTTATGTATTGTTATCGCAAAATATCGCATAGCCTATGCTCGATTCTGTCAAATTTGACGTTGACAGTTAGTGTCAAAAAAATCCAAGACTGAGGGGTTATGTCTCTAAAACAATTCAGTCTAGTCAGATTTTATTATTTATGTTTTTTGTATTAGGTAGTTACTTAATTTTATAATTTATTTTCATATTGTTATTACTGTTATTTTTGACATATAAGTTTAATTTTAATTCCAAAAGCTATTTCTAATTGTCTATAATTAATTTATAGTACCGTAGGTATATTTTACATTCAAATTATTATTTTGTATTTTATGACCTGGTAACGACATATCTTTTTTTTTTTGTAAATGTCGTTGCTTCTGTACTTACTAATTGAGTTTATTGAATAAATATATTTTGAGTTTGAGTTTGAATTCTCAATTTAATTTTATTTAATTTGCATGTTTATAATTAATTGTTATTTTTAATTTAATATTTTTTTAATTTCCTACACAATTAATTGTAATGTTATGGAGTAAATAAACTATTAAACTATTCTAATGTATGTCCACTGCTGGATATAGCCTCCCTCAAAGCATATTACTGAGCTCGATCTTCAGCTCTTTTTATATTTCCGTTTTCTTTGATAAGGGCAAAATGGAGTTGCAACCTTCCGCTGATGTTAAAATATGGAAAATAATTAACATTTTATATGGAAAATTATTTATTAGAATGCTTACCTGAGTAAAGGGTTTCGTGCGCACTGAGGTCGATAATCCGTAGCTTTGGATGATGTGGAACCTTTTTAGGGTACACCGTCACAAATGTAACCTTAAAAAACAATTTTTAAAATTACTAGCGGTCCGCCCGCGATTACGTACGCTTGGACCCTGTAAGTGTCCCGTGACGTCACTTACAGGTTACAAATTTCTAAAAAAAATCTTTCATAACCTTGTCCTAAAAATTACAAACACAGCAAAAAAAAGAATTTGCCAGAAGGTGCAGCCGTTCTGAAGTGATGGGCGTACAAACATTTCAGCAGTTGATTTTTATTAACATAGATGTTAACCCCTCGGTAGCAGTAATTATATCGCTCTGTCTGATATTTGGAAGACCTGGTTGTATTAATCAGTTCGAGGTAAGATTGCTGTTTCTCAGTGGTTTAAGATTCCTGCAAAGTACTTTCAAGTTTCCATCTTTCTACCAAAATTCTTCCATCGCAATTGCAGGGCACATAACGCACTCTATCAACTGGGGTAGGCTCGGCTTGCAGCGTATCTCAAACTACTAGAAAAAATTCAACGAGTCTTCTGGGGTCTCGGTAGCTTAGCTATTAGAGCAGTGAACCGGCAATCCGGGTTCGATTCCCATTCGAGCTTTCCTGAGACTGGTTGTTTTATTCTAGTAAAAAGGACCATGGGAAATTTTGTCCCCACCATCCAACAGATTTCAAATTAGTGTCATTTGAAGGGTCTAGTAGGATAAATATTTTTTTCCTATGGCGACGTTCTTCAAATACGCGGGATTTAGGTTATAAAAAATAAATTGTTTTAAAATATATTTTTTTCCAACAAAATAAGATTGCAAGAGCAGACCAGACTCCACAGGCGGCACCCGTTCACGTATGACATGTGAATCAGCCATCGCTTCGCTCAACCATGTTTTGGGGAACGTAACGACCCAACGCACATGCCACCACCGCAGAGACACTTTGAGAGAGCATGACACACTCGAGCAACTCCAACTAAAGCAAGAAAACAATAAAAGATTTTTTTTATTATAAATAAACCCAATACTTTTTGCAACTAACACAGGTACTTTAGGCTTCTTTGGGTCCCAATGATCAAATTGACACGTATCCCATGACTGTTGTAGGGTGGGGACGGGGTTCATACAAAATCCCCCATGGTCCATTATTCTAAATATAAATAGCATTGTGAATGCAAAAATTTCAATAATAAAGATATTTATAAGCAATTACGTCTTTGTCGATTGTTAAACACTTGCAATAGTATTTATTTCTACTGTGATGGTAGACTTCACAGTGACGTAATACAAGCACAAGCCAGCGGGGCTTGCAGCGTATCACAAACTACTAAAAAAATTCAACGAGTCTTCTTTCAGGGGTCTCGATAGCTTAGCGGTTAAGTTGTAAACTCCGCTCTTCGATATTTCAGTAAACTACGTACAACTACCTACTACAACAACATGGATTTATCAATAAGCGGTCAACGGAGTCTAACCTTTGTGAGTTTTTAGATGAGATTCCTTCAACTATGGATGGACGTGTATACAGATTATTCTAAAGCGTTTGACAAAATCTACTAACTAGAAACTTAAATCAGATCGGTGACGTTCTCGTTACAGGTCAGTAGGCTTACTCTTGAAACACAATTGCATTAATCAGTTTCCAATCACAAATCTAAAAAAATGTGAAATGGCACTTTTGTAAGCGACAATAGCGCCATATTAGAATTAAATGGCGTGATTGAACAAATTATTATCGAGATGGCGTTCCGGAATTATCTTTACTTGTCCCATTATAGATACATATATATCGCATTGGAATTGTATTAAGATTAAGTTTGCGTTCAAGAGTAACCCCCCAGGTCAAGACATAGATAAAACATGGTCAAGTGTACCCTAAACAGAGTAATCCCCCAGGTCAAGACATAGATAATACATGGTCAAGTGTACCCTAAACAGAGTAACCCCCGGTCAAGACATAGATAATACATGGTCAAGTGTACCCTGAGTATGTATGAAGAACGTTAAGACAGGGTTAAGAGAAGTATGTCAGGATCGTACCAAATGGAAAGCTGGGTCACTGCCTACCTAGTACACCTTCGGGAAGCGGTCTTATAATGGTTTATCTAAGCATTTCAGTAAATTAAAATTTTGAGTTCCTCCTCCCAATGACGACCTCCGTGGAACACGCCGGTACTTGTGTCGCCATCCCGGTTGGGTCAATTTAGAAAGAACTGTTTTTGAAACGGCGTAAAATAATGGCCCTTGGTGCTGTTGTCTTTCGTCCGGCCAGTGAGAGTTCCGGGGGCACCTCCCCCCCCCCCTCACAATTCCTATTCCTTCCTTAACCCTATTCCTAGGTCGGCAACGCATCTGGACTCCTCTGGGTCATGGACACCCCCATGGGTGCCGGTGATTGCTCTCCATCAAGTGACCCGCCTGCTCGTTTGCCTCCTTCTTATATTTAAAAAAAAAATTGATCTCGGGTCTGGATGTTTTCTATGTATAATGAGTATGTTTATCCGTTATCTGACTAATAAAAACAATGTTTTAAAAAAGCTTAACTTGAACAAAGTAGTTAATAATGGTGTAAGAGAATTAAAGAAAAAAACCGGACAAGTGCGAGTCGGACTCGGCCACCGAGGGTTCCGTACAAATTTGTAGGTGTATATTATTAAAAATTTGAAGGTACATATTGTCAAAAATAGTTTATTTATTTAGTTGCATACATATCAAATTAAATCTGTTTAAGCTTGTGCCAATAAAGCCCTTTCATACGATACCCCACATGACACGGTTAATTCAATTCATAATTTGGACCGTTCCTGGCATAAAAACCCTGTTTTTTAATGATTTAATTACAAATGTATAGTTTTCAGATTTTTCCCTATACTTGTAGTATAAGACGGCAATACTTGCCAAACTTCATAATTGTAGGTCAACGGAAAATACCCTATAAATTTTGATTCTCTTGAGGGTGTCCAAATATACGTTTTTTTCGGCATAAACGGCCGTATCCTTTTTTTACGTTAACTTAGGAGTTAGTTTTTTCACAGCTTCAAGAGCCTGTAGACCTGAGTATATCGTTTAATTTCAACTCGATACCTCCACCCGTTCCCGAGATAAAGGGTCTTGAGTCTTGACAGACAGACGGACGGACAACAAAGTGATTCTATAAGGGTTCCGTTTCTTCCTTTTGAGGTAGGGTCAGGGATAGTAGCTAGGATTTAATCATATGGCTGTTGCTTGAAAAATATAAATTATTAAAATATTTGTAGCAAGCACAAAGCATAGTTCATTATTAAACTTTCAAACGTAGTAAATAGATTTGCTATTACTTTTACCAAAAAAGCGATATCCATTTTTAAAAAAAACTGGAATCGAGCCACTGTGTACTACGACCTATACACAGTGGCTAGTACCCCTAGTAAACAGTGGCTTCAACAGTACACAGTGACTACGTAGGAATCGAGCCACTCTACATGGTGGCTCTACACCCTCTGTGTGTAGTATCACTTCTATCTACCTCACCCTACAGAAAGGCTCTGAAAAAAATGGAAAAGGATTGAAAATTATTTAATGTTATGAGTTTTTGTCTTTAAAAAAACGAGCCACCGTTGACCTTGTCGCCATTATGGATTTTAGGTCAAACTAGAAACCAACACTAATACTGAGAGCCTTAAAATATGAGCCAATACTAAGTAGATTAGACCCACTCTTCGACAAAAACAAAAGTCATTAAAAATCTCGTAAAAGTTAAGAAAAAAATGAAGTGAAACTTACTATATAATGTAATTTTGACAGGATCAGAAACAAAAACGCATCATACACATCCCCATGTCGCCGGAGCAGCTCACTAACTAGTTCGTGCATGATCGGGTACCGCACGCTTCCGATTGATGAAGGAGACAGACATAAAGCTCTTTTACTTTCTAGCACAGCACATTCGAGCCACTGTTCCCTTCGAGCCACTGTTCCCTCCCTAACCCTACAGAAACCTAAAAATGTGCTTAGCCCACAACAACAAGCCTTAACATAACCTTTTTTTTTATAACGCTGGGGGAAATCTTTATGGCGTGAGCCCGCCCGCGTAGCAGCAAACGGGTAAGAAAGTGAGTCCCTTACCCGTTCGCTGCTACGGAAGTGCTACGGACGTTCGCTTCTCTGGAGAGATTGGTCATAACCCAACACGACCTCCATGTGGGAAAGCCAGTTCCCAGCAGTGGGACGCATGTAGGCTGATGATGATGATCTTACAACAACAAGCTTATTTACGTACCTCATGTCCTGCATCCAACAAATGTCTCACGATGCCTACACCCAGATTATTAACACTTTTAGCTGGCCCGGGATAGCATACCAGAACTTTATACGAGTTCGCAGTATACACAAAAAGGAGTAACAATACGACTAACCTATACATTTTGCTTCGATACACTAATCAAGTAAACATAATTATATGTGTATTAAGTAGGTATCTTTATCTTATCACGAATTTATCACTTCTGTGTTGTGTACATAAAGTCGACATTGTTCTGCTGTCGACTGTTTATTATATAATATTACTAGCGGCCCGCCCGCGCCTTCGTCCACGCTAACTTAGAAAAACCGTCATACTTCTTCAGCCATTTAAAAAAATATATCTACAAAATATTAACAAAAACCATTCTTAGTTAACGCTCTATCTTTTAGTGAAAACCGCATAAATATCCATTGCGTGGTTTAGAAGAATAGTGCGGTGCTACAGACAGAGGAAAACGGCGACTTTGCTTTATAATAGAATAGCAGCCGCTCGCGGTTTCACCCGCGTGGTTCCCGTTCCCGTAGGAATATCGAGATAAAAAGTATTCTATTTGTTAATCCAGGTTATAAACTATCTGTATGCCGAATGTCATCCAAATCCATTCAGTAGTTTTTACGTGAAAGATTAACAAACATCCATCCATACGTTCCCGTGGTAATATCGGGATAAAAAGTATCCTATGTGTTTTTCCAGGTTATAAACTATCTGTATGCCGAATGTTATCCAAATCCATTCAGTAGTTTTTACGTGAAAGAGTAACAAACATCCATCCATACGTTCCCGTGGGAATATCGGGATAAAAAGTATCCTATGTGTTATTCCAGGTTATAAACTATCTGTATGCCGAATTTCAACCAAATCCATTCAGTAGTTTTTAGGTGAAAGAGTAACAAATATCCATACATACAAACTTTCGCGTTTATAATATTAGTAGGATACGAGATAATTAGTATCGTCACGGTACAGCTGCTAATAATAAACACGGAGTGATATTATAAAAGTCATACTTAGTAGAGTTTATTAATAATCAAATAATTATTACGAAACGTTTCGATAAAAGTACAGTAGATAGAGATAAATTATAAGTACTGAGTTTTTGCCTTTTTGCGTCGCTGCGGCACACTGGCTAAGAACAATATGACATGTTATGAATGTATTTCATTTGTACCTGTGCATGTCTTTATTTTGATATACAATTTATCTATCTGGATACATAGTACCTACAATAGTTCTGACTTCATGTATTTTTATCATACCTACTACTTATCATGTATATTTTTCCAGTACTTACGTTTATGTAATATGTCATCGTAAAATTGTAATTATACCTAGACATTACTTACATACAATAATCTATCCCGCAAAATTGTACACTGTCGAAAAATAAGACTGTTCACAATTCAATGCATTATTTTTCGATAGATTCAACAACATATCTATTCGTAATATTTGATTATTTGCGTTAAAAAAACGCTCAAACAAACTCAAAGATAACGAAACGTTGAAAAAAATGTCTACCTCAGGCGGGAATCGAACCCGCGTCCTCCGCAATCCGGGCGGCTGCGTTGACCACTCCGCCACCGAGGTATTGGTTAGACCGACGAAATTTTTCAACGCTTTTGACTTTATGTTTTTATAGCAACAGTGTCTTATCAAACCTCTTAGAATTTACATTCTTAGGGATCTGAATAAAAATATTTTTCAATATTTTAAACATTCAGTTAAGTTAAGACTGCTTTATAGATTCGTAACATTTGAGACGCGGGTTCGATTCCCGCCTGAGGTAGACCTTTTTTCAACTTTTCGTTATCTTTGATAGTTAGTTTAGTGACATCACAATTTGTCGCTCGCTTAGAGCATTAAACCGATGTCGCTCGTCGTAGTGTGCAATTTCAGAAAGAATTCCGTATTTTTAAGAATTAAAGGTTCTAGAAAGGTTATGTTTTTATTTGCCAACACAGTTATTATTCTGAGGCCAACACACATGCACGTTCACAAACACTTGACGGTTAATAAGCCACTATTTTACATTCCTCATCATCATCATCATCCTATTTCCTATAAACGGTCTTCCATACGGACAACAGCACGTGGGGCGATTGGGACATAACCCACCTCGCTGGCTCAATGCTGGGTTCACTATTTTGGGGTGGATTCATAATTTTACGTTTTTATTCAAAAATAATTAAATATCAAACACAGACGTATAATATATACGTCTGTGATATCAAACTACTTCACTTTCCCGCATAGAAATCGCTTTCGATCGAGTAAGAAAATTTCCTTTTTTTTAATTTGATGGCTCGCTATGACTCATAAACCAATGTCACACCTAAACGTCAAAATGTATTTTACTGTCAATGTTGTTGAGTTTTGATAAATCACTATTGCGAGAGCTATAAATTTCCGATCAATTTACATTGTTTTATTATTGATTTTATTTTCTATTTATATACGAATGAAGCCGAGCAACGGCGAATCCGTGAAGTCCATTCGTTCTGGGAATATAATGAAATCAACCAAAGTTTCGGACAAAGAGCTTTTGGTTCCCGAGCTCGAAGTCAGCTTACCTGAAGCATGCAGGAATTACAATGTATCTTACACAGTGGATGTGAAGAAAGATTACCAACAGGGTAGGTGCACAACACAAGACTTTCTAACAGTTTCACAAATCCATTGTGAAGTGGCCATAAAGTCAATGATATTGATTTATTATGGTAACTACAAATCTATGACTCCTATCTAGACATGTTTAAAATCAAAGTCTTTGACTATAGACATGTATATATTCAAAGGGTACAAATCAAATAAATTTACTATAAACTATAATGTAAACTATTAAAAGATAAGTTTCGCTCAAATCAGGAACAGTACCCAGTACTTATTTAAGCGGCATTGCCTTTTACTAAAATTCAGGCTCATACATAAATAAAAAAAAAACAAGTGGCATTATGTTGAGCTGGTTGATAAATAAAGACATAAATTTGAAAGAAAAATAGAAGTTCTAGGTATTTATTGGCCTCAAGAACAATGCGCCTAAAGTTCATTTCACTATCTTGTTGAGTTAACCTAACTACTATTCAATACTTAGCAAGTCATAATAAGCTGCTCAAAAATATCCTAATTATATATATAGCTGATAGCCAGTTAGACTTCAGATACACCTTTTGATGAATACTCGATAAATAGAAGAATCCAAGAAACAGGCACATAATGTCCACAATAATAAGGTCTACGGTAACATAATATCAATTACTTAATGAATTTATAAATATTTTCAGATGATTTTATAAAAAAAATAAGGGCATCTGAAGCTTCGGGAAGGTACAAAAAAATATCTATAGTACCGCGCGTTGTATCAACAATTTTGCAAGCTACAGAACAGGAACGAAAACCAGCACTCAGCGCTACCACGACCACCACGGAAGTGACCTTCGGCGAGGAGACCCTTCTTGTCACGGCAGTATACGACAACATGCAACATTTGGTCGAAATAATACTCGACAAGATATCAAACGTTCCCCATTCGTTAATACAAATCATAAAGCTACTACTCCCCGCATACGAATACATTACGAGGATATCCTTCTACAAATGCGTCATTGATGCTTACGTCGTTTATGAACTTAATAAGATTCTTTCTATCTCATCGTCATCTCTTTCTATAATTACAGATTTAAGTTTCGATGAGACACAATTTCCAGCTGAATACCTACTAGACATACTAGACAACAAATGTGCTGGTCTTAAGAATCTTTCATTAGCCAGATGCAATATAAATGACGAAACATGTAAGGAAATTGCTACTAGACTACACTTCACGAAACACACCGAGAAAACGTTGATAGTTTTAAATCTATCGTCCAACCACATAACAGACTGTGGAGCGAAACATTTAGGCGAAGCTCTCAGAACTAATAGACATTTGCGGTATTTAAATCTAGCGGATAACCGCATAGGCGATGATGGAGCCGCCCACATATTCAACTCATTAATGGAATTCCTTCTAACGTATGAAGAATTAAATGGTAAACGTAGAAGACGTATGGAGTATTTGAAAGCAAAGCGTTTGGTGTATCTGAAAATCTTTAGCGATGTAGACGCAAGATCTTTTGATGAAATATCTCAAGTCAGTCGAAAAAATGCAACGAAAAAGAAGAAGTTGTCTGCAACTTCCTTGCGAGATAAACCTAAAAAAGATAAAGATTTTCCGAAGGATAAAGGTTTTCTGTTTACACTTGGTGACAGTGTAAAGAAAGCGGAACTAATTGCGTGCGATTTAATGGGTCCCTTTGTGGACCCATTTCAATCAAGCAGTGTAAAAAGAAAAGATGACCACTGCTTTAGTTTAGGAAATTTCGTTTTATGCTATTTGAATTTATCATACAATCGGTTGACATATTTAAGTGTCAATAAATTGGTGTCTGTTCTAGAGTACCAGAAAGCAAACAAGACGCCTAACCAACATGGTCTTATAAAAGCCGTTATAGAAGGTAATGAGCTTCCAGTTGCCTGTAACCAATACCTGATCATAAATGAGCTATTTCGTCAAGCTAAAAGTGTGTTTGCGTTCGGTAGTGGCAAGGCGACAGATTCTTCAGCAAGACGAAAAAGTCGAGTTCAACCGGTGAGTTCGGGAAGAAATTGAAAAAAAACTTTTACTTTATGCTCATAGAGTTTATTTTATTGAGATATAAAAACATATTTACACATCAAGACAAACAGATCATCTACTAAAATCTGCTTAATCTCACTAAAAATAATTTCATTCGTAATATTTGATAGTTTGCGTTAATAACGCTCAAATAAACTCGAAGACAACGAATTGGTGAAAAAATTACTAGACATTTTCAAAAATGACTAGTAATTTTTTCACCGATTCGTTATCTTACAATAATTTCATTGATTCACAATTATATCTTTATAATCACTAGTTTTGGTAACTTGCGGTATTTCATCACATTTTCATAGAAATTTATTATTTAAATAAAACGAACAGAAAGAAGGTATTATCATTTACCCTTGAATACTTACTATTTATGTTTTTCATATGTAAGTAAGTATGAAATGTATGAAATATTCCAATAAATTTACGAAATGCAGCTATCAAATAAAAAATAGCCGAATTTGTAATATTTTTTGTTTGTTATCAATATATAATATATTATTATTTATTAGTTATATAATAATAATCTTACACTGTAAAGATTTTATAATTAACTTATTAAATAACATCAAACAATCTGTAATACAGCACCAACAAATTCGTTTATTAACCTAATGCTTGTACTGGCTCCTAGCGATTCTTCAAAAAATACATTTCCTTGTCTAACCTAATAATTAATCGAAGTCTTTCAATACTGGTTTTCGTAATCGTTTTCGTAATATTAAACAGTTTTATTGCTTAATTTCTAGGAGGGAGGTATTCTCTGTTCGGCTTTGTAGCTCCTTGAGGTCTACTGGTACCAGATGGGAAACTAGGTCCGTTGGGTTTTCCTGAGGGATAGCCTTGGTTTCCTCCTAAACCAGAACCTGGGTAACTCGTCGAACCCTGTGAACCAGGGTAGCCCTGGGATCCTGTATTGCTAGGGTAAGACGAAGTTGGACCTTGTGGCCTGGAACTGCTAGGGTATGATGAAGGACTCTGAGATCCCGTGCTACCAGGGTATGAAGATGGCCCTTGAGGTCTAGAACTACCGGGGTACGTAGTAGAGGGGTTCTGAGGACCGGAGCTAGCCGGATATGACGTTGATGATCCTGGTCCGCCTTGATAGAGGCCTGAAGGTGTTTGAGGTCCTGAACTACCTGGGTACCCAGGAGACGGACCTTGAGGTCCACTTGCCCCAGGATATGATTCGGCTGTACCTTGAGATCCTGTGTTACTTGGGTAAGAGTTGGATGGTCCAGAGTTTCCTGGGTACGAACTGGATGGTCCACTTCCTTGATAGTTTCCAGATGGCCCTTGTTGGCCAGGGTAAGAAGATGGTCCTTGTGGGGCCTGTGAGTAGTCATTAAGAGCAGGGAAATTGTTTTGCGAGCCTTGTGATGATCCAGTTATTGAATAATCATAGAGGTTGGCATTGAGCTCATAAAGCCCAGGGGCTGAATTACAATCGAATTGGTTCCACCAAACGCAAACAAATACCTGCTGAGAAAATATTGTACCATTGGGGCAGAGGAAGTCGTAAGTTCTATTGTTGGCACATACGTGAAATACTTGACAACGAGTTTCAACATCAGCGTAATAGCCAGGGTATTGCTGTGCATCGCATCTGAATGAAGTTTGAGGTATTTCAGTGAGGATGGGATAATCCACGTCAGGTTCTCCAGGGATAGCAGAATAGTCACCATTTTCATAAGCTCCGGTGTCGTCAGAGCCAAATCCACCTTGTCCGGGAAATCCGGAGCTACCAGGCCCGGCGGGTCCTGCGTTGGGACCAGTTGGTCTTGATCCGAATCCTGGTCCTGATCCAGGAAAACCAGACCCAGTAGGTCCTGATGCACCCGGCGCATTAGACCCAGATCCACCGTATCCTCCTTGACCAAATCCAGAAGCACCTGGCCGTCCCGAAGTTTGTCCAGATTGTCCAGGATAATTTTGACTTTGATCTTGATAGTTGTTTGATCCCGGGTAACCAGAAGCCGTTCCGCTCGGTCCTTGACTGGGGTAAGAAGACCCCTGTCCTGGGTATCCTGTCTGTGGTCGTTGACTAGTCGATCCGGGGTAACCTTGGTTTGGACCAGAGGGATAGCCAGTAGGTCCAGATGGATAACTAGGTGTAGACCCTGAGCCAGAGTATTCGTCGTTCTGAGCTCCAATAGGGTATGATGGCGTAGTTTGTGCGCCAGGGTAGTTGCTAGAAGGTCCAGGGGAATAGCCAGGTCGGTTGGGAGTACTGCCTTGCCCGAAAGGCTTTCCAGGTTTGTTGTACTCATATCCAGTTTGGGCGGCGGCCAGGGCCAGTAACACTGAAAAAGAAGAAAAAGATTTATTAATAATTATTTTTTATTTTATTAGTCTTTATTACAAGAGTGATGATATGGACGTTGTTAAATATTAATTGTTACGTTGAAAATAGATTTACGTCTTAATCGCTCATTGAATTAACGAATTAATGTATATTTTAATTTTAAAGAAGTTACATGCATTTAGAATTGTACAAGAAAAGTACACAAGTCCTAAAAAAGAATCCACTCAGCATTTGTTGCAGTAACAATAAGATACTACAACGTTACGTACGATATTATGTTAAAGAACTGAGTTTAATCCTTTATACGGCTTTGTATGTAATATTGGATATCATATTTTGAACTAAACCTAAACATAAGGTTAAAAACCAACACCGAAACATAAAAAATGTTCAACATGTAGATACCCAAAAAAGGGTTAAGTTAAGGGGCTTGTAAGACAAAGAGACAGTAATTGTGTTCAGAACTATTGTTTCTATCATAATAAACTTTAGTTTTATTAAAGTGGAGGGCGTTGTTTCTCATCGTTTTCGTACGGCATTCGAATAATCGCTATTAGATCTTAACCCTTTCTCCGCGTCTGTTTTTGTGGATTCCCCCAGGCACAATGCCTGTACCACTCGAGATGACATCGCGTGAGAGCGACGCTTAACACACCCGCATTTCGCAATCGCGCTCTAATAGGGAAATTGTTGTAATACGACCTCTTTGGGATGGAGGCTCATCATTAATTGGCTGATTGTTCTTCGGTGCACGGCGGATTTAGAAGGGTTTAACTGAAACAGTTGTGTTTGTGGTTGTGTTTTGAAGAAACGGCCGCAAGTTTATTTTTGTTTTTAATTGTTATTTGGCTTTCATGTACGACCGCTGTCGTCATTTTACAGAGCATTTTTTGAAGACATAGTTAACGGTTGTTAGCGAGATAACAGTTGTTAGCGAAAGCACGTAATCGTACATTTTTGCATTAAATACACGCATTTGCATCTGTTTAAGAATAGTAAGTACCTATAACCATGATTGATTTATTATCGAGAAATGGCCACTGGTTCAAAAATTGAACCCCTGTAATATCTAATTTAAATAATCAGCGACAATGGGAATGACAATTACAATGGAAACTTTAATATCATTCGATCGAAAAACTAGTCAAAATGTTAACTTTATTCTATTAGTAGCATCTACGAAAATGTGAGCTGATAAACATAAGTTCACGCGACCATAACTTTCAGGAGTTACGAATGTTGCCTACTATTACGACTAATCGCTGGGTCTTTTCGTAAGTTGACATTGCTCAACAACGTTATTGGACGTAGATACGAGTATAATGTCGTAACTACAACTAAAATCTTCGGTCCATGTTGAGCCTAATTATTTTTTGTGACTCGTAACTATTTTATTAAGTGAATAGAATAACTCATGCTTATTTAAGGAAGCTGCTAAATAAAAAAGGGCTGAATGCTCCTAAATAAAAAAGGAATTGTGCCATATTAATACAGCTAAATTTTAATTTTTTTATGCTGGTAAATCAGTAAGGCCGATATTGTATAAGATTAGTGAACTATTTAATAGGTTTCAACAGTGATGTGTTCATTAACTACTTATTAGGTTACAAAAATCTAATTTACATCACATTATTAAATAAAATATTTCTAGTTCCTCTGTGCCAAAAAGCAGAATAATGAATACTTACAAGTATTTGCTTAACTTCTTGAGAGCAGCACATTATTGTTCAATTTATAAAATGAGTACCTATCTATACACACTCAATTATTTTGATTCGTTTTTAACCGACTTCAAAAAAGGAGGAGGTTCTCAATTCTGTTGTATGTTTTTTTTTGTTTGTTACCTCAGAACTCAGTCATTTATACACCGATTTAGAAAATTCTTTTTTTATTTGAAAGGATATACTTCCAAATTGGTCCCATTTTTATCAAAATCCAGTTCTGATGATGGAATCCTCAGGAATTGAGGGAACTTCTCAAATATCTTAGGCATACCCATAGCGATTTTAGTATTTTCAGCAACAAATTAAGCATTTGCATTCAGAAAGTATCATTTGATGAAGTAGAACTGATGGAGAAGACCACAGAATGTCATTGGAACTCCTCAATTATAAGTATTTCACGGGTGTCGATAAGATATCTCGATTAAGATAGTTAAGCGACTATGACGTATTAAAAGAAGGCAGGTACCGGAACTCAGTTCTAATGGTGGAATCCTTGAGGAATTGAGGGAACTCCTCAAATATTGTAGGCATAGCTATAGCGATTTTGGTATTTTCAGCCATAGGTCAAATGAGATCCACTCCGGCAATAAATCCTTCCTAATTAATATTGTAAATGCGAAAGCGTGTTTGTTTGTTTGTCCGTCTCTCATTTGCGCATCGACCTGATTTTGCACATAGATAGCTGAAGAACAATAGTGACATAGGCCACTTTTTATCACTCCTTCCGAAACATTTCTATTAGGATTTAAAAATACACTATTCACACTATTAATTCTGTCACTTCTTATCTAAATTCTTCTTTACATCTTTATGCCGACGACTTATAAATTTACTCTCAGGCCTGGGCTGAGAACCTCTCAGAAGCGATTCAGCAGATCAATAGTGACTGGCTACGATCTACGACTGGAGCAAGTCAAAAACTTCCCTCTAGTTTGCTTAACGGTGAACCCTAGTAACTCGCAAGTCATCATCGTAGGGGGGTCTATACAGCGTTCACGAGTATATCCGGGTAACTTGCCGTCTGTTTTGGGTGTTGATTTCCTACTTTGTGATAGGCGTTTATCGTTTTCTTCACTTGTCGCATTTAAACGGCGCTGTCTCATACAAGCAGCGCGTTTTGTAGGTTTAACAATATTCGCTTTCGATAAATAGATCGAAACGATTCACTAAAAAGCGAGAAATAATCAAAAAATTTAACAAAAAAAACAAACGACTCCAATAAATTTTACTGAAATAATTGCACTAATCCGTAAAAAATAATTGCGTTGTTTAGTTTGTTCAATTTACTTGCAATATTAACCTTTATTTTACTCAATCTTATAATCTTAAATAATATTTTTGGAGTCGGTGCCAGCTTAATACGACAATGTAGCAATACCTAATAAAACCTATTTACTAATGAACACGACAACTGTTAAAGGCTAATTAAATATATTTGCAAAAAAAAACGACAATGGGGTTAAACGGCAGCGAGGTCGACCCAGACGGAGGTGGAAAGATGAGCTTGATGCTTACGCGAAGGATTGGCCAACACACGCAAAAGACCGCGAATACTGGAAGGGGGCGGGGAAGGGAGGCCTTTGCCCAGCAATGGGACAATATGGGCTAACATAATAATAATATAGTATGTCTTTAAATGTTTATGTTTACCTTGGCTGGCACCGACTCCAAAAATATTTTTTAAGATTATAAGATTGAGTAAAATAAAGGTTAATATTGCAAGTAAATTGAACAAACTAAACAACGCAATTATTTTTTACGTTTTAGTGCAATTATTTTGAAAATGTGCAAAAATTACAAAAAAAATCCGACCTCCCTTACAAGACTGTCCGATCAGCTGACGACAATAGCATGGGAGGTCGAATTTTTTTATCATTTTTGAACATAGGTTTCTTGGGAAAAGTTGTTCCGTTTCATGGGTGGAACTCACCCTTAATTTCATTAAAACAAATAAAAATTAAGGGTTTTCTATGTTCTTGAAAAAACCATTGTGTTAAAAGTCTGGCTAACGAAAGCTGAACCAGGAAAAACGCGGCAAATTCAAAAAAAAACATGACTGGGTAACACAGGGTCACTCAAACAGCTGCAATATTTGGTCCGAGGCTGCAAGTTTCTCAGAAAAAAAATCAATTTGACATACGACATGACACCTCAGATCACAGACATATCTGTGCCTCAGATAGACACACATAGAAACAAAGTGTTGCCAATCAAATAACTACGCGGTTCAGCTTTCGTTGGCCAGACTTACTTCCTCGTAATATGTATTGTGATTTTTTTTATAATCATCAGCCTTAGATTAAAACAAAAAGGGAAGATACGGCATTAGCGTCTCTTGAGTTAGCCGCCAAAATTGGGCCTAAAGGCACAATTTCACTTCAGTCACAATTTGCCGAGCGAACAGGTTACATCGCACTATTGCGGATATTCTACTGTGTGAAAAAGAGAAAGACGCTATTCCGCAGTGGCGTCGGAATCGGTCGTACGTACTCGTCTGTTGCGAAGCGACCGAGACGTCAACGCGCTACTCGCTGACTCCCTCGCGCTGACGTTGAAACTTACCGCTTTGTCTCGCTCGCTCGATTTACACTTTATAGGTGTGCGTGCGTGAGTGTTTGCTTAAGTAGTTGAGTAGGACTATATTTTGAATGACTACAAGTAGGAGCATGCCGTATCTTCCCTTTTTGTTTTAATCTAAGTCATCAGCCTATAAACGTCCCACTGCTGCGCACTGACTTTCCCACATGGGGAGACTATAGCCCATAGTCCATCACGCTGGCCCAGTGCGGGTCGGGTGAGGGTGGTTTGACTTTTTTATACTACAGTTCGAAACTACATACATCTACATAATCACGACTATTATCCCCGAAGGGTTAGTCAAAGACTAGCCAATGAGGATCGCAAAAGCAGTCCTCTGCCATAGTCCACTTATCACCAAATAGCGACTGCACATGTGTTCAGCGTTACATGTGGTGAGCCTATCGCCGCTCTATGATGTTTGATGTATGCGCAGTCTTTAGTCCGTTAGTCGCCTTTTACACACCCAAGGGAAGAGAAAGGGTTGTAACTTGTAGTATTCTTTCGATTACATAATCCACCACGCTCGCTGGCCCAAAACGGGTGTGGGTTGATTTTTTTATACTGGTCTGTACTACATACAGGGTCTAACAATATTGATTTAAAGTAAAATTTTAAACACTGAAAAAAGACGACAACCTCAGGCGGGAATCGAACCACGCACCTTCCGCATTCCGGGCGTTAAATATACTTAAATAAAAAAAAATTACTTAAGTAGATACATTTGAGCGTTAATAAAACGCTAAAATATAAAACATTAATCTATAAACGCAGCTTCGTCTTAACCAAATGTTCAAATATTTGTAAAACTATTTGTTTCGGATCTCGGAAGTGAAAACTTCTAAGATTTGATGAAGCAATGTTGACTAAAAACATAAGCATCAAGCACTGACAAATTTCGACGGTTGAAAGCCAGACCTCGGTAGCCAAGTGGTTAAGGCAGCCGCCCGGAATGCGGAAGGTGCGTGGTTCGATTCCCGCCTGAGGTTGTCGACTTTTTTCAGTGTTCAAAATTTTACTTAAGTATATTTAAGCGTTAATAAAACGCTAAAATATAAAACATTAATATTGATTTTGTTAGACCCTGCGAGCGAACGTTAAGGGCGGTATCTGTACATCATTCTGAATACTTGCAATGACAAAAAATGGGCTCCAGTTTTATAGTGATTTTTCAAAGTTATGTTTTATAACAAACTAAATTAATTAAAATAATGCACATCATGAAACATGCTGTATCTTTACTAACACGCACGCAAGCGTCAATAAAAAGATAGTGTATAGATACACGCACACAATTGAAAAACCATTGTATGACATCGGCTATCTTTGTGCGCGTGTAGTACAGCTATACGGGTTTGGAAATGGTGTATTTTTTGGTGCATTCTGATCATGTTTTTTGATTATCTCGGTAAACGAGCCTGTAGTTTTGGACCAAAGGACAATGGGAAATTTTGTCCCCACCATCCAACAGATTTGAAATTAGTGTAATTTAAAGGGATAGTAGGATAGATATTTTTTTACTATGGCGACGTTCTTCAAATACGCGGGATTAAGGTTATAAAAAAATATATTGTTTTTGAATATTTTGTTTTTTTTCCAACAAAATAAGATTGCAAGAGCAGACCAGACTCCACAGGCGGCACCCGTTCACGAGTATGACAATGTCATACTGATGGCTGATTCACATGTCATGTGAATCAGCCATCGCTTATCGCTCAACCATGTTTTAGGGAACGTAACGACCCGATGCACATGCCACCACCGCAGAGACACTGAGAGAGCATGACACACTCGAGCAACTCCAACTAAAGCAAGAAAACAATAAAAGTTTTTTTTATTATAAAGAAACCCAATACTTTTTGCAACTAACACAGGTACTTTAGGCTTCTTTGGGTCCCAATCTCCCAATGAACAAATTGACACGTATCCCATGACTGTTGTAGGGTGGGGACAAGGTTCATACAAAATTCCCCATGGTACTTTCGTGAGTATGCTCGGTGTGATGTATAGATGCTCCCCTTAAACGTCGCTTATTGATATTGTTAGACCCTACATAGTCCGAAACTAGCGTGTTATTATTTTGACGAGTTATGTTGTTTTCATCCATTAACTATACTTCTACGTCGTCGTGCGCCTTATAATTTGGTGTTTCGAAAGCTCGTTATTAGAGGACGATGCATTATCGGGCTGCTTCGGAAATGCCATTAGAGTAATTATACGTTTGGAGCTATTCATCTTAAGCTTGTTGGGCTACTGTATTACACGGAGGTACACCATATGTCGTGTTTGTTTATAGTTAATCATTTTTTGAGTACTTAAATATACTTACTAATTAATAATTAATAAATTAACCGTGTTGCGTAGCGATGAAAAAATACTACCATCCCCTCTCTTCACTTGGGTGACGACTAACAGACTAAAGACTGCACATGCATCCAATAGCGGCGATGGGCTCACCACCTGTCACGCTGAGCACTGTGCAGTCGCTATTTGGTGAAAAGAGGCTATGGTAGAATACTGCTTTAGCTGTCCTCATTGCCTAGTCGACTAATCCTTCGGGGAATTATATGGATGTACCTATGCAATGTTTCTGTTGTTTCGGCCGTTAGAAAAAGGTGCAAGAGGCGAGAGTGGATGGGATAGTTGGAAGGGGGAGACCTCGGTGAACGTACTTAGATCAGATCGATGACGTTCTCGTTAAAGGTCAGGTCAAGAGTACCCTAAACCGACGAACGTGTATATATAGTGTTATGAGAGTAAGTGAAGCAAAGGATTTGTGTCAGGATTATGATCCTGACATCCAGCAAATGGAAATCTGTGGGCTTTGCCTACTCCTCCAGCGGCCGTGATGTGTGGAATTATGTACTATTTTGCCTTTAACTATAGTTTTACTCACCATTCATAACGAAAACAAGATTTGTATGACATTGGAATAGTGTCGAAGTTCGAACGAGGTGAGTGGCAAATGCAACAAATTCTCGTTTACAACGCCATCGGTAAATTAAACCCGCGCTAACTAATCAATCTATGTACCTATGTACGACACCCATAAAATTTGTAACCAAAGTCTTTTCTAATTTTATAAAAATTTCTAATTTTAGTAGGCAAGCAAAACAACTGATATATTGATGTATTAATTTCAGCCGTTAGGTGAGATGGTGTTAACTAGACAGGTGGACTTAAAACAAGCCCTTACAAAACGAAACGTGTAATGAGATGGCTATTATAATACAGGTAACAACAATAATTTGAAATCTCTGCCCGATTTAAAATGGCGGAAACTCTCTAGTCCAAAGTGAAACCGCAAGTTTCGTTTGACGCCGCGAGGTAGCGTGTCGCCCCATCACGAATTAGAACAATGGAATAAGGAAGCTCCAGGTTGAATGTTGCCAATGCTACAGTGTTTTAGCTCCAATTTCTACCTTATACCGTGTTTGTGTGACTTGGTAGCACGTGAGCTACATATCGTCGGTGATACTGCAAATCGTGCTATGTCAGCTAAAACTGATTTTACAGTAGAGACAAAAAACTGTTTTTTTTCTTTGTCTAAAGAGCCGTTTACACGTATCAAGTTGTCAAGTAGGTAACTTAATTTTAAGTTAATTTTAACTAAATTCTTGCGTGTAAACAGTCACTTATAAGCTCTTTAGTAGCAAGTGGTAAGTAAACGATTTAGTGGGCAAGTGAACAAGTAGAATAGGATCGAGTCTATTTTTTGAGTAAGTAACCTCCCCTCCCGCACCGCTTGCATTCCCCGGAAGGCGTGGCTTCTACTAAATTGTCATTTAGTTGACGTGTGGACGCAACAATTTAGTGAAGTATTTAGTGAAGTCGTGAAGTCTCGTGTGTGACGAGAGCCGGTCTTGCCGCGATGTGTCGCCGCCGTATGCACTAAAGAGTGCATAAGTAAATACACGTGTAAACGATCGACAACTTAAAATTAAGTTAAAATTTAGTTACCTACTTGACAACTTAATACGTGTAAACGGCCCATAAGTCGCTAAGTATTTGATAAGTACGTGGTGTTATAGCGTTAGTAAGAGCTATTACATAATATGTGAATGAATTTTGAGTGTAGCTGTGGAAATAATTTGACTTAGCACATTTTGCAACGAATTATTCTAACCTATTCCTTTGACATAAAACATATTGATGTAGGTATATTAAAAAACAACATACAGTAAGATGCCAATCGGTTAATCTTCTTGTTAATTACTTCCAGCCTAAGCAGCTAGGTTTTGGCAGCAAAGGAGATTGTGAGGCAGCTGTCCACTCACTTAGATCATTTTTATCAAATCAGGGCGGTGAAGTGTGATTAAAAGTCGACGTCAAAAATGCTTTTAACTCTGTCGACAGGGTCGCCATGTTGGCTCAAATACAATCAAAAGCACACATAAATATTATTTATGTGTTATTGCAATTGAAGTGTGAAGCAAAGGATGTGTGTCAGGATCATAGCAAATGGAAAGCTGTGGTCTTTGCCACCCCTCCGGGAAGCGGAAGTGACGTATGTATGTAATCTATGTACAGTCACGAGCAAAAATATGTAAACAATTGTAATTGTATCCCGGAAAATCCGGGACGGTTGGCAAGCCTAGTCGTACCGTACATAATAGCGTGATCTAGTAATTTCAACAAAAATCATTTCCCAAAAATGTTTGTTTGTGCATTACTTCAGAACAACACCTTTTAGCCTGATTCTTCTTTTGTTGTGTCTGTAATTGTCAGGACATGGTTTGAATACAACAAAATTATTTGAAGATCGTGACGGCATTAGGGGTGTTCACGCCAGGGCTCGGAAACCGGTTAAATTTATTAACCGGTTTGGGTCGTTGACCCCATATCGGAATGGTATAAGGTTAAGGTTTCGGTTACCGGTTATTAACCGGTTAAATAATTAAACCGGATTTTTTATTAATTTCGATTCCGTTAACCGAAATTAACCGGTTAATTTGAATACCAATCAATTTTTAAGCAACGCCATCTGTTGTGTTTTGCGTAAAATAATTGAAACTACTCATCACTCTCGCATCATTTCTATGAATACGCAACTTCACGCAGACGGAGTCGCGGGCGGGACCCTAGTTTCCTTAATAATAAAGATATTTTGATTTCTCTACTACCTATCTGGAGTAAGTGCATAACATTTTTTTTACATTATAGGTAAGTACCTACATTTTTCTCCTGTCTTTGAACTGGATATCTATCTTAACTTTGACCTAGGTATGAATTCTTTACGTCATTTAGATGTATCTTATGGTGGACAATACAAATACAAATACAAATAATTTTATTTGACCTCATCAACTGCTAACGATCAAATAACAACGGTACTAAACACACGCTGGGGCAATGCGCGTAATACGAAGTGTTTATGCCTCTGACTGTACTTATTGTCATTATTCTAACTATTGAAACATGTCATAAATTAGATACACGTTTTAGAGGCCATCCTACGATAGCAATGGAGATCAACAGCAAAACGTGCCATCCGAAGCAAGGATGAGCTCGAGATCTATTTAATTTAGTCACCCATCCATGACCTGGTATTCCCAATTTTACTAAAGGCTGGGATTCCCGAAATTCCCGAAAATAGGGTATTTTAAATTATGGATTACTCGCAAATCACAAGTACTATATGTAAAATATACGTTATTCCACAGTCTTTTATCTAGTCATTCCGATTATACTCTATTAGTGATACTTTACTGCATCAAATAAAATTTCAAACATCCGTCTAATCGTAATTCAAATATCGGATTACTTGCATTATACTTGGTTTTAGTTAATGAAAAATATACGAAAATAATTGTCTTTGAATAGGTGAGGCATTCCGGCCGTTACAAGTTAAAAATTCAAAAGGAATTCTTGATTTTCAAAATTACCTACCTATTTTGCTAAGTTGACGGTCGCGAATCGCGATGTGCAATCAATCAGTCCCCTACAGTTACTGCGCTCGGGAAGGCAAGATCCCAAAACGCCTTAAGGCCTTCTCACACGGCAGCTATAATATAAAGATGTATATTATAGCACGATACATCTCACTACATCTTTCCATAGAAATCGTCATATTGAAGCTGTCGTGTTATATCCCGAGATGTAATGTACATTAATATACATAATAGCTGCCGTGTGTGAAGGCCTTTAGCCGCTGCGCCATCGTCCTACTATCCTACTTCCTACTAATATTATAAACGCGAAAGTTTGTAAGTATGGATGGATGTTTGTTACTCTTTCACGTAAAAGCTACTGAATAGATTTGGATGAAATTCGGCATACAGATAGTTTATAACCTGGATTAACACATAGGATACTTTTTATCCAGATATTCCCACGGAAACGGGAACCACGCGAGAGAAACCGAGAGCGGCCGCTATACAACATAAAACTAACAACATCGTCAATAATTATGTGCGTAATCAAGAGCCCAAAGTGCGTATTTCTAAATTCGCTTAACAAGATGCAAGATGGATACGATGAGAACCCATTAAGGCAAAAAATAAGAAGCTTTATTACAATCTCACGAATATACAGGATGTCCCATTGTCAAATTTAAGGAGAAGATAGACTGAGGGGTTACCGACATACGTACCTACATATAATCACGACTATTATCCCCGAAGGGTTAGTCAAAGACTGCAAAAGCAGTCTTCTACTATAGTCCACTTTTCAGCAAACAGTCGCTGTTGTGTTGTGTTCAGCGTGACAGGAGTTACCAACTAGATTAAAAAATGACCTGATCAAAAGTATCTATAGCAACATTTTCGAACATATTTAAAAAAAGTAATCGCATGGGTTTTGCGACTTGATTATTGACAATATTATATTTTAATATGGCAGATTGATTCTTCGATTCGAGAGTGTTTACAAAAGCACAAAAAGAAAAATCCCTCTCATTTTGTACATCCAGCATAAAATAACAGCTCAAAACGGGAGATTTTGCTTAATCGAAAATGGTGGTACTTGCACGACGGTATTTTTTTTTATCTAGATGTATACTAGTTGTCATCCTCTTTATGGGGCACCGTGTAGAATCATCTTTATCTCGAGATGACGACAAATCTGTGAACCATTCGCATTCCCAATTTGCCGAATGACCTTTTACTAAATTGTGATTGGAGTAGCGAAAACCGAATGACATTACGCTGTCTTGATCATTTTGAATGTGATCTCAAGATAATTTGTTACGCAGGACATAAATAACATGAGAACTTCAAACAAAATTGTACTTGAAAGAAGATTATGTTATTTGATTGTCTATCTATGTCTAAAAAGGGAAGATTTTCTGTAAAAAGGGAGGACATTCACATTAAACGATTTTTTATATTATTTTATTTTATTTTAATCATATTTAGCTGAGCTGCCAATTATTGCAAGTAGTTCAACAAGTAATTATGAAAATCAAAATTAAAGATTTATCTGAAGTCTGTTTCTCTCTTTGCTCCACTTAGTATTAATCAGTGAAAAAACTCTTTCCACGTTTGCGTTATGTGCGCATAAAAAAAAAACTCGCAGATCTTGAGCAGTTTTGAGAAACATTTAATGTTTTAGTACTTAGACGTTTTGCAAAAAGGAGGACTTACAGTAGGTAAGGGAGGACAGGAGGACAAAACATGGAAAAGGAGGACATGTCCTCCATTTGGATACCATCTGGCAACCATATGTAAGTGTGTGTTGAAATTAAACTGTGTATAGATTTACTACTGTCTCATTTTATCTACCTCTGTATATACTTATGTATCTATATCTGTGTTCGGTCCAGTATCCGTAGGTCCCGGATCAATGGTTCCATTCCCGGGTCGAGCAAATAATTTGTTCACAAACATTCTTTACCGATTTGGACGTAGTATGTAGTATATACTACGATTTCCCTAGATCTAGATTTCTATATCCTATGATTTAGATTCTTGGTTATATTCTGTACCTATGGTTAAACGCTATGTTTTGTTAACACAATTATTATGTCAACATTGACCACACAAAAGTACTTTCCAACGTACGTATTTAAAAGCTGACCGGTGATGCCAACAATTAAATTTCTATTGTATCCGGTTTTGTATCAGTTAAAGCGTTAAATAATAAAACGCTATCTTAATGTGCATTTTATAAAAAAATATCGTTCCATGTAAAGTCAAAACTTATACAGACAATATGACCACGTGGCAAGATAAAAAAAATGTAACTTAAGATTATCAAAATAATACTTATAGTATTAGTACAAAATACTTACCTAACAATTAAAGATTATTTCGTATAAAATAAACGCATTTAAGTCAACTGAAGCAATAATGAATAACAGTAACTTATATGACATGTATTAGCGATTGTTTAGACTTATCCATGAATGCAATCTAAGCGCAATCTTACTTCGCATCTGATAATCGTGTCTAGCACGTGCTTTAAATATCATTTAATTAGTCTTCCATTTCGTATGTAATCAATTAGTTTATCTAAACATCTAAAACAAGTTAAGACTTGTTTAGCACGACTTCATTGATAATTATAGGTACCTAATTGATACAACAATTTATTGAAAAAACATTAAATATCAACACGTAAAATGGAACTGCTATTTTTCTTACAACTGATAAGTTAATTATGTAACAGCTCCATTTCCACAAACTGTTACATAAGTAACAGCTCCACTCCATTTCTCAGTTAAAAGGACTCAAATGTTGAAGAGTTATTATATTTTGGTTTCGCTTTTGTAGTTAAGTGATAAAAACGGACTCAATTACCTATTTGCATGATAGATATTATTCACAATACCGAATTGACACTTACACATGACATGTATGTTAATTTCTGAGATAAAGCAAACAATAAGTATGTTATAGGCTAAGAATAATAAGTCATCATATTTGACAGTCTATAAAAGTCTTCACTGTGCCGTGCTGCTTTATATGAAAACTGCCCGATATTTCAAAAAGTGGTTTGATTTTTTTTGATTCCATTTGATTAGCAGTGTTAGTTTTCCCGGCCACTAAGTACGCTGCGTCTGTGAGCAAGCGGTTTTAAAACGGTTCACTGTCAGGTTAATAGCACAGATTAAGCCATAGGTACTACGCTAAAAGTACTGATAAAGTATTTCATTCCAATAAATATTTAATGTAGTAATTAATAACTCTGAATACTGACCCACTCTACTGGGGCCCAAGTCTGCTAATTTACGAATGCATAATTGAATCGCAATTGTATCGCAATTGTATCGCATTGTAATTGTTTGACACATTTGGTATTCTTAAATGAGTAAGAGAATACCAAATGTGTCAAACAATTACAATGCGATCCAATTGCGATTCAATTATGCCATTCGTAAATTAGCAGACTTGGGCCCCTGGTCAGCGATGTCTCTATCATAATAAGTCATCGCTGCTATTGATGGGTATTTGATAAACTACCGGGACATGCATCCAAAAATACAAAACACACTTATTAAGAGGATTTACGCATTTCGGTTTCCCATACAAACTTCCAAGTTGAAATTTTTAAAAACCACTAAGGCAATTTTGGTGAAAGTTTTCATGCTAAAGTAAAACACAGGGATCTAAATAGTTTGTTAAATATATTTTTTTAGCTGAGTTATTGCGATTTAAAGTCCACTATAGAAAGTTAAATCACAATAACTCAGTTAATAAACATTTTTTTTAAATGTTTTCAACAAACTATTTAGATCCCTGTGTTGTACTTCTGCATGCAAAGTTTCATCAAAATTTGCTTATCAGTTTTTAAAAATGTATTTAAAACCCTCTTAACTCGACACGTGAATAGTACCTACCAGGCCCCTGCCTTGCTACATTAGTTTGTAAAATACAATTATACAAGTAGTTTTATAATAAAGTAACCATAAGATAGACTGCACCTTATTTACTTTCAATGTATTATTCAGCTAAATAATTTAATATATATTACACACATACACACACTGTCTTTATGCGCACATAATGTACACATTATTTTTGGTTTTTTTTTCGTTTGTTTGCATGAATTATAGCACATAGTTGTTGCGACTTAAAAATTGACAGTTTTAGTTATAAAATGTAAATCCATTACTGGCTGTCAGTTTCATTTGTATTCCCAAAGAGCAGTGGATTTTGTTTAATAAAAAAAATAAAATAAAAGAGCAGTTTTTATTTAATCTTAAGACTAAAGATGATCTTAATAAGATTATATGAAAGACAATTTTAATCTTAAGATTAAAGTAATACTGCTCTAAGAAGTAACAGTAGGCCCCCAGGACCTCCGGACATCAGCTCAATTTGCCTATCTACCACCGTTTAAAATATATAAGCCTGGACTTACTTAGAAACATATAGACTTAGAAATCGAAACTAAATCCAATATCACATGATACTATTTTGTAACCTTGCGCTGTTTCAATAACCAAACGATTTCAATACTCGTTAGTCATAATCATAACATAACTCATAAATAAACTAATCGAGATCGTATTACGTGAACCGATGCCTTAGCCAGCTGCCACAATTCACTTGGGTCATCTTAGGGTTAATTGCAGTAACATCTCAATCGTGTTTTTGGTATCCCATAGTTGTTGGGCATTTCAAAAAATTTATGCACATGCGTCTAATAGTTTAACAATTATTACAAGACCTAAAAGTATGCCTACATATAATTTTATAGACATGGCCAAGTTTAAGAAAATAGGTAATGGTGTTATTTGTACTATAATTAACGCTATCTCGCCATACATATATCGCAAAGAGTTTTTGACTAAAATGTTCATTCATTTATTTAATCACGATTATTATGCCCTAATAGTTAGTAGATAGAGTATAGGCAATGAGGACAGCAAAAGCAGTCCCCTACCATAATCCACTTTTCACCAAATACCGACTGCACATATGCTCAGCGTGACAGGTGGTGAGCCCATCGCCGCTCTATGCTGTTGGATGTATGTGCAGTCTTTAGTCCGTTAGTCGCCTTTTACGACACCCAAGTGAAGAGAGGGGTTGGCAGTATTCTTTTAGTAAGCCGCCGCTACAAGGCTTTACTTTCGAGAATAATTTATTTAGCAAAATATTCGAAGGACCAAATCTTGCATTTTTAATTCCGCAATTTATCAAAGAATTAATAAAGTCAAATAAATTATCTGTAAAGCTGGCGTGATTCATAAGACGAGAGTTGAAGTGTTTGTTTGTCTAGTCTATAAAAAATTAAGTTAATGCGCTTAAAGTTTAAATAGCGGAACTAATGTTCATTGCTCGTTTATTGACCTGCCATATTATGCCAGAGAAGGATTATGTTACGAGATGATTTTAGCCAACAAATTGAGGCACAAACTAACATTACTATTACTATGCAATTTAATTATCCGTATCTCAAATTCTCAACAACGAGGTGGCGTTCTTAATTTGTTTTTTTGAATTTAATTATTAATGTTATTCCGCCATAAAACAAATGAACATTGAGAGCTGTTGGTAGTAGGAAAATGTTTGGGCGTTACAAAAGCACTTTCAAGAAAAGTTTATTTCAATTATTTTTTCTGTTCTTAGTATTTACTAATCACACAGTTATCAGACATCATCAATTGCATAATGGTAATGTTAATTTGTGCCTCAATTTGTTGACTTAAATAAAATCACCTTGTAACATAATCCTTCCCTGGCATAATATGGCAGGTCAACAAACGAGCAATGAACATTAGTTACATCTTATTTCATAATATTTAAGTAGAAGCTTAAGTTTGAGTTTTACCTTAGACGTAGGTGCGTAGCTTTACAGTTACCTGAGTATTAGCCGAAGTGTGGAGGAGCACGAGATTACAAACGCGGTTCCCCATCCGACGACCCGACATTACGAAAGTCGCTTCAATTGCACTAGCTATCACCAACGAGCTCGCAATACAATGATACCTACCATAATCTATCCTTTGAAATGCCGCCATGTGACGCCTAGAGCACAGCGGACTCCATTACGACAGATACGTTCACATCACTCCAATCATTCAGCTTAACTGTTGGTGAATAGAAGATCTACCGTATTAATGCCAAACTGATATAACATTTCAGACTTTGTTTTAAGGTCTATTTTAAGTCCGAAACATATGTATAAGTATTTACACTTCATTCCAGGCGTGAAGACACGCACTTAATGAGTCTAGAATTCATATGACCCGTGGACCTATGTCAACAAATTGGTAGGTATATCTGTTTACTGTTTCACAATATTTTGTATGTCTGTTTTTAAAGACACTGGACAAGGGTTTGAAATAAATTAATTTAGGGCCGATTTTTCAATTGTCAGATAAAAGTTCTCTGTTTGTTAACGTATTACACAACCATTTTGAAATGTATTGTCAAATACGTCTTTTCTTTTTTGACAAGTGACATTTTATTTTGGTCGCGTCATACTTTATCAGATAGATAAGTTTTATCTAGGGATTGAAAAATTACCCCTTTATTAAAGTAATGATCTCGATGGCGCAGTAACTTGCGCGTTAGCCTCTTCCACTACAAGGCAAATGTCTCCATAATTCATTTTATTGATGGGTATTAGCCTAATTACCACGACGCTAGCCAAATACGGTTGGTGATGCCAACTATACTGTTAAAAAAGTATTATACTGTTTTTTACTACATTATACTTTTTGCTGTTAAACAAAAATAAAGTATCCAAAATACTGTTTTTGTATCACTGTGCACTGGTTAACCATATACCTGTTTAAAAAAGTAAAAAAGTTGCGAACGTTGTCCACGCGGTGCAGCGCAGCCATATTTAAATACTGTCCATTTTTCTAAAATACTGTTTATTTTTCTTATCTTACCTTAAAATACTTTTTTATTTTTTTATTTGGAACCCTAGCTGTACCCGACCTGGGACGTTGACCTCAGGACCTTCGGATATTTGATCGATCGCTGTGCCACTTGGTCGCCGAGGCGTTGGTCGTGGATGGGTGACCAAATAAAATTGTCACGAGCTCCTTCGTGCTAAAGAAGGCACCTCATAAACAGTTGGTCTCGGTTGTGGTCGTAAGAATGGCAGTCGTTAATTAAGACCACCGACCCATTGTTTACCCACCTTATTAAATAATCACAATTATATTTAAATTTTATTACACAACACAGAATAATAAAACCATGATTTCAGTTATAATTATGTTGAAAGAACATTCAAATTGGAGACCTGAATAATTTAACAATTAATTGTTAAACGGATTATGTCACATAATCCGTGTGCAGACTCGATTGAAATTTCATGATTAATATAAATACTTTTGCGTAATTTAGTTGTCCTTAATATAATATTTTAGAGATATTACTTATATTAAATTAAATGGTTAGAAAAATATTATTAGAAATATTATTACCTATTATTTCAAAAATTGAGATACTTTTTGAAAGCTACAGCTACGATATACGGTAATTGAACTAACATAGACTTAAAACCTATATTGGTACTCCAAAAGATCGCTAGACACCCTACGTGTCCAATACAATAACGTCTTTAGGATGATGTTGGGGTTTGGGGCTGCCTCGTTACTGCAGCGCATCGGGGATGTTTGCAAAATATCAAACTGATGGCTTTACGGTCATCATTCGCAAAAAAACTGTATCCCTGATCCATAGGATGCAGGCCAGCCACAACACTATCCTGATGACGATGGCTGATAGCACCTCACAGCTGTGGAGGTGCTTGGTGCGGAGAGTTACCACAGAAACAAATTACCTATCGTACCATAAAATACGTTATATTTTAAGATTGCTGAATTTTAAGACTTTAAACTATCGCGTTGCATTGCATTAAAACTGTTTTAACGGGACTAAACACGATTAATTTTGCAAGTAAGTACATATCTACTTACTGTGTACTTACTTACAAAATTAATCGTGTTTAGTCCCGTTAAAACAGTTTTAATGCTGAATTTTAGTCTTAGATACTCACATAGCTCTTAAGAACTTTTACTAACAAACTATGGATCCACGCTGTCCGAAATAAAAAGTTTTTATTTTATTATTTATTTTATATACTACGGCAAAATTCAGTAAAGAATGTCTGTAAATAAAGAACTCTCATTTCTTTGTGCAACATAATCTAGTTTCACTTGGATTTTTATTGTTTTTGAAAGAAAGACGCAGTTTTCTCGTCAATCTCTCTTATAAGTAATAATGCGAATGACACTACTAAATAGATAAAAGTGTTTATAGTGCAGATTCTCATCTTGCTTGTTAAAATTTTTTCAACACTTTTTGCGATTGTTTTTTCAGAAAAGAGTTTTATAAATATTTCTCGCTCCTTTTATTACACTTACTAGGTTTAAAGTTAGTTTTTAGAAAGTTTCAAACACCATTTTTCTATGTAGGTACTATGTATGAATCTGTACTGTACCCATGCATCTTCATGCATCAACGCAATTTCGCATTCACTATGAAAGTGATACGAAGCGATATAGGGTCAAAGACCAGTCGTGAGCTACGTTAAAAATTAAATTAATGTATCCAAGGTACTGTGAGCAATTTGATTGACGTTATTTTAGATACGAGTATTACTTACAAAGGTTACGCATTACTTTTGTTGCATAAAAAGATTTCGATGTAATGAAATTACTTACTGTTTGTTTGAATATATAAGTATTTTAATATAAGTAATACAGAATAGAAGAAAAAAGTCTTCTGTTCTGTGCTATATACGGCGACTGCTAGGAACCGTAAGAAACTTCAAGGGCTGGTCAGGTCAAGTGTTTTAAACATGACCAAAATGGCAAAAAAGAAATAATTACTATTGTTGTCAACTAACTGACCGGGCAGTTTTGTATGGGGGAGGTCGAAATTTTTTTGTCATTTTTGCACATAGGTTTCTTGGGGAAAGTTGTTCAGTTTCATGGGTCGAACTCACCCTTAATTGTGTTTGTATTAAGAAAAATTATGGTTTTATATGTTGTATTAAATATATTAAAAGGAAAACTGACCTATTGACCGACTGACATAATCAACGCACAGCCCAAACAATGTGCAAAAAATTTTGCACATTGCTTCCTTTTACAGTGTAGGTGAGCACTAAGAAAGGATTTATGGGAATTCGCCCTATAAGGGGGTAAAAAAGTGGGGGTAATTTTGTATAAAACTCCATCAGTTTCAAAGCTAAATCGGAAAAAAAATTGTAAGTTTTCAGCTTTTCGGTTAGAAATTAAGAACGATGTAAGTATATTATACACATAACAGGATTTTTAAAAATTCCACCTCTAGGGGGGTGAAAGCAAGGGGCAAAGTTTGTATGGTTCGTTTTTGTTTGACGTAAGATTTACTTGAAACTTTGGACTCAGTTCACGCGAACGAGGCCGCGGGCAGAAAGCTAGTTAATTTTATAACATAGATACTTACAACAAAACGTCGACAAACGCAGCATAGTGTTGGTGCTGCTTTGGGGTCTTAAGCTAAGCCTGTGAACAACAAAAAATAGTAATTAGATTAGGTATTACGAGGATGACCCTGTCGCGTAGCGGTGAAAGAATACTCCCAAGTAACAAAGTTCTCCTGTAGTGCACAGTTTACAGGCTTACAGCACTAGTACCTCTCTTTTAGTGGTTCCAGGTTTTACCACCAAGCTTATAACAGGTTAAACGGAGTTCGTTTGGGTTTATAGTACACCTGTTCTTATAAGTTGACTTATAGTCGTGTATAGAACGAAATTATAGGCGCAGTAAAGGCTAAGATGGCCTATAAAAGTGTTGCATAGGTGTAATATACAATAAGTATGTATAAAATACACTTGAGAAAACTTGCTCCAGTAAGTTACACTTATAATCGCCTACAAGAAGTAATTATAAATCCGTTATAAGTGTCATATGCCAGTAATAGTAATTTATAGACTTAGAACCATTTGCACTTGTTACTTGACCTTATAGGAGTGTATAAGTCAACTATAAGTGCCAATTAAAAGTGAATTAGTTCTACAGTGGTTTCTTCTAAGAGTAAGTGTACTTGGTATTATTGTGGACTTTCGAATACTGTTATAGTCTTTATTTCTATATAAAGGTTTCTTGTAAAACTATTAGTGTCCAAAGATGTCTTCGTGAAGTCCATTTAAGAAGACAATTGCTTTTAATATTTCTCGCATCTTCACGGCCATTTTTATTTCTTTTGAGTCATTGAGTTTTTATTAAATTATTACTAAAATGGATATAAACAAATGGAAATATGATCATGATAGTTCGATCAAAGTCACATCTAAAACATAAAATTAATAAACTCTTAGTTATTAAAATTAAGCAAAAGACATTTTTATGCGGAACCCTAATTCGTCACAATATGGCGCGACAATGCTGTTAGGACTAATATTATTTTTAAACACAACTTAGTAAATACGCCGTGTTCAAAAGGCTAACAAAAATTGAGATGTAAAACACAATATACTTCACCGAAAATACATACACGTTTGCCGTGCAAACACGTATGCACGTATAATATTACGTGAAAAATACTTATTAATACTTTTTATATAAAATAGATAAAGGTACTTCTATTTTTTTATTTTTCTCCACAACTGCACAACAAAACATCTTTTCACAAATGTTTGAAGTAGCTAGTAATAGAAGTGCGGATTACGTTACAAGTCTGCCTGGTTCTATTAAATGCTCATAGTGAGCTTTGCGCGAGCAAATGGTTCTCCGGAGTCTAATTATAAGTGTATTATTGGTCTAAGTGGTGCTCGCTAAGTCTACTATGAGTGTTTTATTAGCAAAAGTACGCGTATAAAATGGGCCCTTTTCCGTGGTTATAAACTTTTACTAGCCTGTTATAGACCTGGCTCCGGAACCACTACAAGACCACATTTTGTTACTTGGGCTACCACCCCCTCTTTTAGCTTGGGTGTCGAAAAAGGCGATTAACGGACTATAGACTGTGCACATAGAGCGGCGATGGGCTCACCCCCAGCTGTCACGCTGAGCCCATCTGCAGTCACTGTTTGGTGAAAAGTGGACTATATGGTAGTAGACTGCTTTTGCTGTCCTAATTGCCTAGTCTCTGACTAACCCTTTAGGGTGGATTCGACCAAACTGGAATAAGACTTACGCCGAGATTAGTCTATACAAATTCGGCGTTTAATCTAGGTATAAGACCTTATTCCAGTTTGGTCGAATCCACCCTTAGGATAATAGTCGTGATTATAATGTAAGTAGGTATGTATGTTTAAAAGAGTATACCCACCAACCCGCATCGGGCCAGCGTGGTGGGTTATATGCCCAATTTCCCCATATCCCGTCGTCTATGGAAAGCCTGTGCCCAGCAGTGGGACGAATAAAGGATAAGATGGTATAAAAAAATTCGACCTGGGGCCCAAGTCTGCTAATTTACGAATGGCATAATTGAATCGCAATTGGATCGCATTGTAATTGTTTGACACAATTGGTATTCTTAAATGAGTAAGAGAATACCAAATGTGTCAAACAATTACAATTCGATCCAATTGCGATTCAATTATGCCATTCGTAAATTAGCAGACTTGAGCCCCTGGATACGATCTGCTCAAAACAGAAAGAAATGGCATAACTTCGAGGAAGCCAACCCAACAGTGGGTGGATATAGATACGGGCTGAAATGATGATGGTGATGATGAAAAACACTTTATTAGTAGAAACTTTACTTTTATTAGTGGAAACTTTACATTTATTAATGAAAATTTTACTTGTAGGCATTAGTGGAAACTTTACTTTTATTAGTGGAAACTATACTTTTATTGATGGAAACTTTACTGATATGTGTACAAATTGTGCTTTTTTTTGCACTTATAAAAATAGTTTGTTAGACAAATAAAAAAAAATAAAAAAAACATTTGATGTGGTGTCGATTGTACCTAACAATGATAGCGACACTACAGCATAAACAAATGAGTTAGTAAGTACTAAAGAGCCTTAGGACTTACAGTATTTTGTTGCTAATGCACTCATTTACATGGCAAAGGGCCATACAATTAACTCTCTGAATGGATGTTAATGTGACTTGAATTATGACTAAATTATGACTACACAGTTCAGTGTTGAGTTATGTGGATGCAGGGCAGCATGTTATGTTATGCATTTCCTACTTAGTTCTTTAAAGTAGGTCATTGCCTGGCGTGTGTAGCTTGCATAAGGCCTGCCTTGCCTGTATCAAAATTCGCCTTTTTTTCGGCTGAATTGTCTAAGTATACATAGCTGAGGGCCTATTCTCTTTCTCCAAAACGAAATTTCGGCTGATTTTTCCTTGCTATTTACAGCGGTTTTCATTCCTTCCGAAACGTTCATACAAAATAGGTTTGGCATCTATATTAAGTACTAGCGGCCGCTCGCGGTTTCACCCGCGTGGTTCCCGTTCCCGTGGGAATATCGGGATAAAAAGTATCCTATGTGTTAATCCAGGTTATAAATTATCTGTATGTCGAATTTCATCCAAATCCATTCAGTAGTTTTTACGTGAAAGAGTAACAAACATACACACTCACAAACTTTCGCCTTCATAATATTAGTGTGATTAGTAGGATTATTTTTGATTTTTTTTTTTAAATTTCAAATTCAACGGAAAGTGCTTTAAATTGTAAACGTAAATCGGCAGAAATTTAATTTCGAAGAAAGAGAGTAGGCCCTCTGATGATGAAGACATTTAAGTTTTTGTAGATTTTCTGACTCTAAGTATACCAAAAATGACAGGTCTGATAACTGTTCCTGTACCATGGAAATACATAGGTACTTTTATATAGACTCACGACTATTACCATAGAATAGATAATAGTACAAGTACAGAAGATTCACTCCACTAAGTCATTTCAAATAAATAGCGACTTTTGTTAAGATACAATAAAGTTCAATTCAGGTCGCACACCGCTCCCATACCTACAGTTAAGTTCACCTAGAAGTTGCCTCTCTTTCTATCGCGTACTATCGTGTAGCTCCTATCTCTTCTAACGACTGCAGGGTATTCGCGGGCGTCCGTCCGGTCGGCTACTTGTGGCTTCATACCTAAAGCACATGAGTAAAAAAACGGAACAGAGACAAAGCTTCATACAACCGCGCCGTCGCGAGTCAACTACTACAAGCATACGGCGCATGTGTGCGTGTCCACTAACCGCTGCGTCGATGCGCCGCCCGCCACTGGATAAAACCGGTTTACCACAGTATTTACGCTCGCTCGACCAGAGGACAAACGGAGACTCGCGACGGCGGCGCGTTGTATGAAGCTTTGTCTCTGTTCCGTTTCTTTACTTCATGTGCCTAAACCGCGGAGTGCGCCAGGCCTGCTATTACTATTCCCAAAGGATTAATCAGAGAAGGCAATGAGGACCGCAGAAGCAGTCCACCTGTTCAAGTAGTATCTGACAGGGACAGCTTTTTTCGTGTCTAAACATATAACTGTAATGCACCAAAATATCTGTGGCCTATTAAATAAAACAGATTTGTTGACAGTGGCAATGTATGATGAAACTACTTCAAAAAACATACACGTAGATATCTTATGTATCACAGAGCATTTTATGTGCAAAGAGGACTTATGTAATTTGAATTTGCATAATTATAAATTGGTAACCAGCTACACAAGGGACAAACGTAGAGGGGGTTCCTGCATCATGATTCGCCAAGGTTTTGATTTTGAGGTTATTGATGTCTCAAAATTCTGTATTAAATGTGTTTTTGAAGCCTGTGCGGTAAGCTTGGTTCGTGAAAATCTTATTTTAGTGTGTATTTACAGACCCCCTAAATCTGACATTGAATTATTTATGAATAAAATTGACTTACTATTGAATAAATTGTGCAATAATAATAAAAAAATAATTATCTGTGGTGACTTCAATATAGACATTTTAAAGAAAACTAAAATATCCATTAACTTTGAAAATATATTATTGAATTATAATTTGAAGTTACAAATTAGAGAGCCTACCAGACTAAGTAGTGGGACTTGCTTGGATAACTTTGCACACAACATTCGAGGTAGTAAAAGTAAAGTAACCGAACTTGCATTGTCTGATCACGCATCTCAAACCTTACAGTGCCATATCAACAAAACATGTCGATTAAAATTCTGGCGTATAATTAAAAGGGATTATTGTGAGGAAAACATGGAGAAGTTTAAGAAAGCTCTTGAAGCACTTAGTTTTAGCGATGTCTATGAAGCCAAAGATGTTAACGAAGCTTATTGTGCTTTTATAGAGTTAATTACCTTATTTCACGATCTTTGTTTTCCTCAAATGTTAATAACAATACGAAGTAACAAAAAACCCAAATGGGTTTCTCGTGGTATTCGGATTTGTAGTAAGAGGAAGCGACAGCTGCTATGGATGTATAGATCCTACCCGACCAAAGAAAATAAATTCTTGCTTAAAAATTACTGTCGCAGATATAAAAAGGTCATAAAGCTCACGCAACTCTCCCAAAATAATCACTACATCAGATCATCCAATAATAAATCTAAGGCAGCGTGGCATGTCATAAATAATAGCAAACATCAGCTTCCTACCGAAACCGCACAGCTAGTTCACAATAACAACGGTGTTAAAATAAGTGATCCTACAGAAATAGCAAACCTATTTAACAATTACTTTGTGGATGCGGCACGTCGACTTAAAAATTATGACCCTCTTTTTTCACAATGCTGTAATGTGTCAAATTCTATATTTATCTCACAATGTACGAGCGATGCGGTATTAAAAATAATACGATCATTAAAAGTGACACAGAGTGTTGGAATAGATGGTATTCCCACAAAAATTAAAAAGAAATTTTCTTTACATTTAGCTGACCCTTTAAATCATATTATTAATTTGATGTTGACTACTGGCGTTTTTCCTGATGACCTAAAAATTGCCATGGTAAAGCCAATAAATAAAAAAGGAGAACGCACC
Source organism: Scoparia ambigualis (assembly GCA_963921215.1). Lineage (NCBI taxonomy): Eukaryota > Metazoa > Arthropoda > Insecta > Lepidoptera > Crambidae > Scoparia > Scoparia ambigualis. The sequence continues at coordinate 57,337,874 of OY992502.1, read as the reverse complement.
GACGTAAAAAATTATAGACCGATTGCTCAATTAAATGTATTCTCAAAGATATTTGAAAAAATTATCCGTGATTATTTTTACAACTTTTTCGAGAAGTACGACTTGTTTGCTAAAGAACAATTTGGATTTCGTAGAGAAAAAAGCACAAATATGGCTATCCATCAATTTCTTCAACCTGTCATGAAATCAGTTGACCTTAAACAACATGTATGTGCATTATATATGGACATGTCAAGCGCATTCGACCATGTCGACCATAATATACTTCTGCAAAAACTTTACTGCTACGGTATAAGAGGTGTAGCCCATGATCTAATAAGGTCATATCTTAGAAACAGGAAACAGTATACTATTGTAACAAAGTTATGTGAGGAATCAGGAATAAATAAGAATTATTCGTCAGACTGCAGAAATGTGGAGGTAGGCGTACCACAAGGCAGTATATTAGGCCCTTTGTTCTTCATTATATATATAAATGACCTTCCAAAGTCTATTGAACACCCTATGATAATGTTTGCCGATGACAGCACTGCCATTATCAAATGTGTTAATAGTCAAACTTATGAAGAAGAAATAAACAATGCCATGACAAAACTTAATGACTGGTTGGAAAAAAACAACCTGATACTTAATACTAATAAAACAAAAATTATGCATTTTAGACAGAAAACTCATCTACCAAAAGTGACTCTAAAGGTTAATGACGGTGTAATAGAATCAGTCTCTAACATTAAATTTCTGGGTGTCCAAATTGACTACCAAATTAACTGGAAGTCACATACTGAAATGCTTTGTAAAAGACTAAGTACGTCTACTTATATCTTATACAAGCTTTCCAAAAATGCAAACACAGAAACTGTTGTTATGGCCTATCATGGATACATAGAATCCATATTACGATATGGCATAATGTTTTGGGGTAATTCTTGTAACAAAAATCTGGCCTTTAAAGCACAAAAAAGATGTATAAGGGCTATAAAGGGTCTAAAGCCTACTGATAGTTGCAAACCAGTTTTTAAACAACTTAATATTTTGACGCTCTCATCCTTATATATTTTTGAAGTTTCGGTATTTGTCAAAAAAAATCAACATGCTTTTTCCACTTTTTCAGAAATAAATGCTCATAGAAACCATAGACCAGGACGTGGGAATAAATTGTGCGCCCTTAAACATAAAACTACATTATTTTCAAATAGTTTTTTTGGTATGGCTAGTAAAATATTTAATAAAATCCCGAATGACATTAAAATGTTACCAATTAATCAGTTCAAGAAAAGACTATTAAATCTTCTAATTGACAAAGTCTATTATAAAACCGAAGACTTCCTTACTGACTTTTCCAAAAAATGATAGGTACTTGAATAAAATTTTGACATGAATGTATTTTTTTTTTGACATTATAGCACAATTTAATATTAATTTTAATTTAATGATGACATCGCATGTAATTTGACATTTTTATACCTAATTAACACAATTTAATACTGTAATTTAATATAATCAATTATGTCATATTAACTTAATATTACTTTTTCTATTAATTTTAAATGTAGTTATGAGATTTTCCAAACCTAACTATATCAAATTATTGTATACCTTGTAAAAGGTGGAAATGTAGTGAAACACCAAAAACCCAACAACAGCAATCTATGTATACTAACCTACATTTCACAATAAAGAGATTTGTATTTGTATTTGTATTTGTATATTTGGTCCACCACGGTCAACGTTTAACCAAATTACAACTGCACATGTGCGTGAACAAAGCACGTGGGGTGATTGGGCCATGCCATGAATAGGGCATCGAAACCCGGTCCACTTTTTAAAAACCCGGGTTTCGGGTTTTCTTGTAGTCAAAATCCGGGTACCCGGGTTTTTCGAGCTTTTTCGGTCTTTTCGATATTTTTTTAAATATGAGGAAACTATATTTTAGTCATGGCCCATGCACCCACCACGCTGGCCCTGCGTGTTGACAATATTTTCCCAAATGTACTTAAATGACAAGAAAATGAATTTTATGACGAATCTGAGGGCCTACCACAGATAGAATCTAGTGCCTTTCAAACCGGAACGCGGAAGCAACATAGAAAGGTTTTAGGGTTGTCGCTTATGGCCAAATATTATATCCTAATGTAAGAGGAGTTATGCCCCCGAAAGCAGTAGGTCATAAAAATTAAAAGGAACACATAAAGAAAACCAAAATGAAATGAAAATAATTGAAAAAAAGAAAATTATTTCTTTACTCAAATAAGAAAACCTTTTTCCCACTGGCTGTCGGTCTTTTGCAGTCGGTTGCGAAATCAATGAGACCAATACCACAGTATAAAGTGCCAATACAACTGACGGGAAGCCCCGGGGCTCGCGTTTAAAGACAACGCTCTGGAAATGTCACCTAGAACATGCCTAAGACTCTGGAAATGTCACCTAGCTAGAACATTTCTACAATAGGCTCGGCCGCGTGACTGGACATCACGTGCTGTGGAGACCGTGACCAGCGTATAGCCAGCAGTCAGCGTAAGTAATCTGAACAATTTGTACAATGACACAAATGATTAAAGGTCATTCATTGCCTGTATTTTAATAATAATAAGTTTATTTGGGACAAAACAGTACAAATACACAGGTAAATATGAAAATAAAAATATTAATACAATCCCAAACCAGTTTCGCCTCAGCAAAATGCCTAGCCTTACGGTCTAAAAAATTTGAAAATGTAAAAATGTCTGGCTGATTTATAGAAATAAAGAATACACGCTTACATAATATTACTAGCTTCAGTTAAGCTTCTTTTGAAACTTGTTTAAATTAATCACTAGATAACGTATAAAAAACACACTTACACATAGAAAACACCCAGACTCGAAATCAGTTTAATAACAGACTTTTATTATAACCCAGACCAGCGCGAGATGACGCGATACGCCAGAACCGGAGTTTTAACCACTCAACGATGGAAGTTGTCAAAAGAACGAAAGAGTGAATAGTACATTGTTACCCTAGTGGTGAAAGTAGCTTATTTTGTCCCAAGACGGATAGTCTGAGGGACTAAATAAGTCTTTCACCCGAGGTAAACACTGTGCTTTTCATTATGAATACAAGGAAAGTAAAAATAAAAACATGAATTAGCTAAAGAAAAAAATTTGTTTCATATTTGAATCTGATGAACTCTGTTAAACGGAAGTTTAAACAAAACTCTACAACTCGAAAAAACAAATGAATATCGGATTGCAGCTTTCCCGCCTATTTTGTTTTTTTTTCTGTGACCGACCAGCTATGCAGCCCTTAGTTTTCGTATTCATAATTGAAAAAATGCTAAATATTTTGCCCAAATCCATGTTATTTTGAAGAAATAGTTAAAAGTAAAATATAATAAAGTAATTTCAAAAAATGTTATTTTAATTTTACATCGCGCTGTAATAAAGTGGCTGTATAGAAAGTTGGGACATGGTTCAATAGAAATGTGAAAATAGTACTATTTTTTTATAATTTGGCAGTACTTACCTGTCAGAAAAACGAGGGCTGAAAAGTACTAACACTGTCAACCAGGTCCTCAGGCAACTTCAGACCTACTTTCCGAGTATGAGAAATGAAAAAACATTTATAGGGTACCTACGCTACGTGATCCAGAAAACTATTGGACAAATGACTGAACACTACTTTTGATGTAATTATCAATAAAATTATTATTGTACCTGTTGTTAAGAGAACTACAGGTTTTTTCTTAATAAATTGTAAAATACATAGTTTGTGTTTTGTGTATTATGACCGTGTTTCTCAAAATATAAATAATTAAATAAACTACGGAGTTAATTTCATTTAATTTTAAAAATTCTTTTTAATGTATATAAGGACTACTATCCTTGTTGCAGTGTTCTATAAAATAAAATTAATACAGACGAAGTTGACAACTTTTAACTTTAACTTTAACTTTAAAATTCACTCATATGAGAAATACAAAAGAAATAATAAAACACGTCATCTTTAAAACCATCTTTAAAGTTTACAGCCCACAAGAAAGTCATAATAAAGTTTTTATGTGAAAATCAATTGCCATGCCAATGTTTGTTCGGGCATCATTTCAGAACGGATGCACTATTCTTTTTTTTAGTCGTGTTTGTCTTTAGTTTAACTAGACCACATAAGCGATCAACCCCGGTACGGTCCTTCGAGTTTAACCTCATTTAATTTAATCTGACCACGGTATAAGTTACTCGATTCCTTCCATGAGCATTAACCGATTTATGCAACACATAAACGTGGCTAAAACAATGGATATTCTCCGGCGCACGCGTTCATTCCTCTCAACACTTGGCTGTGTAATCTGTGAGATTGATCTGCTATCACGAAGGCGGTTGAATACATTATTTCCTAGTTAGTACAGAACACATAAAACCTGCCAGATTGTGAAATTTGATTACTTACAGCGAGTATATATATAATGATGTGTCAATACTTATCCGTTACTTGAAAAAAAAAAAATTATAGCTAACCGCACCAAGCCATTATTTAAGAAAAAAAACTGTTAAAAAGCGTTTTTTCTATTCTGATAGTTAGAGATAAGATAGTCAGATCCTCGGGGTATTCCTCGAAGCGCACTCAATATGAAGCGCACCCAGACCAAGCGCACCTAAACTCTTCTTCCAAGCGCACCTAAACTCTTCTTCCAAGCGCACCCTGACCAAGCGTTTCTTTGCCGCACTTCCAAAAGATGGGATAGTCTACTAGCACACGTATTCCCTCCTACCTATGACATAGGGTCCTTCAAACGAGGCGTGAAGAAGCACTTTGTGGGCCGGCAGAGTGAGGATGACTGATGCTACGTCTCTTACGCTGCACCAGTTGTCCTCGCGCCTGGACCTCATTTCCACTTAACATCAGGTGGAGTGGGGTCATTTGCCGGGCTTAGTATAAAAAATAAAAAAAAAAGCGCACCTAAACTCTTCTTCCAAGCGCACCCGTTGGGTGCGCTTCAGAGTAGGTAATTAAAATATTATTTTTTTATTCTACCCAACGGGTGCGCTTTGAAGAATAGTTTAGGTGCGCTTGGTCTGGGTGCGCTTCATATTGGGTGCGCTTCGAGGAATACCCCAGATCCTCAGTGGTTAAGAGGCCTATTACATCACGACTTTGATTTTTTGCTTATGCAAAAAAGGTGGAGAACGTCAAAATTGGCCATTTTATAATGGCCAATTTTGGCGTTCTTTCTCCACGTTCCTTCGTTCGTTCTCCACCTCAGAAACAAAAATACATTAACAATTTAGACTTATTGAATAGTGTAGAATAGCTATTGGCATAGTTCGTAGCAGCCTCGCTTTTTGTTTTTGCTTAATTTTTTAATTAAACCCAAAATTGCTGAGAAAGATTTTCATAAAATGCGCGAATGCTCTTTTTTGAGCTCCTAGATTTAACTACTGTTCTAAACAAATTAAATAAAAAAATTGAATGTTATCTCTTATCATATAGTCATATAGTTCGTAGCGGTCTCGGAATTTTTAAATATCATTGATTTTATATAGAAAAAAATCTTATTCTAAACCAAAAAACTTCGAAAATTGCGGTCTCGGAATTTTTAGATATCATTGATTTTATACAGAAAAAAATGTTATTCTAAACCAAAAAAACTTCGAAAATTGCTTTAAGTAAACTGAGAATTTCTCCTATTATTGAGCAAAATAAATACCCGAATAATTGTTACTTCATGAGGAATAAAGATTTTATAATGAATTTATTATCCTATATCGATAAATACGATAAATACAACTGCAAAATTACTACAAAATGCGGTGCACCGGCCGGCCGTCCGAACTCAGCTTATTCTGGCAGAGTGGAGATTTGTAATAAAAAGCATGAATTTACTATCCCATTTCGATAAAAACGAAAAATACAACTACAAAATTACTACAAAATTCTAAAATGGGCATTTTACGCAAAAATCACAGTCAAGATATAATAGGACCCTTAAAAGAAGAAACACTACGTCGAAGTGGCATGCAAAACTCTCATACAAAACACAGAAAAACGACGTTTCGTAGTCCCCTGTTTCCTCCTTTAGAACTGGAGAAATTTTTATTACTTTTTCAGCATCGGTTAAAGAAAGTGATTTTCTATGTCTGTATGTTTGATTTTTTTTAAACCAGCCACTTAATGTTTTTGAAGACGCCTTAAGAGGGTTTACATTTCGGTTTCCCATACAAACTTCCAAGTCGAAATTTTTAATAACCAATAAGATATTTTTAATAAAATTTTGCATGCTAGAGTAAAATACAGGGATCTAAATAGTTTGTTGAAAACATTTAAAAAAAAAGTTTATTTAACTGAGTTATTGCGATTCTAAGTCTACTATAGAAAGTTTAAAATCGCAATAACTCAGTTAAATAAACATTTTTTTAATAGGATAAAATGTTTACTAGAAAAAAAAACAACCAGTCTCAGGAAAGCTCGAACAGGATTCGAACCCGTGACCTTTGGATTGCCGGTCCACTGCTCTAACCGCTGAGCTACCGAGACCCCAGAAGACTCGTTGAATTTTTTTTCTAGTAAACATTTTATCCTATATCTATATAGCATTGTGAATGCAAAAGGAGAATGCCCATAAATAAACTCGCCTTTTGGGCTTTTGTGCCTTAACAAAACAAAAACCATAAAAATAGTTACTTTTTTTAATTCCCAACAATGTATACGAAAGTATTAGTCTAAGCCTGGGACTGAAGACAGTTTTTATTTGTAGTTAAATCATTTAAAACTATCAACCATCCATTTTGTCTTGGCTTTTTTTAAAATGTTGCCACACAAAAAAGTATAGATCTAAAATAAGAATCGATTTCTATGTCTACCGAATCCGATTCTTTTTGTTGATGGTCTACTATGTGAAAATAGTTTCATAGTCATGTTATAGAATAGTATTTTTGATTCATATGTGTGTATTTGAATGGTTTCCTCGCGGAAACTTCTTAAGTACAATAAAAATAAAACAAAGCCAAATAATTAAACATGCGCGTTTTCGTTTTTTCACCAAAACCGATATGTAACCGATGTTGAGTTTTCATATCGATATGGATAACCGATTTTAGATATAGATATCAGTAGATATAACTTAAATGCACTATGTTCATGTCAAGGCAAACTAACATCAAACGTTAACGCGCATATTTATCGAGTTATTTAAATGGATATGCTATACAGATCGCGCTCGCTCAGTAAGTAATGGCGATGTCCCTTACTTTGAGAACAATATTTATACACAGCCGTAGAAGAGCATCGTCTTTTTTATCAAAATGAGTCCATGGGGGCGATCGCGCTAAATTATTTGCCGACGCATAGCGCCATCGCATGTCAAATGCGATAGCACTATGTAACGGCTGCGATTCAGTTGTGATTTGGTGGAGATTATTTAGCGCGATCGCCCCCCATATCTTACTCGTCTTTCGCGACATTGTTATTAAAAATATCTTAACTATAAAACAAACTTGAAACGTTTAAACTAATTTAACTATTTAAAAATTCTTAAAACGAGGCACTAAAACTATCATAATAATTACAAGTAATCCATTTTGATTTCACTAAGTGTAACAAATGCACTAGTTCCACAACACAATGTTTACTTTCTCAATTTCACGGCAAATGTCACCAAGGTCAAGGGCGCGTCAAAACTATTACCAAAAAACTCTTTCAATCAAATCATAACTCTAGCTCTAGGTACTAAAACCAATTTCTCAAGCATTGCACCAAATAAGCACAAATTCTCTTCATCTCTTTTACACCGCTATAAGAAGACAGAGAAAAAGCGAATGACCTCATATTCGCTTCATCCATCTCTTTCACACCGCTTTAGTAAGAAAGAGCTTCTTCTCTTTCTTACTGAAATTTTGGATAGAGGGTTTAGAGATGTAATTGGAGAGTTACGGGGCTATGGTTATAGGACTCACATGCCGGAATCATTACTAGAAAATGAACATCAACTTACAACAGAGCAAGCTAATAAATCTAGATGTGTGACCATGTGTCGATGGGTAGTGGAGGTTGTGAATGGGCGAATAAAACGAGATTTTAAGCTTTTCCGAAGAATATTTTAATAGGGCCTCTACTCACCTTATGAGTGATTTAAAAATAGCATGTGCACTTTTAAACAAGTTTCATGAACCCATTCCAAACAATCCTAATGCTGTAGAGTATCTATCCATCGCTCAAGCAAGGTTAAACTCAGTAAATCATTTGTCTGAATTTGTTAAAAGGGAAAATATTAATCGAAGACGTACGATTTTCCAGAGTATAGACAGTAATGCTCCCCATTTAAATGACTTTCCGAGATTAATCCTTTTGATGATTTAAAAAGATTTTCCCTAGGATCCTATCAATTAAAACAGGCAAGGTCATAACTATGGGGAGCATGTCCGTAGCTATGGTACATATAGCATAGAAATAAGTAAAGATATCGAGGAAGATTTGCCCTTAATTTTAGGCCAAAATAATTATTTAATTAGGGCTCGAATAAAGTCCAGACATGTTAGCAGTAGAACATATTATACATATGTACTAATAAGCAAAGACCAAAATAGGGCAAATACTTTAGATAGTGTAGTTGCATATTATTGCTCATGTCTTGTGGGAAATCGTACGGTAGGATGCTGTGCCCATACAGCAACTGTACTATGGTACTTAAGCTGGGGTCGGTTTAATGATGTCACTGCCCCAGCTCAATTCTTAGATAGTATATTTGAAATGTAAACAATAAATGATTACTTCTATATTTCTGGTTTTATTTTCTATTCCAATACATACATCGCTGTCCAATACCAACACTTGAAACACTTTACAGGGGGGAATGTTTGTAAGCTCAGCTCAAACCTCATGGGACTTTGAATTGAATTGATTGATGTCACATTTCACTTAATTAACAGACATCAAACTGACAACATAATGCACATTAATATAAATAGTATAATATATTTAAGAAACTAAAAGTAATGTAATAAAAGTAAGTACCTACTTTTTAAGTTAAACTTACTACCGTACTTTCAAAGTACGCTTTAACGTGCCTTCTGACGCACAGAGGAGGAGAACATAGTAATTTTTGGGTAACCCATTCTGTAACCAACCCTTGTAAAAGCTGTTCTATCGAAATCCTCCCCTTAACTTGTTACTTACGTACATTTATTTAACAAGACGTTTACAGAAAACATAACCTAAAAAGGTTTTGGAAAACTTGTAATATAAATTATACTAGGGTAAGATATCAAAAACTAATTACTGATTTTAATTAAGAAATCTGTCGGCTACTAAAATCAATTAAAATTATTAAGGCACAAAAATATTTACAGTGAGATGTTGTGCTCTTAGAAAATGGGCAATCTCCTTTCAATAATAAAGATTTTTTTAATGTTTTCAACAAACTATTTAGATCCCTGTGTTTTACTTCAACATGCAAAGTTTCATCAAAATTGGCTTATTGGTTTTTAAAAATTTCGACTTGGAAGTTTGTATGGGTAACCGAAATGCGTATACCCTCTTAAAACGGAGTGATTTCGATAAATTTTGAAGGCTCCTGGTAAAATAACCAGATTTTGAATAATTGACTTAATGCAAAAAAATCAAACACAGACATAGAAAATCTCTTTCTTTAACCGATGCTAAAAAAGTAATAAAAATTGTTCCAGTTCTGAAGGAGGAAACAGGGGACTACGAAACGTCGTTTTTCTGTGTTATGTATGAGAATTTTGCATGCCTGGTCGACGTAGTGTTTCCTCTTAAGGATTCACTAACAGCAAATGAGTCTTATGGGCGCTCTTTAGTGTTTCTTTAGTGAACTAAGTAGGTATATATAAAGAGATGTTTGTGAATTTAAGTTTAAATTCACTCACTCGCTATACCGGCCCTATTAAAGCATTTTCAAACCATTCTTGGAGCCAACATGGCTTGTCCTAACGTGATATTATGATGCTTCTTACGTCTCCAATCAAATAAATAAGCTCAAAAAGTGCACACTTTGCATACGCCCGGTGTGAAATCTAGCGAAAAACGTAGGTCATAACCACGAAAGAATGCCCACATACGCTAATAACAATATATTGTTCGTATTCGCATAGTAAAACCAGCTGCATTGTCGGTGCACCCGCAAAAACCAGCTCGTTTATGTGAACAGTGCTATAATCTGAGTCATTGTGAGCGCGGATTAGAGAATCGGAAACAAATGAACACGCGTGACTCTTTTAAAATTCCGACAAAGTGTAGAATGTTATCGCGATGTATTCTTAAAACAACTTTTTAATAAATGCGTGCGTGTAACTTTTTTTCATAACTAAAACTCATCTCGTCACTAGGGGCGCTGATTCAATGTCATACAAATGTTTATTTTTCGAATCAATATTAATAAAAAATTATATGTGCGATCAGACATAGCGTAGGTCTCCTGGATTAGGCAGGATACTTTTACAGGAAAGATTATCGTTTGGGGAATTTACGTTTAGTTGAATTTCAAAACGTTATCAAAGCGGGCGGGGACTAATTTAATAAAAAGTTAACGAATGTACGAAATCGACAATTAAAAGCAGTAGATTTTTTTCGTTGAAAGGGACTTTTATAAAAAATTTACATGCCACAATGACACCATTGTGACTGTTATTTTATAAGAAAAAAATAAATTTATGGCGTGGTCTTTATGCCTAAGTTTTCAACTGCATACCCTTAGGTTAGCCGAGCTTTTATGGATATGGGGTTTGATAGCATGCTCATACGATAAATCTTGCTTTTTTTAAATAATTTAACGTAAGTATTTATCGAAACATTTATGGCAGAGTAGTCTTCATGGTTACTATTGTTAATCCGCATAGTCTATCCTGTGTCATTAAAATATTTATGTAAGTAATTAAGAAAACAAAATCTGAGTTTTAAAATTAATCTGTTAGGTATGACCTAGTATTATGATAAATTATGTTTGTCATCCCAGTGCCTGCACATGCCTTCCCAACATGGGGAGATAGATTTCGACCAAGTCATTACAAATATTACTTTTATTAATTGCAATAGTCTCAAACAAACTTAAAGAAAAACTTACTGCTTATAGTGACTAAGTATCTTTAAAAAAAAAATGTATTTGTTTATTTTTTTGTTTTCTTTATGAATGTCGTTGAAATAAAAAATATTTTATTCTAATATTCTATTCTAATAAAAAATGCTATTAGTCGCTAGTTTGGTAAATAATGTTTATGTTACAACTTTAGTTAATCGACTGTCCTTGTTACAAAACTCAAATACCAATAGTACAGTGCAAAAACCCTAGTCTGTAAATTACCTTTTAAGGCAGCAATTTAAGTTAATGCTTAAAGTTTTTTACAAGATTAATGACATATTTGTAAAACTGTTTTATTATTCTAAAAAAACTGGTGGAAGCCACCCGTGACCCCAGAGCCAGCCAGCTATCTGGGTCAACGCCTAAACCTCGCCATCTAGCGCGGCAATACGGCTTATTCTGGGTACTCTGCCTGATGGGGATGATCTGGGTAATTTTTTTTTATTGATAGTCTTCTATTTATCTTTGTAAGTTTGTAAATATTTTAATTTTAATATTAGGTGTTACTTTTGTTTTTTTCTTATAATTAATTAATATTACCATAGTAGGTATAATATGCAATTAGAAAAACAATGAAAAACATTTAGTTTTCTTTGTTAGTGTTCAACTTTCTGATATTAAAAAATAATAACGAACGTTATTGGTTATGATTGAAAAATGGCGCGAGTTCCGAAAATACATTCAAAGAATAAAAAAACTTCTATTGAGAAATTTAAAAGTTTTGTTTGCTGTTTTTATGGCTTAGGTATTTTATTTTGTTATAATACTTTATTATGTTTTCACCATTTTCGATTTTGATGATTCTGTAAGTTACCTAAGTTACCTACGAAAACTTTATGGAAACTTTTAATTAAGTAGGTAAGTGCTTAGTATTTGTAAAAATCATGTTCTAATATTTCATGAATTCTTTTGATCTGTGGTGCAATAACTAATAGGTACTCTATATATTCATTAACAAAATTGCTAATACTCGTAGATGTACAACATCACAGCTCTTCCCTCATGGACAACATCACTTGAGATTGGGCAATCACCCACCACGCTGGCCCAATGCGGGTTGGTGGGCTGTAGATGTAGGTACAGTTGAAATCAACTCTAAACCACGAAATTCACTGTTCCAAATACACTCTAAATCCCAGTGACGTCATCAATTCACTTTTTAAATTATTTCCACTTTCTTAAAAAAAGGTTGATTTACTCGATTTCGTTGTCTATAAACAATAGATAGGTATACTTTTTTCGAAACTTCAAAATTTGATTTTGGAACTCACCGTCTGCGTACGAAGCGCTAGCGTGTTGCGCGCACTGTGGCGCGGTGGCGGGCGCGCGTCGCTTATATGACAGTTGCCATGGCAACCACCACTACGCGTAGGGATGCGCGCGAAATAAAAGCACTCATAATGTGGGACAGCCGGGCTTTGATGTACAGTACAAATACAAACGCTTCAGTACAAAGGCTGATGTTGAAAGCTGGCAATAAAAAAGAAGTAAAGAGGTTAATAGAATTAATAACATAGAAGTTTAGATTTCATTTGTTCGCCTTTGCTGGTCAAGTGGTTTGGACAATACCGGTCTAAGTCACGGAGGTCCTGGATTCGATTTCCAGCATGTTTGTTCACGGTTTCGTTGGTGGTAAATCTTGTTAAGTCCGCCTGGCTAGCTACCACCGCCTTATCTCCGTATATCGCCATAACATCAGTGTTTGTAGCTTTGTTGTGTTCCGGCAGTTAGAGATAAGATAACTAGTTCCGGTAGTAGTAGTTGAGGAATCTGTTGAAAGTGCGCTTTCATCTTCGGTATTATCAATGATATTTTGGGTATTATCATCACTTAACATCAGGTCAGGCCAAACGCCCTTTAATGAATAAAACTAATAAAGAAACTGCCGTAACTTCTTAGTTATAACGGGAATCATTTATAAATTATGTTTTATTATTTTAGAAAAAGCTTTCCAACTATATTTTCTAACGTTTTGTAATCATCCTACTAATATTATAAACGCGAAAGTTTGTAAGTATGGATGGATGTTTGTTACTCTTTCACGTAAAAACTACTGAATGGATTTGGATGAAATTCGGCATACAGATAGTTTATAACCTGGATTAACACATATAATACTTTTTATCCCGATATTCCCACGGGACGGGAACCACGCGGGTGAAACCGCGAGCGGCCGCTAGTACATTATAATCACGAAAGCTTTTTAACTAAAACAATAAGAAACTGCTTAGCCCGATGTCCCGGGTTCAATTCCCAAGTCGTGAAAAGTGTAAGTTGTTGTTCCAGATTAACCGTGTCGTTATTCCAGAATAACGACACGGTTAATCTGGAAACTCTCTTCCCTTAGGTGTCGTAAGATGCACATACACATCCAACAGCTTAGAGCAGCGATGGGCTCACCACCTGTCACGCTGAGCACATGTGCAGTCGCTATTTGGTGAAAAGTGGACTATGGCAGAGGACTACTTTTGCGGTCCTTATTGCCTAGTCTCTGACTAACTAACCCTTCGGGGATAATTTGTGATTATATATATAATCACAAATTATCCCCGAAGGGTTAGTTAGTATGTATGAAACATTACCTTTTAAATTCGCTTAAGAAGTCCGTGTGAAAGGACCATGGGGGAGTTTGTATGAACCCTGTCCCCACCCTACAACAGTCATGGGATACGTGTTAATTTGTTCATCGGGACCCAAAGAAGTCTGTAGTACCTGTGTTAGTTGCAAAAAGTATTGGGTTTAAATATAATTTTAAAAAAACTTTATTGTTTTCTTGCTTTAGTTAGAGTTGCTCGGGTGTGTCATGCTCTCTCAAAGTGTCTATACGGTGGTGGTGGTGGCATGTGCGTCGGGTCGTTACGTTCTTTATAACATGGTTGAGCGAAGCGATGGCTGATTCACATGTCATACTCGTGAACGGGTGCCGCCCTTGGAGGCTGGTCTGCTCTTGCAATCTTATTTTGTTGGAAAAAAATATATATAAATAAAAACATTATATTTTTTAAAACCTAAACACCCAGACTCGAAATCAATTTAGAAAAACAGTTTTCTCTAAATTGACCCGACCGGGAATTGAACCCGGGACCTCAGAGTTGGCGCGACGCCAGACCCGGCGTGCTAACCACTCGACCACGGAGGTCGTCGTAGATTTATTCACCCACATTCAGGCCCAGAACCAGGCTTCTCCTTTAATATAAAATCTTTATTCCTCATGAAGTACGTAACAATTATTCTGGTATAAATTTTGCACAATAATATTAGATAGGAGAAATTCACAGCGATTTTAGAAGTTTTTTGGTATAGAATAAATTTTTTTTTTCTAAATCAATGATATCTTAAAATTCCGAGGCCGCTAGGGACTATACGACTCTTTTAAGAGATAACATTCAATTTTTTTTTAAAGTGCCTTCGCGCATTTTATTAAAATCTTTCTCTACAATTTTGGGTGTAATTAGAAATTTAAACAAAATTTACAAAAAGCGAGGCCGCTACCAACATGCCAACTGCCCAATTGCTATTCTACATTATTCAATAAGTCATAACTGTTAATGTATTTTTGTTTCTGAGATCAAGAACGCCAAAATTGGCCATTTTACGCAAAAATCACAGTCGAGATGTAATAATATAATCACGGCTATTATCCCCGAAGGATTAGTCAGAGACTAGGCAATGAGGACCGCAAAAGTAGTCCTCTGCCATAGTCCACTTTTCACCAAATAGTGACTGCACATATGAACAGCATGACAGGTGGTGAGCCTTATCACCACTATGCTGTTGGATGTATGTGTGCAGTCTTTAGTCCGTTAGTCGCCTTTTACGACACCCATGGGAAGAGAAGGGGTGGTAGTATTCTTTCACCGCTACGCAACACTAAAAACTAGTTTTATCTAGTGAAAACGCGTTTTTACTAAAAACAGGTTTTAACTTTAACATAATGATACAATGCCTAAACTTACTCACCAGTTTGTACTTACCATCGGCATCACCGCTAAGTTCCACTAAGGTTGAATGCAGACAACAACATTTTTACGTTCCATCGACGAGCTACTACTACTTAACCTTAGTGGTTTTAAATAATGAACGAATTATATTTGTCACAAGTACATTGCTAGATCATACAAAAAACCGCGTAGCTGCTGCGGAATATACAAGAGTGGACCGATTCCGTCGTAAAATTCTACAGTGAACAGTATTGGGAAGATAGCAGCCAGCCTACATTTGTGAGGAAGCAATAAGAAGACATAGTACATTGTTACCCTAGGGGTGAAAGTAGCTTATTTACTCCCGAGACGGGGTTTGGCGCCCGAGCGTAACGGGAGCGCCAATAGTTCGAGGGAGTCAGTAAGTCTTTCTTTCACCCGAGGTAAACACTGTGCTTTTCATTACGAACATAAGGAAGGTAAAAACAAAAACATGAATGTCTTTAGTCCTTTAGTAGCCTTTTACGACACCGAAGGGAACAGAGGGGTAGGTAAGTAGTATTATTTTGATGCTCCATCAACGCTCTTTGCTGTCTGTTGTATGTGCAGTCTTTAGTCCGTTAGGTGCCTTTTACGACACCGAAGGGAAGAGAGGGATTGTTAGAATTATTTTGATGAGCCCATCGCCGCTCTATGCTGTTGGATGTATGTGCAGTATTTAGTCCGTTAGTCGCCTTTTACAACACCAGATGGAAGAAAGGGGTTGGTAGTATTGTTTTGATTTTTTTTTATGTGACACGACATAGTGACTACATCCTGCCTGATGGTAAGCAGCCGATGTAGGCCAAAATAATGAGAGCGCTCCCCACCGTGCAAGAAGCACGGTTACAAGCGCACCCATTCATGACGGCCAGCAAAAATGCCGTTCCATGCCAGGCTTAAAACCTGATGAGTCATTTGATCGACTTCAAATGGCTTTTATGGATGAAGGACCTTCAAAAGCAACCATCTACCTTTGGCATAGCAAGTTCAAGCGCGATCGCCTTACTTTGGGGGATGAACAAAGGAGTGGTCGTTCTACGACGGCTGTCACGGAAGAAAGTGTGCTGGCAGTAAAAAATTTAACTCAAGAAAACAGGCGAATTACATACGAAGAGATTCAGCAAACTGCAGTTTGGATCGGGAAGCGTTCACAAGATTCTACACGAGTACCTGCGCGTGAGGAGGATAGTTTCGCGCTGAGTGCCGCACAACCTCACCGAAGCTTAGAAGCAGGGCCCGTGTGGAGTGGTGCTGTGATACAAAAAAAAATTGAAACAGGCTCGCAACGGCGCGTTTACGACATTGTGACAGGTGACGAATCCTGAATTTATCAATACGATGCAAAAACAAAGTGTAAGTCGACAGTTGGGCTGTTTCAAAACGAACCAACGACTACGAAAGTAAAGCGATCGGGAAAATTTTGATTGCTAGTTTCTTCATTTTGACGGGGTATTTGGTTTCAATTCTACTATGAGACTAAAGCAGCATCAATGCGGAATGGTATACAACAAAATGCCTGGCAGAAGTTTTGTCTGCAATGAGCAACAAGCGACCGAACACCGGGCTCCGCGGGGTACTGCTTCATCATGACAACGCGCCCGCGCACTCAGCGCTCAAAACGAGGGACTTCCTGGACACCACACCAGTCAGAGTCTTGGGTCACCCTCCTTACAGTCTTGATCTGGCACAGTGTGACTTCTTTTTATTCCCTAATATAAAAAATCAGCTGAAAGGGATACAGTTTTCATCGCCTAAAGACGCGCTAGCAGCGTTCTAGAAGGCCGTTGAAGAGTTGTCTTCGGCGGACTGGAAAAAATGTTTCGAAAATTGGTTCAGACGCATGAAACTTTGTATAGAGGCTGGTGGAGTGGAGAGTTCTTCGAAGAGAATTAATTAAAATATTTTATCCATAGAAGTTAGGTTTTTAGTTCTTCAAAACTTTTTGAGTGTCCCACGTATTTGCACAAAAAATTATCAATAATTTATATTGACAAGGAGCGTCGGAACAAAAACCGATAAATCACATCTGTGTTTTTGTGGACAAATGTAAAAAAACTGGCCAAGTTCATGGTTTTCTAATTTAGAGTTAAACGAAATATATCATTTTATTGGTGTTAGAACCACTGTTTGGAAACCTAAATTCGGCATTCGTGACTGTAATACTGTTGAGTTATAAAAAAAATGGATATATCGGTTTTTGACCAAACCAACTGGATATATCGGTTTTTGATAAAACACTGTAGGATGTATCGGTATTTGATAAAACGCTGGTAGGAATATGAGACCTTGATAAAATGCGGCTGAACATGTGTCAGTGTTTCTAAAGCCAGATTAGGTGATTTCCAATCAAACAACTTTATTTAAAATCACATCATACTTTAATTAAGTAACTGAAAGCTAAATGACTATTTAGGTAAAAAGAAAAACTTAAACTATTATGGCTATTTCTGGTTTCAGACAATCGCAATTAGAATCATGATCATGTCGTTCATGGTTGTCAGAACCATCTGGTTCTGTATCAACAGGTTCAGTAGAACCTCCACTCAATATTTTTTTGTACCAAGAAAAAGTTTGATCGTTTCCAATCTTCTTCCAGCAATAAAACAATCCCATGTCTCTTATAAATCGTTTGATATTCTTCCTTTTGTGTAATTACTGGAACGGTTTTAACCTGCTTTTCTACTCTGCCGAAAACACGATCGGCGGGTAGAAAACTATGTCCGCGTACGGGAAATGTCAAATATATCTCTTTAATATTTTCTGGGGATTCATTGACGAGCCAAAATATAAGACAGTGGACTATATGCGAATTTTTGTTTCGGCCGCCACAGCCATCACAAAATAAACGCAACATTCCTTTGCCCGCTTAATTCAAAGAATTTAAGTGATGCAAGAGTGCCGATCCAACTTTAGTGGCTCCTCTTCCACCTTGATCTTCAGACCGTAATAGCTTGTAATAGCTATCTGTCGAGAATAAAAAGAATCTTGAATGGGTGTCCGAGGCAATGGTTGGACTTGTCGTCGAAACAAAAATTTTCCGAGTCAGGATCATCATTTCTGCATAGCTTATAGAACGCTTTGGCCCGTAAATTATGAACCCTTTTTTGCACCATTAGAATGCGTTTATCGTCAGGGCTATTAACTATTTTTATTTTATTATTTAATAAGATACAAGTGCTACAAGCACCAGAAGCAGGACTCCTAAATCCGATGTTAAAATCTTCAGAAAATACCTTCTGGAACATGGTTTTTGTCACACGGAGGTCTTGAGAAACCGAATCATTGTACATTTGCCTTAATTTTCGTTGATTCAAGTCACATGATAAATAAATTCTTCGAGACTTCGCTCTATTATAGTGACTTTCGCTTGCAGGTAATTTTCGTATAAACTGACGTAGACTTTCCTTTTTAGCAACTGATTTTGCTGACTTTCGTTCGCCACCGCGGTTTTCTTTGGGAATGTTTCCATCAAAAACCGTTTTACTTATGTGATGCAAGCGGTCTTTTTTCAAAGAAAAAGTTTTCAGAAACATAGCCTTACAAACTGGTCTATTTTTATTACATTTGTCATTGAGAAAGTATGTCGTGCTAAAGAGGCGAGTCCTGCGTTTTGATGGTTCCACTTTGCTCTGCCGACGTCGTTCTGGAACGTACGGTGCGATCAAGGGTGTCAAATAAATATCCTGTTCGACTTTATTTCGATACTTAAAAAATTTTTGCCTATTTTTTAAAATATAGCGAACAGACATCTTTTTGCATTGAAGTTTATTGGATTTGTGCGAACATGGCCACTCAAAATTTATTGCCAATGGATCAGTATCACAGTACCTTAAACAAGCAAATACAAAATGTTGAAACCATGAAAATAAAACACTCGACTTGGCGGGGCCACTACCGTGCCTCCAGATAAACATTGAATAATGTAAGTTAAACCTTTTCAGATACTTAGATAGACTACACGAACGTGTAGGTATGATATTGACAGGTTTACTAAAAATAATACAAAAGGTAAGTACTTATTATTTTCGTTCCAAAGTAGTTCTGCGCTTGCCCTTTGTTTTTTTTCGAGCTCCTTGATTAATGTCTGCTACCACCGGATTACCTACTTCTTCCATCATCATAACAGAACTTTACTTGCGAAGAACAATGATAATTTATAAAGATTTAAACAATAAGTTACGCTTTGAAAGCCAACAACCACAATATACAGGGTGGAAAAAATCTATGGGCCCTGGAGGGGAACTACCTTAAATCCTTTAGTTAGCTCATTTCACTGAAAGGAAACATTCCTTTATTTTTAAAAAGAAACAAAACTGCAATTAAAGATTTTTTAAATTTTGCTTGTTCCATCCGGGAATCGAACCAACTAAAAATAAAAAAATAAACCCTCGCTATTTTATTATACGAATCGGTAGGATTGATGTTCAGGATAAAATTTGTCTAATAAACATTTGGTCCCACACTCATCTCTTGTGCGAGATACCCATAAAATTGAATATTTATTACAAGTTCTTTATTAACAATACCTAGTACTGTTCACTTGTAATAAGTAAATGACACGTTATAATTTTCTTATCTCTTTAACATCTAAAGACATTGTATGAAGTACAAGCTTGCTAATGTTATTTATCTCTAAGTACCTTGTTGAAGTATTGGATAACAAAATCGGTAAATGGTAATAATAAATTTATGCACAGCACGATTCCTTCTTACACTAGACGTTCATTCTGACAAAAAGTTTAATAATGGAACGGAACGTATTTTTTTGCAACGCGGGGCAACAAATTTGAAATTCGAGCGATAACATTTTTAAAAACTATAAGAAAGAAGTATTCGTTCGAATTTCAAATTTTGTTTTGTTTTGCTTTCATTCCGTAATTCTGTAATAATGGCGTATCAAGAACATTTCGATTTATTAGAAGCTTACTTTTCAAACAACAAGAATTGCAATTTAGCTCTACAGTGGTACAGTGAGAGGTATCCAGACAGACAAATACCATCTAGAAAAGTTTTGTCGCGAATGGTGAAAAATTTAGTGAATATTGGAAGTTTCAAAAATCGTTTGGAACGTCCGCAGCAGCAAAATCTAGACTTTTCCGATTTTGATTTATGTGTTTTGACATACATTGAGTGTTACCCGAAAGCTTCTAGTAGGGAAGTTGCTCAAGAGATAGGCACCAGCCATACTCGTGTACTTGGTGTTTTGAAAAAGTACAAATACAGATGTTTTCGTGATGGGCGATTGGTGCAGAAACTACATCCGGGAGATAGTCAAAGGAGATTAGAGTTCTGTCAGAATATTCAAACAGAAATAGACCGCAACCCAAATTTTTTAGACTACATTGTATGGTCTGATGAAACAAATTTCAGCAATAATGGAATGTATAACAGACATAACAATCATTATTGGTCCCGTCAGAATCCATTCCGTGTTCGCGAAACAAAGAATCAGGTCAGATTTTTCTTTAATGTTTGGTGCGGAATCAGAAGCAATATGGTTGTTTTGGTGCACATTTATGAAGGACATCTAAATACGGCAAAATACATGAAAATATTAGACCTTTTACATAATCAATTAAACCTTCTACCGGAGGAGGAACGAAATAATATCATTTTTCAACAAGACGGGGTGCACCTGCCCACAATAGCAGAATTTCCAGGGCTTACCTTAATGAAAATTTCAATGTCTGGATAGGTACAAACGGGACGATTAGATGGCCAGCGAGAAGTCCAGACCTGACGCCTCTGGACTACTTTTTATGGGGTCATGTAAAAAATGAAGTTTACAAAACGTGTTATAATACTGTACAAGAATTAAGGGTTGCGGTAGAAAATGTTATTAGGAGCATACACCACAACACTTTCCAGAGGGCTACACGAAAAGAATTTCAACGTAGACTAAATTTGTGTATCCGGAACGATGGGGGTCACTTCGAACAACTTATCAGTTGAATTATTAAGATTCTTTTCTCTTCTTAATGTCCGTCTACGTTATAAAAATGATTCATGTTTACGTTCTTCTTATTGATGATAAAATAAAAATTAATTTTAGTTTTCACTTTTTTATTTCAATCACCAAATAAATATGTTTATTAGACAAATTTTATCCTGAATAACAATCCTACCGATTCGTATAATAAAATAGCGAGGGTTTATTTTTTATTTTTAGTTGGTTCGATTCCCGGATGAGACAAGCAAAATTTAAAAAATCTTTAAATGCAATGTTTCCTTTCAGTAAAATGAGCTAACTAAAGGATTTAAGGTAGTTCCCCTCCAGGGCCCATAGATTTTTTCCACCCTGTATATCTATCATTCAATACGTTATATTTTTCCGACAACTGCGACAACGTCAATGTCAAGTCATCACCTGTCAAATTTAAAAATAAGGCTGCCTTACACTAATTTATACTAGAGAAACTCCTCTTTAGATATATCGGTTTTTGACAGAATCAAAAGAGTCAACAATGAAAAATGGTAGGGATTTATCGGTATCTGTTCCGATCGCCATCGTTGTTTAGTACGATTAGTGTATTTATCGGTTTATGTTCAGATTCGGGTATTTCGAAGCCAGATCTAGAGCGGATTTAGCAGTTTTTGACCAGATTACGTTAACCACAGAGCAAGATATGTACGAGAACAACCAATTGCCATCATAAAAATAGAAAAAAATCAAAATGTGATCTATCGGTTTTTGTTCCGACGCTCCTCTAAACATTATCTTTATTACCCTTGTATTATTATTGAGTACTAACACAGTTACTAAGTTTCAATTTTACTACTACCTTAAGCAGGAATCGAACCCATGTTCTCCGCCATCTGATCATCTGAGTTGACCATTCCGCCACCAATTTCTTTACCGCACTACACGCATGATGATTCACCTTGATGGATGGCGATCTACTACTGTGCGTTTTTCACGAAATTTATTGCCTTGAACTACATTGTGGAACCAGCTCTCGGCGGCGGTATTTCCGGACCGTTACGACTTAGGGATCTTCAAGAAACGAGTCTATTCCTTTCTTAACAGGTGAAGGGTCATTCGACCGCCGCGCCGGCGGTCACGAAACAATAGAATTTCAATTGAATCTGGTTTTACGGTGGTCAAGGGGTTAAAGTCCGGAAACGAGTCTGCGATTCCTCTGGTTTTGCGGGGTGTCCATGGGTGGCGGTGATTACAGGTAATTCGCTTGCTCGTTTGCCTCCATCTGCTATATAAAAAAACCGGCCCAGTGCGAGTCGGACTCGCCCATGAAGGGTTCCGTAGCAGCAAGTAACATCATATAAAATTTCTTGTAGTTCGTTGTAACTTTGGTGGATATATCATATCATATCATATTTTTTTATTTTTCATATAAAATCACACATATAAACAGAACAGATATATTCTTAAAGATAAAACATATTATTAAATTTTAGCCCGAACTAGGAAAATCCTGTATATCAAGCGACCATAATGCTAGTAAGTACTTATATTGAAAGAAAAAAATAAATTTAAATAAATAAAAACACAATTCATCACTTAAAATTAAATCCACATAGTATGTATCTAATTAAAGTTTTAACAATTTAAATGGATTTACAAAAGCTTTATAAACTATAATAGTACCTAATTCTAATCCCAACTTATATAAAATAATTATAAATTAGAAACCTTATTTTAATACCACAAGTAACTTCTCTGTATCTTCATAGGACATGGGTTGTAAAATATTTTTCACTTTGTTCTTACAGTTGGTATAAGTGAGAGGAAATATGTCACCGATTTTATTTAATCGGTTGTAGAGAAAAGGACCTAGGAAAAAATAGAACCTTTCTGTAAAAGAATATCTATCTAGCATAACAAATGATTTAAGCAGTGATTTAATGCTACAATCAGCAGAGGTGTATACCGGGGTCTGCAAAAGTGTCTGTTTTTTATCCGCCAGATCTTTACCAGTGTTGATAAAATAATTATTTGCGTTATTAGCAGTTATTTGATGAGTTGGGTGCGCTTTAAGCAAACTTAGTGAGTCATGTTTTTGTTTCGACATGTAAGTGATGTTTTTAATATGTTTCCATATCTTTTTATTATTAGTTTCAGCTGATTCTAATGATGATTTTTCGTAATTTATTTTTATTTTTTTCAATAGATTATTACAGAAATTTCTGTATCTTTTGTATGTTAATTGCAATATTGGACACTGAGGATTCCGTTTAGCGGACATTATGCAATTCGTCTCTATGTTTCATGCAACGAATAAGTCCTGGAGTAATCCATGGTTTCAAATTATACAATTTCTTGCTTAATTTAATATTTGATGTATTTTTATGAATAGCTTGTTGTAAATTTTCTACTAAGTATGACATGCAAAAATGCGGATCAGCGGAATTAAAAACTGGGTCGAGATCAATATGACGTAAGTTTACTTCAAGTTTGTTTAAATTTAGCTTAGCGATTGTGCGAGTATTGTTTACTTTAGGTAATTTACAATTTAAGGCTAGTAGGGCAGCAGAATGGTCGGTTATTGTTGAGTTAGTAACAAGTGCAGAGGATGAAAGGTTAGATTTAAACATGATATGACCAAACATGAACCACTTTGGTGAGTAGGCAAAGTGTGCGCAGGAAGTAATCCATGAAAGGAGCATACATTGAGGTAGTCTTGTGCATTTGAATCGATTTTTTCGGGTCTTATATTAATATTTATGTCTCCGATCACAAATAAATTTCTATAAGAGGATAAACTTTGAAGTTTACTGCTTAAAGAGTCAACAACGTTTTTAGTGTGTTTGAAGGAGGGTGGCCTATATAATCCTAAAATTGCAAAGTCAGATCCAATTTTTATTAGTAAACTATTGCAATCTAATATGTTAAGTTCCTCCGCAGTAACATTTAGATAGTCCTTACTATAAATTACAACCCCATCGTTTTGGTTATAAGTTTTGCAACTCTTAAACATATTGTAACCTGGTATTTGGAGTATGTTATATTGTTTGTCAAGACAACATTCGGTCAGAATTATTATATCTAAATTAACTTCTAATCTCTTATGAAATATAGAAAAATTATCAACATTTTTAAATATACTGCAAATATTTTGTGTAAGTATTGTTAGTGGATTATTATAAACGGAAAGATATTGTTTGCAATTCTCTACATCACACAACTTAGCCTCAGATGCAGAGAAGTTGTCTAAGTCTTCAATTAAATTATTTATCATCATCTATGTAATATACAAATAATGTTAAAATAGATTTAAAATGAAAGATTAACTAAGACTAAAGTATTTATAAATATAAAAATATAAAATTGGAAAAGGGCTGAAAAAACACTTAAAAGACGGCGCTCTTAGGCGCCTCCATAGTCAATTGAGTTTAAATACCTCCTTTCCACATTTATCTTAGCAGGACAGTCAGCGGCACCTGTGTTATGTTCACTAGGCTTTTTGAATCTGGAACATGTGGCACATTTTGGGGAGTCAGCTTTCTTTGTGCACTCTTTTATGGAGTGCCCCTGATCGCCACAATATCCGCAGGTAAAAACAAGCTCCCGACAGGACTTGGCTGCATGACCGTACTGCTGGCATTTAAAACATCTCGTAACTAATGTGAAGTCTTTGACAGGACATGAAGACCAGTTCACGAACACTCTGTGTTTTGAAATTAGGGCTTTTCGAAGTTCTGCGGTTACTACTATTATATAATTGCAGGTTTCACTGTCCTTCTTTCCTGACTTGTGACTTAATTTGGCCGAGGCTAGAAAAGTCTCAAAGTTAATATGAGCTGGTTGGTCGGCTAAATTCTGACGATACAGACAGGTATAAACTTCTTTTTCCTGCATATCAGAGGGCACACCGATCACGACAATTCTTGGCTTCCTCTTTAGCGGTTCATCGATTGATAGGCCTGATTTAGTAATCTGGGTCGATTTTTTCAACTTCTCGATGTCTTCTTTGGTTTCTGTACTTATTATAACCCCACCATTTCTTGTCTTACGCAGGCCTCTTACATGGAGATTTATCTCTTCAGGACAAATGATTTTTGAACAAGGGTTTTTGTCTCCTCGCTAGATTTTGCCTTATCATTTGGGTAAATGGCCTCGGAACTTATATTAATGGGCTTAAAAAAGTTATTCGGTCCCCTTTTTACAATGTCAGAAAAGGAAGGGCTCGTAACACTTTTAGAAGTTTCTTTAATGCTGGTTTGGAGGTCTTGTAACTGCTGCGTCAGATCTACTTGGTCTTGGAGAGTTTGGATGGAGGAGTGAGCTTTCACGATTCTCACTTTCAGGGACTGATATTGGACAGCCATCTGAGATGTTCCATGGGACACTTTACGACACAGATTATGAATTCGTAACTTTTGTTCCGAATTTAGTTTGCCCTCAGAAGATATATGGCAAACTTCATTTAGGCATTGCTCTATGGTGGTCATCCAGTTTTGTATTTCTGATGTAGCAATAACTTCGAGAGTGCCTTCTTCCTTGTTTTGCGACTGTGATCCTGGGATAGATGGGCAAGAGGGCGAAGATGTTGGTGGCGGAGATCGAGCAATCATGCTTCTCCGGTTGAATGGACTATCCATCTTATGAGAAACACTTTGTATGTTTTAATAATAGTGTATTTTTTTTAAATGAATTATAATTTATGACGTATTAAAAAATTACTTACTAGATCTCGTTCAAACCAATTAAGTTTCAGTTCTAAGTATGGGGAACCCCCAAAATTTATTGGTTTTTTTTCTATTTTTGTGTGAAAATCTTAATGCGGTTCACATAATACATCTACTTACCAAGTTTCAACAGTATAGTTCTTATAGTTTCGGAAAAAAGTGGCTGTGACACACGGACGGACAGACAGACATGACGAATCCGTAAGGGTTCCGTTTTTTGCCATTTTTCTACGGAACCCTAAAAAGTAATTGGTTAAACCTGTCGAAATTTTTCAACGCTTTTGACTTTGTTTTTATAGCATAGCAATAATGTCTCAATTACTCACAGTGGGTTCGATTCCCACCTGAGGTATCCATTTTATTGTAATTGTTTTTATTTATTACTTACTAGCGGCCGCTCGCGGTTTCACCCGTAGTTCCCGTTCACGTGAGAATATCGAGATAAAAAGTATTATATGTGTTAATCCAGGTTATAAACTATCTGTATGCCGAATGTCATCCAAATCCATTCAGTAGTTTTTACGTGAAAGAGTAACAAACATCCATCCATACTCACAAACTTTCGCGTTTATAATATTAGTAGGATTTCATGAGCGTTGACGGCGCGTGCGTAACTCGCCGTGTGCACATCCCCTTAGCACCAAAGGATGATTGCCACAGTGATACCGATACCAAATGACAGGCAAAAGTTAAGTTTTGCGCTGACGCAATCTGAATCCGAGATGTCTGGTGGGTTATTAAAGACGATTCGCTTTCTATGATTGTTGATCAGCGATCGATATGGTATCGATAACCGACAATTTCACGTCGATCACAAATCGCAACACAATGGAATGTAGCTCAGATTGGCTGAATAGTCTTGTGAAGATCATGTAAGTGTTTCAGCTTTGCAATTCGATTGACGGTTGATAAATTGTTTTTTTTTTATTATTTTAATTTGATTTTTGATGTCGTCGTCGTAACAAAAGCGCATCAGTTTCTTGCACAGGATGTTTTAAATAATTGCGAAGAACATCTATTTGTATATATAATAGCTTTTGAACTCTCGGCCATTAGGAATGACTCATCATTACTTATACTTTTAAGGTGGCCATTAATTATATTCCAATTAGTCTGCCTAGCTCCACTTCATCTTGATTTAGTTTTAGTAGAATAGGCGTCTTCCCACGCAGATAGTACACACGTCAGCTGAGCAACCTACCTAAAATTAACAAATCTCTTCAATCGATATTATTTCTAATACCTACCTAAACAATAAAGTTCATAATGTATTGTAGAAATTTGACAATTTGTGCTGGTTTTGGACACCAATCACAGACACCAATGCTTAGAGTCACCCATAATTGGTTTGAATGGAACACCCGTTGAACTAACAGGCAATAAAAACCAAAAATTAATATGCAATTAAAGTGTGTTAATTTGATTTGTCTATAAACTCAAATAGTTTTAATAGATTTTTGCGTCACAACTTAATAATTTTATATTGAAACGTTTGAGTCAGCCAATGCTACCTTTTTAGTGTAAATTATTAGGTCAAGGATCATAATTCATAAGATCGCCGCCGGCGGTCGCGAAACAATTGGTTTTCAATTTCTTCGCGACTTCGTTTTACGGTGCTCAAGGGGGGTTATTTAAATAAAAGATCAGAATATTAAGGAACTCGATGGCGCGACTCGAAGTAACTTTCGCAATGCCGGGTCCCTGGATGGGTGACCAAATTAAAAATATCTCGAGCTCCTCCGTGCTTCGGAAGGCACGTTAAGCCGTTGGTCCCGGTTGTTGTCGTAAGATGACAGTCGTTAAAACCCACCAACCCGCATTGGGCCAGCGTGGTGGGTTATGGCCCAATGTCCCATCGTGCTATTGTCAACGTGGGAGGCCTGTGCCTAGCAGTGGGACGTTTATTGGCTGATGATGAAATAAACGATATTAAAAAGGAATGCTTTTGATCGAAAATCTTAATTTTTTTAAACGGGTTTACGTTTTTTGTTGTGGGAGTTGAACCCGGGGCTTCTGGGTTATACCGGTGGCCTAACTCACTAGACCACAGCGGTGGTTATATCAGGCAGCGCCATCTATAGAGCACATATGCAGTCGATATTTGGTGAAAAGTGGACTATGGCAGAGGACTACTTTTGCAGTCCTCATTGCCTTCTCTGACTTGGGGGATAATTAATAGTCATGATTATAAAAATATATATATATTGATATGTTGATGGTACCAACTCCACAATTAGCGACAATGAGATTTCCCAACGTAATTTTCAAACGGTGGTATTTGCATAATACTCCATGAACCACTTCGTGTTAAACTCGTTAACGTACCACTTGTTAGCTAAATTAAGCTATAACTTATTTAGAATACGTGCCTTTCAAATAAATATTGTCATGAACGTTTTCAGCTTATGTTGGCTCTTGAAAACATATCCATTATGGTTTTAACAGCAAATGGGATCTCAAGCAAAGGTTAAGCTTACCGCATAAAATATTCAAGAAGCTTTGTCAATATTTCTTGACAGCTTAAAAGTTAAGTTTGAAAATTAATTTTGTATGTTTAGACGTCACAATTTTGATTCCACGAGCAGAATTTGAATCAACATTTTATGACTGTAACAACTCACATTAGGCCAGACTTTTTTTCAGAATAGAATAGAATACCTTTATTGCTTAAACTGTATAACAAGTTCTTAGCATGATCAGGCATGCAATGTACACAAATAAATATTATTAATATTAATATTAACTAAATTCATCGTGAATTTAACAATTAATTAGTCTTGAAACTTAAGTATTCATTTAGTCTATAGAAAATATTATTAAATAACCAAGTTTTTAACTTAAATTTAAATATATGAACATTCAATGCCTTCAAATAGAGAGAGGTTATGTCCAAACTCCCTATGCGATGTTGTCTGCTACTATCCCCTAATAAGAGACTGGTTTTGTAAATGTCGTTACTTTTGTAATATAATAAAGCTGTGTATTTTCTTGGGCCCGTTCTTCTCCACAGCTAAAAGACGTCCTGAATGGGAAAGGTTTGCCCATCCATCCATATAGAGAAGTAAATTTAAGTTTAGACGATTCAAAATGCTTATTTTAAGCTTACTGAATCAAGAAATGTTGATTTTGATTTTTGATTTTGACTAAGCTAAGAGGACTACAAAATCAGTCCTCTACCATACTCGACGTTTCACCAACTAACTGCACATGTGCTCGCATCGTGATAGGTTGCGAGCACTGTATTATATGAGCTTATATTTATACTGTGTAGTGAGCCTGCCAGACTATACAGTTGGATGTGTGTAGTCTTTAGTCCGTTAGCCGCCTTTTACGACACCCAAGAGATGGAGAAAAAGTGATGACTATTCTTTCAATGAGCCGCCCCACAGCTCACTCAAGTATCGAGCCTTATAATAATGTTGTTGAGACATAAAGCTCTAATAAGTGAGCTTAGCATCGTTTGCGTCACACAGCCCCGATTCCGGCGACAAACTGCAATAAATACGGTGTGGGGCAAGCTTGCATCACGGCGAGCTATTGATGCGCAGGCGCAGGACTTGACTGCTCAAATAGGGCTTAGATGTAATGTATTCATCACCTATAAACGTCCCACCGCTGGGCACAGGGCTTCTCAAATGGACAATTGCTCATCTGGATATCCCCTTGTCTGTCACAATGACCCCTAGACTAGAGGTTGATAACAAAGAATTTTATATTGTTTCTGGTATTACGACAGCTGACCTCTTAAGTATTGGCATGCACTGTACAAACTTTAGGGGTGGATTCTACACACAAATAACATGATAAAACAATATCTATAAAAAAATCTAAAAACAATAGTTTAGAAATGGCAGCCTTTTTTATTTTGCTATCTTCGATTTTTGCGCGTGCGTATTAAAAAAACAATATCACGAAAAGTTGAAATCACATTCACTTAAAAAAAAGATTCTAAAAACGGTGAAACTAGTCGCAATTGTAAATAACAATCTGTAAAGTAGCCAAAAGTTCGACACATCAGTAGAAAAAAACTAACATGTCCCCTGAGACCCTCCCCCCCCCCCTCTCACCATTCCTATTCCTTCCTTAAACCTATTCCTTCCTTCCTTTTTTTGCGGGTATCCATGGGCGGCGGTGATTACTTTCCATTAGATGACCCGCCGCGGGCTCGTTTGCCTCTTTATTTCATATAAAAACAGTAACCAATTTACCACGTCAATTTCACTATTTTATTATATTATTCAAATATTTTTTATGTCTATTTGAGCTTAGAATCCACCCTAACAGTACAGTGCATGCCATTACACATTGTATACACACCTAGATAGATTCATTACTATTATAAAGGGTGAGTCAGAGACTAGGCAATGATTACCGGATAAGCACTCCACACACTGCCCGCATGCTCAGCGACTCAGCGTGATAAGTTCCGGTGGTGAACCTAATATAAAGCCTATAATAGCTAACATTTTTTTTTCATCATCATCATCAGCCTATAAACGTCCCACTGCTGGGCACAGGCCTCCCACGTGGACAATAGCACGTATGGATATTGGGCCATAACCCACCACGCTGGCCCAATGCGAGTTGGTGGGTTTTAACGACTGCCATCTCACGACAACAACCGGGACCAACGGCTTGACGTGCCTTCCGAAGCACGGAGGAGCTCGAGATGTTTTAAATTTGGTCACCCATCCAGCGACCCGGCATTGCGAAAGTTGCTTAGCGAGTAAGATCGCAAGCCGAACGCCCTAACCTATTTTTTTTAATAAAATTTTTTTTTATTTTTTTTTTTTAATTTACGTAATAATCGTAAATGTGAAAAACTAACTAACTAACCCTGTCGCGTAGCGGTGAAAGAATACTACCACCTCTCTTTCCTTGGGTGTCGTTAAAGGCGACTAAAGGACTAAAGACTGCACATACATCCAACAGCATAGAGCGGAGATAGTCTCACCACCTGTCACGCTGTGCACATGTGCAGTCGCTATTTGGTGAAAAGTGGACTATGGCAGAGGACTGCTTTTGCGGTCTTCATTGCCTAGTCTCTGACTAACACTGCGGTGATAATAGTCGTGATTAGCGAAAAAGTAAATTTGCGCTAAGAAAGTTCACAGACATGTCTACAATGAATTAAGTCCGCATGCTAAAGTAATTAGAGAGAAACAGTAAAGTAATCGATGGTTAGCGAAATCAAATGAAAATGATTGATGAATCTGCTGTGTTGGAAACGAAAGATTTGATAAGACGAATGCAATATCGTGGTGCCTTATTAGGGGCACAAATTGTTTAATTTAATTAGGATAGGTTGTTATTATAGTACTTTTTATGGTAGTCAGATGTAGCTTAGCTCTTTAATACCTTGCCATACCACTGGCAATAAATCTGCCGAGTCGATTGATGAGCCATGCTGAAGATGAAGTGATACTCCTCATGCATGTGGCCAATAATTTTTTATTAATAAAGATTAACTTACTTACCAGACGGTAACACAGTTAATCCGAATGTTCTTATGAAATGTTACCACGTAAGTATTTCCTAAGGACATCTTGTGATATGATCTGATGTCTTACCGTCAACTTTAATGTTACTATGAAAAAATCGTATGGGAATTTAGATTAGAAACAACATTCGGATTAAGTGCGTTTTTTTATATACTGAATTTTTTTTAACTTGGGGGTGGGGGGGGTAAGGGATTTTTAATGAAAAGGCTGCCTTAGAGGCCAAAATTTTCTCTGTTTTGCTCTAAGTATCTCATAAACTTTAAGAGATAGGGCAAAAAAGAGATTGTATGGACTTCAGGCAACGGGGAATGAACCGTTACCATTGGGTGGGAAAAAGGGAGGTGATTTTTTGATGGGGATCGGTAGGGTGGATGATAATGATGATTTGAGTCTAAGAAACTAACTAACCTGCCAAATGGATAGTGTGTTAGGTACCGTTTGGTAAGTAAATCTTTAAAAAAAATCATTTGCCACATGCATGACGCAGCATCAGTCCAGCACGGCTCCATATACTTATCAGATTTATTTTATACTAGCGGTCGCTCGCGGTTTTACCCGCGTGGTTTCCGTTCCCGTGGGAATATCAGTATAAAAAGTAGGTACCTATTCTATGTGTTAATATAGGTTATAAACTATCTGTATGCCGAATTTTATCCAAATCCATTTAGTAGTTTTTACGTGAAAGAGTAACAAACATAATCCATCCATACTTACAAACTTTCGCGTTTATAATATTAGTAGGATTGTGTTCAACATACATACATAACTTTATTGTTGAAATTTTGCTTTCCCAATGCTATATAGATATAGGATAAAATGTTTACTAGAAAAAAATCAACCAGTCTCAGAAAGCTCGAGTGGGATTCGAACCCACGACCTTTGGATTGCCGGTCCACTGCTCTAACCGCTGAGATACCGAGACCCCAGAAGACTCGTTGAATTCTTCCTAGTAATTTTGATTTACCTACCCTGCAAGCCAGCGGCATTACGTCACTGTGAAGTTCTACCCTCACGAGCTTCCTGAGACTGGTTGATTTTTTTCTAGTAAACATTTTATCATACATACATAAATTATGTATGTATGATAAAATATTATAATTGCGATCATTATCCCGAAGGGTTAGTCGGAGACTAGGCAACGAGGACCCCAAAAGCAGTCCTCTGTCATGGTCCACGTTTCACCAAATAGCGACTGCACATGTGGTCAGCGTGACAGGTGGTGAGCCCATCGCCGCTCTATGCTGTTGGATGTATATTGTGCACTAGCTACAAGTTTTTTAATGAAAGAAAATCTTCTTGATCTAGAATTTTAAAATTTTATTTACAGTAAGTAATGAAAATAAAAATCTTAAAATTACTGTTAAAATATTACCGAGTACTTGAATGAATACCTAATAAAATAATGTTACTTATTAACTCAATCCTTGTAAGCAAATCAAAGCCTGTGTAAAACTTTTGACATACGAACAATAATTTCGTTGGTTGTATACTAAGACATTGTTATAGGCACTACTTACATCAAATATATAAACATAGAATTCAAATAGGATGTTGGGGACATTCACAATTATTAATCTTATAGAGGCTATACGAGTGTTCCCAAAGAATTTTGTTAAACAAATACTTACCCATTTGTTTAACAAAATTCCTTGCATACATAAAAAAACAAACACATAAGTACAACCTATTTACTGCGAGTTTCGTCAAACATATTATTTTATTCACTACGAGTAAGCGCTTGGCCTTCACCCGATGGTATGACGATAAGGCCGAAGGTGGAAGCGCGCTTCACCCGGAATCCTCAACCGCTGAGGAACTGGCTATCTTATCTTTGAACTGACAGAACACAACAATACTATAACATGGTTGTAATGGCGCCAGACTAGCCATTCGGACTTATCAAACCCAACCAAACCAAGTATCTACACAAAGATGTCCTCCTCACTGGGAATCGAACACGGGATCTCTGGGTCTTCGATCGGTGGCTCAGCTACAAAACCACAGATTCGGTTAAAATTATTTAGTAAAAAATCAATTTAAGTACTTAAATAAAGCGATTATGACTAGGAACGCACGAAAGTACTTAAGAGGGTTTACGCATTTCGGATTCCCATACAAACTTCCAAGTCGAAATTTTTAAAAACCAATAAGGCCAGGTGTTAGTAAAAAATTAAAATAACAAGTTCTTAGAACTACTTTTTGAAGTAGTAAACAGTAAAATTAAAATCTGCGAAAATTATGAAATACTGTTGAGGCTTTATTCTTTAAAATACACCCGATGGCAACACGATTTGATACAGTTGGCTCGATAGAATAAATTCACAAAGTTACATATTTTTGTTTAATTTTATCTTCTTTTCCAGGTTTTATTCTTAAAATAAGTGATTTGATATTATGAGTAATTTACCAAAATGAAGCTCGTAAATAACTTGAGTTATTATAACCGATGGTTTTTATTTATTACAACTATCAATTTTTTAAAATATAAAACGCGATTATTCGCGCCGCTTCGCTGTATACCCGTCCCTTACCGTTGTACCGTCGAGAGAACGAGAGGGAAGCGCTCGAAATACCTCCCCATAAGCCAATTTTGATTAAACTTTGCAAGCTAAAGTAAAACACAGGGATCTAAATAGTTTGTTGAAAACATTTTTAAAAAACGTTTAATTAGCTGAGTTATTGTGATTTAAAGTCCACTGTAGAAAGTTTGAAATCGCTGTAACTCAGTTAAATAAACGTTTTTTAAAAATGATTTCAACAAACTAATTTGATCCCTGATCAAAATTGGCTTATGGGTTTTTAAAAATTTCGACTTGGAAGTTTATATGGGAAACCGAAATTCGTAAACCCTCTTAAACATAATGATCATGGTGACATCTGCGGTAGACAGCCGTGAAACCGGACACAATAGAAATTCAATTGTTTTTTTATAATTTGACTCGTCATAGTGACTACATCCTTCCTGATGGTATCCAGCCGATGCAGTCCAAAATAATGAGAGCGCTCCTCACCGTGACAGACATGGGGATTGATTGTATATGACAAGAATGTGGTGTCCTTAGCGTGAGTCAGCCCTTTCTACTCAAAGGTCTCGATTCAATCATACCCGATGACGTACTATGGTAATACAGCCCTTTAGTTACAGTACGTATCTACCTATTAAATGCAGGTCCATAGTTGTTACAGTAATCTCAGTTATAATATTAATTTTCTGTAACCTCTGGCTTAAACTCGTCACGAAGTAATTTCGGAACAGATAAATTAATATCACCATCAGCCTTTAAACGTCCCAGCGTCCCACTGCTAGACATAGACCTCACCACATGGAAAACTGCACGTAGGGCGTGGCGAGATGGAGATTGGGCCCTAAATCACCACGCTGGCCCAATGCGACCTTTGACACTGCAGGTAGAGCTCGAGAAAACTTTGAACTCCGCCTTGACAAATATAAGGTGACTGCTAGAAACAGCAAGAAACTTCAAGGGCTGGTCAGGTCAACTGTTGGTCAACAAAAATGGTCTCATTGCAGACTAACGTAGGTATACCTACTTATCACCCAGCTGACGCGAATGGGTCAACAGACGGTCGGCCGGCCGTTGCCCGCGCGTTGTAAATAAGTAGATAATAATTATTTTTATTTTTTTTTCATTTTATTTTTCTTTTCTAGCAGTCACCTTATATTTTTCCATCACCCACTCGAATTCCTATAATGGAAACAATTATCAAAAAAGAGATGACTCTTCATGAATCGGGGGGGTCGATGGGCAAATATTTGACGCTTGCCCACAATGCCCTAATGTTTGTAGTGCAGAAGGCGAGCGGGTATTCTCTACCGCTGGATAACTAGCCAATAAGATAAGGAGTAGTTTGGCTGACGATATGTTGTTTCATGCGAAAACACTTTCAAAATGTTAAGTAACGATTTCATTTTTTTTCTTTATTTAATACTAAAGGCCGCTCGCGGTTTCACCCGCGTGGTTCCCGTTCCTGTGGGAATATCGGGATAAAAAGTATTCTATGTGTTAATCCAGGTTATAAACTATTTGTATGCCGAATTTCCTCTAAATCCATTTAGTAGCTTTTACGTGAAAGAACAACAACAATAAGTAACAAACATCCATCCATACTTACAAACTTTCGCGTTTATAATAATAGTAGGAAATATCTATCTAAATTAAATAATGCTATGTTTTCTTCTTGTTTTCATCAACTTTTTATTTTACTGCGGAATCCCGTTTAATCGAGATCCCGAATTGCTGAACATGTTCAATCCCGCCCATACCGAGATCCAGCTATGCGTGCGGGATTGATAGCCCTACGTGGGGAGATTGGGCCCTAAACCACTACGCTGGCCCAATGCGGTTGGTGGGTTTTTTATTTAATAACGACTGCCATCTTACGACTAGTTACCTCAAGCGGGACTAAAGGCTTTACGTGCCATCCGAGGCACGGAGGACAGATAAATTATCCTACAATATTTAACTTATAAAAGTTTAGGATAAAATGTTGTACTAGAAAAAACAACCAGTCTCAGGAAAGCTCGAATGTTATTTGAACCCATGACCTTTGGATTGCCGGTCGGCGAGACCCCAGAAGACTCGTTGATTTTTTCTACTACTTAGTTTAATTTACGCTGCAAGCCTGCGGTATATTTATGAGTATAATAGCATTGTGAATGCAAAAATTTCAATATTAAAGGTACAAAAGTTTTATTCCAACAGTAGAATTTTTATGTTTGTATGGGACAACCACTGTTATTGTTGTGCTTTATTTGTCAATTAAATTACTGAGCAAACTGTTTTAACTAGTTTTATCAAATTATAATGTAGGATAACCTGCATAAATATCAGTCTTATGATATGTCTCTATGCAATACCTGAATCATTTTCTTTTATTCTTAACATATGAAGGTATCATTGACCATTTATCTTTTATAAATTTGACTCTGATTGTGCCGTGCCACAAGGAGTGTCCAATTGTCCATATAATAATAAAATATGTTCCGAAAAAAGCTTCGAACAAATTCACGCTTAATAGCCTGTCATTAACTATTGTTTGCGCGGAACGCCTTAACAATGCATCGATATCTGATGTAGTTTCGATTTTTTACCGATTATATTCACGCTCGCACTCGCACGTACACAATCGATTCAATAGTCAATGCCAGGCGGGCTCTTATGGCTCTTACACACCAAAAGCAATTCAGAAGCTGTGCGGGGCAGTTTTAAAACGGGCCCGTCTTGTAACCTCGTTCGGTGTGACGTGTCAAATAATAGGTAGGTACAATGAGACGCGTGCCCGTGTTATGCATCTGCTTAAAAGGCTTAGACAAGTGGCATGGGCGCTTGTAGAATAGAATGATTAATGTTGGGATTTAGTAAGCATTCGCCAGGTATATGTAACCTTGTCTACAAATTAACTACTTACTAACAAACGCTAACGCTAATAGACTTGGAGCGATTGCCACCTGATAAGGGGAGGCTGGGTAGACGAACAGCAATTTCGTAACTGAAGCCGCTTTTGGTGTGTGGGAGCCTTTAAAGTCCAGTATTCGCAGCTCATAGAGATAATAAGGCGGGCCAAGATAATCTGTTCATAATGGATGTTTTTTTAATTGTTTATTCAAACGCAACGCACGCAAATGAATTTGGCAACCGCCATTTCTCCTTTAGCCATTCGCATTGTTTGAAGCAGCGACTTCAAATAAAAATACATTTCGCACAAGGTTTGCCTCACCTCTACGCTCAAGACACCGTCTTGGAGAAGTAAAATTCCGTATATAAAATAATTTTTTGTGATAATGATAAATCAGTGAAATAAGATGCACGAACGTGATTTACACGTACTGATTATCCTTATCAAAAAAGGACATAATAAATCAGAAAAGGAAATAACCGCGTCGCGTAGCGGTGAAAGTATTGTTATACTATTCCCTTGAGTGTCGTAAAAGGCGACTAACAGACTAAAGACTGCACAAACATACAACAGCAAAGAGCGGCTAACTATATACCTGTCACGGTGAGCACATTTTTGCAGTCGCTATTTGGTGGAAAGTAGACTATGGCAGAGGACTGCTTTTGCGGTCCTCGTTGTCTAGTCTCTGACTAACCCTTTGGAGATAATAGTTGTGATTATATGTATGTATGTACCTATGTAGAAAAGGAAAAAATGTATGAACCTGATTTGCACGTAATTACTGAAAACGTAATTTATCTTTATCAATTAAAGGTTATAGTAATTTTACTGAAAGACGTTATGGTTGCAAACGCAAGTGCTCAGCGATAATTTACACGTTTAGATAGATAGATAGATAAAACGCTTGATTGCACACACAAAAATACAGAAAATACAAAATGAGCATATTAAAACTAATGTGGGCAAAGGCGGTCTTATCGCGTTTACCGCGAAGGGATTAAAATAATAATACTAACTAGAGAAAAACTATCAATACTATATGCGAAGGCAATCGTGACTATTCTATGTCCTAGAATACATAATAATACAAGTGCTATGTCCTTTTCTGTGCAAAAGTCAATACTTTGTAAGCTTAATTGCTTTTTTACCTTTACCTAATTTAATTGCGTAAACAGTTTTTTGGTAAGTACATGAGTTTTTTAATGAGTATAGTGGGTAGCTATTTCCCTTTGTTTGTCTAGTTTTTCTCTCTGCAAACTACCTATGCCGTAAAGTTAATTGGCTGTTTATTAGGTATTTCGCACGTCTGTCGACCATTGCCTATTGCAATTTTATAGCCTATGGTGCTTACATAATATGCATTGATGTCTTAATAAATAAATAATAAGAAAATGACTTTTCCACACTCACACCAATTTATGATTTCTTTAGTAACTTAAGTAAGTTTAAGTAGTCTTAAGTAGTCCTGATGATATGTACATATGAAAAATCAGGCCTCTACCATAGTCCACTTTTCTCAATATAGCGACTGCACATGTGCTCAGCGTGACAGATGGTGAGCCCATCACCGCTCTATGCTGTTGGATCTATGTGCAGTCTTTAGCCCGTTAGTCGCCTTTTACACGGAAAGAAATTATTAGTTGGGTTTACCATATTTCAACAAAATTTTAGGGTTAATATAGCACCTACTCTTGAGTTTTGTTGAATGAACAAAAACTGTACTGTTGATCAGTTACGATAATTTGAACTTATTACATATATCTTTTGTTGTCTAACGTATTTATTTTGTAAATTTTACTTTAAAAATGGTTATTTCAACAACTTGAACAGTAAAATCAACAATTACCTATTGAATTATGCATGAATTGTTACGCCAACATGTACAAATAGGTAAAAACAACTGTTTTCATATCAACAAAAACTTTTCTGTGAAAACAACAATTTGTTCATGTTGCTTTAACCCATCACTTTGTTAATTCAACTAATGTGTCGCCAACCCGTGCGAAATCAACCTTTTTGTTCTTTCAGTGTATGACACCCAAGGGAAGAGAGGGGCTGGTAGTATTCTTTCACCGCTACGTGACACGGTTAACTTATGAAACTTGTTTTAATAATACCTGCGTACCAACAGTTGATTTTCCAGAAAAAGAAAAGTAATGAAGAAGAAAAATCTTTGATATAAAAAGAAGAAGGTAAGAAACAAAACATAATTATTTGTGTTTATTGTTCCGTGTCTCACACAGGTTTATAGTTATTCTAATTCTAATAACATATAATACATACAAATTAAATCATCATTCATTTAGGTCTTTAAAACATAATTGAAGTACTCACTACAAAATATAACATACATTATTTCGCATACCACTTAAAACAGACCTTCGACGTTAACCAGCAAACAGTTGGAAAATCAGCGCAATTAAATTGTTTATGAAACTATTAGTTGTTGCTCCGTCAAGCAATCATCCCATCACGTTATCATAATATAAGAGCAGGTGAAATTTGCGAATATCTAGCTTTTAGTAAGCTGCACACGATAGACAAAAAAAGCCTTTTCATCTCTCCCTTGCATTGATTCCACATACCAAATTCCAATCATCAATAATAGGCTATAATAATAATTGAGCACTTATGGGCATTTCTTTTCTCTCTCTCTTTTACAGCTTCAGACAAACATTGCTCTCCCTATCATAGAAAGACAATTTCCATTACAAATTTGAACGTGCCCAGGAATATCACAGAATATCAGAATCATAGCATCAGCTTTTTAAGTCCGGGGAGTTCTTGATGAGTCAGTCTTTTATCAACTTTGGGTCAGCGCTGTGGGTACAGGTTGGCCATATCCGTTTTACATACTAACATACATCCTACATACATATAGTCAAGACTATTATGCCCAAAGTATTAGTCAGAGACTAGGCAATGAGAACCGCAGAAGAAGTCCACTAAAGTCCACGTTTCACTAAAATACAACTGCACATGTGGTCAGAGTGATAGGTGGTAAGTCCATCGCCGCTTTATGCTCTTGGATGTATGTGCAATCTTTTAGTCCTTTAGTCGCCTTTTACGTCACCCAAGGACATAAGGGGTTTGTTCTTTTAGTAAGCCTCTATACCACACGGCTCATACAGTTTTGTCCGTTTATTTACAGAGAAAACGGTAAAAAATCAAAATCAAAAATTAAAATCAATATATCTTTATTCAGTATAAATTAAGCATTTTGAATCGTCTAAATTTATTTTTTATGGATGGATGGATAGGCATAGGAACCCACCCACCCACCCCACCCATTCAGGAAGTCTTTTAGCTGTGGAGAAGAACGGGCACAAGAAACTCCACAACTTTAAAATAATATAGAAGTAACGACATTTACAAAACAACATGTCGTTACCAAATTATACAATCAGTTATAAGGATAATGGATTAGGAAAAAAACAATGTAAATATATTATTATAACGAGGCTGTTTTGTCTTCTAAATATTCCTTGACTGT
Organism: Scoparia ambigualis; assembly: GCA_963921215.1. Classification (NCBI taxonomy): domain Eukaryota; kingdom Metazoa; phylum Arthropoda; class Insecta; order Lepidoptera; family Crambidae; genus Scoparia; species Scoparia ambigualis. The sequence continues at coordinate 57,297,791 of OY992502.1, read as the reverse complement.
GTAATAACCTTTCCTAAGTAAACAAGATTTTACATGATTCTTAAACTTATCTAAAGGTACATTATGAAATTCATAACACGCAGCTCCTTGGCGCAGCAGTTCAGGCGTTCATAGTCATAATCGCTTTATTTAAGTAAACTTAAAATATAAGTGCTTTCGAATCGTCCAAAAATATTTTTTATTCTATTATTAACCGCCTCTGTGGTCTAGTGGCTAAGCCACCGGTCTCGTACTCAGAGGTCCCGGGTTCGATTCCCAGCGAGGGGTGCATCTTTGTGTATGTACTTGGTTTGATATGGTGGTAGGGCTGTTAAGTCCGCCTGGCTAGCTACTCTTATCTAAATCTGTCGCCATAACAACGATGTTTAAAGCATTGTCGTGTTCCGATAGTTAAGAGATAAGATAGCCAGTTCCTCAGTGATTGAGGATCCCGGGTGAAGCGCGCTTCCACCTTCAGCCTTATCGTCACTTTCCATCAGGTGAGATGAAAGCCAAGCGCTTACCCGTTGTAGAATAATAATAAAAACCACCTATTTACGACGTCTTTTAGCTGTGAAAAAGAATGTTCAGTTTACGATTTTGAAAGTTAAGCAACTATCTCAATGGTGGATGAATCGGTTACCAAATTGGCAAAAATCTCGAGCTCCTCCGTACTTCGGAAGCAGGTGAAGCTTTTGCTCCCGGTGGCTGTCGTAAGGTGGTAAAGTCTTTAAAATCCACCAGCCCGCTCATGGCTCAATCTCCCCGTTTGCTGTCGTCTATAGGAAGGCACAGGCCTTCCTATAGACGACAGCAAACAACAACTGGGAACAGTCCCAGCAATTGGACGTTTTTTGTCTGATGATGATGAATACGCAGATGCCATTACTCAAGATGTTCCACAAAATGACGGAGGCAGCCACGACGGAAGACGGAAAGAAAGAATTGAAAATGTCACCGACAATAAATTGGCAACACAAAAAGTCGGTCGTGTGCGACTTAACATAAACTGAGGTCTGTTATAAAAACCTACGTGAACTCTGACCTCCTTGGTATCACTTATGAGGCTTGCTTAAGAGGCATAATTAGCACGGATCGCGGTCTTCTCACGAAATTGATATTTTGAACATTATGGCATCGCGTGTTGATGTGGTGTTATGTAAACATTAAAGTAATTCGCCTGTTGCTGTACCACAGCTGGGAAAAAGCCACACACACAGGATCCACTCCAGAACTCCCGCCGTATATCCCTTATGCCTAGGTGTGGAGTCTATGCCATGTTGATGCACTGACAGGTAGCTAGCCAGGCGGACAAGCCCTTTTTTACCCAGAGAATCCGCCTTATATAGGATAGCTCACCCCCAGGAGGTTTTTTTTATAATAGGAGGAGGCAAACGAGCAGGAGGGTCACCTGATGGAGAGTAATCTCCGCCGCCCATGGACACCCGCAACACCAGGGGAATCGCAGATCGCCTTTAAGCAAGGTATAGGTATTAGGAAGGAATAGGAATTGTGAGGGGGGGGGAGGGAAGGGCCTCCGGAACCCTCACTGGCCGGACGAAACACAACAGCACCAAGTGCTATTATATCACGCCGGATATTAGTGAGAGGGTGGTATAACGACGGGCGAGCCGGCCCAATACGTGCTGCAACGCAGCGTGGCTCTACCACTCAGGCAGAGTTAGGGTTATGTGGGGAAATAATAATCACGGATGAGAGGGCGGGAAGTCTACACACTAAACACTATCTTTAGTGTTCACTATCACTATCTGTAACGTTCTTACGTTCATTCGAGTAAGTCCGGGGGACCTGTCCGCGAGGGAATTCAATCACGGGATCTGGCTTAACAAGCCCTATCAACCAAACAAACCATTGTAGGTATATGACGTGACGTGGCCATATCGTAAAATTGGCCTGATCACGAAATGCTCAAAATTTTTAATGAAATGATCATGTTCGAATTCGAACCTAACCGAATCAGAATAAGAAATCCTGTATAGAAATAAGACTAGAATAAGAACAAATATACTGTAAGAAAAAACTGAAAAAAGTGTCCCATATGTAGGAAATTATTTATCCCTAAATAAACAAATAAAGTGAAATGGATAGGCTACTTAGAGTAACATATGCGGAGTCCTAACCGCTAAGTATAAAAGATATGATGAATAAAAGAGTAATATAGCGTATAAATCTCCAGTCCTGTTGGAGGTGTAGGTACTTAGTATAAAAAAGAAAACCTAACCTAATCATTAAATGGCCGAGTATTTTCATGAAAATTGGCCAATATTGCGATATGGCTACGACATATACTCGTACAAAGATGTTACTGTATGTATATATGTGTGTATGTATTTATTTATGTATCATAACTATCAGAATTTAATATTATTTTAATTAAGTAAGTAATTAATTATTGTCATTATTTATTTATTTTAATATAATATAATATCCATATTATGTTTTAATACAAACAAGGAATTTTAGGAAGAAAAACTGTATTAGGAAATATTGCATTTTTACATGTATTAGTAGTAGTTCTGCTTCTTTTTTTTTATTTATATCATTTTATATAAAATTGTTATCTACTTGGAGATTTACGCTATATAAGTACCTACTATAAGTCTAGACTAAGTTTTTAAGTAATTTAACTATTTGTAAACCTGTGGATAACTGATCTGGCCAAATTAATATGGGCTTAAATGTTTTCATCACACTATATTGTTACCACTTGGCTGTTTGTTATCCCTAATTCTAAAAATAAAAAAAATAAAATAAAATAGATACACCTGAAGTATAATTGAGGTGAATAAATGAAACCTTCAGTTATCAACACTAGCAGCTCGTTTATACTGACGCGGTAAGCCGGTGATTCCCTCTGCGGGAAGTCGTCGTGCCACAGATTAAGTATACCGTGCTTGTCTTGTCACGTATCAGGTAAACTTATACCGTGCTCCCAAATACATGACAACACTCCCGCTGGGAATCCAACCCGAGACCTCTGTGTCTATGTCTGTGCTTAGCCAGACCACAGTGGCGGTTTAAGCTCCGGCCTTTGTTGCTGTATTTACCATTCTAGCATAAAACGTTTGATGTCTATATCACATGATGCTAGGACGGAAGCCATTGTTACTAAAAGAGTGATCAATATCAGTGTTCAAGGTAGGCAAGGAAGAGGAAGACCAAAGATGGATGGATTGTGTGAGGGATGATATGAATGAGAAGGGATTGGATGAGTTGATGACGAATGACCGAGTTGTATAGAAGAAAAATACATACTCCGTCGTCCCCAAATAACATGGGAACAGAGTAAGCGAAAAAAAAGCTACACAACAGCCCCAAGGCGGATGATAGAGCCTCTAGTAATTATCCAATGTTTTAAAAGCTACACAACAGCCCCAAGGCGGATGATAGAGCCTCTAGTAATTATCCAATGTTTTAATGACACGATTCGCACTTTCCCTGTCATCCGAGGCTGTGATTGGTAAATTATATGAATGCTTCAAGTAATATTTAATTGGTGGTTCACGCCTTAAAAAATATTAGTAATACCTATATTTTTAATTTTTGACGATTATATTGTTCTATCCAATCGGTATGTGATTTATGGTAAACGCTTTTGATGTTACGGGAGAAGACAGTTTTAACTTTTTCATAAGTCAATTCTAGCTTATTATAACAGACATCTAAACTAAAGCTAATAAACCTACATTTTATAGCTCCTAATAGGCCATGCCTTCGTGACTCTGATATATTATATCGGTCCGATAGCCCAAAAGCCGAAACTTCGACGTCTCGTATCGAATACAGCATCGACAATTCGTGTTCAATGCTGTGGGAATATCGTGATTAGTGATTACTGATCGACTTAGCCATTGAAAACATCTTCTTAGACAACTCTATGCAATATCCTGATATACGAGTACTACTTGATAATAAGTTGCGGATTTGGTAAAGGCTTGATGCTATCCATATTTTAAGTTTCTAAGATTTCGGTTGGTTGGTTTGTCATTTAGACGTTACTGCCTAATCTTCCACTCCCTACGACCCGTCTTTGAAGTAACAATAGCAAAGTACTTCGATACCTAATTGCGATGCTGACTGATACTACTATTTATTCTTTACTTTCCTACATCACAGCGACGCATTTCGGTTTTCCATACAAACTTCAAAGTTCAAAATTTAACAAAACAAATTTTTTTTTTGTCGGTTAAAATTATTCGCGTCCGTAGGTTTACCCTTGAGACTCTACACGTGACCCCTGGGTGGTGCTAAATGAGTGACACTGTCTGAGTGGTAGAGCCACGCTGCGTTGCTGCGGCACGCATTGAGCCGGCTCGCTCGGCGTAATACCACCCTCTCACGAAAATTCGGCGTGAAATAATGGCACTTGGTTAGTACTATTATTTATTCTGTGACTTGGTGCTGTTGTGTTTCGTCCGGCGAGTGAGAGTTCCTGAGGCCCCTAAGTGTATATAGTAGACTTTACGACCGTGTCCCTTATGCAAATAAATATTTTTCTTTTTCTTTCTCTTATCTGTATTACACTTTGCAAAGTTTCATTAAAATTGTCTCATTAGTTTGCACAATTTTGAACTTGAGAATTCGTATGGGAATCCGAAATGTGCTCTTAAGCAAATGCTTCACAATTTCTTTAGCTACTTTTATAGAAATTGTAAAGAATTACATTATAATTCATTTAAATACATTTAATATTATAACACTATTATATAACTGGCGTAACACCTCATCCGTCATCGTTTCATTATCAACCATTGCCATAATGTTATAATTATGCGAATGCCCAAGTACCGCAACTAATATGTTGACAAGCCGTTCAACGCTTAAAATCCTAATTTTAAGTGAAAGTAATTATTTTGTTGCGTTATCTAAGATTATACGATAGGTACCTATACAATTTATTATTACTGAGTAGATTGTTTTTGTACTGAAACCTTGAGTATGTTGATGCAAAAATTTTGGATAATTATGTCTAATGAAACATATTGTACATAATTATCCAAAATTTTTGTGAGATCTTGTATAACTTTATCGTTGTGGTAACTTTATTAATAATAAAACAAAACCAAAAGTATTTTAATAGAAATTGTTAAAGTTCTGAACGATTTGCCTATTAGGGTTAATAAACCGTTTACTTTTAACTTTTTATTAGTGATTTTTTTGTGATTCAATTTTTATTTCTACAATTTAAATAGATACTTAAATAAATCTAAATTGATTAACTTTTATCACTAGTCTATAGTGATGAAAAGTTTTGTTTCTGTTAAACATATTTACTAATATATTAAATTGTTTATTATGTTTACAGTGACATAAAATATTATCTAAGTAGGTACCTACCCTTAAAAGAAATTATCGTGCTTTTAAAACGAAGACAAAAATATTATGTTATAGATAGATTAGATTTGTAGATCAGAAAACTATTTTTAAGTACACTTTAGGACAAACAATGGAAACTAATCAATCGGGGCTGCAAGAAAGTGAATATTGTAATCCGTTACAATATTCACTTTCTTGCAGCCGAGATAGTTGACGAGAACTTAGACCAAGGGACAAATAACATTTCGTTAATACTTAAAACCAGTAATGAAAAAAGTGTCGTTATAATAAATTTTAAGTACTTTACAAATTACTTTTATTTTCTATTAGAGTGTACACATTTTTAAATAGTCGAATTGCGATTTAGACGTTCTGCTATACAGACCATCTGAGAGTTGGACGTTTTGCTACATGGACCTTTACCTAATTAGTCTTACTTCTTATTAGACGTTTCGCGCTGTTGGACGATTTTGTTGCTTAGACCTTCTGATGATAAAGCGTTATAAAGAAAATGCTATGATTACTAAAGATTATTATTATAAGCCTATATTGTCTCAATATTATTAGTCCCACTACTAAATATTACTTATTGTCCGCACTGCTGGTCAAAGGACTTCTTTCCAATGTTTGCGGTCTATAGCTTGTGTTGGCTAATCGTTCGTATAAGCATCAAGCTCGTGCCTCCACCTCCATCTAGGTCGGCCTCGCTGCCGTTCAATCCCACGTGAAAACGCTGAAACTTCAATTTAATTAATAAATTGAGCTAAACTATTGAAAATGTTTCGACTATTTAACAGGTAGACTTTTGTTCGAATTTCATTTGTAATAAGATATTAAAAGCAACTGGACAACATTTAAAAGGTTTTTTTATTATTGAAATTTTGCATTCACAATGCTATATAGATAACGGATAAAATGTTTACTAGAAAAAAATCAACCAGTCTCAGGAAGCTCGAGTGGGATTCGAACCCACCCAAGGTTTTTTTTACTAGTAAACATTTTATCCGTTATCTATATAGCATTGTGAATGCAAAATTTCATTAATAAAGATATTTATAAGCAATTACGTCTTTATCGATTAGGGATAAAGACGTAATTGCTTATAAATATTAGTAGGGTAGACTTCACAGTGACGTAATACCGCTCTGGCTGCAGCGTAATCAAACTACTAGGAAGACTTCAGCTAGTCTTCTGGGGTCTCGGTAGCTCAGCGGTTAGAGCAGTGGACCGGAAATCCAAAGGTGGTGAGTTCGAATCCCACTCGAGTTTCTTGAGACTGGTTGATTTTTTCTAGTAAACATTTTATCCATTTAAAAGGTTGGTTGTAACTGATATTATTTGCTATTTTTCTTGACCGAGTTATCCATCAACCCTGCTACTGCTTTGTATCTGGCTTTAGGACTATAACCACCTTTATCTACGCAGAAAGCTTTGACATTTTAGTGCGTATATTAACAGTAAACATTTAAGTAGGCTCAAAATGATAAGAACTTGTCATAATAACTTTTCAAACCCGAGATAAAACTTATTACTAGCCCAATTTTGATACATTTAATTCAATAATGAAAAATATTACAACTTAGCTTTTAGTAGGTAGTAGTTAGCATAAACTCGTTCAAGTTATACCAGCGGTGTGATGTTATTTGAAAAAAAATTGTTGTTAGCTTGCCAGGCGAACGTAACAAGCCCCGCCACCTACTTTTACATTTTATTATTTTATTTATTATTTACAGGCCATGAATATATTATTATTATCAACAACAACAACTTTACTAGGTTAACGTACGCGTGGTCGACAGAAGGTACAGTGTACCAAACTCTTCGTAAGCCTAACAATAGGCGTGCGTGACCAATACAGCTTTATACGCCTTCCCAATCTCAGGAAAGATTGTCTTAACTAAATTCAGGTCACCTTTCCGGGTTTTCAAAAGCTCTTGTTTTGCAATCTGAAACCGATGTATGTACGTTGTACTTATGTGAGTCTTTATTAGTAAAGTCAGTGTATTAATCATTAGATGTTTCCATAAAGAGTCCGTCTCATAGTGTAAAATAAATAATTAAATATTTTTGTACCACCTGTGGTTAGACCAGTTAAGTTCTAAAGGTCCCAAGTTCGATTCTCAGCGAAGTCAGATATAAGGCACAATGACTGCTGAGTGCGCGTTGGCGAAATGACAGCAAAGCTTTTAATAATAGGCATAACTGTGATGTGCTCAATCATTGCAACTTGCAACTGATAAATCGCAGTAATTTAAGTTGACTTTACACGCTCGACTAAGCGGCGGATCGTGGATTGCGATCTTCATTTCTTAATAATGGGGGCGCTTCCATGTTGCATGAGCATGACGCACGAAGTCGTTCATTCTTAATTAAGTAATATTAATTTTTTAAATATTATTTTATTAAGTTTACGAGAACGCACAATCGTGTTTATCACACTAATATTATAAAGGCGAAAGTTTGTGAGTGTGTATGTTTGTTACTCTTTCACGTAAAAACTACTGAATGGATTTGGATGAAATTCGGCATACTTAGAGATAGTTTATAACCTGATTAACACAGGATACTTTTTTATCACGATATTGTCACGGGAACGGGAACCACGCGGGTGAAACCGCGAGCAGCCGCTAGTTTAACATAACATTTTGCTAGTGTTTGTATAAGTTATATTTAAACACAATTTGTAATTTCTCTCTCGATATAGGTAATACCAAGGACGTATTATCTCATTTGTCTATGGTAATACCTATATCTGCGTTTCGAACTGGTAATACCACGACCAAAATAAACAAATTACCGACGGCACGGTAGGTACATAGTTCGAGACGTTGTTTGATCATCACTTATTCTTAGGCATTGAGAAGTTTGCTTCACTTGCTTCGCTTCTTAGCTAACTCTACAGCAATAGTGGAACCAAATTAAGCAACTCCAGCATGTCGATTCTCTAAAGCTCGATCGTAAATTCGCCTCTCACGTTCCAATCAAAAGTAGCCTTTGTGACGTTTGTGTAAAGTCGAATTAAGAGAATGCTGATTTGATAGCTCAGTGCGGATTCAGGTTCGAGTTTTGAATCGAGCCTTTACAAAATCGATTATGTTCGAATTTAAAGAGATTTACCGAAACACACATTGCCCAACCTGGGAATTTAACCCGTGACCTCCGGTTATTAGGTCGAGCCCTTAGCCACTCCGCCATCGAGGTTATGTACAGTCACGAGCACTAATATGTATATATTGCCATATGCCAATATAAAGTATACACTTTGGCACTTATTCTTTTGTATTAAGAGTTACAATTGTTTACATATTTTTTCTCGTAACTGTACCTATGACTAAACAAAATTCCTACTTAGATAATTGAAGACACTCCTACGTGCCCTTTTCCTACTGGTCCCGGCACGAAAACAAATGAGCGTAGTAAGCGCATCAAATCCGTCCGCGCCGTCCATCGTCGGCGGCGCGCCGCCCGCCGCGCTCCTCACTCAACACTTGACACTAGACGCGGCTCTAAAATGGCGTAGCGAAGATCTGGGGCCCTATATCACATCATAGAGCAGTATTAATTTAATCTTACATACAAAATTCGTATGGGAATTGACATAGTAACATACATACATACATACATACATACATACATACATACATACATACATACATAAACTTACGCCTGATTCCTATAGGGGTAGGCGGAGACTTTCAAATCATCAATCTTTTCATGCACGACCAGCTGTTTTTGTCACTCCGTACACCAGCCTTTATTATCAAAACCCCTAACTTATTAGATTAAGGCAATACTGCTCTAAGAGTTGAGGGGCCAACCCCTAAAACTTTTCGCCAGTTAAGTTATACTTCAGTTAAAGTATCTCGTATTAATTCACAGATAGTAGCGAAGATGGGGCTACACCAACAAATTGTCTCCACACGCCTGAATTCTTCATTTTCCAATTTCCATTTTCTATCATTCATTTATTCATTCAATTGTTCATAAATTAATTATATTATAAAAAAATTAATTAGAGATGATGATAAAGTCTCAAAAAAATATTTATTTAATACCTACCTCAATCAACTTCCATACTTACAGATACTATGTGCGGTTTCATTCCCATACAAAGTACAGCAGCATTTTAGTCCCCAATCCCCATCATTGAGCATAAATATTATGCACATCCCAACATTCTATAAATGCGTGTAATTTAGGCGCATGTGAATGTCTAAGAAAATCATTACGATGATTTAGAGTTCTCACGTTCTTCACACGGCGATGCTGGTTGCGTCCAATTCAAATACTTAAGCCCATAGAAAATTTTGCAATGACTACAGTGATATTATTATATCTACATGAGCAGGCATAATTGTTAGATAGGGTTAGGACTTAACTACTTATAACCTTATTCAGAATCACTTTTTTATAGCAAAAGGAGGCAAACGAGCAAGCGGGTCACCTGATGGAAAGTAATCACCGCCGCCCATGGACACCCACCCGCAAAACCAGAGGAATCGCAGACGCGTTGCCGGCCTTTAAGGACGTAATAGGCTCGTTTCTAGAAGATCCTTAAGTTGTAACGGTCCGGAAATACCGCCGCCGAGAGCTGGTTTCAAAACACTGTAGTTCAAGGCTCGAAATTTCGTGAAAAACGCACAGTAGTAGACCGCCATCCATCAAGAAGGTGATGTGGATGGAATGACAGTCGATTGCGTGTAGTGCGGTGAAGGAAATCATCGACAGGGATCAAGCCGAACAATTCCTCAGAACACTCCCCATGATATATACGGTACAATATACAGAGAGGCGCAACGTCTCTCCGAAGAGCCAGTGGATCGAGCCGACCTGAAATAACCACGTCGTCGACAATTCGAGCAGCTCTGCGTTGAATACGGTCAAATGGAAGGAGTTGGTATTGGGGTGCTCCAGCCCAAAGATGGGAGCAGTAGGTACTCCATATGCGGCCTGACCTGTGCTTTATACAGTTGCAAGCGGTGGGCCGGCGTGAAATACTGACCCGCTCTATTAAGCACACCCAGCTTTTTCGAAGCTAATTTAGCTTTACCTTCCAAATGACCACGAAACTGAACGTCACTCGAAATATCGACGCCAAGGATTCTAATAGTCGGATTGGTATCAAGGGGAGCTCCCTCAAAGTTCAGAGGTACGACGAAGGGATGTTTTTTCGCGGTAAATGCGCAAACTTGTGTTTTGGAGGGGTTAAGGTGGACTAGGATATGTCGGCCCCAATGAGACATGACTTAACATGTTCTCGGTGTCAGTCACAAGTTTATTCCGGCACTCGATGACGCTTCCCAGAGAAATATTATCTCGCCCAGTGTAGAGCGTATCCCCAGTACTGTCGTCTGCATAGCAATGAATGCTGTTGTTATGCAACATTGTCATTGATATGTAGAAGAAACAGAGTAGGGGACAACACACACCCCTGCGGGACTTCAGCATTCACGGACTTCATGTCAGAGCACGAATCGTCGACTACGACTCTGATGCTACGCCCAGTGAGAAAGCTGGCAACCCATGAACACATTTTCTCAGGAAGCCCGTATGATGGAAGTTTAGAGAGAAGATCCCTGTGCCATACCCTGTCAAAGGCTTTCGCTACGTCCAAGCTAACTGCCAGTGCCTCCCCTTTACTCTCCTTGTGTAAAGGTAATGTAAGCCTTTACAGGCACTTATTGACGTCAAATACTAATAAAAAATAAAAACAGTTATCTAACTTGTAGATGTAATAGGTACTATTAGTTATTCTGTGGGTAAAACTTTTGAATCGAGTCGCCTGAATCGGGGGTAAGAAGGGGGGGGGGGAGAAGTACCCCACTTACCCCCCTGCCCCTTTAGGTGGGGAAAGGGGACAGAGTAGGTATGTAAGAAAACGTCGCACGTACAAAAAAGCGTCGCACGTACAAAAACGTCGTTTCTGGCGCTTCGCCGGCCGCACCCGCGGCGGCACGCTCGCTACCCGCGTTCTTGGTCAACATACTAACCTAACCTAATTAACTCTTTAAGGGGCAACCAGACTATTATAAACCGACGTTTACAACAGCCGTTTACAACAGTGTGGTAGGGAGGTTTCAACGAAATTTCGGTGGACCTTTCCACGACCTTTGTTTGCGGGCGCGCGTTGAAAACCGCTGTGCTGCCACTGCCTTAAACACCATTACACACAAACCGCTATCTTTAACCTACAACCTACATACAACGTGGTTACTGGAAAAAGCCTATTTCGTATATATTAATGTACGTACAGCGCGGTATTTTTGACATCTTTAAAAGCTCATATCTAGCTTATAATGATATAAATTTAATCGCGTTTTTTTCCAGCAAATTGATTAAAAAAAAAAAATTGCCTTCATTACTTAGGTATATCAAGGAAGGGATGCCAATAGCGCTATTTAAATTCGCAAATAAAACAAAATATGTCAAATATGCTAAATTTTACGATAATGCTTAACATCCTGCTGTAGCCTAAATTTTACTCTTAAAAATACTAATAAAACAGGATCCTGCTAAAAATGGCAACACTGTGGACTGTGGCCAACCAAGTAGAAGCTCGTTTACAAGAAGTTCTAAACGAGCCTCCCGCCAAGATGACCTGGTGGGAAAGGCTTGTTTACAACAGTCTGGTAGCCTCTTTAGACTTTTTTCATGGCGGGGGGCTTCGCCTCCCGCCATGAAAAAAGTCCCCCCCCCCCCCCCCTCTTATTATTATAACCTAGAATCGTCACTTTTAGTGTTTATGACCAATTTTGACAAAACTTTCAAGTGGTTTTTTTAATATTTTTACGCAACAGCGGCAGCTAAAATAATAATAAAAAATATATAAATTCAGGCGACTCGATTCAAAAGCCAACCCATTCTGTGCTTTTAGACTTAACAACTAATCTAACGAACACCAAAGTCAGGACAAGGCAAAAATGAAAAAAAAATATCACGTCATGAGATACGGGATGTTCATTCGGACGAAGTGGCCGGCAGGCCGCTAGTGTGGTATTTTTGTCATCTACATAGTTTAAATAAGGTCACTGCTAGAATCTGCAAGAAACTTCAAGGACTGGTCAGGAAAACATGACAAAAAAGATTGCAGACTAACGTAGGTACTTACGTACGCCCAGCTTGTAAATAATCGTTATTTTAGTTAATTATTCTTTCCTTTTATTTTTCTGATGTTATTGCTTTAAAATAAATTATATACTCAAATACTATGAAATTAAAATTCATAAAATGATTTTTAATGAAAAATAAAAAAAGCACAAATTTCCTTTTTGTCATTATTGTCATGTCTAAAACACTTGACCTGACCAGCCCTTGAAGTTTCTTGCGCTTTCTAGCTGTCACCTTATATTTATCTATTGTATGTATTTGCTCTGTTGTTTTTTTGTGTAATAAAAAATCAATTTTCCCAACATTTGATGTATTTTTGCGTTAATAACGCTCAAACTTTTCAAATATAGTTAAAATTAGTGAAAGTTAAAGTACATTTTTTAACCGTGTAGCATGGCGGTGAAAGAATACTACCCCTCTCTACCCTTAGGTGTCGTAAAAGGCGACTAACGGACTAAAGACTGCACATACATCCAACTCCATAGAGAGAGACCCGGCGTGCTAACCACACGACCACGGAGGTCGTAGTTAACTTAAATAAATGAAACAAAAATTACTTTAATATATAAAATTTAATTATCAAGTCGAAGGTAAACTCATCGTATTGCTAATAACAATAAAAAATATACAATATCATTCGCAATAAAATGATTAGTTAGGTATACATACGTCGTTTAAAATAACACGGACATATCTCACGATAAACTTACAGTTCCCTAAGCCATTTGTAACAATTACAACTTTCACAAACTTACTCATCAAAAAAACAACGAACCCTTCTTAGACAAAAAATAATATGGAAGCCAAAATACAAAAATATATAAGTATTTTAAAATTTCGTTACAATTCTAACAATCCGTTACACATTATATTCATTGCCTAAATACAAATAAAATCGCATTTTAAATAATATCTAATACAATATATGAACATAATTGCTAATCATACGTGATTATCCTAAAGTACGGTAAAGGCATCCATTGCTTATCAAATAGAGTTATGAACAGTGAATAATTATTTCGTTCACTAAGTTTAGTGCACGCACACTAAACTACAATATTTTATTAATTAAAAACGCCTATTAAGCTCCTAAGAGATTCGACCATATCTCCTAGTCTTCAAACTGCTATTTTAAAATGTACAGTACGGTTTAGAAGTAGCTTAACACTTATAGTACCGTTTCACACACGACAGCCAATTGACCTATTCAAAACTGACAATTTTTTTCCAATAGATATTGATCCTAACAGTCTTGCGTAGCAGTGAAAGAATACTACCACCCCCTCTCTTCCCTTGGGTGTCGTAAAAGGCGACTAACGGACTAAAGACTGCACATACTTCCAACAGCATAAAGCGGCGATGGGCTCACCACCTGTCACGCTGAGCACATGTGCAGTCGCTATTTGGTGAAAAGTGGACTATGGTAGAGGACTGCGTTTGCTGTCCTTATTGCCTAGTCTCTGACTAACCCTTCGGGGATAATAGTCGTGAATATATGTATGTATATAATGTATATTGATCCTTACAACCAATAAAGTTACATTTGACATTTTGTGGTAGGTTAATCTCTGGAGTCTGTACACAATAGCGTCTAAGTGACCTGATTCTAGCAATATTCCCTTCACTTGTGCAGATTAACTGTAGTTTAATTACTACATAGTTCATTATTTATTAGGTACATATTTGTATTCTAACGTTTCCCTCTGTAGGGCCGGAAATGTCAAAATAAATATTTAAAAAGAGTTGAAGTAATAATGCACGAAGTCAATGCGTCAAAAGCGTATCATTTCAATGTGTCACCTCATTAGCATAGTCGAAAACATTTTGTTTTTCTACACTAATATATAAACGGAATCCTTTCGTAAATTAAACGCAACAGTTGAAAGTTACAAAAAAATATAGTACAAATGTCAACGTGAGGCTACTGAGGCACTAATATGGTCACTTTAAAACTTTAAAACAGTAGAATCGAAGCCTAATAACATCGATACAATATATTATGTTTAGCACCACTAACTTACGAAGGCAGAACAATTATAGGTGGGTGTTTGCCGAATGTTATGTAAAAAAATGCTCAACGCCACACTTTAAAAATATCATTTTGTCAATATTAAGTGCAATTAAGTTTAACGTTAGTAGTTTTTCTTAATTTCCAATTAAAAACTTTGGCCAAATTTTAAATACAGAATCTCTTTACACTCACAACTAATTTGTGCTTTTACATAATTTTAAAAGTCATGCACTTTTATAAAACCTTATTACTTATATAAAACTGGAGTTAATAAGATATTTTTTAAACCACACCTCTTTGTTATAAAAATTCAATTCAAGTCATAAACAGATCTAAAATTAAACTACCTACAGTCTATTTTTCTTTTTTACTGAATTGTCAAATATTAGTAAGAAGTACAAAACATGATTAATTAAACTCAAACCCAAATTGCATTTTTTTTAAACAGACAAAAGATAACACGTCTTTACTCATAACAACTACTCAAACGATTAAAGTCAAGTCAAGGGTCCTGATTTTAAATCTTTCATTCTATACGTACGAATTACTGGACAGCAAATTTAGATTGTCTTAATTATTTTACAAATTTAAATTACTTACCTTACTTTTATCGTCAAGTGTATATCTCAAAATATCAAATATGTACTCACATTAAACCTCTTTATACCAAAACATAGACAAAACCATAGACAATAAAAATAAGGTAAGACAAGAATAACACAACCGTTTTCTTTTTTTTTTATATTTTTAAAAATGGTCGACTTTTACAGCGACGGTGTTCAACGTGGTGGTAGCGGGCAAATGGATCTGATCCCAATCGGTGCTGAGGTGGGCTTCTGTGTCGGTGGCTTTGATGGTGAGACCTAGGGACGGGACGGCGTTGGCACAGTGCGGTAGGCGCAGGGTGACGGGCTTTAGGAACACCAGACCCTGGGGACCGCACATCACGAGTGGGGACAGCATTGCTTCACCTAGAGGTAGTAAGACAGTTGTAATAATTGATTTTGTAAGGAGTCAGTATTTTTGGACACTATGATTTGGAGAATGGATAGCTATTATTATGTAACTTGATTTTTACTTTTGTATTAGATTAGTACATTACTAGATTAACCACTGTCTGTCACAAATATAATTAGAGGTTGCTAACAACTTAATTTCTAACGTGTATGGTTACGACAGCGACAGATAAGAGATATGTTTTTTATATAATTTTAATACTAAATCTTAAAAATTTTTTAATAAAAATATTTCTATCAGTGTCTTAAAATACTGACTCAAAATAAATTGTGGTGCAAAAATTTTTACATTGTGATAGTATATAGGAGTTAGATTTTTAAGTAAGTACAAGGCATTGTATAGTAGATTGAAATAGTCGTAAGAATAAAATATGGGTGAAAAAACGTGTCGCAAAAATCAAATCAAATCAGGTGAGAAAGTTGTCTAAGGAGTAACAGGACGAGAACTGAACACACAAACACAAATCGCAACATCGAAATTAAAATGTGAATTGTTAGGCAAGCAACCAAAGCACACAACACAAAGTTTTCTAAATCCTACAAACAGAGCCAAGGCAATTCAGATATGTGTAGCGTAACCGGATAAAAATAAATATATTAAACTAAAATAAACTATTTTTAATAACACACAGCACAAATCCCTTTTTCTAAAATAAAACAAATGAAAATAATAATAAAATGTTTTAACCTGACCTTTCTAACCCTTTACAGGGTCTGTGGTCACAGGGAGGCTGCACCCTTTGTGACGTGTTTCATTTCGTGTTCGGGTAAAACTTTTCAAAAATGTAATGTATAAAAATGTTTAGAAAATATTTATGCGCAAATTAAACAAACAACCCACGGTGCAAACAGAACAAAAGACAATAAACGACAGACTTAACGATGTACGATAATTATGTACAGTGCATTAAAGTTAAAATATTATGTAACATACGATCAAATGGTAGGCTGTACGTAGTATAACCTCCGTCGCCTTCGCTCCTCGATTTCTAAGTACGAGTGTATTGTGTGGTAGAAGCTGTGGTAAATGTAAAAATGGCTTTAGATCCGTTTTGTTAGTGACGAACAGTTGAATATAATTTAATAAATTTATGTAATATGTGATGAATTGATAATAAAAAACTGTGACATGCATTTAAAATAAATATAAGTATCATACATAATTTAAGATTTATCATACAATAATGTGTTTTACCCTAAAATTAATAGGTCCATAGTATATAATAGCATTCATAACTCATATCACATGCATCAAACATGCTATGTACAAAATCATGCATTTACAATTTCGATATTGAACACTTTCGACAATTTCTACAAATCAAACAACAAAATTACTTCATACGGCTCACACATTACCCCCAGTTCTGGCTATTAGGTGCGATCGATCAGCATAAGTTAATAGCCAATTAGTAAGTGCAATCTACGACACTACACAGCGTGCCTCATTATAAAAGCTTTACCGTTGTCCATGTCGATGGGAGGGCCCCCCACTCGCTGGCTCAGTCTTGGATCCGACACCGTAAAGTAAATTTTTTGCTTGATCCCAGGAGCGATCGCCTTCGGAGGTATTATCAAGGAGACACCCCATTGCCTGTCTTCGAGTACTCCGCCCTCGCTGTCGAATATCCCCCAAGTCGTATGAGGACCGTCGGGCTGTACTGCTTCTGCTTGACTCTCAGATACATTCGCGTCAGCATTGACAACGGTATTTTGACAGACGGTAGTCTCATTTTGACTGTTCGACGTGTTCTCAGAGTTCTCCTGGCTTGTCTCTTGACTTTTCTCCAATATTTGTTCGCAGAATGTAACTGTTCGATTGGATTTCGTCACGCGTTCCAGTAAGTCCTGCGATGCATAAGGAGTGCTTTGCGGTTTACTTTCAAAGTTCATACTGCACTCGGAAGCGTAATGTGTTTCCATTGATGATGAGGATTCGTAGGTCATAGGCGATGCCGTTGCCTTCGGAGTGTTGGAACTGTGCTCCTCTTTGCCATGCAACCTTGGCGCAAATATCGGTTCTCCTTTCAATACACTAGATTCCACGTTAAGACATCTTTCTTTTTCAGCATCTGTTTTTGAATCAGTTAGCCTTAGCGTTGAGAAGTCAATCTCTTGGAATGCTTCGTTTTCCACTACTGCTTGAGCTTCAGCTTTGGTTTGATATAATAGTTCTCGGCGCGATAAATGATTGGCATCACTCAATTCATATGGGCTACTTCCAGAGCTGCCTTCTTCTATAGCAATGCTCTCTTCTTCAGCACTGCCTTCGTCTTCGGCACTGCCCTCTTCCTCAGCAAGGGCTAGTGCAGCATCTTTTAACTCTTGCTGAGACTCATAAATAACACTGTCTTTCAATTCTCTTTTAGATACATACAACGGTTCTCTCATTTTTGCTGCATCACTTTCATTAGCCTCTTTTCTTGACTGGTATATCATATCTTTCTTAGCTTGATTTCTCTGCTTAATAATTTCCAATTTCTCTTCTAACCTAATACTGTAGCTTGATTCTTTGCTAGCCTGAAAGGCTGCTTTTTGCGATAATATTTCTTGTTTAGAAACATAAGTGCATTCTGCTGAAGCAGGTCGAATGTCTCTGATTTCTGGCATTTCTTGTCTGCTGCTGTAATGAGTTTCGGAACAACTAGATTTTACCTCAGATCGTGTAGCGTATGGAGACTCAGTCTGGCTTAATCTCGCCACCATTTCTGTTCTTGTGGCATATGGAGGTTCGCTCATACATTTACTCAAGGGTGAAGTTCTACCAGGATAATTAACCGGGGTCTGTAATCGCCTTTCTGGTCTTACACTATAATTATTTTCCGACCAAGACATGCTTGATGTGCTTTGAGGAGGTTCATACGTTCTTTTGCCATAAATTGGTTCTTTGCATGTAAAAGAACCGTCCATTCTTTGTTTCAACAATTCTTCTTTTGTATTATACGGGGACTCAGAAAACCTCTGTCGTAACATTTCTTCTTTAGTTGAGTATGGACTATCAGACACCATTCTTTGCCTAAGCATCTGCTCTTTGCTATAATATGGTGAGTCGCTACAAACCGATTCTGATTGTTTGCTTATGTCTTGTTTGAAAGTGTACGAACTTTCAGACATTACCTCGCTTCTGGTAGCATAAGGGCTTTCTCTTGCACATTCAGCCCTAGTTGCATAAGGGTTTTCCCTTATACATTCAGTTCTAGTTGCATAAGGATTTTCCCTTACGCATTCAGCTCTAGTTGCATACGGATTTTCTCTTACACATTCTGCTCTTGTGGCGTATGGACTTTCCGTTACGCATTCTGCCCTTGTGGCGTATGGACTTTCTCTAATACATTCGGCTCTAGTGGCGTAAGGACTTTCTGTAACGCATTCGGTTCTAGTTGCATAGAGAGTTTCTCTCACACATTCTGATCTCGTAGCGTACGGCGGGTCCATAAGTGGCATGGCCATAGTCTGGCGATTAGCGTAGGGGTTTTCGTAACTTGTATTAGAAGCTTCCGATCTTGTACCATAAGGATTTTCACTTGAGGTATCATATACTGAGGTATAAGTTCTTCTCGGCTTTGGAATGGGATCGTACACGAGGTGCTCTTTATTACTTTGGTATATCGGCTCTGGAGGTAGCGGTTGTGTGGGGTGGAACGGCTCGTGTGTCGTTTGCTGCTGTCTTTGGTAAATGGGGTCTATTTTGGTAATCATATTAAAGTTTTGTGTCTGCCCATAGATTCCTCTCCTATTGTATTCGATTAGAGAGTTCTGTCTACGTAACAAGGGGGTAACTTTCGGTTCAGTTTCTATGTCACACATGGAGTTCTGCCTTCGCAGACCTTTCATCACTGGCATGGCATCGTAATCTCTGACCGTACATATGGAACCGTTTCGTTCGTCGCAGAATGAGCTCTGTCGTTTGAGTATCGGTTTTAGCACAGGTTTCTCGCAGGAAGAGCTGCTCCTTTGCAACATCTGGTTTCGGATTTGAGTATTCCTCACGTGTATGCTCATGTCGCTCACGTCGGATTTCTCGCGCCTCAACATTGGCATATGGGGCAGTCTCTGTTGCAAGTCACTCTCGCATAGTGACTTTTGCCGCGAGACTTTTTGCGCATTTTTCGTTTTCGAACGGAACAAATCGAGAACGGCGTTCTTTATGAACGACGGCTTTTTCGATAATTTCTTTTTAGTTTTTGGTGAGAATGACTCGTCGCGCTCCGCGCTCATGTTCATGGCGTCGGAAGAACTGCGGAAACCCACAACCAAATACCCACTTAGTTACTGAACGACTGTTATGAACAATTCAGACAGTTCGGCATTAGATAGAAAATTCATATTACTTTGGTGCAAGAACAACATTAACAAAAAAATATTTAAATATATTCATAAACGGATGGTAAGTAACAAATTAGACACAATATTAATACTGAAAAAAAGAACAGTCTGAAATGTTTTCATGATAACTGAATATTATCAAAATGAATTTTGTGATTCTGTTAAAGCATATTGAAATAAATGCCATTTAATATAATAATAAATATGGATTAATAAAAAAATGTAAAACCTAAAAACACAGAGTAATCAGAAATCGCAATGAGAGAAAAATGGAGCTAACAGAGATAAGTAAAGGTGAAAGAAAGAGAAGAGAAGACCAAAGTTTAATTCAATATGCTTTTTTGGAATTCAAGTTGCACTAAAATGCAGACACGCACTGCCAATATAAATAGTTGTTTCAAACAACATCTCTACATACTCTAGTTTACATTGTGTTATTACAATTTACAAAACTTAATTCCGAGATATATGTTACAAAATATATAATATGTATAAACTTCATAACCATATACAAAACCATACTAAAATGTGGCCCGACAAGACATTGTTAGTCGTTGGAGAAGCGATTGGTGTTTGCATGTTAGAGCAAATTGTACAGGGGCTTTGAGAGATAAAGTCTACTACACACAAAACTTAGAGAGGGGAGGATCTGATATTTTGGACGCATGCATTAAACTTTTTTTTAATTATAACATACTTGTTAAAAAAAATTGTTTCCTATTTTTAACTAACAAAGGAGTTACAACGTTATACTCTCAGGTGTTTTAAAAGTAGCCTGCATAGTGGTGCGTTGGCTGTATATTGTGTTCAAAGTTGTAAACATCATTCTTACCTCAAATTATGCATGTGCTGAGGTTTCCTATACAGTTCGAATGCTGAACCTCTTTGCTCTCTGCTGCCAGCTAAATCTGTAAGTAAAATTAAAGTGTTTTAATTGTAATTGCTCAACATTTACCATAACAGAGAAAGTATCTTAGCGTGTAGAAAACAATAAATGATGTTGTCTCATTTTTTAAATAAAGGCATAGTGAGCAGCATTTTTTCTAAACCAGATTCAACTGTAATTCACGTTTTAGAATAAAGGGATCGAGGCAAAATATCTTATGGTTAAATCAAAAAATACAAAAAAATATTTTGTATTAAAATTTAAAAAAAACAACATTTTAGTCTGTGTCATTTTACTGTTTACTTGCCTATAAGGTGCGGATTGTGCGGTAAGTTTATGGCCCGGTGGTGCGAAGGCGGCCCAGAGTACGGCGGCGACTGGGGCGGCATTTGACCACCGTACATGTTTTGCTGTTGGAATGAATACACAAGTTAATACATCACCTTTAGTAAGTTAAACACGATTAATACCCGAAATTAATAACGTTTATATATCTATTATCATTATCTATTTTATTTAAGTTCCACACAAATTATGTCAAACTGATAGGCTAAAACATCTAAAGATACGTTATTAATTTCGGGCGTACTAGGATCACACGCGTGTCGTCAGAAACGCAAGTTGTCAAATACGCATTTCGTCAGATCACAAAACGGAAACTCAACTCACACATTCGCAACTCGACAGATACGCATCTCGACAGATACACACAAAGAGTCTTCTAAGTTTCTTCGATGTTTTCACTCATGTGGCTTTATTAGTCCGGACTTTATAGTGATTATACAATAATAAACATGCAACTCGACACAGACGCAACTCGACAGATACGCATCTCGACAGATACGAACAAAGAGTCTTCTACGTTTCTTCGATATTTTCACTTTTGTGAATAGTCCGGTATAGACATTGTATAATAATACCGTCTACCGTGTTACCTTGAAGCGAATTCATTGATAAATAATTAACTTATTGCTATGGCAACGCTAACTTATGTGTAGTCTAAGGGATCGTCTACGCAACTTTATGTTTTTATAATACTATCACTACTTTCGGTGTAGGTACTCAAAAATAAGTAGTTTAAAAAAATATTTAGGAATACTTAGGCATCTTATGAAGTCTGTTCAAAATTATTACCAGAGTAGCTACACAACAGTTGTTTTCAATTAATAATTAAATATATTTTATTACTTTTTCGAATTTATTTATTTATCAAACCGTACGCGCATGTTGCTATTGCAAAATATGATAGCCAAGATATCTCTTAGGGAGTAAAGTTGAAGGACCTTAAATCTCAGAAAAAATGCTTTGCGAAAAAATATGCTTCAGTCAACTTATTATTTTCTAGGTTTGACAGTCTTCTGGAGACTTCTAATTCTGAGATTCCAATGCCATATCGAGACTGTCGCCTTATTAAGCCTGATTTCGTGGGCACAGTCCCTTGGATTATAATTGGAGTACAATACAGAACTTTTTGGTGGGCGTAGAAAGTTATTATTTCATTTCATTTTATACCCGCTAAAACGCCTTAACACAATCCCAATGCTTGCAGTGGAGGCTCGAAGGACCACTAATAGCAGACTCATTATAGGTGGAGAATACATTGTGGTATGTTAGTTAGAAAAGAAACCGTCGCCATTTTTCTGTGTCTGCGGCTCCGCTTTATTCTTCTAAACCACGCAATGGATTATTAATTCAGAGGTCGGAATTAGGTAGAGTTATTTATGTACTAACACTGATTTCATACAGCGAAAGAAGAAAGTGGATATGCCTCAAATCCCGAGAAAATTATTCTGATGGGCCGTTTGAATAAGCAAAACCTCACGAGTCTAGGCTAGAAGCTAAAGTATTTTTGTAGTTATAAAAAAAGGGAAGTATAAGTATGAGATTACTTAAGACTATTAATATTTGTATTGTGAATTAATGTAAATACTAATAAAAAATGTATGTTAATTATCTTTGTTTTATTTGTCTTATATCTCTGAGGTTTTTATTATTATTTATTTGTAAAATTTTTGGACACACACGGGATTGTCCATTAGAAATCCCGGAAAAGATCCACATTAATATCAACATTTCGATGCAAGTACATAAATAACTCTACCTAATTCCGACCTCCGATTATTATGCAGTTTCATAAAAGAAAGAGCGATAACTGAGGATGGTTTTAGTTTATAATTTGTAGATATTTTGTACAAAATGGCTGAAGCATGACGGTGTTTCTAAGTTATCGTGGACGAAGGCGCGGGCGGACCGCTAGTATTTTATATAAAAGACAATAAGTTCGGATTTACAATAAAAAATATTATAAAAACATAACCTATACTCCAGCCAAATTCGATGACGAATGTTTGTAAACATATTACTGTCATTTCTTTGTGCAAATGTCTAGTTTCACTCGGACTTTTACTGTTTTTTGGAAGAAAGACACAATAGTTAACTGTTTTCTTGTGAATCACCCTCCAAAAAAAGTAAAAATCCTTGTGAAACTAGATTTTTGCACAAAGAAATGACATGAACCTGTTTACAAACATTCGTCATCGAATTTGGCTAGAGTATAGTCTGCCACCAGCAGCGGGGATAGACCCAAGCTATCGGTGGTTAGGGCTGCAGAGTGAGGAACCTCCTGATAATACGTGCCGTGTCAAGGAGTACTGCCTTCTGTATCTAACCCTTAACCCAACCTTTTACCGAGAGTCTCTCTAGATGTTGCTCGAGGCTTTTAGCTATAAGGCAGTTTGCCGAAACGACTATCGGTACAATAATGGTTGAATCTACATCCAACATGGCGGTAACCTCGTGAGCCAAGTCAAGGTACTTACTGAGCTGGTCCTTCTCGGCTTTCACGAGGTTTTCATCATGAGGTATGGTGATATCAACCAATATTGCCCAGCGCTGAGATCGGTCGACCACCACGATATCAGGCTTATTGGCGACAATAGTCCTGTCCGTAATGATAGAGCGTTCCCAGTTGAGCGTTGCATGACCATTTTCGAGAACTGGCGCAGGTGCGGACTTATAGTACGGCACCTCTGATTCAACAAGGCCATATCCAAGAGCAAGTTGCTGGTGAATTATTATGGCTACTTGGTTGTATCTGTGCAAATACTCTCCGTTAGCAAGATGAGAACAACCGGAAATAATATGTCGGGGTGATTCTCCTGGACGGCGGCATGCCCGACAGATGTCGACCGAACCGTCCCTCATAATTTATTTCCGGTAGTTATTCGTCTTGATAACTTCATCTTCAATGGCACAGACAAACTACGGTTTTCCCAAAGAGGTTTCTGAAACGTAGCCAGTTCACCGAGGCAGGCAAATCTACATCAGGCCCAGTTAGAGCCCGATAGTAGCGCCCGTGTAGCACCTTGCTCTTCCATATGCCCTTGCGATCGAGGTGCTCAGCACCACTGGTTTGCGCCAGTTTATTTACTACTAGTGGCCGCTCGCGGTTTTACCCGAGTGGTTCCCGTTCCCGTGGGAATATCGGGATAAAAAGTATCCTATGTGTTAATCCAGGTTATAAACTATCTGTATGCCGAATTTCATCTAAATCCATTCAATAGTTTTTACGTGAAAAAGTAACAAACATACTTACAAACTTTCGCGTTTATAATATTAGTAGGATTATTATTATTATTATAACACTGACCTGGTGGTAGTTGTTGTGCGGACGGTGCGCCGGCTGCGAGTGCGAGTGCTGATGCGAGTATTGGGCGTGCGGAGGGTAGGCGCCGGGCGGCGGCGCGCGGGGGGGAGTGGCCCCCGCCGGCGGCTCCATACTCTGTGGAGGGGATGGACGTTACACTATGTTTTATACGGCGCTCGTAGAACCGACAGCCGTTGGAGCAGAACTCTGCGAAGGTGCTAATCGATTTCGCGTCTTTCTTTTTAATTTACATGTTTCTTATAAAACGCATATGACCACATCTTCAATGATGATCAATCCAAATGGGTCAGTAGGGAAAAGTCAAAACTATAAGAGATGGGAAAATCTGTTCTTAGGAACCATGGCGTCAATTTTAGATTTAATAAAAATAGCAGTAAAATTTTATTTTTAATACATACATAACCGAGAATTGAACCTGGTCAAAAGTCTGTAAGTCGTATTCGTTATTATACTTAGTTAATCCTGTGAGTATGGTAGATATTAGATATAAATTATCATTTTCAACATAACTGGATGGGTACAGAGTCCAGACAGCCCCATCAAATGGCCTGCGAGATCGCCTGATATTTCCAAAGGGGTTTTTTTTTATTTATTTATTTATTTAGAAGATGCACAAAACAGGTTACAACCATACAAATCAATAAAACAAAACGTGATACAAAACTTACAACTAAAAGAAGAAGGCAAACGAGCAGGCGACTCACCTGATGGAGAGTAAACACCGCCGCCCATGGACACCCGCAAAACCAGAGGAATCGCAGGCGCATTGCCGTCCTTTAAGGAAGGAATAGGAATTGTGAGAGGGGGGGGGGGGGATAGGCCTCCGGAACCCTCACTGGCCGGACGAAACACAACAGCACCAAGTGCCATTATTTCACGCCGGATATTCGTGCGGGCCGGCCCAATGCGTGCTGCAATGCAGCGTGGCTCTACCACTCATTTAGCACCACCCCGGGGTCACGTGTAGGGTCTCAAGGGTAAACCTACGGACGCGAGTAACTTTAACCCCGAATATGTTAAATATGAGTTTATAAATCAAATTATGTCACTGTAGAAGATTTAATACAGCAGACAATATCTTAACACAGATGTACCCCATAAAAATATGCGATAATACTAAATGCAACTAAGATAATAATAAATACGTAATATTGCATTCGTTACCCAAAATAATTAATTGCAAAATTACTACCATATTGAAAATTTACCTTTAAAAATAATTGTCTTTTTTGGTATTTCATCTTTCAAATCATTCAATTATTTAAACAAGATAACATTAAAACTGTGTTCCCTGTGACTTACTATTCACACCATCAATAAACAATGAATAAACTTGCAGAATTTATAACATTATTACAGAGATATTGAACGGGTTCGACTCCCGATTACCTGTGAGATTTAAAAAATAATATATAAATGCCATTTTTATTAAATCTAAAATCGACGCTACGGTTCGTAAGAACAGATTTTCCTATCAAATCATCATCAGCCTATAAACGTCCCACTACTGGGCACAAACCTTCCCACGTGGACAACAACACATTTAATCACTACGTCAGTTTGAAGTCATTACCTTCATGGTCTCTTTTATTTTTTTGACATCTCCCTACTGACCGATTTGGATTGGTCAGCCTGTATAATGATGACACAATCCGTGAGGTACTCTGCGAAGGTGGTAATCAATTTATCTATATCTATATAAAAATGAATTGCTGTTCGTTTGTCTCGCTAAAACTCGAGAATGTCTGGACCGATTTGGCTAATTTTGATCTTGAAATGTTTGCGGAAGTTCAGGGAAGATTGAAATGGTGAGGAACAACAGTCAAAATTCTCAATAAATAATTTAAAAAATAAAAAAGACGTCGTGCATTATAGGTATTGGTTGCTAAACATTTTTGCTGTTTTCTGAACTTTTCTTCGCAATAGTTATCTTTTACCTGTCAGTTAAGTTGTCATTGAAATTTGGACAGGACAACTTCTGTCGAGTCTACTAGTAATATAATAATTTTAACAAGCGCGGTAGCTCAACTGACCAACCTCGGTAACTAGTGCTGACATTATGGGGTTGACGATTGATCTAATTTTTGGTTTGGATTTTCTCTAAGCCAGTAACCAACATTATGAAGTCCATCTTCAGCCATTTACCTAACTTCGTTCCAAGTCTCTCCATGAAATATAAGAGCCGTGTCATCAGCCTAAGTCAGAATCAGAATATCTTACAGTTTGCTAATAGTTGTCGACATAGGTCATCAATATATATCAGGAAGAGACTTGGACCAAGAATGCTACCCTGTGGTACGAAAAGGCAATCGATTCACTAGGACTGAGTGAGATGATCCCTAATTCTGACTTGTTGTATGCGGTCCTTATGGAAGTTCGAAAAGAGTTTAATGGCATTATCTCTTATAGCAACTCTTTCCAGCTTATTTACAAGTATGGGGATCGAAACCGATTATATTATGTATGTATGTACTCGCATATGTGCTTAGTGGACTCACCCCGTTCCTGGGCTGGTGCGCGTCGGGCGGGCGGTAGTGCTTGGGCTTGGGCGGCGGCACCGGCTTGTAAGGCGGCACCGCGCCGCGGCCCGGGTAGTCGGCTTGGGACGCCGAGTTGGTGCGCCCGCTGGTACGCGAAGTAGGTGTTGTAAATGGATACTAGTCTTTCAGTCGTAATATTAAAGTTCATTGATTATACTTAAACTGATGATAATGAGTGATGATAATATGAACGTTTAATGCAAAATGATATTCCCCCCAAACCCTTTGAGTTCCAGTAAAGATGTGGGACTTTCATGAGATCTCGCACGGATTTCTTGAGAGAATTCGAAAAGTGATGTTGCACTGTTTTTTTTTTATTTGCCAAAACCCATGCACGTTTACGAACACTTAACAGTAAATAATCCACCATTATTTCACATTAATATTCGACAAAACACAAATTAGAGAAAATAAAACAAAACTGCAGACATGACGCTTCACTTTCCCGCCAAGAAGTCCTGTAACATTGATCACACACAGCTCCTAATCCCTAGAGTATGATTATCAATATGGCTATCATACCAGAGAAGCCCAAAACGCTAAGGATACCAATTTGCAGCTACAGAATGTATAGCTGTGATCAATGTTATACCTACTTGATTTGAAAGTAACCCTTTTCTACCGGTACGTTGTGGGACTTATTGGCGGGAAAGTGTAGCGTCATGTTAGCTGTTTTGTTTTTTTTCTAAACATTTGTTTTGCCGAATATCAATATGAAATGATCGTGAAAAGTTACCGTTTTTTTGTGTCTGTATGGCTTCGCTTTATCCTTGTAAACTACCCAATAGATTTTTACGCGGTCTTCTTTGATAGAATTAACGATTAAGGACGATGTTTCTATTCTAAGTCATCGTGGACGAAGGCGCGGGCAGGCCTCTAGTTATTACATATTATCACTATAATCGTAACATAAAAAGTAAAGTCCTAAGTTTCTGAAATTTTGGCTTCGCTTTCTCCATTTAAACCACTATTCGGACACTAAAAAATAACATTAAATAACATTTGAAATCAAAAATGTTGCTATAAGTATATTATAATTATTGTGAGTGGCTAGTATGTTGGAAGTAAATAAATAGATTAAGCCGCCCGTATTTCGGGTCCATGGACGAAATATACTAAGTCCATGTTTGGGTCTTGTACAAAGATCTTGTATAAATTGTATAAAATATTTACAAATTATCTTAATAAACAATACTATTGGATAATTATCGTTAAATTATAAACTACCTTATTCGACATATTTCATATTTTATTGTTACAACTGTCAAATAGCCAATTGAGTGTTTAATAGTTACCTATATTTGGCATGGTCGTTGGTCGGCACGCTGGGCAGCGAGGGCCCGCGCGCGTGCAGGGGGGCGTGGCCGCCGTTCGCGGGCGGCCGCGCCTGCGGGCTGCGGTACTCCGGGGACCTGGCGACGGTGGTGGGGCTGAGATAATGGGTGGTGATATTTAAAAAGGTCAAGCTAAATTAGCTTCGAAAAAGCTGGGTGTGCTTAATAGAGCGGGTCAGTATTTCGACGACCCACCGCTTGCAACTGTATAAAGCACAGGACAGGCCGCATATGGAATACTGCTCCCATCTTTGGGCTGGAGCACCCCAATACCAACTCCTTTCATTTGACCGCATTCAACGCAGAGCTGCTCGTATTGTCGAAGACGTGGTTATTTCAGGTCGGCTCGATCCACTGGCTCTTCGGAGAGACGTTGCGTCTCTCTGTATATTTACCGTATATATCATGGGGAGTGTTCTGAGGAATTGTTAGGACCACTTGAAAAATATTTGCAGACCTACATTAATAAGGTAAAAATATTGTAGATCTATTAACGAATGTAACATCTTGATTGTAAACAAACACAACATTTGAGCAAAAAAATAATAATTATCATCAGTCTATAAACGTCCCACTGCTGGGTACAGGTCTCCCACGTGGACAATAGCACGTGGGGATATTGGGCCATAACCCACCACGCTGGCCCAATGCGGGTTGGTGGGTTTTAACGACTGTCATCTTACGACAACAACCGGGACCAACGGCTTAACGTGCCTTCTGAAGCACGGAGGAGCTCTAGATGTTTTTAATTGGTCACCCATCCAGCAAGCTGGCATTGCGAAAGATGCTTAGCGAGCAAGATCGCAAGCCGGATGCACTAGCCGCTGCGCCATCGAGCTCCTCACAAAATAAAAGGTCAACACCTATAATTAAGCTGATTACAGTCACGAGCACCAATATGTATACACTTTGACTCTTATTCCATTATATTAAGAGTTAAAATTGTTTACATATTTTTGCTCGTGACTGTACATGTGCAGTTGTAATTTTGATAAACGTGAACCAGTGGACTGCTTCTGCGGCCCTCATTACCTAGTCTTTGACTATTCCTTTGGGGATAATAATCGCGATTCTATGTATGTAAAAGAACATGATTGGTCATTTCATCATTGTTCACAACGAAAAATGTATCAAACAAGTCAGTTTTAAATAAAAATAACTAAACAAACTTTCATTTTACACCGTATTATTTGACAAACATGATATTTAGGTCGTTGTGAGGTAAATCCGGTTAGTCCAGGGGGGTTACTCTTGAACGCAAACTCAATCTCAATACAATTCCAATGCGATTAATATGTATCGATATTGGGATAAGTAAAGATAATTCCGGAACGCCATCTCGGTAATAATTTGTTCAATCAATTTCCACGCAATTTGATTCCAATGTGGCGCTAATGTCGTTTACAAAAGTGCAATTTGACATTTTTTAGATTTGTGATTGGAAATTGATTAATGCAATTGTGTTTCAAGAGTAAGCCTACAGGTTCTTTTCGTACATAATCATAAGTCCTATTTTAGGGACTGGACTCGATTTTTCGAAACTGGACTCATAAATGAGAGCTCAAGCCTTTTTGTCAGTGATAAGACTCACGATTCCTTACAATATGACTCGAGAACTCGAGTCTTTATAATTTACTCGACTCGACAATAGGACTCAAGGCTCAGAACTCAGGACTCATTGTAGTCTTAGTTTTGCAAACTCTGCCAAAATGAGTCCAGTCCCTAAATTAGGACTTCAAGAACTCGAGTCCTGGCCAACACTAGGGAAGGCCGTTGCACAGTAGTGGGACGTTAGTAGCTGACGATGAAATTACCTGTAACTGTTTTCCGCGTTTCTGTAGTCCAGCGAGTTGTGTTCGTGCGAGTTGGAGTTCCTCTGCGGACTCTGTGCGGACATGGCGGTGGGGTTCGGGGGCGGCGGCGGCTCCATTTTACTAAAACAATGAATGTTTCGTTAATTATATAAAAGAAATATTAATATCAAATGATATTTCACAAAAGATCCTGATAGGTCTACGTGCTACTGCGAGAGGACCTCATGGGCCCCACAAAGTTAAGATAATATCGAATGAATCTCACATATACTCACGACTATAATAATTATAATTGACTGTAATAGTGGATCGCAAAAGCAGTCCACGTTTCACTAAATAACAACAGTGTTAGTGTAAGTTTATACTCACGCAGGTGGCGGTGCTACTTTGAGGTCGTCAGGCGCGTTGGGTGGCAGGCGGCACGAGCCCATCGCCGAGCCGTTGGTGGAACTGCTGTAGTCGTATGAAGGAGTGCCGTCGTATGAACTTTGCTACAAGGAAAAAGAGCTATTTGATAATAATATCCGGTACTTTATTGCACACAAAAAAAAAATATTACAAAAAACAGAACAAACCACAGAGAAGAGAGTACAAACAGGCTTATTGCTTAATTAGGGTGAAGAGAAAGAATATTAAAGGCAAAGGCTGAGCTCAGCGTTAATTGACTGATGATGATGATTTTGCTAACTCACCGGGTTCGAAGCATGCATATGCCTATCCAAGGAGCCTTGCCCTTGAGTAGGTTGGATTATCATGCTTGTGGGCCGCGCAGTGTAGGTGGACGTTTCGTCACTCCCGCCTTCTTTGGGCGGTCCGAATAGGCGTTCTTGTGCGCTGGGCCGATTCTGTGAGAAAGATAATCGTTAGTCAGTATGTGACTAAGGTGAATTGTGATCCCAATCTATATGAGGTTGCATTGAATCAAGAGAATATAGGGTACATGGGGAATAGGGGACTGCTAGGACTTTGTCTCATCTGATGGTAAGCGATGATAAGGTCAAAATAGAAGACCACAAAGGAACTGGCTCTGTTAGGTAGTGCTTCTTGCTAGGTGACTATCGTCAACCAAAACGAGTACAATAATAATTAATATGTAACCCTGCCGGGAATCGAATCCTGTGGGTTAAAGCTTACCTTTGGTCTAGTGACCACACCTCTGTGGGGATTAATTCACTTTCAAGAGACACTATTTTTATCTTTACTGAACAGAAGATTAATAAATATTTATTTCTCAGCTTATGGGTTCATGATGGCAGAGACGAGACGACATGGACAACGAGTCAGTCACCACGCCTCTCCCTATCCCCCCGAGACACGGTCAACCAGAGCAGTGGTCCTAGCCCCCAGAGGCACCGTTGAGTTTTACTCTCTCTCTGCAAGGTTGCAGAGAGTAGGTACCCTTCAGCTTGAGGAACATTAAATTTCACGATGTTCCTAACAACTGGTTATGCTGTGAAGGTCACAAGAGACCAACAGCAATATCGTCCCAGAAGAATTCATCGTCCCCACTACCGCTGTTTTAAAAATAACAGCCTAAAACCTTATCGATGTTGAAAAAGCTTTCAATCAGTTTCCACTTACAGCTGGATTGTGCCGTAACGCGTGCGGCGGCCTTCCCGGGGGCGGGGCCGGTAATAAAACACCACCCGTCGGCCTGGTCACCGTGCCCCGTGGCGGTAGCTCAGGTACCGTCCCGTACAAAGGCGAGTGCGGCGGCGAGTGCATCCCGTTACCGTGGTAGGGGGGCGCGTCGTGAACTCCGTTGCCGTTGGTGTTGAAGCCGTACTTGCTGTCGCCGTAGCCGCCCTGCTGTTGGATGTTAGGGTGCTGTGAGCTGTGTGCACACACGTGGATGGTGTCGAAGTTATGTGTGTTATTATTATGATTGTTTAGCAAAAAAGTACAAAGTCCTACTATTCAATCTAGTTTTCACAAATTGTAACTAGCAATAAAGTTATGCTTTGATTGAGAAATTAAATTGTTTGTGTTATTGTATTTGCAGTTTCACTAATAAATATTATCATTTAATCTTTATGTGGACTGAGCAGCATAAAAAGTTAGAATTTTATTATAAGTTAATGGAATAGTATAAAATAGCTAGGTACTTTCTTCAATACCAGAAGGTATAGAGACAGTACTTATTATGATACACTATCCCGTGAAAAGTTGACAAATGGTTAATTTTGTTATGTTTTAAGAGGGTTTACTGTATCTACCCGTAGATTAATAAAAAACTGTCTATATGTTGCTAGAATATGCAAGTTGTATAAATGTTTTAAAAATATTGCCTGATCAATCCCTAAATTGAATATTTGATATTTATTACAATTTACTTAGTAGTTTAAAAGATAGTTATCTTTTGTAGGGACACAATGTTTAATATCTATACACCAAGAGGCGTAAACCTTCTTGTGTGTGCATGTTAGTTGAGCAATACGAAATCTTTTAAAAGTGAGGCCATCCACACAATGTACAAGGTGAAATGATTGATACCAACCGTGTAAGGCGGCGGCACTGAGTCAGCCATATGGTTCATGTCGTCGTCCCGGTCCATGTTGTCTTGCGTGGTGGCTATCGACGGGTCCGATGACGACTTGACTAGTCTGGGCGCCGGCGGTGGACTGACTTCCAAATCACTCTCCGGACTTGAGGCGTACGACAATCGGTTCTCCGTACTCGACGACATCGAGAACAAAAAGTCGTCCGACAGCGGCTCCGGCCTCTGTGCAGCGCCATTTTGTGACGATCCGCCATTTTGTTACGTCGGCCATTTTAGATGCAGCGGCGTCCGGTAGGGTGGGTTATGGAATGGGGTGACAAGACAAGACAAATGAATGATTGCCGATAAAAAAAAAACCATTACAGAAATTAAATCGGTATTTTATAGCATCTGCGATGATTATGGGGTTGGATTTGTACACACTTTAAATTGACATACAAATATTAATTTTAAATTAAAGAAAAAATACTATGACTTTTACGAATTTGGAAATGAATTTGGATGTCAATTTGAATAAAAAATAAAATAATCTTAGTGGTACTTAACACTGGTAAATGGTCAATATACAAAACGAAACACATTTGGATAAAAACAATTAAGCAACAACTAAAACAAATATTACACTAAAGCAAATGCGATATATTAAAGCGGGTTACATTCAAATATACACATTCATAAAGCAGGAAATTAAGGAGTGCAGATTAGTATTGTGCTTAACCCTAACTGGTAACTTTGAGTTGCAATTATTCTAACTACTAGAAACTAGACATACCCTAAATGCTGCTCAGACACTGGTTTACTAATAACTGGAGCCATATCTCTTTCAGCTTCAGCCCTATCAGTCTTCCCACCTTTCTCAAGCTCATCTAACTTAAGCGTCGGCAAAGACAAATTCTTCATTTTATTCAAAGCCCTTTCCGACACGGAAGGAAAAGTCCTGATTTCACTAAAGCGTTCAGTGTTCACCACTGGTTTCATATTACATTTACAATTAGGAATTCTACATATTTGCCGGAAAGGTTTACTGGAGCTCTTAAATATTGGTTTGGGCATTTCTTCCTGAAGACGCGCTTTCCATTCGGGAATTTCTTTTGCCTTCTCTAAATTGTTTGGGAAGAAGGCAGATGCGGGTCGAAATTGTTCTGTTGTTGGTACGACCGATGATGGTCTTTGAACATTAGGCACTGGAGATTTAGAAGAAGTTTCTAGAACACTATAAGGTCTGAAGGACTGTGGTTGGTGGACGTTGCATTTCGCGAATATTTGTGATATCTCTGGACTGTTTATACCTTGATGTTTAAGCTTAGATCTTTGGTAATAATTTTGTCTATCGTCGTAGGGATAGTTTGCTAGGGTATGTCTATTTTTGAGGTAAGTGTTTGGAACGCTATAAACATTGTTAGGCACACAGGGGGTTAATGTTTCTGAGTAGTAATATGGCACTACATGATTTCTGTTAGCGTCATAGACTTGATCGTGGCGTTTAGTGGTTTTAGGGTTTAGTGCAGGCATTTTCTGGGGCGAGCGTATGGTTGGTCTTTGTGGAGTTTGTGGGTAGAAATTGAGAGGGTAGGATATAGGATAGAATGCGGGGTAAGGAGACGGTGGCATTGGGAAGTAAATGTCCGACACCATTTCAACGTGCTAAACGTAAGACAAGAACAGAAACGAATTGGTTAATACTATGCCTCGTGGCGTGAATACGGAAAGCATTGACACTTGAATTTTTCTGACAGATTTTAAATCATCTTTTCATTTTTATCTGACAACAACACTAATGGATAGTAAAAGTTTTTTTTACCAAACCCCTAAGTTTTGAATGACCCCTAAACCATTTATGGTAACAGCTGTCGAAAAACCATCATTTGGTTTAGGGTTATCAAAAAATTGGGGGTAGTTATTAAAAACGACCATCAGAGTCCTATTAAAGATTATTTATAAAGTGTCAATGCTTCGAAAAGTTACATTGAAATGAAAATTAATTTATGAAGTACAGATTTACCAAATGCACCAAATTGCCTTTACCAAGTAACCATCGCGAAGCATGATGCGCTTTACTGTTATAGAGACATTGAACAAATTGTTTAATATTAATTACTCAATATAAAAGTCTAGATGTTCCAAGAATACAAACAGCAGCGCATATATGTTAAGTGCCAAAATGTATTTAAAATTATTTAATTGCGTTTACTATACGGAGGGAGGAATGAATCGGAAATTTTGCCACTTTTTCACTACCTCTCTGTTTAAAATATTTTTACGAGATGCCGTATTAGAAAACTAATACGTAAACAAGAATATTGTACAAAATAACGAAAATATCAATTCTCACAATGTCGTAACTAATGGTAGATTTATTCATCTGGATCTTGTAAAAAAAAACATTCATTACAAAATCTGCTGCTCTTGTAATTTCGGAACCCAACCATTACCCATCACCAATTAACCATCACAATTGTAAAATTAAACCGATCAATGTGAAAATATCTGATTCCCCAACAATATTGAGGCCATACCTTCGTCTCGGAAACCCATAGCTGCTGCTGCTGCGTGATCTGTATGAGGTCCAGGAGTTTGCTGAACCAGGTGTTTTGGTTTGCCTCACTCAGTGTGATGGTGTGGGTGAAGACATGTCCCCATACACGCTCCATGTGTTGGCATTGTTCTAGAAGCTTTTTGGACGATTTGTGCGCCGACCTGAGTATAAATTTTAGTATTATAATGTTAGATGACATTTGGTGGAAAACGAGAAAAAAGAAGTAGCAAAAGAAAACTCACTTGGGCAGACCAGCCCTCAGCTGTTTGATGATATGCTTATTGTCTGCCTTCAGGAAGATGACTATAGGGTAGAACTGGGCGTAGTTCAGCCGGTCTACTGCATTCGGCGTGATGTCTAGCAAGGCGTGCTTGCCCCGCTCCATAATAGTTCTGATGCTGGAGAGACGGATAATGCCGGCTGACTTGGTCTTGCTGTCTTCTAGGTTGCTGTCCATCTCTGGAAGTGTAAAAGGTTTGGTTATTATCTTCATTATAGACTGATGAAGCGAAAGAGGAGTTTCAAGATAGTAGCAAATATTCCACTATTTCACTCATTAGGCAGGTGAACCAGGATAAAAGAAGTGCTGGTTGGAAGAACTGTAGCCTGTGTCACCCTTGGAGCAATATTACTTTAATCTTACTATGCAAAATTCGTATGGGAATTTGCAAAGTAAATAATTCTTCTACCTATCTGGAAAATAGGCAGTGAACGTGTTCACGGGGAAACTCCCTCTCCCAGAGGAATCGCAGACGCGTTGCCGGCCTTTAAAACTAACGCAGATGGTCTCATGTGCGAGTTGGTTTACTGGCGCAGGGACGTTTGGCACTTGCATAACCTGACGGTTGGTCTCGAGGTGCCAGTACAAATAAAACTGTAATGTAGGGAAAGGGGATGGTCATTCTCACCGATAAGATAGATAAGGCAGCTGTCTGATAGATCTGCCGTGATTGGGCTGCTGTCTGGTGGAGTTGCTGCTGACAAGGCTGTTGTCTAAGAAGGCAGTAGTCTATCTAATAGGTCTGACCTTCTGCTAATGCTGTCTAATAGAACTACATCACCTAATGGGTGAGGCGAACTTGTCAGGGCTCTCTGCAAGTAGCCGTGAGCGTGCGACGTCCCTCACGGCGGCGCCGAGTACAATGAGCGGCCGCACGAAGCCTGGCTGCTGGAGTATTACGCGCTCGTACGCGGGGAACTTGCTGATGCTGTCTGATATGGATGCCTGTCTTAAAGGGCTGCCGTCTTAAGAAGGCTGCTGTCTTAATATGGCTGCTGTCTAATGGAATGCCTGTCGAATAGAATCGCTGTCTGAAATGGCTGCTGCTGTCTGATAGAGCTGCTATGTATAAGCTGCAGTCTAATAGGGCTGCTGTCTAAAAGGTACTCTGAGGAAGTCTGCTGCTGTAGATATGGTTGCCACGTGATGCTGTATGGAGGACTGGCTGTTTGACACGACTGACTGTCTGAGAGGGCTGGATGTCTGACGAAGCTTCTGCTGTTAAGTCTGCTACCTGAGAGGGCTGGTTGTCTGATAGGGCTACTTCACTTACTGGGCGATGCGAACTTGTCAGGGTTCTCTGCGAGTAGCCTTGAGCGCGCGACGTCTCCTACAGCGCCCAGCACTATGAGCGGCCGCACGAAGCCCGGCTGCTGGAGCACTACGCGCTCGTACGCGGGGAACTTGCTGATGCTGTCGGAGAGGACTACCTCGTCCCAGTGCTCCTGAACAGTTGAAAAGTTTGGTTGATGGTAAGGCTGGATTATTACTGTTATTAGAGAGATTTCCCATATTTTTTATTTTTTTTTGTTAAATATCGTTCCAATCTCATTATCTTCACTTGGCTAGATAATAGTTTAGTTTTCGAAACTTGTATTTATTAGTGAGATAATGGATAAACATACTTATTATAGATATAAAACACTCAGACTTTTTACCCCAATCTATGGAACTTTCTCACGCGGACTTCATTGAGAGATTTTGACAAGTAAAGTTCAAGGTATGAAGAGAAAAATTGGTATAGTCATGGTCTGCGGGAGACGGGGAAGGGGTGACATCTGCACACAACTAAGTTCCTTCTACTCTTCTTCCCCGCCCCCGCAATCACAACGTCCTCGTCCCGCAGACCATGGGTCTGGGAATGAAAGTATTTGTATTGTCAAAAAGTATTATATTAATATGATGTTATACCTTGCCAAGGCTCTTGCTGCGCCTATGCGTCGACCGTCGCCTCCTGAAGAAGTTGTGTTTGACGTCGTTGCCCGACATCTCCTTCTTGGTCGCGTTGAATTGCGCAGTAGCTAACTCCTCGGCGCGGGCTTTGTTGGGGATAATGCCTTTTTGGACTTCTTGGTTGTTGCGACCTGTAGGAAGATTTTCAATTATAACGGTTCTTACTAATTTGTGACATACATTCATAAATAGATTCACGTCTATTATGTCCAAAGGGCTTAAACCCTTTCAAAGAATAGGCTATGAGGACCGCTTAACAGTCCTGCCACAGTCCACTCTATGCTGTTGGAAGTATGTGCAGTCTTTGGTCCGTTAGTCGCCTTTTACGACACCCAAAGGAAGAGAGGTGTTATCAGTATACACCCTCATTTTTTTGTCGTTTTAATTCAATTCATACTATTGTCGTCAGCTTATCGGACAGTTTTGTATGAGAGGTCGAAATTTTTTTGTCATTTTTGCACATAGGTTACATAGGGAAAGTTGTTCAGTTTAATGATTGGAACTCACCCTTAATTTCATTAAAACGAGTAAACAAATTAGGGTGTATAGTGTTTTATAAGTTTATTAAATGAAAAGATTTTGACTTTTTGAACAACCTACTCAGCTGTTAAAAATTGTTAAAAATATGTCTCACCTATCCTGTAGACCTGCCAAGCGCCCACAGTGCCGTTATGCAGCGTGTCCACCACGTGAAACACATCACCACATCGGAACGACATCTCGCCGTCCGTCGGCTCCGTGTAGTGGAAGTGGGTCTTTACGTGGAACGAGTCTCCAGCTGGAATATAAGGACAAAATGTTTATGTTGATGACGTAGTTATTGACATTGAATAGAGGCGCCTTTCTTTGGCTTTCAAAGT
This sequence comes from Scoparia ambigualis, assembly GCA_963921215.1. NCBI lineage: Eukaryota > Metazoa > Arthropoda > Insecta > Lepidoptera > Crambidae > Scoparia > Scoparia ambigualis. The sequence continues at coordinate 57,259,645 of OY992502.1, read as the reverse complement.
CAAAGTGGAAGTGGGTCTTTACGTGGAACGAGTCTCCAGCCGTAACATGAGAACAAGGCGTTTATGTTGATGACGTAGTTGTTGACATTGAATAAAAGCCAATACTGTTTGACTCTAAAAGCGTTTGGGCTTGTTCGCATATACAGGGCGTCCCACGGACATGCCACATGGGGGGAAAGTACCTTGAATATTCTAGATGGAACATTTACTGAAAGAAGACATTATTTTAATTTAAAAAACAATTTAAACTGCATTCATAGATATTTAAATAATTACATAGTTGAACCGGGAATCGAACCCGTTATATGAGAAAAATAATCATCGTGTAGCTTTATCACACCGATCGAAAGGCTTCATCATAAGGATTATTTTTTGCTAAGTAACATAGTGTCACAAATAAAAGGAAGACCATGAATTGTAACATTTTTAATACAAAATTAATCAATTAGTGCAATGATATTATGTTAAAAAGAGGTAGATAGGTTATGTCAGTACTAATATGATTTCAATAATGGACCGAAGCGTGGTACATACGAAAACCTGAGCATGCGCTATACTCACTAAATATTACGATGTTATACGGCCGAGGTAACTTGTCACTTCTAGTCGATGATCTCATATGGCCGCATCTGCCGAGTTAACTTGACCGTATTCTAAAGTGTGAGCAAGATAGCATGACAACTAGTAAGAGCGTAAACAAGACAGATACATGTAGCGCTGTATCATTTCGAATTACATGTCAATTTGCTGTCGCACTCTATATTTTTATGACACAATTTATTCTGACATTTTGTAGTTGATAAATAATAAGAACTTAAATCAATTAAAATTTAAACTCACGCATGCCACTCGTGATATATAATTTCATGACCTTTTATGTAGTTCGCATGACACAGGACAGCATATTTTTAATTAATTTTCGGAAACAAATACATGCAAACTGACACTGTCAAAGTGTCAACACTGCTAACGCTTTTGTGAGACTACGCCTAAGGTAAGCCAATTAGCATAGTTTTCTGTTGCCACTTTTTGGCACATGTAACACATCTACCTCTTTTTATTGTAACATCATTGAATTTATGTATGTATTTATTTCAATGTCAGTTGTAATGTCCTTACGGCAATGTCAGCTTTTCATTTTTTGAACAAAATTTCACATCAAAAAAGCGAGAACTGAAGATGGTTTTTGTTTATGGTTTATAGATATTTCATACAAAATGGCTGAAGTATGACTGTGTCCTTATAGCGTGGACGAAGGCGCAGACAGGCCGCTAGTATAGTATAAAGTGTATTCAATTGATACCTATAGTTTTATTTTTTTTATGTTTATAGTGCGTGTTTAGGATTTTTTTAATGAAAAGGTTTCTTCTGAAAATCAGCGTCTGCAGACAGCCTTGGCTGTGGCTTTATGCTGAGAAGAATCCTTTTTGGCATTTCAAAATATGCATTGTCTTTGTGTTTTGTAATATTTTACAATGTTGTACATAACTGGAATGCTAAATAAAGGACCATGCGTCATTTTGGACCAACTTTTCAGTTTTATTCAACAGTGATAAATTATATGTTATATGAAAGCTCTTGGCGTATACTTTATTTTATTATACGGCGACTAAATTCAAATCCAGTGCGAAAACGGTGTTTTGGTGCGTTTTAGAAAATATGTTTTCTTTTGATATTAAATTATAACTAGCTATCAGTAGCTAGTACTATAAATAAACTGGTGCCCATGGTCCTTTATTTTTCTTTCTTTCCTTCTATTACCTGAGGTTGTCGTCTTTTTTCAGTGTTTAAAATTTTACTTAAGTATATCTAAGCGTTAATAAAACGCAAAAATATAAAACATTAATTTCTATACAGGACTTTAAATCGCAATAACTCAGCTAAATAAACTTTTTTTTTTATGTTTTCAACAATCTATTTAGATCCCTGTATTTTTTAGCATGCAATGTCTCATTGAAATTGGCTTAGTGGTTTTTAAAAATTTCGACTTGGAAATTTGTATGGAAAACCAAAATGCGTAAACGCTCTTAAATAGTTGACTAGATAAATGGATAACCTACGAAAACATAGAAGAAACCATAAACAGTTTTTTCCAAATTGACCCGACAATTGAATCCGGGATAGCAGATCAAAGATGGCGACGCCAGAACCGGCAAGAGGACCAGCCGACCACAGAGGTCATATCAGAAATAGGTTACAAGGAAGCATAGAACATAATTATCACATTCTCATTCGAGCTTTCCTGAGACATGTTAATTTTTTCTAGTAAACATTTTATCCTATATCTTTAAATAATTCTGAATGCAAAATTTCAAAATTAAAGATAATAATATCAAACTGGTGCCCATGGTCCTTTATTTTTCTTTCTTTCTTTCAATTATAGAATAAAATGTAGGTCAAATGACTCACGCATCTGCCCGCTGGCGGCGGCGGTGTAGTCAGCGGGTGAATGCTGCACGATGAGGTCGATGCGCTCCTGCAGGCTGAGCAGGAACAGCACCGCTTCCTCACGCGTCACGCCCTTCATCTCCATGTCGTTCACCTGGTTGGGTAGGCAAAAAAAATATCATCAAACAAAGATAACTAAACGTTGAAAAAAATGTCTACCCTCAGGTGGTAATCGAACCTATGACCTCCGCAATCCGGGCGGCTGCGTTAACCACTCCGCTTTTTTTTACGTTTCGTCATCATTTGAGTATATTTGAGCGTTTTTAACGCACATAATCAAATATTACGAATATCATCAACAGCTTATACACCGAGATTTTTCATTGGTTTTGGAGCCGATCATTAGAACCTGTTTATCATCAGTAGAAGCTAATTAGCATGTAAAACTAAAAATATGAGCATAAAAAAATCATTAGAAAAATATCAATAAAAAATGTAAGAACCCTTAGTACCGGACGATCTTATGAAAGTGACCACAAAGACCGAGACGCTTCAAACGCTCCGCCTACCCCCCGCCCCGCCGCCGGCGGCGTAGGTGGCCGGCCGGGAAAGTTCATAGGGGTCACGGTCAGTGGCGTGCCTAGGGCTTCAGATTGGGGCAAGCCACGAAACCTAAAGTTCCTAATCTTGCTACCTAGGTACAATGTTGGTGCCCATTTGTGACACTAGCCACATTTTTTTACTCAAATCGTCATAGGCCATGGCATTCCAAACTTTCTTGTCGTTGGTAAAAAAACAGGCTATTACCTTCTATTACATCTTGAATGTGATTTTTGAGAATTTTATTTTGGCCAATTTAGGCGTTCTTTATCTCGGAAACAAAAATACATTAACAGTATTTACTTATTGAATAGTGTAGAATAGCTATTGGCATAGTACGTAGGGGCCTCGCTTTTTGTAAATTTCGCTTAACTTTTATTTAAACTCAAAATTGCAGAGAAAGATTTTGATAAATTGCGAGGGCATTTTTTTGAGCTCCTGGATTGAACTAATCAAATGAAATAAAAAAATGAAACAAAACCAAAAAAACTTCGAAAATCGCGTTAAGTTAACTGTGAATTTCTCTTATCTACGATAATATTATTGAGTAAAATTTATACCAGAATAATTGTTACTTCATGAGGAATAAAAATGTTATAATGAATTTATTTTCCTATTTCGATGAAAACTATAAATACAACTAAGTACAAAATTACAACAAAATGCGATGCGCCGGCCGTCCGAACTCAGCTTATTCTCGCAGAGTGGAGATTCGTAATATTACGCATGCATTTATTATCCAATTTCGATAAAAACGATAAATACAACTGGAAAATTACTACAAAATGCGAAAATGGGCATTTTGCGCGGGAATCACAGTCGATATGTAGGCCTCTACACTTAATTTATTAATTATTACTTAATTATTAGAATGGAAGCAACCAACAATCCAAAGAGTTTTTTACATAGACCTATTATAATTAATGCCCTAGATGACTTTTAATAGTTTGCGAAATACATAAATCATGTGTGATGTTCAAAGAATTTTTTTACCTCTGCCTTTCGTATGCCAATCATCAACACGTTTAAGTACACATTTGTTTGCAACACATCACATGCTCAACACATCTTAGTTCGTCACAGAGACCAATAAAGCGACGAACTGAACTCGGAACACCTTTTATCTTAACACAAATTACGAAAACACTTGTTACTTATAAACAATCCCTCAAATAAAGTGAAGTGTGACAATAACAAAGAATAAAAGATGGCTGGCTGCTGCCTGTGGCTGCTGCACAGCACAATCGCGTAATAACGCTCGCCTCTGATTGGTTCGCCCGAGCTCGAGCTGTCGTCGGTCGCCTCTGATTGGTTCGCCCGCGTTTAAGTTGCACGTGATTCGGTAGAAATAAAGCCTGATTTGGAGAAGGCCTTACTTGCGAACTTCATAACGCAAGCTGGCTTTGACGAAGAGTATGAATTTCTCATAGAATCTATACATACTTATGCAGTATTATGTTTATAGAGTAGCAATTTTGTTAAAGTTAGAAGAGAGCGGATATACTTTAAATCCGAAGCCCGGTTGCAAGCCAACTTGTGCGAGAGAGATATAAAGCGTCGCACGATTTATAAGCAGCTTTATGCGATTTGTTTGGTGATTCTTAATATGAGAAACTTATAAAATTGATAATTTGAATGCCGATGAAAGAAAATTAACAATGGTAAAAAATATTAAGTGATTTTAATAATTGCGTTTTACCAGTAGTGATATTGAGTTTCTGTTAGGGCAAGCCGGGCTTTTCGGCTTGTATGAAGGTACCGCCACTGGTCACGGTGTACTAGTAGATAAGGAGAACGTTACTACGTGTTTTTGACAAAAAGTCACTTTTACAACTTTTTTACTTTGCTCGTAAAGCGATTATTATTTCATAAATAGGTACAACACTTTTTTGTATTATAAGGTTTTCGGCTCCAAAACCAATGAAAAATCATAATATACATAAATGCGCTCAGCAGGAATAGGACCGCCCTTCACCTCCATGTCGTTCAACTGGTTGAGTAGGAGAAATAAATTAAAAATATATCATTATCAGCCGTCGTATAGAAACTCAGCAGGAGAAGGACCGCCTCCTCGCGCGTCACGCTTTTCATCTCTATGTCGTACACCTGGGTAGGGAGGAGAAATAAATAGAAAAAAATTCGTCATCAGCCGTCGTACTGCTGGGCTGAGCTAAGCTGCTGTGGAGGCGTCTTCCCACAAAGACAAAAATACGAGGACATTTTAAAAAAGGCGATTTAACGATCTCAGTGGTCCAAGTTAAGCTTCTTGTGAAACTTGTTTAAGAGATCTGAGTTATTGCGATTTAAAGTCCTCTATAGAAAGCTTAAAATCACAATAACTCACTTAAATAAACGTTTTTTTAAAATGTTTTCAACAAACTATTTAGATCCCTGTATTTTACTTTAGCATGCAAAGTTTCATTAAAATTGGCTAAGTGGTTTTTAAAAATTTCGATAAATGGATAACCTACGAAAACATAGAAAACACTATTGTGTTTTTTACAGTTACAGTTTTTTCTTAATCGGGTCAATTGAATCCGGGATAGCACATCAAAGATGGTGACGCCAGAACCGGCAAGAGGACCAGCCGACCACAGAGGTCTTAACAGAAATATGTTACAAGGAAGCATAGAACATAATTATCACATTCCCATTCGAGCTTTCCTGAGACTGGTTGATTTTTTCTAGTAAACATTTTATCATATGTCTTTAAAGAATTCTGAAAAGGGTTCGAAATTATCAAGATAATTACGCTTTTTAATAATTATCCGATAATTATCGGATAATTATCACCAGTGTAACAAATTCATTTGTTATATTATATAGTTTCAAGGGAAATTAATTCGTTATATTTTTCAAATTTAACACAATTAAATATTAATTAACTTTAACAAAACAATGACACGAGTTTTCTCAACTTTGCATAATCCGAAGTGATTTTTTCTTGATATGATAATTCTCACGGCGCGACACGTTGACATTGACACTTCGTACGTTCGGATAAACGCAAGTGCGGAAACACACGTTCAAATACATCGAATGCAGTACACTTTCACGAGCGCAATTTTTTGTTATTATCAATCGATAATTATCCATTTGTTATTATCCTTTTGAACCTTGATTCTAAATGCAAAATTTCAAAAATAAAGATAATAATATCACCTTCAGTATCTTGTCAGCCGGCTGCAGACCCTGAAGAGCCGCGGGGCTGGTCGGCTGGACTCCCGACACGAAAACACCAGACCTGTTACCCCCACACAGCCGGAGACCTACTGAACCCTCCTTCTGGAAGCTTATCAGCCTTGGTTCGCTCCTGAAAACAAAAACAAGATTATTAATTTTTCTTTCATAGTACTTACATAGAAAACACATTAAAAAAGACATATATAATGGTGAGCTTATCTCTAGATGAGATCGCTTCCAGCCAACCCTAGCTGTAGTGTGAAAAGAGTCTGCGGGACTACATATATATAATCACGACAATTATCCCCGAAGGGTAAGTCAGAGACTAGGCAATGAGGACCGCAAAAGCAGTCCTCTGCCATAGTCCATTTTTCAACAAAGAGCGACCGACCGCACATGTGCTCAGCGCGACAGATAGTAAGTGACCATCGTAGCCCTATGCTGTTAGTAGTATGTGCAGTCTGCGGGACTAATGATACTTATTACAAATACATATACATATTACATACATAATATCCTTTTGTACGCGGCGCCACTAATGAAAATAAAAATTATATTTATTTAGCACTGATCAGCAGTCCGCAGTTGAATGGTTAATAGAGAAGGTGTTAGAAATGTAACAACTGGTTGAGATTCCGTTATGCAGGTTATTCAAGCACATAGTTTCAGTAAGTTGATATACCGTAAGTTTATCATTAAGATTGGGCCATAACCCACCACGCTGGCCCAATGAAGGTTAGTGGGTTATACACACATATAATCACGACTATTATCCCCGAAGGGTTAGTCAGAGACTAGGCAATGAGGACCGCAAAAGCAGTCTTCTACCATAGTCCACTTTTAACCAAATAGCGACTGCACATGTGCTCAGCGTGACAGGTGGTGAGACCATCGCCGCTCTATGCTGTTGGATGTATGTGCAGCCTTTAGTCCGTCAGTCGCCTTTTACGGCACCCAAAGGAAGAGAGGGGGTGGTAGTATTTTTTAATAAAACAAAAGTAAAAAGTACAGCATGAATGGCACATGAAGAAATTTAGCTATAACCTTTGCTATAACCCACCACGTTGGGCCAATGGGAGTTCATGGGTTATATTATGTACTATTACTTATTCTGTGGCTATAGTAAGCTCATTTAGCATTAAAAAAGATGTTAACACGAAAAAACCGACCAAGTGCGAGTCAGACTCGCCCATGAAGGGTTCCCTAGCAGCAAGTAACATCATATAAAAGTTCTTGTAGTTCGTTGTAACTTTGATTGATGTTTTAATAATAGTGTATTTTTTTTTATTATTTAATTTATGACGTATTAAAAAAAAACTACGTACTAAATCTCGTTCAAACCAATTTTCAGTGGAAGTTTGCATGGTACCTAATGTACATCATATATTTTTTTTAGTTTTATCATTCTTTTATTTTAGAAGTTACAGAAGTTACACACACATTTTACTACTTTGGAAGTGTCTCTCGCGCAAACTATTCAGTTTAGAATAAAAATGATATTAGAAACCTCAATATCATTTTTTAAGACCTATCCATAGATAACCCACACGGATGGGTTAGATGAAGAAAAAAAATGGAGTTTCAGTTCCAAGTATGGGGATCCCCAAAAATTATTAGTTTTTTTTCTATTTTTGTGTGAAAATCTTAATGCGGTTCACAGAATACATCTACTTACCAAGTTTCAGCAGTATAGTTCTTATAGTTTCGGAAAAAAGTGGCTGTGAAATACGGATGGACAGACAGACAGACATGACGAATCCTTAAGGCAAAAATCCGTTGACAAATGGCAAAAAACGGAACCCTAATAAAAATCAGGTAACTGTGGTAAGATTGTGGCCTGCCTCTTTGCCTCCTATAGCATTCGCATGTGGGAATTGTATAATCGTCTGGAAAGGTTCATTTTACAAGCTGATGATGATGATAGGAAAACTGCGTGAACAACTTACGGAGGTTTGTTCCTTTGATTGACTACACCGTCTTCTTCGTACAACTGTCTTCTACTGCTATAGTAATCTGAAACAAAAAGCAATTATAAAATAGAAGCAAGATAATGAATAAGTAGATATATATAGCATATGGCTTAGATATAGGATGTTAAGATGTAATCACATTTTTAATAATGTCGGCGCCGACTGCTGGCGCCATCTAGCGAGGACGGCACGGCAACGTGAAAGAAGCGGGTGAAAGAAGTCTGGAAGACGTACTGACATCATCCATTTTGCCACGCTCGGCCGCGACTGACTTTAATTTGCATTTTTATATAAATTTCATCATAACGAATAATTTGTAACTGATAATAACAGCATTAAGAACCATTAAACGTTCGAATCTATTTGCATCGCTTTATTTGAAGAAGAAAAGTGGACGGGAGCCCTCCTGCCTCAACATTTTGGTCCCTCGGAGCCGCATGAAGCAAGACGATCCTCGCCAGAACCAGGACACCAAGCATCAGAACGAGCCGGTCAGGTCTTTGTTCCCGTCTACTCCATTCCCTAAACGATTTGTGTTAAAGCGGTGCATTTCACGTTACAGTTGCGCGGGAACGAGTGCAAGTTCATATCCAGGAGCCGTTGGTACATGCACACGTGAGTAATTCCAGTTTCCTATTGTTACGCCATCAAAATGAGTGATCCTATTAAATTGAACATTCCCGGTTCCCCTAAGAAACGGTCGGTAGAAGAATATCTTCCCGAACTTAGGAATCAAAGGGGTAATCTAAAGGGTAGAATAACACAATTTAAAAAATATGTAGACACTTTAAATTCAGATAAATATACTAATATTCAAATCGCCGAATTAAAATTACGTATGCAGGCAGTAGACGACAATTTTCAAAAATTTAACGCCATTCAAAGTGAAATTGAGCTTTATTCTCCTGAAAGTGAAATTGAAAATAATATTGAATACGTAGAATCATTAGAATCATTATATTTTGGTACTATGGCTGCTGCAAATTGTTTGGTAGCGAGTGTGAAGACTGTTGACAGCGCCCAGGTCGTTGAAAAAACCCTACCCTCAACTTCAAATAATTCAAATGTAAAACTCCCGGAAATTCGTCTTCCCAATTACGATGGCACAACGTATGATAATTGGCTAGAATATAGAAACTCATATGTCACTATGATTCATAAACGTTCGGACCTTGATGCGATACAAAAGTTTCACTATTTGAGATCTTCACTCAGTGGTAGTGCACTCCAGGTGATCAGTGCCTTAGAGTTCACCGCCGTAAATTATATTCATGCATGGGAGTTACTCGAAAATCGTTATCATAATACCAGGCTCTTAATTCAAAATCATATTAATTCGCTATTTACTATTGTGTCTATTAAACAGGAATCGCCTATACATATTAGGAAGTTAATTGATACAATTTTAAGAAATTTACGTGCGCTTAAAACTTTAAATGAACCCACAGAGTCATGGGACACTTTAATAATTTATCTAGTCGTTTCTAAACTTGACACTTCAACAGAGCGTGAATGGGAGAACCACAAGGGTTCCATTTCCTTAGATTCAAAAGTTAAATTGGAAGATTTGCTTTCCTTCCTGAGAAACCGGGCCGATATGTTAGAAATGATAAACGCTAGTCATAACAAGCCAAAGCCTGCACTACTTTCTAACGGAATAAAATATCACGATTCACACAAAACCTCAACAACACGCATCCATAGTTATGCTTCTACTAGTAAAAGCGATAATACGAATAAATATTCTAATCCGAAACTAAGAAATCGAGCATGTGTTTTATGTAACAAAAACCATGGCCTTTATGAGTGTATTACTTTTCTTAACTTATCTATAAAGGAAAGGTTTAGTTTTGTATGCGACAAAAGGTTATGTCACAACTGTTTGCGATCTAGACATTCAACTAATGATTGCATATTCGGTCCATGTAAACAATGTCAGAAAAACATAACAGCTTGTTGCACGTAGATAGTTCGAATGAGCAGTGCAGCGATAGTTATAGTGCACGTGCGCGCGCCGAGCCATCAGCTGGGCCGAGCACTATGCAGACTATACATGCATCTACGGCGTTGCATTCCACAGCTGACTGCGACGAGACCGACGCGAGTCATATTTATACGAAATCAAATGCGTTAAAGCCGATTTTACTTTCCACAGCATTGGTAGAAGTAGCGGACAGCAACAATTGTTATCATACAGCTAGAGTTTTGTTAGATAAGTAGTCAGCATTGTTTTGCTACTGATACATTATGTAAACGATTAAATGCGCCTTACGTACAGTCCACAATTCACATCTCGGGTGTGGGACACTCAGTAACCCACTCGAATAATTTATGCGATATTTCTATGCGGTCAAAAATAAACGATTACAACGTACGGATAAAATGTTTTGTCTTGCCGCGCATTACATCCAGTTTGCCCTCGACTAACATTAATCCAACTTTTATACGTATCCCTCATAATATACAGCTGGCAGACCCCAGTTTTTATGTGGCTTCCGAGATAGATCTCCTAATAGGTGCTGACATATTTTGGGATCTTTTAGAATCGGAGAAAATTCGTTTACCTGACGGTACTCATCTTCAAAACTCAAAACTGGGTTGGTTGATATCTGGTCCGATACGTACAAACGACTCACAGATTTCTCATGTTCAGTGTAATTTCACACAAAGCATAGACACGCAACTTAGAAAGTTTTGGGAGTTGGAAAACTTACCACCTTCCTCATGCACTCCATTAACAGAGGATGAGAGCAAATGTGAGAAGTTATTTGTTGATACGACTAAACGCGATGGCACAGGTAGGTTCTCAGTTCGTATGCCGCTAAAAGAATCACCCGAAGCAGTCGGTGATTCGTACACGTTAGCGAAAAGGAGATTCTTATCGCTTGAGCGTAAACTAGAGCAGTTGCCTGAACTTAAACGTAGGTATACCGAGTTTATGCGCGAGTATAAAGAGTTAGGACATATGACAAAAATTGAAACTTGTGGTCACCCTAATTTTTATTTACCGCATCATGGAGTGTTGTGCGAAAATAGTCAAACTACCAAGTTGCGAATCGTGTTCGATGCCAGCGCGGTGACTAGTACAAAAAAGTCGCTTAACGATATACAATTGCCGGGGCCTGCATTGCAAAATGATATTTGTTCCATCTTGTTACGTTTCAGACAACATAAATTCGTAGCATGTGCGGATGTAGAAAAATTTTTTCGTCAGGTACTCATACAGCTAGATCAAAGACAACTGCAATTGATACTTTGGAGAGAAAATCCCACAGACACGTTAGATACCTACCAATTAAACACCGTAACATATGGAGAATGTTGTTCACCATACCTTAGTATGCGATGCGTTAGGCAACTAGCGTTGGAGTCTGGTGATGACGTCATAGCTCGCGTTATTTTGAACGATTTCTTCGTTGATGATTTGATTACCGGTGATGACAATTTCCAAAATTTACTGCAAATCTGTGAGAAAACATCTCAAGTTTTGAGATCAGGCTGTTTTCCTTTGCGAAAATGGACTTTTAATTCTGATATTTCAGAAGATCACTTAAAAGAACTTTTTAAAGGTGAACACACGCAAAGCAAAACACTAGGGTTAGGTTGGCACAATCAAAGTGATCACTTATATTTCACAACTAAAATTGAATTTAATATCGGTGACTCGAAAATATTAACTAAACGCATCATGTTATCAGTAATTTCACAAATATACGACCCATTAGGTTTACTTTCCCCTGTTGTAATAATAGCAAAATGCCTATTGCAAAAGTTATGGCTTAGTAAAATTGATTGGGACACTCCAGTGTCGCAGAACATTGTATCCGAATGGAACCATTTTATTCATACTTTAAAGTTATTACACGAATTACGTATTCCACGTCAAGCGCGAGGCAACCATACTAAACGTACGGAACTCCACATATTTTCGGACGCATCGCAAACTGCATACGGCGCTTGCGCTTACATTCGTACATTCGACGATGAGTCGAGCATTACAGTGCGTCTTTTGTGTGCCAAAAGCAAGGTTTGCCCTTTGTAGTCGCAAAGTGTCCCTCGTCTTGAACTCTGTGGCGCATTAGTAGGGGCAAGGCTGTACAAGAAGGTTGTTGATTCGCTCCGGTTACACTTTGACAAAGTCTACTTCTGGACAGATTCAACAATAGTCATGGGGTGGATTAGAATGTCACCTCACTTACTAAAAACGTTTGTACAAAATCGGGTTTGTGAGATAAACGAACTTACAGGCGACTCCATATGGGTGCACGTCAGTAGTAAAAACAACCCAGCCGACCTATTGTCGAGGGGTGTCAACCTAGATTTGTTGATAAATTGCAGTCTATGGTGGGAAGGCCCATCATATCTTCATAACTCAACTGAGATAAGTTCCGATACGTGTGACGGCCCTGAGCGTGATGTGTTACCCGACTTAAAGTCACAAACAATAAGTCTGGTTACTACAACCTCATGCGTTAACAATGTAATTAACTTTGAAAAGTATTCCTCTTATAATACATTACTACGCATAGGCGCGTATGTACTTAGATTCATACATAATATCCGCGCTAGGAATGAACGTAAACAAGACCGCCAAACCGGTTCCTTATCAGTTAGCGAGTTGAATGCGTCGCTGCAGTGGCTCGTTAGATGCGCACAACGGCAATCATTTCCTGACGTGTATAAAAACTTAGATCAAAACGTCCCTATAAACCCTAAGAATAAACAGTTTAACCGTATCTCCGGATTAAATTTGTTTTTAGACGAAAACAAAGTTATACGTGTAGGTGGAAGGCTGTGCAATTCGTCTAGTTTCAACTATGATAAAAAACACCCTATGTTGTTGTGTTGTAAGCATCAATTTACAGTAACATTGGTGAGATATGAACATAAGCGATTGTTACACGCTGGACCACAACTTCTGTTGGCTTCTGTGCGTGAAAGGTGGTGGCCTCTTGGTGCTAGGAACCTAGTACGAAGGTTAGTGCGAGAGTGCGTGATCTGTACGCGGATTAAAGGTAAACTTTTGTGCCCTATCATGGGTAATCTGCCATCTGAGCGTTTGGAGAGTGGATTCCCTTTTATTAGAACGGGAGTGGACTATGGAGGGCCAGTGTACATATTAAATCGTAAGGGAAGAGGTTCGCGTTTAACAAAGGCATACATCTGTTTATTTGTTTGTTTCTCCACGCGGGCAATTCACCTTGAACTTGTCACCAGTCTTACCACAGATGATTACATTTTATCATTAAAACGTTTTATTAGTCGAAGAGGTAAACCTCAACTAATATTTTCCGATAATGGAAAGAATTTTGTTGGTGCTGAAAAGGAATTTCCTTTATTTCTAAAAGAAAGTTCGAATAAAATTGAAACCTTTACAGCCATGGAAGGCATACAATTTAAGTTTATTCCCCCATATTCCCCTCATTTTGGTGGCCTCTGGGAGTCTGGTATTCGCGTTTGCAAGTATCATCTTAGGCGTATTTTAGGAAATGCACACTTAACGTACGAGGAGTTTAGCACAGCTTTGACACAAATCGAAGCTGTCCTCAATTCCCGTCCATTATCTCCATTATCCACAGACCCTTCAGATTTTACTCCATTGACACCTGCCCATTTCCTGATTGGCCGGCCGTTGACTGCGCCGGTGTGCAGCGACCTGACAAAGGAGCCTACGACCAGGCTGGCGCGCTTTGACAGGATCAAACGGCTACGACAACACTTTTGGCAGCGCTGGTCCAAGGAGTATGTGGCTGAATTGCAAACGAGGTCGAAGTGGAAGACGATGAAGGAGGATATTATTTTGGACAGTCTTGTCCTTATTAAAGACGACGGCTTACCACCACTGAAGTGGAGGTTGGGATGCGTCATGCGGGTGTTCCCAGGTACAGACGGCGTGTCCCGAGTCGCTGACATCCGTACGAGCTCAGGGGTAATCCGGCGGGCTTTCTCAAAGCTATGCCCGTTGCTGCCGCAGCCAGTGGCAGACCACGACCCTGAACAGTTGGAAGGCGGTGCTTCCAAGGCCGGGGGCATGTCGGCGCCGACTGCTGGCGCCATCTAGCGAGGACGGCACGGCAACGTGAAAGAAGCGGGTGAAAGAAGCCTGGAAGACGTACTGACATCATCCATTTTGCCACGCTCGGCCGCGACTGACTTTAATTTGCATTTTTATATAAATTTCATCATAACGAATAATTTGTAACTGATAATAACAGCATTAAGAACCATTAAACGTTCGAATCTATTTGCATCGCTTTATTTGAAGAAGAAAAGTGGACGGGAGCCCTCCTGCCTCAACAAATAAAGACAAATATAATACAGAAGCCAAAATCAAAATACAAAAGGCAATAAACAAAAACTACAATATGAAATATACAATTTAAGTTCAAATAAATCAAGTAGGAAAGTAAGAAATTTGACGACTTCGACGAGGCGGTTCTGGCATCGCGCCATGTCTGAGGTGGTAGTCCGGGTTCAATTCCCGGTTGGATCAATTTAGAAAAAACTGTTTTCCAAATTCATTTCGGGTCTGGTTGTTTTCTATGTTTATGTATGGTTATTCGTTATATTTCCTTTTTAATTAGCCCTCACTGTTCCAGTAGTGGGAAAAAGCTACGACAGCTGAGCTCTTAAGCGCTTCTACATAACCATTCCTGGGTGTATAACTTTATTAGGTATCTCCTTCGTAAATTTTTGTATTATTAATAATAATACAAATTTTATTATACTTGATCGTTTATCTCTTATTGTTATTAAATGTTTCGTATTTAACATATTCGCTTTTTGCTATAACTGTACTCTGAATAACTGCGATTCCGAAGAAATGAGAATCTGAAGAGATGCGAATCTGTAGAAAAGCGTAACCGAAGATATGCGAATAATTCTTTTAAACAATTAATAAAAAAGTAGCAAATCCAACCTTCGTTCCGAGGCGGCGGCGGCCGAGGCGGCTGCTCGTGCTCCGGCGACATAGGTCCCCGCCTACCCTCGTTGCCTCGCACCGGCGCCGCCACGTACAAGTTCTGGCCGCTACTAGAGTACGCAGGGGTGGTGGGCTCCCCCCCACTTGGGTAGGTGTTGTGGGGCTGGGCCTCTAAAAGTAATAAAAAGTAATGTTATATATACCGTTTATATAATTTTAATGCAACATTTATTTGCGAACAAATTAGAAATTGAATAATGTCTACCTCAGGCGGGAATCGAACCCGCGTCCTCCGCAATCCGGGCGGCTGCGTTGATCACTCCGCCACCGAAGTAGACACCGTATTGGTTAGATCACCGAAATCTTTTCAACGCTTTTGACTTTATGTTTTTATAGCTACAGTAGACGCGGGTTCGATTCCCGCCTGAGGTTGACATTTTTTTTCAACGTTTCGTTATCTTTAAGTTTATTTGAGCGTTTTTTAATTCAAATAATCAAATATTACGAATCTATAAAGCAGTTTTATTTTAACTGAATGTTTAAAATATTGTAAAATATTTTCATACAGATCTCTAAGAATTTACATTCTAAGAGATTTGATAAGACACTGTTGCTATAATAACAAAGTCAAAAGCATGCATGCATTTATAGCATGTCGTTGATGAAGATATTTTGAACATTGCAATATTTAACATTGATTTACCTAAACTATTGTAGTTGTTCTGGTAGTTTCCATTGGTGACGGTTTCCTCCCTGATCAGTTCTCTCGTTATCACCAAGTTGAGTCGATCCTTGCAGGACTCTATAAGCTTCCTAGCTTCTTTCAGCGTCATGGCGTCGGTGACTTGCGCGTTATTGATCCTGGTCACCACGTCACCTTCGCACAACCCTTGGCCTGCTTGGTTAAGCTGTTCCCGTGCTCGCATCGTTAATTCTTTGACGTATAGTTTGCAGCCTAGGACAATTCCAAAATCTGTAAAAAGAAAAAGCAGTTCATTTAATTGATATTATATATAATTATATTATTCTACAAAGGGTGTTTTTGAAGGGAAAAAGTGGTTGTTGTGTCAATTTGAAGATAACGAAGAGAAGATGCTAAATCTGATATAACTGCATAACCTAACAAGTTAACGCATTTGCGTAATTTTTTAGTATTGCTACTGGAGCTTGAGTTCTTATGCCTCTTAGCAATATAATTTCCCTGGATCAAAGTTGATTAAACCGGGAAACAGCAATGCAATACAAGGCTTCGTGGTAGATACAACTTATATTCTTCTACCAGACAAAAGAGCACCATATCATATACCTTCTTTATTACTATCCGTCGAGCGTGACAGGTTGATGGTAGGTCTAGGCTGGTTTTGACGTTGTCAAATATACAAACCTTCCTACTTCCCGTTCCTCGTAGTAGATTGCTTGATAATAGCCGTAAGGCTGGTTATGACAATGTGGGAGTACCAATCTTACTTTTTCCCGTTCCAGGAACGCCTTAAGAGATGAACAGGTAGGTATATAGTAGATAGCTGGTTATGAAACTGTCATGGTATACCAACCTTCTTTCTAACCGTTCCTCGTGGGAGATAGCTTCGTGGCAGTGGTCTTCTCGTTCCTGGAGAGGGCCAGTTTGATGTTGGTGGGCGCGGTGAGGGGCGTTGGAATACCAACCTTCCTTCTGCACAATTCTCGAAAGAAATAGTTAGAGGAAAGTTGCTGGCTGGTTAGGTATACTTTCCTCCAGAGAGAGATAGCTTGATCTTAACATAACAATGTGGGTACCAACCTTCCTTCTTTCCGTTCCTAGAGAGGGCCAGCTTGATGGTGGTGGGCGCGGTGGGGGGCGGCGCCGGGGCCCTCCGCCTCACCACCAGCGACACCGCCGCCCCGGAGTCCCGCAGCACTTGCACGGCGCGGGCGTACTCAACATTCTCCAGAGGCACCCCGTTTACCGACACTATCCTGTCGTTAACTCTGAAACAAGAAGTCGTACAAGTTTTTAGTTACATCAAACTCTGTGAGCGACTGGTCGGGCACGCTGCGCCGGTTCCGGCGTCGCCATCTCTGGAGTCAATTCAATTCCCGTTCAGGTCAATTTAGAAATATTTTATTTATTAGACTACGAGTCAGCACTTGGCTTTGATGTCACCGGATTTTTTTTATAAGAAGGAGGCAAACGAGCCGGCGCTTCACCTAATGGAGAGCGATCACCGCTGCCCATGGACACCCACAAAACCAGAGGCGTCGCAGATGAGTACCATTATTTCACGCCGGATATTCGTGAGAGGGTGGTATTACCCCGGGCGAGCCGGCCAAATGCGTGCTGCAACGCAGCGTGGCTCTACTACTCAGTCAGTGTTACTCATTTAGCACCACCCAGGGGTCACGTGTAGGGTCTCAAGCGTAAATCTACGGACGCGAGTAACTTTAACCCCCAAAAAAGATGATGATAAGGCTGATGGTGGAAGCGGCGAAATTCTCCCTGATTTTCAACATCTGAAGAACTTCTGCTGTCTTATCTCTAACTGTCGAAACACAACAATACTAGTAGCATTGATGTTATGGCGACATATTTAGATAACATCGTGGTAGCCGTCCAGACAGACTCGGCGACCAAGGTGTTAAGGTACTTACATACATGTAATCACGACTTATCCCCGAAGGGTTAGTCAGAGACTAAAAAAAAAACATTTTAGCTCTGGCACCAATTATCGAGCCCAAGAGAAGCTTCGTTATGAAACTCATTAAATGGTTACTAGACAACGGATAAACATACTTAAAATACTTAAATACATACTTATTATACATAGAAAACACCCAGACCCGAGACAATTTAGAAAAACAATAATTTCTAAATGGACCCGACCGGGGATCGAACCCGGGACCTCAGAGATGGCGACACCATGAAAAGCGGTGTACAAACCACACGACCAAGGAGGTCGTCAAAGAGGCAATGAGGACAGCAAAAGCAGTCCTCTACCATAATCCACTTTTCACCAAATAGCGACTGTACATGTGCGCAGCGTGATAGGTGGTGAGCCCCGCTGTATGCTGTTGGATGTATGTGCAGTCTTTAGTCCGTTAGTCGCCTTTTACGACACCCAAGGGGAGGAGGGGGTGGTAGTATTCTTTCACCACTATGCGACAGTGACACCACTATGTGAGGAGCTCGATGGCGCAGCGGCGTTAAGCAACTTTCGCAATGCCTGGTCGCTGGATGGGTGACCAAATTTAAAACATCTCGAGCTCCTCCGTGCTTCGGAAGGCACGTTAAGCCGTTGGTCCCGGTTGTTGTCGTAAGATGACAGTCGTTAAAACCCACCAACACGCATTGGGCCAGCGTGGTGGGTTATGGCCCAATATCCCCACGTGCTATTGTCCACGTGGGCGGCCTGTGCCCAGCAGTGGGACGTTTATAGGATGATGATGATGACTATGTGACACGGTTAAGGTACTTACTGTAATTTATCCTCTGCCGGCCCGCCCCTCAGCACATCAGACACAGCTATGGAAGGGTCCCCGCTGGCGAAGTGCGGGTTATCCCTGCCCCCGGACACGGCGATACCGAAACCGTACCCCGGGACCCGGTTGAGGCGCACCCGGTGGGTTTCCCAGCCCGCGCTGCGCTCTGCCGTCTGTAAAGAAGAAATTAGAGGGTTAAGGACTTTACTTATTTTACATACCTACATACATATTAATCACGACTATTATCCCCGAAGGGTTAATCAGAGACTAGGCAATGAAAACCGCAAAAGCAGTCCTCTGCCATAGTCCATTTTTCACCAAATATGTGCAGTCTTTAGTCCGTTAGTCACCTTTTACGACACCCAAGGGAAAAAAGGGAGTGGTAGTATTCTTTCAGCGCTACGCGCCACGGTTAAAAAAATTCATAAATATTTATTTCCAAAAACCTAGCTTTATCTGAAAGTAAGAAGCTTTGTGGAAAGTAGTGGGTTTTCATCCCATCTGTGGTATGTTTTAAAAGTGCTCATTCCAGTTTGTACTAACCACGTCTGTACATAAGTATTAGGAAGGTTTACGCATTTCGGTTTTCCATACAAACTTTCAAGTCGAAATTTTTAAAAACCATTAAGCCAATTTTGATGAAACTGAATTGCATGCTAAAGTAAAACACAGGGATCTAAATAGTTTGTTGAAAACATTTTTTATAAAAAAATTTTTTTAACTGAGTTATTGCTATTTAAAGTCCACTATAGAAAGTTAAAAATCGCAATAACTCAGTTAAATAAACATTTTTTTTTAATGTTTTCAACAAACTATTTAGATCCCTGTGTTTTACTTTAGCAAGCAAAGTTTCAATAAGCTTTTCGGTTTTTAAAAATTTCGACTTGGAAGTTTGTATGGGAAACCGAATGGCGTAAACCCTCTTAAGCGCTTCATTTATATGTGTAATTCTGATATAAGTACTTGTGAAACACAAAAAATTTATGGAAACACAATATTTTTCACTAATGTTTTAAATGTCTCCAACAAAACGACGTTTTCACTCATTTAACCCTCTACTTTAATTACATTACAAGTCTTTCTAATTGCATTTACTCAAGTAGAAAAGACGTCGGTGAAACACGTAACCTACATACCGCTAAAGACATTACGTCTAATACTTAGGAAAGCTTGACCTAGTATTGACAACTGACATTGACGGGATACAATGAATAGAGCCTCCATACGTTTGACTTTTAGTGTGACGCTAAGCAACTTTCTTAGCGATCACCCAATGGATTGGTGACCACATGTAATTTTTTATCGTATTCTTTGCAATAGTTCTTTAAGTACCTATAGCTTTACTTACACTTTAGGACCTTACTTATAAACAGTGTTTAAGCATTATTTATTTAAACATTGTTTTGTATCTTTTGCTCAAATTCAAAATGACGTTTGTGTGACGTAGACAAAACTGGGCCTAACTTATAAACACTCAGCTGTAGTAATACGAGACATAATCGAAATTCAACCTCTAGAAGTCTTCGTGACAGACTATAGGGTTAAAGCATTTAGTAGCTAAACATTGTTTTGCCTCTTTTGGTCAAATTCAAAATGACGTTTGTGTGACTTAGACAAAACAATGTTATAACTAAATAATGCTTAAATATTGATAAGGCCGTAGGTTTTTATATTTATAGAAATAAAAGTTTTCTTGCCTCAAGTAGGTCTGAAACCCACTTGAGACATCTTCAAGTTGGTACGCGTCGACTTTTTTATGTTGTTTAGTTTGGTGCTGTTTGTCCGTTTCTATATGTTTGGCGATTAGAAGCTGAAATATCAGCAAAAGGAGCCATCTTGATGGAATTCGAGCAAGAACCCTTGCCACCAACTGATTATGTATGTAAGGATAGGCCACAATCCAATAATATGCTACACATAGGGGAATTGGGCCATAACCCACAACGCTGGCCCAATGCGGGTTGGTGAGTTTTAACGATTGCCATTTTACGACAACAACCGGGATCAACGGGCTTTACGTGCCTTCTGAAGAATAGAAAAGTTTGATGTCTTTTTTCTTAATTTGGTCACAATTCCAATGACCAATCATTATGAAAATTGCATATCTGACAAAATCGCAAATCTTCTGACGTCTTATTATTTTATAAAATTAACGAAAGCAAAAGGCTAATAGAACAACCGTGATATGTACTGGAGTAAGGTTTGTTCAAACATGTTTTATATTCCAAGGTTGACGATAAATTATAACAAACAAGACAAGGCGATTGTCATTTTGGTGACGCGAATAGAGACATGAGACAATGTGTTCGTTACACATGTATAATACAATTAAATAGTAATTGACGATCGACACGACAATTAATTAATCCAGCCTATTAAAACACTTCAGTAGCCTTCTGTAGGATATAATATATGGGATAACGAATTTGGGGAATATTGCTTTGCTTTGTTCATGACCATGAATAAGGAACTAACCATATTATCTCATACCATCGTCCAAACACAACAATGCTGCATACTTGTAATATTGTTGTTTGGCGACAGACATAGATAAGATAGTGGTTGCTAGCCAGGCGGACTTAAAGCATCATACACTGTCGCTGGGAATCGCACTCGGGATCTCTGCGTTTAAGTCTAACCATTAGACCACAGAAGCTGTTAAAATGTGTACAATTACATAGTATGTGTACAAGTAAATAGTATGTATTTACATAGTATAATGTTAAGCCTCTCGCCTTCAGACTATGAGGTAGCTTAAGTAAACGACCTTATTGCAATAGCAATGCAATAAAACATATACCAGTATTACCTATATACTTATGCTATATAAGCCTGTATTGGTAGACTAACATAAACAACCTGCAACATCTAGGCTAAAAGGTTCTCACGCGATTAGTGGCACTCCTAGCGAATCAAGTGCTTAGCCAAAGTAATAAACACTAAGTCTTGGCTAAATAAAATAATGTTTGTGTCAATATTAATTTATATTGTTTACTTACTACCTACTTAGGTATTAGTGTATTTACCTCGGCAAAATAAAAACATGTAAATTATAATAATATAATAACATTCAGCTAATGTTTAATTATCCATGTCATTATTATGTGTGACATGATAATTATTATGGCTGATATAAATGTATATTCCGCGTATAGATTATGCTTTGA
Organism: Scoparia ambigualis; assembly: GCA_963921215.1. NCBI lineage: Eukaryota > Metazoa > Arthropoda > Insecta > Lepidoptera > Crambidae > Scoparia > Scoparia ambigualis. The sequence goes on along the minus strand of OY992502.1, from coordinate 57,237,956 downwards.
AAATGGAAAAACAGTGTTGCATGATTGTTATATACGAATAACTCACTTTCGCATTAATAATTTTTAGTTAGGATTATGCCTCATACAAAAGATATCAACGCGTTTCGAAATTACGATATTAAATTATTTATTTTAAAACGAGTTTAGTTTAATTCAAAACCAAACCATAAATAACACTCACTGCTGGTTACACTTATTATTATACGGAATTATAATTTAAGAAGAATGTTTAACCAATTTAACTTCTGAATCCAAAGAAAAAGAGGATTTTTTTTGTAGGGCATCGAGTATTCCACAATCGTACCTTTTGTCTAAATATGGGATGATTATTCAATAACTGGTGGCATTAACCAATACGAGAGGTCATAGTAGGTACACACGCCTGCCGATCGACACATCCAAAATTTCCCAAATTGATATTAATCCTTAACTTACAGCGACAAAGTTCAAAATGTATTTGACATTCTGTGGTAGTTTGAAGTGGCTGGCTTCTGAGTCTGTACCTTCGTCGTCAAATCCCACAACGCTATGTATCTCTGCCCACGCACCGACACAAGTAGGTTTTATGCAATCCGAACGATTCCATTTCGTTTCGAGTAAGATGATACGTCTTGCAGATTTCTCGATCTCGAACGAGGATTGAATGCAGGAAGCTGATGTTTGAAATGCGAGATCTGAATACAATACTCGGTGCAGTGACAGGTAATTGGCACACAGATATAAGTGCTTATTTAAGTAGGTACTTCTTAATTGTTTATTGCTGGTGAAATATGTGAGTGTGTAAATTATGCACGTCCAAAAACGCAATTTTTAATAAAAGAGGAAAGGAATTGTCTTCAACAACAGTAAAAATATTTACATATAATCTGTTAGTCAGAGACTAAGCAATGAGCACAGCAAAAACAGTCCTCTACCATAGACCACGTTTCACCAAATAGCGACTGCACATGTGCTCAGCGTGACAGGTGGTGAGGCCATCGCCGGTCTATGCTGTTGGTAGTATGTGCAGTCTTTAGTCCGTTTGTCGCCGTTTATGACAACCAAGGGAAGAGAGATGGTGGTAGTATTCTTTCACCGCTACGCAGCACGGTTGACATATTAAATTAATCAACAATAATTACCCCCCTTAATGAGCTGAGCTCATGAGCTTAATTAGCACTGTCAAGTGCAGATAGAAGTTGACATCCAAGTAGTTTTCATTTTGTTTCCATAGAGTTGAACTAGTGGTAAGTTTACTCTTGTACGAAAGTCGAAACTCTTGTATTTATTTAATAACATAAGAATTAAGAAACTAAAGAATCTTGAATAAGTACTATATTACACTCAAACACCCAGATACATAATAAGATATCGTGCTGTGTGTTATTATATTTATGTAACAATATAAATAGACCACAAAATATGCAACTTTTACTTTCGATACTGCATAAAATATTAAAATAACTTTTGTAATAATTAATTCAAAGTGGCTCTGAATTTTTCACGTGAAAGACTAAGACGCTAATGAATGATTTTAATGAGAACTTTCTTTTTGAGAATAAAATATTTGTTTTTTTTTTTATATTTATTTAAATGTGATTTAGGTAATTGATTTTCTATGTTACGTTAGGTTTAGAACATCGTCATTATCATCAGCCTATAAACGTCTCACAGCTGGGCACAGGCCAGCCCACACGGATAGCACATGGGGAGGTTGGACCGTACCCCACTAAGCTGGCCCAATGCGGGTTGGTGGGTTGCAATTTAACATGACATAGTATTGGCATAGACAAATAAGATAATCGTCCTTGGTATTGGCTATCACGTATTAAATTTACCACCCTTTCTTCCCTTGGGTGTCGTATAAGGCGACTAACGGACTAAAGACTGCACATACTTCCAACAGCATAGAGTGGAGGTAGGCTCACCACCTGTCACGCTGAGCACATGTGCAGTCGAATATTAATGAAAAGTGGACTGCTTTTGCTGTCGTGATTATTTATGTACCTATGTGTTGGCAAAACAAAGTAAGTCGTTTGATACTCGCTTGAGGTAAACTTGGAACTATGGCTGTATTTTAGCTACTTGTCATAATAAAGTAAGTAGTAATAAGCAATCTACGTTCCACAGTCACATACAGCTGTTATCTTATATAATTTACAGTTATTATATCTATTTTAAACCAACCTGCAATTTCTCAAAGCCGTGGTTGTCCAATTTCATGGTTGAATTGTTATACATAGACAGGTACCAATTAATACTTGTAATCACAGACACGCATTTTTAATAAACTATCAAGAAAAATAACACAAACAAAACTGTTTTAAAGTTATACAGATTCAAAACTCCCGCGTGTGGAAATAAAACATCACTTTTATCACTAAAGACGTTCAGAACTTTTCACTGCATTATTTAAGCTAATACAAAATGTTGTTTTTAAAGTTTACTTTTAAATATTTGGAAATGTTTTGACGTATGAATTTCTTTATTGTTTTGCTTATTTTTAAATATCAACAGCTGCGTAGATATGCCAATTACAAAGGCGTCCACCGATGACGCAGTCGCGGAACATATGAGATTATAGAACCGTCTTATTAGAAAACCGTGGCCAGCGTCGAAGCCTGTCTGAATAGAATCCACCAAATTTAAATTACCATAGACCGTTTAAATTTGTCTAACATAAGGTCGGCCTCTTCTATCGGTCGGTTAACGTCATTACCTTTACAAGTGTGGCACGAGAAGTACTGCTATGTAAATTAGGACTTTGTTTACTAAGTAGTTAGAACCTATGGAAATCCGATTTCTACGTTCGGACGGTCCAAGAAAATGTTAGTTGAAACAGCTGTTTGTTAGCAATTTCAGTATAAACTTTTAACTGTTACTAACCCTATACTAAATTATATCGCAAGGTAAAACAAATGAATTTTAATGTGTCGTGTCGAGTTGCTTTAGCTTAAATTACTAATACACTTTATTCCGTTCGTTGTCGATCGCCTGCCAAACATCACACCTCAGTTTTTAGTTAGATAGTGAGACAGTTATTATAAAAATCAATCTAAACAATTTGTCAAAGTTACAGTTCGGCAGTCAAAGCGATCTCAGACAGTCGGATAGAGATTACTTCACACTATAAAAAAAGTTAAAACGCACACATGAAAAGGTTTTTAATTGCATTTTCCCATGCACCGACAAACTTTATAGCAATAAAGACACCCAATTGCATGTTAAAAGTGCGTGTGTAATCCATTAAGGAAGTACTTACCTCGCATTCAAGAACGGCCATAGACTAGGTAGCCACGGCCGATTAAACTAATCCGTGTCACCGATCTACTGCAAGACTTTGGTGACCTACAACGAAATATACCTACTGTTTGGCGTAACTAGAGACTGGAAACTAGGAAATAGACTGCGAAGTCTCTATCCTCTTGTCTGTCACGAAGACTCCTAGAAGTTGATACCTAACAATTAAATTTCTATTGTGTCTCTCACCCATTGCACAAAACGTCCCCATAGGTCGACACTCCACGTCCTACGCGCGAGGGAGGCCTCGGCAGGCCCTTCTAATAACTAAGTCACAAAGGCACCACTACTAAGATGAGATAAGATTATATCTCTTAATTTCTATCTAAGATAGAAAAAAAGAAAAAGAAAGGAGAGAAACATTCATTAAGGTCAAAGTCCCCAAAGCTGGGTACTGGCTATCCCACATGGATAACAGCAAATAGGTAGATTGGGCCATAACACACCACGCGGGCCCATTGCGGTTTAGTGGGTTTCAACGACTGCCATCTTACGACAACAACCGGGACCAATCGTCTTACGTGCCTTTCCAGACCACTGAATACTTATTAGGTACTTACTTAATTTTGACCGTCTTTGTGGTCTAGTGGCTAAAGCTACCGGTCGTCCCGGGTTCGATTACCTGCAGGGAATACAGCTTTGAGTACCTGGTTTGGTCGGTGGTACGGTTTATGCGCCTGGCTAGCTACCACCATCTTATCTAAGTCTAGCGCTACAATGTTAATAGCATTTTTGTGTTCCGTCCGACAGTTTAAGAGATATGATAAGGGAGTTCCTCTGTGGTTGAAGATTCCAGGTGAAGCGCGCTTCCACCTTCGGCCTTTTGCTCACTTACCATCAGGCGAGATGAAGGCAAAGCGCTTACCCGTATTGGATAAAACAAGCTAAATAAAACCGTTTAAAAAAATATGCTTGACGAAACTCGCAGTAAATAGGTTGTATTAGTGCTTACCCCAAGAGGATAAAAAAAGCAGTTTCATACTGACGTCCGCAGACCACCCCAGGGCCGCTCGTCTCGATGGAATACACTGAGACGGGCTATGCCGAGGGAGCGTTGTTTAACCCATTACACCACGCCGTGCTCCAACCTCAGGCCGGTCTAGTTATTGCAATTTGTCATCCAACACCTGCCCGGTGCATTGCGAATAGCCCGAACACGAATTCCAGCGATTTCACAAAGCCGACACGGGTTCACAGTAAAAGGTATGCGACGTGGTAGTGTTGTATTCCGTCAGAATAATGATGTGCATTATTCTGACGGAATACAACACTACCACTACCAATTGCAGGCTTGCCATGTTACGTATCATAAAAAACAGTACACTCTTATCGCAAACCGATAAGCGTTAGAATCGAATGACAACGGCGCGTGTAACACGCATGGTTAATTTTGTCTCGCTATACAGACAATGAACATTCTATTGACTCCAAGCGGATCTGGATGTACCAACGCATGTAATACTATGCCAGTCTTAAAGTTTAACAGGTAAGGTTCAAATTTGTTGGATACAACAATTGCTGATAATAGAATTTGTATTGTCCTATTAGAATGCGACACCACGCTGATTGAACACGACTGAATGTAAAACTGTAGTTTTAAATAGTCGTAAAATGTATATAAACCGCTAGCCACATCATTGGCCTAGTGGTAACACCATTACTTTCGATCCCAAGGGCTATTTGTCGGGTTCGCTTCCTAGCAAATAATGCTGTATGTATGCATGCATATCATATGGCATGCTTATAAATTGCACCTTGCTGCACTAACAACTCCCTGCGTACAGCTAATTTCTCGGATTTTTAGGTCCAGGCTATGGAAATAATTAACAAACAATATGAAAAGAAAAGTTGTACCTTAGTACTGTATTTTATGACTTGGGTGTGGATTAAAATTGTCAGTATATTACATAACATGGTTTTTTTTAAATTCTTCAACGGGAAAGCACTTGGCGATGGCCAAGCGCTCTCATCATCAGTCATCTCACCTGATGAATCCTCAACCACTGAGTAACTGGCTATCTATCTCAACTGTCGGAACACAACAATGCTATAAACATCGTTGTTATGGCGACAGACTTAGATAAGATTGTGGTAGCTAGCCAGGCGGACTTAACAGCCCTACCATCAACCAAACCGAGCACACAAAGATGTACCCCCTGCTGGGAATTCAACCCGAGACCTCTGGGTCTGAAACCGGTGGCTTAGCCACTACACCACAGAGGCGGTTAAATGGTGATGATTTTTATATAAAGGTATACAATTTATATTGTCTTTTATAAATCAATATTAAAACTAAGTACTTGCACAATTTAAAACTACCGAGGATACCAAGACCTGACCTGAGGGTCTCGGTATCCTATATCTATATCAATTATATTTACAGCATTGTAAATGCAAAATTTCAATTATAAAGTTATTTACACTTTTAAATTTTCGCGTTAAATTATGCACACATATTTAGACGGGATTTAACACAAAACTACTCATTCTACTCGGTCGAAACGTCGGGTATAAAAAGGTATGCGTAGAATGCCTTTACTAAGTAGTTTTGCGTTAAATCCCGTCTAAATATGTGTATAAAGTTATTGTTTTATATTGTGCAACCAAGTACTTAGTTTTAATATTGATTTATAAAAGACAATGTAAATAGTATACCTTTATATAAAAATCATCACCATTTAACCGCCTCTGTGGTCTAGTGGCTAAGTCTACTGCTCTAACCTCTAAGCTACCTCGGTAGCTTAGGAGGACCAGCAATCCAAAGGTCATAGGTTCGAATCCCATTCGAGCTTCCTGAGACTGGTTGATTTTTTTCTAGTAAACATTTTATCTTAAAACAATAAGTACTTTTATCTTACATAATGGAAGCATAAACAAACATAAAAGTACTTATTGTTTGAATTTTTAACCCTTTATTTAATTGTTCATAAAAAACTTAATTAATCATGATTCTATGTAAAAAGTTTCAAATTGTGTATAGATAGATTTGAACCATAATAACCCCAGTCTTGGATGTTTTTTGACAGTAACTGCCAACGTCAAATTTGACAGAATCGAGGATAGACTATACTATACTTTGCGATAACAATACATAAGATGAACCACAGAACCGAAATAACCAAACTTGTTTATACTAAAGTAGTCTGTAAGTCTATGAAAACACGGTACAGAGTCAAGTGTGTTTTTGTAGGTGCGGTCTCATGCGACCGCTTGGGGTTTGAGGGTTTGGTTTAAAAAAACAATAGCTAGTTGTAAAAGTTTCTATTTTAGTGAAATATAACAGTCAATAGTGTAAAAAGTAAACAAATCTACATATTATATCCTGGTAAATCGGACAAATTAGCACCTCTAAACTCAAACATTTCGCTAGGGTTAATTTTTAATTTCTCTATTATACTTTTCTTATTAAACTTGATTTCATTAGTGAGTTCTTGTTTTAATATTTTCATTTTATGAATAACTTCATTTCTGTAAGTTATGTCTATGTCTGGGTCCTGAAGGATATTCGATAAAGCTGTTAAATCATCAGGTAATAATATATTTGCTGTATCATACTCCACCTGTACGCTATTTACATTAACGTCAACATCACTATATTTTCTCTTCAACTTTCTGGGGCATATATGATTATCCAAGGCGGTCTCTGTCCTCACCAAAGTACCATCATCATCAAATAATATTTTTTTATTTGTGTTACACTGGCATTCGTCTTCGATATCCTCCAAATCGGTTTTCATGGAACAACCTTCATCCAGATTCAGCAAATGTCCATATTTTGTTTCGATTCTCGTCATAACAGCCTTACATTTTTTGTAAACTGTCCTCAATTCTTCCAAGTCCCTCTGACACAAACTTGTCGAATGCGTACCGTCCTCGTCGTTTTCCGATGAACTTGTAGTTTGTTTGTTTTTCGACTTCTTTTTACGATGTGAGGCACTCATATTGCTTTGATTTGTTATGTTTTCACTTGTATATTGTTCCACGTGGTGATTCACAAAGTGATTTTTAACACAACCAAGGTCTAGTACGCTATGAGTAGAAAATGGTTCATCTTTGTTAATCACCATTTTAGAAGCATAATTTTAATAATAGTAGTAAGTTATTATTACTTGTAAATGAATTGAATCAAAATTTCAAAGCATTTTCGAGAGAAAACACGACTTTAGAGTTTGACGTTTGTATTGTAGATTAAATGACATTGACTCATTTAGAGATGTGGCAGTATAAGGCTGTGTTCAATTGGTTAACCGATTCGATTAATCGAATATTTTAAAACAAAATTAATGTAGTTAAATAAAAATTCCAGTAATAAAACTAAAGTTATGAAGAGGTAGTTTAGTCTTTTTGCAACTTTTTCTTTTTTTTTCTTTTGGGTGGATTCGACACAACTGGAATTAGGTCTTATACCTAGATTAAGCGCCGAATTTTTATAGACTAATCTCGGAGTAAGTCTTATTCCAGGTTGGTCGAATCCACCCTAAGAGGATATGCGATGTGTACGAAGTGAGAAACTGGTAATTTAGTTAATCAGACGAATGGGCGATTTTCTGACAGCCTAAATTAAAAAGCAAAAATTAGTTCAAAAACACTCGATAGATGTCGTTTTATGAAAGCCGAGCTGTACCTACCTAAGGGCTGTAATAAATTCTACACTTTTACTTGTCTACCAAAAAAATAAAAAAATAGTACTTACCTATTTTTATTCAGGACATCCAGAACCTATTTCTATTTTGAAATATAATAAATATTACACAGCCATACACGTGCTCTTCATGAACTTGCCTTTTACTAGCGCCATACTAATCTATGCTAAGCGCCATCTATGAAATCATTTACAAACCAATTTCTTTTTTTTTGATCTCGGAAAATCGCCCATTGCGATTTAGGAAATTCGCGACCGACCCGACTGGTAATGTACAATTTCAGATTAATCATACCATAAATCATTATGGATTCTACAGTTTTTTTAAATGTAATGATTTATTCATTTAAATTTTATTGCACACAAAAAAAATATATTTACATAAACACCAATAATAATGTACCTACTCTTAATACTATTAATAATTATTATTTATTGGCATAACATGGAGGAGGCCTATGCTCAGCAGTGGATGGATACGGGCTGACATGATAATGATGATGATGATGAATTATTAAAACCTAATAAAATAATATTAAATTAAAACATTTTTTTTTAGAATAAAAATTTAAGTATTTGTTTTTTTATTGTTTTGTAACATTTCGATCTAATAAGTAACCCTCTTACAATTAAGCGCGATCTAAGTCCGCGAATGTGTTCAGACTGTCATCATAGACCTCTTAAATCTATTAGGAAAATTAAAAATTAAGGGCGAGTTCCACCCATAAAACTGAACAACTTTCCTCAAGAAACCTTATTATCGTCAGCTGATCGGACTTTTGTATGAGAGGTCGAAATTTTTTTGGAAATCATTTTTGCACATAGGTTTCTTGTTCAGTTTCATAGGTGGAACTCACCCTTAATTTCATTAAAACGAATAAAATATAAGGGTGTATTTATGACGATTCAAACAGCGTCCAATTGTGAGGTTTGGCATTTGGCGTTCAGACTGTGTATAATAATTGCTAAGAAGACGGACGGACGGGCAAATATGTATGGACATAGTGCATGTACGAGCATAACATATTAGTAGTTTGTATATTGTGTAATTTGGTAACGATATATATTGTTTTGTAAATGTCGTTACTTCTATATTATTAAAAATCTGTGGAGTTTCTTACGCCCGTTCTTCTCCACAGCTAAAAGACTTCCTGAATGGGTGCTGCCCATCCATCCAAATAAATTAAGACGATTCAAAAAGCTTATTTTAAGTTTATTGAATAAAGAAATTTTGAATTTTGGATAAAGTTAAAGTAAATTTAAAAAGCGGCGTAGTTGATACTGTTTTTTTCATAAAATCTATCTAACCCATATAAAATTATTTTAGTAGTGAAATCGATTCGACTGTCACCATGTAAAGCAGCAGCATTACTTTAATGTTATCGAAAGAAACATAATAATATGGGAATTTGCATAATACGATTACAGAATACCTAAGATTAAAGGAATTCTGCCGTAAAAGTTGATGATCAAAAATACAAAAGGTAGATAACTAGTTTTACTTATTCCTACCGATCAGTGAAGCTTAATACAAAATAAATTATAACAATTTAAGCTTGTGCTGACTATGATGATTTTTATCCCCAAAAACTAAATTTTCAATTGATTGGCACGACTTTCCGTTCATAACACGCACCTCACTAAACAAGATGGCTGCTCGGTGCTGCGCATGCGCGTTGGCTTACGTCATCTATCGATACAAGTTTTGATTAGGCAGGTACAGTCGGCCTCAGAACTATTATAGCATAACACTTTTTTAGCAACTGTTTCTTGAGAAATATATTACAAGAAAACCACTAAAAATGGTTTCTTTCGCTCAAGAAACAGTAAAATATCATGTGACAATAGATATACATATGCACAAAAAGTTTTGAATAATAAAACAACATTGTTCATCAATTTTGGCACTAGGTCGGTCGTATTCCCTTCAGAAGACCTGAAAGGTAGTATTGAATAACTACTAGTAGGTAGGTATTTTCGTTGCCCGCCCACGGCTACGACAGACTGTTAAGATAAAACAAAGGTGGTATTTTATGTCTTGTGAGAAGATTAAATATTATTAAATATCAGCGTTTTTTTGCTCCAACCATAAACCACGTTCACAATCATTTTAGATTGGAAAAGATACTTTTTGAGATAAGTCCACCTCAGTTTACAATAATTATTAAGTAAGTACCTAATAATAATAATTATTAGTTTCTGTATATGTCTTTGTGCAGTAAAGTTTCCAATTACTTAACAATAATTATTTTACAATAATTTGTTTTTTATTTCAAGTTGTACATCCACATGACTGAAATTGGCTGATCAGTCCAGTCAGTTTTCTGGTTATGACCTGATATAAACCCGTAATCAAACAGGTAGCACAGTCTGTTGTTAGAAGTTAATTGAGTCAGAATGACTTCAGTACAATTTTACTAAACATTTTGGACCAAGCAAAAAATAAAAGACCTCGATTCATAATTCTGTTTCTTTATTTTTTCGTTTTTTCTTTTTCTTCGGTACATAGTCAGCCTGACCTTGATTCTGTGACTCTTGTGAGCTTGTTGGTAATAAACTACATTTTAATTTAGACTTTTTAGCTTTAACTTCTACAACAACCTCTACGAGTGGCTCCTCAGAATCTTGTTTTGATTTTTTTTTCTTTTTTATAACTTCTACATTCAAGTTATCTGCTTCACTATGAAGATTATCTTCTTGTTGTTTAAATGATTGTGCATTCTGTTCTAAAACAGTAGCTTTATTTTTAGATTTCGTCTTTTTCTTTTCTTTTCTCTCACTTCCATCTACATTTAGTTGCTTCTCAATAATTGAATTACTATTATCTTCTGTGCATTTTGATTTATTGTAAAATGAAAATCCTGTTTCCTGTTCATCATAGTTAGACTTGTTTTCATCAGGTTGTGCAGAAAATCCTCTGAATGCATGATCACCTTCATCTTGCTGTGTTTCATTATCATTATCCAGTATTTTGGGCTTTATTCTAAAAGCTGCCAGTTTGTTCTTGAAATAATCCTCCATGCTACCTTTTTCAGTGAATTTTTGTTCAGTTTCCTCCCCATCCTTTGTTGTTTGCTCTTCTACTTGATCTTTGTCCGTATTTTTTAAGCTTTTCTTGCCAAAGATGTTGGCTAAATCTTTTTCACTGTAACGTGTCAAGTCTTTGCCCCGTGTAAACTTGTGGTAATGTACTCGAGCCTTGCTTTTCTTTGATTTAACTTCCAGAGAAACTCCGCTATGAAGTTTTTCATTGTCACCACTGGCTAAAACAAATAATACAACAATGAAATATAATAAATGTCAGGCAAATATAATATAAATATAACTAAACATTTGAAAACTCTTGTATATTATCAGGTAGCCAAGTATTTCAAAAAGTATAATACAATTACTGAAAACTATAAAATCTATCTGAAACTGTTTAAATTAGTGTCTATATTAACCGCTCTGGTTCATATTGACTAAATCCCATTACGACAATTTCCTACATAATGTCCGAATCTCAATATGTTTTAGTCCCATAATGCCTGAAACAAAAAAGGACTGATTTTCTCAATGCCCGAATTACAAAAAGATTGGAAATCGAGGTACAGTCGGGGAATAGACTATTGAAAGAAAATAAATACGGTTAAAATGAACGAAATTTTATGTGTTTTAACTTATAACAAAGTAACAAAACATTTATCATAACAGTATGTCTCCTTTAATAAATATTATTTAAAAAAATCTCAATATTTATCTAAACTACTGCCAGCTTCTGCTCCTGCAGTAAGATCTATTTTAATTACGCCTTCTTATCAAAATCATATCTTCTAAAAATGAAATAGGTCTGATGTTACCCTGGTATAGCTTGTACAGTTGTCTTTTGTAGTTTTGATCAAAAGTTACATCGCTGCGTCTACGACTTGCTCCAGAAAACAGCACATTCTTTATACCTACGCACCCGTAGTTCTGGAAACATACCTCTTTTCTTAAAGTGAAAATACAGCGAATCAGTGTTGGTTTGTGAGGCATCCGGAAGACACACTTACACTGACTTTTTTTTATCCTCTATCTCTATGTTTAGTAAAATTGTACTGAAGTCATTCTAACTCAATTAACTTCTAACAACAGACTGTGCTACCTGTTTGATTACGGGTTTATATCAGATCATAACCAGAAAACCGACTGGACTGATATGCTAATTAAGTCATGTGGATGTACAACTTGGAATAAAAAACAAATCAGGCATTGAGAAAATCAGTCATTTTGGGTTTCAGGCATTTTAGGACTAAGGCATATTGAGATTCAGACATATGTAGGAAATTGTCATAATGGGAAGTAGTCAGTATGAACCGGAGCAATATTAACCGCCTCGGTGAATTAGTATTCATATTCATATTTTATATTCATTTAATCACTTAAATATTTACACCCAGTCTCAGACCAGAGGTTTAAATCTCAGCTCCCAATGCTTGACACATGGTTAGATTGCTGTATACAAAGTTATTCAAGAACATGCAACTAAATACTTACCTATAATTTGTGTTAAAAGAAATACATATTTTGTTTTACTATTAGGTGGGCTCTTTATTCAATAAACTTAATATAATTTAGTTACTTTGAAATGTATAATTATTAAAGATCTCAGCAGTACGTAACATAGTTGTATTTGCATCAGTCATAAAAGTGAGGTTAACTTACCATTCGAAAGATTTGATAACAAAGCGTTGAAGTCATCCTCGTGTTTTGTCCATTGGTCATTCTTATCTTCAAAGCCCAATCCTTTGTCGTCGTTCTTATATCTAGCAACTACATGCTCAACAATTCCATTTTCCTTCGAACCTAACCCCTTGCCCGAACTCCAACCCATTTTCTCCAGCATTCGTTGGCCAAACTTGTTGGTGTCATTACTCCAAGCATTATTTTTAGCACGGAGATTTATTACTTTCTGTTTACGACGAGGGCCCGCTAACATAGCCATGATTTTGTTTTAGTAATATTTTCACATTTCCAAACACGTGAAAAACGAACACGACACGACACTAAAGGTGCGGTCCGCATAGCGAAAATATCGCCAATAGCGATGACAACGCTTACGCGCGGTCCGCACTCGTTAGCGCGTTTAGATCGACAAATGACGTTTGTGACACATCACCATGCGGACCACTTTTAGCGCGCTAACGCAACTGTCATAATACAACCGGAATGCGGATTGATTAAATTATTTTACTAGCGTAGCGGCCGATCGTGATTTCACCCGCGTGGTTCCCGTTCCCGTAGATATATCGGGATATACAGTATCCTATGTGTTAATCCAGGTTATAAACTATCTGTATGCCGAATTTCATCTAAATCCATTCAGTAATTTTTACGTGAAAGAGTAACAAACATACACACTCACAAACTTTCGCCTTTATAATATTAGTGTGATTAGTAGGATTATTGATTATTTGTTGTTAAAATTGTGATAAATCGACATAAATGGATCAATTGCTTCTTAATCTACATCAAGCTCTTGATAGCGACGATAGTGACGCTGATGAAGAGCTGCTTCTTGAGTCATCGTCTTCCTCGGACGAGGATGTGGTTCTCTTATTTACTACAAAGAAAAGTAGGCTGAATCTACATAGCATTCCACGGATTGAGAATTATGTGGAACGGACAGTGGCGTCATATAACGCAGAGGAATTTAAATCGCATTTCAGGTTAGAATTGCAAATAAAGAAAGCTCATATTGACATTAAGTGTCTATAAGTAGGAACCTACCTATATTTTAACGACGGACATGATTCTAAATTTTCAGGTTATTACCAGAGACCTTCGAGTTCCTTCTGGTGCTAATAGGTTCTAAACTTTCCACCACCAAAACAGGCGATGAGTTAATTCTCAGAAATATTTAATAATTATTACATTTACTTTTTAAAAACCATTAATTTAAAAGGAAATTAAACATTTACCTCAATAAAATGTTTTATTTTTAGCAATCACCAAAAAGGTACATGCGTAGGAATATTTCAACATCTAGCTTTTACAAATAAAATTCTTAAACCATATTATAGCTTTGAAATATTTATCCTTTTTTATTAAATCTTTGGAAGTTTTTGAAAAAATAAAGAATGAAACTAAAACTAAACCACAACATAGGAAAACACAAAGAGGTAACTTACAACTAAACTTTGGTAACATTAACGGCCTGCACAGACAAGGGACTTTAGTCCGCCAACATAACCTAACATTTTTACCTTACTACAAACTTTCCTTACAATTATTATATCGCATGTTTTTCATTATTATTAATCTATCGTAACTTACAGCTACAAACTTTGGTAACATTAATTCTTAGGCACTTTCTTAACCATAACTACATAATATAGGAACATTTTTACCTTACTACAAACTTTTCTTACAAATTATATGGCATATTTATCATTATTATTAATCTATCGTAACTTACAACTACAAACTTTGGTAACATTCATTCTTAGGCACTTTCTTTAACTACCTACTTAATATAGGAACATTTTTACCTTACTACAAACTTTCCTTACAAATTATAAGGCGTATTTTTCATTATTATTAAACTATCGCATTTTTTATCACTATTAAACTATGATTAACACTGAAAATAGAAAAATTACTTCAACTATTAACACTAAAAATACTCTTTTATCTTACTCACTATAATAAAAACATTAAAAAAGTTTTCTTTCTAAAAGATTACTTGGAAGATGATGTTTACTGATTATTGTTAAGTGAATTGCGAATGGCCCATAACAAATCCATTTTTTCCTTATGTTGCCTTTCTTTTAAATCTAGAAGTTTGTTTCTGAATTCTTGCCTTGCAAGGGCCTTTTCCTCATGCTGCTTTCTTTTTTCCTTGACATACTCCTCAAATGTAGCATCTAATTTGCGCTTATTTTTTTGTGTATTTGGAGAACCAGATGTCCCATGGCTCGTATCTGGTCCAGCTTCTGAAGCCGTAGCTACAGGGCGAGCCCACCCAGATGATCTAAACAGCTCATGCATTCTCTGAAACAACAAAATAATATAAAAAAATTGTCCACTACATTACTTATATGGATTTGTTTACAGTTAGTACTTATAGTTTTGCTAACAATGAACAAGACACAATAAATTTTTTATCATAATATTTGCTTGCTGGTGAGGAATGAGTTAAGTTTGCTTGTTCATTTACTAGTTTGATCAATGTGAATAATCAGTATCTTAAAATTAATTTGATTCAGTACTTACTTCAAAATATGGCCATGTGGCTCGATCATTGCCACTTGTTGCGTTGTGATCTATTATTTTTTTGTACATTTTTTTTAAGCTGTTTAGTTTGGACTGGCACTGACCACCACTCATTGTGTATAAAGAATTAATACCATGCATTTTATTTGCTATATCTTGGAATACTTTTTTGTGTCTCTTCACAGAAAAATCCTGTTTGTGTTCCTCATACAAACTCAACAGCAAATAAATACATGCATCACTCCATATATATATAGACCTGGAGTTTTCTGAAATTTAAAAGGGCACATTAATATCAATCAATAACCTGATTTGAAACAGACAGACTAGTTTCGTTTCGAACAATAAACACCATCACTACCATCATCAGATATTATGTCTGCTGGACTAGCAGCTTGAACAGAATTTTGTTGATTCTCCACTGGACGAGCGGCTTGTACACCATCCCTATTTTCCTCAGCCTGTTCGATCCTGTCATGTTCTGCTATTAATTGGCGCAGGTATATCTCATCTGAAACCAAAATGGGAAAAACATTAGCTTCGAGAGAGAAGCTACATTTCCAGTGGCATCTACTGTGTTCTATTCATCTGTGTTCGGTGTTAAGACCATGGTATGGTATAAGAATGCTTACCGTTACAGGCTCTAGTTTGTTGTTGTGGAGTTATAGAAAGCTCCACCAATCTGTTGTTCTCCTCATCTCTTACAGAAAGTTTGACTAATTCAACGAATTCCATTTTTATTAGACTGTTGTGTTGACTTGTTGACTGACGGATGGCGGGAATTTGACACTTTTGACAGTTCGCTCACAGTGATACCGCGTAGAGGCATAGTCGATGTAAGCGCAAGATGGCGGATTCAATGACGTCACTTGTGACGTCATGCCAGATGTCGTGAACGCGCTAACATTGATGCGGACCGGCTGTTATCCCGCAGGCTTATTACCTAAAATTTAGCAATCAGCAAAAGTTGCGCAGTTATCGCGCGATAGACGCGCGATCGATTGCTTATCGTTAACAAAACTCGTATTACGTATGTGATCGCTGGCAAATCGCTCGCCTGCTGATTGAATGCACTTTTTGCTACGACACTAGCGCCAACAACAATTTAGTAGCAATAACAGGAACTATGTGTCTATTGGATTGGATTGGAGTGTGTGACAGATGTTTTCGCGCTAAGATTCTTGTTTACGAAAAAAATATAAGAAAAAATGGCTTGGCGTCCGTTTCAAGTGGTAAATTCGTTGGTTTTATGTAACAAGTGGACAAATTTACGTTAGCGTTGAATCAGTGTGTTGATTTCGTTTGTATCGTGAATTCGTGAGCAAAATTATTTCCATTTTTATATTAAAACAAAAAGGGTTTCCATCACGTCTCGCAAAGTAAGTATAGTGAGTGATGTTATACAGTGAAATAATGCAGCAATGTTTGTTTTATGACTTAAATGTTCGGTGTTTTAGCAATGGCAAACAAAGTATCCAACGATCAAATGGACGAGTTATTGGATTTCCTTGCCTCGCATCCTGCTATAGCCAAAGGAGTAGGGCTTGGAGCAAGGTCTAAAGAAGCAGTTGATAGGCAGTGGAATGACCTTGCTAATAAGCTCAACTCCTATGGCAATGGATCAACAAAATCTGGTGAACGTTGGAAAAAGGTAAGCTTCCTGAATTTGTTACTTTTAGGTTTTCTGCTTAAACATGGCCTAAGTAATAAATTTGTTTATTTCTTGTCCCTCTTTTCTGATATCACTTTTAATTTTGTAGTACTGGGCTGACTTAAAACACAAAAGCAAGACTAGGTTGTCTAAACGGAGGCAGGAAGCTTTGGGGACCGGTGGTGGTCCTAGTAGCCAAGATGATCTTTCCGAAGTAGATAAGAAAGTCTTGGCTATAATAGGAGAGCAAGCGGTGGTTGGTGATAGTGTGCACAAAGTCCCTGTATTTGTAAGTTTCAACATTTCAAAGCGTATTTTATAAATTTATGTAAAATTAATAAACTTGTTAATTCACATACTTACTTAATCTTTTTTTCAGGGCATTAAATCTGAAACTCACACTGAGGAAATAAGATCTCAACGTGAAAACATAGTTTATGCCCAGGAAAATATTATACCTGATAGTAAGTTATTCAATCACACACATCTCATCATCCATGTTCTAGATTATTTTATATAAAAATTATTTTAAAAATTCATAGGTGAGACAGTTGTGGCGAACTCGCCACCAGCGGTGGTGAACTCGCCACCAGCGGTGATGATCTCTCCTTCAAGAAGAGGTCATACAAGCCAAGTTTGTAAGTAGTAGTGGTTTTGAAGTTTTATTATTTAGTGTATACTTTTAGTAGTCCTCACTTACAATAACTGTACTTTTTCTCACTTACAGATAGCACTACAGAATGTGAGCCCACTACTTCAGCTCAACTTAGAAATACTACAGTGAGACACACACAACTAGTATTGGAACAACCACAAACTGGTACAAATACTTAAAATATTTTTAGCAAAGGACTATGCTTGTATTTGGTACATTAAATGTGATTAAAATTTGTAGATTGATAAAATTCAATTTAATCTTATTTATTTTTACAGGAGTGGAGAGTCCTGTCAGTCGGCCAATTTCTGATCGCCCTCACCTCAGACGTAATAGAGCTTCTGAAACTACAAGTAAGTCTAGAGAACAATCAACTTTGAAAGCTTTACTTACTATGTGGTTTACTATTATAGTATAAAACTATTATACGTGTACCTACCTAATTTTAGTGTACTATAGTTAAGTTATAGTGCATATAAATAAACACCATTTTTATTTCAGTTCCATCTAGAATCAGCCCTGAATGGGTAATGGAGTTAGAGAGAAGCAGGACTGAGGCTGAAAACAAGCTTGCAAATGCTGCTCTCATAATGGCAGAATCATCAAGAGTTCAAGCCGAAACAGCACGTGAACAGGCAGACTTGACACGCCAGCTCGTAGAAATTATACGTCGGCAATCAGACGACATAAAGGGGCTGCTGGTGATGATGCGAGCTGCTAACGCTGCTGGAGATAATAATATGTGAGCTGCAAAATCTCAAAAAATAAATAGTTTGATTAGGAAAATCTTTTGTGCCATAATTATGTAATTAATTTATAGTATAATAATATTCAATGCATTTATTTGTAAGTTTGTTTATTTTTTGTAATTTTTATGACTGTTGCCTCTTGCCTGTTATTGTGCCAAATAAATAAAATAAATAAGTAAGTATATAAAATATATAGGTAGTTGCTTTCTAATATTTTGATTGTACTTAGTTTAATTTTTATAAGTTTGTTTATTGTTTGTTACCTAATTGATTTTCATTAAAAGCCTATGCTGAAAAGTTGTAATTATGTCGCCTTGTGGGTAACTGTACTACACAGTTGTAGTTTTGAAACATATATTTTTTTAGTAATTTTTGCAAACATGTGTTTATTGTTCATCACAAAAACTAGTTTGATTTGAACCACACAGTCATTTTCATAAGTATTGTGTGGTAAATATAATGTTATTAAACTGTAGTAGTTGTATTGTAATCAAAATTGTGACTAGAATTAAGATAAACTGTTGAGCTATGTTGTGTGAAACATCTTTTAATAAATAAACGCAATGGCGGAATACCCCTATTTTCAAAAAAATAAAGCAGAAATTTACTTTTATAGTTATTTTAATTATATCATTAGCCACCTTATTCTATATATTATTATATACAACATCTTAACTTATTCTATACAATATCTACATTAATATTAAATTTTTAATAAAGTTGCAATTATTTAAATCAAACTTATTCTATACAACACCCACATTAATATTAAATTTTTAATAAAAGTTGCAATTATTCAAATATAACTAAATTATGTACATTATCCTATTTCTTTATTTTCTATAGTTAATATAATATACTTCTTATCAATACGCTAACACATATTTAACTAATTCTGTACAATACTAATTTGACCTTGAACGCCATAGTCTCTGCACAATGCGATTTCTTTGCTGTCGGCCTCTAGCCAATAGCTCTTGTTCAACTCCAGTTGCCTGTTGTAACTGATGTGCAGATTGATTTTGCTGATCACCCTGAGCGTCAGCACTTGGCAATGGTGGTACCGGCAGCAGATGTTTATTGCAGATGTTATGCAACACAGTACAGGCATTAATTATCATAGCCACTGTGTGATGGTCATAATGCAACACTCTATGTGCTAGCAAACATCTCCAGCGAGCTTTCAGAACACCAATGCAACGCTCCACTGTATTCCTAGTCAGACAGTGAACATTCGTATAATTCTCATCTGCACTATCAGGTTCAGCATTGACAATTGGAGTTAAGAGCCATGGCCTTAACGGGTATCCAGAATCACCTGTAAATTAAAATCAATAAATGTTTTCAGATTTTTAAGGTAATCTACTCAATACTAAAATAGTAAGTTAGTACTATTACATACCAAGCAGCCAGACAGCTTCTCCTCTATTATGCAGGTCTTGGACATGCCTTTGTATATCAGACATTCTCCAAATGTATGCATCATGTGTAGCACCACCAAATGATGCATCTACATTGAGAATATTTAAATCACTATCACAAATCTGAAAAAAGTAATAATGTAAAATTATTATTACACTCATTATATAAATATAAGTGGTCAGTTATTGTAACTACTTACAATTTGTACATTTCTTGAATGGAAATGTTTTCTGTTAAAAAACCTTTCTTCATGCTCTGTTGGTTTAATCAGAGCCACATGAGTGCCATCAATGCAACCCAAACATCCTGGGAATCCAAATTTGTTGAAAAAACTAAAACAAAATGACAATGATCATGATTTACAAAATACAACATATAAAACAATAAAATATTGTATTGAAGACCTCTGCCGTTCTTTACACAAAGTTATTTTTACCCCATATGTGTTATTATACTTACTATTATCATATAATATAAGTAATTAAAAAGGAAAAACTGCTTAGGTACCCACTATACTGCAGCACCCTAATACAAATAGTAAATACTTTTGTAACATGGAAACTATAAACCTTATTAGATTAAAATCTTACCCATTAATAATTAACTGTCTCTCTTGTGATGTTTGAGGAAAACGAATATGTTTGGCAAGAACTCTTGGATTGTTTAAAGCCCTTGTGACTTCTTTTACCGCATTTGATACACTAGCCTGGCTGAGCCCATGAAGGTAACTCATACCTACAGGCTTCTGATAAGAACCCGTGGCAAAAAAAGACAATGCTGTAAGAACCTGAGAACGAACAAAATTGTATAAGAACACATCTACTATAATAAACGATGTACTTTGAAAAGGAATATATTTTCGGTAGGTAGGTACCTACCTTATTTTCCACTGTAACTTTTGTTCTTCTTCTCGGGTGAGCCATGTAAGGCTTCAGCTCACTACACAGTTCTGTAAACAACTCTTTACTAAGTCTGTAGTGTGCTCTGAACTCTGAGTCGGAGAGCTCCAATGCCTTGGCTTGGTCACGAAGGCTACGCCTCAATCGTGCTGTGTTGTTGGTTTCACCTCTTCTATACTCAATATTTAATGCTTCTAATAACAGTACAGCACGAGCCATGTCGATACAAGAGTGTTATTAAACTTTCAAATACGTAGCGATGGTGCAGCAATCGAAAAGACTAACCTTTTTTGTTAATGCTATTTGACATCCCAAATTGCTCACAGATTGCTATCGCTTTGCTGTCAAAAGCCATAGATAATACGAAAAATTTGACAAGTCACAGAGTTTGGGTCGGTTGAATGCACATTTTAATTCATCTATTGTTCGGTAGAGGCAGCACTGTCGCTATTTGCTATTGGCTTTGTTTTTGCTAATACGTAATACGAATTTGCGATTTTGGAGCAATTATTGCGCGTTTTTTGCCATCGCTTGGCTTTTGCAAGATACGTAATAACGGTGCCGATATTATCGATATTTTCGCTATGCGGACCGCACCTTAATTCAACGAATTCCATTTTTATTAGACTGTTGTGTTGACTTGTTGACTGACGGATGGCGGGAATTTGACACTTTTGACAGTTCGCTCACAGTGATACCGCGTAGAGGCATAGTCGATGTAAGCGCAAGATGGCGGATTCAATGACGTCACTTGTGACGTCATGCCAGATGTCGTGAACGCGCTAACATTGATGCGGACCGGCTGTTATCCCGATATTATCGATATTTTCGCTATGCGGACCGCACCTTAACACACTGCTGTGTGCTGTGTCAAATCTAAAATAAAATGGACGAACGAATGACGTGACGTTGACGTGCGTGACGTTTTTTACGAGTGGGCCGCAGGGCAGCAACGTAACAATTTGACACAGAGTGAAGTTCGTTCAAATCGGTTGCTTTCATTGGCTCATCCGAAAACACAAGGTTGGCAGCATTGGTATCACGTTTCGTTAGACGCAGCAACGTTTGTAGCTTGCGATTACAATAATAATTTTCAATAGATTTTTTCGTTTTCCCTAATTAGCGCAAAACAGTAAGCAAAATGTGCAAACCTACCCCATTTTTACAATATTTTGGAGTAATTATAGCAATAAGATTATCCAGGTACCACAGAAATAAAAGCGTAGCTTTATTAAAAGTGTCTCTACGGGGAAAGCTCAGAACAATAACTAAAGCATATTGTTCTGAGGGGGAAAGTGTATCTCTGGCAATGATATTTTAAACTACATTGATCTCTGGGGAATAATTCGATACCTCTATTTATTACGTCACGCACGATTTAAGACGCGCGCCGCGTGATGACAATATTTTGCCCGCAGACCACATTGCCGCAGACAATTTTGCCATTTTGGTATGATAGGAAATCTGGCAAATGTTACTAATAATACAAAACGAAAAACAAAAAATAAATACCTAATAAAGAAAACTGGCATAGGTAACAAAAGTTATTGCGAACACTACTCATTGATTTAAAAAACATAAGTACTTTTAAAATTTTCGTTTATATACCTACCTAACACAGTTTTTATATTTTTTATCGAAGAATGTAATATTATAGTAATGTGCCCTTCGAAGCACGGAGGAAAATAGTTTTTTTTTTGTAAGGATTTCATGCCCAATGCTCATGTCGTCACATGTAATATTTTTTATATTGGAAAGCCTTAGCTTAGCAGTGGGGCATTAATAGGCTGATAATTAATGAAGTTTTATAAGTTATGTAAAAGAATACAGCGTATAAAAATACCCGTGTTAACCGTGTGAAAGAAAATATACACTACCGTGACCGTGTGGCGTAGCGGTGAAAAAAATACAATACAACCACTACCTCTCTTCCCTTGGGTGGGTGTCGTAAGGGTAGTTTTAGAGTCACGCTGACCGCCCGCGCGGGTGTAAGCGACGCGGGCCACGAGCTAGGTGTTGTCTTGTGTACCGTTTAAAGCCCCCTCTTCACATAGGCAGACGCATCCGCAGACGTCGTCTGCGGTTGCGTCTGCTGACGTGTAGGGGGGTGATTTGCGCGTCTGTGGTAGGTATTTAACGTCTGCAGACTCTGCAGACTCTATATACCTACCACAGACGCGCAAATCACCCCCCTACACGTCGGCAGACGCATCTACAGATGACGTCTGCGGATGCATCTGCCTATGTGAAGAAGGGGCTTTAGAGTGACGCTACCACCCGCGCTGATGGTAAGCCCGCGTCGCTTACACCTGCGCGGGGGGTCAGCGTGACTCTGAAACCACACTAACTAAGATAGCACATACATCGAACAGCGTGGAGAGGCGACGGGTCACGTCACGACTCACGAGTAACGACACGACCTATATATAACATTGCCTATAACGCTAAGCGCATGTGCGGTCTAGCGACCAATTAGCTTTGGTTAAAAGTGGACTGTGGCAGAGGACCGCTTTTGCTGTTCTCATTGCCTAGTCTCTGACTAACCCTTCGGGGATGATAGTGATTATAAGTAATGTGTAATGTATGTATAAAAATACCCTTATCGAAGCCGAAAGCTACGCCACAGTGTCTCATTCCACGACTACGACGATTTTTTGTACTAGGCAGGCCCCTACTGGGTACCGTCTGTTTACGGCTTAGAGCATTATAATGCAGTAAGGTTTACGCAGATAACATCTGACATAATAGGATTTTTTTACGTTTTCTTGCTAGAACATTGATTAAATACTAATATTTAAAAAAAATTGGTAGAAGACAGAAAAGGAAGTAAAAGAGAAGCGGGGTTGCGTCCGATTCGCAGAAAAAAATATCAACACCATTAAAAACCAAAGTTGTTTGATGAAGACATTGAGGAGTACCTACCATGTTGTAAGATCCTGCTCGGAATGGTTCGTTCCAACAGCCAGGTGCGTTTCTTGATTAACAACAACAACTGGTTTGTGAGAAAGTAAAAGTGAGAATATTTTATACGATCGTTACTATTTTCATGTTTGGGAGTAAGTAAGTAAATATTACTTTTAATAAGGCTGGATTCGACCAATAAGACTTACTGCGAGATTAGTCTATACAAATTCGGCGTTTAATCTAGGTATAAGACCTTATTCCAGTTTGGTCGAATCCACCCTAAGTCGGACGCTTTTTCCAGAATAAGGTTTAGTTATGTAAATAAAAGATCAGAATCTTACGATAATAACTAAGTAATATATATTTTGCATAATTTTAAATTAATGAAGCACTGACGTACTTATAGAAACTGTACATACTTAATTCATCAGCCTATAAACGTCCCACTGCTCAACATGACTCCTCCCCACATGGACCACAGCATGGGGAGATTGGGCTATAACCCACCACGCTGGCCTAACGTGGGTCGGTGGGTGTACGATGTCCATACTTATTCTAGGTCCTACCTACTCGTATTATTACTCTCTCTCTTTCCGTGGTTTAACAAAAAGCAGTTTGGGTTTATACCTCGTTTGTCCCACATAAAAAAATCCTGGTTCGTCCCAAACAATATGCTCCCTTCGTCCCAAAATATGATTTGAATTATTTTATTCTCGCTTTGTCCTATTTTGTATTCCTTTTACGGCCCACATTACTTTTATATGACAAACTTACTTTAATGATATTGTATGTACAATGAGCAATTTTTTTTTACTATACTTTTAACTATCTACTTGTAATTTGGGACGAAGCACAACGTCAATAGTGATATGGAACAAACTAAGAATTTTTTGGAATGTGGGACAAAACTTCGGGACGAACGAAGCATAAACCGTAATTTGCAGTTAAGGTATAATAGGTAATGTTACTATTACTAGGTATTTATGTATAGGTAGTTTTACTTATATAGCGAGATGAGTTTCCACACAAGAAACCAGTCTTGTAGGGCTTGAAATGGTGAGCCGTTATGAAAGTTCTTAAGCTAAGTACATAGCTGCGGCTGGACATTATACTCGTACTATGCGATAATTATAACGTAGTAGGTAAGTATATACATGGTTTTAACATTAGATAATCAACGACAGACTACATAGATGGATGGAGATCAATTTTCAAAACACAGCGATCGGTCAACTTAAATTAAAAATGTCGTAACATACACTATGGTTTTAATGTTTTAATTAATTGTGAATAGGGTTTGTTTGGAAAAACAGCCAATGTCAAAAAAATATAAAAATAAGATTTTAATGTCTATGGTTAGCTTCATATTTTGCCGACAAGATCCAATATCTCGTTTTAGACAAAACAACCCATGTCCGAAGATATTCAAGGAAAAAAGTGTATGGTGCAGCGAAAAACAACCAATGTCCAGAGTACTTTTGCAAGAACTGCCAATGTCAATGGACATTGGTTTTTTTTCCGAAAAAATCGGGCAACACTTCACCATTCTTCATTCTTTTTATGGACTCCAAGACCAGCACTTCAGCTCCGCAAATTGCGTGTTATCACAACATCTGATCAACATGACCACATCAAGGTTAAATAAACTTGTACAGAACCTTCACTGTATAATTCGCAGCAAACGCCACATACCTGATGAGTTGATACTTGATCCACTATATTAAGAAGGAAACACTGAAGATGTCCAGTGGGAAAATATCAAATAACCTATCATTTAAGTTTTCTTAATATACAAGAAAACAGAGATTTGTTCCTGCAATGTGCACCAGATATGTCTCTAATGATCATATTGATGATGATGTAGAAATTGAAGATGATGACAACAGCGAAGGATGTGTGGAGTAATTATTTTTATTTTGTTTAAGATAATGTGTGTATGGTTGAAAATACAAGCCTTTGACTATGAAAATTAAAACTTTTCTTAGCTCCATGTCCTGATTTTATTGGAAAACTAACCAATGTCAAACTTATTTTTTAGTTTTGTTGAAAAGCAGGAAAACTGTAGTGCTGAAAACATATTACCTACAAGCAATTGCATGTAATATTATCTATAATAAAACAGCAACTTTTCTACTAAAAGATTGATTGTATGTATTGTAAACAGTTTTTTAAGCCTATTGTAACAGTTTTTTAAGCCTCCTGTAAAATTGGCTTAAACTGACAATGGTTTTTTTTCCAAATTACCCAAAAGGACTCTTAAACAAATAATTTATTTGTTTAAGAGTCCTTTTATTTAGGTCCGGACTAGACGTGCCCGGATTATTACGGACGCAAATGCGATGGTGTAGTTATTAATACTTTGAATCAATACAAGCTAATCCAGCACACTCAGCCAACAAGAAAATAAATCAATTTGCTTAGCCACACCAGCCACAGCGTAAAGTTATTTAATAACGGCTCAGGAACGACTCTTGATTTGCAAACTGTAGCTCGAGCTATTAATTTTAATTGGTAAATAATCAATGGCAGCCAGGAGAGAGAGTACCGGCCAGCGTGTTTGGTGCGGATTGCAATATTGCATAGATGGCACGTTTATGGCAAGTAAAAGCGCGCGAAAAGATGGAGTCTATTGATACCTGTGTTGATACTGTGTAGGTCTATGGGCAGTCAGTTATGGCAAGGCATTCTATCATTTTTAACATAAAGAGCATTGGTTTAATGCTCTAAAGCCTTTTGTACGCATTTGTCTCATCTCACCTCACAATGACAGTGACGATGAAGATGAAAGTGGAAGCGCGATTCAATCGTGCTTATCAATTGAAGTAAGTACCTAAGTCTAAGTATAAAATATATTTTTTAAATTTCAGTTTAAAAATTACGACGATTTCTTGCTCTGTGGTGGCGTAAAAAGAAGAACAACCAATAAAGAAATGGGACAACAAAATGGGTACCTATAGTCAGTGCCAGCCAAATTCGATCACATTGTCGACCTCCTTGGTAGAGTGGTTTGTACACCGGTTTTCATGGTGTCGCCATCTCTGAAGTCCCGGGTTCGAACCCCGGTCAAGTCATTTTAGAAATTATTGTTTTTCTAAATTGTCTCGGGTCTGGGTGTTTTCTATGTATAATAAGTATGTATTTAAGTATTTTAAGTATGTTTATCCGTTGTCTAGTAACAATTTAACGAGTTTCATAACGAAGCTTCTCTTGGGCTAGATAATTGGTGTGAGTGTAGGAAAGTTTATTTATTTATTATTTACATTACCTATATTTTGATCAAAGCTATCTGCCTATTAAAGTATTTCGCAACTTTCCTTGCTGACCGTACCACGTTGACATTTTAATTCGAGTAAGTATCTTATGTTTGCGAAGTAGTCATCTCGTTTATTTTGCAGTCAGTTATTTTCAGAATAAGACGGGAAGTGTTACTGCCGACCTAGATCGGTGAATCAGAATATCTCTCTGAGGATATCAGTATTACTTTAATCTTACTATGAAAACTCCCATATGAATTTCCCATCGTAATAAGATTAAAGTGAGATGACAGGATACTTTTCTACCGCAGTTGTTGCCGAGCTCTTCTTGATAGATGGTTGCATTCAAAATAGTAACAGTAGCTGCATAGTAGCAAAATAGTAGTTCAAAATAATAGCGGCCTATAACAATGCCACCAAGTCCTGTAATAAAGCCTACATTAGAGTGGATGCTGCGCGGTGGAGCCTTGCGCGTTGCACGAGTAGGCTAAGAACTCCTGATGCATTTTACGGCCCGTAGCTGCTGGCGTTCGCCAAACCGTGTAATCTAACTTCTGCAAACCCTCGGGTTCGCAGAAGTTTTTCGATGGTTGAAATCGATTCAAGACAAAATGCTTGTGAAAAGGTTAGGTTAGGTAAGTAGTGCGCAAGAAGTAAATCCACCAACAGCATTACCTTGCCTCGGTAAGGCGCTTACGCTTGCCTCTCAAGGAGTAGTGACCGAAATATTCTCGGAGGTTTTCTAGCGTTACCCGTCCTCTACTAGACTTTTCGGGGAGTTCGACTTCGAGTGGGTTGACGAGCGCGGAAACACCGAAAGAAGGCTAAGGACCTCGCAGGTCGGGTTGACCGTCTCGTTGGAAACTCTCCCTAAAGTTCAAAGTTCTTTATTGCATTCATGTTGTACATAAACAGGTGTTAAAAAATAAAATAAAAGAAACAAACATGACCCTGCAAGGGCACAGCAAGTACATAATGTTAATATATTAAATTACATTATTATTACATTATTATTATTTTATTATCATTATTATAACAAATTCTTAAAATCTACATTAAAAAAATAAAATATATATATACTAAAAATGTTCAATCAAATTACTAAAATCAAAAATAATTCTATCATTAACAATAATCCCTCAGCCAACACCCTCTGCAGAATTCCGCAGCAGGCGTAAGTAGGGTCACTATCCGTCCGGATTAATCCGGACATGTCCGGGCTTTTAGACTCTAGTCCGAATTTTATCCGGCTCTTTATTTTGTCCGGATTTTGGAATATGAGTAACAAAACTACATTTTAAGTAATATCAAATAAGTCTTTTATCTCTATTAACTTTATTAACATCTAAAAAGGAAATATAAAAAGTAAGTAATGTTTCCATTTTGTGACTAAAAAGTCCGGACTTTTAACGAAATGTCAGGTTTTTTTACAGGACTTTTCAAATTCCTAAATGGTAACCCTATTTTTTTTCCAGTGATTCCGCCTTATGGATACCCTAACCCCATAGGCAGGGTTATGTGGGGCTCCTTCCGTCCCCCTTCCACTGAAAGGGAAGAGGGAGAGAAGTTTACCCACTAAACACTGGGGAACAGCAATTCGAGAAAAGTTGCCTACATTTTATTTAATTTTGAGCCGTCGTCTGTTATAGCGGCTCACTATAAAAGGATACATCGTACCAACCCCTCTCTTCCTTTATGGGTGACGTAAAAGGCGACTAACGAACTTAATACTGCACATACATCTAACAGCGTAGGGCGGCGATGGTCTCACCACCTACCCACGCTGAGCACATGTGCAGTTGTAGTTTTGTGAAACGTGGACTACGGCAAAGGACTGCTTCTGCGGTCTTCAATGTCTACTCTCTGACCTCTGACTATTCCTTTGGGGATAATAGTCGTGTATTTATGTTGGTATGGATTATTTTAATTTTAATCTATACTAATATTATAAAGCTGAAGAGCTTGTTTGCTTGAACGCGCTAATCCCAGGAACTACTAGTCCGATTTGAAAAATTCTTTCAGTGTTAGATAGCCCATTTATCAAGGAAGGCTATAGGCTATAGATAATTTGTTTAGATACGGGTACGGGTAGTAACCCGTGCGAAGCCGGGGCGGGTCGCTAGTGTTAAATAATTGGGGATGTCTCGAGACAAGTCTGTGAGTCGATTATCGTATTTTTAAAACGTGTTCAATCATATTGTTTTCTAATGCCGCGTCCAGACGCTTGGCAAACCTCAACAAGCCGTCACAAATTCAAACGTGTGGATAGAGCGTTTGGCTTGGTTTGCAAGCGCTTGTAGCCGATCCGTCGAACAAATCACAAATCCAAACGTTTGTAGTGGTTTGGAGCTTTCGGCAAGTGATAAGCGTGCGGATGCGGCATGAGATTTACGCAAACACTACACATTGAAATGAAATACCTTTTACGGATAAACCCATGAAGTTATCTCCAACCCCATAGGGTTTATCAGAGACTAATTAAGGCAACAGGGACCGCAGAAGCAGTCCACTGCCATAGTCTACGTTTCACTAAATTACAACTGAACCATAATATTATGCTCAGCGTGACAGGTAGTAAATCCATCGCCGCTCTATGCTGTTCGATGTATAATGCAGTCTTTAGTCCGTTAGTCCCCTTTTACGACACCCAAGGAAAGAGAGGGGGTGGTAGTATTCTTTTAATGACCCGCTAACACGGCTTTCGACTCGCGTTAAGAGGGTTTACGCATTCCGGTTTTCCATACAAACTTCCAAGTCGTAATTTTTAAAAACCAAAAAGCCAATTTTGATGAAAATTTGCATGCTAAAGTGAAACACAGGGATCTAAGTAGTTTATTGAAAACTTTTTTAAAAAACGTTTTTGTAGCTAAGTTATTGCGATTTAAACTCCACTATAGAAATTTAAAAAACGCAATAACTCAGATAGATAAACATTATTGAAAAATGTTTTCAACATACTATTTAGATCCCTGTGTTTTACTTCAGCATGGAAAGTTTCATCAAAAAGGGCTTATCGGTTTTTAAAAATTTCGGAAGTTTGTATGGGAAACCGAATGGCGTAAACCCTCATAACACAATAAAATTTAAAAGTTTACAACTACATTTAAAGTTTATATTTAGTAATAACAATGTTATACTTTGTGCTTACACCACAGAATAGTGAATAGTGTTAGCCCACTTCACTAACTTATGCCAAGTTTGACAAAACGTTTAGCCGTTGCTAAATTCAATATAATTTGATCGAAGCAACAATGATCTGAGATTAATTATTTGCCACGAGTATGACTCATTGCGATTTAGAAATATCCAGGTGTTAATATAATACAAGATAATTATCTTTGTGAAAGTTACAGCAATCGATCAAACATGGAATAGGTACCTAATAACCTTATTAAAGACATACGAAAATTGATAAGACAGTTGAAAGAGCGAATGCCTCAGGTGGGGAACAAGGGCTTGCAGTTTCGTTCGATTTCAATTTCGGAACTGGTAGAAACTAACTCCGATTTTCGGAATTTCGGAAATAAAACAAACATTTTAAATTCAATTTGAAAAATCTGAGCTAAAAGTTTAGAATGCGTCTTATGTAGGTAGTAAGTAAATGAACAATTTTAATCAAGTTTTTAACCTTCGTATTATACAAGCGCGTCAAAGGATTACACATAAGTACACGGTTTCTGACCGAAAATTGAGCATTTTATTGAACTAATTATATACATCTAATATTAATTTGCTTTTATTTAGAAGAAGAGGTTATACTTAATTAAATTAAATTAAATTAAATTAAAAAATATCGGCTTTTAGTTAAATAACAATAATTATATTTTTTTCTTGTTTCAACATAAAAATGCTAGGAAATGTAATAAATGAAAGTAACAGTAGTAACAAAATAGAACAAAAGTAATCATAAATGGTTTCATAGTTGTAACGATCAGAACATACCACCATTCCTGCTTGCTCGAAACAATAGTACACACGCGTCAGATCAACCTACCCAAAACTGTCAAATTTCTACAATCAATTTTGAACTTTATTTTTTGGTTCTAGGGACCAATATTCATTGGAGAAATTTGACAGTTTAGGGTAGGTTGATGTGACGCCGTCTGTACATTGTTACCCTAGGGGTGAAAGTAGCATATTTACTCCCGAGACGGGGTTTGGCGCCCGAGCGTAGCGATTGCGCCAATAGTTCGAGGGAGTAAATAAGTCTTTCACCCGAGGTAAACACTGTGCTTTTCATTACGAATTTAAAGAAAGTAAAAACAAAAACATGAATGTCTTTAATCCGTTAGTCGCCTTTTACGACATCCAAGGTCTTCCCTTGGGTGGGGGGTTTGTAGTATTATTTTGATGAGCCCATCGCCGCTCTATGCTGTTGGAAATATGTACAGTCTTTAGTCCGTTAGTCGCCTTTTACGACACCAAAGGGAAGAAAGGGGTTGGTAGTATTATTTTGATGAGCCCATTTCCGCTATATGCTTTTGAATGTATGTGCAGTCTTTAGTCCGTTAGTCGCCTTTTACGACACCAAAGAGAAGAGAGGGGTTGGTAGTAATATTTTGGTGAGCCTATCGCCGCTATATATGCTGTACTATGCATGTGCAGTCTTTAGTCCGTTAGTCGCCTTTTACGACACCGAAGAGAAGAGAGGCGTTGGTAGTATTAGTTTGATGAGCCCATCGCCGCTCTATGCTGTTGGTTGTATCTGCAGTCCCAAGTAACACAGACGTGCTGAATAAAGATTGATTAAGAGCACTCATCAAGAGCATAAGCTGAATACTAAGCTGAATAACGCCTGAGTACCGTCTATTCAGCTGTTATTCAAGCAAAAAGGGCCCCAATTTTGAATGCTTTGATTGATTGAGTAGGAGCTTAATAATGGTTCAATTAGCTTAATAACTTTTGAATAACTGCACACATTGCTTTTATAAAGCTTTTACAACTCAGTTATTCAGCTACGTCGAATTGGTTAGAGTATTCAGAATTTATTAAGCATTTAATTTATTGTTGACATTTATGCAAGCAATATTCATAGAAATTGGGAAAAGAAGAAATAAATTGGGTTCAATAATAATGTCGATACCTTTATTTGACATGACGTGAACTTTAAGTTATTCGGTAAGTAAATTTTAATTTACAAGTTAGCGGTCTGCTACATGTTAATTATTAGTGCGCAAGTAATTTTGTCGTGAATAGTACGTGTTTTGTTTTCATTTTTATGACGCGCCTCGCTAATAATCAAGATAATTAGTTGTAAATAGTATTTTCATACATACATACTAGGTCTGACAAAAGTACTTGTGATGAATTATCTAATTCTAGCAATTTTATCCAACAAAATAACATGACTTGAGTTGGAAATGTTGTAGTTGTAAGATTAATAAGCATTTTGGTGATCTCGTAAATTCCTTGTAAGAATTAATTACAAAGATTTCAATGCGATCGATGTTTTGTTTTATAATGCTGAATAAAAGTGCACACATGTTTTGTTACTAAACTATAACTTGAAAAAGAGTAGTCTCTTTAGACTTACTTATGAATAACATTTACATAGTTGACCACATTTCCATATTAGTTACTTACATTTTTAGGGTTCTCTAATCGAACGAACAAAAACCTTTTATAATGCGTAACTTTCCCATCAGGCTTTCACTAAATTGATTACTTACATTTAAAATCACAGCATCTGTGTTATTTTTTTTTCGTGAAAAAGACTATTATATTAATAGTATCTATTATGTTTAAAAAAAATTGCAGGTTTCGTGTGTGTGGTGTGCACTGGGCCCTAGTTTATTTAATCTTTATTGCACAACAATAGGATGTACAAATGGCAGACTTATTATTATATTATTAATTATAATTTATATATCGTTTCAGAAAAATGACGTTTAAAATAATTTCAACACGTTGTAAGGGTCATTCAGGGTGTACTGTGCCGACCCAATGGAAGAACAAAGAACAACTTCGATGGCCAAGATATAATGCGGATTTATTAATTAAGTAAAGACAGCAGTGTCCAACCTCGCGTAGATTGGCTTACGATAAAACAAACAAACAACGCAAATAAAACATTTTATCGCAACGTTAATTTTATTTTCTTGTATTGCGATACCTTCTGCTAATAAAATAACCATTTCAGAAATGAAATTTTCTGTATACTTAGATTTTTAGATCTTTCGTCAAAGTCAAAGTTAAATTATTTATTCAATGTAAACCTTTACAGGCACTTATTGACGTCAATAATAATAATAATAATAATAAAAAAAACAGTTAACTAACTTATAGTTAAGACTTAACAACTAATCTAACGAGCTATAGTCTGTGCCAGACAAAATGCGCATCGCTACCCCCAGTACCACTGCACGCCGAAACAGAATCGCGTCGAACCGAAATTTAAGCCGTGGTCATAGAATTGTGTAAACAAACGTATCCTGGTACGAGACAAAAATAGCGGGCAAGTGTCTCTCCCCTAACGGCTAATATTTATAACGGTAATTTATCGTTTTTTTTTAGGATGAAAGGTGAAGAATGATAAATCACAATGAATTGTTAACTTAAGTTATTACTTTAAGGAATAAAATTATATGTGATTTCCAATTATCGTATTGATATTGTGGTAAGTAATAGAAATTGGAAATAACTGAGTTTTTAAAGTAAAATAAAGTAACGGTTGAAATGAGTTTTGGAAAACATTAGTACCTAACCAATAAGGTTGACATTTTTAATCATTCAAATATCTTTTTTTATAAAAACTTAAGCATAGAAAACGTCAAAAATTAATAAGCATAAATTTGTGTGTTTTAAAATTGTTTCGTTTTTCGTCTTGGTACAAGCACAGAATAACTAATATTACTTCCGTACAGAAGGTTCACCCTCCAACGACCCCCACGCGAAACCGAAACCCATCGCGTGACCCGAGCGTTCATATTCCGTTAAGCAAAGCCGACTCGATATCGATTTGACGTCCGTCAGGAGCGCAGGGTTTACGCGCGCGCGTAGGGTTTACGAGTTAAGGCTAGATAGGTCGCGCTTTGAGTTTTTCAAACCATCTAAGACATAGAAAATAATGGTTTAAATTCTGGAAAAAAAAGTATGTATTATAGTCTGACCGCCACCGCCGCACCGCGCCCCGGGCACGCGAGCGGCGAGGCGGGGGGGCGAAACAGTTGCTCCATTAAGTTATTCTGCCGTCATCGCTCACGGCGGCAACTAGTGTGTCAGACGCACATGAGATAAAATATCCAAAATGGGTCGTGCATTATCACGATATAATCAAGACAGTAATTTTTAAAGTGGCCGAATATTTTAAGAAAAGAAAAGCAAACAAAGTTTATATTATATAAGGTGACTGCCAGAAACCGCAAGAAACTTCAAGGGCCGATCAGGTCAAGCGTACTAAACATGACAAAAATGGTATCATTGCAGATTAACGTAGGTACTTATCGCCCAGCTGACGCGAACGGGTCAACAGACGGTCGACCGGCCGGCCGTTGCCCGCGCGTTGTAAATAATTGTTTTTCATTTAGTTTTCTTATGTTATTGCTTTAAAATAAATTAGATACTCAAATAAATACAAAGACTATCTAATTAAAATTCACAAAAAGAATTATTTAATTAAAAATGTAAAAAAACACGAATTCCTTTTTTGTCATCTTTGTCATGTTCAAAACACCCGACCCGACCAGCCCCCGAAGCCCCACGCGGCCCCTAGCAGTCACCCCATATATTTCCAAGAATTAAAGATTTATTTCATTTATATTGGTTCTTTAATTCAAAAACGGATTGGATGTAATTATACTCGTAAATATAAAGCTTCAATAAACTGTGCTTCGATATCGTAAGAACTGTCTGACACTATGAATCTCATGTGAGTTCATGCTCTTTACTTCCCACTCCCCCCACCACCCGCGCATACCTAAGGCGCGGCACAGCGGCTGCGGCCAGGCCATAGTTAAGGATCTAATCTATTCAAAGTCTCATTCAGTTACAAGATCCAATGAACTTCACTCGAAAGAAAAAAAAAGAAATCCCAAAATTACCCCTTTTTGTAATGT
This sequence comes from Scoparia ambigualis, assembly GCA_963921215.1. Classification (NCBI taxonomy): domain Eukaryota; kingdom Metazoa; phylum Arthropoda; class Insecta; order Lepidoptera; family Crambidae; genus Scoparia; species Scoparia ambigualis. The sequence goes on along the minus strand of OY992502.1, from coordinate 57,203,214 downwards.
TTTTCAATATTATGACTAAACTACTGATATTTAACATTTAATTTTTGTACTCAACGAAAGACAAACAATTCGCAGATAAATTAGCAGAGAATCCTATAAAGTCTATACCTGAAGGCAATAAAACCTATAAAACGCGCCGTTTCGCTGTTATACCCGTCCCGTACCATCGAGAGAGCGAGAGAAGCCGCGAGAGAGAAATACCTGGGGCCCAAGTCTGCCAATCCACGAATGGCACAATTGAATCGCAGCTGGATCGTACTGCAACCGCTTGACACATTTGGCATTCTCTTACTCATTTAAGAATACCAAATGTGCCAAACAACCACAACGCGACACAACCGCGACTCAACCACGCCACCCGCAAACTAGCAGACCTGGGCCCCTGGCCTTAAGCGACGACGCGCGACGTGGAGCGTGCGAGCCGAGCGGCAACCTTTACTGTCATACGCCTAGGCGGCCTTCCTGGGAGACACGCCGGCCGAACGTACCTAAACTGCAGCACCCCACTGGTACAAGTGGGGTAAATGACCCTTCATGCACATCTAGCTGGCACAGACCATAATCTACTCTACCTACCTAATCTACCTACCTAACCAATCTACCACCAGTTCGGATTTTGGGAGAGCCTTCGACCGAGAAGAGCTGGCAAGAAACTCAGGAGGCCTTACTTTTTTCTCCCTCTAAGTAACAATGTTACTTTACAGTGTCATATATCTAATTAAGTAGGTACAATTTATTAAACATAATTAAGTACAATTTGTACGCATCAATAAAATTAATAATAACTAAACTAAATAATTTCAACAATTCATAATAATTGAATGAAAGAATAGTTAATAATAGACTAAAAATACTAATAATAAACACTAGTACAGAGTAGACTTATTTCCATGCATTTTTGTCTGCAACATAGTCATTGATCTTCTAATAAGCTTATAATAAGTCAATATTCATAAAACAATTATATAATAAAATAAAAGATAAAACAAAAGTGGATCTAAAAGTTTTACTCGGGCACTATGAACGGTTTTCCAATCCCAAAATCTGTTATATTTTTTTTGAGGACGGAACCCTTATCATTAAAGGGAAAACACGCTTGCTGATTGGGACCGGGTTCAGTTTTGTTTAAACTATTTTCACAAATCCTGTCATGATCATTACTGCTGATGACACTTGGACAATTACCTACTACTGCTGATATTTAAATATTCTTTTAACAATTTTCTTTCGATTTGACCGGTTCTTTACGCTTTTGCCACGACTTTTGATCCATGATTTTAACAACGCATAAAATAAATACGTACAATAATATTCTAATTGCTGGTATTAAGCTATGGGCGCTATATCAATACAAATGTGGTCTTTAATTTGAATAAGTTAGTTGAAACTCTTTATTATACTGAAATCAGCTTATTAAAAACACAAATAATATTGTTTATTCAGCAGCGGAATAATTAGTAAAACATAGAATCTTATACAGTTTAAAGATAAAGTAAAAACAATTATTCAGTATCAAGCTGAATACCAGAATTATGAAAACAATATTATTCAGAAGGTGATACTTTATTCAGCAATTAGCTATTTCAAACGCTACAAGCTTAGTACTGCTTTAATAATAGCAGTATAGATTATTGTTAATCAGATAAATGCTGCCGAAGGCACTTTTTTTCAGATTTAAGCCACCTGGAATGCGTAATGCTTAATAACATCTGTCTAATAATCTTACGAAGATTGGTTATTAAGCGTAAAGAAAGAAAGGACAGAAATACAGAATTTATTAAGCGTTAAGTATTGTAAGGGTCCGTACTCAACCTTATTCAGTATATGGCTATTCCCAAAGCTCTTACACAAACCATATTCATCTTTGAACTGTTAAAAGTTCTAAGTGTTTACTGTTATCTTGCTTATGTGTTACTTGGGAGTTTTTAGTCCGTTAGTCGCCATTTACGATACCAAAGAGAAGAGTGGGGTTGGTATAGTAATATTTTGATGAGCCCGTCGCCGCTCTATGCTGTTGGTTGTATTTGCAGTATTTAGTCCCTTAGTCGCATTTTACGACACCAAAGGGAAGAAAGGGGTTGGTAGTATTATTTTGATGAGCCCATTTCCGCTCTATGCTTTGAATGTATGTGCAGTCTTTAGTCCCTTAGTCGCATTTTACGACACCGAAGGAAAGATAGGGATTAGTAGTATTATTTTGATGAGCCCATCACCGCTCTATGCTATGCATAGGATGTAATTTAGATTAATATTAGCGATGGATGAGACTATGTTGCTTTTTATGATTAGATTTTTTGACCTTTTCTAGTTTGGTGGGGCGGCCGATTGGATGCGATTTGTATGTGCAGTCTTTGATCCGTTAGTCGCCTTTTACGTTACGACACCTAAGGGAACACATGTGTTGTTAGTATTATTTTAATAATTAGTCACAATTACACATGTCAGTAAAACGATTCTCCTTATGGAGGAAAAGTACTACTTTCCTCTCGCTCTTCAGGCAACTTCAGACCTACTTTCCGTGTATGAGTAATGAAAAAATATTTTGCAGTTCAAAAATTCAAAAATGCATCATAATTAAGGTTGGATTGGTTGGCTGTAAGGATTAACCAGAGTAGCCAAAGCTACGTTTATAAAGGTGGATGCAACTAAGAATGAGTAAGAAGATGGAAAAGACTGTTTAAAAATTTGTGATAAGAAAGAAAGATGATCAGAAAGATGAGATGGACAAAAGGTTGTCGTAGGATTTCTGGACTGAATTTAATTTTTCTGTGAAGCTGTTCGTTTGTCTAAAGATAAGTCTTAAAACTCCGAATACACACTCTTCATCATTCACTTAACTTCCATTCTGGTCTCTGCCAGAGTTAAATTCATTTCAGCAAGGTTGAAATTGAGAATGCACGAAGAGGTGTGAAGTCATGAAAAGCTGTAGGGTGCGAAACAGTGTCAGATGAGATGCTGAAAGCTGGACATGGCGTCGTAGCAATCCAGCTGTACCGTCTATTCAACTTGTGCTTTAGCACCGTCCAAGCTCTAAGAGTTTATGCAAGGCTGTATTGTGCCGATAAAGAAGGGGTAAAGTTCACAGATTGACTGTAAAAACTACAGGGGCATTAATCTTCTCAGCACTGTCAGGAAATTGTATGCGAAAGCTTTGATCGAACCGGTTGTGAAAGAAACAGATGAGAAAATATGGGATGTACTTACAAGCAAGATTTCGAAAAGGAAAGGGATGTACGGATCAGGTCTTTTCCTTGCGAAGCATAGCTAAGAAACATTTGACCAAAGGTCAAAAGGTCTGCTGCGCTTTCGTATATCTGGAAGAAAAGTGGTGAGGAATTAATTAAGATCAGTATGGAGGACTGTCGATGTATGGAGTAAGCGGCTACCCCTACAGGTCATAGTTACACTGAATGGTTTAGCATCAAAAAGGGTGTTAGAAAGGGATGTGTAGCGCAACCGTAACCGTAGTTGTATAATCTATACATGGGCAGTTGTTCGCAAAATTTACAAGATGATGCATGTGGATTAGGAATGAATGTCTCGTCAAATGTCTTCTCTAAGCAGATGACCAGGTACTACTTGCGTCGCTGACGACACAAGTCTCTTTTAGTCCTTTTACGGATCTTTGCATACTAGATGGGAACTATTATGCAAAGATCGGTAGAAGGAAAAGGAATTAAAATATGACGAAAGTTATGGTTTTTGAAAGAGACGAGTGTACGACATGGTATTATGATAAAATTAGAAAAAGTGAAGCAATTAAAAGAGCTTATGTACCTAGGCACGATGTTAGGGATGGTAAGCATGATAAATATATCCAAAAGGGCACTCTACGCCTTTATGAGCAGCCGGTATGTGTCGCAAAGAGCACGACTGGTTGTGTATGTGAGTCATAGTGCCGAGGAAATTTAAATATTTATCGTATATAAAAAAAATATATTTGGGTCAGCGGGTTTTGAATTGGGCTTTCATGCAATATTCACTCCTACTGCGGCTTAGGCTCAGGAGGGTAGTATTACTTGCCGTTTAAAGTTTAATTAATTTTAATATAACAAAAATTTCGGAATTCCGAAATTTCCGTAGTCAATATCGGAATTAGAGAATCCTTGTAATTTCGGAATTCCGAAATGGATGCCCTAGATCAAACCCGCGACCTTCCGTAATCCGATCAACTGCACCCCCAATTTTGAGCTAGCGATACACGTAGGTAACGGGTGGACCTAATAAGTTCAATTTTCTAACGCAGTCTGTTCTGTTTTTTTAAATCATTTAAATCTTAATTTTGCATGGAATCGAATTGCAGATTTATTTTCATACTATTTAGAGATTTATTAACTATTAATAAAATTTTCTTTGAACCGACAGTTAACAGCTAACTTTTTATCTAAATAAAGAGTTTGCTAAAATAACACCATCAACTTTTGAACGTATACACGATTTTTATAAGATGCTACATATTATGGCAATTCTTTTTAAAGAACATTACTCAAGAATATTAGCTTAATGTACAAAACCAAGTACAACATTTAATTAACGTAAATAAACTGTTTAACAAGGTATATAGCACTATCAATGTCGGTTTGCTACGCCCCTAGTTGTGACAAATTAATCGTTGAAACGGCATGATAAGATAATAATTATAGAATTAATGACCACAAAACTACTCAACGCTTCGAACGTAAATGTGGGTGCCCTAAGCAAGTTAGTAAAGGTAAATAATACCAACTTGACCGGATACTGGTTGGTCAAAGAACTGTCGGGACTCACCACGTAACGTGGGAACAGGCGTGGTATGAGTCATCGTGGTGCATTTTAGCAAACAAAACGTAGGTTGACTGTGAAAACGGTATGCTCCCAACAATCACGCATCAGTTGTTCTGTGATGAGACCACAGCTAACCAATCAACATGGAGCGGTTGCATTGCCTTGCCAGTCTTGCCACTTGTCTAGGGGCGGCAAAAGTTCTTTCAATGGGACCGCTAAAGAGAAAAATCTTAATAGTCCTGGGTTTCTAGTAGATGATACACAAACGTAGCAAATAGGTAAAATAATTGCGGGTAATTGTTCCAACTATGTACTTGATAATTCGCTAGAAAGTGTGACACAACCTAATTGCGATTATTGAAATTAAATTCAGTGTTCAATGTCGTAATTTAACTTAAAAGTTGAAATTAAAGCAACATGGAGATTTGTAAATGGCATGGATTAACTTAATTTGCTACTAATAGTTTTGACTGTAAATCTTCCAACAAGCAAAGATAATAAATTAACTATTTCGGTAGGTACACTAAAAAAGCCGTTGGCTGGCGGGGACCCACGCCCCTACGTGTTCGAAACACTATATTGCGAAAGTTGTGACATCGACGATGTCATTAGATCGATGTTAGGATAGTGCGATGGTTTGTTACTGCGAAGAGTTTTTAGTTCGATGTTTCTATACATCGAACACATTACCTTGACGCTTTGTTTCTCCGTCGTTTGTTTGTCCGATGTTACGTTAGTTCGAAAATATTTTGCTTTAAACTTTTCAGCGACCAAATCTTTGTCGTTAGCCAATATGGACTAAACTATCACAGATTAAAGCTCACGCAACATTAGACGACATCGAGGCAGGCCCTGGAGATTTGAGATTGCCTTTAACCGGGAAGAGTGGAAAACGTTGTCCAGCCCAGTGGAACAAGACGGGGTGAATAATAATAATATCTGAGTGAGGTTCTATACCGAGGAGGTATCGAAACTACCTTCAACTTCATAAAAATGGCAAGACGCGTGCGGTGACCATGCCAACGCATTCGCTCGAGTATACGCGCCGCGCCAAAAATGAAAAATGTATTTTAATATTTTCGAACTAACGTAACATCGAACAAACAAGCGTCGGAGAAACAAGGCGTCTCGTCAAGGTAAAGTGTTCGATGTATAGAAACAAGGAGCTAAAAAGTCGTCGCAGTAACAAGCCATCGCACTACCTTATCAAAGAGATCCAAATACATCCATATAACAACTTTCGCAGTATATATAGTGTTTCGAACGTAGGGGACCCGTTGGCGTACCTATGTGAGCCTGACACGGGACTCCCAGGAAGGAACTTCCCAATAAACAAATCCGTTACAGGACAACTATAAGAAGGCTATGAGGAATACACTGAGAAAACGGATTCCACGGCGCATAAGCGTTAGGTATAATTAATTTTGAAGGTCATGCTAGAATTAGTTTAGAATTTAAGAATACACAACGTAATATTGTTTCGTAAAATTAACAACAATGCAAATTGAAATTATATAATTAAGGGTACTTACACTAATGTTTTATTAGAAACCTACTTCTTACCCCTCTTACCCTTTCAACTGTTTAACTGTTCTGTTTATACAATTATAATAGTGTACCTTATCATAATGTGACAGTTATTTGTTACCAGATAAACAAATGCATCTCTAAACTGCTTAACGGTCTTCATTGGTTGATAACGCAAACCGATAGTTCAATATTAGGGAAAATAGTACTTATCTTGGGGTTGTCTCTTTTTGTCTTCATTTTTTTTTGTAAAAAGAAAAAAGAAAAAGTCTTGTTATCCTCTTAATTCTAAATTTTAATTCAATTCAGATAACGTTCAGTCAATAACTATAACTTATTTTATTAAAAAAAACAATTGACAAACGTTAAAAATATAAAAGTAGGTAAGTAGCTTAAAAACACTTAGGTACAAAATTTTATTCCCCCATTCTCAAACTTACATTGGCTTTACAGGAGCCTGTTAACTAAAGAAATAACTGTACCGCGGAGGCTGAACGTTAAGCCTTCGAGCGATGAAATAAAAAAAAGGGAAATTGTCAGACCGACCACTTTGGCCGACGACAGATGCGAATTGGCGCGAAACTGGTTTTGCCGGGATCAGTGACGTCACACCCATTACCATGTGCCATGCCATCCACTTCCAGTTCCACCAAAATCGAGTTGTGGTAAAAAATATGGAGTTTTATCAGGATTCGCTGTCGTTTTACGGCTTATTATTTTGTTCGATATTTTATGTGATTTTGTAATAAACATGTGGTAAGTATGTCCACAATGTGTAAAGATTTTAAGTGTCAGGAAAAAAAATTATCTCGTAACTCGTAGGTAACTTTGAAGTTATAGGTACTTATTCTCTTTTTTTACCTCGTAACTCGTAACTTAAAAGTTTTCTTTTCTTTTGTTGAAGAAGTAGACAGAACAGAAATCTAGCAAAGAAACCCAACAAAACCTTACTTTTTAATTTGCAAGAAGAACTCAAGAAACCACGAAGTTTTAATAATAACATACAAGGAGTTAAACATACCGCTGCCGCTGCTGTACGTTTATGTAGATATGTTGTGTCTGCGTTGGACAAAAAATAAAACTGGTCTATCTTTGCTCTCTCAAGGTATGAAGTTATAATTATTTTAAAGCCAAAGAGGTCTATGTACACACACAATAGGTACTTATGTAGGTACCTACTTAAATGTAGCTTGTCTACTTATCTAGAAGCGTTCTAGTGGTTTGAGAAACAGGCATACTGCATACCGGCAATAGCCTAGGAATTTGTGGTACCATTCTGTTTGTTTGTAAATAATTGTGGTTTTAGGTGTTTAACATAATAAAACCCTGGGTGTTTAGATCGTTTTGTAGATTGTTGTCGAAGGTAGTTTGTATTGCTATACAATACTAAGGTATCGTAAATACATAATAATAAGTATTACTTATTGCATCAATTGGGCCACAAAAAAGTGACGAAATAACTTTGATTTTTGTGTTATAAAACCGTGACAATAACCTTTTAACAACTCGCAAACTTCAAGAGGCGAGGATACCGGCAAAAACAAAAGCCAGTAGGTAGACAATTAGAATTATAAAAGTCACCCGATACCTTGAAATGTATCAAATGATTGTAAAGTCATTGCACTTACTCATAGGTAGGTATGCAACGGCAAACGTGTTTTGCCCCATCGATACCTACGGAGGAGCCGCTTACCTGTGACTGAGACTCACTCCGGACGTGGTTCAGATTGTTCACCACTAATCCGTTGTCAGATGCCATTGGATCCATTTCTCTGCACTCATCATCCGCAACTAACATCCAGAGTCAACCACTGCACATTCCACACAAAGTATTTGGAAACCTCAATCCATTCTTCAAGTCACTAGTTTTCGTGGCACTATAAAAACACTAGGCACGGATAGGTGCAGGCCTGCTAAGGCTTCACTGGCAAGCGAACGAGTTGCACTGTGCGTTCAATCGATAAACATTAATGACATTACGAGATGAACCATTAAAGTAAGCTCAGGCTGTATGTTGGGTTTGTGCAGCGCAACGTCTGGCCGTTCGTAAGGACGCCAGCAAGCGAAAAGTTAACCGCGCGTGATTTCTGGGCGCTTTCAAAACCAAATGGTCTTAAAAGCTATCAATCTTTGCATACCAGAGTGGAGTGGTGAGACAGAAGACGAGTGTCGCGCGCGTTCCGTCCCGCGTAGGAAAGGGACGGCGTACGCGCAGGTATTCCGTCTTGTAGTGGGCGAACAGTATCTACAGGTTTTGCTCCCACTACAAGAAGGCACGGCGCGGACTCAGCCACGGAGCTTGAAAGTTTTAGTTCGGTAACATAAGTGGTTGACGAACGGACACCGGTCATTGTATTTTCGTTACTATTTTCGCTTGGAAGTCTGTGAGTCATGTCACGCCGTATTTAAGGACAGGCACGATTTAACTTGAACTTTGGAAAATTGGGTGTGGAATACAAAAAGAGCATTAAGCTTCGGGGTATCAGATGAAACAACATTCAGACGCACAATCGTAGAAACGATCGATCGGGTCGATAAATCAAACCGGTCCCAATGCATCTCTGGTGAAGGCCGCGGGAGTTAACCTCTTGGTACGGGACAGTCTTGCAGGGACGGACGCACGCACACACCGACCAACCAATAAACGTGCCTTACCACTTGCGAGACAAACACACACAAGAGGACAAACTTTGTTGTTACCTGACCAGGGTGCTATGTAATTGCCATTTTTTCAATGCCGTTTCTATAAATACAATGTGTGTTGTTGGTCCAGTTTGATGGGCAGGTGGTGTTCTGTCTTTTTTTTGGTTTATTGAATTGCTATCGAATTTTTAAAAGTCAGCTGCAGTTTAAATTAGTTGACTTTTTTGGCGATGACTTTAAAAGAATGCGTGGTATGATGACATTTACGATGATAGATAAGTTAAGTAAACTAAAGTTGGGAGTCCACAAGAAGTAACATTGGAACATGAAGACAAAAAAATATAAGTACAATCGATGCTCGAAGTTTGTTTACTGATAAATGCTAATATTAGAATTAATGTATGTTTCTGTTGGACAATGAGTATGCAAAAATTACTTAAGTACTTAGATGAGTATGAATACACTTATTTGAAACTTATTGTAAGAGGTGCTTATAGTAAGAGGTTCAAAAGGTTCCACAGACAAAGCTCAGCACGTTCAATAACATATATTATTATCAATCGAATAGTCCAGATAAATTACGGGTCTTAAAAACCCATTGGAATTTTAGATCATGTGATCGAATATTGGATTGCAATAAAATAACGATTAATTAAGTTGTCCGCATATAACCTCCTTTTTGATACAGAACTAAACCATAACGAATAATTGTGTATTGGGTAAAAAAATATATGTCATGTCATTCATGAAAATGTCACAATAATTCAAAGACATCCAACATCGTTCTCAGTCTACGGCTAACTAACAACCGACCGAAATGTAAATTCAACACAAATTATCATGAAATGAATAAATCCGAACTGCTTTTCATCATCACGATGTCTGCATTCGTCTCATGCATCGCTACTACAATAGAAAAGTCTAGCCGTCGTCGGAGGGACCCATGATGGTAAGTACTTTATTGTATCATCGTCAATAAACTACCCTCAGCTGGGCTCAAGCCCATAGATAGCTCAGCTGTCGTAATACCAGACAATAGAAATTCAATTTTTAGCCTCTACGAGACTTCGTGACAGACTATGGGATATGATAACCAATAGAACATAGGGAGAATGAATCAAAACGTTCCACGCTAACATAATGAATGAGGATAGGCGAGTTCATTATTGTACCTATATATTTAAAAAAAAAACTTTTTAGTGTATGTTTATCACCAGTTTTTCGAAGAACCAAGTGTGCCTCCTCAACACTTTGCAAACGTTAGCTAATAGATTGCGATTTTATTAAATATCGTGTTTATCCTTTTCAATTTCAGATCCACCCACAATATCCGCAGGCGACTTCAAAAATAATACCGCTATATGTCTCCAAATTCTGATACCTACCGAATTCCAAAAATTTCTTTCGCAAAATTATCAACTATTTCATCACCCAAAAGAGTCACATCACTTCCGAAATGAACAGCGGTATCAAACCGACCCATCTGTACCGACTGACGGGCAGAAAACATTTCCGAAAGATGCTCGAAGACAGATGGAAATCCGTCCAATGCGAGCAGAGGAGCAACAGAGATCAACTGCAACTCAGAGCTCTAGTAGTGAGCGCTGTCGTGGCAATCGCATACACCTATGGTAAATATGATGCGAAGAACCGAAACGCCAGTGGCATTCGGAGTGATGGCTCTTGCGGTCCAGAAAAGGTGGTCGAGAAATGCTCGCCTCCGAAGCGACCCTGTATGCCTGAGAAGGCTACCAAGTATGACCCTTGTGGTAGAAAAGATTAGACACGTACAACAAATAAACATTTGACAGAATACAATTTTATTGGTACAATTTGAGGAAAACAATTACAGCAGTAAATTAACATTTAACAGTTACGGTAACAATATTCAAGTTAACGCAATTATTACACAATGAAATTAAACACTTTTTATAAATCTACTAACGTTTATTTTATTTATGTATTTGCTTGTTGGGAGATTTACAGTTAAATAGGTTAGCAATTTGAGTTAACCTATGCCATTACAAATATTTACATAAAGGGACACTCGACACATGTAAATATCAGATTTTATCCTGATGGATTTGATTTGTGTCATTTTGAGCCTCCTGCGTTTCATTTTAATATGTAAAATATCAAAAAGCCTTTTTTGCATAATATTACAACAATTAAAAAGATCTTGCTGGAACTACAGCACATTTAACATAACATGACATATTTTGTATTTCAAATTAATCATTCATTTGAAGTTGCAAGAATCGTAAATTCTATTTTTTTTTCGTATTTCTTTACTGCTTTATAAGGCAACTCATATATAACACAACTTGCTTGCTAAATAATTTCCAATAATTTATTTATAAAAACAAAACTGCTTTACCAGGCTTTACCTCAACTGGTTTCATCTTCGACCATCTATTTAGTAAGATGATCGGAGGGTTTCATGCATGACCTCGTTGATTACCGAAAAATTTCAAGAAGGCGATGCTTGTCAATTAGATACTCGGATTGATTAAATATTTTGGTACCTGCCTATATAATTTTAGAAATAAGAAACTAAGAAAATGCAACAATTAGTAAAGTCATTAGTCGTTTCGGTGGCTGTTGTCTCCGCGTACCACTACTACGTAACCCAGAAACCTTTGCAATAACAACCATCCAAATACCAAAGACGAGTAAACGAGTGAAAGCAAAAGTGCGTGTAATTCTCAGTAAAATACTTTTTAGGTCCGCCTCAGGGATCTCCAGAGACAAAGACATTGAAAGAAGAAGAAATTCGTGTCGGCTGTCAACTCAGCGGCGATAACATTATTGTCCTTCATAAAGAAAACAGTTAATTTGCGTTGATTTCAATACTACAGGGCAACAAGTCTGTTATGGATTTGAAATTCAGTTGGCATAAGTGAAATGGACAGAAGGGAACAATTAAAATTCGCTATACTGGTAATATCAATGTCGTCATGTTTAGCATATTCGTATGGGATGTTCACGTTGCCGTCATTTCGGAATACTACAAGACCTGTGCAGAGGAACACAAGGGCTGCGCAGCAATCGAAAGACCACAGAAATGATGGTGGGACAGAGATAAGAAGTGGGCCTACGTTGGAGATGATAAGCAATAACTCGCAACAATAACCCATCCTCTCTGCTGTTGAATGTGCCAACGAAAGTGTCTATATACATGATAAGCTTTCGCGTCTACATTCGGATCTAAAGAATGGTTCATTTTAGTCATATTATTTGTAATTTTGTATTGTACATAGTTTTGTTTTTGTGCTGCTCTAAAGTTAAATTATACTGAAATGTTTCGTACTTATCATTTATTATTGTAGATAATGGTCAAATTTGGCGCAATGATGCTTATGCACGATTGATCATGATTGATTTAATCTTTAGAGCTGCCCACCCATTTCTAAATAATCATGCGTGACATTATACAACAAGTTACATGCTAAAGTATTAGCGACATTCCCGGATTCAATGGCACAGCTCTGGCAATGTGTGTTTCGGATTTTTCGATGCACAGCCCGGGTTTGTGAGTTGTGATCAGTATCACCAACCGTATTTGGCAAGTGTGGTGATTCTAATTAAGCTAATACCTATTAATTGTAGCAAAGACTTTAATTTCAATGATGGAGACCTTTGCTTAGCAGTGGAAAATTATTAAGGCTGTACTTTACTGTATTTTACTTTAAATTAATTATTTAATATATTTATTATTGAAATGTTTGCCAATGCTATATAGATATAGGTTAAAATGTTTACTAGACTCTCTCTAACTCTAACCGCTAAGCTACCGAGACCCCAGCTATGCGATTCTCTAAGCGACACAGACGCTGCGCGCATGGCTGTGATCTGCTGTCTCTTTCCAATTCTATGAATATGAAAGAGACAGAGTCAATTCTCAGCGCTGCGGCAGCCGCTGCTACCAAGGCTTTAACTTAGAGAATCGCACTGCAGAAGACTCGTTGAATTTTTTCTAGTAGTTGACTTGATACGCTGCAAGCCAGCGGTATTACGTCCGTCACTGTGAAGTCTACCCTCACTTTTTTTCTAGTAAACATTTTATCCTCATTATTTAATACTAGCGGCCGCTCGCGGTTTCACCCGCGTGGTTCCCGTGGGAATATCTGGATAAAAAGTATCCTAAGGTTACAAACTATCTGTATGCCAAATTTCAACCAAATCCATTCCGTAGTTTTTACGTGAAAGAGTAACAAACATCCATTCATACTTACAAACTTTCGCGTTTATAATATTAGTAGGATTCGCAAATGAGACTTAGGGGTATATTGTATAACTTCAACATACATACATACATACATAATAATCACGACTGTTATCCCCGAAAGGTTAGTCAGAGACTAGGCAATGAGGACAGCAAAAGCAGTCCTCTACCGTAGTCCACTTTTTACCAAATAGCGAATACACATGTGCTCAGCGTGGCAGGTGGTGAGCTCATTGCCGCTCTATGCCGTTAGAAGTATGTGCACTCTTTATTCCGTTACTCGCCTTTTACGACAACCAAGGGAAGAGAGGGGGTGGTAGTATTCTTTCACCGCTATATACGCGACACGACGAAGACGTGATTTCAACGATGGAGACCTTTGCTCAGCAGTGGTAAAGTATTAAGGATATACTTTACTTAATTAATTTAATATTCGAAATATGGGACCTGGCGGCTTATTGTATAGCTCCAACACCTATCTCAATGCATTTCGGTTTCCCATACAAACTTCCAAGTCGAAATTTTTAAAAACCAATAAACCAATTTTGATGAAACTTTGCATACTAAGGTAAAATACAAGGATCTAAGTCTGGGGATCAAGGATCTGAGTGGTAGAGCCACGCTGCGTTGCAGCACACATTGGGCCGGCTCGCCCGGCGTAATACCACCCTCTCACTAATATTCGGCGTGAAATAATGGCACTTGGTGCTGTTGTGTTTCGTCCGACCAGTGAGGGTTCCGGAGCCCCCCCCCCCCCCTCCTCCCAATTCCTATTCCTTCCTTAAACCTATTCCTCCCTTAAAGGCCGGCAACGCGTCTGCGATTCCTCTGGTTTTGCGGGTGTCCATGGGCGGCGGTGATTACTCTCCATCAGGTGACCCGCCTGCTCGTTTGCCTCCCTCTTTTATTAAACAAAAAAAAATCTAAATAGTATGTTGAAAAAATTAAAAAAAAACATTTATTTAAGTGAGTTATTGCGATTTGAAGTCCACCATAGAAAGTTTAAAATAGCAATAACTCAGTTAAGTAAACGATTTTTAAAAATGTTTTCAACAAACTATTTAGATCCTTGCATTTTACTATAGCACTCAAAGTTTCATTAAAATTGGCTTATTGGTTGTTATAAATTTCGACTTGGAAGTTTGTATGGGAAACCGAAATGAGTAGAAGTACATGGCTTCGCTAGCTTGATTATTATATAGATATTGAATATTATTATATATATAGAATTAGTTTTAAATAAGCAAATTAGCCACGCAATTTACTTGTACTTGAAGGGTATTGCGTTGCGGTTTCGACAGGTGTTGAGTTAGACAATTAGCCCTCAGAGCATCTTAAGCCCTTGGTGGTGGACTGGTAGGCAAACTTCATCAAATTTAAATTAATCTGAAATTAAATTGCAAAAAAAAGGTACAGCAGGTACTTATTTAATAAGTTGTCTAACGATTTTCTAATTGCTTAATACTTGAATTTCTATCTTCTGCAAGGTACAGATTTTCATCACAATTTTAACCTTCACTTCACTCATAATTTTAAAATAATAATATTGTTTATTATAGAGCTAATTTACGTGAATTACTTGCCTAGCATAAAAATTAAAAAAACTGAATTACGTTACACAAAATTAAATAATCTTTGACGGTTTTTAATAAGTACCATAATAATTAGAACCACAGACCACATTATGTTATGACCACATTATGCGCCTGTTCCACCTATCCCTACCAGGCTATCTCCACTGGTTTTTTTTTCCACCTGTCCCCACTGGTAGAGATAGGTGGAAAAAACCATATAAGTATCTCTGCTAACTATCCCCCTGGTAGGGATATATAGACATATTTTTATATTATTCCCTACTAGTAGGGCCAAGTGGACGTCTTATCTATCCCTTTAATATGTGGTCTGTGATTAGAACATAAACTAACTTGAACATATTCGCGTACAAAAGCTTTTTAAATTTGATTCTTAATAACAATGGCCCCTAAATATTTGTGTATGTTTATTTAGATTTGGACCAATCACAAATGGTGTGTTCTCTGTGTGTTAATTCATTGATAACGTGATGTGTGTTTTAGATATGTCTAGCATATCTCCAGTTTATACGTATAGGTACTTATTTTGGTCGTTGATGAAACTTATAACTTGTTGTGTTTGTAATAATTGTCAGGACAATATTTGTAAAGAAAGAACATTTTAGGAAATTCGTCTCGGGGTACGCGGTGTTAACGCGTAGGAAGTCTTAAACGGAAAAAATAAGTGATCTGACGAAAGTGGAATCTGACGTACGTTTTCTAAATCCTATTTCTCTAATGGTCTCTGTTCTCAAGTCAAAATTCCTCAGAACAATAAACCTTTACTGATATTCTGATTGCGAAAGTGGTTCGACGTTTGTTTGTTTCTATATTCTTCAATCACGGCTGAACGAATTTGAATGGAATTTTGACCACAAGTAGAGCATAACTAGTTTTTTGTGCATGTAGATGTAGAATATGTGTGTGTGATGGTTACAAAATGTCTAAAAGTTTACATTTTTTTTTTTATAACACTTGTATTTTTAAATAAATTGGAAGCTTTCTATTATCCACAAAATCTATCGCAATAGCAATCTAAAAATTACGTTTAAAACCGCCAGCCAGAAGTTTAGTGGAACTGGGCAGGCATCAGCTATCAGATCATCAGATGAGTGTAGGCGAAAACGACGACCGTGTGGATGCCAAGCAATGCCAGGAGATGTCACAGCAGGCACAAAGGGGATGGCGGGACGAGCTTGACTCCTACTGCAACGTCTCAAAAGCTCTAAATCGTGAAGAGTGAAAAGAGGAAAAGGAGGCCTTTGCCCTGCAATTTAACTGCGGCTAACAATACAATATGTATCTACAAATTACCGATCTAAGATCTATCTCTAGAAACGGTTAAAGCCTATTTCCATTTCCCCTCGAAAATAAAACTTAAAGGGAGGAAATAAGGGGGTGAACTTTGTTTGGAACTTTTTTTGCGTGATCCGATTTGCTTGTAACTTTGCAAAAATATTGGTTAAATTGTAAGTCAACCATTTATAACAAATAAACAAAGTCAGGATATGCACGATATACTTAGGTGATTTTTTTTAAACTACCAAAGTGAAATGGGATTTTAAAAATAATATGGAAACATCGTATCCATGAAGCTACGATTTGCCACTGCTCAACTGCTCAAAATCAGGATCTTGAAGGTGTAACAATTTCATGATGCGAGTTAATCATGAAAACGGTCATGGTCTGTCTTTTTATTAAGAGGCCTATTACATCTCGACTGTAATTTTTGCGTAAAATGGCCAATTTTGGCGTTATGGATCTCAGAAACAAAAATACATTAACAATTATGACTTTATTCAATAGTGTAGAATAGCTATTGGAATAGTGCGTAGCGGCCTCGCTTTTTGTAAATTTTGCTTAACTTTTTAATTAAACCCAAAATTGCAGAGAAAGATTTTCATAAAGTGCGCGAAGGCACTTTTTTGAGCTCATCGATTGAACTCACAGACATATACTATTAAATGTCAGTGATTGAACTACTGTTCTAAACAAGTGAAATAAAAAAAACTATAATGTTATCTCATAAATAGTCGTATAGTGCGTAACGGCCTCGGAATTTTTAGATATCATTGATTTTATATAGGAAAAAATCTTATTCTAAACCAAAAACCTTTGAAAATCCAGCGATTTTATATACATTAACTGTGAATTTCCCTATCTACGATAATATTATTGAGCAAACTTTTTACCAGAGTAATTGTTACTTCATGAGGAATAAAGATTTTATAATGAATTTATTATCCGATTTCAATAAAAACGATAAATACAACTGCAAAATTACTACAAAATGCGATGCGCCAGTCGTCCGAATTCAACTTATGCTCACATAATGGAGATTTGTAATATTATGCACAAATGTATTATCTTATTTTTTTATTTTATTTTTTTTATATGAGAAGGAGGCAAACGAGCAGGCGGGTCACCTGATGGAAAGCAATCACCGCCGCCCATGGACACCCGCAAAACCAGAGGAGTCGCAGATGCGTTGCCGACCTTTAAGGAAGGAATAGGGTTAGGGGAAGGAAAAGGAATTGTGAGGAGGGGTGGGAGGGGAAGGGGCCTCCGGAACTCTCACTGGCCGGACGAAACACAACAGCACCAAGTGCCATTATTTCACGCCGGATATTCGTGAGAGGGTGGTATTACGCCGGGCGAGCCGGCCCAATGCGTGCTGCAACGCAGCGTGGCTCTACCACTCAGTCAGTGTCACTCATTTAGCACCACCCAGGGGTCACGTGTAGGGTCTCAAGGGTAAACCTACGGACGCGAGAAACTTTAACCCCCCTTTTTTTTATTTCGATAAAAACGATAAATACAACTGCAAAATTACTACAAAACAATGACCTTATCATTGCTACAAAATGCGAAAATGGGCATTTTACGCAAAAATCACATTCGAGATGTGGTCACATTCGGTATGTCGAGATGGCCTCTTAAAAATGGAGACATAATATGAGTTGACGGGTGACCTGATGGAATGCAATCACGGCCACCTAAGGACTCTCGTAAAACCAGAGGAATCGCAGATGCGTTTTTGAGGAAGACCACGGGAAGACTTTGCGAGTCGCTGACCATAAAGATCTACATCATGGTACTGACAGACAGTTTCCTATTCTCTTTGACTTTTGTTATCAATGGGAGATGTCAAATTCCATTAGCATTTTGGACAGACTCGTCTGATCGGCAGTCCCAAAAACAAATGGAGCAAAACTGAAATATGTTTATATATAATTTACAATTAAAATAGTAAGAAAAAACAAACATTAGAAACATGAAAGGGAAAAAACTAATGTTCGATGTTGCTGTCTTCTCGACCTCTTTCTACGTGTCATATGCCGTGATGTCCTCATTCATTGAGAGAAACAGATCCAAGAGGACATCCACTCAATTACCTATTAGAGATTAGGAAAAGTAATCTACATTTGAAATTTATGTAAGTATTTGACCAATGTAGATTCGATTCAATTTAGTACTACAGGTTACCACACGAAAAATTTCGAACCTTATGAATCATGTCTAAGGATCTAGATTGATTAAAGAAATTTTAAGTTTTGGGTAGGTAGACCTGCTCTCCTGTGTACCTATACTTACTATAATAGTTCATCACATAATCTATAATATACTAAATTTGTTTTCTAAAGTTTGCGTGAACACAACACGCCACATATTCAAACGCACGACTGAGCACATCATCTTACTTTGATCACGGACATTGAAAGTGGCAGCAGGCAAGAAGAGCCGGTGGTATAGGTTGGGAAAGGCATAGGCCATATTATATTTGTTTTCTGTGTGGGTCTGTACTTCTGCTTTTATGTAAATCTATCCTTCTGCTAATCTGTATTTTTGCTATTCCGGGATTTTGCTTATCTGTCCTTCTGCTGCAGAGGGTTCTCAAACCTATACCACCGGCTCGGCCCTTGAAAGTCCACAGCTGGGCCTATGCCCATGCCCAGCAGTGGACTGTCAAGGGCTGATTATGATGACTCTTTTCTCAGTTGCACCAGTTACAAAACTAAAAAGCATGTAGGTACGAATAGTAATATAATAATTACACAATTGCCATCTGTACAGCGAATGATTCACCAAAAGGGGCGTTTCCAGGTTAAGTTTATGATTTATGTTGCGTTTAAGATAATAAAAAGTCCAGCAGACTGACATTAATTGGGTCAATACAGTATTAACAGTCACGTTAACCTAGCTGTGGTGCTTTAATAAGTCGTAAATAATAAAGGGTAATCGTCATCAGCTTAAAGACGTCCCACTGCTGGGCACAGACAGACCTTCCCACGTGGACCACAGCACATAGGGAAATTTGGCCATATCGTCGGATATGGCCAAATTTCGCTCGCGCTGGCTTGTGGGTTCAGAGTAGATTCATGATTATGTTGCAATATAAGATTTCATTAGTGTTTACAATTCAGAAAAGCATAGAAAAAAGTTACCCATTCGCGATATTTGAATTAGCACCTCCTGGCAACCCAAGCCAGTGATTTGTTGGCAATAAAATTGCTACAAATGATGGCGTCTTTACATTAAAAAAAATTCGCATGTAAACTGTAGGGTTGGTAGACTGTGTTGTATAAAAATTAATAAAAACGTACCCTCTTTCGCCTTTTCCTTCCAGGATACGTGTTTAAGGGCTGCGGCGGTGGCGGTATATGGTAGAAATAGGGCGGATTGAACATTATATCCTCCATCCCCGAAGGTATCGGTGTGGTCCTCGGCACTAGGGACCTCACCGTCCCATAAGGGTTCCTTCTTCCATGGCTCGAGTACATGTTTATCATCGCGACGGAACACTGGCTGGCACACAATCACGTTTAAAAAAAGAAGCGAGAAAGCGCGCGCGCGAAATTTTGACAGGTGAAAATTGGCGCGCATCGAACTCTGAACGCAACTCAATGAGTCGGAACTTATTTTCTAATAAAAAATAAGCCACTGATTATGGTGTTTCATTATGCTTGCTAGGTGTCTAACGATTGATATTGTTTGTGAATATTCTAATCTTAGCACCCCCTTTGTGATTAGAGCGCGCGGGTGTCAGCGGCGTCGCTGTTGTGAGGAATGCGTGATGCAGCCGTCCACTGCTCCGGCGGGATGCGTTCAAATTACATTAATTATCATAGTTTATCTGCTTTTTCCAATAGGCTACGTGGAGCGCGACGTATCGGCATAGTTATGTTTGAAAATGGGCAGAAAAACGTTCGCGCGTGCCGTCCGCCGATACGCGCCGCTGACTTTGAAAAGTTTGTCATTTGTGTTTTAGTATTGTTTACTGCTACGATGTTATATTAAGCAGAAAATAGGTGAGGTTTTTTTCTATTTGGAACAAATTAATGCCTTAATTATTGTTAATGATCCATTAGTTATGGTTTTGTTGTTGGCAATGACAATAAATTTTCGACGTTCAACAAATTGATTGTGTGCATTTACGCTCTAATCTAGGCATTAGCAGACTGGTAGAGATATTTTTTCTTTGTAGAAGTTTCAGCTTTTCGATTAAGACGGGTAGGCAAGAGAATAAGGCGATTTAGAATGAACACAAAATTTTTAAAGCCTGATAATTTAGAAAAATATGTGATTTGCTTTACGTACACTCACCAAGTTTAGTAAAGACTATTTATAAACTGATTATTTTAAAGGGGTACTTACCTACGTATTATTTATTACTACGAAACCAAACTTTCAAATGAAAAAAATCGAAAACATACTTTTTTTAGTGGAGCTAGGCGGCATCTTCGATATTAATTACGAAAGTTACATTAAACGTTACGAGCATCGCGCGTAGCACGCTAGCGTAGCACGTCACGTAGCACGAACTTGATTTACACGTAGCGCGTAGTCCCACACGCGACTAACAGATGGCGCCGCACACTTCAAACTTCCAGGACCCGATCACACAAACGGTCATTGTTATTTTTTTGACACAACGTGTGGCGTCAAATTCAAACACACCTGTCAAAATGGCGGAACATCGCACAACGAAACCAATAAAATGTAAATAAGTGTTACGCAATACCGCCGTAGCATTCAGACTCACACCCCTGAACATGGTAGCTGCTCAAATAGCCAGAGTTTTACTCGGACTGATCGTTCCGAAGGTGCACTGCGAGTCATCGGGCCGTGACAATGGGTTTGGCAACAACTATGTGTGGGCAGGGTCGCTCAAGTCTGGACTGCAGATAGCGACCAACCACAAGAAGCCATTGATGTTAATCATACATAAGTCCTATTGCACGGCTTGTCAGAAGCTCAAGCCGAAGTTCGCGTCGTCTCGTGAGATCCACACGTTGAGCAAACACTTCGTGATGGTCAACTTGGTAGACGAGGAGGAGCCGAAGGGCAGCTCGTATGCACCGGACGGATCGTACATACCACGGTGTGTACTATGTTATGTGAATACGTAAAAATATACTACTTTTACATACTCGGCTGGCTGGTTGGCTAGAGCGCGCCAGGGCTCTCTTTTTACTATGATTCTGACATGCTTAACCGCAAAGGTTGTCTGGAAGAGATCGCTTCAAGCGATAAGACCGCCTTTGCCCACATTAGTTTTAATATGCTTATTTATGTTTTCTGTGTTTTTGTGTGTGCAATAAAGTGTTTTATCTATCTATCTATCTATCTTAATTTATTGTTTTCTGAGCGAGCACTACACATTGAAATGAAACACTTTTTACGGATTAACTCGCGTTTAATTTACTATTTACATAGTTTTTATATTATCCTGACGTTTCGAACCCTTTACAGGGTCCGTGGTCACAGGGAGGGAGATAAAAATCTATGTAAATAGTAAATTAAACGCGAGTTAATCCGTAAAAAGTGTTTCATTTAATGCTTAATTTACTCTCATCTCATTACTTAACATTATCATTCTTCATATTATAATCTCGTAATTTATTACCCTTATTTATTACTTTGTAAAGTTTACATTGACTTGATACGTATCTAGTTTTTACAATTTATTATTTATCATGACAGGCTAAACTAAAGTATAGTGTTTCATTTCTACTATTAGCTTAGGAATAATAATGTGTTCGTATGTTGTTTGCAGGATTCTCTTCATAAACCCCCAAGGTATGGTGGACAGGGACATTTACAATGACGAAGGGAGCAGCCAACATAGATTCTTCTACAGCCGCCCGGAACAGATAGCAAAGTCAATGAAACGGGTCTTAGACAAATACAAGTTAGAGAAGCACGACGTATAATTATGAAATAAGACTGATAATGGAAAGATTTCCGCGGGAATTATGTGTTTCGTATTTTTTATAGGATTGAACACAACGATACCCATCGTTAGCGGCTGTGATAGAAATACAGCAACAACATGCATAAACGGCTTTCAAGTGGTTTTGAATTTATAAAATGTACCTGATTAAATAATCCAAATACAGATTTTTTTTTAAATTTACTCTCAGCTGTGTTATGGCCGCCTAATTATTAATTATTAATTGAATACTACAAAGTCAAATGCTTTATTCAATATAAACCTTTACAGGTAATTATTCACGTCAAAAAATATAAGTAAGTATATAAAACAAAAGTTAACTTACCGTAGTTAAATCTTATCAACTAACTTAACTACCTAATCTACCTACCTAACTAATCTACCACCAGTTCGGATTTTGGGAGAGTCTTAGACTGAGAAGAAGCTGGCAAGAAACTCAGGAGGCCTTACTTTTTTCTCCCTCTAAGTAACAAAAGTTACAATGTTGTCACCAAGTCATACAAAATACATTGACCACTACCGCACTGACCCATCCATCATCTTATCCCCCAAAGGTTAGTCAGAGACTAGGCAATGAGGACCGCAAAATCAGTCCTCTACCATAGCACAGTGTTTTTTTTTTCTTTGAGGTTGAGTTAACATAAGGTTATTTTTAGGCTATTTTATCCATTGTGGTTAGTTTAGAGTTTGGATATTTCCCCGCGAAAACGTAGGCTACTAGGGAAAAAGGGGGGAAGTTAGGTCTAAGGAATAACTTTAAAGGGAACAGTTGGATGGGGGCTATTTTTTGAGATTTAGGTTATCTAGGGAGTTTAGGGATGACAAAAGTAAAGGTCAAAATCCCTTGCACACCGCGTCGTCTATTCGGTACAGGCACGTACCCGGGCGGGCGGTGTGCTTCATACGAAAATCGCTGCAAAGTGGTAAAGAGACGGTGACCCCGACCGTACCTAGTATGTACAACAAACAAATAATCACGACTTTTAACCCCGAAGGGTAGTCAGAAATTAGGCAACGAGGACAGCAAAAGCAGTCCTCTACCATAGTCCACTTTTCACCAAATAGCGATTGCACATGTGCTCAGCGTGACAGGTGCCCATCGCCGCTCTATACTGTTGGATGTATGTGCAGTCTTTAATCCGTTAGTCGCCTTTCACGACACCCAAGGGAAGAGAGGGGGTGGTAGTATTTTATCACCGCTACGTGATACTGTTTACACCTGGTATGTGGTCAGTAGTATTCTCTTAATCAGCCGCCATCACACAGCTCAAAGGTTGTTCTGTATTCCAAAATCAATCGGGTTGGTGGGTATTACGACTGCCACCTTACTACGACAAACGGGACCAACGGCTTGACGTGCCTTCTGAAGCGCGGAGGAGTTCGAGATGCTTTTAATTTGGTCACCCATACAGCGACCCGGCATTGCGAGTTGCTTAGCGGGCAAGATTGCAAACTGAACGCGCTAGCTGGTGCGCCATCGAGCTCCTCATGTATTAAGAGGAAACTACGTCGAAGTGGCATGCAACATTCTCATACACAAAACACAGAAAAATGACGTTTCGTAGTCCCCTGTTTCCTCCTTCAGAACTGGACCAATTTTTATTACTTTTTTAGCATCGGTTAAAGAAAAAGATTTTCTACAAGCCACTTAATGTTTATGGAGACGCCTTAAAACGGAGTGATTTCGCTAAATTTTGAAGGCTCGTAGTTATTAAATAAATGACTTAATGCAAAAAAATCAAAGATACAGACATGATAGAAAATCTTTCTTTACCCGATGCAGAAAAAGTTATATAAAAATTGGTCCAGTTCTGAAGAAGGAAACAGAGGACTACGAAACGTCGTTTTTCTGTGTTTTGTATATGATAATTTTGCATGTCACGTCGCCGTAGTGTTTCCTCTTAAGCTCACAGGTAAAAAAATATGTGCAAATAACTCACGTCCTCTACCACCGGCTCCACGTACATCTCGACGGTGTTGTTCAGCGGCGGCAGCGGCATCGGCGACGCCGCCGCCGACGACCGCCGCGACACGCTGTTGCACGAGCACTGCGACACGGAGCGACGCGACCGGGGAGACTCTCTGGGGACAATAGACACACACACATCATCAGCGAAAATGCCCTAGGACGGAGTTAAGGGCCCCACAGACGATCAGTTCGCCTGCAGGTAACAGCCTGGCAGTTCCGCCGCCGCCGCCGCCGTCCGTGCGTTGTACTACTAACTGACAGGCCGATACCTGCCGGAGACGTGATCGTCTGTAGGGCCCTTAAGACTTCCGAGCGTCTCTCATCTGGCCGTTGCGGGGGTGGAATGCGTTCCTGGTTCCGAGCCATCTCCGTGGCATAGAAAGGATTGTTTTTAGATAGGCCTCTCCTTCTCCGTCAAGATCTTCTCTGGGCGAGGGAGGGGATTAGACTCCGACCCGAGGTCGCCCTAGGTCTCGGTGTATGCGTTAGACTGCTTACCTAGTTAAAAAAAATAGGACAGAGTAAGATCATACCTATGTACGGGGGTATAGGCTAGCAAATTCGTACGTAACAGTCTCATGGTCTGCGGGCGATGCGAGAGGAGATGATATTTGCACACAAACACAACTGACATTCTTACTACGCGGCCCCGGCCCCCGCGCTCTTCTTTCCCGCTCCGCAACCTTTCGTCCCCCGTCCTGCAGACCGGGAGTGTCACATATAAACCAGCCAATAGTAGAAGGCAGGCCCGAATAAAGGTCGATACTCACATCAGTGAAGTCACAGTTCCGACACAGTACCAGAACAGTGCGAAATATGCTGTCATACATTCTCTATGAACGCATGGCTTGTCAGTGTTAGTGACGAACTGACGACACAGTGCTCTCAGTGTTGATGCTGCTCTTTTTCTTCGTCTAAAGCAATAGTTATCATTGCTAACTCCGTAGTATTTAACAGAGCCATAGCAGACGAATACGTTTTCACTGAAGCTTCGTGAACTGGGTCTGACATGTGTGAATTGAATCACTTACGCAACAATAAAGGTTTACATTGAATAAATAATTTGACTTCGAAATAATTTGACTTTGACTTTGACTTTGAACACTGTAGCATACTGAACTGAGCGAACACGTTGACGGAACTGTGACTTCACTGATATGTGTGAATCGACCTTAAAAATCCCTGGCTGCGCACTTGCCACAAAATAAATGGTCCACAGAATGCAACTAGCAACATACAGCCTTGTGCAATGGTGAGAAAACGGAGTCCATGCTACACTTATTTTGTGACTGTGACTCTCTTACTAGGAGAGGAATGGTCTCCTGGGAACAGTCTGCGGCACTGATAGGCACCGGCCTTCCCACAAAGACAAAAGCACAAGGGGAGATTAAGCCATAATCAACCGCGCCGGTTTTAACGACTAATGACAAACTTACGAAAACCCACATGTAAATCTAATAAAACGCTTGTTTTAGCAATTGGTCATAGAGAAAAGTGTTTAGGATGGAACCACGATAAGGTGGCGCTACTTTTAAAACCTACAAAAGGCAGAACATAGCTAACCAAACCTTTTTCATAATACCTTTTATTTCTCCTGCACACGTGGTGCGTCGCCCGCTCGCACCTGCACCTGACCGGCACGAAGTAGCCCAGTTGAGGAAGAGGCGCTGGCTCCACCGAGTCGCTGGAGTCACTCCACTCGGGCTGGCTGAATGTTCCAGTGTCCAACGCCGACGGCATGGCGGCCGGTTTAAAAAGTTAACGTTCTTTTTTTCAAATGTTGTTCTAATTTTACCATAGACAACTTAGTTATACTTAACTGTTGTATTATAGGTTCATGGTGGTATTGTGGTTTGAGAACTTCATATTTTATATATTAAGTCCATGGTCTTTACATATTGATTTGCTGTGTCCAACAGGGTGTATAACTGTTGTAATGTTACTTCATTTATTTAAGATCTTGTAGTGTGGTTTGGCGCGTAGGTACATAGTACATATTAACTCAATGCGTAGGTATTAAATGTTTTTACGTTGTTTATTTTCACTGACTTTATTTTTCCTTCTTTCGTACAGCACAGATCTACAGATCGCAAAATTTCACAGTTTCTAGCGTTTCCACTTCACACTAATTAACATCGAGAGTTCAACACATGTCAAGGTTTTCATTTAACGCCGCACTTAACTTTTGGTTAGCAATAGCAACACACCCAGTCATTACGGAGATTTACGTAGTTCTATCAACATTTTTGTGTAAAAATCGACTTACTGTAAATAAAAATAAGTAGCGCACAGATAATAATTTTGGGAGCGCCGGCAATTAGACAAAACTGTAAGTGATAAAAGATAAGATTATAAAGACCGCAGGCAGGTTATCGTACTTGTTTTTTTTACTACAGGAAAGTGCTTGGCCTTTATCTGTAGAGTATAAGTAGTCTGGTAGTTTTACTACGTAGCTACAAGTTAGTTTCCACAAGTTTGCTAATAGACGGCGCTAATAATAAAATCTACACAAAAGGCGGAACAGTACTGTGCATGCTTTGATTTTCCATATTTTTGAAAAATTAACATAATTTAAAAATTACTTGTCTGCGGGAGAAGGGGCAAGTGGGGGGTACTCGTCTGTCCTCCCCTCCCCTTCCCCCACCAATTAAGGCGACTCGATTCAAAAGTTTTTTATTACGCTATTGTTCAAGAAGGACAGCCTAAAGCCCAGTGAGACACTTTTTTTTTCTCTTTTACTATTTTGCTTCGTGCGATCAGCACATTTAGCCAGTGTCAAGTTTTTAATAGTAATTATTATTTTCTTTACATTAAGTGGATGATAATGAGTGATAATGAACGTTTAATGGTAAATGATTTTCCCCCAAACTCCTCAAGACTCAATAAAGCTGTGGGACTTTATTGAGGTCTCACACGGACTTCTTGAGAGAATTTGAAAAGTGATGTTGGACTGTTTTGTTTTATTTGCTGACACTCATGCACGTTCACGATCACTTAACAGTTAACAGTAAATAATCCACCATTATTTCACATTAATATTCGACAAAACACAAATTATAGAAAATAAAACAAAACTGCAGATGACGCTTCACTTTCCCGCCAAGAAGTCCTCCAGTGGAACACTTCATAGAATTTTAATAGTTTTTTTTTTAAATATAGAGCCGTGTTGTCGCGTAGCGCCTCATTAAAGGAATACTACCACGTGCTACCACCCCCTCTCTTTCCTTGGGTGTCGTAAAAGGCGACTAACGGAGTAATACCTAGAAATATTATTCTGTGGTAAGACATCCAACAGCATAGAGCGGCGATGGGCTCACCACCTGTCACGCTGAGCACATGTGCAGTCTCTATTTGGTGAAAAGTGGACCTCATTTCCTAGTCTCTGACTAACCCTTCGGGGATAATAATCGTGATTTTAAGTAAACGTATGTATATTATGTAGAATAAAATAGAAATAAAATAGAATAGAAAAAGAATAGAATAAAAAAAACGTTATTAGTACATTTAGATGAGGGATGGGCCGAAATTCGTTTTACAATCAGTTCAACCGAATTTCGGCAGCTTGAACCGAACTTCGGCATTCGGCCGACATTCGGTTCAAATGCCGAACTTTCGGTACAAGAAAATATTTGAAAAACACTTGATCTTTTCTACACTCATTGTACCTATTTGCAACAAGAAAATATATCTATTACTTCACTTAAAATAACGTAGATAATAATGTAAACAATAACGCAATTGTCGCGTGGATAACTTTTTGCTAATGATCGGGACGGGGGACGAGAGGATTTGTCGCGGGTTGCGTTGCGGCTGGGTTGCGGACGGGCTGCACTGCAATACCAAGAATTGAAGGTAGCGCGTGTAAACTAGTTAGACTTAGAATGTGTTGTAGTTGTAATAGAGAAAGCGCTGAGTAAAGAACCGAACTTCAGCCGAATTTCGGCCGAATGTTGATTTTTTACCGAATGTTTGGCCGAAGTTCGTATTCGGTTCAAACCACATTAGGCCCATCTCTAATTTAGATAAAAATAGTAACAAAACAGTATGAGACAGAATTTGTATGTATATACATACATATACACACAATATTAACTAAATACTTACATGGTTTTTTTACAATAAAAAATTAAAATTATATTTTTATTTTATTTTACTTTATTCAGGAAACAAACAGTCACATACAGAAAAGTAGTATAGTGCACAATATAATGCTTAGGGTGGATTCGACCAAACTGGAATAAGGTCTTATACCCAGATTAAACGCCGAATTTGTAAAGACTAATCTCGGAGTAATTCTTATTCCAGTTTGGTCGAATCCAGCCTTAAAGACTTAGAGTTCCATTAACTGTATAAACATATTGTTACCTTAATTCTTACAAACTATGATTTAAGTAAATATAAATATAAAAGTAGTCTGTTACGTTAATAAGTTACAATTAATGTTATGTGAACAACAATAAAAGAGATATACATTTATGTCCAAGTTTTGAATTTTTCTAATAACATTGCTTTGAACACAGCTAAACTATTACTAAATATATCGATTTCTGTAAACTTAACATTATAATTTTTAAGACTACGTCTAAAGAAGCTGTTACTGGTGTACACTGTTCGGTATAATGGAACAGCGAAAAGGTTGTGCAGGCGAGAGTTGGGTCTTGGTATTCTAAAGTTAATCTTTTCTAGAATATGGGGGGCAATCTACATTATTGTGTTAAATTTTGTACAAAAAGACTTGGTCAAATATTGTGCGTCGGTCCACAAGAGTAGTTAGGTGATGGCGACTAAGCGAATCCTCATAAGATGAATATGCAATTCATAATGCCCACGATAATGCAGGGATTTTAAAAAATTCTTTTGAAACCCTTTCGATCCGGTTGACATGACACGCATAATATGGATTCCATACTATACAGGCAAAGTACAAAATAGATAATAGGTAATTAGAGTTCACACGCAATTTTTTCTGCCTACCTGTCTAGGAATAAAAAAGGGTGTTCATATTAATAGAAAGGGTACGTATATGATTGCTGAAAACTTTTATACCTAAGTATAAAAAGACGAAGTAAAAATATAAAAAAGGATCACTGTATGGAATATTCAACAATCGATCGAGTCTTTTCTTTTTCTTTCTGTCTAGTAAGTATTTCCACATGGGAGACACACGTTGTCGTGAAAGGTCACGTCTAGAGTAGGTACCTACCTACCGGGGTGCAAATTTGGGAACCTCCTCGTGGTGCACCCTGGGGTAAGGCCTCTCGGCCCACGTTCAGCGTGGGACAAGGGGCTTTATGCTAATCCCTGGCGCCCCTTCTGGGCGCCGAATTCTAGGCAGTGCCCCTTCTGGGCCTGCACCGTCAAGTGCGTGCCCGGTCCGGGACGCGTGGTCGTAGCTCCTTATGCGAGCGTGCGACCCGGAGTAGGCACGCACTTGATGACTCACCGCTCCTTCTGAGCGGCTTTGAGGATTGGGGTTTCGGCGGCGCTCCTTCTGAGCGCCGTCCTTTGTGTGTGCGGGGTAAGACCTCGCGTGTTGTAGGGATTGTCGTAAGGCCTCTTCCCACCACCCTGGGACAAGGGGCTTTATGCCAATCCCTGGCGCCCCTTCTGGGCGCCGAATTCTAGGCGGTGCGTGCCCGCTCCGGGCCGCGCGCTCGTAACCCCCGTTACGCGAGTGTGCGGCTTGGGGTGGGCGCGCACTTAAAACGCTCGCCGCTCTTTTGAGCGGCTTTGAGCTTCGGCGGCGCTCCTTCTGAGCGCTGTTCTTGGGGGCGTTTATGTTTTTGTGTGGGATACGGCCTCGGGCACCGGGAGTTGAGCGTCGGGCTCGAGACCCCGGTGTGTGTTCGCGAGCGACTGTGGAGTAGCGGGCCTGACGGAGTCTGTCCACCTCTGTAGGCCGTGAAAGATACGGGGGGGGCCGCCTGGTTGAGGCTCCCGCCACATCGGGAATCGTCGGGGCATGGAGTGACCTCCCGGTTTTTACCGGGGGTCCGTCTCCGAGTTCCGGGGTTTGGGTCAAGGGCCCGAGGAGTCGAGGGTCGGTAGGTGTTTGTGGGGCTAGGGGTCCGAGTCGGAGCCAGATTCGTGGGCGGTTTCTGGGTCTGAGTCGGGGTCCGGGCTGCCGAGTAGGATAAGGCGGGCTGGTGGAAGGCCGCGCTATTTGTTGTGTGTTTGTTTGTGGTGTTGCCTGTCTGTGGTGGGGCGCTTGCGGAAGCAAGCGCGAGTGGGGTTGGGCTTTGGTGTGGGTATGACTATACCTCCCCAAAAGCCCAAGGGTCGGAGGACCAATGTGCCTTTGTCTTGTGTTTGTCCTGTGCTGTCCTTGTATCTGTTATTTTGGGGGATCGCGTGCCCATTAGAGGGTGGGCACGCTGTTTTGTGTTGTGCCGTGCGCGAAGTTGCCCGTGTGTCGGCGCGTGACCGCTTGCGGTCATAGGTTGGCACACGGGCGACGGGATGACCGTCGCGGGTTAATCCCTAGTGGTATGTACCGCGACATCCACCTCAGCTTTCAGCTTCGGATTGTTGGGCCCCCAGGGGTTTAGTGGGTATTCCCCTCCGTCTCGCCCTCCCAGCCGGGACTTAGCTCGGCAGCTGACCTGGAGCCTCTCTCCTTGTCAGTGGGTGCGGAAAGGCGGACGGGCGAGTCCCACATAACTAGGTGCCTCTTCAAGGCCCCGGTACTCGTAATGAGTTCCCCTGGGAAAAAAAAAAAAAATAAAAAAAAGGTACCTACCTACCCTAAACCGACGAACATGTATGAAGAATGTTATTAGAGTAAATTAAAGAAAACGAATTGTGTCAAAATCGTAGCAAATGGATAGCTGTGGGCACAGAATAAATTAATAATAAGTAGTACTACGCGGTGGGGTTTGCCTTGCCTGCCGCCCAGCAAATGGAAGTATCTTATGTATGTATGTAGGTATTGAAATAGACAAGTGCTGAACAATTTCCACGGGCAACATGCGAAACCGCAATCCTTATCCTTAAGTAGGTATGTAAACTTCTGTCATTTTTATTCATTAACTTGTTATTGTAACTTTCAGTCTCAAGTTATGTACCACTACTACCTATGTATATCATCTTTTATAATGATATTTATGATTATTATTTTAATTCGTCTGTTTGATGTTAGGTGTAATAGTTTCCGTAAAAAATACGTGCCCTAAAGGAACTTGAAACACAACCGTCCTATTTTAGGGTTGTCAACATCAAAGTCATAAAACGAGTTACTCTCAATAAAAAAATAAACGATCTGCCAAGCAGGATTCAAAATATCACATAACCATCATTTATGTACAGACTTCTAACTTACTTTAGCTATTAGGTTGCCATGCCGGTATTCCTTACAATAAACAACATAACAAACTACAAAGATCACATTTTTAACAAATAGGCTAAAGGCTAATTAAGGTAGTCTATAATATCTCAACGCTTATTCTATTGAAACTTTATTCTGTTTAAAAAAACAAACATTCTTTTTTTAACTTTCTCGTCTTTTTTTTTAAATGAATCAACACCCCTAAATTAAATGTGGCACAGCCCTAGGCTAGAGTTTTGAATTTCCTTACAAAAAATGACAGTGTTTTAGTTGAAAGAACGTGAGGGGAACGCGCATTCCTCTATGAATTTTTTTTTTTGCTTTTTCTATACTTTTTTTAAATCTCGTTCATGACTCACAAAAGAACCGACGTAATGCAATTACTGAAGGGCAGCGACTTTTGTTTCTCCTTTTGCGGTGCTATCAGTTCACGCAGTGACAAAGTCAATAATAAGGCATGTCACGTGTTTGTGACGATCGAGAATGTTAAGCTACGTTGGGCTTGGTCAAGACTAGGATGGGTGACCGAATTTTTCTTTTAGTCCTGTATACTCAGTATGTGTTCCGTGTGGTAAAGCGCTTGGGTGTCGTAAAAGGCGACTAACAGACTGCAGACTTCACATATGTACTTACATCCAACAGCATAGAGCGGCGATGGGCTCACCACCTATCACGCTGAGCACATGTGTGCAGTTGTAATTTGATGAAACGAGGACTACGGCAGTGGACTGCTTCTGCGGTCCTCATTGCCTAGTCTCTGACTAACCCTTTGAGGATAAATAGCCGCGTGAATCTATTTAAGGCTCGTATTAAAAAAAACACACTCAAATCTCTGCTTGAGTACAGTTAGAAAGGGACAGTGCTATTCATCGCATATATCGCCATCTCTTTCTAACTGTATTCAAGCATGTATTTGATTTGAGTTTGATTTTAGAATACGAGCACAGAATATACGAGCGGAAGGCTCGTGTTCTAAAACCAAACGAGACGAAACGAAATGAAACGAAGACGAGACGAAACGAAACGAAAGAGATTTAAGTGTGTGAGTTTGGTCTTAGAATACGGGCCTTAGAATGTAATTAGCACATGAATTTACTCATGTGGTATTAGTTTGAAAAACCGCTGCTGTGACGTAACTGCATAGGTAAACCACTTTTAGGGTACCATATACCTACCACATCTTTGAACCCTACGGACTAACGTTCTAACGCCTGATAGATTTACCTATCAAAATATCATTGAAATTGTATTGCTATTGTATTGATAAAAACTTGTACTGACTTAAATTGCTCTTTATGTTTAACCTGGGTCTACAAAATGTATGCCTATAGGAAACAGAATATTGCTTTTGAGGACTATTAGAATGATACTGGCCCAGCCCTAAAATCCGACGAGGCTATCCCGGTGTTATAGTGAGTACAGACCCCCCTAATACCCCATAGCAACCTATTATACCGCCATTACCCCATAATATCAGGGGGGGATAACCGCCGCGTCTCTCCGGGAGAAGCGGCAAAAAGAAAGTTTGCATTAAAATATATTTTATATAAAGAAACAATTACATTCTGTTGCATTTAATGAAGTACTTACACATTTTTCATTAAAATTTGTCACAGTGTGGCTCTCCGCAGCTCTTGTAGGGTTGATTAAAAATTTTGTAAATATACAGTTGGGAGCAAAAAGGACCGCATACCTACCGTAACATTTTCATGCAAGTAACTTCCATGCTTACAATACCAAAGGGAAGGGTATAATGCGCTCGATGCTGACCCTTTTTTTGTATACTTAGAATGATAACGCATAGAAAGCGAGAACACGCACGATAATGAGGCCTGCCGTGCGATTCTGTAAGCTAAAGCCTTGATAGCTGCGGCTGCCGCAGCGCTGACAAATGACTCTGTCTCTTTCATATTCATAGAATTCGAAAGAGACAGCAGATCACAGCCATGCGCGCAGCGTCTATGTGTCGCTTAGAGAATCGCATAGCAGTAAAACCAAAATTGTTCAATTCTAATTGACGCTGTAAAAGAAAGGGAGAAAAGAAATGCCCTTGCTGAGTTTCTTGCCGGTTCTTCTCAGTACAAGGCTCCCGCCCCATAGTTAGACTTACGAACCGATGGCATAAATGACATTCATAAGTGCTGTAACCTAAACATGGCCTAACCTGAATAAATGATATTGAATCTTGAATCTTGAATCAAGCCATACTGGCTTGGTACCGAAACGGCCCGCGTCAGTACTAATAATCTAAACTTATCTATCTATCAACAGTTCCAATTTCCTGACGTTTGGGGCAAATCTGATTCCTCTAGCAACATTACTTTGTGTGCGTGTTGCCGAGATAGTACGCGTAACCGTTAGTACTATTATTTATTCTGTGGCGTAACTTACTCCTACATTCATTTTTTCTCGCCTCACGCCATTACAGTTTTCTAATATCGTTTTATGCGTTATTATTCTATGCTTACATACATGCATACAATACATTACATAATAATCACGACTAATATCCCCGAAGGGTTAGTCAGAGACCAGGCAATGAGGACAGCAAAAGCAGTCCTCTGCCATAGTCCAATTTTTCACCAAATAGTGACTGCACATGTGCTCCGCGTGACATGTGGTGAGCCCATCGCCGCTCTATGCTGTTAGATGTATGTGCAGATTGTGCAGTCTTTAGTCCGTTAGTCGCCTTTTACGATACCCAAGGGAAGAGAGGGGGTGGTAGTATTCTTTCACCGCTACGAGACACGGTTATTTGTCTTTTGCTAGAGAAAATTAGAAAACTCATTGTCATTACCGAGTACCACCGCGTCCGGGGAGACGCTCTGGTTATCTGTGCTTCTCGCCCCAGATTCCGCAAGGTGCATACCCACACAAAACCTTAGTACATCCCCTCACTTGCAGCTGGGGTGATCTGGGACCGCCATGAGGCTTCAGTTCTTGTCTCTATGCCTGTAAACTGTACCCTTTAAGAGCAGAGCAATGCTTGATCTAGGCAGAATTTTAGAAATTTTTGGTATACATAAACATAATTATACAATTACGACTATTATCCCCGAAGGGTTAGTCAGAGACTAGGCAAGAGGACCGCAAAAACCAGTGTCGGGACCTAGAAATCAAACCCAATAAGAGGTGTAACATAAACAATAGTCTTTTACGTCGCTATTCGTGTTGTCTCTGCATAGATCACTCTTAGCTGTGGCCTCTTTGTCACACGATTTGTATGCACGTAGCGACGGACGGTAAAGCGCGGTCAAGAGTCTTAAGACTTCTCGAATAACTTATTACATTGTGAACACTGTTGCCTTCGGTCGGTTAAAATACTAAGTATTATGAGTCGGCTTGAATTGCTGTGTGGGTCACACTAAAAGAGACTTTAACTCTTTTAACAATGGGTACATATCGAAACTTCTTACCAATAATTATTAATTAACACTTTAGACATACAACTATTGTATTTATTTTTTATTGAAAATTCATTATAATTGTTTAAAAAGTTCAAATATAATTTAGTGAAGGCACTTGGCCATCGGCTACTGCCGGAAGTGTTATCCCTGCGGAGCAAATTACTCCGTGGTTATTCCCTTGTCTGTCAGGAAGACACTAAAGGTTGCTGACAATATTTTCTATTGTATCTGGTTTAATGACAGCTGAGCTTATGACCCTCTTACGTTACTAACAAACGTTGAATATAGTGACAAAACGGTTCTAGCTGACGCTGTCTCTACCTGTCTTTACTAACAAAAACAAAAGAGGGTTATTTTAAACTTAGGCGTAACGTCCACGTTTATTGGTACCTAGGAGGGTCGAAATAAGTCGACATTAAACAACTAAAATTTTTCATTCGCTAGTCAAGTCAACAGTCTTAGCTCCGTATTCAAAGCTCTTTTTAATTCAGCGAACCAATTAAAAACTTTTGGTCGTGAACTGCAGACACGGCTAAGAATAGTGGCCATACCAAAAAGTTCTCAACAGTAAAGTTTTGCGGCTATAAACCTCTTTGATAGTCTTAGTAAATCATAGTTATGGCAACAGATTCAGAGTTATAAAAGCATTAAAAAAAATATTTAAAAAATGCTAAATTAAAATACAGAGATTTATATAGTTTGTACAACATTGGTTTGGCTGAGTTATTGCAATTTTATTAGTGGATTTTAAAACTCCATAACTTTTTTTAAAAGTTTTCTACTAACTCGTGTATTTACTATATTTATTATATGATTTAGATCTCAGTATTTTAATTTAGCATGCAAAGTTTCATTACAATTGGCTCACTGGTTTGTAAAATTTTGAACTTAGAATTTTTATGGGAAACCGAAATGCGTAAACCAAAGACAAACTTTTATATATCATTGGCGTAAACCCTCTTGAGAGGTACCATTTTTAAATATTTTGATAAAGATTTCTATTATGGGGGTTAAGTTACTCGCGTCCGTAGGTTTACCCTTGAGACCTCGCTCGCTCGCCCGGCGTAATACCACCCCCTCACGAATATTCGGCGTGAAACAATGGCACTCTGTGCTGTTGTGTTTCGTCCGGCGAGTGAGGGTTCCGGAGACCCCTTCGCCCCCCCCCTCACAATTGATATGGCAGCGAACTTTAATCTAGATTTACCCCAGGGGGGTACCGACACATCCAGTGTCGGAGAATCCCCCCCTGAGCGTTCTCGCTCAGGCTGCCCTACGTATTCTGGGGAGGGCAAAAGTTCGCTCGTGTCAAGGCATGCTGCAGGCAGAAGAAAGGCGAGACAATTGGCACCCCCTCCTACGCTTCGCGTGGACTTCTGCAACATCAGGGGAATCCACTCTAACTTGAGCGCCGTCCATTACCACCTCGAGACGGAGAAACCGGCCTTGCTCTTCCTCACCGAGACGCAGATATCCCCCCCTTCTGACATCTCTTACTTGCGCTACCCGGGATACAACCTGGAACATTCATTTGTGCCACGAGCCGGTGTTTGTGCCTATGTCAGGGAGGATATGTGCGTCCGTCGCCTTGGCAATCTTGAAGATAGGGACCTCTCCATCTTATGGCTACACGTCGACTGCGGACGTCATCATCGCGTCTACGCGTGCCTGTATAGGTCCCACAGCGATAACTACGGAACTGACCATTTTATCGAGACCGTCCAAACAGCGACAGACTCCCTTCTCCAACGGATCCCCTCGGCCGAGATTGTGGTATTGGGAGACTTCAATGCCCACCACGTCGAATGGCTTGGTTCACGCACAACTGACCACGCGGGTAGAGCCGTTCATGACTTCGCTTTGGCCTACAGTCTGTCCCAATTGGTAACCGAGCCAACACGGGTTCCAGATGTGGAGGGCCATGCACCTTCTTTATTGGACCTTCTGCTGACCTCGCACTCAGACGGCTATCAAGTTTCTGTTGATGCACCACTAGGCTCATCAGACCACTGTCTGATTCGCAGCATTGTGCCTCTCACAGAAACTTCAAAACCGCAACCAGCGGCTAGCCGTCGAGTCTGGCATTATAGGTCGGCGGACTGGGATGGGATGCGAAGTTTCTTTGCGTCCTACCCGTGGTGGCGAGTTTGCTTCTCGCTGGATGATCCTGATGTCGCCGCTGACTCTGTCGTTGATGTGATACTGCAGGGAATGGAACTTTTTATTCCAAACTCTGTGGTTCCCATTAGCGGCAAGTCCCAACCATGGTTTGGTCGTTGCTGCAAAATGGCGTCTCGCCAAAAGCGTCAACATTACCAAGCCTGGTCTTTTAAGAAGGACGTTGCCAAGGCGAAGTCATCATTCATAGGTAGAATCGGCGAGAGGCTAGTGCGTCTTCCTTCGGGGACGCGTGCGTTCTGGTCTCTCGCCAAAGCTATCTTAGGGAATTTTTGTAAGCCGTCCCTTCGTAGTTTGGACGTAGCGAAAGCCTTTGACAAGGTATGGCACAGGGCTCTTCTTTCTAAACTTCCATCATACGGGCTTCCTGAGAAATTGTGTTAATGGGTTGCCAGCTTCCTTACTGGGCGTAGCATCAGAGTCGCAGTCGACGGTTCGTGTTCCGACATGAAGCCCGTGAATGCTGGAGTCCCGCAGGGGTGTGTGTTGTCCCCTACTCTGTTTCTTCTGCATATCAATGACATGTTGCATAACAACAGCATTCATTGATATGCAGACGATAGTACTGGGGATACGCTCTACACCGGGCGAGCTAATATTTCTCTGGAAAGCGTCATCGAGAGCCGGAATAAACTTGTGACTGACACCGAGAACATGTTAAGTCATGTCTCGAATTGGGGCCGACATAACCTAGTCCACTTTAACCCCTCAAAAACACAAGTTCGCGCATTTACCGAAAAAAAACATCCCTTCGTCGTACCTCTAAACTTTGAGGGAGCTCCCCTTGATACCAATCCGGCTATTGGAATCCTTGGCGTCGATATTTCGAGTGACGTTCAGTTTCGTGGTCATTTGGAAGGAAAAGCTAAATTAGCTTCGAAAAAACTGGGTGTGCTTAATAGAGCGGGTCAGTATTTCACGCCGGCCCACCGCTTACAACTGTATAAAGCACAGATCAGGCCGCATATGGAATACTGCTCCCATCTTTGGGCTGGAGCACCCTAATAACAACTTTTTTTTTTTTTTTTTTTTTTTTTACTAGGTATGGGTTTGCTCTTGATCCCAATCAAGCCCAGGGGCTAAGACAGGATCTATGATGGTGCGAGTTTACCCAGAAGGTGCCTATTTACTCTTACTTTGAAGATGGACGGGTTATATGTACTCGGAAACACAGACGCAGGGAGGGAGTTCCACTCCTTTGCTGTACGCAGTATAAAAGATGTTGAGTAACGCTTTGTGCGACATTTAGGAATATCCACCAAGAAAGGGTGGTAGCCCGCAGTGCGCCTGGATGTCCGATGGAAGAAGGGGGATGGCGGTATGAGCTCATGCAGCTCCAGAGCACACTCTCCGAAGTACAGTCTGTAAAAGACCGACAGACAGGCAACTTTGCGGCGGTGAGCTAGGGTGTGAAATTTGCTCCTCACTAGTTCTTTGTCGCCAATTAGCCTCTCAGCTCTGCGTTGAATCGTGTCCAGTGCAGCTAGTTGGTATTTAGCTGAGCCGTCCCACAGGTGACTGCAATATTCCATGCAAGATCGGACTTGAGCTTTATAGAGAGTTAAAAGCTGTCCCGGCATGAAATATCGCTTGACTCTATTTAAGACGCCCAGCTTTTTAGCTGCAGTTTGTGCCTTGGACTCGATGCTGGTGCCGAAGTTGAGGTCTGAAGACAACTCCATGCCCAGAAGGACGAGACTATCGGTAACAGGCACAGAAGCACCCCGAAAAGTAGGAGTCAGGTTAAAGGGACTCCTTTTAGCGGTGAATAAACACGCTTGCGTTTTGGTGGCGTTGAAATTTACCAGGTTACTGTCACCCCACTGGCAAACGTGAATTAATGTCTGGTTCGTTCGCTCAACCATGGCCTCTCTCATCAACATCACGTCATCACCACTAGCCTTTGCATCCGAAAGGAATCTCTCTACGACAGTACTGTCATCTGCATACCCAACAACTCCCGGTATCAACAGGTCATTGATGTGCAACAGGAAAAGCGTCGCAGAGAGAACAGACCCCTGAGGAACTCCGGCATCAATAGCCACTGAGTCAGAGGAGCAGCCATCGATGACTACTCTGATCGACCGTTCCGTCAGGAAATCAGCTATCCAACTACAAAAGTCAGCGGGGATACCATACGCTGGAAGCTTGTGCAGTAGACTTGCGTGCCAGACCCTGTCAAAAGCCTTTGAGATGTCAAGTGATACGGCGAGTGCTTCGCCGTGCATCTCGAGGGCCTCACCCCAGTAGTGCGTCAGATAAACTAGAAGATCCCCAGTCGATCGTCTTCGGCGAAACCCATATTGACGGTCACTGAGGAGGTCATTAACTTCTAGGTATGAGAGCAACTTACAGTTTAGAACTCTTTCCATGACCTTACAGAGTATGGAAGTGATGGCGATCGGTCGGTAGTTGCATGGGTCGGCACGACTTCCTTTTTTGGGTACTGGCTGCACATTAGCAAGCTTCCAGCATTTAGGTACGGTTTTTGCCTCGAGAGAAAGGCGATACAAGCGCGTTAGCACTGGTGACAACTCAGGCGCACAACACCTCAGTACCCTTGCTGGTATGCCATCAGGACCACTGGCCTTGTTCACGTCCAGACTAAGCAGGGCTCTACGGACCTCTTTATTGTGGATTGTGATCTCCGGCATCGAAGAATCACAGCGAGGTAAATTTGGTGGTTGTTGAGAGCCGGTGTCTAGACGCGAGTTGCTCGCAAACAGAGAGGCAAATAAACTTGCTTTCTCAGCTGCAGAATGAGCCAGCGACCCGTCAGGTTTCTGCATGGGTGGTAACATAGGACGGCAGAAATTCGCCTCGGCTGACTTCGAAAGGGACCAGAACTGTTTACTACCGCTCGGGTAGGATGACAACTTTGTCCCTATTCGGCTGATGTGATCGAATCTGGCCTTTCGAATAACCCTTTTGCACGACTTGGCGGCCGAATTAAAGGCTCTCTTCTTTGCTCGGATTCTCCGTGCACGGACTTTGCGATCCCGAGCTTGCACCCAAGCCTGGTAAGCAGACTGTTTTCGGGCCTCAGCACGAGTACAGTCCGCATTATACCAAGGGCGGGACTTGTAACCGAGCGGGATGTCGGAGAATGGAATAAAAAACTCCATTCCCTGCCGGATTACATCCGTAATCGCATCGGCCGTACACGAAGGGTCGTTAGAAGAGAAGCATGTTTGCCGCCAGGGATAAGATGCAAGGAAAATACGCATCTCGTCCCAATCTGCTGACTCGTATCGCCATACTCGTCTCGTGCCCCTAGGGCTCATATCCGGAGGAGAGCAAATCGATACGGATTTCACCACACAATGGTCGGACGTTCCCAGCGGGGCTGAGACCGATATCGAATGCTTGTGTGGATCGGTTGTCAGCAGTAAGTCAAGACAATTGGGTGTGTGGCCAGCGATATCCGGAATTCGCGTCGCTTGATCCACCAGCTGAGTGAGATTTAGTGCTAGGGAAAACCTTCGCACTTCTCTCCCAGCATGGTCAGTCTTCTGGAACGGGTACAGCCACTCTTTGTGGCGAGCGTTGAAGTCCCCCAGAAAGACAAGCTCCGCCGCTGGATACCGCTGAGTTGTTAAGTCTGCCGTCTCAGTGAGGTAGTCAATGAGCCGAGTCGCCTCCTGATCACCGCTGTGCGATCGGTAGACACAGACGTAGATTATCTTCTCTACCCCAGTGTCCACCAGAAGCCAAATAACGGAGAACCCGGATTTTTCAAAGCAACGGAGACGCCTACAGCAAATGTCATCGCGGACGTACACACAGACCCCTGCACGCTTTTTGAACTTATGCTCAATTGAGTAGCCAGGGTAGTTGAGGTACGCCACGTCCGACGGGGTTGCTATTTGCGTCTCCGTCAAGAAGAATAGGTGTGGCTTCTCAGTCTCAAGATGGTGATGGACCGGATCGAGATTTGAGTGCAATCCTCTGATGTTCGCGAGG
The DNA here is from genome assembly GCA_963921215.1 of Scoparia ambigualis. NCBI lineage: Eukaryota > Metazoa > Arthropoda > Insecta > Lepidoptera > Crambidae > Scoparia > Scoparia ambigualis. Next base: position 57,162,409 of record OY992502.1, on the reverse strand, counting down.
TGCAACTCCTTCCATTTGACCGCATCCAACGCAGAGCTGCTCGAATTATCGACGACGTGGATATTTCAGGTCGGCTCGATCCACTGGCTCTTCGGAGAGACGTTGCGTCTCTCTGTATATTGTACCGTATATATCATGGTGAGTGTTCTGAGGAATTGTTCGGCTTGATCCCTGCCGCTGATTTCCTTCACCGCACTACACGCAATCGACAGTCATTCCATCCACATCACCTTGATGGATGGCGGTCTACTACTGTGCGTTTTTCAAGAAATTTCTTGCCTCGATCTACAGTGTTGTGGAATCAGCTCTCGGCGGCGGTATTTCCGGACCGTTACGACTTAGTGATCTTCAAGAAACGAGCCTATTCCTTCCTTAAAGGCCGGCTACGCGTCTGCGATTCCTCTGGTTTTGCGGGTGTCCATGGGCGGCGGTGATTACTTTCCATCAGGTGACCCGCTTGCTCGTTTGCCTCCTTCTGCTATAAAAAAAAAATTAACAGAACAATAACAAATTGTTCTGAGGTGAATACCGCGGAGGCAACGATCGAACTTCGATTAATGCACGTTTACGCAAAACCGACTTAAACAAAATCGTGCGATTGATACGTGAATACGAAAAGTGACTTCAGCGATCAAATCGCTTGCATGTCGTTGAAGTTTTGTTACGTGAATTAGGCTACTACTCCTGTTTAGGTCACGTGATAGGTTAGAAATACGCTACGCTGCGCTTCGCGATTGTCTTGAATTTCGAGGTTATTTTTTTTATTAGACAACAATAGCAATACATATGACCTACAGGAGTAGGGCAGCTAGTATTTCTGTTGTCTAATAAAAAAATAACCTCGAAATTCAAGACAATCGCTACTCTGCGCTTCGCGATTTTCTTTTTCTAACCTATCACGTGACCTACAATTATTTCACTAGACTTAATCCAGTAATATAATTATATCACTAAACTTGAACCGTATCATAATTATATTCCTAGTAAGATAGTAATGAATCGCTTTCGTATAACTATCTTACGGTAAGTATATAATTATATCCCTAGGGATATAACTATACCTATTACGGCTATAACTTTATCCCTGCGACATATCTACGTATAGATACGACAGCTGAGCTCAAAATGATCTCATAAATGAAAATAAGCTTAGCCAACAAGAGCTAGATGACGATTGATGATTTTTTAAGAAGGTAATTCATTATCCTAATGACACTAATAGATATGGTCCTAGTTGACTGACGTGGGAAAACTTAAAAGACGCTTATTAGTTTGTGTCATCAGGTTTTTTAACTATTTCTAGGAGTGGTTTACCTACGATAATTTAATTAATTTTATTATTATTTTATTCGATTTAGGGTGACGAATAACTCGTTAAATGAAGTTATTCGTCTGAATTCGTCAACTCGCAGCACGCTTTTTAAACTCGCACAGATGTGCGATATGGTACCTTTTGATTTTACCTATTATCGGTGTCGTCAAATCGCACATCAGTTAAAATCTGAGGTAGTCATGTACAGTAAATTACAAAGAGGTTTGGAAAAAGTTATAACTAATTCTTCAATGTTTAATACCAGACAGTTATGAATATAAGTACGCTCTGCAATATATATTGAAAATTGCAGTGCGAAATATCTAATATATTTTGAATAACAGCTAATAGAAAACAGACAAGTTTTCCGTTTTCACCGCCTAGGCTTAAGGAGGTCACTGGACAAGGGGATAACGCTTTAATTTCAAAAATGTTTAGCTTTGACCAAAAATGTGCATTAGAAAAAAAACCCAATGAACGGTATGTCCTGTGGTAAAGCAATGAAAACTTTTTAGACAGGCTATAGTCAAAAATTTAAAAACTTATAACGTAACGTTATAGATAAACTATTTTAACGTTGAAGTAATAGGGTTCACTATCATTTATCAGGTTCGGTACAAATAAAGACCCCTTTGTGTGAGGTCCACAAAAAAATTATACACTTCCACGAAAGTGCTGCGTAGGCGACCTTAGGCAGACCTTAGGCATATTGAACCCTATTAGTTATCAGCTTAGGTTTAGTTTATTTATGACGCGGTGTTGTAAATAACTACTGCCACAACCTTTGTCCGACACATGTTTTACGGTACTCGAAATTCTTATGGTACTTTCTTTCTTACCTAAATCTCATACGTATTTGGATATACAAATATGTGTTATTTATTAAGACTAGGTACTTATGATGTTTGAGAGTAAATGTAGCCAAAGAAGTGTGTTACGAGCCAAGGGAAAGCAGTGATACGGAAAAAACAGTGCAAAGATGACACTGAAAAGTTTTCTTTTATCATAATACCTTCGATCAACAATACAACATTGTTGATCGAAGCATAATACACATAATCTAGACTATTATTTCCGACGGTTTAGTCAGAGACTAGTTAATGAGGACCTCAAAAACAGTGTTTGCTATAGTCCACTTTTCACCAAATAGCGACAGCCGTGCGATTCTCTAAGCTAAAGCCTTGATAGCTGCGGCTGCCGCAGCGCTGAGAAATGACTCTGTCTCTTTCATATTCATAGAATTGGAAAGAGACAGCAGATCACAGCCATGCGCGCAGCGTCTATGTGTCGCTTAGAGAATCGCATAGCTGCACATGTGCTCAGCGGGACAGGTGGTGAGCCCATCACCGCTCTATGCAGTTGGAAGTATGTGCAGTCTTTAGTCCGTTAGTCGCCTTTTACGACACCCAAGGAAAGAGGGGATGGTAGTATTCTTTTAAAGAAGCTTTCATTCTTTAAAAGGCGCGACTCTTTTAAATAGATGTATCACTTTTTTCAGAAGGCATGGAATTGTTTGTTTTGTTTACATCTACTCGTATTTGTTAGATAGTTGCTTTCGACAATACGCTTTCATAAAGCTTTGGAGATAATCATAAAAAAATATGTAATTTTCTGTAATAAAGAAGCGGTGCTATGCTACGTTTCTTCAAAATGAACCGGTCGAATGAAAAGAATTCCATACATTCGTTAAAATTAGGATAGGTAAATTAAAATATTAATTTAAGTAAGTTAACCAATCAATCAAGATTCCAAGAAAATTGCTAGTAACATATTACTAGAATCTTCGATCAACAATGTTGATCGAAGATTATAATATTCAAAAAATACGAAACTGTAAAATCACTTTTAATTATTTTACAACGAGAAAGCGTTTGTCCTTCACCCCACTTTGTGGTATCTTATCTAGTTTTTGTGGAGACCGCTCAGGTGCATGGGCCCTCTTTCAATAACAATTCGAAGTATTGGCAAATGTTGTGCAATCACCTAATGATTAGTGATGATAAAATCAAAAGCGGAAGCGCATTTCACCCGGCACCATCTACCCAAGTTAAATGATCCCGTGACATTTCAGGTATCCTAGAGAAAAATCCTCAAATGCACCAGCGACTGCGCCATTTGATTCTATTATTTTACTATTGACTTTAAGTGAATATGAACGGTCCTTAATTTTTGTTTTCCCAGTATCTTGGTTAATAATATTCCATGTAGTCTTTATTTTGTTATTTTTATTTAGTGCAATTTTTTTAGAAATAAAATTTGATTTAGCGTTTATGCAGACTCTTCTAAATAATTTTGAATAGTTTCTAACATATTCAATAAAGTTTGGATCTTTAGAAGTAGACTTTAATTGATACAATTCATAAAATTTTCTTATACTTGCATAAGTACCTGGTGTCGCCCAGTCACTAAACTTTTTCTTAGAGTTATTTATTTAATAATTTTCTGCTTAATTGTGTATAGTCCCATAAGAGCTGTAGCTTCAAACTGCGTTGCGCGCGTAATGCCCTTGTGTCGTGCGTCGTCCATGGGCTGCAGTTAGCGTTGCCAGGCGTCCGGATAAAACCGGACATAGTTAGGCTTTTTGATTTCGTGTCCGGCCAAAATAAACGGTGTCCGGATTTTGTTCTGATATTTACATTTCGCAAACGAGCGAGCGTCGAGCGTAGCTGAGCGCAGGCGAGTTGACTGTCGTCGCTCCTGCTCCCGAAAATGTAGGGTGTCCGGCCTTTTTACCCAAATGTCCGCCCAAACTGGCTGGTCTGTCCGGCTATTAGGTTTGGCGACCTGGGGCCCAAGTCTGCTAATTTACGAATGGCATAATTGAATCGCAATTGGATCGCATTGTAATTGTTTGACACATTTGGTATTGTCTTACTCATTTAAGACCAATGGTTTTGCAGTGACATTCCATTGAACTGCCATTGGACTATGTTGCTAGTCTGCTCTTCAATCGTGTTCCAATGTAACTCCATTGTGGATAAATGGCATTCTACTCTTTTTTTTTTAAAGAAGCGTTTTTAATATCCGTATGTCATGTTTTTAAACAAGGCGCTTCATTACGAACAAAATAATTTGTGATCGAATCACAGAGAACTAAAAAAACGATTATTTAAACTAAAATAATAGTTTGCTCACTCATTCGGTCTCTTGGTAGACTTAGGCAACACCAATTAGAGCCTATTACAATTCCATTACGATTAGATTGAGATTAGTTTTTGAAGACTACCCAATTTGTCTTAATCGTAATGAATTGATAAAAATGAATTGATTTTTATATGGAGCTGACACTTAAAAAAATGTCAAGGTTACTTTTTATAAAAACGCGAATATCTCAAAAACGGTGCGTCGTAGCTAAAATCTGATGATTTTTTGGTTCCCCTGGGGTACTCCGCAGGAACATGCGGCATCCGATGTAATTATCAAAAAAAAATATTAAAAAAAAATATTCATATTTTATTCACACAATTTTTTTTTAAATCTTCTTTGGAAAACCCCGCAGGAACCTGGAGCGGCATGGCATGGCATCTGATGTACTTAATTAACAAAAAAAAATTAAATTTTTTTTTTGGAAATTTTTCTATCTCTTTTTGAAAGCAATGTTTTTTTCGTCAGTTCATGAAAAAAAAAGTTAGAGTGTGTTTTTGCTCGAAAATTTTGTAAGTCCTGCACCCCCTTTGCGACACCCTGACCGCCACAGTAAACATGACCCACATAATTTTATAAAAGTCCGAAATAATCGTGACAACATTATTGTATAATGGTATTGTTGCTCGATCGTACGTCAATAGCAAAATTGTCACTGAGAGTCCATTGATCGAAATGTCAAACAAACGTCAAGTAAGAGCAGAATGCCAATTTAATCTACAATGGAGTTACATTGGAACACGATTGAAGAGCAGACTAGCAAAATAATCCAATGGCAGTTCAATAAAACAAAATAATTTTTATTTTCTAAAATTTGTGTTTTGTCTTATATTATTGTGAAATAATGATGGATTATTAACCGTTAAGTGTTCGTGAACGTGCATGAGTGTTGGCAAATAAAACAAAACAGTACAACATCACTTTTCAAATTCTCTCAAGAAGCCCGTGTGAGATCTCAGAAAAGTCTTACATCTTTACTGGAACTCAAGGGGTTTGGGGGGAATATCATTTAGCATTAAACATTCATATTATCATCACTCATTATCATCTACTTTATGCATAATCAATAAACTCTATTATTACGACGGAAGACTAGTATAAATAGCCACGCTTTAAAAAAATCTATTACGATTCCTTTACGATTAGATTGTGACTACTTCTAAGTTTTTGCAGACTACCCAATATTGGTGTTAATCGTAATGGAGTCGTAATTGCATATCAATAGCATGTGATCTTAACAAAATTAGCAGACTTGGGCCCCTGGCAACCCTAGCTACGGTGGCCGCGCACCATCAGAAATCCACCGAGGTGCTTACCGAATAACCCTCTTCCCAATATTACAATGACGACCTCCTTGGTCAAATAGTTTGTACACCGGTTTTCATGGTGTCGCCATCTCTAGAAACTATTATTTTTCTAAATTGTCTCGGGCCTGGGTGTTTTCTATGTATAATAAAATAAGTATGTATTTTAAGTATGTTTATTCGCTATCTAGTAACCATTGAACGAGTTTCATATCGAAGCTTCTCTTGGGCTAGATAATTGGTGTGAGTGTAGGAAAGTTTTTTTTACAATGTAAAATAAAATTAGCCACGAGTAGTAAGTGCTCTAGCTAATGTTAATCAGCTAAGTTCCAAGAATGCGTCTTCACTTATTCCTTAATGCATGTGCTAAGACATAATTAGGTTCTGAGCGACCATTAAACATACGTCCACCTTTCTGACGCGGTGACAGAAGAGACATCCAACTGTTTTTTTTACCAAGGTGGTAAGCGTGGTCAATGGACGTTTGAAACACCAGAGATATTATTATCACTTAGTCTCGTGACTCGTGACTTGAAAAATGTGTTTACAGGGTCTACAGCTCGTGCTGTAGACCCTGTAAATAATAACTAGGTTGGGGAAAAAGTCTTTTCGCATATTATAAAGTATGTATGAACTTGTAATAAAATCTCTTTGGCTATACTATTTGTATCTGGCTAGTATTGTATCATTAAAAGTTTAAATTTTAAAGAAGATAATTCCAAATTCAAATGAGGAAAATGTGTGATTTTCATTTGTTTTTGTTACTGTCAAGATGAGTGGAGTGAATCTATGAAGAAATTGGATACATTTTAAAATTTTACTACGGTAAAAATGCAACGCAAGCCGCGAAAAAAATTTGCGATGTTTATGGACCTAGTGCAGTGTCTGTGACAGTAGTTTTCAATCCGGAAATTTTGATGTCAAAGATGCACGTGCTTTGGTCGCCCTATTACGGATAAAATGGATGCTATTATTTAAAAAGTGGAGCAAGATCGGCATATCAGTAGTTTCGACGTAGCTGAAGAACTGGGAATTGACCACAAAACAGTTTTGGCGCATTTGAAAAAAACTGGGTACTTATACAAAAAAGCTCGATATTTGTGTAGGTACTTCACGAGCCCACTGAAAGAAACCTAATAAACCGTGTACTAATTTGTGAGTCTTTATTACGACGTAATGAAACCGAACCATTTTTGAAGAAGCTGAGTGATTACTGGTGATGAAAAGTAGATCACGTACGACAAGAACGTGCGAAAAAGGTCGTGGTCAAAGGCTGGTCAGGCTTCACAGACTGTGGCGAAACCCGGGTTATTAACCCGCAACCAGGTGATGCTGTGTGTGTGGTGGAATTGGAAGATCATAATGAGTTGTTACCACCAGGCAGGACCATAGGTTCTGAACTCTACTGCGAACAACTGATGAAATTAAAGCAAGAAGTTGAGAGAAAGCGGCCGGAAATAATCAACAGAAGGGATGTGATTTTTCTCATGATAACGCTAGACCTCACACATCTTTAGCAACTCAGCAAAAATTAAGAGATTTTGGCTGGGAGGTGTTAATGCATCCGCCGTATAGTCCTGACCTTGCACCTTCAGATTTCTACCTGATCCGGTCTCTTCAGAATTCTTTAGGTAGTTTCAGGTTAACATCACGAGAGGACTGCCAAAACCACTTGTCGCGGTATTTTGATCAGAAGCCCTAAAATTTCTATAGCAATGGGATCATGTCCCTAGCTACAAGATGGCAAAAAGTTATCGAACAAAATGGCAACTATATTAAAAAAATGTTTTGAATTTTCTTAAAAAATGCGAAAAAACTTTTCCCCTACCTATTATTTACGCCCTTGTACTACGTATATTTTGTTTTATTACACTACGCTATTATTGGAGGAGCGGTTTGCTTTGATTTCTAGTCATATTATAGATTTTCATTTAATGTCAGCTATGGTTAGCAGAAGATACAATCACAGTTTTATTTCTAGCATATCGTCGAAAAAGAGCGACGACCGTCCATCTTTTTCATAGAACAACAATTTCTTACAAAAGTAGTTAAGCGTAAAAATGACGTTACATTGTTCATCAATTTGATTTTTAATTTACTGAAAGTAAAATTTACCAAACACGAATTTGTTTACGTGCGTAGGTACGGTACAACAACAGACAGAGATATTACAGCAAACAGCATAACAATGAGGTCAACGTTCCGTTCCTATACTCCATTATCAGTTGATCAATCATAATAAAAATTATCACTTTGACGGCTGCTATAAATTCAAACCATTATTTACTGATTAGATTAATAAACAATTAATCAATAAAAAAATGATGACATAATTGATATCGATGCGCAATATTTCAACTTCTTTGCGCATTTAGTATACGGCCTTGGTACCACAAAAGAGGTTTCGTGCCATCGTTTCTGCCATGAATGTTATTGAAGCGAAATTGTCAGATTTATAACAATGGCTCACGCAATCGTCCTTTATACAAGTATTAAGAGGATTTAGATTATCCGTGGATAATCTAGTGTCCTTTACAAACTTCCAAGTTCAAAATTGTACAAACCGAGATTGAAATAGTAGACTGAATTGCATTGGGCATGCAAAATTTCATTAAAATTGGCTTATTAGTTTGTATTTACAATTTTGAAGTTGGACGTTTGTATGGGATACTATAATGTGTAATCCCTTTTGGAATAAAAGAGAAACATAGCGAAGAAAAGAACTCTGATCATGTTGAAGGTGTAGTATAAAAAAAACCTTTAAAAACTGAAACTTAAAGTCTGATTTATGAAAAAAATTAAGCTAGTCATTTGATTTTACGAGAAATAGAAAGATAATCAAAAGAATAACGTCCTATGTACAATTTCAAGTTGCTTGAATTTGTGCTAATTTTAAGCATACTTACCTAATTAAACTTAAATAAACGATTATTATGTAAGTATTTGTAGTTGTACACACCCAGAAAAAAAACTACTGCTGCATTATTTTTTGACAATGGTTACTTCGAACGCATCTAATGCTACATTTAAGAGTAGGCTGACCTATACATAAGACATAGGATAGGAACTAAAGGAACTAAAAATCAAACTAAAGGAATTCAATCAAATTATTTTTCGGTCAAATAACATGGTATTAACAAGATCTTTGATGATTCAATAGCTGTGGTCAATGGTATAGGTATAACTATTACAACAATTTTGATTGTGTAAGTACCATGTTCGATTTGGAGTTGAACTATCGTTCGTGACATAGAACTTTGCGCAGTTCATGTGTATTGAGTTAAATGAAGCTTAAAGTATAATATCACCTGGTTACCCTAGATAAGTTTGACCAAGACACACAGACCATAAGTGGTCTGTGCCAAGACATCACAATCTGTGCGGAACCACCGATGAATCATAGAGCATTGACTCACGGTAGTAAGATAAAGAGTTGTGTGAGTCGGACTAATTTTTCGCAATGCTCTTGGCTCTCTTGTTCTGGTATTGGTTTTCATAAATGACGATAAGACAGAACATGAAAGCGCACTCCACCCGGAATCCCTAATCAATGGGAAACTAACGCCATTATCTGAGTAACGCCCAAAATTAATAAAAAAACTATTGTTTAGCTTTCTAAATAAAATTTTCTTCATACAAATTATGTCAAATACTTACTCTAGTAGGCTAAAAAAACCATAGATAGGTTAATCATTTCGCGAGTTAGCAAGTTTCAATCTCTCGATTCGATTATTGCACAATATTTTTCATTTTCCTGACGTTTTGCGCTATTAGCAATCTCTTTTTAAAAGGGGGCCCGATAGTCAAGTGCTTGTTTCACTAGCTTTTGCACACAGCTTCGCTCGCGTTCACTTTTCGTGGGACAAAGTAGCTTTTATAACCGTCTTCAGGGGCCCTATCTTATTATTTATCAAAATTCATCAAAATCAGGCAACAGAAGAGGAAACCAGCAGGTCGGCAAAATCAGGAACTCATGCAAGCTGTGCCGTAGCGTAGTGCTTTACAATTTTGTTTCACAAGTGGTTTTCGCATCTGGACTTAGCTTTTAATCATCAGGTGGATCGGAGTCATTAGCTTTGGCCAATGTTTTAAAAGAGATACGTGTGGCACGCACGTGACCTTAAGCTATATATTTCAAGATGTTTAGTCAAATCTGAGAAAGATCTTGGTCGAGTGTGCAATCAACCCTTAAAGCCTCTTCCATCGCTGATATGTAGAGCACAGCTGCATTGCGACATTAAAATCTTTGATCGATCTTTTCGCTTTCTAAGCACAAGACCTTTAATACGGCAAAACATAGTAGAATGGTTCATTGTTGTTTAACCTATTACCAATGCTGCTTTAGATGCCTTTTGTCTAATTTTGATGCTGAATAAATTTATTTCTATTCTATTCTTAATCACATTAAGTTGAAATACGGTGGGTAATTTTACATGTGGTTAAGGTTATAGACGGGTAGACAGGTACCAACATGAGAAAGCTCAGTTCAATCAACTTAATGAAAATGAGATTTTTTAGTACGCACCAACAGATCAACCTATTCAAAATTCCTCTATTCGTTGTCATTTATCCATATAGGTACTCAAATGATTAAAGTTCATCATCATCATCATCATCATCATCAGCCTATAAACGTCCCACTGCTGGGCACAGGCCTCCCACGTGTACAATGCACGAGGGGATATTGGGCCATAACCCACCACGCTGGCCCAATGCGGGTTGGTGGGTTTTAACGACTGTCATCTTACGACAACAACCGGGACCAACGGCTTAACGTGCCTTCCGAAGCACGGAGGAGCTCGAGATGTTTTAAATTTGGTCACCCATCCAGCGACCAGGCATTGCGAAAGTTGCTTAACGGGCAAGTTCGCAAGCCGAACGCGCTAGCCGCTGCGCCATCGAGCTCCTCAGATTAAAGTTCGTCTCTACTTAATTCCAAGTATGTAAAACTGAATACGTGACTAACATCACACGTGCCAATTGTCAAGGCCTTGCAAATTGCCACAGGTTTCAAGCACACACAGCTAATTATATAATGTTATCTAAAGCTGGGTGGTGGAGACTCTTAACAGAATACTTCCAACCGATCACTTCCCTTGGGTATCGTCAAAAGGCGACTAACGGACTAAAGCTGCACATACATCCAACAGCATAGAACGGAGCACATGTGCAGTCGTAATTTGGTGAAACGACTGGACTATTGGATTGAATCATTGCCTGGTCTTTGATGGTCGTTAGATAGATACCGTTGCACTCAGAAGCAGCTTAAAACTTTATATATCACCATATTATGTAATAGGTACCAACTATTGTGTTCGTACTTAAAGTGAGTTAGGGTGACATCGTAACAACATGTTTAGATTTTTCTGGGGCCGAATTTAGTAAGTAGGTACCTAAGCAATTAATCAGATGCGACAAGTTGTGTATTCTTGTAGAATGTATTATAAATAATTATACCCACACAGTGACATCATACAATGGTAGGATTACTCACTTTGTTCAACAATTATTTTGGTACAAAAAACTGTGTCGCCGGCTCGCCGGCCACGTATACACGTTTTGTTTTGTTTCGCACAGATAATCAGGAAAATCGCCAGCATCATTTTAAACCTTACCATCTATTGAGGAAAACAAATATAGGTAGTTTTATGGGCTTGTTCTCATAATATTACATTAGAAAAATATTATATACGCAAATAATACAGTCGCAAATGATTATATTCTCAAAATATTAGAAGTACAACCAAACACAGTAAAAAATAAAATTGAATATATTTTAATAAAAAGCAAACAAAATTATTATTTGTTCTTTGATTTAATTAATTTATAAATTAATACAGATGTTACTAAATTTACTTATTACTATTACATTTTACTTATTAAATAATTTATGGCATGTGATTTTACAAATTATTTAACATGCACAGATTTATGTTGTTTCATAATATTTTCATTTAAATTTAGTTACTTACTTTCTCTTTTTTTGAACCTTGACGCCGCAGTCGCATCAAAGAGAATAATGTAGCTCAGAGTCAGAGCAGTCATTCATTGCTCATGCATGGTAGAGTTTTACGACTATTTATGCCTATTGTTATTTTTTTCATAATTTAGAATACAAATTACCTTCCCTTTCCCGACTGGGTGAGAGTTTTTTTTCATGTGAAAAAAAAGCAAACGAGCAGGCGGGCCACATGATGGAAAGTAATTACCCCCGCCCATAGACACCCGCAAAACCAGAGGAGTCGCAGATGCGTTGCTGGCCATGGGGAAGGATATTTGAGGAAGGCATTGTGAGGGGGACGGGGGTAGGCTTGCCACCTTTTTTTTTAGGACAAATAAAGTATTTTTTCATTTTGTTAGAACAAAAATAAAGTACATAACATAAAAAAGAGTATTTATTTATTTGTCCATAAAAACATATTTTTTGTTGCTCTTTGCGACATTTAAAAAATATTTGTCTTTTACGTAAATAGAGTATTTTAGCGTACTTCATTGGTATCGTAGATTATAAAGTAAGCCTACATGAAAAAGAGGACAATACTCTATTTTAGAGTACGGGTGGCAAGGCAACCCTAGGGGGGGGAGAGATGGAAGGGCGAGTGACTGATGCCACGTCTTTCTGACGCTGCACCAGTTGCCTACGCGCCCAGGACTCCAATTCCATTTTACTTCAGGTAGAGCGGAGTCATTTGCCGGCATAATATCAAATCTACCATTTAAGGAAAATAATACTTATAGGCAGTGTTTCATTCATATCTACAGATAAAATAAACACCTTTAAGTAATCATAATATGGAATTTCCACGTCCTCTTAGATCTTTCAGCAATAAATATATTAAAATCATTATCTGATAATTATCAGTATTAGCAGTAATGGCCTCTCTGTTGATAAAGCGATTAAATAATCAATTGCACGAGAAATAAAATTGTTATTGTTACAGAGATTAAAAATTTGATGTCAAACAAATCGGGTGGCACGAAGTGACTTTGGTATCAGCGAAAGGAAGTGTTATTACAAAATTGATGTATTCGATAACATAGATATAATATTATATTAGGTACCTTCGTTATTGGTAAACATAACATATACTATATCGATTTTGGTAGACAGACAAGTGAATTATATAAATTACAGATATACCAACACCTGTATTGGTAACATTTATCAGATACGAAATTGACATCGATCTCGTCAAAAAGGTAGACAAACGAATTAGTCATACACTGGGTACTCCATTCAAGGTATGCACTGTTATATAGGTAGTCACACACCTTCAGAGATGGGCGTAATCAACTACTTTTGTAATCAGATTAATAATCTGAAAGTAATCATGATTACTTTTAACCGAGATAACACATTTAATCATTAATTTGATTACAGTAGTAAGCTGTCTATACATGATTGTATAGGAATTTGTTTTATGTTTTAGTCAAAACAAATGAGGAGCTCTACTTTCTCAAGCGGCCTGGACGAGCGGATGCTTCTCGATCTAAAGATCAGATCTCGTCCTCCACCTCCTAACGACCTTAGGCCCGAACTTCTCTAAGGAGGCGTTGGTAGCGCTTACCCAGTATATCGGAGAATATACAGCTTCGAATCCTTCGATGGAGTAACCTCCATTTAGGTTAATGTAACGCGAAAGTTTAAAAGTGTAAATAGGAACAGAAATGGTTTAACATAGAATAGTTTTATATAATTGTTATTGTAGGTTTATAACATTTCACGTCATAACGTCATCCCTTTAACGTTCTTTCATCGCCTAATTACTACTATCATATTATTATCTTAATATCATAATTAAGTAGACTTTGATGTATTTGTCTGATATGATAATAAACAACCGCTAATTAAATTAATTTTAACAAAACTGGAAATAACCTTGAGCTATTGAATGTACGAAAGTAATAGGTACCTAGTCACTAAGTACCCACCTGTATGTGTTCGAATTTACAAAAAAAAAGACAATTATGAACTATATACACTTTTAAACTTTCGCGTTCCATTATGCACACATATTTAGACGGGATTTAACGCAAAAACTACTTAGCAAAGGCATTCTACGCATACCTTTTTATACCCGACGTTTCGACCGAGTTGCACCGGCCGTGGTCACGGGTGGACTGCTGTCGCGGTGTATCGCCTCCGTTTGCGTCGCTGAGTCTTCATCCACCGTCACATTATTTATCCAACTACCGTCACACACAACACTAACGGTGTCCCTATTCCGTATACTTGTATACGGAATAGGGACACCGATACTTGTATACTTGTATAACCATATATCCAACTACCGTCACACACAACACTAACGGTGTCCCTATTCCGTATACTTGTATACTTGTATACGGAATAGGGACACCGATACTTGTATACTTGTATACGGAATAGGGACACCGTTAGTGCTGTGTGTGACGGTAGTTGGATAAATAATGTGACGGTGGATGAAGACTCAGCGACGCAAACGGAGGCGATACACCGCGACAGCAGTCCACCCGTGACCACGGCCGGTGCAACTCGGTCGAAACGTCGGGTATAAAAAGGTATGCGTAGAATGCCTTTGCTAAGTAGTTTTTGCGTTAAATCCCGTCTAAATATGTGTGCAATTATGAACTATACAAATTTAAATAAGAAAGGTATAAATTAGCTAATAAATATGTGTATACAGTCCCGTTGGGACCGTTTTGCCTAGCCCACCAACACCAAGCCGCATTGTACCAGTGTGTGGTGGACTATGTCCCGATCTGATCCGATGGAAAACTCCATGAGTGTTAATTTAGGTTAAATGTCCTCCTCTTCTCTTTCAATTGCTATGCTTGAGTTGCTTGACAAGGTCCAATGCTTGACAATTTTCAATTTTAATTCATAAATAACAACTTATGGTTGCAATAAATATTGTGTAAAAGATCTCAGTAGGTACTGATATTGATAAGCAGGCATACAAATCAGCTTCACGCACAAACCACAGTTTTATCTAATTATACTAATAAAATAACCCTTTACACAAAAGTGATTCAATCGAGCATAGAGCGGCGATGAGCTCTCCACCTGTCACGCTGAGCACACATGTTCAGTCGCTATTTGGAGAAAAAAGGACTATGGTAGAGAGTACTGCTTTTGTTGTCCTCATTGCCTACTGAGTCCCTATCTACTGACCCCTATAGATAGGGTATCGCAGCTGGAACTACGGGTCCGGCTGTGTTTCTCAGTGGTACTACGGGGTTCCGGTTCATGCCCCCGCTGGTTGTGCCTTGACCGGCTCCTCCGGCTTGTGGTTAGCTGTAGAGCTTGGGAATGTTCGTTTGTCCTGGTATTATGTGCTAGGACTTTCAAGTTTCCCTCTAAGTTGGCAGCTTTGTCCGGTGGTTCTCATTGGACATTGGTGTTGACATCTCCGGCACTAGTCTGAAGAACTAGTAGAGGCGGCCCCCTAGATGCCGTAGCCTCCGGTCCAGCCAGCCGCGTAGGGCGTGGGAACTGGCTAGGCGCCCGGATGGGTTCCGTGAAGTGAGTGTGCTTACTACTCCGCGACCAGAGTGGACACTTGGGAGTTGACTTTAGAGTCGACGACCCGTGCAGTGGCAACTGCGAGTTGTGCCCTTCGTGCAACGAGAAGTGAGCGTGCTTGACAGCTCCGGTTATCTATCTGGACAATAGGCAGTGAACTACACGTGTTCACGGGGAAACTCTCCCGAGACACTAGTCCTATGAGTACCGAATGAAGAGCGCGCTTCGGTGGGCACTGATTTGGCGTCAAGACCTACCGCAGATGGTCTCCTGCGCCAGTATTTTGCTGGCGCAGGGACGTCTGGCACTTCTTGCATAACCTAACGGTTGGTCTCGAGGTGCCAGTACAAATAAAAATTAGTGAATAAGGAGAGGGGATGTCCTCATTGCCTTAGTCTCTGACTAACCCTTCGGGGATAATAGACGTGATTATATATAATATATACATGATTCAATTGACTATTTTTAGTGTCTCCTCATAAGAACGGCTCCTCTAGATTAAACGTTATTAGCACGGTAATATTACCGTGTTATTAGATCCTATGTGTAGGTAGACATGTAGTCAGCACCAATGATATTGTAATAAAAAAACGTAGATAGTTTATGTCAGTTCAAATGTGATGTCCATTTTAGAACAAAAATGAGATGTCAATAATAGACCAAAGCTCGTACGAAAGTGTGAGCAAGATAGCATGACAAATAGCTATAGCGTAAACGAGACAGATAATGTTGTTGGTGGTATAAGGTAAGCCAATTAGCATAGTTTTATGGTGCCAGTTTTTGGCACATGTACCTAACGCATCTACCTCTTTTTATTGTAACATCATTGGTCAGCACGGCAGCCTCAGAACAATAATTATTGTTCTGAGACAGGAACACATTGAAATTGATGGAAACTAAGCGCTTCATCGTTGACGGTTTAAAATAACTAAGTTAGCGATGAATTATATTAAGCCCCCTCTTCACATAGGCAGTCGCATCCGCAGATATCATCGGCGGATGCGTCGACCGACGTATAGGGGGGTGATTTGCGCGTCTGTGGTAGGTATTTAACGTCTGGTGCGTCTGCAGACGTTAATACCGCAATTTTTAGCGCAAATCACCCCCCTACACGTTGGCCGTCGCATCCGCCGATGACATCTGCGGTCATCATCTGATGATCATCTACCTATGTGAAGAGGGGGTTTTAGACCGGCCCGTGTCCCGTCCGGTCTCGGACGGGACACGGATCATGCACTGTGTAATATGAACTGCGTCTGCTTCATACAAAATTTATACGCCCCGTACACGGCCCGGTCTAATATAATTCATCCCTTATTGTTACATCTCTAAATATAATAGAACTTCTTGGTGCTTCCAACAATGAGATGCCGACTGTACACGTGCATAGCGACCCGCGCTGTAGCTCGCCAACGGCAGGGTCGTTACGCGTTTTTTTGTGACTGTACGTGACCAACATCCAAGTGACATTACAATCTTCATGCATGTTTTATACGTCGGCGTCGTACAAGTTTAAAAGTAATATAAATTTCGTAGCAAATAGAAAGAAAAAGAAATCACAAATCGGGAAAGACATACAAACATCATACATACATCAGCCCCGTTTCCCGAAGGTATAGGCAAACAACCTTCTACAAACTTCTTTACTTTTATTTACTTTTAAAAAAATTCTTCATACATGCTCTGGGGTACTTTTAAAATGACCTTTCACGACTTATATATTTTTTTATCTCGTTGTAAAGACTTAGTAGGTACAATAAGTACCTAGGTAATTACTTAGAAAAAATCTAGTAAAAATATAAAATACTAGCGCTATTCAATTAGTGACATATTTTATAACTATTTCCATATGTCCATAATTATGACTAACATAATGATATTGTATGTCCACTATATCTGTGTATGTCCTATTACGTCCATGGTCCCACGTTGACCAATTGAGTCGTTCTTTTTTCTGACTTCCATTAGAACCAACTTAAGCTGACCCTCCCCCTCTGTCGTCACGTATTCAATCTCAAAAGATGAGAGGTCTTACTATGCGGGTTATCGTTGTCCGTGGGCTTGACATTGTCAAACTGTATTGCGTCTTTCAAATTGGCATTATCATTGTGGATCGTGGAGATTGGTTTGCGCTGTGCTGCGATGTGGAACGTTTTGCTGTTGTGAGCTGTTTTGTTTTTCGTATTTATACGATCATTACACATTACTTTACTAGACCAAATTCGATAAAGAATGTAAAACAAATTATGCACAATAAATTCTTTGTGCACATAGTTCTAGTGTCACTCGGGTTTTTACTGTTTCTTCAGAGACATTAAAGAGAAGAAACAACGGTGTCTTTCTCTCAAAAAACAGTAAATATCCAAGTGACACTAAATTGTGAAGAATTTGTTAATAAACATTCTGTTTTGGCCCTAGAAAGAGGATGTTGCCTGCGACCTCAGCCTCAGACTCTGTAAAGAGTTCGAAACATCAGGATATTATAATTTTCTTAGTTTGAGTTTGCGTTTGGTCAGCCGCCTGGTGTCGTACTCATGTAGAGTTCACCTCCTCCCTCCTCTCGGTGTCCGGGAGAGAGGGAGGAATGAAAAAAAAACCAGTATGTTAAATATGTGTGAATCAAATTAGATAATTACAGCTATAATTCAATATAAAATATAGCTCAGACTCAGAGGCTTTAACAAATTCTACGGAGAACAACAAAATGTCGTCAATAAATTTCCTCTTTCAAGGGACATATTCGGTGATTCTCGTCACCAAAAATGTCGTCGGTGACATTAACACGACGCCGTTTCGGTAATAGTGTATTTTTAGCGCCGTCAACGCTCAGACGCAAACCGAAACCACTGTTGAATTTGAAAAAGATTGAGAGGGTTCACGCATTTCTGTTTTCCATACAAATTTTCAAGTACAACATTTAACAAACCAATGAGCCAATTTGAATGAAACTTTGTATGCTAAAGTAAAAAATAAGAAATCATTTAAGAAAATAGAACTGCACATGTGCTAAGCGTGATATGATAGGTGGTGACACCATCGCAGCTTTATGTTGTTGAGAGTATGTGCAGTCTTTAGTCCGTTAGTCGCCTCTACGACACCCTAGGGAAGAGATGGTTTGGTATGGTAGAGTATTCCATCAATGAATGAGGCGGCACCACATAGCTCCTCAAAACTTTTTATTAGCTTACTTACATAAGCCGTGTCTCCTGCGACACTGTTTTGTGTTTTCTAACGAGTTAGGACCCTTGTGCCGACTTTCCCTGTTTGTCGACTTTACTGAAATATCATACAACGATTACCCTTATGCCGAATTTTCAAGTTTCTTTGAGTTTGGTATCCTTTATGCCGACTTTATAATTATTTCATAAAATGCTTACCGTTTTGACAAGTTTTAAAAATGTATGTATTATTGTTTTAGTTTCTAACACCTAACATCAAACATCTAACAAAATTTACTCCCATATTTTGTTAGATGTTTGATGTTAGGTGTTAGAAAACACAAAACAGTGTCGCAGGAGACCCGGCTTTAGTAGTGGCAAAATTTGTGCGCACAACAAAAAAAGAACTTACAAAATAAATAATTGTCGTAGTTAGTTACCTATGTATAATGAAATAAAGGAATGTTAAAATGGAGTTTAAGTTTATATGACTTTCATTTTCATATCGTAAAAGTCCAGTGGGTGTCACTTCAGTTATTTCAAGCATTCCTGCCGTTTCCTTGATCAGGGCTGTCAGGGCTAGATTTAGGAGTTTGTGTTGGGAATGTATTCGCTTCCGATCTGGAGAGACGTTTGTTCGCGTTAAAATAGACCGGGCTTAGTCAACGTGTCTAGAGTAGAGTTGTAAGTCGATCGTAGCCTACCAACTCATTTGGTAGCCTACCGGTAGACTACGGTAGACTACCGTAGCCTACCATTTAATACGGTAGCATTCGTAGGTTTCAAATTAATAAATGGTTATAAAATACAATAATTATTTATTGCACAAAAACAAAAGATTAATACTTAATAATTAACATAACAGAAAATAAAGGTTAATAAGGAACATTTTTCTATCAATTTAACTTTTGTAATACAAATTGTCATAATCAAATAAATTAAATAAAAATGTTACTTAATTCAGCGAAAGTGGATCTTCTACTTCTGTATCTAAGTATATCGTGTTCTACAGTTGGTTCTGTTACATTATTATAAAAATATGGCGATGGGCTTGCATCTGATTCTTCGTAATCATCGCTTGATTCGACTGCATTTGCAGAAAGGCGCAAATTCGACTGAATAGTTACTAATTTAGAGACCCTTTCTTTTTCTAAACGATTGCGGGACTTGGTGTGAATTTTGCCAAATGTGCTCCAATTTCTTTCACAGGCTGCGGAGGATGCAGGCACACTAAGAATTCTACTCGCGATTGGGCGCAAAATTTGCTTGTTGACAAAGGTTTCCCACCATGTTTTATTGATCGCTAACCAAATTGTCTCCGACTTTCCAAAATGCCCAGATTTTGTTTTGAATTCAGCTAAATTTGCCAACGCAGAACCGATGTAAATTTTCAAAATTATTGCCCACTGGTGTATGAAATCAGAAGCACAAATAACTTTATCGCCATTAAGATCAGTCCCACGATGCCGGGGGTCTAAAATGTTTGCGGCAAGGTGAATCGGTTTTATGCAAAATTCTCTGCTGTTAAAGAAGCTCTCAACATAGTTTATCTAATACGAAGATTAATAGTTGACACGGTCCTTGTCTCGTAACAAATATATGGCTAAAAATTGTAAATTTTTGATTTTTTTTCTTATCAATCTATCTACTAAAACTACCGTAGCTTACCGTAGCCTACCGGTAGACTACCTAACAATTTGGTAGGCTACGGTAGACTTACAACTCTAGTCTAGAGTAATTAATAAGCAGACAAATCTTTGTAGAGTTTTATAGAAGAAGATGTAACTTACACTATTTCAAATTAAATCAAACTATATTTGAGAACTAAGTGTAGGTACATAGTGGTGATAAATAATAAAGGTAAGTACCTACTTAAATCTTTGTTAACGTTTGAGTATTGAGGACAGTTTATTTTACATGCTAAGATACTTACATAATTATTAAATTTTTAAAAGCTTAATCAAAAGACAAAAAGAAAGGACCACCTTATTAAGCTTATAGACTTTATTAATTCTATTAGTTATATGTATTATCAAAACATACATACCCTACCCAATTAGGGCTTTACTACAACATTTTTGGTAATTCGTCAAAGGATACGAGGTGTCCCCACGGGGACGAAGCAGCGGGTGGGGCTACTAGTGTTATTATAATTATTAAGGACCTACTTACTACTAACTAATGTATGTATTATATGAGACGACTGCTAGAAACCGCAAGAAACTTCAAGGGCTGGTCAGGTCAAGTGTTTTAAACATGACAAAAATTACAAAAAAGAAATTAGTGCTTTTTTCATTAATTTAATAAGTAATTCATTTTGGGAATTTCATTAGATAGTCCTTGAGTAGTCTAATTTATTTTAAAGCAATAACATAAGAGAAATAAAATGAAATAATAACATTATTTACAACGCGCGGGCAGCGGCCGGCCGTTGACCCACCCGTCTGCTGACCCGTCCGCGTCAGCTGGGCGATAAGTACCTACGTTAGTTTGCAATCTTTTTTGTCATGTTTAAAACACTTTACCTGACCAGCCCTTGAAGTTTCTTGCAGTTTCTAGCAGTCACCTGTTACTACTAACCTAAATTTTTTTTAGTACAAAGTTTTATAATAAGTAAGTAGGTATACAATTTTTAAATCTATACGTACAAATATTATAAAGAGGAAAGATTAGTTTGTTTGTTTGAATTGAATAGGCTCCGAAACTACTGGACCGATTTAGAAAATTCTTTGACCATTAGAAAGCTACATTCTTCCCAAGTGACATAGGCTATATTTTATCATTATATTATTGCAAAGGGTACCATGCGAGGATCCGCTAGTAGTTAATAAAATTTATAACACACTGTTCTTCTGTATCCAAAACTACAAAGACAATGTACTAAGTATGAATGATAAAGTGAGCCCGCATGATCCTATCCCATTGTAATCGCGTTTAACTCATTCAATTTACTTGTAACCATTTATCATTTCATTGCTAGTTAATTTAAAACATTTTTAATATAACTTTTAAACATCCATACAGTGCATGCTTTGTTCGCTTTGAAAATAATGAACGTTGACAAACTGACGTTTCGGACACATTATATTAAGAGTTGAGACACAGTGTCCGAATTGATACTTTTTAATTTTATTATTTTTTCACTGACGATTCAGAAACTATTAAATTTTTGAAGCTGTTCAGTTTAGTCAGATAAATGAAGTTGTTGTTTTTTGCTATTGTGTATTTTCTTAAAATTAATGTAAATTTTTATTGGTGTCCGAATCGTCAGTGAAAAATAAAATTAAAAAGTGTCAATTCGGACTCTGTGTCCGAATATAATGTGTCCGAAACGTCAGCGAGTCTGAACGTTCCATCAGTATTTTTGTTTTTAAATCAGTCTTATGTTAACTTAGCTACGTTACATCTCATCTGTGGACTGAAATAAGACAAACAAAACTGAAAATTGTAAACCCGTGGCAGAGAAGTAATGTATTAGGTATGTATTAGATATGTATTAGGTTTTTAAGTAGGTAGACCACCTTATCCGTCGAACTATTCAACAGCTTTGAGGGGGAGGACTGTTCCCCATTACTCGTGGTCACCTCTTGTCTCGGTGTACGCGTAACGCAGCAAGAAAAAAAATTAATATTTATTCCGCTGTACAAGCGGAGTACCTCGTAAATATAGGACAGGACTGAGGTGTGACGGAGGTGTAAGTCGTATAAAATTTTTGTTACGTTCTATCTATCGTATCTTATCTATCTACTCAGCGGGCAACACCCACTGCTCCCTCTCGCATGGCCAAGTCACCTAAACTTATTGTTCCGAAGGTTAAAAATTATTACGGTAGACGTGAAAGACGGCGGCTAACGCCCGTCCTTATCAATGAGCGTCCCGGAGCCGAGATTGCTGATCAGTGCAAATAGTAAAAATATTCTTAAAAAACATTATTATGTCGCTGTGTCCATAGAATCCTTTTAGTTTTATAGAATTTAATAGTTAGATTATTATAAAAATAAGATCAGTTATCTTCTCTATATCTATATTTTCCTTATTATATTTTTAGGTCAAAGTGTCATGTCGTCTTACTTAGAAACACAGTTTTAAATTTTTAAAAATTTAAGGCGTAAAAAAATCATATTTAAATTAGGCCGGGTCGTGTCCCGTCCAGTCACTGTGTAATATAAACTGCTTCATACAAAATGTATGCAACGTCTCAAATCAGTGCCCCGTCCGGGCCACGCACACGGCACGCCACGTGCACGGCCCGGTCTAATATAATTCATCCCTTAGTGATGTATGTATGACTATGTAATATTACAGACACAGATATAATTTAGATGTGGGGTGCGTCTGCATTTGTTACTTCATCATCAGCCTATACACAGCTGGGCACTTAATTTCCTACATAAACCAGTAGCCAGTAGTAGTACCAAATAGTTGACAACTGCTCATGTGCTCAGCCTGACAGGTGGTGAGCCCATCGCCGCTCTATGCTGTTGGATGTATGTGCACTCTTTAATCTGTTAGTCGACTTTTACGACACCTAGAGAAGAAAGGGATTCGTAGTACCACACAGCACACTACAGCAATGGGTCATAATAACCAAGTAGTAACAAAACAGTATGTGATCATAGTGTGTTATTAAACCATCTTATTGATTAAGAAGACAGGGCTGACCGATGAGTGTCTGCAATTAGTAGGGCGTCTACATGCGCCCACGCATTCGATCTATATCCGGACGTGACTAGAGTCGCGACGGTGACAAATAGACAACGCTCACTCAGGAAAGATTTCTTTATAGTAAGTTGTTTTTTTTTTCACGCTATAACTGAAACAATTTGTGTACTTGAATAATAGTTACTTGACATCTTAAGAGCTCATAAAGCTTTTTAAATTCAACAAGTAATTTTAAGTAAATACCCTATATCAGTTAGTGACTGTTAGTAAAATGTGAAATTAGAATGTAGCATAATGTCACAAGGTTGGCTCTAACGTAGACGTGGTAGACGTTAATACACCTTTTTCACCAAAATGTGTTTTTTTGGTTAAACCTGATCAAAATTGAAGCTGGTCCCTATTTACACGATAGAATCATCACCTTATCTAACCCCAGCATGATTGTTTCACCTCTACCTAAGTAATCTGTCTCGAGACTTCGAGAGTAATACCAAGAGATGTTATCTGTGTTAAGAGGTGTTATCCCTTGAAATTCGCGGTAAAGCTTTGCAAATTACATGCCAAGATAGGTAATCCCTAGGGTGTGGACAAGTTATTAGGGCACGGGGTTCACAACTCTTGACCTTTTCTCGCAAACAGTGTGCGGAAAGTGGTCGGCTTTAAATCTGGAGTAAAAACATGAATGGAATAAATACCCGTAGATTGAATCAAACAAATCACATTAATATTATAAAGGCTAAAGTTTGTGAGTGTGTATGTTTGTTACTCTTTCACGTAAAAACTACTGAATGGATTTGGATGAAATTCGGCATACAGATAGTTTATAACCTGGATTAACACATAGGATACTTTTTATCTCGATATTCCAACGGGAACGGGAACCACGCGGGTGAAACCGCGAGTTGCCGCTAGTATAAAATAAGTAAAGCGGAAGGTGCGTGGTTCGATTCCCGCCTGAAGTTGTCGTCTTTTTCACGTGTTTAAAATTTTACTTAAGTAGGTATATTTAAGCGTTAATAAAACGCTAAAATATACATATAAAAAACATTAATTTAGGTTAGTTTTACTAAATCACACATCATTTTAACGGTGGTAAGATTCTGTTCGGAAACCGTTTGGAAGACAACCCTAATACATATTTCTGCTGCCAAGCAGCAATATTCTACATTGTTGTGATAGAGAAAAAGCTGAGAGACATAAGAGGCCTATTACATCTCAAATGTGAT
Organism: Scoparia ambigualis; assembly: GCA_963921215.1. NCBI lineage: Eukaryota > Metazoa > Arthropoda > Insecta > Lepidoptera > Crambidae > Scoparia > Scoparia ambigualis. The sequence goes on along the minus strand of OY992502.1, from coordinate 57,138,098 downwards.
TTTTGCGTAAAATGCCCATTTTTGCATTTTGTAGTAATTTTGCAGTTGTATTTATCGTTTTTATCGAAATAGGATAATAAATTCATGCTTAATATTACAAATCTCCACTCTGCTAGAATAAGTTGAATTTGGACGGCCGGCGCATCGCATTTTCTAGTAATATTGCAGTTGTATTTATCGTTTTTATCGAAATAGGATAATAAATTCATTATAAAATCTTTATTCCTCGTGAAGTAACAATTATTCTGGTATAAATTTTACTCATATTAATATTGTCGTAGATAGGAGAAATTCACAGTTAACTTAAAGGGATTTTCATAGTGGTTTGGTTTAGAATGAGATTTTTTTTCTATATAAAATCAATGTTAAATAAAAATTTAAAGGGATTTTCATAGTGGTTTGGTTTAGAATGAGATTTTTTTTCTATATAAAATCAATGTTAAATAAAAATTCCGAGGCCGCTATATACGACTATATGTATAAGAGATAACATTCAATTTTTTTTATTTCATTTGTTTAGAACAGTAGTTCAATCGATGAGCTCAAAAAAGTGCCTTCGCGCATTTAATGAAAATCTTTCTTTGCAATTTTGGGTTTAATTAAAAAATTAAGCAAAATTTACAAAAAACGAGGCCACTACGAATTATTCCAATAGCTATACTACACTATTCAATAAGTCAAAACTGTTAATGCATTTTTGTTTCTGAGATCGAGAACGCCAAAATTGGCCATTTTACGCAAAAATCACAGCCGAAATGTAATGGTGCCCTTATGAGCTTGCAGATTCATGGCACGTAATGCCCTCGGTGTCGCGCGTCCACGGGCTGTGGTGCTCGCGCACCATTAGGAAGGACGTATACTCGTTTGCCGGCTTAATATTACAAAAAAACCGTTTCTAACAACTAGGGACGTTTTCGACATTCTCGGGCTGATTTTGTGTTGTTTTAGCCACGAAAAAGAGTCGAATGCGTGGCCACGCAGCGACTGACTTTTGTAAAGAGTGCGAAATGCAAATGTGCTCAGCCTGACAGGTGGTGAGCCCATCGCCGCTCTATGCTGTTGGATGTATGTGCACTCCTTAATCCGTTAGTCGCCTTTTACGACACCTAAGGGACGAAAGGGGTTCGGCTTAATATCACAAAAAACAGTTTCAAAACAACTAGGTACGTTTTCGACATTCTTGGGCTGGTTTTGTAATGTCTCAGCCACGAAAAAGAGTGGAATACGTTATAATACGAATAGACTTTTGTATAGAATACGAATAGACTTTTGTAAAGAGTGCGAAACGTCAGGAGGATGGATAATCATTATCATTTTATACGGTTAAGAGTGATAAGTAGCTGAGGATAGTTTTTGTTTATAATTTGTAGATATTTTCTACAAAGTAGCTGAAGTATAACAGTGTTTATAAGAAGGGCGGGCCACTAGTATTTTAATATAATATTTTTATTATTTGTTATTAAACGCGATCAGTGTTCGTCTAGTAAACATTAGAAAACAAAAATAAAATTTTGTATATTTTTTCACAATGTAATAATAAGGCGTAGTGTTTCCTGTAGTTTTCATAAAGACTATTCTCATTTCTGTATACTTTCCTTAAAGACAATTCGTTGCGGCGACATCCGACTCTCAATAACAATAAATCTGTCAATTTAAGTAATTGATCGGTCGGTTAGAGTGCTTTGACTTGAAGGCCCAACGACCCAACGAACACTGTTGTCTATAACTGTACGAAACTTAGAACATTAATTTATCGGAAAAAGTTGGCCCTCCAAAAATATGGCCAAAATGATACAGAGCTGTTGCGACAAATATGTTCATACGAACCAAAGAGTAAGGAGGTAATTGAATTGCAAACTTTTCGGTAGGTAACAACTTTGCCCTAACTTCGTGCGAGTACCGAACATCATCCATACTAAACTTTTACAACGGTTAGTACCAAAAGTTTCTAAAAATATTCACATTTTCCAAACGCCCCTTTATTTGTAGCACGAGATAATTCAATTTGGTCACCCATCCCGGCACCGCAAAAGTTACATAAATTGCAAATACCAAATTATCGAACCATTAGGACCTTCTACGTCATAACGCATTATGAATAATAATTGACTAAAAAGTTAAAGTAGCTACAGACAGATAATACATTTTATTAAATAACTGCACTACAATTCGTTCTGACTGAATGAATGACGGTAACCTATTTCAGCCGTTCACAAATTGGCGGGAGTCGTTAACACTAACCGCTGTTATGAATACTTAATAGACTCATGGAGTGTCAACATTGTTTTGTAATAGTACATTATGATATGAGTGCGGTAAGTTGAAAATTACAGCCGAGGCGATATTGCTAGCCCGAGCCGTAGGCGAGGGCTACAAGAAAGCAGAGGCTGTAATTATCAAAGCGCACGTATGCCATACGACGTTTTATAACATATTTGCGAGGAAAACACATTTTCATTGTCTTTGGTAAGCCAACATATATTTTTCTTTGTCCAACAGCATAGAGCGTAGATGGGCTCATCAAAATAATAACACCAACCCCTCTCTTCCCTTGGGTGTCGTAAAAGGCGACTAACGGACTAAAGACTGCACAAACATCCAACAGCATAGAGCGGCGATGGGCTCATCAAAATAATACTACCAACCCCTCTCTTCCCTTGGGTGTCGTAAAAGGCGACTAACGGACTAAAGACTGCACATACATCCAACAGCAAAGAGCGGCGATGGGCTCAACAAAATAATTCTACCAACCCCTTTCTTCCCTCGGTTGTCGTAAAAGGCGACTAACGGACTAAAGACTGCTTATACATCCAACAGCATAGAGCGGAAATGGGCTCATCAAAATAATACCACCATCCCCTCTCTTCCCTCGGGTGTCGTAAAAGGCGACTAACGGACTAAAGACTGCACATACATCCAACAGCATAGAGCGGCCATGGGCTCATCAAAAAATACTACCAACCCCTCTCTTCCCTTGGGTATCGTAAAAGGCGACTAACGGACTAAAGACTGCACATACATCCAACAGCATAGAACGGCGATGGGCTCATCAAAATAATTCTACCAACCCCTTTCTTCCCTTGGTTGTCGTAAAAGGCGACTAACGGACTAAAGACTGCATATACATCCAACAGCATAGAGCGGCAATCGGCTCATCAAAATAATTCTACCAACCCCTTTCTTCCCTTGGTTGTCGTAAAAGGCGACTAACGGACTAAAGACTGCTTATACATCCAACAGCATAGAGCAGCGATGGGCTCATCAAAATAATACTACCATACCAACCCCTCTCTTCCCTTGGGTGTCGTAAAAGCTACTAACGGCACAGAATAAATATACCAACAGGCTAAAGGCCTATGTTGTCCATAGATTCAAATGATTACTAATTTTTAAATTACATTACCGCACTAGTGCGTAATAAGCTACATTACGATGCTGAAATTGGTGTAATAAGAGCCGCTTTACGAGCAAATGTGTTATAAATTATACAACTAGCGGCTTCCCGCGACTTCGTCCGCGTGATTCGTCCGTATCCCGAGACAGAGGGTCTACCTCTTTCTCCGAAACGAAATTCCGGCCGATTTTCGTATGCTATTTATAGCGCTTTCCATTGTTTAAAAAATTTAAAATAATTTAAAAACAAATATTTAGAGAATTTTAATAAGAGAGGTTAGGCTCTCAGGTTTTCACAACATACTCAAGACTATATTATCCACGAAAGGGATTATTCAGAGACCAGGCAATGAGGACCGCAAAAGCAGTTCAGGTTTCTCCAAAATAACAACAACATAAGCATCAAGCACTGACAAAGGAGAATGATCAAACCAACCTATTCGATATCTATTGCGTCTTAATCATTCACATATCAAAAGTGTTCTCTTAAGTTATAATGATTACTGTCAAAAAAGTTTTCTATAGAACGCCGCGTTAAGAGTCAAGTTATAAATAAATGCTGAATTGAACTGATAGTCATACGATAACAGTTGTCATAACCTCAAAATACCTAAAAAGTCGAAGATAGCTTCAAACTCCCGCGTGATATTGTTATGTATTTTTTTCTTCATAATTCAGAGCATTGCTGCTATTGATTACTATTTATTTCATAAAAGCGCTGTGTTACGCTAGCTAGCTAAAAAACTAGCCTAACTCCCATTGTAAAAAGGTCATTTCGACGGGTGAAAACCAGACTCGGTAGCCAGGTGGTTAAGGCAGCCGCCCGGAATGCGGAAGTTGCGTGGTTCGATTCCCGCCTGAAGTTGTCGTCTTTCTCCAGTGTTAGCGTTAATAAAACGCAAAAATATATTTAAAAAACAGTAATCAACATGGGCTTGAATAAGCTGATGGTGAGGGTGAGTAACATTTATTACTAAGTCTTGTAAAGTACATGCATACCTACATAATAATCACGACTATTATCCCCGAAGGGTTAGGCAGAAACTAGGCAATGAGGACCGCAAAAGCAGTCCACTGCCAACTATGAAAAGTGGACTACCACTTTTCACCAAATAGCGACTGCACATGTGCTCAGCGTGACAGGTGGGAAGCCCATCGCCGCTCTAAGCTGTTGGATATATGTGCAGTCTTTAGTCCGTTAGTCGCCTTTTACGACACCCGAGGGAAGAGAGGGGGTGGTAGTATTCTTTTACCGCTATGCGATACGGTTACCGACTTGTAATGTAAAGTGATTGTGACAAAAGAGGTGAGTTGCAATTTTACTCAGAACTCAGAACCCTAAGGGAGCCCATTCTATACCCTAACCCCAAAGGTTCGCGGAAGGAATGTACGATGTTTATTTAGTGTCTAGTCTCATAATAATTAACTTGTTCCTGTGGCGAATACTCTCATAATATCCCTGCTGCGTTGAGGTCAACGTATTTCAATTTATTTATAAAACAGCTGCTTTCTTTATAAATAGCGTGTTATGCCTAATTGTCGTCGTAAACAATAGTAAAAACTTAAACTTTTTATACGCGTTTCAAATATTTTTTATTTCGAACGTAATTAAATTTAGAATAGGGTACTTATTTTATTATTAGGCAATTTTTGAGTTTTCAGAAAGTAAACGAATCGACACAAGTGAACAGCAGCTTTTACAGTTTAAAATTAATTTAAAGTTAGTACTATAAAGGCGTAGTGTATGTAAATTGATGCATTGATCAGCTTACGTAGGCAATTGATACAACAGAAGTAAACACTTTTTTTTACAAATCATTTAAACTTCACTTGCACCGTTTCACCACTTTTCACAACACAACATGGCCGAACGCATTATCTTTTTCTTTGCTAACAAACTTTTTAGTCAACAGTCAAAGTTCGGAGCTATTAATTAAGAAAAAACAAAAAATAAAACAAATTTCGAAGTATTTTTTGAAATGAGTTTAGTGGACGCGGGTCGGCGCGCCGCGACGCTCGCGTCTACTGGCGCCGGTTTCGGCTGCTTGCCAAAGAATCCACTCCTGAAAGATATTTGTGTGGACACGACTATTTGCCCACCGGGTGTCAGTGGGCTTCCAATCTAATGATAATAAAAAAATCATTGATCAAAGCTGTTTTTCTCCTATGAGCTCGTGAGAGCGAAGTGAATATTAAAGTCCAAATAAAACATACTTTTTAAGCTTATAATAATTTACCTAATCAACTTAGAGCAACTGTAGTGATCAATATAATTATTTGTTACTTAACAAGACTAGTGAATTAAAAAGAGAGTTGATAAGCAATATTAACTCTTTACATTTTATGCAGCTTTACCATCTGAAAATGTATACTGTATTACAGTAAATTCTGAACAAATAAACATTCAGAGTAAGACACAGTAACCCAAAAATTGTTTAAACAAATATCATGAATTTTAGATTTTAATTCTGTTTTACTTTAGGCATCGCTTGTTTGTAAATCGTAAAAGAAGCCGTAAAATCATCAATAAACAAAAATAAGTTATAATATAAACTTAATGAAAATAGACCTGCGGACCCACAATAATAACTCATGCAAAACATGAAAATTCACCAAGCAACTTTCGACTTTACGACGTATACAATAAAGAAGGGGTACCATTACGAGCTATTCTTAGGGTTCAAAGTGGGTAGGATAGGCAGAAAATTGGGGCACAAATTATTCGACCTGACTTCAGTCTGCGTTAACCTAGATGTCGCGTCAGTCGGAACTAATGGTACAAGAATTGGTATCGCAGACTAAAATAAAACCTTAGGCTGAATGACTACCATCTGCGCTCGTAGTGTTTTGTTTTTTGAAATTAGCAAATGTCAGACGTTTCGGAGAAAAGCGAGCGCTTCTTAGAAAAGTTATGTCGGCTCCACACGCTTGGCAAACCTCAACAAGCCGTCACAAATTCAAACGTGTGGATAGAACGTTTGGCTTGGTTTGCAAACGCTTGTAGCCGATCTGTCGAACAAATACACAAACCCAAACGTTTGTAGAGGTTTGGAGTTTGCGGCAAGTGGCAAGCGTGCGAACGCGGCATTAGGTTTTTTCAGGGCAGCGTGCACCATCGAAATTTTAAACTGCTTTTTGTTAAACGTTCGAATTGCGATTAGTTTAGAAATCATATGCCCGTCCTACTGAGAAATAATGAATTGATCCTTCTTTATAAGAAGTTGCATTTTAGCGAGTTGGCTTTTTTTAATAGCTCATGTTTGACGACCTCCGTGGTCGAGTGGTTGAACAAAGTCAAAGTCAAATTATTTATTCAATGTAAACCTTTACAGGCACTTATTGACGTCAATACTAATAATAATAATAAAATAGTTAACTAACTTGTAGTTGAGACTTAACAACTAATCTAACTAACTAACTATAGTATGTGCCAGACAAACGCCGCGCCATGCCGCGCGCCGGTTCTGGTGTCGTCTTCTATGAGGTACCCGGTTCGTTTCCCGGTCGGGTCATACACATAATCATCATAATCATGACTATTATCCCCGAAGGGTTAGTCAGAGACTAGGCAATGAGGACACAAAAGCAGTTCTCTACCATAGTCCACTTTTCACCAAATAGCGACTGCACAGTGCGGTCGGGTCAAATTAGAATTTAACTGTTTTTCTATTTTGATTTTGGTTTTGATTTGAGTGTTTTTTTGTACAAAAACATTAGTTAACCAATAAAAATAAGTTTCAACTTGGGGTAGATACTTATTGTAAGAGTGGTAAAGTTATATAAGTAATGTAATTTTTAACCTAACAATAAGTAGCTTCATAAGTGAACTAGTGCAAAACCTATGTGCTTCTTAAGGCGTGTTAAACCTTTGATCCCGATTGATGTCAGAAAAAACATGGGGAGATTGGGCAGGACATAAACCACCAATATGGCCTAATACATCTTAGTGGAGGTTACTGACAAGTAACATTCAACGTTATTGCAGCAGCAGTAAAGACAGCTTTCTAAATCACGGCGTTGCTCGAAATCTTTATTTTCGTCACCAATCCAGGCCTCGCTATGGTAAACGGTATGGTATGGTGGCGAAAAAGAAAAAACGACACTTAGCTTTCAAGATCGTAGTAAATGCGCCACCAAGCTCTTCTCCGTACATAAGATTTTTTTATTATCATTACTTCGATGCAGTATGCTTCGCACACAGCATACAAACATAGTGTTTCATTAATAGAGCGGGGGTACGAAAGAATATCCCTCGCCGGAAGTATTGCGGTTACATCTCATATCCTGAGTGTTGGTACACAAAACCCCGGTGGGTTGAGGTGGTTAGTGACGTCACGAATGTCGATAAAAAAAATAATGTCGAGGACGACTATTTTGTCTCATAATTATATCCCATTGTCTGTCACGAAGACTCTTATAGGTTGCTAACAATTAAATTTGTATTGTGTTTGGTATTACGACAGCTGAGCTCATAAATTCTATTCATGTCTAGCCAGCGCAAACGACAGACGTCGATGTACTTATGTCTGTCAAAAATAGATCTCTTAGAATGAGTTGCGGACTGTAAGTCTATCATGTGATACAGTTCTAAGTTCTAAGTTATTTCAATGGTCTATAAAATTGCCAAAGACTGTCCCTCGTTGGTGCTGGCCTTTTCATTTTTTGTATATTACAGAGCTGGCAAGTGGCAAACAAGCATTGACCCTTTCAGTCAATGGACAATTGAAATCAATGTATCTCGAGAGATGGCCCACCGTAAAGATTTGACTTCTTGCGCTTTTAAGCACTGTAATTTAACTGAGTCTATTACCCTTAACAGAACACAGCTATGTATAACAAAGCTCAGCTACGACCACTGGCTGTATGTTCATTGCGTTCTTTCTATTACCGTTCAATAAGACTGCCGCACTATAACGCGCAATAAACTTAAAGTCTACACGCCGCGTCGCAATCGCAAGACGTTCGAGGTCGTGGTTGAGGCCTTAGATGGTCGCCACCTGGACGATACTGGTCAAAATTCTACCAGACAGGTATTTACATACATACACACGACTACTATCCCACAAAGGGTAAGTTATAGGCTAGGCAATGACGACCACAAAAGTCCACTGCGACAATCCACGTTTCACCAAATATCACTGCACATGTGCTCAGCGTGATGATAGGCGGTGAGCTCATCGCCGCTTTATGCTGTTGGATGTACCTATAGGCAATCTTCAGTCGCCTTTTACGAGACACAAGAGAAAAGATGGATGGGTAGTACTTTTTTAACAATGAGCACAGGTATTTTCCATTGAGATATTTATATATCTACTATAGAGGTAACTTCGATGTCCAAAATTTTCACACATGCACAAAACAAAGTCGCCTATGTGTGCGTTACAAAACTTACCTTGTAAACGATATTCGAGACACTCACTTCTATTATTACAAATTGTTTAACTGAACAACTCATTATTAAATGAAACCCACCAAAATACTAAGTTCACCAAAAAATAAACTTATTCAACTAAAAAATAGATAATGACAGCGATTTGTTTGGGTCCAAGTGCGGCTGGCTCCATGTAAAAAGTTGCACAGTTTCACCGACACGGCCCTTTTAACCTATGTTTTGTCTTTGTTTTACTTAGGGTAAACATGATGTGCCGAAACGGAACCAAAATAGTAATGGTTAAAGGCAGAAAGAGATAGCAAACTTATGCTCTCTCTATAGTTATAAAGCTCAATGGTATTTTCTATCGACAATCGCAGGTCCCAACACTATTTCGCCCGCCCGTAAAGGTCTGTTCAATGGCAACTGAATTCGTTCTATCAACAGCGGCGCACGTGTGGTTTAATGACCTCACGATTGGAACAGCTGTCTGCCAATATTTGTTTTATGAATAGGTAATAGTATTCTAACGAAACGCATTTGGTTTTGTCGATTACGGAACTATTAATTTGGTGGGTGGGTGGGTACTAGGTACTTTACTAAGCGTTAAAGATCTGGAATTATTTGGTTAGGTTAGTTATTACTACACAGACCACATTAACTAGCACATGACTTGATTCCTCGATGATTTAAGCATAGATTAGTATTTAGGTAACACACAGAGGAATATAGACCACAGAAAATAAAAACGATGAAAGAAAAAAACCACAGAAATAGATAAGGTTTAAGATGTTTATTCTCATTATGAATAAAATTACAGTTCGCTTACAGATCTATTGTGTAGTGGTTATATTCAACAATTTTGTACAAAATATGTAACTACCGACCGTTAGTTAACTTTTTTTTTATATTCATATTTTTTGACGTCAATAAGTAAGTAAGTACCTGTAAAGGTGTATGAATAATGCATTTGACTTTGACCACAGAATAAATAATAGTACTACGCTTTGACTTCGAGCCGAAGGGCCATATTGGCCCCCCGAAGAAGTATCCCAGCTTGTATGACAATTTATAGGAGCTAAAAAGTGTATTTCCGACCTTGTAAGTTGAGAGTATGTGCGTTGCACCGAGCTCGCGATGGGTATTGTATTAAAGCCTAAGGTATTTCTCTATGTTTTTTTTCGCTTGCTGTACGAATTTATTGTAGTGGGTTAAAAAAAAACAAAACACTATCGTCGGCAACTTACTTGTGATTTGTTGTGTGACCACAATAAAACAAAAGCAAGTTTTGATGCCAAAATGAACAGCAAATATTATGAACGATACAACACAGCACACTCTGACTTCGATACTTAGAAAAGTTCAATGTTCACTTTGTCAACCTCTGTGTTATAATACATTGAATGCAAAGTTTGAATTTCAATTTCGAATACAAAACAATGAAACAAAAGATTAAAAGTAAAGTCCACAGAGACAATACGTTCCGTCTTCCGTTGTCCGTGGCATGGAAAACGTACAGTATAACAGTACCTACCTACATCGTTCATTTGTATTTTGTTTAATAGCGAATTATGCTATGGAATCGGTATAAAACAATAAGTTATTGTTAAAGGTCGTTTAATTAATTACATATACCTGAGGATTATATTAAGCTGTAAATGCCCGTTTGCAGTCAACAGCAAAGACCTCACACAGAGAGCCAGCCTCTTACTTGTTTTTTACTCGTTTTAATGAAATTATAGGTGAAGTCCACCGAAAACTTTCCCCAAGAAACCTATGTGCAAAAACGACAAAAAAATTTCGACCTCCCTTATAAAACTGTCGAAGGTCGAATTTTTTTTGTCATTTTTGCACATAGGTTTCTTGGGGAAAGTTGTTCAGTTTCATGGGTGGTGACTGTTAGAAACAGCAAGAAACTTCAAGGGCTGGTCAGGTCAAGTTGTTTTAAACATGACAAAAATGACAAAAAAGAAATTCGTGTTTTTTTCATTTTTAATCTAACACTTATCATAATTGTTAAAATGTGGCCATAACATAACTTGATGCTATCTATAGTCGTTGGAATTAACTGCACCTTAAATACGCACATTTCAATTTAGTTGTAAAAGAAAAATAATCGGAGTCTCACTCATTGCACTTTGCAGACTAACGTAGGTACTCATCGCCCAGCTGACGCGAACGGGTCAACAGACGGTCGGCCGGCCGGCCGTTGCCCGCGCGTTGTAAATAATCGTTATTTTTAATTGTTTTCATTTCATTTTTCTTGTTTTTGCTTTAAAATAAATTAGTACTATATATACATACTCATATATACTCAAAGACTATCCAATTAAAATTCACAAAATTAATTATTTAATTAAAAATGAAAAAATCCCGAATTTATTTTTTTGTCATGTTCAAACACTTACTTGACCTGACCAGCCCTTGAAGTTTCTTGCGGTTTCTAGCAATCAATTTGCCAGGAATGTATGTTCGCGCAAATGCCACTTCAGAGAGCTGAGTGTAAGTTTGTAAATGTGCAAACGTTACTATCGCGTTTGAGTTAAGTTTTGACAGATAGATCTTAATGCCAAGTAAATAAGATCGAGAATCAAAACTCAAACACAAACGCGATAGTAACGTTGCACATTTACAAACTTACACTCAGCTCTCAGAACGGCTGCACGCATTTTCAAATAATAATATATTTTTTTTGTGTTTGTAATTTGTCAGGTCAAGTTTTCTATGAAATATTTTTTTTGGAATTTCATTACAGGGTAAGGTAGGTAGTGTACCTACCTTGGTACGGTGCGTTAGCGTTAGTCAAAGACTGCAAAAGCAGTCCTCTGCCATAGTCCACTTTTCACCAAATAGCGACTGCACATGTGCTCAGTGTGACAGGTGGTGAGCCCATCGCCGCCCTATGCTGTTGGAAGTATGTACAGTACAGTCTTTAGTCCGTTATTCGTCTCTTACGACACTCAAGGGAAGAGAAGGGGTGGTAGTATTGTTTCACCGTTACGCGATAGGGTTACTAATATAAGTTACTAATAACAATGAATAATCTTTGTTATTAGTGAGCCACGTTTTAGGGTGGATTCGACCACACTGGAATAAGACTTACTCCGAGATTAGTCCATACAAATTCGGCGCTTAATCTAGGTATAAGACCTTATTCCAGTTTGGTCGAATCCACCCTTAGCCGCATAATCAAAATAAAATACTTATAATATTAATGTAAGTACGTGAAATGTATAATCGAGCCACTTTGTTTACTGATAGGTAGCTAGTACATAATACATAACATTGATACTACTCAGGCAAGGCTACACAACACAGTGGTAACGTGCGTACAATTTTCATCCATTTATCTTTGCGTCACATTTTGGTCGCATAATCAGAGTATTATTAATAATATTAGTATGTAGGTATTATCGCAATGTGCACACTTAAAAGGTGTCACACCTCACTTCCTTCCAATATGTAGCACTTTGTGGACTGATTTTTATAATAATGTAATGTGTCATAATATCATACTGTTAATAATACTAAGTCACAGTGATAACCTACTTTTCAAGTAAGTATCGCTAAAGATAATAGTATCGTATGTCTAGGGTATTGTCAGAGCGCGATGTTTATGCTCGGCCAGGGGAATTACCATATTTTTTTTTTTACAACGGGTAATCGCTTGGCCTTTATCTCACCTGATGGTAGGTGACGATAAGGCCGAAGTTAGAAGCGCGCTTCACCCAGAATCATCAACCACTGAGGAACTGGCCATCTTATCTCTAAGCTGTCGGAACACAACAATGCTTTAAACATCGTTGTTATGGCGACAGACTTAGATAAGATGGTGGTAGCTAACTCGGACTGAACAGCCCTGTCATCAACCAAAGCAAGTACACAAGGATGTACACGCTGGGAATCGAACCCGGGACTTCTGGGTCTGAGAACGGTGGCTTGGCCACTAGACCACAGAGGCGGTTAAAAAGCTCTTACTCTCATAGCAGTATTAATTAATTCGTACTACCTACAGTACTTCCTACTGCGTAAGTCATAAGTATGACTTTCGCAGTAGCTTCGTTTCCTTCTTGTTTTATTTTCATGAGAAAATGTAACCGCCTCCAAGGCTCCATCTTTAATATACATACAAATAATCACGACTATTATCCCCGAAGGATTAGTCAGAGACTAGGCAATGAGGACCGCAAGCAGTACTCTACCATAGTCCACTTTTTCACTAAATAGCGACTGCACATGAGCTCAGCGTGACAGGTGGTGAGCCCATCGCCGCTCAATGCTGTTGGAAGTATGTGCAGTCTTTAGTCCTTTAGTCGCCTTTTACGACACCCAAGGGAAGAGAGGGGGGAGGTAGTATTCTTTCACCGCTACTGTTACGAAAATGTTCTGAGAACACGCACCGTAGATGTTCTGTAACAGTCTCAGAACTTGTGCCCTACTTGTGCCCTAGTGAATTCGAGGCTTAAAGATAACCGTGTCGTGTCGCGTAGCGGTGAAAGAATACTACCTCCCCCCTCTCTTCCCTTGGGTGTCGTAAAAGGCGACTAAAGGACTAAAGACTGCACATACTTCCAACAGCATTGAGCGGCGATGGGCTCACCACCTGTCACGCTGAGCTCATGTGCAGTCGCTATTTAGTGAAAAAGTGGACTATGGTAGAGTACTGCTTGCGGTCCTCATTGCCTAGTCTCTGACTAATCCTTCGGGGATAATAGTCGTGATTATTTGTATGTATATTAAAGATGGAGCCTTGGAGGCGGTTACATTTTCTCATGAAAATAAAACAAGAAGGAAACGAAGCTACTGCGAAAGTCATACTTATGACTTACGCAGTAGGAAGTACTGTAGGTAGTACGAATTAAACGAATATGAATATTGTGTGGTAAATAATTTTCCTCCCCAAACCTGTTGAGTTTCAGTAAAGAAGTAGGACTTACCTGGTGGTTTAAAAATGTGATTAAAAATACGTTTGTAATTAATAATTACCGATGTAAGTTTTTTTTAATACGGTAAATAAAGGAAAAGAAAAAAAAATGAGACCTCACACGGACGAACTTCTTGAGAATTTAAAAAGTGATATTGCACAGTTTTGGTTTATTTGCCAACATAAACCACCATTATTTCACACTAGCGCGAGCGGCCCGTGGCAAATTTTCCAAAAATTTCAATTAGTTGATAAGTTAAATTTCTTATTGATATGTTTATGTAAAAATAAATGCAAAATAGTGCTTGTCAGCTTCGTTTATCAGTGAAAAGTGATTATCTATGTTTGGACTTTAACCATGATAAAATAAATTTTCCAATTAGTAATTCGAAATGTGTCTTCTCGTAATCTTTAATTCGCATTACACGATACAAAAACACCAATTCCATTGGTAATTACTAATCACTAATCCTTAGGTATTCCATACAAACTTTCAAAATCATAATTATACAATGACCACAATATTTGTTTTGTGTTTGTTGCCTGAAATAAAGGTGTTTTATTATTATGACATTTTGCAGAAAGCTTAATAAGTACCTAGTCGTAAGTGAAAAACAATATAAATAAGTATTTGACTTAGCAGAAGCCTAGCGATCTAAAATCTGATCTAAAATGAATGTTTAAAATCAAACTGTTATTTAATCTTAGTTTAAATTGCTCACTAAGTAGAGTTTGCTACGCTTTCACCGCTAAACCGATTTTGATGAACTTTAAAGGTGGACCTTAAAGCCTCGTATTCACTAGGCGACAAATCGTCGCAGAACCTGTCTAGGCACATGTCGTCTACGTGTCGCCGCGACGTCGCGCTCTGTTCTGCGCGACGCGACTATACAGCGACATCTACGTGTCGCAGAACAGGTTCCGTGTTTTAGCTCGCGAGACAGAACTTCCTGCGACATCAGTCCTGCGACCGCTGTTGCAGAGTGTGGACGCGTGCGCGAATTCTAGCATCAACATGCCCGTAGAGTGGGGAAATCAATTAGTTCTAAAACTTATTGAGCTTTACGAAAGCAAAGGATGTTTGTGGGACACGAATAACCGTGAATACAAAAATAAAATAAAGAAAAATGATGCTTGGGAGGGGTTAGCCAATGACCTTCAAATACCAAGGAAAGATGTTGAGGCGAAGATCCACAACCTCCGCTCACAATTTATGCGTGAGAAAAAGAAAATAGCTTCTTCGAAAGGCACGGGTAAAGCACGGGACGAAGTTATAGAATCAAGTTCTTGGTTTGCCTACGATGCCATGAAGTTTTTATTGAGTGGGGCGACAACTTCTGGTGGCACAGATACATTGGAGACACAAGTAAGTCACAATTTTAAAATAAATTTATTATACGAGTAGTACCTTTCTAATAAATAAGCATTAACAATAATTATAAGAGAATTATAAAGTCGTTTTTAGGGTTCCCTACTCGAAGGTTGACCAACGGGACCCTATTACTAAGCCTCCGCTGTCTGTCTGTCTGTCAACGGGTTTTATCTCATGAACCGCTATAGGTAGGTAGACACATAATGAAATTTACAATTCTTATTCTAAATATTTGTTTATTTCTAAGCTACATTGTTTTGCCATGGAACACTTCCTTCCGCAGTGATGAAATATTCAGCGAACTTGTTCCTTGTTACCATAGCAGATTGAGCAGATGGTCTTCCAGATGGTTGCAAATCCAACAAAATATTAGGTCCAAATTCTCTGCGCCAAGATCCTCCCACAATGTTATGATCCGAATCCTCTGAATCAAAGGTTCCACGTGGGGTGTAGAGTGCTCTCGATTGCTTATTACGCCTTAGAAAATTGTGTAGGTATACACAGGCCATTACGGCAACTTCAGCATTAGCAGGTTGGAGCGCAATTGCATTGCGAAACATACGAAACACGACACATAAGATTCCGAATACGTTTTCTACAATTCTTCTCGCTCTCGAAAGCCTGTAGTTAAAAATGCGCTTTACATTTCCCACCTCATGGTAGCCTGGATATGGTTTCATCATTTTTTCGGTGAGTGCAAATGCACTGTCTCCCACGAGTACAAATGGCATGTTTGGTTCATGTCTCAGTGGCTCCGGTTTTGGCCAACTAAGTTGGTTTTCATTCATAGCTTCATAAAAAGAAGTTTCTTGAAAAACTCCACTGTCAGATGACTTTCCTTTGGCACCACAGTTAGCATATATAAACTTATAATCAGCATCTACAATAGCCAAGAGGACAATGCTAAATTGTTCTTTATAGTTGTAATAATCACTACCAGAATTTGCAGGTGCCTGAATCAAAACATGCTTGCCGTCAATAGCTCCAACACAATGTGGAAAGTTCCATAGTATTTCATAATTATGAGCCTTTTCTTTCCATCCTATTTCAGTATTTGGGACCTGAAAAATATATGTAACATAACATAACATAAAAATTATTTCAGGCACAACGCCAGGACACCGATGACCAATACTCCAAGCTTTCCTCGGAAAATACTCAAGAAACTCAAAATTCCATCCAGTCGCAACCTCAGGCTCCTACCATGGAAGCATCACCGCGCCCTACCTCATCTAAATCGTCGAAAAAGAGAATGTTAACACAAGAGGATAAATTGGGAGAGGCGTTTGAAATAATGAGGTCCGCCAAAAATAAGATGGAAGCTACCCCTGATGAGTTTGATGTGTATGGACGATATGTTGCCTCAGAGCTACGTCTCATTAAAGACGAACACTCCGCCCTCATGGCGAAATATTATATTAATAATATATTAATAGAAGCTCGCATGGGCAAATACAAGCAAGGCTACAGTACCGCATCAACCACACCATCGGAACATCAGGACAGTGTTACAGCATCCAACGACAATCTGAATAGCATTCCACAAACAACTGTACGTGAAAATCTGGATTTTCAATTTGATAACAGCCAGGAACCATCTGATCATGACATAATTCCATCTTTTCTGCGGGAATAATTTTTCTTTCTAATAATTAAAAATAATATTAATAAAACATTCGTGATTTTACCATGTCTTTGTACTCACCATGACATATATTTTCAACGCTTTTATGAGTTCCTTACAAACTTCTGGTACTATTTTGCTGATCAGTTGTTTTGATACTCTAAATGTATACGACAAGGAAGCATAAGAATTCTGTTGGTCCTGACATCAGACTTGCAATAACATTGAGATACTTGTCGACCGGAGATTCTTATGCTTCCTTGTCGTATACATTTAGAGTATCAAAACAACTGATCAGCAAAATAGTACCAGAAGTTTGTAAGGAACTCATAAAAGCGTTGAAAATATATGTCATGGTGAGTACAAAGACATGGTAAAATCACGAATGTTTTATTAATATTATTTTTAATTATTAGAAAGAAAAATTATTCCCGCAGAAAAGATGGAATTATGTCATGATCAGATGGTTCCTGGCTGTTATCAAATTGAAAATCCAGATTTTCACGTACAGTTGTTTGTGGAATGCTATTCAGATTGTCGTTGGATGCTGTAACACTGTCCTGATGTTCCGATGGTGTGGTTGATGCGGTACTGTAGCCTTGCTTGTATTTGCCCATGCGAGCTTCTATTAATATATTATTAATATAATATTTCGCCATGAGGGCGGAGTGTTCGTCTTTAATGAGACGTAGCTCTGAGGCAACATATCGTCCATACACATCAAACTCATCAGGGGTAGCTTCCATCTTATTTTTGGCGGACCTCATTATTTCAAACGCCTCTCCCAATTTATCCTCTTGTGTTAACATTCTCTTTTTCGACGATTTAGATGAGGTAGGGCGCGGTGATGCTTCCATGGTAGGAGCCTGAGGTTGCGACTGGATGGAATTTTGAGTTTCTTGAGTATTTTCCGAGGAAAGCTTGGAGTATTGGTCATCGGTGTCCTGGCGTTGTGCCTGAAATAATTTTTATGTTATGTTATGTTACATATATTTTTCAGGTCCCAAATACTGAAATAGGATGGAAAGAAAAGGCTCATAATTATGAAATACTATGGAACTTTCCACATTGTGTTGGAGCTATTGACGGCAAGCATGTTTTGATTCAGGCACCTGCAAATTCTGGTAGTGATTATTACAACTATAAAGAACAATTTAGCATTGTCCTCTTGGCTATTGTAGATGCTGATTATAAGTTTATATATGCTAACTGTGGTGCCAAAGGAAAGTCATCTGACAGTGGAGTTTTTCAAGAAACTTCTTTTTATGAAGCTATGAATGAAAACCAACTTAGTTGGCCAAAACCGGAGCCACTGAGACATGAACCAAACATGCCATTTGTACTCGTGGGAGACAGTGCATTTGCACTCACCGAAAAAATGATGAAACCATATCCAGGCTACCATGAGGTGGGAAATGTAAAGCGCATTTTTAACTACAGGCTTTCGAGAGCGAGAAGAATTGTAGAAAACGTATTCGGAATCTTATGTGTCGTGTTTCGTATGTTTCGCAATGCAATTGCGCTCCAACCTGCTAATGCTGAAGTTGCCGTAATGGCCTGTGTATACCTACACAATTTTCTAAGGCGTAATAAGCAATCGAGAGCACTCTACACCCCACGTGGAACCTTTGATTCAGAGGATTCGGATCATAACATTGTGGGAGGATCTTGGCGCAGAGAATTTGGACCTAATATTTTGTTGGATTTGCAACCATCTGGAAGACCATCTGCTCAATCTGCTATGGTAACAAGGAACAAGTTCGCTGAATATTTCATCACTGCGGAAGGAAGTGTTCCATGGCAAAACAATGTAGCTTAGAAATAAACAAATATTTAGAATAAGAATTGTAAATTTCATTATGTGTCTACCTACCTATAGCGGTTCATGAGATAAAACCCGTTGACAGACAGACAGACAGCGGAGGCTTAGTAATAGGGTCCCGTTGGTCAACCTTCGAGTAGGGAACCCTAAAAACGACTTTATAATTCTCTTATAATTATTGTTAATGCTTATTTATTAGAAAGGTACTACTCGTATAATAAATTTATTTTAAAATTGTGACTTACTTGTGTCTCCAATGTATCTGTGCCACCAGAAGTTGTCGCCCCACTCAATAAAAACTTCATGGCATCGTAGGCAAACCAAGAACTTGATTCTATAACTTCGTCCCGTGCTTTACCCGTGCCTTTCGAAGAAGCTATTTTCTTTTTCTCACGCATAAATTGTGAGCGGAGGTTGTGGATCTTCGCCTCAACATCTTTCCTTGGTATTTGAAGGTCATTGGCTAACCCCTCCCAAGCATCATTTTTCTTTATTTTATTTTTGTATTCACGGTTATTCGTGTCCCACAAACATCCTTTGCTTTCGTAAAGCTCAATAAGTTTTAGAACTAATTGATTTCCCCACTCTACGGGCATGTTGATGCTAGAATTCGCGCACGCGTCCACACTCTGCAACAGCGGTCGCAGGACTGATGTCGCAGGAAGTTCTGTCTCGCGAGCTAAAACACGGAACCTGTTCTGCGACACGTAGATGTCGCTGTATAGTCGCGTGCGACGTCGCAGAACAGAGCGCGACGTCGCGGCGACACGTAGACGACATGTGCCTAGACAGGTTCTGCGACGATTTGTCGCCTAGTGAATACGAGGCTTTAAGGTCCACCTTTAAAGTTCATCAAAATCGGTTTAGCGGTGAAAGCGTAGCAAACTCTACTTAGTGAGCAATTTAAACTAAGATTAAATAACAGTTTGATTTTAAACATTCATTTTAGATCAGATTTTAGATCGCTAGGCTTCTGCTAAGTCAAATACTTATTTATATTGTTTTTCACTTACGACTAGGTACTTATTAAGCTTTCTGCAAAATGTCATAATAATAAAACACCTTTATTTCAGGCAACAAACACAAAACAAATATTGTGGTCATTGTATAATTATGATTTTGAAAGTTTGTATGGAATACCTAAGGATTAGTGATTAGTAATTACCAATGGAATTGGTGTTTTTGTATCGTGTAATGCGAATTAAAGATTACGAGAAGACACATTTCGAATTACTAATTGGAAAATTTATTTTATCATGGTTAAAGTCCAAACATAGATAATCACTTTTCACTGATAAACGAAGCTGACAAGCACTATTTTGCATTTATTTTTACATAAACATATCAATAAGAAATTTAACTTATCAACTAATTGAAATTTTTGGAAAATTTGCCACGGGCCGCTCGCGCTAGTGTGAAATAATGGTGGTTTATGTTGGCAAATAAACCAAAACTGTGCAATATCACTTTTTAAATTCTCAAGAAGTTCGTCCGTGTGAGGTCTCATTTTTTTTTCTTTTCCTTTATTTACCGTATTAAAAAAAACTTACATCGGTAATTATTAATTACAAACGTATTTTTAATCACATTTTTAAACCACCAGGTAAGTCCTACTTCTTTACTGAAACTCAACAGGTTTGGGGAGGAAAATTATTTACCACACAATATTCATATTCGTTAAAAACTACTTCTACTTTAAGCAAAGAAAATATTTGCTATTATCTCTCTAGTTGTGACACTGGCTGAATTTGCTAACCGAACCAAGCCATTATTTGAACAAAAAGAAAAAAGTAATAGTTCCTACTCGTGGTACCGCCACCGAATTAACTACCGCAAGCCAGTCATAGTGTTGTTGCATATTGGTGAATGTGTCTGAACGTCATCATCAGCCAGGGAACGTCCACTGCTAGACAAAGGCCTCCCCAAGGATCTCCACCATTTACAATGTAAAATGTTATAAAAAACTTAACCTAGGTTACCACCGGCAGCGGGGATAGACCCCAAGCTATCGGTGGTTATAGGGCTCCAGAGTGAGGAACCTCCTGACAATACGTGCCGTGTCAAGGAGTACTGTCTTCTGTATCTGACCTTTGACCAAACCTAAGCTTGAGCCTCTCTAGATGTTGATCGAGGCTCTTAGCTATAAGACCGTTTGCCGAAACGACTATATCGGTACAATAATGGTTGAATCCACATCCAACATGGCGGTAACCTCGTGAGCCAAGTCAAGGTACTTACTGAGCTTGTCCTTCACGGCTTTCACGCGGTTCTCATCATGAGTATGGTGATATCAACCAATATTGCACGGCGCTGAGATCGGTTAACCACCACGACACAGTGTTACTGTGACCACGATATCAGGCTTATCAGCGACAATAGTCCTATCCGTGAACTGATGAAAGAGCGATCCCAGTACAGCGTTGCATAACCATTTTCGAGAACCGGCGCCGGCGCAGCAGGTGCGTATTATATAATTATTATTATTACAAACCTGTGTAAGTTATGGTTCATCACCATGGTTTCTTTGGCACTGTCTGCTGCAGCCGCGTAACCTGTAAGAAAGATCAGATTTAAAAATTACATCAACACGACCAGCTTGATGGCGCAGTAGCGCGATTTGCGATTTTCCATAGCCAGTCCAAAGAATGGGTGACCAATCACATAGATATATCTGGAGTGCCTTCGTGCTTCGGAAGGCATGTCAGACCATTTGTCTATGGCCGAGAACTGATTTTACCGTCTTCCTCATTGCCTAGTCTCCGACTAAGGTTGATTTCACAATCACGCGTTTGATCAGCGCCGGCCACACGCGCTCGGTTACAATTACACTAGATAGTAGTTGCGTTTCATAGTCACTCACGCAGTTCAAACGCGCAACTACTATGTAGTGTAATAATTGAAAGCGCGCGCGTGTGGCCGGCGCTGATCAAACGCGTGACTGTGAAATCAGCCTTACCCTTACTTGGGGGATATTAAGTATCGTGCGTGAGTAAGTGTACAGAGGAAGTCCCCGGTAGACCACTTTCGGATTTATGTTTCGTTCGTCCCGAAGTTTTGTCCCACATTCCTAAAAAATCTTAGTTTGTCCATTTTACTATTGAAGTTGTGATTCGTCAGAAATTACGAGTAAGTAGATAGTTAAAAGAAAAGTTAAAAAAAATATTGCCGATTGTACATAGGTACATAAAATTAGTAAAGTAAGTTTCAAAGTCTATTTATTTATTTAATGTAAACATTTACAGGCACTTATTGATGAATACAAATACAAATGACTTTATTTGCTTTAAATACGGTAATTACATTTTGATGTTCTAAAAATAAAATGGGACTTATTTAGCCTTAAAACATAGCATGCAAATATTCAGAATACTAACTAAATTTAACATTAAACTTCGCATTAAATCACAAGGTTTGCAATACTAACTAATATTCAAATCATAATAATGTCCAAAAATTGACATCATCCAAAAACTAAAAACGTCAATAATAATAAAAAATAAAAACAATTAACTAACTTGAGTTAAGACTTCACAACTAATACAATGTTACTATAGTACAATGTTACTATAGTATAATACATATACTATATTATATGCTACTAAACGTTACCATAGTATATGACGTTTGGCATATAAAAAAATTGGGTAGTAAAGGGAATATAAAATAGGACAAAGCGAGAATAAAATAATTAAAATAATATTTATGGACAAAGCAAGCATATTGTTTGGGACGAACCAGGATTTTTTTATGTGGGACAATTCTCAGTGGGACGAACGAAGCATAAACTTTCTTTAACTTTCGGCTATATTTCGCTTGCGCTCCATTCCGACCGTGCATAGCTATAAGGGCTGCTATTTATGTATCCGGAACTGGCCAGTTACAAAACAATATTAAAAAAATAATTATAACATTTAATAATAGAACTCTTTAGCTAAAGAATACAAATTATCTAAGGGCCCTATTACATTTCGACTGTGATTTTTGCGTAAAATGGCCAATTTTGGCTTTCTCGATCTCAGAAACAAAAATACATTAACAATTTTGACATATTGAATAGTGTAGTATAGCTATTGGAATAATTCATAGCGGCCTCGCTTTTTGTATTTGCTTAATTTTTTAATTAAACCCAAAATTGCAGAGAAAGATTTTCATAAAATGCGCGAAGGTACTTTTTTGAGCTCAACGATTGAACTATGGTTCTAAACAAATGAAATAAAAAAAATAATGTTATCTCTGTTTATACATCTTTTATAGTCGTATAGTGCGTAGCGGCCTCAGAGATTTTAAATATAAAAAAAAATCTTATTCTAAACCAAAAAATCTTTTTCATAAATGTATTGTGATGCAACTGTCATTATACTTATATCCTTAAATCTCTCTCTGAGAGAGCCACCAGCCTGTAAGTTATATATTGCTCGAATAACCCTCTTCTGCAGCACAAATAAAGTTTGAATGACGGCAGCATTTCCATACAGTAAAATGCCGTACGACATTACACAATGAATGTAACTGAAATAAACTAATCTAATTGTATCAACGTCAGTTAACTGACGGATCTTCATTATTGCAAAAGCTGCAGAGCTAAGTCTATTCGACAATTTGGCTATATGTGGGCCCCACTGAAGCTTGGCATCCAACACGATGCCTAGAAACACAGTGGTGTCCTCAGGATTCACATTCTTATCTTTAATTTGTACAATAGGTAAAACCTGCTTAACATTAGGCAATACAAATTTCACACATTTGGTTTTTACCTCGTTTAACAGCAAGTTCTTTACACTAAACCAGTGTACAATCTTTGAGACCGCATTAATTCACTTCCTCATAATTTAGGTATCGTCGTTTCACTTTGAATAAAAGTGAAGTATCATCAGCAATTTCATCAAAATTGGCTCATTGGTTTTTAAAAATTTCGACTTGGAAGTTTGTATAGGAAACCGAATGGCTTAAACCCTCTTAATATAAACCAAAAACAAGAATGGACCAAGTATTGAACCTTGCGGAACTCCCATTGTAACCACTGATACCGGAGATCTTTTACCGTTAATGTCGACCTTCTGAATCCTGTTACTCTATAATATCTACACAGGTGATGAATCTTGGATATATGCGTATGATCCTGAAACTAAACAACAATCAACGGTTTGGGTGTTCGAAGGTGAGCCGAACCCAACAAAAGTCATTCGTCAAAAAGCACTTTGAAGCAAATGGTCGCTTGTTTTTTGGTATAAATGGACATGTGGCTACAGTGCCACTAGAGAATCGTAAAACGGTTAATTCTGAATGGTACACGACCATTTGTTTGCCAGAAGTCTTTAAAGAACAACCAACAACGCAGAATCCTTCTTCATCATGACAATGCTAGCTGCCACACATCGGCCGAAACAACTCGGTATTTGGAATTATTATGCTGTTGATGCGTTCAAAATGCACGTTTTAGAGATATCTCAATTCGAATGGAAAAAGTGCTACGAAAATTGGTTCCAACGTATGCAAAAGTGCATCGATCATCGTGGCAAATATTTTGAAAAGCAAAAAAACTATAATAAATGCTATATGCTTGTTTCACTTTGTTATTCCGGATACATTTGGAATCTGACCTTCATCGCCATAATCATAAATAGCAGCCCTCGTACTGTAGTAGCAAATAATATCAATATACATAGAATGCAACGACAAGACAGCCTATGTCGTCCCTATGCCGTATCGCGTAGCGGTGAAATAATACTACCACCCCCTCTCTTCCTTTGGGTGTCGTTAAAAGTGACTAACGGACTAAAGACTGCACATACGTCCAACAGGATAGAGCAGTGATGGGCTCACGCGGATAAATAATAGTCGTGATTATATGTAAATGTAGTACCACTAAAGGCACTGAGGCAAACTCTTTTTTTAGGAATGCAAAATGTAAATCGCTCTTCTGGCAAAATATGACACGTTGAATTAATACTAGACAAATATAATGTGGATATAATGTATGTGCTTTACAGTCAATAATTTGTTAAGTGGCTAGTGTGTTCAACAGAAAATCTGCTACGGGGGCGGTTGCATGATTCTTGTCAAAGACTCCATAAAGTGTAAAGAACGAAAAGGTATAGTCGATTATTCCGTTAAACGCGTTTACGTGATAGCTAGTGCAGAGGTATTTGTTTTTCTTATAACGTATTATCGACCGATTTATCTTAACAGACAGTAGATCTGCAATATTTAATACATGATAAGTGGGCGCGTTTCTACCACCGTGCTCCGCATGCACAGTTGCCCTCAATAATTAATTCACATTATCTTTATTATCATTTTAAACTATCTGCATTTCCAAATTGCCATGATAATGAACGGCGATAAAAGGTAGGTACAGTAGGCGACAAACTTCTTGAAAAAGTATTTGACCTTGAATTGAATGCGCAGAAGCGAATTTTAGGTCTCTTTGGTTGCGGGGCGCAACGGCAGCGGGGTATCGCATCGAGCGCACGAAGCCACGCGATTGGTTGCACGTATGTATACATGCGCAATCTTTCCCCCACTACGCCTCTCAATGCCCAATAAGTTTGCCGGCTACTGTATATATCGTCGCCGTAGAGCGAAAAGTCACTAAGTAGGTAAAACTGATATTTGAGTTAGGAAGGTTTAAAGTTTTACTAAACAAAAAAAAATATAACTTAGTTTTGGTATAACATCTTTTTAATTTTATGGTCTCATAAATTAGAAAATAAATTAGCGCATTAAGTAAAATTACTTCATTCAATGTATTTCATTTATTTTCGGAGATAATGAAAAAAAACATACTTAATTACTTTTCGCCCTCAAATCTTGTACCAACATTTTTAGTTATTGATTTGTAGAATGGAGTTGGTGAGTTTTCGCCCGTGTTTGTATTATTTTCAAAGAGAATAACTCCAGTTAGTTAAAATACGACTAAACTTAGAAAATTCAAAAGGTGTTTTAGTGATTATTCTTAATTACTTTTTTATATTTATTAATTTTATTAGAATTAATATCTAGTCAAAATCAAAAAGGAGAGTAATCTAATGCAGTTGTTGAACTTTTATAAAAATTACATTAATAAATACACACACATATTGAGCGTTCCCGAGTAAGTCAGTGATCCAGATGCAAAGGCTTTTAGAAAATGCATATGCGGGAGATTACTAATTGGGCTGCACTGCCAGACCCTATTAAAAACTTTGGAGATATCAAGCGAGACGGCAAGAGCTTCGCCGTGTTTCTTGATCGCTTCATTCTAAAGATGGATGGCATACACAAAAAGTTCTCCATTCGACTGACCGTGGCGAAATTCGAACTGGCGGTCACTAAGGAGATCATTGGTCTTAAGGTATGTCAGCAGTCGAGAGTTCAGTTCACGTTCCATAATCTTGCAGAGTTTGGACGTGACTGAAATCGGTCTGTAGTTAGATAGATCGGCACGGCTACCTATTTGGTGCCCTTTCCTGGAAGTGATACAATCAAGATAATCAAGCTCTCCTATATTGTAGAATTTTTGTATCTGGCAAAGTATACTTGGTACCCTTATAAATTATACTAGACGATCACTAGAAGGCCCGAACCACCACAGTGTACTAAAGTAGGTTGCTTAGCCTGGGTGCATTAAGTCTACTTAAAGGTGCACTTAAAATAACCTGAATGGTATCACTATCTGGTAGATTAGCCTGCTTCTATGGCTGAAGAACTAGACCAGTCTCAAGTGAGAGGCGATACAGGCGTGTTAGAACAGGAAACAACTCAGGTGCACAGTTACGTGGGACAATGGCCAGGATTCCACCAGACCAGAACCACTAGTCTTATAACTAGGCTACGTGTAGAGTACCTCCGTACTCTACACGTAGCCTTCCTAACTCAAATAGCAAAGAGGTACTCAAAGCTCTCCAGTTTTGAGTACCTCTTTGCTGCGAATGTGAAGTTCTCACATAGAGGGTCGGCTTAGGTAACTTTGGTGGAACTTTGCTGGCGACTTACAGACGTCAGTTCTTTGCAAAAAGAGAGGCAAACAAGTTGCCTCCTCAGCTGCAGTGTGGGCAAGTGAGCCGTCAGGCTTTTTCAGCGGTGGAAGTAAAGGGCGACTAAAATTCGCCTCGGCTGCTTTGCAAAGGGACCAAAAAGCCCTACTCCCAAATGGGTGCGAAGCAAGTTTATCACCGATGGGGCATAGGCCCCATAATGCTACTACTACTGCTATACTACGTAATGTTCTTTTACTGGACTTGGCGGCTTCGTTATAGGCTTTCTTCAGGGTCTATGTGCCCGACGATTTGCGCGCTCGAGCATCAGGCTAAGAAAGCTGACTGTTTCTGTGCTTCAGCACTGCGACAGTCAGCGTTAAACCAGGGGTGAACTTTGCTACCCGATGGAACATCGGAATATGGAATGTAATATTTCATACCCCTCAGTATTTGGACGGATAGTCTGAAAGAAACAGCACTGCCGCCAAGGAAAAGGTACATAGAAATGTCGCATCTCATACCAGACTGTAAAATTTTATTGCCACACCCGTCTCATACAACTGGGGTTTGATCAGGTGGGGAGTAAAGGATACAGCTTTCACCAGATAGTGATCGGATGATCCCAAAGGGGCTGATACCGATATGGAATGTTTGTCTGGATCAGTCGTCAGCAGAAGGTCCAGGCAGTTGGCAGTATGTGAGTGTGTATGTCTGGCACGCGCGTAGCGCAGTTTACAAGCTGGGAGAGATCTTGCGATAACGCAAGTCTACGCGTCTCCCGCCCAGCATGGTCGGTCATCTTTAACGAGAACAACCACTGTTGGTTGTGGGCATTAAATTCCCTCAGAATGACTAACTGCGCCGAGGGATAACGAGCCAGAGCTAGATCAGCCGACTGACTTAGTTGGTCAATTATCAATGTGGTTATCTTCCGGTCCCCGCTGTGCGAGCGGTACACAGGAGGCGTAAAGATTGAGCTCTACTCCGGTATTCACCAAAGCCCATAGCACTGAAGATTTTGGCTCCATAAATCATTTGAGACGCTTGAAACAAATATCAAATAGGGTATAAATTACGTTGACACAAAAAAAATCAAGCGCATGCGCATTCGCCGATGTCAGCACGGTGAATAAAAGTCACCAACCACCTACGCGGCAAAATCAAAGACTTAAAACTAACCAAATCGCCCGAGTATAATAGACCATTGGGGAGATGTTGCTTAAAATTATCACCAAAACGTTTTAGCGACTGGTCGAAACAAAGCTTTGTGGCTATACCATTGGGATAGAACTGATTAATCAAGTTTAATGGTTTCTCGCTCTTACGTACAATAGTGCAAATTATCATAATTCTTGGTTGAAAAGTTACTAAATGGACTTAGTTAGTTTTTGCATACATGTTCTAATTCGAAACAGTCATTCTTAAACTAATCAAGTGGTTTAAATTAATTTTAGAAAAGGTTGGGTCCTACTTACCATCCATTACTAAAAAAAGGAAAATTAATTAACCCGACTTAGGTACAACTTTGCAACTATTTCCAAGAAAGAAAAAATGTTTAAGTAAGTTAGTTTATTTTCGAGTAAAATGTTGTAGTCTTAAGTAAGTGTTAATGATTTTTCGCACTTCCTACAGTAAAAACTATGATACCTATTGACATGATAGTAAGATTGAAATTTGCAGAAAAAATCGGTGATGTTTATGACATTTCTAACTCAATTTCGGTCAAACTGCGACTTGGTGACTTTTCGCTCTACGGCGACGATATACGTTATCGACAATTGTGTGCGTCTCAGTATAAACATTTTTTTAAGACAGTACAGTTGTGCAATACGAGTTTTAACAAGATTATGACAAATGCAAGGAAGCTAAACAAATCCTCGGGTTTTAAATCAAAGCAGCTTGGCAAACCGTGTAGCCAAAGAACTATTCTAGAAATGTTTAAGAAAATTGAGAAACAGTCTGAAGACAAAGAAAAATCTGAGCCATCGTCTTCCAAACATCAAGATAATCAAAAACACGACGATAAAAAAATGGGCGAAGACGAAAAAAATAAGAACTCAAATTCTACCGACAAAAGAAAAATACTATATTATGAAGACGAAGACTTAAAAGAAATGAAATACAGCGAATCAAAAAAATTTAAAAAACATTCGGCACGTCCCTTTCAGGATCAAAAATTTTCATTATTCATCTGTGAAGAAACACGCAGTTTTATAGATTACTTCCTCGTGTTAGTGAGATTTTTCAACGACTTTGAAATTCTTGACGAGATATTTATTGATGAGCTACCTATTCAAGACGCAGCGACGCTTTATCAACAGATTATCAATAATTTTGAGGTAAAAAGTATTCTTTATAAAAGTAATATGATTGGTTTTGCGGCTGACGGTGGTAATGCTACATTGATGAAATTGGCTGACCTGTTCAAACAAGATATTTGTAATCTACATGTAGTTAAATTTGTTTTTAACTCGTTTCATCTTTGTTCTTCACAAGCTTGTATGAAGTTACCGAAAGAACTGGAGGATTTGATTAGAAATATCTACAACTATTTCCATGCTAGTCCTGATCGGATTTCCTCTTCTTTGATCCAGAAATTTAGAAGTCTAAAACCATATTTATTGTGTCATCCACGCCAAACGCAATGGCTGTCAGTGCGCGCTGCGGTTACTCTCGTATTGGAAGAGCGTGAGACTCTCGTTGATTACTTCACCAACGTTGCTCAAAAAGAACACCACAGTGTTCCTTTTGAAATCTTGACATTATTGAAGAAGTCTACCACCAAAGCCTATCTTGAGTTCTTAGAGTTTTCATTGGAAATATTTGAAGATTTTGAAAAAGTAACACAATCGAAATTCACTTATGTCCACAAACTTCACGATGAATTAAGTTACATGTACAAAAATCTTTTGGATTTTTATATGAAGACATCTTACGTAAATACGATTACAATACAGGACATTGAATACAAAAATGAAAACTACTTTAAACCCCCATCGGAATGTTTTTTTGGTACAAAAACAAGTATTTCTATAAGAAATGTAGATCTTACGCAACGAGAAGATTTTCAATCTCTATGTATCGACTTTTACAAAGAAGGGGCAAAACAAATCTTTAAACGTTACGACTTTAAAGATAAGATATCAAGTGGTATGAGTTATTTAAAACCAGATATTGTGCAGCAACGAAATATATACTCCCTGGTAGAAACAGCTGAATTGTATTGTTTAGATATGAATGAGATAATTTTTCTTGACACTGAGTGGCGCAATCTGAGGGCTAGACAATTGAGAGCTCCACAGATTTTAAAAGATGACATTTCAGAAAAGTTTTCCTCTATTAACTACGATGGACAAAATATAGAAACGTATTGGGAACCTACGCTTATCAATCGTACCGGTGAAATCGTTTACCCACATTTACGGAACTTCATCATGGCGAAGGTGTTGTGTCTGCCATACTCCACTGCGAAGATAAAGGAAATATGTTCACGGATAGATAAATAGATCTATAGAAAATCTAATTACTAATTACGTCCAATATAACAAACATTTGATCTTATAAACAATAAAAAAATATTAAAATGTAAGAATGAGGTAATTCTGTTATATTGGTATTGTGATACAGCAGAACACAGTCATTATTGAATTGTGTAACACATTATAAGTCTTTGAAAATGTTCTATTGTTATTTTAATAAATTGTGATTTTATAAAGATGTTTCATTTATTTGTCATCATCATCATCAGCCAGAAGACGTCCACTGCTGGACAAAGGCCTCCCCCAAGGATCTCCACCACGACCGGTCTTGTGCTGCTTGCATCCAGCGGCTACCTGCGACCTTTACCAGATCGTCGGACCACCTTGTTGGAGGCCTGCCCACACTGCGTCTTCCGTGCGCGGTCGCCACTCGAGAACCGTTCTGCCCAAACGGCCATCGGTTCTACGGGCGATGTGCCCTGCCCATTGCCACTTGAGCTTGGCGATTCTTTGGGCTATGTCGGTTACTTTAGTTCGTCTACGAATCTCCTCATTTCTGATTCGATTGCGTGACTTTGAGCCTGCTAATTAGGCCCATAGTGAGCGACCACATTTCGGTACCGTATGTCATCACTGGCAACACACACTGGTCGAAGACTTTCGTCTTGAGACACTGCGGTATTTTGGACGAGAAGATATTTCGTAGCTTACCAAACGCTGCCCAGCCGAGTTGGATTCGACCCCAGCCGAGTTGGATTCGACGATTGACCTCTTTCTTAAAGTTGGTGCCACGTAACTGGACTCTTTGTCCCAGGTATACATATTCGTCAACAACTTCAAGAGCAGAGTCTCCAACCTTCACAGGAGTGGGTACGATACGTGAGTTAGACATGATTTTCGTCTTCTCCATGTTCATTTTAATGCCCACTTGTTGAGAGACTCTGTTGAGATCACCGAGCATTTTGCCGAGTTCCTCCAGGGTCTCCGCCATGACTACTATATCGTCGGCAAATCGAAGGTGACTGATGTTCACGCCGTCAATATTGATGCCGAGTTCTCTCCAGTCCAGAAGCTTAAACACGTCCTCCAGTGCAGCAGTGAAGAGTATCGGAGAAATGACATCTCCTTGTCTCACTCCACGCTGCAGCTGGACTGGCTTCGCGCTCTGGTCCTGAAGACGAACTGTCATAGTGGCGTTTTCGTACAAACACTTCAACACTCCGATGTACCGGTAGTCAATTTGGCACCGCTGGAGAGACTAGCACGGCCCATGTTTCGATCGAATCAAAGGCTTTCTCATAGTCCACAAACGCTACTGCCGTGCTTCGGAAGGCACGTTAAGCCGTTGGTCCCAGTTGTTGTCGTAAGATGACAGTCGTTAAAACCCACCAAGCCGCATTGAGCCAGCGTGGTGGGTT
This sequence comes from Scoparia ambigualis, assembly GCA_963921215.1. Lineage (NCBI taxonomy): Eukaryota > Metazoa > Arthropoda > Insecta > Lepidoptera > Crambidae > Scoparia > Scoparia ambigualis. The sequence goes on along the minus strand of OY992502.1, from coordinate 57,106,737 downwards.
ATGGTCCAATGTCCGCCTGGGAGGCCTGTGCCCAGTAGTGGGACGTTAATAGGCTGATGATGATGACAAACGCTAAGTAAAGTGGCCTGTTATACTCTTCGGTCTTCTGTATAACCTGCCGCAGCGTATGTATGTGGTCTATGGTGCTAAAGCCTTTTCGGAATCCGGCTTGTTCGATTGGCTGGAAGTCATCAAACCTGCGTGCGAGACGATTAGTTATAACTCTCGAGAACAGCTTATAAACGTGACATAGAAGTGATAAGGGTCTGTAGTTCCTCAGTAGGGCCTTGTTGCCCTTCTTAAAGAACAACACAACCACACTTTCATGCTACGCTTCTGGCATTCTACCTCAGAGTACGACAGAATTTAATAGTCTCTGAAGAGCAGCGAGTACCGGTCTTCCGCCTGCTTTCAGAAGCTCAGCCGTAATTCCGTCAGCACCCGATGCCTTGCTGTTCTTAAGCTGCTTGAGAGCCATACCAATCTCGTACAGGCTGATGTCCGGGACATCTTCGGTGTAGTGTCGGGTTAGCTTAGCTCTAGGGTATGTAGCTAAGCTTTGTACAGGTGGCCGTGTGCATGTGTATAGCTGTCCATAGAACTTCTCAACCTCTCCCATAACTTCGGACCTGGACGTGACAGTTCTGCCGTCATCGGTTTTCAGCGTCGTGAGTTGGCTCTGCCCAATACCCAAATCTCTTGCGAACACTTTTGAACCATTGTTTCGCTCGATAGCCTCTTTAATACATCATCATCATCACCAGCCTGAAGACGTCCACTGCTGAACATAGGCCTCCCCCTTTGACCTCCATCCTGACCGACAACTCGCCACTCGCATCCACCGGTTGCCTGCGACTCTCACGATGTCGTCGGTCCACCTAGTGGGAGGCCTACCAACACTGCGTCTTCCAGTGCGTGGTCTCCACTCGAGAACCTTTCTTCCCCAACGGTTGTCGGTTCGTCGAGCGATGTGGCCTGCCCATTGCCACTTCAGCTTGCAAATCTTACGAGCTATGTCGGCAACTCCGGTTCTTTGGCGAATATCCTCGTTTCGGATTCTATCGCGCAAAGAAACTCCGAGCATAGCTCTCTCCATTGCTCGCTGTGTGACTCTGAGCTTTTCTAAAAGGCCAACAGTTAAGGACCACGTTTCGGTGCCATATGTCATCACCGGCAACACACATTGGTTAAAGACCTTTGTCTTTAGGCACTGCGGAATCTTCGATGCAAAGATATCTCGTAATTTCCCGAACGCTGCCCATCCGAGTTGGATTCTCCGGGCGACCTCTTTGTCGAGGTTGGACCTACCTAACTGGACAATCTGTCCTAAGTAGGTGTAGTGGTCGACAACTTCGATAGTATCGCTCCCAACAATTACCGGTACGGGTTCAACATGGACATTCGACATGATCTTCGTCTTGTCCATGTTCATTTTAAGACCCACCTGTTGGGATACGATATTGAGGTCGCTGAGCATGGTGTTGAGGTTCTCCAGCGACTCCGCCATTATGACTATATCATCGGCAAAACGAAGGTGAGTGATGTATTCGCCATTAATGTTGATGCCGAATCCGTTCCAATTCAAGAGCTTGAAAACGTCCTCCAACGCATTTGTGAACAGTTTCGGAGATATGACGTCTCCCTGTCTCACACCTTTCTGCAATTGGATTGGTTTCGTACTCTCGTCTTGTAATCGGATCGACATAGTAGCGTTTCTATACAAACATTTCAACACTTCGATATACCTATAGTCGATATGGCAACGCTGGAGGGACTGCATCACAGCCCAGGTTTCGATAGAATCGAAGGCTTTCTCGTAGTCCACAAACGCTAAACATAAGGGCCGATTATACTCCTCAGTCTTCTGTATAATCTGGCGGAGCGTATGTATGTGGTCTATGGTACTAAAGCCTTTTCGGAAACCGGCTTGTTCGGGAGGCTGGAAGTCGTCAAACCTGCGTTCGAGACGGTTCGTAATGACTCTCGAAAACAGCTTGTACACATGGCTCAGGAGTGAGATGGGTCTATAATTCTTCAATAAGGTGTTATCGCCTTTCTTGAAGAAGAGCACCACCGCACTCCTGTGCCATGCTTCTGGCGTAGTACCTTCGAGCATGACGGAATTAAACAACTTCTGGAGGACTACGAGTATCGGTTTTCCACCCGCTCGCAGAAGTTCAGTGGTAATTCCGTCATCACCCGGCGCCTTGTTGTTTTTAAGCTGTTTAAGAGCCATACTAATCTCATACAGGCTGATGTCAGGGATATCTTCGGTATAGTGTCGGGTTAACTTAGCTCTGGTGTCCTGAGCTGTACCAACAGCGGGCTCTTGTGTTGAGGTGTACAACTGTCCATAAAACCTCTCGAGCTCTCTCAGAATCTCCGGCTTCGACGAAATGACACTGCCGTCCTCGATCTTCAGCTTAGTCATTTGGCTCTGACCAATAGACGAATTCTTTGCGAACACTTTGGCGCCTTGGTTCCGCGCAATTGCGTCCCTAATGCATTTAGCACTATAGGAGCGCAGGTCGTGTCGCACAGATTTCGAGATTCGTCTATTGAGTTTGCCATATTCCGACATATCAGCTGAAGATTGCAGTATCATTTCTTTCCGGTCTTCCATTAACTTAATGGTTCCGTCTGAGAGCTTTTGAGGCTTTTTCCGGCGTGGGGTCTTAAAGAACTTAGACCCCACAGCTTGGACAGTTTCCACAAGCCCGCTGCTGATCTCGTCCACAGTTTCGCACTCGGCTAGGCACTGGAAGCGATTTTGGAGTTCGAGTTGAAAGTGTTCCGGGCTCTGGATCTGGGCAGGGCCAGGACGGAGTGTGGACTTCACCAGACGTGACCTCTCGAGCTTGATGTTGATATTCAGTGTGCCTCTAACAATCCGGTGATCGCTACCGGTTTTCACCCTACTGATCACGGAGACATCACTGAATATACGCTTCTTGGTCGTCATGATGAAGTCGATCTCATTTCTGGTTGAACCATCGGGGCTTATCCACGTCCACTTCCTGGTTGGTCGCTTCCGGAAGAAAGAGTTCATCAAAAAGAGTTCCTCCTTCTCCATAAAGTCGACCAACCGTTGGCCCCTTTGGTTCCGCTGTCCATATCCATATTGCCCCACTCTCAACTCATCGCCGTTCCTTGTGCCTACCTTTGCATTGAAGTCCCCCATAACAACGGTGAAGTACGTTTCGGAGGAATGTATGGCTTCAGATATCTCCTCATACAGAGCCTCTACTTCTTCGTCAGGGTGTGTCGAGGTTGGTGCATATACCTGTATGACCTTCAGCGAATACCGATCGGTGATTCTGAGTATAAGGTACGCAACTCTACCTGACACACTATCGACCTTGATAACGTTGTTAACAAGGGACTTGTGGACGAGAAACCCAACACCACCCTGGGATTTTCGTTCTCCTTCCCGGAAGAAGAGCATGTTGCCAGAATCAAGGACTACCATATCCTGCCCCTCTCGTCGGATTTCTGATAGTCCCATGATGTCCCACCGCAATCTGCTCAATTCTTCCTCCAGCTCTACAATCTTTGCATCGGTCCTCAACGTGCGGATGTTGTGTGTTGCCAGGGCCAAGGTTCGTTGGTGGGTGTGTGGGTAGCCGAGCAACTGCCGGTGATTCTTCGCACCCCCTGCTCCTCCGTTACCTGACCAGCTACTTGTTGGGCCAGGGATAAAGGAGCTGCCGGGGACTGGGGGCCGTGGGCAAATATTGTCTGTCATGGGGGGGGGGGGGGGTTTGCCATAATCCCCACGCTTGGCAGGCGGCTTGGGGATCGCAGCGGGTCACCGTTTAGCTAGAGGACGCTGCGGCCCGTCCTCCGGTGGCTGGTCGTAGTTTTAGGACATACCCGGGTCCTCTTTAATACGGTCGGTATTAAATCGGCGAGTGTCGCGAGTCAAAGACTTCGAGATCTGCCTATTGAGCCGCCGAAGTTGAGAAGAATCGTCCGAAGAACGCAGAACCATCACGCGCCGCTCTTCCATCAGTTTGAGAGTATGGTCCGAGAGCTTTTTAGGTCCCCTTATACGGTGGGTTTTGGAGAACTTAGACCCATCCGCATGGACAGTTTTTACAAACTTGTCGTTGTAATCGTCCACGTCTACGCAATCCTTCAGGCATTCGAAGCGATTTTTCAGTTCGAGCTGGAAGCTTTCGGGGTTTTGGATTTGGATGGGTGCAGGGCGGAGCGTAGACTTCATCAATCGACGTCTTTCCAGCTTGATATAAATGTTCAATGTGCCTCTTACCAACCGGTGATCACTGCCAGTTTTGAACGCGTTGATCACAGAGACATCATTGAATATTTGCTTTCTCGTCGGCATGATAAAGTGAATCTCATTTTTTGTTGCACCATCGGGACTTACCCAGGTCCACTTGCGGTGTTCAGATTTCCTAAAAAAGGAGTTCATCATGAAGAGTCCCTCCTTTTCCAGAAACTCCGCCAGCAGTTGGCCCCGGTGGTTCCGAATTCCAACTCCAAATCGTCCCACTTTCAGCTCATCGCCGCTTCGTTTGCCCAGTTTTGCATTAAAGTCTCCCATGACAACGGTGTAATGAGTTTTGGAGACTTGTATGGCTCTAGAGATGTCCTCATAGGTAGCCTCCACCTCATCGTCGGGGTGTGCCGTAGTCGGAGCGTATACCTGTATAACCTTCAACGAATACCGGTTATCCTGAGTATAAGGTACGCTACCCTCGACGACACACTTCCGGTCTTGACAACGTTGTTCACGAGAGAGCTGTGGACGGACGATAAACCCGACACCACCCTGAGACAGTTGTTCGCCCTCCCGGAAATAGAGCAAGTTACCAGACTTCAAGATTATCGAGTCCTCCCCCTCTCTTCGGACCTCATATTATTATAATCCCATAATGCCCCACCGTATCTTGCTCAATTCTTCCTCCAGTTCTCAAACCTTCTCGTCGTCGGTTCGCAGTGTACGCGTGTTGTAGGTTGTCAGGGCCAAAGTTTGTTGTTGGCGGTAGCCAGGTCTCTGCCGGAGATTCTTAGCACCCCTTGCCCCGTCGCTGCCTTGGCCGCTACCGTAGCTAGGGCGAGCGGGGCCGCCTGGGACTAGGGGCCGGAGTTTAGTGCTGTCGTTCATTGGGGGGAATATTGCCATAATCGCCACGCTTGGCAGGCGGGTCGGCGATCGCATTATGACGGTGTTAATCTCAAAGGATGCTGCTGCCCATCCTCTGGGTTGATCCCTCAGTCGCCTTCTACGACTCCCACGGGAAGATAGGGGGTGGTAGTATTCTTTCACCGCTACCGACACGGTTAATTTATTTGTAGGATTGTAGGTGGTCTCTTTGTATTTGTAATGAATAGTTTTAATACAAATCGTCCCACACACAACTATCATCCCCTATTTTACACATTTAGTGGTAAAACCAACCACACATTTTACCACTTTGGAACTGTCTCTCGCGCAAACTATTCAGTTTAGAAAAAAATGATATTAGAAACCTCAATATCATTTTTGAAGATCTATCCATAGATATCCTACACGTATGGGTTTGATGAAAATTTTGGATGAAAATCTTAATGCGGTTCACAGAATACATCTACTTACCCAACATATCGAATACATCAACTTTTTTGCCATTTGGCTACGGAACCCTAAAAACTGCTATTTACAAACCACTATTAAGGTTACCGTGTCGCGTAGCGGTGAATGAATACTAGGACCATAAGTACTAATATTAATAAATAAATAAATAAATAAATCTTTCCTACAATCACACCAATTATCTAGCCCAAGAGAAGCTTCGAAGAAACTCGTTAAATGGTTACTAGATAACGGATAAACATACTTAAAATACTTAAATAAATACTTATTATACATAGAACACACCCAGACCCGAGACAATTTAGAAAAACCATAATTTCTAAATTGACCCGACCGGGGATCGAACCCGGGACCTCAGAGATGGCGACACCATGAAAACCGGTGTACAAACCACTCGACCAGGGAGGTCGTCATCATTATATTCACCATTCGATTTAACGAAAACAAGACTTTATAAGTTGCTTTGTTTACTATTATTAGTAGTAGATGCTGATGAAGTGATATTGTACCAAATAAATTCAATATAAGTATATCAATTAATAAAAAAAAATTCAATGATTATTTGCATTAATAACGCTCAAATACTTCTACTATTATCACAGACAATACAAATTGTCTGTGACTATTATGTATTCTATGCAAATACTCGAAGATATCGACGAAATAAATACTGCATAACGTGCATGTCATGTATATATTTCCAACCAGGGCATCGAAACCCGATCCACTTTTTAAAAACCCGGGTTTCGGGTTTACGTGTAGTCAAAACCCGGGTAACCGGGTTTTAAGAGCTTTTTCGGTATTTTTGTTATTTTTTTTTTAAATATTAAGAAACTGTATTTTAATATGGATTTTCTAAGTCAAATACGAGAAAATAAAACAAGGGAAGGATTCATGTAAGTACTTACCTAAACAAAACAGTACTTTCTATATCACAAAAATATTTTAAAAGTTTTTAGACAATGAGTATTTGTTAACTAGCTAGTAATTATTTTTAATAACAGACACACAGATCAAATTATTTATATTAATTTAGTCTTTTGGTTATAGTCTGTTCTTATACTGCTAATAATTATAATATGCTGAAGACTATTTTTGATACCTACTTACATAAAAATATTTTAAAATTATTAAACTATTTTATTAACATTCACAATAAATTCGTCTTATTAGCACTTACTCGTATGAAGTCAGATTGGGTTCATAACAAAAAAAAATAATTTAAGTCTTTCAGTAAGTAATAATCAATCAGGTCTTCTCCTAATAACTAAAAATCTGCTAAAGACTATAAACATTATTTTAACATTAATTAAACTTTTTTCTTTAGTGGCTAACTAACGCGTAAGAAGGCAGATTTTTTTAATGTTACACGTCTGTCATATTGACTACATCCTGCCTGATATTAAGCAGCCGATGCAGTCCAAAATAACGAGAGCGCTCCTCACCCTGGAACAAGTACCTACGGTAACAAGCGCTCCCATTCATGACGGCCTGCATAAATGCCGTTTCAAACCTCGCTTAAAAGACCCGAGACTATAGGAGCTTTGAAACACATGCGCCGGCAGAGAATTCCAAAGCCGAATGGTCATACAGAGGAACGACTGGCCAAATATTTTGGTACGAGTGCGGATAGTCTGCATAGTATGATGGTGGTTCCTAAGGCCAGCACGTGTAGTCCGGGACAGGAAAGGAGAAGACGGGATAAGATTAAAAAGTTCTTTAGAACACTCTCCGTAGTAATTTCGTTAGAAGACACAGAGAGAAGCAATGTCTCTACGCAGCTGGAGGTTCTCAAGAGAGGCTGTAACCTCAGCATCTCCAATAATGCATACCGCTCGCCTTTGCAGTCTATCAAGTGCATCGAGGAGGTATTTAGCGGAGCCGTCCTATCCTATAGATGGGAACAATACTCTTCGAGTCTTGTACAGCAAACAGCGCTGCTCGGGAATCGGGAGTGAAAAACCGCCTCACCTTATTGAGAATACCCAACTTACGGGAGGCAGTTAATATAACACTCTCGATGTAGCAATTTGGATTCAGTTCCTGGCCGGGGTTAAACGAGAGTTCTGAAGAGAGGGAGGAGGACTGACAAAACAAAATGGCGGAGGAGTCACTCGCAGCTCACCGCTCCCTTGCGCGTCAAGCACGCGACGACGCATCTTGCCTCCATTTTTCATTCCGTTTTAATGTCATTTCTGAGTCAAACGCACGAATAACGTGAAAAAGCAAGTTAATCTTTTTCGCACAAAAAAACAACTACAGTTAAGTATACTTAATTAGGTCAAGCAATTATTAATGCCTAGTGCAAAAAAAGTTAACTTTACTTGTTTTTATGTGGTGAGATACCTACATGGGGCGTTACTTTTTGACCGTGTTCAATCAAAGAGATCATATCGAAGAGGCGTAAATATACTTATGATATGAACAATTACCGACAAGAAAACGATTGTAAAAAAGCTCGAAAAACCCGAAAACCCGGCTTTTTTACTTTCCAAGCCCGGCTTTTTTATTTTTCAAACCCGGGTTTATTGCGACCCAGAAACACAGTTTTCTCTAAATTGACCCGACGACCGGGATTTGAACCCGGGACCTCAGAGATGGCGCGAAGCCAAACCCGGCGTGCTTACCACTCGACCAAGGAGGTCGTCGGTACTAGCTTGATAAATTATATTAAAGTCTCTTCATTAGACCACCTACTATAGCCATTTAACCCCTCAGCCTTGGATTTTTGACACTTTTTTTGGCGCAACTGTCAACGTCAAATTTGACAGAATCGAGCATCTTGTTTTCGAGCATATTGTTCATACTAAAGTGGTCTGTAAGTCTATGAAAACACGGTACAAAGTCAAGTGTGTTTTTGTAGGTGCGGTCTCATGCGACCGCTTGGGGTTTGAGGGGTAGTAAATTACGGACGTGTGCAACACTTTACTGTCTTAAGGTGAATAATGATCGGAGATTGTGTGGGCAGTCTGGCTGGGCACCTCCGCCAACACCTGGCACGATTCCCTTTGATGCGTGCCCGAAAAAACCGACAAAACACGGGTCGCAGGACTCGCAGGCGATTGCAGGCGATCATAGACGACGATCGGCGAATACAGCCGAGTATGCCCTCCACACAATCGAGCCCGCCCTTAATCGTTTATGATCGGCGATTGTGAAGTGGAGCCATAACCACAGAATAATTAATAGTATAATAACACACACACACGAGTCGACGGCGTAGGTACGTTCGGTACAAAACGCATCACAAATATATAACTACTCTTCGCGTATAGCGATAAGGTGCTATTTTGAATGCACACGGTGCCTATCTAATATTGTAGTATGGAAAATCAGTAGTGAAATCGCTTAAAAAAATAACAACTTTTATTAACCTAAAGATACATGACACTCAATAATAACAGTAAGTAAACTAGGGAATATCACCGCGAAGAGTCTGCAATACGTCCGACCGGTATGATGTTCAGCAGCAAAGTGGGCGCAAGCAGCCGCTCGTTTTGCTTTTATACAGAAAGTGTGGGTATTACCCACTCCTATTCTCTCTGACAGCTAACACGGCTTCTCCTGACACCCTGACGTCCTCGACAGGTATCAGCTTACAGGTCACTATCAGTGACGCTTAGTTCCAGCTCAGGGAGGCCATGCTGTGTTGAAGGTCCGGGTTGAGGTGACTTTGGTATATCCAAAGTAGGCATGTCCAATGCGGCAGCTGGACCCGGCTCGTCGTGTATGGGAAATTCTTACCCTGGTGCTTCGAGAGTTTCATCATCTCGTTCGCTTGCTATGAAAGCATAGTAAAAGGGCAATAGTTAGCAACAGTGACGTCTCCCAATATTATACAAGTTAGATGTTAGTTATTGTTAGATCTGTTAACCCATAACCACTATGTTGCGAAAAAAGAGTAAGTTTAGTAACGGGCTCTTAAGTCACAACATTAGATGATAATAAAAAAACACACTCTTAGTCATAGTCATGCGAGGGACACGAGGCGATGGAAAACTGATTTCTTTAGAGTCAAAAGCATCCATCCCCCGTGGCCAGAGAGGGTCACGGGTGGTTGCCGTGAGACACCCCACCCTTCAGTGACCAGAACAGAGGTACCGTGGTGCGAACTGATGTAACGGTACAGAATGAATGGTATCTGTCCGTTAGTAAGGAACATATGAGTGTAGCACTAAAATTAATATTTATGCGTTGCACCATTAATGTAATAAGCATAAAAAGGGAAAAATAAAACTAGTTTAAAATAATGGACATGTGGACAAGTGGCTTTGTGTTGAAGGTTGTAAGAATGTGTCCGTGTACTAGGGGCTCATAATTATTTTGAATTTCGCGGAGACTGTTCCGGGTGTCCCTTGCGACATAGGCGCCGTCTACCGTGCGTTATTTACTTGAGTTTCGCGGAGGATTGTTAGGTTGGCAATGGCTTAGAGTGATAAGGGGGGGTGGTCCGCCGGGATTGGCTAACGCGTCCCTTGCGACATATGCGCCGTCTACCGTGCGTTACTTACTTGAGTTTCGCTGAGGACGAGGTTAGGTTGGCAAAACCGGTTCACATACAGGCGGGCGCCATCTATGTTCTGAATACGGAACTTTTTATAATTTTACTAAATACGGGATTATTAGCTTGAGTGGGTGTTTATTAAGAGGGAATTGTTGATGGAAGGCTACATCTAGATGTTCAAACATGTAATATTGGCTATCTAAAGAGATTTGGTTGGATTATGGAAAACACTAAAATTTACGCGGGGGCGTCGGCAATGAGCGAGCGAGAAGTTGAGAAAAAGATAGAAAGAGAGGGGAGATGTTATCTCCACGTGGAAGGACACGAAGTTGGCGATGTTACGAAAGATAAGAAATGTGAAGTTGATGCGCATAGGCGAGAGGGCTAGCGGTTGGCTAAAGGAGAAAAATGGATTTGCGCGGGCGAATGTCGGGCGAAGTGGCGCGATTTTGGAGGGATTTTGGCGTCATGGTAGGGAAGACGGGGCATTCGATTCAAGGTCGCCGGGCGATAACGATCTCATACGTGAAAACGAGCGTCCGAGCCATTTTAGCGCGCTAAGTGATATTCGAGATGCGATATTAACTAAAATTGTTTGTGAACTAGAAAGTAATTGTTAAAGTAAAATTATTGCTGTCGCAACTCGAATTGTTAACAGAATGCAGTATTCTGGGTCATAATAGCGGATACGCATCACGGTGGCAACGAAACTAATATGACTTTAACTGACCTCGGTCAGGATGATCTTTGACTGTATTTAATAAGGACGGCGTTATCTATTACAACGCTAAATAATACACTATATTCGAGAGAGTAACGGAGGGGAGACAGTTGTCTCCCTAGTGAAAATCGAAGATAGGTCAGACACCAATTAGCTGGAGGTGGGACCGTACAACCCCGTCCAAAACCGTCCCACCTTCAATACAGTGTAGTGTTAGGTTTTACATTCTGAGTATACTGGCTCGATTGATAGTCCATTTAGAAGTCTGTTGCTTGCAGGGGCGACTCGGCTTACACAACTCACCACGAAATTAAGTTAAATACGGCTTAGGCCTAGATTGCAAATGTATACAAATAGGGACTGTTAGTTCGACAAAATGTAGGGGGTTTTCGGGTAATGCTTGGAACCTCGTCAGGGGAGGGCAGTTTCCTTCTTGGGACAACCTCTATACTTTGTTGAAGGTAAAGCCGGGTCTAACTGGATGTGCTTGGAAAAGATAAGGCGAAAGCCGATCTAAGACCGAGTGGAGGTTGTCTTTGAGAGTGGAATTTGTCTAGGCTGACGAGGGGACTGACGCTGGTCGAAAACATACTGTAGGGTAGGTAGGCGGCTCATGTATTGTTAAGTAGTTGGGGACAGCACGGTGTGTACCCGCTGTGCGTACATAAACTAGGTAGGTAGGCCGCGAAGCTAGGGCTGGATTAATTCCGACTAATAAAGTTAGGGATAATTAAGTTATGGTGCCTTAATAGAAATTACTATGAAGTGATGTTGATTATGAGCGCTGAAAGGACCTATCTAGGCATGTAATCTGTTACCGTAGGCCAATAGGACTCTAATTGTTTTCCTAAAGGTGTTACCAATTAACAATTCATTTTAAATAATTAGCAGAAGTGAGGTAATATTGAACCATCATTACTTTGGATTACCTAAGAGTCTAGACTGGTTTCCTATTACAAGAAAATACTAATAAGTTATAACAAGTAAGCATAACTGTACTGTGATGTACTGTGATAAAGTGAGTAAAGAATAACTTCTAAATATGATTGATTTAATTATCAACAAGGACAATTACATGATACCTACCAACTCAAAGCATTATAACAATGATTTAGTAGGCTATTAAATAATCACCCAGTCTGAGAGACTGATGTATAGGTTAATGAATATAATTAACTTAAGTTCACTCTCTAAAGTCAAGGATATTGAATAAATCAGACATCTTTTAATAAACTTGAGATGTAATATGCTGCCAAGGCAGTCAGTATAATTTAATCATATTGTCACTTTATAAGATCTTTATAATAAACACTAAGAGTAAACAAAAGTATTCTTGCTTTAAATAATAGCATTCTATTTGTATCCACCTCCTGAAGGGAGTAAGGGATTGAATAAATTAACATTTTTAATAAACTTGAGAAGTAATATGCTGCCAAGGCAGTCAGTATAATTTAATCATATTGTCACTTTATAAGATCTTTATAATAAACACTAAGAGTAAACAAAAGTAATCTTGCTTTAAATAATAGCATTCTATTTGTATCCACCTCCTGAAGGGAGTAAGGGATTAAATAAATTAACATTTTTAATAAACTTGAGAAGTAATATGCTGCCAAGGCAGTCAGTATAATTTAATCATATTGTCACTTTATAAGATCTTTATAATAAACACTAAGAGTAAACAAAAGTAATCTTGCTTTAAATAATAGCATTATATTTGTATCCACCTCCTGAAGGGAGTAAGGGATTGAATAAATTAACATTTTTAATAAACTTGAGAAGTAATATGCTGCCAAGGCAGTCAGTATAATTTAATCATATTGTCACTTTATAAGATCTTTATAATAAACACAAAGATCAGAGAAATAAGTTGGGTTCTTAATGTGAAAAGGATATTTGGATGATAGCAAGCCTAAGATAAACTCTTTTGTTTTTTAAAGATATAATTGAATATAGAACCTAGTAAATAATAACTTTCATATGTAAGATGAAATTAAATTTTGCGGAGAGATGTAAAATCTCAGTTTAATAGAATTATAGCCACAGGCTAATTAATGTTAAAGTCAATCTGGTCAGAGCTGATATTAAACAATGAGCTGGTCGGCATGCTAATAGCGGGGAGGGGCTATTAAATTACCAGAATCCTCTAATATGTCATAAATTTCCACAAGACCTTTATGTATAATGCTATCGATAATAAATAATAATACCTGCAAGCTAAGCTATCATCTGATTATCTTTGAGTGGTTAACATTCCTTTCCTGCAGCTGCTGTGAAGGATCTAGGTTACAGTTCAGACGAAGTCACTGATAGGCTACACATATCTAGGACATTAGGTATTGACGGATAGGTAATTAGGTCAGGAGTAAATAATTTAACACAGGGATAAGCCAATACTAAACTTTCACGAAAAGAACTTGAGTTACTTAGATGCGGTTAACAACGGAGGGTTCACTAGACGATCTGGCCAAAATAGTTTTTATTATAATATTACATCGCTTGACTGAAATGTATTACTAATAGAATTAAGTTAGGTTAAGGTTCCATTATCATACAAACACTACGCACTCTACAAAACATCAAAGGGACAAACACTAGATTGTAGATAACCTAGGTTTTAGTTAAGATAAGAGTTAGCATAATATAGGGTAAGCTGAGAGGTGGGGAAGGTGTAATTGATGGTAATCTTGAACGGCGGTATAAAGTAGGTTAACTAGTTTTAAGAATTAGATTGATAGGTCAAGCTAAGTTAAAGGCGGCGATGAGTGTGTGTATGTATTTAAGGTTTAAAGGGGTGAAGCATTGAGAAGTTACACTGACTCCCAAGGAGAGCAATCTCACCACAGCACAAAGAGGATTGAGGCAACCCGCAGGCTCACGCACTCAATCAGAAGCCAGAGAGTGATACCGATCACTAGAATGAGGGCTATAACATAGCCAGACGCAGTACCACAAGCTTACCCTCAAAGAAAGCAGAGCAAGCCTCAGGGGTCCATTCGCCCCTCCATGGCACTATAAACTAGGCAGCAGCATACGTTGTCTTCCCATACGCGCCGGCCACCAATCGCAGCTCATACCGTCCATTAGGCATGGCTCAAACGATGCGATACGGGCCTCGCATGCCTGGGTCTAGCTTCCCACGTGACTGAGCATACTTGATAACATACACCAAGTCACCTTTCTGAAACACACGAGGAGACGACACTCATTAACATAAGCGTCTTGGTCAGATTGGTTTTTCGACAGCCGCTCGGCCGTCCTTTGCCTTACCAACTCTCTACGACCTTCACGGTTAGTACCCGTAGGGTGCATTGCGACATCTCGCACTAGTACCCGAATAGCTGGAGTGGCACTCTCGTGACCAATAAGTAAGTTTAAAGCCGAAGTCTGGGTAGTTCGCTGCTTCGTAAGATTAAGAATCAGCTGTAACTGCCACAACTCGTCAGCCCACTCATGCTTTCTGTGGTTCGTCTCAACTCGGAGCATACTGAGAACAGTGCGAATGTAACGCTCCACCTGCCCATTAGCGTGATGCATTTCTGGCGTTATATGGTGAACTTCGATCCCTAATACTTGCATCCATGAAGTGAAACCGATCGATTCAAACATTCGACCTCTATCAGAAACAAAATCATACGAGGGGTACCAAACAAGGATAATACAGTTTGAAAAACGCGTTTCAGCTCTTCCAGATCTTGTGGAGCGATAGGTGTTCACAAACAAAACTTAGTATATGAGTCTACTACTACCATGACATACTTATAGTTCTTGGACTCCGGAAGAGGACCCAGTACATCAGTATGTAAAGTGTCAAAAGGTACATAAAGTTTAGGCCAAGAAGATATAGGCTGGAGCGGTGCACGTGGCACCCTTTTATGAGCAACACAAGTTAAACAATGAGCAATGTATTTCTTAACAAAAGCTCTAAGGCCGGGGAACCAAAATTGCCTTAAAATAAAATCGACTGTCTTATCGGTACAGATATGTCCATGCTCATCATGAAAAATTCTAAGAAGGCTCAAACGATAGCCCTTCGGTATATAACAGAGCCGATAAAACAGGATGTCGTTACGCTTAACATAACGCGATGAGTCCAGCTCGCCCTGGTCAAGAGCCCTTAGCAAATTGCGAGTCTCTTCATCTCCGGACTGAGCGATCTGGGCCCAATTACGTGGCCTTTCGATGGTATTCACCGTATTACATGGGTTTCGGCTAAGGTAGTCCGAGTGCGGCAACATAGCGCCCTTTCGATACAGAATGTTGAAATTGAAATCTTGAAGGTAGACCCACCATCTTGCCACACGCGGTAACAAGTCTCGCTTATTTTGTGTTGCTTTAAGAGCATTGCAGTCGGTTATCACAGTAAAGGGGTTACCAATGAGATAATGTCTGAAATGTCTAAGTGCTTTTACTACAGCCAAGGTCTCTAGTTCGTAAGAATGATAATTTTGCCTCGGCTCCTTTAGTCACTTGGCTGTAGTAGGCCACTACATGTTTCGTACCGTCTTTGTGAACCTGCAGCAGGACTGCGCCATAACCGATACTACTTGCATCCGTGTGGACTTCAGTAGGTAGTTCGGGATTAAATATTGCCAATACCGGCTCTGTAGTTAAATACGTAATAACTTCCTGGCGCACGCGTTCCTGCTCAGGTCCCCAACAGAAAGGCACATCTTTACGGGTAAGACGCGCGACACAAGCAGTCTTCGCAGAATAATTGGCAATGTACTTCCGAAAGTACCCTGCCAAGCCCAACAACTGTCTAACTTGTTTCGCATTATGAGGGGGAGAAGCATTAGCAAGTGCCTGAATTTTAGTTTTAGAGGGCCAAACTTCACCATTCGATATCATTCGACCTAAGTACTCGATTTTGGTGCACGTGAACGAACACTTTCTTAAATTAATGGAAAAACCGGCCGTATTTAGAGTAGCTAAAACTTCATCCAGCGTCTGCAATCCTTCCTCAACTGAATGATGAATGATTAAGCAGTCATCAATGTACACTAAAACCTTTCCTTCATCAATAAATTTCCGCAGAGTTTGGCATATAAGTCGCTGGTAAACTATGGGAGCATTAGCCAAACCGTACGGCATTTTAACATACTCAAAGTGGCGTGGTGACGAACAAAGGCGTAACGAAGCCAGTGAGTGGAACAGACTCCTCATCCAACCTTATCTGGTGGAAACCTGTGGCCATGTCTAAGGTGGTAAAGAACCTACCGTTGCCCAAACGATCGATATGGTCATCGATAAGGGGCAGCGGGTATCTATCTTTGACCGTAATCTTATTTAGAGCTCCAAAAGTCTACACACATGCGATCGGAGCCGTCCTTTTTCTTAACCAAAAGCACCGGGCTAGAATAAGGAGACTCCGATTCGCGCACGACCCCCTTTGACATAAGGTCATTTATTATTTCACGGACCTTTAACTTCTCGTCATGTGACATCCTATAAGGGCGATAATAAATAGGGGCGTCGCTGCTGAGTCGAATGTGCATACTACCAGTAGTAACAGTAGTGGTGGCAGTACCCGAAATCATGTACTGTGAGTACTTATCGAGAATGGATTTTAGCTTCGACAGATCATCACCAACTAATTCGGTATTAATAACTCGACACTCATTCGACTCCACAGCAGATACCACCTTGGGTGTCGGAACGCGCACGATACGTTGCAAATTCTTTGTACGTATGAAGGTAATACCGTCCCTATTTAGTACATCTGTCCCAATGATAGCAGGTGCATTCATGCACTCACTCGGTACTACTAACAAATCTACTTCAAGGGACACACCATCTAACTCAATGTCTAAAGTGACATAATTAATTAATTTTAATAATTGACTCGCCTACACCCTTAATTTGTGATTCAGTTGGTTTATATTTACAAGAAAAATTGTTTTACTACTTTTGAAGATATAAGTGAGACACCAATAGCCCCAGTATCTATAAGTATATCTACCGGGATACCCTGAACAACCCCAACTACGACGTCATTGCGCTCTTGGGTTACACCTGTACAAAAGTTAACGTTATTTTTATTTTTTTGTTGATCGACTCGCTGCTTTGCAAAGCAAGAAGAAATATCATGTCCAAGTTTCTTACAATATGCGCAAGAGGTCGTACTTTTGTCGTTCTTAGTTTCATTTTTGACACTATTATCGGTATGCTCAGGTTTAGATTTCTTAGGACATTCATTTTGCTTATGCTTAAGGTCACCACAAATAAAACACCTCGGGCCGGTAGGCCGTACATGTTTTTTAAAACTAGAAAACCGGTCGTTGGTTTTACTGGCCACTAATGGGCGGCTAGGGCGAGAATCATTGTTAGAGGACTTAACTGGTTTTGTAAACGTAGACAAGAAAATAACTAAATCGTTAGGTTTTAACAATGCGCAAACGTAATAAGGACTTTCTAGCATAGTGAGCATAAGTATTGAATTTATCAGAATTTGTACACAAAACCTCGAACAAAATACCCGCCGAATCAATACGTCTAATACACAATGGCTTGAAATCGTTCTTAAAATTAGACCAAGATCGGTCATCGGTAACAGCCAAGACTTTGCGTCTCCCTTAAGGCAGTTACCGATACGTGACAAACACTCAGAATTATCCCATCTATTCAAAACTTTGGCCCTATCAACCTCGGCACACCAGGCATCAACGTCGTGTATGCTGGGGTCAAAATTAGAAACATAATAATGCTGAGAACTCACGGTTTTCAACGAATGGATCGCCTCCACGATTTGTTCTGTACCTCGGTTAACAGGTGACACAGGATCACGAGGGCGCCCCTCTAATGCCTCCAGACGCGATAAGATGGCTTCAAGTGGCTCGGAGCGTGCTGGTGTCCGATGATCTGCACTGGAGTCCTGGCGTACGCAGCTGCTACTGCGGCTCCGTCGTCTCTTTGGCGTCGCCGGTGGCCGTAAATGACTGCGGGAACGGCGGCCACGAGAACGCCGGTTGTACGAACGCCGGTCACGAGAACACTGGTCGCGAGAGCGCCGATCGCGAAAGCGCCGATCGCGAGAGCGTCGATCGCGAGAGCGCCCATCGCAAGAACGCCCGTCGCGGGGACGCCGGCTATGCGAGCCGCGTATTTCGGTACGACTGGATCTATCCATTAGCACAAAAACAACAAAAACAAAAGACGCGAGGATTAAAAGAGAAAAAACCTCGTTTTAAAGAGAATTCTAAACGTAGGTAGTTTAATATTTTCTCAGCAAACCAAAATGTACTTGATAAAAGAACTGAATTAAAAAGCAAAAGTGTGTGGAAGTGAATTTACTAATCCCACTTCTGATATGGGTAAATCAGTAGTGAAATCGCTTAAAAAAATAACAACTTTTATTAACCTAAAGATTACAATTAAAATAAAAGATAACGAAATTAACGCAATTCAAAATCAAACATGACACTCAATAATAACAATAAGTAAACTAGGGAATATCACCGCGAAGAGTCTGCAATACGTCCGACCGGTATGATGTTCAGCAGCAAAGTGGGCGCAAGCAGCCGCTCGTTTTGCTTTTATACAGAAAGTGTGAGTAATACCCACTCCTATTTTCGCTGACTGCTAACAGTAGGTTATTAAAACGGCGGCTTTCTTCAATATCAAGAAGTGCAACTTCTGTACGTACGTACTAAGATTCGGCACTGTTTTGTCTTTTATAAGCAAGTACCAATTATTTTTATAAATATAATTCGCTAGGAGTAAATATATAATATTGATACTCTAAATAATTTGTATCTGTTATGTTCCAAAATAAATGAAAAATGATAGAGTCGCCTCTGCCCAGCAGTGAGTTGAAAAGGCTGAAAATGATGACAATAATTTATTTCAATAAAAATAAGTTATGAAAAACATGCTCATATATTAACTTGTTATTATCAATAATGACGTAAGTAAACTAGGGAATATCACCGCGAAGAGTCTGCAATACGTCCGACCGGTATGATGTTCAGCAGCAAAGTGGGCCGCAAGCAGCCGCTCGTTTTGCTTTTATACAGAAAGTGTGAGTATTACCCACTCCTATTTTCGCTGACTGCTAACAGTAGGTTATTAAAACGGCGGCTTTCTTCAATATCAAGAAGTGCAACTTCTGTACGTACGTACTAAGATTCGGCACTGTTTTGTCTTTTATAAGCAAGTACCAATTATTTTTATAAATATAATTTGCTAAGAGTAAATATATAATATTGATACTCTAAATAATTTGTATCTGTTATGTTCCAAAATAAATGAAAAATGATAGAGTCGCCTCTGCCCAGCAGTGAGTTGAAAAGGCTGAAAATGATGACAATAATATATTTCAATAAAAATAAGTAATGAAAAACATGCTCATATATTAACTTGTTATTATCAATAATGACGAATTATCGATATCATTTATCTTATCATCTTCATTTCAATTACAATTTTTATCTAACCAACAAAAGGCGGCTGCAGTATTTTCATGCGTCAGAATAAATATTTCTATAAGACTGTTTAGTGCTGTACGTGCAATAAAGTTTTTAAAAAAAATATAAGCAAGTAATTATTAACTAACACTATGTCTGAAGAAAAAAAGCGCAAAGCAGGCAGTTTGAACCCTCAGTGGCTTGAAAACCCCAAATATAAGAAATGGCTTAAGTTCAACGCGAATGGTAAAGCCTATTGTACGTACTGTAAAGAAAGTTTTGGAGCATCCCGTTTCGGTGAAAAAGCCCTTGAAGGACATATGGAAAAACAAAAACATCAAAATGCAACACCGAGTACTTCCCAAAGAAGTCCAAACGGTAACACAGTTCGTCCTGCTAATGAAGCTGAGAAACAGCCTAATAAACATAAAACTGAGTCAAGCCCTTCCAAAGATCAAGATTTCAAAGTTCAAGATAATCAAGAAGACGACCATGATAAACTGTCCAAAGATGAAGAAAATAACAACTCAAATTTTGGCGAAGACTACAAAGAAAAAGTCTTGGAAGATATTATGAAATACAGCGAAACACAAGAATTTCAAAAAGAAATTTTAAAGCCTGCAAGCCACTTTCAGGATCACAAATTTTCATTATTCATCTGTGAAGAAACACGCAGTTTTATAGATTACTTCCTCGTGTTAGTGAGATTTTTCAACGACTTTGAAATTCTTGACGAGATATTTATTGATGAGCTACCTATTCAAGACGCAGCGACGCTTTATCAACAGATTATCAATAATTTTGAGGTAAAAAGTATTCTTTATAAAAGTAATATGATTGGTTTTGCGGCTGACGGTGGTAATGCTACATTGATGGAATTGGCTGACCTGTTCAAACAAGATATTTGTAATCTACATGTAGTTAAATTTGTTTTTAACTCGTTTCATCTTTGTTCTTCACAAGCTTGTATGAAGTTACCGAAAGAACTGGAGGATTTGATTAGAAATATTTACAACTACTTCCATGCTAGTCCTGATCGAAGTTCTTCTTCTTTGATCCAGAAATTTAGAAGTCTAAAACCATATTTATTGTGTCATCCACGCCAAACTCAATGGCTGTCAGTGCGCTCTGCGGTTACTCTCGTATTGGAAGAGCACAAGACTCTCGTTGATTACTTCACCAATGTTGCTCAAAATGAACACCACAGTGCTCCTTATGAAATCTTGACATTATTGAAAAAGTCTACAACCAAAGCCTATCTTGAGTTCTTAGAGTTTTCATTGGAAATATTTGAAGATTTAGAGAAAGTAACACAATCGAAATTTACTTATGTCCACAAACTTCACGATGAATTAAGTTACATGTACAAAAAACTTTTGGATTATTATATGAATCCATCTTATATAAAAAATAATAAAATAGAGGACATTAAATACGACATTGACTACTACATAAAACCTTTAGCAGACATTTTTTTTGGTTCTAGAACAGAATTATGTTTAAACGATATTTCCCATCATAATACGATAAAACAATTTAAATCTCAATGTATTCAGTTTTACAAAGAAGGCGCAAAACAAATCTTAAAACGTTACGACTTTAAAGATAAGATATCAAGTGGTATGAGTTTTTTAAAACCAGATGTTATGCAGCAACGTGATATACAATCACTGGTAGAAACTGCAAAACTTTATTGTTTAGCTTATGATGAGACAATTTCTCTTGACATTGATTGGCGAAAGTTGAGGGATAGACTAATACAAAATCCAAAAGAGGACATTTCAGAAGACATAGAAACATATTGGAAACACAAAACCATGTATCCACATTTACGGAACTTCATCATGGCGAAAGTGTTGTGTCTGCCATACTCCACTGCGAAGATAAAGGAAATATGTTCACGCATAGATAAATAGAGCTTTAGCTAATAGCTTCGGATTTAAGTGATAGATAATATATACACTACATTTAAGAATTTTCAAAATGTGTGGTGTGCACCTGATATCACAAACACATTTTCGTTTTATAAATGTTTTGATATCCTTTCTGTTAATAATATATACATATAAACCTATGTGGTATTTTACGTGTTTCATTTATATTGTAAGAGCTTACTGTCAAATAAGGAACAAAACGAAAAAGAAATCAACCAAATAGTTCCAGCCGTTCTCAAGTGATGCTGCTTCATACATGTGGCTAATGATATTTTTTTAGACAACCGTTAACTCCGACTTAAGAATAATCTTACTTATGGGGGTTTTCAACTTTTCAATTAGATTCTGTGGAGTTATAAAAATTTACACAATTACCCAAGATTAGCCACTAGCTGACACACAAGACTACCTGTCCTAGTTACAAGTCCCAGCCTGTCTTATCTCTCTTTATATAAAACCAGCGGCCAGCCCGCGCCTTTGTCCGCGCTAACTTAAAAACATCGTCATACTTCAGTCATTTTGTAAAAACAAATTATAAACAAAAACCATCTTCAGTTAACGCTCTATCTTTTAGTGAAAACCGCATAAAAATCCATTGCGTGGTTTAGAAGAATAGAGCGGCCACAGACAGAGGAAAACAGCGACTTTACTTTATAATATGTAATGATAATTAGTTTTGAGACATATTTTTTCGTTTTGTATGGATTATAATTTCCTGCTCTTTTATTTTTTTATTCGGCAACGGGTAAGCGCTTGGCCTTCATCTTACCTGGTGGTAAGTAACGATAAGGCCGAAGGTGGAAGCGCGCTTCACCCGGAATCCTCAACCACTGAGGAACTGGCTATATCTTATCTCAAACTGTCGGAACACAACAATGCTATAAACATCGTTGTTATGGCGACAGACTTAGATAAGATGGTAGTAGCTAGCAAGGCGGACTTAACAGCCCTACCACCAACCAAACCGAGCACACAAAGATGTACCCCCCGCTGGGAATCAAACCCGGGACCTCTGGGTCTGAAACCGGTGGCTTAGCCACTAGACCACAGAGGCGGTTAATATATTTTGCAAGCTTGTATATTTTGCAAATTTACTGTGACTCTTTGGGAAAAATATTCGTGAGTAAGTATGCATGTAATGTAAGTACGTTGTCTAAGAGCCAAGCGAGAGCCTGAAGATCAGCTCGGCCGGTAGATAGTTGTTCAGAATAATGGTAGGGCTGCTGCCTTTATTGCCAGCCCCAATTCCCACTGTAATCGACCGGGTCGTAGGAGCATCGTTGGTTTGAATAATTAATAGTGTATTCTCCATCGGCGTTATTGAAGCACCGCAGTTAGACTGTGGATTCTACATATAGGTAGAAACATAATTGTGAAATACTTTGGAGACTTCCTGGCGGGAAAGTGCAAAGAACATGTGTAAGAATATGTTGTTGGTGAATCTTTTTCAATAAATAAAATAATTAAATAAAACAGTTTGCGGTTTTGTTTTAATTTTACTAATTATTTTAATTTAATGTAAAAAAAAAGTTGTAATTTATTTTTAACAAGATAAAGACGCTAAGCGCTTGTGCCCGTGGCAGAGGCCTAAACGACGCATACCTACAATACCACACTTATTGCCGTTTACGGCGCATTGTTTCTCACAAGCAGCTCAGTTTACTTCACGGTTCGAATAACGCCGATTGATAGACTTATTGTATATTTGTATTACGCATTGTTTTCTCCAATGTTGTTTATACCGCACCCATAGTACGGTAGTACTATTAGTTATTCTGTGCCCATAGCGTGTAACTTCGACTTCAACGAGAAGGGATTCGGTGTTATGTAATAAAAGTATAAAATGTCCCCTTGAGCTATTGTCAGTATCTTGATTCTCAAATGCTACCGAAAACGTTTTATTAGGGAAGTAATGCATTGTTCTTTTTAAATCTTTTACTTTGCCATTCAACTGTAAGTTACTGATATATCATTGATGTATGTTAAAAAGAGCAAAGGGCCTAGAAACGACCCTTGTCGAACACTATAACATTGAGATTTGTAGTCGATGGTGAAGCTTGAATACGTTTAGATTAGAGCATACATGTGACAGTGACAGATAGTACATTTTAATCGAAAACTTTCCTATCGAGAGAACAGGGGCCGATATTAAGAGTACCTAGGCTAATGATGATGACCCTTAGAATGCTTTGCTAAGGAATAAAAACATTATGCCATAGAGAGCTGGATGTTACAAAATGGCTTGAAAGAAACATAATCTAATTGCATTGCACCCATCTCGCTCAACATAGTTTATAAGTATTTAGGGTTGCCAATGTTGCCATCCGTCCGCGTGATCCCGCATTTCTTTTAGTTTAGAAGGCGTACGGCAGATACACTCAGTAGCGGCTATAGACGACTACACTCAGTAGCGGATATAGGGAGGGGAGGGGAATTTGAGTGTGTAAGTGGTCTCCCCTCCCCCCCCCCCCCTGGTGAAACACATCCGAGTTTTAAGTCCCACAATCCGGGATTTTACGCTTTTCGTCCTCGTTGCCAGATTTTGAAGATGTCAACCCTAGTTATACCCAAGATAGAAGGAAGAGGTAATGTTGACGCAAATTACAAGATGGTGGGGCAACAAAAAATTAAATGAAATGGCTCGTGTCCTGCGGTTAGCGGTATAAAAAGTGGCCACCTCGCCAATGACATCCGTAGGCTCCGTAGCGCATTAGCGAAAGACGCCACAGCAACAGCATCCAGTCTTGCGAACATTGAGGTACAATAAACTAGAGATGACACCGCGAATAAAGTTTTGCGCCGCAACTAAGGTGCACCTTAGCAGCCGCAAGGTCCACAATCGCTTGAATCACGCGCAATCACGGAGGCGTTTGCAGCCCATAATAATGGTCTGCACCCATTGACCTAGAAGTATAGACAAGAACGTTCATATAAACCATTTGTTCAAATTATGGAATGAGAGACCTAAAGTTCGCTGCAGCGAAAGTCGTATATTCAACAGACAGACATCGCAGCGCCGCAGCGCCAGATCGGTCAAACACAACGTAGTGTGTATCAAGATGGCGTCCCAAATAAGTTGTCAATAACAATAAGTAATTGAAAAAATATATTTTCTATCCTAATAATACGATATAACTACATAATAATGACTTGACTAACAATTAATTTCACTTACCTACTTGACAACTGAATTGTAGTAAACGTCTAGGTGTACACTTTGAAAAGAAATATAAAATTATTTTCGCCGCTCCGCACGCGCGAATATCAAAGCCCCCACTAAAGCAAGGTGCAGAGTCGACTTCGCAGATGAGTGGAACATAGTGCGTGTTCGGAAGGGCCTATCTAGTGTAACGTATATGTCGCTGGCTGCACCTTAGCACAGTATAAATATGAGCTAAAGCAGTAAGGAAGCTACGTACAAACGCTCGTTTCGACTCACGCCCACAGACGCACGTCTTTACAGGGCCCCTAAGCGGACATCGCAGTGCTCTCAGTAGCGCGTGTGGCGTCGAACCGAGTGTTCACTGTTGCATTTTGCGGGCGCTGTGCGCGCGATTTTAAAAATGCCGCGAGTGTATTGCGTAGTATACGGCTGCTTCAAAACCGGAGCTTTCGTTTTTTAAATTTCCTGCTGATGTTGAAAGAAGAATGATTTATTATTAATAAATAAATAGCTTTTTCTTTTAAATAAATCGTTTGGTTGTTTAGGTGATATTTGGATTGGAGTACTTACGTATATTTTTTGAGCGCGCGTTATTTTAATGGTTAAAAATAATAAGAATTGATACTACGAAACTTCATCGTTAATAAACTTTGCTTTAAAAATCGATATCTGAGGATCTGTGTGGTTTCTGACAATGAATCCGTTATTAGAATGAGAAAAAGTAGCCGCCATATAGTCCGGTCGTGGGACATTAAATTCCATAAAGAAGTTTTGATAATTCTAAAACTTTTCGTTTTTGCTGAGTGGATAGAGTATGTGGATTGTGAGCTACTTTTAAAAAGTTAGAACTTTTATGACTGTGCTTTAGGTATGGTTTAGGTATTTCATAATATTTCGTGTAAAGTAATGTATATAATATTAAAGTTTGAAATGTTGAGTGTTTTATAATAAGAACTATCTTATCTTTGTGTTGTAAAAAGTTTAGAAACATAATATATGTGGAACTATGAAAATCACAAAATCACTCTTTTTGTCGTTAAATAAAATTTTAAAATTTATGAAATAATATTTAAGACTTTCAGTGGTTAGTGGTATACATGTTGAACAAAGTTTAGAAAGTTAAGTGGTGTGCTTCTTTGATCATTTCATTTTTCTTTCGTAACACACGCAATAATAAATTAAAATTGACAGAATCGCTCATACATGTCCTTTGTAATACTATTTTATACCACACAAAAAATTAGAAATATACATACAGTGCATTTTGTTTAAATCACGAATAAAATATTTCGCTAACGTACGTTTCTTTATGCGGACGCGGGCGGCTGCGGGCGCGGCGCTGCGGTGGCGGCGGGCAGGCGCGGGGGTGGGGGCATACCTACCTACACTCTATATGACTGATAATCCACTCGTCACGTCAGACGAGTTGAATAGTGGATACAAGGCGAACATAATACAAGAAGACTTAATGCAGGAAAGTAAACTAAGTACCTGCCTACTTACTTTACATCTTAGCTGACAACAAAACATTATTAAATGACAAGTTTTGAGTAGGTAGTTAAGTACAGATCGCGCAATTCTTCTTACAGATAAGATTATTCTACAATTATCCGAATTGGATGAATGGGATGAAAACGTACGTAACGTAAACGGATGAGTATGTAACATATTCTTAATTAAAAATAAAAACTGCAAATGATTAAGTACGTATCTGTTTATTTTTCATTTTGGTTAATCAATCTATCATCCTGTCATGTTCACAAATCACAATAATAGGAAAGTAATTTTTAAGATGCATGATTACAATAGGCTATAGAATTGCGTATCTAGCTAGGGCCACATCATACGATTAAAGTTTTTTCCACAACCCTTACGTGTTTTTTTGACAATTAATCAATTAAGAGCTTCAGGTAAGTATGCAAAATTATTTCCTAAATTATAGTATGGTAAGTAGGTACTCTTATTATCACTAAATCATTCATCACTACCTAGGTACCTACTAATTATAAAACACAGTCCCCCTGCGTCTGTATGTCTACATAAGTACGTAGGTACCTATTTACTTAATTAAGTATTATAATATCAATTCTACTAGTCACCTGAATTTATTAAGTACCTACCGATATTATTACAATTTACAAGTACTTATCTAGGTTGGTAGTTACTAGGGCTTGCTCCCAGGAATTCCTGGTATTTCCCGGGAAATTGACTTTTTACGCAGTACCGGTACTGAGAATTTGTTTCCCGGGAAATTCGGTACTTTTGGTACTTTTGTTATAACTTCAAATTACGCCAATATTAGGCTCCGCGTTTGCGGTAGTCGTTACCGGTAACCTCGGCTAATGCTCTTAGTTGAAAACCATACAAATTTCGTAGCGTTACCAAATTTTTGTCTCCACAGTTCTCAACCGTTACGTCACCGGTACTTTTTCTGGGGAAAAAATTGTAACTAATGTACCCGTACCCTACACCGTACGGTTTCATCGTCATCGCACTCCAATGATTTGATAATTCCATTTAAATAATTTCTTTTTTGTTTGCTAATTTAGCTTTACCTTCCAAATGACCTCGAAACTGAACGTCACTCGAAACATCGACGACAAGGATTCCAATAGTCGGATTGGTATCAAGGGAGAGCTCCCTCAAAAGTTCAGAGGTACGAGGAAGGGATGTTTTTTCGCGGTAAATGCGCAAACTTGTGTTTTGGAGGGGTTACAGTGGACTAAGTTATGTCGGCCCCAATTCAAGACATGACTTAACATGTTCTTGGTGTCAGTCACAAGTTTATTCCGGCTCTCGATGACGCTTTCCCGAGAAATATTAGCTCGTCCAGTGTAGAGCGTTACTCCCTTACTGACAATCGCGTAGCAATGAATGCTGTTGTTATGCAACATGTCATTGATATGCAGAAGAAACAGAGAATGGGCTAACACACACCCCTGTGGGACTTGTTGGGATTACTTTGGAGAGCAAAGAGGTGATGGCTATTGGCCTGTAGTTGGACGGATCTGAGCGATCGATTTTTTTCGAGAATCGGGTGGACAAGGGCTGTCTTTCAAGAGCTCGGGACAACGCCAGTAGTGTAAGAGAGCCGGAAAACGCGCGTTAGAACCAGCGCCAACTCATGGGAGGAACTGCACCAGGCCCACTCGACTTATGGATATCAAGGAAAAAAGAGCCTTACGAACTGACCTTTGTAGGAACCGGACGTTTGGCATTGAACAAGCGCAATGCGGTATGGTTGGTGGAGAGTTTTTCCCATCGTCCAAGGCGAGTTTGATGCAAAAAGAGTGCCCAAGAGATCGGCTTTCTCCTTTGCAATATGGGTGAGGCAGTCATCGGTCTTGTGCAATGGTGGTAGGGACGGCTGACAAAAATTCCCTAAGATAGCTTTGGCGAGAGACCGGAACGCACGCGTACCCGAAGGAAGACGCACTAGCCTCTCGCCAATTCCACTTATGAATGATGACTTCGCCTTGGCAATGTCCTTCTTAAAGGACCTGGCGGCAAAGTTGTACCTCTTCCTGAGCGCACTGGTGTTTGGATCCTTTGATGACACCGCATTAGCCCAGGCCATGTAATGTTGTCACTTTTGGCGAGACACCATTTTGCAGCAACGACCAAACCATGGTTGAGACCTGCCGCCAATGGGAACTACAGAGTTTGGATTAAAAAGTTTCATTCCCTGCAGTATCACATCAACGATAAAGTCGGCGGCGACATCAAGATCATCCAGTGAGAAGCAAACTCGTAGTAGGACGCAAAGAAACTCCCATCGCATCCCAGTCCGCTGACCTATAATGCCAGACTCGACGTTTTTAAAATTTCTGTGAAAGGCACAGTGCTACGAATCAGACAGTGGTCTGATGAGCCTAGTGGTGCATCAATAGAAACTTGATAGCCGTCTGGGTGAGAGGTCAGCAGAAGGTCCAATAAGAAAGGTGCATGGCCCTCCACATCTGGAATCCACGTAGGCTCTGTTACCAATTGGGACAGACTGTAGGCCAAAGCGAAGTCATGAACGACTCTACCCGTTCCCGTACCCGTGGTCAGTTTTGAGTGAACCAAGCCATTCGACGTGGTGGACATTGCAGTCTCCTAATACCACAATCTCGGCCGAGGGCATCCGTTGGAGAAGGGTCTGTCGCCGTTTGAACGGTCTCGGTTTGGACGAATTTATATTTTTTACTCACCTTAAAACACTCATGATAAAAATCCATTGTATATAGACTCTTTTAAATTTAAAACATTCAACTCGAATGACCTCTAGCCAATTCATTCGATAAAGTGATGCCACAGCTAGTATAGCAATTAGCAAAACAATTTTTTTATTATAAAAATTTTGTGTAATATTTTGATTTGCTCATTGATCCATTAATCAAACGTTAGTTACATCTGGCTTAAAAATTCAGTACCAAAAAGTACCGGAAATTTCCGGTTTTCCCGGTACCATAGTAAGCGCAGTACCGGGAATCCTTTTTTCTCCACAGTACCAGGACTGCAAGCCGTAGTAGTTACTTACTTAATGGAGTAACTGCTAATACTACTTTACGTTTCATAACATACTATGTAACATAATTATACATACGTCTTCTTTGGCAAAAGTCTAAATTCCATTTCGGTATTAAACGCTAGTGTTTATACGTTCTGCTCAAGGTCACCAGCGCTCGAGCTTTCACGTACACGGAGTGTCACTGGTGGTGCAAATAAACATGTATAGGTAGCACAGTAATATATATTATATTACCGTTTAGGTAGTCTGATGTGGCGTTGACTGTACTGACATACCTATCCTAGGATTATTTGAAATGGTAATTTGTTCACTTTTAAGTACACATTATAAACACCATAACTTGTAGTAAATTAAGTAAGTATTCAGATTAATTATTACTTATAAGAAGACAACCCAAAAGTCATTAGAAGAGATAAGAGTACGCGATAGAAAGAGAGGCAACTTCTAGGTGAATTTAACTGTAGATAAGGGAGCGGTGTGCGACCTGAATTGCATTTTATTGTGTCTTAGCAAGAGTCGCTATTTATTTAAATGACTTTGCGGAGTGAATCTTCTGTACTTGTACTATTATGTAAGTATTCTATGGTATTATGCACAGATAAGGGGCAGGGGCAAATAAGATAATAACGTCGGCTTACTGCAAGAAATCATTAAAGAGCAGTAATAAAGTAAGTAGCTGCAATAGCTACAAAAATTACAATGTGTCCTAATAGAAATAAATCAACTTGTGACGGGTTGAAACAAATAATACTGCTTTTAGCGGTGTGACCAGTTAGAACAAAATTTTGGTGTAACGAGTTGATGCCCAAATCCACCTGCCCACGTCCTGCATGCCCAATCGCGTATTTAGGGTGGATTCGACCAAACTGGAATAAGACTTACTCCGAGATTAGTCAATACAAATTCGGCGTTTAATCTAGGTATAAGACCTTATTCCAGTTTGGTAGAATCCCCCCTTGGTGAAATATTTTATTCGTGTTAAAACAAAATGCACTGTATGTATGTTTCTATTTTTTGTGTGGTATAAAATAGCATTACAAAGGCCATGATGAGCGATTCTGTAAATTTTAATTTATTATTGCGTGTTTACGTTTTCATCCCATTCATCCAATTCGGATGATTGTAGAATAATCTTATCTGAAAGAATAATTTCGGATGATTGTAGAATAATCTTATCTGAAAGAAGAATTGCGCGATCTGTAAGTACTAACTACTGAAAACTAGTCATTTAATAATGTTTTTATTGATATCATAAGATGTAAAGTAAGTAGGTTAAGGTACTTAGTTTACTTTTTCTGCATTACGTCTTCTTGTATTATGTTCGCCATGTATCCACTCGTCTGACGTGACGATTGGATTATCATTCATATAGAGTGTAGGTAGGTATGCCCCCACCCCCGCGCCTGCCCGCCGCCACCGCCGCGCCGCGCCCGCACGGCCCGCAACCGCCCGCGTCCGCATAAAGAAACGTACGTTAGCGAAATATTTTATTCGTGATTTAAACAAAATGCACTGTATGTATGTTTCTAATTTTTTGTGTGGTATAAAGTAGTATTACAAAGGACATGTATGAGCGATTCTGTCAATTTTAATTTTTTATTGCGTGTGCTACGAAGGAAAAATGAAATGATCAAAGAAGCACACCACTTAACTTTCTAAACTTTGTTCAACATGTGTACCACTAACCACTGAAAGTCTTAAATATTATTTCATAAATTTTAAAATTTTATTCAAAGACAAAAAGAGTGATTTTGTGATTTTCATAGTTCCACATATATTATGTTTCTAAACTTTTTACAACACAAAGATAAGATAGTTCTTATTATGAAACACTCAACATATCAAACTTTAATATTATATACATTACGTTACACGAAATATTATGAAATACCTAAACCATACCTAAAGCACAGTCATAAAACTTCTAACTTTTTAAAAATAGCTCACAATCCACATACTCTATCCACTCAGCAAAAACGAAAAGTTTTAGAATTATCGTAAGTAATTTTTGTCCGGCTACGCGACTAATATTAAACTTTTTAGTTATTTAACCGATTGCTTTGAAAATTGATATCAGATCTGTGTGTCTAACCGGAGTTTACTAATTGTACCACCGGATGATTTCGTTGAATATATCGAGAAAATTGACGAAGGTTTCCGCTGTTGTTTTCAAAGAGAACACATTAATTGTAAAGTAGCTGTATTAATTTATAAAGAAGTAGACAAAATCAGTTTTATAGTGCCGTGTCCATGTTTACCGATAGTATATTTAAAAAAGCTATTCATTAGAATGAGAATTTTTTACACATAAAATTTAATAATAAAGCTTTTCGACCGTTTCGTAGCAGGCGAAAGTATTTTTCAGTGAGTAATTTATAATAACTAACGAAAAATAAAGACTTCTTAAAATATTAAAGATTTTTTAATTACACAATTTTGTTTGTAAACTAGTCAATTCATTCGATTATTTGATCATTACAGAACAAACGTTTTGAAAAATAATAGAAAAATTACCTTTAAATTTTATAAAAATTAAAAGTGACAACCCATAAGCTATGCTAGTTATCTAAAAAAAAGCGCTAACTAGCTGAGATACATCGCTAACTAAACAAAAACTTTATCAATTTTACAAAAATAAGAGGACAACCCTAACGCTCAATTGGCGCGTAGGTATATAAAACAAGAAACAGCTTCCGTACTGCTTTAGCTCATATTTATTTATACTGTGACCTTAGTGCGCATAAACTTGCTTCGCGGTGTCTTCTCTAGTTTATTTTACTGTACCTCTATGCTTGCGAACATATTAAATAGGAATAAATACATACATAATATTCACGACTATTATCTTATTACATACATTATTATATTCAAGACTATTATGTATATCATTATTTTTCCAAAAATATAGGTACAGCAGAGCCACTAATTTTATTCTGCTACGAACACAATAAATACCTACCCACATCTTCAATTTGATAAATGTTTAACAGGAAGTGGTTCATCTAGTCTTGTTTGAACACAAAGTTTACAATCGGAAGAGTCAATGTCAACTGTCGGTAACTAAATGATACATACATAAGTACATATAATCATGACATTATCCCCGAAGGGTTAGTCAGAGACTAGGCAATGAGGACCGCAAAAGCAGTCCTCTGCCATAGTATACTTTTCACTAAAAAGCGACTGCACATGTTCTCTGCGTGACAGGTGGTGAGCCCATCGCCACTCTATGCTGTTGGATGTATGTGCAGTCTTTAGTCCGATAGTCGCCTTTAATGACACCCACGGGAAGAGAGGGGGTGGTAGTATTCTTTCACCGCTACGCGACGCGGTGAAAGAAATAAATGTGAAATATTAAATATTGGTCAGAGAGCCTAGTGTAAGTTTGTAAATGTGCAAACGTTACTATCGCGTTTGTGTTAAGAGTTTTGATTCTCAATCTTATTTACTTAGCATTAAGATCTATCTGTCAAAACTTAACTCAAACGCGATAGTAACGTTTGCACATTTACAAACTTACACTCAGCTCTCCGATCCCAAAATACGGATCGTTATCATCCATCACACAAACACCTCATTAAAATCTCGTATCCACGTATAGCAAAGAAGCTTAAGAGGAAACACTACGTCGAAGTGGCATGCCAAATTCTCATACAAAACACAGAAAAACGACGTTTCGTAGTCCCCTGTTTCCTCCTTCAGAACAAGACCAATTATTATAACTTTTTCAGCATCGGTTAAAGAAAGAGATTTTCTATGTCTGTATGTTTGTTTTTTTAAACCAGCCACTTAATGTTTTTGGAGACGCCTTAAAACGGAGTGATTTCACTAAACTTTAATGGCTCCTGGTTATTAAATAAATGACTTAATGCAAAAAATTAAACATACAGACATAGTAAATCTCTTTAAACGATGCTGAAAAAGTAATAAAAATTGGTCCAGTTCTGAAGGAGGAAAGAATTTTGCATGCCACGTCGACGTAGTGTTTCCTCCTAAGTCCCATATCCGGAGTTCGTGAATTCAATTCCTAGGTTCAGTTCTTTGCTGCATGCGTGCCCATAGGGAAATAAATTGCCTAGCATCAACACCTATCGCAATATCTTACACGTACAAGTAAGTAGTGTAAGTACATTGTTTCGCAAGTTTGCTTTAATGCAGACAAAACACAACCGTGTTTATGTGTATTGTGACCGTGTAAAGAATACTACCATTCGCCCGTCTCTTCCCTTGGGTTACGAACTTACGACTTACGACACTCAAAACCGATTAACGGACTAAATACTGCATATACTTCCAACAGCATAGAGCGGCGATGGGCTCACCACCTGTCACGCTGAGCACATGTGCAGTCGCTGTTTGGTGAAAAGTGGACCATGGTAGAGGACTGCTTTTGCTGTCCTTATTGCCTAGTCTCTGACTAACACTACGGGGATAATAGCGGTAGTACTATTAGTTATTCTATGATAATAGTCGCGATTATACTCACTCGTGCTTTGTCGTGATTTTAGACATGTACTTCGGCTAGTAATGAAGGTCTCTGTATAGCTATGGGACTAGGGTTACCAGATCCGAAAATATGTTTTCCTGGAAAAATCCCTGCCTCAGCAAGAAATTTCCTGACATTTCAGTAGCAAAAGTATCTTATTTGTGCGGGGCACGGCAAGGCGTGACGACAAGTTTTTTATTTTTTGTTAAATAATAAATAATCAATTATATTTATTGTTAATTATTAGATTTTTTTTCTTTGGATTATAATTGGTTTATTTCTTATATTTTCCTCTTTTTTTAAATTCCGGACAATTACCGATTTTCCCTGTTTTCCTGACAGGCAGCTAAAATTCCGGACATGTCAGGAAAATTCCTGTCATCTGGTAAAACTACATGGTACGGTAAATAAACTTCACCACGAAGATATCAATGAAACATACAAATCACAAACGGGCATGAAAGACAAAAATACTACAGACGAAATGCAGCGAGCATTTAGTACAGACGCCAGTTAAACCTACTACATAATGTTAAATTTCTTCAATACATTTTGAACTTTGCCACTAATCCGTTAAGGGTCAGTATCGGTTGGAGAAGTTTGACAGTTTTTGGGTAGGTTGAAAGCAGCGTATATATTCAGAGAGCTCATTTTGTCTGTTTGTTTATACAACGGCTTGTTAGCTCTCAGTCCAATGAACCGTGGTGCATTTCACATTAGGTAATGGTTTTGAAGTACATTTGAATGCTTATTTAAGCATTTGGAATGATAATAGATATTAATTGGTTAGGTACCTACCTAGTACCTACCTAACAACACCCACATCATACATTATGATTTACCGCCTCTGTGGTCTAGTGGCTAAGCCACCGGTTTCAGACCCAGAGGTACCGGGTTAGGGTTCGATTCCCAGCGGGGGGTACATCTTTGTGTGCTCGGTTTGGTTGGTGGTAGGGCTGTTAAGTCCGCCTGGCTAGCTACCACCATCTTATCTAAGCCTGTCGCCATAACAACGATGTTTATAGCATTGTTGTGTTCCAACAGTTTAAGATAAGATAGCCAGTTCCTTAATGGTTGAGGATTCCGGGTGAAGCGCGCTTCCACCTTCGGCCTTATCGCCACTTACCATCAGAAACGCATACGTTTTTGGGAAGATATCGTAACTTTTTAATCAATTAACGTGGTTTTGAAGCAAGGAATCGTTACAGAATAAGGGCCCTGGTGAGATGAAGGCCAAGCGCTTACCCGTTGTAGAATAAAAAAATTTTTTTTAATAAATTGTTTGTTAAATTAGTGATACTACAAATACTACTTTTACGAATAAACTAACTGCCCCACTCATACATGTTAACCGGTGACGCGTAGCGGTGAAAGAATAATACCACTTCCTTAAAAATAAAAAAATAAAAATCTGCCGTGGTACTCCCAGGCAGGATAGTTAGTAGTACCACAGTATAAATATAAGCTTATACTGAGGTGTAGGTACTACAGGCAAAAAAAAATTACCCGTGGTACTACCAGTAAGACCATCGGTACGGTAGTACCACGGGTAAGAACAGCTATGCGATTCTCTAAGCGACACATAGACGCTGCGCGCATGGCTGTGATCTGCTGTCTCTTTCCAATTCTATGAATACAAAAGAGACTCTGATTGAGAGACTGATTTCTCAGTGCTGCGGCAGCCGCAGCTATCAAGGCTTTAGCTTAGAGAATCGCACGGCAGATTGTAACGATGACTTGATTTCAATGATGGAGGCCTTTGCCCATTAGTGAGACAGTGCTTATACAGGCTGTTCTTTACTTATTTTAACGATTACTTTTAGTTTATAGAACTTTATTCTCAAGAAGACATACATGTCACTTATTTGAGAACTTAACAATATGCAATCGTACATTATGAACTACACAGTAAACAGTAGTTACATTACATATAGTAAAAATATTGGGTTTTGAAGAAGTGGTGCGAGGGCTAGCTCAGCTTTGTAGCAGTTTACGGTCTTCCATAATAAACTTGTGTAATTTTGCTTTGAACTCACCCAAAGCGTCGGCAGCATTCACATCAGATGGCCTTCATTTCACTTTAATTCATTCATAACGATAACGATTCAGCCTTCATAACGATTACTTTATCAACATCATCTGCCTATACATGAACAACCCCTCTCTTCCTATGTTGGGTGTCGTTAAAGAGGCGACTAACGGACTAAAGACCGCACATACATTCAACAGAATTGAGCGATGATGGGCTCACCACATATCACGTTGAGCACATGTGCAGTTATAATTTGGCGAAACGTGGACTATGGCAGAGGACTGCTTCTGCGGTCGTCATTGCCTAGTTTCTGACTAACAATTTGGATAATAATAGGAATCTATGAATGTCATGTATGTATTTTACTTAATAAAAATGTGCAAGTAAATGATCCCAAAATAAAATAAAAAAATAAAAATAACGTAACTGTCGTGCTAAGCGTGCATAGTTTAATCAGCGATATAAGGCGACTGCTGGCAACCGCAAGAAACTTCAAGGGCTGGTCAGGTCAAGTGTTTTAGACATGACAAAAATAACAAAAGAGTAATTCGTGCTTTTTTATTTTTCGTTAAATAACAAATTTTATGAATTTTAATTTGATAGTCTTAAATTTATTTTAAAGAAATAACGTAAGAAAAATATTATGAGAGGATTAACTATTAAATAACGATTATTTACAACGCGCGGGCAGCGGCCGGCCGTTGACCCGCCCGTCTGTTGACCCGCCCGCGTCAGCTGGGCGATAAGTACCTACGTTAGTCTGCAATCTTTTTTGTCATTTTTGTCATGTTTAAAACACTTGACCTGACCAGCCCTAGAAGTTTTTT
Source organism: Scoparia ambigualis (assembly GCA_963921215.1). Classification (NCBI taxonomy): domain Eukaryota; kingdom Metazoa; phylum Arthropoda; class Insecta; order Lepidoptera; family Crambidae; genus Scoparia; species Scoparia ambigualis. Next base: position 57,070,553 of record OY992502.1, on the reverse strand, counting down.
GCGGTTTCTAGCAGTCACCTTATATAAGTTTAATACTGTAATGCAATAAGTTATAAATAAATACAAAGCAGCGGCCAGTGGTTAACATGGACCGCATTAGATTAGTAGTAGCCATTGGCGTTGCATTGCATATCGTGCGTGTGTCAGTCTAAGTCTAAAGGCATACTTTATGAAGTATCAGCCTCACTTATAAACACTGCTTAGTTAAACATTGGTTACACTAACGTAATTTTGAATTTGAGCAGAAGAGACAAAACTAAACGAAAGTAATCTAAAAAAAGAATAAAAGGTTAAATAGATAGTTTTATTTTTCGAAGTTTAAAGCGAACGATAGTTTTCTATATATCACTAATCAAGAGTATTAGAAACAAACTTAGACTAGGTTTATTTTTTAAACTATTCAAACGGATTAACGGTTATTTATTAATTAATTTAGTTATGTAATCTTATTCCCAAAAACACAATACTTACTTTGAAGTACGTTTGAAATATATATTTTATTTTATTTTACCAAAATGAGGTTTGATATGCAAAACAAGTCATTGTCAGTGATCGCTCGGTGCATGCATGCCTGCATTCCTATCTATGCAAATGTCTAAATGCATATATTACCTTGTTATAAATATTTATAGCGGTAAGCGGGTCGAATCGTCGAACGACGAATACAAGATTTCGAATGAATATAAATTTTTTATTTCGAATCATAGCTGAAGTGTTTGTTCATGATATGATTTAAAATTAAAACAACCGAAATAGACGCCCCTTAAAGATACATGACGTGACTGACATGACATAAGTATGCTATGGCGTTTTCTGTGGAACCAGTAAAAGGAAGACGAAGCTCCAGCTATAAAAAATATAAGGCTGACCAAAAGGAGCTGTGTGTTAAAAGAATACCCATCTCTTCCCTTGGGTGTCGTAAAAGGCGACTAACGGACTAAATACTGCACATACATCCAACAGCATACAGCGGCGATGGGCTCACCAACTGTCACGCCGAGCAGCTATGCGATTCTCTAAGCGACACCGACGCTGCGCGCATGGCTGTTTGATCTGCTGTCTCTTTCCAATTCTATGAATATGAAAGAGACAGAGTCAATTATGCGCGCTGCGGCAGCCGCTGCTACCAAGGCTTTAATTTAGAGAATCGCACTGCAGATGTGCTGTTGTTTTTTGGTGCGGCGTGGACTGTGGTCTATGGCAGTTGGCAGTAGACTGCTTTTTCTATCTGAGTCTCTGACTAACCCTTCGGGGATAATAGTCGTGATTATAATTGTATGTACCTATATGTGAGACGTTACCAGGCTCGATAAAATTCGCAATGAGTACGTGCGAGGAAGCCTTGGCGTACCGTACGCCACATTGCCGACAAGATGCAGGAGAGTAGGCTGCGATGGTATGGACATTGGGCACGTCAAGAGGAGGCCACCTACGGTTGCCAACTATACTGTTGAAAACAGTATTATACTGTTTTTCACTACATTACTTATACTTTTTACTGTTGAACAAAAATAAAGTATCCAAAATACTGTTTTAGTATCACTGTGCAGTGTGCACTGGTAACCATATTACCTGTTAATAAAGTAAAAAAAGTTGCGAACGTTGTCCGCGTGGTGCAGCGCAGCCATACTTAAATCTTAGGAAAATAAAATATAAGTAGTCCATTTTTCTAAAATACTGTTTATTTTTCTTCTCTTACCTTAAAATACTTTTTTCCTTTTTTTTTAAAGTTGGCAACCCTTAGGCCACCCGACTACGTCGGAAATCAGGTAAGTACTGCATCTTTCACTCCCTGGTCGAAGACCCAAGACAAGATGGAAAGATATAGTTCAAAGGATATGAGGGAGCATCAAGCATCCGATTCAGACGTCGAGGACAGAGCGAAGTGGAGAAGAAAAGTAAGGCGAACGCTACACGCAAGATACATATTGTGATCCGTCACCACCGTCAATATATACTGACGGATCACGATAATTATTAATGATTAAACGAACTTACCTGTACGTGAAGTTCAATCATAATTATACGAAGTGCCTCGTCCGAAGAGATTAGTATTTTTCAAATTATATTTGATAAGTTATTTATTATACCATGTAGTAACGCATAGTGAAACCACTTCCTGCACTATGGTTTAAAAAAAATAAAAAAAAATCATTTGGAGGTAGTTGAGACCGCCATCTTGTAACGAGTTCAGTCTCTTGTCCTCATTTAGTTCAGAGCAGGATGATAATGATGTTTTTGTACAACTAAGGGGTTTGTTGCCTGAAAGAAGGAACAACTAATAGGGTGGGAGGGTTATAGATACTAATCTCTTCGGACGAGGCACTTCGTATAATTATGATTGAACTTCACGTACAGGTAAGTTCGTTTAATCATTAATTATACTCGTGCCTCGTCCTCGAGATTAGTATTTTTCAAATTATATTTGATAAGTTATTTATTATACCATGTAGATGTTGAGAGATGACAAAAATATCATGACATCATTGTTGCAAAATAAAGAAAAGTAATCTTTTTCTTATAGGTTTAATCTAGTTTCAACAAAAATTCATTTAAACAATATTATAATCATATAATTAATCAATTATTTTTAGATGAACAAATTATGGTTCTTGCTAGGGCAGTATAATCCTCATTGCATTGAGTAATGTCTATTGTAATAGCGAGCAAAAGTAGTGGAATTGCCTGTCCAACCCGCGGTCTTAAAAATCAAATCAATGTTAACGCCTTGTCTATAGGCCTTTGATGTAGCAGCGTGTCGCGTGCTGTGTGCGGTAAAAACTGACACGTCAATTCCACTATCTTGTAGAGTAGCTTTAATCCACCTACTTAATGTCTGTGAAGTAACACAATTATGGGGTTTTCTTAAACCAATAAATAATTTTTCACTTTTTCTGAATTCTTTAGATCGATTAATATATGAAATCAAAGTATTAGCAGGACATATTTCTAGTCTGTCATTAAAATATGGTAAATATAACGTAGATTGAGGATTACCTAACTTGGATGTCTTAATTAATTCTGGAATTTTAATAACAATTTGGTCGGTGGAATCATTTATATTAAGAACGCTTATTTTTGAGAGGGTTTGTACCCTATGCGCTGTGACAATAGCGAGTAATGTGACACATTTTTTAGATAATTGTTCAAAGGACAACATTTCGTTGGGATATAATGAAGCTAAGTAGTCTAAAAGTTTGCTTGTATCCCATGTTTCATTATAGCGTGGATGAGGAGGTCGAAGTCTATACACGCCTTTAAAAAATCTTGTGAGTCGATCATCTTGTGCTAATGAACCTACTAGTAATGAAATTGCGGCTCTATAGCAATTAACAGTTCCAAACTGACTTCCACTGTTAAACACCTCAGTTAGGAATTCTATTATTACCGGAATAGATGGTTGAAACATGTCGATATTTTTCCCAGTACAGAATAAAAACCATTTTTTGAAACAACCGTTGTATTGTTTCACAGTGTTTTCGGACAACGACGCTAGCATGATGTCTATGGCTGATGCGGGTGGGTGTATCTCTTCGCAGTAGTGCCGTCCTGACAATACTGCGCCCACCAGGGTAATGCTGGCGTGTATGTTCCCGCTGCTGTAATAGGGGAAAATAAGGTGGTTTGAGTCGAATGTTATAACATTAGAAGTAACAAGCCGGGTAAATAAGGGGTACCATGGCTGAGACGGCCACGCCGGCACAACTACGATGCCTTCTGCTTTCTCGGAAATAATTTTTCTTAAAGACTTTTATATGACTGCAACTGGGAGAAAGGTATAAAAATAAATATTTGACCAGCTTATTGTAAATGCGTCTATGACGAACGCGTTGGGGTCTCGGTGCCAAGATGCATATATATCACATTTATTATTAAGGCGACTAGCAAAAAGGTCAATCTGTGGGTATCCAAATGTTTTTGTTAAGAGAAAAAAACCTGCATCAGATAATGTCCACTCAACGTCTGGATGCGATCGTCTGGATTCGTGGTCCGCGACGACATTATCGGACGACTTAATATATGATGCTGTAATGAGTATTCCACGAGCCTCACACCATTGCCAAATGTTTCTAGTATAACTTTATTAAGATGGGGAAATTGAACTCCACCCATACGATTTATATAACTCATGGCAGTTGTATTGTCTACTCGTAATAATACTAAGCAATCACTCACATCTTTTGTAAATATTTTGATGGCAAAATAAGCGGCTAAAAGTTCGAGATAGTTTATATGCAAGGCTTTTTCGGATAGAGACCACTGACCACTGGCGGTCTGTCCGTTACACACAGCGCCCCATCCCGTTGTTGAGGCGTCAGAATATATTTCAAGGGCATAAACGTCATTCCTAATTCTATGCACAGAAGTACGAATGGCGTTTCTCCACCATTGCAAGTCTGACAACAGGGAAGTGGGAATGGTCATGAGGCGGTCATAGTTATAGTGACCTAGCAAGTTGAGGTACTTGCACCGCTCTAATTCCTTTACATACAGCCATCCATACTCAATTGCCGGACAAGCCGATACTAAAAGACCTAATAGTTGAGCAAATCTTCTGATAGTACATTGTTTTATATTTAAGAATATTTTAAGTTCTTTTGAAATACGTATTCTTTTTTCTGAAGGTAAGCGAACTTGCCACTCCTGTGTGTCAATTATAAAACCAAGGTACTGACAGCATTTTGAAGGAATAAATCTACTTTTTCTACCATTAATAATAAATCCGAGAGATTTCAATAAATTGCAAGTAATATTTATATTTTCTTTGCATTCAAAGTAAGATTTTCCAACTAGATATATGTCATCTAAGTATATCGAAGATAAGAAACCTGATCTCAAAAGTTTCATAACCGGTTTCATCAGTTTGGTGAAAATGAATGGAGCCGTGCAAAGGCCAAATGGTAGAACGTTAAACTCGAACATTTGTGTAATATTACCATCTTTTAGTGTAAATCTAAGGTATTTACGAGAGTCCTGGTGTATTTTTATTAAAAAATACGCATCTTTCAGGTCTAATGATGCCGAAAAACAATTTTGATTTATTAGTTTTAGGACTGTACGTAGGTCTTCTAGTTTGAAATGCTGTGTTTCTATAAATTTGTTCAGAGCTTTTAAATTTAAAATAAATCTCATTTCGCCATTCGGCTTTGGTATTAGAAACACATCATCATCAGCCTATTAACGTCCCACTACTGGGCACAGGCCTCCCACGTGGACAATAGCACGTGGGGATATTGGGCCATAACCCACCACGCTGGCCCAATGCGGGTTGGTGGGTTTTAACGACTGTCATCTTACGACAACAACCGGGACCAACGGCTTAACGTGCCTTCCGAAGCACGGAGGAGCTCGAGATGTTTTTAATTTGGTCACCCATCCAGCGACCCGGCATTGCGAAAGTGGCTTAGCAAGCAAGATCGCAAGCCGAATGCGCTAGCCGCTGCGCCATTGAGCTCCTCGATTAGAAACACACGTGACAAAAATCGCCCGGCAGTAGGATTACACTTAGAAATTGCACCTATCGATAACAATGTCGTAATTGCTTCGGTATAGTGGTTCCTTTCTGATTCGGTGTGAATTACAGTAATCGGTGTATCAGATTGGTGCACCGGATTATTAAATAATATTTTATAGCCTTTTATCCAAGATAAAACAGATCGGTCACTGGTAGTCAGGGACCATTGTTTAAAAAAGGAGCTAAGTCTACCAGCATAGCCTACCGGTGAGTCGGCGGGGGCCGCAGGCGCGTCCGGGGAGATCAGCGGTTGCGCGTCTTGTGGTTGCGCTGCGATGAGGCGCGCGATGAGCTCGCGGGCCTCTGCCTGCTGCTGCCGGCGGCGGCGGGGGACGGCGAGCGGGACCCGGTGCCGCCCTGCGGTTCCCGGGCCCCGCCTTCCAGTTTAAATTCTTCGCAGACGGTGTGAAAGGCTTCGCCTTCTTGGGAGCTTCGATCTTAAGGTCGGAGCTGGACTTCGTGATGGCTTTTGCCGTTCGAAGAGTGTCGGGAAGGTCTGCGCCGAACAGAAAGTTGTCTATCTTGGCATTCGCCAACTGTTCCTTCATGTCTTTTTTTAACGAATACAGCGCAAACTTCTCGATATGGATTCGCTGTATTGTATATCGCACAAAATACGTTCTGATTTCATGAGCTGTTTCAACAGTTCGTGATTTTTGTCCTTATCTTTGAGAAGAGTCGATATAGTCTGACCTAGACGTGAAATAGCAGCGGCAATTACGGTCTGCCGTGATTCTATAGCTTTGTCTCTTTTTACTACAGTATCGGGAACCGCCGCTTTGATTTCTGCATTGAGCCGAGGAGCGCCTATATGCGAGCAGTTAGCCGGTACTAGATACTTTTCAATTAGCTGTTTCCGGTTTTCTTTTTCTAAACCTGAAGTCGCCATATGATTAAGGCGGAGAGCTAGATCTTTGTTAATATCGGCACCATATTTTGGTATAGCGGCCGGGTCGGACCCGAGAATATCAAGAATGTCCGGATCCAATTCTCCATCCACATGCTCCATTGCTTGTATGGCTGGTAGCACGTCGGTGGAGTTGGCGGAGGTGAAGGCGGCGATGACGGCCGGCTCGGGTGCCGGCGAAGGCGCGAGCGGCACGGCGGTTACATTTTCGCTTAGCGGCGCTGGCGACGTGGGCTCCAAAATATCTTGGTCTGTGAACAAGACAATAGCGATTCGTTAATGGTGATATAGTCTCGCAGACTACTCTATGTATTAACGAAATTTATGCGTCGAGACAATCCCTCAGATTGCTCTGCGTGCATACAACGATCATGCATCGAAACAGTCCCACAGACTGATCTGGGCAGATCGACAAGTTAAATATGCAGCGAAGTAGTCCCATAGACTATTCTGGTTGCATAGTTACCTTGTATTTTATGATTTACGATCATAAAACAAAAGTCGAAAATGTTCTTATTACACCGCGCACTTGTAGTCAGAGAGAAAAAAAAATAAAAACTAACCTTCTATTTTATCCGGAATCGGCGTGGAGTCCCTTGACGAACGCGATTTTCTGGAGCTCCGCGATGAGCATGACGATGAAGTTTCACTTAATTGTATGCGCCGACGCGATTGGCGTCGAATACACTTAATTTCCTTTTCCAATTTTCTTAACTTTTTCGACAAAATGTCTACACTATTTTCTCTATGTCTTTTAGGCATTTTGGTTGCGTGCGAAGTGGTCGAGCACTAAATTGCGAATGAGGACAAGAGACTGAACTCGTTACAAGATGGCGGTCTCAACTACCACCAAATGATTTTTTTTTTTTAATTTTTAAACCATAGTGCAGGAAGTGGTTTCACTATGCGTTACTACATGGTATAATAAATAACTTATCAAATATAATTTGAAAAATACTAATCTCGAGGACGAGGCACGAGTATAATTGACGTGTAGTGTAGTGTATTGACGGATCACAATATTTATCGCTGGATTTCTGGAAATATGATCCTGATCCCAGATTCTAGATCGTGATATTTGTCTTGCGTGTAGTGTAGTGTCGCGCTTTAATATTTATCGTGTCAGTCAGGGTTGCCAGATATGAGCTAACTCCATTCGCCAAATTTTGCCTACCGCCGAGTAGCCTAAATCGCCTAATATTTTTTATTTTGACAAGTAGCCTAGCCCAACATTTTGAGCTAAGTAGCCTATATTAAGCCCAGATGTAGAAGACACGTAAAGCAAAAACATTTTTTTAGTTAAATAATCTAGGTAAGTATTCACCTTACCTTTACTTTGGTATTTTTTTCATTATGTTAGAAAAAAAAGTACATAGTAAGCATAAAAAAGAGTATTTATTTATTTGTCCTTAAAAACGTATCTTTTGTTGCTCTTTGCGACATTTAACAAATATTTGTCTTTTACGTAAATAAATACTTTTACGTGAATAGAGTATTTTAGCGTACTTTATTGGTGTAGTCTTAGATTAATGTTTTAATCTAAGGGTGTCGTAGATTATAAATAACGCCTAGGTACATGCAAAAGAGAACAATACTCTATTTTAGAGTACGGGTGGCAACCCTAATCACGTCTGCCTCGTAATAATATAATCTATATATATCTATATATACAGGGTGGGCCAATAATTTTTGCAAATAGCAACACTAAATTTCTCGAATACCGTTGGAGGGAGGGGCGCGCGGGTGGCGGGAAACTATGCGTCACTTCATGCAATTTTAGTCACGATGGAGCGCTTCACGGGACAACAGCGTGCTTTTTGTGTTAAACAATTTTACAAAAACAACGATTCCTACGTTACTGTACGACGCCTGTTTCGAATTGAATATGGATTACGCCGTGTAAGCGAGTGTCCAAGTGTTAATTTAATCAAAGCTTGGGTCGTGAAGTTCGAGCAAACGGGATCGACAACGAATATTAAACAAACAGGCCGGCCACGTTCAAGAAGAAGCGATGAGAACATTCGAGAGGTTGAAATTTCCGTACGGAACGATCCAGAATTATCTACGCGTAAGCGTTCGGCGGTTCTGGCATTACCGAGAAGCAGTCTACGGCGGATTTTGCATCTAGACCTCAAACTGCACCCGTATAAGCTTCAAATTGTGCAGGAGATGAAACCAAATGATTACATTCAACGTAAGTTATTGGCTGACACAATGCTGGAGCAATTCTCTAGCCTGGAGAATTTATTGTTTACGGACGAGGCCCACTTTCACATCAACGGGCACGTGAATAAGCACAATTGTCGATATTGGAGTAGGGAAAACCCTCGCCTTTAACACCAAAAGCCACTTCATTCACCTAAAACGACAGTATGGGCTATAACATCCACGACGAGATAGCCGCGATCCCCCGCAGCATGTATCAGCGAGTTTTCCAAAGTTTGCGTAGTCGATTGCTAGAGTGCCAACGACGAGACGGTGCACATCTCGACGATGTCATTTTTAAAAAATAAATTTCATTAAATTGTCAAAACGTTAAAAATATAATCAACAAAATAACCGTTGTAGTTTTATTTCTATTCATGTTTTAAAAGTGCAAAAATTATTGGCCCATCCTGTATAAAAATGAAACCCGTTTTCCGTTGTCACGACATAACATGAAAACGGGTTGACCGATTTCGCTAATTCTTTTTTTGTTGTGTTTGTTATGGTCAGGAGAAGGTTCTTATAAAAGAAAAAAAATAAAATAATCACTTTTTTTAAAAATATTTTTTACAATATTCATAATTAAGACAGGACAACGTCTGTCGGGTCAGCTAGTTCACAATATTTATTGACGTGTAGCGTTCGCCTATGGAATGCTGACCCCACCACCATGTGGGATACGTAGCTTGAAAGAGAGAGAGAGATAGATTATAACAGCAACGAGCGCAATTGTTTCACGCCGATATTCCATGACGGGATGGTATTACGCCGCGCGAGTCGGCCCAATTTGTGCTGCAATGCAACGCAGCGGCTCTACCTATCTCTCTATATATATGGGCTGTACCACTTAAAATATGATGGCAAGAATTTATTTATTTCGGTTCTTTAACATTAAATACATTTATTTATTTAATTAGGTCTACCAACATTTTTACACTACAACACAGAAATATAACATTGTTCTAAATACAGTTAGAACAGTGAAAAAACAATTACAGGCAAACACAACTTAAATATAAGATCAATAAGACAAGTTGAACTTAATAAAAAATACACAATGCATAGGTATATGTTACTAAATGATCTAACATTTATAGAAGAACACAAAATTGACAGAATAGCACTAGATCTCTCAGTTGGTATGACGTTAAAGTCCGAGGTGGAATTCCACCGAGAATTCAAAACCACTGATTCTGGGAATCTGAAGGTACCAACACAATGTTGTTGACATTGCTGTGGTGACGACAATGCATGTTCCAACAACAAAAAGTGACGTGAGTGAGACTAAAGGAGAATTACCTTTTTACTATGGGAGTAGGCTAGTTTTTTAGCTAGCTAGCGTAACACAGCGCTTTATGAAATAAGTAGTATTCAATAGCAGCAATGCTCTGAATTATGAAGAAAAAATTACATTACAATATCATGCGGGAGTTTGAAGCTATCTTCATTTTTAGCTTAAGACTTTTTAGGTTATGACCACTGTACTTTTTATATGAAAGTATTTAAATGCTTCAGTATCTACCTATTTACTTCTTACTTTAAGGAAAAGATATACAGTATAAAACAAGTTTTTAGATCATAGAATAGACTTAGTCTATTATCGTATGTTGATTATCAGTTCGGTTCAGCAGTTCAAATCATGCAGATTTATTTATCACTTGACTCATAACGCGGCGTTCTATAGAATTTAAGAGAACATGTTTGATATAATGAATGATTAAGACGCAATAGATATAGAATCTCCTTTTTAATCAACCTACCGTAAAGTTATAATTTTACTATTGCAAATACTACTTAGAATTGACTTAATGCGGTTACCGCGAAGCCATTAATTATGATAATTAATTAACACAAGCTCTACCACCAATCAAATCAGACCAAGCAAAATAATTATTGTGCTCCCACTGAGAATCAAACACGGTACCTCCGCGTCTGTGAACGCCTAGCGTCTGTCTTACCATACATACATACATATACTCATGACTTTTATCCCCGGAGGGTTAGTCAGAGACTAGGCAATGAGGGCAGCAAAAGCAGTCCTCTACCGTAGTCCACTTTTCACCAAAAGCGACTGCACGTGCTCAGCGTGTCAGGTGGTGAGGCCACCGCCGCTCTATGCTGTTGGATGTATGTGTAGTCTTTAGTCCGTTAGTCGAAGAGAGGGGGTGATAGTATTCTTTCACCGCTACACACACTGTCTTACTATTATGCGACAAAATCAATTCAACAAAGTCTTACAAGTAACACGCCTTCTAACTAATCCATAAACGTCAAAAAACGATCCAAATGAGCACAAACATTTTCCGTCTGAGAAGAGAATTGAACCTGGGTTTTCTGTCATGAAACAGTTGGGATTATCTATCACATACCACAAAGTTCTAAGAACATCTTACAAGTAACACGCCTTCCATTAAACCTGATTAACTAACATAAAAACATTAAAATGATGAACAGCGTTGCACTCAATAAAGTTTTCGTAGAAAAATAACGAAATTCTACTATTGTATCCCATATCGTGAGAGCGTCTCGTTCGATTCCCTGGGAAAGGAGGGGACCTATCGTAACAATGCCGCTGGAAGTCTATTAGACGACTCGACCTCAATTACAGAGTTATTATAAAATAATTTTGTAGTAGGGCACTAGAGCCGACCTGCAATAATTACACTAGGTTTGGAGAAAAGTTGCACAATTCCGTACTACTTAGTATATTGTGTGAATTATCTACATATCGCTTGAATAAAGAAATAAAATTGTTAAAATATACTATTGTTTTGAAATGTATGTATGTTTCACATGTGTGAAACCACTAAACAAAGTATTAAAGAGAACAAGCCACCATATCTCTGCATCTTCGTAGCATAAATGCCTGGAGCCTACCTAAGCGCGCTAATTGAATCAAAGTGTAGACGAATTACTAATCATCTTGAAGGTTTGCTTCATTGGACTAGTTAATTCCTCGTTGTCTTCACATTCTTTGATTCGTCGCCTTACGCCTTAAAGGAACTACCTATAAGTTAGGAGGGTTTACGTAGATACTCCATATTGCACACACAAAAATACAGAAAACATAAAATAAGCATTTTAAAACTATGTTGGCAATTCGGTCTTATCTCTTCCGACCAACAAAAAAATCCTCTTAATCTGTGACTTGGACCCGTGTCGGAAGAGTCGTCGCGCCATCTCTGAGATCCCGGTTCAATTTCCGGTCGAATCAATTTAGAGAAAAACTGTTTTTCTAAATTTATTTCGGGTCTGTGTGTTTTTTCTATGTTTAATGTATATTTATCCGTTATCTGACCATATATTAAGAAGTTTCAAAAGAATACTCATCTTGGTCTAGTCTAGATAATTAGTGTGAGCGTAAACATTTTTTTTAATGATGGAGCCATTATTGATTTGCCATGATTGGCCCGACCGATTTCGGTCATGGTGAATTCGATTCAACTTGATACCTCTGTCCATCACCAGTGTTTATGGTAGGATAAAATTAAATAATGTGATTGAATGGTGAATCACAGTTATAGCGCGACTAGTTCGTGCGCGACCTTCACGCGGATTAATTTCTTCCGTGGTAGCGTCCGGCACTGATTTGTCTGTCTACAAATATAAAATTTCTTGTCCTACAAGGTAGGTTAATATTGTAACTAATAATTGTAAAGACAAATCAGTGCCAGACGCTACCACGGAAGAAATTGATCCGCGTAAATGTCGCGCACGAACTTGTCGCGCTAAGTTGCGGCCATGTACCTAAGTATTTGTCCTAGAAGATAAGTCGTATTAGGGGTTCCATTACCAATTAGCATTATACATGCATAAATATATAGATTCAAGACTATTATCCCCAAAGGGTTAGTCAGAGACTAGGCAATGAGGACCGCAAAAGCAGTCCTCAGCCATAGTCCACGTTTCACCAAATTACAACGGCACATGTGTTCAGCGTGACAGGTGGTGACTGGTGAGACCATCGCCGCTCCATGCTGTCAGATAAATGTGCAGTGTTTAGTCCGTTAGTCGCCTTTTACGACGCCCAAGCGAAGAGAGGGGTTGGTAGTATTCTTTTGTGAGCTACTACACACATGGATCATTTACGGCATTACCATTATACTCTTTAATATCTCGTTCTATCCCATTAAGCTATTATTACAACGTATAGAAAAGACACCGCTCACCACTGCTGTGTTCCGTTCAAGTGGCTGTTCCGTTCCGTGGGCTACAAACGCCTCAGTGGTTGCGCGTGATTCAAGCGATTGTGGACATTGCGCCTGCATCTTAGTTGCGCACAAATTTGCTTCGCGGTGTCTTCTCTAGTTTATTGTACCTCAATGTTCTAACCATTATTGTTCGTATTTGTGTTTTCGTATCAGAGGGCCTACTTGATCCGAAACGAAATTTCGGCCGGTTTTCGTTTGCTATTTATACAGCGGTTACCATTCCTTCCGAAGTTACGTTCATTCAAAACTGGGGCCTTACTCTTGAAACACAATTGCATTGGTCAATTTCCAATCACAAATCTAAAAAATGTCAAATGGCACTTTTGTAAGTGACAATAGCGCCACATTGAAATTAAATTGCGTGGAAATTGATTGAACAAATTATTATCGAGATGGCGTTCCGGAATTATCTTTCCTTATACCAATATAGTAGATACATATTAATCGCATTAGAAAGGGCGATTTTCCGAGTTCTAAAAGAAATTGGTTCGTAAATGACTTTATAGATGGCGCTTAGCATAGATTAGTATGGCGCTTAGTAAAAGGCGAGTCCATGAAGAATACGTGTATGGCTACGTAATATTTATTCCATTCCAAAATAGAATTATATCCTGGAGATCCTGAATAAAAATTTGTAAGTACTATTTTTTATTTTTTTGATAGACAAGCTAAAGTGTAGAATTTATTACAGCCCTTAGGTAGGAACGGGTCGGCTTTCATAAAACGCCATCTATCGAGTATTTTTGAACTAATTTTTATTTTTTAATTTGGGCTGTCAGAAAATCGCCCATTGTATTGAGATTGAGAATACGTTTAAGAGTAAACCTACTGCCCCCTTACTCTTAAAAGTGATCGCTATTGGATCGGATTGGTATTGTGAATTTTCGTAATCCTGAGTTACGACACCGAGCTAGTATGGATTCATATTGCGTGTATATTGAGTGAAAAAAAATACAAAACTCAATGCCATTTAGTTCACCCAATATGAATCCAAATTAGCGCTAGTGTCGTAACTTAAAATTACGAAAATTCACAATACCAATCCGATTCAATAGCGATCGGTTTCGAGAGTAAGGCGGCTGGTTTGGCATTTAGATTAGGTATTAATTTTAAGAAAAATGTTTGAACTTTAAAAAAAAAACGAAAGCGCTATAGATAGCAAGCGAAAATCGGCCGAAATTACGTTTCGGAGAGAAAGAGATTAGGCCCTCTGTGAAGGGGCAATTAGCCGACAACTCGAGTGAACTGCGGCGTTATCAGAACGTTATCGTGTCTAATGTCCGTGGGAAAGCAACGTCTAGAGAATGGACAGCGTGATTTACACTAAAACTAACATCATTAGCAACTTACTAACCATTAATTGTTGTTGACGCGTTTTGTTATTTGGATGGGTTGTTCCACTAAACTCAAAAAAACTTTCCACTTTAACTCCAAAACACTTTTTAGTGAATATTTTATTTATACAATGTGATAGGGGTGGTACTTCTAACCCGTTAAGGCTAAGTACTGCATCTAAATTCATCGACAAATAAAATAATACGGGGGGATCTAACCCCCTCCCCCTATAATTTATGACCATTTTTACTTTATGCGATATCAAAGGTTTCATACGTCGGAGAAACATGAAAAAAATGGCAAACGGTAGCTAATGACACTGGCTAACTAATAAATTACTTTGTTTCGTATGTTTGAGATTATTTTGGTGAGAAAAAAAATCATTACTTAATTATTTTGTGATTTAAAATCACTTTTTTTATATCCATATTATTTTTTGTCGATGAAATTAGATGTAATACTTAGCCTTAACAGGTTAGAAGTACAGTCACCAGCATTAAGATGTGACCATCGACGGCCTGCAAAAATATCTGATCATTGGTGGAAGGCATATATATGCCTATAATATGCCTTCCACCAATGATCAGATATTTTTGCATCATCACATCTTAATGCTGGTGACTGTACCACCCCTATCACATTGTATAAATCATTCCACTTTGAATCCAAGATTTACAGTCAGCACGTGAATTCTCAGTACCTATTCAGTGAACCAAACCAGTTCAAATAAATTATAACAATAAGTTTTGAATAGATTTGTTAGTCACAAAATTATTTTGGAGTCAAGTGGAATTGAAGTACGTACTTACAATATTTCTACATGTAAATTAAATGCCTAAAATCATTTTGGAAGATTTTTCTCAATCTCAATTTTTTCAATTTCGAAGTGGAAACTACTTATGTATGGACAGTGAAGTTTTGAGAATAATGGCTTTGGAGTCAAGTGAAATAACCCCTTTGGATATAAGGCACATAATCTATATACTCACACTTACCATCACTATAATGTACCGCATTTATTACGAATAAATTATTTGAATTTTGAATTTTTTGAATTTTTACTTGCATTTGAATAAAAAACAATTGCCATGAACATATATTCGCGCATCACTACAGAACTGCTGCACCCATTTGGCTAATTTTTTTTTTATTATGTTAATAATAGTCAGGAAACGGTTTGTATGAAAATCAATTGTGGAAATTCGTCCCGGAGTATATAAAACTAACTTTCAGTTTCAATCACAACATACATAATAATCACGACTATTATCCCCGAATGGTTACCGTTTAATTTTAGAATAAAATCAAAACGAACCTTCCTTGCTACCGGTACTTTATGCAAACATGATGTACTATGAAGACCTGTGGCGAATTTACTTTCAATGTATGGAGTTACAAAAACGTGGCAAACTAACTTTGTGGCGAATGTACAACAACCCAGTCAGATAGGCAATAAGTCGTCTGCCATAGTCCACTTTTCTACTCAGCGTGGCAGGTGGTAATGGTGGTAGCCCCGCCACGCCCCGCTCTTTGTTGTTGGATTATGTGCAGTCTTTACTCCATTAGTCGCCTTTTACAGCACTCAAGGGTAGAGACGGGGCGGTAGTATTTTACCAGCTCAGCATCCGCAGTAGCAGCAATGTTGAAAATAAAGTTGTAATACTTAAATTAGGCAAGCACGACCTCGCAAACCACTTTAGTGGCTGAGAGAACTGCGTCAGACATTATCGGCGTCGACTGTATCCAATTGATGAAGCTATTGCAGCACTGGGGGAACAAAGTAATTAAATTGTTCGTGCGGTGACAACATAGTACCTCTCTACACCCGCTATCATGCTCACCATCAACTCTTAGTGCCTTACAAATAAACAGATAATAAGGTCGGAATAGTTATTCCGTGTTTTGTCTCTTTTACTCTAATTTGAAAATATGTTTACATGACAGGAACAAAATACGGAATAACTATTCGTAGCTTATTCTTTGTTTATTTGTAAGGCACTTTAGGCTCGTATTCTAAAACTAAACTCACACTCAAATCTCTGCTTGAGTACCTACAGTAAGAAAGGGGTGGCGCTATTCATCGCATATATCGCCATCCCTTTCTAACTATTCAAGATTTTGAGTTTGATTTTAGAACACGAGCCTTAGAGTTAGAGCAGTGTTACATTAATCGGGTCCATACTGGCTCACCTAAAGGTCTATACCCGAAATTGTTCTTCCTACCGATTTGTAATCCGAATGATAACTCTTCCTAAAATTTTTCATCCTAATATTTTCATTCATACAATTTGTAGTAGGTAAGTACTACCGACGATGTTCATAACACTCATGTTTTCGAAAATTGTAATTCCTACTGTTGTTTTTCATAACATTTTTATCCCTGAACATAATTTCAATTGTTTTTACTCATATTAAAAGAAAATACAAAGGAGACCTACAGGAGTAGGGCAGCTAGTATTTCTGATGTCTAATAAAAAAAAATAGAAAAACAAGGCACGTTTCTGATTCGTGCCTTGTTTCGTGGTGTCGTTTTTTAAGCAGCAATCGTGTAAAAGCACACGTGACAAAACACGATCGTAGCAAAATGCGATTAGGGAAAAAATCCTACCGATGCAAAATGCGTTCGAGGCACCCATCGACCAAACCTATCTATAGTTTTTATGATCGAAGGTGCTAATGCTCTTTTACACATACTTCAAAAAGTTTTCAATCACTTCCCATTCTATAAACCAACTCATAAACGAAACAAAAAGGCAGATTAGCTGCCAGCACCACGCTTATTCTTGAAAAACCACAAAGCGTTCCAGACAGACATACATCCTCATTCCAATAGCTTTATTATCTGTAACAGGCGCACAGGTAACGAATAAAAAAGCTTGGTGAATACATAGAAAAGTCGAGCCTGTGTCGAGCCGTTCCCATGGCGTGTTCACACGACTCGTCACACCCCGTGAGCAATGGTGTAATAGCTTCTTAAATGGAATGGCCGCGGCCGGGGTTGGCCGGCCTTTGACCTCTTCAGACGATTTGGTGTGTTCGCGAAGGACTTTTCGTTTGTTTTGTCTAACTATAAACGGATTGGATTTTCTGGTATAATGAATTGAGAATATGTTGACGTGACTTTTGTTTTTGAGGTAAGTACCTACGTGCGTTGGTAGTGCATTAGAAATCAGTAATATTGTTTATTATAGGCGGTATGCGGAGGAAGTTTAGATTTATGTTTAATCAGCAACACAATGATCAAAATATTAACCGGTAAAGTATAATATAATTTCAATTAACAAGAACCTTATTTTTATGAGAACTGTCAGATCAAATTTCGCCTCCAGCAACTAGATTATTTGGTAGTCCAAAAAATATGTTTTGTTGTTTAAAAACCATTTCTAAATATTTTTTTCAAATAACCGTGTCGCGTGGCGGTGGAAGAATACTACCCCCTCTCTTTCCTGGGTTTCGTAAAATGAGACTAACGGACTAAATAGGTACCGCACATACTTCTAACAGCATAGAGCGGCGATGGGCTTACCACCTGTCACGCTGAGCACATGTGCACTCGCTATTTGGTGAAAAGTGGACTATGGCAAAGGACTGCTTTTGCGGTCCTCGTTGCCTAGTCTCTGACTAACTCTTCGGGGATAATAGTCGTGATTATTTATGTACATATGTTTTACCAAATGTGTTACACTTTTGAGCTTAACAAATTAATAACAGCAGTTCTCTAGTCGCACTAATTACGTTGGGTTAACTAGCAGAAAACTGGCTGTAAAGAAACTTGTTCAATTCTAACGTGCACACGGTAGTATGATATAAATAGTACAATAGGACCACAATATGACCTTTTGTAAGATCCTAAGGCGCTGCGCAAACGTAGACACTTTCATTCATTTGCCGACACGAGGACCTCCGTGGTCGAGTGATTACCACACTATTCTGGGTTCGCGCCATCTCCGAGGTCCCTGGTTCAATTCCAGACCGTCAATTAACAGTCCTCGAAATTGATTTCGGGTCTGGGTATTTTTTATGTTTATATTTTATATGTTTATCCATTATCTAGTTAACCATTTAAACGAGTTTCACAAGAAGCGTAACTTGAGCTAAATACTTGGTATGATGAGACTCTCAATAATGAGAGTAGAAAGTTTTTTTTATTACTAAAATGCGATTAGCAGTGCGTTCAGCAGCCGCCAGCGGACACGGCAAACGCGCTTTTGTATGATGGTGTGTCCTCTTCAGTTCTCCACCAACCAACACACCAACCCGCTTTAGGCCAGCGTGGTGGGTTATGGGCGAATCTCCCCATTTGCTGTTGTCCACGTCGAAAGGCGCCCAGCAGTGGGACGTTTATAGGCTGATGATGATGTGTCGTGTCGTGTCGGCAACAGAAAGTGTGAAAAAAAATAGGTAGGTACCTAATGTAATAACGACATTTTTTAAAAATGTAGTTAAGTAAGTAAGTAGTTTCTTGAGCCTATTCATCTTTACAACCCACAGCTAAAAAATTACGTCCTGAATTGGTGTGGTAGGGTAATAGTAGGTACATTATGATCTTAGTGCGGTAAGATGAAAATTACAGCCGAGGCGAGGCGAGGGCTACAAGAAAGCAGAGGCTGTAATTATCAAAGCGCACGTATGCCATACGACGTTTTATAACATAAGTATTTGTGAGGAAAAAAAAATCCGAAAATGACTGCGTTTTTTTGTAAGCCTAATATTTTTGGTAAGCCTAATATTTTTCTTTGTCCAATAGCATAGAGCGTAGATGGGCACATCAAAATAATACCACTAACCCCTCTCTTCCCTTGGGTGTCGTAAAAGGCGACTAACGGACTAAAGACTGCACATACATCCAACAGCATAGAGCGGCGATGGGCTCATCAAAATAATACTACCAACCCCTCTCTTCCCTTGGGTGTTGTAAAAGGCGACTAACGGACTAAAGATTGCACATACATCCAACAGCATAGAGCGGCGATGGGCTCATCAAAATAATACTACCAACCCCTCTCTTCCCTTGGGTGTCGTAAAAGGTACTAACGGGCTAAAGGCCTATGTTGTCCATAGATTCAAATGATAACTAATTTTTAAATTACATTACCGCACTAGCGTGAAACTTATTACATTACGATGCTGAAATCGGTGTAATAAGAGCTACTTTACGAGCAAATGTGTTATAAAAACCATTATGGACGATTCAAAAGTGCTTATTATTAAGTTTATTTGAATAAAAATAGTTTGTATTTGTATTGTATTGTAATTGTCTACGTTTGCGCAGCGCCTAACACGACACGTGCCTTTCATCATAATAGCAGCGCCTAACACGACACGTGCCTTTCATCATAATAATTTAAGTTTTTTTATAAACAAATCGCTCTGCGCGCAGCCGGCTTGCAAAACGACAAACGGAAGACGCGCGTACGGCGTACCTATGTGCATTTGAGTTCAACAGGTGCGGTGGACACATGTCTTGCTAAGAGCAAGCTGTAACCAATGGACAGATCTCTATCGAAAAGAAAACGAATATATATTTCGTTGCTTAGGTAGCTTGTTTAGTTGTTGTTGTCGTATAAGTAAGGAACATAGCCACACGAAGGACGTTTATTCTTTATACTTAATTACTTAGGCTCGTTATGAATTTTGGTAAGGAGGTACCTACTTAGTTTACAAAAAGTTAAGTAGTTACTTATTGGGTAAAACAATAACTTTTTGATCATGCGCCCAATCATTTTAGGTTTGTAAAAATAACTAAGTAGGTACCTACTTATCTACCTAATATTTTAGTAGAATTCTCTAATGAGTCACTTTAAGGATTAAGACCATAGCTTTTGCAATAGCCTGACCATTGTTGTTATGTTTCTACAAGAACCCACAGTAATAACTAACGAATGACTCAATGTACGTTATCAACGAATGAACAAAGAACAACAGAAAGAATTCAAAGAAATCAAAGAAAAGAAAGTCATCAAGAAAATTCTTTAAGGCGTCAAAGTACAAAATGGTGGATGTTGCCAACAAACAAAAGGTTGGGAAGCCCTGGACAAGAAATAAATGATGAACACTGGGGGCTTACTCTTGAAACACAATTGCATTAATCAATTTCCAATCACAAATCTAAAAAATGTCAAATGGCTCTTTTGTAAGCGACAATAGCGCCACATTGGAATTAAATTGCGTGGAAATTGATTAAACAAAAAAACAAATTATTATCGAGATGGCGTTCCGGAATTATCTTTACTTATCCCAATATCGATACATATTAATCGCATTGGAATTGTATTGAGATTGAGTTTGCGTTTAAGAGTAACCCCCCTGTTCAGGCCAGGCGACAGCTGGTAGAGTAGAATAGAAGACAGACATTTTGCGTCCATTATTGTTTTGGAATTAAGTAATTGTTTTTCTAATAAATAAAAACAATTTTAAAAAGATAACTTCAGTTGGAACAAACTAATGTATGTATGTATCATCGTCCGACACACACAACAATGTCTGTCATGTCATGCATGACCTTAACGCAGAATGCACTATGATGTCATATCCATTAAATTACCTACCTTACATTCCACATTAATTATACTAATACTGGCAAGACTAGGGTTGCCGTCTGTGAAATCAATAAATCAGGACAAAACGTTAAAAATCCATGGGTTATTTTTGTTAAGTCTGGAGGAAGTGGGTTCTAAGTCTAAGTACCTAGATCCTTCTAGTTCTTACTATTTACAAAACCCCACCCGTCTGTTCACATGACGCGCTCCTATCTAACTAGGACAAATCCGATATAGCCCAAACGTATGGCAACCCTACAACACTTCGATCATACAGGTACTCGCTACTTGCTCATGTTGTGATACATGAGTTTTGTTTGAGATTTAGAAGGCGGTGCCCGAGTAAAAGTTGCTCAAATAATTGCTTACTTTACTTCATCCCCCCTTTCAGCATGATTACCATAACAATACAAATGAAGAGTACCCACTACCTATAAATTAGATTTTTTACAACAAAACTTAAAACGCTCGCATTGGACCAACAAACAATTCAATTTAATTATAGGTACACTTTTCTCACTCTTTCTTCTCCAAACACTCCAAATACTCTATCTCATATAAAAAAATGCACTTAGCACATCTATGGGAGATGTGCTAAGTGCAAATTTCTTTTATAACACGTTCTTTAGGGCTCTTGTTGTAGCCCGGGGTACGTAGTAGGTACTATTATTTATTCTGTGCGCGGGGGCCCGATGTTACGGCTGCTGTTACGGCGGCGCGGGCGGTAGCTACGCCGCCCCTGCGACAAAGCTATCATAACATAACTCGACCACTCCATGAGATTAGGTAGCCATATCGAATGGTACGGGTCAGCCTCAGAAGTAGCTTAACAGTGCCATGTGATACCAAACTTCTCGTTCATAGGTTGCACGAGAGCGGTCGTTCAGTGCCAGTTGGTGTGACATAGTACCAAAGTAAGCTACTTCTGACGCTAACCGTACAAACAGTAGTGCCTTTGTTTTCATAATGTGTGAACCACATTGAAATGTGAACTTTATAGCTACCTAAAATTAAGAAGTTGGTTAGCAAAATCGTTTGACGAGAGATTTGTGCAAAGATATCAGAAACTGAATGGCGCGTTGTTAGCTTCGTGGAATAACGACGGTAGGTAATATGATTCGAAATATGTAAATGGATATTACTAACATGACATATTGCAAAATGCTAATATTATAAAAGATGCTAGAGCTATGTGGTGGTGGACTGGAAGCTCATTATTTAAACAATCTCTTCTTTTGGGGTGTAAAACAACTCACCAGTCATCACCCAGCGTTGCCAGATTTTTTTTTTGTCAAGTCGAGATTTTGAAGAAACCTCAAAAAAGTTTTTTTCGACAGCTTTCTTAATTTTTCGCATGAAACAATAATTCTTACATGAAATATTTGTATTGATATTCCGCAGGTCACCCCCATCTTAAAAAAGTAAATTTAAATTTTTAACACAAGCGCGTGATGGTTTTGTAGTTTTTACATTTCGCAGAATAAAAACATTACTCTAATCAAATTACTAGGTCTGAAACTTCAAAGCAGAATTGTTCTAATTTTAAATTATCTATATGATTGATTTTGCTTTGAAGTTCATTAAAGAGATTATTATGTCAGTTTTTTCGCTATTTTAGCCTATTAAATTACGTTTACGTGACAATAGCAAAAAAGGTCATAGAATGTATTTATTAAAAACATGATTTTTAAATCAGTCCATTCTTGTTTTCGTCACTCGGCCGAGCTTCCTCGGCACGCTGCACGCACGCACGGTCGTTATATTCCTGAAAAGCGGGACTGAGCCTGTCACGCGAGGGATATTTAATTTTGATTTAAAAATCGGGACGTTCCGCCAAAATCGGGACGTCTGGCAACGCTGACACCACCTAAGCACATGGAGCAGTTGTTATTTGAAGAAAATTGAACTGTGGCTGTGCACTGCTTTTGAGGTTGAGGTCCTCATTTCCTATAGTCTCTGAGTAACCCTAACTGTGTTAACTCTTCAGTCTGATGTGATCACAGATATATGTAGTTAACCTTAGGCGCGAAATACACAGAAGCGATGTAAGATTCGGATGCGATGCAGATGTGAATCGGATTCGTTGTCCCTTCAAATCTTGTTCGTACAAAATGTATGAAAGAGGTGCCTCGTAAATTACACAGAAAGGATGCGGCGCGGATTTATCACTTGCAAACAAACGTGACTTGAAGGGACAACGAATCCGATCCACATCCGCATCGCATCCGAATCTTAGGCGCGAAATACACAGAAGCGATGTAAGATTCGGATGCGATGCGGATGTGGATCGGATTCGTAAAATACATACCGCGAAATCCGCGCCGCATCCTTTCTGTGTAATTTACGAGGCATCTCTTTCATACATTTTGTACGAACAAGATTTGAAGGGACAACGAATCCGATCCACATCCGCATCGCATCCGAATCTTACATCGCTTCTGTGTATTTTGCGCCTTAGGCACGAGAACCGGAGGTTTCTATCCCATAGGTCGAGCAGTGTATTTTCGGATTTTTCGATGCACAGCCCAGGTTTGTGATCACGAACCCGCATTTGGTACCTAAGCGTGGCCAATACCCTTGACTTTTAGCTAGGCTTGCCAACTCCAAAAAGGCATTTCCGGAATTACCCAGCTCGACATCCTAATATTACGCGGAACACAACACACCACATATAAAATGGTTAGTAAATAAATACTAATATGCATTTTCTTGATAAAATGTTTACTAGAAAAAAATCAACCAGTCTCAGGAAGCTCGAGTGGGATTCGAACCCACGACCTTTGGATTGCCGGTCCACTGCTCTAACCGCTGAGCTACCGAGACCCCAGAAGACTCGTTGAATTTTTCCTAGTAGTTTGATTACGCTGCAAGCCAGCGGTATTACGTCACTGTGAAGTCTACCCTCACATTCGAAATAAATACTATTGCAAGTATTTAACAATCGATAAAGACGTAATTGCTTATAAAATATCTTTATTATTGAAATTTTGCATTCACAATGCTATATAGATAACTGATAAAATGTTTACTAGAAAAAAAACATTTTTACAGTTATCTATATAGCATTGTGAATGCAAAATTTCACTAATAAAGATATGCATTTTCTTATCATTTAATAAAAAAATCAATACAAATGCCTAACCCGAGGGTAGTCGGTACGAGATAGATACTTACCTATATCATATTATCACTGATTTCCGGGACAAAAAGCGTCCCGCAAGGGGTCACGGCGGGACGGCCCAAAATTAACCCAGAAGCGGGACGTCCCGGAAAATCCGGGACGGTGGGCAAGCCAACTTGTAGCGGTGACTTGATTGCAATGATGCCTTTGTCCAGCAGTGGGACAGTATACAATGTGATAGGGGTGGTACTTCTAACCCGTCAAGGCTAAGTACTACATCTAAATTCATCGACAAAAAAATAATATGGACGGTCCTACCACCTCCCCCTATAATTTATGACCATGTTTACTTTATGCGATATCAAAGGTTTTATACGTCGGAGAAACATGAAAAAAATGGCAAACGGTAGCTAATGACACTGGCTAACTAATAAATTACTTTGTTTCGTATGTTTAAGATTATTTTGGTAAGAAAAAAAATCATTAAGTACTTAATTATTTTGTGATTTAAAATCAGTTTTTTTTAAGTCCACATTATTTTTTTGTCGAAGAATTTAGATGTTTTACTTAGCCTTAACAGGTTAGAAGTAGAAGGTTAGAAGCTCACAAGGACCTATCTACAGCAATATTCTGTGCCTGCAGCAAAAGTCATTAACGTCACAGTACCTAGCTGCTTTGTTGCCTACCAGAAATGACTGGGTTTATTTTCGTCAATTTAACCTAGATGTCATTCATCTGATCATTCCTTTCACAAGCGACAATGTTGTTTGTTGAACCAATCTATTTGTCTCAAATCAATCGGCTCATGACTCATGGTTCCATGCGGACCAGAACCGCCCAATGCACAGCTTAATACGGTCGATTGAGTTCTAAGGCCCCTAACACACGGCGTGCTTAAAACGTGCGTTTAAGGAACGCGCGTTGTCTGCGCCGTAGATGACGACTTTTGCGTTTGTATAGATTCAAACACGCGTAAAACGCGATACAAACGCGCGTGTGCGTGTGAAGCGCGCTCGAAACTCGTTTGAAGCGCGTACAAAGAGGCGGAGGAGGGGCAGAGGGGGTCTGTATCTGCGCGTATAAGCGCAGTAGACGCGCGATTCACGATCACCCCGTGTGCTTAGGTTACAAGCACATTTTGTTTGTTTAGTGTTGTGCTTTTGCAAAGTTGCGTTCGAATCTCGTTTGAAGCGCGTATAAATACGCGCGTCATCTGCGCGTCGACTGCGCGTTTACGCCGTGCGCTAGGGGTCTAAGCGCGATTACAAGCGGCGTGTCCGTCTGCGGATGTTTGCAGCGATTAAATTTTGTTGGAAAGAATTAACAATTGGCTGCCAAATGGAGGAAAATAATTATTCCTCAAACCGCAGTGTGTGACCGTACAATACCAAGAAGTTTTTTTGGGGATGGCACTTGGCATCACACAAGCGTATGCATCTTCCATTTAGTGCCATTTAGTCACTATAAGCAATTAGTGTTTATAAACGCACGCGCCTCTAGATCGATTTAATCAAAAGACTTTTAATAGCAATTAGTATCTATAATCTGTTAATGTCGCCGCCACGCAGACCCGCGTTTTACAAAACGCTCGTTATTATCGCTCTGAAAAGTCGCCGCGTGTAACCTCCCTAAGGCGAGGTCAATTCTCAAATACCCGCATAGATTTATTTACATTTGTGACCTTCCATTTAACATTTGCTCATCTTTAATCTGTGTTGAGTTGAAAATTCGTCCTTAACGTGACGCGATAGAGTAGCAAATATAATTTTTGGCTACCAATTTGTTACCGTAGGTAGGGGCGCATTCGTGTTGTTGTCTCGAGCTGGCTCCCCTTTAGGACATCGCAGTCATGCAATTTTACAATCAAATTTTATATCGTGTCTTACTGCAATTACTTTAAGAGTAATATTCCACGGATACCAGTTCCTACCTCTCCGTATCCATTGTGTTACTAATTGATGTCGTAACCTAACGATTTGGTAACGATGTGAAAACAAGTCATCGTCTAGACTTTATCGTATTTTAAAAAGGTAACTTTGACTCTTTAAATAAATACCAAAACGGTATCCTATATCATCAACCTTATCGGTACTTAGAGGTGTGCCTAGTTGTTTGTTTACGTAATTTACACAACCGGTTATGTACTTACCTATTAATGTTTACATTAATACTGGCGAACGCACATCAAATGTTACAGTAGGTAGCATTGTACACCGCTTCTATTATGAAAGGGATTAAAAGCGATGACAAGGTCAAACTGCCACCCTTGATGAGTGGTCGATAGTACCAGGGAAATATTTTAATTAAAGTACTGTGTGTTAATAATAGGTGGTAGGTAGGGAGGGTTGCCGTCATTTGTTTAGAAAAAAAGTAGGTACTTACACTTACCTTAGTAAAATATTGTATTGTAAAAGGTAGAAAAAAATCTAGGAGGTAAGTAAATATTTGTAATTGTATGTATAAATATTCCACGAATACTTAAGTAGGTACCTATTTACCACAAATAGGTAGGTAACGAAAAAGTACCTAGGTAGTCACTCTGACCGGTGTCCTAGGTACCACCTACTACTGCAAACAGTAAGTTTGTACCAAAGATATACCTAGGCCAAGTAAGATTTTAATTATTTTGTTAGGAAAGTCAAATTAAGTAAGAGTAACTGTACTTAACGAAAAACGTACAGTAGGTATAGGTAGGGCTAGGTGTACCTAGTCTACCTAAGTTCAATAGGTACTTTTTTTAAATTACGAAGTAGGTAACCCTAGTAGTTAAGACTACTAGTAAATTAATGTAAATAGGTACTACCTAACCTAGGCCAAATAACAAACAACTACAACAAACACCGGTAGATAAATCATCGGTAGATAAGACACCTAACTAATCATTTAACATTGCCAGAGGTATGTGGTCTAGTCTATGTAATTACTTCAAAGCACACGTGCTTGTAGGTAAATTGATTACGACTGGTACCTACTGTTAAAACCTACAAAGAAAAACCACGAAGGTAGGTACCTACTTCGGTTCGGTACCTTTTATCTACTTATGTACCTATATTATATTATATTATATTAAAACAAAACAACTCACCGTTAACTATAAACCTATGCTTATCATTCTTCAACTCTTTGGACAACTTTGGGCATTCTTTCTCCAAAACGGTGCACAACTCAACGAACTTGCCACTGCTTTGTTTACCAACAATCTCTATGAAATAATTGCACTTGTCATTGTTGGACGCACTGGTGATCAATTCCAAATCGCTGACACTGAACAAACCCTTTTTCACTAGCACATCAAGAACATTCGTATCGGTTAATTCGCGTAACAACAATGTTTTGTGTCGTATAAGACCCGCACACACGTCGCCGGCCGCGGCCATTCTTCAACTGACTGACTGGAAAATGGCTGGCAAAGCGAGCAAGGCAAGTCAGAAAGAAAAAAAAAACACTGCCATTGAATTGAAGCGGGCCATTCAAGTGGGAACAGATGCGATGCGATACCTACCTACGCGTTCCGCACCGCACACGTACGCGGGAAAAAAAAGACTGGATGGCGCATGGCATGCATGCATGATGACGAAATGTTGTGTTTAGGCGTTTAGGCCCATTTATGGATTACATGTCTGTGGGCATTTGAAACGTACAAAAGCTTTGATTGATGTGAAAGAAGTAGACTTACGTATCTACTTAGAATAATAACGCTATAGAAACCAAGTTCGCGCGCCTATTTTGAAGCACATTAATTGGAGCCAGAAATGGCACCCTACGCCGGACCGCTCCGTAGTGTTCAATGTGACAGCGCGCCGAACGTGTCTCGCGAAAACAAAAAAAAAATGACGGTTTGTGCAGTTAAATTGTGTCACAACACATCTGAAAAACAAAAGAAGTATAATAACATCACTTTTCACAGGTAAGCTTTCAGTATTTCATAGTATCTTGTAGTTAATTAGGTTAAAATATAAACGTACTGCAGTGTGATTCTCTAAGTTAAAGTCTCGGTAGCAGCGGCCTGCGCAGTGCTGTCTCTTTCATAATCATAGAATTGGAAAGAGACAGCAGATCACGGCCATGCGCGCACGTCACGCGTGTGTGAATCGGTTTAGTGCTTCATTTTTGACAGAGCGCTTGTATGAAGACTATCTTTCTATAGCAATATTATTCTAAGCGTATCTACTTACTACGAATTAACTGTTGCTCACAGTCCCCTGACCTAACTCATTGGTATTATTTAATTTACTTTTTGCTTATCTCTTAGAACAGACAGCTTGCTTGATTTTCTTTAGTTCGGGTTGTTGTAGTTGTAGTCTAAATAGTCTAGTTAATAGGTACTACAGTACTTGGCATATCTAATTTATTTTACAGTTTACGTACATGTACTTTAAGACATAAAAATATTTGCAGGGACTTAAAACTTTATTAATTCATTCCTTAACGTTTAGATGGTAAAGTTAAGATAATGGGAGCAAATCAATGGAGCAAATGGACCTTTTCTGTAGAGCTCGGTTATTATAATTTATTGCTTAGTTTGGCTTTCAGAATTTGACAAAAAGTAAAGTATTCAAATAACCCAATTAACCCGCGATGGGCCAGCGTGGTGGGGTATGTATGACGACGGCCCATTATTATTTCTATGTTCTGTATCTGTTGTCTGTGCGGCACAGGTGTCCCCCTGCGGGTCTATCGGCAAAAAAATATGAATATGGACATGGGCTTCATTTGACATTTGAAGCCCATAATATGCCCCTAAAAGGACAAAATATGAGCTTCAAATGTCAAATGAAGCCCATGTCCATATCTATATTTTTTAGCCGATAGGGTAGCTGGGCCTCACAGACAACAGACGTGACGACGACGTGGGACGTGTAGGTACGGATAATAATTATGGTGATGATGAAGTACTTATTATTATTTTTTTTTTCTACTATGGTTGAATTATGTTGTTATGTCTTTCTTAATAATAGATTTAGGCATCCACGTCCTTCTGAAATGTTTGATTAATATTAAATGCGAAGGTGCGAATTTAGAGGGTTTACGCATTTCGGTTTCCCATACAAACTTCCAAGTTGAAATTTTTAAAAACCAATAAGCCAATTTTAATGAAACTTTGCATGCTAAAGCAAAATACAGGGATCTAGATAGTTTGTTAAAAATATTTTTAAAAAACGTTTATTTAGCTGAGTTATTGCGATTTAAAGTCTACTATGGAAAGTTTAAAATCGTATTAACTCAGTTATTTAAACGGTTTTTTAAATGTTTTCAATAAACTATTTAGATCTCTGTATGTTACTTTAGCATGCAAAGTTTCGGTTTTTAAAAATTTTGACTTGGAGTTTGTATGGGAAACCGAAATGCGTAATCCCTATTTTTTTAAGATATTATCTTCGATCACATAAAAAAGGATGATGTACAAATAGTGTTAAAATGCCACCTATTGACCCACTAGTGAAACCACCTTGTAACTAGGTAACGTCATTGAGCTCGTTGTTATTACTGTTTTGCTGGATACAGAACGCGATACATTGTTTTGCTACTTTGCTCATTGAAAACGAATTTTTAAATAATCAAACTACCGAAGCAATGTATTTCTACTCGACTAAATTACTAACACAGGTGCGAAGTAGGCTTAAAGGCGAATGGCATTATACAGAAAGAGGCATTATGCTCAGCAGTGGGTTTGAAAAAGAATGAATATAATGGCGTTTTGTTTTATTTATTTATGATTATTTATCCATCATCTAATATTTATCAATATCATGCAATATTAATCTACCACCCAACATTTTCTTCTAAATGAAAACTGAAGATTTGGCTTTATAAACTAGACTATTTACTTTTCCTGCTTGAAAAGAACGAAAACTTTAAAAAGTATTAAAATAATTAGTATTGATCAAACAAAATTCAAATTATTTTGATCACATAAAAAACTTTTATTGTTTTTTGTTGTTTGTTGTTTACACAGTGTTGCCGTTTTAGCCACTTTGTGGCTAGATCTAGCGGATTTTCAACGTTTTAGCCAAAAATAATCAATTTTAGCCACCAAAATAAATCTAGCTAGAATAGGTCATTGAGAACCATTGCGTTATAATGTACTACGTACTAGAGAAGACGTCTCAACCAGATTGTTTGTAACACGCGTTAGAGCCAGCTCGCTCCAACTATATTAGGCTGTGGCAGGCGCTAGACGCAACGATACGTGTGCATCAAAGAGTAGAGTTATATACACCGAGATTTTTCATTGGTTTTGGAGCCGAAACCCTTTTCATGTTTATCATCAGTAGAAGCTATTTAGCTTGTAAAACTAAAAATATGAGCATAAAAAAATCATTAAAAAAGTATCATTAAAAAATGTAAGAATCCTTAGTACCGGACGATCTTATCAAAGTCAACGACCGAGGCGCTTCAAACGCGCCGTCTACCCCCCGGCGGGGCGGGGCGGGGTCTTCCGCCCCGCCGCCGGCGTAGGCAGTTGCATTAGCGCAAAGTGCATTTTTTTACCGGCCGGCTACGGCTAGTCTCGCGAAATTAGGTCAACAGGTCGTACGTAATTTTGGCTGTAGTCAGTGTTTCGCCGCGAGTGCATCGTTGTAATGGATCGACACTATGAATACTCAAATATTGAGTATTTAGCGATGATTCGATTTTATGCCTTATCTGGCGATAACATTATCGAAGCCAGGCGACGCTACGCAGTACCCGAGCATCTGCAGTCGCTGTGCATGCAAGGGATTCGCTCTCCTCAAGTCGCGATAGTGGACGCTTCTAATGTGGTAAAAAGTGACAGAGACACACTAAGAAGATTAAAAACCAATTCAATGAAACGTGCGAGAATGTGCATCCAAGTTAATGGTAGACATTTTGAACAATTATTACGGTACAGAGAAGTGTAAAGTTGTGTTTTAGTGTTTATAAAAGACTCACCAAATTAAGGTAATTTAATTGATTATTAATTATTGTAAATAGATCGATTCAAATTTTTAAATACACCGGAAATAAATAACTCGTTTAGTACTAAATATTTAAATTAGTTTACTAAATAACGAATGTAATAAAAAGTAGTTACGTACTTATTTTAGTTAATTCGTATTTTTTAAAGTAATTTAGTACTTACCTAACTTATTTCTGACGGTCCTAAGCCCGTAAAAAGTATGAAGGAAAAGTTTGAATCGTATTTCAATAGTGATTAGAATAACCAATAGAACAAAATCACAAAAATCAGCTGTTCCATAACGCGCGTGTAAGTAGGTACATACGCACACTCGATCGACTGCGAGTTGCGACTTGCGCTCGAATGTGTGAGTTCATAGGGGTCACGGTCACGGTGTTTACAAGTTGATAAGGAGAATGTTACTACGTGTTTTCGACAAAAAGTCACTTTTACAACTTTTTTATATTTGCTCGTAAAGCGATTATTATTTCTTAAATAGGTACAACACTTTTTTTGTATTATAACGGTTTCGGCTCCAAAACCAATGAAAAATCTCGCTGTATAGGGTGTGCATTCTGTGTTCTATTTTATTAAAATTTGCATTTATGTGTGCTAAGGTACTGTTTAAACAACTCAGAAAATACAAATAAAACCAAAGGAATCACTTTTAACCTGGAAATACGTACTAAATTATCGATCTAACATGTATTTGACTAATTATTTTATCAAATCGCCGACACGAGAAGCGGCGGCCATGTTTCGGTAAAATGCATAGAATAACAATATTACTGTTTTGTGTAGAAGATGACAACTAAGCCCCGCACCATGGTACAAGTATCATTGTACCGTGCCCGTAACCAGTGTTGCCAGACCGTGGGGAATTGCCCACGCCATGGGCATTTTTAGTATTTTTTTGAAAGAAGGGCAAAAAGGGCGGAAAGGTCTTGGAACCGGTAAAATATGGGCAATAACGTTAGGTTAAATATGACAATGGATATGAACTCTGATATTACGACTGAAGGCTAGCCTTCAGTCGTAATATTAGAGATTAACTGCGGACATGAGGCTTCACTTTCCCCGCCAAGAAGTTAGATTGCTCTAGGTACAAAGGATGTGTCAAGAAGGTTCAATAGATTTATTTATTTATTTATTTATTTAATCTTTATTGCACATAAAAACAGCAAAAGGCGGACTTAACGCCACAAGGCATTCTCTACCAGTCAACCGGTATGGATGTAGGAGACTTAGGTAAGGCGATAAATCAAAAAAGATACATTAATGAATGTTAAATGAAAAACAACAACTTACAACCAACTTCATAAATAGCATATACAAAATACACAGATCTACAAAAAATATAATATACTTACATAACAAAGATTCAATATATAATATAATGAATAAATAAATAAATATTTTACATAGAAATATAAATACCTGCATATATAAATAAAATACATCAGATAGTGTGACATCATATTATTAGTTATATACATTTTACTCATAATATAACCAATATCTAGATAGAGCTAAAATAGTGCTCACGCACAAGTCTTTTGAATGCCATTTTACTCTGAGCACCACGGATATTTAATGGCAGAGCATTCCAAAGGCGGATAGCACATAGAGTAAAGGAACTGGAGACGAAGCCAGAATGATGAGCGGGGATTTGAAGAGTGAGGTTGTTACTGGAGCGAAGGTCACGATGATGAGAGGCTCCCAGAAACTGAAACCTAGATTTCAGGTATCTTGGATAGATTCCTCTACACGTCGTTATTGTTTTAAGTTAAAACTTTAAGATTTAAACTAAAAGTTAGTAAGTTAAAACTTTTTAACGTATATGGGCGATTTCGTGTCGGAAAGGGCAATTTTAACAACCTGTGTGGGCAAAAGTTCTGATTAGGTCTGGCAACACTGCCCGTAACCACAGCCTTATTACTGTGCCGTAACGCACCACGCACTAGATGCCCGCGGTGTCATCTAGCTGTGCACATTTATTGTATGGGACGTCTTCTCTAGTTTATTTACCTCAATGTTGAAAACTACTTTTGGTAATTTTTTAGATAATTAGGTACTTTGGAAGTAGATCGAGAAAGTTATTTTATGGAAATGTGCGGTTATCGCCACAGATTTCTATAAAATAACCAGATGACATTGTAGACCTACAAATAGATTTTTAATTTTAATAAGTAGAATTTAGATACAACATTACTGTAAATTTTTAATACATATGTAGGTACTGTACTCTTAGATTCAGTTTATTCTATAATCTGATTTTTAATGAGATGTAATAAAGTGACAGCTGCCGGCCCGGCGGCGCGGCGCACTTTATTTCTATTTAATGTTGCCAACTGAAGAGCGAAGTGTTGTGACGCGAGTGATTTTACCGATTAAATTGAATTATTGAGTCTTCGACATGCCTGTCCTGTTAATAAGTGTTGAACAAAATATTATTAAAAAGTACGTGTAATTCGCAAGTTTACGTGATATGTAGACGTTTTTAATGAATCTGCGTACAAAGAAACCACAGAATATTTTTACGAGTAACGCGCGCTACGACCCTTGTCGATGACCAAGTGTCGTACTCGTACACGTCATTTGTCCCCCTTTCATCACGAGATTGGTTGTACGTATTTCTTGCGCTCTTATGGTTGGTGGTTTTTGTTGTTTTGTTATATTTTTCCTTGTACTCTGATTTTTATAAGATAACATACCAAACAACAGACGTATATAATATACTCTTATATATCTATGTACCAAACTGACATTTAGTAAGTTACTATAACTGTAACCTTTTTGACATTTGAAGTATAGAATAGTGACTGCCAAAAGCGCTAATGTAAACTACTTTTAGTGATTAAGGACCAAAACAAGGTACAATTTTAAATAGTGTAGTTTAAATTTTTAACCTAGCTTGCGGTACAACGGGTAATATGCTATATTACTTTTATCAGAAAGCTTTTAAAATAAATACCTAAGATGGAAAAATAAATAAAAGTCAAACTTCTTAATCACTATTTATTTCTGAATAATCACTGTTGCTTTCGCTTATGTCCGAATCTGTTACATTAATTATAAATCTGTCTGTTACATCATCAATAAAGTGGTCGAGTTGCATCATTTTACTCTCCTTTTTTATGACATGATTGATACAGCTCGACTACCTTTGCGGTGTCACCAACAATTAACCCGTCACTAAACAATTTCTTAATATTGGCCAATTTTAAACTTTTTTTAAGTCTTGCGACATGCCCCTTTACCTGTACCCATACTAATTCATTTTGGATTTAATTCGCAGTGGTAAGAGGGTAGTCTTAAGACGGTGACACCGTACTCGGCAGCGAGCTCAACAACTACATTTTTTTGATAATTTGCTATAACTTTATTGTCGATGTCCAGTAATTACCGAGGTAATTTTAATTACCAGTCCCGAGGTACTTGGTTGAGCGTCTGCCATGTCGTTTTACAAAAATAACAACAAACTTAAAAAACAACGTAACAAGGAAAAATATAATAAAAACTTAACAACAATAACAACAAGAACTGGAGATATGAGCGCAAGGAATATTCGAGCGAAGAAGGGAGACGAATGACGCGCGCGACGTTTGACTTTGACATCTGTTATTATTAAACAAAATGGCGGATGCCTTTTTTATATGGGGATTTATAGCTCTGGGTGATTGTCCTTTTGAGCCAAAATTTAAAAGTCCGAAAGTATTTTATGTCACATGACGGTTTCAGAATTTACAGAAACACCAATTTATTATGAAAAATTGTGGTCACTGCATCATTCGATTAATTCTCATTTACTAGTATTTTGGCACAAATTTTATCAAACAAAACCGAATAAAACACAATAAAATTAATTTGAACCAATTAAGATTCTGAAAATTATTTTTCTGAAATTATTAGTAAAGTTACAACTGGGTTTTATTTATGTTTCCTAATTAAGTAGCTTCTATATCAAGATAACGCAGTTCGAGTGTTTTGCATTTACCAACAAGCGAAATTGAATCAACAATTGAACTTCGTTTGAGTAAGGGTACAACATTATTTTTTATTTGCCGTTGTGGTATCAATACTAATGTCACTTTAGTACATCTAATTAAAAACCGGAGTATATAAGTACACATACTGTTATAAAACCCACTAATCCCTATCCCTGTATGTATCATAGAATAATAACTGAAGCACTGTATAATATTATTATCATAGTAATAGAATATAAGCAAAGACTTACTTTGATATTTAGCCACGTCTAGCCACATTTCGGAAGCTATTTTTTTTTACAAAACTGACTAAACAGCACAGACGTCCCTATCTTCTTTTATACATCTGTGCTAAACAGACACAAACTAGATTGTCCTAACGGCAACATGAAATTCGTCGGATTGGTCCGAGTGAAATTCATTCAAAAGCAAAGACTTCTTGAAAGTGAATCGTCATGTCTGCAATTTTGTTTTATTAACTTTAATTTGTGTTTTGTCGAATATTAATTACTTAATGTGAAATAATGGTGGATTATTTACTGTTAGGTGTTTGTGAACGTGCATGAGTGTTATCAAATAAAACAACACAGTGCAACATCACTTTTCAAATTCTCTCAAGAAGTCCGTGCGATGTGAGATCTCAGAAAATTCCCACATCTTTACTGGAACTCAAAGGGTTTGGGAGAACATCATTTAACGTTCATATTATCATCTCTCAATAATATCAGTCTAAGCATAATCAATGAATTCTAATATTACGACTGAAGGACTAGTATCCATGGTCACGAAAAAAATTAATAAAAATAAATTTTAAAAGCAAAGTGACGGAACATCTTGCCGGAAAGTGAAGCGTCATGTCTGCAGTTTTTTTTTATTGTTCTGAAGGTTAATTTTTGTTTTTTCAAACATTAAAAATGTGAAATAATAGTGAATTATTAACCGTTAAGTGTTTGTGAACGTGCATGAGTGTTGGCAAATTAAACAAAACTGTGCAACATCACTTTTCAAATTCTCTCAAGAAGTCCGTGTGAGACCTCAGTAAAGTCCCAAATCTTTATTGAGGACTCAAGGGGTTTGGGAAACATCGTTTTTCATTCATCATCTTAATCACCACTCATTATCGTCAAGGGAAAAAAAGAAATAAAAAAAATAATGACAAAATAAGTATGGTCTCTGACCTTAGCCTGTTCCTTCACGGAACAAATATTAAAAAGAAAAGCAAAGTGACGTTGACAATGTAGACATTTGGCATTTTGACAATTTGTTTGACATTTAAATTTCATTTAATCTTTCGTTTCGTGCGTGCGTGCGTTTGTATTGTACAATACAAAACAATATAAAATTGTAAAACCAAATCTAATTCGTTGCCGTAGTTTGCTTTATGTTTATTAATGTGAATGTAATATTTTCATAGATCTTATTACTTTGTGTTTGTTTGCTTAATTTCTAAAATATGGCTCCTAAATCAAAAAATGGTGAAGACGGTAAGTAAAACAACATAACCATTTTGTTAACATTCGATGCTGATTTTATCTAAAAAAAATTAATTGTATGGCCTACTTACATACCAAACAACATAAATGCCTTTAATTTATTTTCATGAAACTTAAAAACAGTCCATTGGTATCCACATACATGCTAAGGTCGCATTTTATTTGACATTATCTTTAGCTTTATACAGAACATTATGTTCTCGAAGCAAGTTTCAAAGTAAATACCATTGAGATACAATAAAATAGAGAAGACACCGCAAAGCAAGTTTGTGCGCACTAAGGTGCAGCCCATGGGCTGCAAACGCCTCAGTGATTGCACGTGGTCCAAGCGATTGTGAACCTTGCGGCAGCACCTTCGTTGCGCACAAACTTGCTTCGCAGTGTCTTATCTAGTTTATTGTACCTCAAAGGTAAATACCTATGTAAAACTTTTTAAACAGTACTGTTACGTGTCATAGTCGGCAGTTATTATTATAAAAAAGTGTATGTCTACTATGTCAGTACCTCATTGCTCAAAAGATCTCAATTTGGCGAAGTATACTAAGATGCATTTTTGTATTTAGTAATTAGTAATATGTTTATTGATAGTTACGATGTTTGGAGACGTGTGGGGTTGGCTTTTGAATCGAGTCGCCTGAATTTGAAGAAACTAACACTGTGGGGGGGTCTAAGGGGTTCTTAAATAAAGGTTTATTAACATTTTAGCTGCGGCAGTTGCATTTAAATATTAAAAAAACTACTTGAAAGCCATGAAAACAGTCTAAAGAGTTAATTAAGTTAGGTTAGGTTAGTATGTTGATAGAAACGACTTTTTTACATACTCTCTCCCCTTTCCCCACCTAAAGAGGGAGTCTCCCTTCCCCCCCTTCTCCCAAATGTTGGTTACGCGGTTGTACAGTTTTACCAAAACCAATTGTTACATACGATAAATAACCTTAAAATACAAAAATTACATAACTTAAAAACTACTTGTCTGCGGCAGGGAGGGTAAGTAATAGGGTACTCCCTCCGCCCCTCCCACCCTTCCTCTCCTCAATTCAGGCGACTCGATTAAAAAGTTTTACTGACATGTGGATGGCGACTCATGAAAAGAATACAAACAAAGCCATCTCCTTTTCTTAGGTGTAGTAAAAGGCGACTAAAATAGATTAGAATAGAATAGAAAATATTGATTGTTAAAACTGTATACATTAAGGTCTTATAAAATAAAATAGCAGCAACAGTTTTATTCATTTGCCGCACATAAAATACATCCTACAGCATAGAGCGGCAATGGGCTCACCACGCATCCTGCTGAGCACAAGTGTAGTTGTTATTTGGTGGTTGTGGTAGTGGTAACATGAACTGTGGTTGTGCACTGCTTTTGCAGTTCTCTTTGCCTAGTCTCTGAGCTACCCATAAGGTAAAATAGTCACGAATATATCTATGTACATTATTTTACAAGTTTACGCCACAAGTTTTTTATATTTCAGAAACCGACTCAGGTTCAGAGTCTGATAGTGGTTCAAGTGCGAGTCGCAGCAAGAGTCCTAGCCCAGCACCTTCTGGCAAAGAAGGTAGTCGTTCACGGTAAGTTTGTAATAAACTTGTTTCAATTTAAATACTTGTACCATATGTGTTGCACAGTATTGTAAATCAAAATCAAATCAAATTCAAAGTCAAGTTTTATTATTCCCATATATACTCTTAGCAATTCTTGTTTCTCTTTTACAACTCAATAAAAAAAGGGGCTTTCAGTTGTATGATTTGTTTTATTTTTTTATTTTATTAAGAAAACCAACAGCGTTACAAATACAAATTTTCAGGTAGGTAAAGAGTAAGGCCAATTATAAGTTTCCCTGTTTAAATTAATACAAACTTATTAGGTACTTATGTTAGTAGCAAAGATAAAATTTTAAGAAATCCAAAAAGTTATAGAAACCGGAGTTGCAAATAGTTATGGGCATATATGGGTTAATTGAGATAAATACTTACTTTATTCGTCAGATGAAGTGGGACTCTCTCAAAATTGTTAGAGCAACAGAACTTTG
Source organism: Scoparia ambigualis (assembly GCA_963921215.1). Lineage (NCBI taxonomy): Eukaryota > Metazoa > Arthropoda > Insecta > Lepidoptera > Crambidae > Scoparia > Scoparia ambigualis. The sequence continues at coordinate 57,032,286 of OY992502.1, read as the reverse complement.
AAAAAAAATGTCTACATACCTCAGGCGGGAATCGCAACCGCGTCCTCCGCAATCTAGGCGGCTGCGCTGACCACTCCGCCATCGAGGTGTTGGTTAGACCTGACGAAATTTTTCAACGCTTTTGACTTTTTTGAACGAAAAATTTTTCGTATTTTGTAGTAATTTTGCAGTTGTATTTATCGTTGTTATCGAAATAGGATAATAAATTTGTGCATAATATTACAAATCTCCATTCTGTGAGCGTAAGTTGAATTCGGACGGCCGGCGCATCGCATTTTGTAGTAATTTTTCAGTTGTATTTATCGCTTTTATCGAAATAGGATAATAAATTCATTATAAAATCTTTATTCCTCATTAAGTAACAATTACTCTGATATAAATTTTGCTCAATAATATCGTAGATAGGAGAAATTCACAGTTACCTTATAGCGATTTTCGAAGTTTTTTGGTTTAGAATAAGATTTTTTTCCTATATAAAATCATTGATATCTAAAAATTCCGAGGCCGCTACGCACTATTCGACTATATAAGAGATAACACTATATTTTTTTATTTCACTTGTTTAGAACAGTAGTTCAATTGATGAGCTGAAAAAAGTGACTTCGCGCACTTTATAAAAATCTTTCTCTGTAAGTTTGGGTTTAATTAAAAAGATAAGCAAAATTTACAAAAAGCGAGGTCGCTATGCACTATTCCAATAGCTATTCTACACTATTCAATAAGTCATATATTGTTAATGTATTTTTGTTTCTAAGATCCATAACGCCAAAATTGGCCATTTTACGCAAAAATAACAGTCGAGATGTAATAGGCCTCTTAAGATTTAAGAGTGCTGTATAAAATCGTAATATTTGATTTGCATTTGCATTAAAAAACGCTCAAATAAACTCAAAGATAACGAAACACTGAAAAAAATGTCTACCTAAAATTGTTACATTATTTTTGTCGACTTCAATGATTAGAATGTTTCCTGTGATGTTTACTTTTAACACATAGCCCATTTTAAGACTTGACCTTGTGATCAATTTTCAGATCGGTATCTCGGAGTCCTGCAAAGTCAGGTAGCAGGTCACCTAAGTCGAATCGCTCCAGTCGTTCAAGAAAATCATCAAATGCTTCAAATGCTTCCAGAAGCAAATCTAATTCACCAGCGCGATCCAATAGATCTCGTTCTGGATCGGTTCGCAGCAACAAATCTGGGTCTTCGAGCCCTAAATCCCAGGTTTCCGGCAGCCCTAAGGATAGAGCTTCTAGATCACGATCTGGTAGCGGGTCAAGGAAGTCTCGCTCAGCGTCAGGCAGTGCACGGTCTCGCTCGGGCAGTGCTAAATCCCGCTCAGCCAGTCCCAAATCCCGCTCAGCCAGTCCCAAATCCAGTGCACAAAGCCCAAAGTCACGAAGCTCGAAGTCTAGATCACAAAGTCCGAAGTCACGCTCTCAAAGCCCGAAATCCAGATCACAGAGCCCGTCAAGCCCCAAATCGCAAGCAGCTAAAAGCAGATCACGATCCAAGTCTCGTAGTCCAAAGAGCAAGAAATCTAGATCTGCCAGTGGCTCCTCAAAGTCTAAGAGTCCGGTTACCAGGCAAGATGTTCAGGATAGCCGATCAAACTCACCTAATCTTATGATAGATGATGACCAGGATAAAGAAAAATCTAAAAGCAGATCAAGGTAATTTTACAATGTTTGAAAAACTTCTTGTCGTGGTCAAGGGTTGTAAATTATAAAGGTTTTTAAATTAAACTGTATTTTAATGCTGAATTTAATTTTATAGGTCGGGATCTAGAGTAAGATCGAAGTCACGTAGCAAATCGAAATCCAAAAGTCGTTCAAGGTCACGATCAAAGAGTTCAGAGGGTGAAATCGGTAAGACTTCAATATTTTCGTATTATGATAAAATGTTAATAATTTAATGTTTTCCATATATTTTAGCGTTTTATTAACGCTTAAATATACGTAAGTAAAATTTTAAACACTGAAAAAAGACGAAAACCTCCGGCGGGAATCGAACCACGCAATGTTGACTAAAAACATAAGCATGAAGCACTGACAAATTTCGACGGGTGAAAACCAGACCTCAGTAGCCAAGTGGTTAAGGCAGCCGCCCGGAATGCGAAAGGTGCGTGGTTCGATTCCCGCCTGAGGTTGTCTTTTTTTCAGTGTTTAAAAAAAAATACTTTGTTTTATAAATTATCTAATAATAAGGTACAGGAAATAGAGTGTAGTTTACATTAAGTTGGTAGGTACATTACGTTACGTAAAGTAACAGCTTAATTATACTGTGCCACTAATGTTGGGCTCAATCATTTATTTTAACATAGCACAATCTGGATATTGAACCAGGCACCTTCAGGTAACCTGTAGGTCGTAGTAATATATTTTTATTGGCTTTACTACTTGAAATATATAAAAATTCGATAAACTTCATTCTTTACTAGCGGCCGCTCGCGGTTTCACCCGCGTGTTGCCCGTTTCCGTGGGAATATCGGGATAAAAAGTATTCTATGTGTTAATCCAGGTTAAAGTCTATCTGTATGCCGAATTTCATCAAAATCCATTCAGTAGTTTTTACGTGAAAGAGCAACAAACATCCATCCATACATACAAACTATCGCGTTTATAATATTAGTAGGATGTACTGTACTGTAGTACGTATTATTTATTATGTACTGTTATCAAATCTTTTTTAAGCACTTTTAGGTAACAGTACCTTACAGCATGAGTAATTAATTACGTACTCACCTTTCTCAACTAGCGTGTAGCCTACAATAAATGAATTTTATTATTATTGTCTTATTCCAGGCGATAAAAAGAAACGCGCAGTATTATCAGATTCAGACAGTGATGCAGAAGCCAAAGGCGCCTCCAAACGTAAGAAAGAAGGCTCTGAAAGTGGCTCCGACTCAGCAAAGCCTACCAAGAAGAAAACAAAGACTATAGTGGACTCGGACGATGAAAACCAGGAAAAGACTGATACGGGTATGTTTCTATATATTACCCTTACGCTTTCACCACAGAACGGATAATAGCTTTCACATAAAGTGCAGTAGCGAATTATAACAAAAAACTACATAATAGTTAAACATTAAACCTCGCAATAAATAATATTGAGAAGGGATAGAGTCACTTTTTGATTGAACTCTTAAAAACAACAATACATGGTAATAATCCTGTAATAAACAATATTTATGGTTTTCACAACAATACAAGCAGTAATTATTTTGTTAACATTGAATTGAGTTCACTGTTGCCTTTCATTGTGTGCATATATTGTTTTAATTGGTTGAGTGGTGGTCGAGAGATCAGCGATCTTGATTGCCAAACCAATTGTTGCGGGTTCGAATCCCGCTAGGAACAAAGTTCATGCGACGAGTATTAGCGATTTGTGACGGAGCCATGAATGAATGTTAATTATTGTTTATGTTTGTTTGTCCTTTGTTCAGCTCTATAGTATGCTTAGTAAGCTATGCTTAGTTTGTGGCTGAAAGATTTGTGTAAAAGTTTTTAATTTATTACTAGCCCGCTCGAGACTTAGTCCAGATATAAATTAAACATTTTTTGTACAAATTATGTATGCAAACCTTCCTCTTTTATAGCTCTTTCTATTATTAAAACCCGCTTTAAAACCAATTACGTGATTTAAAAGCAGAAAGCGGGTACAGACGCCAGCACTTCCACCTACCACAAAATGTCATATAACTGCAATATTTTTTTGGAAGTGTATACAGCGCCACAAGCGGCACTGTATCTCAATCGGTTCGGGAATCGTAAGTTTTGTGGTATAATAGTGACACCGCCTTATTTGCCGTAAACTTTTTTATTAGACAACAGAAATACTAGCTGCCATACTCCTGTAGGTCACGTGATAGGTTAGAAATTACGCTACGCTGCGCTTCGCGATTGTCTTGAATTTCGAGGTTATTTTTTTTATTAGACAACAGAATCTAACTCCATACAAAAATAATTATCTTTTAAATGTTATGTCTTCTGAACATTATGGCAAATAAAAAATTTGTTACGATTCCCGAACCGATGGAGATACAATGCCGCTTGTGGCACTCTATACACTGCCTACACTTTGTACTAGGATGCCGTAATTACGGCATCGTAACCGATCGTACTACAATGCCGCTTGTGGCACTCTATCCACAGCCTATTTTTCAATTTATTTCGTCACTAGGGTATAACCATCAATATCGATTGGTGAAATTTGACAGCTTTAGATAGGTTAGATCTGCAGACGACACAGGAAAACGGCGACTTTATTTATTAATATGTAACGATTTCGTACCGTGTTCGTTCACTAGTGACGGCGGACGCGCTGTTCGGCGACGCTTCCGATATCAGCACCGAAGACGAGGGCGGCAAGAGGTCGCGTTCGCGTTCACGTTCGCGTTCGCGCTCGCGGTCACGCTCCAGGTCCAGGTCGAGGTCGCGAAGCTCCGACGATGCGCGCAAAGGCAGGGCGAGCGGCGATGAGGTGAGTCCATCGCTTCTCTATGCTGTTGGATGTACAGGGTTACTTGTGGACCCCCCGCCAAAAGCAAATATGGGGTAAAAAAAAGGATCAAAAAATATTTGACGCAAAAATAACGAATGTGTTCTTTTTTTAAATTCAATTGTTTGCCTGTTTATTGTTGCGTGCGCTCACCCTCGCAGGCAAAGCGACGGCGCGCCATGATTGATGCAAGGGGTTAATAATGGCAATCACGCGCATGCGCTTTGATAACGAGGCGGCCAGCGCGGCGGCCGCGCGCTAGGTGACAATAATTTTAATTTTCTTAGAAAAGTTGAGACAAAAATGGGGAAAAAAATGTTTGTTTATTTCATTATTTGGTTGTACTGCTGCTATAGAACCACGTGAAAAAACCCATCTGTATGTGCAGTTTTTGATCCGTCAGTCGCATAGGCAGAGATGGAGCGGTAGTATTCTAATAATGTGCCGCTACTAGCACATCAAAATATTCAAGATAACCTTAATAAATAAGCATCGCTCTAGGTTCGCTCCAGGCCCTGCTTTGGGTTCCTCTCGCTCTAGGTCACACTCCAGGTCCAGATCCAGGTCGCGCAGCTCGACGACGCGCGCAAAGGCGGCAGGGCGAGCGCCGATGAAGTGAGTCCGCTTACAAACGCCTTGTAGTGTAAATTTTTTTAGTATCCGTTCCAAGTCTTAAAGTCAAAATATTCAAGATAACCTTAATTGATAACCACCGCTCCACGTCCTGCCTTTGGTTCCATTTGCTCCAGATCATGTTCCAGGTCCAGGTTGCGCGCGGCAAAGGCAGGGCGAGCGGTGAGACCACTTCCAGATGCACGGCGACTTCCAGATGTCTCGTACATTACTATAAGAACAGCTCCAGCGGGTCTATCGGCTAAAAAATATGGATATGGACATGGGCTTCATTTGACATTTGAAGCCCATATTTTGTCCTTATATGGGCATATTATGGGCTTCAAATGTCAAATGAAGCTCATGTCCATATTTATATTTTTAGCCGATACAAGGACCGGTCCTGCTCCACGTCCACTTCAGGTCTCTCCTTATCCATGACAAAAAAATTCACACTCAAAAAATTTGCACTTTTCGTCCTCAGCAACACCATGATAAGCCAGAAGAGGAGGAGGTGGAAATCCCCGAGACCCGAATAGACGTGGACATGCCCAAGATTTGGACGGAGCTCGGCAAGGAGCTGCACTTTGTCAAGTTGCCTAACTTCTTGTCGGTGGAGACCAGGCCGTATGATCCGGCTACCTATGAGGACGAGATCGATGAGGAGGAGACCTTGGACGAGGAAGGGCGCGCCAGGTCAGTTATTGTTCTTTTCCGTCGGTATTTTGGTAAAAAAGAAGTGAAGTAAACTATAGACTAAATACTGATCTACTGCTGGACAAAGGCCTTTTATTTATTAGAGTCTTGGCCAGTCTTGTAGATAGAGTTAGTGCATTTATAAAAAAGTATGGTCATTAGGTATAATGACCATACTTTTACTTAGAAGGTATTCTCAAGACTTTCTCGGTTACTTATTTATTTATAATTTGTTTCTCTTATTTTTATATTCACTACTTATTTGACTTATTATTTATTGGAATATTTTTAAAAGAAGGAGGCATATGAGCATGCGGGTCACCTGTTGGGAGAGTAATCACCGCCGCCCATGGACACCCGCAAAACCATAGGAATCGCAGGCGCGCGCAGCACCAAGTGCCATTATTTCACGCGGTCGTGAGAAGGTGGTATTACTCCGGGCTAGCCGGCCCAATGCGTGCTGCAACGCAGCGTGGCTCTACCACTCAGTCAGTGTCACTCATTTAGCACCACCCAGGGGTCACGTGTAGGGTCTCAAGGGTAAACCTACGGACGCGAGTAACTTTAACCCCCAAATTTGGTTTGGGTGGGTTGGTGCTATTAAGAGGCCTATTACATCTCGACTGTGATTTTTGCGTAAAATGGCCAACTTTGGCGTTATGGATCTCAGAAACAAAAATACATTAACAATTTAGACTTATTGAATAGTGTAAAATAGCTATTGCAATAGTGCGTAGCGGCCTCGGTTTTTGTAAATTTTGCTTAACTTTTTAATTAAACCCAAAATTGCAGAGAAAGATTTTCATAAAATGCGCGAAGGCACTTTTTTGAGCTCATCGATTGAACTACTGTTTAGAATAAATGAAATAAAAAATTAGAATGTTATCCCTTATATAGTCGTATAGTGCGTAGCGGCCTCGGGATTTTTTAGATGTCATTGATTATATATAGAAAAAAAATCTTATTCTACACCAAAAAATCTTCGAAAATCGCTTTAAGTTAACTGTGAGTTTCTCCTATCTACGATAATATTATTGAGCAAAATGTATACCAGAATAATCGTTACTTCATGATGAATAAAGATTTTATAATGAATTTATTATCCTATTTCGATAAAAACGATAAATACAACTGCAAAATTACTTCACAATGCGATGCGCCGGCCGTCCGAACTCAGCTTATCCTCGCAGAGTGGACATTTGTAATATTAGGCATGATTTTATTATCCCATTTCGATAAAAACGATAAATATAACTGCAAAATTGAAACAAAATGCGAAAATGGGCATTTTACGCAAAAATCACAGTCGAGATGTAATCGGCCTCTTAAGGACTGCCATGTTACGACAATAACCGATATGCGGTTCTATTGCCTCTATTAAAAGTAATTTGATAAAATTATCAGATGTAGGTTAGGTTAATTAATTTTATATTCATTATTTATGTTAAGTAATTGTTCTCTTTTTTCCTATTAAAAAATGTAACTTGATACCTTAATACAGCTTAGGTACTCAGTCGTCATTCTTAAGCACATGCGGTGTTTGCATCTAGAAGGTCTTACAGTAACTGTACTATTTAATATAAGTAAATTAGTAAATTGTTAACATTGTAATACCGTTTTGCAAACCAAACAATAAAAATAAAAAAAATAAAAAACAACCGGGACCAACGGCTTTACGTGCATTCCGAAGCACGGTGGAGCTCGACATGTTTTTAGTTTGGTCTCCCATCTCTTGACCCGGCATTGCGAAAGTTGTTTAACTCTCAGTATCGTAAACGCCTTGGCCGCTGTGCCATCGAGCGGTTACCTGTTGAATGTTGTCGTATATCGTTTTTCGTCGATAAGATAAGATAAGATAAGATAAGATAATCATTTATTTGCCAAAAACACGGTAATTTACGGTTGGTACAAAATTTACAATGTGCACATGTTTAGCCATTATAAAACAGCATGCAAATGTCAATTTTTCAAAGTCGAAGTCAATCATAACCACAGATAATATATCTCTGTACGTAACTTAATACCTTAATTGCAAAAATTCAAACTTTAATAAAGAGGTTAAAAATGTCAATAAGGTTAATTAATAAGTCAAAAATATCACGATAAAAATAAAATGTCAAAAAAAATATCCTAACTAAAAGTCTAAAATTATCTATGAAAATTAATACAAATCAATACAAAAACAAGTCATTAAATAACATACAATTACTACATATTAATAGTGTGTTACATTATGTCCAGTTTAATAAGTCTATTTATAATTTAAATATTCTTTAATTGTATAGAAACAATGCTCTAATAGCCAAGCTGTTAACTTATTTTTAAACATATAATACGGCAACTGTTTTATCTCATCAGGCAGCTTATTAAATATTATTATCGCCTGAACATAGGCATTTCGTTTAAACATCTCGAGCTTACATTTCGGGAGAAATAATCTATCCCTATGTCTCGTGTGTCGCATTAGCACATCAGAGTGTTTGGGAAAGTAACCTGAGTTCTGCCTTACAAATATGCATATAACTTTAATATACATGCAGGCGAGTGGGAGTACTTTTAAATCTTGAAATAGAGGTTTACAACTTTCAGTACTCCAAGCATTACATATAGCCCTTATACATTTTTTTTGTAGCCTAAAAACTAGCAAAATGTTGACTGAGTTACCCCATAGTAGTAATCCGTAGCTTAGTACTGACGAGACATATCCATAGTATGCACTAATAGCTGCTTCCATAGACACTGTTTGCCTTAAGCGCCTGAGTGCATATACAAACCTATTTAATTTAGAACACACTTTGTCAATATGCGCCTTCCAGTTACAGTGTTGGTCAATTGTAAAGCCTAAAAAGTCAGTTGTTTCTACTGCACAAATACGTTCATTGTTGTAAGTTATGTCCAATTTGATGTCATTTTGTTTGTACGTCCTAAATTGTATCATTTTCGTTTTTTGTATATTTATAATTAAATTATTATCATTTAACCAATTATTTATGTCATGGATACATTTAGTTATTTTATCTCTTAATTTATCATTGTCTTTATCTTTAATGATAAGGGTAGTATCATCCGCGAATATAATGGTTTTTTCAGATGTTGCAGCAGGAATGTCATTTATGTAACTCAAGAACAAAAGTGGTCCCAGGATGCTTCCCTGGGGTACACCACAGCAGTTTTCTTTATAGTCTGATCTAGAGTTAGTTTTTGTTGGTATCTTCTTATCAGTCGTTATTTTTGACACTTCTACACATTGATTCCTAGCTTTGAGATAGCTGCTGATCCAATCGTGTGCTACCCCCCTAATACCATATTTATTCAGCTTATCTAACAAAATGGTGTGCTCCACAAAATCGAAAGCCTTGCTCATATCTAAAAATATTGCTACAATCGGAGTTTTGTCATTAAGGCTTTCTGTTATAGCTTTCACTAAATCAAAGCAAGCCAATTGTGTTGATCTGCCTTTCCGGAAGCCAAATTGTTGCTGATTTAGAATACGATGTTTCTCAAAAAAATCGTTAATACGTTTTAACATGGCTTTTTCGAAAATTTTTGATAGAATGGGTATGAGCGTAACCGGTCTAAAGTTATTGACATCTTTAGCATCACCTTTCTTAAAAAGCGGTTTGATGACAGAAAGTTTCAGTTTACTTGGAAACTCTCCCGTTGCAAAAGATAAATTTATCATGTAGCTTAATGGCTTACAAATGTGTGCCGCACATGCTTTTAAAGACGCGGTATTGATATCGTCGTATCCCACCGATTTTTTGTTATTAAGTGACACCAACAACTTGTATACTTCCTGTTCATCAGTAGGACATAGAAAAATTGAATACTGATTTTCTTTCACAAAATGCTTTACACCAGACTTTTTGAATGTTTTGCTTTTGGTGACGTTTAAATAGAATTCATTAAAAATGTCAGCAATATTTTTAGGATCTGTATATGTCATATTATTAAAATTTATTATGTCAATATTATTGGGTGAAGGTTTATTATTGATTTTATCATTTATTATATTCCATGTCGCTTTGCACTTATTTATGTTAGACTTCAAATACCTATTGTTTTGTATTCTTTGGGATTTATTTATACATTTTTTTAAAATATTGGAGTATTTTTTATATTTTGTTTTATTTAACTTTTTATTACCCCTTGTAAATTTATACTTTATATATAGTCTTCTCTTTATAATACTTGATTTTTTTATTCCCTTAGTCAACCATCTCCCCTTTAGTCCACTGTTCGTCATTTTTACCTTTATCACTGGAAAGCATAAGTCAAAGAATAGTTTATATGTGTCATGAAAAGTATCAAAACATGCCTCCACTTTATCCTGCTTGTAAACTTCAGAAAAACTCAAAGCGGATATACACGTGACAAACTTATTTATGTTCTGCATACTAAAATCGCGTTTAAACTCAAACCAAAAAGAATGGTATTTTTGAGCCTTTACTGGAATTGATAAAGTTTGTCCAGTCTCATGATCGGATAGACATAGATAGTGCACATCAGAATTAACCTTCGGAATATTGCTTGCTATCTGATCTATACATGACTGGTTTCTGGTTGGTTTTGTAATATGAATATCTATATTATAATTTTTTAGTAAGCTTGTCAGTTCTCGACTTAGTGGATTATTTTTTAATATGTCTATATTCCAATCCCCGGTTAAAACAATCTTTTTATATTTATTTTGTGTTAATTTATGTAGTAAACATTCTAATTTACTGAAAAATACTGACGTGTTACTTTTTGGTATTCTGTAGATACATATAATTACAATGTTATACGTTATCAATTCTATACCACAACATTCGAAATTGTTTTTGCATGCGATTTCCTTAGTTAGATCTATTAGTTTAAAGTCAAGTTTCTTTTGCACTAATATGCAGGTACCTCCACGCTTTTCTTTTTGTCTGGAGAAGTGGGCTGCTAGCTTGTAGTTAGTCAGAACAATGTTTTTCTCACAACCACACGTGACAAATGTTTCCGATAGACAAATAATATCAATTTGCAAATTACTTTGCTGCCGTAATAGTAACAAAGTTAAGTGCAGTGAATCAATCTTATTTAGGAGTCCTGCGATATTTTGGTGTAATACATTTAACTTAGAGGTTGGTGTTTCGACGAAAAAAGTGATGTGTTTGTGGTTTTGTTTTTGTAACAAAGTAAAATGGAATGGTGCCTTTCTTGGGCTGACTTGGTGAGTTATTTAATTGTATAATATTGATATTGTTATTAGTATTTTTTGTCACTTTTTGTTTATTTTTTTGTTTGTTAAAATAGTATGGAATAGTGCCTTTAATTAATTTTTCTTTACCCGTATCATTTATTTTATTTATAAATTGTTTGATTTTGTTTGTGTTTAAAAAAGTATTTTCATAATCCTCGACGTCAATTGTAAAATTATTTTTTTTTGCGATATCTAAAAGAGAATAATACTGCAATCGATAGTTTGTACATTGTAAGTATTTACAGTTTGTATATGTTTTTGTGACCGACGAAATGTACATGTCATAAATTGATAATGCATAATGTTGATGCCATAATCCCATAGTCGTTACTGACTTTTGTAGCACAACCTTACTGCTAAATAACATAGATAATTAAAAAAAAATCTTTATTAGTTTACCAAAATTATAAAGGATTTTTGATTTTTTTTTAACAATTATGCTTTATAAGACTATGACTTGATAATGAATTATGCTTTGTAAGAGTATGTCAAACAAAATTATGAATAAAGACCTATAAAATATGGCCTAATAAAATAATGCGTTTTAAAGATGCTTATTAAAATTATGAAAATCAATAATATACATTGTATCGATTATGGTTTTTATTAATATGTTTATCAACGATTTTGCGTTATTATGTTTATGTGTAATAAAAATTTGCTACGAACTATTAGGCTTTTCGATTTGTATGCCATATGATGTATGTCACTTAAAATTATGACAATAAACATTATGCGTTTGAAAGTGTCACCTCATTGAGCTCCTATACTATCATCATCATCGTGATCAGCCGAAAGACGTCTACTGCTGGACAAAGGCCTCCCCCAAGCCACTGGTTTTGGTCAATTAATTAAAAATATATGATCTGTGCCTAATCAAATAAAAGATAGGCCTTGTGACGCAGAAGTGAAGTTAAAGTATAGAAAATACTTACATAATATAATCACGACTATTATACCCGTAGGGTTAGTCAGAGACTAGGCAATGAGGACCGCAAAAGCAGTCCACAGCCATAGTCCACTTTTCACCAAATTGCGACTGCACATGTGCTCAGCGTGACAGGTGGTGAGCCCATCGCCGCTTTATGCTGTTGGATGTATGGTGCAATCTTTAGTCCGTTAGTCGCCTTTTGCGACACCCAAGAGAAGAGAGGGGGTGGTAGTATTCTTTCACCGCTACGCGACACGGTTACAGCGATTATTCCCAGTTGCCCCCACCGGCATCGCCCGCACTGGGGGCAACTGGGAATTTGTGAAAAAATATGTCCCAGTTGCCACCGTGTCTCTTTTTGAGGTGGCAAATGGGAATAAATGAAATGTTTAAATATCCCAGTGTCTCCCTGGAGACGTTGCCGTATCGGAAATGACGACGAATATTTGTATTTCGATACACATACTTTTTTCCATTAGTCATTCAGAACCACTTTATTCAATATTTAAACAAATGCTAGAAAAATTCTAGTTATACTTTACGCCCCTTTATTCCCAGTTGCCCCCTCGAAGCAAGGGGGTTTTTCGCAGTGGTAGAGCCACGCTGCGTTGCAGCAGGCATTGAGCCGACTCGCCCGGCGTAATACCACACTCTCACGAATATCCGGCGTGAAATAATGGCACTTGGTGCTGTTGTGTTTCGTCCGGCCAGTGAGGGTTCCGGAGGCCCATAACCCCCCCCCCCCCCTTCCCTTCTCACAATTCCTATTCCTACCTTAACCCTATTACTTCCTTAAAGGACGGCAACGCGCCTGCGATTCCTCTGGTGTTGCGGGTGTCTATGGGCGGCGGTGATTGCTCTCCATCAGGTGAGTCGCCTGCTCGTTTGCCTCCTTCTTTTATAAAATAAAGGCACCGGTGGCAACGGGGGCATTATTTTTTTACAAATTCCCATTTGCCCCCTGTTGGCTGTTGAGGGCGATGTTGGTGGGGGCGACTGGGAATAACCCGAAAATAGTTACCAAATTCTGAGCACGACCGTAATGTATGCGCAGGCTCAAACTAAAGGTGGAGAACACGATGCGCTGGCGCACGGTGTTCGACCGCGCGGGCAACGCTGTCAAAGAGTCCAACGCGCGCATGGTCAAGTGGTCGGACGGCAGCATGTCGCTTCACCTCGGCTCCGAGATATTCGACGTCTACAAGCAGCCGTTGCACGTACGTACTGTTCAACCTGGGCCCTTATGCTGTAACGATTCCTTGTTTCAAAACCACGTTAATTCCTTAAAAAGTCACGATATCTCCCCAAGAACGTATGCGTTTGACGTTTGTGCGCGGTAAGGTTTAGGTGTGAAATCTAAAGATTGCGATACAGAATCAGGGCGCTGTATAGATACACTACCGGCCTTCGTTCTGGCTAACTTAGAAACAACGTCATACTTCAGCCATTTTGTACTAAATATCTACAATAATCTACATACATACGCATTCATTCATTCACTTACTCGCTCAATCACTCACTCACACTCACTCACACTCACTCACTCTTGGTTACGTCCAATAAAGTGTTTATCTATCTATTGTATTAAAAAATAGATCAATCGATTTGCACATCCCTAATGTCACCGCACCCAGCACTAGTTGCCGAAGTTTGACAGTGAGTTATCGCGCTTTTGGTGGTTGTTGAAAAAAAAACTAAATTGTTATTATTAGTAACTGTGAAGAATTGAGTTTCTTCCTCGAGAGGAGCTCGATTGCGCAGCGGCTAGCGCGTTCGGTTTACGATCTTGCCCGCTAAGCAACTTTCGCAATGCCGGGTCGAATGTCGGGTGTGAACAAATTAAAAACATCTTGAGCTCCTTCGTACTTTGGCAGGCATGTAAAGTCGGTTGTCGTCGTAACATGGCAGTCGCTAAAGCCCACCAACCCGCATTGGGCCAGCGTGGTGGGTTATATAAATTAAATTAAGCCCATATAGTGTTAGTAACATTGAATTATCCTACGTTAGTATAAACAAATATTTATAGTTCAGATATTAAAAATTAAAAGTATTTGCAATAATAAATAATAATAATAAACAAAATAAAAAAATACAACAATTACAAAATTTTAAAAATTTAAATTCATAATATTTCCATTTAAAATAAATTAATAATAAACAATTAAAATAAAATAGTAAAAATTAAGTCTTTTAAAAACATATGTTTATAGGCCGATGATTTGATTTTTTTAAATTTGAGTTTATTACTAATACTATCTATCTATCTGTTTCACCCCAGGGCGACCACAACCATCTCTTCGTCCGCCAAGGCACCGGTCTTCAAGGGCAAGCGGTGTTTCGAACGAAGCTCTCGTTCCGCCCTCACTCCACCGAGTCGTTCACTCATCGCAAGATGACTCTGTCGCTCGCTGACCGGTCTACGAAAACGTCAGCGATCAAGATACTGTCGCAGGTTGGCGCTGATCCGGACGCCGATAGGAAGTATCAGTTGAAGGTGAGATTTTGTTCTTTTCTTTTCGATTCGGCGACAGTGAAATTTTTGCTGACCAGAAAGGCCCCCTAGATGCCGTAGTCTCCGGTCCAGCCAGCCGCTTAGGACGTGAGAACTGGCTAGGCGCCCGGTTGGGTTCCGAGAAGTGAGTGTGCTTACTACTCCGCTACCAAGGTGGACACTTGGGAGTCGACTTAAGAGTCGACGACCCTAGCAGTGGCAACTGCGAGTTGTGCCCTTCGTGCAACGAGAAGTGAGCGAGCTCGACAGCTCCGGTTACCTATCTGGACAATAGGCAGTAAACTACACGTGTTCACGGGGAGACTCTCCCGAGACACTAGTCTTATGAGTACCGAATGAAGAGCGCGCTGCGGCGGGCACTAATTTGGCGTCAAGACCTAACGTTGGTGGTCTCCTGCGCGAGTGTTCTACTGGCGCAGGGACGTCTGGCACTTCTTGCATAACCTAACGGTTGGTCTCGAGGTGCCAGTACAAATAAACTTAGTGAAATTAGGAGAGGGGATGACCAGAAAGGCCCCTAGATGCCGTAGCCTCCGGTCCAGCCAGCCGCATAGGACGTGAGAACTGGCTAGGCGCCCGGATGGGTTCCGAGAAGTAAGTGTGCTTACTACTCCACGACCAAGGTGGACACTTGGGAATTGACTTTAGAGTCGACGACCCGAGCAGTGGCAACTGCGAGTTGTGCCCTTCGTGCAACGAGAAGTAAGCGAGCTCGACAGCTCCGGTTACCTATCTGGACAATAGGCAATAAACTACACGTGTTCACGGGGAGACTCTCCCGAGACACTAGTCTTATGAGTACCGAATGAAGAGCGCGCTTCGGCGGGCACTGATTTGGCGTCAGGTTTAACGCAGATGGTCTCCTGTGCGAGTGTTCTACTGGCGCAGGGACGTCTGGCACTTCTTGCATAACCTAACGGTTGGTCTCGAGGTGCCAGTACAAATAAAACTTAGTGATGTAAGGAGAGGGGATGACCAGAAAGCTGCCATAACAGCAGCCTTCTGGTTGGCCGTGACCAAATTCTCCCCTGTACATGAAGTAGGACACGAGGGAAAGGTGAGGAGCGGGCCTAACATGCGCAACACGAGATATGTCGCGGACGATATTCTCTCTTCCTTCGATGGCGGGAATGACAAACATCACGGTTACAGTTGTCAAAACTCGATAAAATTATACCACAGACAAGCAAAAACTACTATTATGTCCATTTTTGACATAACGTGTATAGACATAGAGACAATTTTCTCGTGTTCCGCATGCTAGGGCCGCAGGTGTTGCATCGACTGAAGGGAGGCGAGTGTGGAACTCGCATTCATTTGTGCCGACAAGAAACCCCCAGCTGCAAAGATTTTACTTACAGAAATCGACCTGAGCTCGCAGACGGTTAAGGTGAGATATAGACCATTATACAGTAGTACAAAAAATACAGGGGGAATCTCCATTTTTTTTAAAATACCACTGCGTCCGGTGAGACTAGGATGGTTTTGTGGGGCTCTCCCTTCGATCACATAAAAACCTTCCGTATTCACTCCACCGAGTCGTTCACTCACCGCAAGATGACTCTGTCGCTCGCTGACCAGTCTACTAAGGTCCAGACGCAGATAGAAAGTATCAGTTGAAGGTGAGATATATACCGTATACAGTACAAGAAGTACCTTTTACGACACCCAAGGCTAGAGATAGGTTGATAGGTCTATTTTTTTTCTCGTAAATAATTGCTACGTGCGACCGGCACATTCAGCCAGTGTCAAGTTTTTAATAGTACTTAATTATTATTTTCTTTACATTAAGTGGATGATAATGAGTTATAATGAACGTTTAATGGTAAATGATTTTCCCCCAAACCCCACGAGACTCAATAAAGCTGTGGGACTTTATTGAGGTCTCACACGGACTTCTTGAGAGAATTTAAAAAGTGATGTTGCACTGTTTTGTTTTATTTGCTAACACTACTGAAAACTGCAGACATGACGCTTCACTTTCCTGCCAAGAAGTCCGATAGGTCTATTAATGAGCGCCCACCTGAGCTGTGTAGCTCACCAAGGTCACGTTACAGGTCATCGAGAACAAATTTTATATAAGCAGGGGCAGAAATGTTGGATATAGTTGCTTACTTGCTTCTGTCTTAGGTTATAGCATCTACCCGCTACAAGAAGTACAGTGAGAACAGAAAAAGTGCGCCGGAAATGGCTCGTAGAAACGAGGAAGGGGGAGGCCTGGCCTACCCACAAAACATTCTAGTACACCATCCCTTTTATGCTATGTAGAACCACCGAGTTGTCTGTAAATCTTACTGGAAATAAATA
This sequence comes from Scoparia ambigualis, assembly GCA_963921215.1. Taxonomy (NCBI): domain Eukaryota; kingdom Metazoa; phylum Arthropoda; class Insecta; order Lepidoptera; family Crambidae; genus Scoparia; species Scoparia ambigualis. The sequence continues at coordinate 57,015,500 of OY992502.1, read as the reverse complement.
AACAATTTTGTCACCAATATTGTATATTTCGCCCATTCTTCGCCACAGTTAAAAAATGAGGTGAATGACGTAGGATAAAAAAACATGTTTTGGACGATTCAAAGCGTTTATTAATTCAGTTTAATGAATAAATACATTTTTCATCCCCCCATCTCGGAAAGAGTATTTTTACTCTTCGATATCTGAGTGCAAAAGCCGTTTTTACCCGCTAGAGGACAAAGTAAATTGAATTTATAACATCGTGTGCACTTAGTATGTGTATTCAAAACATCATTAAACCTATTTTCTTCTTCCTCCATGGTGCCGATTTATCATACGACCTTTTTAAATTGTTAAAAACTCAGACTCGGAACCTTTTTGGTGTAACCTACTTTTTTAATTTGGTTGGTAATTTCCTCGTTGAGGTGGGATGAAAAGTTACGTGTTGCACTCGAGTGCAAAGATTTTTCACCTCGTGCTCTTTTGATTCCCTCGGTAACGCTCAGGATTCTAATTTTTTAATCACTCGCTGCGCTAGTGATTCAATTTTAGAATCCTTCGCTTGCTCGGTCATCAAAATTGAGCACGCGGTTAAAAAGCAAGTTTGCACTCTTGTATAACAAATAACTATTGAGTTTGAGTTTATATAATACTTTACAGAAAGAAGAGATGGAACTACGCGCTGCAATGCGTTCCCGCGCCTCCACCCGCCCCAAGAGACGCGCGGGCGGCGGCGGCGGCGGCGGCCGCGGCGCCACCGCCGCCGCTAGGCCCGGCGACGACTCTGAAGACGAGGGCGGGGTGTCTCTGCAGGCGATCAAGAACAAATACAAGCAGGGACAGAAAGGTAGGGTATATACCCAACAGATTTTATATCTACCACCACCGATGGCAGTGGCGAGCCAGTCTTCTGCTAAAGAAGAGATGTTACCAACTATAAATATGTCTTCTGACGCTATTATCTCTCCTGCTAAACAGGCTGCTGCTGCTCCTGCTGGTATAATTGCCGAAATTGTCTCATCCAACAATACTGGCCTACTTGGCAAAAATATGTTTCCTGTTAAAGTTACATCGTCTCGTATCAAATATGGTTCTCTCACCCCAGCTGTTCCTTATGCCAAAACTATATTCATAGCTAAAAATCACTTCCCCGCCAATAGTATGTAGCTACCTAGTTGCTTTTTGTGTCAAGCTTTAGCATCTAGATCCACCCGTTTTAAGAGAAAGAAGGACGCCAGGTCAGCGGATGACTCTGAAGTAGAAGCGGGGTGTCGTTGCAGGCCATCACCATCAAGAATAAGAAATACAAGCAGAGGCAGAATGGTAGCATATATGTACCTAGTTGCTTCTTTATTAGGTTTTAGTATCTAGATCACCCGCTCTAAGGGAAAGAAGGACGCCAGACCGGGAAATTCGAACTTCAAAGAAAGAGCAGGGCGGAGGCGGAGTGTCTTTACAGGCGATCAAGAATAAATACAAGCATGGCAGAAAGGTAGGCTATAGTTGCTTTTTGTGTTAGGCTTTAGCATCTAAATCCACCCGCTCTAAGAGAAAGAAGGGCGGCAGCGCTGGCGCTAGGCCCGGGGACGACTCTGAAGACTAGGGCGGAGTGTCTTTGCAGGCGATAAAAAACAAATACAAGCAGGGGCAGAAAGGTAGAGGATATCTTTAGCATCTAGATCCACCCGCTCCAAGACCAGGAAAGGCCAGGAGATTATTCTGAGGACGAGGGCAGTGTGTCTTTACAGGCTATCTAGAATAAATACAGAAAGATAGGATATAGTGAGCTTTTTGTCTTAAGGTACTGATAGACATGTTCATTACTAGCACGAAAGCATACCACTATTGAGCAATTGCTACTTAATAGTATGTGTGTCAAAGCGTTGCTAGTAATTAGCATGCTTATTACGTATACGCTTGTAATAAGCATGCTAATAAGCATACTTATTTAGTAGCATGTCTATCAGTACCTTTAGGCTAACCCATAGGCTAGGAGATGACTCTGAAGATGAGGTCGGGTGTGGTTTTTATAAGTCATCAGGGGCAGTAAGGTAGGACATAGTTGCTTTTTGTGTGAGGCTTATGTATTTAGATTCACCCGCTCTAAGAGAATGAAGGACGCCAAGGATATTCGAACTTCAAAGAAGAGGAGGGCGGAGTGTCTTTACAGGCGATCAAGAATAAATACAAGCAGGGGCAGTACGGTAGGCTATAGTTGCTTTTTGTGTTAGGCTTTAGCAGCTAGATTCACCCGCTCTAAAAGAAAGAAGACGCCAGACCGGGAGATGATGATGATGATGGGAGATTAACCGCCTCTGTGGTCTAGTGGCTAAGCTACCTGTTTCAGACCCAGAGGCCCCGGGTTCGATTCCCAGCGGGGAGTACATCTTTGTGTGCTCGGTTTGGTTGGTGGTAGGGCTGTTAAGTCCGCCTGGCTCGCTACCACCATCTTATCTAAGTCTGTCGCCATAACAACGTTGTTTATAGCATTGTTGTGTTCCGGCAGTTTGAGATAAGATAGCCAGTTCCTCAGTGGTTGAGGATTCCGGGTGAAGCGCGCTTCCACCTTCGGCCTTATCGTCACTTACCATCAGGTGAGATGAAGGCCAAGCGCTTACTCGTAACCAGTAAAAAAAAAAAAAAAAAAAAAGATGAGATCTTCAAAGGAAGAGAAGGGCGGAGTGTCTTTGCAGGCTATCAAGAACAAATACAGACAGGGGCAGAAAGGTAAGCTATAGCGAAAGACAGAAAGAAAGGAAGAAAAAATTAATAACACACTTTTTAACAAACACACGCACACACACATGGTGGACTTTGTAGCACATACCAGGCGATGATTTTGAAGATGGAAACGGAGTGTCTTTACAGGCCATAAAGAATGAGTACAAGCAGGGTCAATCAAAAAGTAGTATATACACTGGCCTGCAAAAATAAGTATCACACTTTTAAAATTTCTTGTTTTTCTAAACTATAGAAGTTAGAGATTTAAAATAAAAAACGTTTTATAGCAATTATTATCAGCTTTCTTTGAAACTATAGTAAATAATACACTAGTAACATTTTTAAGTCTTGTGTGTCTTGATTATCTTGTGTACTTCAAAAGTTATTGCAATTTCAAAAGTGTGATACTTATTTTTGCAGGCCAGTGTAGTTAAAAAATACTTACACATACACACACGCACGCATGCCTGCACACGCAATCTAACCCTGAGACACGCACTCACGCACAGTCATTAAACATTTCTAAACTTAATCCAAACGTTTGTCCACAGCATCAGCCGGCGCAGCGATATACTCCTCAGAATCAGACGCATCAGACGTGGAGACTCGCCGCGCGCGCCGCCTCGACCGCGCGAAGGCACTCAAAGACTCTGACTCCGAAGGCAGCGACGCCGCCGACGCCGACGCCGTCACGCCGCGACGCAGCCGCAGCCGCAGCCGCAGCGGCAGCGGCAGTGGCAGCGGCAGTGAATGAGTATCTCTGTAAACTCATCTTCTATGAACGTCCTGCTGTTGGGCGCAGACCATGTATCGATAGATTCGGATATTTCACACCTTATTCATTCATTTATTCATTCAGTTATTCATTCATTCATTCATTCATTAATTTAGTCATTCATTCATTTAGTCATTCAGTCGTGCATTCATTTATTCAAGTCACACCATACTGGCATAATGTTCGGTGAACACACATACGTCAAAGAACTTCCTTGATTGTGCATTCATAGATATATACATTACCCCCGTATCCTGGAGGGGTAAGCGGAGACTTTCCATTTGCTACGAATTCGACATACTGGTGGAATATAGACTACGCGGCCACGGCCACGTTTTCAAGATTCAAGATCATCAAGACCATGTAGCTAGAACATGGGTAACAAGAGATTAAGAGATTAGGCCATGTCACACCATATTCATTCATTCATTTGTTCGTTCATTCATTCGTTCCTTAATTTATGTCACACCATGCTAGCCCAATGTTGATGGAACATTCGAGGTCGTCCACGTCAAGGAACTTTCTTGATTGTACATACATCAGCCCCGTTTTCTGGAGAGGTAGACAGAGACCACAGCCTTTCATTGGCTACGAATTTGACACACTGGTGGAATACCTAGTTGAAACGTGGCTACGGCCACGTTTTCAAGATTCAGGAACATTTATTCAGTTTAGGCCAAAACATATTATGAGCACCGATGAATGTCGCTTTGCCATTGGTTCGTATGTTTATTAATCTGTTTTTTACCGTTTCGGTGCACGTTTCCGTTCTTTCTATTACCGTTGGCTAAGACTGCCGTAGTATAACGCGCTATGAACTAGAAATCCGCTTACATCCACGCTCTTGCTCCTTGCCGAGGCCTGAGAGTGACTAATAAAACTGACGTTTGTAATTTTGTTTTTTTTTTAAGTTTTTCAACGAAGGGCGGTACAATGTACCATCTTCCATTATAGCAATAGCCTATATTCTGTCCTACTGATCGGCAAAGGCTTCCTGGTGATCACAAAACCGGGCTATGCATCGAAAAAATTGAGCCCTGGAACTCTGGATATTGGACCCAGCGCTTTGCCACTCTGTTACTAATTTTTCAATTCAATATACTCTAAAAATGTACCAGGCATCTATGGTGAAAAATAACTAAAGACTTGGTTGCATGGAATAGATCCCTTTGCCTTCCCAACATAAAAGGGAAGTAAAAACCGGTAATAGATGAGGATGTAGGAAAAACAATGAAATCTAAAGATGTGCCCAAAATTCAGAGATATAAACAATAGAGAACGATGCCCTTAGTAGTATGAATCAAAAAATTGTCTTACTCAACTACATACTGTTATGATGAATTAAAACTTTTAAGCGAGTGGGTCAGCAAGCTCGATAGATGAAACTCGCTCATGACAATCAATGTCATAATAAATGAATATTTTCTTTTCTGCAATGAAAAACATTATTGTTTTGGTGTACTTACACGTGAAAAGTTATTCCATGTGCCTTGTTGCTCCTTAAGCTTTGGTTTCTTGATCGTAACGCATAACGCGGCATAATGCGGTATGCAGCATGCGGTGTCCGACACATAATTGTATGAAAAACGTCTAGTATGGTCTCTTGTTCCGTCGCAGTATGCGTCAGCGGCGAAGGGCAAGCGCGGTGAAGTGGGGAGCGGGTATTTCGCACTGCGCGGCGTGTCGTTCTCCTTCATTCGCTGCGGTGTGCGTCGCGGGTTGACAATGGATTTGTTTGAAGATAATTTAATATAATTTAAATGAACTTTTTTTCACAATCAATTAAATGCCTTTTTTATGTTTTTTTTATATATTTTAGCGTTTTATTAACACTTAAATACACTTAAGTAAAATTTTAAACAATGAAAAAAGACGACAACCTCAGGCGGGAATCGAACCACGCACCTTCCGCATTCCGGGCGGCTGCCTTAACCACTTGGCTACCGAGGTCTGGTTTTCACCCCTCGAAATTTGTCAGTGCTTGATGCTTATGTTTCTAAACATTGCTTCATCAAATCTTAGAAGTTTTCATCTCTCAATGTTGACTAACAGCCGCCCGAATGCGGAAGGTGCGTGGTTCGATTCCCGCCTGAGGTTGTCGTCTTTTTTCAGTGTTTAAAATTATACTTAAATGCCTTTTTATTAAAGTTTCCAAACAACCTTCACCCCTCCGTTGTAAAAACATGTTTCTCGGCCGGCTTCTTTGTCGTCTACTTCGGTGGCTGCGGCAAAATCAACTGACCACTTCTCCGTAGAGACGGTAAACGCTGCGTTGCGTCGTAACGCTGCGTTTGAGTCGCATACCGCAGCGTTGTGCATTACGATCAAGAGACCAAAGCTTTAGGTGGTTTGTGCACCGTATAAATGAAAACGTTCTTTCTTACTAAAACACAACTAAACCTCACTGGTACGAACGAGTTTCTGCTGTATTGACGATTGTCACGGTATTCGGTGCTACCTGGACTTTAGGACAGGGTTTCCAAGAGGCGCGTGCGGTACGTTGGGAACGTATGTTCCTCTATTGTTTATTTCGATGCCAAAATAGCTTGTTTCTAGCAAGATATCTGTTTTCACCCCATTCAAGATATGACACACGAACATTTAAATAAATCTTTCCTACAATCACACCAATTATCTAGCCCAAGAGAAGCTTCGAAGAAACTCGTTAAATGGTTACTAGACAACGGATAAACATACTTAAAATACTTAAATACATACTTATCATACATAGAAAACACCCAGACCCGAGACAATTTAGAAAACAATAATTTCTAAATTGACCCGACCGGGGTTCGAACCCGGGACCTCAGAGATGGCGACACCATGAAAACCGGTGTACAAAGCCACTCGACCAAGGAGGCCGTCTAATAACTAACGGCAAATACTGTACTTTTATAGTAAATGTATTTTGTATGTTTAGAATATCTAAAGTTGACTATGGTTCATCCATGTACCTATTGTATTGTCCTAGACGTAAGTTAGTTTTTAGGTTTGTTATTGTAAATAAAGTAAGAGGATTTAAGTCTGTAGTTTTTATTTATGTTATGTGGTATGTATATAATACAAAATTTTCCAACAATACAGTAATGAGGTAACCTATAAAAAAATAAGTACATTTTGCACGCTAATGACAGTCAAGGTTAGGTACATTGTACATTTGCAAGGAACGCGCGCGGTACGCGGGTAGTATAGTTCCTCTTTTGCTTAAATCTATGGTTGACATCGACATTTTGTTACTACGTCGAAACTTGCTCCTTACTTTATGACCGCCAAGAAGTTTGCATCGCACTATATTATCGATATTGATATTACAATCTTACAAAACTTTTACTGCAAAATGATCGAAGAATGTAAAGCGAAAGACAGGTTATGACTTTTTAAATATAATTGTATGCCTTGATGACAACAAATTTTCAAATTTGATGTTGATCGATTTATCAAAGGTTAAAAAACTGGGTCTTAAGTAAAAACAACTTACCGAAGGGTAGTTCGACTAGATTATAATTAGATTAAACTTATTATCTAGTCCACATTTTGACCGAAATAATAGTTTATCGAAGGCTCACCAATATAAAATGGCAAGCAGTTACTGTAGCCTACATACATTTACAACACCAAAGGTAAAATAACGCATTGCCGTCCCTATAAAAACTCACGCTTTTTCTGAAGGAACCTCAAGCAGAAGAACCTTTGAGAATACCTTGGTCTCTGTTCTTAGCATTCTCATTTATTCTTAACCCCATGCTGAAGAACTTTTAAGAATACCTCCATCCCTAGCGAAATATTCTCATTTAATCTCAACTACGATATTTTAGAGTCCGACTTGGCAGTTCCGTTCAGAATCTCCAAATAAAGTAGTGTATCGAATACCATTTTGCCCACTGCGGTGATCCTCCAGATGCCCTGGTCTTGTTTGGTGACGTTTTTCACCACATACCCGCAGACGTCAATGCTGACGTCACGGTCTCTGTCGTAAAACCTGTCGAAGGTGCTCCTTGGTGCTATCAATTCACAGCTGGTCAGGTGCGGGATGGGGTGCGCGAAGCTCAACGCGAACGTGGCGCCTTCGTGCAACTGTGCTGTGCTCGGCTTCGGTGGTATGTACTCTGTAAGATTGACGTCAGCATTAGCCTATCTATATACACTTTCTACATCTCACTAACGCCTGAGATTAATAAATAACTAATGGTTTGGTGTAAAGGTACACTATTGGGGTCACCGTCGATTTACCAGTTTGCAGTTTTCGAATGAAGCGCACCGGCCGCTTGAGTACGTGCCCGTACCAAATAGACGACGCGGTGTACAAGGGATTTTGGCCTTTCGACTGGTAAAGCGACTGAGTCCGCGATAGTACATACATACATACATACATAATACACAAATCACGCCCGTTTTCCGGAGGGGAGCGGCAGAGCCCACAAATTTCCATTTGCTATTTCATAACATTCTTGAAATAATGCTAAATAAAATTCGGACTACCTACGAACACTGGTACCACGGTTTAGGGATGAATTATATTAGAGCGGGCCGTCTCAAATCAGTGTCCCGTCCAGGCCATGTACACGGCACGACCCGGTCTAATATAATTCATCCCTTAACGTGCTTTTCTTGAGAAACTTGAAATATTTTATTTCTAGGTCACCTAGCCGTTGATCTGGCACTACAAATGGTGCTTAACTCGAAAGATTGCGCAACCTTGGGCCTAATCAGCTAATCACCAAATCTTAGAGCATTACGCAAGTACGAGAGTACTATGCAAGTTCCCATACGATTTTTGCATAGTAAAATTACAATAACACTGCTCTAAGACTGCTCTGCAGTAGGAACCTCCGCTGCGCCATCGAGCTCCTCTCGAATATAATTGTATATTGTCATTTTTTGCACGGTTGTCCGTAATGTATTATGGTTTGTATTTGTAAGGAACGTTTGTAGTATAGTGTTGTGTATATTTATTTCTGTTTGGAGTGTAAGTTAACCTTGAAATTATTTCGTTACTTGTAACAGAGATTTTCTTTAATAAATTACTTAGGGAGTACCTACCAAAATATTTAAAAATAGAAATTACAATTCGTAATAGTTATTTTTTGAACTCATCTACTACTACACATTACATTAGGTAGGTTGTAGGTATGTGGTACTATGTAATAAGTACCTACCTAGTGTAACAAAATGAGGCCACCAAATGCTACTATGACCACAGAATAAATAATAGTACACCTATGACGCGATGGGAATGAATAAGCCTGGGGCCTAATTTTCTAACTTCTCACACACCTATCGCAAAAACTTTCAAGTACAAGTACATTGCTTTGCTAGTTTGCCTATTTAAAACTAATTTTAAATTAATCAAACTAGAAAAGCAATGCACTTCTACTTGAAAGGTATCAGCGGCTATACGGTTCGGTAGTGTTGGCCGCGTGTGCACAGATGTTTTATTGAACAATCAATAATATCATCCGGTGTTTAACATCGACGAAAATAAAAAAAACCAGCTTGTGGATGTGGACTTGTGGCTCTAAACTCTATACATTTTCGTTGAGCTTAGCTGTCGTAAACTACAAACAAACACAATAGAAATTCAATTGTTTGCAACCTCTTCGTGACAGACAAGCAAGGGGATAAATTATACTGTTTATATCTAAAATCGGAACAAAGAAAGAAAGAAGGGAGGGTGACCTTTGCATAGCAGTGGAACAATATGGGCTAATATCATATGTTAATTAGTTATGTATGCGCGGTTTTAGTAGAATTAAAAATAAAAACAAAAAAAAAATAGTACGTCTGTTATTTGAAACATCTTATTTTTTTATCATCATCATCAGCCTCATCATCATAACCATGTCGCGTAGCGGTGAAAGAATACTACCACCCCCTCTTCCCTTGGGTGTCGTAAAACGCGACTACAGACTAAAGACTGCACATACTTAGCTTACTTACTAGCGGCGATGGGCTCACCGCCTGTCACGCTGAAGCACATGTGCAGTCGCTATTTGGTGAAATGTGGACTATGGTAGAGGACTGCTTTTGCATTTCATTGCCTAGTCTCTGACTCCTGACTAACCCTTCGGGGATAATAGTCGCGATTACGTACGTATTACTATATGTAATCATCAGCCTATAAACTTATAATCATTCCACTGCTGGCCCACAGACATACACATGGGAAGATTGGTCCATACCCACCATGCTAGACCAATGAGGGTTGTGGTGGGTAACATATTTTTCACTTACCACTAATTTCAATTGTAATGACTTGGAACGTCTCAATCCATTCCCCGTTGTGGTCATGGCTGTAAGCGCTCAGCACCCAATTACCATGGTCATCTTCCACCAAGGGTCCGATTATAAAATCGTTCGCATTCATTTCCCTCGCATTCTCCGCAAACGTGTCTACAGTCGAGTTCATATATTGAGAATGGACATTGAGCACCTTGTAATTGTTCAAAGAGAATATGCTTTTGCTGTTGTGCGCATACTTTATAACGAAACCTTCGTATTCGTTGTTTATTATGTTCTCCTTTGGCGGAGCGTATATCGGGCGGCTGATGTTGAGCTTGATCGCGTCCCCTTTAGGATTATACAAATAGTATCGTGCGTTTTTCACTATCGGTGCTGATATGACGACCAAGTCTGATATAGTTGCTGAAATCAGTATCGCTGCTATCTCGACCTTCGTTTTGCCTGTGGATTGGAAATAATATTATTATTCATACATTTTGTCTTAGATGAATGATTGGTATCGCTGCGCTCGACTAGATACCTGTCGTACTTGTCAAATGCGGCAACATTAATAATACTAGGTACGCCGAAATAGGCGTACCCGAGAGCCAGTCACACTGATAGCTGTGTCGCTGTGTGTAAAGCGTACGTACCTACCGATTTTTTTATTAAATTTAGGGCGTAATTCAAAGTTAAATGCCAGTTTGCGTAATAAAACAGTGTAAAAATAATACTACAAAAAAATAAGAAGGACAGCATCCTTGCAAATTTTCATAGATGAGTTGCCGCATTTACCGAGCTGTGGTTTTTAGATAGAGGGCGGTATCTAGTCAAGCGCAGCAAGACCAATCATTCATCTAAGCATTTTGTGTAATTGGGCCGGTCAACGAGCACGGCCCGCCTGATGGAAAGCTCACCGCAATCTATGGACGCTTGCAACCAGGGACCCAGTTTACAGGTTAACCGGTTATGTCATTAATCCCATTGTTTTGATTAACCCGTAAATATTATTAACCTGTATACATATAGGATTAACCCGTTTAATATGGCTGATTAATCCAAATGAACGAGACAGAAAATTCAGAAGTAGTTGCGCGTGGTTACGCTTTTGACCATATGCTTCTAAACGGTAGATAATTGCAACAGCAAAAGTAGGTATAAGGCACATCATACTACACTCACGCCTATTATTCCCAAAGGGTTATCTTATCTTATCTTTATGGGTCTTGCCGAGGTCTCCCTCTCGCAGTAGCACGTCGACCCATTGGGATCTCTTGTGTAACCCCATCCTATCACTCTATTCCTAAAGGATAAGTCCAGACTCAGACACTAGGCAATGAGGACCGTCAAGATTTCGTAACGAATAACATATTCAATGGCAGCGTCAGCGATTGAATAATGTGAGCATTCGTCAAGTAGGTATGTTGACTTGTCTAACAATTTACTAAAAACAATGCTAAGGCGTTAGTAATAACTCAATAGCATTTAGCATAACGAACACAGCAAATCTAAACAATATCTGGTTTGCGGCAGAAATAGGTAGATAGGTACTTAAGAGCCCTATTACATCTTGACTGATTTTTGCGTAAAATAGCCAATTTTGGCGTTCTTGATCTCAGAAACAAAAATACATTAACAATTTTGACTTATTGAATAAGTAGTGTAGAATAGCTATTGGCATAGTTCTTAGCGGCCTCGCTTTTTGTAAATTTTGCTTACTTAACATTTTAATTATAACCAAAATTGCAGAGAAAGATTTTCATACAATGCGCGAAGGCACTTTTTTGAACTACTGTTCTAAACAAATGAAATAAAAAAAAATAGAATGTTATCTCTTTAAAACATAGTCGTAAAGTTCGTAGCGGCCTCGGAATTTTTTGATATCATTGATTTTATATAGAAAAAAAAATTATTTTCGAAAATCGCTGTAAGTTAACTGTGATTACTCCTAACTACCATAATATTTTTGAGCAAAACCCTTGAGCAATTTATACCAGATAATTGTTACTATATAAGAAATAAAGATTTACAAAATGCCAGCGATGTCAAAATGCGATGCGCCGGTGCCGGCGACAGCCAATATAAATAGGCTTCTACTTAGTTGTTCTTCCATCGAAGTTCCATCATATAAATATAGTGCTTGTTCGTTAGTTAACATATGACATTCAGGTAAAGTTTTTTCAGACGATGTATTTGGATCAATTAGTTCTTGTACTTTATTGGCTTTCGTGCGCTTTCCACTTGCTCAGAAGCTCATTTGTGCTGCATATATTACCTCATCAGCAGAATAGGTGTGACGAAGTTCTGCAGTTTTTACTGCGTTTTGACTGGTCACTGCAATCATCAAAAGATTTCGTAGGTCGTCCTCCTGTAAGCTTCTGTTATAGACTAAATCGGCACACACGCTCCATCTAAGTCTTTTCTGATTAAAAAAAATCTGTTTTTGTGTTTACCACATTCGTCCGTCCCACTTAAATGTAAAAGACTTCTTAAAATTTCGCAATGCTAATTACAGTTCACTTTTTTTTAGCATCTGGACAGATTATATGATCCGTAAGATAGTTTTCTGGCTCGGTGAACTGCTTTTCTATAGATTTAAAGTTACTTTTAAATAAGATTTCACATTAAGTTTCTATTTTTGAAGGTGATATTGTGATGATAAACTTTCGCCTGAAATATAATGAAAAGATATCTATGTCTATAACGAGATAATAAATCAAAGTTAAGTAAATACACATTATATGTAACTATTTTCTCAAAACAGTTTTAATTTTTTGGAAACTAATTATCCACAACTAAATATTTTGATTTTGTAGTTCACCATAACGCCTGATGAAAAATGTATATGTAAGAAAACATTTTTTTTCTCGAAAATGCGCAAAGTTCTATTGCTAATGTCTACAGTTCAGTAATAAGCAACATCTACCTACTAGGTTTAGTAAAAATATTTCAGAAATAGAACTTAGCGCATACAGGAAAAGATTACTTATAAATAATTAATTATATAAAAATCGTACGGTCGCATGTTAATTAGCTAATTATCCAAAAGTAACAAACATTTATAAATAAAATATTAGAATTACCATACCTTAGTTTGTAACTGACATGGATGCACTTCAATCAAATGTGGTGCTTACTTATAAAAATAAATGTTCTAGTACTGACTTAAAACTCGCGTACCTACGTTATCGGATGATTAATAATTTGCATGTGTAGTCAACTTTAAGCTGATGCACTTATGACAGCAGATAGCAGTTACTGATTCACCACTTGTACAAACGATGTCATACATTGTAAGGTCTGCCCTAACAAATTTTATTTTTTGAATTACCTTTATTTTAATAAACGGGTATTGAGCACTACGTTGCATGAACGGGTCCCAGTGTGCGGCGCGCGGCGGCGGTCCGAATCCGAACTCAGCTTATTCTCGCAGTGGAGATTTGTAATATTAAGCATGAATTTATTATCCTATTTCAATAAAAACGATAAATACTTACAACTGGAAAATTATTACAAAATGCAAAAATGGGCATTTTATGCAATAATCATTAATACTTAAGTACTTAAGCCTCTTAACGTAGGTTGCCATCCAATCGGATTCTAGGCAGAAATCAGAAACCAGCCAAAATATCCTTATTACATTTATGTAGGTACACTTTTTGTGGTAGATATTGCTCTAGTGTTGATAAGTTGTTATACTTCGGCTTTTTTATCACATATTTATCAGTTATCAGATTAAAGTAACGCCGCGCGTATTTAGTTTGGGTTCAAAAAATATGTCTTTTCGTGATAAATACTGTTGTCTGTTAGCCTTGGCAGCGTTAAAACTGCTGTTTTGGGAAGGCTTTAACTTTGTGCTCTTTTACTAATCTTAGACTCATTGACTAAAGGTTGAGTTTCAACAGAATATCAAAGAGTTTGGTAGTGACGATAATGCTCAATATACTTAGGTCACTTTGATGCTGACTGTCCATAGTAAATTTATTCTGCTGACATTTCAGCATACATTTATTGTATTATGGTATTGTTATATTTGCACCAAGATATAGTCTATAGAGCCAGTACCTATTTATTATATTCATGTGTGTATTGTATCGTGATTGTATCGATTTGGACAGACAGGGCGGCAGGACAGACGGGTACATATTATAATGCCAAATTTAAAAAATACCGAAGTTCAAAATCCCGAAAGTTCCAAATCCCGAAAGTTCCAAATCCCGAATGTTAAAAATCCCGATGATTTATATACCTACAGTCTTAGAATATTCTATGCCTATACAGTTGATATGCCGAAGTTCAAAATCCCGAAAGTTAGATTAACCGTGTAGGTATTTTTAACGTAACTAACTAAAATTTCTAACCTATCACGTGACCTACAGGCGTAGGGCATCTAGTATTTCTGTTGTCTAATAAAAAACATAACCTAATTTCGATTAGGTCTTATAAAATTCGGTATTTAGAATTTTTGGGGATTTTGAACTTTCGGTATTTTGAACTTTCGGGATTTAGAACTTTCGGTTATTTGAAAATCGACATATTGAGCTTCGGTATATCGGGCTTAGGTATTTCACACATTCGGTATTTTGATTTTCGATGTTTTAAACGTAGGTAGGTATTTTAGTTGTAAGTATTATGAAATTTTGGGATTTTAATACGTACCTGGGCAGACAGACATTAGATACCTACTTGGCTCCAAGATTATATAATAATGTTAAATAAGTAAATAAAATAAAAATTGATTTATTACAAAACATCAAAATAACAAATATTGAGTCATCCGAGACGGTAATTTGACCCGTGTTGGCGTTGACTCGCTAATTAAGGATTTGAGGGATATTTAAAAACTACAGATTGAGTTTTACTTGTATTTATTAGTTAATAAGTATCATAAATGTGAACCTTATGACTAATTCTTCTAACTAATGATCTCGATGATCAGAGTGACCGCTCGATTCCGCGATTGAAAGTCAAAACGCCCGGAAGCCACATTACAATAACTTACAGTAAACTTAAAGTCAGGTTTGCACTTCTGTCACTGATTGCTCAATCGAGTCACTGTCATTGATGATTCACGTGTAGGTATGTAAGAGGCGAGTTTGTCCCGTGTTCTTTTAGCAACAACACGTGTTGTGAGACTCCATTTTATTTCTATCTACCGCGTACAATAATAAATATACTTTAAAATTAAACTACTTGAAATTGGCTTAATTATAACTATTGCGTGTAGCACGCAATAGTTATAATTAAGATAAATAATAATAATATGTAAGAGGCTTGCCCCGTAACACTAAATATTAGCGAAGATTGAGAGCAAAAGTTGCGGCTTTTCTTTCTTCAGTTGATGCAGGTCCCGCTGTCTCCAATTCAATGTCATTGGCTCGCAAAGGAATGATTTGCTTGTAAAAACGATACGATGTTTAACATAGTACTTATGCGAAGATACTAAGTGCAGCTGAACTTAACAACACGATGACGTATGGTGGTATGGTATTACTTGATAAATCGATTGTGTCAGTCTTTGCAGGTGGTTCCATAAGTACTTGATGTTGAATGTTGTGCAATTTATTCAGATCGATTTTTGTAATATTATAATGTGGTAATTGTTTATTCAGATCTGCTGACGTCGAGGGTAATTGGGTCAACAGCAATATTTCAACAGGTTGTCCGCGAATTCTGTTATCTGTGTTCATAATTGTGAATTCAGGTGTTCGTATGCTGCAATTTCTAGGAATTGTTCCCAGTAGCTGCCTTCCAGTAATTGAAATTGTTCCTGAGAGCAAGATATTTGTACTCTGATTTTGTGAGGTAATGATAGAATATAATGTTGACTGTCGAGTTTCAGAAGTGCTTCTTTCGAGAGAGACACGGAGGTGTAGTGACATTTTCCTGCGTCCTGATGATGTATGAGGTTGAAGACGCAGTCATCATGAGTTCTTGTTTGATGACCGAGCTGCTGCTTGCATATGTACCAGGTGTCGATCTTCGGGCATTCAGTGTTCATGTACGCAAATTCCTAGGTATTGGATGCCATGTAGGGGAATGGGGGAATAATAATTTTGGAATTTTTATTCGGGATAGGGCAGAGCCTAATACAGGTCATGAGTTTCCTGGGACAATATGGAACATTTCAAAACTATAACTACTTTCTTATCAATATAATACGATCCTAAGGTAATTAAATCATAGTAATACCTAATATCAAGATTTAAAAGGGCTTCAGAGCCGTAAAGGTCTTTTAGTTGACCTAACATATTTTGTAAATCACTAATTGATAATATAAAATGGTGCATTACGTTTGTGCGACTAAAAGCTACAATGTTTTCTAACCTGCTAATTTCTGAATATAAATCTTGCACATTTTCAATAACTATACTGAATAATTGGGATGGTATATTTGCTTTCTGTTTGTAAATTGTAAGAGATTATTACTTATCAAAATACAATAATATTAACCTACCTTGTAGGACCAGAAAGTTTGAGATGCTGAATTTTATGTAATTTAAAAAATTCACTAACTACCTGATTCGTGAATTCGGTTCCTTGATCTGTGATGATAAAAAAGGTAATCCGTGATGAGTGGAAAAGGTAAGTAAAGATTTGACAATGTTTGGAGCTGTGCAATCTGGTAGTTTGTACGCCTGGGCGTATTTTGAAACGGGCATCTATAATCGTGAGGATTTATCCTGTTCTAAAGTAAAATGAAATGGTTTCGATGGTGGTGGTATGACGCGATCATATTTGGCACGATTGCAGATGTCGCAATTATTGTTTCATTTATGCCTCTATGGTTGGTTTTTCCCTCATGGTATTTATAAATTATATCTTGTTGATTTAGGTAGTCACTGAAGTCTTGAAATTCAGTTTATACAAGAATTATGTTAACTGCGGAACTTTGGAAAGTTTTCTGTAAAATGGGAACTATGTCATACATTATGTTTAAAGGTTGTACTAAAAATGCCGTTCGTAATTTGGGATCAATATTTTTTTTCATTACAGTTACAAGGTTGGATTTCAAGATTTGGACAACGGTTTTTTTATAAGTTTCAAATGGTATTGTCGTTTCAGGTTTAGCAGTGCTGAGGTTACAATTAACTTTTATAGCGAGTTGTCTTTTACATTTCTTTAAGGAGTCTTCGCTGATCGGTAAATTTAAAATAGGGTTCTCAACGCTAGTGTGAGTAGTAGCAATGTCTTCGTCTTGTGTGATATCAAACGGTAAGTTTTTAGTATCTATAAAGTTTTCAGGTACATGACTGACTAACGCTCTTAAACGTGGTGCGGTCTCAGTAGACGATTGGCTGATCAACGGTCTGTCATCAGGAGCTGTTACTGTAGAAATTGAAGAATTAGAGTCGCCAATATTAACAATTGATGGAGCCGCAGAAGAATCGCTAATGTTAACAATCATTGAGTCTAACTCTTCGTTGTAAATTTCGACGCGAGACAAAGCGTCTGCGTTGGTGTTCATTTTACCCTTTTTGTAAATTATTGTAAAATTATACTTTGCTAATTTTAATCTCCACAACCTAGAGTTTGGTTCCCGCAAGTTGATAAGCCAAGTGGTCTGTAATAACTTTGAATTTTCGTCCTAATAAATAGGGTCTAAAGTATTTTGTGGCCTGCACAATGGCAAGTAGTTCTTTCTCAATGATAGAGTAATTGGTTTCACTTACGTTTATTGTCCTGAATGCGTAAGCTATTGGTCTGTCGGAACCAATAGAACCTTGTGATAAAACGGCTCCAAGGGCAAAGTTTGAGGCATCGGTAGTCAAAATTAAGTCTTTGGAGAAGTCAGAGTATTGTAAAATTGAATCATTTGTCAGTAAAGTCTTACAGTGTTCAAAGCACTTGACAATAGGTATTCAGACGTAAGTTGAATTTTAGCACCTTTTTTCTGACAGATATTATATATACTGTTCTTAAGGCCCTTAGGCATTCGGGCATCTGCTACGCTAAATCAAGTCTTGTGAATATATTCTGGTTGCATTTCTACCTGGTTAAATCCGCTAGCTAGGTCTAGTGTAGTAAAATATTGACATTTGCCTAGTTTGTCTAGGATGTCAGTTAAGTTCGGTATGGGGTACTTGTCGTGGACAGTTTTTTCATTGAGTTTTCTGAAGTAAACTACAAGTCTCCATTTAGGTTTACCTGAAACATTAAATTTTTTGGTAACGATCCAGATGGGAGCGCTCCAAACTGATGTTGAAGGTCGTATGATTCCCTGATGTAACATTTTTTGTATCTGTGATTTTACTTCCTGTCGATGGATAAAAGGATAACGGTAAGTTTTACTATGAACGTGAACTTCGTCAGTTGTTTTGAAGCGGTGTTTAATTTTATTCGTAAATGTCAAAGGTTTATTTCCAGATAAAATATGTCGGAATATTCATTGCTTAGTAAATTAACTCGTTCCTTGCTGTTCATAAGTATGATCTGTCCGCAATCGCGATAACACTTCTCGGGATCGCTTGGTGTTATGAGTCGTACAGTGCATAGTAATAAGTAATTCACTTTGCTCATTATATAATTGTACTTGTAAAGGTTTAGTTAATGTAAAGATAATGTCATTGTAAGTTAGAATAAAAATTTCTATGTAGGCCTGACCATTTTGCACGATGGATAAAGACAGAGATGTCACAATCGCATATAGTCTGAGATTCAGTGCAAATATCGCCTTCGGAAATACTTGTTGGGATTTTAACAGAAACTATTTTATTTTATTGCGCGGGAATTATAGTTTCGAATAAATTTAAACTTCCGGATTTATACATGAGAATGGGATTTTCTTCAAATTGGGTTTTTAGTACGCGTGAAGATTGCCTTTTTTTCAGATTGCCTTTGTTCTAAAAGATCTAGACCTATTAAACCATCAAAATATTCGTGGAATCTATTTATAAAAAGTTTAATGGGTTTTTTTGTCATTAATTTCTGTAAATCTAGTTGTTGCGTGTATATTCGTTACCTACCATGAAGGGATCGCAATTTATTGGACATTTGAAAAAAAATATTTCACTTCTTCCGGGCTTTCATTAAAGCATGATTCGCGCCCGTATCGATAAAAAATTTCATAGGTGGGTTTGAAATTTTAATAAAAGGTAATTTGTCGTTTATTTTGTAAGTGTAGTTCTGTTCTGGGGGGTCCTGACTGGGGTCCGATAAAAAATTTGGCTGGTTGTCACAGTTAGGTAGTTGTTTTAATCATTTCTTTAGGCTGAAAATGGTTTTCAGGGTCTACATAGTTAAAGTTCTGATCATAGTCAACTTCATTGTAATAATGCTATTGGGTTCACAGGATTCGTTTTTTATTTGTTGGTTATTATTTTGTGGAGTTGGTGAAACAGCGCGCGCGACGACGGGGTGACTCACTCCACTCATAGGTGATAAAAAATTCTGATAAGCTCGCGACGGATTTGCCCTAGGCGAGATTTTAAACCCGGTTGACATATTTCAACGCGGCAAAGCTCTCATCATTTGTTGGGTCGTCGCTGGAAGTAAATTTAGAATTAGGGCTGTAATTATAATTATTCGGATAATTTTGTTGTTGCATTGGTATAAAATTCGGGCGAACCGGACACAGACTGGGCATTGCCAAATTAAATTGTTTCTGAGAATCAACGTATGATAAGTTAGCCGGAGAGTAGTACTGACTATTGTTCGACAGTTTCATGGAAAACTGCGGGTTACCAATTTTTAAAAAAAATAAATTACATCAATTCTTCTTGTGCGAACTAACGAACGAACGAAAAATAGGGCATTTACCATTGAAAATGGTTTTCAGATGCAAATCGCCTGAGACGTATTTTTGGCCATAGCTCCGAGGAGTTTGGGAGGATCGAGATGAGAATAGTACCAAGAGTTGAGGAAATTACCTAATCGAGACACGTGTGAGCGTTTGAATTTTAAAAATAGGCTGGTAACGTTTTTTGGAATTTCGAAAAATGTAAGGGTTTTTTGGGGGGTGGTTGTTTACTAAATTGTAAATATTTTAGAAAAAAACAGACTTACAAAAATGAAAAAAAAAGATCCTAGGGTATTAGTTTAGCTACATAATGGCGAAAAACTTTGAAATTTGGTTTATAAATGTGACGTGTAGGTGGTTTCTTTAGATTTAGAATTGTAGAAAAACGGGTATTTCCGAATATAAAAGTGATGTAGCTTCTATGATTACCTATAGACCGATCGTCATGTAATTGTGTTAAATGATGCGGATGCAGGCGAGAAGTTCGAAAATATCGAAAATTAAAGTGAAATTCATCGGGCGCCTTTGTGCCCGATTAATGAGCTTCACTTAGGTTGTAAAAGAAAAGAAAATGTAAATCTCGCGACAACCTTTTATATCATATAAATTGTGTAATGACGTTATAATAAGTTGATAGTAAAAGTTTATTTTTGTCTTTTTAGCGCAATAAAAGTTTGTTTTTTAAAAAGGTTTTTTTACTTTTTAGTTATTCCTGAACACGTTTTTCATATCATCTCACTGAACGTGTAGGGTGGAGTGTGCAACAATGAAACACAAAAAAATCAGAGTCTCATATTTCTCTAATTTTTGTTGATATGGATACTGTTATTTGCAGGAACAGAGTCTACTTAATTGGGTATAATATGGCATTTATAGTTTAAATTATAAATAGATACATTAAAAATAAAAATAGTTTTTCAAAAAAATGGGAATTGTTTCACTGTATCCACCTAGGTGGACACAGTGAAACACACTGTGTCTGACAATGAAACACTAGTTTTAATATTGGCCATTTGTACTGAATGTGGTTATTGGAACGAGTAAACCATAAAAACTGTTTAATTATAATCAGTAAAGAATTTATTTGGATTATTTAGTAACTTAAGTAACCTATTATACTCAGTTTCATTTTTTTTAAATCGCAGTTTAGTACCTGTACCTAATAGATATTAACGACTCACAATCAACAGTAACATAATACATGATTATCTATTATTAACAGAGTGATATTAAATATAACTATATAAAAACACAAATATTAGGAATTGAAACTTACCGCAACCTTATATTTGGTGACACGCGGACTGGAAAATAATAAAAAGAGTTTCGGCTTTTGGTCCCATTTATTTTTGGTGGCGGAAGAATCATTTTTATCTCTTCGATGAAAATTTCTGACATATAGGGTTCCAATGCATGAAAATTTCATCATGTCTTTTAGTTTCAACCTCATAAACAAAACCTCGTGTCTATTAGCTCTCACTACATCAATTATTTTTGCGACATATATACCTTCGCTTTTTATATTAACGTATATAATCGTAATTTTGGGGTTTACGCTCAAGCTTCTTAAAATGTTCCGTAACCAAAGACATCCCATCCGCATCTGATTCTTCTTCGTCGTCTGATCTACTTAAATCAATTTCCCTAAGGCATGCCACTTCCTCTTCTTCATCGGTACTTGTTTAAGAATCTGGTTCAATTCTGGTCTTTTTAGATTTATTTTTTCAATTTTTATTAGATAAAACTGGTCGCTTCACTACTTTTGCCGCTTATTTTCTTTCTTGAGATTTTTTACTATATTTAGCTATCTGGTCTTTCTCTGGCGTGTCCGTGGCAATCATGCTTTTAGCAAGCTTTCTTGCTTTACTCTTTCGCTTGGTATACAACAAAACAAAGTAGTACACAATGAAACACTGTTTCAATGTGTCCACCCTTGAACTGTGTCATTGTTGGACACCTAGGATATTTTACAATAAACCCAAAAAATAACCTACCAAAATTGAACAATTTAATAGGTGTTTTAATCCACGCGAATCTATGATACATGTACAAAGCGACGTTATACTCAGAACTACGGAATTCACTATAGTATTTAAGTGATAAATCAAATAAAACTCTAAAAAAAACTTACTTTTTGGACAAAAAATCGAAAAAGCTCCTGGGACACGTCGGTTTGTATGCGGCGCGCACGCTAGCTGGGGAGGAGCAGGGGGTGTATGGCGCTAACTCGACCAGCTATACTGCACTATCTGTCAATGTCGCATTTCAAAAATATGGCGCTGTTTCATTGTGTACGACTGTTTCAATGTTGAACACTCGACCCTATACAAAATTTATTCACGTTCACCAAACCACCACCACTCACCACCCATCAAAAACGGTCCTCCCATTAAGACGAATCAAACTCGACGCGGTTGTGTCGCTTAATTACTGAGTTCCAATGGCCACCTTCCAGCTCCATCATCAGACCCTGGTTACCATCTAGCATCAAAGTACTCGTCAAGACGAATCAAACGAGCCGAGACTCGATGGGGTTGCATCGGTTCTTTACTGAGTTCCTAGGACCACCTTCCAGCTCCGTCATCAGATCAGACCCCGGTAACTATCTAAAAACAAAGTACTTGTCAAGACGAATGACACGAGCCGAAACTCGATGGGGTTGCGTCGTTCCATTACAGGGTTTCTATGACCACCTTCCAGCTCCATCATCAGACCCTGGTTATCATTGAAAGACAAATTACTCGTCAAGATGATTCAAACTAGCCCAAACTCGATGAGATTGTGTTGTTTCATTGCGAAGTTCCTATGGCTACCTTCCAGCTCCATCATCAGACCAGCACCATGTCATCATAATATTGCATTGTCACGCGATTTACACATGTCATTGTATGCAAAATTTCAGCGTAATCGATAACCGGGAAGTGGATCAAAATTAAGTTGCAAAATTTCACCCGAACAAACACCTACATTGCAAGTTAAATAAAAGCTAAAAATGGTATTCTCTGTGTTGTGCAATGTTTGTGATCTGTAGGCTTACTCTTGAAACTGCTTTAGTTATTGTTCTAAGCTTGAAACACAATTGCATTAATCAATTTCCAATCACAAATCTAAAAAATGTCAAATGGCACTTTTGTAAGCGACAATAGCGCCACATTGGAATTAAATTGCGTGGAAATTGATTGAACAGATTATTATCGAGATGGCGTTCCGGAAATTATCTTTACTTATCCCAATATCGATACATATTAATCACATTGGAATTGTATTGAGATTGAGTTTGCGTTCAAGAGTAACCCCCCTGTAGGTGGTGGTTTGAAATTGTAGAAAAACGGGTATTTCCGTATATAAAAGTGATGTAGCTTCTATGATTATTGACCGATCGTAATTTGGGGGTTAAAGTTACTCGCGTCCGTAGGTTTACCCTTGAGACCCTACACGTGACCCCTGGGTGGTGCGAAATGAGTAACGCTGACTGAGTGGTAGAGCCACGCTACGTTGCAGTTAGGCTTGCCAACTCAAAAAAAGGCATTTCCGGGATTACCCAGCTCGACATCCGGGACTTGGGGGTATATTATGCGGGACACAACATACCACATATAAAATGGTTAGTAAAAAAATACATGTACATATATTTTTTTATCATTTTATAAAAGAATCAATACAAATGCTTCAGGTGATTTTTGCGTAAAATGGCCAATTTTGGCGTCCTTGATCTCAGAAACAAAAATACCTTAACAATTTTGACTTATTGAATAGTGTAGAATAGCTATTGGCATAGTTCGTAGCGGCCTCGCTTTTTGTTTTGCTTTAAGTACTTTTTAATGAAACCCAAAATTACAGAAAAAGATTTTCATAAAATGCGCGACGGCACTTTTTTGAGCTCCTAGAAACTACTGTTCTAAACAAATGAAATAAAAAAAATTAGAATGTTATCTCTTAAACACCTTCATTTTAATGAAATTAAGGGTGAGTTCCACCCATGAAACTGAACATTTTTCACCAAGAAATCTATGTGCAAAAATGATAAAAAAATTCGACCTCCCATAAAAAACTGTCCGATCAGCTGACGACAATAGTATGGGAGGTCCAAATTTTTTTGTAAAAAAAAATTTTGGGTGTATTACAGTTGTATAGTTCGTAGCGGCCTCGGAATTATTAAATATCATTGATTTTACATAGAAAAAAAATCTTATTTTAAACCAAAAAACATCGAAAATCGCTTTAAGTTATTGAGCAAAATTAATACCAGAATAATTGTTACTTCATGAGGAATAAAGATTTTATATTGAATTTGTTATCCTATTTTGATAAAAACGATAAATACAACTGCAAAATTACTACAAAATGCGATGCGCCGGCTGTCCGAACTCAACTTATTCTCGCGGAGTGGAGATAAGCATGAATTTATTACTACTAAATGCAAAAATGGGCATTTTAAGCAAAAATCACAGTCGAGAAGTAATAGGTAGGCCTTAGGTCTCTAAACCAGAGTGTAGTTGGTACGAGATAGATACTTTATCATATTATCACTGATTTCCGGGACAAAAAGCGTCCCGCAAGGGGTCACGGCGGGACGGCCCAAAACTGACCCAGAAGCGGGACGTCCCGGAAAATCCGGGACGGTTGGCAAGCCTAGTTGCAGTACGCATTGGGCCGGCTCGCTTGGGGCAATACCACCCTCTCACTAATATCCGGCGTGAAATAATGGCACTTGGTGCTGTTGTGTTTCGTCCGGCCAGTGAGAGTTCCGGAGGCCCCTTCCCCCCCTCACAATTCCTATTCCTTCCATAACCCTATTTCTACGCATCTGCGAATCCTCTGGTTTTGCGGGTGTCCATGGGCGGCGGTGATTGCTCTCCATCAGGTGACCCGCCTGCTCGTTTGCCTCCTTAAAAAAATTGGTGTTAATAAATGCGATAATGAGGATGCAGGCGAGAAGTGCATTCAAGTTGGAATTTCGAAAATCTATAAATGAATGAACTTCACTTAGTAGAAGAAAACGAGATATAAAAAAAGGTTGTAAAAGAAAAGAAAATGTTATTCTCTGTGTTGTGAAGTGTTATACATTCGTTCAGAGAGTAAGCGCTCGAAATACCTCCCATTGAGGGGATGTAATAAATAAAAAACGATCGTTTATAATCCCACAAGTTATCTATGAACTTCATTTTGGTAAATGACTCATAATATCAAATCACTTATTTAAAGAATAAAACCTGGTAAAAGAAGATTAAATCACACAAAAATATGTAACTTTGTGAATTTATTCTATCCAGCCAACTTTATCAAATCGTGTTTCCATCGGGTGTATTCTATAGAATAAAGCCTTAACAATATTTCATAATTTACGCATATTTTAATTTTACTGTTTACTACTTCAAAAAGTAATTCTAATAACGTGTTATTTCAATTTTTCACTAACACCTAGCGGTAACCGTATAGCGTAGCGGTGAAAGAATACTACATAGAGAAATATAATAATAAGGAAGAATACTACCACCCCCTCTCTTCGCTTCGGTGTCGTAAATGGCGACTAACGGATTAAAGATTGGAAATACATCAAACAGCATAGAGCGGCGATGTTTTCACCACCTGTCACGCTGAGCACTTTTGTGCAGTCGCTATTTGGTGAAAAGTGGGTTACGGTAGAGGACTGCCTTTGCTGTCCTCATTGCCTAGTCTCAGACTAACCCTTCGGGGATATATTCGTGATTATAGTATGTAAGTATCTACTACGATAAAAAATTGCATCCCAAAAAAATCTAGCTTTTTGGTTAAGAACAAATTAGCTGTGATAACCACGGTGATAAAATCAAAATTTCTTTATTCAGTAAGCTTAAAATAAGCATTTAGAATCGTCAAAAATTTAAGTTTAAATTTACTTCTCTACATGGATGGATGGGCACTCCCTCACCCCCCACAACCCACCTAACAATAAGTAGTTTCTTTAAAACTTGACAAAAATGTAATGTCATTGCATGACACACTTTAGAAATAACACCCACATATAATTTAAAAAATTATGATTATAATTTTTAACATGCTTTTCATTAACTCGTCAATGCAAGCGTGACTATCAGTTATTGTTAGGTAAATAAACTAAGTATAACGCATATTTCAGGTCACCGACAAATTAAAAATGTGGTTATGTTATTATAATTCCACGTTACAATTTAATTCTTGTCGAAATTCTTCATACGATTATACGATTTTATTATATTTTTGTCGAAATTCTTCAACGATTTTTGACTTGTGTTTTTAAAGCGAAAGTGTCTCATCAATCCTCTTTGAAATACATCCTAAGAGGTCTGAACAAATATTTTAAACATTCGTAGTTTAAAATATTTGTAAAAACAGATACTTTATATTTATATTGCTTATAATATTTGGTACATTCGACAGGTATTAAAAAATAGCTCGGTGGCGGAGTGGACATCGCAGTCATCGTCAGGATTGCGTGGCACAGTGGGGCCATAACTATACATTTGTGAAAATAATTAAGCATTTGTTATTTTTTTTGCCAAATATTATATCTTATTCAAAATATCATAAAATTAAAATTATGTAATGGAAAATGTACCCAACACATTGATTTATTAATTTCTAAATGTTATTACTCGAAACTCGATAGTCGAATCTAGATTAGGCTGTTTAAATGTTTCTATTGCATCCTTATGGAACTGGTTTCATTTCTGAAAGTTATTTAATGTTCTTAGATCTGTAACTAATGGGTCAGAAGAAACCAGCATTTTGAAGTTTTTCTGCTGTAATTTTCTCTAAAATTTTTAAAATCTTTATTTCGAGCTTCCAATGATTCTTCACTTAAAAGGCCAATGGGCAGACCTCGAAAGTTGAATTCTAGTAAGACATATTATAGTGGTTGATGTGAATTGATTGATTTGAACTAAATATTTAAAATTAAATTTAAAAAAAAGCAGCAACTCTCCCTACTTCTGAATTCATAAAATTATTGCAAGACCCTTCATATAGTATATTGTATATTTCTGCGGGAGAAATGCCGTAAACAGAAATAATGATTTACTTATATATAATAAACACTATAAAAATCCATATAATTTTAGTTTAACCTAATTATGTTTAACCATAATGTTTAATAATCTGTTTTTATATTTTATAGAATGCGTAAATTTACATACCTTCGTCTACAGTTTCCATTTTAAATATTTCAAATAACTTTGATAGTTTCCGAGAAATCTAACAATGAATTCAAAACTAAAATTGTGTATAACCCAGCTTTGACAAAGAATTAGTGCCGCATGTGAACTTTGAACATCAATAGATACATATAAAACAACAGAGGGTAGAGAAAAAATTAAATAATGTAAACATTGTACATACCTTCAAGTATAAAAACAATATTAATATTTACATAATATAATAATATTTGATTTCATTGACTCTTATCATCACTATGTATGAAGAGGCCCCATAGTGCGTACCTGAGATAGTAAACAATAGTACAAAACATTGTGTATATTATTGTAAATACAACTACCAATTTAAAATCAAATGTCCTATAAATAACGCTGTATAAGAGGTGGAGCGAATGTATTTAATACTTGTATTGTATATGGTAATTTATACTTCAACATCATTGTCATTGTAATTAGGAGTCAAATATGTTTTCAATAAATAGCGTGTTGCAAACTATCGTATGTTAAACATTTTACATAATAATGCTTTTTGCTTAGTGGATGGTTGTTTGAATTTTAAAAGTGTCTCTTAAAGTTAGGTATGTATAGCATATTTATATTTAAATTATAATGATAAGTTAATGTGTGTGTAATTTAAGTATTTTTAGACTTAATTCCAAAGAAAAAAAAAGGATAATCCGATAAATAAATCGTATAAGCGGGTCGCGTTGCGGTGAAAGAATACTACCACCCCCTCTCTTCCCTTGGGTGTCGTAAACGGCGATTAACGGACTAAAGACTGCACATACATCCAACAGCATAGAGCGGCGATGGGCTCACCACGCTGAGCACATGTGCAGTCGCTATTTGGTGAAATGTTGAATATGGTAAAGAGTGAGATTTTGCTGCCCTCATTGCCTGTCTGACTAATCCTTCGGGGAAAATAGTTGTGATTCTGTATGTTACATTGAACTCGTGCATGCTCTCTGTTGACCATTATTCTTGCGAAGTGTGGTCAAAAAGAGCCCTCAAGTATTGAGGAACTGGCTATCATATCCCTTAATAGAGAAACACAACAATCCTACCTACATTATTGTTATGGCGACATATTAGATGGTGGTAGCTAGCCAGGCAGACTTAAAACAAGCACTACCTACAAACCAAGAACAGAACTCACCTCTTTTGCACTTCCTTTTTTATTCATAATAATATTAAATCGAAATTAAACTCCTAATAAAATTTACTTTCTAATAACGTTTACCGGTAAAGGGTTCTAAAAAATTAGCACCCTTTACCCGGGACCCCGTATAACTGTATAACTACTTGCAACTACACACTACTATTATTACACAATACTAAACTAAACTAAACTAAACTAAACCACACTACTTACTTGCAATATCCACTTCGCTGTAGTGTACAGTCACACAGCGCGATAACAGAAAACACATAAAAAGTACGACAGATGTACGCGCGCACATATCTTCAGCTATACGCGAGGACTGATATCCAACGCGGCTTCCCAAGCAGACGCAGCTCTTAACCTTTATCTGAAGCGAATAGGGTTGACATTGCCAACATATATGTATAACGCCAATAAACGCTATTGAACACTTGTGGAAACAGTGGACTGTCAGCGTTATGTATTCTATAATGTGTGGAACAGAACAGCGCACCTAATGAGGTGGCTGTTAAAAACGAATAAGTACAATTAATTTAGTCAACGTATACGTATTGTAATGCTAGTTTCGTCACAATAATTAAAACGCCGTAATTTAGTCGTATTTTTCATGTTGCAGTCACGATAAACGATAATAGAGATATTGTTATTGGATTTTACCGTTCGCCATACCAAAGAACCATTCTGAAAGTTTTGTCTTTACATAGTCGTCTTGACCTGAGTGTACATACCCGTGGTACTACCGATGATACTGGTAGTACCACGGGAATGTGTTTTTGCCCGTGGTACTACTATCCTGTCTGGTAGTAGGTACCACGGGAGATTTTACATTACCCGTGGTACTACTTAACAATTTAATATTCCCTACAAACGTATTTCGAGGTATACATAAGCTTAAAAATCGAGTGTTGTTAGAACCTTTTTTTTTGTTTTTGTTTTATTTTGTTATTTTCTTTTGTTTTTGTTTTATTCTGTTTTATACTTTCACAGCTAACCAAGTACCTACATATTTGAAAAAGGTTGTACGAGTATAACACTCGATTTTTCAAGCTTATGCATACCTCGAAATCGTTTGTAGGGAATATTAAATTGATAAGTAGTACCATGGGTAATGTAAAATCTCCCGTGGTACTACCAGACAGGATAGTAGTACTTACCACAAGCAAAAAAAAAAAGCCCCGTGGTACCAGTAGGACCATCGGTAGTACCTACCACGGCCGCACCGAACTGTGTAAGTAGCGGCATACTAAAATAATAACTATCCACCCCCTCTTTTACCTCGGGTGTCGTAAAAGGCGACTAACGGACTAACGATTGCACATACATCCAACAGCATAGTGCGGCGATGGGCTCACCACCTGTCACGCTGAGCACGTGTGCAGTTGTAAATTGGTGAAACGTGGACTGTGGCAATCAATGACCTTTTATAATATCATTCGTGGCAATGGACTTCTGCGGTCCACATTGCCTAAGTCTTTGACTTTCTAACGCTTTACAGATATATTAGTCGTGAAAAATCTATGTATTCATTTATGTGTTTCTGGGTTCGAATCTTGCTCGTCGGAATTATCTAGGGTACCTACTTGTCTTGACGTTAAGGGCTTCACTACAGAACGGTGTTTAAGTTAGCCACGATTACCATGTGAGCTTTAAATGATGCATCACTTCCTATTGGCGAAAAAATGAAAGCATCTTTTTTAAATTAATTTCCTTTAACTTTCTTGGCTAACTAACATAGTTTTGTGGCACGTCATCATCACCATTAGTTTTTGTTTATTTGTGAAATGTGACGTCACACCAAGCTCAATCATGGACGTGACAGGCCGCCCGTGTTTTTCTGGATCCACAGATAAAAAAATCGCAAATTTATTATGTAAAAATAAAATATTTAGAAATTATTTTTATAAAAAATAACTATTGGATATTCATATTTTATTGTTACAACTGTCAAATAGCCAATTCCTACTCCTTTCTCTAGTCCGGCAACATCTGCGACTCCTCTTGGTTTTGCGAGTGTCCATAGGCGGTAGTCATTACTTTCCATCAGTTGGCCCGCCTGTTTGTTTGCCCGCTTTTCACATAATAACAATGACGAGCTGTGTGTGTGGCGGCTCATCACGCTGAGCACATGTGCAGTTGTAGTTTGGTATAAGGGGACTGTGGCAGGAGACTGTATTTGCGTTCCTTATTGCCTGGTCTCTGACTGACTGACTAACCTTTCGGAGATAAGATAAGGTAAGGGAGAGATTTTAACCGCCTGTGTGGTCTAGTGGCTAAGCCACCGGTTTCAGACCCAGAGGTCCCGGGTTCGATTCCCAGCGGGGAACATCATCGGCGTACATCTTTGCGTGTATTCGGTTTGGTTGGTGGTAGGGCTGTTAAGGCAGCCTGGCTAGCTACCACCATCTTATCTAAGTCTGTCGCCATATTATAGCATTGTTGTGTTCCGATAGTTTGAGATAAGAAAGCCAGTTCCTCAGTGGTTGAGGATTCCGGGTGAAGCGCGCTTCCACCTTCGGCCTTATCGTCACTTACCATCAGGTGAGATGAAGGCCAAGCGCTTACCCGTTGTAGAATAAAATAAAAAATTTAGTCATGAGTATAATGTATGTTATGTATAACGGTGGATAATCGGATAGATGCTTGGGTTGATCGCGAGACATCGTGGTACAATCCCCATTGATCCGTTAGACTACTGACGTGGACCCACTCCTACACAGTCATTTTAGATTTCTGGATGGGTTATCAGGGCTATTATTACGTGGACTGCTTTTGTTTTGAGGTCCTCGTTGCCTGCATGGTCTCTAATCCTTAGGGAATTTAAAAAAAAAAACATAATTTTATTTCACCAAAAATCAATACGCTATAAAATTACATCAACTTAAAGCCTATAACTAATGCTATTTAATACATTGTAGCATCTGATGCTGGGCTGGGATGTTGGTCCCATTATCCCTCTCTAGTCTCTGGCCTCGAAGTAGTTATTACACATTACTTATAAGCCTTAACAATACAATAATAGTTAGTAACAATGATAATTGATGCAACTTCAATGATAGGTAGGTAACTTAAAATTTATGTGAGTTTATATGAGTCCTCTCGTGTGTAAGTACGATGTGAATGAGAGGGTACATGTGAGAGGGTAAGTAGATGAGAGAAGAGTTATGTTATATGTATGTATGTAAAAAAAGACTCCTTTTCCCTTGAATCTATTTATTACAATCAAGCGACCGCAGCAGACACGATCCAACCAACGTACGGTGCGACGCGCGTGTTGACGCCCGGGTACAGCAGGTGCGCGCAGCCCTCCGCCCACGAGAAGACTCCCACCACCATGTACTCGCTGTCCAACAGTGGGCTACCGACATCGCCCTGCGAACAACATATTCTTGTAAAGCTGAGCTGTGTCATCGAACAGACCGCAGACAACTTAGCACAGCGCCGACGACCGCGCAGTCACATTATCTATCATTCTATCATTGAAAAGTAAGTAGGTATTAAATCGTAACAACATATTAATTCATCAACCGTGTCGCGTAGCTGTTAAAGAATTTTTCGGACGCTACGCCACGCCAGTGCGGCACCACACGCGTATGGCGTGTTTCCAATGCCCATACGACTGTGCGGCCACACGCGTGGCGTGTTTCCGCCGCCCATACGACAGTGCGGCCCCACACGCCCGGCGTGCGCTATAATAAGTACAAATCTATTTATATTTGAAAAATAATTAATTTTCCACCATGTAACACGCTTATAAAAATGGTTTCTTATCAGGTTTAAATTATTATTTAAAATTTTTTAGTTCTTTTTATTAAAAAGAACATAATAAAAACTTGTTTTTAAAAAGATATTTTCCTTTAAATGTTTTTAATGAATGGCTTGGTGCGGTTTGTACTTTTAGCCTTTCAGTAACTAAAGCATAGTTAAACATTTTCTTAGTTTAATAATAGATCATAATGAGTAATAATATGATACTTACCGGTTAATAATCCACTATTAATAATTACTATTATTTCACGTAAATATTCGACAAAACTTATTTTAGAAAACTAAACGAAATTACATAGGTACTTGACCGTCATGTCCATTTATTATATTAAATATCCGACAAACTTGTACATTTTTGTAAGACATCACAATTTCTTTGATAATTTTGTAATTTTTTTTTATTTTTTAGTTTTATTTTTATTTTATTTGGGGAGCTTACAGCATCATTTACAAAGAGACAGAACATATAGTAACTTACAAGCTAATAACAAGCTACCGCATCTAAAAGTGGAATGAAACTTATAAAAATACTATATAGGTAAACGAACAAAATTTTCTGCATTCCTTAAGTAGCTAAAACAGTTTTTACCTGGCCAACGCTAGTACAAAAGAGATCGATGCGGCTATCTGAGCTGAGCTTATTAACGTTCTCACATGATCGTATCATAAAACTATTATTTCTATAGTTAGTATGTGCGAAGGGAGTGTGAAGCAATTTACGCCTATTACGTAATTTGTTGTTTGGTACCTTTAACAGAATTTTGCTGAGGAGCTCCGGACAATCCAGTTTATTTTGAGCAATTTTTAAAAGAAAGCAGATGTCAGCAATGTTTCTGCGTAAGTAAAGTGGTAAAAGATGAAAAGCTGTACAACGTTGCTCATAAGCGTCATACGGTACACGAAACTTGCTGCAAAGAAAACGAGTAAATTTCTTCTGTATTCTCTCAATAGCATCAATATAGATATCATAATCCGGGTTCCAAATTTGAGACGCGTATCAAGATGACTTCGAACATAGGCACAATAAATTATTTTTATACTTTTCATATTTTTGAAAGGCTTAGACGATCTTATTACAAATCCAAGGGCCTTGTAAGATTTGTCTACGACATATTCTATATGTTTCTTAAATAACAATTTGCTATCATGAATGACTCCCAAGTCACATACATCAGAGCATCTAGCAAGGACCTGATTTTTAAGTTGGTAATCAAAGTTAAATGTATTACGTTTACGAGTAAAGTTCATAGACAGACATTTGCCAACATTGAGATCCAGTTTATTACGGAGACAATAGTCATCTAATCGATATAAATCGTTTTATAAAAAATGCGCATCGAAGATATTGTTGACCACTCTAAAAATCTTCATGTCATCAGCAAATAGTAGAAAACTAGAATTATGAAAACATGACAGAATATCATTGATAAACAACACGAATAGAAGTGGACCCAGCAATGATCCTTGGGGCACGCCGGACGGCACATCCACCCTAGAAGATGAGAAACCATTCAAGACGACTGCCTGAGATCTATTTCTAACGTACGAGGTGAACCAACGAAATAAGTCACCGTGAATACCGAGGGATTGCAATTTCGCGAGTAGGATATCATGGTCAATTCGGTCAAATGCCTTACTGTAGTCTGTATAAATAGCATGAACTTGGTTACCCATGTCCATGCTATGCGTAAGAAAATCATTGAACACAATAAGGTTAGAAACTGTTGACCTGCCTCTTAAAAATCCATGTTGCTCATCGATAAAACTTGATTTAAAAGAATTGTAAAGCTGATTGTACACGATTCGCTCAAGTACTTTAGCAAGCAGACATAATTTAGAGATTGGTCTGTAGTTCTCAATCTGAGCCTTAGATCCCTTTTTATGGACTGGAGAAATAAAGACTTTTTTCCATAGATTTGGCATCACACCCTCCGATAAAAACCTGTTGAATAAAATGGTAACTGGGACAGACAATTTACTAGCACAACCAACCAAAAATACAGCAGGCAACCCATCTGGACCAGCTGATTTATTAAGATCAAGCGACTTAAGGTGATTAAAGACTTCCTCGGCATTAATCTCAATGGAAGATAAATTACAAACGGTAACCTCATCGACATTGCCAAGATTGCTATAGCCGATCGATGCTTCAGAGGCCGAAAAAGTTGATCGAAAATACGAGGAGAAGAGCTCACTAATACCATTCCCATTATTACTCGACTCACCTCCAAAAGTCATGTTCGCAGGATAAGAACCACTTTGGCGCTTGGCTTTCATGTAGGACCAAAACAACTTGGGATTTTTAATGATGAAATTCGCGTACAAAATGAGCCGCAAGGTCCTAGCACGTATTGTTAGCCATACTTCTTTGACTGATCTCTCAATTACAACCGCCTAAACAGACTTTGTATACATTAAGTACAGTATGTTCTTTTGGAAAACAATATTGAAAAGTTCATTAACTCTCGGGGTCCCCAAAACTATAAATCGTCATTTTAAGTCAATACCTTTCAGCCTAATTTCCCCAACCTGAACCTAGCCTCTGTTTTATAGGGACTTTTCTTTAATTTACTACATCAGCCCTAACAGTGTTAAATTTATTGGTACTTCGAATTAAATCTAGTTAGAACTGAGGCGGGATGGATATTGAAAATAGGAGGGATATTAATAAAAAAAAATAGGAAATAGGAGTAAAATGAAAAACAAATAATGATTTTTAATTTCATCTAGTATTCTAGCACAAAACTCTGCTATGCTATGATACTTTTTCAACCGCAAACAGCGTAGCGTAGCGTGGCGTAGCGTCGGCGCTTCACACGCCCACGCACACACAAAATCTCGCACACGCCTGGCGTGTGCGGGCTGCATTGACTTCGCGTCGAGAAAAACACATAGAGCGTGATTTTAGCAGTGAACGTGAAGAGTCCGCTCGTCGGTCTACTCACAGTGGGCATGGTCGTGGCCGAGCTGTAAGATTATGATGATGAAGCTGACTCTTACCTCGCACTGTCCAATACCCCCTACGTCGATCCACCCAGCGCACACCATGTTATCGGTGACGGTGGCCCCGAGCGCGGAGTACCGCTGCGCGCACACCTGCTGGTCGGCGCGCCACAGCTGCACGTGACGAAGCTGGGTGGTGGACTCCTCAGTGTCCTGGAGAGACAGTACATATTTAACTATAAGTACAAGATTTTTTTATATCATTCAGGAATGTTAATAGATATCATTTTCATTTGTTTGAAATTTATTTATTTTTGATTATTTATTCAATTTGTCCGGCACAATAAAAAATAACTCGTTGATACCGGGCGAACGAAGAGTCACGACTCACGTGTAACGTAAAGGTAACGTAACCTAGGTATCCTGTGGTATCGTAATGTGTCAGAGTTCAATGTATTGTGGTTCAATTGCGCGGTCCCGGTCGATTGACCATGATCAACGGTATTTTTGTGGATACGTTTTATCAATTTTAATTTCTTTATTTTTCACTTTAAAAAATTAAAAATCAACCTGTAGCTATAGATTAAGTTACTCTAGTAATTTAAAAAAATATGAGCACCGATAAAATAAAATCCTAAGTTTTTAGTGGTCTAAGCATTTTTTTCAACTATGTAAAATGATTTACGCCTGTACCGAGGCCTGAGGGCCCACTACATTTCTTTGAAACGAAATTTTGGCCGATTTTCGTTTGCTATTTACAGCGGTTTCCATTCCTTCCGTAATTTCCTTCATACTAAATAGGTTTGGCATTTAGATTATTAGTTTTTAGAAAATTTTTTGAAATTTCAAAAATAATGGAAAGCGCTATAAATAGCAAACGGGAATTGGCCGTAATTTTGTTTCGTAGAAAGAGAGTATAGGGATTCGGTCTACCCTCTAAAAAACCTAGTACCATCCCTTCTATGCCATGAGGATGGCTCGAGCCCAGAGGCGTAGCTACCCCTGTATTAGCCGTATCGATGATACGGGGCCCCCTCGCTACAGGGGCCCCGCCCAGGCCGCCCCGAGTTTGAAAAAAATATCTTAGGTCTCCTATGGGACAGGAACCGCTATCAGAATTGTCATTCTTGTCGAGCATTGACGCTGTATTCCCATGAGTTTGAGTTTGAGTTTGAGATAATTTAGAAACACTGAAAATCAGTCTGTCTGAACAGATTTAAAATGTTTGGCATTTGAATGGATAGACCTGTCGAAATTGTTTCACGCTTTTTACTTAAGTTGCTGCAACGTTGTCACATCAAACCTCTTTGAATCTGAAATAAACTTATTTACGACCCCAAGGGAAGACATGGGTTTGGTACATATTCTATGAAAGAGCCGTCACCACTCAGCATAATTTAAATTATAGTATAAAATAAAAGATTATAGAAAGGCAACTTACTACGTCCTCACCCCAACCGATTGCCGTAAGAATTTGGTTAGGGGTGAAGCTGTACCTCCCTCCGACTAAATGTGTACGCTCCCCATTGGAGTGTAAGGTCTTAGCCACACTTGACGGAAATTCCGATGCGACTAACGGACACACTTCGCGGAAGATCGGTCGCTCCGATGGTATTGCCTTTTATTTTACCGCAACGTCGGAATTTCCGTCAAGTGTGGCTTAGGCCTAATGGTGAACGTAGTCCTTATTACGGCCATGTGGTGGTCTCTCGTGGTGGGGTTTAAGTAGGGTGTGTGGTGATACGACGGATCAGGTAGATGGTGTCGTCGGAGTCGCTTGACTGCACTGCCATAGTCCTTCCATATAACAACTACTCAGCTTCGTAGAAGGTGAGCCGATCGCCGCTCTATGCCGTTGGATGTAGTCTTTAGACTGTTGGTCGCTTTTTCCACACCCAAAGGACGAGATATGTTTATAGTGTTCTATTAAAGAGCTGTCACCTCACAGCTCAATTTTAATTATAGTCTATTATATTAAAGGCAATTAACTTACTAAGCCTTCACCCCATCCGATTGCCGTAAGAACTTGGTTAGGGGTGAAGCTGTACCCTCCTCCGACTAAATGAGCAGCTTCCACCACTCCCCCTTGGAGCGTAATGGTGAACGTAGTCCTTATCACGGCCAGGTTGTGGTCTCTCGTGGTGGGGTTGAAGTCAGGGTGCGGTGTGATACGACGGATCAGGTAGATGGTGCCGCCTGAAGCGCTTTGGGAGGTACCGACACGGGCACGCCAGCTGCTCGCTCCGTGGACCCTGCAATGTTACCACCATCATCAGTTTATGTAAGTTACAATAATGGGCTTGGGATCTCCTCAAATAAATAACAACATATTTTCCTACTCTGGGGTACATTTTTGTGTTCTTGATTTGGTTGGTGGTAGGGCTGTTAAGTCCGCCTGACTACCTAAAGAGTACACCTCTCAACAGTGTTTTAGTAATAGATAATGCACCATACCATAATAAATTATATTGTCAGTCAAACCTCCCAATTAAAATACACCAAAACCTCAAATAATAGCCTGGTTACAGCAACATAATATACCCCACGATCCAAAATTACTCAAGCCGGATTTATATAGTATAATAAAACATCACAAAGAAAGATTTTCAGAATTTGCAATCGACCGCATCATGCACGAACACTCAATTTACGTTTGGCGCCTTATCATCCGATCGAAAATATTTGGTCACATAGAAAAGGACACGTAGCAAAAAAAACGTTGCAATGAACGTTACCACAGTCAAAGAACTGATTCAAGAAAAAAAATGCTATGACGGGACCGGAAGCCTGAAAGAAAGTGTGTGAGCATGCCATAAAATGTGAAGACGAATACAGGAAGTTTGAACCAAAGTTTGACAATATCACTGACACTTTTCTCATAAATGTGGGTTCTACCAGTGAGAAAAGTGAACTCGGATATGTGAGGAAAAGACAGTATTAGCACAGAATAAGTAATAGTAATTAATTGATTTAAGTACTTATTTTACATACATATAATTCATAATACTCTATTCAAAATTCAAATGTATTTTTATCTCCTCAAATAAATAACAACCTATTTGCCTACTGGGGAGTTCCCTTCATAATTCCTAGTCATTCCTCAAAGGTGTTCCTCTTGGTCTTTCCTCCTTCCCCAACCAAGACCGGCAATCCCTCTTTATCGCCTCTGTGGTCTATTAGTTAAGCCACCGGTCTCAGACCCAGAGGTCCCGAGTTCGATTCCTAGCGAGGTGTACATCTTTGTGTACTTGATTTGGTTGGTGGTTGGGCTGTTAAGTCCGCCTGACTAGCTAAAAAGTTCATTTTCTGAGTGGTAGAGTTACGCTGCGTTGCAGCACTAATTGGGCCGGCTCGCCCGGCGTATTAACACGTCCCTCACGGAATATCGGCGAGGAACAATAGACTCGTTGCTGTGTGCTTCGTCCGGTGAGTGAAAGTATCGGAGGCACATTACTCTTTCATCCTACTCCTTCCTTAAGAGGAAACACTACGTCGAAGTGGCATGCAAAATTCTCATACAAAACACAGAAAAATGACGTTTCGCAGTCCCCGCTGTTTCCTCCTTTAGAACTGGACCGATTGTTATTACTTTTTCAGCACGGTTAAGGAAACAGATTTTCTATGTCTGTATGTTTGATTTTTTTCTTAAACCAGCCACTTAATGTTTCTGAAGACGTTTTAAAACGGAGTGATTTCGCTAAATTTTGAAGGCTCTTGGTTATTAAATAAATGACTTAATGCCACAAAATTCAAACATACAGACATAGAAAATCTCTTTCTTTAACCGATGCTGAAAAAATAATAAAATTTGGTCCAGTTCTGAAGGAGGAAACAGGGGACTACGAAACGTCATTTTTCTGTGTTTTGTAAGAGAATGTTGCATGCCACGTCGACGTAGCTTCAACGCATCTGCGACGCTTCCGGTTTTGCGGGGTGTCCATCGGCGGCAGAGATTACTTTTCATTCGATCGTTTGCCTCATTTTCACATAAATAACATAGGTCACCTCGCTTGCATAAAGCGAT
Organism: Scoparia ambigualis; assembly: GCA_963921215.1. Taxonomy (NCBI): domain Eukaryota; kingdom Metazoa; phylum Arthropoda; class Insecta; order Lepidoptera; family Crambidae; genus Scoparia; species Scoparia ambigualis. The sequence continues at coordinate 56,977,001 of OY992502.1, read as the reverse complement.
TGGTAAATTGCCCTTTGGCTCGGTGACTAAGATAGAATCCGTTTGGATACCCCGTATAAAAATGGTCCCCCAGGGTATCAACCTGGGGGACCCTGGGGGCCACAAAACAAATGCTCCATAGAATGCAACTAGCAACAGACAGCTTGTGCAGGGCATGTGGGGAGAAAACGGAGTCCATGCAACACCTACTGTGTGACTGTGACTCCCTTGCTAGGAAAAGAATGAGTCTCTTGGGATTCGCCAACCCGAAACCAGAAGATTTTAGGCTCTTCGCCCTCAAAGACATTGCCAAACTTATGGCAGTCATTTTCTCTGAGGAGACAGAGTGATAGGACGGGGTTGCACAAAAGATCCCAATGGGTCGACGTGCCGCTGCGAGGGGGAGACCTCTGCAGGCCCCAATAAGATAAGATAATAAGATCAACCTGGGGGAATATTTTTTTATTTTATAATATTTTCTTCACAAATAAATATACCTAAATATATATTTTTTCAGTTGGATACTCTAGTTTTCTACAGATTTTTGGGACAGTTTCCCAAGCAACAAAATTTGGTACTATAAAAGTCTTGAGAACGTTTTGGAGCGTGCTAATTAGTGTACATGATTAGCACATATAATGATGTTAAGAACGTTTATAGAACCCCAAATAGGCCCTAGTTTTATCACTGATTTATTCTATAAACATTACATAAAGGCTCTCACGGTAATAAATCAGCTCTGTTGTTGAAACCTAAAAGTGTCAAGAAACGCTTTTTGGTACTGAAATAGTGCTATCTGCAGCATTTATGTCACAAATTTACATATAATACTATAAAAGTAACCAAAACATTTTTAAATTGCTTTTTTGCACTGTAAACAATTCCAGTGATCTTTTTTATCACACTTATTCAATCATTTTATTCGTGTTGTGGTCATGTCGTGTGTTTTCCAACAAAAATCTACAAATAACATAAACAAAAATCTATACTTTATTTTATTTGCCGATGTAATAAAAAGGAAAAGGACACTACGTAGCTCTGTCGTAACTTGCACTTGCGAAATTAATTGTATTGATAAAATCATTAATGCCGATTTCAAATTTGACAATGCGCCCTCGTAATTATCTTGTTTTAAATAAATTTAAATTAATTAAATAAGTACTTTTCCCGACTATGGCTGCTATAGTACACATTGGCACCAGCCGTGCTGCTAATGTGTTATCATGGCAGAAAACAGCAGCCATATTTGTTTAATTATTTATGGCTGCTCTTTTAGTACTTTTTTGTCACAATTTAGTATCGTAGGAGAACAAACCAACTCACCTATAGAGCTATTTAGAATTGAAGTTATTTAGCAGCCGCACCAGGAGTCGCTATGGTACTGTTAAGAAATGTAGAAGAGTTATCATGATTTTTACAGAACTAGCTCCATAGCAATGTTAAGGGAGCTTGTAAGAAGATATAACGTTACGTAATCGTTGTGCAAGGTACTTTTATAGAGCAAATTGATACTGTAATAGTGTTTTAGACACTCCTACAATACTAGTACTGTAAAAAGTATTTTCACGCATTATTATTGCAACATAGATACTCAAAACTGTCAATAAGGTCGTACATAGTACTAAATAGTACCATAATCGCTTTTACTTTATCTATTACAGTGCAACACTTTAATGATTCTTTTGTATAGTCCTGAAAGTGTTCTTAGAGCAAAATTATAGAACGTAAATGCTCATTAAGGGGAGGTATTTCGGGCGCTTCTCTCTCGCTCGCTCGACGGTACGACGGTAAGGGACGGGTATAACAGCGAAGCGGCGCGAATAATCTCGTTTTATATTTTTAAAAATTGATAGATGTAATTAATAAAGAACGATCGGTTATAATTCCTCAAGTTATCTATGAACTTCATTTTGGTAAATGACTTATAATATCAAATCACTTATTTTAAGAATAAAACCTGGAAAAGAAGATAAAATGACACAAAAATATGTAACTTTGTGAATTTATTCTATCGAGCCAACTTTATCAAATCGTGTTTCCATTGGGTGTATTTCACAGATTAAAGCCTCAACAATATTTCATAATTTTCGCAGATTTTAATTTTACTGTTTACTACTTCAAAAAGTAATTCTAAGAACGGGTTATTTTAATTTTTCACTAACACCTAGCCTTAATTTTATAGAAGCAAAACGCCCTGTTAAAACCTTTATGGTACAAGCAGTCACAATGATTCCCATTATAGGCCTACTATAGCACTGTTTGGTGATAAAATGCCTTGGTTATAGAAGCTTTTGTTACTTGGGTTGCAACGAAATATACGTAGGTACACGGTTACCTAGTTAAAATAAGGAATGAAATAAGATGAAATCAACGCTTACTCTCCATCGGTAAAGAAACAGGACGCAGCAGACAGGATGGCTGAGTTAGAGATGATGGTGCCCCCGCATGCCTGCTGGTAGGAACCGCCGCCTCTGTTCGTGAGCAAAGCCGCCGCAATAGGGTACTCGTTGATGGTAGTGGGCTGGCCGCCGGCTATCCTCGTTTCACCTGGAAACCGGAAAATATAAACAAAATAAAATAAAAAGTGCGGCCGCCTGCGCTGATGTTGCCCGTGAACGTATTTTTTTCTCCATTTGCTGTCCTGTGTGTTTAGTTTACCTATTTTTTTTAATTTCCTTTTCCGTTTTCTGATATTTTTACTTGGCTTCTGGTTTGCTTCAGTTATTCAGAAGATTTTTAAGTCATCATAACGAGGCAGCTAGCAATGTATCCTTTATTTGAAACTGGTTTTATTCCTTTTTATCAAGGAAGGATGATACTTTTTATTATAACTTAAAGGACACCGTCCAATTTATATAAGTCCTTGGGCCTACATATTGGACAGTTAAATATTTTAATGTTATTGATTGTTTTGAGTAGCTTATATTATGTAGAAAACATAAATAAATGAAGTTTTGTATCAGGTTGGTTAAATAATACAACATAGGTTAAAAATCCATACTATATCATACTATTTTTTATTTTTTATTAGTACGTTTTAAGCTTATAGGAATTAAAGACGTAAAAAGTAATAAAAGTAAATAATGTAACAAGTAGCTATTATTTTAAAACCAGGATTTATATTTTCAATCGCTTTTCACAACTTGGCTCAATTATTAATTCACTAGGCAACACAGTTAAGACATAGATGACCGCGCCTTTTAACGGAAGTCAATTGTAAATCGGGTAAAATTCATTTTTATTATAATTTATTTTGATACTCCCAATTCCCAAATTGTGATCGATAATCAATAAATATTTTTACAAAACTAGTTATAAATCACTTCATTTACAATATGATTGATCAGGGGGGTGGGCCCATATTGGATGTTGTCCTTTAACATGCATGCTCACTGTAAGTATTAGTACTAAACTATGTAATTTCTTTTCTTAGTTAACTAACCTGAAAAACCAAGGAAACGAAAACTAATAAAGAAATGAAGTAAACTAGAAGTACAATGGAGTGTAATAAATGGGTTACATCGCCATCTAGTGACGAGGACGCGAAACCGCGTAACTCGTGCCACTCGTAATAGATGGCGCTGTTTCGATATACCATACGTGTAGTACAGTTTATTCAAACTAGTATCCGTCTGATAAGGGATACTGTTGGGTTTTTCGAAATTGGTCACAACGTGGAAGTTTAATTACAATTTGTTTAACAATACGTACACGAATAAGTTATGCAAAGAATAATAGTGTTTTTAGCTAATTACCTTCATAGCAATTACACTACAGTCATGTAAATAATTTAAGAGATTTGATTTGACACAGACTATAGAATTCTTCTTTAAAAAATATTTTTTTACACTTACCATTGCAATAAGCGATGCAAACACAAATAAATAGTATAGAGAGCTTCATCTTTGCCATTGAGATGTTCGGCAAACTGAAATTATATCGAATTTGAAATGTGTGTTATCTGTAACGTGTAACAATTAAAATAATTTGATAATAATATTTATCAATCAATGCCTATGAACGCGTATCAGATAACAAAAATATGAAACAATTTCTATGATAATAATGTTAATGACTTTCAATAATCCTAATCGTGCCTCTGTGGTCTAGCAGTAAGAATACCATTGACCCTTAGACCTAGAGGTCCTCGGTACGATTCCAAGCGGGAGCACAGTTTTTGTCGGTATAGTTGGTCTGATATGTAGATTCGAATGCCGTCGCGTCGTTGTCGTTGCGACGCACGCTGTTGCGAATATTTTTTCAAGTGGTATGCCTATTTGAAAAGCTTTTGTATCGAAAACCGCGATATCGAATGATGGATTCGCGAACACGCGGTAGTCATGGTTTCAAAATCCATTATTATTGTGCTACTTACGGTAGGTACAGTCACCAACATTAAGATGTGATGATGCAAAAATATCTGATCATTGGTGGAAGGCATATTATAGGCTAAAATATGCCTTCCACCAATAATCAGATATTTTTGCCGTCGATAGTCACATCTTATTGCTGGTGACTGTACCTACCTACCCATTCGAATCTATGCAACAACAACTTGATGAAACAGCAACTTGCGCAAGTTGTTGTTTTTTACTATTGTATAGTTTCTCAAAATTAATGTAAAGAAATCATTAAAAGTTTTTTATCTGACTGTACAAAGCAGCTATTCTTATTGGTGTCCGAAACGTCAGAGGCCGATGGGATCAATTATTATATGAAAGGAAGTGAAGTAATTATTATAAAATATAATATTATGAAATAGGAGTAGGTACGTATAGGTTATCAAACAAATTTTGGTCAACCTTCATTAATTTATTTTAATTGTTGTAATTGTATGATTATAATGGGTGCTTAAAACTTGTACTTATGTCAGCTTCTTAACAGAAAGTTTAAATGTTGTCTAGATCTAGAATACACATCACAATATAGTTACATGACGTACGTAAGTATGTGTACATAAAAAATGCAAAGTCACCTACACATTTACATATCTCGTACATATCATAATCACGACTATTATCCCCGAAGGGTTAGTCAGAGACTAGGCAATGAGGATGAGGAAAGCAGTCCTCTGCCATAGTCCACTTTTCACCAAATAGCGACTGCACATGTGCTTGCTTACCTACACGTTTGTTAGGAATAAATATTTTTTTTCATTCATCATATCACAATCATCAATCATACAATTAAAGCACGCAGGCATGGAGCATGCAAAAAGGAAGACATCAATTATTTCTGCGACTTATTTTAAAAAGCTGTTTTATTTTTTAATTTATTTAACATACTTAATTAAACGGACGTAACCCAATTACATAATTATGAATAGTTTAGTGTAGTATTTAATCACTACTTCACAAATAAATATCTGTTTTGCTTAAAAAATTCTTAAGGTTGTCGACAAACACATCAAAATCTGGGTAAGCCACAAGGAGTGCGTTAAGCGCCTGATGCATGCGACACAGCGGTGATTGCGCGCGCGCCACTGTGCGACACAGCGGAGGCGCAAACAATCGATGCCTTCGACCGGGTCGAATACGCAGATAGTTATCGGGTACAAACAGGCGAGACAACTGCTCAACACATTCTGGCGAGTCCACGCCCCCACGCAAAATCGCTACAGCAGTTGACAACTCCATTCGAGCTCTCCTACCCTCCAGAGAGTTCATCCCCAACATTCCCAGCAAGAACTTCGTTGGGTACATAAAGGGGTAATAACCGTATACCCTTAGAATAATAACGCTATAGAAACCAAGTTCGCGCGCCTATTTTGAAGCACATTAATTGGAGCCAGAAATGGCACCAAACGCCGGACCGCTCCGTAGTGTTCAATGTCACAGCGCGCCGAACGTGTCTCGCGAAAACAAATAAAAAATGACGGTTTGTGCAGTTAAATTGTGTCACAACACATCTGAAAAACAAAAGAAGTGTAATAACATCACTTTTCACAGGTAAGCTTTCAGTATTTCATAGTATCTTGTAGTTAATTAGGTCAAAATATAAACGTACTGCAGTGTGATTCTCTAAGTTAAAGCCTCGGTAGCAGCGGGTGCTGCAGTGCTGTCTCTTTCATATTCATAGAATTGGAAAGAGACAGCAGATCACGGCCATGCGCGCACGTCACGCGTGTGTGAATCGGTTTAGTGCTTCATTTTTGACAGAGCGCTTGTATGAAGACTATCTTTCTATAGCGTTATTATTCTAAGCGTATACCCGCTTATAATAGCAGCGCAGAAAAGCTTTTTGGACCTTCTCTAACATAAGTATATACTTGGCCTCGTGCGGATTCCAAATACATGCACTCAATTCCAATGCGCTTCGCACACTCTTGTTCACTCTTACGCCTATTTTAATTTTATTTAACAGCAAATATTGCGTATTGAGACAAGCTGTCTTCAAACTCAAAACAAAACTCAAACTTAAAATATAGGTATTTATTCAATAAACTCAATTAATAAGTACTTAGGTACTTTGAATCTTCCAAATAATTATAAACCTACGACCTACGTCATTTTTTAACTGTGGCAATGAACGGCACATAAGAACTACACAGCGCACAGAAGCAAGGACATTTCCATAAAAAATAAAAATATTTGTCGTAACTAGGTCATAAAATACAAAATATGAATTTGAATGTAAACTATAAGTACATATGTATGGTACTCTATATAAATTAATTATAGACAATTGGAAATAGCTGTTGGAGCAGTTACTTGGAGCATTTTAGACCCAAGCTCTTTTGTCTCATGTGTAATCTGACACTTTTGTTTTTTTTTTATAGTAGAAGGAGGCAAACGAGCAGGCGGGTCACCTGATGGAGAGTAATCACCGCCGCCAATGGACACCCGCAAAACCAGAGGAAACGCAGGTGCGTTTTAAGGAAGCAATAGGAATTTTGAGGAGGGGGGGGGATGGGTCGCCGGAACCCCCACTGGCCGGACGAAACACAACAGCACCAAGCGTTATTTCACGCCGGATATTCGTGAAAGGGTGGTATTACGCCGGGCGAGCCGGCCCAATGCGTGCTGCAACGCAGCGTGGCTCTACCACTCAGTCAGTGTCACTAATTTAGCACCACCCAGGGGTCACGTGTAGGGTCTCAAGGGTTAACCTACGGAAGCGAGTAACTTTAACCCCCAATATTTTGATTAAGTAAGCTTCTTTAAAAAGCTTTTCTTTCTTTTCCTACATCAGATTTTCATAAATGTATTCTGATATAACTGTCATTAATACTTATACCCATAAATCTCTCCCTGAGAGAGTCACCAGCCTTTAGGTTATATATTGCTCAAATAGCCCCCTTCTGATAGTTTGAACTGGGTTTTATTATCGGCAACATTTCCCCACAGTAAAATGCCGTACGGTACGACATTAGTAATACTGTGACATTACACTATGAAAGTAACTGAAATATGTTAATCTAACTGTATCAATGTCAGTTACCTGACGGATCTTCATCTGCATAAGCCGCAGAGCTAAGTCTATTCGATAATTTAGCTATAAGTGCGACCCGCTGAAGCTTGGCATCCAACATGATGCCTAGAAACACAGTGGTGTCCACAGTAGGTGTTCCTGTTCCAGTCCAAAACTTCAAATCTTATTAGCAACAGCTACCAATATTAGTGTATATACAGGGCGTCCCACGGACATGCCACATGGAGGGAAAGTACCTTGAATATGGAACATTTTACTGAAAGAAGACATTATTTGAATTTAAAAAAACAATTTAAACTGCATTCATAGATATTTAAATAATTACATGGTTGAAACGGGAATCGAACCCGTTCCATGAGAAAAATAATCACCTGTAGCTTTATCATATCGATCGAAAGGCTTCATCATAAGGATTATTCTTTGCTAAATAATATAGTGTTACAAATATAAGGAAGACCATGAATTTTAACATTTGATGTGAAATTTTGTTACAGAAAAATGAAAAGCTGACATTGCCGTAAGGACATACAACTGACATTTTTTTTTTTTTTTTCTTTTTTAAATTTAATATTAAAACATTGAAATAAATAAATACATAAATTGATTAATTTTGTATTAAAAATGTTAGAATTCATGGTCTTCCTTTTATTTGTGACACTATGTTATTTAGCAAAAAATAATCCTTATAATAAAGCCTTTCGATCGGTGTGATCAAGCTACAGAATGATTATTTTTCTCAGGGTTCGATTCCCGGTTCAACCATGTAATTATTTAAATATCTGTGAATGCAGTTTAAATTGTTTTTGAAATTCAAATAATGTCTTCTTTTACTAAAATGTTCCATCTACAATATTCAAGGTACTTTCCCTCCATGTGGCATATCCGTGCGACGCCCTGTATATTAGATAAGATTAATGATTGGTCTCGCTGGAGCGCAGCGAGGCCAATCATTCATCTAAGATTGCAAGTATTTATCAATCGAAAAAGTAGTAATTTCTTATATCTTTATTAATGAAATTTTGCATTCACAATATATATATATATATTATTCATAGACACATTTTTGTTTTTTTCTAGTAAACATTTTATCTTATACTATAAAGCATTGTGAATGCAAAATTTCAATAATAAAGATAACTATAGTAAATATATTTTTTAATATTAACGAATGGCAAGAGCGGTGTGATCTAAATCTACAGTCCGTCAGCAGAACTTATTATGACGAAATTCTGCTTTCTAGCACTGATAACAATATGGCCTTGTTCTTAATTATTATCAAATGTGACGTATCAATTCTGTCGACATTTTATTGTTATTAATTTATTAATTTTTACTTAATATTAAACACGAATTTGCATAGTAAGATTAAGGGGTGTTTTGCAGTTTGTCTGGTTCGCAATTTTTGTTTTCTATTCATCCGGTTTATAATCTTTGCATTTTTCTAATTCGCAATTTGTCTGGCAGACAAATTATTAATAACAGTTTGCAGTACGTCTGGACATTTACCATTTTGAAATCCAGACGAATTGCGAAAAAAATATGTCAGATTGTCTGGAAAAATAAGTAGATCGTATAGGTACACCGGTAGGCAGGAAAATAACGTACGTAATGGATGACTAATGATTAGAATGATTAATACTGTATATATACAAAGGGAAATAAGGCATACAGGCACATAAATGTTTCATTCATATTTTTTTTTAACATAGACGCATTCATATTTTTTTTCATTTTATTTTTCTTATATTAGGTCGTTGGTATTAATTTAAATCAAGTTTAATTTTAGTTTATTTTATATGAATGTTTTGTTATTGGTTTTGCTTTGTATTTTTTACCTACTTTCTAATTTTTAATACATGATATTTTCTTTTTTGTGACTGACGTCGCCCCTATTTCAAGGCCCAGCTGAAAATCAACGTTGTGCCTGCAACAACGTTGTAGCTGCAACAATAGCTGAGCTGGTTAGCCTTTTCGGCCAACCTTTATCGTTTAATTATTATTTTTTATTCTTATTTTTATTGTCATTTTTTTTTCTTCATGTCTGTAATTTTTGAATGATGTTGTAGCCGAATAAATGTTTTACTTACTTACTTACTTACTTACTTACTTACTTACTTACTTACTTACTTACTTACTTACTTACTTACTTACTTACTAATACTGCTCTATGAGTTAATGGTAAGGCTTTTGTTTTTCTTTATCCATAATCTCTAAGCACTTGGCTTTCATCTCACCGATAGTATACGACGGACGAAGGTGGAAACGGCTCTTCACCCGGAATCCTCAACCACTGAGGAACTGGCTATATTATCACTAAACTGCCATGACACAACAATGCTATTAACATTGTTGTTATCACGCCATACTTTAGATAAGATGGTGGTAGTTAGCCAGGCGGACACCACCAACTAAACCAAGTATGCAAATACTGGAAATCGAACGGGACCTCTGGGTCTTAGATCGGTGGCTTAACATCCAAGGAGGTTAAGTTTAGACAATTTACACATCCATAAGTAAGTAAGTAAGTAAGTAAGTTCAACTTACTACTTCCTTGCTTACTTAATCGGCAAGTAGACAGCAACGTCCAAACGGTGAATTTTGCTTATCGGTAAGTAAGTACAGAACCTTGCGACGATGGACGCGAGACACGTCCTGCCAACAATGGATTGCGATGAAGCCAGCACTTAAGGCTACGTGTTAGTGAAAAATTAAAATAACACGCTCTTAGAATTAATTTATGAAGTAGTAAACAACAAAATTAACATCTGCGAAAATTATAAAATGTTGTTAAGGCTTTATTCTGTGGAATACACTCGATGGAAACACGATTTGATAAAGTAGGCGCGATAGAATAAATTCACAAAGTTTATATTTTTGTGTCATTTTATCTTCTTTTCTAGGTTTTATTCTTAAAATAAGTAATTTGATATTATGAGTCATTTACCAAAATGAAGTTCATAGATAACTTAAGGGCTTATAACCGATCGTTTTTTTATTACATTACCAATTCTTCTAAATATGCAACGCGATTATTCGCGCCTCTTCGCTGAGAGCGAGAGAGAAGCGCTCAAAATACCTCCTCTTAAGTGATATATTGAAAGAATTATTAAATGTGGTTATAGAAGAAATCTAAAATCAAATAAATATTGAACACCAAAATCTTAAATGGACTTGGGAAAGAAAATGGATTAGCAGAAGGAATGTTCATGGTGCAAGCTATCAGCTGTTCAAAGAATTGTCTGTAGAAGATCCACGGGAACTGAAGGACTAGGTACTCGCTTAGAATCTCTTGGCGCCTTGGTCAGACAGCTATTTTAGAAGTTTGATAGAAATCTTATAGGTACGATAGCTTTCTGAGGTTTAAGCGAGCACTACAAATTGAAATGAAACACTTTTTTACGGATTAACTCGCGTTTAATTTAACCCTTTACAGGGTCCGTGGTTACCGGGAGACTGGTCTCCCTGTAATATATAATATAAAAAACTATGTAAATAGTAAATTAAACGCGAGTTAATCCGTGAAAAACTGTTTCATTTCAATGTACGATAGTTGTAAATCCACGTGATTTTAATCGAGTAGTAGGTAAGTACCACAGAAATATAGTACTTAGGTACCAACCTTGCTTTTCAAACAGGGTAGGTAATCGTAGGGGCTGCAGCCACTACTGTAGGTAGGTAGTCAATTTTTAAACCTTTTAGTAGATTGCAATATTTGTATGTATGCTGTGTATTGTCCACGCATGGAAAAATCGCGTGAACAAACATACAATCATAATATAAATACATATTATTATTATTATTTTATTTATTTATTTATTTTATACACATATACAACAACAAAATAGTAAATAAATATAAAGCACTGCACGGGCGGCAGGCAGACAGAATGCGTTTCGTTGTGTGTCTACTTATGAACTTACTTACTTGTGCCGTCCACACGGCGGCAAGTTAAGTTGGCGGGGAGCGTGAGACGTAGCGGGAGGGGTTACGCGCTACTGTCCTGTCCAAAAAATAGAACTGGTTCCTATCCTGCGCGAAGTCGCTACTTACTTACTTGCCGCCCGGCGTCCACACGTAGTTTTTGCTTACTTACTTACTTACTTACTTACTTACTTACTTACTTACTTAAGGATGTGTAAATCGGCCAGTTCATAAGTTGACACAAAACGCAACAAAACGCATCTCTGTGTGCCTGCCGCCTGTGCAGTGCTTTTTATCTACTACTTTGTTGTTGTTTTGTCTGTTTTACAAACATGAAGTAGACAGAACAAAAAAAGATTCTTTTTGTCACGAAGTATTTAAAATACGAGTGTTTATTTAACGTAAGAAGCCTTCTATATAGGAATAAAGAGGCAAGAGAAGCGGCCATAAAAAAAGTTGTGGAAGCAATAAACATGCCCGAGTCAGAGAATATATGTCGCAGTGTTATGTTAAAAACGGAGATTTGATCAATTCCCTAAGGGATTTGAGGATGTTAAAATAAAAACACGATTTTATCATTTCCTTAAACAAATCTAGGGATTTAAATAAATACCAGAATTAGTTCCGTGAAATGACAATAAAGCTTTTCTATGGTATTTTAAAAATCGTGTATTTGTAATTACATGCATGATTATAATAATAAGTAAGTGTAGTACTAACATTGATCTCAAAAATCACCACTAGAACATAAATTGCCCTACTCTACAGGAGTCACAAATGGTCACAAATGATAGGTTAAAAATTTAAGACAATCGCGAAGCGCAGCGTAGCGATAATGTTGAGGTTATTTTTTTTATTAGACAACAGAAATACTAGCTGCCCTGCTCCTGTAGGTCACATGTTTTTGGTCATTTCACGGAACCAGTTCTAGTATTTCTTCAAATCCCTAGATTTGTTTAGGGAAATGATAAAATCGTATTGTTATTTTAACATCCTCCGTTTTTTGATCAAATCCCTGAGGGAATTGATCAAATCTCTGTTTTTATCATATCCCTGCGACATATACACTACCGCCCGAGTTTGGATTCGCGTCTATCGTCGCAAGGTTCTGACAAAGTATGAACTTCGAACTTACTTACTTACCGACAAGCAAAATTCACCGTTTGGACGTAACTGTCCACTTCTCGGTTAAGTAAGCTAGTAAGTAGTAAGTTGAACTTACTTACTTACTTACTTACTTACTTATGGATGTGTAAATCGGCCATAAACGACAGACGACCGACGTTATTATAATAGAAAAAATCAAACATGTTTCCAACAAGAATAATGATTTTATATATTTTATTAAGTACAAACTACTATATATCAAAACGCTCAAGCAAAGCTATCAGCACTCCTTTCAACAGGGAAAGCAGGTGGAGCAGCGTAAGTAGGGGGGGCCTTCTCAGGTGGGGGGAATGTCTTCTTGATGCGGAAGCTGTTCCTGAGAGTGGTAGCTTGGAGGGCGGTCCAGCGCCGGCTCCTCTTGGTTGCCAGGGAAACCACTACCATGCTGGCCGTGATGCTCAGCACAATCACAAAGATCCATATGTCTGCGCAAAAAGTATTTCATTTAGCACCGATTTTAAAACTCATTCGTTTTGAAAATGTAGAGTCTTATATGTCTTTTCCTTTTACAGCAACTTTTACATACACACTTCACGGCCGCTTCACTTCTATTTACTACGATCCTGATGAACATCCTTTGCTTCAGTTACTCTCATAACCTCATACATGCTCGTTGGTTTAGGGTACTCTCGAGAGATAGAAACATATATAATAAAGACTCTCTTTGAATTAAGCAACAGGAAGTTAATTGTCACGGGCAAAATTGAAGGACCAAAGAACTCGCGGTAGCAGAACGATGAGTTGGTCCGATCAGCCCCCTTACTCTTGAAACCGATCGCTATTCGATCGGATTGGTATTGTGAATTTTCGTACTCTTAGGTTACGACACCAGAGCTAATATGGATTCATATTGCGTGGATATTGAGTGAAAAAAATACAAAACTCAATGCCATTTAGTTCAGCCAATATGAATCCAAATTAGCGCTGGTGTCGTTACTTAAAAATACGAAAATTTGCAATACCAATCCGATCCAATAGCGATTGGTTGCGAGAGTAAGAGGGCAGATCCGTACCGCTTTGGCTACCTGTGTCCATATTATGCTCAGAACGTCGCCGGCGACCGGTCCAGATGGCACTCCATCATCAAGTGTCGCAAAAATGGTGAACCTTCACTTCATTCCTTCATATGACCACCTGGTTACGACCCTCACCAATTAGGAGATAACGAAGCACGGATGGGGGACTTTTTTTTTTGATGATATTGCATTTATGTATGTATGTATGTACAAGTATAGCTGACAATAATGACTTACACTGGAAGCCAGCTTGCTTAGGCATAGATATATTGTCGATGGTGTGGTTGGTAACGCCCGTCAGCTCGCCATTCTGGCCTCGGACCTTCGCGACGACGGTCCAGGGGTGGTTGTCGAGCATCGTAGGGTTCTGGATGTGGAGGTTGCAATTACCAGCAGCGAGAGAGCTGGTGCTGTAATATCCCAGGGGCATGTCGTTTTCGGTGAAGCCTGGAGAGATGAAGGAGTGGTATAGTATATAGGAGAAGAAGGCAGAAAAACCTATGTTTTTTAAATAATATACATAATACGAACGAATCACGACTTTTATCCCCGAAGGGTTAGTCAGAGTCTATTAGGCAATGAGGACAGCAAAAGCAGTCCTCTACCATAGTAAACTTTTCACCAAATAGCGACTGCACATGTGCTCAGCGTGACAGGTGGTGAGCCTATCGCCTCTCTAAACGTTGGATGTATGTGCAGTCTTTAGTCCGTTAGTCGCTTTTTAGTACACCCAAGGGAAGAGAAGGGGTGGCAGTATTCTTTCACCGCTACGCTTCACGGTTTTTAAATAGTAAGCGATAAAATTAAAAACATCTGGAGTTCCTCCGTGCTTCGGAAGGCGCCGCACGTTATGCCGTTGGTCCCGGTTGTAAGATGGCAGTCGCTTGAGCCCTGCAACCCGCTTTGCCACCGTGGTGGATTGTGAATTGTGATGTGACCCAATCTCGCCATGTGTTGTTATTCATGTGGGAAGGCTTGTGCCTGTAGGACGTTTACAGGCTAATGATGAAGTGGGATCCTTACCGAAGCCGTCGATGCGCACATATCTGCAGTAGTCCAGGGCTAGACCGTCAGTGTACCCACTCACTGTCACGCCGGATTCCTGATTTCTCCATTGGTAGACCTGGAAGACAGCTGTAAAGAAATATAAAATCGAATCTTTATTGCAAACCGAATGCACAAATATGTTACATGTTTACATAACAAATAGTTAATACTTACAATAGACTTTTATTGCGATTACTGTGTACAATTTGCGTTTGAAGATGCAGTACATTTTGGTTACAACATTGTACCCATAACGGGCATGCAATTTTAAATACTTACAATAAATAATTAAATAACTACATCAAATACTATTTTCCAAAGAATATAAAATCATTCCCTAAATGCATAGGTAGTATTCATCCAGAGTAGGGAATGCAATCCCGATCTCGCGAGATCTCATGTAATTTTTCGAAATCAATCCCCAAGCATAATATGACGAGATCTCGTTTGAGATTGACGAGATTGGGCAGCGGTAGTCAGCGACAGCGACGCTATTCACGCAAAGGATTTAAATGTACGTGCTGCTGCAAAAACCAAGATGACTCTTCAACAGGAATTAGATGAGCTTCTAAGAGCATCTAAAAGCCCTTTTTTGCGTGTTTCTACTAGTTTAGATAGGCCACTGATAAAGAAAGAAATGGATTTGTATGAGTGTGGGGGATCAAGAGGTAGCTTTTTACAGTCTGCTTTTAAGAGCTTACTGACGCTGGTGCAACCACTGTCGAGTCAGAGAGGGCATTTTCAGCTGCTGGGTAGATAGGGGCTGAATAAGAGGCCGTTTATCAGACAACACTCTCAACACTCTTTGTTTAAAGCTATTTCCAAATTGACCCTAGGATTTAGAATTTTTTGTCCTTATTTGACTGACGACAGTGTTATTATTTTTATTATGTTTTTTACAAATTGTTTGATTTCCAAGTAATACGGTTAATTATTCAATAACCTAACTTAGTAAAGTAAGTTAGATAACTTTGTGTTTTATTAACCTCATAATTACTACCAAGCAGTTTTCAACGCTTTTTAAACGAATTAAACAATGTTTTTTCGAAAACTATTAGAGATCTTGAATTTGCGATCTCGACTCGAGATTGCATTCCCTAATCCCTAATCCAGAGTGTAAAATACTTTATTTAACAACCACTTTTTCAAATGATATTTTAAGCTTTTTGGACATATCAATTTTGTAGAGATCTCCATAGGGAGTTGTTAAAACATACTTAACTAGAATTAATAACTAATATAAAATAAAAGTGTAATATTAATTTTTATAAGTTTTTTTTCATATTTTTTGTTTTAAAAAAAATAATGAAGTTACCTACTTAACTTTCTTTTTAATAAAAATTGAAAGATTTGTGGCAATGTAAGTAATCTAACTACTATGCAAATAAAATATTTTATATTTTTAGGGCTTTCCAATGCACATAATGGTGTCCTAACTTAAACTTCAAAATATTTTTTATATCATTTTTACGCAAGCTTTGTTGCGACCAAATAACAAATTAGAAAATGTTAAAAATTAATCCAACAGCAGGATTCAAAATCATCAAAATCAAAATCAAAATTTCTTTATTCAGTAAGCTTAAAATAAGCAGCCGCCCGGAATGCGGAAGGTGCGTGGTTCGATTCCCGCCTGAGGTTGTCGTCTTTTTTCAGTGTCTAAAATTTTACTTAAAATAAGCATTTTGAATCGTCTAAATTTAATTTTACTTCTATGGATGGATGAATAGGCATAGAAACCCACCCACCCACCTTACCCATTCAGGACGTCTTTTAGCTGTGGAGAAGAACGGGCACAAGAAAAACTCCACAGCTTTATAATACTATAGTAGTAACGACATTTACAAAACTGTTAGTAATAAGAGGGTAGACATAAGTTCGGTCCGGTGAGACGGCTCTCAGCCGCTGTACGACAGTCTGAAATAGATTGCTAACTAGTGAACTCACGTTTTATTCTCAGCCCCATTCCCCATAATAACAGTGGCGCAGTCCGAATTTTACGCTTTTATTACCGTTAAGCAACATAAACGATGTCGGTTGGAGTATTAAAGGTGTTTAACCACGAACTTCAAGATTGGGGGACGTATATTGGTCGGCTAGAACAATGGTTTCAAGCGAACGGAATCACAGCGGCCGAAGACAAGTTGGGAACAAGACGGAGGGCAATTCTACTCAGTAGTTTAGAAGAAACTACTTATAGACTCATCCGAGATTTAGCCCTACCTAAGGATGTTGGAATTTTAGGATATGAAGAAGTCATAAGTTTGTTTAACGGTCATTTCAAAACTAAAATATGTAGTTTTGCGGAACGTCATAAGTTTCACAGTGCCGTTCAAACAACAAATGAATCATTTTCGCAATGGTCGGCGCGCGTGCGCGGCTTGGCCAAGGATTGTGGGTTTCCGGCGTCTACTTTAGAAGAAACTCTGCGTGATCGGTTCGTTCTCGGTATGATTACTGGACCCGAGCGAGACCGGTTGTTCACCGAATCCATGGATGGGCTAACGATGCAAAAAGCACTGCAGCTAGCAGACAGTGTCCGATGCGCCAGGGATGGTGCTCGTTACGGCAGCCACGCAGCGGCGGCGGCGCAGCCCGCGGCCCTCGACATGTACAACATGGCGGCGGCGCCGGCGGCTCACGGGCGCGGGCCCCTAGCACCCGGGCCTCGCCGCGCCCCGGGAATTGGGGCGGTTCGATCGTCCGATCAGTGTGAAGTGTGCGGTTATTTCGGTCATTTAAGCAAAAAGTGCCGTTTCAAAAATGCGTTGTGTAATACGTGCGGAAAAAAAGGCCATTTAAAGCGAGTGTGTGCCAATAAAAATAGTGGTAAAAAAAATCAGCATTTCTTGCAGTGTTGTTCGGATGAAGAGGATGATGGTAAGCGTTTGTTTTTTAATATCCGCTCGTATAGAGGAGAACCTATGCAGGAGTCTGTATTAGTGGATAACATTTCTTTGTGTTTTGAAGTAGATACTGGTTCTGCTGTGACCGCCATTTCCGATACTATATATTTGAAATATTTCTCAAAATATAAGTTAAGTAAAAGCAGTAAGATGTTACAGAGTTATAACGGGGGCTCAATAGAGACTTTAGGCACTATTGTTTTGCCTTTTTATTTTCGGGGTAAGAAAGAGATATTAAACGTTTTTGTGGTTAAAAATGGTGGCCCACCCTTACTCGGCCGGGATTTTATAGCAAAATTTAAGCTTCAGATTTGTCATGTTAACACGTGTGAAGTCAAATGCCCAGAAGTCGAAGGTTTTCAAAAAAAATACCCAAGGCTATTTTCAGATCAGCTGGGTTGTTGTAAGGGTCTTGAAGTCAAACTTCATTTAAAACCCAATTCGTCACCAGTTTATTGTAAAGCTCGTACAGTGCCGTTTGCACTTAAGGCGAAGTTAGACGAGGAAATAGACAGACTTGTAAGGTTAGGTATTTTGGAACCTGTGCCGTTTTCAGACTATGCTAGTCCAATAGTTCCTGTTTTAAGGAAAGATGGAAAAATTCGCCTTTGCGCTGATTTTTCTGGAACTTTAAATAAACAGTTGTTGGTGGATAAATATCCTTTACCTAAAGTAGAAGAACTCTTTGCTAAGCTACATGGCGGGATGCGATTTACTAAGCTAGATCTATCTGGAGCTTACAATCAGCTTTTATTACATGAGGAATCGCGGGACCTAACTTGTATTAATACGCATAAAGGGCTTTACAGATTTACAAGACTCGTGTTCGGTCTTTCAAGCGCACCGGCTATTTTTCAGAGAACGCTCGAAAATATTCTTATTACCTCAGAGCAGAATGGTCAGTCTTTACTCGAAAATGAACCGGCAGTCCCGGGCGAGGGCGATTCTTCCCTTTTAAATAACGGGGTCCTTCAGTTTCTGGATGATATCCTGATCACTGGGGAATCAGATAGTATTCATTTAGCCAGAGTAAATGAAGTTTTTCGCAGATTAGAGAATGCGGGGTTAGTGTTAAGGAAAGATAAATGTCATTTTTTCCAAGAATCTGTGTCTTACTTAGGTTTTATTATCGATAAGAATGGTTTACATAAATGTCCCGAGAAAGTAAAAAGTATTATCGATGCAAAAAAACCTGAAAATGTAACCGAATTAAAATCATTCCTCGGAATGGTTAATTATTATAGGTCATTCATAAAAAATGCTTCTAGTATCTTGGCCCCGTTGCACGAGTTGTTACAAAAAAGTGTTAAATGGCACTGGAATTCACTTCACGAGGACGCGTTTATGACCGTAAAGAAATATCTTTCTTCGGACGACACCTTAACGCATTTTAACGCGGATGCACAAATTATTTTGACAGTGGATGCGTCACCATGGGGTCTGGGTGCGGTCTTATCACAAGTGGATAGAAAGCGCGACGGAATTGAGAAACCGGTATCATACGCATCTCGCTCATTGAACGCGGCTGAAAAACGTTACAGTCAAATTCAAAAAGAGGCAACTGCCATTATATTCGGTGTCCGTAAATTTCATCAGTATTTATACGGGAGATCGGAACCCTTTTTACTCAGAACCGATCATAAGCCTCTTTTGTCTATTTTCCACCCACAAAAAAGTGTCCCGGAGGTTTCTGCGAATAGACTCCAAAGATATGCATTATTTTTGTCGGCCTACAATTATAAAATCGATTACGTAAATAGCGCATCCAATTGTGCAGACTATCTTAGTCGCTCCGTGTCGCCGCAGCCAGATGGTTGCGATCGCATTCGTAGTAAACAACTCGCGAGACAAAAGGAACCGGTTTCGCAGGAGTTCGGTCATAGCTTAATTGACGAGGCGTGTTATATTAACTTTGTATTTGATGCAGATTCAGTTATGTTGTCTATCAAAGATGTGGAAAGTGCCTCAAATGTGGACCCGGTTCTGTCTAAAGTAATTAAATTTACGTTATCGGGTTGGCCAACCAGAAACATTGAAAAACAACTTCGTCCTTATTTTGGGTCCCGTTTTGAACTTGCAGTTGAAAAAGGTTGTCTAATGAGAGGTTCTAAGTTAGTAATACCGGAAAAGCTTAGGCACATTATTTTAAAGGAATTACACAATGGTCATTTAGGTGCCACGAAAATGAAAGTGGATGCGCGATCTAGGTTTTGGTGGCCCGGCTTATCGGCAGACGTGGAGCGGGCTGCCGGCGCCTGCGAAGTGTGCGCGCTGCTGCGGCCTACCCCGCAGCGCGCACCGCTCACCGTCTGGCCGTACCCCCCGGAAGCTTGGCACAGGGTCCATTTAGATTTTTTGGGTCCGATAAACAATAAAATGTTTTTAGTCGTGGTTGATGCCTATTCTAAATGGGTCGAGGTATTTGACGTTAGTACGGGTTACGGTTCTAAGGTAGTCATTCAAAAATTATGCGAATTAATGGCAAGATTCGGGTTAGTAAATACCATTTGTACTGATAACGGCACATCATTTGTATCGTCCGAGTTTGAATATTTTTGTTCTAGCAATGGCATAAAACATTTAACGTCACCAGCTTATAACCCGGCTAGTAACGGACAAGCGGAAAGTTACGTAAAAATCATAAAAAGGGCACTTAAATCAATTTTTATGTCTAGGGGTAAAGGCAACGATTTAAATATTAAGCTAAATGAGTTTTTATTCAGCTACCGTAACTCTGTTCATTCTTCCACAAACAAATCCCCAGCTGAGGTTCTTTTCGGGAAAAAGTTAAGATGTCGTTTGGACTTGTTGAATCCGTCACCCTCAACATCCGATACAACACTGGAAGAAACGGTTAGGAAAAATCAGTCCTTGCAGGCCAGATATTACAAGGGAAGGAGAACTAAAGACTTTGGTGTCAACGATAGCGTATTAGTAAAAATACATCAGAATGGAAAATCTTTTTGGACAAAAGGCGTTGTTAATAAGAAATTAGGAAGATCAGCTTATTTAATCCAGTTATGCGATTATGATAGCCGCATAATAAAGAGACATACTAATCAGATTCATGAATGGAAGGGGGAGCTAGAGGTGGTTGATCTATCTTCTTCATCACCAATCAGGGCGAAGTCGGCATCAGACCTAGTGCTACCTCATGTACACGCTTCTCCAATTGTGGGAATAACCAACGGCCTCCTGTTATCACCACTAGACGTAGGTTCTCACATGCACCTAGAAAATGTTCCTGCGGCCTCGCCAGTACTGGAATTAGTAAGACCCGTCCAGAGGCCAGAAGAAGGGGTGGGCGAGGTTAATGAATGTGAAGAGTGGCTCGACTGTCAGAATGCGGAGCTGACATCCCCTGACCCCGAGCTAGGCCCGTCGCCTGGACCACCTGCAGCAAGAGACCCTGAGGCCGCGGTGGGTCCACTCACATCTCCGGAAAGGCGTTACGATCCGCCTACCTTACGCCCGCGTAACCCAAACATAAACTATAAATTGTAGCATACGTCATTGTTAATATATTTACACTGTTCATATAGAAATGTCATTGTTGATATAGTTATATAAGTATTTTGTAAATTATTGGTGGAGGGATGTTAGTAATAAGAGGGTAGACATAAGTTCGGTCCGGTGAGACGGCTCTCAGCCGCTGTACGACAGTCTGAAATAGATTGCTAACTAGTGAACTCACGTTTTATTCTCAGCCCCATTCCCCATAATAACAAAAACAATATGTTGTTACCAAATCATACAATCAATAATCATAAAACAATTATATAATAAAAGAAAAGATAAAAACAAAAGTGAATCTAAAAGTTTTACTCTGGCACTATGAACGCATTTTTTTTTTATTTTATTTATTTATCAAATTAACAAGGTTTTACATCATAATACTAATGACAATAGCATCTAAAAACCACAAAGGTTTGTCTTGAGCTATAGGCGTTTACCCTTTATAATAAAAGTCTATGTGAATAAAAGCAGCCAACAATGGCGGCTTAATATGACTTACATATAAGTATGTAAAAGAACAAAAATTAAATGTATGTAAATACAGGGATACAATATCAAAAATCATATTAAAAGTAAAAGTAATCAAAATCAAAGTAAGTAATAAAAATAATAATTAAAATAAAAAAAAGAATAACATACAAGACTAAATTTGTTATAAACTACTTAAATATAAATAAATACATTTCTGTGACAGTATAAAATAACATAAACTTTACAAATAATTAAAAAGCAAACAAAACACAGTACAAGTTCGTCTCTGACAAAATATCAAAATCAAGCAAAAACTGGGCCGTCACTTCCCCGACACTTTATCAAGGAAATACGACGAAATACTACGACCCAACCTCCGCTTAATATTTTTTTCTGTGAGATTGTCAATAATTTCAGATGGTAACTCATTGACAAGGCGAGGAGCTAAAAAATCAGTTGTGCCCTTGCCGTACGCATTGATCGCACGCGGTTCACAAAGCCGCTTCTTGGAAATGGCTCGAGTATGTACAGGATGACTTACACATTTTTTTAGTGGTTCGTTAAAATAATTTTCTTTCAATAAATGATAATTTACTTGCTCTTGTACAGGTAAGGTATTACAATGCTTAAATAGACCACACTCGTCATCTTTAAACGCATATTTGACTTTTTTTGATACAATTCTTTTTTAAATTCTTATTTGCAGGGCGGTTATCTGGTCAAGATATGATTTATAAGTTCTACCGTAACTGCTGAGGCCATATTGAATATATGATTCTGCTAGTGATATGTACAACATTAACTTTACTTTAAATGGAATGCGATTATTCAGGATAGTGATATTAGCCAAAAACTGCCTTAATTTATTACACACGCGATCGATATGATATTTCCAATTAAATTTATTATCTATTATCACGCCTAGGTATGTTTGTCTATCGACAACTTCTATTTCCGAACAGTTACAAGTGGCGTTGTTACTATGCAGGCAGGAATGGTTATGGGCTACTAGTTTTTTAAAATTATTTGTATAAACTTTAATGTAGGAAGATTTAATTGCTAAAAATTTTATTTTTCTGGCATTAAGAACTAGACCTGCGTCGTGGCACCACTTGGTTAGAGCGTCCAGGTCTGATTGCAATTTGTCAACAGCCGTTTCTGGATTTTCATCGGATATCACAAGGCAAGTATCATCAGCAAATTGATAGCAAGAACTGTTGGCGATGCAGTTACCCATGTCATTTACGTAGGACAGGAAATGCAAAGGTCCCAGGACTGACCCTTGAGCCGTACCCTCCGTTACTGAAATGGGTTCACTATAGTTATTATCAATCTTTACAGAGAAGGTTCGATATTTTAGATAATTTTCACACCATTTCAGCAAGAGGCCACGCACTCCACAAGTTTCCAATCTGTCGATTAGTGTTTCGTGAACCAAGGTGTCAAAAGCACGAGAAAAATCTATGAAGAGAGCTAATACGTATCTTTTTTTGTTTAGGTGACTATTTATTTCATCAGTAAATTTGGATAACAGTCCTACTGTGCTTTTGCCTGCCTGAAAACCATATTGATTTTGATTTATAACTGAATGTTTCTTATAAAAACTGTGAATTTGTTCACAAACATATCTTTCCACAATTTTATCAATCGACGATAGCAACGTGATTGGTCGATAGTTTGCATAATCGGCGTATGTTCCTTTTTTACGAACAGGTCTAACGCACCCCATCTTTAGTTGGTTCGGATATAATCCAGTTTCAACACTATGGTTAATCAACTCGGCAATAGTAGCCGCTAAGTCTTCCCCTAACATCTTAATATCAGAAATGGATATGCCATCGGAGCCAGGTGCCTTTCTTGAGTTGAGGGTTTTGATAATTTTGTAAATATTTACACTCGTTGCTTTTTTAAACAATATACTTGCATTGACAGGCCTACATGTAAGACTAGGGTCAATTAATTTTACTTTACAATTAGGGATAATATTTTTTACAGTTTTATCAAAACAATACGCAAAGTTATCCGCAATAGCCTTTGATGTAAGTCCCTGAGATTCAAAAGCTTTTAAAATAGCCGTATCAATCGATCTATTTACTTTTCCAAGCATTTGATTCACAATCTCATAAACTTTTTTTATATTATTAGAGCTGTTATTTATTTGTCTCAGATAAAATGCATTTCTTTTGTTCTCTAAGACCTTATGCACCCTGTTACGAATTTTGTTATATTCTAATCTAAGATTGGCGTCGTTCAAACTGTTTTTCCACTCGCTATATAATTTGTCCCGTTTGTTACAGAGCCGAAGAACATTTTCATCAATCCAAGGCACCTGAAATCTTTCTGTAATTTTTTTTTTTAGTTTACATTTTTTATTACTAGTTGCAGAATCCTTTGCTGTTTGAAAGGAGTCGTAAATAAAATTTAGAATCTCGCATGGGGATTTCAAGTTTTTAGACTGAATCCATTGCACCTTTTGTAGTTCCTTGCAAAATATATTATAATTAATAAAACATTTAGTTACATGCTGTATACGCTCGGGCATCGTACGTGCATTGTCAATGCATGCGAAGACAATGCCTCGATGATCCGCCAGTACAATATCGAGTACGGATGTAGTGTAGGGAAGCGTGCGAAAATGTGATCAATGCATGATTTTGTAATAACGTTTAGTTTTGATTCAACTCTTGTGTAGTTCGTTATTCCACACATCAATCCGCGCTCGCTAAGGGCTCCCTTATACGTGTCTGTGTATGATGAAAAAGATTTCAGATCGATGTTAGTGTCACCGACTAAAAGGAAGTTTTGTTTCAATTCAAACCTAGAAATACAATCACTAAGTTCCAACAAAAACAGGTTACGGTTAGTGTTTGGTGGCCTATAAACAGCACAAACTACCATATTGAGATTTGAATTAACTTTTATAGTGCCTACAATGCTTTCAAACGTTTTTGTTTCATATTGAATTTTAGTAAACTTTAAGTGGTTACTAACATATAAAATAACTCCGTCCCCTCTTTTACCTACACGTAGTTGTGAATACATGTTATACCCCGGTAAATTAAACAAATGCACGATATCGTTTGAGATACCAGCTTCAGATACTGCAATTACATCTAGGGGAAAACTACTACT
Organism: Scoparia ambigualis; assembly: GCA_963921215.1. Taxonomy (NCBI): domain Eukaryota; kingdom Metazoa; phylum Arthropoda; class Insecta; order Lepidoptera; family Crambidae; genus Scoparia; species Scoparia ambigualis. The sequence continues at coordinate 56,952,418 of OY992502.1, read as the reverse complement.
GTGGATTATTTGTTGTAGTTTCGTAAAGTTTTTAATAAGTGATCTGATGTTAAAATGTATACATGATAGATTTAAAGCACTATTAGGAGGTAATTGGTTAAAAAAATTATTTACAGAAGTACAGTTACAAATTTCCGTAATTTGAGTACCCATTCTATGAATAATTAAGAAATAAAATAAAAATCTATTTATATTTTTATTCAGACACAAAACAAAACAAGCCTCGTCGAGTTTTACAAAGTATTGGCCTTGGAGACCAGTGGTTTCTCGGTTTGAACATTGCTTTGCTTTGTGATTGGATCAATATCATGCATATTACGAATATAAAATATTTTGCTATTGCTGGTTTTTCTTGCACATACCTTTCCATGTTTATACCACACATATTGACATGATTTGTTTAATAATATAGATTTTGCATTAAATAAGAGAGTTTTATGGTACTTAGTTAGGGCCTCTCTAATAAACACTCGTCTATCAGCTTGCTCCTTTTGAACATTAGGTATAATTAAACCAACAGTTAAGCACTTCTCCTTGCCAGCATCTATCCATTGTTCTAGAAGACACTTCGATTTAAGTTCAACGAGGATTGATCCTGGCTTGTCCTTTGCTCCCGGAAGGCGCTGCGAAGAATGAATATCCCTTTCTTCTACATTCAGCTTAGAGGCAACAGTTTTTAGTACTGAGCCTACTTCAGTGGGCAATATCTCCGGTAATCCAGCAATTTCCAGTGACGTTGAGAGTGATTTTTGTTCTAAACCTTGCAGCCCCTGTTCTAGAACTCTGATTCTTAGTTCCAGATTTTTATTTTTGTTAAGCAGGTCATAATTTTTATTATCCAGATCTTTTATTTTTGTATCTTGTTTTTTAATAGACTGATCCATAGTGGTTATTTGGTGACTTAGGAACTCGAGCGACCGTTCCAAGCTGCTGATCTCTTCTTGGAATGTCTTTTTCACTTCTCGGCTGATATCCTGCACCAGCTTTTTAGCATCGATAACCGGCGAGTTAGCACCATTTTCGTAGTCATCATCATCGTCGTCATCCTCTGGTATCACGAAAGAAGATCTGCGGGAAATGTTCTTCAAGCATTCCTCACAACTCCATTCCATTCCCGCCGAATTACGAAGCGTATTAAGTTGTTTGTTCGATAACTTAGAACATGAAGGGTCAGCATGAACTACGATGTTACATCGACTGCATGCCAAACCAAGCACTTTTTTAGTAATGTTCTTTTTACATTTGATACATTTTTTGACCACCATTATCTCTTAATGTAAGTAATGAAGGTATATAACTATTTTTGTTCGTATACTAACTAGCGCGTGTGCTTTCACTACGGTTGAGCAGTAGACTGAGAAATTTAGAACACTCTGACATTAGAACAATGTGTGCGAAACTAGAGGAATGTTAATTCCATGCATTTTTGTCATTGATGTAATCGCTTACAGTGTAATAGCTATTTTCTAAAAGTCTGTCTGTCAGGTAATACCTAAGAAAACTGTTGAAACAACAAGGTCCAACAGTTCACCATTCAGTTTAATTTTATTTACTATAATATTCTTTACGTTAGGTAGAGTAAAATTTATACATTTCGTTTTCTTCGCGTTTAATTGAAGATTATTAGTAGTAGGTAAACCAATTCAACACATCTGTTGATGCCATCAAAATGATTTTTATTTCGATTAGTTTTAAATATCAAAGATGTATCGTCAGCAAACAAAACAATATTGGAAAAGTTTTCCGCATGAAATGGTAAATCATTAATATAAATTAAGAATAAAAATGGACTTAGTCTTGACCCTTGTGGAACCCCCATTCAGGATGATATTGATCCATTAACGCTAACTTTTTGGATTCTGCAGCAGAGATATGATTGAATCAATTAATTTCAAGGCATCAGAGTGTGTTTTAGCTTTATTAAAATGGTGTTGTATTCAACGCAATCAAGAGCCTTGGAGAGATCACAAAACACTCCAAAAGCATTCTGCGATCCCTCCTAAGCCTCAAATATGTGTTTTAGCAGAGCTACACCTGCATCAGTAGTAGACCTTCCCTTGGTAAAACCATACTGTTCACTGTGAAAAAGGTTGTTTATAGCGAAGTGGGAGCTGAGTTGATTTAAACTAAGTTTAAAAAAATATTTACTAAGAGTAGGTAAAATCGAAATAGGTCTGAAATTGCTCCGGTCATCTTTACAACCCGATTTGAAAAGTGGCAGAACTTTGCAATGCTTTCTGAGACTACAAGAAAAGGGGCAATGGACTCGATAATATTACTAATAATTTTTGTTGAAACATCCCACAAATCACAAGTGTTTTTATTTTTAAAGATTAAAAGGATTTAAGTACGTCTTTACAGTTTACGTATTTAAATTTAAACACTTCATTACACATGGGTACATACTATTTTAACAGAATTTCTGCTTTGCTCGGTGAAGAGTTGAGTAACATAGTTGTGGCAATTGGTATATTTGTAAAAAACTGTTTAAAAGCATCAGCAACTTTATTCGAAGCTGCCACTAAAAAAAACCACTATTAATTTTGAAAAAAAATTAACAGTGTTATTGAATTTCGGCGGGTTTGATAAGAGCCACCACGGTAGCTTATTAAGTTTGAATATAAAAATAAAATCTTATTTAACAATGCATACTCGTATAACGACATACCAAATATTGGTTCCTGAGGAGAAATATAACACCTAATATTATAGTTTTCCTGTCTTTCAAGCAGTCAGAATAATAAAGAAATGAAGACTCACGGTACACCTCCACCCGGATCTCGGCCCTTTGCTCCATCGCCGTGGAGTCAGGCAGCCCGACGTGACAGCTCCACTGGCCGGAGTCATTCACCCTGGGACTGAGGAGCCTCAACCCGCACTCGCCGGCGTCGAAGCCAGCGCCATAGTACTCGACGCCAGCGGCCTGCATACCTGGTGATTTTAACCTTTTTAACGCCAAGGAGCTCGATGGCGCAGCGGCTAGCGCGTTCGGCTTGCGATCTTGCTCGCTAAGCAACTTTCGCAATGCCGGGTCGCTGGATGGGTGACCAAATTTAAAAACATCTTGAGCTCCTCCGTGCTTCGGAAGGCACGTTAAGCCGCTGGTCCCGGTTGTTGTCGTAAGATGGCAGCCGTTAAAACCCACCAACCCGCACTGGGCCAGCGTGGTGGGTTATGGCCCAATATCCCCACGTGCTATTGTTCACGTGGGAGGCCTGTGCCCAGCAGTGGGACGTTTATAGGCTGATGATGATGAACGCCACGGTCTTCCATAGAAGACAAACGTTTTCGTTTCGGCGCCACGACTTTAGTAAAAGTCAACAGTCGTGCTGTGGAAAAGTTTGTTTTCTATAGAAGATCCGTGGTGCCCAAAAGCACAGATTATAAGACAATAAAAGGTCAGAAGGTTAAAGGTTAAAACCATTTATACACTTTTAAACTTTGGTCCAGCGCTCCGCTCGATATCCACAGGTCACAAATTCAATTTCCATTGCAGGATTAAATCCTTCTCGTGAATCATTTTTTTCAATATTGTGTTTTCCTGTTTTGTAATTTGTTGGCATCAATATTTGCTTTATTTATATCTTACCAATGTTTATGAATAATACATACCAGGGTACAGGTTGTAAACGGTCCCATTGCGCGCTCTGAAGTAGCAATATTCAATTTCGGACTGAATTGTGCAGAACAAGGTCTTGGCGTCACTTTCTGGGCCCCACAATGAATTTTCAGTGGCAGTCAAAATAGGTTCTGTAAGTAAATAATTAAAGTAAGTAAGTTTAAAATCGTAAGTTGTTGCACCCCTTACAACCTGCATTGGGTCATCAAGGGTTACGGCTTATCTATCATTATTGTCAAGGTCTGAGCCCTGCAGTGAAACAAATTTCGGACTGAATTGTGCAGAACAAGGTCTTGGCGTCACTTTCTGGGCCCCACAATGAATTTTCAGTGGCAGTCAAAATAGGTTCTGTAAGTAAATAATTAAAGTAAGTAAGTTTAAAATCGTAAGTTGTTGCACCCCTTACAACCTGCATTGGGTCATCAAGGGTTACGGCTTATCTATCATTATTGTCAAGGTCTGAGCCCTGCAGTGAAACAATTAGGCTGAAAAAAAAAGATCATTCTAATTGTAAAATTCTAGGACGCCTGTGATTTTTTTTTAAAAAGAGTAGGATTATGAGAATCGTGTGACGGAAGGTTGGACGATTCCAAAGTAGGTACTTATTTATTAAAATACCGGTGGCAACAGAGGCGGCGACGGGCAGAGGCCCATGGGCGATGAGCGATATGCGAGCGGCGGATATGCAAGCTCAGGAACGTAGTAGACGTCCCCATCGAGGGTCTCCACGGAACACCGCCATCGCCATAGCCCCAGGTGAGAGCCTAAGTCGACGTGCACCACTAGGAAGGAGAAATGTCCTCCAGATAATGCAGACGGCGACAGCAAACATCCGCACGAACAAATAAGCAAACTCCGGCTTTGGGTGTGTGTGTGGAAGGAGTAGGAATTATAAGAAGGAATGGATGGAAGGTAATTTTCGATTCGAAAGTACTTATTTATTAAAATACCGGTGACAACAGAGGCAGCGACGCTTGCATCGCTCAACGCCCAAGGGCAGAGCACGCTCAGGAACCCGTGGTACACCTCCCCGTCCAGGGTCTCCACGGCGCACCGCCACAGCCCCAGGTCGCTGGTCACGGGGCTGGTGATGCGGAGCCCGCAGCCGGTGGTGTTCACGTGAGACGCGATGCTGCAACATAGAACAGCATCGTATATTTATTAATTTAGCTAAAGGAAGGAGTCAGTTCCCTACTTCGACGGACGCTAGCTTTACTTTACTATTACATAATGTTACCAATACCTCGGTGGCTAAGTGGTCAACGCAGCCGCCCGGATTGCGGAATTTATCCTATTAATTTTTTCAACATTTTGTCAAATATTACGAATACTACGAGACGAGACGAGTCGACCAGCCGGGTACAGAGTGTCGATAAGTGCTCCGTTGGGCACTTCTGACCATTGTCTGGTTGGTGCCACCGTACTGCGCCGTAAAAGCTCTCCCTCAGTGGAGTCTAAACGGCGTTTATGGCACTTCTCGTCGGCAGAATGGGATAGTATGCGCGACTATTTTGCGTCCATCCCGTGGGGCCAGCGCTGCTTTGTGGGAAGGGACCCATCGGAGAGTGCCTCTGCTGTCGCTGACGAGGTCATGTTGGGGATGGAATATTACATTCCTTACACTGATGTCGTCAGCGGAAGTAAGGCGCGTCCTTGGTTCAATCGCGAATGTGCCACAGCTGTTGAACTTAAACAGGCGGCGTATCGCGCTTGGACCAAGGCTCGCTCGCTCAACGATCGTAACATCTCTTCACTCAAGGTAGTGTTCAACAAGGCCACCAAAGTCTGCAAAAGAGCTCTCTCGAGAGCGAATGCCCAGCGCGTTGCTCGCGTTGGCCAAGAGCTGTTGTCGCACCCAACGGGTAGCCGAAGTTATTGGCGACTGACCAAAGCGGTGCAAGCCAACTTTTGCGCGCCTTCTCTGCCCCCACTGATGGCTCGTTGGCCCATCGGCCGCTAGACAAGGCTAACCTCTTAGCGAAGCTCTTTGCGGCGATTTTGCGCGTCGATGACTGCGGCGCGGAACCACCTACCATCCCTCACTGTGGTTCCTCAATGCCTGACGTCCAAATCAGACAACGTGACGTCCGTGCCGTGCTGCAGTCACTTGATGTGCGGAAGGCTAGCGGTCCTGACAGTATACCGGCAGTCGTCCTTAAAAAATGTGCTCCCGAGTTGTCTCCAGTACGGACACGCCTATACCACCTCTCGTACTCTACTGGGATTGTGCCGGAGGCTTGGAGAAAGGCGAACGTCCAGCCGGTCCCCAAAAAAGGGGATAGGTCCGACCCAGCCAACTATCGACCTATTGCTGTCACCTCTGTCCTTTGCAAGGTTTTTGAGCGAATCATAAACAGGCAACTCATTAGCTACATAGAAGATCACTCCCTGATTCATGATCGACAATACAGGTTCAGACCAAAACGATCAACGGGTGATCTCCTGGCATTCATAACACACCTGTGGGGTGAAGCAATAGACAAGCACGGAGAAGCACTGGCTGTTAGCCTGAACATTTCAAAGGCTTTCGATCGAGTTTGGCTTTGTTTGCTTCTCTCCAAGCTTTCGTCATACGGCTTGCCACCTCGCCTATGCGATTGGGTCGCCGGGTTCCTGCATGAGCGCAGCATTTGCTTACTGCCTACGGGCAGATTGTTGTGGAATGCGCTTCCCGCACGAGTGTTTCCCTCCTCTTTCTCTCCCGGGTTATTTAAGCGGGGCATTTATGCAGGCCACCATAGTGTGAGCGTTCGGCATAGCGTGGTAGCGCTGTGATGAACGCTTTCACTTCTTGGGCTTCACTGGCTGCTTTTCATCAGGCAGAGTGAGGCCATTATGGCGTGCCACAATAAAAAAAATACTAACTACATAAATCATTGCTATTTATTATCACATCACATCACACTAATATTATAAAGACGAAAGTTTGTGAGTGTGTACGTTTGTTACTCTTTCACGTAAAAAACTACTGATTGGATTTAGATGAAATTCGGAATACATATAGTTTATAACCCGGATTAACACATAGAATACTTTTTATCCCGATATTTCTACGGGAACAGAAACCACGCGGGTGAAGCCGCGAGCGGCCGCTTAATATAGCTCATCGTGTACCTATCTAAAAATGTATTGTGCAAACTACAGTTATCGTTTTAATGTGATTCAAATCATAGTTTAATAAAGATTATAATTGTAACATTGTATTGACATGACAATGTGTAAATATAGCGCTGTCTTATATATCGCGTATATCTTTGAACAAACATAGACAATGCGTTTGCTACGTTACCTTAATTTAATCTACGCGCGAGTAAGTATACTCGTAATAATGACCATTACTCATACGTCCAAGTTTTCATCAGCATAGTACCAGACTTAGGATAATCTATGGTACCAGATATGCAGACGACCCGATTTTTTCGCAAAAGAGGACTTAGTCCGTTTATGTAGGTTGTCGTACATTTTATAATATATTTGGTCGTACATTTATCATCGCACTTGATAGGTACTTATACTTTTTGCTGATAATGATAATGGCCACTTGCAAATATAAATGCTGTGGACATTCTGTGGTATAATAGTGATGGGAAAAATCATCATTACGGAGCCACAGAGACGCTATTATGTCAGTATTGTCTTAAGCAGACTTGAGCTCCTGGGGTTCAAAGGGGTTCAATAGGGGCTGGTCGATTGCAAATTCATTTCAGGTCGTATGTGTACATGGTCGACTGCAAATTCATTTCAGGTCGTATGCGTACATGGTCGATTGCAAGTCTGGGAAGTTGCGAATTTGGAATATGGTCATAAGCGTGCACTGTAACTTGCGTTTCTGGTACATATGCAAGGAAAGGGAATGAAGGCTAGAATTTGTAAGTTGCATAATTTTCAGATACACTGAGTGATGCTGACATTGAGGTACCTCAATGGATGCTGATAAAGTAATGATGTAAACTCAATATGTTAAAAATAGTCCTTATTACATCATTACATTTTACACAGAAGACAAAACAGCTTGGCTCTGAACTGAAATGCTCCAAGTACTCCAAAAGCTATTTCTAATTGTATATATTTAATTTATAGTACCGTATATTTTACATTCAAATTATTATTTTGTATTTTATGACCTGGTTACAACATATCTTTTTTTTTTTTGTAAATGTCGTTGCTTCTGTGCGCTGTGGTTTCTTGCGCCCGTTCTTTGCCACAGTTAAAAAATGACGTCCTGAATGGGTGGTAGGTTAAATATTTGGACGATTCAAAGTACTTATTAATTGAGTTTATTGAATAAATATATTTTGAATTTTGAATTAACTCATAATATTTGGTTTTTTGCGTCAATAACAATCAAATATACCCTAAGATAACAAAACGTTAAAAGAAATTACTACCTCAGGGGGATTGAACCCGAGTCCTCTGCAACTCGGGTGGCTGCATTGCCCACTTCGAGACCGACGTATTGGTTTGACTTTCGACATTTTTCAACTCTTTTGACTTAATGTTTTTATAACAACATTGTCTTGTCAACCCTCTTAGAGTTTACAGCCTAATGAGTAGCTTCGATTCCCACTTAAAGTAGCCTTTTTTTAATCGTTTCGTTACATAGCTTTGAGTATATTATTAATGTCAATAAACGATGATAACAGTTGGCTGCTATCAATGTGAAGTGTTAGACCTAATAAGGGTTTGGCAACACACTCGAAACACTAATGAGCAGATCGGTACCAGAATCACTATGCAACTGAATACCTTAACACAGTTGTACCGTGGTTATAGATTACTATACACCCTAATGTGTATTAACCCCTTGAGGATCGTCAAACCAGGCGGACTCGTAAAACCCGCCAAGTGTTCGGTGCTCGACACAAGACGCGTTCCGGGTTCAGAGCCGTAATACCGGAGCTTGGGGAGGTGCGGTGGCGGCAGGGTCAAGGTCCGGTGGGAGTCTTTGTGGAAGCATAGTTCGGTTGACGTGGGTCGATTCGCCGGCCAGGGAGACCCGTAGAAACGATGGTGCCGCTGGCCGCCCGCGGCATAGTACAGAAGCCCAACTAGGGCTAACCACCCTAGGAGGCTGCTCTACCAGGTCGCGCATAATCCCGAAGTGGCTCGTCGTGCCGGTTGGTGACCGGATTGGTGGGACCCGGCGACTACTTTCGGGGCGGTACGGGGGCCCTTCCATCCGGCGGGTCGATTAACGTCTTACCGAACAACTACATGCACCAGTTCACGTTAGTCTCCCACACTTTGTCTTTTCCCCCTTGCCACCACAGCATCTCCTTTTATTCACGCCCCCATCCAACCACCATGTCAGTGTCTAAAAACAATGCAGGTCAGACAGCGGCATCCCCAAGTCGCCACCACCACCAAGTCGCTTTTTGAGGTGGAGTTCACTAACATCCGTGGACTCCATTCAAACCTCAACGCCGTCCACCAACACCTTGAGATGGCCCAGCCTGCATTGCTCTTTCTCACGGAGACACAGATCCGCCGTCCTGCCGACATTGCATATCTGCACTACCCCGGCTACGTGCTTGAGGAATGCTTCCTTACGAAAGCCGGAGTATGCCTTTTCGTCCGGACGGACGTTTGCTGTCGACGTTTGCGCTGCTTGGAGGACCCCTCCTTCTCCATCCTATGGGTACACGTGGATTTTGGTTCCGAGAGTCATGTCTACGCTTGCCTGTACCGTTCCCACTCCGGAGACCACGAGACAACTCGGCTATTCGATTACCTGAGCCAAGCAGTTGACGACGTACAGGAGCGGTTTCCGTCTGCCGATGTGGTACTTTTGGGAGATTTTAATGCCCACCATGAGACCTAGTTGGGCTCTTCCAAAACTGATCACGCAGGCCGAACTGCCCACGCATTCGCTCTCACGCATGATCTGACTCAACTGGTTCTCCAGCCCACCAGGATTCCAGATATATCGGGTCAAGCGCCTTCCCTGCTAGACTTACTGGTGACGAGTCGACCAGCCGGGTATAGAGTGTCGATAAGTGCTCCGTTGGGCACTTCTGACCATTGCCTGGTTGGTGCCACCGTACTGCGCCGTAAAAGCTCTCCCTCAGTGGAGTCTAAACGGCGTTTATGGCACTACTCGTCGGCAGATTGGGATGGTATGCGCGACTATTTTGCGTCCATCCAGTGGGGCCAGCGCTGCTTTGTGGGTAGGGACCCATCGGAGAGTGCCTCTGCTGTCGCTGACGAGGTCATGTTGGGGATGGAGTATTACATTCCCTACACTGATGTCGTCAGCGGAAGTAAGGCGCGCCCTTGGTTCAATCGCGAATGCGCCAAAGCTGTTGAACTTAAACAGGCGGCGTATCGCGCTTGGACCAAGGCTCGCACGCTCAACGATCGTAACATCTCTTCCCCCGCAGTGGGGGCAGAGAAGGCGCGCAAAAGTTGGCTTGCACCGCTTTGGCGAGTCGCCAATAACTTCGGCTACCCGTTGGATGCGACAACAGCTCTTGGCCAACGCGAGCAACGCGCTGGGCATTCGCTCTCGAGAGGGCTCTCTTGCAGACTTTGGTAGCCTTGTTGAAGACTACCTAGTCTTCAAGCCAACTTTTGCGCGCCTTCTCTGCCCCCACTGCGGTACCCTGATGGCTCGTTGGCCCATCAGCCGCTAGATAAGGCTAACCTCTTAGCGAAGCTCTTTGCGGCGAATTCGCGTGTCGATGACTGCGGCGCGGAACCACCTACCATCCCTCACTGTGGTTCCTTAATGCCTGACGTCAAAATCAGACAACGTGACGTCCGTGCCGTGCTGCAGTCACTTGATGTGCGGAAGGCTAGCGGTCCTGACAGTATACCGGCAGTCGTCCTTAAAAAATGTGCTCCCGAGTTGTCTCCAGTACTGACACGCCTATACCACCTCTCGTACTCTACTGGAATTGTGCCGGAGGCTTGGAGGAAGGCGAACGTCCAGCCGGTCCCCAAAAAAGGGGATAGGTCCGACCCAGCCAACTATCGACCTATTGCTGCCACCTCTGTCCTTTGCAAGGTTTTTGAGCGAATCATAAACAGGCAACTCATTCGCTACCTAGAAGATCACTCCCTGATTCATGATCGACAATACGGGTTCAGACCGAAACGATCAACGGTTGATCTCCTGGCGTTCATAACACACCTGTGGGGTGAAGCAATGGACAAGCACGGGGAAGCACTGGCTGTTAGCCTGGACATCTCCAAGGCTTTCGATCGAGTTTGGCATCGTTCGCTTCTCTCCAAGCTTTCGTCATACGGCTTGCCACCTCGCCTATGCGATTGGGTCGCCGGGTTCCTGCATGAGCGCAGCATTCGCGTACTCTGCGAAAGCAGTGCCTCACAGTTTCTGCAGGTAAACGCCGGAGTGCCGCAGGGTTCTATAATATCGCCCACGCTGTTCCTTCTGCATATCAATGATATGTTATCCTTGGGTAACATTTATTGCTATGCAGATGACAGTACAGTACACCGGCGTTATTTAGGTCACCCTGCGGCAAAGCAGGCCGATGTAGTGGAGTCGAGACGGAAGATTGTCATTGAGCTGGACGAGGAGTTAGACCGCATTTATAAATGGGGCTCTGATAACCTGGTCCAGTTCAATGCCAAAAAAACACAGGTCTGCGCTGTCACTGCTAAAAAGTCCGCATTTCTCCTCCAACCCTCCTTCCAGAGCAACCTATTACCCATCCAGACTGGTCTCAGTCTCTTAGGTATGGACATACACAGCGACCTCAACCCGAAGAGCTATATTGAGAGCATTATAGCCACAGCCTCACGTAAACTCGGAATCCTGAACAAGATGAAGCGGTTCTTCACGCCGGAGCAACGTTGTCTTTTATATAAGACTCAGGTGCGCTCCTGCGTGGAGTATTGCTCTCATCTTTGGGATGGATCCGCCAAGTACTTGCTCGAAACTCTTGACAGGCAAAGACGTGCTGTCCGTATTATCGGTAACGATGACGTTACGACCAGTCTGGAGCCGTTACAGCTACGTAGGGACATTGCTTCCCTTAGTGCTTTCTACTGCCTTTACCACAGTGAATGCTCTGAGGAGCTCTTTGACCTCATCCATCCCTCTCCTTTCCTTTCCAGATCGACGCGTGCAGGTCTTAGAAGCCACCCTCATAACGTGCTGACCATCAAGACACGTACCAAAAAGTTAAGACAATCGTTCTTTTGCCGAACTGCCCGTATGTGGAATGCGCTTCCCGCACACGTGTTTCCTTCCTCTTTCTCACCCGGGCTATTTAAGCGGGGCGTGAAAAAGCATTTATGCAGGCCGCCATAGTGTGAGCGTTCGGCATAGCGTGGTAGCGCTGTGATGAACGCTTTCACTTCTTGAGCTTCACTGGCTGCTTTTCATCAGGCAGAGTGAAGCCATTATGCCGTGCCACAATAAAAATAAAAAAAATTGAAAATAAATTGTTTCGCAACCGCCGGCGGTATTATGATCCTTGATTGACCTATTAAGCACAGAATAGATTATAGTACCTCCTATACGTAATAGTAAAGATAATATAATGAGGGCCGCAAAAGCAGTTCACTGTCACAGTCCCCGTTTCAACAAATGAGAACTGCACATGTGCTCAGCCTGACAGGTGGTGCTCCCATCGCCCCGCTCTATGCTGTTGGAAGTATGTTCAGTCCTTGGTCCGTTAGTCGCCTTTTACGACCCCCAAGGGAAGAGATGGGGCGGTAATATTCTTTTAATGAGTCGCTTCCAGCACAGCCCTGAACAGAGATAACGGTAATTGTTAAAACTCCACCTGTTATCAACTCCGTGGAAGCTGTACCGGTCTTCGCTCACGCCTTCCGGGGCCAGCAGCACCCTGCCGGACGGCTGGCGGAATTTGCAGATCCTGATCTGATGCTGCCCAGGAAGCGCGCATGTCAGCAGTACCTCGGGTTGACGCTTTTCGACATGAGTGATCACCTTTGCCCTTTGAGCTGGAAAAGAGAGGCTTGTTTTGTGTTACTACATAGTTAATTATTATTAGAATAAATGAGATACGTAAGTAAGTGTACATAGTGATCTATGGCCACACCTTTTCTTGGGTCTGTTCAGGGTTTCTCTGCGGGATCGAATCAGAAATAAGGAGATCCATAGAAGAACTAAGGATAGGCAACACACATAGCCGAAGAATTGCTAAGCTTAAGTGGCTGTGGGCAGGGCACATCACATCGCTCGCAAAACCGACTACCGTTATTGTAGAACATTTCTCGAGTGGCGAGGCGGCCGCGCACCGGACGACGCTGTTTAGGCAGGCCTCCAACAAGGTGGACCGATGATCTTATAAAAACCGGTCTTGGCGGAGAATTTTGGGGAAAGACGTTGTCCAACAGTGGCCGTCCTTCTGCTGATGATGATCACGATAAAGATGAAAATGGAGTTCATAATTGGCGATGACATCAACACGTTAGCAGTTCACGTACCCAACTCTTCTACGTCCACCGTAATCCTGTGCAGTTCTGTGACGATCTTGCCCGGGGTGCCTACTGTGAGGTGCCAAGTGCCGCGGTGGCTGCTCATAGCTCGTCTCAACACGATCCTGCACGGGCTGAAGTGGTCGTATACCACGTTGCCGGAGGGGTCAACCACTTTGCAGTAGACCGCGTCCTCGGGGCCGACTTGTTTGTCGACAGGCCTGTCCAGTATTAAGGACAGTACAGAGCCGTGGGTCACCCCTTTACCTGTTCAAAGATGAAATATTTCATTGGGGGAGTTTTGGATGAAGCGTTTCTGGCATCAAATTCAAGGTTTTAATTTTTTTTACTACATGTGTGCACTTTAGGCAGGAGATAGCCTAAAAACTAGTCAATCTGTTCTGGCATATTGGATCCGTGATAGCTATATAGCTGTATACCCTCATCCTTACTAAATAATGCTAGTAACCTTCTCCCAATAATTAAGCAATTGTACGTTTAGGATCTCAATCACATCTTAACTTATGATAGAGTAAAGTTTTTAAACAAAATGTGTCGATTCTTAAAAGTCTGACCCAATAGAACCCCTACGAAATTACCCCTTACTAGCCTCGTACGTGAGGGTCGAAGTGAGAGTCTGTTATGTTTAAAGCAGAATTAGCTCCAAATCTAGAAATTAATTAATGTCGATTTCTGTACGCAGTAACTTAAGGGCAGTCATATTTATCAGTTACAGTCACATGGACAGGAGCTTTATATACAATTCTGTTTCCAAATGCAATATGTGGCGTTCCACTGTCCATAGCTTTAAAGTTTCTGATAATAAATACACAAGAACCACGATGGCTAGCATCTAATTCATACGAAGGATAATCGTCACATATTAAAAGTTTAATTACCTACAAATTGATTGGCAATACGCACACGAATAGGATGTGCAAAGAATAATAGCTACATTGTGAGCTACATGAAGATTATAGGATTTTTTTACATCCTCTAAGCTATGGAATGTTGATTTTTCTTAAAAAAATATTATTTGCACTTACCATTGCAATAAGCGATGCAAACACCAATAAATAGTAAAGAGAACTTCATCCTTGCCATTGAGAAGTTCGGCAAACTGAACTGAACTGAATAAAAAATTGATAACAATATTTATCAGTCAATGCCTACAAACGCGTATCAGATAACAAAAGTATAAAACAATTTTTATGATAATATTGTTAATGACTTTCAAATAATCCTAATCGTGCCTCTGTGGTCTAGCAGTAAGAATACCATAGACCCTTAGACCAGGAGAATCGGTGATTTCTAAAACCCCTCATGTATTGATAAGATTGTTCAGGTTTCAAAAAAAACTTAATATTTTCAGGTATCAAGAAAAACTTAATATTTTAAGGAGGAATAGTAAAAAAAGAGATTTTCTTGCTTCAATGTATAGTTTTATGAGCCTTTAGAAGTATAAGTTTAACTGCCTCTGTGGTCTAGTGGCTAAGCCACAGGTTTCAGACCCAGAGGGCCCGGGTTCGATTCCCAGCGGGGGGTACATCTTTGTGTGCTCGGTTTGGTTGGTGGTAGAGCTGTTAAGTCCGCCTGGCTAGCTACCACCATCTTATCTAAGTCTGACGCGATAACAACGATGTTTATAGCATTGTTGTGTTCAGATAGTTTGAGATAAGATAGCCAGTAAGATGAAGGCTAAGCGCTTACCCGTTGTAGAATAAAAATAAATACAAGCATATTCTAAAAAATAAATAATCCAAATGAATAATATTACATGATAAAAATATATGACATGTGTGGTTTTAAAAACAATCACTAATTTAAGGACAAAAATCAAGAATTTTATTTAAAATAAAAACTGAAAATATTATTAAAACCATATTTTTAATAATATAAAAGTCACTAGCTTAATAATAAGTATAACTTACTTAATTTAATTACTATAATAAATATATTTTTTTTTAATTGAAGATGCTTGATATAAAAGAGATGTACTTTTCTATTTCTGAGGGACTCAATCTGCATCTTTTTTTCGTTGCCTCAACATAATATATTATAACAAAAAGGCTGAAATGCGTTCAGAAACACCACATGTTACATACATTACATGTGGTATTTTTAAAATCATTAGAAATTCGCGTCTATCCGAGTCTAACCGCGTTGCACGAATCAATAGGTTGACGTCTACAGATTACGATACCGGTCGGTACAAACTCAATTCTGATAAAAATGGTACATGGGGGGTTTTAGAAATCACCGATTCGAGGTCCTCGGTACGATTCCAAGCGGAAGTACAGTTTTTAAAGTTAAGTTACAGAGGCTTATTGATAGTGCGGATTTAATTGATCGGCGAGATCATGCAAATAGATTAAATATACGGACTATGACTGTTAATAGAGAGTTTTAACTACCGATAAAACTTACCTATTATTTTTCCTGAGATATCCGGGATCCATGTTGAGTTTATCTGTTTCTCGAGCGTTTCCGCCTAAGTTGACTCTCTCTTCCGCTAGGGGCGCCACCTGTTTCCGGTCTTAAGTTGTCTGTACTTCCGGCAATCTTACGCCATGTTGGCGCGCTTTAATTTCGTCATTATACGTCTTGTACCTTAGAAGGAATTATTTGGATTCCGGCTATCTCAGAAAAAATAATAGGTAAGTTTTATTGGTAGTTAAAACT
Organism: Scoparia ambigualis; assembly: GCA_963921215.1. Taxonomy (NCBI): domain Eukaryota; kingdom Metazoa; phylum Arthropoda; class Insecta; order Lepidoptera; family Crambidae; genus Scoparia; species Scoparia ambigualis. The sequence goes on along the minus strand of OY992502.1, from coordinate 56,936,703 downwards.
CACTATTATTTGTTCCGTCATCGATATCTGGAATCCATGGTTGAGTGATGTGTTTGATTTCTGATGTACATTATGTTTCGATGCTATATATAACGTGTTGCTATAATATGTTAAAAGGAAGAGTTATTTCATGTTATGACAGATTATATTATCTTATACAAACAACTTTATTTATTGATATTCTAATCAAATCTTACAGTAATCAAGTTGTAACGAAAATCAAAACTGCATTATCGCACAGTATCATAAATAGTATTTCAATCATATTGTTTTAAAATATTGCGATAAAAAAACATTGCTCTCTTTTGTTGAATTACTTATAATTGACCTGCAGTAGTAATTTTTAAATGTATGTTCTTGTCTCCAATTTCCAGTAGCTAAAATCTTGTTTATAGAAAGTTTTCGTACCAGTTTAACGAAGAGACCGCAGACCTCACAGACCCAGGTGACGTTTCAACTTCAGCTTCTCGCAGCATAACCTTTATCTACCCTCCTACTCCTCCTGTTTTAGTAGCATTTTTTATTTTTTTATTTTATTTAAAATGCCTAGTTGTTCCGTTTGCAAATTTCAGCACTTGCCGCAGCAGCCCCGACATGTAGCGAGGTGGCGCGTACATGTGAGGGAGCCACGATGTCTGCACAGGTCGCATCCCACACCAACGGCCTGCCGAGCTTCCAAGGTCCAATGGTCATACCGTCAGGCCTTTTGCCATCGCTGCGAGAGATACCAGCTGGCCCTAAAACAGCCGGTACACCAACGGTGGCAAAAGCACTGCGAAAAATGTTGTTGAGTGTGGCCAAGCTCGTCAACAGCCTCCCCCCACCACACAGCGATGAGCGTGAAGTACCCTGGCGCCAAGACAGAGGCACACCGCTAGAGTGAGGGACGGCCCGTTCAACAAGGCACCGACATTGGCAAATGGTAATGCCTGGAGCCAATGGCCTGACTCTCTCTCGGAGACGGCAGTGAGACGAGCGAGTTCTGCCGTATCAGCAGAAGTGAATAGGACCTCCTCAAAAACTTGTTTGTAAAGTGACTAGTCCCATTGCCTCTGCGACTGTGGTAACAAAGGAGGTCTGGAAAGGTGATGGATATAGTCAGGCATTTTTGGCGCATCTGCCTCACACGACAACTCTACGAAACCCAAGGATGGGTTGATAATCTGCCGGTAGAGATGGTGCGTGCTATGAGCAGAAGACAAAAACGCTGGCAGGGCCACACTGCTTAAATTCTAGTACCTAGGTTCCCAAGCGAACAGGAAGAGAAGCCTGTAGCCATCCGCGGTTGCTCATGGGACAATTTAGAATTTTAACTAGAGTATCTTTAATCAGAATATCTAAGTTTGATAAAAAGTTTGGAAAAATTGGTTGGGAGCATCGGAGTACTATGTAAATTTTGGAACGAACAGGCAAAAACTAATAATGAATAGTGCCATGAGTGGATTAACTTGGAATACACGGTCTGAATTTAAATTGAATTTAGCGATGGCATCATCAATAAAAGCCGGCATGGCAGCATCGAGAAGTGGTGCACCTAATAAAAACAATGAGTCGTCACTATGAATATTGATGTTGGGGGCCAGAAGACTAAAGTCAGAAATAATTTGAGCTCTACGGTCCGGGTCCACGGTATTCGATATGTATAACTCACACTTCGAGAAATTTAGTTTCAAACCTATGGTGCCAAACTGGTTTATTATGTTTGTAGGTCCTCGAGAACCAGCTACCCTATCGGCGAGACCCCCTGGTCGGAGTTACCCCGTAAAGTGCCGTCATCGAGGTACCAGACGTTAAATTTTGATTTTGGTTTGAAATTATTTGGAGGATGGGCTTTTCATTTTAAATGGCGCACATTTTTTTGAATGTATTTAAATAAAAGTTTGTAATATTGTACCGAGACCGGCTTAAATAGATTATAAATATCATACATTTTAGGATTTATAGAATAATTTTTTGTGGAAATGAATATTTTTCCTTAAATTGATTATTATTGAGAGTGAGGTAGTAAAAAATTGTCTGGTTTGTAACGAAAATAAAATTACTTGAATAAATAAAAGAAACCTATTAGTAAATGCGCAAAAATAACTTTGAATAAGTCTGGACACGTTAACTTAAAATCATCAACAAAGTGTCGGAAATTATAAAATATGAATTTAAAATCTAATATTGTATTCGGTTTTGTAACATTTTAAGCAAAACAAAGTTTTATTTTTAAAGTTACTGTTAAAGTTTTATAAATACTCTGATGATGTTAGTGTTCAATAAAAGGGTTTTTAGTTTTGTTTATAATTGAGATCTAGGGGTTTAATTAGTAATCGAAAACTTTTAAAATATTAACGAAAACTTTGTAAAAAAATCAGAAATGGACATGACATGTTATATAACCGAATTTACAAGGACTCGTCCTCATTGTGACGAAATTTGTAAAAAAGTGAGATTCAACAGCGAATTTATATCTCTACTAAAAATAACAAATTATTATACAGTTTTCAATAGTCTTAAAAACAATCAACATTACTAAACTTTGCATAAATTCAGTCTCTAATATGAAACTATCTAACTACTAAATTAGTATTATTTAACCTTTTTGGCATTAATTACAAATAGGAGCAATTATTTAGGCAAATTTTTCAATTTGGCATGTCATACGTTAAACCTGAAACATAATAGAGATATGGGTCCGATTTTTGTAAAAACCAAAACAGCATCATTATTATTTGGATAATTTATAAACAAAAAATTACTATGAATAATTCAAATGTAACAGATAATATAAAAATAAATCGGCAAAAATCAATTTATTAAATAGGTAAAGCATATTTTAAATACGAAAACTAAATTTTTTGTCATTTAAATATTAAATAAAAATAAAAAAGTGTTTGTATAATCTAGCATTTACAAGTCTGTTTTGCAACGTTTTCTGTCTGGCTTATAGTAATGTTACAAAAACACGTTAAAAAGTGTCGCGTGTTTCAAAATAAAATTGAATTTATTGTTTTAATCTAAGAATTTAACCAATAAAACGCGACAAATCCTTTAATGCCGTGATGTATTTGCAAAGAATACATTCCAAGTCGTGTATTAAACTTAAGTACTTTTAGGCCTTTAAACAATATAAATTAATGTTACTATCCAGACAAATATCAACACAAAATGTTATCTGAAAAAACGTCCTTCCACCTCGGCCGCTTTCTGTCACTGTTTTCGATATGGCCGACGCGTCTATGTATGTATACACTTTTTATTTCTTGCAACTCTGAGCATTCTGAGTGCTCAGAGTTGCAAGAAATAAAAAATATTTCTCCATACTATATACCAAAAAATTTAACGACGCGTTACAAAACCAGACATGTCCGAAAAGCGAAAGCCAGGGGACAAGCTTTAAAAATTAATAATGATTTAATAACTATGATAATTTAACAATAATTGTATTTAAATAAAAAATCAAAAGTGTTGTCATCAAATGACATTATAATGTGAGTAGCCATAAAATAAAAACACACCAAAATCCGACTACGAAGTTTGCTACCCAGAAAAGCGACAGTATGAAACGGAGAATTCACATAAAATATCTTTTTTTACCTAAAATAATATTAATTTAAGTCCCTGTATTATAAAATTTAGGAAAACTATTCTGTCTATTTTCAATTTATGTAAAAATCGGTTGTAAAATATGTTTCTGAATGCTAATTAAAATTATGTATGTACAGGGACACCTCAAAAAAGGTAACTTGCCATTTTAAATGAAAATGCCCGGATAGATAAAGAGAAAATAGCTGGACCCAGAGGGTCGCCCTGCTGGCAACCAACGGCAGAATGTAAAAGATTATTACGGTGAATCAATTTAGTTAGTTTACTGTAACTTGCCATAAAATTATTAAAAAACAAAGGTATTTCCTCCTTTACTTTCGCTTTTTTACGGTGTTGAAGGCGTTTTTGACGTCCACCTTCAGCAGCACTTCGACACCATCATTGAGCAAGAAGGTGCGGGCGGAGTGAACGGCACCTTTCGTGCAGAACCGGAGTTGTAAGTATTGACTGAAATTTTGATGAAAGGTCAGAAAGGGTGTGTTTGACACAAATTTTAAAGATGATGCGCCTGATGGTACACCCTACGGCGATCGGCGTTATACCGCCATCTTTCTTTTTAGCGCAGTAGAGTATACCGGTGATGACTTGCGGTACTTTACCGGCAAACTTGAGGTTGGAAAGTTGGGTAATTTTGGTGAGTAGGACTCTGCCGGCGTCTCCAGAGGTACCACAAACCACATGCAAGAAGGAAGACATACATTTATTTCTTCAAATTCTCAAAACAGCTTTTGAAAAGAAGTTATTTTTAAAAGCTGTTTTGTTCACTGTTATGCCAATAATAATTTATAAAACACATTTTCTCGTATAGTGGCTCATAATACACCGATTTCAGCATCGTAATTTTGATTATTACACACTAGTGCGGTAATGTTGTTTACAAAATAGAATCTCGACCAGAGCGAAGAAATAATAGCATTTCTTCCACTAGGAAAAATAGTTTTTTTTTTTAAATCTTTGTCAAATGACAATGTTAGCCTACAAAAACGTAAAAGTCTTTAGTTGTCTTTAGACTCTCCATCTAAGCACTTGTGCAGACTGTGCAGTTGTTTCTTGCTGAAGCGTGGACTGTGTGGGCGTGGTCTGTGTTGTCGATAGATTCAAATTATTACTAGATAATTATACCATAAACTTTAAATAAATATCTCAAAAAAGTTGTTGATTTACGTAAACAGTAATAAGTCGAGTCTTTATTTATGATTATTCTACATATACTTTGAGGGTTTAAGCATTTCGGTTTCCCATACAAACTTCCAAGTCGAATTTTTTAAAAACCGGTAAGCCAATTTTGATGAAACTTTGCATGCTGAAGTTAAACACAGGGATCTAAACAGTTTGTTGAAAACATTGTAAAAAAATGTTTATTTAACTGAGTTATTGCGATTTTTAACTTTCCATAGTAGACTTTTAATCGCAATAACTCAGCTAAAAAAAGGTTTTTTTAAAATGTTTTCAACAAACTATTGTTTTCAACAAACACAGATTAGATATATGTTTTTAACAGATATCTAATCTGTGTTTTACTTTAGCATGCAAAGTTTCATCAAAATTGGCTTATTGGTTTTAAAATATTTCGACTTGGAAGTTTGTATGGGAAACCGAAATGCGTAAACCCTCGAAGTATATGTAGAATAATCATGAATAAAGACTCGACTTATTACTGTTTACGTAAATCAACAACTTTTTTGAGATATTTATTTAAAGTTTATAGTATAATTATCTATGCTGCCGCTCTGTGCTGATAGATGTATGTGCAGTCTTTAGTCCGTTAGTCGCCTTTTACGACACCCAAGGGAAGAGAGGGGTTGGTAGTATTATTTTGAAAAGCCCATCGGCGCTCTATGCTGTTGGATGTATGTGCGGTCTTTAGTCCGTTAGTCGCCTTTTACGACACCGAAGGGAAGAGAGGGGTTGGTAGTATTATTTTGATGAGCCCATCGCCGCTAAATGCTTTTGGATGTATGTGCAGTCTTTAGTCCGTAAGTCGCCTTTTACGACACCCAAGCGATTATGGGAAGACTTCCTACCTTTCGCATACCTATATCTCTAGTAGGGGAAATAAGCGACTAAACCTTGCACTTTTGTCTCGGAAGACGCCACTTGGCACGATGGTTTTCTGGGTCATTCTGAGCTGATTTAGCCCGGTAGCCACGGAATTGCCCACTGCTGGTGGGCACCAGGGGGGGGGGGGGGAATTATTTGTCTCCCGCGTTGCAGTCGATGCGTAGTTCCTCTCCACTTATAGCTACTAGGGCAAGTGCGGTATCCTTTCCGTATAATTTAAGGATGGGGAATCCATTTCTGGAACAATTTTTTTAACCCGTCATAGTAAAAAAAGAAAACTTAACAATAACGTAAAAATGAAAAACAACATTTTTTTTGAAAATGCTCTACTACAGCGATACCACATGGATTTTTGGCAAATAAAAAATATGATGATATAGCCTATTTAATTGTGAACCTAAAAAGTATTACTCGATTGATTGTTTTTGAAGAAAATGTTCGTTAAAAAAATATTTTCATTACTTACGCAACTTTGATTTCACTTGTTCGATGGAATTTGACATGGGATGATTACACTTTGGCATTTAAATCTCACTATAAATCGTCAATATGAAATTATATTTGTAAACAGAAGCTACCACCGTGTTAGGAATGCATATACCGAGAAGAACCGTCAAGAAACTCGATAATAAAGTTACTCTTTTCAAATGCCCCATAGTTATTTTGTCAAAGATTACTCAGTTAGCTCTTTAAGACATAGGTAAATTAATATTTTATTTGCAAAATTAAGATTGCTCCTCATGTATTGTACTTATACATGAACCGCCGCACCCGCACAAATCTGTACACTTTAATTGTCTTTTGGTACAGTTGCATCTGTTATTTCCGCAGGTCACCTTGCACTTGCATCTTATCAGTTCCAAACATGCTTTATCAGCGAGGGGTACACATTACCCCTAGAGACCAAACAGGCTTCCAAGTTTGGTCTTATTTGTACCATCCCCTCTTACGATGACATGGCAGGTCTTGATGGGGGTTGTAAGATTTGACCCCATACATGCCCTCCTTGGTAGACAGCTCGCAATAGATGCTGAGTTAAAGCGTCTCGAGTCGGCGGCAAATTTTCAATGTTCCTGAACTATTCCAGCGAAAAAATTAACACCAGTCGGTATCGGTGGCAACTAGAAGATCCCAGTCTATGTAACAGAGCACCTGACTCCGGAAACTAAATTGTTGCATGCGGCGACTCGTCGCACTGCCAGGGAGCTAAGTATAAATTTATCGTACGCGACGGAAACATTTTTTTGCAGAAGAACGAGGAATCCAAATATGTAATTATGTATGTACATCGAGACTCTCAAAACAGTGCGCTTAGGTTATTTTTTTTCATTATAAGGCTTGTAATGACATAATTGTTTATTACCAAAATGTAAGAGGTTTGCGAACAAAGACTGTCAATATTTTTAATAATATAATTTGTAATTCTTGACTGAAACGTGGTTGAATGACGGCGTTTCTGATTCTGATCCTTGATAATAGATACAACGTGATCGCCAAAGCAGTTGGTTCCATCCTTCAAAGAATGGTGAAGGGGTGTTTATCGCTGCCACTAAACGACTTGACTCAGTACGACTTAATTTATGCGAATCTGACTGTGAGGACTCGTGGGTGTGTCGGGAGTGACAGGGCCGATTCCGCGAGGTGGAACATTTGCGGTGTACCTATAACCTATTCAAAATTCCTATTCAAAAACATATTTTGAAACACTATATAGACAATTGTAACCGTGTTTTAGATGCACTGGTTGGCGATACGCTCATAGTGGGTAACTTAAATTTAGGCAGTACCTATGTCATGGATTGCGGGAGCATGTAATGATCTTTTACTTGGTAACTCGAACAGCGAACTACACAATATGTTAACAGATTTTCTCTCCCTTGATAATTTTAAACAGTATAATGGCATAACTCAATGGAAAATCTTGAGTTTAATTTTGTGCAACATAGCAGTCGCCGATATTGCAGGCATTCCTGACACTTTGTCTATCGTGGACCCGCTGCACCCTCCAATGAGATTTTCTATCCCTTACATATGTAATGACACTTTATCACACAATAATGACGCCAGATTTTGTTTTCGCAAGGCCGGCAAGGTATAGCCATACCAGTGTTATTAAAGATTTGCACACTATCAATTGGAAGGAGTTACTTTGTGGTTGATATCTGTTGATGAGATGCTGGAGGTATTTTATGGCATGATAAGGAGTTTGATCCTGAAATACGTTTCAAGACGTTTTTAGTAAGGTCCCTTAAACAATAAAATGAATATCGTGTTAGAATGCGGAAGTATAATAATAACCCCCGTTTTAACGTTCAAACTCCTCAGAAAAAGGTGTGATTCACTGTTGTCTTCTTCCTATGCTTTATACTCTCGTATGAAAGATTCGTTAAAGTCAAACCCGAAGCTAATGTGGACTTTTATTAAGAATAAGCGCAAAGGTAAAAATACATCGATTCCATCGAAAGGCCGGATATTTGCAATCTTTTCGCTGATTATTTCGCATCAGTCTTCAATAAGTCGGATCTATCACCTCATTCTCCAGCATTGCCTGTTGTTGTGACTATCTTAGCTTTTTGTTGTTTACTACGGATGAACTTTACAAGGCCTTAAAAAGACTTGACTCCACTTATAGCGCCAGAACGGAAAGCATTCCGGTTTTCTTTGTCACTAATTGCGGTAAAGGCTTGGCATTACCCCATACGTTAATTTTTAACAGGTCGTTATTGTGTGGAGTTTTTCCTTGCGCCTGGAAGGAATCGCTCATTTTGTCACTGTTCAAGAGTGGTGACAGATGCTCTGTTGGTAGTTACAGGCCTATCTCTATCTTACCTGTATTTGCAAAGGTTTTCGAGTCGCTTGTTTATCCACTTTTAGTATTTCTATTTAAACATATCCCCTTCGTACACAAGGCTTCGCAAATCTTCGATACTCGACGATTTTAGTCTCCAAGCGACTACCGCCTTACAAATCCATTGAGGTTCGTACACGAGTCGCGCCGCCGACATTTGTCCCGCCGCGATTCCAATTTGTATGGCGGTAGTCGCTTGGAGATTAAAATCGTCGAGTATCGAAGATTTGCGTAACCTTGTGTACGAAGGGGCTAACACGACCACACTTGTAACCACGGCCGCAGCATCGCGGCCAAAACGTCTAGCAGTAAGTAGACATGTACTTACTTACAAAATAAATCTTGTTAGGTCCCGTTGAAATAGTTTTAATTCAGTAAGGCCTTCGATAGAGCAAAACTTACCTAGATATACACATGCACATAAACCTTTCCATAGGGGGGGGGGGGGGGGCTGACCTTTCCTCCCCATGGGGGGGGGGGAGGGGCTTCCCTGAGTAAGTAGTGTTTCATAGTCAAATAACCTCTAAATAAAGAAAACTGATAAAATAACCCTGATCAACAACAAAACAAAATGTTTCTACCAAGCGTTTCATTTAGAAGTATTAATTCAAGTAATACTTTTAAGGTTCATGATTTAATAGGCTATAACATCATATTTTTATTTACCAAATATCCACGTAATATCGCTGTAGTAAAGCATTTTCAATTTTTTTTTTTTTTCATTTTTACGTTTTTGTTTTACGAGTTTCTTGACGGTTCTTCTCGGTATATGCATTCCTAACACGGTGGTAGCTTCTGTTTACAAATATAATTTTATATTGACGATTTATAGTTTGATTTAAATGCGAAAAGGTAATCATCCCTATCAAATTCCATCGAACAAGTGAAATCAAGGTTGCGTAAGTAATGAAAATATTTTTTTTGACGAACATTTTCTTTAAAAGCAATCGATCGAGTAATACTTTTTAGGTTCACAATTAAATAGACTATATCATTATATTTTTTATTTGCCAAAAATCCATGTGGTATCGCTGTAGTAGAGCATTTTCAAAAAAAAAATAATTTTCATTTTTACTTTTTTGTTTAAAAAAGTTTGTTCCAGAAATGGATTCCCCATCCTTAAATTATACGAAAACGATACCAAACTTGCCCTAGTAGCTATTAGTAGAGAGGAACTATGCACCGACTGCAACGCGGGAGACAAATAATTCCCCCCCCCCCTGGTGCCCACCAGCAGTGGGCAATTCCGTGGCTACCGGGCTAAATCAGCTCAGAATGACCCAGAGAACAATCGTGCCAAGTGGCGTCTTCCAAGACAAAAGTGCAAGGTTTGGCCCAAAATCGACGCTTATTTCCCTAGCTACTCTAGTTTGTGTCTAGTTTTAGTAATGAAGAACTAAATTTACAGCCTACATCACGGGAAATAATAAGATATGCACAAAATGTTATTGACAGCCTATTAATTATCATCTAAGTCCAAAGAAAAATACATGTTGGCTTACCAAAGATTTATACACTAGAAAAACAACAAAAACACGCAGTCATTTTCAGAAAATGGGATTTCCTCGCAAATATTTTATTTATTTTTATTATATTTTATTTTTAAAGGTACATTAACAGAACACAAATTGTTACATTTCAATTTCCATTAAACCAACACTTTTTGAACTTGTATCCCAATAAAAATTGTACACAGCATTGACCCAAAACAACAGTAAACAAAATATTTAATTATTTACTTAATTTAAAATAAAAAGTTAACAACTTTTGAATAATTTGGAAAATAAAAGAACAAGAACCAAAGCAATAAGTGAATGATACGAACAAATTCAAACAGAAAAAAAAAGGAGAACAGTTTAAATATCACGTAACAGTGATACTTTAAATGAACTTAAGCTACAATTAAAAATGTCTTTTTGAGAACATAAGTTATTATATGCATGCATGACACATGCGTAAAAGCGGTGCAATTTTTGACACATTATTGTTCACACCCGGTAAACTGAACAATTGAAAATTACGCACTGAACGAGTTGGTACTTTAAAGTTAATATGTTTTAAAAGTTCATCACAATATTCACCATTAACAATTTTATGCATAACACATAAGTCATTTACCAGTCTACGCTTCTCCAAACTGACAAGTGAAAATTTTGTTAGTCGGTCAGCATATTCTGGCAATTTACGTCTCAGACCTAGCCTTGTACACAAATACCTCAAAAAGTGGCGCTGAATAGACTCGATCGTGTCAGTGTAGTTATTATAGACAGGCGCCCAAACGCTAGAACAATCCTTTAAGGTACTCCTAATAATGATGTATAAAGTATGATAATTGAACTCGGGTTTTTGAATGGTTTCGATTGTCTTATTATAAATGCAAGCATTCTTTTAGCTTTACTGCAAATATGGTCGTAGTGTTGCTTAAAGGATAAAACCGTATCAAAAAATACACCTAGATCACGGACAACGGCTACACGATCTAAGACCATTCCATTTATATAGTATTTGTACACTATTTTATGTTTATTTTTTGTAAAACTCATTGTTTGACATTTCTTACTATTAAGAGACATATAATTTTAGTGCACCAATTTAACAAAATATCAATATCATCCTGCAGTGATTTACAGTCATTAATATTATTAATTTGCCGAAATAACTTTATGTCATCAGCATATGCTAATCAATTACTTTTAAATAAATACAGCAAATCGTTAATAAAAATCAAAAACAATAAAGGTCCCAAATTTGAACCCTGTGGGATACCAGACGTAGCCAAATATGGTACCGAATCATACCCATTGAGTGTAACCAGTTGTGAACGATTCAGGAGATACGAAGTAAACCACCGATGAAGATTTCCATGTATTCCTAAATGATACAATTTCATCAAAAGAATGTGATGATTAACGCGATCAAATGCCTTGAAGAAATCAACGTAGACTGAATCAACTTGAACCTTATCATTGAAAGAATTGCAGAGAAATGTTGTGTAAACCAGTAAATTGGAAACAGTTGATATTCCAGAAATAAATCCATGCTGAAATGGACTTAAGGCATGTCGTATGTGATTATAAAGATGATCGTATATTACACTTTCGAAAAACATTGCAAACCAGCTAAGTACACAAACAGGACGATGGTTTGCCACATTACTTTTGTCACCGATCTTATATATTGGAGTGACATTTGCTATTTTCCATAGAGATGGACAAGTACCTATTGTACAAAAGAGTTAGTGGCTTTGCCAAAGCCTATGCACATAATCGTATAAATATAGGAGGAATTCCGTCAGGCTTGCGCCTGTAGGAAGGTTAACTCCCTTTAAAACTTTTAAGACTAATTCCTCGTTAATGTGTATATTACTAAGTGAAAATCCTGCGGATTCAAATTCAGGATGATACTGTGGTGTTGATATAGGACTATAAACTGAAGAGAAATACTTTGCAAACAGATTACCAATTTTTACCATTATTGGCAGTTTCACTATCTAAATACAAATGTTTGGGCGTATCATTGGTAACTCTCTTATTCTTGGTATATCTCCAAAATGATTTTATGTTTAGGGCTAAATCATCCTCGATTCCGTCAGTATACCTCCTAAAACATTTCCCAGCCAACTCTTTGGATCGTGATCTTAATAATGAAAAAGCGTCGTAATCTCGGGGATTATTATATTTATGAAAACAACTATGGTATTTTGATTTATCTTCAAGCAACTTAATTAGACTTCTGGAGAACCACACAGGATAATCGTTACGCTTTCTCTTTTTTGGTGTAAACTTTTCAATAATGCTGTACAGTTCATTATAAAAAAATTGCAAAAAATCATCACAATCAAGCAGGAGTGCTTGACTTTCCCAATCAATCTGCTGTAGCTCAGATAGAATTTGTTGATAATCGGATTTGTAAAAGTTGAGCTTTTCGTCTGTACTGTTTGTGTCCAACAGATCTGATGGTCCTTTAACGGATAACTGGAAAGGGGGATGATGTATATCTAGACGGCTAATAGGAATCGTATTCGATAATGAGAACCAATCGGTATTGTTAGTTAAAGCTAAATCCAGTATTCAGTCATTATGATTAGCATTAAAATTTAGTTGATATAATGACGCGTTATGACATAAGTCGTATAGAAGTTGAGATTTAACGCATGACGGATTTAAAATATGTTATAAAACGCGTTACATACGTGCGCTTTGATAATTACCGCACTTATATTTTAATGTACTATAACGGCAATTATAGCGTATTGAGATAAGCAGTGTTTATCCAACACTTCAAATCTTATAGCAACAACAACCAAACAATATTTGAGTTATCGACCCTTCAAAACTCTTCCACCAAGCAATATCGACGTGGAATTTGTGGCATGGTAATGGTTTCCAGTTTCCACGCTGATATCGGATCTTATTTTAGATTACATTCTGAAGGAGAACAAAAACAACATAACTTAATTACACACAAAAAAAAACAACAAATAAAAAGAAAACTCCTATAAACATACCTACTCCCTTATAAATAAAAAAATTCAACTAACTCGCCTGTTCGAGGCAAGGTACCCAAAAGACTGGCGGCATTGCCTGTTTGTATGGCTAGACTTATCCGCTGAGCAAAAAAATTGCCAGCCTTCCGGTCTCCCGTTGCTTCAAGAGGCGTGTGGATATTTTTTTTTAAAATAACTTAGCATTTGGTCCCCATGGGCCCATTGTCTCTACTCCAAAGGGGAGGAAAAAGTATGTCTCACCCAAATCCCGATATTTGCGAGTTTTATTTTGCTCTGCTGCGATTGCAGCCGCGCATGGCTGAGTTTTGTTTGCATTACTTTTTTTCTGGTGCAACTGTATTGTGTGCCAAATAACATACATACATATAATAACGTTTATTATCCCCGAAGGGTTATTCAGAGGCTAGCCAATGAGGACAGCTTAAATGATAATAATGTAATCGTGTACTGTATAATAACAACTATAGTTAATTATATTTTTTTAGTATTAACGAATGGCAAGAGCGGTGTGATCTAACTACTAGTCCGTCATGTTAGCGTTTAGTTTCTGAACGATAACCGGCGGCGGGCATGGGTTGTCGGACGAAACGTCATTCGATCGGAGGCGGTGACAAGGGTAAGACATTGCGATTTGGGAGGCAGATATTTCTATTAATAAAAGAAGTCGAGTATTTTGTAGTTCTTATTTAAAGTTCCTGCGAGTGAAACTTTCAACATCAGACGTGGGATATCTCTGCCTACAAAGTCTAGCAGCTACCAGCTCCTGCTGGAAGTACCCTCCCGAATCAGAAGAGCAGACGCCGCCTTTATCCGAGCAACCGAGGTATCGAGTGGTTGGTGAAGATTCAGCTGGAGAGCAGTGTCGAGCATCGGTGGGCCAGTCGTCACCGAGACCTCATTCCGCGTGCACCGTGGCGTGCGCTGCTGCGTGCGCTGGCGTGCACCATGGTAGGCACTGCTACGTGCGCTGGCGTGCACTGGAGTCTACCGTGGCGTTCGCTGCTATGTGTGCTGCTGTGTGCGCTGGCGCGCACTACGGCGTGCACTGCTGTGCACCGTGACGTGCGCTGCTGCGTGCACTGGCTTGCACTGTGACGTTCCCTGCTGCGTGCACTGGCGTGCACCATGGCGTTCGCTGCTGCGTACACTGGCGTGTACCGTGGCGTTCGCTGCTGCTTGCAATGGCATGCACCGTGGCGTGCACTGCTATGTGTGCTGCTGCGTGCGCTGGCGTGCACTACGGCGTGCACTGCTGCGAACCGTGGCGTGAGCTGATGTGTGTGCTGGTGTGCACTGCTATGTGCGCTAGCGTGCACTGTTGCATGCACTATGGTGTGCACTGTTGCGCACTACTGCGTGCACCGTGGCGTGCACTAGCGTGCACTGTTGCGTGCACTGTTGTGCACTGTTGCGTGCACTGGCGTGCACTGTTGCGTGTACTAGCGTGCACTATTGCGTGCACTGTTGCGTGCACTAGCGTGCATTGTTGCGTGCACTGCCGTGCCATATCGCATGCACTGCTACGTGCGTCGCTGAAGTTCGAGGCGCGGGCAACATATTTCACTTTAATTTTATAGTTTGCGCTTCTAGTCAAATGTCGCCGTCCCTGATGCTCCGTGTTCGATTCCCGGTCGGGTTAATTTAGAAATAACTGTTTTAAGTACTTTGATTCCGAGCCTGGGTGTTGTCTATGCTTAATAAGTATGTATTTAAGTACTTGGTTACGTTTATCCCTTGACACACCACCTTAAAAAAAAAACAAGTTTCAAAACAAGCATAGCTTGGGCTACCGTTAGCGTCACCCTATGCCATTTTATAGAATGAAAGTTAAACTTTTAGATTTTATTCCCACAAGATTGAATTATGCTGAATTACATCCCAAAATGTTCAGCAAGAAAGTAATGTTTGGTGTACCTTTACAGCTATACTAATGTACAACTAATTATTTTTAAACAGGTGCTCCATTTTTAGAAAAACCGTAGATTGTGTGATTTTGATGCAGGAACAGAAGAGTTGTTAAAACAGAGATTTAGATGGAGGATCTAAAAACAAAAGAATATATCTAGTAATTACTTCGGGATTGGTAAAACCAGCAATGTAACATGTTATAATTGTAATAAAATTGTTCACACATTTTCAGATGCTCCATACCATTGGTTAAATGTGCAAATTGTAATTGGCGAGGACACAACAAAAGGACAAAACGACAGCACCCAGGTTGATATTCTTCCACCGGGTTCCTGTCACCCCCTGGTCTGCTGCCACTACTGCTGCCGTACCGCAGCAAACTACCGCTGCCCTATCGCAGCCTACCTACTGCTGACCTAGCGTAGCGCAGTCTACCTACCCGCCGATGTCCTGCGGGTGACTACCTCTGCTGCGGGTATCGATTTCCTGTCGGCGCGGTCTCCGGGTACGCGGCCTAGCTTTCGCCTCTGCACACCGTCCTTCAGTAAGAGTACCGAAGTTAAGTCCTTTATTTAAGCCCTACTCAAGCGGGCAGAGTGAGCGATCCGTATACCCTTCCTGAGTTTTGTAAATTAAAGAAAATAGCATTATAAATGGTGGCATTACCACCTGTTTGGCTATTGTTGTATTTTTAGTATTGACTGCTTACCTACTTTTGTTATTCGTAGATGATTACAAATTGATATGTACACTTGCCAGTGGGCGCCTTCCGATCCCTACCATTTTTAAAATTATGTTTTCCATGGCAGCCTTTAAGTGGAGCGACACCATTAAAGAATAAGAAATGTAACATGTTAGCATGTAAGGAAGTCTTGTTGGTTGTCTAATTAAATGTATTTGCTGTGAGTACGTATTTATAATAAATTGCCTATTGCGTTAGACTACCATCCTGAGTAATCTAAAAATGTTTGAGAGAATGGCTAATCTCTAAAAATTTTTATAATATAAATGCATATTTTAATATTTCTATTTAATTTATTGGACATGCACGAATGTTATAATAATAATAAATTTGACGACCTCCTTGGTCGAGTGGTTTGTACACCGGTTTTCATGGTGTCGCCATCTCTGAGGTCCCGGGTTCGATCCCTGGTCGGGTCAATTTAGAAATTATTGTTTTTCTAAATTGTCTCGGGTCTGGGTGTTTTCTATGTATAATAAGTATGTATTTAAGTGTTTTAAGTATGTTTATCCGTTGAAGTGTTTTAAGTATGTTTATCCGTTGTCTAGTAACCATTTAACGAGTTTCTTCGAAGCTTCTCTTGGGCTAGATAATTGGTGTGAGTGTAGGAAAGTATTATATTATTATAATTGGTTTCGATGTTGTAAGATACGTCTTGACTAAAATTATTTAATTTTAAATAATATGCTTATCGAATGTTCTATCCTCCTGAGTACCAGACAAGCTTTTCTTTTTTCTGAAACTTTTCTGTTGCACTGTTTGGCCATTACTTGATACAAGAAAAACAGTTAAAAAAAATTAAGGCGCGGAAAAATGGTTTTTCCTTATGTCCTACACAAAGTACAAGGGAACTAAACTTCTATGTGCTTCATAAAGGATATAGCCTTTTTATAGCACAGTTAGTAGATAAGAGTAGTAAATAATAGATTTTATGTATAATTAGAATTAGTTTCATAAAATTTTTCAAAATCAACGATTAAAAAAAATCTTTTTAAAATTATTTCTAAAAAAAAACAAAAATCTTACAGTTATTCAATTGTAGAAACATAAGGGATCAATTATTTATTGTTATATTAAAGGTTTCAGGATTTGCATTTAACAGTCTACATGGAAATATCTACACACACACTTTTGCAAAATACCGTAGTGTTTTATTACAGCCATTCTTTACATAGCGACATTGTTTTGTGGCATATTCTGGTAAATGCGTTGCACTTTTGGTACGGTTTTCTTTGGAAGGTTTAATAAGAGCCTTACATTTACCTTACTTGTGTCCTATTAGTGCAGGTGAATATGTAGTGAAAATATCAAAATCTGCGTATTGTTCATAAAACTAGTACCTACCACTCCCATTCCTCAGTATTTTTGTTTATGTGGTTGTCGTTTTTTTGATTTTGTTGATGCAGGTGCATTAAACTACTGATTTCTGAATCAAGAGTCTCGTGTAAGTAAGTATCTTGAATGTCTGCATTATTTTGTCGACTTTTAATAGCTATTAGTCGAGACGAATGGATAATAACCGTTCACCTCTACCACGACTACGACCACGACTCTGCCCGCGAGGTGTTCTTGTTGCACGTCCTCTTGCTCTTGGTAAGTATGACGAAGTTGAAGTTGAAGGGGTGAAATCTAGTTATCTGACATTGCTAGAGAAGCCACAGACATAACCACTTCATTCTCATCTTCGCTCGAATTACTGGAATCGTTGTTACGGCGATCAAGGACTGTTACATTGATTGATTGCTGGATAAAACTCGGGGTCATCATCTGAATCATCTCCAGATTAATCAAACTCTAAGTCGTTTAAAACTACTGCGATGAGGTGAGTTGCTAACCCCAAAACACACATAATAGTTATAGAAAACGCCAACGTACTTTACATAGTACTCGGGAATACAGTCGTGAAAAATATTAATTCCATACTTTTGTACTTTTCAAAGGACATAGAAAAGAATATAGAGGTTAGGTTAGGAATATTTGATTATATCTTACAATAATAATTTGAACAATTAGTTTACACTATCAATAACTATTTTACCCAAAAAGCTATGAAATCACGTAAAACATACACGATTATTACGGATTAACTTACTTCTGCGTAAACGCACGTCAGCTCGCCCATCTTCCGACGCCATTTTTAAAAGAATGGCAGATGTCTTTGTGATGTTTTATATTTTGTCGTAACCCGTGAAGTCACTAGATGCCGCTAGTAAAATATTTTTAGCACTGACAATGAAAACGAAGACCACAGATTTTTATTTTTCTTACGTACTATGAGTAGTACAGATGTACGCAGGAGGCTATTGTATTAGGTTTAAAGAAAACAAAAAAAAAAAAAAAAAAGAAGTACATGTATACGTAAGTAAATGGAGAGTAAAATCAAATAGCAGGCCGTGTCCCGATGGTGGCAAACGGTAGCCTCATTATATAATTGATGAGCAGGCCGTGTTCCGATGGTGACAAACGGTAGCTTTGTTATGTAACCTATAAGCAGGCCGTGTTCCGATGGTGCGACAAACGGTAGCTTACCTCAAAGACATATTTTTAAGGAGCAGGCCGTGTCCCGAGGGCGGCAAACGGTAGCTTACCTCAAAGACATGTTTTTAAGGAGCAGGCCGTGTCCCGAGGGCGGCAAACGGTAGTTCAAGTTCAATGAGCTTGATCTAATTTACTAGTGTAGTGATTACCAGTGAAGTGTGTTATTAGTGTTTCTGACATTAACGTAATAATTATTGGTTAATTAAGTAATTGACTCATGTTGAATGTTTGTTAGTGTTTAACTATTTGATTTACTTAAAAATTAACTAGTTACCTAAGCACTATGACTGCTATTTATATAAATGTGTAAACAATACTATTTGATTAACTTAGAAACTAACCATCATCTAATCATAGATGACAATCATGTCATTTGAATAAATGTGCAAGCTTAACTACGATGTACTAGGTACGGTAATGATAACATTTGAATTTTAGCTTTTCATTTAATAGAACTCATGTTTTCTGATACTCAATGTCAATCCACATGTATTTGAATCTCTTATCTTAAAACATATTATGTAAAAATTATTATGGCCTAGGTAACAACATTTTGTACTCTAAATTCAAATACAGAACTTTGGTATATCTGTACCTATTCCAAATAATTGTAAAAACTAATTTGTCGTATGTGGCCATACTCTGATTCGAATGGCCGAACATTATTTGGGAATGGGGACATCCCAATAGCAGAATGGCCGTCTGTTAGCTTTTAGTTTCTGAACGATAACCGGCGGCGGGCATGGGTTGTCGGACGAAACGTCATTCGATCGGAGGCGGTGACAAGGGTAAGACATTGCGATTTGGGAGGCAGATATTTCTATTAATAAAAGAAGTCGAGTATTTTGTAGTTCTTATTTAAAGTTCCTGCGAGTGAAACTTTCAACAGTCAGTAGGACTTATGACGAAATTCCGCTTTCTAGCACTGATAACAATATGGCCTTGTTCTTAATTAATATCAAATTGGACATAATCAATTCTGTCGACATTTTATTGTTTTTAATTGATTTAATTTTTACTCAATATTAAGCAAGAATTTGCATAGTAAGGTTAAAGTAAACTGCTCTAAGAGTTTAGGCAAGGCCTCTGTTTTTCTTTATCCATAACGGGTAATCACTTGGCCTTTTTCTGACCTGATGGTAATGATGGCAAAGGACGAAGGTGGAAACGGCGCTTCACCCAGAATCCTTAACCACTGAGGAACTGGCTATTGTAATAATCTAAACTGTCGGTACACAACAATGTTATTATGAAGCCTAACTTTAGATAAGATGGTGGTAGCTAGCCAGGCGGACTTAATAAGCCGTGTATAACACTAACCAAACCAAGTATACAAAGATGTACTCCCCGCTGGGAATCGAACCCGGGACCTCTCTTGGTCTTAGATCGGTGGCTTAACCACTAGACCACCAAGGCGGTTAAGTTTGGTACTTTACAGACGATATATTAAACAGACAGACGACGTCATAATAATTTAAAAATCAAACATGTTTCCAAAAAGAATAATGATTTATTTATTAAGTACAAACAACGATATATCACAGCGCTCAAGCAAAGCTATCAGCACTCCTTTCAACACGGACAGCAGGTGGAGCAGCGTAAGTAGGGGGGGCCTTCTCAGGGGGGGGGGTCTTCTTGATGCGGAAGCTGTTCCTGAGAGTGGTAGCTTGGCGGGCAGTCCAGCGCCGGCTCCTCTTGGTGGCCAGGGAAGCCACCGCCATGCTGGCCGTGATGCTCAGCACGATCACAAAGATCCATATGTCTGCGCAAAAAGTATTTCAATTAGCACCGATTTTAAAAGTCATTTGTTTTAAAAATGTATAGTCTTCTCATTATGTCTTTTCCTTTTACAGGCACTTTTACATACACACTTCACGGACGGATATGCAGAGATCACAGATTCTATTTGCTATGATCCTGACCTGACACACATCCTTTGCTTCAGTTACTCTCATAACGTCATACATGCTAGTCGGTTTAAGATACTCTCGAGAGATAGAGTAACTTTATCTCTCATTTACAAGCAATAGGAAGTTAATTGTCACGGTCAAAATAGTAGGACCAAAGAACTCGCGGTAGCAGCCCGATGAGTAGGTCCGATCAGATCCGCACCGCTTTGGATACCTGTAACGAGGCAGCTAAAGCCTATTTGTTTTTTTGACCTCTTTTCCGAATAACGTTCTATTATATCTAGTTTTAAATTTAAAATTTAAATAAGTATTACTTGCATTCTCTGTCTAGCCTCTGTTTTCATGAAAATGGCAGTTCAGATTCATCCGCGGAGTTAGAAAGAGCTCCTTATTCTTTATTGTTATCCTTACGAAAATGCTGTTACTAGTGAATAGTTTATTATATCTAGACAGTTCCATACGTCCCGATAATAATAATAATAATAACCCAAACCTACACCTAATCACAAAGATAGTGCGTAACCTTTTGTAACTAATAATAACTAACCATTAAATAACTAACCACTAAATAATATACTTCTGAACTCGTCGTGCTTTTATTATCTTCCACCTCCTCCTCCGTTCCTCCGCTCCGTGACATACCTCTGTCCATTAAATATGCTCAGAACGTCGTCGGTGACCGGTCCAGATGGCACTCCATCATCAAGTGTCGCAAAAGTGGTGAACCTTCACTTCATTGATGAGGGTCGTGATTACCTGGTCACGACTCTTACCAAGGAGGAGGAGATAACTAAGCAAGGATGGGGGACTTGTAACTTTTTTTTGGAAGGTATTGTATTTATGTATGTAAAGCCTATAGGCTGACAATGACTTACACTGGAAACCAGCTTGCCTAGGCGCAGATATATTGTCGATGGTGTGGTTGGTACTGCCCGTCAGCTCGCCATTCTGGCCTCGGACCTTCGCGACGACGGTCCAAGGGTGATTGTCGAGCATCGTAGGGTTCTGAATGTGGAGGTTGCAAATACCAGCAGCGAGAGAGCTGGTGCTGTAGTATCCCAGGGGCATGTTATCTTCGGTGAAGCCTGGAGAGATGTAGGAGTGGTATAGTAAGAGAAGAAGGCAGAAAAATATTTTTTTTAAAATATTAAGTGATAAATTTAAAAACATCTGGAGTATTCCTCCGTGCTTCGGAAGGCACGTTATGCCTTTGGTCCCGGTTGTTGTTGTAAGATGGCATTCGTTGGAGCCCTGCAACCTGAAACCCCCTTTGCCACCGTGGTGGGTTGTGATTAGGTTT
Source organism: Scoparia ambigualis (assembly GCA_963921215.1). NCBI lineage: Eukaryota > Metazoa > Arthropoda > Insecta > Lepidoptera > Crambidae > Scoparia > Scoparia ambigualis. The sequence continues at coordinate 56,915,298 of OY992502.1, read as the reverse complement.
GCCACCCGTACTCTAAAATAGAGTACATACTTATTGTCCTCTTTTTCATGTAGGCGTACTTTATAATCTACGACACCAACAAAGTACGCTAAAATACTCTATTTACGTAAAACAGATTGTTACTGGCTCGTTACTGGTTATGAGTACCTACTTAGAAGACTAAATAAACTGGTATCCAGCCAAAAAATTTTGATTGCAAAGAGGCTGTAAGCTGTAATATCTTCAAGAAAGACAAAATTTTGTTAAATGTCGCAAAGAGCAACAAAAATACGTTTTAAGGACAAATAAATAAAACACACTTAAATTAATTACACCTAGGACTAATTATGGGAAAAAGACAATTCTGTTTGAGGAAGCACAGCTGTTCAATAGGCTACCAGATGAAGTGAAAACCTGTGAGACTTTATATATGTTTAAAAATAAACTTATACTGCATATTGCAAAGAGTACCACATGGAGACAAATTGTACTATCATTTATTTTTTAAGTAATATTTATATCTCATTATAAGTGAAATGTAATTTCGTATGAGAATAAAGATCTTTAAAACTAACCTAAACCTAAGTAATTACTCTTTGTTATTCTATGTACTTTATTATTGTTCTAACATAATGAAAAATGCTTTATTCGTCCTAAATAAGGTGACAACCCTAGTTGTGATGTGAGTGTGACCCGATTCTACCTATGTGTTGTTATTCATGTGGGAAGGCTTGTGCCCAGCAGTGGGACGTTTATAGGATAATGATGAAGTAGGATCCTTACCGAAGCCGTCGATGCGCACATATCTGCAGTAGTCCAGGGCTAGACCGTCAGTGACTACCCCACTCACTATCACGTCGTATTTCTGATTTCTAAATTGGTAGACCTGGAAGACAGCTGTAAAGAAATACAAATCAAATCTTTATTGCCAACCGAATGTACAAAGATGTTAACAAAACTTAAATAGTTAAGAGGTCAGTCAGCGAAAGATCTCGTGGATGCATGTTGCGCGGTGTGGGGTCCGCGGTAATTCGTAAGCGCCATTCACATTTTTATCAAAAAGTTAATAAAAATATTTAGTTTTTTGGAAATCCAAATCAGTCAAGAAATCGAAAAGGTAAATAAAACACGGTCGTAATGTGCATCTATATGAAATTTAAGTTACTTCAGGATTTTTTTCAATCGAGAAAAATGTTTCTAATCGTGTTTTGGCTTCTTTCATCCCCTTACACGTACGTTCTGTAATACACATTAAAAATTTCAAGTGCGAAATATCTAAAATATGTTGAATAACAGCTAATAGAAAACAGCCAATTTTTCCGTTTAGGCCACGGAGCAATTTTGCTCCGTGGTTTAGGCCCTCCTTTTTCGGACAATTTTGTAGAGATCTTCATAGGGAGTTATTAAAACATACGTAACTAAGTTACTTCATTACTTGTTTTGAAACAATATAAGTAAGTAAGTAATTAATAAACTTTCTTTTTAAATAAAAATGATAAGTTTTGTAGCTTTGGTAACCAACAATAAACTATTATGCAAATAAAATATTCTATGTTTTAAGGTTTCCCCATGCACTTAATGTGTCCTAAACTACTAAACTTCAAAATATATTTTTTTATAATTTTAACGCAAGCTTTGTTGCAAAAATTTTGAAAAAAAAAATCCAAAAGCAGGACTCGAAGCTGCCATTGAATTTAACTACCATTAATTTAAAAAAATATAAGTGTTGATGAATTTCGGCGGGTTGGCTAAGAGCCACCACAGTAGCATAATTGGAAAAGCACCTGACCGATCTAGCTCGTGGAAATTTTGTCAACATTTTCCAGTTTACCTAAGATTGAATATGAAAATGAAATCTTTTTTAACAATGCATACTCGTATAACGACATACCAAATATAGGTTCACACCTCCTTACCTAAGGAGAAATATAACCTAAATTATGGTTTTCCTGTCTTTCAAGTAGTCAGAATTATAAAAAATGAAGACTCACGGTACACCTCCACCCTGATCTCGGCCCTTTGCTCAATCGCCGTGGAGTCAGGCAGCCCGACGTGACAGCTCCACTGGCCGGAGTCATTCACCCTGGGACTTAGGAGCCTCATCCCGCACTCGCCGGCGTCGAAGCCAGCGCCGTAGTACTCGACGCCAGCGGCCTGCATACCTGGTGATTTTAACCTTTTTAGCGCCACAGTCTTCCATAGAAGACAAACGTTTTCGTTCCGGCGGCGTGGCGCCACACGACTTTAGTAAAAGTCAACAGTCGTGGCGTGGAAACGTTTGTTTTCTCTATAAAAGATCCGTGGTGCCCAAATGCACAGATTAATAAAAGGTCAGAAAGTTAAAGATTCAACATTTTTATACACTTTTAAACATTCGTCTCGGTGGCCGAGTGGTCCAGCGCTCCGCTCGATATCCAGAGGTCACGAATTCAATTTACAGGTTAGCCAAAGTGTCTTTTCGGATTTTTCGATGCATAGGCAAAAAAGTCAAATGTCAAAAGTCAAAATATATTTATTCAATAAACTCAATTAATAAGTACTTTGAATCGTCCAAATCATTTTTAACCTACCACCCATTCAGGACATCATTTTTTAACTGTGGTAAAGAACAGGCGCAAGAAACCACAGCGCACAGAAGAAACGACATTTACAAAAAAAAATATATATATATATATGTCGTTACCAGGTCATAAAATACAAAATATGAATTTGAATGTAAATAGTTTAATTAAATATGGTGCTCTATATATAAATTAATTATAGACAATTAGAAATAGCTGTTGGAGTACTTGGAGCATTTCAGACCCAAGCTGTTTTGTCTTCTGTGTAATCTGACACTTTATAATAAGCTTTTATACAAAGCTTTTCTTTGATATTGATTTTAAATCTATCAAGATCTAATTTCTGAATATCATTTGGTACTTTGTTGTATAATCGTACACATAGAGACCCTTAAAAGAATTATTTATTTTATGGAGCCTAGTATAAGGTACTGCTAATTTGTTCTTACTTCTAGTGTTTAATTTGTGAATATCACTGTTTTTTGAAAACATTTCAATATTTTTATAAACATACATCAGATTTTCATAAATGTATTGTGATACAACTTTTATTATACTTATATCCTTAAATCTCTCTCTGAGAGAGTCACCAGCCTGTACGTTATATATTGCTTGAATAGCCCTCTTCTGCAGCACAAAGATAGTTTGAATGTCGGCAGCATTTCCCCACAGTAAAATGCCGTACGACATTACTGAAACATTACATTACTTGAAAGTAACTGAAATAAACTAATCTAGCTGTATCAACGTCAGTTAACTGACGGATCTTCATTACTGCATAAGCCGCAGAGCTAAGTCTATTCGACAATTTGGCTATATGTGGGCCCCACTGAAGCTTGGCATCCAACATGATGCCTAGAAACACAGTGGTGTCTACAGGATTCACATTCTTATCCTTAATTTGTACACTAGTTATTACCTGCTTAACATTAGGCAATACAAATCTCACACATTTGGCTTTTCCCTCGTTTAACAGCAAGTTATTTACACTAAACCAATGTACAATCTTTGAGACCGCATTATTCACATCGTCTTAATCTGGGTGTCGTCGTTTCACTTTGAATAAAAGTGAAGTATCATCAGCAGTGGTCGGAGTAGGTATATTGAATTAAGGTCACTGACATCAAACGTATATGTTAATATGGATACTCCTCCGAGTTTCCGGATTATTATGATAAAAATACCGAAACATCGAAATTATTACATGAAACTAGTTAAAAATGTATCAATACTCTCAACGCTATGCTGCTAGTGGCGCTGGTCTCCATCTCTAATGTTGGCCGTATCCATTGTCTCAATCTCGCAAAAGAAAAGAAATCACGTCTTAAATTATTATTAGTGATTTTTTTTTGTTAATCTTTAAATATCTTGGAAACGGTGCGTCCTACGCTAAAATGGACGAAATTTTGTCCCCCCTTTATAAAACCCCCGTCTAACGCTAACCAACCATCACGATGGTACAATTATTAATAATTGTCGCTTTTTAATAATTATTTAGGGTAAGTAACGATTAACTAGTTTAGGAAATGTAGTTTATAGATTTGTTGGGCTTATTTCCCCTTTGGAACTCATTGACTCACTTGGCCGCACATTTGGTCGTTGATTGTAGAGGTTAAGTCACTCTCACACAGGCCGGTCAACGGATAGGTGACCAAAGCTTTATTGTTTCGACCTGTTGGCTAATGTTGAGCCGGCTCTTTGGCCTAAATAAAAGTGTAAGGCCTAAGTAAAAAATCAAAATCAAATGAACTTGTAACCGATGAGGATTAAAAATAATTATTTTTAATAAAACTGTAATAATGATTATTTGTATTAACAATAAACAATTTTGTTTGCTTACATATGGTTTTTTATTTTATTACTCTATTTACCAAATTTTTGGAAACTCCGGTACATTCCGGAAGAAATGCATGTCCATGTTATGATATCATGACGCAAGTATCTAAAATCAATATACCTACTCCGACCACTGATCATCAGCAAACAATACTGTATCATGACTGTCTTTTACAAAATAAGGCAAGTCATTAATATAAACAAAAAACAAGAATGGACCAAGTATTGAACCCTGCGGAACTCCCATTGTAACCACTGATCCCGAAGATCTTTTACCGTTAATGTCGACCTTCTGAATCCTGTTACTCAAGTATGAGATTAGAAGACTCAAAGAAGTATCTCTAACTCCATAGTGGTGAAGCTTCCTGACCAATGTTTCATGTAGAACACAATCGAAAGCCTTGGATAAATCACAAAATACCCCTAGAGCATCCTGTGAATCCTCCCATGCATCAAATATTTGAAGTAAAAGCTCTACACCGGCATCAGTTGTTGAACGACCCCTAGTAAAGCCATACTGTTTACAATGTAAAAGTTTATTTTTATAAAAATGAATTTGAATTTGGTCTAGCAAGAAAAATCGAAAAATCAAAAAAATGGCAAAGCAATAAGTCGACTATCAGCATTTGCCACTTGTGAAGGCTGAACTGTTTTGTACCGCCATCAATAACGTACTATGTTCATTTCCCGGTCGGGTCAATTTAGAAATTCCATTTTTTTTCAAAATGTTACAGGTTGCAAGATTACCTATCCTATTCGTGAATTGTTTTTTTCAATATTGTGTTTTCCTCATTTGTAATGTTTTTGCAACAATGTAATTGCTTTATTTATATCTTACCAATGTTTATAAATAATACATACCAGGGTACAGGTTGTAAACGGTTCCATTGCGCGCCCTGAAGTAGCAATATTCAATTTCGGACTGAATTGAGCATAACAAGGTCTTGGCGTCACTTTCTGGGCCCCACAATGAATTCTCATTGGTAGTCAAAATAGGTTCTGTAAGAAAATAATTAAAGTTAGTAGGTTAAAAGTCGTAAGTAGTTACACCCCCATTGGGCTATCTAGGGTTATGGCTTATCTATCATTATGGTAAAGGTCTGAGCCCTGCAGTGAGACAATATAGGCTGAAAATTAAAGGCAGAACAAAAGAACATTTTAATTGTAAAATTCTAAGATACCAGTAATTTTTTTAAAAAAGAAGTAGGAATTGTTTGAAGCGAGGGACGGAAGGGTGGACGATTCGAAAGTTTTTTTTATTAAAATACTGGTGACAACAGAAGCAGCGACGCTCACATCGCTTTACCCCCAAGGGCACAGCACACTCAGGACACAGGCACAGGAACCCGTGGTAGACCTCCCGTCCAGGGTCTCCACGACACCCCGCTATAAACCCAGGTCGCTGGTCACGGGGCTGGTGATGCGACGCAGACGTAGACACAGCAATGAGAGCCTAAGTCGACGAGTACCTCTAGGACGGAGAAAGGCCCTGCAGACAGCGCAGACGGTGACAGCATACATTCGCACGAATGAATAAGCAAACTCCGGCTTTGGCTGTGTGTGTGGAAGGAGGAGGAATTGTTAGAAGGGAGGGATGGAAGGTAGGACTATTCGAAAGTACTTATTTATTAAAATACCGGTGACAACAGAATCAGCGACGCTCGCATCGCTTAACGCCCAAGGGCAGAGCACGCTCAGGAACCCGTGGTACACCTCCCCGTCCAGGGTCTCCACGGCGCACCGCCACAGCCCCAGGTCGCTGGTCACGGGGCTGGTGATGCGGAGCCCGCAGCCGGTGGTGTTCACGTTGGACGCGATGCTGCAACACAGAACAGCATCGTATATTTAATAATTCAGCTAAAGGAAGGAGTCAGCTACCTACTTCGACGGACGCTAGCTTTACTTTACTATAACATAATGTTACCAATACCTCGGTGGCTAAGTGGTCAACGCAGCCGCCCGGATTGCGGAAGACGTGGGTTCGATTCCCTCCTGAGGTAGTAATTTGTTCAACGTTTCTACTTACAATACTAACTATATAAATCATTATGTTAATAATATTGTATATAATATTTAATATAGCTCATCGTGTACATATCTCAAAATGAATTGTGCAAACTACAGTTATCGTTATAATGTGATTCAAATCATAGTTAAATAAAGATTATAATTGGAAAATTGAATTGACAATGTGTAAATAGCGCTGATAACTTTGAACAAACATAGACATTGCATTTGCTACGTAATTAATTTTTTAGTTTATTTAATCTACGCGCAAGTAAGTATTTGCAAGTATTCACCATTCGACTAAATGAAGGCTAGCATTTGTATGTTGCATAATTTTCTGATACATAGTGATGCTGACTTTGAGGTACAATAACAATTTATTGTACCTCAATGGATGCTGATGAAGTGGCACATTCTCATTTACCACGTTTTTCGGATATTCCATTGAAAAAGTCATACTTTCGACATTTTTCAACTCTTTTGACTTAATGTTTTTATAACAACATTGTCCTAATGAGTAGGTTCGATTCCCACTTAAGGCAGCCTTTTATTAAAACGTTTCGTTACATAGCTTTGAGTTTATTATTAATGTCAATAAACGATGATAACAGTTGACTGCTATCAAAGTGAGGTGTAAGACCTAAGAAGAGTTTGGCAACACACTCGAAACACTAACACGGTTGTGCCGTGGTTATAGATTACTATACACCCTAATGTGTTTTAAGCACAGAATAGATAATACTTAGTACCTAGTACTACGTAAAAGTACATTGTTACCCTAGGGGTAACAATGTACTGAGGTAAAGATAATGTAATGAGGGCCGCAAAAGCAGTCCACTGTCAAAGTCCCCGTTTCAACAAGTCAGAACTGCACATGTGCTCAGCGTGACAGGTGGTGCTCCCATCGCCCCGCTCAATGCTGTTGGATGTATGTGCAGTCTTTGGTCCGTTAGTCGCCATTTACGATACCCAAGGGAAGAGATGGGGCGGTAATATAAGGTGACTGCTAGAAACCGCAAGAAAATTCAAGAGCTGGTCAGGTCAAGTGTTTTAAACATAACAAAAATAACAAAAAAGGTTTTTTTCATTTTTAATGAAATAATTCATTTTGTGAATTTTAAGTGGATAGTCTTTGAGTATCTAATTTATTTTAACGCTATAACATAAGAAAAACAATTAATAATAAGTATCGAATATTTACAACGCGCCGGCAACGGCCGCCGGGAGGCCGACCGTCTGTTGACCCGTTCGCGTCTGCTGGGCGATAAGTACCTACGTTAGTCTGCAATGAGACGAATTCCTTTTTTGTCATTTTGTCATGTTTAAAACACTTGACCTGACCAGCCCTTGAAGTTTCTTGCGGTTTCTAGCAGTCACTATATATATTCTGTTAATGAGTCGCTACCAGCACAGCACCGAACAGAGATAATGGTAATTGTTAAAACCCTACCTAGTATCAACTCCGTGGAAGCTGTACCGGTCCTCGCTCACGCCTTCCGGGGCCAGCAGCACCCTGCCGGACGGCTGGCGGAACTTGCAGGTACTGATCTGATGCTGCCCAGGAAGCGCGCATGTCAGCAGTACCTCGGGTTGACGCTTTTCGACATGAGTGATCACCTTTGCCCTTTGAGCTGGAAAAGAGAGGCTTGTTTTGTGTTACTACATAGTTAATTATTATTAGAATAAATGAAATAAATGAAATGATCCATGGCCACACCTTTTCTTGGGTCTGTTCTGGGTTTCTCTGCGGGATCGAATCAGAAATAAGGAGATCCATAGAAGAACTAAGGCAAGGCCATACACATAGCCGAAGAATTGCTAAGCTTATGTGGCTGTGGGCAGGGCACATCACATCGCTCGCAGAACCGACTACCGTTGTGGCAGAACATTTCTCGAGTGGCAAGGCGGCCGCGCACCGGACGACGCTGTTTAGGCAGGCCTCCAACAAGGTGGACCGATGATCTAATAAAAACCGGTCTTGAAGGAGATCCTTGGTGAAAGACGTTGTCCAACAGTGGCCGCCCTTCTGCTGATGATGATCACGATAAATATGAAAATGGAGTTTATAATTGGCGATGACATCAACACGTAAGCAGTTCACGTACCCAATTCCTCCACGTCCACCGTAATCCTGTGCAGTTCCGTGACGATCTTGCCCGGGGTGCCTACTGTGAGGTGCCAGGTGCCGCGGTGGCTGCTCATAGCTCGTCTCAACACGATCCTGCACGGGCTGAAGTGGTCGTATACCACGTTGCCTGAGGGGTCAACCACTTTGCAGTAGACCGCGTTCTCAGGGCCGACTTGTTTGTCGACAGGCCTGTCCAGTATTAAGGACAGTACAGAGTCATGCGTCACCCCTTTACCTGTTCAAAGATGAATTTTTTCATTGTGGGATTCTTGAATAAAGCTTTTCTGGCTCAAATTCAAGGCTTTAATTTTTTATACTACACTTTAGGTTAGAGACGGCCTAAAAACCAGTCAATCTGTTCTGGCATATTTGCTCCGTGATAGCTATATAGCTGTATATCCTCATCCTAACTTAAAAATACTAGGAACTCTTCTCCCAAGAATTAACTAATTGTATTAGTATCTCGATCGCATCTTATGATGGAGTAGAGTTAAACAAAATGTGTCGATTCTTAAAAGTCTGACCCTATTGAGTCAGTCTACCCCTACGAAACCCCTTACTCGCCTTGTACGTGAGGGTCGAAGTGAGAGTCTGTTATGTTTAAAGCAGAATTGGCTCCAATTCTACAAATTAAATCATGCTGATTTCTGTACGCAGCAACTTAAGGGCAGTCATATTTACCAGTTACAGTCACATGGACAGGAGCTTTATATACGACTCTATTTCCATATGCAATACGCCACATTCCACTGTCCATAGCTTTAATGTTTCTGATAATAAATCCACAAGAATCACGATGGCTAGCATCTGATTCATACGAAGGATAATCGTCACCGCTTGGACCGACGAGTTTGCAAGTATCTTGGAGGATATTAGACGGAGGTTTTGCTAAACGGATGTGCAAATTATTGCCTTCTGCAACAGTTACCCGTTCAGGAAAAGCTTCAACAAATTCTGGAAATAAAAAAATACGGTGGTTGAACAAAGGCTTACATTTATCTTCTATTATCAAATACGTTTCGATCTTATCGTTTAGACGTGACTCGATACGCGTTTGTATTAAGACAATAATTATTATTAAAGTGACGTTCTTAAAAATTACCTTCGACGTAGATAACAAACGGCAGTCTCTTTTCAACAAGGCTGCTAAATCTTATTTCCCTTGAGAACAACGTCCAATTGCCAATCTTGTTGTCTCTATCGACATTTATTTCGACACCGCACGCTACGTCGAAATCGTCTATCCACGTCACTGCGACTGCATTTTTAGATGCATCGGACATCAAGTATTCCTCGCCATCGGGTGATATTAAATGACAACTTTCGGGTTCGGAAAAGGCATATTTAGTTATTGTTATTTGGTGTTTGGCTCCGATATACGAGTGAATGAATTCGTCAGGTAAATATTCTATTGCGTTTTCTGCTGGTCCTTCCGTTGTTGGTGTGTTATCTGTAAGATCTTTAATTACAAATACGACAATCTTTGACAGAATTTTAATCGGTGTACATACGCCAGCAGGTCACCAAAACTGTCATATTTCTTTAATCAATTTGATCCTTAAACCAGTAATAAAGTTCAAAATTAATTGAATAAATTTGACGTTTTGTGGTAGGTTGATTTCCTGGGGCGTCTCTCTGTATACACCGAGATTTTTTATTGGTTTGGAGCCGAAACCCTGTTCACGTTTAACATCAGTAGAAGCTATTTAGCTTGTAAAATTAAAAATATGAGCATAAAAAAATCAATAACAAATTTACGACTGAGGCGCTTCAAACGCGCCGTCTTAGGCTGCGCCGTTGATTATTTATAAAATTTCAGTTTTTCTAGATTAATTTTAGCTGCAAATAATGAGTACACGATTATACTAACTAGGTAAGAAACAATTACATGTGTTTTATCACTCTTTAAAAAAATAAGCTTAAAAAACTATGCAAAATGTCATTCAGACGCTTGAAGCCAACTGGGCTGCTTAGAATAACATAATTATAAAAATAAAACTACTACTAGGACCAAAAAATAAAAAAAATAACTGTGACTTGATGAATGTCCCATTAAGTTAATAGATATAATAATTAAAAATAATTAATATTTTGGAAAATAATTGAATTAAAAGTTTTGTCACCGTAAATCCATCATTCAGTTCACGATGACAAATCGACTTTTGAAAATTTTTAAATTTATTTTTGATCGTGCCGTGACCTGCCGACACCTCACTAAACACCCGCCCACCGGCCTGCCTTCATTCGTCGACCGTGATCACTGGGAGAAAGACGTTTGATATTGATATTTTTTTAACCAACTTTCGTTCGCAGCATTTTGTCACTACTTTATGTCATTCCGTTTGAACGTATAATTGTAAAAGGATCAACCATAAGTAAATTCTAATTTATGCATTTATTAGACCCTGGTGCCCAACGATACATGTGTGGCGTTTTACCTATTAACTTCATATTTAGCAAAAATTATAATTTAACATTGCTCGTATTGTCATTACGCTCTTAGTCATTACGTTCAAAAGTCAAAGAAATAAAAAGCCTACTATTAAGTTTAAGATTATTTTTTTATTTTATAATCAGATTACGAACTTAAGTTACTTAGGTGTTTTTGAAACTAAGTAGGTACTTTACGAATTAAAAATTATCGTGATCTCGAAGATGCTACGGATTTTGGAATATTTTTTTATTGGGTAAATGTAAATCAAAGTTGTAATTTATGTTTCAAATTAGCACCTAATTATTCCTTGCTTTTTTATATTTCAGTCAATACATAATTGTTACCTATTATTATAAGAGATAAAGTATTGTTACTGTTCTGTTACTATAAAAAATCAAAGCCTTGTTAATTCTACGAAGTATATTGTTGTTTAATTTTGTTTCGTGTTGTATTTTTGTTTCGAGTTGTATTTTTGTTTCGAGTTGTATTTTTGATTGGAGTTGTATTTTTGCTCCGAGTTTTTTTTTGTTTTGAATTTATTTTTCAGTATATTATGTTTTGAGTAGTATTTGTGTTTGAGTTTATCTTTGAGTAGATTTTAGAGGACCTAGAACCTTACGGCGGCGTAGTTATCTTGCATTAACCCTGAGCATGGTCTCCTGATGAGACTGAAACTGATCGGCCTATCCGACGAAATCGTACGTATGATTATAATAATGCCTAAAAATATATTGTTATGGTTATTCAAACTGACTTTTAATATTAAGTACTAAGGTACTTACTATTGTTATTTTTTTATTGAATACGAAGTATTGATAGTTACTTTTTTTATTAAGTTGGTATAATTCTTATAAGATAAATAAGACAATTACAAGAATTAACACCTATATCTATTCATATTACCTACCTATTGCCACTAAATACTTTCATTCCTCTAATGCAATATGAAAATGTCATTACACTCCTGTAGAAGTCATTACATTCACGACAATAAATAATATTTTCTTGATTACTCAAAATCTACGAGAGATAACATGCTCCAAATACTTGTAAAAAGCTGTCAGTGAGGAAGACTATAGAATGTATCCCAAAATATTGATTTTATAGAGAAATTCCCGTGGAAGATAAAAAATGCATAAAAAAAAATATTTTTGTGACATCCACCCCTTACTATGTGAACTAGAACGTTACTGGGTCATTCTTTTAGACACGTTTTTCAAGCGGCATCACCTTAAAAAAATAGAAATCGAAAAGTCTGCAAGCCTCTTTTTTTTCGGGCAAACTTTTAATCCTCTCTTAACTGGGTTATTGATTATTATTCAATTAACTTTATATTTAATATCATAAAAAAAACACCCACATTCTTTGATTTTCGTGGAGTGTCCCTAATCCCGATCTACTCACTTAGTAAATTATATATTTTAAACTAAACGGTACATGTTCACCAAAAAAAAAACACTAAGTCCTAAGAAGTTGACAATGCTAAGAAAAATTAGACCATAGCTCTAAAAGAAATACATTATCTAAAAAAAATAAAAATGTAACTGTCCCGGGGTAGTTACTGATTTGCGTGGATTATTGTAAATCCACTTGTACATCCCTAACTTCGCGACTTCGTCATCCTAATTCAAGTTACAACTAGTCGCACTCCGACGGCCGGGCAGAGTGCTTGTATGACGACGCGTCGAGTTTCCGAAAAATTAAGGTAAGAACCTCGTTGCGTGGGTATGGTTTCTCAAAAATTTGAATTGCGTGGTACAATTTTCTCCGGTGTCTGTGAATTTATTTATCGAATAAAATATTGTAGCGAACAATTATTAGGTTACGTAACTTATATTCAAAACACAGTTTATTTGCTTAAAAGGTTTTTATATATTTTTAGAATAAAGGATTTATTTTGATTTCCGTGGTCGTGATTCGCGTGGTTTACGTGGTAGTTTTGACCCACGCAAATCAATTATTGGCCATGCAAATGAAATAACTTAGTGTTTTGTAGTAGGTATTGTATGATAATATTTTTAGTTAAATGTCAATTCGTTTAAATCAAACTTAAAATGACGCAGTTAATGGGTTTCTGATTTTATAAGTACCTAATTATTATTATTATTTTAGTCATGGTCGTCCCGCAAAGGCCTAATTATAAAAAAAATTGTGTCAGATTAGCTACCTATGTTAATAATTGATAAAATTGTAATTAATTATTTTTTAGACCAAAAATGCCATTAACAAGAGAGGAAAAATTATAAAGAAAGAAGTTATCCGAAAGAAGAAGAAGAGAGAGGCTTAAAAATAATGAAGAGTTCAAGGCCAAAAACCGGGCGAGATATTATAAAAGGAAAGCCGAAGGAAAAATACTTAGTATTAATGAATTGAACCGCCGCGAACAAAAAACTAGACGAGAGAAAAGTCGAATAAGTTCCCGAAAATATAACATGAAGAAAAAAAGTGTTCCTAACAAATGACTGATTAGTAAGAAAAAGTGTTATTTTTTAAAAATATTTAAATAAGTGTTATATGTTTGTAATGTCTTTATAAATAATGCTTGACTGATTCAAATATAATTAAAAGTAAAAAAACGATTTCTGTTTTAGTTATTTACATATTCTTTTACCTGATAACATAATAACTTCTTTTAAATATGAAGTAACATTATATAACTTATCTGAGAAAGCTAAATAAAAAAAAATCATTTTCGTGGGGTGTTTTGTAATTTGCGTGGCCACCAATTTTTTAACCTCGATTATCTATGTAAGTATATCGCTCACTGATGTGCCTCTTCTATAAAAAATATTACTTTTACGTGTATTTTCAGAAACAGATGTCGATTTAAAAAAAATATTAAATTTGAAAATTGCCACGCAAATCACCAAAGAATGCCTTGCTCAAAGAAGCACCCTACTATGTGTTTTCGACAATAAGTCACTTTTACAACTTTTTTATCTTTGCTCGTAAAGCGATTATTATTTCTTAAATAGGTACATAATATTATAACGTTTTTGGCTCCAAAACCAATAAAAAAATCTCGCGTGTATAAACATGCAACTTTATCAAAGGTACAAAGTCTCGCTCGCTTGATATTTAAGCAAGCTGCATAATTTTATTAAAAAATATGTGTGTGTGAGATACCTATGTAGTTGAGTAAGACTATTTTTTTCTTCATGCTACAAAAGGCATGCCGTATCCTCCTTTTTTATTGTTTTAATCAAAGGGCTGATTTATTTGTGTCTACACACACACATATGACATTAGACTATTATCCCCAAGGGGTTAGTCATACTAGGCTATGAGGATTTTTTCAAAGGGCTAATTTATTTGTGTCTACATACATACACATGATTAGACTATTATCTCCAGGGTTAGTTAGAGACTAGGCAATGAGGATCGCAGAAGCAGTCTACTGCTATAGGCCACGTTTCACCAAATTACAAATTATCTATCTATACATAAAAACTACACCTACCCTCTTCTTCAGCACTATCGACAGTAAGTTTGTAGGTTTGGCCGTCTCCCGTTTTGTCTTCACGCTCGTAGTACAAACGCCAAAGGCCGTGGTCCTCTGGGCCAGTCACTTTCACATCCACTGCACAACCGACAGCTATGTTGTATGACAAGAGCACATATTTGTCTGGATTTCCTTTGTTCTCAGGCCGTAACTGTATTATTTCACCGGACGGCGTCACCAGTTTGCAACTAAAGGTGCCAAGAGCGAGTGGCATTGTCTCAATCGAGGTTGATAAGATTTCTCCGATGCTCTTGGTCTCCAGCACCACATCTTCTGAAGAACCATGACCTGCACAAATGTATTCAAAGTTAGGATGGTATGGTTATTATTACTGTTTCTTGAGAGAAAGACACAATAATTGTTAGTAGTTTTGTCGTTAATCTCTGTCAAAAATCAGTTAAAATCCAAGTGGCACAGATATGTGCAGAGCATTAAGATTATGTGAATAATTTGTTTATAAACATTGATCATTGAATTTGGCTCTAGTGTAAGGGATGGCAAATGTTATATGTACTACGATTATTTAGTCTCTACATAGAGCGTCGCCATGTCATTACATTGTCATGGCGACTTCCCAGTCTCACGCGTGCATTCCAGCTGAACGGTCGTATTGTCGGCGCGTCATAGGTGTAGCACTCCCGTTTGTCCCCAGTCTGGCGCGTGCATTCAAGCTTAACGGTCGCATTGCCAGTACGTACCTACATAGGTGTAGCACTACTGTTTGTCCCCAGTCTGACGCGTGCATTCAAGCTGGACGGTCGTATTGTCAGTGCGTAAATAGGTGTAGACCCCCGTTTGTCCCCAGTCTCAAGCGTGCTTTCATAGTAAATGGTCGCATTGACGCTGCCTCGCAGTCCCGTTGGATATAAATAGTCCTTTTAAGGTGTAATTCAGGTATTTTTTGTGGTGGTGGTTTGCAGTAAGTTCTAGATTTAAGATTAGGCTAGGCATATCTATGTCATGTCATCCTAGACGCCGCGAATCGTGGACATAAGTGCGCCCCGGGGCGTGTTGGTTGAGGTTGGGACAACGTGCATTATGTTCCACAAACGACCGGCGGCGTATTATACAGTACTAAACACAAAATAGATCAACAAAACATGCTTGTGTGCGTGACAGCCTTATCCTGAGTTTTTGGCAGTTCTTTGGTGGTAGATTCGGTTGTTAAAATTTAACAAAATTTAGGTAAGTAAAGACTGCACATACATCTGACAGCATAGAGCGGCGATGGGCTCACCAACTGTCACGCTAAGCACATGTGCAGTCGCTATTTGGTGCTGTCCTCATTTCCTAGTCTCTGACTAACCGCCTCTGTGGTTAAGTGGCTAAGCCACCGGTTTTAGAGCCAGAGGTTCCGGGTTCGATTCCCAGCGGGGGGTACATCTTTGTGTGCTCGGTTTGGTTGGTGGTAGGGCTGTTAAGTCCGCCTGGCTAGCTACCACCATCTTATCTAAGTCTGTCGCCATAACAACGATGTTTATAGCATTGTTGTGTTCCGACAGTTTGAGATAAGATAGTCAACTCTTCAGTGGTTGAGGATTTCGGGTAAAGCGCGCTTCCACCTTCGGCCTTATCGTCACTTACCATCAGGTGAGATGAAGGCCAAGCGCTTACTTGTTGTGGAATAAAAAAAACCCCTCGGGGATAATAGTCGTGGTTTAGTTTAGTGTGGCGTAATAGATTTTTTTTATTTTTTTTATGATAAGCCCGGCAAATGATCCCACTCCACCTGATGTTAAGTGGAAATGAAGTCCAGGCGCGAGGACAACTGGTGCAGCGTAAGAGACGTAGCATCAGTCACCCTCACTCTGCCGGCCCACAAAGTGCTTCTTCACACCTCGTTTGAAGGACCCTATATCATAGGAAGGAGGGAATACGTGTGCTGGTAGACTATTCCATCTTTTGGAAGTGCGACAAAGAAACGAGTCACCAAATTTCTTTGTGCGTGATGGAATGTCAGAGACTGTAAATTGGTGACTCCGGAGAGCAGCACGCGTACTCCTATGGAGGAAGGGAGAAGGAGGGATGAGGTCAAAGAGTTCTTCAGAGCACTCGCCATGGTATAAACGGTAAAAGACGCTGAGTGACGCAATATCTCTACGCAATTGCAAAGGCTTGAGAGTTTTAGTGACCTCCGCATTGCCGATAATGCGCACAGCGCGGCGCTGCAATCTGTCCAAGGCATCGAGAAGGTACTTTGCGGAGCCGTCCCAAAGGTGAGAGCAATACTCCACGCAAGACCGCACCTGTGTCTTGTATAATAGACACAACTGATCAGGCGTGAAGAATCGCCGCACCTTGTTCAGGACACCGAGTTTACGTGAGGCATTTTTAATCACGCTTTCGATGTAGTCCTTTTGGTTCAGATCGCAGCGGATATTCATACCGAGCATGTTAATACTGCTCTGCAGGCCTAGAGATGTACCCTGAAGAGAGGGAAGGGGAAGGAATGGCGACTTTTTCGCTGTGAACGCGCACACCTGTGTTTTCTTGGCATTGAACTCCACCAGATTATCGGAGCCCCATTTAGAAATAAGGTCCAACACCCGATCGAGCTCAATGACAAGATTTGCTCGCTTCATTTCGGTGTCTACCCGCCCAGCCGTTGGGTGACCGTTATATACCCCATGCACTGTGCTATCATCTGCATAGCAATGAATGTTTCCAAGTGGAAGCATGTCATTGATATGCAGAAGGAACAGCGTGGGGGATAGAACGGAGCCTTGAGGAACACCAGCGTTCACTGACATGAACCGCGAAGCGCATCCATCCGAAAGGACACGGATTCCACGCTCATGCAGGAAGCTAGCAATCCAGGTACAGAACTGAGCGGGCAAACCGTATGCCGGGAGCTTGGAGAGAAGAGCTTTGTACCAGACCCGATCAAAAGCCTTGGCTATGTCAAGGCTAACTGCCAGTGACTCGCCTCGCTTGTCAATAGCCTCACCCCAGAGATGTGTGACGTACGCTAGAAGATCACCCGTTGACTGTTTTGGCCGAAACCCATATTGACGATCGTGAATTAGAGAGTGATCTTCTAGGTATCGAATAAGCTGTTTGTTCAATATTCGTTCTAAGAACACAACACTGAAGTTACGGCTATAGGGCGGTAATTAGTCGGATCTGACCGATCTCCTTTTGACGTCAACGTGCCTGTGTGAAGCTTATATATTGAAACAAGAGATTTGATTTTTGACTTTTATACACTTACAATTGTATAACGTCACTGAATAATCGAAGACTGTAATAGCATTTATGAATTGGAGGAATTTTTGGTTCAAACTACAGTTTGGTATTTGGTAAGGAAATCACTGATGTTTCACGATGTTCATAATACTGATCAACAAATAAATAAAATTTATTTATTGATCTGTGCTTTATTTTACCACGTGATGTTTGAATACATTAGTATTAGTAGGTATTAGGCAGTCGTTGATTGTACAGACACGGCAGGTCAAACTACCACCAAATGTCAAATTATATCAATAATTTTTGAGCTTTATCATTTTTTATTTTTTATTTTTTATTGTGGCACGCCATAATGGCTTCACTCTGCCTGATGAAAAGCAGCCAGTGAAGCCCAAGAAGTGAAAGCGTTCGTCACAGCGCTACCACGCTATGCCGAACGCTCTCACTATGGCGGCCTGCATAAATGCTTTTTCACGCCCCGCTTAAATAACCCGGGAGAGAAAGAGGAAGGAAACACGTGTGCGGGAAGCGCATTCCACATACGGGCAGTTCGGCAAAAGAACGATTGTCCAAACTTTTTGGTACGTGTCTTGATGGTCAGCACGGTATGAGGGTGGCTTCTAAGACCTGCACGCGTCGATCTGGAAAGGAAAGGAGAGGGAGGGATGAGGTCAAAGAGCTCCTCAGAGCATTCACCGTGGTAAAGGCGGTAGAAAGCACTAAGGGAAGCAATGTCCCTACGTAGCTGTAACGGCTCCAGACTGGTCGTAACGTCATCGTTACCGATAATACGGACAGCACGTCTTTGCAACCTGTCAAGAGCTTCGAGCAAGTACTTGGCGGATCCGTCCCAAAGATGAGAGCAATACTCCACGCAGGAGCGCACCTGAGTCTTATACAAAAGACAACGTTGCTCCGGCGTGAAGAACCGCTTCACCTTGTTCAGGATTCCGAGTTTACGTGAGGCTGTGGTTATAATGCTCTCAATATAGCTCTTCGGGTTGAGGTCGCTGTGTATGTCCATACCTAAGAGACTGAGACCAGTCTGGATGGGTAATAGGTTGCTCTGGAAGGAGGGTTGGGGGAGAAATGCGGACTTTTTAGCACTGACAGCGCAGACCTGTGTTTTTTTGGCATTGAACTGGACCAGGTTATCAGAGCCCCATTTATAAATGCGGTCTAACTCCTCGTCCAGCTCAATGACAATCTTCCGTCTCGACTCCACTACATCGGCCTGCTTTGCCGCAGGGTGACCCAAATAACGCCGATGTACTGTACTGTCGTCTGCATAGCAATGAATGTTACCCAAGGATAACATATCATTGATATGCAGAAGGAACAGCGTGGGCGATATTATAGAGCCCTGCGGCACTCCGGCGTTCACCTGCAGAGACTGTGAGGCACTGCTTTCGCAGAGTACGCGAATGCTGCGCTCATGCAGGAACCCGGCGACCCAATCGCATAGGCGAGGTGGCAAGCCGTATGACGAAAGCTTGGAGAGAAGCGAACGATGCCAAACTCGATCGAATGCCTTGGAGATGTCCAGGCTAACAGCCAGTGCCTCTCCATGCTTGTCCATTGCTTCACCCCACAGGTGTGTTATGAACGCCAGGAGATCACCCGTTGATCGTTTCGGTCTGAACCCGTATTGTCGATCATGAATCAGGGAGTGATCTTCTAGGTAGCGAATGAGTTGTCTGTTTATGATTCGCTCAAAAACCTTGCAAAGGTCAGAGGTGACAGCAATAGGTCGATAGTTGGCTGGGTCAGACCTATCCCCTTTTTTGAGGACCGGCTGGACGTTCGCCCTTCTCCAAGCCTCCGGCACAATTCCAGTAGAGTACGAGAGGTGGTATAGGCGTGTTAGTACTGGAGACAACTCGGGAGCACATTTCTTAAGGACGACTGCCGGTATACCGTCAGGACCGCTAGCCTTCCGCACATCAAGTGACTGCACCACGGCACGGACGTCACGTTGTCTGATTTGGACGTCAGGCATTGAGGAACCACAGTGAGGGATGGTAGGTGGTTCCGCGCCGCAGTCATCGATACGCGAATTCGCCGCAAAGAGCTTCGCTAAGAGCGATAGCGTTAGCCTTATCTAGCGGCCGATGGGCCAACGAGCCATCAGGGTACCGCAGTGGGGGCAGAGAAGGCGCGCAAAAGTTGGCTTGCACCGCTTTGGCCAGTCGCCAATAACTTCGGCTACCCGTTGGGTGCGACAACAGCTCTTGGCCAACGCGAGCAACGCGCTGGGCATTCGCTCTCGAGAGAGCTCTCTTGCAGACTTTGGTAGCCTTGTTGAAGACTACCATGTGGGAAGAGATGTTACGATCGTTGAGCGTGCGAGCCTTGGTCCAAGCGCGATACGCCGCCTGTTTAAGTTCAACAGCTTTGGCGCATTCGCGATTGAACCAAGGGCGCGCCTTACTTCCGCTGACGACATCAGTGTAGGGAATGTAATATTCCATCCCCAACATGATCTCGTCAGCGACAGCAGAGGCACTCTCCGATGGGTCCCTACCCACAAAGCAGCGCTGGCCCCACGGGATGGACGCAAAGTAGTCGCGCATACCATCCCAATCTGCCGACGAGTAGTGCCATAAACGCCGTTTAGACTCCACTGAGGGAGAGCTTTTACGGCGCAGTACGGTGGCACCAACCAGGCAATGGTCTGAAGTGCCCAACGGAGCACTTATCGACACTCTGTACCCGGCTGGTCGACTCGTCACCAGTAAGTCTAGCAGGGAAGGCGCTTGACCCGATATATCAGGAATCCTGGTGGGCTGGAGAACCAGTTGAGTCAGATCATGCGTGAGAGCGAATGCGTGGGCAGTTCGGCCTGCGTGATCTGTTTTGGAAGAGCCCAACCAGGTCTCATGGTGGGCATTAAAATCTCCCAAAAGTACCACATCGGCAGACGGAAACCGCTCCTGTACGTCGTCAACTGCTTGGCTTAGGTAGTCGAATAACCGAGTTGTCTCGTGCTCTCCGGAGTGGGAACGTTACAGGCAAGCGTAGACATGGCTCTCGGAACCAAGATCCACGTGTACCCATAGGATGGAGAAGGAGGGGTCCTCCAAGCAGCGCAAACGTCGACAGCAAACGTCCGTCCTGACGAAAAGGCATACTCCGGCTTTCGCGAGGAAGCATTCCTCGAGCACGTAGCCGGGGTAGTGCAGATATGCAATGTCGGCAGGACGGCGGATCTGTGTCTCCGTCAGAAAGAGCAATGCAGGCCGGGCCGTCTCAAGGTGTTGGTGGACGGCGTTGAGGTTTGAATGGAGTCCACGGATGTTAGTGAACTCCACCTCAAAAAGCGACTTGGTGGTGGGGAAGTGGGGTGCCGCTGTCTGACCTGCATTTTTTCTAGACACTGACATGGTGGTTGGATGGGGGCGTGAGTAAAAGGAGATGCTGTGGCGGCAGGGGGGAAAAGACAAAGTGTGGGAGACTAAAATGAACTGGTGCATGTAGTTGTTCGGTAAGACGTTAATCGACCCGCCGGACGGAAGGGCCCCCGTACCCCCCCGAAAGTAGTCGCCGGGTCCCACCAATCCGGTCACCAACCGGCACGACGAGCCACTTCGGGATTATGCGCGACCTGGTGGAGCAGCCTCCTAGGGTGGTTAGCCCTAGTTGAGCTCCTGTACTATGCCGCGGGCGGCCAGCGGCACCACCGTTTCTACGGGTCTCCCTGGCCGGCGAATCGACCCAAGTCAACCGAACAATGCGTCCACAAAGACTTCCACCGGACCTTGACCCTGCCGCCACCGCACCTCCCCAAGCTCCGGTATTACGGCTCTGAACCCGGAACGCGTCCTGTGTCGAGCACCGAACACTTGGCGGGTTTTACGAGTCCGCATGGTGGTAGCGCCGGACGAGCAAAGCTCTCCCACCAGCAAAATCCCTTTAGTCGCCTCTTACGACACCCGCTAAGATACAGAGGAGGGGGTGGTGCAATTCTAACCCGGCACCACACGGGGAAAGATTTGGGGATATGGATCAATATTGATATGACCAATTTGACAGTTTTGGGTAGGTTAGCCTGCTGGCGTGTGTACACACGTATTATACATGCATACACATAGTCACGAGTCACGACTATTGTTCCCCGAAGGGTTAGTCAGGCACTAGGCAACGAGGACCGCAATAGCAGTCCTCTACCATAGTCCACTTTGCACCAAATAGCGAATGCACATGTGCTCAGCGTGACAGGTGGTGAGCCCATCGCCGCTCTATGTTGTTGGATGTATGTGCAATCTTCATTTTGTTAGTCACCTATTACGACACCCAAGGGAAGAGAGGGGTGGTATTATCATTTCACCGCTACGCACAAAACACAGAAAAACGACGTTTCGTTTCCCTGTTTCCTCCTTCAGAACTGGAACTATTTTTATTACTTTTTAGCATCGGTTAAAGAAAGAGCCACGTTTCACCAAATTACAAATTTCTCTATATTTAAAAAAAAACTACACCTACCCTCTTCTTCAACACCATCGACAGTTAGTTTGTAGGTACGGCCGTCTCCCGGTTTGTCTTCACGCTCGTAGTACAAACGCCAAGTTCCGTGGTCCTCTGGGCCAGTCACTTTCACGTCCACCGCACATCCGACAGCTACGTTGTATGGCAAGAGTACATATTTGTCCGGATTTCCTTTGTTCTCAGGCCGGAACTGTATTATTTCACCGGACGGCGTCACCAGTTTGCAACTAAAGGTGCCTAGAGCGAGTGGCATTGTCTCAATCGAGGTTGATAAGATTTCCCCGATGCTCTTGTTGACCACCACATCTTCTGCAGAAACATGACCTGCACAAATGTATACAAAATTAGTATATTATGGTTATTATTACTGTTTCTTGAGAGTAAGACACAATTGTAGTGTTCTTCATATTCTCTCTCAAAAATCAGTAAAAATCCAAGTGGCACTAGATATTTGCAGTGCACTTAGATTATGTGAATAATTTGTTTAAAATGTTTAAATCATCGAATTTGGCTCTAGTGTAAGGGATGGCAAATATTAAATGTAAACTACTATGATTATTTACTCTCTATGTAGAGCGTCACCATGTCATTAAATAGTACTAAACACAAAATTGATCAACAAAACATGCTTGTTTGTGGGACAGGTTTATCCTGAGTTTTTGCTAGGTTTTCTCAGTTGAAGGCTCCCTAAAATCCGAACTGGTGGTAGATTCACTACATTTAACAAAATTTTAGTAAAGTAAGTAACTGTTATTTTATTAGATTTGACGTCAACAAGTGCCTTTGAGAAAGCTTTATATTGAAACAAGAAACTTGATTTTTGACTTTTATACACTTACATTATTGTGTCATGTCACTGAATATTCGAAGACTGTAATAGCATTTTGGAATTGGAGGAATTAATGGTTCAAACTGTAAGGAAAATACTGATGGACTGTAAGGAAATATAAAAAAACGAACTGTTAGGGAATACTGAACATACCAAAAACCCAACGTATTAACATTTTTAAACAACAAGTTTAAAATTAATTGAATTATTTTGACATTTTGTGGTAGGTTGATTGAAACTTACAAATTGTAAATTGTAATTGTAAATAACAGATTTCTGTTCAATAAAGAACACATTTTACAATTCTAACATAGTGAAAAATCTACAAAATTGTAAAATTGTAGCTACAAATTCACATGTTTCTGTTCAATAAACATTTACAATTTACAGGTGATAATTTACATATTTGTAGGGAAAACTGTTTTATTGAACTGAAATTGTAAACACAATTCTACATATTTTGTAAATTGTAGTACTATTTCGACAGGTGGACTCGTCGTGTGTCAGAAACGTTGCAATAAATTACAAATTATCTCTCTATTAAAAAACTACACCTACCCCCTTCTCCAACACCATCGACAGTTAGTTTGTAGGTACGGCTGTCTCCCGGTTTGTCTTCACGCTCGTAGTACAAACGCCAAGGGCCGTGGTCCTCGGGGCCAGTCACTTTCACGTCCACCGCACAACCGACAGCTATGTTGTATGGCAAGAGTTCATATTTGTCCGGATTTCCTTTGTTCTCAGGCCGGAACTGTATTATTTCACCGGACGGCGTCACCAGTTTGCAACTAAAGGTGCCTAGAGCGAGTGGCATTGTTTCAATCGAGGTTGATAAGATTTCCCCGATGCTCTTGTTGACCACCACATCTTCTGCAGAAACATGACCTGCACAAATGATTACAAAGTTAGGATATAATTACAGTTTCTTGAGAGAAAGACACAGTTGTAGTGTTCTTCGTACCTAATCTCTCTCAAAAATCAGTACAAATCCAAGTGGCACTAAATATGTGCAGTGCACTAAGATTATGTGAATAATTTGTTTAAAATGTTTAAGTCAACGAATTTGGCTCTAGTGTAAGGGATGGCAAATATTAAATGTAAACTTCTATGATTATTTACTCTCTATGTAGAGCGTCACCATGACCACCGTACCCCCTTCTTCAACACCATCGACAGTTAGTTTTATTTAATTTTAATTTAATTTACAAATAAAGGTGCCTAGAGCGAGTGGCATTGTCTCAATCGAGGTTGATAAGATTTCCCCGATGCTCTTGTTGACCACCACATCTTCTGCAGAAACATGACCTGCACAAATGTTTCCAAAGTTAGAATATTACGGTTATTATTACTGTTTCTTGAGAGTAAGACACAATAATTGTTGTTAATCTCTCTCAAAAATGAATAAAAATCCAAGTGGCACAGATATGTGCAGGTGCAGTGTGCTAAGAATAAAATTATTATGCACTAAGAATAAAATTATATTCGATGATGAATGTTTATAAACATTCATCATCAAACTTGGCCCTAGTGTATAGTGTAAAGGATGGCCAAAGTTTTGAGTACTATAATTATTTACCCTTTACATAGAGCGCGCTCTATGTAGAGCGTCACCATGTCATTACATAGTACTGTTGGGTATGCAGATGACAGCACGGTCACAGAGAGGTATCTGTCTAGCGCAGTGTCGGCGGAGAGGAAGTTGGTTTCTTAAGATAGGCCATGGTTGAGCGGACAAACTTGACTTTAAGTCTTGTGTCCAAATAGGGTCACAACAATTTGGTCAGTTTTAACGCCACCAAAACGCAGGCGTGTTTGTTCTCGGCCAAAAGTACCTACTCCTTTTAACCTGGCTCCTACTTTCCGGGGTGTAGATGTACCAATTACCGACAACCTCGATCTCCTCGGCATGAACTTGACCTCCCATCTCAACTTCGGCGACAACATCGAAATCTAGGCTCAAACTGCAGCGAAAAAGATGGGTGTTCTAAATAAGGTTAAGCGATATTTCACGCCGTTACAGCTTCTAACTCATTATAAAGCACAAGTCCGGTCGTGCCTGGAGTATTGCTGCCACCTTTGGGACGCGTCAGCAAAATTACGCGCCGTTCTGTGCGGACGCAGCGATTGCAATTTAATTTAAATCGTATATCAGACACGTAACGCGGCGCGAGTCGCCGCGCGAACCACCACCATGAGCGACAAACTGGTGGTTAACGAGCTCCTCGCCTTCCTGCAACAGAAGCTGGACGTGATGGATGAAGTAAGTGCGGTGCAGATATGCAAGTCCAGCTTCAGCGAGGACGACATATCTGCGGCCAAGAAGCTTCTGTTTGCATCTGTAAACAAGAGTGACCAGATGGTGTCTCATCGCCGTGATGGGGCACCGAAGAGCCTGCAAGAAATAATCACGCTGCTGAAGGAGACCGACCCTGACGACGTGCCGACGTTTGTGGCGAGGGACCTAAACAAGCTCCCTCCCGTCACGTTCGACCACGTCGACGTAACCTGCTTGCTGAAGGACATTGTGACCTTAAAGGCGGGCTTGGCGGACGTGGTGCTAAAGTTCGAAGCATCACAGAATACTGTGAGTGAGTTGCGCAAGGAAGTGGATAGTTTGCGCGCATCACTCGCAGTAAGTAGGTCAGTCGATGACTCAAACGTCAACACGCGGCGCGGTGCATTCGTCAACGCGCCGCGGCTGAGTTTCGAGTCAGCATTTTCGACGCCGACCTCGTCACCGTGCAACGCTGACGCAGCCGTTGCCCCCGCGCGCACGCCGGCTCGGTGCGCCCCGCAGACGCCGGCGCCGGCCCCCCGCGCCCTGCAGTCGCCGGCCCCCCGTGCCGTGCAACCCGCTGTCGTCGCGCCCCTCGCGCCGCCTCCGCCGTCCACCCGCCCCGCGCCTTCGCCCGCGGTGCCGCACGTAACAGCTGAGCCTGAGCCTGTCACCATCCAAACGAAGCCCAGCCGACGTGACTACGCCTCTGTTGCTGCTTCCAACCTAAACGCTCAGAGAGTGTCAAAGCATGCCGCCGTGGAACGAGACGACGACGGTTTCGTCAAGGTCCAAAGGAAGAGGGCACGCCATCACCGGCCGAATCAGAACCGTTGCGGTACCGCACTGACAGGGCCCCAGTTCCTGCTGCGTGCTACGACGCCGACTACGCCGATGTACCTGTCGCGCCTGCACCACACCATCACAGTGCAGGATGTGGTTGAGTACATTAAGACAAAGACCAACTTCCTTCTGAGGGTGGAGCCGCTGGAATCACGACATAATGTCAGTTTTAAGGCATTTGTGGTGCGAGTCCCAACAGCTAAGCTGGACGACACCTTTATGAAGGAGGACTTTTGGCCGAAGGGCGTGGTGTACCGGCGTTTCCGCGGGAGATTGCCTACCACCACCGAAACAGCACAAGCCAGTGCTATGTAAATTACTAACATAGTTTTAAGTTATTATACTAACAATAAATGTTTATAAGCTATGTATATGTTAGTTTTTAAGGTATGTATCTATGGGCCTGTTATATTGTAACTTTGTTGCCTGATAATAAATAAATAAATAAATAAATAAAATATCAACTTGCCGCGCTCGATTCAGTGGAACGCAGAGCCAGGAAACTTCTAAGTGACGATAAGCTTGTGAAAACCAAGCTTCACAGTCTCGCTCACTGTCACTCAGTTGCTTGCTTTTCGGTATTTTACAGGTGTACTTCGGAGAGTGGGCTGTTGAGCTACACGAGCTCTTTCCACCGTCCCCTTTCTACTATCGGGAGTACAGAAATCCAGACGTACGGCGGGTTACCACCCTTACTTGGTTGATATTCCACTCATACGCACCAACTGTTATTCATCTTCATTCATAATGCGTACAGCCAAGGTATGGAATTTCCTGCCGGCGTCTGTGTTCCCGAGTGCATATAGCCCCAACAGCTTTAAAGCCCGGGTGAATAGACTATTTCTGTGCAAGCTCGCTCCATCGCCGGCCTCTTTTTAATCCTACGGATAAGAATGTTGCCATGAGCAAGTCCTAGATGGGCTTCTTCATGGCCACATTCTTATAAAAAAAAGTACTAAACACAAAATAGATCAACAAAGATCAATAAAACATGCTTGTGTGCGTGACAGCTTTATCCTGAGTTTTTTGCCAGTTCTTCTCAGTTGAAGGCTCTCCCAAAATCCGAGCTGGTAGTTGATTCAGTTCTTGCGCCGGCGGATAATAGTCTAGCTCAGCGCCGTTACGATGTGAATTTCTCACACCGCAGCGGCATATGTTGAGGTAGAGTCCTGAGTGGCTCGTCACACTGCTGTGTTTCTTCATTTGTTATATTTGTTTGTTATTTTCTGTTTTTGTATTGCACGTCTTTTATTATTGTATTTTTAATTATTTTACGCGACAGGCAATAAAAGTTTTTTCTTTCTTTCTTTCAAACCTTTCAAATCTTACGTCATTGCTCATGTACTCGATTAATATTTTGGTTTAAGGAGAACAAAGAAGCAAATTAAATTTTTCGCCAGCTCTCATGAGATAAAGAGCAGACTCCCCGGCAGACTATTATCCCCAAGGGGTTAGTCAGAGACTAGGCAATGAGAACCGCAGTAGCAGTCCACTGCCAATACTGCCATAGGCCACGTTTCACCAAATTACCAATTATCTCTCTATTTAAAAAACTACACCTACCCTCATCTTCAACACCATTGACAGTTAGTTTGTAGGTACGGCCGTCTCCTGATTTGTCTTCACGCTCGTAGTACAAACGCCAAGGGCCGTGGTCCTCTGGGCCAGTCACTTTCACGTCCACTGCACAACCGACAGCTACGTTGTATGGCAAGAGTACATATTTGTCCGGATTTCCTTTGTTCTCAGGCCGGAACTGTATTATTTCACCGGACGGCGTCACCAGTTTGCAACTAAAGGTGCCTAGAGCGAGTGGCATTGTCTCAATCGAGGTTGATAAGATTTCCCCGATGCTCTTGTTGACCACCACATCTTCTGCAGAAACATGACCTGCACAAATGTGTACAAAATTAGTATATTATAGTTATTATTACTGTTTCTTGAGAGAAAGACACAATTGTTAGTAGTTTTCTCGTTAATCTCTTTCAAAAATGAATAAAAATCTAAGTGGCACAGATATGTGCAGGTGCAGTGTACTAAGAATAAAATTATTATGCACTAAGTTTATAAACATTCATCATCGAATTTGGCGCTTGTGTAAGGGATGGCAAATGTTTTAAGTAGGTACTATGATTATTTACTCTCTACATAGAGCGCGCTGGGAGCCCTTTCGGTCGCATAATCTGTTTCGTCATAATGTAGTTTGGTATAACAGTTTCAGCATAAAGTTTTTTCGCATACAATTTGTAAAGCAGAGTGTTATAAACCCATAGTGGTTTCATCGGCATAATTTTTACTTAGGATAGTTGTCTTTATCATAATTTTAATCAGCATAAATGTAAATGACATAATTGCTATACGTCTAAATTAAATTTATCATAAAATATGAAACGCATAATTTGTGAGCGCAGCTATTGTCTCGAATTTATAGGTAATTTTTTTTTATTAGACAACAGAAATACTAGCTGGCCTACTCCTGAAGTAACTTTTTCGCTTAAATATCATACCCAGATTTTCGTTTTTTTTTGTTTTTTTATTCATATTGTTACGTAAATAAAGTAAAATGTCTTAAAAAGTTAATACTTTGTGTTTTCGGTAAAGTTGTGCTACAAAAGTCAGTGACAGAAACGAATCGCGGCAAAACCGACTCCACGTAGTCTTGTCTGCCCTACGCTAGGGTGTAATTTAAGCCCGCATAGGCGCGGAGGGGCGAGGCGGCCCGCGAGCTGAGAAGCCGGCCAGCTAGCCGAAGCTGCGGTGGTGAGCGAAACCCATCTGCGACGATAAGCTCGCGTGGGACCGCCGGAGCCTCGCAGCGCCGGAGCCGTGCCAGAAACCATGCCTGCTGCATACTGCGTGCTTGGATGATGCTGCATGCTTAGTTGCATGCTTGCTGCAAGTTTGCTGCATGCTTGCATGCTGCATGCTTGCTTGCATGCTGCATGCTTGCTTGCAT
Source organism: Scoparia ambigualis (assembly GCA_963921215.1). Classification (NCBI taxonomy): domain Eukaryota; kingdom Metazoa; phylum Arthropoda; class Insecta; order Lepidoptera; family Crambidae; genus Scoparia; species Scoparia ambigualis. Next base: position 56,886,274 of record OY992502.1, on the reverse strand, counting down.
GCTGCATGTTTGCTTGCATGCTGCAGCTTGCTTATATGCTCCATGCTTGCTTGCTGCATGCATGCTTGCATGCTGCATACTTGCTTGCATACTACAGCTTGCTTGCATGCTCCATGCTTGCTTGCATGCTGCATGCTTGCTTACATTCTGCATGCTTGCTTACATTCTGCATACTAGCTTGCATGCTCCATGCTTGTTTGCTTGCTTACATGCTTGCTTATATGCTTTATGCTTGCATGCTCGCTTGCGTGCTGCATTCTAGCTTGCATGCTGCATACTTGCTTACATGCTGCATACTTGCTTGCATGATGTGTATAGAATATAAAGTATAGAACATAAAATTCGTACAGAAAAGTTTGAATTTAAGATAGGTAACCCAATGTTAACTTTATGGTATTCTATATGGCTGCTAATAAATGTTATGACTAGTAATCGTTATTGTAAAAACATTTATGCATAAACATTTGATGCTGATATATAATTATTATAAAAGAAGTTATGGGGAAATAAAGTATGCCTAATGGTTTATTCTGAATGAACGTTATGCGAAACGAGGATAATTCCAAAAAACGTTATACAGCCTTAAAATATGCCTCTTTAATTTATGCAACCCAATATGGACCCAGCGCGCTCTATGTAGAGCGTCACCATGTCATTACATAGTACTGTTGGGTATGCAGATGACAGAGAGGTATCTGTCTAGCGCAGGGTCGGCGGAGAGGAAGTTGGTTCCTTAAGATAGGCCATGGTTGAGCGGACAAACTTGACTTTAAGTCTTGTCTCCCAATAGGGTTACAACAATTTGGTCAGTTTTAACGCCACCAAAACGCAGGCGTGTTTGTTCACGGCCAAAAGTACCTACTCCTTTTAACCTGGCTCCTACTTTCCGGGGTATACCAATTACCGACAACCTCGATCTCCTCGGCATGCATTTGACCTCCAATCTCAACTTCGGCGACAACATCGAAATCAAGGCTTAAACTGCAGCGAAAAAGCTGGGTGTTCTAAATAAGGTTAAGTGATATTTCACGACGGGACAGCTTCTAACTCATTATAAAGCACAAGTCCGGTCGTGCCTGGAGTATTGCTGCCACCTTTGGGACGGCTCAGCAAAATATCAACTTGCCACGCTTGATTCAGTGGAACGCAGAGCCAGGAAACTTATAGGTGAAGATAAGCTTGTGAAAACCAAGCTTCACAGTCTCGCTCACTGTCACTCAGTTGCTTGCTTGTCGGTATTTTACAGGTGTACTTCGGAGAGTGGGCTGTTGAGCTACACGAGCTCTTTCCACCGTCCCCTTTTTACTATCGGGAGTACAGAAATACAGACGTACGGCGGGTTACCACCCTTACTTGGTTGATATTCCACTCATACGCACCAAGTGTTATTTGTCCTCATTCATAAAGCGTACAACCAAGGTATGGAATTTCCTGCCGGCGTCTGTGTTCCCGAGTGCATATAGCTCCAACATCTTTAAAGCCCGGGTGAATAGGCTGCTTCTAGGCAAGCTCTCTCCATCGTCGGCCTCTTCTTAATCCTACGGATAAGAATGAGGCCATGAGCAAGCCCCAGATGGGCTTCTTCATGGCCACATTCTTATAAAAAAAGTACTAAAACAAAATAGATCAACAAAGATCAACAAAGCATGCTTGTGTACGTGACAGCTTTATCCTGAGTTTTTTGCCAGTTCTTCTCAGTTGAAGGCTCTCCCAAAATCCGAGCTGGTAGTCGATTCAGTACTTGCGCCGGCGGATAATAGTCTTGCTCAGCGCCGTTGCGATGTGACTTTCTCACACCGTAGCAGCATATGCTGAGGTAGAGTCCTGATTGGCTCATCACACCGCTGTGTTTCTTTATTTGTTATTTGTTTGTTATTTTCTATTTTGTATTTTACGTCTTTTATTATTCTACCTATTATAGCCAATAAAAGTTTTTCTTTCCTTCTTTCTATCCTTTCAAATCTTACGTCATTGCCAATTCTTACAGTCATGTACTCGAATAATATTTTGATTTAAGAAGAACATGAGCTAAAGAGCAGACTCCCCGGCAGACTGTTATCCCCAAGGGGTTAGTCAGAGACTAGGCAATGAGAACCGCAGTAGCAGTCCACTGCCAATACTGCAATAGGCCACGTTTCACCAAATTACAAATTATCTCTCTATTTAAAAAACTATACCTACCCCCTTCTTCAACACCATCGACAGTTAGTTTGTAGGTACGGCCGTCTCCCGATTTGTCTTCACGCTCGTAGTACAAACGCCAAGGGCCGTGGTCCTCTGGGCCAGTCACTTTCACGTCCACTGCACAACCGACAGCTACGTTGTATGGCAAGAGTACATATTTGTCCGGATTTCCTTTGTTCTCAGGCCGGAACTGTATTATTTCACCGGACGGCGTCACCAGTTTGCAACTAAAGGTGCCTAGAGCGAGTGGCATTGTCTCAATCGAGGTTGATAAGATTTCCCCGATGCTCTTGTTGACCACCACATCTTCTGCAGAAACATGACCTGCACAAATGATTACAAAGTTAGGATATAATTACAGTTTCTTGAGAGAAAGACACAGTTGTTAGTAGTTTTCTCGTTAATCTCTTTCAAAAATGAATAAAAATCTAAGTGGCACAGATATGTGCAGGTGCAGTGTACTAAGAATAAAATTATTATGCACTAAGTTTATAAACATTCATCATCGAATTTGGCGCTTGTGTAAGGGATGGCAAATGTTTTAAGTAGGTACTATGATTATTTACTCTCTACATAGAGCGCGCTGGGAGCCCTTTCGGTCGCATAATCTGTTTCGTCATAATGTAGTTTGGTATAACAGTTTCAGCATAAAGTTTTTTCGCATACAATTTGTAAAGCAGAGTGTTATAAACCCATAGTGGTTTCATCGGCATAATTTTTACTTAGGATAGTTGTCTTTATCATAATTTTAATCAGCATAAATGTAAATGACATAATTGCTATACGTCTAAATTAAATTTATCATAAAATATGAAACGCATAATTTGTGAGCGCAGCTATTGTCTCGAATTTATAGGTAATTTTTTTTTATTAGACAACAGAAATACTAGCTGGCCTACTCCTGAAGTAACTTTTTCGCTTAAATATCATACCCAGATTTTCGTTTTTTTTTGTTTTTTTATTCATATTGTTACGTAAATAAAGTAAAATGTCTTAAAAAGTTAATACTTTGTGTTTTCGGTAAAGTTGTGCTACAAAAGTCAGTGACAGAAACGAATCGCGGCAAAACCGACTCCACGTAGTCTTGTCTGCCCTACGCTAGGGTGTAATTTAAGCCCGCATAGGCGCGGAGGGGCGAGGCGGCCCGCGAGCTGAGGAGCCGGCCAGCTAGCCGAAGCTGCGGTGGTGAGCGAAACCCATCTGCGACGATAAGCTCGCGTGGGACCGCCGGAGCCTCGCAGCGCCGGAGCCATGCCAGAAACCATGCCTGCTGCATACTGCGTGCTTGGATGATGCTGCATGCTTAGTTGCATGCTTGCTGCAAGTTTGCTGCATGCTTGCTTGCATGCTGCATGCTTGCTTGCATGCTGCATGCTTGCTTGCATGCTGCATGTTTGCTTGCATGCTGCAGCTTGCTTATATGCTCCATGCTTGCTTGCTGCATGCATGCTTGCATGCTGCATACTTGCTTGCATACTACAGCTTGCTTGCATGCTCCATGCTTGCTTGCATGCTGCATGCTTGCTTACATTCTGCATGCTTGCTTACATTCTGCATGCTTGCTTACATTCTGCATACTAGCTTGCTGGCTCCATGCTTGTTTGCTTGCTTACATGCTTGCTTATATGCTTTATGCTTGCATGCTCGCTTGCGTGCTGCATTCTAGCTTGCATGCTGCATACTTGCTTACATGCTGCATACTTGCTTGCATGATGTGTATAGAATATAAAGTATAGAACATAAAATTCGTACAGAAAAGTTTGAATTTAAGATAGGTAAATTACAAATTATCTCTCTATTTAAAAAACTACACCTACCCCCTTCTTCAACACCATCGACAGTTAGTTTGTAGGTACGGCCGTCTCCCGATTTGTCTTCACGCTCGTAGTACAAACGCCAAGGGCCGTGGTCCTCTGGGCCAGTCACTTTCACGTCCACTGCACAACCGACAGCTACGTTGTATGGCAATAGTACATATTTGTCCGGATTTCCTTTGTTCTCAGGCCGGAACTGTATTATTTCACCGGACGGCGTGACCAGTTTGCAACTAAAGGTGCCTAGAGCGAGTGGCATTGTTTCAATCGAGGTTGATAAGATTTCCCCGATGCTCTTGTTGACCACCACATCTTCTGCAGAAACATGACCTGCACAAATGATTACAAAGTTAGGATATAATTACAGTTTCTTGAGAGAAAGACACAGTTGTTAGTAGTTTTCTCGTTAATCTCTCTCAAAAATCAGTAAAAATCAAATGATGGCACAGATATTGCACAAGATTATGTGAATAATTTGGTTAAACATTCATCATCGAATTTGGCTCTAGTGTAAGGGCTGGCAAATGTTATATGTAAATACTATGACTATTTACTCACTACATAGAGCGTCACCATGTCATTACATAGTACTAAACACAAAATAGATCAACAAATCATGCTTGTGGGTGTATCACAGTTTTATCCTGAGTTTTTTTCAGTTGAAGGCTTTCCCGAAATCCGAACTGGTATTCGATTCAGTAGTTAAAATTTAACAAAATTTTAGTTAAGTAACTGTTATTTTGTTAGATTTGACGTCAACAAGTGGCTGTGTGAAAGCTTATACAGAGTGCAAAAAAAAAGACCGTGGTTAGAGGAAAAGTATACCCTTAGTATTGATGATGACAAATTTTACTGTAAAGAAACGTTCCTTTATTTTCAAAAATAATTAAAACTGCATTTAAAGAGTTCCCAACTAACACAAACTAGCTGTAAAAGAGCTGATAAACAGATTTTTCCGATTCTTTAAGCTGGTTTCAGAAGCTGTTTAAAGTACTGGTTACAGCTCTTTTAAGTGGGAAAGAGGACCATGTTAAACAGCTTTATTCCTTGGAAAGGTTGGTTAAGCTCATTACAAGGAGCTGATAGCTAGACTGAGGCTGGTTAATGGCTTATTACTATGCTTTTACTCTATTGTTTTGCCATGTCACATCTTTAATGCAGGTTTTAGTTTAATAATTATCTTAAATTAGTTTATTTGAACTAAGAATGGATTATTAATGTTTTAAAAAAGCAATGTGTTCGCAGATAAATATGTCTTACAAAAAACTTGTGATTCAGTGCAATTGTAATAAATATTGCTGGGTGTTTGTTTGTTTTTATCTATAATAATCGTTAGATGGATGCGGTGATCAGTATACTGCGAAAGTATATATGTATTTTAGTCAAAAATTGTAGGTTACATGATGTTTGCCATTATTTACCCAATATTTGGGTTTCTAATTGGTATCAGTTACTTAAAATAACTAGTAGAATAGAATTAACTAGGTTTAGAGCAAATCAGGAACCCAACTTATGTAAAAATGGGAATTAATACCGTCAAATTATTCTAACTTAACTCAACAGTCTTAAATCTTGAAAACATTTGTTTTAAAGCCACAAGCTGTTCAAAGGTTAAATATATTCTGTTAATAGGGTTATGTTTTGCGTGTGGCTGGAAGAGAGATATCAGTAAGGTTTTGGCTGTATAAAAGTCTTCCAGAAATATATTTTAAGCTTGATATTCCAGCGTTTTAGAGTACAATATATTAAATAGGAAGACTGTAGGTAGGTCTAGGTATGCAACAGGTAGGCATTTTATTATGTTTATTGCCTAGTTAACCTACTTGGAAATAATATAAACGGAGTTAATACACGTTTAATTCCGTTCCGTACATTATCTGTCAGATAGTACATTATTACGTTGTAAAACAGCCCCGAAACGCAAGTTATGAAATTATTCTTTTAGGCATTCGTTTGGTCCCATTAATATAATACGCTAAAATCCTATGTACGAGTTAGGGCGATGAGCTGAGCGGCTGCGGCCGGCTCGCCGCGGTAGAGCGATAGGTAAGGTACCTTCCCGCCTTTACCCCGCAATACAATTATTATCTAGTAAGTATTATTTCTTATTGATGTAAAAGACCAATATGTCAATAGTCAACTTGCTCAAAGAGTTTTAAATTTATTTGTCGAGGTGTATGTAATATTGTTCTAGAACCATAGGGAAAAATATTTGGAAATTGTTTAAGTATTTAAAATTGCTGCAAAAATTTTCAGCGCTTCTAGATTTTAGGTATACGGAACCCTTGACATTTGACGCTAACGCTTGACAAGATTCTGTTTTTTTTAACAGTTTTCTGTATAAGGATTTACAATTCGCCGTATTTACAGCTAAGGGATTTCTAATGCTCTTCTTTGTCTAACTTATAAAGGAAAAGGCTGATTTAAGGTTTTGTCTAGGGTCTTATAAAACTGGATTTATTAGGGTTTTGAATTATTCAAGAAAACTGTCAGAATTTATTATCAAGTTTAGAGTTTTAAGACGTACTCTATGGATTCTCTTTTAAATCTTAAGCCTTTTTATAATACGGTATAGAACTATAAGTCTAGAGAAATGGTAGTAGCTGTATACAGTACAGCTTTCGTATGTACAATTGATTTCTTTAAAAAATTTATAAGGTTGATAGTTTGATAAAATATATGTATAAATGCTTTATTACAGCAAAAGGCTTTAATTAAGTTAATAACTTCTATAAAGCTAGAACACGTTGCGAAAACCATTTTAAAACCCTAATTAAACTTAAGGCTGTAAGTTGACTTATATCATTCCTTTAAACTGCTAATGTGTTGGTTGGGTTTTGAAAAATCACCTGCTTGAGCCAGGATTTGAACCGTTGAAATGAAAAAAAAAAACAAATGGGTAAAAGAAAGCTATATTCAGTCAAAGAATACGTCTATGCATACGTGAAAATGGGACTCATTTTGGTCAATTCATAAGTTAAGTACCTAAACTATTTTCTTTAGATAGTAGGTATACGCGCGGCGTAAGAAAAAAATCTTTTTCTTAATCTTTCTTTAATTTTAGATACTATGTTGTTTAAAAAAAAATATCCTTATGAATGTCTCTTTCGGTTGGTATCATAAAATACAGGATTTTTTTTTCACATTTCACCGGTTTGATTTACGGCTCAAGTAGGTGATTTTTCAAAAATCTTAAATGCAGGGTTAATTATTATGGAAAATAAAGGAATGTTTCCTTTCTGAAAATTTTGTCATCATCCCCTCTGCTGCCAGACGTTTTTTCACGATGCCGTTTATTGCCAGCCATTAAAAATGGCGATGGCGAAATTTTGCACTCAGAACTTCTAACAACGATTTGAGCTATTTCTTGTTTGAAAACATATACCAAACTTAATATTTTAGGTATTTTACTGAAATAAACTATCAAAATATCTAATTTACGGTGTATATAAACCATATGCGTATGAATACTAAAAAGATATATCCCCTGATCTGTCGGCGGCCATTTTGCCAAAATGTGCGCATCTGTCAGTCTACTTCCGTATTACTTCCTGTCACAAAATATTTTAAAAAAATAAAAAGAAGAAGTGAAGTGAAGTTGTGAATAAAGTATTTTACTATCATTCGATAGTGCATTAACTATATTTACAGAAAACAATAAAAATAAGATAGCTTAATTGTAAAAGACTATAATAATTATCTAAAAAAACAAAATGACGTGAGATATCGCGCGAAAAAAATAACACTAGTTTTAAATTTCTCTCTGTGAAGTGCAATGAACGCGTACTAAAGTGAAAAGGGTAAGTTTAATTCGCCGGCTTATTTCTTTATCTGACGTTAGTGCAAGTAACACGGGAAAATATGCTCTATTGTATTTAATACCTATATTAAAAAAAACTGAACCCAATATTGCGTGTGAACGCTACGGGTTGCAACGGGATCATGGTGAATGGCCGTCGTAACATTCGTAACCCTTAATTTAACCTCGTGGCGTGTTGGTTAGCACGCTAAGGGTGGGTACTTTTCCTCCAACCACGGTCTTTTTTTCCACGCTGTATATTGAAACAAGAGATTTCATTTTTGACTTTTATACACTTACAATTGTGTCACGCCACTGAATAATCGAAGACTGTATTAGCATTTATAGGATTTGGTGAAATTTTTGGTTCAAACTGTAAGAAAATGTTTCACGATGTTCAAAATACTGATCAACAAATAAATTTAAAAAAATTATGTGTTTTATTTTACCGCGTGATGTTTGAATACGTTCATATTGGTAGGTATTAGGCATTCGTTGATTGTACAGACACGGCAGGTCAAACTATTACAAAATCAAAGTCAGATTATATCAATAATTTTTGAACTTTATCATTTGGGGATATGGATTAATATGGATTAGAACAATTTGACAGTGTTGGGTACGTTAACCTGCTGCCGTGTGTACATAACGTATATCATACATATAATCACGACTATTATCCCCGAAGGGTTAGTCAGAGACTAGGCAATGAGGACCGCAATAGCAGTCCTGTACCATAATCCACTTTTCACCAAATAGTGACTGTACATGTGCTCAGCGTGACAGGTGGTGAGCCCATCGCCGTTCTATGTTGTTGGATGTATGTGCAGTCTCCAGTCCGTTAGTCGCCTATTAGGACACCCAAGGGAAGAGAGGGGTGGTAGTATTCTTTCACCGCTACGCAACACAGTTAATCACGTACCTACTTAATATTCACTTTTTAATCATTTCTTTCTTATCAGATTAATAATTAAATTAGCTAATACGCGTGCCTTTCTGGAAGGTTCATCGTTCCACTCTCCAAGGTTGTTTAATTGCTTACAGAGGCATTATCTTCCTTTGTAGCAATTAGCCGATTATGAATCATTCTTGGATTTATTTTCTGTAATCCTAAGTCATTATTGATTCCTACAGTCATGTACGTACTTGAATAATATATTGGTTTAATAAGAACAAAGAATCAATTTCAGTTTTTCGAAAGCTCTGATAAGCTATATAAAGAACCATAATTTATTAATTGATCATTCAGTAGGTAGTTTTAACCAAACTTTAAGTTTTTATATTTTGAAACTTAATTAGTATTGACGTCAATAAGTGCCTGTTTACATTGAAAAAGGAATTTCACTTTGTATCGACTTTGACTTTGACAGGCACGACAGCCTTCATAAATGTGTGCGGTACATGAGGCTGTAAACGTTCGAATTATGTTAGATATAACTGTTAAAGTTTCAATTTTTTTATTAAATAAAATGTAATGCCTGTAAAATTAGTTTTTGTTTTCTCAAGACTCTTTACTGGTCAGCAGGAAGAGAATGCGTCAGGGCATTAAGTCTAAAAATGATATACTTTTCAAGTAATCTATAAATAACAAACCTCAATTTTAATCAGAAATAATTCCTTTTTAACACGCTTTTATTAGGTCGACCTGTATGTAACAAACTATGTAATGGAATCTAAGGAAACTAATTTAACCATCTTCCAAGGGTCGTAGCGTAATGAAAATTGGCAGCTGTATGTAGTTCCGATGACAATACAATAATATGGTACTGTCGAACTGATCTGATGATTTAGCCGGAAGATAGAACTGGAACTTCATGATGGAAATTCGTATCATAGCTGTTATGGATTTCTTAGAAAAGACTTGTAATGAACTTTGACCACGATTAGGTTTCAAGGTCTGATGATGAAGCCGGAAGATAGGCACTGGCATTCCATGATAGAGTATCGTATCATAGTTGTGTTTGCACTTGTGAGAAAGGCCGCGTAATGAACTTTGAACACGATCAGGTTTCAAGGTTAGACCAAAAAGTATAAAATAAATTAATAGTTTAAAAAACACTAGAAAAACACGCTTTTATAAATGCACGTAAAAACAAAAAATAAATTATGAATCGTTCAAGTTGTCTCTATTTCTGGGCTGAAGTGTAAACTATGTGCTTTTAATTATAATATTTGATTGTAAAAGCGTGGGGCGCTGGAACAGGAAAGACTTTCTTGTTAACAAATACTAATACTAACTTCCTGGCGGAAGCTGCATGACGTCGCACGAGAGCATAACGTTTATGCCGCCAAAGGGTTACCAAAGGGAACCAAAGATGTCTCGTCCACGAATAAGAACTCTACATTCTGCCACTGTTGACGCATTACCCTTATGTGCAGTCACGAGTACCAATATGTAAACACTTTGACTCTTATTCCGTTGTATTAAGAGTTACAATTATTTACATATTTTTGCCCTTGACTGAACTTAATTTTCTGAAAGAAGAGGCGTTAAAAATGACGGTGAATGTCGTATCTCTTCGCTGCTGGCGTATGTTTTGTCTGAGTGCGACAAACTGTTACTTTGAACAGACTGTTTAATGTAGAGCCACCTACTAGTCGTGCTGCAACTCCAGTTAGAGCGCCAATCTGTGTAACCAGCTTCCCGTAACATCGCTTACCTTGATTTCTCAGCAAGTTATACAAAAAGTCTTTCCTTTTCCAGCACCCTACGTTTTTACAATCAAATATTATAATTAATAGCACATAGTTTACACTTCAGCCCAGAAATAGAGACAACTTGAACGATCCATAGTTTTTTTTTTGTTTTTACGTGCATTTATAAAAGCGTGTTTTTCTAGTGTTTTTTTATTATAATTATTGAAAAACTCTTTTTATTTACTTAGTTTAATTTCATAAAACCAAATAACTATAAGGTTTCGCTATAACAACGGCTATAAACAAAGTAATTAAGTACCTACAGGGTGTAGGGAGAAGCTTTTTATTATTTTTATACTAATTATTATTTATTACCCATTGAAAATAACCGTGTCGGGTAGCGGTGAAAGAATACTACCACCCCTTCTTACCTTGGGTGTCGTAAAAGGCGACTAACGGACTAAATTTTAGCATAGAGCGGCGATGGCTTACAACCTGTCACGCTGAGCACATTTGCAGTCACTTTTTGGTAAAAAGTGGACTATGGCCGAAGACCGCTTTTGCGGTTCTCATTGCCTAAATAGTCTCTGACTAATCCTTCGGGGATAATAGCCGTGATTATTATGTATTACCCAACCCGCATTGGGCCAGCGTGGTGGGTTATAGCACTAATATCCCCATAGGCTGTTGCTTACGTGGGATGACCTGTGCCTAACAATAGGACGTTTATAGGTTGATGACGATGATTAGATGTGACACACCGCCTAAATGTCTGTACATTCTCACCGATCGACTGGTGGAGATCGCCTTATTTATGGTAAAGTCCACCATTTGCTAAACTGTTGGCAGTAAAGTTTAAAAAAATAAAGTCAATCTTAGACTTAGTTTACCTGCTGCGAGTAGCGCACACGCGATTATTACTAGCTGACGAGCCGTCATAGTCACAATAGTCACTAAGGTCACCACAACACGTCTGACTGTGCCAGAGCACACTACACAGACTAAGCTAGTCTGAATCCGTCTACACCTACGAAGCTTGTCTTTATTATCTTTTCTAGCCTAATCTAATCTGTCTTTGTGTTCTTGTCTCGTCTCGTACCTATGAGATTTTATTTAGTAAGTAAAAATCAAAACATCAACAAAAAATAAAATCAATCAAATCAAATATATGTGTGTGCGTTATTTTTTAAATTATTGGTCTATGATAAATAGTAATCAATTTCCCCGAATGTATGTTAGCGTATCAATTCTGCACCTATTTGACTAATTGTTTTTGTAGTATTTGTAATTGTCAGCACAAGGTTTAGTATCATAAAATACAGGGTGTTATTTTCACATTTCACCGGTTCGTTTCCCGGTTCAAGCAGGTGATTTTTCAAAAATCTTTAAATGCAGTTTTAATTGTTTTTTTAAAATAAAGGTATGTTTCCTTTAAGTAAAACTTGGCATCATCAATGTTAAGGGTACTTTTCCTCCAACCACGGTCTTGTTTTTCCACCTTGTTTATGAGATAATAGTGATGGATAAATAGTAAGTAGTTGAAAGATAAACAGGTAGGATTTGCACAAATTATGTTTTGTGTAACTTATAATACTCGATATACTTGGTATTTTATTATTATAAAATAGAAATTTAATTTTTAATTTTTTTTTTAAAATATATTGAATATTTTACATAGATAGAATAGATAAATAAATAGATAATACTTTTATTGCAACACTTTACATTACACACAAAACATAACAATACAGAGTTACAATTTGACATTCTTATTTATCTGGTCATATTTGGCGGTCGCTATAAAGCGATTTCTACCAGACAACCAGTCGGATGTAGAGAACTTACATACATTCTAAAATCGAATACATGAAGAACACTCGGGAACAGTAGCTAACCGGCATCCTAAGGTCCCTGGTTCACATCCCCACGTCCACATCGTACATCGCTTGGGCAGGCGTGGTGATGACCGCCGAAATGAATAATCAACCTATCACTCTCTCGCGTCTTTTGTTTTTTTTTGGAAGTTTGTTATCTCTGGACACCTTTACTGGTCGACTGGTAGAGAATGCTTCAGGGCATCAAGTACGCCTTTTATTTTTTTTTGCAAGTTTGTTATCTCTGGACAACCTTACTGGTTGACTGGTAGAGAGTGCTTCAGGGCATCAAGTCGACGCCTTTTGTTATTTTTTGCAATTTGTTATCTCTGGACACCCTTACCGGTCGAATGGTAGAAAATGCTTTAGGGCATCAAGTACGCCTTTTGTTTTTTTTGCAAGTTTGTTATCTCTGGACACCCTTACTGGTCGACTGGTAGAGAATGCTTCAGGGCATCAAGTACGCCTTTTGTTTTTTTGCAAGTTCGTTATCTCTGGACAACCTTACTGGTTGACTGGTAGAGAGTGCTTCAGGGCATCAAGTCGACGCCTTTTGTTTTTTTTTGCAATTTGTTATCTCCGGACACCCTTACTGGTCGAATGGTAGAGAATGCTTCAGGGCATCAAGTACGCCTTTTGTTATTTTTTTTGCAATTTGTTATCTCCGGACACCCTTACTGGTCGAATGGTAGAGAATGCTTCAGGGCATCAAGTACGCCTTTTGTTATTTTTTGCAAGTTTGTTATCTCTGGACACCCTTACTGGTCGACTGGTAGAGAATGCTTCAGGGCATCAAGTACGCCTTTTGTTTTTTTTGCAAGTTTGTTATCTCTGGACACCCTTACTGGTCGACTGGTAGAGAATGCTTCAGGGCATCAAGTACGCCTTTTGTTTTTTTTGCAATTTGTTATCTCCGGACACCCTTACTGGTCGACTGGTAGAGAATGCTTCAGGGCATCAAGTACGCCTTTTGTTTTTTTTTGCAAGCTTGTTGTATCTGGACAGTCTTACTGGTCGAAAAGTAGAGAATGCTTCAGGGCATCAAGTACGCCTTTTATTATTTTTGCAAGTTTGTTATCTCTGGACACCCTTACTGGTCGACTGGTAGAGAATGCTTCAGGGCATCAAGTACGCCTTTTGTATTTTTCCAAGCTTGTTGTATCTGGACACGCTTAGTGGTCGACTGGTAGAGAATGCTTCAGGGTATCAAGTATGCCTTTTGTTTTATTTTGCAAGTTTGTTTCCTCTGGACACCCTTACTGGTCGACTGGTAGAAAATGCTTTAGGCCATCAAGTACGCCTTTTGTTTTTTTTTGCAAGCTTGTTGTATCTGGACTGTCTTACTGGTCGAAAAGTAGAGAATGCTTCAGGGCATCAAGTACGCCTTTTATTATTTTTGCAAGTTTGTTATCTCTGGACAACCTTACTGGTTGACTGGTAGAGAGTGCTTCAGGGCATCAAGTCGACGCCTTTTGTTATTTTTTGCAATTTGTTATCTCTGGACAACCTTACTGGTTGACTGGTAGAGAGTGCTTCAGGGCATCAAGTCAACGGCTTTTGTTTTTTTTTGCAATTTGTTATCTCCGGACACCCTTACTGGTCGAATGGTAGAGAATGCTTCAGGGCATCAAGTACGCCTTTTGTTATTTTTTGCAAGTTTGTTATCTCTGGACACCCTTACTGGTCGACTGGTAGAGAATGCTTCAGGGCATCAAGTACGCCTTTTGTTTTTTTTGCAAGTTTGTTATCTCTGGACACCCTTACTGGTCGACTGGTAGAGAATGCTTCAGGGCATCAAGTACGCCTTTTGTTTTTTTTTGCAAGCTTGTTGTATCTGGACAGTCTTACTGGTCGAAAAGTAGAGAATGCTTCAGGGCATCAAGTACGCCTTTTATTATTTTTGCAAGTTTGTTATCTCTGGACACCCTTACTGGTCGACTGGTAGAGAATGCTTCAGGGCATCAAGTACGCCTTTTGTATTTTTCCAAGCTTGTTGTATCTGGACACGCTTAGTGGTCGACTGGTAGAGAATGCTTCAGGGTATCAAGTATGCCTTTTGTTTTATTTTGCAAGTTTGTTTCCTCTGGACACCCTTACTGGTCGACTGGTAGAGAATGCTTCAGGGTATCAAGTATGCCTTTTGTTTTATTTTGCAAGTTTGTTTCCTCTGGACACCCTTACTGGTCGACTGGTAGAAAATGCTTTAGGCCATCAAGTACGCCTTTTGTTTTTTTTTGCAAGCTTGTTGTATCTGGACAGTCTTACTGGTCGACTGGTAGAGAATGCTTCAGAGCATCGAGTACGTCTTTTGTGTTCTTTTGCAAGTTTTTTATCTCTGGACACCCTTACTGGTCGACTAGTAGGGAATACTTAAGGCCATTAAGTACGCCTTTTGTTATTTTTTGCAAGTTTGTTATCCCTGGACACCTGGACACCCTTACTGGTCGACTGGTAGAGAATGCTTCAGGGCATCAAGTACGCCTTTTGTTATTTTTTGCAATTTGTTATCTCCGGACACCCTTACTGGTCGACTGGTAGAGAATGCTTCAGAGCATCGAGTACGTCTTTTGTGTTCTTTTGCAAGATTGTTACCTCTGGACACCCATACTGGTCGACTGATAGAGAATGCTTCAGGGCATCAAGTACGCCTTTTGTTATTTTTTGCAAGTTTATTATCTCTGGACACCCTTACTGGTCGACTGGTAAAGAATGCTTCAGGGCATCAAGTACGCCTTTGGTTTTTGTTAGCAAGTTTGTTATCTCTGGACACCCTTACTGGTCGACTGGTAGAGAATGCTTCAAGGCATCACTTACGTACGTGATGTTGTAGAAAGTTTTTTCGTCACAGGTTCACACTAGAACATGCATTTCGGAATTCCGAAATTTCGTAATTTTGGAACTTTCTGAAATTACAAGAATTTCCCTTATTCCGAAATTGACAACGTAAATTTCGGAATTTCGAAATTTTAGTAATAGAACAATATATAAAAAATAATTAAACTTTAAACCGCAAATAATACTACCCTCCCTAGCCGTATTGGTGAAAATTGCGTTTTTAAGCTATACGTATCATGAAAGCCCAATTCAAAGCCCACTGACCAAATTAAATTTTTTAGAACTACGATAAATATCTAAACTTCTGTGATTTCATTTCTTCTGAATTCTACATTCACTTGAATTTGATGTTTTTTCTGCCACACACACCCAACTTTAAATTCCATACAATAATGTCGTCAATGAAACTCTCCGTGCACAGCCAGTCGTGATTTTTGCGACACATTCGGGCTGTTCATAAGGGGTAGTGTGCCCCATTTCCTCTATTCCCAGCATTATTATTCTTTCCATCCCTTACATCGTAGCTAGGTACACAAACTCTTTTAATTGCTCCACTTTTTCTCCATTAATAATAATATCACACCCTGTTACGACTTGAAAACCATTTATAACTTTCTTCTTACTTACATTCATTTTCCTTCTACTAAGCAAAAGCATCTAGTAAGCAAATATCGGTAGGACTAATAGAGACTTATATTTGCGTCGTCAGAGCTCCAAACGCCGAGTTTTCAATGTACACTACGGAGTTACAAGCGTACGTGTGCGTGTCGCCGGGCGCAAGCAAGTAATCGTCACGAAAGTGTGGATCGGTTTAGTGCTTCACTTATTGACAGAGCGCTTGTATGAAGACTATCTTTCTATACGTAATTCGCGTGTATACGAAGGTTAAGAAACTTGATTAGAATCGTGTATTTACTACATATGACGCAATTTAAGCTTCTGACTCGCGTTTTTTAAAATTATTGGTAAAAATTTTGTTTTTCTTCCGAAATTCCGAAATTCCGAAATTGACGGAGTTAGTTGCATAAGCAATTTCCGAAACTGAAATCAAGCGAAATTGCACACCCTAATTCACACCCACGTCGTGCATCGCTCGGGCTTGTGATCGCCAACTCGCATTTGGCAGGCATGGTGATTACTGCCAAAATTAATATTCAATTTATCTATCACTATCAACTATCCTCCTGTATTCTGAGTAGCTATCTTGCTGAGCACATGTACAGTCAGCATCAAAAGTAACTGAACAAAAACAAGGTGGCAAAAGTAATAGTCACGTGTAAGTGTCTTTACATACTCATCATTTAACATTTCAGAATTATATGACATATTTTGTGTTCATAATTATAACTTCTCTGTAATTATCTATAGTGACGGTTATGTACTTGTTTTTGACTTAACAGCTAGAGTCTGGCCAACGAAAGCTGAACCACTAGCATGCTAGAACGAGTCAATTCCGACCCAACATTCATGCAACGCATTGTTACTGGTGACGAGACGTGGGTTTGCGAGTTTGACATGCAAACTAGTCAACAAGCTTCGGAGTGGCGCCTTCCGACTGAACCGAAACCGAAAAAACCACGCCAAAATCGATCAAAAGTCAAAGTCATGTTGACTGTTTTCTTTGACTATCGCGGTGTTGTGCACTCGGAATTCTTGCCGGAAGGTTAAAGGGTAATAAAGAATATTATTTAAGCGTTATGCGGCGTTTAAGAGAGCAAATTCGACAAAAAGGCCAAATTTGTTGAAAGAAAATTCTTGGATTTTGCACTACGATAATGCGCCTTCGCACAAGGCCATCATTGTGAACGAATTTTTAACCAAAAACTCAACAAATACCATCGAGCAACCACCTTATTCACCAGATATGGCTCCAGCCGACTTTTTTCTTTTTCCTAAACTCAAATTACCACTTCGTGGCACTCGTTTTCATTCGGTAGAAGACATAAAGGAGAATTTGCGGCGAGAGCTGGGACCCTAAAAGCGCCACTTCAAGCAATTCTTCTAAAAACAATTCATATTGTGAATTCCTTGCAGATCCTTAGAATTTGCGGCGAGAGCTGAACTCAATTCCGGAAAAAGCGTTTAAAAATGTTTTGATGATTGGATTATTCTTTGACGTTCGTTTCTGAAGCAGCATACTTTGAAGGCGATATAATTAATTTGGACGAATAACTAACATTTTGTGTATTGATATTTTCCCGGTACTTTCTAGTCAGAGTAGTAGGTACGTATTATAATCATGACTATTATCCCCGAAGGGTTAGTCAGAGACTAGGCAATGAGGACCGCAAAAGCAGTCCTCTGCCACTTTTCACCAAATATCGACTGCACATGTGCTCAGCGTGACATGTGGTGAGCCCATGGCCGTTCTATGCTGTTAAATGTATGTGCAATCTTTAGTCTGTTAGTCGCCTTGTACGACACCCAAGGGAAGAGAGGAGGTGGTAGTATTCTAGCACCGCTACGCGACACGGTTATGTGCTGAGCACATGTGCAGTTTTTATTTGGTATGCCGTGGACTTTGGCGGTGCACTGCTTTTGCGGTCCTCAAGGCCTATTTAAACCTGAGCGGTATTCGCTGCCGCTGTGGGTAAAGGTATATACCGCGCGGGTTTCGCTCAGGTATTTAGTATCAAAGATCCGCGGCTAGAGCGACCTGAGAGATACTCGCTGCCGCTCTACCCTCAGCAGCAGCGAATACCACTCAGGTTTGAATAGGCCTTCATTGTCTGGTCTCTTAGGGTGTTACCAGACCAATCGATCAATCGTCGATTGACGGCATCCATCAACGTCGATCGAAGTTGATCGATTGGTCTGGTAGCTTTAATTGATCGACGGATACCGTTCGACTAACCAATCGATCGATTCCATCGGTCGACGTTGATCGATAGGCCTGGTAGCTTTAATTGATCGACGGATAACGTTCGACTATCCAATCGATCGACGGTCGGTCGACGTTGATCGATTAACCCCGGCTACGATGTTGCTCGTACTATGTGAAGCGGCCGGCGCGTCTAATCAAACAGCTCGATCGACGTCGACCAATCCATTCTACTGGTCGATCGATTGTCGATCGCCTATCGATCGATTGGTCTGGTAGAAACTATCGATCGCCGTCGACTAATCCATTTTACCATCGATTGATGTCGTCGATCGCCGATCGATCGATAGGTCTGGTAAAAACTATCGATCTGTCTGAGAAAATGTCGACTAATCCATTATACCATCGATCGATGGTAACACCCTTAGTCTTAGGGAAAATAATCGTGTGAGAGTATTACCTATCTATACTAATATTATAAAGACGAAAGATTTGAGTGTTTGTTTGTATTGAATAGGCACCGGAACTACTAGACCGATTTAAAAAATTCTTTCACAGTTGGGAAGCTACACTATCTTCGGGTGACATAAGCTATATTATATTTTCAAAAAAAATAAGAATCCTTACTAAAGCTAAATAAGTTCCTTAAATCGCGTGCGGTAAGAAATCTAATAGAATAAAATAATGTACTAGATATGGCTTTGCAGAACACATATTTTATCTACAAAATGTGTCGCTGATAGCATATGTCTAACTATTTTAGTTACGTCATAATAAGACGTGTTCTTGGGAGGGGAGTCATTTTGAAAATTCGTCATTGGGTACGGGGTCCACGCGAACGAAGTCGCCGGCGGCGGTCTGCTAGTATTATAATAAAGGAGTCCTATTTTTTTATAAAAGAAGGAGGCAAACGATCTGGTGGGTCACCTAATGGAGAGCAATCACCGCCGCCCATGGACACCCGCAAAACCAGAAGGCGAATCTCAGGCGCGTTGCCGTCCTTTAAGAAAGGAATAGGAATTGTAAGAAGGAGGGGGGGGGGGGTGATGGGCCTCCGGAACCCTCACTGGCCGGACGAAACACAACAGCACCAAGTGCCATTGCATGCTGCAACGCAGCGTGGCTCTATCACTCAGATGTGTTGAAGCCTCACTAGTTGTCATAATTGGTAATTAAATATCTCGTTGAAGATCGAACATACAAGCTCCGGACCTCCCAGGGCAGATAGGGTGTCACTGCGTTTGTAAAAATGGATGGACATTTTCTAGGTCTTTTACAAAATCGGAGAATTTTATTTTAAAAAATCTTAAAACGCCATTTTGTTTATCAAAATAAGACCATTCGGCTTTGGAATTCTTTGCCGGCGCATGTCTTTCCCAGCTTCTAAAGTCCCGGTTCCGGGTCTTATAAGCGGGTGCGCTTGTTACCGTGCTTGTTCCTCGGTGAGAAGCGCTCCTAATATTTTGGACTGCATCGGCTGCTTACCATCAGGCAGGATGTGGTCACTATGACCACAGAATAACTAATAGTCTATTACGAGTCACATTAAAAAAAAGGATAAATAAAAAAAAAGTGTAATAATATGTAATTTAATACCTAAGTATTTTTAAGGCAGTAAGTTCTTTTGTTATTATAAGTAATTCATATTTTATTTAAAAAAATAGTTTTGAGTTGAATCGTTTTTTGCAAGATTGTTTTCTCTGGACTTCCTTCGCTTCGACAGTAGTCGAGAGTACACGAGAGTACAGGGCATTAAGTACGCTCTTTGTTTTCTTTGCAAGATTGTTTTCTCTGGACACCCTTACTAGGCGACTGGTAGAGAATGATTCAGGGCATCAAGTGCGCCTTTTGTTTTTTTTGCAAGTTTGTTATCTCTGGACACCCTTACTGGTCAACTGGTAGAGAATGCTTCAGAGCATCAAGTACGCCTTTTGTTTTATTTTGTAAGTTTGTTTCCTCTGGACACCATTACTGGTCAAATGGTATAGAATGCTTCAGGGCATTAAGTACGCCTTTTGCTTTTTTTGCATGCCTGTTATCTCTGATAATAATAAAATTATTGTTATTATTTTAATTGGGAAAAGGGGAAATGTGAATAAAAAAAGTGTTAGCTAACTTTGAATATTACAAGAATTATAATGTTTACACTTCCTTACAGAAAAAAACTGGCCACACGAAGAAAATAATTATAGATATAGGTTTAATTTGACATTGAATGCAATGGCTTTCTATAAAAAGAAAGTAGAAATAATAGACACGAATAAATTATTAGATAACATTTTTATATTGACAAAAGATAAATATTATCTTAAGACTTATTTTAAGCGACAGATAGCAAATTCGCTATCATTTTATTTTAAGTATTTAGCTAGTAACATGACTAGTCAGCATCTTCTAATGAGCTGCAACCTACTGACATGCCAATTCAGATTTTGGAATATGTTCCGAATAATTTAAATTAGCTTATAAGACAATAGAATATACCTCTAGCAAATTATTGACAAAAGAAAAGTCAAACTGCCTTAGCATTGTTCATCAGAACTTACAAGGCTTTTCTGGCAAAGAATTTGAATTAAATTTATTTTTACTTCCTTTTAAAAATGACATTTTATGTATAACCCAGCATTGGCTTAAACATTATGAATCAATAACGAACTTAGAAAACTACAGTATTGTCAGTTCGTTTTGTAGAATGTCAGCCATAAGAGGCGGCTCTTTAGTTATTAGAAGGAAAGGATGGTCGCTGCTCAGCTGCCTTTAACAATATTTTAAAAGTGAAAGAACGTAAAGACGTGCACCATCTATAGAATTGTCATGTGTCGAACTAGATGAGGTTGTTGTAATATGTGTAAGCAGACGTCCATCTGGAAATCATATGATGTGTAATCATAATCATAAATCATATGTAAAAAAAGTAAGAGAGTAGGTAGTATGTGGAGATTTTAATGTTAACATTTTGAATCGATGTTCTATGTCCACTAGACTCATAAACTTATTTAAATAATTTAATTTAGATCACGTGTTCAATGAACATCCACGTGGGAGGCCTGTGCCCAGCAGTGGGACGTTTGTAGGCTGATGATGATGATGTTCAATGAACCAACTAGAATAACATCCACATCTGCTACTTGCTTGGACAATATTTTTTGTAATTGTCTTGTTTTTGAAAAATCTTTTTTAAATTGTGTTAGTTCAGACCATAGCGGACAATTAGCCACTATTGAGCACCATAATGTCTCTAACATACAAAATATAGTGTGTAGACCAATCAGTGAAAAGGTATCGAAAAATTTAGAACCAATATTCACTTAAAACTTTCTTGTCTTTCAGTAGCACCTACTGATGATGCAGATAATACTTAATACAAATGTTTTCAGTTGCATTCGGTATGAATTTAACAACACAAAATTATTAAATTAAATAACTCTAAGAAAAAGTTCAGTGACTGGGCGACACCAGGTATTTATGCAAGTACAAGAAAATTGTATGAATTGTTTGAATTAAATTCTACTTCTAAAGATCCTAACTTTATTGAATATGTTAGAAATATTCAAAATTATTTTAAAAAGTCTGCATAACTGCAAAATAAATTTTATTTCTAAAAAAATTGCACTTTCGAATAACAAAATAAAGACTACATGGAATATTATTTACCAAGAAACTGGTAAAACAAAATTTTAGGACCGTTCATATTCACTTAAAGTCAATAGTAAAATAATAGGTTCAGATGGCGCAGTCGCTGGTGCATTTGAGGATTTTTTCTCTAGGATTCCTATGGACATAACTAGTAATATAAGTTCATGCTCTCATGCTGCTGTCGCTCTCCTCGAGTCAAGTGTTGATAAGTGCTGTGACAGGTTTAGTTTTAGACATATAAACGCTGACACCATTTTAAAAGCTTTTAAAACAATAAATATTAAAAATACAGAGGATCTGTGGGGTATCTCTACAAATGTTGCTAAAACAATTATTAATTCCTTACCTACTCAATTGGCCGATATTTTCAATAGGTGTCTTGAAGACGGAACAATTCCAAATTTAAAGAAGCATGCTAAAATCATTCCATTGTTTAAAGCTGGTGACAAAAACAGCCCCTTTAACTTTAGATTTAACTTTAGGCCTTTAGCAAAGTTTTAGAGAAAATTATTTACAATCAATTACTGTCTCATTTTGCAATTAATAAACTTTTTCATGACAGTTTGGTTTTATTAGAGGTAAATCTACAACTGAAGCTAGAGTTGCGGTTCCTAAACACATTTTTGACACCTGGGAGGGTAAGCAAGATGCAATAGGTATTTTCTGTGATCTCTCAAAGGCATTTGATTGCGTTAGTCATGATACTTTTAGAGCATTATGGTGTTTCAAAAATAGCACTGAGTGTTATACAATTATACTTGTCGAATAGAACTCAAAAAGTTGTTATTAATGGTGCTCTGTCTTCAGGAGCACCCATAACTATAGGCGTGCCCCAAGGGTCAATATTGGGCCCATTACTTTTTTTGATTTACATAAATGACCTGCCTTACTCTGCTAGAAACTTGTGTGAGACTGTACTATTTGCAGATGATACATCTCTTATTTTTAATGTTAAAAGAGGCCTTGAAAATGTTGACGATGTAAATAGTGCACTTTCAAAGGTATTACATTGGTTCACTATTAATAATTTGTTACTGAATTCAGCAAAAACAAAGTGTGTTATATTTTCTTTACCTAATGTAAGATAGGTCAGCATACAAATAAAGATGAACGATAATGTAGTTGAATTAGTAGATTCTACTGTGTTTCTAGGCATTAACACATTGACTGCCACAAAACCAGACACAATTGAAAAACAATAGAAGACCGACCTGGATTCACGCTTACAATGGGACCCACATATTGATACTTTGTCAGGAAGACTGAGTTCAGTTGCATACGCAGTTAAGAAAATAAGGCTTCTAACTGATGTTGAGGCGGCAAGAGTAGTTTATTTTAGTTATTTCCTTAGTGTGATGTCGTGGGGCTCCGCTGCTAATATTGACGATGTATTTATTCTACAGAAAAGGGCAGTCCGCGCCAATACAACCTCAAGTCTAGAGACTCACTCAAAGAAGTGTTTAAATAAATCGATATATTAACTATTCCATCCCAATTTATTTTTGAAAACTTTATGTATATGAAGAAGTATGATAAGACATTTATAAAAAATTGTGATCTTCATAACTTAACACTCAAAGGAAAAATAAGCTTGCCTCCCTAGTTTTAGACTTCATAAAACAGGTGGCTCTTTCTTGGGTAAATGTGTAACGTTTTATAACAAACTTCCACTAAATATTACTGTAATGCCTTCACATACATTTAAAGACCATGTTAAAAAAAAAACCCTCATGAGTAAAGGTTATTATAAAGTGGAAGATTATGTAAATGACAAATATGTATGGACATAGTGCATGTACGAGCATAACATATTAGTAATTTGTATGTTGTATAATTTGGTAACGACATATTGTTTTGTACATGTCGTTACTTCTATCCTACTATCCCACTATAATTAATATTATAAACGAGAAAGTTTGTAAGTATGGATAGATGTTTGTTACTCTTTCACGTAAAAACTACTGAAAGGATTTGGATAAAATCCGGCATACAAATAGTTTATAACCTGGATTATCACATAGGATACTTTTCATCCCGATATTCCCACGGGAACGGGAACCACGCGGGTGAAACCGCGAGCGGCCGCTATTATTATTATAAATCTGTGGAGTTTCTTGTGTCTCCACAGCTAAAAAAGACACCCTGAATGGGTTTTACCCATCTATCCAAATAAAGAAGTAAATTTAAGTTTAGACGATTCAAAATACTTATTTTAGTTCACTGAATAAAGAAATTTCGATTTTTTTTTAATTATGGACGGACACCCTTACTAGTCGACTGGTAGAGAATGCTTCAGGGCATTAAGTATGCATTTGTGTTTTTTTTGCTATAAATACTATCAAAAAATGTATAATCGATTGATTGTCCTAATTAGTTCAAAAAGCGCAGACAGGTGGGCGGTTGGGTACCGGTGAGGCGGTGAGCAATATTCCGTACGAGCGCTCTCATCGCATGCCTGCGCGCTCCACTCAGCTAGAAAACTATTTCGCCCGTGTACCGTGTGTTATTGTGTTCATTACCCATTTATTAACGCACGCTTTAAAAAATAAATTAATAATAATAATTTATTTCAAGCTATGTATAGCTAAACAAACTCGCTGACATTCAAGATAAAATGAATAAAAATTAAAATTTGCATTGCAATCACATTGGTACTCACCAAATAAAAATAAATACAAAATTTTTAATTTATACTAATACAGGAATGATTTGATTGTTTGGATTGAATAGGCTCCGAAACTAAAACTAGACCGATTTTAAAAATTCTTTCACCGTTGGGAAGCTACACTTTATCTCCGGGTGACATAGGCTATATAATATTTTTAAAAATTCGTCACGGGGTACGGGGTCAATATACGGCGGCGGGCTGGATAAGTCCACGGTAGCTCAACTGGAACCACTGGAACTGGAAGCACCTGGCTCGGATTGCCAGAAGGGTGCAGGTTCGAATCCTGCTCGAAAAAATTTTCAGCACTTTTTCAGTTTGTAATCAATACAACATAAATAAATTAAATTCAATAATGTAAATAGTTAGTTTATCTCCAGGTTCTTGAGTGTGAATTTTATTAAGAAAATCCAAATGGCAATTTTTTTACGTGATTCGATTTTTACTAGCAGGCGCTGCTTCATGGTTTTCATTTTGCGTTACCCTTTTGACCGCCACAGTCGGAATAAGAATGTTTGGCATAAAGGTATAGGCGACGACGTGTTTATCCTGTAGCGGTCAAAATGCGTGTAACTCCTAGTTGTCAAACTTCCTTCACCACCAGAAAGTAGCTTGTTGGTAGCTTGTCTATCGGTTTTTTTATAGGACACATTTAGGAGAGTGCGAAGGAATTATACGAATTGGTTCCACTAGCCTCTGTTTACCATCGAAGAACTAGCCGTAGGTCATCGTTGTGATACTTTGACGACATCCTTGGCCGAGTGGTTTGTACACCGGTTTTCATGGTGTCGCCATCTCTGAGGTCCCGGGTTCGATTCCCGGTCGATTTAGAAATTTTGTTTTTCTAAATTGTTTCGGATCTAGGTTGTACCGTTGTCAGTAACCATTTAACGAGTTTCATAACGAATCATGTCTTGGGCTAGATAATAGGTGTGAGTGTAGGGAAGTTTATTTATTATTATTATTATACTCCAAACATCCCAATTATCCGCACATGTCCAAAGAAGCTAAGGAGTGGATCTCGTTGCCTGCTATGATGTGTTCTGAGAACGTTATAATTTGCCCCTTCAATTCTATAGTGAATATACGAAAGAAGAATACATGTATTTAGCCATACACAAAACCATACATAATAATAATATGTACCCTAGACAACAACAATAAGGAAAAGAAAAAAGAAAAATCGGTACAAAAGATGGAAGTGTGTGGCCACTGGCCAACTGGGCGCCTGCCTCAGCTTAAATTATTATTATTATATTCTTTATTGCACAGAAACACAGTTACAAAAGTGACAAAAGAGACATTGCACGCAAAGGTGGTCATTGCATAAAAGAGATCTATTCCAGTCAACCCAGAGTGTGTGCGAGATAAATGTAATAAGAGTGACACAAAGTGCAACAAGAAAAAAAAGACAATTACCTAGACCTAATAAGTATACTCGTACATTCTGTCAAAAAAGTTTCGGTAACGTATGATTTGTTTATGATTCCAAATTAATTTTTTGTTTTTTTTTGTTGTTAGATTGGCACAACTGTTATCCATTTTGGCGCGGAGTTTGAGTTGCATCTGTAATTTAGATTAAATACAGTGCTGTTTTTAGTTAGTTTATAGGTATCTAGTGTGTATTGCGAATTTCATAATGGATAGAAACATCGAACAAAAAGTTTGTCTTAAATTTTGCGTCACCGATGGGGTTTGTGTTCGGAGTCACTGAAAATGTTACAGAAGGCTTACGGTGAATCGACTATATCAAAAACACGTGCTTATGAGTGATACAAAGCGTTCAAAAGCGGTCGAGATGTGATGGAAGATTTGCTTCGCTCTGGTAGGCCATCAACGTCTTCAACTGAAGTTAACATAGAAAAAGTGAAGGAAATGGTGACTGAAAACTCTCATTCAAGTTTGAGGGAGCTAGCCGCTGAACTTTCTGTGTCTCACGAGTCGATCCGTACCATTTTAAATAATCACTTGGGTATGAAACATATTGCCGCTCGGCTAGTCCCAAAAGACCTGAATTTTCTCCAAAAATTCGCATAAGAGTCGCTGAGGACATGCTAGAACGAGTCAATTCCGACCCAACATTCATGCAACGCATTGTTACTGGTAACGAGATGTGTGTTTGCGAGTTTGACATGCAAACTAGTCAACAAGCTTCGGAGTGGCGCCTTCCAACTGAACCGAAACCGAAAAAACCACGCCAAAGTCGATCAAAAGTCAAAGTCATGTTGACTGTTTTCTTTGACTATCGCGGTGTTGTGCACTCGGAATTCTTGCCGGAAGGTCAAAGGGTAAAAAAGAATATTATTTAAGCGTTATGCGGCGTTTAAGAGAGCAAATTCGACAAAAAGGCCAAATTTGATGAAAGAAAATTCTTGGATTTTGCACTACGATAATGCGCCTTCGCACAAGGCCATCATTGTGAACGAATTTTTGAGCAAAAACTCAACAAATACCATCGAGCACCTTATTCACCAGATATAATGGCTCTAGACGACTTCTTTCTTTTTCCTAAACTCAAATTACCATTTCGTGGCACCCGTTTTCATTCGGTAGAAGACATAAATGAGAATTCGCGGCGAGAACTGAACTCAATTCCGGAAAAAGCGTTTAAAAAATGTTTTGATGATTGGATTATTCGTTGGCGTAAAGGACTCGCCTTTACGCCGACGACTGCGACACTATTTTGTGTTTTCTAACACCTAACATCAATGTCAACATGTACATAAGTACATATTATAATTATGTAAAACTGATGATACAGCGACGTCTATTTCTTAGTATTCTATCGTTATGGCCACTTTCTTTGATTAATATCCATCTGGTGTTAGTGGTGGTCAAATTCGTCCTTATATTATTTTAAAACAGCTATCTCCCGCCCGGCTTCTACAAGTAAGTTAGGTTAGAGTACCACCTGAGGAAGGTCATATTTTTGTGGTGCCATTTCAATTTTACATTGCTTGTTTTCATTACAGATAAATTTCTTAATTCCAGAAATTCTGCTCTATTTTAAGCAACTTTTATGTCTATACAACCACACTCTTATTAATAACATTCTTATAGGGTTCCGTTTGAAAAAGCTATCACAACTACGACAACTCAACAAATGTGAAGAAAACTTTAAAAAAAAGTGTTTTTTGTTTTGTGGTTGGGCAATTCTTTAAGAATGTGCATATTACGCGGCGGATGATAAAGAATCTTCTACAGTGCAAATATTTTTCTTTTGATAATACTACCTTGTGAATATAAGTATTACAGATCTAAAGTAGTCTATTAGAAACCATATTTGTTTAATGAATTTAGAGAAAATTGTTTTCAAGCATCCAAATTTTAATTACCATTCATGTCCCATTTTACATTTTCATTGAGTTTTTATTCAATATAGCTAAATCCCTTTTGAAGAATGTAATAATAGTTCAATATTCTTAGATAGGAATAGTTTCCTTAGCCCTATACACAAGTTGTTTAACATAAATAACATAAATTATTAAGAATTAATGCTCTTAAAATATGTCCTCGGATAACTTTATAATTACCGTTTAAAAAATATTCGCCTTAATTTACTACCTTCAAATTAGAAAATTCGTACCCTTTACTGTCTTAACAAGTTTGCACCAGTCTGCGCTCGGTGCCCGAGTATAATACATCTATCAAAGACCGGAATTTTTGGCACCATATTCAAATCTCTCGTCGTCGTAGTGCTTTTGTCGAAATATCGTCTAATCACCATTTTCCGTTTGTATGGTAAATAGACGATTGTTTTTTTTAACCGATACGTTTATTTAAGTTGTTATAATTTCCATTTTTAGGTAAAGTAGGTAAAAAATTTATAATTCTTGTAAAGAACTGTTTAATCAACAAAATGTTTGAAATCCTAATTACCACTTGCATAATTACCGTATTTTCCGTTACTCTAAAGTAAATGGTAATGAGTAAATATTAGAAATGGTAATTTTAATATTTTTTTAATTGTGATTCTTGTGCTGTGCACTATCGAAAACAAATACTAATTAGGAAGCTATCTGGAAAGTTCCGTAAAAAAATATACGGAAATCACAGATAGTAAAATTTGCGATTTAAATCCGTATGATTTTTTTATTTCAATGTGTTTTAGTCGCGAAAATTATAAACTACACTACTATTACACTATAATTAAGTATTTTTGACAGAAATTTCACAATGCAAACAAAACAAGAGATACTAGAGAATCCCATCATTGAAATCTAAGCTAACCTTAAAGACAACTAGTATTAATTTGAAGCTACGATCAAAGCTGCACTAAATTGACATGATCAGAATTTATTACTTAGACCCGCAGACTCCCTCGACTTCTCGAATTAATATAGAAAAAAGCCTCCTGTTTACAAAAATAATGATTCTAATGACGATTTTGATATTTTTCTGACTTAAAAACGGATTTTCAAGTAAATTATAAACATTTAATCAATAATAATCATTAAAACTAGTTTTGCAATATTTTTGTAAGTTTTTTATTTAAAGGTCTCAATTATGTCTGTCTCAAGGTCTCATCTAATCCTGTGAGTCCATTTTTTAATTAGTTTTTTTAATAAGTCATTATTTTTGTTTGAGTTGGATGCTTATTTCCAATTGCTACTCAAGACGTTTTGGTTTTTGTTCATTTCATTGATAGATAATAGATAAGATTTTTTTGCAGAATTAACCTTTCGTATAAAACAAAATCTTCAGATTAATATTGAAGTGTATATTTTTAGCTATTTTACCGCTTACTTACCAAGAAGTTCATTGAATTTTGTTTTTTAAAATTTTATTACTTTGTTTAATACCAAGTAAGAAATTATGTTTAAGGCTGATTAAAATATATAGAAAAAAATGTGTTTATTAAAACCGTGTCTTAGTTGATAATTTTGTTATTTCGGATAATTCACTATAAAAAAAATTAAAAAATTCTAATTTTTTTACGTCTGTTGATAAGTAAGTACATTTAGTTTGTTAAAAAAATGGTTTGCTATATTTTGAAATAACAGTTTAGACTTTTGTCTTCTTGCTATTTGATTTATAATTACCATTTCTCATTACCTGTACCATTATCTAATTGCCATTTACTGTCCATATCACTACCATTCACAAAAAAATTTAAACGCTTGTCAGTTAAAAAGTAAAACACTTACAGAATTCCCTTGTACAGTTTCTGTAAGGGTATGTTTGCAGCAATGTAAAATTCACTCAAAGAATGCGTTTTGTCACAACTTTTATGCAATCTCCTAACATGGGGCAATATGCGCATTTTCAAAGAATCGCCCGGTTACCCATCTCATAAAGGTTATTATTATTGGAGGCCAAGACTCGCTTAAGGTTGCTGTCCCAAAATAGTTAGGTTACCCAACTAACCAATATAACCATACCGTTTAAGGTAAGCCCTAACTAAGCCACGTTATAGATGACGATTGTCAGAGTAACATCTCTTTGATGGTTCTTGAAATCTGGCAATTTTGTATCCAGCTAGAAATTCGGCAATTTTGTACCCGGTTAGAAAAGCAGCAATTTTGTTTCAATCTTGAAATCCGGGTATGTGAGAATCTCCTTCTTTGTCCTTAACCTATAATGGGACAAAGGCAGATCAAGAGAAAAAATAACAAATCAGGAACGTAATGACTGAGAAAATTTAAATAGATTCCACAGAATTATGGATAACTGCGTTTAGTAGCTTAACTTGTTACGGTGTCTGTAAACACCAACAATTTATAAATGGCACTTAACGAGACCACTTTGCGTCACATCACAGCCGATTTCACGGCACTGAGATAAACGCGGCGGACAACAACCAGTCCGCTCCGCGGGCACGGTGTCCTTTCGCCTTTTCTCCAGAAAGAAATGCGTAAACGGCCGTTGCACATACGACGCATGTGGAGCGAAACTATACCACACAGCTCATCCACAACAAAAGCAACCGTACCACCTAAGCGTTAAAGATCTCGTTGCGTCGTCACATCAAGCTGACAACACCTTTTGTTTGCCAGCAGCCGCACCGCGCCAGTCTTTCACGTCATCAGTAACTTAGAGGACTGCGCGGCGGGACCACGTGTCGCCCCCAAAGCCGTGACGAACTTTATCTACAACCAAAACGTTAATTATTTAAAGGTCCGGTTTAAAAGACTGCTGTGCAGCGCAACCAAATATTTGTGTTATCTCCGTAACCGTGTCATTGTATTTACTAGTGTGTGCACGTCACAATTTTCACGAGGATTTCATTTTTGAAACGTAAGTACATAGCTATATTGATTTTTCGCCCGGCATCGGCTGCATTTGTGAGTGTAATAAATTGTGTGGCGACTTCATTGATTTCGTGTCCGTGTTGCGTTGTGAGCCGTCCAACTTGAGGCGGTCCAAATGTTTTGTCAATTATCATTTTTATCGGTGTGGGAAAGCGCGATGCGGTCGCGATTCCGTTACTTATGTGTTCTTTTGAACTCGTCAGACTACTGCTTATTCGTGAGTCGCTTGATACGCGACCAAGAGCATCTCATTTCTATTCTCCATGAATATGTATTAAGAGCAATCGTGAGACTACACTGTATATGTGTCCTCCTTATCTCATTGCAATTTTCTTGTACTTCACGTACCTACGCGATATTGTTATTCGCAGAAAATATTATGTTTACATTAACCGGATCGTCGGCGCCGACTATAGTGACTAATCTGCGGTTAGTATCACCTCATAATGTAGGTTATTCTTTCTGTGTGATATTGATTACATACGCACGTTATTTAATTAATTAAATAAAGCAAAGTTTGTTTCTGTAACACACGACATCTGCTTTAGTCATTTACGTGGAATAGTTAAAGAAACTTTGATCATTTTAATTGACTTTGTAAAGATTGAAATAAAAGAAAGAAACAATAAAGAAAACTTGTATGATGACATAAACTTGCAGTAAACAATGATATATCTAAAAGCAGACATTACTCAATAGGAAAAAGACGACAAAATAATCATTATGCGAGGCCAAAAGTCCGCATTACAGTATTCTGCAGCATTGTGATCAATGCCGCAACAGCTGTACATAATATTAAAGTTGAACTTTTATTACCTAACTATATTGTCAAGAGTTCAAACATTTTTCTCAATATGACACATTACCTATATTTAAATCAACACTTTCTTTATTCTCATGAGAAAGCTACTGCCATTTCAAAAAAGTCTTTATCGCTTTACCTTCAAAAAATTTATTGCTTTAGGGTAAAAAGTATCTCTATGACACCCTCCGGTCTTCCATATATCTTTGAAATATAAATCACTTCGATTCGTCGCTCCGTTCTGTCGTGATGAAGGAAGGAAGGACCAACAAACATGCAAACATTCGCAATAATAATGTTAGCATAGAAGCCTATATTCATATTTTCAACGACTATTAGAGTTAACGAATAGGTACATTATACAATAGAAGGTTAAATAGAAACAAAAAGGCGTGCTCGAGAAAAAATCTTAGGCCCCCATATATGTGTGAAGCATATTAAATTGATACGTTGAACCCGGACAAACGGTATACTAACTAAGACGAGCTGACAAGACACTAACGAAATTGTTAACGGAAACGGTACATATGCTAACTAAGTCATCGTACAGCCTTTGGTTTAAACTGTCAACTACTAAGGAGTCAAAGGAATTTGAATGATTCACAAGGCAGTACTTTTCTTCATCTCTGTAGTGACTGGTTTGAGAAACATTTTAATATCTGTCAAAACATTGTTCTATCATAGAAATTGTGTGGAAATAGCAAATCTTTATTGTGATGTGGTTCAATTACAGAAAAGGTTTCAGAAATTCCTGTTTACGTCAAGTCAAGAGAACTGTACGTGATGTCATTAGTACTTTAAATGTTTTGCAATTAATTGTTATTGTTGTTAACATTATTGAACATTATAGGAAAGGATATAGCAAAATTCTGCTAATTACAACGGCATATCCGTTAGCAGAATTTTGCCTCAATACGGTCAATCTCGTTGTTCAAAGTTTTGTTTAAAGTCAAATCAGGAAACGGAGTTACGATTGTGATTGTTGAGCTTCTAGTCTCATGTTCTGAAATATCATTTCTAAACTTAATATAAGTTATGAACTTGGGCATATAATGTACTTTCCACGTACAGCATCCCCTTAAAACCTTATTTCTGCACTGTCTGTGATACTGTGTTCCGGTTTGGATGACGATATATATTAATTTCCAGATAGATCGACCCTGCAGTGCGAGCACGGATCTTTTATCGATCGATAAAGTGACATTAGAAGTCGACAAATTGACATCGGCAGTACTTGAACTGTCAAATTTTATCGTCTAATGTCACTTTATATGTCGATCAAAGACCGTGCTCAGGGGGCTGGTTTTTACAAAAGCCAATGAGCTTCAGTGACCTGAGTGCTGAGCGCTAATTTTAATTATTTGATATTCACGTTAAAGAAAACGAAAATTTGTATAAAAATCAAATCAAAAATATTTATTTGGTATAGAGAAATGGCAACTCATTACATTTGTCATAGAAGCAAATTCTTGTTTTCGTTAGCGCAATTGAACGTTGAATAAGTACTAGCACCTAACGTCTCATTACAATAAAAAGCAAAGCTAAGATGATGAAACAGTACACTCTAACAAGAAGTCGAGATGATTATCAAACAATTGAAACAAAACAAACTCTTGTCTGTTCATAACAAAATCAATGTCGAATGAGGACTTAAGCACGCAACAAAAAGTCCACATGATAACATTAAACAAAGTTGATGACGTAGCTCAATAAACTTGAACAATGCTAGAAGAATATTGATTCGCATACATATTGATCGTTGTTCGTAATTTTTTATTTTGTTAATTTTGGCACAGGAAAATGATAAACATAACAATTTAGACAATTACTACCCAAAAATTACTTTAAATTACGGAAACTAAACTATTTTTTTGAGATAAACAATGGAATTGGATTATACTAATTTTCATATATAAAAGCATTATTTCTTATGTCTGCCCACATATGTAACTTTCAGTTTCTAAGTAAATAAATAATCAGTACGTGCAAATGACCGCAAAACAGGTTTTTATAACACACAAAAACTATAATCCAGTGTTCAAGTTCTTCAGTTCAGTGATGTATTTAGCGAGGAGTACCTATTTCCTTTGCAACTTTTTTGTGTTCATTTATAGTACCAACATGTTTGCTCACGACTGTGGACTTTTTTACAAAGGTCGTTGGCCCGCGACGTAGGAGTTGAATGTGACTCACCATCACAAGATATACTGGAAAACATCAACACAACGCTGACAGAACTATTTCATTATAGTATTAACTACTTTCTGTCAATAGCTCATTCTACAGCGGATAACGAATGAATAAGTCTTTACGACGCAGATTTTATACATATAGCTAATAATTTCGAAGAAGTATTGTTGGTCTCTTCTCTCACAAGGACAAAAGGACAAATAGCCCGCCATATAGTCTTTTCCTTATTGTGCATAGCGGTAATAATTTAGCAGCTAATCGCATAACAATCTTTAGGAAAGGCTTGATAAAACTTAAATTCTATCGCTCCCGTCAATTTATGGGTCCATGTCTTGTCATTAAAAAATTATACAAAGCCGCTATCAATTGACAGACAAATAAAATTGGTCGTCTTATGTTTGAGATACCGACAATGAGCGACAATGGTGTATTAAAGAATTACCACACGTACAAGATTCGACGGTAACAATAGGAGACTGTGTGTGACGCGCATTACGCGCATAACGCAGCGACCTATTGTTGAGATGAACACATTGACGTCAAATACTTTTGTCGAAGCAAAGTTAACTTTGTACCTTCAGATACAAGGCTGCTTAAGTTTCTTACTGTTACAATGTCCTGGCATGCGTCCCTCGCGACAAAATCAACAAACGCTCAACGTTTGACTGCGCGGTATGAGTAACATGCGCCCAATTTACTGAGAGCTGTAAAAATCGATGCGTTTGCTGTTTTTGGTTTCAACCTGAGGGGTATGAAGGTTCTTCTCAAATTGGTTAAAAGTAACTAATTTGCATGTCAACTTGGTTTTTTACACCAAATGTTAGGGCTGAAATATACTCCAGTTACGTTCGTCTATTAAGTACTCGTTTATTGTCGATATTTTCTAAAATTTTCTATTATTTTCCGTGGTCGGCTACCGGACACCGCGCTGCGTCACACGTCGCCGTGTTTACGTGTAAAATAGTGAAATAGTGATAAGGTTTTATATTGTATGTATGTTAGTCTGTAAGGTATTTATCTATGGGCCTGCGTTGCCTGAATACAAATAAATATAAAGTGATGCTTTTTCAAAATTCTCTATGCCAAACAATGCTGTGTTGCAGATTGTAAAAAAAAGTTATGAGAAACTAGGGCTCAAAATTTCAACTTAGCTCTGGCAAACTCTGGGGATTTAGTGGCTTAAACTAGTATTACATCGAGACGGACCTTTTATTTATTATCTTGGTATCTTAGTTTTCCATCTTGGTACCTAAAATGGTACCGAAACTAGGACCAAATCCTCCAAGCTTATGCTTTTAATCTATCCAATATTGCATTTATTACGGTGTATTATCTATATTGTTGAATTAATTATTCTTTTGCTTCTATTTTACTTTCAGTATATTTTCAATTAGTCCATCAAAAAAATAGTCTATTGCCAATCTTAATTTTTTTGTATTTACATAAACTGTCAACGCTCTTTTGTTTTTCTTTTCGTCGTCGTTCTTCTGCAGTTCGATTTGGTATGTATTTATTTTTATTGCTGAGTATCTTCGTAAGCTTGACCAGATCATCTACAGCCACATCGAAGCTAAGCGTTGAATCCTCGCTTAGGGGCATATGAATCCTCTACTGATCCAAAGGCTGAATATGAAAAACTGAATATTAAGTAGGTACCAAAATCTACTTGGGCCCTGAAGAAGAGATAAGCAGAAATCAAAATGGACAAACATTATTGCCAAAGACCTAATCTGCAATGTATCTGACACCAATATGCGCCGAATAGAGGAAAGAAAACTGACCAGGAAAGCAGATTCCACCATCAGGTGGGATTAAAAGTGCACAGCAGAGAGAGAAAGAGGAAGAGTTCTAAGTATCTCCTCCAGATAGTCGAGCTTATTTACAGTAACGTCGAAGTGGGGGATAAGTCATCTTCTGGCGACATACAGTGCCTCCATTTATCTCAAATTAAATTACCACTCGCCCCCATATCACAGAATAATAGAAGTCTCATAGTAACTCAAAAGTCTGGTACAAAGAGTACTGACACATATTGACACATTACGAACGATTTCGTAATGTACTCAGTGCACGTTCCATTATAAGGAACGGACATTTTAATAAGGAAGTGACGTTACCGGTATGTGAACGCTCAACACATAATTCAGGAAGCTGTCGGTACTGTACTAGCTCGTACCTTTTAAAAACACCAATCAATTTTGGCCTCTTATAATTCATAGTGCTATACAATTTGTTTACTTTTTTTTATAGCTAACCATCATGCTTAGGATTACTTATTAAAAATAATCTTATAGACGAGGAGTAGGAAAAATGTATGATTATTTTTAAAAACTACGGGAGGCCCCAAAAAGATGACGTGATGAATTAGTTTTTTCATTGAGAACTAGAATCCGCTAGTTGATTAATGAAGTAAGTAACTTTACTATAACTCTATATGTATTCCTAAGTTACTTAAGGTACCCTGAATATACTCTACCCAATTGTATGCATCATCAGCCTTTTCGGCTTGATAAGGAAAAATAAACTTCCATACTTTCGAATTCATACATATTAATTTTATTAGTTAATGTTAATGAGTAAAACTAAACTGCACGGTCTAATAATGAAACTGTACGAGTATAAAGTGAGAGAAGATAGGGGAGTTGGCTCAGCAGTGGGACTACAACAGCTGACTAATAAATATCATAATACATGTATATATAATATACATAGATTTACTACTATGTATCCCCAGAGGGTTAGATAGGAGACTATAGATAGGCAGAGGACCGCAGAAGCAGTGCACACATTTCACCAAATTACAACTGCACATGTACAGTCACGAGCAAAAATATGTAAACGATTGTAACTCTTAACACAATGGAATAAGAGTCAAAGTGGATACATATTGGTGCTCGTGACTGTACTCACCGTGATACCTAGGTGGGTGAAAGAGCACATCGCCGATCTATGCTGTTGGATGTATGTGCAGTGTTTAGTCCGTTAGTCGCCTTTTACGACACCCAAAGGAAGAGAGGGGATGGTAGTATTCTTTTAGTAAGCCGCTATTTCACACGGCTCTCTATAAATATAGATACTTAACAAAACATGTTTGCGATATCTCTATCAATACTTGCTAAAAAACTATTATAGAACGTGGTCGATAGACATAGTCCAGACTCCAGAATTCTCATTCAGATCTCATGGAAACAGCGTTTTCAAATATAAAAAGATTGTGTTCCCGTGAAATAGCTAGATCTGGCGGTCGGGCAGTCGGTTGCCATGGTGACGGGAAGACTGCCGCTATTTCGGGTAGCTGGGCTTTGATCTCGCAACTCCTGCGCATTCCGCCGCCGCCGTTTCAACATGCATCTATTCTGATGTAGATTGTAAAAATATTTGTTCATTGAGCGGATTATGAGGCGGACGACTGAATATGTCAGACAAATTATTAAACTTACCTTCTTGATTTAACCAATTAATATAATATCTTGAATCAGTGAGATTTTAGATTCTATAAACTCTTCTAAATATTAGATGGGTATCTATATATATATAGTATATTTCGACGCTGTACTTACTGAAACTTCCCTCGAGATCTTTCATATTCCTTCATCATGTACTTGGTTGGTTCCTTAAGTACAGATAAACTCGAAAGTTTTTCTTCTACTGCCATCTGCTTAAATGTAAAGTCTATCCGTTCTTACTCGTATCTATCTGTATGTGTTAGGTTAGCATCATGAGCCATTAAATGTCCCACACACATGTTTTTCCATATGGGACAATATTCCCATTCCAATTTCCAATATTCCTCAAGGCTTCGTCAGATTTTTCTTATTATATTTATTATCGTAAATGGTATGTATTAGGTTAGCATCATGAGCCTATAAATGTCCCACACACCGGTTTTCCCATATGGGAATATTGTCCCATATGGGATTAATGTGAGAAATAATAATCCCTCAAGGCTTAGTCAGAAACTAGACAATGAGCGTGATGATGAGAGGTGAGCCCATCGCCGCTCTATGCTGTTAGATGTATTGTATGTGCCGTCTTTAATTAGTTAGTCGCCTTTTACGACGCCCAAGGAAAGAGAATGGTTGGTAGTATTCTTTTGATGACCGCCACAGCTCTATATAAATTTTCAGATTCATAAAAGTAGCAAGGAACGTACAAGCTAAACGTTGCTAACGTCTATTGCACAATGTCCAGTGTCTTTTAGTAACGTTGGTCAACATTCTGGCATACACCCAATGCACCTGGCGTGGCGCTAGCATGCATTGCACATACCAGACATACCTTAGTAGGTCACATTCTTAAAGCTTTCGTCATTCTGGAGATGAACGGAAGAGATAGCGCATCACACTTGCAAGCCGAATTTCAAATGTCTGAAATACATAACGAGTTGGTTCAAGACGAAGTGACACTTAATTCAAGTAGAGCTGAGTAAGAAATGGTGCGAGGCGTTAAGTCTGACATAGACTTTATAGACATTTTTCGACACCCATTTCAATGAAACTTGCATGCTTATTAAGAAAAATACAGCGTACCTACGAAGTAGTTTATACATAGAACAATTTTAATAAAAACGTTTACTTATTTAGCTAAGTTATTGCGAATTTAAACTTTCTTTAGTTGACTTCCATAACCTTCGAAATCCGTATCATCTCCTTTCCCCAAAGACATTAAACTATTCCTTTCCCTTAACACAAATAAACGAATTGTTACACGTTCGCATGCAAAGGAATGTTATCTCCGCACAAGTCACAACCACAACACAATCAGTGTTGGGCCAACACTGGGCCGCGATATCGTCATGAAGGTGACCATGCATTTGTTATAGAGTGAAAATGGTACTTTTAATACCTCGTTTTATCACCAGAAGGCGCTGCTTAAGCCTTGTGTGGTTTTTTTGTTATGTAAGAAGTAACTGTTGCATTTAGTTTAACAATAGTAAAAAAAGTTTGCGAGAGACCGTGCTTCAGATAGGATAGGTGCCCCACTCTGCGGACTTAATAGTGGATAGATGCCCTTTTTGTACTGTAGCTATAGGGATAGGGGTTTCCTGAGGGCTATCCAGATTCTCCGAGGCGATTGCGCCTATCCAGTCTAGGTACCGTCTCGCGTTGCGCGGAGGAGGAGAAAATCGTCCGAACATCTTATAGTGTAACAAGCACTACGATTTATTTTATTTGTTTCAATTTCGTAATTAAACATAATATAATACAACATAAGTTATAAGATTACTTCTGTGTCAGCTCTACGAGTAATACGTTAATTATGGTTTTCTTATTTAAATAAGTAAGCGTTTAACCAAAATCTCAACTGTATCGATGTTGTGTTACAGGTTACAGTGGATCATGCTCGTTTGCATATTCTAGTCACTCTGTCTAGACATGATGAGGCCCAAGTTTTATGAATAGAAAACATAAATCAAAGACTTTCAATTTACAATGTTAATTTTGCTAACAATAAATAGCTTTGAAACCGACGAGCACGAATGAAGAATGTTATGAGAGTAATTAAGCAAAGCCCGACAATTCCTGACACAATGTCAGAAATTGTCGGGATTCACATTCCAGAAACGGGGGTGTATGTACCTACATGTATGTGTATGTATGTACCTATGTTTCTATGTATGTATGTAAAAAGCTTCTTTACTGGCCAAATCGTTTGGTCACATGAGTTATGTTTACACAATGGATCACTGAGCTGCTTGGCTCACAGAGCATTTCTCAGAACCGCATGCAGTCAGCGACAAATTGATTGATACAACATAATTAGTTCAAAATAAATAAGTAAGTAAGTAAGTACTTCTAGGTAATAAAAAAAAATGTTTTTTTTGTCATTGTGATTAATTTTGTTTATGATAAAAATTATCATATTTTTTGGTAAAAACTTTATTTGGAAAATATTCTTTTACAAGGATACAGACCAGGGTTCTAACTAATATTATAAATGCGAAAGGGAGTTTGTTTGTTACACTTTCACGCCTTAATTACTCAACCGATCATCACGAAATTTCACATACACGTTGTCAAGGATACAGAAGAGGACATAGGATACCTTTTATCTCGGTAAAAAGTTCCTGTGGGATACTAATGTAGTCCACGCGCACTATGTCGCGGGACAATGCAAGTAGTTTATTGAGTTTTCTGCCGAATTCGACCAACTCGCCCGGCGTAATACCACTCAGACTCAGACGGAATATCGGCGTAAAATAATGACGTTGCTGTTGTGTTTCATCCGGTGAGTGTAAGTACCTACCGGAGGTCCATCTCTCCTCCCCCCACTAACAATTATTTCTCCTTCCTCAAAGATTTTGCGGGTGTCCATGGTCGGCGGTAAATACTTTCAATCGGGTGACCCGCCTGATCGTTTGTC
Source organism: Scoparia ambigualis (assembly GCA_963921215.1). NCBI lineage: Eukaryota > Metazoa > Arthropoda > Insecta > Lepidoptera > Crambidae > Scoparia > Scoparia ambigualis. The sequence goes on along the minus strand of OY992502.1, from coordinate 56,846,403 downwards.
TCATTTTAACAATATAAAGAAAGTTTTATTACCCATACCTTCGATCAACAATACCAACTAGATAACGCGTCACGTACAAAATCAAAGCTAAATTCTGTCCACGTGAATAAATACTTTTTCAAACCAATAAATTACTCCTGTCACTTAAAGACGTCAAAAACATTTAGTGGTGAAATCAACCTTAGGCGGCAACAAATAAAATACTTTTTTCTGTTATGCCTTGCGAGAAAATAAGAGCTCACTTTTCAAGTGCGCTCTTATTTACCAAGACACATTTTTAGCGCCGACCTGACATCTAGTAGTATTGTTGATCGAAGACCCATACTTACTTAAATTATAAAATAAGCTTTAAGTTCGATTACGTAATCCACTCACTTGTTTTAACTTGATGGTTTTAACATCGCTTTCTGCATAATTCCATACGAAATCTTACGAAAATTAACGTACAAACTGACAGTGCTTGCATTTCGCATAATTTCTTAGAAGTGACCTACACAACTTTCGTATGTAACTACATTGTACATGTCATGTAGTGTTTGTGTGTAAAAGAAATCCACGAACTGATTCAAAGTACATTTACGAAGTTTGTTGGCTGTCTGTCGCAATATTTACATAATTCTTTACATGTGTACGTTTATGTCAGTCTGTTTTATATTTTAGACTGACATATTTTCAAACTGTATGGCGTAGCGATGAAAGAATACTACCACCTCTCTCCCCTTGTAAAAGATGACTAACGGACTAAAGACTGCACATATTACTTCCAACAGCATAGAGCTGTGATGGGCTCACCACCTGTCACGCTGAGCACATGTACAATCGCTATTTGGTGAAAAGTGGACTATGGTAGAGGACTGCTTTTGCTGTCTTCATTGCCTAGTCTCTGACTAACCCTTCGGGGATAATAGTCGTAATTATAAAATATGTATGTATGTATGTATGTATATTTTCAAACTAGTTTTTTATTTTAAGCACTTGGTCTTCATCTCACCTAATGTTACATGAAATGAAATGAAATGAGTATTCTTTATTGTACACACAGAATTATACATGGTTATAATTTAAAAAGAAGTCGTACAACGGGCGGCCTTATCACTAAAACCGATATCTTCCAGGCAACCTAGGGATGGAGAAGCTTGGTATGAAAAACAGATGGAGGCGTTGTTACATGATGATAAGGTGGATGGTGGATGGTGGTGGATGATAAGGAGGCGCGTTTCACCTGGATTTCTCTACTACAGAAGAACTCGGAAGTTTCACTAAGTAATACACTTAGAAACCTTTTCACGCCCTTTTTGAAAAACCAACAAGAAAGCGCTGGCCTTAACATCAGAACTGCGATTCTGCTTTTTTAAAACGTTTTTAATTGTTTTTTTTTTACATTTGTGCTATGGGAACTTGGCCCATAGAGGTCAGAGAACGGCTGATTTTACTGCATTTAATATTGTAAAACTAGTTCGTACGTTTACCTTGTGTACATTAGAAAATCAACTCAAATCACTTTAAGTTCAACGGTTAGATGTTACATATTTCTGTACAAAGTAATATACGCTCTCGAATCCGAGTATCTCCTTCAAATCTTAATAGCTTCACATTTCAATCGAGCCATGTTTCACCTTCGTACTGAGATAGTTAAGACAATAGAATACGCTTTTAGTTCGCGGCGTGTGAATACACCGAGCTCGCTAAAGCCACAAGTTGCAATTATTTGTTTGACCTTTCTGTGTTAATAAATAACATAAACGACATTGTTGTGCATGATAACGAAGTTGCAGGCTAATAATAATATATAAATCCGCTTACAATGATCCGGTTATCATAGTCTTTAGGCGCCTCAGATATCCGTAGGTCCTGTTTTTCAATTCCTAAAGCGGGCAAAGTTTGTTTTTGATTTTTCGATGAATAGCCCGGGTTTGCGACGACGACGAAGTACGTAGGAGATCGATTTATCAGTCATCCATCCCTCTCGCCAGCATTGCGATAACATATAACTAGCTTGAGAAAATAATCATCACGAAGGCATTGACCTAGAAGAGAAGTATAGACGAGAACGTTCTTACAAACCATTTGTTCTAATTCTGGAATGAGAAACCTAAAGTTCGCTGCAGCCGCTGCAGCAGCGCTTAAACATTTATGTCGTCTAATCAACAGACGCAGTGCCACAGCGCCATATCGGTCAAAGACAACGTAGAGTGTATCAAGATGGCGTCCCAAATAGATTGTCAATAACAATAATTGAAAAAATATCTTTTCTATTCTAATAATACGGTATAACTACATAATAATGACTTGAATAACAATTAATTTCACTTACTTGACAACTGAATTGTAGTAAACGTCTAGGTGTACTTACACTTTGAAAAGAAATAAAGAATTATTTTCGCCGCTCCGCACGCTCGAATGTCAAAGCCACACTAAAGCAAGGTGCCGAGTCGACACCGCAGATGAGTGGGAGGAACATAGTGCGTGTTCGGAAAGGGCCTATCTAGTGTAACGTATATATCGCTGCATGAAGGTCATCGTTTTGACAAACATAAACTACAGACAGACTTATCTATGCCGACATTGGGCAAGAACATAGAGCATTCAACCAAAGAACCATGTTTGTTTTGAAACAATTTCACAATCTTGACCGCCTTATCCGAACTGAACTCGTTTATAAATTTAATTAGTCGACGAGAAACATAGTTATCATTGATAAAATAGAACATTAACAAAACCCAAATGTGCAAAGTCAATCGTATTGCAACTACTTTCCACACGCCAAGTATGTTTGTCCCTTTTTAAATCCATACATGTGACAGTGACAAAGATATCACAATTGAAAAAAAAAATAATTCCCAAACCAATTTTGCGTATGCGAATTTGCATTTCCATGCGCAAAATTCGTATGGGAATTCCATTACGAAGGTGAAACATGGCTCGATTGAAATGTGAAGCTATTTTAAGATTTGAGGGCGATACTCGGCATCGTAAGCGTATATTACTTTGTCCAGAAATATGTAACATCTAACCGTTGAACTTGAAGTGATTTGAGTTGATTTTCATTAGTACGAATTCAACAACAACAACTCGTAGCCGTTGCACCGTTTTATTGAAAAGTTCTACACCGTATTCAACACATCAACTGAAAATATAATGTTATTTAAACGTAAATCGTAATCAGACGAAATGATTATATGCGGGCGGAGACGAGACGACACCTCGAAAAATATTGCTTGGTACAAGGTAACTTGGTACAAGGTAACTTCCGACTTAAACCTTTTTTTAACTTACTGAAAAAGAAATAATGATTTGATTTGATTTGAGATTAATTAATGTATTACTCACACGGGTACGGGTTATGGATGAAGGACTTTCGTCCCCTTCCCCCGATGTGTTAAGAAACGCTCGACGAGGGAGACTAAAAAACTTAGGTCACCTTCTGTGTTAGTACCCTTTATAGGGTGGCTCAGATCAAAGACGACAAACAAGGATCAATGACCACGAACGGCAAGCACCAAGGCTTCCAAATTAACCCTTAAACACAAGTATTTTATTTCCCTAAATAATTGTATCTCGAAAATCATTGTCAATAAATGTCTACTAAACAGAATTCATTCCCACACGAAAATCTAAAACTATCAACGTGATCCTGTGATCCCGGCCATCACTTCAAAGAAGACGACCTCAGCTGGGAACGAAACATTTTTACAATCCGGGAATATCTTACTAACAGCGTCTGCATAGGGTTGTTGCTGTTATGTATTTGTTTTCTTTTTTATTTAGACGTTGTGATAATAGCTTAGTGGCTTAGTATAAATAGAGAAAATATTTCTTATTATTTAATAAGTAATTTTGTTTTCCGGCAGGATATAGATATTCTACGGTTGTCGCTATACAGTCGAGTTCTATTCTAGGCCGAATCCTTCGACTAGAGGCCTTTTACATCTCGACTGTGATTTTTGCGTAAAATGACCAATTTTGGCGTTATGAATCTCAGAAACAAAAATACATTAACAATTAACACTTATTGAATAGTGTAGAATAGCTATTCAAATAGTGCGTAGCGGCCTCGCTTTTTGTAAATTTTGCTTAACTTTTTAATTAAACCCAAAATTGCAGAGAAAGATTTTCATAAAGTGCGCGAAGGTACTTTTTTGAGATCATCGGTTGAACTACTGTTATAAACAAGTGAAATAAAAAAAATATAATGTTATCTCTTATATAGTCGAATAGTGCGTAGCGGTTTCGGAATTTTTAGATATCATTGATTTTATATAGGAAAAAATCTTATACTAAACAAAAAAACTTTGAAAATCGCTATAAGTTAACTGTGAATATCTCCTATCTACGATAATATTATTGAGCAAATTTATACCAGAGTAATTGTTACTTCATGAGGAATAAAGATTTTATAATGAATTTATTATCCTATTTCGATAAAAATGATAAATACAACTGCAAAATTACTACAAAATGCGATGCGCCGGCCGTCCGAATTCAACTTATGCTCACAGAATGGAGATTTGTAATATTATGCACAAATTTATTATCGTATTTCGATAAAAACGATAAACACAACTCCAAAGTTACTACAAAATGCGAAAATAGGCATTTTACGCAAAAATCACATTCGAGATGGAGGTAATATAGGCCTCATAATAGTATTTTTTTGCTTTGCCCGTGCCCTTTGCCCGTCAGCCCTTGTAGGATGTGTCTTTACTAATATAAGCCCCGTTCAAATATTAATAATGGAACGCAAAAGTTTAAAAGTGCATAACAGTAAATGCTTATGCATTTAGTTGGCAAAAGTTTACAATCATACTTAGAACCTTAACCCTCTGAGATTTCTTTTATTATTTCATGCATTTAAGGGTTAAAAGATTGTATGTATACTTACATTATCCCCAAAGGACTCAGTCCTCTGCCATAGTCCACGTTTCACCAAACTACAACTGCACATGTGCTCAGCATGATAGTTGTTGTGGTGAGCCCATCGCCGCTCTATGCTGCTGGATGTATGTTCAGTCTTTAGTATTTTCATTACATGAGTTTTTATACTATTTCGAAACTACATCACAAGTCGGTCTCTGTACTTTAAGTGCATAAAGTATTTTAAACAAAAAAATACACCCTCACGTTTTCTGCGATAGTGATGGCCCTGATAAGGAAGACGTCCGTTTACCGCTCTGCTATTTTTGTTCACAGCACATACCTGAAGAGGGAATGTCGCGTTGTCCTGTCCAATCGGCCCCATCCTGTTATTGACCTTCTATTTAAATAACTTTAACTTAAAGGAGACAGAGGGAACCAGCAGGGAGTAACAAGATTGAATTACAGTCCGTTTCAAGATCTTTATTCCCATTAGAACCTTTGTCACTAAAACAAAAACTTATAACTATTACTTATTATATTATATACTGCTTTTATTAAAGTGATCGTCTTGTTGAGGCCCACCAAGAAGGCTAGCAGCTACCTCTTCCAGCATATGATTAAGTGCCCTTTTAAACTGGAACGTAGCAATGTGATTCTGAGCAAGATCCTTCCACTGTGCAAAGGGGTACGTATCATAATTTATAAAATTAAAATATATAAGTATACAATGCATAAGTTCAAAATACCAAAAATCAAAAAATATAATGATTCAAAATACATAAACATAAATGGCATAAGTTTTAAATGCATAAACTGACAATACATAAAGTTCAAAATCTATAATAATTAAAATATATACCTACTGCTTAGAATACATAATAATCAACTAGTCTAAGTTTGAAATTCATAACTATCACAATATATACCTATATATTCTATTTTACCTATCAATTTCTAGCAATACTAGCTGCCGTACTCCTGTGATAGGTTAGAAATTTAAGACAATGGCGAAGCGCAGCGTAGCAATCATTTTTTCAACTTTAGGTATTGTGAAGTTATACATTTTGGTTGTATGTATTTGGACGATTATGGATTATGAACTTTATGGATTTTGGTTATTAGTTGTTCTAACCATTATATTTTTTGATTTTAGGTATTTTTAACTTATGCATAGTAAACTTATATATTTTAATTTTATACATTATGATACGTACCCGTGCAAAGAGCTCGTCGAGTTTTATAAATAAACTCTTTACGTGCACACCTACTTACTTACCATAAATAAATATTTCGCGAACACGAAGAAAGGCTGACCTTCACGGATGGCTGAGTCACGGCGCAGCAGGTGCTTCACCTAACGCACCCTATTCCGAACCTCGGCATCGAGTTTAAAATACCTTATCGACCTTAGAATTAATGCAATAAGAGTCATTGTAGAGTAGCTTTTACTGGTAACCCTTCAATTTATGACTTTCTACGGTTCCCGTCTGTCTGCTAAAGAAACTAAATAAATGAAGTCAAACAAATGAAAACCATATGACGGTGCGACAGAGGATATTCAACCTCTCTTATTTTTTTCTTGTTCATATAACTATCTATCTTGTTGTGCTTTAATTTATAAATTAAAGCACAAATACGAGAATAACTTAAAATATTTAATTAACTTTAACTTCACCAAGTTTGCCATCAATATACATTTTATCCATAATAGTAATAAAATATGCTTTAATTGCACTCAAGAACATACACAAAAAAAATATCATTTTTACAGAGACAAAATACAAAACAGGCGGCTTTATTAGCCACAAGCAATCTCTTCCAGGTAACCTTGGGTGATAAAAATATAAAAATAATAAAATGGGTGCAAGAATAAGGGAATAATAAAACAGGAATACAGGTTGTGTTGTTTAAAAATTCATTCATTCATTTACATTTAATAGATCGAAGTAGTACTATTCGCAATATAGGCACAAGATACGTCACGAGCACCAATATGTATACACTTTGACTCTTATTCAATTGGATTAAGAGTTACAATTGTTTACATATTTTTGCTCGTGACTGTACATAATATGCTGTATTACAGCTTGCCGTGTGGTATATCGTGCTCTAAAGAATACTAGCAACCCCTCTCTTCCCTTGGGTGTCGTAAAAGGCAACTAACGGACTAAAGACTAAATACATCCAACAGCTTAAAGCGGCGATAGGCTCGCCACGTATCACGCTTAGCACATGTGCAGTTTTATTTTAGTGAAACGTGGACTATGGCAGTGGACTGCTTCTACAGTCCTCATTGCCTAATATCTGATTAATCCTATGGAGATAATAGTCGTTAAAAGGCCTATTACATCTCGAGTGTGATTTTTGCGTAAAATGCCCATTTTCGCATTTTGTAGTAATTTTGCAGTTGTATTTATCGTTTATATCGAAATAGGATAATAAATTTGTGCATAATATTACAAATCTCCATTCTGTGAGCATAAGTTGAATTCGGACGGCCGGCGCATCGCATTTTGTAGTAATTTTGCAGTTGTATTTATCGTTTTTTATCGAAATAGGAAAATAAATTTATTATAAAAGCTTTATTCCTCATGAAGTAACAATTACTCTGGTATAAATTTTGCTCAATAATATTATCGTAGATATAGGAGAAATTCACAGTTAACTTATAGCGATTTTCGAAGTTTTTTTGGTCTATATAAAATCAATAATATCTAAAATTTCTGAGACCGCTACAGAGATAACATTATATTTTTTTTATTTCACTTGTTTAGAACAGTAGTTCAATCGATGAACTCAAAAAAGTGCCTTCGCGCACTTTATACAAATCTTTCTCTGCAATTTTGATAGTTAAGCAAAATTTACAAAAAGCGAGGCCGCTACGCACTATTTGAATAGCTATTCTACACTATTCAATAAGTCATAATTGTTAATGTATTTTTGTTTCTGAGATCCATAACGCCAAAATTGGCCATTTTACGCAAAAATCACAGTCGAGATGTAATAGGCCTCTTAAGAGGAAACACTACGTAGAAGAGGCATGCAAAATTCTCATACAAAACATAGAAAAACGACGGTTCGTAGTCCCCTGTTTCCCTCCTTTAGAACTGGACCAACTTTTATTACTTTGTCAGCATCGGTTAAAGAAAGAGATTTTCTATGTCTGTATCATTGATGCTGGGACCACATTAGCGAGCTAGCGCGCTAATTCGACACGTCTGGCCGAACACTTCGTCTTAGCGCGATGCATCATCGCTATAACGCGCTACTGTGTCGCGTAGTAAAGCGACAATGGAACACGAAGTTTTTTGAAATGAATTAATGCAAAAAAAATAAACATACAGACGTAGAAAATCTCTTTCTTTAACCGATGCTGAAAAAACATAAAAATTGGTTCTGAATGAGGAAACAGGGGACTACGAAACGTTTTTCTATGTATTCTATGAGAATTTGGCATGCCACTTCCACGTTGTGTTTCTTCTTAATCTACATTATGTTATAGCGAGCTATTTAAAGATAGCATATTGTATAGCTACTTTTTGTTTATATCAGTTAGTTTATTATTGAGTCGGTGACAGACACCGCTTAAACATTCTATCATTCCTTACAGTTCGTTTTACTTGTTGTTATTTACAGCACAGCGTGTAGTCATTGTAGTGGAAATTACATGTTGGTAAATTAGTCACGGCTCAGTGCTTGTGTCTAAATTTGAACAGCCCCAAGATGTGATGACACATCTTGGAAGTTGTGACTAACAGCTGTGTTTGCGTTTCGACAAACAAGAAGTGCATTAGCTGTAAGCGTACGAAAACATTGTGTTGGAGGTCTAACACGCTGTATGTTTAATAAACGCTAACTTTTCCTGTTGTGGTGGGTACAGTACACAAATAGCATACCGTCACAACAAGCAAAAGATTTGAATGTAACATACTTTTGTTAGTGAGTGCAGGCGATGTCGCCTGTCTTTTTTAAATTATCTGGTGAGCACTTTTGGCCTTCATCACTTCGGCCTTCATCACCCGATGGAAGCTGATAGATCTAGGCGCTATTTCAAAGCCAAAAAAATCCTCGGTTACATTAACAAGATCTAATGCTGAATGAAAATCGCACTCAGCATATTTAAAAGGCCAATCGTATTTAGCGAGTTGTGTCGCAAGACGGGCTAAGACAATAAAAAATTACACAACAAATCGTCACCAGTCCGCCTAATTCTTACATAAGACGCGATGACAACCAGCAACTGTAAGAACACGTTTCGAGACCCGAATGCTTGTAAAGTACCTATGTGATATGTCAACCGCAATGGAATTGGACAGGGTTTGGTGACGTAAAAAGAAAAAGTACGCTAACTCTGATATGTAGGGTTCCGTGTACAAATTAAAGATAAGAATGTGAATCCTGTGGACACCACTGTGTTTCTAGGCATAACGTTAGATGCCAAGCTTCAGTGGGGCCCACATATAGCTAAATTGTAGAATAGACTTAGCTCTGCGGCTTATGCAGTAATGAAGATCCGTCAGTTAACTGACGTTGATACATCTAGATTAGTTCATTTCAGTTACTTTCATAGTGTAATGTCGTACGGCATTTTACTGTGGGGAAATGCTGCCGACATTCAAACTATCTTTGTGCTTCAGAAGAGGGCTATTCGAGCAATCTATAACCTAAAGGCTGGCGACTCTCTCAGAGAGTGATTTAAGAATATAAATATAATGACAGTTGCATCACAATACATTTATGAAAATTTGATTTATGTTCATAAAAATAATGAAATGTTTTCAAAAAACAGTGATATTCACAATGTAAATACTAGAAGTAAGAACAAATTAGCAGTACCTTATATACTAGGCTCCATAAAATAAATAATTCTTTTAAGGGTCTGTGTGTAAGATTTTACAACAAAGTACCAAATGATATTCAGAAATTAGATCTTAATAAATTTAAAATCAAAATCAAAGAAAAGCTAAAAAAAGCTTATTATAAAGTGTCAGATTACACAGAAGACAAAACAGCTTGGGTCTGAAATGCTCCAAGTATTCCAACAGCTATTTCTAATTGTCTATAATTAATTTATATAGAGCACCATATTTAATTAAACTATTTACATTCAAATTCATATTTTGTATTTTGTGACCTGGTAACGACATATAATATATATATTAAACACTTGACCGTCATTAGAAGCTTATAATATTGAGATAGGCATATCCGTTTCCCGTCGTATTTTCCTTCTCTTTCTTCCGGTATATCGCTGTCTCTCTCGCTCATCCCACTCAGTGGCGTCACCAGGTGGCGCGGTGAGGGAACCAGGAGATTTCACACCCGTGCCCATTTGTTCATCATTGGCGTGAAATTTCCCGTCGGCGTAACTTGTGCACTACATAGTGATCAAGTGACAAAGAAATAGAATTATTTTTATTTAAACTGCAACACAGTTCTTTTGAGTTTCTACAATACACGTGAGTACTTAGAATAGTTTTTTTAACTTAACGGTGTTACCGTTCGCTGAATTTATAATTTAAACTTATCTGGTATATCAAACTTTTTATTTTACCCGCCTGAGATGTAGATACACCTTTTCTTTTAAGATAAGAAAGCATTCGAGTAAAGATAGTATTTTTAAAAGTGTTTTTTTGGTTTAATACGTGGTATCTACCCTCCAGGCACTTTTTCTTTTTATTTTTAGATAAGAAACCGATAATTAGTGCTTACATTAGAAAATGAGAAAAATGAATTGTAGCTAAACGGCTATAGCTAGTCCTTCTAACAATCCCGATCGCATCGGCGAAGGTTGAGTTCGAGTTAGTCGTCATCGTTCAAAGAAGCATGGTCATCGTACCTACCCGCCTTTCATGACGATAACGACAATGTGTCTGCTTTATCGGACGTTAGAGGAAATCTTACAACGATTGTTGCACCTCGCAGGTGTTACCAATACTGACTAAAACAGTTAACAATTTAAATATTCCGTGTAGTGATCTAGATTTGATTTTTGATTTTAAAAGTAAACTAAAAGAGCCAGCTAGGCCTTAAGCACCAACATTCTAATAAATTGGTGCACAACCAATAACTTTTGGTATTTTAAAACTAAAAAGATATTTTTAATAATTGTCTGCGCAGTTTACTAGTTGGTCGCAAACATCTGATGCCTCTCATAAAGGTCTTATTTTCAGTGGTGATTAGGTTGTAGACTGAAACTATAAATATACGAAAAGAGGATAGGTACTCATAAAAATGTAAAAGACCCTCTAATGCTTGCTACTTTGAATAAGATTCTACCTTCAAACACACATTTGTTTAATTCAGAACAGATTACAGTTGCATTAAAAAAAAAAATGTCCTGTTAGAAAACTTTTTGGCCAGTTATTAAATACTATTACTGGGAATGTCTCGCAAGCAAAACCTGTACAAACAACAAACGGTTACCTTTCGCAAGGGCAAACTTCTTATAGTGTACCATCGCGTTGTTCTTCTGGTTCATGGAACAGACACACGCACAGCATGCTGTGAACCGCCCTCGCAGGGCGCTTACCAAAATTAATGTCCTCCGCAAGGACATACTTATGGCAGCCACGAACCATATCGTGGCTATAATCTGCCCGCCCTCGCAGGGCGCTTACCAAAATCAATGTCCTTCGCAAGGACATACTTATGGCAGCCACGAACCATATCGTGGCAATAATCTGCACGCCCTCGCAGGGCGCTTACCAAAATCAATGGTTATTACATGAGTGTTCGCGGTTTTGCGAGAAGATACATATATGTTAATATAATGCTAAATGTACCTTATTTAATTTAATTTTATTTTGAATAATATGTTTAATTATTGTAATTGGTATTTAACCGTTTTAATAAAATTTAATAAATAAATGTCCTCCGCAAGGGCATGCTTATGCGGTTATGCTAGCACGAACCATATCGTAGCTATAAACCGCCCTCGCAGGGCGCTTACCAAAATCAATGGTAATATTACTTGAGTGTTTGCGGTTTTTGCGAGAAGATGCGTGTATGTTAATTTTATGCTAAATGTCCCTTATTTTATTTGAATAATACGTTTAATTGTTGTAAATGGTTATGTAACCGCTTTTAATTAAATTAAATAATAAATGTCCTCCGCAAGGACAGGCTTATGCCAGCCACAAACCACATTGTGGCTATGAACCGCTCTCGCAGGGCGCTTACCAAAAACAATGTCCTCCGTAAGGACATGCTTATGCCAGCCACGAACCACATTGTGGCTATGGACCGCCCTCGCAGGGCGCTTACCAAAAACAATGTATTCCGCAAGGACATGCTTATGCCAGCCTCAAACCACATCGTGGCTATGAACCGCCCTCGCAGGGCGCTTACCAAAATCAATGTCCTCCGTAAGGACATGCTTATGCCAGCCACGAACCACATCATGGCTATGAACCGCCCTCGCAGGGCGCTTAACAAAAACAATGTCCTCCGCAAGGACATACTTATGCCAGCCACAAACCACATCGTAGCTATAATATAAACAACGGAGGCTGTTCTTACTTTCGATCCCCAGGATCATAGGCTTGGCAGCTCTATCAATCAGGACATAAACGTCCATCTTCTCTGCTAACAGAGGTAACAAAAGACGTAGACAATGACGCTCCGAAATTTCGAGCCGGTCAATTTGCACTTTATCGACACCGTTGGGACTAAATAGGTGCTCCAAGTTTTCTATCATAATAACACAAAGGTATCGAATACCGTTTTATCTGAAGCCATCGCTCAAGGTTCCAAACGTTACAATCGACAGTTGTTACACGCTTGTATCGGACAAAATGTCTGCAATGCTGACACAGATAAAGGAACAGGTTTCTAGAAACAGTAAGTTTTTTTTTCTAAACTTCGTTTTAACCCAGTTCTTAGTACCAAAGAGCACTCAAGAAAAGTCACTCCGTCCAAATTTTTAACCTGAAGTCGTTAAATTATTATATGAATTCCGGACTGTGTACGGCCAAGAGACGAGATGTACAAATTACTTTTCTCAGACCTAGGTACTACCATCTGACTATAGCCAAATACCACAATGGTTTCTTCGTCTGTTCTACAAAGGCAAATTACTAAAAATTATATGCCTTCCATTTGAGATGAGCACGGCAATGTTTTCTTAGACTATTATCTTATAGACATAAAGACCAGATGGTTCTGTCCAGACATGCCAACATTGTAATAGAAACACTTACTTATTTTGGTGTCCACATAAACTTCAAAAAGTCTGTTTGACCGCCCTCGCAGGGCGCTTACCAAAATCAATGTCTTCCGCAAGGACATACTAGGATACATGGAGGAATCACAAGCGTCCATACATACCTACATATACCCACGACTGTTATCCCCGAAGGGTTAGTCAGAGACCAAGCAATGAGGACCGCAAAAGCAGTCCTCTGCCATAGTCTACGTTTCACCAAATGATAACTGCACATGTACGTGACAAGTGATGAGCCTATCGCCGCTCTATACTGTTGGATGTATGTGCAATCTATGGTCCGTTAGTCGCCTTTTACGATACCTAAGAGAAGAAATTGGGCGGTAAAATAGACTCTACCTTACGATGTAGTTAAATGTATTGGTAGCTAAAAATTATCAGAAACACCAATACATATACCTCCACCAACATTCTTTTTGACAACCGTTGCTTCAGGATTGGGGGGTCACAACTCAACAATTCTGCCCTATCGGGAAGGTGGAGTGCATCCGAACAAAAGCTGCACTGCAATCAAAAAGAAAATCGGGCTGTTCTAAGTCTTAGAATTACAAGCATCGAACACGAAGCCTGCGACAATTTTATTTTAATCCTCCAAATTGCCAACCAACAAATGACCACCAACCAAATTGTGGTCAAAATTCATTACATTCCAGGGAAATTGAACAGCCATGCAGATGAACTGTCTCGACATAGCCAAGCTCTAGAGTGGCATCTACTGCCAGAATTCACACAAACGATATTCGCGAAGTGGGCCTGGCCAGTAATTCACCTGTTTGTATCCAAGAACGCTCGAGTAGTGGGTAAACTATGCAGATTTATCTCAATGATTACGAAGCGATGTTTCACAATGCTTTCAGCCTGAAGTAGAACGCTTCCCTCTGGCTTGGAAATTCGCACCACCTTCCCTCATCCCCCGGGTGCTAGCACACCTCAACAGGAATTTATCTGATTGTGGTACCCCTTGCTGCCTCATTCACAGTATGGAATTCGAAACGTAGACACCTGGTAGACATAACCACAGGCCTGCCAACCCCCAAGGTTCAAGACATGACGTTGAAATTTGATATGCTTAAATAATATATCGTTATGGAACCACAAGCAAATTTCCCTACTCAAGCGTCCGGTTATTATAAAACCATATGAGCACTTGTGCTTGGTCCAGTACTACAGGAAGGGTGTTAGCAGTAGCAACGGCGCCATCCACACGCGGAACGCGTACCAAATGGGTCCAGTCAGTCCAGTTTTTGGCAGATTTACACTTAATATTTTAAATCTTTCTTAATACTATACACTACCATAAATTGTCGTTTCTACTTTATGCAGCGCACAATTGTATGGAAATCTTAGTGACGAGGTAATAGTTAAACATGTTTTAAAATCAATCTCAATTAAACATTTAAAAACAACAAAACCTCCTTTTACCGGTTTTAGTAATATTAGTCTGTAGACCTTTGTAATGTATTTCAAACCTAGAATCAACTAGTTCGTAACACTGCAATATTATTGTCGCATTGCTCCTTTGTTACCTTGCTGTGGACACCAAACATTATTTTGTTCAGGACAATGCAGTAATATTATGGCGACAGTTTGGGTCAAAAACTGACTGTAGGGACTACAGACAAACAAGCTAGAAATTGCTACTGGTTAAAAGGATCAATAAATATTGTACAAAATGGCTAAACTAATTTATTTAAAACTTCGAGTGGTTCACCTGTCACCTGTTTCATGCACTGTGGTAGCTAGATGGATATTGGGTGTTTTGCTCCGCTGTAGCATCTACAAACTAGATTGATATGATTTACCCATAGAGGATATACTAACTATTGGTAATTGGAGATTAGTAACTTAATACTTTTCACAAGGTTTATTGTCGTGAAATATTGATTCAAGCGTCACGAAGTTTTTCATTTTTTATTTTTACCCTCTAAAGTGATTGAAATCAAATAGTAAACCATATTTATTTCCTAATAATAATGTTCGTTTACATGGTTTACAAGCTAAATTATTTGATTTTTCATCAATGACTGGCCAATTATTTTCTTACATGACTTAAATTGTAAATAATTAGTACTTAATTTATAACTTTTTGTTTAAACTATAATCATATGATTAACTCTCTCGCACTTATTTTTTAATTTATTTCTCACATTGGCGTTTTCACCAGGCGATAACAAACAGGTCTCAATATTATAAGCTTCTAATGACGGTCAAGTGTTTAATAGACGCGTTTTACCTGAAATAAAACGCATATTAAATACTTACCTCATTAGAAGCTTAGTTTTTATTTCCGCCTGGTGCTTAATGCATATTTCGACGCAATGATGAACAAATGGGCACGGGTGTGAAATCTCCTGGTTCCCCCACCGCGACTTGGTGACGCCACTGAGTGGGATGAGCGAGAGAGACAGCGATATACCGGAAGAAAGAGAAGGAAAATACGACGGGAAACGGATATGCCTATCTCAATATTATAAGCTTCTAATGAGGTAAGTATTTAATATGCGTTTTATTTCAGGTAAAACGCGTCTATTTTTTTGTAAATGTCGTTGCTTCTGTGCGCTGTGGTTTCTTGCGGCCGTTCTTTGCCACAGTTAAAAAATGATGTCCTGAATGGGTGGTAGGTGAAAAAAGATTTGGACGATTCAAAGTACTTATTAATTGAGTTTATTTAATAAATATATTTTGACTTGACTTGACTTGACCGTAGGAAACGCAGGACGTCTAATTTATTCATTTATTTACTTTGGACCTTCAACAGAGATCCTACATGAATTCGAGTTTCTCCCGTGTTCTTTTAGCAACAACACGTCTTGTGAGACTCCATTTTATTTATATTTACCGTACAATACTAAAAATACTTTAAAAAATGTTTTAGTTTTTCACAATTCTTTATTACAATTTGGATACATTGGGTCAGGCACACTTTAACTATAACAATATAGTATACACTTGCGTAATGCTTAAAAATTACACTTCTTCAGGTCAAATCACCTCTTATAGTTTACACAAAAATCAAAATTATACACTTTTACATGATATGAAGTTGAATTATTATGAAAAGCTATTATTAGTGAGTTTCTTAGTACGCAGTTCACATTTTAAAGAATGAATAGTCACATAACAAGACAAGTTAAGTACAAATTTAAAATTTATCAAATAAGTGGAGGTATTTGCAACTAAGACAAACATCCAAAGTAAGTTAATCTCTTGCGCTTGCGCTTTAAAACAGCGCGTAGGCTCAGTGTAAACTGGTTTCGCGCGCGGTAGCCGGCATTGCGCGAGAGTGCAGACGACGTCACGTGTAGTGATGGGGCAAGCGGTAGGTGCCGTAGGTGTCGATATATGGCAATTCGTGTATGTTAGTACGTCCTATATTAGAAATAAGAGTATTGTTATGGGTTTTGAAAAACTTCCGTGTCAATTTTAAAATGTAGTAAAATAGCGGTAGGAGTTTTACTGTTTCGTGCAATATTAGTAAATTTGTTCGAAAGGGAGTATTGAATGCTATCTTTAAGGCTTTATTCTGTATAAATTGCAAGGCTCGGTAGTTTGTAGGACAGGTGGTGCTCCATGCGGGGCAGGCATAAGTAAGGCAAGGCCGAATAAGAGTTTTGTATATACGTAATTTAGTGATGGGGCTTAAAGGGCTACGGCGACTGAAGACAGGATTTAGTCCAATCATAGCAGTAACGCCTTTGTTTTTAATATTGTTTACATGTTGAGTCCATCGTATGTGTTCCTTCCTAGCACGGCCCCCCGAGCTAGGCACGTAAAACTAATGCTAATGCTTTAGATGCTCAATGTACCTCTAGAATTTATCAACAGAATTCAATGTACCTCAACCGTTTTGACAGAAATTACGATAAAATGCCTGATCTTCCCAGCTGGGCCTTCTGCTGTATAACGCTCGAAATACATTAAAAATATACTGATCTAATGTACCTCCAATGTACCTTCCGATGTATGTATTAAATTCCAGAAATTCTAATTAGAACAGAAGATATTCAGCTTTAAAGTTTTGTCATCCTAGCTGGGCCCTCTGTAACCAAAGTGAATACGAATAAAAAAGTATACCATTTTTATGTTTTTCCAATGTACCTATTAGTTCTTCGCAATTTACCTAATTTAGATACAAAATTATGATATTGGTAAATAACAGTACACGCTTGGTAAGATAAGGTCAGCAACAGGTAATATTTGCCGTAATGAGGGTAGCTGTGAATAGTTTATTTGTTAGTTTTCCTACCAAAAAGCAGTTTTAATTTAGTTAGCATACCTACTAATTTGTTTTGTTGACCTTACCTTACCAAGTATCATAATTTTGTATCTAAATTTGGTAAATTGCGAAGAACTAACAGGTACATTGGAAAAGCATAAAAATGGTATACTTTTTTTATTCGTATTCACTTTGGTTACAGAGGGCCCCGCTAGGATGACAAAACTTTAAAGCTGAATATCTTCTGTTCTAATTAGAATTTCTGGAATTTAATACATAAATCGGGAGGTACATTGGAGGTACATTAGATCAGTATATTTTTAATGTATTTCGAGCGTTATACAGCAGAGGGCCCAGCTGGGAAGATCAGGCATTTTATCGTAATTTCTGTCAAAACGGTTGAGGGACATTGAATTCTGTTGATAAATTCTAGAGGTACATTGAGCATCTGAAGCATTAGCATTAGTTTTACGTGCCTAGCTCGGGCGGCCGTGCTAGGAAGGAACACATGTCCATCGTTGCTTTCTATCAAAGGTAACTCCAAGGTACTTCACAGAGTCCTTCCAAGGAATGGAATGAATACCTATTTTTAAGGTTCTAGAAGGGATGCTGCGCTTACGAGAGAACATAATTGCCTCTGTTTTGGTTCCATTTAATTTGAGTTTCCACTTTTGGAAATAATCCATGAGACCATCCAATGACAGCTGCAATCTGCTAGTAATTAGGTCTTCATCCGAGGATGAAGTTAATGATGTTGTGTCATCGGCAAAACACGCAAGGTGTGTACGTGGCTGTTTAGGGATGTCATGCAGGTATAAAATAAACAGAAAGGGTCCCAGTATGGACCCCTGTGGCACACCAGCTAGAATATTTCTCGGCTGAGAGCAGGTATTCCCGATAAAAACCTTAAAGACTCGATTGGTGAGATACGATTGTATCAATTTTACCAATTCGATGGGTATGTTTAAGAATCTTAATTTATGAAGAAGGCCCACATGCCAGACTGTATCAAAAGCTTTTTCAATGACGAGTAGAAACATTCCTGTGGACTGTCGTAAGTTGAAGTGATGGGAAATATGCTCAGCCACTCTGACCAGTTGATGATTAGTGGAATGGGCCTGCCTAAAGCCAAATTGTTCATCAGGAAGTACTTTCGAAGATATTTTAAGCAGTCGAGTAAGGATAGCTGCCTCAAACAACTTGGCTAAGACCGGTAAAAGGCTAATAGGACGATAGCTCGCAGGCGTCCTTTCATTCTTATTAGGCTTTTTAATTGAAATTACCTTGGCGGTCTTCCACACGTTTGGAAAGTAACAGAGATGAAAACATCCGTTGAGGATTTTTGTTAGATAGACAACAGCCTTTTGTGGAAGGTTCTTAAGTAAGGCGTTATGAATATTATCCTCGCTGGGTGCCTTCCGCCGCTTAAGTCTCCGGATAAGAGACCACACCTCACGAGGGCGTATAAGAGGCGGACTTAAGCTATCCTCACAGTGGCTATTGAGGATTTTGATGGAATCTTGAACCGAAGCAGCCAGTTGAGGTACATGCCAGTCGTAGGTTAATAGAGTGTTCGATTTAAAGGTGTCAGCAAGTGCTTCGCACTGTTCTAAGGTGTTTCGGGTCAGAGTACCATCATCCTTCATTAAGGGGGGTGTGGTCGCAGTTCCCGTCTTTAGGGACTTAACAAGACGTCAGATGTCGGTACTGGGATTATCAACTTTAGCAAATTTTTTATTCCAAACAGAATCATCATCATCATCATCATCAGCCTATTAGCGTCCCACTACTGGGCACAGGCCTCCCACGTGGACAATAGCGCACATGGGGATATTGGGCCATAACCCACCACGCCGGCCCAACGCGGGTTGGTGGGTTTTAACGACTGTCATCTTACGACAACAACCGGGACCAACGGCTTAACGTGCCTTCCGAAGCACGAAGGAGCTCGAGATGTTTTTTTATTAATTTGGTCACCCATCCAGTGACCCGGCATTGAGAAAGAGGCTTAGCGCGCAAGATCGCAAGCCGAACGCGCTAGCCGCTGCGCCATCGAGCTCCTCGAACAGAATCATAGAACTTTCGAATCTTGGACTTGATAGCATTTTGAATTGAGTTTATTTTGTGGCGAATTACTTTTCTGGTGTTTAATTCAGTTGCACTATGCAGGTCACAACGTAATCTATTTCTGATTTTTATCTCTTTACGTATGTAACAGGGAAGTCTTGTAACTATATCGAATGATTTAGTTTTCATTGGGACATGTAGCTCCCGAGCTTCAATTAAGTATTTGTTAAATAAGGCTAACTTATCATCTATTTGCTGGTGAGTCTGGGAAGTACTACAATCAAGTGAAATGACTTCATTGAGATGTGAGCGATATTTTTCCCAGTCTCCGTCGTTGTAGTTAAATATGCTGACGGGTGGTTTAACAAGAAACTTACCACCTATAGAAAAGAAAAGCGGCAAGTGATTAGATGACAGGCAGTTGAGTGCATCAACTTGGCTTATGCTATTTACATTTTGTGTTATGACCAGATTAGGGTTGGTAGGGGTAAGATCGGATCGATAATGTAAGAGAGTTGGTGTACTACTAGTGGAATTGAGAAGTCGCTACTCAGCATATGCTGAAACAGTTTATTTCCATGTGAATTTTTAACTCCAGGGATCCACAGATCATGGTTTGCGTTAAGGTCTCCCATTATCAAGACACGTTGCGAAAGCCCTAATAATGTATCAAAATCACGAGTAATAAGTGGTAGATTGGGAGATTGATAAGCAGAGATGAGTAAGTGCTCACTACCGGATATGAAAATTTTAATACCCACCACTTCGAGATGCTGTGTATGGGGCATGTAGATGCAACTGTGCTCAATACTCTGCCGGACCAGCAAGGCAACGCCCTGACCCCGAGAGCTGATATGTTTGTCCTGTCTATAAAGCACGTACCCGGGGGTAACAATTGAGATATTAGTACTCAGCCGGGTTTCACTAACTGCCACAACATCGACACCTAAGGCATCCACTAAGTTCATTAATTCAACAGAGATCCTACATGAATTCGAGTTTCTCCCGTGTTCTTTTAGCAACAAAACGTGTTGTGAGACTCCATTTTATTTATATCTATCGTACAAAACTAAAAATACTTTAAAAATTAAAACACTTGAAATTGGCTTAATACTACACGCGATAGCCATTAATTAAGATATAATAATAATAATACATGAATTCCAGCTTAAAAATATTATAATATTAGCATTATAGTTGCATGCAACTCTATTATAGAATAAATAGAATGGTTAACATAATGAGTGCCTTTTACAAATTTGGATAATGCAAATGCAGAAAAAGACAATAATTCTTAACTTACAAAATAAATAATCTAACGAAACATATTCAGGAGAGAGATGGATAATGGATAAAACTAATAATTTAGTAATGCCTAATCTACCTATACTTGGTCTCTGTTCCAGTTGTTTTGTTTGCAGACTAAAGTGAGTCAGTCCTGGAGCCCAACTGTCACTTCTTAGAGCAGATTGCTTTAATCTTACTATGCAAAAGGAGATTGACTATTTTTGTATGGACGTTGGACCAAGAGTGCTCGCCAACATTGAATCATAGTGCATTATGTTCCTTAGACTAATACTAGTATGTAACCCAAAGCGCTTCAGAATCTATCCGAGGAGTATTGAGAAAAAAAACTGTTTAGTTTATTAGCGAAGGCACTAAGTAAGAGAATCCTACTTCCTACTTATAATATAAACGCGAAAGTTTAATATTCCCACGGGAACTGGAACCACGCGGGTGAAACCGCGAACGGCCGCTAGTAATATGATAACGAAAACGTTAAAAAAATATATCAAAAGTTACAGCACCAAAAAGCCATAAGATAAGTTTTTAGGTACAATATAACCCCGTGAATGTTTTTTTTATATAAATCTCTTCGTGTAAGTAAAGAAGTAAAAGTATTCCCATGGTTGGGCAGCATTTGGTCCAAAATGGTTGACCATTTTGGATTGAAGGAGATTGATCTCCTTTGTATGTAAAGTAACACAGCTCTAGAGTTGATGATAGGACCGCAGGAAAGCTAAAGCTTTACATCGTTATCATCATTATTACTTACATAATATTAAATATGGTCACATTTTATCAACTGCAAATATTTTGTCAAAACATCTTATTAAATCAGAGAAATAAGGCCCTAGCATTTAAAAAAAAATCAGGCTAGTTTTTATTTTTACATACAAAAAATCTTCTGATCAAATCAAAAAACATGAGAATCTTTGGAATTGGGAATCTGTAGACATGACAATCTGTACAATTGGGAATCTGTAGATATGGGCCTAATACTTTGAATGAAACTACGGGCACATGTAAGTGGTGAAGGCTAGGCATTGTGGCCTATCTGTATCGGCTCCTTTGAGTTGAAACTACCAAAAGTGCGTAAGTACCTACCTAAAGTGTTTTTTAGTTTTAATCGAAATGTCTTTAGGCGTTTTTCTTAAAAACTAGAGTATTAAATCTCATAAAAATAGTTTATTTATGTTCTTGAATTTATCCTCAAAATATTTGCGGTTGATAAAGTGTTACCATTATTTACATAATATTATAATGAAGTAAAGTCGCCGTTTTCCTGGTGTGTGGCTCCGCTTTATTCTTAAAAACCACGGAATGGATTATTATGCGGATTTCACTAACAGAAAGAATTATTTATAGCTGAGGATGGTTTTTGTTTTTAATTTGTAGATGGCTGAAGTATTTCTAAGTTAGCGTGGACAAAAACGCGGGCGGGCTGCTCGTAGATAATTTATCAATATCTGAAGCGCCTTAAATAAAAAAAAACAAGTAAGAGAAGTTAAATTTAATGTACCTACCTCTCTTACGTGTAAGTGGGGATAGTACATTTAAATTTACTATGCTCTGAGCGAAATCATTAAACAGGGGCTTGTAAGTAAAGAAATTCAGGACCATAGTTTAAACGAGCCTACACAATGCAGGCTCGACCTTTTTCATTTGGTCACTGATCCTGACCCTGCATTGAACCCGATCGCCTAGCCCCCTTTTTCTACCATAGACTACAAACAAACCAAACAAAATGTAAAGTTACAGATCAAGCTTATCTATTTTAAGTAAGTAGGTAGGTACTTTTATAGTTTCCTGTTAGACTAAAACTGGTTGGCGCAACGGATATACTTAGAGCATCATATTTTACGGTCACATACACACACCATTTTGAGTCTTTTACCCAACGTAATAAGGTACAAAGTTTTAACGGAATTGCAGCTGTCGATTGTAGGAAGAGTATCCAGTGTCAGATATTTGACGACACTCTTTGTGTAACGCAACGCAAAATAAAAATTCCTAGTTAATTATAATTGAATCTTACTACAATAACTATGAGAACGAAAGTTTTTTTTAGTTTTGACATAAATATGTTGGTGGTTATATAATACTTACTTATTTTATTGCATAATAAACAAATATCAAAAGTACAGACGCCGACGCAGTGTTTTTATACATGACTTAATTCTTCAGATATGTATAAAAACACTACTACGTATAAAGACAAATTCGTCATAACGACAAGAATAAAATTTACTAAATAAGTAATTGTAGACTTAATTTTTAAAACTTTATATTTAGATTTTAGATTATTCTAGAACTCCGTGCTTTGTCCCCGTTGAAAAAAACCGCATAAGTCTGACTATGCTAGACTGTGCAAAAAATTTGCATCGATCAATTGCTCCGTTTCCACATAAAAAAGGACAAACATACACTTCCACATTTATAATAAAAGTTGGAATTGGGTATTTTACCAACATCCTCTTTCATTTCAACAATTATTTATAGAAATCTTAGTTGACTAAAGAATGTGCCTGAGTATTAATTTAAGACCAATAAGTATTATTATTTAGTGAACTATAAAATTTTAGACAGAATTAAAAAATATTAAAGTATTGTTTTAAATAAATTAATAAGTAAGTATATTACTTAAGAAAGCAATGGCTACGGCTCTATGTGTAAATCGTAAACTGTCCATATCAGTAAAAAGCAATAATATATCCATAAATATTTGTTTACAGAAAATACTTTGGAGTTATCTGCACCGCGGACATTTCTATTAGGACGTGCAGCATTAATTCTTGTCATGGTATTTATATTCCAGTCTATAACCCTGCCCAATTGAATATCACGCATTCACAAACGTTATAAGCCGTATCTCGTTGCTATAAAACGAAATAGGGTTTTAGTTCCCGTTATCGCTCTATAGCACGCGTTATTCTCAGCAGGAGATGTTTGTACAGGAATAAAGCGTATATTTATACTTTTATCGAGCTGTGAAAAGCTTTTTCTGTATATTGTGAATGGTACTTTTGTTTCAGCAGTTTTGTATAACGGCTGAAAGATTTCCCTTTTCATATAAAAAACGAACAAAAGGGTACTTAAGCATTCGTATCCAATTATAATATTTAACTGCTACGTATATATTACTAGGTATACCATTGTCGGAAACCTCAATGGTTGGAAACTTATTAGTTTGTTTTTTAAGTTTCTTTTGTTTAATTGGTTCTGTCATTAATTTTGTATTTTTGCTTGTTGATTCTGTTCTATAATCTAAATACTGTGGATTTGTTTAGAGATTATATTTTCTGATTATTACTTGCTACCATTGTGTGTATTCTTACAACCATTCCACTTTTCCAAACGAATCAGAACTGCTACGTTTACTGATGTAGTTACGTAGCAGTTAAATATTACTTTAATTACTTAAAATTCGAAACGAATACCTTTTTACGTTTGAATTTTTTACGGTAAGAACCTGCAAGTACACCAACTTAATGCAATCGTCATGTCCGTTAAATATTGACCTCCAAACGTAATTATAAATAAAACGAAACGCAACACAAATCGAACTAATGGATCGTGACAACGAAATCGATTAGCGGCCAATGGAGTCGATTTCCTTCACGACCCTCGATTATGAAAACTGTAGTCGATTCGCAACGAATTGTTGTAACGCTGTTTTGTTTATGAATCGAATTGCCAAACATCGGTATCGCTGCGAGGTGCGGAAACGTTACTTAAGTTTTTTTTAATGAGTGTAAGCTCAAACACAAAAACTGTATAACACTATAGACACAGTATAAAGATATAGCGTAAAAGTTTACCAAGCAGAATTAGTTCAAAAATTTTAAAATATTTTTATTTCATCGAGTAATCAAGTTATACTTGACTTCTCTTCTAACTTGACTTCTTAATAAACTTTTAAAAAACTGCGAGCAACTACTTACCAAAGTTTCATCGCAACCGAAGAAATGGTATAGAAACCCATAAGAGACAAAGGAACAGAAACATCAATAATTATCACGATATTATGTCAAATCCTTATTAGTAAGTTACACTAAAGTTAAACCAAAACATATAACACAAACTTCATAGAACTGATACACATTAAATAATTTTAAAACTAAAATCACTCGACTTACTTTTGTAACGTATTTAGCTCTGCTGCAGCGTGTTAGATAATTTATATTATTATGTGGAAAAAGATATCGCCAAACAAAATGTTGGCTATAAAAATTCATTAAAAACGCAGAAGCAGTCAAGCGTGCAGGAGATATCCTGATTTATCTATCACCTAATATCTAGTCTCTTCACATTAAATAGCAACAACTGATTTTATTTTTACCAATTTAGTTGAGTACCTTTCATAGTTTTCCTTTGTCATTGCAGTGGACCTTTTTTGCTATTGTGTTACTATCTTGTTTTAATGTAATTTCGTTGGTAATCTAATAAATACATAAATAAATCAATCAGTAACAGGACAATAAGGGTGCCATAGAGGTTTCACGGTTAAAGTGCATGCAGTGCGACATCGATCACTTTCGCCGCTGCGGTCGCGGCCGCGTCTCGATCATCTACGCCACTTTCACTGCCGACAGACGGGCAAGCCACTACGCCACGCTTTGTAGAGTCGAGGGGTTTCCTAATGACATACGTACCTACATAATAATCACGACTAATATCCTCGAAGGGAGAAGATTTATTGCACTGCTCCCTAAAACAGTACAAAAGAGAACCCTTTTAAGTCTCTCGTGTAACTGCTAAAAATTTTGTTTCTTTTTTGAATATGCTTTCTTTTTGTAGTTCTTTTTTATTTTATGCAGCACTGGTACGATTAACTATCGTTCATCTAAAGGAGAATGGCCAAACCAGCCTATTCGATATCTATTGCGTCTTAATCATTCACATATCAAAAGTATTCTCTTAAGTTATAATGATTACTGTTTAAAAAGGTTTTCTATTGAACGCCGCGTTAAGAGTCAAGTGATAAATAAATGCTGAACTGAACTGATAGTCATACCTTATAAAATACCTAAAAAGTCTTAAGCTAAAAATGAAGATAGCTTCAAACTCCCGCATGATATTGTAACGTAATTTTTTCTTCATAATTCAGAGCATTGCTGCTATTGATTACTATTTATTTCATTAAAGCGCTGTGTTACGCTAGCTAGATAAAAAACTAGCCTAGCTCCCATAGTAAAAAGGTCATTCTCCTTTGCCATTTGTTCATATTACCATTTTAGATATAAGCTGTAATGTAACAATGTTGGCAAACCTAATAAAATAAAATAAAAATAATATTAATAAATCGTGAAAACATGAGTGGTTTTGTTTATCAGTGATGCAAATATAGCTTGCCAAATTTTAAGTTAAACACTGACCTAATTAGGAACATGAATATAATATAGGTACCTAAACATCAAACGTTTGCCGGAGGGAAAGAGCAGAGGGGTATGCAGAGACCCCAGATTTCGGCTTATTCCCGCCCGCTCCAAGATTCTGGTCCCAAGCGCTCTAAGAGTAAAAATATATATTTATATTATTTTGTAAAGTCGTTCCCAAGGGCTCCAAAAGCGTATGGAAATATATTTTTTCAAAACCTCTAATCTCCATACATATATTCCCAGGAGAGAATGTTTGTTTTGTATTTTTTTTTATGTTTGGGAGCTGTAGGGAATAAAATTGGTAAATGTGGTTTTATTTATTATTTTAATATGAAAATCATTGGAGCTCTTGGAAATGAATGTATAGAAGTTTAATTTTTTTTAAAGCCACAGTATAAAGAGTCCACAGTATTCCACTTTTTGCTACGAATGCTGACACACTTTTCAATTTAGAATATCTATCTGTCTGTGTTATAATAAGTGTTATCTCAATAAATATAAAGGAAGCCATCTTAAAGATACGAGATAATAAATGTAATAGCATTGGGAAAATAAAAATACCTATCATAGTAGCATAATTGGTAACACTACGGAATGCATATTACTTATTTCGTCACCACACGTAAAGTATTCTAAATAAACATTATGACCTATTACAAACTGGATGTGAGCAAATGCTCTTCGGACAAGATGGATATAAGCCTGATTCACTAAAGTATTTTAAAGCTATTTTTATTATTGGTTAGATTTATGTAGGTATGCAAAAATACATAGAGAAAATAATTATGAGTTCGGAATATATCAAATATCCGTTACTTCGAAAGATGAAGGTCATAGACACGACAGAATATGTTTAACATCAATTTGTCACGAGGAATTTTAATTATTCATAGAAAACTTAGAAAAGTAGGCAAAGGAAATATGTTTCGTAAAATAAATCGGAAAATCCGGATTTTGCGATGTTTCTGAGACGGTCGCAAACTTTTTCGATTGCTTTTCGAAGCACGGCAGAGCTTGTGATGTTTTAATTTGGTCATCCATCCGAAAAACCAGCATTGCGAAAGTTGCATAACTAAAAACAATTCTTCCATTCATTTAGTTTAACAGAGTTACATACATTTTATTATTATATGCACAATTGCACATATCTTATTATTAAAGCCGATTTTAAAATTTTCAGATAAAACTTATTCGTCTGTTATAGTGCTATACAATCATTTTGATAATGTATTGTCATTTCATGTTTTTTCTTTCTTTACGGTGACATTTTAGGTTGATCGCGTAATATTTTATCAGATGGATAAGTTTTATCCAAGGATTGAAAAATGGCCCCATAAGAACGGACGCAATATGTTTTTATTTTTTTATCTGACATATTATTGTCATGCTCTTTATAACTGGAGCATGTATAGTGAATGTATACAACACTACACTACATCTGTCGTTTTCAGATAAGATTGGTGGTTTTATACGAATGTACCTACATGTACCTATTGTTTATTATTTAGGCATGTTTACATTTTTTTGTTGATGTACGGACAACAGCGTCATTATTTACTTACCACAGATTTATGGAAGTATAAAAAACTAATCAGATACTTTAATTTTTATTATTAAAACAAAGAAAAAATACTCTCTCATATTAGAAATACGCACGTCGTACGTCTTGAATAGAAAAAATAAATAAGGAGGTATCCATTGAAATGTCGATAACAATCGTAGTAATTACAACTGATATAAGCAATAAAAAATGGTATAATGGAAATGACCTATTTAATTTTCATTAGGAGGCCATCAGTTAAAATTGAGAACTTACTAATAGCATGTAAACAAATATTTTTTTATGAATTTTTTAGATATTTATGTTTTGTTAACTTTAAGCGTTCATAATTTTAAGCAAATGATTGTTGACCTCATTAGTTGACGAGCTGTAAGCAAACCTATTTTCTAAAGAAACAAACACAATTTTCTCAGAACGTATCATTATTAAATTGTTTCTCCTCTTTCCAGATCTTATCGGGGCCATCATGCCATCATCGTTATCGGGACGAGGATCATACAACGTCATTTGAACTCGAGATATCGTCCTCTAAATACAAGTGTGAAGATTAAAAGTGCCTTGTGTGTCCAACTAAACACGACTGAGAAGCACTGTCGAGTGCTTCCAAATTAGAATTTAATTTCGTGTTCTTTTGTTTTAAAAAGAAATAATACCTATTTTTAAATTCTCTCCGCCTCTGGGCATCAGTACTTTCGGCGCGGTGACACACGGTACGTGTCCCGTCGTGGTTTGGTGAAGTGAACTTTTTTGTTTTAGACAAATAAAACTCTTTTCATAAAATTCAAAATGGCCAGTACCGGCAGTGAGATGTGGCTACAGTGGTTCGCGTGCTGCTACCAGCCGGCGGCGCAGGCGCAGCGCACTCGCCGGAGAATAGACCGGTCCATGATCAGCGCACCTACCAATTTCCAGCACACAGGACATATTGGTGAGTTTACCTTAAAATTCGGCTAAGTGGCTAAGCCCTCGCTAATAACCGGAGGCTGGTTCATTTCTCAGTTCAAAGTTTTTACGAACTTCGATGCATACTTTGCATAGCCAAGGTTGTGATTACCAAGTCGCTATTGGCAAGGGAAGACTTGATTTCAAAGAAGGAGGCCTTTGTGCAGCAGTGGGACACTCTATACTATAGTACCTATAGTATAATTATCTACTTTACCTTGAAACTTGTTTTTTGCTCTCATTTAAATGCAAAATGACTTCAATGTGAGCCAACAGGGCCCTTATTTTAAAACACAACGATACATGGAAACATAAAATGTGGCACACGCATTCCATTCGTTTAAGTGTGCATGAAAATTAATAATGAACAAAAATTAAAAAAACCCTACCCTATTTTGTGAGATTATGCCTAGCTCACTCATAACGTTAAACTAACTTCAAAAAGCAAAAAAGGGAGAAAGTTTTAAGTACCTAATTTTTTTTACACTCTTCCGAATGTAATGTATGAATTTTTTCGCAACGTTAAATTTTCGTAATAAACTTACTTTCTTAATTATTTAATTTAATAGGACATTATACCTGATCCTGGGAAGGCTAAAGTTAATGCCACAGATTTAATTATTTTATTAAACTTAATAATGGTTAATGATACTTCTGCAGCCAAGGTGGCTTTTACAATTAAGGCCGACAGCTTAAGCACTTCCTTTAGGAAATGTAAAAATGACCAATTTTCGTTTGACCGCAAGAAATAAACTTTTAAGTTTACATTATTTATAAACTTTTTAATTTTAGTTACTCTACATATCATACATACATAATCACGACTATTATCCCCGAAGGGTTAGCAGAGACTATAGGCAATGAGGACCGCAAAAGTAGTCGTCTGCGATAGTCCACTTTTCACCAAATAGCGACTGCACCTGTGCTCAGCTAATATTAACTTTAGTTACTATTCATCTATTTTCTGCTTTATAAGCTCCTGTCCGCGACTTCTTCCGCAAAAGTTCCCGTATCCTGTGAAAAAAAAAGAAAATAATAAAAACATCCTTTCTTACCGGAAGTTTACATCCTTTATTCGTAGAAACCTGCCCACATTTCAACTTTGTAAGCTCTCGCCAAACACATACTACGTGTATTCTGTTTTAAAAATGCATTCTGCTGTCTATTGGTGCACTGGTATTGAAATCTAGGTCTACAAAAAGTGTGTTGTGATAAATAACATTTGTAGCTTTGGCGTGTGTTTTATAATAGTGCCTGTGATTTTGTGTTAGTCAAGCAGTTAGGTATCGTTAACCCCTTGTACAGACAAGGTTACGAAAACTTCTATAGGTTACAATTAAATTTGTTTTGTGTCTGTTTTTATATTGTATTATAATTTAGTAAGCAACACTTACTTGACTTACCTTATAGACACGCTTAAAAGATTAGAATTCATTCTGAGAGTTCGCATCCTGCATGATCCGATAAAGTACTGTGATGATTGCTATCAATATACAGTGTGGTATAATGATAACAGCTTTGTGAGATCGAAGCCTTGCTGTCAACACTTAGCCATCACGCTCCATGCATGCGATAGTTACATGTTTTTGAGTTATCATTTCTACAACACTCTTCGAGTGAGTGCAAAATATTAAGCCATTTTCTCCCACGCTGAGGATTTTAGCCTTTTTGCGGTTCGTGTCTGTAATCAGGATCAGAACGTTGAGTGAAAGTTGAAAAAGTGCAAACGTTACTATCGCGTTTGAGTAAAGAGTTTTGGTTCTCGATCTTATTTACTTAGCTATAAGATCTATCTGTCAAAACTTAACTGAAACGCGATAGTAACGTTTGCACATTTACAAACTTACACTCAGCTCTCAGACCACAAACAATTGAAAAAGTAAAGTTACATTCTAGTTCGAAGATAACAATTTAAAGAAACGTTAAAAAAAATATTAGCTCATGTGGGAATCGAACCAATATCCTCCGCAACCCGGGGTCCTGTTGAAATTTTTCAACGGTTTTTACTTTATGTTAGCAATGTCAGGAATTACATTCTAAGATATCTGAATAAAAGCTTCTAGTTATAAACCAAATGGAGAACTCAAGCTGATTTTATTTGTCAACATTTAAGTATAAGTATTCACACGACTTAATTTTTAACAAATAATAACTGTAGCAGCAGTTAAGAAAGTAGATCGAGGCCTAAAGACGTGTACCTGTGTACACAGCATTACTTACAATATAAACACGAACACAATAGTCACTAAATAGATAAAGTACATAGCAATAAAAAAATAAACAATGACGCGGACTCTTACAAAAGAAATAAAGATTTACGAACAATACAGTAACATTCAGCATTCGGACAAAACACTACCAATATTTTTTAAATAGAATTACAAGAGCAAATAAATCCTCAATTTTCCACCGTAAATTAAGACATATTATTATTGAAGCAGATCGGATACATAGGGTTTTACGGGTTCATATTGGCTCACCTAAAATTCTTTACCCGAAATTGTTCTTCCTACCGATTTGTAATCCGAAAAATCACCCTTCCTAAAATTTTTCTTCCTAAAGTTTTCATTCATACGATAATTTGTAGTACTACCGATTATGTTCATAACACTCATGTTTCCGAAAATTGTAATTAATAATATACTAATGTAAATTTATTTACTACTGTTTAAATAAACTCCTGCTGTTGTTTTTCATAACGCTTAATATCCCTAAACCTAATTTCCATAATATGACCTACAAGAGTAAAGCAACTACCTAGTATTTCTGTTGTCTATTATAAAAATAACCTCGAAATTCAAGACAATCGCTACGCTGCCTGCGCTTTGCGATTGTCTTAAATTTCTAACCTATCACTTGACCTACAGGAGTAGGGCAGCTTGTATTCTCAATCATTTGAATAACAGTGTAAAAGACGGTTATATTGAGAAAATATAGGAAAACAAATAATAGTATAATAGAAGTTTATTGCTACTGACATTATGAAGTTGAATGATTCCAAATTATGAATATTAGAAACAGAGCAGTTAGGAATTGTGATTGTTAGTATGAAAAATGTTAGAAAGAACATTTTCGGAGTTCCGATTATCGACGTTGAAAATTTAGGTGGTAATTTTACTTATAAACCCTAAAGTTGTAGTTTACCAATACATGGCCAGAATTACTAACGCCCTAATTTTGCCAAAGCGTAATATGTAGCCACTATTCGGCGGACCGTATGTCTATTTGTCTTTTCATAGTTGTGGTATGGTGTACTACGTATTTAACTGTTTAGTAATTATATTTAGGTAATTTAGGGTCAATGGTCTTGATTTGTTTGTATACTAAGCTAGGTATAATATTCACCAATATCCCGACCTGCCCAACTGATTGACATTAGTTATCGTGTCAGATCGATCAAGTGCCACTAGCTGATACTGATAGTGTAGTTAATCGTAGATAGAAAGATACTGTCAGTGTTGTGTTGCGTCGTCGTGGTAGGGTCGATCGCGGAGAAGTCGCGACTTTTCCATGTCCGGCCTTATTCTTAGTAGATTTGTTCAAATTGTTTCAAACTCTATTTTATAGGTTGTAGGACAGAAACAAAAACAAAAAGTGCTGACAAAATACAGGATATAATATACAAATGATTCAAATATTTCCCATACTAACTTCCAAGTTCATTTTTTTTAAAGAATATTTTGACGCGTCGTGTCGCTCAGTTCCGCTGCGGTGCAGTTCCGCCTAGTGCGGTCCAGTGAATAAAATCTTTTCATTTCATTACATTTATTTGATATACAGGGCGTCCCACGGATATGCCACATGTAGGGAAAGTACCTAGAATATTGTAGATGGAACATTTTCCTGAAAGAAGACATTATTTGAATTTAAAAAACAATTTCAACTGCATTCATAGATATTTAAATAATTACATGGTTGAACCGGGAATCGAATCCGTTACATGAGAAAAATAATATAATAATAGCTTTATCATACCGATCGAAAGGCTTCAATCATAAGGATTATTTTTTGCTAAATAACATAGTATCACAAATAAAAGGAAGACCATGAATTTTAAACCTTTTTAATTCAAAATTAATCAATTTATCAAAGCTCAAAATAAGTCTCTTCTTGTTGAATACAAAGTCGCACTCTTTTGATTATTTCGCTCCCTGTCGATTTTTTGATCTTGTTGTGGTGGATATTTAGAATAATACGTCTAAGTTCTGCTTGTAGCTCGGACACTTTCGTACTAGTTACTTCTCTAGTGGGTACCTTTATTAGTAATAGGTACTTACTTCGATCAACAATACCAACGGTACTTATGATAATGTCAGTTGTATGTCCTTACGGCAATGTCAGCTTTTCATTTTTCTGAACAAAATTTCACATCAAATGTCAATTATTATTTTGTTCGTCTTGATAACTTCATCTTCAATGGCACAGATAAAACCTTCGGTTTCCCCAAAGAGGTCACCGTAATTCCAATCACCGTCATCATCCGCCAATTCACTGAGGAAGGCAAATCTACATCAGCGGGTCTATCGGCTAAAAAATATGGATATGGACATGGGCTTCATTTGACATTTGAAGCCCATATTTTGTCCTTATAGGGGGCATATTATGGGCTTCAAATGTCAAATGAAGCCTATGTCCATATTCATATTTTTTAGTCGATAGGGTAGCTGGCCCAGTTAGAGCCCGATATTATTATTATATATTATTATTATTATTATTATTATTATTACAAGCCTAAATTTTCCCACAGCTGGGCAAAGGCCTCCCTCTCCTAGGTGTCATAAAAGGAAGCAAAAAAAAGGTTGATTGTATCTTTACATTATTGCTTGCCATTGTCTCAAGCGCTAAAAGAAATTCGAAAAACTAATTGAAAAAATGTGACAACGCGATCTTATAATAGCGCAGGGTGGAGTCACAAAGGGGTTTCGGCATATTCAACGTCGTATAACTTCTTTCTCATAATGTGAGCTGCAGCGAGCCATACAAAACATACATGTATTTTCAAACACCTTTCGAATGGTACTAGTGTCAATATGCTACAAGGTGGGTACGGTAAATCCCATGTACTTCGCATTGACAATGCTATATTTACACCGAAACTAAAATAGCATTTGACAAATCGAGTCGCCCACGTCTCGCTGAGACAATTCGTCATTCTTCAAGTGTTATTTTCAGTTTCGAGCTAACGTAAAATTCTCAGCATCATACACATACATACATATACCTACATAATATACTCAATGGTATTCCCGAAGGTTTAGTCGGAGACCAGGCAACCGCAAAAGCAGTCCACTGCCATGGTGCCACCGTCCACGTTTCACGGTCACGTCCTGATTGACCATTGTTTTAGGGTTCCGTACCTCAAAAGGAAAAAAACGGAACCCTTATAGGATCGCTTGTTGTCCGTCTGTCGTGCCTGTCAAGACCCTTTATCTCAGAAACGCGTGGATGTATCAAATTGAAATTTTAAAACGATATACTTAAATCTGCAGACTCTGAAGCTGTGAAAAAAACAAACTCTCAATTTAACGTAAAAAAATATACAATTTACGGCCGTTTATGCCGCAAAAAAACGCATATTCTCGACACTCTCATGGGAATCAAAATTCATAGGGTATTTGCCGTTGACCTAGAACTATGAAATTTGGTAAGTATTACCGTCTTATACTACAAGTAATTAAAGCATTAAAAACAGGGTCTTTATGCCAGGAACGCGGCGGAGATTTTTAATTATTTTTATGATGTACCTATAGTTTTTGATTTATGACGAAAAATGAAAAAAAAACTACAAAGTACGAGTCCGACTCGCACTTGTCCGGTTTTTTTTATTATATAGGTATGTTGTTATCGTATTGTTTTCTGTGTGTCAATAAATGTTTCTCTGTCTCTCTCTCTCTCTCTCTCTCTCTCTCTCTCTCTCTAACACGTGCTCAGCGTGATAGGTGGTGAGTCTATCGCCGCTCTATGCTGTTGGATGTATGTGCTTTTTTATGCTATTCTATTATTGTGCCGACGTCACACAGCCCATTCTCATATCAATACCTGCCTTTAAACGTTTCATTGCTAAGCTGATGAGGCCTGCCTACATGCTTTAGCACACAGGGTGATCGTGTCATATAGGTACCAAACGTGGGTTAAAGCTTAGGTCCAATACCGTGTCGCGTACCACACAGGCTCAAACAGGACAAGGCGGGTTTTCCGCATGCTTGAACAGGTTCAAGTGTAAGGATAGCCCGTCGTGCGTCTGTAATCCCGACACACATGAAACTCTCCCACACATCCTCTCCGAGTGCCCTCTACACGCACTGGAGAGGCTAAACTTGCAAATACAAACGGGAGAGGCTAAACATGCAAATACAAACGGGAGAGGCTAAACATGCAATTACAAACGGGAGAGGCTAAACTTGCAAATACAAACGGGTGTCACGACAGAGCCGGCTAACTTCGCTGGGCTCATGAGTAGAGAGAGAGCACAGAGATTTTTTTATGGCATATTGTGTAAAAATTGTTAGTATAGTTAAAAATAGAAATAAGACATACAATTAATAAATAGTATATTAAAAAGGAATTATTGCATATACATTTGTTAGCGTTAGGTGAGTACTTATATGCACAAATTTCCAACAAAACTGCAACGATTAAAATGTATTAAGAAATGTAAGTATTTAGGACAATAAGTACTAGCATATAAAAAAATGTAACAGAAAATAACATGCTGAAAACGATAAATGTAAAAGAACGTAGAATAAACAAAATTTGTAATAGAATAAGGCCTAGAAATAGTAATAAATCATGAGTAGGTACAAGACTTTTTACCCGTGTACTAAAAATAAGATATTTATTTATTTATTTATTTAAATGGCATACACAACAGGTGACAATCAACGTAAGGGTAAATAATATAAGTAATAACAATTTGATCAAGACCGACACCTAAATAAGTGTACACACAGCAATACATGCAATGCGAACACATTTGCCAACAAACTATTCTTCCTTTAAACAGCTGCTTAGAATTCATCAAAAGACGAATTGACTTTTAAGATTAAAATTATTATTAAAATGACTACATATATAAAACATTAAATTAATTAAAATAAATATTATTAAAATGACTAAGTATAGGTACAAGATTTTATACAATATTACAATGTTTCATTGAATTAATAAAAAAGGGATAGGTATTACAATTCATTACATTAAATAAAACAAAAATACGATTACCAAATTAAAACTGAACAATATCATTAAATTTACAATACAAATAAAAAATAAAATAAAAAAGTGCATAATAATGTGTTAAAATACAATTTCTCTTACCTGGGACTTAAATATGGTATGCTTTGTAGTGTAGATATCGAGTTGCATGTTAGACAGACTTAAATAGAAAGATAAAACAGAATAAGATAAAAAAGAAGATAGTAATCAGCTTAGGGCAGAATTAAGCGGAACTCCCACCGCTAAAAGAATGAAAGATGATTTGGTGATGGATGAATGTGTGGTATGCGGAATGAAAGTACGACCAGAATTATAGCGAGAACTGGAATGAAAGAGAACTAGCGCAAATAAGGGTTCCAGCGAATCTAGTTGGAGGTTGATTAAAAAAAACCGTGTCGCGTAGCGGTGAAAGAACACTACCACCCCTCTCTTCCCTTGGGTGTCTTAAAAGGCGACTAACGGACTAAAGATTGCACATACATCCAACAGCTTATAGAGCAGCGATGGGCTTACCACCTGTCACGCTGAGCGCATATGTGCAGTCGCTATTTGGTGAAAAGTGGACTATGGCAGAGGACTGCTTTTGCGGTCCTCATTGCCTATATAGTCTCTGACTAACCCTTCGGGGTTGATAGTCGTGATTATTATATGCAATATTCAATATGTGTTGGAGGTTCTGACGACTGCCATGTTACGATAACGACCTTAACAACAAAAAGAATAACAAAACGCAACGGTAGCTTGATATCTATATTATTATTTAAATTCGGTGACCCATACAATGACCTAGCATTGCGAAAGTTGCTCGCTTGAAAGATAACGCTGTCGAGCTCAAGGTTCCACAAATGATAAATCTTATCCTATATTAAAATTTGATAAAAGCTCAATTATCATTTACATGCAATATAATAGGTAATATATCCGAATTAAATCTGATACGTGATTTCGTCCGCGTGCCAGTAGCTATCATTATAATCGGCTCGTACCTACTAATTAATCTACATATCATAATAGAGTAAGTAATCTGCATATCATAATAAAGAAAATTAAATAGAATAAGTAGGTATGTAAGTACTCGTATTTAGTTACTTATCATAATTTCGATGTTTTTTCTGTACGCATTTTATTTGGCCGAATACGTTTTGTAAGTAATTGATTGTTTTCCATAATTTTCTTTTTACCGAAAACACAATTGAAAAAGTTTTAAAATGCCGATTATCGATTTTTATTTTTTTCAAAATCTTTATGTTTTGAAATCCCACTCAACGTTTGGGCGAAGTTATGAATGCTAGATGATTTATTTTCCAGAAACAAGTTTCCAATATTATAAAAACACAACATTTCAAATAGGTAATTGAAATCCATAATAACATCGAACAACTTGTAATCGTAGTAACGTTTAAAGCATGCAACCAAGCATGCAGCATGCAAACAAGCATGCAGCATGCAACCAAGCATGCAGCAAGCAAACAAGCATGCAACCAAGCAGCAGCATCATTCAAGCACGCATCATGCCGCAGGCATGGTTTCAGTCACGGC
Organism: Scoparia ambigualis; assembly: GCA_963921215.1. Lineage (NCBI taxonomy): Eukaryota > Metazoa > Arthropoda > Insecta > Lepidoptera > Crambidae > Scoparia > Scoparia ambigualis. Next base: position 56,809,120 of record OY992502.1, on the reverse strand, counting down.
TTCGTCCGGACTGCTCCTCAGCTCGCGGGCCGCCTCGCCCCTCACCGCCTACGCGGCCTTAAATTACACTCTAGCCTAGCGTATGGCAGACAAGACTACGTGGAGTCGTATTTGCCGCAATTCGTTTCTGACACTGACTTTTGTAGCACGACCTTACCGAAAACACAAAGTATTAACTTTTTAAGACATTTTAGTTTACCTAATAATAAGAATATATGAAAAACGAAAAAAAATCGAAAATCTAGGTATGTTATTTTTGAGAAAAGTTACTTCGAATTTTAATACTTCTAGATATGGAATTTATTGTAAGCAAAGTATCTTCCAATAGAAAAAAAGTAGGTTTGATAATCGGCTAATAGTTTTTCTGGAAAATGAAACGTTATGTATGATAATTTATGGATTAACACAATTACTTATGTAAAAGTAACAATCTGGTATTTTAAACTACGTCATAGGTAGGTACCGTTTTCGAACAATTGAAATTCGTACAGGAAAGTTTCGAATGTATGATAGGTTACCCTCGTATTTGTATAGACTAATCTCCGAGTAAGTCATTAAAGTTTGGTCGAATCCAAAGTATACTAGCGGCTAGACAACGGTTGTGTGTGTTAGATTTACAAATTTCATCACGAAGTCGCGCAACAAGGTCGTGAACTAACACACAAACAACAAAAATTCATGTAATTTCATCATCATCATCTTTACATTTAAATAAATCAATTCAGTGTATTACAAATAAAAATGTTTATTTCGTTTTATATACGAATAGCTACCTATTTCTTGCGTTTTTTCAATCGCGACTCCATCACCGTAACGTAAGCACTTGAGTCAACTGAGTCCCATGTGAGCTCTAAGGGATTTTTTGATAAGTATCCTTTCTTAGTTGTCTATGCAATAAAGAACCTGTGTGTCTGTGCTATGGAACCAGCTTAGGTTTCTTCAAGAAACGATCCCATTCTTTTGCAACGCATCTGTATTTCTCTGGTTTTGCGGGATTCCATATGGGCGGCGGTGATATAGCTTTCCATCAGCAGACCCGCCTGTTTGTTTGCTTCCTTTAATAATACCCCCCCCCCCCCCACCCCTCCAAATTACAAGTTTGTTGGCTTAATGGCTTAATAGTAGGTACTTACAGAGATTTTGGTGATTAGTTAGTTAGATATTTTGCTGTAAGACAAAATTAGCTGATAAGACCAGCGATATTAGGTCAATGGATAAGACATAGTTATTTATCCTCATTCATAATGCTCTCAACCAAAAAAACAAAAATAAATGATATTTTAGTTTTCATCAAGCACTCTTTCATTGTGTTTTTCAAATGAGTAAGTAATTGAAACATTTAGCTAAAATATTAACCGAAACAATGGAAAGATAAACTTTTCTGTTAACCTCTCGTCGGTGAGAAAAGAATAAATCGGTTACAAACAATTAAATTTCTATTGCGTCAGGTTTTACGTATTGCCTGTAATAATAGGTAAGTAGGTAGGTACTAGAATTTCTTCGATAAGAAGCTATATATCTACGAACACTTTTAAGATAGTAAAAATACGTGGAAACACATAAAGAAAGTTTTGCGATATTTTTTATCTTTTTGAGATCTTTATAGGTATTACTTTGTATTATATTATTCGATAATCCAAAACATTAGATACTGGAACTACGCACGTATTGACGATGTGATAGAGCTATCTGACAACAACATTATGAATTTTAATTCATATCTTTTCCAGCACATTTGCATTTCAAAACCACAATGAACACACACATGCTTTAATTGTCGCGCAGTTTTGTAATTAAGAGGTTTATACATTAACTTTTCTCAAACCAACTTATTTTTGTTTTTTTTCTAATCTATATGACAATCCTTTTCTGATCTAAAATGTATAATATTATTAAAAAAACGTTTGTTTGGTAGGTAACATGTTTGCGATTTTAAGTGGACATATTAGACAAATTGATAGAACGTCTTTATTTTTTTTATATTCTGTCTTAAGATCTGCTTAATCTGTTTAATCTGCTTTCTACAAGGATGAATCTAGATTAAGATACACCTCATAATTGTAATACTGTTAATAAAAATCATAAACTTTGTATGGGGCACATTGTTGTGTAAAAACACTCTTAATTGACATTGCAACACACATGTTATAATTTAGAGCGCCAAAAAGTTGAAATACGTCTGAACACGAGTAATATGTATAACATCGTTGTCTGCCTCATTAATTAACAGTCGGGCGATCATTAATTAAAAACTTAGCAGTGAACGTTAAAGTATTATGAAAAAGAGGTTTATTATTCCGGATCTCTAATATCTTTTGGACACATAAATAGAAAGAACAAGCTTTACTATGCCTCTCTCTCTACGCTTTGAATTTTGTTCTTAAGTTTCCTTCCAATTACCTACAACATACCTTTACAAGAGGTTTAAGGCTGGACGCCTTAGTCGCAAAAAAATCAAAGTATTTTATTCATTTATTAAAGATAGAGATAAATGATATACTATAATATGTAAGTACGTGGTCGGTGAAGAAATGCTAGTTTAAGTACAAAACTATAACTAGGTGACGAAAACGTATGCAGTTAAAAGATAACCTTTCTTTAGGTAGGTACTATTATAAATGGGAAGAATAATAATTATTCTTCCGTAACATTCTATCATACATCGTATTACGACACTTAAATATGTTTAATTTATTATTTTGCATTTGATTAATTCGATTAGGTAAGTACCTACTTTATGTGTTTGTTAAGCATTTAATTTAAATCGGCAATATGAAATTGCAAACCGTCTCGTTTGCGCAACATTATTTTTGCAAGTCGTGACAAAGAATCTGCTGGCAAACAAATAAATATATTTACGGATTTCCGCGTGTATATCGCCTTGAGCAACACAAAGAAAATCATTAGGTAGATGTTCAGCTGTCTTAGCAAATAGCGTATGACGCAAATTTTAAAATCAGTCTAAAAATATATCAAGAAGAATTTTGTCTCATACAGTATTGTCAATAAATATCCTTATGCCCTTTACAATAAGCGTTTGTGTAGTTTGCACACAGACCACATAATGTACAGCACTGTATATTGCTTCCGTGTTTCGGAAGGCACTAAGACTAACCAACATCTTCCGTTGGTTTGGTACCGATAGTTGTTAGATGGCAGTAGCTCATTCGTGGAAATTTGCTGACACAAAAATTGGCGCAACTGTCAACGTCAAATTTGACAGAATCGAGCATAGACTATGCGATATTTTGCGATCACGATGCATAAAATGTACCACAGAACCGAAATAATCAAACTTGTTCATACTAAAGTAGTCTGTAAGTCTATGAAAACACGGTACAAAGTCAAGTGTGTTTTTGTAGGTGCGGTCTCATGCGACCGCTTGGGGGCTGAGGGGTTAAAACCCACCAAGTCGTACTGGGCCAGATCGGCCCAATATCCCCATGAGCTATTGTTCTTGTGGGAAGATATGGGCCCAGCAGTGGGACGTTTATAAGCTGATGATGATGATGAGCTGTACTGTACAGTACCTACGGTACCGCCATTACGTGTAGATAACTCTTTACCTACCATCGTTGGTTAAAACAAAACATTTTAATAGTTCAAGGCTTACAAGCATTACCTTTATCTTTAGATAAAAGAGAACTTTATCTAACATACTACTTGTCATCTGTATCAAAGTACCTAGAGAAGAACATAGTAATTACACTATTTACGTAATTACACTCAAGTACAATAAAAGTAACAAAGAAAGGCGGTCTTATCGCTTAAACCCTTCTCTTGAGGTTCTAGGATCAACTTGATCCTACCTAGTAGAGGTTACTAACAATAACATTTCAATTGTGCCTGGTTTAACGACAGTTTACCGCGTAATTGAATAATACCTGTCACAGAGTGTTAATGTAGGTAACACTCGCCTAACTAACCTTAGTTAAAATGCCCGTCAAATGCAGCGAAAACGACACACGCTAGAGCGGATGAAACAGACCTCGGCCTAAATTAGTACCAGTTACTGCTGACCAGATGAGAGTCCTTATTTTTAACCTTGGATGGTGCGAAGGAATATGCTGCAAGCACATGCAAGTATGAGCTGCTGCGAATACTATTATTACGTTTAGACATTTAAGTATGATGTGTGGAGGCGTATCGTAAAAGGCAACTAACGGACTAAAGACTGGACGTACACCCAACAGCTTAGTGCGGCGATGCGCTCACCACGTCTTATCACGCTATTTGACTATTGCCTAGTTTTTGACTAACCCTTCGGGGATAATAGTCGTGAATTTATGTACCTATGTAAACTTTTTACCATGAGCCGCTTTGTAACTTATCTAATCTGTGGCAGCTCTACTCAATGGCAGTCCCTCCCCTCACTCGTTCAACCTTCACCTTTGTATCTGTGATTCATTTTGGTAAAAAAAAAAAACTTGTTTTACATAAAACCTCTGTGGCCAATTGTGATAAACGCTCTATTCTTTGTGTGAGGTCGCTCATTCTTATATAGTACCTAAGTGTCTACACTTAAAATTCACCTTGATGCTTTGACAAAACCACACAGAGCTATATAATGGTGTAATAACCTGGGGCCACCAAATTACAGTATAAAGAGTATAACCAAATGTAATATGAGCTTGTAAAATGGCGATCTATAAGAGGAAACACTACGTCGGCGTCGACGTGGCATGCAAAACTGCACCAATTTTTATTACTTTTTCAGCATCGGTTAAAGAAAGTGATTTTCTATGTCTGTATGTTTGATTTTTTTGCATTACTTACGTCATTTTTTTAATAATCAGGTGCCTTCAAAAATTAGAGAAATCACTCCGTTTTAAGGCGTCTTCAGAAAAATTAAGTGGCTGGTTTAAAAAAAAATCAAACATACAAACATAGAAAATCCCTTTCTTTAACCGATGCTAATAAAATAATAAAAATTGGTCCAGTTCTGAAGGAGGAAACAGGGGACTACGAAACGTCGTTTTTCTGTGTTTTGTATGAGAATTTTGCATGCCACTTCGAGCGTGGAAAGTCACTGGATGGGATTGAGATTTAATTGTGCAAATATCTTAAAAATGAGATTGGAATAACGATCTACGTAATTACGAGTAGAATAAACGCTGATTAGGTTTTGTTATTCTCTTAGTACCTATACTGACAACACATTAAACAGTTTTATTAATTGTGAGGCGTATGTGTGGTTTTGTGTATGGTCACTTTAACCGTCCACGAAGAATGTTTTACATACAGATCAGTTAAAATGGGAGATTTCTCGCCGTGTCTCGTAGCGGTGAAAGAACACTACCACCCCCTCTCTTCCCTTGGGTGTCGTAGAAGGCGACTAACGGACTAAAGACTGCACATACGTCCAACGGCCTGGAGCGGCGATGGAGTCACCACCTGTTCCGCTGAGCTCATTGTGCAGTCACTATTTGGCGAAAAGTAGACTATGGTAGAGGACTGCTTTGATGTCCTCATTGCCTAGTCTCTGAGTAACCCTTCGGGGATAACAGTCATGATATATGTATGTAAGTAGGTCTTACATCACACTTTGGTACTTAGGTAAGTACATTGATTTGTTTGCGGATGGATGGAAGGTAATATTACTCGAGTGCTTGCGGTTTTGCGAAAAGATGCATGTATGATGTAATTCTAAATGTAAGTACTTACCACCTTATTTTATATAATTTGAATAGTACTCATGTTTCCATCCATCCAAAAGAGTAAAAATCAAAGTAGGTTGATATATCCTGATGTAAGTACCTACTCTTATTTTTACTCTTTTACTCGTAGACAGAGAATCCTAGTCTACGCTTTTACTCTTCTTCTACAAAAATAGCCTTGTATCGTAGCTGGCTGGTCTATTGTATTAAAGATTGTACTTTAAAGCAAGTCATTTGCAAATGGTTTTTTCTTGCTTTTAACTATTAAGTTTGATAGCCCCGATTTCTTTAGCGTTCGGTTCGTTCAATGCGTCATACGCAGCGCAAAAAGTGTTGTATACGCACTATTTTTATTAGTAACGACTACGCATTGGTTCTTTTGTAGAACGCATCCGTGTGATGCAATGATTTTGCGTGAACGTGAACTACTTACGCATCAAACGTATGCTGATTATTGCTGATGGAGCATATACTAACCGTGTCGGTGAAAGAATACTACCACCCCCTCTCTTCCCTTGTGTAAGGGTTAATTTCCCCTTACACTAAAAAGATGATTGATATTAATAACTGATAATAAATTAATAAGGTAGAACGGGAATGATAAATGAAACCGTTCAGTAAGAGTGTAGATTTGTCACTAATTTATTAATTGCATAAATCGAATGATACAATTTGCAAAACGGTGGCGATTCCGTTTGATTAGGTACCTAATAGCTATATAATAATGCACTTATTCTAATTTTATATGTACGACCAACGACACATAAACTCGTACACCTTGGGTGTCGTAAAAGGCGACTAACGGGCTGCACATACATCCAACTGCATAGAGCGGCGATGAGCTCACCACCTATCACGCTGAGCACATGTGCAGTCGCTAATTGGTGAAAAGTGGACTATGGTAGAGAGCTGTTTTTGCAGTCCTCATTGCCTAGTCTCTAACCCTAACTAACCCTTTGGGGATAATAGTCGTGGTTATATGTTTGTATATGAGCATATAAAATTCGAGAGCTAGAAAATAGTGATGGAACAGGAGTGCGAAAGGAAACCCTTGTAGAAGCCTACCGTCAGCAATGGACATATTTTATTTTAGTTGATTATTGTTAATTTTAAATGATTACATATAGGTCATCATCATCATCATCATCAGCCTATAAACGTCCCACTGCTGGGCACAGGCCTCCCACGTGGACAATAGCACGTGGGGATATTGGGCCATAACCCACCACGCTGGCTCAATGCGGGTTGGTGGGTTATAACGATTGTCATCTTACGACAACAACGGGGACCGACGGCTTAACGTGCCTTCCGAAGCACGGAGCACATGTAGGTACCTACCAATTATAACTAAAACTCGTACAACTCTTTTTTTATCCACTACGGTTAAACTTGGCCTTCATCTCACCTGATGGTAAGTGAAGATAAGGCCGAAGGTGGAAGCGCGCTTCACCCGGAATCCTCAACCACTGAGGAACTGACTATCTTATCTTAAACTGTCGGAACACAACAATGCTATTTGGCGCCAGATTTTAGATAAGATGGTAGTAGCAGGCGGACTTAAGAAGCCCTACCACCAACCAATCAAGTACCATCGGGGACTACGTCGCTTTACCAGTCTAAGGCCAAACTGCCTTGCACCACAATATTGTGCTTGCACCATGCTTGCCAGGTGTTCGGTTTTAAACCGAACTGTTCGGTATTTCAACAGCGTGTTCGGGGTTCGGTATGACAAAAATACCGAAGTATGAATGATTCGGTATTTAAGAAGCCTTGCATATTATTGTTTTATTTATTGATTTGCATACTCAAATCAACAAAGAGTAGGCGTGCGCTGTACGAAGAGATACGTATACTAAATAAACCTTTGGAAGAAATACAAGGCCAAGCTTCTTCTTCCACAAATTCATTTTGTTGGAAAACATTTATTAAACGGAGAAGAAACAAAAGCACTAAAATAAATATCAAAAGGATAATGGCGGTTCCATGCAGCAATGCCAGACTGAGTGTCAATATGGTGAAAGGAGAATTATGCATTCGTTGTAATTTGAAGTTCGCAACATGCAATAACTTTTATGAAAAAAATTAGAGGTAGTACCTAATAAAAGTTTGCTGAAAGCTGTGACTAGCAATTAATAAATATAATTTCTAATGTACCTAGTAAAGAGTAAAGTTGTTTCATCCTCCCCCCCCCCCCCCCCCCCCCCACGAAATTCCTTCGCCAGGTCATGTTCGGTAATTTTATAAATTTGGCCTGGCAAGCCTGGCTTGCACACCGCGTCGTCTATTTGGTACGGACATCCCAAGTAACATTTTGGCGTTAAAACAAGCTGTAGTGGACCTGTATTTCGGTTCTGCTTAGATAATAAGGAGTTAGCGTATCTCTTATAAGAGATTTATAGAGTGTAATAACACCTTTATATCTTCGATTTTAGCGCAACATTTTGCAGGTAAAGCCTGTATTAACCCTTTATAGTGGTTCTATATAACCTTTAGTAAAAGAGTATTAAAGGTGTTTTAAGATCGGTTATTTTCCGCTTGAAACTTTATTACACCTTTATAATGGAGTTTATTAAACCCTTGAGTTATATAAAATATCTATAACGGTGTCAGATAGAACTTTGACCTGTATTTTGATACCTTATAACTCATTTGTAGCGATTTCGGTGTCAAAAGTAGATAGTAAAAGCTTTAAAATCATAAAATTATATTATTTTAACGAGTTTTTATTTATTAAATGAGTGCTTCAGTTTATCTGCGGACATTGGAATATTTTTTCACGAAATGTAAGTATTGTTAATAAACAGTGTTCTTGAAGTGTAAAGTTAATTATAAGTGCGCTTGAAAGTTTAATGTGATTGTGTATCATGTTTCTAATCTAAATTGTGACGCGCCTTTGAAAAATAATGATTTTAAGGAAAACAACTAAAGTGATAAAAACCTAAAATATTTTTTAGGTGCTCAATTTCAAATGTTGGTCTGTTTTAATGATTGAATACATAAACTATGTGAAATAATTCGAAAAATTTAGGTACTTCGTTATTTAAAGTGATTTTGTATAAATACATTTTTAGTTTAAGTTGACAGAAAGTAATCAAAAATGGCGATATTCTTCTTAAGGGTATAGTCTTCTCATAAATAAATTATGACACTCGATTGAACTACAACACCGGTAGTCAAGAGTACTTTGAGGTATTTGGTTGGCATAAGAGAGTAATTACGCACTTAGCGAAGACATTTACCTGCAGCGGAGAGTAAAACACAGGCTTTAGCTTCTAGCTTTACTTATATACGAGTACCTATAGATTAGGGTTCTTTACGAAATATGAAGCCCTAATCTTCAGGTCACTTTAGGCGCAAAGTAACCAGCTACTGCTTAAACTTTGATCGCAGATACCGTTTTAACTTAAATTGTTAGTTTCAAGTTTATTTTCAGCACTAACTGCCGTACTCAGAGACGTCAATTAAGTTTTAATGACAATTAAATGTCTTCGCTTTTTTATTTAGCACTATACATGAGAAAGTGACAGCAAGAGACTTAATTGTCATTTAAACTTAATTGACGTCTCTGTATTTTCAGTAAAATAAACAATCAGATCAGGCTGTACTCTTGGCATTGCAAGTGTTAGGCTACGGTGACCGCTTTCCATCAGGCGGGCTGTATGCTCGTTTGCCGGCTCGTTAACATAAATATGTATAGAACTAATATTAGGTAGAACAGTACTACTGTACTTTACATCAGATTGTCTATTGTCCTACTAAAAGTTTTTAACTTTTTTTCAGGTGGAAAACGTAATTTACTTTTAAAACCCTCAAGGAAACTTGGAAAATACAACAATAACTTCAGCTACAGTATTACCACAAAATGTTTACGTTCCTTACGAAAGTAACAACCCAGCAGTGCAGGAAACTTTCAGCATCGATATTTATAACATGTCCGAAAACGAAAAACAAATGTTAGAACACCTAAGACAGATATTGGATAACCAAAATCAGATGCTGGAAAACCAAAAGCAGCTTATGGATAGTAACACAGCAGTCTTGGGGCAAACACAAACTCTAATTAAAGTCCAAAACAATGTTTATTATATTGGAAATATAATGGAAATATTATTTCTTTTAGACCAATCTTTTAATTTTTCCCTTAATTCAATATTTTTTGCTAATAATTCAGAAGGACGGTCATCTTTGTCCGAGCTACTATTTGGCATAAAATAGAAAAAATCTTTGTTAAAGTCATCTTCTTCAAAATTTTGTGCGGAACCCTTTTGCTCAATATAACTTCCTTCCTCTTGACCATGTTGTATCGCTTACCTCTTTAGTAGGTAATTTATTTTTTGTAAAAGTGTTTTTTTTTGTTATGGCCACTGTATCTTTATCAGCAAGACCTTGTCGAGAATTACAATTACTTGAATTGGGTATATCGATATCTTCATAAATTGAATTTATGAAATTCCGAAACTGTTGCTTAATTTTATATCTCACTGCACCTGTCCTTCTTTGTGCTCTCCAAGAATTAATTCGTTTCATTGTTAAAGGAAATGCACAACGTAAAATCCACACATAAATGCACATACACAAAAGATAAATAAATATATTTTCACGAGCTTAGTTAGATACAAGTTTCCATAATGTGAGGTTAGATTTTAGACGAACCTATAAGTGTTATATACATTAAATGGTGTCATTAAAGAATAACAACTTATTTATCTTACACCAAAGCCTTTATATCAGGATCGTACAAAACTGCCATAACTATTTAACCTATAATTGCCTTTAGTATAACAGGGGTAAGCTGTATATAAGAGTGATACAACGCGTGTAGAGTTTGGCGTTAATACACTCTTAATTAACTCCGTTGCAGAACCAATGACGTTACTGAAGTTGAACAACGGCCTTTTGATATATAAGCAACTCCATTAAAGCAGATTTATAGAAAAAAGTATTACAGGGAGATTATAAAGAACTTTATACAGCTTTTAACGTTGCCGGGCGAAACAAGCTTTATTGTCATAAGTATATAAGCAGCTACTGCAACTACACTAACTGTTAAGAATATTCTGCTTCGTTATTTACAGTTCTAACTCAACCTGAAGAGTCAAACTCATTTCATAACTGAACTGTATCACCTTTAGTGACAACCGAATCAATTATAAATCAATAATAGCACTCTAAGCTTAAAAATGACCTGCAACCAACGCCTAATTGTTTGTTGGGATGTACCCGGGCGGCCGGTGCGCTTCATACGCAAATTTCTGCAAACTGGTAAAGCGACGGTGACCCCGGTAGTACATAATGGAACCCCCTCGGGAATCGAATCCGTTACCTCTGGGTCGAAGACCGATGTTATAGCCACTAAACACTGTCGGTTTGAATACCTATACTTAAAGATAGTGAAACATTCAAAAAGGTAATATCTATAAATCCTCTGTCATCTAAATTCACGCAAACACTACTCGTCCAATAAACGCAATAAAGGAGAATGACCTTTTTACTATGGGTTTAAAAAACTAGCCTAACTCCCAAGTTAGGCTAGTTTTTTAGCTAGCTCTAGCGTAACACAGCGCTTTAATGCAATAAATAGTAATCAATAGCAGCAATGCTCTGAATTATGAAGAAAAAATTACATTACAATATCATGTGGGAGTTTGAAGCTATCTTCATTTTTAGCTTAAGACTTTTTGGGTATTTTGAGGTTGTGACAACTGTTATCGTATGACTATCAGTTCAGTTCAGCATATTACCTATTTATCACTTGACTCTTAACGCGGCGTTGGTCATTCTCCTTTGATTTCATTGTCCATTAGTTCATTAGTTTCGTCTTACACCGCTTGAGCACGAACTCACGACACCTTACGAAGGTCACTGAAGATTGATCGATCCAAAACTTATTTATTACCAGCCTGCTAATAGACTTTTATCGTGAGTATTCATAAAAGCAGGCCTTCCCACATAGGAGATTGGATGGAGTTTTTTTTTAATTATTTATTCATACACAAGACAAGAAAACAACAAACCATGATAAACTAAAACTAAATAACTTAAAACCTAAAAATCTACAAATATCATAAACTTAATTTAAAAAAAAAGAGAACCGCTAAGTACCGTGCCGTTTATTTATTTAATTGCGACTATGACGATTATATTTTGATCGGTTGAACACGGTAGTTTACACTAGTCTTTGTGTTCCGTCTTTATTTGGTTTTTTTGTTTCTGTTTTTGAAGTCAATTAATGTTTTAGCTTCTTCTTCTTCCTTAAACATTAAATCCTAGACCTCTTACATTTATAAAAGATGATTTAAACAGGATCCAATTGTGAGGTTGGCATGGACGTAATGTCCACGATAGCTTGTAAACACGGGAGCGACGACAGCAACAGCCGCATGGTTTGCAGACAAATTAAGTACCTACCTGGCATAGATAACAATTATATCTATGGAACCAGCTACCCTATCGGCTAAAAAATATGAATATGAACATGGGCTTCATTTGACATTTGAAGCCCATAAACATAATATGCCCATTTGGACAAAATATGGGCTTCAAATGTCAAATGAAGCCCATGTCCATCGGCTATGGTTTTCCTACGCCGATCACGATTGTCTGAGACTGTTTACGCGTTAAATAAACTAAATACGTACCTTTTGCATCGGTGGGCGAGTGGTCAAGAGCTCGGTTCTATATCTGGAGGTTTTTTTTTAGTCATATGCACCTCCAGTATGGTATTTGGAGTTCTTAGCTCCATTTTGTCTTTCATTCCAGTTCTATCATTTATTCTTCTCGCACTTTTGTTCCCCATACTATAAATGCTATAACTCTTTCATGATTCGTATCTTTTGCTCTTAGCGGTTGGGACTCCGCCTACTTTGCTAGCTATCCTATCCATTTTTGTTTCTATATTTATTTATTTAGGTAAGAGGGTAAATGATTTCCTAAAAGTAACACTTTTTCAATATTCTGTTCTTTTGCTAATTCTTATTTCTAAAAGATGCTTAGATAATGCTATTACATTTTTCTTATTAAGTACTATTTTTATTTTATATTATAATGACCTTGGCTTAGGTTTAGGCAACTTATATACTACTTTCTCATTTTCTAATTACATTTTCCGCTTAATTTACTAGTAATAGTAATTTACTAATATCCGGAGGTTCAATTCCCATGTCTTTTTTTGTTTTCTGATTTTTCGATGCACATACTGGGTTTGTGAGATCACCAACCATCATTTGTAAGAATAAAATATGAAATTATGTCGGATATGGTACCTACCTAGTTAATAAATTAACAATAATTATCCAATAGTTTTCAAGGGGATATTTTATTTTTACGAAATAAATTTGCTATTTTTTAACTGTGAATTACAAGACCCAAAACACGGGCGGCCTTGATTGAATTTCGTGTGACGTCACATTTCAAAAAATAAACAAAAGCTGTCTATCAGGTTTCAAAAAAGATAAAATTTGTTTGTTTATTGAAGTGTGACGTCACAGGGCAAAATGTCACGATTGTCACGTGACCAACCGTTTTCGTGCGAAATTTGAAATTGATGAAGAAAAAATCTTTTTTTTAATTTAATACAGCTTTTTCGATAAAAAAAATATTGTAAGAGGTATAAATTAAGCGTTTGTAATTTTTAAAATACTTTTCTGGGAACTGTCAAGTAGCCAATTGTAGATTGACTTGATATCAATGATGGAGGCCTTTGCCCTGCTGCATACATTGAGGTACAATAAACTAGAGAAGACACCGCGAAGCAACCCTGCTAAGGTGCAGGTGCAGCCCACGGGCTGCAAACGCCTCAGTGATTGCGCGTGATTCAAGCGATTGTGGACCTTGCGGCTACACCTTACTTGCGCACAAACTTGCTTCGCGGTGTCTTCTATAGTTTATTGTACCTCACTGGTTGCATAGAATACATAATAATACAAGCCTGCTGTAGGACAGTATCAGGCTGCACTTCTACTTGTACTTCTAGTACCTAATAAACTATACCTTTACAAATAGTTGGCAATTATAATATAACGTAACATTCACCTTCGCTAGACTATAATAACACCGCCTTTCTCTGGCCGGGACCGATTGATCTAACTCACGCTAACTAACAACTCATTGTTGCGAATGGCCGCAAAGGTTAAGTAGCGGGAACATTTATTTGTTACTCTGCTCACGCTATACAATATATCAATCATGCCAGTGATTCATACGGACCGGACATACGGATTAATTTTAGACTCGTTGATTTAGGATACATTATGTGGTCTAATCTTCTAAGACCTAACAGATCTATCTATTTATAATATGACGGAGATGATCCTTGCACGAGCTAGTTTGATTTACATAAAGTAAGAGTACTCCGAGATTAGTCTATACAAATTCGGCGCATAATCTTGGTATAAAACCTTATTCCAGTTTTGTCGAATCCACCCTTAAAATACTTATTTTTGGCCATTGATGTAAAATATTTCTATTACATCAATGTTTTTGGCACTTCTTTACTCACCATGAAAATGTTAAGTACTTAATTAGGTTAATTTTATGTTTCATATCATAACATAGGTAGTAAATTCCTGATTAGTTTGTGTTTACCTAGATTTAAAATATTGCTAAAAATTATTTTACGTTAAAGCGATGATACGCTTGGTGAAAATATAGTCGCACATAAATGTATATATTATTCTGTGACTTATATAAAGAACCAACTTATTATTTATTTACCCCCTTGTCTGTCACGAAGACTCTAAGGTTGCTAACAATTGAATTTCTATTGTGTCTGGTATTTATTACGACAGCTGAACCCATCAATTAAGAGGGTGCCGCGCGATCGCAAAAACTGACAAATTAAGTCTCGAGACTTCAAAGCAAAATCAATCATATTGATATTTATAATTAGAAAAGTAATTCTGCTTTGAAGTTTCAGACCTAGTAATTTAATTAGCGCTAGTATTAAAAATTTAAATTAACGTTTTAAAGAAGGGGGTGCCCTGCGGAATATCGATACAAATATTTTCTTGTAAGAATTATTGTTTCATGCGTAAAATTAAGAAAATTGACAAAAAAATATGTTTTTAGGAGTCATTAGATTTATGTAAGTATTGTTTGTTATTGTCTAAAGAAATTGTTTCAAATTTCAACAAGGCCATGACCTTGTGCAATGATCAGGCTATTTTACATAAGTTCTTTTATGTATTTAACCATAGACTAATAAGATAATTCAGCGCATAGTACAAGTGTCTTAAAAATACGTAAATTTTCACAATTTCGTGCAGGAACCCCTTAATAATGTAATGAGGCACTTCTTCGATCAAGTTGATCGAAAAGGCACTTACATTAATAAAGCACGCATATTATAAAAATATTAGCACTACCTACCAAAATTGGCTAATCGACGCATTGCATAGGTAGGTATGTATCATGTTTCAATACAATGCACAAAATGAATTTACCTAATTATAATTTATCGATAGGTAGGTTTCAGTTCTGCGAATGTAATATTATGAGAACAACCCCTGAAAACAGCGCTTTAGGAGGAAACAAACTTGAGGAGTTCCTTGGCAACTTTTACAATGCCGAGTCACTAGATGGGAAACCAAATTAAAAAAAATATCTTTACCACTTTCGCGATTCGGAAGTCGGAAGGCACGATAAGAGGCATCTCGAATGTGATTTTTGCGTAAAATGCCCATTTTCGCATGTTGTAGTAATTTTGCAGTTGTATTTATCGTTTTTACGGAAATAGGATAATAAATTTGTGCATAATATTACAAATCTCCATTCTGTGAGCATAAGTTGAATTCCGACGGCTGGCGCATCGCATTTTGTAGTAATTTTGCAGTTGTATTTACCGTTTTTATCGAAATAAGATAATAAATTCATTATAAAATATCTATTCCTCATGAAATAACAATTACTCTGGTATACATTTTGCTCAATAATATTATCGTAGATAGGAGATATTCACAGTTAACTTATAGCGATTTTCGAAGTTTTTTGGTTTAGAAAATGTTTTTTTTTCCTATATAAAATCAATGATATTTAAAAATTCCGAGGCCGCTACGCACTATTCGACTTTAAAAGAGATAACATTATAATTTTTTTATTTCACTTGTTTAGAACAGTAGTTCAATCGATGAGCTCAAAAAAGTGCCTTCGCGCACTTTATGAAAATCTTTCTCTGCAATTTTGGGTTTTATTAAAAAGTTAAGCAAAATTTACAAAAAGCGAGGCCGCTACACACTATTCCAATAGCTATCTACACTATTCAATAAGTCATAATTGTTAATGTATTTTCATAACGCCAAAATTGACCATTTTACGCAAAAATCACAGTCGAGATGTAATAGGCCTCTTAAGTCGTTGGGCCCCGGTTGTTGTCGATAAAAAACAACAACCCGCAATGGGCCAGCGTGGTGGGTCTTGGGTCTTGGCGCAATCTCCCCATGTGATGTTGCTCGCAAGTGGGAAGGCCTGTGCCCAGCAGTGGGACGTTTATGGGCTAATCATGATGATCGGTGAAGCATGTTCCACTACCAACCACTTCAAGAAATTGACACTCAGTTTTTTTTTACTAATTAATATTGTCTTTGTTTTCCAGGTTCGACGGATGCGGATATGCCTTCATCGCTGCTGCACTCCATTCAGAACCAGATGCAGAGTAAAGGCGGCTACGAAATGGCGTATGGCGTCAAGGTGGGTTTAACTTTTCCACAATTGCTGTTGTGTTTCGTCCGGTGGGTGAAAGTACCGGAGGCCAGTATCCCCCCCCTCCTTGCTCACAATTCCTACTCGTTCCTCAAGGTCGGCAACGCATCTGCGACAAAAAGAGACCCACGGACTACGGACAGTCGCCCGCTCCTTGTAAAATACATTACCCGAACAGCGCCATCTGTACACCTAGTAACGTAAATACCAACCAAACTGCTGGGCGTGCGCGTGAGAATAATGTAGCGGTTTAAATTGAAAGTCGCTATTCGGCTAGATGGCGCTGTTTCACAGCTAAAGTGTTAGGCCAGTTGAGGCTGACTGTTTTATCTGGGGATTGGCTCGTGATAAGTGATAACTCACATCACATGTGACGTTTTTAAAGTGTTGATGTTGATGTTAGAGCATAATATATATAAAATTTCCCTCAATGTTTTTGTGAGTTCAACTATAACAACTAATTAGCAGAGAAGAGACAGAGCGTGTTTAAATTGGACCTACTTCTTTTCATTGATGTTTGGCTAACCGTGTCGCATATCGGTGAAAGAATACTACCAACCCCTCTCTTCCCTTGGATGTCGTAAAAGCCGACTAACGGACTGAAGACTGCACATACATCTAACAGCATAGAGCGGCGATGAGCTCGCCATCTGTCACGCTGATCACATGTGCAGTCGATATTTGGTGAAAAATGGACTATGGTAGAGGACTGCTTTTGCTGTCCTCACTGTCTTGTCTCTGACTAGTCCTGATTATAATGTATGTATATGCAGGTACATAAACGTAGTGATTAATCTAACACATCAGCGATCATGTATCGATGACTTGAATTTCAATGATGAAGGCCTTTGGCCTGCAATGGGGTAGAATATATATAAAATACTAAAATGTTAAAAAACGAAAATAAACCTAGACACTTAACACTAATAACTCCTTTACCGTGATTGAGTTCATAATTTTTATTTATTTTCATTTGTTTTTATTTCCAGGTCTACTGATCCGGTCTGGGTGCTAATACGGACGCTAGTGACAAAACTGAGTGAACATGTTATACAGACCTGTGTGTGTTACGATCTAAACGTATTTATTGTCAAGCTTTAGTTAAGCGCTAGATACACATATTAAATGTTGAGTGTACATAGGATAAATAATATAGTTACAATGTGAATGAATTACCTACTGTTACCTACGTATTCATTCAAGCACTGTATTTACCCTAACGTAAAGATAAAATTTTGACAGAACTTTTAGAATGAAACATAAAATCCTGCCATTGAAATAACAATTAATTATAATGTTGTATCTAATGAATATAAATTAATGATACGCACAAAATCAAAGTAAACACAGGGATTTTTGGTGCGACACAATCAAAATATATATTTAAGTAATTGTACTTCAAAATGTTATTGATAAGTAGGTAGGTAATATTTTATTAAAATAAAAACAATTATGTCTTCGATCGAGTCCAATTACTGGGTCAAGCTCATACCCAAATAAAGAACATAGGTATCTCACATACCTATCTCATAGTTTTAATTCTAAAAACTTGTTTTTAGAACAAAATACAGTCATTTTCTATTTTAGGCGCTCTGCTCAAATGTAAGTGAATGACCATAGTATCATCATTAAACTAATATACAAACACATTTCTGTATAAGCACCTACATTGAATAAAACTGCCAAATAATTGTTTAGAGCACCCTAACTTCCGTCAAAACTGCCTCTAAATTAATACTATACTTACTTACGTCCCCACATATTATGTAATTTTTTAAATGTTTGTAATAAATTGTGTGCACCGCTGAATTTTTACAGTTATAGTAAGTAGGTATAGTTATGTTAAAAATGTTTCCATTTGTATGTATTTTCGTAATGTAAGTATATTTTTCTTTTTGTTCATTGAATTATTGTGTCACCGAATTGCGTCTTCCTAAAATAAAGTAGCAATTATTCCTTTTGACAGTAAAGCCTGTTTCTAACTTGAGCTAGTAATTTAGTCGTAGTAGAATAACATTTGTTTGATACTCGTAGGTAATATTAAATTTATCTAACCAATGGACAGTAAATAGTCGGCACAGAAGTAGCTTTACCCTTTATTTACATGTCACGAAAGTTCGCTCGTAGCAATCGTAGCGAAAGCGCGTGTGCAACCTTGTGAGGAGTATAAAGGCAGTAGTTGGTATGACATGGTAGTAAAGCGTTAAGCTACATAAGGGGCCGACCGTACTTCTACACCTAGTCACAGAATAATACACTACCCTTTCCTTTGTTTTTGGTGGCCTCTTTTTTAATGCGTTATATATTTAAATATGTTTATAATGATGTTAATTAAAATACTCACACAAATACAAAAGCAAATAGATACAGAAGAATAGAGAGTAAACAATAAGTGATTTCGGCATTGGGGTATATTTTGCCATAGCTTGTTGACTTATAAAATTAAAAAAGGTTCGTAACTGTGGGTTTTTTGTCCATGCTCAAATAATAGTGAAGCTGATTTTATAGGATTTTATCAATATGTTCGACTCAATGGAAGTACCACTGTACAGAGTCAAACTATTCTCATACTATTTAGATTTAACGGTTTTCTAATATTTTTAAACTATATATAATTGTAACTAGTTGTTGTTTGTATGGAAATATAGTATTAAGTATAATAATGATCGAAGTCTTCTTGCCCGAGCCATTTTGGGCACTGAACGACTGAAAATGGAATTTGCTACATAGACTGAATCTAAAATATGTTTACTTCCTATGCACAATTCATATTTTAAGAAACAAAATTGTAATAACTTTTTAAGTGATTTTGTTATTTAAAATAGAGCTGTGAAACAGTAACAATCAACACGACAGAGAAAATAATTTTGTCATTTTCTAAGGAAAATTACAAAGTTGTCTGTATATTCATATAAATACTTAGATAAACATTATTTATACAATAGTGAAAAAGTTGTTCTGTATATGAAAACAAAGACGTAAAAGATGTACATTTCTGGTTTTATTTAATTCTTTCGTTAATTTTGTAGGTGGGTAAGTAGTAGGTACATACCTACATTATTGTAATAACAATTTTAATTCTGCAACACCCAACTGCGCTTCTAAGCTTAACGAATCAAACAGCATCGCCATTTGAAGTCAAATTTTAAAGTCAGGAAAGCTAAGCTACTGAATAAGATGGGTTACTCGCATAATGACCCATTTTGGTAGCCCAACGCACAATGACACATAGAGTCTACGCAAAATGACATACGCAAATTGACACTTATTCTCATACGCGAAATGACACACGAGAACGACTACGCAAAATGACATACGCGAATTGACACATATTCTCATACGCGAAATGACACACGGGAACGACTACGCAAAATGACTTAAGCGAATTGACACATATTCTCATACGCGAAATGACACACGGGAACGACTACGCAAAAAGACATACGTGAATTGACACATATTCGCATACGCGAAATGACAAAGGTAGATTACTTTATAAAAAACAAGCTTTTATTTAAATGCGCTTAAAAAAAAAAAAAACTTTTACTATTAACTTATTACGTCGTTACACAATTTATATGATTTAAAAGGTTGTCGCGAGATTATGTAAGTACTCGTATGTAACTATACTTTAATTGAAAATTTTAATCAATTACATCAAGTTATTTAATTTATTTTGTTATTTACACAAGTAAATCTCGCGACAACCTTTTATATCATATAAATTGTGTAACGATGTTATAAGTTATAGTAAAAGTTTATTTTTTCTTTTTAGCGCATTTAAATAAAAGCTTGTTTTTTAAAAAGGATTTTTCTTTTGAATTTTTATTGATTTTAAATCACCAATGGAAGGATAAATAAAAATGCGTAAGGTATGTTTATAGGGCTTATAGCCCTCCGATCGACTTTGACCATTTTTAGGGGTTTATAATACTTATGTAATAAAAAAATGAGAAAAATCAATAATTTACCCTCCGGGAAAATAACGCACAGAAAATTAAAAATTAGGAAATTATGCGAATGGAAAAAGCGCTTGCAGTAAAATTCGATTTTCGGAAAGTCATCACCACACTCCTTGAAAACTACGCAATTTCTAATTTTCATTATTCTTTTGCACAGAAATAGATTTGGACACAGGCTACCACTTTTTACGGTGGGAAATCGGACAGACATCAACATCGTATGCGAAACCGCTTGACGGGAAACTAGTGTTAAATACTTAAATATATCTTGTGTGTCAATATGCGTGTAAGTCAATATGCGTGAAAGTCAGTATGCGTGTAAGTCAATATGCGTGTAAGTCAATATGCGTGTAAGTGAAAATGTGTGTAAGTCAATTTGCGTGTAAGTCAAAACGCGTGTACGTAATTAGTCATTATGCGAGTATGTGCGTGTAAGTCAAAACGCGTGTATGTCAATATGCGAGTATGTGCGTGTAAGTCAAAACGCGTGTATGTCAATATGCGTGTACATAATTAGTCATTATGCGAGTATGTGCGTGTAAGTCAAAACGCGTGTATGTCAATATGCGTGTACGTAATTAGTCATTATGCGAGTATGTGCGTGTAAGTCAAAACGCGTGTATGTCAATATGCGTGTACGTAATTAGACATTATGCGAGTAACCCAATAAGATTGTGCAATAGGTTGGGCGGGGCCCTTGGGGCACTCATAGTGATGTATCGTGCCCGGGAAAATTGCCGGGGACTGGAAATTTTTCTGGAAGCGTTCCCGCCAATGTTCCCAAAGTGGAAATTTACTGGGAGTTTTGGTTAATTATGCAGAAATTCAAAAATATTTGTCTTGAATTAACTTTAGTGTACCAATGCCTACATAATTAAAATAAAAGTTAACAATAAAGTATCATAATAACGAAAACTCCCAATGTTGCCGTCAATGTTCTCGGCAATATTCCCGGCAATGTTCCCAGTATGTCGCGAGCAATCTTGGATTTCATTTACCTCGGCGGAAAGTTGTAAATAATTTTTAAATACATACATAATGTATTTAAAAACTACTCACGACTATTATCCCCAAAGGGTTAGTTCTGACTAACCCTATAGGACTAACCATATAGGGATAGGCAATGAGGACAGCAAAAGCAGTCCTCTACCATAGTCCACTTTTCACCAAATAGCGACTGCACATATGCACAGCGTGACAGGTGGCAAGCCTATCGCCGCTCTATGCTGTTGAATGTATGTGCAGTCTTTAGTCCGTTAGTTCTTTTACGACACCCATGCGATATTAAAAATTGTTTTAAAGTAAATAGCTACATTTTTCATAGTCAACAATATCTTTATCAATATCAAGCTTTCATCATCATCATCAGCCTAAAAAAGTCCCACTGGACTACAGCACGTGGGGATGTTGGGCCATAACCCACCACGCTGGCCCAATGCGGGTTGGTGGGTTTTAATTCATCTTACGACAACAACCGGGACCAACGGCTTAACGTGCCTTCCGAAGCACGGAGGAGCTCGAGATTTTTTTAATTTTGGTCACCCATCCAGCGATCCGGCATTGCGAAACTTGCTTAATGGGCAAGATCGCAAGCCGAACGCGCTAGCCGCTGCGCCATCGAGCTCCATCAAGCTTTAATGGTTTTCAATTATAACGCAACCAAAGAAAACTATGTAAGTAATATAACATGGTCTGCCCGCTTTCAGCCCCCTAGACAAGTAGCAATCGCACCCTGTCCTGTCCTGTCTATTCGTAAGAGTTTGTCAATAGTAAATAACTCCAATTGATCATCACTAGCCGAAAGACGTCCACTGGTAGACAAAGGCGTGTGGCTCATCTTGGCATGGCCACCATCACCAACTCTAAATTTGACTTTATAGAAAGTATGTCGATAGTATGTCGAAGTATGTCGCCAAGTATCAGAGTTTGTCGGTCTAACATTCAAAAGTTATAAGGGGTCATTGGTGGCCATGCCAGGATGAGCGCTCATCCTGGCATGGCCACCTGTATCTCAAAAATTACTGGTCGTAGCGAAGATCTGATTTCACCAATAGTATGTCGAGAGTATGTCGAAGTTTGTCAAAAAACTCCAGAGTTTGTCGGTGCTTCTAGGAAAAGTTATATCAACTTCTTTTTTCCATACAACAGTAAATAGTACAATCGCGTACACGAGCATTAAATAATTTTTATTCGGCTATTTAATGAACGCATAAAGTGATGAACGAAGAACGGAACTTCGATGTGTATGTATGTTTATCAGATGCTTATAATCATGCAAAACATTAATTCACCGAAAATAAAGCGGTACCTGATATAGCCTTGATTTTGGTGTCATAATTTAGACTTATATTTTACCATTGCATTTCTTTATATGGGCTATTAGCGAATAGGCGCAATTTAGAACTGTACATTTTGATATCTGTTTTATAGATTAAAAACAAACCATTGTTTGTGATAGTTGAATGGAGAGTTACGAACATTACAATAGGTTATTTAAAAAAGGGGATACTAATAAAAAAATATGTAAGTGTAATATGCTTTATTTGAAAATATCAATCAGATAGGTAACTACTAACTAAGGTATAGACGACCGCAGGTCAATTAACCCTTTACAAAATATCAAATCCAATAAATTTTAAAGTTTGGGGATGTTGACTTGCTGGCTTCGGAATTCTGCCCGTTGTAACAGTGACAAAAAGGGTGCTTCAACTCACAGCAGATAGATAAGCTACCACCATCATATGTAAATATGTCGCCATAACATCAATGTTCGTGTAGCATTGTTATATTCCGGCAGTTGTAGATAAGATGCAAGAAACAGCCAGTTCCTCAGTAGTTGAGGATTCTGGGTGAAGGGCACTTCCATCTGTATGTATTATCAACCTATGTACATAAGTTGGTTTCTCAAGGTTCAGTATTATTATGATTGATTGTAGACACTATTGTACATTTTGCGAAATTTCATGCGTGATTGATTATATTGGAACTGGTGCTAGATGCTACGGAATCTAACTATTGTTAAGATTTAACTAAATGATAGTTAACTGTTATTTTATTAGTTTTCGACGTCAATAAGTAGGCACTTATTTCATTCAAAATAAACCTGTGATGGTTTATATTGAATGAACTATTTGTCTATTATCCAAGCATCGGATTAAGTACCTACCTATCACTCATATACACATAATTCTTAAAGTTGCGCTCTTTATATCAAGGAACCTTTTAGATTAAAATTATTCATTTACTTTTTCAATAAACTTTATGCACGCGATTGTACATCTACTATGGGAAAATTAAAAATTGATTTTTCTCTTTAAAGAAGCATCGACAAACTCTGGAGTTTTTCGACATACTTCGACATACTCTCGACATACTATTGGTGAAATCAGATCTTCGCTACGACTAGTAGTTTTTAAGATACAGGTGGCCATGCCAGGATGAGCGCTCATCCTGGCATGGCCACCAATGACCCCTTATAACTTTTGAACGGTGGACCGAAAAACTCTGATATTTGGCGACATACTTCGACATACTCTCGACATACTATTGGTGTAATCAGATCTTCGCTACGACTTGTAGTTTTTGAGATATAAGGTGGCCATGCCAGGATGAGCCTCATCATGGCATGGCCACCAATGACCCTTTATAACTTCTGAACGGTAAACCGACAAACTCTGATATTTGGCGACATACTTTGACTTACTCTCGACATACTATTGGTGCAATCAGATATTCGCTACGACCAGTAGTTCTTGAGATACAGGTGGCCATGCCAGGATGAAGGCTCATCTTGGCATGGCCACCAATGACCCCTTATAACTTTTGAACGGTAGACCGACAAACTCTGATATTTGGCGACATACTTCGACATACTCTCGACATACTATTGGAGTAATCAGATCTTCGCTACGACTTGTAGTTTTTGAGATACAAGGTGGCCATGCCAGGATGAGCCTCATCCTGGCATGGCCACCAATGACCCCTTATAACTTTTGAACGGTAGACCGACAAACTCTGATATTTGGCGACATACTTCGACAAACTATCGACATACTTTCTATAAAGTCAGATTTAGAGTTGGTGTGATGGTGGCCATGCCAAGATAAGCCACACGACAAAGGCCTCCCCCTTAGAATAATAACACTATAGAAACCAAGTCCGCGCGCCTATTTTGAAGCACCTTAATTGGAGCCAGAAATGTCTCCAAACGCCGGACCGCTCCATAGTGTTCAATGTCAAAGCGCGCCAAACG
Source organism: Scoparia ambigualis (assembly GCA_963921215.1). Taxonomy (NCBI): domain Eukaryota; kingdom Metazoa; phylum Arthropoda; class Insecta; order Lepidoptera; family Crambidae; genus Scoparia; species Scoparia ambigualis. The sequence continues at coordinate 56,784,554 of OY992502.1, read as the reverse complement.
TGTCTCGCGAAAACAAAAATAAATATGACGGTTTGTGCAGTTAAATTGTGTCACAACACATCTGAAAAACAAAATAAGTGTAATAACATCACTTTTCACAGGTCAGCTTTCAGTATTTCATAGTATCTTGTAGTTAACTAAGTCAAAATATAAACGTACGCAGTGTGATTCTTCAAATTAAAGCCTCGGTAAGAGCGGCTGCAGCAGCGCGAGGATTGACTCTGTCTCTTTCATATTCATAGAATTGGAAAGAGACAGCAGATCACAGCCATGCGTGCAACGTCTATGTGTCTTGTAGGGAATCGCTCTGTTTCAATGCTTAGTGTTGCCCGATTGTAAAAAAATATTTTCCCATTTTAACTAACTTTTTTGCTCCCATTTACATAGGGTATGTGACACGATCTATTATGTAGGTATTTGTGTTTTAATGATATTATAAACCTGACATTGTGTTATTTGAAAGTTGAGAAGTCAAAACGAACTTTATTTCTGCAAGTCTTGTTTCAACCCAGTCTACCCTATTGCGTGTTGTTGTTCAAAGGATTCCTATCGACCATGTTATTGCTGACAAATGGGTGAAAAATATAATGCCGGCACTTCACATGGCGTATCGTGTTCGTGTGGCGATATCGTTGTGTTTGCCCAAATAATCTGGCACATCACTTGGCGTCAAACAAGCCATCCACACATGGACTATACGGGCAAACAACGCAAATATTCACAATATTTGCTTGTTCACAAACAAATTGAATGCAACAGTGATGGACGTGTCAGTGGCAGCAGCTTAATTACATTTACCTGAATGTGGCTTGCCAACACCTGTTTTTTATTGTGTAGGGTTCTCCTAAGTTATTTTGAATATCGATCCATGCAACGTTGTCGGTTTTTGTTTTTATGAAAGGCTTATTTGGGATCCCAAATACTAGGATTCATTGGTATAATTAAAAAAATCGCTACACGGTTTCGTTTGTCCAATCCATTTTACTATATTTACGTATAAAAAACTGAACACGTCTGAACAGGGGCCCAAGTCTGCTAATTTACGAATGGCATAATTGAATCGTAATTGTATCGCATTGTAATTGTTTGACACATTTGGTATTCTCTTACTCATTTAAGAATACCAAATGTGTCAAACAATTACAATGCGATACAATTGCGATACAATTGCGATTCAATTATGCCACTCGTAAATTAGCAGACTTGGGCCCCTGGACAGCCGCACGCGCGCTTCTGAACAAAACCAAGTGTGGACGGCCGACGCAAATATTTGCCGTATTTGATTCCTTTGATGTGTGATCAAAAACCGACAAGTGGACGGAAACGCATATTCGCTATTTGCGTTGTTTGCCTTATTCGTGCAAATAAAGAAAATATATTCAAATAGGCCGTCTACACATTGCCGTGTTCGGACAAATAATGCAAATACGCGAACACGATACGCCATGTGAAGTGCCGGCATAAGGCTTAGTCGTGGAGAAGTTTATTGGAAGCCAACCAATAATACACGAACATGTTCAGTACATTTTAAAAATGAAGATAAGTACAGTCACGAGTACTAATATGTAAACACTTTGACTCTTATTCTATTGTATTAAGAGTTACAATTGTTTACATATTTTTGCTCTTGACTGTACATTACAAAGGGTGGATTGTGTAGATTGCGTCGAAATGCAGTCCCTGTTAAGGTATAATTATTAAAGCATTGTTTTGTGTTTTGTGACACGATGTTGATAAAAATAAATACAGCAAATGATGACAAAATTACTTGTTTCAGGATTTACATATTTCATGCACAGGCACAGGCACAGATGATCAATTTGAAGATACTTTAAATTTGGATGAGGTTTTACCTTCTCATGGGCCATCAGTGAGTTTAGTTGTGTCGTACTTATTTATACTAAAACTAATGGCTTATTCGTCTTAGGACAGATTCTGGTTTGGACAGATTCTGGTTACGACAGATACTTGTTACGGCAGATTCTTGTTATGACAGAATTAGTACTGTCGTGCTGTGCATTTTAAGATTTTGTGACATGATGTTGATAAAAATAAATACAGCGAATGATGATAAAATTACTTGTTTCAGGATTTACGTATTTCATGCACAAGCACAGACGATCAATTTGAAGATAATTTAAATGTGGATGAGGTTTCACCTTCTCATGGGCTATTAGTAAGTTTAGTTGTGTCATACTTATTTAAACTAAAACTAATGTGCATTTTGAGATTTTGTGACACGATGTTGATGAAAATAAATACAGCGAATGATGATAAAATTACTTGATTCAGGATTTACATATTTCATGCATAGGCACAGGCACAGATAATCAATTTGAAGATAATTTAAATGTGGATGAGGTTTCATCTTCTCATGAGCTATCAATGAGTTTAGTTGTGTCGTAGACAATATAAAAAAATATTGTAATTTTACTTATCTGTCTATTTAGTAAACTAACATAACTTACCTTTTTTAGATTTTAAATATTGCTGAAGACATGAAAGAAAGTGTTCGTGAAACTTCAAATAGAAATTTAATTACTGAATGTTCATCGCAACCTGTAAGTAATCTTCATAAAACCTTTTTTTTATTGTACACATGCTACTTATTTTCATATTACTCCCCTTTATTTATGTCTTTTCAAATTTTCATTTTACAGAGCACGTCACGCGGGAATTTCAGGCGCCCATCAGATGACGAATTCTATTATGTATTCTACACTCCACGTAAGATCCTTCTTCGAAAAGAATTAAATAAAAGCTCATTACTGAATCTTAAACATAGGAAAACTATAAAAACTTTAAAACAAAAGACCCGGCGTCTTTAAAAGATAAATAAATCGCTTAAAAGAATTTTAGGTGAACTTCAAAAAAATTGAGATTGACCGAACAATGACTACTAAACGATCTGATAATCCGTTTAAAAGTTAATGTTGTGTTTACGGGTGTCTAAATATAAGAAAGAACAATGAATCTATTTTTTTTAAATATATACTTAAATATATCCATGAGTAGAAAACCCTGCGCTCTAGTCAAATCGATATCTAGTCAGCGTTGTTTAACTGAATATGAACGCTCGAGTCACACGATAAGTTTAAATTTCGCGTGAAAGTCGTAAGAGTAGGCAATTTGTTATACCTAAACTTGACTTTAGTTAGAGAGAGAACTTTCTGTACGGTAGTACTATTAGTTATCCTATGGCATTATTCAGCATGGGCGTTTTTAATTCTTGTAGTTTTTTCCTAAGTTATTGTTTAACTCTGCTGCAAACTCATCTTCAGACAAATTGTTTGAAACGTCATATCGATAATACCTACTCAAAACTTACTTGCGTTGCCTAAATGTTTTCTTGCTCCAATGAAGCAACATTGGAGTTGCTCGAGTGTGTCATGCTCTCTCAAAGTGTCTCCGCGGTGGTGGCATGTGCGTCGGGTCGTTACTTTCCCTAAAACATGGTTGAGCGAAGCGATGGCTGATTCACATGTCATACTCGTGAACGGGTGCCGCCTGTGGAGGCTGGTCTGCTCTTGCTAACTTATTTTTATTATTAGTATATTAGTAGTTGTAGTCTTACTTTTATTTTTCTGTACTGTAAGACATTGATTACATTGATTATTTTATATTGAGGAATACCTGAACTTTTTATTTTTATTGTAGTTGTTTTATGTTTTTATTATTGTAATGGAAAGTGCCCTTCTATGATAGGGAGGGCATTTTTCAACTCTAATTGACGCTGTAAAAGAAAGGGAGAAAAGAAATGCCCTTGCTGAGTTTCTTGCCGGTTCTTCTCAGTACAAGGCTCCCGCCCCATAGTTAGACTTACGAACCGATGGCTTAGTGACATTCATAAGTGCTGTAATCTAAACATGGCCTAACCTGAATAAATGATATTGAATCTTGAATCTTGAATCTTGAATCGATATCTTTTCAGTCGCGCTTGACTTTAAATTTGATATAACCGTTTCATTTGAGTTAAAAAACAAATTGTAAAAATTTTTACGTGTTGTTGTTTAGTTTTATTCGATTCATATTAATATTCTAATAATACAACAACTTTACATTACTACTGTTCCATTCAAATTAAAAAATAAATTGTACAAAAATTTACGTGTTGTTGTTTTTTTTATTCGTTTCATATTATAAACATTCTCGTAATATAACAACTTTTCTTTACCATACCCATACTTACCACATATAGCTATTTATGTATTATTAATTATTATTGACAAAAACAAATGGTTATCAGCGGCCGATTCATTTCCCCGCTTTCGGGAAAACTGCACCTCCACTGGCAACATTATACAAGCGTAAGCAAGTACTCGTCACGCGTGTGTGAATCGGTCTAATGTTTTCTCTATGGTTTTTTGCTTCATTTTTGACAGAGCGCTTGTATGAAGACTATCTTTCTATAGTGTTATTATTCTAAGGCCTCCCCTAAAGATCTCCACCACGTTCGGTCTTGTGCTACTGTCATCCAGCTGCTTCCAGCGACCACAACGTCGGTCGGTGCACTTTGTTGAAGGCCTACCAATTGTATGATCATATAAAAACATATGAAATTTTATATTATTTCAGGGCACACTTTTTTTTCTTTAGGTACCTACACTTTTTTTGCGAAATACGAGGGCCACACCGAAAAGATCGGGAATGGAATACTTTTGAATAAATTAGACTTAAAATCTTTTTGGTATTTGAAATTTAGTATTCTTACGAACTTAATTCCATTTTTGAAAAATAAAAATTTTCAATAAAAGAAAAAGAAGAGTGGTAGCTATTTCAAATTAAGAAGTCAGTGAGAAAATAGAGCTTACGCGGGAACATTTCCGTGCGATAATTTTTCACAACTTTCGCCGAGGTTTATCTCAAGAACAATGTCTTGCCGAGCTTGTTTCTATTTATGAACTTGAAGCACCTAGTAAAACGACTATATATCGCTGGTATTCTGAGTTCCGTCGAGGACGTTTATCTCTTACCACAGTTCCTTCTACTGGTCGGCCAAAAACAGCGGTAACACAAGATAACATCGATGCTGTACGCCAATTAATACAAGAAGATAGACATGTGACATACGAGCAGATACGGGCTTCCCTCAGCATTGGTATGACAGCCATTCAAATAATATTGCATGATGAACTGGGTGTCAGGAAGTTAGTTTCCCGCTGGGTGCCCCATCGCTTGACCGAAGAACAAAAGTCGGCTCGTGTTAATTGGTGTCGGTCTTCTCTGCAACGGTTCGATAGAGGGAGCTCAAATGCTGTTTACAATATCGTCTCGGGTGATGAATCGTGGATTTATTCATATGAGCCCGAAAGAAAACACCAATCGGCTGTTTGGGTCTACGAAGGTGAGGTCAAACCAACAAAAGTTGTCCGCTCTCGTAGCGTGTCGAAAAAAATGGTCGCTTCGTTTGTATCGAAAACCGGACATGTGGCTACAATTCCTTTACTGGAACGGAAAACGGTTACTGCTAAATGGTACACAACAGTTTGTTTGCCGGAAGTCATAAGAGAACTTCGTAAAAGTAATCCGAACCGTCGCATAATCCTTCACCACGATAATGCGAGTTCCCACACCGCTCGGCAAACGATCGCGTTTTTAAATCAGGAAAACGTGGAGTTGATGGACCATCCTCCATACAGCCCTGACCTGAGCCCCAACGATTACTTTACATTCCCAAGAACTAAAGATTTGCTACGTGGTCAACGGTTTCCAGGTCCAGAAGAGGCAGTCCAAGCTTATAAATCGGCCGTTTCGACTATGTCTACTTCAGACTGGAATTACTGTTACAATAATTGGTTTGAACGAATGCAAAAGTGCATTGATTGTCACGGAGAATACTTCGAAAAACAATGAAAGTAAATATTATTGTGTTATCTTTGTAGTTTTTTCTATTCCCGATCATTTCGGTGTGGCCCTCGTACTCCCTGTAATTTGTAAAATTATATTCCATTTATTAAGCAATTTCCAATCATCTCAATATTTTTTCCTGAATTTCCCCGGTTGTAACCGGCATTCTCAAACAATAATGGTAACGTAATAATAACACACACCGCATGTTTCAATATGGCGGATGTTTCAATATGGCGCGGGGGGGACCTACGTAGTTACTCCTATGTATTCTATGCTACGGAGCGAAAAGAGAACTAAACATCATGTAAACAAGATTGGACTTCTTGGCGGGAAAGTGTAGCGTAACGTCTGCAGTTTTGTTTTATTTTCTAAAATTTGTGTTTTTTCGAACATTAAGAGGCCTATTACATCTCGACTGTGATTTTTGCGTAAAATGGCCAACTTTGGCGCTCTGGATCTCGGAATACAAAAATACATTAACAATTTTGACTTGATGAATAGTGTAGAATAGCTATTGAAATAGTGCGTAGCGGCCTCGCCTTTTGTAAATTTTGCTTAACTTATTAATTAAACCCAAAATTGCAGAGCAAGATTTTCATAAAATGCGCGGAGGCATTTTTTTGAGCTCATCGATTGAACTACTGTTCTAAGCAAATGAAATAAAAAATAGAATGTTATCTCTTATATAGTCGTATAGTGCTTAGCGGCCTCAGAATTTTTAGATATCGTTGATAATATATAGGGAAAAAAATTTATTCTAAACCAAAAAATCAAAAATCGCTACAAGTTAACTGTGAATTTCTCCTATCTACGATAATATTATTGAGCAAAATTTATACCACAATAATTGTTACTTCATGAGGAATAAAGATTTTATAATTTTAAATCATGATTTTTTTATTCTATCTCGATAAAAACGATAAATACAACTGCAAAATTACTACAAAATGCGTTGCGCCGGCCGTCCGCACTTTAGTACTGCGCAAGCGCTCCTCAGCGTTGGACCTGTGTCGAATTTCTTCGCACCAATATCGATCGATCGGGTTCGTCCACTAGGATCCCCTAACCCGATCCCTCAGGGGATCCCCGCGAACTCATCTGTTCATTAGAATCCCCTTTAAATAAAAGTACATAAAGTCAATGTCCCACTGAGTATTTTTATTGTCATTTAAAAAAATAGGAAACTAATTTTAGATAAGATAATTAATCTTATTTTACAATTTCTATGAAATGACCTACTGTTATATAATTATTTAATAATTCTATTATTAAATAATTATATAACAGTAGGTCATTCTATTATTAAATAATTATTATTGATAACGTCATTTGATAAACAAAAAGATTGCATTTAGTTGCACTAGCCTGTTAAAATAAAGTTATAGATCAAAATACCTACGTATTTTTAATATAAATCGGACTCAGTTTGTTTAAGGGGATTCTGATGAACAGATGAGTTCACGGGGATCCCCTGGGGGATCGGGTTAGGGGATCCTAGTGGACGAAACGGATCAATCGAGGGGCAGTGCATGTATAGTGCGACTACCAAGTTTGATCACTCAAGTATAATTTTACAAGTTTTTATTTAGCTTCACCTGTCCGTTTTTAATCAAATCTTGCAAATTAAATTTGATCCACTTTCCGGTTACCGATTGAGCTGAAATTTTGCATACATGTGTAAATCGCGTGACAATGCAATATTATGATGACATGGTGCTAATCTGATGATGGAGCTGGAAGGTGGCCATAGAAACTTCACAAAGAAACGACACAACCTCATCGAGTTTGGGCTCGTTTGAATTGTCTTGACGAGTAATTTGTCTTTCAATGGTAACCAGGGTCTGATGATGGAGTTGGAAGGTGGTCATGGGAACTCTGTTATGAAACGACGCAACTCCATCGAGTTTCGGCTCATTTCATTGGTCTTGACGAGTACTTTGTTTTAAGATGGTTACCAGGGTATGATCTGATGATGGAGCTGGAAGGTGATCATAGGAACTCAGTAAAGAAACGACGCAAACCCATCGAGTCTCGGCTCGTTTGATTCGTCTTGACGAATACTTTAGTGCTAGATGGTAACCAGGGTCTGATGATGAGCTGGAAGATGGCCATTGAAACTCAGTAATTAAACGACATAACCCCATCGAGTATGGGCTTGTTTGATTCGTCTTGACGAGTAATTTAGTGCTAGATGGTAAGCAGGGTCTGATGATGGAGCTGGAAGTTTTTTTTTTAAATTTATTTTTCAATACAAGAAATCATCATAATACATTAAATTAGAGATGCATACACAAAAACCTCACTGGGTTTATCCGTATATGAGAGCCGCTAGTTTACATAAATTAATTATTTAACAACAGTGTTACTATGTATTATATTATTTAACATTATGTAAAACTATCCTACCTCTGGTTAGGATGACACAAGGAATTATTTTCTAAATAGTATTTCTTAAATTTTGGCTTATATCTAGTTATGTTTTGGTTAGTATACATATTTTGCAAATCAGTGAGCAATTCATTAAGGTAAGTAGGAATCTGACAATTCAACATTCTAGTGCCAAATACATTATTGGTTTTAGGTAAAGTATATCTTTTTAAACCAGAAATTGTACGGAGATTTGGAGGTCTACAATGTTCGACTAAAGTAGTACTATTTTCATTACATTCTGTTAGAATATTAAACTTAATTTTATTAAATATATTAATCACTTTACAGTACCGGAACAATTCAATGTCGTCATTTTTAACTTTATTTTTTATATATTTTGGAACTATTAATTTAAGTATTCTACGTTGGAGTTTATAAATACACTCAATATTATGTATTATACGTTCTTCCATAGCTACTGAGCCCATAACTAATAACAGACTCAGCTAAGACCAAATATAGTAATCTTAATATTTGATATGGTAGCTTATATTTTAATAAGGACATTTTTTACAGTATAGATCTTAATTTTGCACATACGTGATCTTTATGTGGCCTCTAACTAAGTCTATCGTCTATAACGAGACCAACATACATATGCTGCCTCACATTATCTATTCGATCACAGGTGCAATTATGAATTGATCTATGCAGACACTGATGGGTATGAGCTACGACCTTTGGTGTTGACTGTACTTTTGTGTGTGATGAGTGTATGTGTAATAATTTGGTCTTTTTAGCATTTATAACCAGACCGACATCGTGTGCCCACTTACATAACATATCAAAGTTACTTTGTATAGTGTATTGCGCTTCACGGACGTCGCGAACGTGGTCATAGGAACTCAATAGTTAAGCGACATAACCGCGTCGAGTTCGATTTGTCTTAATGGGTGAACCGTTTTAATTGATATGTAAAGTTATTAAAATAATACTAAAAACTTAAACATAAAAATAAAAGAAAATATACTTTTTTAAAACAAGCTTTTATTATTGTTCTTGTTAATAATAATCTACTATTGACAGAATGCAAGCACAATATAGTCACTTGTTACGCTCGCCTGCAGTTAACATTGACATGTCTTATCCTGTACGTAAGTTTAGATCTATATTAATAACCGAATTAAAAGATTGCCTGGAGGGGACACAAACACAAGGTGATTGATACAAAATCGGCTTGTGGTTTCTTTTATAAATCTTGTAGTTCTTAAGTAGTTTGTTTGTGTGAATGATAGTGTGTGCATAGTACGCTTCCTAATAACTCTAATTTAGTTTATGCATGTCGTTGCAACCTCTAATTAAGACAGCGCCTTAGTATGTAACCCAATATTTGTTGTTTTATAAATGTACATGGTGTTTGTTTTGTTGGTTGTCTGTCTGAAAAGAAAAATATCATTATATAGGGTCTAACAATATCAATAAGCGAACGTTTAAGGGGAGCTTCTATACATCACACTGAGCATGCTCACCAAATTTGGTCCAAAACTACAGGCTTGTTACCGAGATAATCAACAAAACATTATCATAATTCACCAAAAATACACCCTTTCCAAACCGTATAGCTGTACTACACGCACACAAAGATAGCCGAATATGCACACTAAACTCGGAGCACACTGGGCTATCTTTTTATTGACGCTTGCTTGCGTGTTAGTAAAGATACAGCATGTTTCATGATGTGCATTATTTTAATTGATTTAGTTTGTCAGAAAACATAACTTTAAAAAATTACTGTAACTGGAGCCCATTTTTGTCATTGTATTCAGAATTATGTAATTAGATACCGCCCTTAAACGTTCGCTTATTGATGACAATGCAACCTTTAACTAAAAATAACCACATTCGTCTACGTCACAATAATCTCATATCGTAATTCGTAAGTAGGTACATGCCTATTAGACATTTTATTAAACCATAAAACTTTACACCTTACATTTTTTGTAAATAGAGTCTGGCTAACGAAAGCTGAACCTCGTAGTAAGTTATTTGATTGCCAACGCTTTGTCTCTATGTCTATCTGAGGTGCCATTTCGTATGTCAACCTTTCGTTGGCCAGACTCTAAAAGCGTCTTACATTGTGATTGCAAAAAAACGCTTTTTTTATAAAAAAAAATTGGGTATGTGATAAAAACGCAAAGATTTAATACAAGGTGTAAAGTTTTATGGTTTAATAAAAATGTCTAATAGGTATGTACCTACTTACAATATGGGATTATCGTGACGTAGACGAAATAGACGAATATGATAAATTATCGTTAAAGGTTGCAATGTAGGTAGGTACCTATGTACCTATATATGTATAATATTTTTTTTCTAATCAGGTTTAAATTGTTATTTTTACATTTTTTATTCTTTTTATTAACAAGAACATAATAAAAGCTTGTTTTTAAAAAGTATTTCTTTATTTTAATTAATTATTAATTACTTTTAATAACTAATGTTTGGCCTCGTTTGATTCTTACCTCGTTTAACTCGTAATAATAAATCTGAAATAAAAACTACCTTTCTATTGCTTTTTCACACCTAAACCATTCGATCGATTTGATTGAATTTGGCAAATAGGTAGTTCAGTTTTATGGTGTTTTATGCTCCCATGTATATTGTAATTAATTTTATTCTAATCTAAGCTATAATTTTTATCTAAAACGAAAAACGTCCTTTGCTTTATTTTTACATTTTTTATTCTTTTTATTAACAAGAACATAATAAAAGCTTGTTTTTAAAAAGTATTTCTTTATTTTAATTAATTATTAATTACTTTTAATAACTAATGTTTGGCCTCGTTTGATTCTTACCTCGTTTAACTCGTAATAATAAATCTGAAATAAAAACTACCTTTCTATTGCTTTTTCACACCTAAACCATTCGATCGATTTGATTGAATTTGGCAAATAGGTAGTTCAGTTTTATGGTGTTTTATGCTCCCATGTATATTGTAATTAATTTTATTCTAATCTAAGCTATAATTTTTATCTAAAACGAAAAACGTCCTTTGCTTTAAAGGACTAGGTAAATAAAAAAAATGTTTCTAAGGCTGATTTTACAGTAATGCGTTTGATCTGCGCCGGCCACACGCGCGCGGTTACAATTACACTAGATAGTAGTTAAGTTTTATAGTCATCCACGCGGTTCAAACGCGCAACTACTATGTAGTGTAGCGCGCGCGTGTGGCCGGCGCTGATCAAACGCGTGACTGTGAAATCAGCCTAACAAATATTCACATACTAGACCCATGGCACACTAAAAATGTGCGGGTATAGCGATAACAAATTACTCCATAGAAATACTAAAAAATATAAACTTGGGAAAAGTATCAAAATCGCTTGGTCGTAGTTTTAACCTAGTATTGTGGGTGGACTCGTGACCTTCAATGAGTTGTCGGGCGGGACGCTTAAAATACCTATTCTCGCAGAGTTGAGATTTGTAATAGGGCTCTTAATGTGAAATAATAGTGGATTATTAACCGTTAAGTGTTTGTAAACGTGCATGAGTGTTGGCAAATAAAACAAAACCGTGCAACATCACTTTTAAAAAATTCTCTCAAGAAGTCCGCGTGAGATCTCAGTAGAGTTCCACGTCTTTACTGAGGACTCGAGGGGTTTGGGGGAATATCATTTATCATTCATCATCTTAATCACCACTCATTATCTAAGCGAAAAAAAAATATATTAATAACTAGGCAGTATGGTCTCTAACCTTAGCCTGTTCCTTCACCGAACAAATATATAAAAAAAGGGACTTCTTGGCGGGAAAGTGAAGCGTCATGTCTGCAGTTTTGTTTTATTTTCTCAAATTCGTGTTTTTTCGAACATTAATGTGAAATAATAGTGGATTATTAACCGTTAAGTGTTTGTGAACGTGCATGAGTGTTGGCAAATGTAACAAAACAGTGCAACATCACTTTTCAAATTCTCTCAAGTAGTCCGCGTGAGACCTCAGTAAAGTCCCACATCTTTACTGAGAACTCAAGGGGTTTGGGGAACATCATTTATCATTCATCTTAATCACCACTCATTATCATCAAGGGAAAAAAACAAATAAAAAACTAATGACTAGGCAGTATAACTCAGACCTTAGCCTGTTCCTTCATGGAACAAATATATATATAAAAAAAAAAAGGTAAACAAGATTGACATTGTCAATTTTATTGACATTGGCAACATGACAATGACATTAACAAACAAAAATACCTACCTACACAGCGGAAAGCTCATGCATGAAATGCATGCTCATTATTGCCGTAGTGATTAAATCCTCTTTGATTATTGCTCTGCTCGGTGCTCATTATTGTCACAATCACAATCATAGGTTACATGACCATGACCAAGCGAGTTTGTATTTGTATCAAAAGTACTAAGAATTAATAAAAACCCAGAGGTGCTTTTTGAAGATTTTGTGTAAAGTGTGAAACTAAACAAACCTTGCTAGTCCTGAACAGTATTCAATAAATAGTGAACATGTACCTGTACATAGTAACTCCATTAGCGGCATTCATATTGTATAAAACTTATCAAAAGATGACTTGCGGTATGTACACAAGTGACACATCAATGAAGGGCAAAGTCGTGATAGTGACGGGCGCCAACACTGGCGTAGGCTTCGAAACAGCCAAAGACCTCGCCAAACGAGGAGCCAGAGTCCTGTTGGCGTGCAGAGACACGGATAGAGGCATTGCAGCCAGAAACATGATTGTGGAAGCGACAGGAAACCGGAATGTTGTGTTCAAGCAACTCGATTTAGCGTCTTTTAAATCCGTGCGAGCATTCGCTGAAGATATTTTGAAAACCGAACCAATAATACAGGTGTTGGTGAATAATGCTGGCACAGGGAAATTAGATAACTCACTGACTGAAGACAATTTGCCAATAGAAGTTCAAGTGAACCATTTTGGTCCCTTTTTGCTTACTAATTTACTTTTACCTAAATTAAAGTCAAACGGAGGCCGAATAGTTAATGTGTCTTCAGTAATGCACAAATTTGGTAAAATTGATGTTGAGAACTTCCACAAGCAATGTAAGAATTCATTTGAGCATATGAGAATTTATTCTAGCACAAAATTGGCAAATATGTTATTCACCAGGAAGTTGAGTAACGATTTAAAAGATTCTGGTTTGACCGTTAACTGTTTACATCCAGGGGGAGTCAGTACTGATATATTTAGAAACAAATCCTTCTTTGTTAAATGGTTTTTACGCCTTACATTGAAATCGCCATATGAAGGGGCACAAACCTCAATATACCTATGTGTGGCTCCAGAACTAGAAAATGTAACCGGCAAATACTTTGCAGACTGTCGAGAAGCTTCGCCATCTGCATCTGCTATGGACGATGATCTGGCTCAAAAACTATGGGAATTGTCGGAAAGGATAGTGTCAGAAGAGAAATAAATCTAAGAGTTAAGCTAGCAATTTGTGGTCACCATTAAACTTTAACGGCAAAAATAATTAACAATTTATAATAATAAGATTCATTTATAAGATTGCTCACAATTGATTCAACATTATGAAAATCTTTTCCTAGCTAAATTTATGGAGCTTAAAAATTACAAAAAAAGACATGTTATCTCAAACAGTTTAGTTACCTTCATAAAAGTTTTACAAACACTTGTATAAAACATTACAAACTTTACAATTTGTTACAAAGACTATAATATTTCAAGTATCACACGATTTAGTTAAGATTTTGTATGAAAGTTGTACAAAAATTTTTACATTTTGCAAAAATAATATCATTTACATGTTATACTTTTCATTTCAGCTTTGTTACAAATCTTTTGTGGTGTTAAAATTTTATAAGATATGTTTTGATTGGGTTTTACTTATTGGGTAAAAATAATATCACCTTTTCCTATTTCTATGTTCAGAGCGAGCAGCATTAGGTTTCGACGACTTTTCTTTGTATCTCGAATCGTCTGTAAATAATTTATAAAGGAAAATACTTACTTACTAACTTTTGTAAAAAAAAATCTAATCACACCAAACTTTAGGCTGGTTTTAATGTCACGCGGACCGTCAGTACGGATCGCTCCGCACAGTCCGATCTGTACTATGGAGCTGTCCGCGCGGACGATCGTCCGTACGGACCCGTCCGCAATACTCTGAAACACTCTTTAAGCTTAATACAGATCGGTCTGTGCGGAGCGATCCGTACTGATGGTCCGTCCAAGTGACACAAAAACCAGCCTTAATAATGGTTCAGTCGCAGAATGTACCTTTCACATAATGCACCTTTTGTGCATGCAACTTTTTTAAAACAAGCATTTTTATTTTTATATAACTACTTACCTATTTATTTACTTATTATTTCAACAGAATTATTTTTTACATAGTTTTTGGTGGACAGATAGGTGAGCTCTATTATTTAGTTCGACTTTGTAGCCTTTGTAATATTTTAAATTATTATTTCATTATAAATACAAATATCAATCACAACTTTTGCCTTTTCATTACCTGTAGCACATCATCATCAGCCTATTAACGTCCCACTGCTGGGCACAGGCCTCCCACGTGAACAATAGCACGTTGGGATATTGGGCCATAACCCACCACGCTGGCCCAATGCGGGTTGGTGGGTTTTAACGACTGCCATCTTACGACAGCAACCGGGACCAACGGCTTAACTTTCCTTCCGAAGCACGGAGGAGCTCGAGATGTTTTAAATTTGGTCACCCATCCACGACCCGGCATAGCAAAAGTTGCTTAGCAAGCAAGATCGCAAGCCGAACGCGCTAGCCACTGCGCCATCGAGCTCCTCGTATTGTAGCACACTACACTGTAAAAGGGTTAATGTAAAAAAAAGGTACGTTTTGCGAAAGGTACGTTTTGGGAAAGGTACATTTTGCGAAAGGTGTATTTTGCGAAAGGTACATTTTGCGAAAGGTACACTTTGCGAAAGGTGCATTATGCGAAAGGAACGTTTTGCGCGTAGGGTGCATTCTGCGACTGAACCCTGTTGTCCACGTAAGGTCTTTGCCCAGCAATATCAATATTAATTAAATTTTAAACAAAAAATATTGTTTTAACTTACAACACCAATCTTTTTCAGAATATGCAGTTGATAAAACATGAATAGACAAAAATAAACAATTTACCAATTGTTAATGCCTTAAATGGTATACATACATGGCACGGCGTTTAATTTATGCCGTGGCGGCCAAAAGGTAATAAAAATTTAGGTTTCTTTTAACGCCTCGTTGGTCGAATGGTCAAGCGTTCGGCTCGATATCCGAAGGTCCCAGGTTCAATTTCCAGGCCCTAATAATCACGACTATTATCCCCGAACGGTTAGTCAGAGACTAGGCAATGAGGACAGCAAAAGCAGTCCTCTAACCATAGTCCACTTTTCACCAAATAGTGACTGCACATGTGCTATCTATGCTGTTGGAAGTATGTGCAGTCTTTAGTCCGTTAGTCGCCTTTTACGACACCCAAGGGAAGAGATGGGTGGTAGTATTCTTCTACCGCTACGCGACACGGTAAGATTTAGTTTGATTTCAATGATGAAGGCATTTGCACTACAACGGGACAGTATACCTACAGGCTGATTTGTTAGGTGTTCGTCCTACACGCATTTGGTCCAATACGCAGTTCTTCCTGAAATTCTGACAAACAGCAAACTGACTTCGTAGCAGCTCGCCCTATATGCAGCTCGTCTATACAAGGTGCTGCTAGAAATCGCAAGAAACTTCAAGGGCTGGTCAGCTCAAGTGTTTTAAATATGACAAAAAATGAATTCTTTCTTTTTAAATTTTTAATTAAATTTTTTTTTTTTTTTTTATTTGAGAAGGCGGCAAACGAGCAGGCGGGTCACCTGATGGAAAGCAATCACCGCCGCCCATGGACACCCGCAAAACCAGAGGAGTCGCAGATGCGTTGCCGACCTTTAAGAAAAGAATAGGGTTAGGGGAAGGAATAGGAATTGTGAGGAGGGGTGGGAGGGGAAGGGGCCTCCGGAACTCTCACTGGCCGGACGAAACACAACAGCACCAAGTGCCATTATTTCACGCCGAATATTCGTGAGAGGGTGGTATTACCCCGGGCGAGCCGGCCCAATGCGTGCTGCAACGCAGCGTGGCTCTACCACTCAGTCATTGTCACTCATTTAGCACCACCCAGGGGTCACGTTTAGGGTCTCAAGGGTAAACCTACGGACGCGAGTAACTTTAACCCCCAAAAATTCATTCTGTGAATTTCAATTGGATAGTCTTTGAGTATCTAATTTATTTTAAAGCAATAACATAAGAAAAATAAAATGAAGACTATTAAAAAAAACGATCACCTATTTACAACGTGAGGGCAACAGCGTAGGTACTTATCGCCCAGCTGACGCGGAAAATCACGAATTCGATTTTTGTCATGTTTAAAAAAGTTGACCTTACCAGCCCTTGAAGTTTATTGCGGTTTCTAGCAGTCACCTTATATAATACCTACGCAATGCAACGACGCATGGTGCCAGAAATGCAAATTACCATACACGCAAGATTTTTAAAATCTGGTAGTTTGTTAGGGAACTAGGGAGAGTTATAAACAGACAAATAATGTTTCTTACCAGATTTTAAAAATCTTGCGTGTATGGTAATTTGCATTTCTGGCACCATGCGTCGTTGCATAAGATGTAAGAAACATTATTTGTCTGTTTATAACTCTCCCTAGTTCCCTAACAAACTACCAGATTTTTAAAATCTTGCGTGTACGGTAATTTTCGTTTCTGGCACCATGCCACAGAATAATACACTAGACCATGCGTCGTTGCATTGCGAAAGATAAGACAAGCTGCTATACTAAGTCAATTCGCTATTCGTCAGAATTTTAGGACGTACTGCGTATTGAACCAAATGCGTGTAGGACGAACGCCTAACAAATCTACAGGCTGTACTTTTACTATGTATTTTTAAGTTAGTCACCTCCTTAGATTAAATCAAAAAGAGAAGATACGGCATGCTCCTACTTGTAGTCATTCAAAATATAGTCCAACTCAACTACTTAAGCAAACACTCACACACGCACACCTATAAAGTGTAAATCGAGCGAGCGAGACAAAGCGGTAAGTTTCAACGTCAGTGCGAAGGAGTCAGCGAGTAGCGCGTTGACGTCTCGGTCGCTTCGCAACAGACGAGTACGTACGACCGATTCCGACGCCACTGCGAAGTAGCGTCTTTCTCTTTTTCACACAGTAGAATATCCGCAATAGTGCGATGTAGCCTGTTCGCTCGGCAAATTGTGACTGAAGTGAAATTGTGCCTTTAGGCCTTATTTTGGCGGCTCACTCACGAGACGCTAATGCCGTATCTTCCCTTTTTGTTTTAATCTAAGGTCACCTCGGTCCTTGTGCCGGTGGCGGCGGTCGCGTGAGCCGCGCGACTCCGGCGAGGAGCGGCGGCGCGGCGAGTCGCGCGCGTCCCGCTCGCGCCCGTTGCCGCACCACCACCACGCCGGCGGAGCCGACGCGCGCGAGCGCAGCGGCGACCCGCCCGCGTACTCGCCCGGCATCGGCGGCATCTGAACGACGACAGTCGCACAAGGGTCACGATAGCTCGAAATGCTAATAACTGCCACGAAACGTCAACAGTCTCACAAAATGCTATTATACTGCCACCAAACGGCAACAGTCGCACAAAGGTCACTAGGTCACTATAGCTCGAAATGCTAATATACTGCCACCAAACGTCAACAGTTGCATAAAGGTCACTATAGCTCGAAATGCTAATAACTGCCACAAAACGTCAACAGTCGCACAAAGGTCACTGTAGCTCCAAATGCTAATATACTGCCACCAAACGTCAACAGTTGCATAAAGGTCACTATAGCTCGAAATGCTAATAACTGCCACAAAACGTCAACAGTCGCACAAAGGTCACTGTAGCTCCAAATGCTAATATACTGCCACCAAACGTCAACAGTTGCACAAAAGTGACTATAGCTCGAAATGCTAATATACTGCCACCAAACGTCAACAGTCTTACAAAGGTCACGATAGCTCGAAATGCTAATATACTGCCACCAAACGTCAACAGTCGCACAAAGGTCACGATAGCTCGTAACGCTAATTAAATAGCAACAATCGTTAGGGCTCTCTGAGAAGCTCGATGGCGCTGCGATTTTCGCAAAGGTTGTTGGATGGGTGAGTGTGACTGGTAACCTAATTAGAAACATCTCGAGCTCCTCCGTGCTTCGGAAGGCATCTTAAGCCGTTGCTTGGTCCCGGTTGTTATTGTAAGAGGGCAGTCTTTAAAAACTACCAACCAGCATTGAGCCAGTGTGATGGGTCATAGCCCAACCTCCCCATGTGATGTTGTCCATGTGAAAAGGTTTGTGCCCAGCAGTGGTTTGTTTATGGGCTGATGATGATGCTAGGACTCTGGCACACGAGCGGCACGTTGACTATGGCAAAGTAACTAGTTGCAGACACCCTGTCGACTGCTAACCACTGTTGTAGGACGCCACAACTACAAGCGTCGCCATCTGTCGGCGGTGGCAGTAATTACTTACATCGTCGTCGGAAAACTGCCGTTCGTATGTAAGAACGCTTAGGCGCCTTCGTCTGCTATCGACGAAGTTACTAATGTAATGTAACTTAATGAAAAAGGAAAGCTCGCCCAATTTTAATACGTGTGGGAAAATGGAGTGTGACAGGAATCGAAGGGAAAGGGAGTCATTCATTAACAAATTTAATATTAACTGTTTCGATGTAGGCATTATTCAAGGCATTTTACACAACCCAAATTCGGATGTTGCTATAACTATGTGTAATTTAGTGAAGTTTTGTGGTGAGTGACTCTTTCCTCCCTAGAATTATAATAGGTTTAAGATTATAGTATAGTTTTAATGGGATTGACATGTAAAGAGACAAAAATCCCCAAAAATAATAAAGATTTAAAAAAAATCATGATTTTCCTGAGATAAGCAGGTCTTATATAATTTTACCAATTGTATTAACTAATATTTTTGACCCTGGATCTTTAGCCTTACAAACTTGTAAGGCTAAAGATCCAGGGTTGACCGTGTCAAACTCATACTAGGGGTCAAGTCAAAGTCAAAGTCAAATTATTTATTCAATGTAAACCTTTACAGGCACTTATTGACGTCAATACAAATAATAATAAAAAAAACAGTTAACTAACTTATAGGTAAGACTTAACAACTAATCTAACGAGCTTATAGTCTGTGCCAGACAAATGCGCATCGCTACCCCCAGTACCACTGCACGCCGAAAAAGAATCGCGTCTAACCGAAATATAAGCCGTGGTCATAGAATTGTGTAGGGGGACATGGGTCTCAGGGGATCACGGGGAACAGTGAATCGTTTGTTAAAAATCTGTACCTATTGCACTCACGCATACGTGCATTGGCTTCACTAACGTTCTCCCCTACCCCGCGCCGCCCGACTAGTCGCCGTCACGGAATCACAACGGAAAGGTCGCGCGACAGCGCATCATTCAGTAAGTAAGTATAAAAAAATAATTTACGTAATATTTGAGATTACTTTGGTTCAAAGTCATTTAGATATTTTAAAGTCTTTACCTATTCACCTGTAGTATGATTGTCTAATTTTATAAAACTGTATTAAGTTGTGTGGTAAATGCGATTTATATTTTGTTAAAAAAAATATTTGTTTTTTTGGTAAATGGGTTACAGTGAATCATGTGGTAATGGGGTTCGTTGCCCAAAAAGCTATGAATTTCAAAGTACACTTGTTTACAGGTCAACATGCCACGTGACAGACAATTTAAGTAATTAAACGTTATAAACATGTACATAATACATTATGAATGGATATTCATATTCATATTTTTACATATGTTTGGTTTATATAACATACTTAATTTACTTAATTTTATGTAGATAACTTTAAGATAAGATGAGGCTATTTTTCTTGTTTATCGTACTGGCATCAACGTAACAAAATTTTTTTTAGTGTTGATGTCACAGGTAAACTACTGATATATCTTGACAACAAAGTAGGATGTAATTTTTTTATGAGGCACACTGTATAATCCTGTATTATCCTATTTTGTTGAAATAAACCTATTTCATTTTCATTTTTTCATTTTCATCAAGGGACGGACGGTCCATTACTAAGTTTCTACCTGCATCATGTTTCATTATTTTTGCCTATCAACTTGCTTCACTTTGTAACTTATACGTTGGGGTCTAATGATGTAAATATAGTGTCACATTCGTTTGTAATCGATCTTTCTTCATTAAGAATTTTCTTATCATAACAAATTGATACATTGTCTGTGAATACGATCTAAAGGATTCGATTCACCTTACTTATGAATCGATTCGAATGAAGATCGTATTAAAGCTTAAATATTTAAGTAATTATATGACGATTTAAGTCTTTTATATTTATTTTGTTCATTTTTATTCTATTGTTTTCTATTTTTATTATATTATTTTATAACCACCTGTTTTAGAAGAGTTTTTCCAAAGTGGTAAATTTTATGTTCTACTAAACAAATCGTAGTGGTAGCCGATTTTGTTATATCATTTCATTTCAATTTAAGTTTAATATTGTGATTTTACAACTAAGACTGATTAAAATAATGGCTGATAATTTTTTTTTTGCAAAAAATAAAGAGTTTAATTACTATAAGTAATATGTTTTATTGACTACTAAACGCTTGTGATTCACAGTTCCCCATGCGATCCACTGTAACTCAAACCCTGATTCAATGTGACCCATTAATGGGTCACAACGGATCAATTTGCTGTGCTAGAAAAAAAATCTTGTAAAATTAAATATTAATTAAAACTGATATTTAACAAAAAAATACTAAAGTTTAAACATATTTTCATATATTTAATTAAAAACATCTGTCAGCAAAGCAGAAACTGAATCCAAAATTGCTTTAGAAAAAAAAATGATCCACTGAGCCCCATGTTCTCCTAAACATACGTATCCTGGTACGAGAAAAAATAGCGGGCAAGTGTCTCTCCCCAAGCGACACAATCGGCTAAAATTTATAGGTAATTTATCGTTTTTTTTGGGATGAAAGGTGAAAAATGATAAATCATAATGAATTATATTGTTTTCTGAGGTTTAAGCGAGCACTACACATTGAAATGAAACACTTTTTACGGATTAACTCGCGTTTAATTTACTATTTACATAGTTTTTATATTATCCTGACGTTTCGAACCCTTTACAGGGTCCGTGGTCACAGGGATATAAAAACTATGTAAATAGTAAATTAAACGCGAGTTAATCCGTAAAAAGTGTTTCATTTCATAATGAATTGTTAACTTAAGTTATTACTTAATGGAATAAAATTAAATATGATTTCCAATTATCGTATTGATAATGTGGTAAGTAATAGAAATTTGAGTTTTTGAAGTGAAATAAAGTAACGGCTGAAATGAGTTTTGGAAAACATTAGTACCTAACCAATAAGGTTGACATTTTTAATTCACATTTTTAATCATTCAAATATCTTTTAATAATCAACATACCTTACCTAACCGTAAAAAAACACACCTGCGGGTAGTGGGGGGGCAGGCGGTACGGCGCGGGGGGGATGGAGCCCTCGCCCTCGGCGCAGACGACGGGCGGCGCGGGCAGCCTCGTCGGGGTCTCTAGAGGCACCGCCAACTGCTAAAATCAAAACAGTGCAACTGGTTCTGTCACGTTGTGCAACTGGGTCAGTCACGGCGTGTAACTGGGTCTGACACGTTGGGTAACTGGGTCTGACACGTTGGGTAACTGGGTCTGTCACGTTGGGTAACTGGGTCTGTCACGTTGGGTAACTGGGTCTGTCACGTTGTGAAACTGGTTCTGTCTCGTAGATACTGTTATGAGGGCAGGGGTAGGGCACTGCAATCCCATCATCTGTAGTTGTTACAACCTGTTTGTTTGTCTATGTTTGAAATGGGAGAAATATATAAAATGTTAATTCTTATTATTCAAAATGATTTTTTTTTTATTTTATATAAAAATATATATTTAAAATATAAAATATTGTACAAAACTTAACCTAGTCTGCCACCGGCAGCAGGAATAGACCCAAGCTATCGGTGGTTAGGTTAGGTTAGACGAGAAGGTTTGTAAATTGGAGGAAGAATTGAGCAAGATACGGTGGGGCAATGTGGGATTATCTGAGGTCCGAAGAGAGGGGGAGGCACAGACCACTTATCCCATAGACGTCGCTTTCAGCGAGCATTCATTGTTTTACAAGACATTTTTAGATTGGTCGCGTAATATTTTATCAGACGGATAAGTTTAACGATTAAGATTTTTTCCAAGATACAAGATCTTGGAAAAAATCTTGTAAAAAATATTTCTAACAAATCGGTATTAGTACTTAGTTGGTTAATTGCTTGATGTTTTATAGTTTTATTATTGGAGAGAGAACTATCGGAGATATGCATATCTGAAGTCGTTGGTATTTCTTGATAATTTTGAGTAAAATCCTGCAACAACAAGTATAATGAAAGTTTTAAACGTATCAAAAAAAAATAGAAGTTAGATTAGATGACAAAGAAGATATCATCGATGGTCTATGCTGTAAGGTGGTAACTGGCCTCATTGGTGAACAATATGAAGTTGTGGCTAAAGCAAATTCACCTTGTGAAAAACCCTAAAACATTAAAAAAGGTTAAAATGAATATTTACCTAGTCGCATTATATTGAAATGCATATTTAAATTGTAGGTAGTAGGTAAGTACTTCATAGTTAGTTACTTAGCTCACTCACTCACCACAGTTGGAAGGATAAGCGTGGGTTCAGCATTACTAAATAACAGTCGCCGCTTTTTCATTAGTTGATAGCTATCCGCAGCAAAATGTCGTGAGAATATAACGCTATATTTACTTGTAGCTTCTATCCATTTTATTTTCAAGTTTGGGCATTTTGGAAACCTTTTACAACAAAAGTTAGTTATCTTTAAATAATAAATTAAAATAAAGAAGTTAAAACAAAAAGTCAGCATTGAATATTTTGATAAAAAGATAATAATAATTTTAAACCAACTAAAACTGATTATACAATGCCAATAACAACCTAAAAAACTTTATTTTTAGTACATATACACTAAACTTTCCGTTCGGTTACGAAAACTCGAGGTATAGAAATGATATTTTGCTAGAAATTGCTAAAGTCAACATTACATTTTACGTGAAAGCTTCTTATTGTTATTTTTGAATTTACCAAAATACACCAGTGAATTTGATTTCGTTCTCATAACCGAATAATGTCATAATGGTAAAACAAAGTACTAAACTTAATAAAAAATTATTGATATTTGTAACAAATTTATCGTCAAGTTGTAGGTTCTAACTTAGGCAACACTCACCAAAACAGAGGGAGATAGTGCTTTATGCATTTACAATAGAATGAAAGGGACTTTTTAAAAGACATCAACGCGTGCATTTTTCTTAATTTATAATTGAATTTTTACACCATTTTAAAATTTATTCTTTTACGTCATAAAATTGTACTTACCGATGAAATTAAATATTATCTTTTTGTAAGCTAGAAGTTTTGCTTCACTTTCCACACAATTTAACAGCGCAATACGGCATATTTATATTATTAATAGATTTTTGAATTTTAGCGTGCCGCGGCGCTCTCAAATTATGACTGAATCTAGGTTTGGGGGCGTGTCACTTACATATGCAATGGATTGCATATGTAGTATGAGTGACGTTACCCTCGTATGCGGAGTCTATGGGATAAGTGGTCTGTGGGGGGAGGACTCGATAATCTTGAAGTCTGGTAACTTGCTCTATTTCCGGGAGGGCGAACACTTGTCCCAGGGTGGTATCGGGTTTATCGTCCACAGCTCTCTCGTGAACAACGTTGTCAAGACCGGAAGTGTGTCGTCGAGGGTAGCGTACCTCATACTCAGAATAACGAAACTGTATTCGTTGAAGGTATACAGGTATACGCTCCGACTACGGCACACCCCGACGATGAGGTGGAGGCTACCTATGAATGAGGACATCTCCAGAGCCATACAAGTCTCCAAAACTCATTACACCGTTGTCATGGGAGACTTTAACGCTAAACTGGGCAAACGAAGCGGCGATGAGCTGAAAGTTGGAGTTGGAATTCGGAACCAACGGGGCCAACTGCTGGCGGACTTTCTGGAAAGGGAGGGAATCTTCATGATGAACTCCTTTTTTAG
Organism: Scoparia ambigualis; assembly: GCA_963921215.1. Classification (NCBI taxonomy): domain Eukaryota; kingdom Metazoa; phylum Arthropoda; class Insecta; order Lepidoptera; family Crambidae; genus Scoparia; species Scoparia ambigualis. The sequence goes on along the minus strand of OY992502.1, from coordinate 56,760,148 downwards.
GAAAGCTGAACACTGCAAGTGCACCTGGCTAAATCCCAATGGCACGACAATAAATGAGATTGACTTCCACCATGTCGACGAGGAAACAAATATTCAATAATGTCTCTGTGATCAACTCGTTCAATACTGGCAGTCATCACCGGTTGGTAAGAGGCACATTGAACATCAATATCAAGCTGGAAAGACGTCGATTGATGAAATCTACGCTCTGTAGGGGCCTCCGGAACTCTTTCGCCGGACGAATCACAACAGCACCAAGTGCCGTTATTTCACGCCGAATATTCGTGGGAGGATGGTATTACGCCGGACGAGCCGGCCCAATGCGTGCTGCAACGCAGCGTGGCTCTGCCACTCAGTCAGTGGAGTCCGGCCGTCAATATACCTACAATGCAAAAAACCTACTTTGCGAATAATCCACATCTCATATTCCTTACTTCGTATTATGACTAAATCGCGTAATTAATTAATAGTAGCGAAATGTCTACTTTTTGAAAATAGGTACAGTTAGATACGGAACTATTTACACGCCTATCTATTAACATCCACTCAAGCAATAGAATATTACAGCTTTACAGTTTTTACAGAATAAGTATGATAAGAATAAGGAAGAAAATTATTTTTAATCGTAATTTATTCACAACAGTAGTCTTTTAACGTTCTTTTTATAGGTAAAATGATAATAATTATGTAGACTTTACGTATGCATAAAAATGATATTGTGTCAAAGTGGTTATTTTCTCGACTGTAACTTTAAAAAAGTGGGCATTTCGCTACTATGTCATTACGCGATATAGTCATAATACGAAGTAGGGAATATGAGATGTGGATTATTTGCGACGTAGGTTTTTGGCATTATAGGTACTGACAGCCGGACCCGGGTCTAAGTTCTTCAATATACTCTCTAACTGATGGAAGAGCGGCGCGTGATGGTTGTGCGTTCCCCAGATGATTCGTCTCAGCTTCGGCGGCTCAATAGGCAGATCTCGAAGTCTTTGACTCGCAACACTCGCCGATTTAATACCGACCGTATTAGAGAGGCTATCGAGCGACACAAAGGTTCAAAAGTGTTCGCAAGAGATTTGGGTATTGGGCAGAGCCAACTAACGACGCTGAAAACCGATGACGGCAGAACTGTCACGTCTAGGTCCGAAGTTATGGGAGAGGTCGAGAAGATCTATAGACAGCTATACACATCCACGCGGCCACCTATACAAAGCTTAGCTACAGACCCTAGAGCTAAGCTAACCAGACACTATACAGAAGCGTTTCGGTTGGTGATGGCCACTTTCTGATATGACCACTTTCTGATAGGACCAAATCCCGATATTCTTCTTCCCGACTTCTTAATATATCAGTTCCCAGTATGTCCGTTCCAGATATGACCACTGCTTGATATGTTTCTATAAAAAGTACAAGAAGGTATTTCGATTCTTTTTAAATAATTTAGCAAGCATTTATGGAGACGTTTAAGAAGTGGTCATATCGGGATGTGGTCATATCAGGAAGTGGTCATCGCCAACCAAAAGGCACCGAAGATATCCCAGACATCAGCCTGTACGAGATTGGTATGGCTCCCAAGCAGCTTAAGAACAGCAAGGCTTTAGGTGCTGACGAAATTACGGCTGAGCTTCTGAAAGTAGGCGGAAGACCGGTACTCACAGCTCTTCAGAAACTATTTAATTCCGTCGTACTCGGAGGTAGAACGCCAGAAGCATGGCATGAAAGTGTGGTTGTGTTGTTCTTTAAAAAGGGCAACAAAAGACCCTACTGAGGAACTACAGACCCATATCACTTCTAAGTCACGTTTAAAAAACTGTTCTCGAGAGTTATATAACTAATCGTCTCGCACGCAGGTTTGATGACTTCCAGCCAATCGAACTAGCCGGATTCCTAAACGGCTTTAGCAATTAGCACCATAGACCACATACATACGCTGCGGCAGGTTTTACGGAAGACCGAAGAGTATAACCGGCGACATTGCTTAGCGTTTGTGGACTATTAGAAAGCCTTTGATTCGATCAAAACATGGGCCGTGCTACAGACTCTCCAGCGGTGCCAAATTGACTACCTGTACATCGAAGTGTTGAAGTGTTTGTATAAAAATGCCACTATGACAGTTCGCCTTTAGGACCAGAGCTCGAAGCCAGTCCAGCTGCAGCGTGGAGTGAGACAAGGAGATGTCATATCTCCGAAACTCTTCACTGCTGCACTGTAGGACGTGTTTAAGCTTCTGGACTGGAGAGGACTCGGCATCAATATTAACGGTGTGTACATCAGTCACCTTAGATTTGCCGACGATATAGTAGTCATGGCTGAGACCCTGGAGGACCTCGGCACAATGCTCGGTGATCTCCACAGAGTCTCTCAACAAGTGGGCCTTAAAGTGAAATGGAGAAGACGAAAATCATGTCCAACTCGCGTGTCTTAAAATTTAACCTAGTCTGCCACCGGCAGCGGGGATAGGCCCAAGCTATCGGTCGCACATACAGTTCTCATTTATTGGTTGAGTCCATCGCATGCGGCGCACTACACCCACCGGTAGCGGGGGCCGTACGCGGAGCAGATTGCCCCACTGATCCCAAGCGTGCCGGCAGCGGTGGTCGTTTACGTCGCACAGGTCGTTGTGGCTGAGGGGACGACAATCGGCCGCTCGCGCTGCTCGACTCGTCTCTGGTGAAATCATCAGACAAGGAGCTTACGGTCGGCGGAGCGGGCGATGATGGAGGGCGTGCGCTTCGTTTCGCTCTTCTTGTTAACATTCTTTCATTTTAATGTATCATAATGTAAATTTTATATGTAATATTAGGTACGTTGACATTTCACGTCACCATTGGTCAACTGCATTATTGTTCTTTTGCTTGTTGTAAAATTATTGTGGTATGTTTATACGTTGTTGATTTATTTGAAGCAGTTTCCTTGATGTGAATATGTTGTAAAATTGTAGCAATTTTTCTAAAGATTTGTAAGAAAATAAATTAAAATACATAAAAGAAAAAATGATGTGACATGCTGACATGAGCTTTTTTATTATTATTATTATTATTATTTTTAGTTCTTAATGCAGCTCACCTGTTGCTTGGTGATGTTGACCTGCTGCTTGAGGCTGGTGAACTCTGTGCTCATCTCGCGGTACCGCTGTAAACACTCCTGCCACATGCCCGCCATCTCGGCCATCTCGGAGCGCTGCTTGTTGATCTCCTCCTTCATCATCATCATTGTTTGCTCATAATTTGAAAACACAGGTAGGAAATTTGGCTTTTGGAACTTCATTACCAATATCTTTTGGAATGGGCGGTTTTCGTTTAAAATTATTTAATTAATTTTTTTGTCCTGATCTACGGAATAATGAAGTATCTGTTGGTCCCGGTAGTTGTCAAAAGATGGCAGTCGTTAAAACCCACCGACCCTCTTTACGCCAGCGAGCGTGGTGGTATACGATGTAATCTCCCCATGTTGCTGTTCATGTGGGATGTCCAGCTATATAGGCCGCTGAAGATTAGAATATGCATTGCACAATCTGAAGGAGTACATCAAACTGGTAGAAGGCTAGAAAAAAGAAGATTAATAGTGTACAGTGTACCCACCATGAGCCTCGCGTCCGTGTCGCCAACGTCCCGCGCGACCGTCTCGTAGCGCCGCATGCACTCGCGCCACAGCCGCAGCTGCGCCGCCGCAGACTCCTCCACGTTTGCCGCTGAATCCTGGAGAGTACAAGCAGCCACTGAAAATTGTCAAATCAAAAATCTAGGCAGGAATTCTCCCCAAAAATCCTTCGGTCAAGAATTTGAATAGCTGTCAAAATCATTTAGAGAAATTGCACTTTTCCCATACTCGAAAAGTAATTAAGTCCCGCGTGTTAAATGAACTCACTCTCATTATTTGTATTATATACAGGTATAATAAAAAATTACTTGGACTGATTTATTTTGGCCCTGCGCGGCCGAGAGCCCTTTGAAGCATCGCATCAATTCCTTCCATAGTTTCATCATTTTGTCCATAGTCTCTCGCTGCTCAGCAATCTCTTGCTGAAATTAAGAGAGTTACATCATTATTTTTATTGTTTTTCTAATTTTAAAAAACATTTATAAACAAAAAGTAACCAACTTTAACGACTCTCAAGTAATTGCTTTTTCCGCTGACCGTGCTCGTCTCACCATCCGCAACGCTCAGTCCAGAGTCTCGCTCTCGTTCAGAGTACCTGTCTCTGTCACGATAATCTTCGTCCCTGGACACGACCGAATTACGATCACAGCGATCAACATTCCTCTTCGGCCGGCGATCTTTACCCGCCGCAAAACGATCGCGAGATTCGATCGGATCTCTCTTCTCCTCATAGTACTTATCTCGGTCATCATAATGTTTATCTTTTATGTTGTCGCTCCTCGCAGTCCTACGGCAAAATTTCTCGTCATCCGGGTACCCCTCTCTGTGCACATCGAAGCTGCGACTGGTCTTCTGGTCATAGTATCTCCTTTTATCTTGTTCGTAATGTCTGTCTTTTGCATAATAATCCCGGTTATAATCCCTATAGTCCTTTTGGTCCAGCACACGGGATCTATAGGTGTCCAAGTTATTTCTAGGAGGCAAATGGTCGGGATACTGATGTCGCTCGTCGTCCACGTTCCGCATCCTCGATTTGGTCATGTTCACTTTACTCGTATACTGGTCTTTCTCGTAACAGCACCTGCATTTGTCCTGCCTGTCGACACGCGGTGGTATCGGCAGTTTCTCCTGATTGTAGACATTTGCTCGGAAGTTGTCATGACTTCGGGTCTTGGACACGTTATCGATGGAATGTTCGTTGCTCCGCTGGTGAACTGGGTGGTGGACGTCGTTGTGAGTGTCCCGTCGGGACACTTGGCACTGAAGCGACTTGTGACTGAGAGTGCGAGGCTAAAACACAATAAATGACATGTAATTTTAGTTTTTCATGTGAATCTGAAGCTCAATGAATCAATTTACGACATACCACTTGTGTATTAGTGTAAAAAGCAGCAGATTTGTTAGTTAACTGAGAACAAAGCTTGGCGAACGTTTCAAAGAGCACATTTTGATCTAACGACGTATTCAGCTCTTCTTTTTTGGACCTGCAATGAAAGGAAATGTCTAGAGTCCATGCAGTATGCAGCAAATGTTTACCTACATACTGCACTGCGACATTATGAATCTCATCAACAGCCTATTGCAGTCCACTGCTAACATAGGCCTCTCCCAAGGCGCGCCACTGAGCCTGGTCTTCGGCTCTCTGCATCCAGCTACTGCCAGCCAACTGACCTGCACAGATCGTCGCTCCATCAAATCGAAAAGTGTGCCACTAAGTCTATTGTTCAGCCGCGATCTCAATAATGTTTCATTTAACTCGAGTAGCTCGACGGCGCAGCGGCTAATCGTCACTAGATGTATGACCAAATTACAAACTTCACGAGTTTCTCCGTGCTTCGGAAGGCACGTAAAAAGCTGTTGGTTCCGGTTGTTACCGAAGGATAGTCGTTAAAACCCACCAAACCCCCATTGGGCAAGAGTAGTAGGTTACGGCTCATCTCTCTATGTGCTGTTTTGTGCGTTTTTCTGTAGATTATGATGATGATGTTGGTTTGAATGAGTGTGCCCACTGTTCCCGAAAGCTCTTTAGCGGGAGTGTCATCTCGATATTCCTATGTGTTGATGTCTTTGTGTGAAGACCTTGTAACGGTACAGAATGAATGGTATCCGTCCGTTAGTAAGGAATGTGTGGGAGTAGCACTAAAATAAATATTAATGCGTAGCACCATTAATATAATAAGCATGAAAAAGGGAATAATAAACTAGTTCAGAATAATGGTCAGTGGTCTAGCGCTTTATCTTTAGTTTGAATTTCGCGGGGACTGCTCTGTGTGCTCCTTGCGACATAGGCGCCGTCTAGCGTGACTTATTTACTTGAGCTTCGCATAAGGTTGCTAGTTTGACTTCTTTATTTTGAATTTCGCGGGGACTGCTCTGCGCGTCCCATGCGACATAGGCGCCGTCTAGCGGGAGTTATTTACTTGGGCTTCGCGTAAGGTTGCTAGTTTGACTAGGACTTTATCTTTAGTTTGAATTTCGCGGGGCTTTGCGAGTCGGCAAAGCGGTTCACATACGGGCGGGCGCCATCTATGGTCGGAATACGGAACTTTTTATAATTTCCCAAAATATAGGATTATTGGCTTAAGTGGATGATTATTGAGAGGGAATTGTTAATGGAAGGCTACATTTAGATATTCAAACATGTAATATTGGCTGTCTGACGAGATTTGGTTGGATAATGGAAAAACTTTAGAATTGCGCGGCGAAGGCGGCAATGAGCGAGCGAGAGGTTGAGAAAAAGATAGAAAGAGAGGTCGGATGTTATCTCCACGTGGCGCAACGCGAAGTTCGCGTATAACAAATAATAAGCGACGCGAAGGCGAGGCGCATCGAAAAACAGCTAGCGATTGGTTGAAGGGAGGAAAAAGCGGACTCGCGCGGGCGAATGTTAGGCGCGCATGGCGCGAAAGTTAAGATGCTTGGGAAAAGGGCGGAAAATTATCGGGCATTCAATAATTGGACGTCGGAGGCGCGGTCCAATTTAAGAGTGCGGTAACTAATCATACGGGAAAAATAGTGTCCGAGCTTTGATAGTGCGCTAAGTGATATTCGAGCTGCGATATTAATTAAGATTTGTGAAATTGAAAGTGATTAATAAAGTAAAACTATTGCGATCGCAACTTGAATCCGTTAACGAAATGATGTATTTCGGGGTATATTGGCGGAAACGCATAACGGTGGCAACAAAACCTATATACCTTTCAACAGACTTCGGTCTGGATGACCTTTGATTGTATTTAATAAGGTCGGCGTTTTCCATTATTACGCTAAACAATACACTATCTTCGACGGAGTAATGGGGGAGAGACAGTTCTCTCCCTAGTGAAAGTTGAAGATAGGTCAGACACCATTTAGCTGGAGGTAGACCCGTATGACCCAGTCCAATTTCGAGTCTACCTCCGTACACACAGTGTAGTGATAGGAAAATAACACACTGAGTATACTGGCTCGACTGATAGAACATTTAGGAGTCAGTTACAAGAAAAATACTAAAAGTTATAGCAAATAAGCATAGCTGTACTGTGATGTTTGATTTCTAATACTGAAATGACCAAACAGGCATTTTTAGCTTTCCCTGGGATGCGATACGATCTTATATTGCTACACTCTTCAAGGTATTAAAAGTACACATCCGATACCTATTAGAAAAAAAATAAGCTGATACAAACTGAACAACTAAAACCAGTTTAGAACCTAGGATAATTCGTTGAAGGAAGACATTGCAAGCTATGAGCTTCTAATAATCTGAAACATAGAAATAATTGATTGATAACAACCTGCTAATTAGCCTGATAATGGTCTACTAATACCATTTGAATTCACCTTAATGGTCAAAGACCTCTTAAGATATGTAAGTACTTACTTCTAATAATGTGAAACATAGAAATATTTGATGGGAATTATCTAAATCAATCAGACTAATACCTAGTACAGTCTAATTTATACCTATTAAAGTGAGTGAAGGATGACTCCTAAGTGTAATTGATTCAATTATTAACAGGGATAATTACCTGATTTACTACCTACTAAAAACATACTAACTATGATTTAGTAGGCTATCAAATTAACCACTCAGTCTGAGAGACAGGGGTGGAAGTTAATGGAAAAATAATTAACTTAAGTTCACTTCCTAAAAGTCAAGGATATTGAATAAATTAAACATCTTTTAATAAACCTGAGATGTACTTATACTTTATAAGATCTGTATAATGAACACTAAGAGTAAACCAAAGTAATTTACTTCAAATGATAGTATTCTATTTAAGTTCACTTCCTAAATGAGTAGGATATAGAACAAATCAAACATCCTTTAATAAACTTAAGATGTGATAATCTGCCAATGCAGCCAATCCAATGTAGTTATATTGGAACTTTATAAGACCTGTATAATAAATACTAAGAGTAAATAAAAGTAATTTTACCTGTATTAATAGCATTCTATTTTAGCCACCGCCTGAAGTGGCGTTTGAATAAATTATCCACCCTTTATAGAACTGAATATTAATTTTCTAATAAGACAAAAGGACAGTAAGTTAATATTGTTACATTGTGATCTCTTACAATAGACACAATAATCAGAGGAATAAGTGTCCGGTAGAATGCTGGCTTCCCACCTCTGTTCAATAAGTGAAATCATAAGACATAAGTTATTGCATTGAATAATTAAGTTCTTAATGTGAAAAGGATATTTGGATGATAGCAAGCCTTGAGATAAACTCTATTGATTTATGTGGACTAATAAGAATTTAAATTGCTAACACATAGTTCATAATGTAAGATGAAATTAAATTCTGAGGAGAGATGTAAATTCTCAGATTAAAGAATTAAAGCCACAGGCTAATTAATGTTAAAGTCAATCTGGTCAGAGCTGATATAAAACAATGAGCTGGTCGGCATGCTAATAGCGGGGAGGGGCTATTAAATTACCAGAATCCTCTAATATGTCATGTAAATTGCACAAGACTTCTTATGTATCATGCTACTTTTAATAAATAATAATACCTGCAAGCTAAGCTATCATCTGATTATCTTTGAGTGGTTACAAATCTTCCCCGCAGCTGCAGTGTAGGATTTAGGTAACAGTTCGGACGGAGTCATTGCTAGGCTACACATATCTATGATATGATTTATAGACTGGTAGGTAATTAGGTCAGGAGAAAATAATTTAACACAGGGATAAGCCAATTACTAAACTTTCACGAAAGAACTTGAGTTACTTAAATGCGGTTAACAACGGAGGGTTCACTAGACGATCTGGCCAAAATAGTATTGATTATAATATTACATTGCTTGACTGAAATTCACTGCAAATAGAATTAAGCTATGCTAAGGTTTCATCATCATACAAACACTACGCACTACACAAAACTCCAAACACAACCATTAGATTGTAGATAAATTAGGTTAATTAGTTTTAAGAATTAGATAATAAGTTAAGTTAAGGTAAAAGCGGCGAGGATGTGTGTATGTATTATAAGGTAGACTAGGCATTAGATTTAGGTTAGGGCGAGAAGTTACAACCTGTGCGTTGTATTATGATGTTTATAGGCTGACGATGGTGGTGATTCGAATGAGTACTAACCGCTCCCGTCTTCGCTCCTTGGCGGCGGTGTGGTCGCGCCGCCGCCGGTGCTGGTGGCAGTGGTCGCGGGTTATGATGATGGTGCTGATTTTAATGAGTGTACCAACCGCTCCCGGATGCGCTTCTTGGCGGCGGTGTCGTCTTTCCAATTCCCATGTGTCTGTTGTCTTTGTGTGAAGACCTGTGCCCTGTATTTGATGTTTATAGGCTGATGATGGTGCTGATTCGAATGAGTACCAACCGCTCCCGGCTTCGCTCCTTGGCGGCGTTGTCGTCGCGCCGCCGCCGGTGCTGGTGGCGATCGCGCGGTGTGGACCCGTCGCGGTCGCGGCTGACGCGATGCTCGTCGTGGCGGCGCGTGTGGCGCTGCCTACCATTCATCAAGGATTAGTATAATGTCGTAAACATTGTTTTTAGAATTTTTAACGCAAATTTTGTTACGATCAAATTACAAATTAGAAAATGTTGAAAAATTTGTCGCCTAAAAATACCGATAACTATTAAATTTCTTTTTCCCCTTTACGCTAAGTATACTTCCTTAAAACGCTTACCTCTTTTTATCCCTTTTAACTGCTTCTTCCAGAAAAGCATAAATAAAGGAGTCTTGATTTTTGGGACTGGAGTTGATGATGGAGTCGACTTCCTGGACAATAAACAAAAAAACCTGTAATGACGATTGAATAGACTTCAATAAAGACTTTCTCAAGGTTGGACTAACTGCTCTTCCATTGAGTTACGATAAAAATGGAAGAACTTTCGTCAGGATAGCAAGAGGATGCAGGTCCGATCCCCCTCTGATAATCTGAGGTAAGTAGTCATTTAACACGTTGACTGCCACAAAACCAGACACAATTTAAATTTTATTGTTTGTCGGTCACCTTAAATCAAAAGTTATATAATTTATGCTAAACTGTACACCCTTAATTTTTAACCGTTTTACTGAAATTAAGGGTGAGTTCCACCCATGAAACTGAACAACTTTCCCCAAGAAACCTATGTGCAAAAATGACAAAAAAATTTCGACCTCCCATACTATTTAATTGTCGTCAGCTGATCGAACCGTTTTGTAAGGAAGTCAAATTTTTTTTGGAAAGTTGTTCAGTTTCATGGCTGGAACTCACCCTTAATTTCAGTAAAACGGATAAAAATTAAGGGTGTATATACTTAGGTAAAACTTAAACATTTAAATGTGTCAAACTTCAAAGATCTAAACAATAAATACAGAATCCAATATAAAATACGTCCGAAAAATTTACCAATTATTTTATAAAAATTTTGTTTTCGAATAATCACAACAATTTTGATACTCGGCCCTATTATCACCGAAATAGCTATTAAATTTGGACGGCAAAGTCATTGGTTTTCTATCCTATTACAACCGAGTAAGGTTCAAATTATGGTGGCATCTATTTTGCCATTACCAGCTCAAGACTTATGTCTATGATGAGAAGTATAATTATCCTGGTTCTAACCTGCCGTGGTGAATTGGAGCGCGGAGTGGAAACAAGGCCTGATTTCAGCGCTAGCGACAAACCTTCCCTTCTGAAAAAATATTTCAATTAAGTTAATTTACACCTCTATAACTTACACCTCTATACATATTGAAGTCACTATGACGTGTCACATTAAAAAAAAATCATGACATGGCAATCGATTGTATTTTTCACTCCTCTTGCTCAAAAAGACCGTCATTGTAGCGTTCCATAGCGAGAAAAAAATAGCTTTTCTTGCCCTAGGGGAAAAGTTTTTTTTTATTTTTGTCTGTCAAATGACAATGAGCCTACAAAAACGAAAAAGTATTTAGTCTTATGTAGAATAATCATAATAAAGCCTCGACTTATTACTGTTTACCTAAATCAACAACTTTTTTGAGATAGTTATTATAAAAGTGGTAAAATTAGTAATCATTTGAATCTACGGACAACACACCGTCTACGCTTCAGCGAGAAACAACTGCACAGTCTGCACATGTGCTTAGGTGGTGAGCCTTTAGCCGTTAGTCGCTTTTACGACACCCAAGGGAAGAGCGGGATTGGTAGTATTATTATGATTAGCCCATCGCCATTCTATGCTGTTGGATGTATGTGTGGTCTTTAGTCCGTTAGTCGCCTTTTACGACACCCAAGGGAAGGGAGGGGTTGGTAGTATTATTTTGATGGGCCTATCGCCGCTCTATGCTGTTGGATGTATGTGCATTCTTTAGTCCGTTAGTCGCCTTTTACGACACCGAAGAAAAGTAAGGGGTTGGTAGTATTATGTTGATGAGCCCATAGCCGCTCTATGCTGTTGGATTTATGTGCAGTCTTTAGTCCGTTAGTCGTCTTTTACGACACCGAAAGGAAGAGAGAGGTTGGTAGTATTATTTTTATGAGCCCATTACGGCTCTATGCTGTTAGATGTATGTGCAGTCTTTAGTCCGAAAGTCGCCTTTTACGACACCGAAGGGAAGAGAGTGGTTGGTAGAATTATTTTGATGAGCCCATCGCCGCTCTATGCTGTTGGATTTATGTGCAGTCTTTAGTCCGTTAGTCGCCTTTTACGACACCGAAAGGAAGATAGAGGTTGGTAGTATTATTTTTATGAGCCCATTGCCGCTCTATGCTGTTGGATGTATGTGCAGTTTTTTTGTCCGAAAGTCGCCTTTTACGACACCCAAGGTAAGATATGGAAAGGCTGCACATACATCAAACAGCATAGAGCAGCGATGGGCTCATCAAAATAATACTACCAACCCCTCTCTTCCCTTGGGTGTCATAAAAGTAACTAACGGGTTAATTTTTAATAAAATACCTAAACCAATTCATATTGCATTGGATTGTTTTATTTTCTCGCATTCGTAGTGAAAAGCAGAGTGTAACACACGGCGCTAAAAACCCAATCAAACTCGGTTTCTATTTACTCTCTCGCTTTAGCGAGCGAGCTTTAGCTCGGGAGTAAAACTACCTCGTATATAATGGGTTATTTTAGGCCTTAATTTGACATAGTTTGCATCACAAATATGACATTATATTCTAAACTATACGTAGATAAACCAACCGTGTCTCGTAGCGGTGAAAGAATACTACAACCCCCGCGAGGGGAAGTGATTCCCTTGGGTGTCGTAAAAGGCGACTAACGTACTAAGGACTGCACATACATCCAAGAGCATAGAGCGGCGATGAGCTCACCGACTGTTACGCTGAGCACATGTGCAGTCGCTATTTGGTGAAAAGTTATGGCAAAGGACTGCTTTCGCGATCCTCAATTGCCTATGGTCTTTGACCATTAATTACCCTTCGGGGATAATAGTCATGATGTATGTATGTATGTACAATAGATAAATAAATAGGTTATTAATCATTTCGGGCGTTTTAGTCCGTCGCTACTCAGAACGCAACAACAGTTTTGTAATTAGGTAGATACATACTTAATAATCAGATTACAACCATGATTACTTTTAATCGGATTAATGTAGACGTACTTATCTAAGATTACTTTTAATCAAGATTCCACTTTAATCTTTCTATTTGATTACAGCAGGTAGGCAGGCACTAAACCTAGTCTAAATTACATGATTATTTAGGAATATTTTTGAAGATTTTGGCTTCAGTAATACTTGAATAGTCCTTTTAGCGTACTTAATCATGATTTTATTTTATATTGATATATATTAGATCTCCTTTGTCTGTCACGAAGAATCCTAAACGTTGCTAACAATAGAATTTCAATTTAACAGCCTGAGCCCATATGATGGCAGAGTAGTGGAACTTTCTCATCAATCATATTATAAACTCTCAGCAAATAGATCATTACATGAAGTTATATTTCCAAATTCAAGATTTATAAAACAAGGACTTTTTGACCAACAATAATCTTGCAGTGTGATCTGATAATGTACCTACTTATTACTTATCTATCATCGCTTTATTTGCTCGCTGCGGGGCGGGTCTGGCTGGCCTATCACGACGGCAGCGTAGCTGGTACCGTACGCAATGTCGCCCGCCATTCAGCTCAACGCACGTCAGTCTTACTAATAGATTCAGAGAAAACGGACGTAATTTTAGCATCGCTACTCGAATTTTTGTTATAAAGTTAGATATCTATTGTGAAATGGCGTCAAGTTCTACCAGCAGTTCCGAATCAGAAATAGTGCAGAACAAACGAGTGTCAACAGTTCCGTGCATCCTTGACGGCAAGTTTTTTATATATTCTGAAAAAGAGTCGACAAATACTAAAAGAGTTGCATCTTGTGCATTATGTCAACCAAAGGAAGTTAAAATTAGCGGTTTTGGCAATTCAACATCAAATTTTGTTACTCATCTCAAACGAAGACACGGAGAAAACATGTACAAGGAGTATCAATGTCATTTGAAAAATGTAAAAAAAATCAAACTACCTTCGAAAACATCTAGCTGTCGTCAACCAGAAACTAGGGATATTATTTGTACTGAGCGGGCGGTATCACAAGAGCATTTTAATGAAAACGTTTTAAAGTTTTTTATCAATTCCTTGATTCCTATAAAAGCCGCAAATGATCCGTATTTTAAGAACATATTTAAAAGTTTGAATATAGCCGAAAAAGGACTAAACGTCGTTTGCGAAAAAACATTAGGACACTTGATCGAAGACTGCTTTATTAAGGAAATTACAAAAATCAAAAGTGAACTACACGACGTAAAAAATGTTTGCACAACTGCTAATATCTGGTCTGCAAAAACTCGAAATTTTTTTGGCGTCACAGCGCACTGGCTAGATTTAGACCTAAAAAGGAAATCTAAGACGCTGTCGTACCGAAGATTTTCTGGTACGTATAACTACAACAGAATAGATCTTTTACTTAAAGCAGAACATATTCAATTTGATTTGGACTACCAAAAAGTTCTAGTCACGGTCATCGATAATGGCAGTAATTTTGTCAATGCATTTAAAGAGTTTGGCGTGGATATGGAAGGTTACAACTCAGAACCTGAAGAAGATCCTTCCGTCGACAAGGATTTTCACTCTGTGTCACATTCTAACACTCTTATTAAAGTTGAACCTCCAGTTTTTGTTGAAAATATTGTTCCACAGACTACAGTTCTAGAATTACCCGTACATCTACAATGTCCTGCTTACAAGCTCAATCTATGTGCTACTACGGACGCCTATAAAGTGTTGCGTAATAACGAAACATCTCTTGCCAACGCTCATAACAAATTTATTAAAAAATGCAACAATTTGTGGAGTACCGCCAGCCGCCCTAAGTCAGCTGAAATAATACAGAGTATTGTTGGGCATAATCTGTCCAAACCGGGAATCGCTAGCTGGAACAGCCTTTATGATGAACTAAAACTAATTGCATCGGTGCATGATAAAAGTGGACAGTTGCACGCAGCATTGGGACTGACAAGCGTATTACGTGCCAATGACTTTCAATATATAAATGAATATTTGCGTTGCTCAAAACCAATAGCAGAGGCCCTAGACATATTACAAGGCGAACAAGAAATGTATTACGGTATTCTGCTTCCATGTTTATTATCTCTGCGAAAAAAATTACAAAAACTTAACAGAGAACCACTTGTTTTATGCAAACAGTTGGCAGATAAATATTTGGAAAGCGTGGAAACGCGGTTTGCAGAGTTTTTTGATATCTCCTCTAAAGAAGCTGAAAATGCAGCAGTTGCTGCAATGTCTTATCCCAGGTTCAAGGACAAATGGATGGATTGTGTTAATGTAGAACACCATTCTAGAATCAAATCACTATTTAAAAAAGCTGTTGGTAAGGAAATCCATGAGTCGCCTGAAACGTTTCAAGTTACACCCAATAATATTTATGAAGACAGCTATTTTGAATTCGATACTAGTTCAGTGGGAGATATCCACAAAATACAAAGATCTAAGGCAGATGCAACCATTTCTCATTACCTAGCTGATCAGGATAGAGATGTTAGCATGCTGAATAGATATCCTGGAATTAAAAGTGTTTTTAAGAAACATAACACCCATTTACCGTCCTCAGGGCCTGTAGAAAAACTTTTCTCATATGCAAATATGACCGAATTACTTTCGGATGAAATGTTTGAAAAGATTGTGCTCTTAAAATCGAATTTAATCACACCTAGTAAATAATATTGTGTTATTATTACCACAGGTTATCACTTCAATTGCATTAAAATACTTATTCCTAAAATTTTATAAATAATAAATCGTTTTTATTTAAAAAAAATAAGTCTTTTATTACCTATTTGATGTTGGCCAACCAGAAAAATTCATTAAGATTCGGCACGATTACAAATAAATCATCATTAATCTCAGAATATGATTAGGTGCAGTCACGAGCAAAAATATGTACACAATTGTAACGCTTAATACAATGCAATAAGAGTCAAAGTTTATACATATTGGTGCTCGTGACTGTACTTCCATGATTAATTTCTGTAATCATGATTAAAGATTACACATCACAATCGTAATCTCTAGAGTCATTAACTTAAAATTACATTTTGCCCAAGTCTGGTTTACAAGTGAAAGTCAGCTTCAAAGATTGGGTCCGTTAACCCTACACAAATGATTTATGTAGATAGCTAAAGGTATGTACTTTTTCAACTGGTGATTGTCAACTGACAATAACCTATAGTATAGACTATAACTATAGTAGCCACATGTGTAATCAATCATGATTATTTTACACCTGCAATATCCTTAGCTACATACTGAGCTGTGTGGTGGATAGTCTTCCCTTGGGCGTGGCGTCGTAAAAAGCGACTAACGGACCAAAGACTGGCACATACATGCAACGGCATAGAGCGGCGATGGGCTCACCTTCCGTCACGCTGAGCACATGTGCAGTTATCATTTGGTGAAACGTGGACTGTGGCTGTGGACTGATTTTATGTTCCTCATTGCTTAGCCTGATTTTGTGTTCCTCATTGCTTAGCCTCTGACTATCCTATAAGTCCAGAGATGGGATTTATTTGAAATACTTTTATTTAAAATGCAAATACAAAATGCAAAATACCTATTTTGTATTTTGCATTTAAATGCCTTTTAATAAAAACCATTTTGTATTTTATTTGAAATAATTTTCGAGATGTATTTTGCATTTTTTAAATTTTAAAATGCAAAAATACTTTGTGGTTCATCATCATCATCATCATCATCATCAGCCAGATGACGTCCACTGCTGGAAAAAAAGGCCCCTCCCCAAGGATCTCCACCACGACCGGTCTTGCGCTGCTCGCATCCAGCGGCTACCCGCGACCTTCACCAGATCGTCGGACCACCTTGTTGGAGGCCTGCCCACACTGCGTCTTCCGATGCGCGGTCGCCACTCGAGAACCGTTCTGCCCCAACCGCCATCGGTTCTACGGGCGATGTGCCCTGTCCATTGCCACTTGAGCTTGGCGACTCTTTGGGCTATGTCGGTTACTTTAGTTCTTCTACGAACCTCCTCATTTCTGATTCGATCACGTAGAGAAACCCCAAGCATAGCCCTCTCCATTGCTCTTTGCGTGACTTTGAGCCTGCCTTTTAGGCCCATAGTGAGCGACGTCGTTATTGTACCGTATGTCATCACTGGCAACGGCTTAGTCGATAAATGCCTAATTCTTAGAATGGCTAACAGCTTAAAAAAGGACTAATTCGCTAAATAGGTACCTAGTTCTGAAAATACCTATTTCTTAAGAAGACCAATTCTTTAAAGGACCAATTCTTAAAAAGACCAATTCTTGAAAGGACCTATTCTTTAAAAGGCCAATTCTTAAAAAGACATATTTTTTTTCACAGTGGGAATCGATCCCGCGATTTTCTGCGTTGCAGGCTGGTATTTGACCACCGCGCCACAGAGATCGCGGTGTCAGTATAACACGAATATATACGTTTATAAAAGGATGAAAAATCCATAATAAAATTATCTCTTCACACTAAAACCGCTGACCTTATTTAAATGGTTTAGGTATGGAAATAGTTTGAAACCCATAAAAGTATATAGGACCAGTAAGAAAGCTAGTCTAAAATAAAAAATGTTGCAAAATTTACATAAATCAAATGTAATAATTCTTGAAAGTAATAACAGTCAGTATCGATTGTACACAATACAAACATTTATCAATTGTGCAAAATAAATCATAAGTAAATTGAGCTGATACGCACTTAAATGATACGTACGAAAACAAAGGTGGAATTTAAAAAACAAAAATTTCAACTATAGCAATATTATCATTTATCATCATTGGTAAACTAATTTAGAGTAATTTATCATTCATTATGCAAAGTCATCATGTTAATTTGTAATAATTTAATACAAAAGTTGTATATAAATCATCTTTAAAAAAAAATCGTGAACCGATAAACTTTTGAAAGTTTTTTTGTTTGTGTACTTTTTGTATGTCATCATTATCATTGCTTCTTTATTTTAATTTTGATATTATATATTTTAAAAAACATTAAATTATTATAATTATGTGTACATGTTAATGTATGCATGTCTCCTTCCGGGCTGTTTGGAACTAATCTCGAAATACCCCATTACTTAATACGACCTAAGATCTAAAAGACCTTTTCTCATAAGGAATGAAACCCGAATGGACTTACTACCAAAAAGAGCGGTTCTCAATATATACTATTGTCAATAACACTCAAGTTCAAATTAACTGAGTCTCATTGAAACTTATTCCCAAAACGTCTTATTCCCAAAATACACGAAAATATATACACATGGAAATATCAAAACACACGATTCCCATAATGACTAATTTTCAAAACTACCTAGTCCCAAAATACACTAAATGTTTGATTCAGCAGGTTCGAGTGTAAAAATTGCTGTTAGAGCACCAAATTAGTTCTCTAAGGCGCCAGGCACGTCACCAGGTCTATTGAGAGGCAAAGCTCATTTTTTGCTACCTAAAACTTAACCTTTATTATCTTTATGATAGTATTGAAATTTGATTGATGATTTTGTCTAGAGAGTATAATAAATGACGGAATTTAGTGTGTTTAGAGACTAGGACGTTTTGAGAATTAGTTTTTATGATAATCGAGTACTTTGATACTAGAATTTAGTGTATTTTGGGAATGAGACGTTTTGGGAATAAGTTTCAATGGGACAAGGTTTATTTGAAATTGAGTCTTATTGACAATAGTATAAATTGAGAACCGCTCTTTTTGGTTGTAAGTCCATTCGGGTTTCATTCCTTATGAGAAAAGGTCTTTTAGATCTTAGGTCGTATTAAGTAATGGGTATTTTGAGATTAGTTCCAAACAGCCCGGAAGGGTATGTCTATATGTATTGCAGTACAAGTCCTTTTGAAAATTGGCCATTTTAAGAATTAGTCCTTTTACGAATTGGCCATTTTAAGAATTAGTCCTTTTACGAATTGGTCATTTTAAGAGTGATTCTTGGAACCCTAAATTTTCGATGTCTTGAGGTTTATTTTTGTAACTAACTGACAAATTAGTCTGCAATTAATTTTATAACATACTTCAGACTATTGTCTATCTTGCACAAGTTAATTATTCTTTAATAATATTTATATAAATATTTCAAAAAAATATTTAAAAGTAGTTCTTCTGACTAATATGGTGTGTCCGTAACCCAGTTTCTTGAACATTAGTAACAATAACATTATTTCATATTGATAAATTGATGTAAATTATAATTATTACGAAAGAATATTAGTTGTTTCTTTACACCAAATAAAATAGTACTAATATTTACGATTGTTTAATTATAAATAAAAAAATAGTGAGTGTCCGGCACAAAAGTCTGATTCATATTCACGCGCTTCACTCGAACGTACCCGGCTAAATACGAAACATCAGGCGACCCCTCCCCGCGCTGGCGGTAGCCAGTGGCTCGGCTGACGTGGTCGCGACGAGACGTGTGGCTGGTTCGTGTCGTCGCGGAGATATAAAGGTAAATATCTGATTCATATAGCCTTGGTACACCTGTGTTTCTGATTAGTATGTTCGTTTTTATAATTAAGGTAAATGGTTTTCAAACTTGAATCTGCGGGAAATATAATGCCATTGGGGAACAGAAACCTATGTATAAATAACAATCTTTAATTGCATACGTGTGATGATTTATCGATGTTAATGGGTAAAATTCTGATTGATATGTGTCTGATTCATATGGTAAAAATACCATATTAATCAGAATGTCTCACATATTGTTAATGAAACGTTACATTGGCGGCACGTTACGCCTGTAACAAGTCATTTCGTATGAACCTAATGTTATTTACATGTCTAAAAATAGTAGCTGTAAATTTCGCAGCAGTCCTAATAACGTCAAAGGGGTTTCATATCTATCGACGACTAAATTTTCGAAAATTAGACTATGCCTGAAATTAAAACTAATATATTGGTATTAAACTCCGTTCGTTTAGGTAATAAAATAAAGGTAAACAATAAAAGAAAACTTCATTTAAAAAAAATAATATTAATTAACCAAATAACATAAATAAAAAAATAACGAGTGGTTAATGAAACTAACTACCTACTTACTCAACTATTAGTTTTAGCGGTAGTTTATAGGCTCAAACTACTGCTTAGACGAAAAGGGTAATATATTAACTTTTAAGACCGTTATAACGTAACGTGATAAGTTCAATTCCCGCTCAAGAATTTTTTCTTACAATTTTTACCCACCTTTTATATGTAGTGAAATATATATTATACATAATTTGGTTAAAACGTCAGGTCAATAATAAGGTATAAATTTCAATATATTGAAATTTCAGTCATGTGTCAAACAGTGTATTATTTGTATACATATCTACTGTAGTGGCAAATGCCTGCATGTTGTCAAAATTGAGACAGACAGTTTATTTAAAGGCATTTTTAAGTATAATTATTAATAAATTTGTAATCTTCGTTTTTATATTACAAAAATGCCACCAGTACTATGTAAGGAAGAAAAAAGAGAGAAGAAGAAAATTGCAGAACGTATTAGGATGGAAAACATACGGAAAGATCCAGACAAGGCTTTATGGCGAGTGAAAATGCGAGAATCCTATTTAAAAAGAAAGAGAGAAGGTAAGATTATTTCAGTTAGCAATTTAACGCCTAGAGAACAAAAAATTCAAAGAAAAAAGAGTAGAGAAAGCTCAAAAAGATCGTACGACAAAAAGAAATTAAAAGAACAGACAGAAGAAGAAATTATTAATGTAGTTAGCAATGAAAATATTATCATGAACGACCCTTTGAGTTTGACTCCAAAGAAAACAGAAGAAATCTCAAGTCCATCTAGGCCGATAAAATCGCCTTCACCGCCAACACCAGCATCAGTCCCGATAAGATCTCTCAGGGTGCGTTCTCCAAAGAATTATAAATCGGTTTCGCGAAAGTCCAGAGTGCTTTCTACAAACGCTACAGTATTCAATTTATCAAGGTCATCTACGATGCGTTCCTCAATAACTCCTGAACCAGATTCAGCGATTTCTATACAAATACGGTCTCCAATATCTCCAAAATCTGATTCAACAAGATGTCTTCAGGTACATAGTCCAACAAGTTCCATAACTGACTCACCCAGATCACTCAGTCCACAAAGCAATACCTCAATAACTAATATACTTACTCGCTTTGAAAACGCAAAACGTGTACAAACTGCACAACAAAAAATACCTGCGAAGAAGAAATCTCCCTGGAAGCATCTCTTACGCAAATTTAAATACCGGTACCACACAGAGCTACGAATCAAAGACCGACAAATTCAAGACCTTAAAAGAATGAATGAGAACTTTAAAAAGACATTACAGCGATGGCAGAGATTCAGAAAGTTCAAAAATGCACACAACCAACATGAACATAAAATACAGGAGATAGACGTGTCTGAAAATAAGAAATTACACCTTGAGTCGATTAGTAGTAAAATTAAAGAAGACATTATTATTTTTTTAGAAGAAGATGAAAATAGCAGGATTTGTCCAGGAAAGAACGAATTTGTATCAAAAGGAAAAATAAAAAAACAGAAACGATATCTCAAAGACTCTTTAAAAAATTTACACAAAAAGTACATTGCGACTTCTCAATACAAGATAAGCTATAGCAGTTTTTGTAAGCTTCGACCATTTTGGATTCGCATACCAACCGTGAATATTCGAGACACTTGCTTATGTAAGGTTCATGAGAACATGGAACTGGTGGTAACAGCTTTACGAAAAAATTATCTTATAAAAGAGAAATCCAATACCCAGATCCTACAATCTTTGTGTTGCGATAGCAGGAATGTTGATTGTTTGTCCAGAAATTGTGTACTGTGCAAAAATAAACAAATAACTTTTAAGGAATTTGATAACTCTAAAGAGACTCACTACTGGACTTGGAAAAAGGTAAAAAAACTTACTTCAAAGATAGCCAAGAAAAATCTACTCTTCAAACAATTAAAGAAAAAGTCGTAACGTATCCCAGAAACATCATTGAACAGTTTCATAAACTATTAGAACCTTACATGCGCAACTGTGGAAATATTACAGGACAATATAATCACATAAAACAGTTAAAAGAAAATTTAACTACAGAAGAATGCATTGTACATAGTGACTTCAGTGAAAACTACAACACGAAGTATGCATCCGAGATCCAGTCTTTCCATTTCGGCAGTTCCAGAGAGCAAATCACTTTACATACCTCTGTCATTTATTACCTTAAAAATGGAAAATTATGTAAACAGTCATTTTGTACATTAAGTGAGTGTTTGCGTCATGATGCAGCCGCAATTTGGGAGCATTTAATGCCAATTCTTCGATTTCTGGAAAGTGAAGCTTCAAGTGTTACGACATTTCACTTTATATCTGACTCCCCCATCAGCTCAGTACCGTAATCGAAAAATGTTTTTTATTATGGCAAAAATGCACTGGTATTTCCCGAGTTTACGCGTATTGATTTGGAATTACTCGGAGACAGTTCACGGGAAAGGGGCTCCCGATGGCGTAGGGGGTGTTTTGAAAAGAACCGCCGACCAGATAGTTGCCAGAGGAAATGACATTCCGAATATCGATTCTCTAGTCCGGCATCTTAAAGATCATTGTCCAGGTGTTATTTTAGAAGTTATTAACCAATCAGGAATATTAGAGAAAGATATGTTAATACCATCTCACTTGAAAGAATTCCGGGGTACCATGAACATACATCAAGTAGTATGGAGTGCCAGTCAATCAGATACTTTAGCAATGAGGAAACTTAGTTGCAGCTTCGATACTTGTTTACAAGAAGCTATTGCATGTCCTCATGGCCAACATATTGGTTTTTATAATATCGGAGAAAATAATAATCAACAGTCAAGTGGATACGTTAAGCCAGCAAACAAAAAGAAACCGGTGATACAGAAAACTACTCGTAGTTCCTTAATCAAACGAAGCAAACCATCTGCTGGTAAAAGGCAAGTAGAAAATGAGACACAGGATCTCGATCTTTCTAAAGATGACAGTTTTTGGGTAGAAACTTCATCTATTGATGAAAAAATTTTAACACCCAATTTTGCAAGATCTCTATTAGAAACCCTTTATCAAAAAATACTGTTAAAGATAGAGATTCCGACGATGAGGACATACTCACCTTCAAAAAACCGCGACTGACAGTTAATAAACTAAAACAGCCAGATGTAATTGACGAAACCATTTATTATACTCGTGCTTCGTCCTCGAGATTAGTATACCTACCCCCTAACTAAATAACCTAACTTGTGAACACTATGTAGTAACGCGAAAGTGTTGCCACTTGCACTTAGTTTAAAAATATTTATTTATCGTTTCCGGTCTATTATGTATCAAAAACGGAAACGAAAATAATAATTTTGTCTATTTCCGGTTATAACGGAAATAGAAAAATAAAATAATAGCAACGGAAGTGCTTGATTTCCCGCCAGCTCGTTCCTTACCAACCCCACCTCTTTGGGTACCGGCATCGCTCTCATCATTCGCAGTTTAGTGCTCAGCCACTTCGCACGTGCTTCAAGATGCCGAAAAGAACACATGAAAATTCTATGCAACATTTAGCAAACCAACTCAGAAAACTTAAAAAGAAATTAAAGCGATCGCGAAGGCAACGCTCGCTCTCCGAAACGTCAAGTTCCTCAAGCTCAAGTAGCGGATCAGAGAACTCTCGAAGTAATCCACCCGCTCCACCAGTTTTGTTGGCATTGTCTAATGAAGGTGAGTACACTTTTGAGCGCGACACCCATGGTGTCAATATCCAGTCTCATGGACTGACACAGGGACACTAACCCTAACGAAGGAATTGGCGAAATCCTTTTTTCGCGTTTACCTGCACCCATGGTGTACAAACAGCAATTAAAATTCCTGCACCCACGGTGCATACACTGATTAGACATTATTTCGTCTCAAATACACCCACGAGTGTTATCTACAATTCCACGTTTTATTCCAGATCGGAATGAACACCAATCTGCTCCAACAAGAAGTGAACCTGCCGTTGCTGCAACAGCCTCTGAACCTATCCCCGGGATATTAACGAGTGACGTCGACGGCGATAGACCCGACGAACTTCAAAACCAAGATTTTTTACAAGCAGACATGGCGGTAGAACACCCTGTTGTGTTAACTGATACAGGTTTGGATGCGGAAATATTAGAAATACTGGGTTCCGATCCATCAACAACCGTAGAATATGGTCCAGATATTAACAACGAACTGGCAAGCCGCCTCACTCACGTGGCCACTTCAGGGTTAGACAAAGACACCCGCAAAGAACTTTTACAAAAATATCTTGTGCCAGGAAACTGTAAGAACCTGTCAGCTCCACAATTAAATCCTGAAATTAAAGCTGCAACCCCCGAACATGTGCAAAAACGGGATAAAGCAATTGAAATTAATCAAAAGCAAATTGCGGCAGCTGTTACATGTATCAGCCAAATTATAACCTCACAGATTGACAAGCAGGCAAGAGATAACGAATTATTAAAAAACCTGATGGACGCCAGTCGAATCCTTTGTGATGTCCAACACATTCAGTCTAGCTCGAGACGAAATTATGCACTCGCTTCTCTGAAAAAAGATTTAAGAGAACAACTGAGTAATACAAAGGTTGATGGACTGTTATTCGGACAAGATTTATGCGAAACAATTAAAACCGCTAAAGCTGTGTCTAGATCTTGTTCGGATTTGAAGGCCGACGCTACTAGAAAAACTAAACATTTCAGAAATTTAAACTCGAAGTCTGGTCCCGGGAGTCGCAGGGTGGCGCCGGGTCCTCAGCGATACCAGCCGCCCGCAGCTCCACGAGCGACGACGAGCTACCAGCCGCCGCCGCCGCCACAGCCACCACCGCAGCAGACGAGCTCGCGCGCCCACTCCTCGAGCACGTCTTACTATCGGCCGCGACAGACGAGGAGGCGCTAGCTGCAGATGAGGTACGGTACGCTGGTAGACTTCATCGTTTTTATAACCAGTGGTCACTCATCACTGAGGATAGAGCTGTCCTTTCATGGATTCGAGGTTATGAAATAGTATTTATTGAACCTGTGAATCAATTAGATCCACCTATAACAAATATATGTTCATCAGAAAAGTTACATTATTCAGAGACAATTCAGAATTTATTATTCATTGGAGCAATCTCTCCGTGTGAACCCTGTGCTGGCCAATACGTTTCCCGCGTTTTTCTTTTACCTAAACCTAACGGAAAAATGCGATTTATTCTAAATTTAAAGGAACTGAATAATTATATCAATGTACAACATTTTAAACTAGAGGATTTACGTACAGTTCTAAAACTAATGTCCAAAAACTGCTATATGGCCACTATTGATTTAAAGGATGCTTATTTTTTAATAAGAATCCACCCTAATTCACGAAAATACCTTCGATTTATTCTAATGGATGGCAATCGTACAAACAATAAACAAATGTATGAATTTAATGTATTACCCTTTGGCATTTGTACAGCTCCTTACATATTTACAAAAATAATGAAACCTGTAATAAAGCTATTACGGTCGTGTGGACTCATATCATCTATTTATTTAGATGACCTATACTTGACAGATTTAACGTATGAAAAATGTTTGGAGAATATTAAACTAACCAAAAGGTTATTACAATCCTTAGGTTTTATTATCAACACTGAGAAAAGTAAATTAGCTCCCTCTATGTCTTGCCAATACCTCGGGTACTTAATAGATTCACGTAATTGGTGCATATCCTTGCCAACACAGAAACGAACTCGTATTAAAACAGAAATCGAAGGAATATTAAAATTAAAATTTTGCAAAATTAGAAAATTTGCACAATTAGTTGGATTATTAGTTTCTGCCTGCCCTGCTGTTGAATATGGGTGGCTATATACCAAGGAATTAGAGCGTTGTAAATACTTGAATTTAAAAATACACAACGACTACGAAAGATTTATGTACATTCCGAATTCTCTACACTCTGATTTACATTGGTGGTTGAAAGTAATAGATAAATGTAGTCACAGAATCAAAGATGACATTTACACAAAAGAAATATTTTCTGACGCCTCAAAAACGGGTTGGGGAGCAGCTTGTAACGGTCAAACAGCTAACGGACAATGGTCTGACTCAGAGTGTAAACTGCATATAAACAGCTTAGAGTTATTAGCGGCCTTTTTTGCAATCAAAATTTTTGCCAAAGATTGTCACAACTGTCAAATACTTATTCGTGTTGATAATACCACAGCTCTTAGTTATATAAATCGCATGGGTGGTGTACAATTTCCTCATTTAAATAAAATAACTAGAGATATTTGGCAGTGGTGTGAGGTTCGTCACATACAGGTCACCTCAGCCTATATTAAGTCTTCAGACAACATAACTGCAGACCGAGAATCAAGACGTTCACATCCTGACGTTGAATGGGAAATATCACCTAAAGGATTCAACACAATAACAAACAAATTTTCTTATCCAGAAATTGATTTATTTGCAAACAGAGTCAACAAAAAATGCCACCTTTATGCTTCATGGAGTCGTGACCCAGATGCTTTTGCTATAGATTCATTTACACTTTCGTGGTCTAATTATTTTTTCTATGCTTTTCCGCCAGTGGCTATCATTCTTAAAACACTAAGAAAGATCATCTCGGACAAAGCTGAAGGAATTATGGTAGTGCCGGCATGGCCTACGCAACCATGGTACCCATTATTTAGACGCCTTGTTGTATCAGATATAATTGTATTGGATCACTCAGATTTGGTTTTTTCGCATTTCCGCAGGAACATTCACCAGAACCTTATCCTGGAGGTCGCGCTCTTATCCGCTCGGGGTTCCTACGGAGAGACGTCCCAACAGCCGCCGTGGATATAATGTTAGCTTCTTTATCTGAAAGCACAATGAAACAAT
The DNA here is from genome assembly GCA_963921215.1 of Scoparia ambigualis. Lineage (NCBI taxonomy): Eukaryota > Metazoa > Arthropoda > Insecta > Lepidoptera > Crambidae > Scoparia > Scoparia ambigualis. Next base: position 56,733,680 of record OY992502.1, on the reverse strand, counting down.
ATGATTCATGCCTAAAGAAATGGTTTAGCTTTTGTAATGAATCCAAAATTGATATGTTTAATCCACCAATTCCAAACGTAATTAAATTTTTTACAAATATTTTTAATACCGGCAGTCAATACCAAACAATAAACTGTCACAAGGCTGCAATATCTCTTTTAGTCGGATCCTTAGAAAATGACTTATTAACACGATTTTTTAAAGGTGTTTACAAGCTAAGACCTCCGTGCCCACGTTATAACATAACTTGGGATGCAAATACTATTCTAGAATACCTATCTTCTATGTATCCACTCGAAGAAATTACTTTAGAAAAGCTCTCTAAAAAGTGTGTTACGTTACTAGCCCTTGTCACTGCACACCGTGTGCAGACCTTATCACTTATCACGGTAGATAATATAATATTTTTGCAAAATCAAATTGTAATTAAAATTCCATTTCTGATTAAAACTTCTAGGGTTGGGTGTAATCAACCGGCTTTGCATTTACCATATTTTCTTGATAGATTATCTATATGCCCAGCAAGTACGTTAAATTTTTACATTAATAAAACTAAAGACTTTAGGACATCAAGTACATTATTTTTAAGTGCTAGAAATCCACACAAGCCGGTTGGTAGCCAAACTCTAAGCAGATGGATTCGATCCACAATGCAAGACAGTGGAATTGACGTTTCCATATTTTCCGCTCACAGCACAAGACATGCTGCAACGTCAATGGCACACAGTCAAGGTGTTAACGTTGATTTAATACGAAAAACAGCAGGCTGGAGCGGCAATTCCACCGTATTTGCAAAATTCTATAATAGAACTATTGTAAGTAACGATGATTATACTTTACTTGCAAGAACCCTAGGTTCGTTAAATCAAAATAAAGATTGATTTTGTACGAAACACAGATTTTGTTTTTTTCTCATGACATGTTTTTGTAACCAATTTCTCTCAACATCTACATAGTGTTCACAAGTTAGGTTATTTAGTTAGGGGGTAGGTATACTAATCTCGAGGACGAAGCACGAGTATAATTGATGATTAAACGAACTTACTTGTACGTGAAGTTCAATCACAATTATACAAAGTGCTTCGTCCGAAGAGATTAGTAGGTAGTCCCCCCCACCCGATAATTATTTATGAATAAATACCCAACGGTTACAAAAACTTTCTATGTCTTTAAACTATATGATGAGAGCGATGCCGGTACCCAAAGAGGTGGGGTTGGTAAGGAACGAGCTGGCGGGAAATCAAGCACTTCCGTTGCTATTATTTTATTTTTCTATTTCCGTTATAACCGGAAATAGACAAAATTATTATTTTCGTTTCCGTTTTTGATACATAATAGACCGGAAACGATAAATAAATATTTTTAAACTAAGTGCAAGTGGCAACACTTTCGCGTTACTACATAGTGTTCACAAGTTAGGTTATTTAGTTAGGGGGTAGGTATACTAATCTCTTCGGACGAAGCACTTTGTATAATTGTGATTGAACTTCACGTACAAGTAAGTTCGTTTAATCATCAATTCTCCTTGCTCATCCAGGGTATTGACCCCTCATACTCAGGAAAGTGCTATTAATGAGACTGATTCTGACGATGAAGAAATTTTTTTTTTAGAAAGCCTCGATAAACATGTTTAAAGATATCATTGACGAAGAATATTTATTTATTTTTTATCTATATTCAATTTTACTTTTTGCCATAATTTTAGTTATTGTTAAAAGTTTAAACGTACTTGATAATATTAATGTAGACTTTTAGTTTTTTTTAGAGTTTTTATGAAACGAGATACTTACACAAAAAATATAATGATAATTAATATTGTCAAGTATCATAATTATAATTATCATGCTGTGATTGACTAGATTTAAGCTTTTATAAGACAAAAATAAAAATACATCTAATAATTCATAATAAAAATACTTATGATAATAAGATATTGTCAAGTGCCATATCATGCCGTTTTTAACTAGATTTAGTTTATATGTAACAAGACGTACAACGTTCATTAAAAAGTAATTAATGTTGTGATATTGTCAAGTGCCATATCATGCTGTGATTGACTAGATTTAGGTGTTATGATAAGCATAATGTGCATTTACTGTGATTTTAATAAATAATTGACTGATTTTTCTAACTAGAATTTCATTTCTATCCCTAATTCTGATTCATATGTCACAGATTCTGATTCATATGGCCCCAAAAATTTTAAAGTTAATTATCTCGGAAACCATTTGATCAAAAAGTGTGCCTTTTTCAGACATTGTATCTTAGGTTACCATCTTTCGAAAAATATGTTTTATAAGCTTAAATGTGAAAAAAAAATTCTGCCATATGAATCAGACAAAGAACGCAATTTCTGAGAAACACTCTTAAGAATTAGTCCTTTTACGAATTGGTCATTTTAAGAATTAGTCCTTTTACGAATTGGCCATTTTAAGAATAAAGCATTTGTAGACTGCTAGGCATTTTAAGAATTAGGCATTTATCGACTAAGCCCTGGCAACACACACTGGTCGAAGATTTTCGTTTTGAGACACTGCGGTATTTTGGACGAAAATATATTTCGTAGCTTACCGAACGCTGCCCAGCCGAGTTAGATTCGACGATTGACCTCTTTCTTAAAGTTGGACCTATCTAACTGGACCGTTTGTCCTAGGTATACATATTCGTCAACAACTTCAAGAGCAGAGTCTCCAACCTTCAGAGGAGTGGGTACGACACGTGAGTTAGACATGATTTTCGTCTTCTCCATGTTCATTTGTTGAGAGACTCTGTTGAGATCACCGAGCATTGTGCCAAGGTCCTCCAGGGTTGAGACCCTCGGCCTCGATATAGTAGTCTTGGCTGAGGCCAAGACTACTATATCGTCGGCAAATCGAAGGTAACTGATGTACACGCCGTTAATATTGATGCCGAGTCCTCTCCAGTCCAGAAGCTTAAACACGTCCTCCAGTGCAGCAGTGAAGAGTTTAGGAGATATGACGTCTCCTTGTTGCACACCACGCTGCAGCCGGACTGGCTTTGAGCTCTAGTCCTGAAGGCGATACTATCATAGTGGTGTTTTCGTACAAACACTTCAACACTTCGATCTACCGGTAGTCAATTTAGCACCGCTGGAGAGACTGTAGCACGGCCTATGTTTCGATCGAACTAAAGGCTTTCCCATAGTCCACAAACGCTAAGCAAAGTGGCCGGTTATACTCTTCGGTCTTCTGTATAACCTGCCGCAGCGTATGTGTATGGTCTATGGTGCTAAAGCCTTTTTGGAATCGGGCTTGTTCGATTGGCTGGAAGTCATCAAACCTGGGTGCGAGACGATTAACTCTCAAGAACAGCTTATAAACGTGACTTAGAAGTGATATGGGTCTGTAGTTCCTCAGTAGGGTCTTGTTGCCCTTCTTAAAGAAAAACACAACCACACTTTCATGCCACGCTTCTAGCGTTCTACCTCTGAGTACGACGAAAGTAAATAGTTCAGTTATTATATAATATAATAATAGTTAACAGTAAGTTCAGAAGCTCAGCCGTAATTCCGTTAGCACCCGATGCCTTGCTGTTCTTAAGCTGCTCGAGAGCCACACCAATCTCGTACCGGCTGATGTCCAGGATATCTTCGGCGTAGTCGGGTTATCTTAGCTCTAGAGCTAAGCTAACCCGACTACACCGAAGATAGAAGACCTTAGGGTCTGTAGCTAATAGCTTTGTACTGGTGGGTCAGGTGGCCGCGTTGATGTGTATAGCCGTCCATAGAACTTCTCGACCTCTCCCATTACTTTGGACCTGGACGTGACAGTTCTTCTGTCATCGGTTTGCAGCGTCGTCAATTGGTTCTGCCCAATACCCAAATCTTTTGCGAACACTTTTGAACCTTTGTTACGCTCGATATAGCCTCTTTAATACGGCCGGTATTATATCGGCGAGTGTCGCGAGTCAAAGACTAAAGTTAACTTTTTGGTTAAGTTTAGCCAACATTACCAGTCAAACAGATCTGGAAACCCTACAATATTTAAAGGATGAGTGCACAACCCAGCTAGCAAAATACCCTTAGAAACGAAAGCTTTTAAGAGCTATGTCCTTAAATAAATTTTATATACGTTCTGATTAAGATAGAGACTCTGATAATGGCATATCATAAGTCTATTTAAGCTATAAGAGCATATATACTTGTAAAAATACTTTTAGAAGTATATAAGAAAACGATAAATGACATCAATAAGACCAGTAGTGTTATAAACGCACTCTGTAAGCCTAATTATTAATTAACACTATGTAAGTCCACTTAATCTTAAAATTATATTGGTTCTGTTAAAGCCACTATAAGGCATGATTGGTGATAATGGCGACATTTCTATATTTTTCATTTTTAATATAATATTTTTTATTATTAAAGATACATTGTTGAAATGGCCCGTAAAAATATTGTGATTGTTATTTCAAAATACTCGATAAAAATCGACTTCGCAATTAAATAACAGTTAGTAATGCGTAATAAACATGAAATTATACTTACACATTTTGTAGGAAAGTGAATTAAACAGTACATAATACTTACGTTTTTAATACTCTTCTTATTATTCAGAAAAGTTTCACGAGCACTGGCAATCCTTTCGGCGGACTGTGATTACATCTGATTACATGTCTTACTAAAAGCTCGCAAAGAGCACTACAAGTTATATCAAACTTAGAACAGCATTAGTAAGTGCGTTATAAGAGTAAATGCCCATAAAGAATGCCTTTGTAAATCATTTGTAAGTCTGTTTGGTATTATTAAAGCATCAACAAGAATTTTGTAAGATTGGAAATACACTTCTCGAGACCATTTTAAGATATATTTAAGGGTAAATAGACTTATTAAGTGCGCCCAAATCCACACTTATAGCAGTCTATCGGAGTACCATAAGACTGGTAAAATTTACTCTTGGGATGTGTGTAAGAGGAAATTTTGCTAGTTGGGAAGTCTAGCGATACTAAACGATTATTCTACAATAAAAAAAGTATTTCTAAAATTTAACACATCCTTACCAAGCTCAGCAACAGTGGAGAGACTTTTTCATATGGTGGGATGATAATGAGACCTCACAGTAGAAAAATGTATGATATGTAAGTTATTTATTTAATTTACTTTTTTTATTTACACAAGTAAATCTCGCGACAACCTTTTATATCACAAGTATAAATTGTGTAACGACGTTATAAGTTGATAGTAAAAGTTTATTTTTTTCTTTTTAGCGCATTTAAATAAAAGCTTTTAAATGAGATTTCATAATTTTACTGGTAAAAGTCGAAATATGAGTTAAATAAATTCAGAAAATTAGGTTTTGGGTAATCCACGCCCGACCCGACCCGATCCATACTTATTTTAAAATGTAGACATTTTGCGACTAAAACGATTTGCGATCTGTAAGAAGTGAGAAACTGGTAATTTAGACATTTTGTGACTAACGGCCGGTTTCAATAACCTGTCTATCTGTTGTTGTGCCTACCAGAGTTAGAAATTAGACTTAAGCTCGTTACAAGTTGTGTCAAATATAGATAGATTATTGAAACCAGCCGTAAGACGATTTGCGATGTGTACGAAGTGAGAAACTGGTTATTTAGAATTTAGACATTTTGCTACTAAGACGATTTGCGATGTGTACAAAGTGAGAAACTGGTCGAATTGCGATTTAGGGAATCCGCGCCCAACCCGCCTAGGGTTACCATCCGTCCGGATCAGTCCGGACATGTGCGGACTTTTGAGTAACAAAACTACATTTTAAGTAATATCAAATAAGTCTACGGTTAACGGTGCGCATTTGTCTGGCACAGACTATAATAGCTCGTTAGATTAGTTATTAAGTCTTAACTATAAGTGAGTTAACTGTTTTTTTATTATTATTAGTATTGACGTCAATAAGTGCCTGTAAAGGTTTACATTGAATAAATATTTTGACTTTGACTTTGACTTTAACGGTTTTAATCTTTATTAACTTTTCATTTATCTAAAAAAAAACATAAAAAGTGAGTAACATTTCCATTTTGTGACTAAAAAGTCCTGACTTTTATCGAAATGTCAGGCTTTTTGTCAGGACTTTTCAAATTCCTGAATGGGAACCCTAGCCGTGCCCCGCCGCAATGCCCCGCAAGACGCAAAGCTCGTGCCCGCGGCTTTAGGGTATAAAATAGTCGTGAGTTTGTAAAGGATGATAAAAAGGATGTACATACGTTGAGCGGCGGTGCCGGCGCGGCGAGCGGCAGGCCCGGTGGTCGCCGCGGGCGGGGGAGCGCGACACCGAAGGGCTGCTGTCACGGTCTCTGTTAATTAGGTGCCGTAGTACACATTACCACAAATACATACGCCAGCTGGGGCCCTACCACCTCTGAGAGCAGTAAGTATCACTTAAATCTCACTATGCAAAATTCGTATGGGAATTTGCATAGCGAGATTGACGTGCTATCATGGTTGATCTTCAATACACACGCCACCAGACAACCTACCAGGGGCCCAAGTCTGCTAATTTACGAATGGCATAATTGAATGGCATAATTGAATCGCAATTGGATCGCATTGTAATTGTTTGACACATTTGGTATTCTTAAATGAGTAAGAGAATACCAAATGTGCGATTCAATTATGCCATTCGTAAATTAGCAGTATTTGGCCCCAGGGACCTACTGAAACTCTTATGCCGCGTTTGCACGCTTGGCACTTGCCTCAAACTCCAAACCTCTACAAACGTTTGGATTTGTGATTTGTTCAACAGATCGGCTACAAGCGCTTGCAAACCAAGCCAAACGCTCTATCCACACGTTTGAATTTGTGACGGCTTGTTGAGGTTTGCCAAGCGTGTGGACACGGCATTAGAGTGAGAGACCCAGTTAGATGTTTGAAATAACCTGAACAGTGAAAAGGGGGAGGGGAGGCCTTTGCCTTGCAGTGGGACAAAATAGGCTGACAATAACAATAACAACTTAAACATACATATAATCACGACTATTATCCCCGAAGGGTTAGTCAGAGACTAGGCAATGAGGACAGCAAAAGCAGTCCTCTACCATAGTCCACTTAGGGTAAAATGTTTACTAGAAAAAAACAAACACTCTGAGGAAAGCTCGAATGGGATTCGTACCTATGACCTTTGGATTGCCGATTCACTGCTCTAACCGCTAAGCTACCGAGACCCCAGAAGACTCGTTGAATTTTTTCTAGTAGTTTGTGATTTACGCTGTGAGGCAACGGCATGTGTTCGAATCCCATTCGAGCTTTCCTGAGACTGATGGTTGTTTTTTTTCTAGTAAACATTTTATCCTATATCTGTATAGCATTGTGAATGCAAAAATTTCAATAATAAACATACTTAAGTCCACTTTTCATCAAATAGCAAAGCAACTGCACATGTGCTCAGCGTGACAGGTAGTGAGCCCATCGCCGCTTTTTGCTGTTGGATGTATGTGCAGTCTTTAATCCGTTAAGGCGAGGTATTCCGAGCGCTTCTCTCTCGCTCTCTCGACGGTAAGGGACGGGTATAACAGCGAAGCGGCGCGAATAGGCGCGTTTTATAGGTTTTTTGCCTATAAAAAAAAATAAGTGAAATAAAAAAATGTGCCTTTACATTCACTAGATAAAAAGTTTCTGCTATTGGTAAAAAAATTAAGTCATTTATTAATGTACTAACTGACTTACAGCTCTTTTAAATATTGAACAGAGCTATCTTTGATTTTTTTTTCTATCGAGAGAAGTATTACCAATCATGTTTCTGTCTTTAAGAGTCACTAAATAATATGTTCAACTAAATTATATATGCATTTCAGAACTGTATGTTTTATATTGGTGGCGGTACAATCAATCGAAATTGTTAAAAATGGGAATACGACACCCAAGCTAGGAAAGAGACGGGGTGGTAGTATTCTTTCACCGCTATGCGACACGGTTAACAATAACAGTAATAACCATGGGGCTAGTTGTCTTACTTCAACATCTATCGCAATCGTTTTTAAGTAGAAGTACAGAGCTTCGCTAGTTTGCTTATTTAAAACTATTTTTAAAATAATCAAACTAGCGAAGCAATGTACTTCTACTTGAAAGCGATTGCGATAGATATTGAAGTTAGGCATTACCCCCCTGGATATAGTCAACACTAGAAAACATGTAGTAACCTTTTGGCATCAATGGCTTCAGCTGCTGCGGCGACCGTTTGTGCGGTGGGGACATTTTGTAGGCTGGCCTTCGCTGACCCCACGCCAACGCGCATTCCGGTTATTGCTGGGCAACCCTGTAGCAATGCGAGATTTATCACATCACATTCTGTGATTGACGTGTTGGGGGTATCGGTTTCCCATTAACTTCATAATTTCACAAAGCAATAATAAGCCAATTTAAATGAAACTTTGTAGTACTTATTACCTATAATATGCTTAAGTAAAATACAGAGATCTAAATAGTTTGTTAAAACACTTTTAAAAAGGTTTATTTAGCAAGCTTTCTATAAGTAGACATTAAAATCTAAATACTTCTTAACTAAGTACCTACTTCCGCTAACCGAAACGGGTAAACCATTTTAATTAGGCAAGTACAATGGGATTAAACGATCGTGTGCTGGGTAGCGCATTGTGATGACTACGCTTACTACCTGTCCTACTTGAAGTGGAATTAGGTAGGTACATACATATAATCACGACTCAAAGTCAAAGTCAAAGTCAAATTATTTATTCAATGTAAACCTTTACAGGCACTTATTGACGTCAATAATAATAATAATAATAAAAAAACAGTTAACTAACTTATAGTTAAGACTTAACAACTAATCTAACGAGCTATAGTCTGTGCCAGAAAAATGCGCATCGCTACCCCCCGTACCACTGCACGCCGAAACAGAATCGCGTCGAACCGAAATTTAAGCCGTGGTCATAGAATTGTGTAAACAAACGTATCCTGGTACGAGACAAAAATAGCGGGCAAGTGTCTCTCCCCTAGCGACACAAACGGCTAATATTTATAGGTAATTTATCGTTTTTTTTTCTAGGATGAAAGGTGAAGAATGATAAATCACAATGAATTGTTAACTTAAGTTATTACTTTAAGGAATAAAATTAAATGTGATTTCCAATTATCGTATTAATATTGTGGTAAATAATAGAAATTGGAAATAACTGAGTTTTTAAAGTAAAATAAAGTAACGGTTGAAATAAGTTTTGGAAAACATTAGTACCTAACCAATAAGGTTGACATTTTTAATCATTCAAATATCTTTTTTTATAAAAACTTAAGCATATAGCATAGACTATTATCCCCGAAGGGTTAGTCAGAGACTAGGCAATGAGGACTGCAAAAGCAGTCCTCTACCATAGTCCACTTTTCACCAAATAGCGACTGCACATGTGCTCAGCGTGACAGGTGGTGAGCCCATCGCCGCTCTTTGCTGTTGGATGTATGTGCAGTCTTTAGCCCGTCTCCTTTTGCGACAACCAAGGGAAGAGAGGGGGATTGTAGTATTCTTTCACCGCTACGCGGCACGGTTAAACGTTACGTTAAGATTAGGTGGCTGTAGGTACGTAGATAGATCTTACTTAAAATAATAATTCCTCTTGAAATTAATTAATGAATTATTATATTTAATTAGGTAAGTACCTACTTATTTTAAGTGACTTCAAACACTCAATGGATATCTGTTAGAATTAAATACACCGTTTCAAAAAAAGCACCCAAATTCAAACTCTAGCACCTTCTACACCACAACAATGTCAAGTTTTCTTATAAATAGTAGGTACTTATCACTATTTAACCATTGAACTAACAATAAAGCTGCAAGTTTACTTTGCTTCTCATTCTTATTCTAAATGCATTTAGATATAACTTTATATAGGTTAACTCTAAAGGTTGGTAAATTATATTTACTTACCAACATTTATTTCTATCTCATAAATAGGTGCTAAAGGAAATCAAGCCAGAGCTCTTTTTGTCGCAACAGTCAGTATTATCATGCGTTTCGAACTACAATGTAGTTTGCTATGTAAATTAATGGTTACTTACGCTAGCAGAGTCATCGGTTGCTAAAGAGTTGGTATCATCGAGTCCATCCCGTTTTTTCCTGGTTCGCTTGCGTTTTGATGCATCGAAAACTTTGAACAATTTTTTACTATCGCTCGACTGACACTCCATCGCATAAAATCGAAAGGATCACTAGACATCAGACCAAAGATATTACACTAAAACAATATTTTACTATTTTCATCACTGTTCCTACAAATAATGGTGATGTTCAGTTATTGTAATCGTAATACGAAAAGGGAATTTAAACTTTTGTTAGAACCAAACATGCACGGGCTAGATATGGGAGGCCTGTGGGAACAGTTGAATAAACGACTTTCCGCTAGTTGTCAATCACATTCTTAGCTGCCAGATTTATTTCAGCTCACTCAATACCACGTTTTAGTTGTTACATATCACAGACGTAAAAAGAAGTTACAAGAGGTTAAAAAAACTAATAACAGAACGACACGTTTCTATGATGAACGCTTAAGAAAAGTAGTTTTCGATAAACTTCGATAAGCCTAACCTACTTTTTTTGAGACGGTAGGTACTTAGATAGTAGGCATACAAAGTAACTTAAGTAGGTAGGTACCTGTGGCCTTTTGCACAAAAGATCCCAATGGGTCCGACGTGGACGACGTGCTACTGTGAGAGGGAGCCATCTGCCGGCTACACTATAAGATCAGATAAGAAACTATGGCATAAACAACATAACCGGATTGGGAACTCAGAATAATTTATTGTTCTGAGATTGGGAACGTCCACGGTGACGTCGAGAATCTTGGTGGATACTCAAGCCTACAGACGTATCGTATACTCATTAGGCCCTTCGTCAACAAGGCTACGCAAATCTTCGATACTAATGTAGTACCACCTACATTAGTATAAAGTCGCGAGTATCGAGTAGCGCACGGTCCGTACACACGATATTGAATCGCAAGACGCAAATTGCCACAGGCGTAGCGGTTAAACAGATCACACGTTTACAAAATGTCTGACACAACACAACACAAGTGATGATGGAACTATAATTTTGTACTATTTTTACACGAAACAAAGAAATCGTCGTAACAGAAGATACTGCTGGGTTCATCCGTATATTGCTTCGATCAACATGTATTGTTGATCAAAGGAATATTGAAAGAAAACTTGCAGACTGTTTCTGCAAAAGAATTACAATAAACAGGTACGAAATCAAAAAATATTTAAAAAAAACTTTAATATTTAATAATTGCTTTGCTATCTTGTAAATCGCCGCGACTTCTGTAGCGACGATCTCGTCAGGCAGGTAGCGCACGACTCGCGAGTCGCGGGACGAATGTCGGCGACGCGACTCGTGTACGAACCTCAATGGATTTGTATGGCGGTAGTCGCTTAGATATTAAAATCGTCGAGTATCGAAGATTTGCGTAGCCTTGTGTACAGAGGGCTTTATTATACGTCTGTGCTCAAGTCCTAAATGCCGAAAACGCCTGGCACCTCGAGCCTGGGTGTCCATGTCTACAGCTTCCTCATTCGACATAGAGAAATTCTAAGCATGCCATATTTTTGTGCATATTATGTGCAATCAACCGTTTCAGTCCTAATTTTTGTGCCACCACAACTTCGTTACTATGAGTTGTTTTATGTGTGTAAGCTGGAGACACGTGTCACCAGCTCGCACACGCCCGTAAAGACAAACCAGTGAGGTTAGGGTTTTGGACTATAGCTAGAAATTTTGTGCATAATTTGTGCACTAGGAACAAAAAAAACTAACCATCACACTCAAATACTGTTGAAACTACGATCATAAAACTGTGTGCGAGCTGGAGACACGGGTCTCCAGCTCGCACAGCTGTATCTTCGTAATTGTTCAAGCTACGGTTATGAATTATACCTCAAAATTTTGTGCAGAATTTGTGCATAAGGCACAAAAATTTTCAAAACTTTAACTCAAAAGGTTTTTGAGCTACGAACCGATAAGTATGTGTAAGCTGGTGACACGTAACACGGGCTAACACATGGTGAATTATTGTAACTGTATAAGATAGCGCTTCGTTTTAAAGATCAAATAATACGTTATAATTTGTGCACACACGAGGCAAAATTTCAAATCTCTGGGCCTCTTACTTTATAAATTATAAGCCAAAAACTGTTTTCCCGCCAAAAAATTCAAAATAATGGCTCGGAAGCGGCTAAGCGCGCCGTTGCCGTTCCGTGCGCTACACTATTGCCACTTTTAGACTAGGAGCCGTCTGTTAAAGCGATGCGCGACGCGACTATTTTAGTTTTACTATAGGCAGGTACCTAATAACCTACCCTACTTTTTATTTTAGATATCTCACACACGAATGTCTTAGTTATTTTTTGTTGTTGAGACAATTAAATAATTAGATTTGGCATAATGATAAACATTATGGAGGAGTGCAGAACGACAAAATGGTTGAATACTTGAGCCTAATTCGATAAAGAACGGATGCTTTCCAGCAAACTAATCGCTATCGACCGTCACAGAATAAATTTTAACCATTGAAAGTAATTTATTTTAATATTAGATTGTATTACTTCCCATGGTTAAATGTAAATAAATAAATAAAAATAAATGTACTCTATGGTGATCGATGACTTTGGGATTAGTCTGCTGGGGCATCCCAATGTAATGCTAGGGCCACATTATCGCGCTAGCGCGAAGATTTGCGTATTCGCGACACGTCTGGCCAAACACTTCGCGTTAGCGCGTTGTATCATGGCGTTGACGCGCCGCGCTGTTGGTAAATTGCCGCACATCAAGGATTTTGTCGCGATAATGTTCGTGCGGCCACATTTCCTTCGCACACTTTAGTTGACTGCTAGACAACTAGAGGTGTGAACGTGTTGCAAATACGACTATCGATATTATTCTGTTTCGATAATTATGGATTGGAGTAACGATAAAGTATTAAAAGTAATACAATATTACGAATTAATAATTAATAAAAATAATAAAGGTGCAATAAATAGTAATTATTTGCCGACATGTAATAAAGCCCAATCACCTCTTCCATTTTTTCCGATAAAATTAGGAGTAGGCGATACAAATCGTATAAGGTTACTGAAACGTATTTATTGCATCAATATCGTCAAATCCGATATCGATGCGTTCTGAAACTATACCTATTTTGGAAAACACTATATCGCGTCAGGAATGCGGTGTGCGTTGAGATCACTATATTGTACGTGATCGAATTCAAGAATATTGTACCTTATCCCTGATATTTATTGAGTTATCATTAATCTGTAGTTTTTAACAAACAAATGTGCTTGTAAAAGTTTAATAAAATAAAATTATTATAAACGTTCGATGCGTTCTGAAACTACATAGTGGAAAAAAACACGATATTGCATGAATTTTTAATAGTCCGTAGATATGGTCGATACTGTTATCACCGATATTAAATTTATGTAGCTATAGTTTAACACTTTGCAAGCGGGCATTTTATTACGCGTATCTTCCTGTGCGCCGGCCTTTTTCGTCATTATTGTAAATTCTATAGAAAAAGAACTATAATAAAAATTGATTTAATTGTGTTCTATCTAATCGTTCTGCTGCTTACCTATACTAACCTCCAGTTATGGCTTCTTTATGTAGATGTTGTCCATCCGCAGTAGATCACCTAGATTCAATAGTAGGCGTACCTTTGTTATCTTATGAGTAAGTACCTAAAGTTATTTTCAAATGCTAGTAAGTAGGTAGATGTTAAATTTTATATGTACCTATTTCAAACCCAATCCACAGATAACGAAAAAAAAGATACTTTTATTATTTTTAATAAAGCTATTTCAAATTTTTATTTTACCAGTAGTAAGTAATTCTTACTTTTTCTATTTACAAGTTTAAAAGTTTGCAAGTTACCAATTCTTCTATGTGTTGATGGCTGACCGACCCCTTGTCAGAATGGTTGATGGTTTAGTTATCGTAGCGTAGTAACTGTTTTTTAGTTAACGTGCCATAACTAAAAATTCTTGGGAGTAGTTGTCAAGACGAATCAAACGAGCGCAAACTCGATGGGGTTGTGTGGTATTATTATAAAGTTCCTGTGTCCTTTTTCCGGCTCCATCATCAGACCCTGAACACTATTTCTCGATAAAGTACTCGTCAAGGCGATTCAAACGACCCCGAACTCGTTGGGGTAGCATGGTTTTGTTATAGAGATCCTGTGAGCTTTTTCCGGCTTCATCATCAAACCCTAAACACTATTTCCCAACAGAGTACTCGTCAAGACGATTCAAACGAGCCCAAACTCGATGGGGTTGCATGGTTTCAATACCGAGTTCCTGTGGCCTTCTTCTGGCTCCATCATCAGACCCTGGACCCTTCTTTCTAACAGAGTATTCGTCAAGATGAATCAAACGAGCCCAAACTTGATGGGGTTGCATGGTTTCAATACTGAGTTCCTGTGACCTTCCTTCGGGTTCATCATCAGACCATGGACCTCGTCTAGTCGTCTCCCGTCAGAGTGCTCATCAAAACTAATCAAATGAGCCTGAATGGGGTTTCATGGTTTTCTTACAGAGATCCTGTGGCCTTCTTCCGGCTGAATCATCAGATCAGCTCAATGACACCATAATATTGCATTGTCATCCTGTTCTGACCTATGTTCAAAGTTGCAAGTCTAGCTCATTGGGAAGCTAGTATAAAATCGTTTGCATTTGTCGACAAATAAATAAACAAATAAACGAGAAAGCTACCTAATAAAAACGTGGTAATAAAAACATACAGGCAGACTAATTTTATCACTACTTATCATATTAATGAGGTTATTGTAAATACTTAAAACTAAGCATAGCGATATTTTATGAACATTCATAAATAAAATAGACTGCTTTTATTTTAAATTAACCAATTTCCTATATCAGCAGTCTCCTAGTCTAAAATTCTCGGTATAGAAACGAAACGATCGAGAGCGCAAATTAAAATGACACTAAATTAAGCTAGCTCTCAAGTTCAAACTCGATTGCAATAGTGTAGCGCACGGAACGGCAACGGCACGGTCGGCGCGCGTTTAGCCGCTTCCGAGCCATTATTTTGAATTTTTTGGCGGGAAAACAGTTTTTGGCTTATAATTTATAAAGTAAGAGGCCCAGAGATTTGAAATTTTGCCTCGTTTGTGCACAAATTATAACGTATTATTTGATCTTTAAAACGAAGCGCTATCTTATACAGTTACAATAATTCACCATGTGTTAGCCCGTGTTACGTGTCACCAGCTTACACATACTTATCGGTTCGTAGCTCAAAAACCTTTTGAGTTAAAGTTTTGAAAATTTTTGTGCCTTATGCACAAATTCTGCACAAAATTTTGAGGTATAATTCATAACCGTAGCTTGAACAATTACGAAGATACAGCTGTGCGAGCTGGAGACCCGTGTCTCCAGCTCGCACACAGTTTTATGATCGTAGTTTCAACAGTATTTGAGTGTGATGGTTAGTTTTTTTTGTTCCTAGTGCACAAATTATGCACAAAATTTCTAGCTATAGTCCAAAACCCTAACCTCACTGGTTTGTCTTAACGGGCGTGTGCGAGCTGGTGACACGTGTCTCCAGCTTACACACATAAAACAACTCATAGTAACGAAGTTGTGGTGGCACAAAAATTAGGACTGAAACGTTTGATTGCACATAATAAGCACAAAAATATGGCATGCTTAGAATTTCTCTATATCGAATGAGGAAGCTGTAGACATGGACACCGAGCCTGGCACCGTAGACAGAGAACACCTACCTACTTATATTAATCACAAAGAGTAGAGCTATCACCAAATTGACAGTGCGTGACAAATCGCCAAAGCATAGAATAATAGAGCGCCAAAGTGCAGTGTAGTGTTGTCCCCTTCGAGGACAACTGGGATTTTTTTTAAATTCTCCCAGTTGTCCCCAGTGTCACCGGTGGAGAGGACAATTGGGACTTACATTTTTAAATATCCCAGTCTCCCCCACTTAAAAATTTATACGGCAACTCACAAGTGGGGGAGACTGGGACATCTAAAAATTAAAGTCACAGTTGTCACCCGTCGTTGGTAGAGGGGACGTGTACCTACGCCTGGCGTACTCACCATGGAATTCTGTTATTTCAAGAATGCCAAAAAACTGTGCCCAAATAGTACCAAGGAAATAAATAGTACCCTTATGGTTCAAAAGTTATAGTCATAGTTTGGTGAGTACGCTAGGCGTAGGTTACGCCTAGCGTACTCACCTCAGTTTGGGAAATCTGAGCAAGCTACAACTTTAATTAGTATGTCAAAAAACTGTACCCAAACAGTACCAAATAGTGCCCAAAGGAAATAAATAGTACCTCTATAGTTAAAAAGTTATAGACATAGTTTGGTGAGTACGCTAGGCGTAGGTTCTACGCCTAGCGTATTCACCTCGTTGCGCGAAAACAGAACCAGCAATGGCTCTCATTTCTATCTCAATAAATAGTACCGGAAATAGTACCCTGAGTGTAATTGTTATTTGACTTTTACACTAGAAAGTCATTAAATTTGATAGCAAACTTCTACATACATTGACATGAGGTACAGGTGAACTCATAATAATTTTAATATTATTAAATTTCGTATTATGAACCTACTACATATTACTTTTACTTTTGTTGAAATTAATAGGTGTATATACGTAACGAGGAAGTTTAATATCAGTTATATAATTGATTATAATTATTTTTCTTATAAATAAGATCCATGTTTTCCAAAATATTGACTATCGTATTTTTGCCGGATTTCATAAATTAAAAGCACCTTCTATTTAAGGAAATATTTGCCTTATGTCTAAAATTGAAAGCTCAATATTGTGCGAGAACAATCTGTTACTTTTGTTGATCATAGTGCAACTTATCGACGCGCGACAGCGATGCATCTTAGTATGAACAAGTTACAATAGATGGCGCTTATCACACTTCTTACTTTAGTTACTTACAAACTGACCTGTATTATGAAAGTGCTAAAGATCAATATTGCAATTCACAACAATTTGCTTGACGCCGCGGTGGGAACGCATAGTTTTCTGGAACCGATTTTTTTGTCGTTTACTTTGCTTTGCCACCGCAACCGCAAAGGTTTGCGAATAGTTTATTTGTGAAACAATTAATGAAAAACCTTGTGAATTTTGTTTCATTGTGATGTGAGTGATCTTTAAATGAGTAAGTACCTATGTATATTTCATCTGTAATAGCATTTTATGTTCATGTCGATTTACAGTTGATCTTTCATTAGCTAGGTACCTACTCAGTTTGAATATATTTTAAATACTTACCTACAGAAATACGTTATTGTTTTTTATTAATCGTAGAATAACAAATTAAATCATATTCTTAGTTTTCTGGACTGTATAAAGTTTTTAACTATGTCGCGTACTTACCGGTGAAAGAATACTACCACCCCCTCTTCCCTTGGGTGTCGTAATAGGCGACTAACGGACTAAAGACTGCTCCTACATCCAACAGCTTAGAACGGCGATGGGCTCACCACCTGTCACGCTGAGCACATGTGCAGTCGCTATTTATGTAGGTATGTATCTATATTAATAAAAATCAATTGCCAAAATGTTTGTACGCGCATCACTTCAGAACGGCTGCACCAATTTGGCTAATTCTTTTTTGTTGTATTTGTAATTGTCGGGACAAGGTTTGTATAAAAATGAACATTTTTGGAAATTCGTCACGGGGTAAGGGGTTCACGCGAACAAAGTCGCGGGTGGGCTGTCATTCACGATCAACAAATCATAAATAAGCAAGCTTGATACATAGATATAAGTTGGAGTGGGTCTCATTCACCCTCGCCTACAAATTTTGTGATTTATAACAGTTATCCCTAGATTTATAGTCGAAGTAAGAATCACCGCTAAAAACCAGCCTTCATATAAAAAAATCCGCATCCAAATCTAGGATATTTAGGAGCTACGGTGCCAAAGACAGTCACACCAACCTCAAGACCCCCCTTTTTTGGCCACCCTTGGTTTACTGTTATTAAATATGTACCTATTTTATTTTAGGTCGTCGTCTATTAATGAACTCCATAGTTATTCCAATCTTAATTCCTTTGGTAATAAAAGTAATATTTTACCATTCACTGTGCTCGACTGTACCACACGTAATTTTTGTATGTAGAAGTTTGCTATCAAATTTAATGACTTTCTAGTGTAAAAGTCAAATAACAATTACACTCTTAGAGGGTACTATTTCCGGTACTATTTATTGAGATAGAAATGAGAGCCATTGCTGGTTCTGTTTTCGCGAAACGAGGTGAGTACGCTAGGCGTAGAACCTACGCCTAGCGTACTCACCAAACTATGTCTATAACTTTTAAACTATAAAGGTACTATTTATTTCCTTTGGGCACTATTTGGTACTATTTGGGTACAGTTTTTTGACATACTAATTAAAGTTGTAGCTTACACAGATTTCCCAAACTGAGGTGAGTACGCTAGGCGTAACCTACGCCTAGCGTACTCACCAAACTATGACTATAACTTTTGAACCATAAGGGTACTATTTATTTCCTTTGGGCACTATTTGGTACTATATGGGCACAGTTTTTTGGCATTCTTGAAATAACAAAATTCCATGGTGAGTACGCCAGGCGTAGGTACACGAGGGGACAACTGGGAGGTTTTTTATAAAAAAAATCCCAATTGTCCCCCAAGGGGGAAAGACTAGAGGGGACTACTGGGATACACTGCCAAAGTGAACAGTTTCGGAGATATTAATAAATAAATAAATTGTCTTCCTGTCTATTCGTAATACGTCATACACTGCTGTGTGCTGTGCCAATTGCTCACCACCTGTCGCTGAGCACATGTGCAGATGTTGTTTGGTGAAACGTGGTCTATGGCAAAAGACTGATTTTGCGGTCCTCGTTACCTAGTCCCTGACTAACCCTAATAGTTGTGAGTATGTATGTATGTGTATGTAATACATTATGTTCCTACATGGTGCTGCCTCAGAATACAGATTTTGATCTTGTATTCGGATGAGGGTGCTGAGGGCCTAGATTGTTTTTCCCCAAAAACTCAACAGCGCGCGCGCATTGAGCGACGAATTACGAAGAGACAGATGAGCGTGTTTGCCTTTAGTCTAGGCCCTCAGCACCCTCATCAGAATACAGGATCAAAATCTGTATTCTGAGGCAGCACCATGTACATAATGTATTACATTGTATTACCTTTGAGATCCGTCACTCCAAGTCACTGTCCAGTTTATGGCAAAACTCCATAAGCATCTTTTGGCTCTGTCATCTGCGAGTAACATGTTATAGTTTATTTATAATTATATAAGTAATATGTATGTATGTATGTTTAATATATTTTGTATTTACGTGTATTTATAAATATAAATATGTATTTATTTTCTGTCCATCCAATATACTATATTATCTATTTATTAAACTTGCGCACTTCCTCTATCTCCTTCTCAGGTTCCGCTAACCAAAGGTTGGTCTGGAAGAGATCGCTTTCAGCGATAAGCCCGCCTTTGTACATACTAGTTTTAAGTTTATGTCACGTGTAACTGTTCCTTGTGTAGGTATGTGCAATAAAGTGTTTATCTATCTATCTATATACATACACACAAACATACAACTATTAGGGTTAGTCAGAGACTAAGGTAATGAGGACTGCAAAATCAGTCCTTTGCCATAGACCACGTTTCACCATACAACATCAGCACATGTGCTCACCGACAGGTGGTGAGCCCATCGCCGATCTATGCTTTTGGATGTAAGTGCAGTCTATATATCTAGTCCGCTAGTCGCCTATTTGTATATATGTATGTTTGTAATAAAATAATAGATTTTTTCTTTTTATATCCCGTATCTGTTGTTTACCTACTAGAGTTAGAAAGTTGACACAATTTGTAGAGAGCGCAACGCCTGAAATTAACAACTTACCGTATCTATCTTCTGTTTAGCCTGGCAGACAGGTAATTGACATTTCCAGGTGGGCAGCTGCTGATGTAAGACGACCTGCTTTTACTTACCTACCTCAGCAATCTAGTCACCTGACAATGTTTGAGAATAATTGGCCTTTGCCCTGCAGTGGACGTCCTTCGGCTGATGACGATGATAAATTGGCGACCATTTCAGTTAGGTAATTTCGTCCTTGGTAATAGTTTATTTTAAAATCCAACCCCCTTTTTAAATAATAAACGCGGCATAAAGTAAGATTCGCTTAATCATATTTTATCTTACAAATTGAAAGGTACGAAAAGTTTCCACGAGCAGGATTCGAACCCGCACCCTTCTGGCAATCCTAGCCAGGCGCTCTTTCCAGTTGAGCTACCGTGGACTTATCCAGCCTGCCGAAATTAATCCACACTGTTTAATTTTTTACTATGAAAGCCAAATGCGCATTTTTTTCCACGTGCAAGATTCGAACCCGCCCATGCGCACGCAAATTTGCGTTAAATTTATATAAACAAAATTTCTTAAGAGGGTTTACGCATTTCGGTTTTCCATACAAACTTCTAAGTCAAAATTTTTAATTTGATTAATTAAAAACCAATAAGCCAATTTTGATGAAACTTTGCATGCTAAAGTAAAACACAGGCATCTAAATAGTTTGTTGAAAACATTTTTAAAAAACGTTTATTTAACTGAGTTATTGCGATTTTAAACTTTCTATAGTGGACTTTAAATCACAATAACTCAGCTAAATAAACGTTTTTTAAAAATGTTCTCAACAAACTATTTAGATACCTGTTACTTTAGCATGCAGTTTTATTAAAATTGGCTCATTGGTTTTTCAAAATTTCGACTTGGAAGTTTGTATGGGAAACCGAAATGCGTAAACCCTCTTAGGGATGATTTATATTAGAGCGGGACGTGCACGGGGGGCCCGGACGGGACACGGATCATGCACGGTGTAATATGAACTGCTTCATACAAAATGTATGCAACGTCTCAAATCAGTGCTCTCAAATCTGGGGCACGCTCCGTGCACGTCCTGCTCTAATATAAATCTAAAGATATTTAAGGTTTGTAAAAAAATAATGATCGTATGTTGTTGACGTCGTATGTTGACATTGAATAGGCGCCTTTAGCTTTCAAATTAAAAAGGTAAATAGTGTTGATTTTAATAATTAATAATTTTAGCGGGCTGGACGGTAGCTCAACTGGAAAGAGCAGATTGGCAGAAGGTTGCGGTTTCAAATCCTGCTTGTGAAAATTTGTTTAGCACTTTTCAATTTGCAATTTGTTCGCAACAAAATTTGCGTTAAAATTAGGTAAATAATATTTTTTACATTACATTTATTAGCTGTTATTCAAAATATTTTAAATATTTCGCACTGTATTACAGAACGTACCTATGTGTGAGGGGATGAAAAACACGATTGGAAACATTTTGCTCGATAGAAAGCCTGAAGTTGCCTCTAAAATGTCATATAAATGTACATCACAGCTAGTGATGGGAAATTCCCAAGAATGTTCTTTCAGTGAGAACTTTGCTGTTAAGTTCTCGAGAATATTCTTTTGGAAGAGAATTTATAAATTGGATGGCTATCTCAATAATCTAATTAAATTAATGAAACTGCGATTGTATTTCTGCTTTATTTATAAATATTTCACATAGAAAATTTAAATTATTGTCTTTCCTGAGGTTAAATTCTACTAAGCGAGAATATTCTCGAAAATATTTCGAAGAAAATTCTCGTAAGTTCTTTTTAAATTTCCTGCAAAGTTCAATAAGTATATCATTTTGGCGATAAAATAGACACATTAGTATTTTCAAACTATCAGCTTTAATAAAGATCACAAGATTTAACACGGGCGCGGGGAGGGGGCGCGGACATGCTACGCTACTAGCGCGACTAAACAAAACGTTGTTTATTTTATTTTATTATTCTACAACTGGTAAGCGCTTGGCCTTCAACTAACCTGATAGTATGTGATGATAAGGTTGAAGATGGAAGTGCGCTTCACTCGGAATCCTCAAACACTGAGGTACTGGCTATCTTATCTCAAACGGTCGGAACACAACAATGCTATAAACATTGTTGTTATGGCGACAGACTTAGTAAGATGGTGGTAGCTAGCCAGGCGGACTTAACAGCCCTACCACCAACCAAACCGAGCACACAAAGATGTACCCCCCGCTGGGAACGAACCCGGGACCTCTGGGTCTGAAACCGGTGGCTTAGCCACTAGACTACAGAAGCAATACATAAGAAATATTGCGATGAAAACATAAAATCAATTTTTACTCGCAAGGTTATCGGAAAAAACGATGTTGCTGTGATAATTATTAGCATTATTAGCTAAATAAACTGAGATACTTACTTATTTTATACAATACTGCCATCGTTGTTCAAAACCTCTAAAAAAATACATATTTTTTCCTAAAAATAAGAAAATCTTTGTCCAATTTTAAATTCTCTTAAATTCTCCTTGATCTGAGAATATTCTCAAATAAAAGGAAAATTCTAGAATATTACCGATTGGAGAATATTCTCACTTGGAGAATTTTCTCGCAATCCATTACTAATCACAACCGTGTTTTACAATAATAATTCCTATAAAATCATAAACACACCTTTTCAATTTCTTGACTGTTTTGGATTTCCAAAAAACTAAAAATTTTTATTAACTTTTTGATAAAAATGTGAATGGCGCTTACGAATTACCGCGGACCCCGCACTGCGCAACACCCGCGAGGGCCCTAAATTTTCACTGACCGCCTAAGCCTCCCTAAGAGACCCCCACACTGGCGTCTTGCCGGCGTCCACGCGGCGTCGTTGCAGCGCTCACGCGGCGTCGACGCGACGCTGGCGCTAAGCGGCTGCCAGCGCCGGCATGACGCCGCGCCAGGGTCGCGTCGACGCGACGCCGGCCGGCGCGGCGTTTTCCGTCAACAAGTACTAGGCACCACAGAATCCCCGTTACCCCGCGCATCACGACCAGGGCCCATATTCTGTAACGATTCCTTGTTTCAAAACCACGTTAATTCCTTAAAAAGTTACGATATCTTCCCAAAAACGTATGCGTTTGACGTTTGTGCGCGGTAAGGTTTAGGTGTGGAATCTATAGATTGCGATACAGAATCAGGGCCCTAGAGTGGTCGACATCGTATGGGCGAAGTGAATTTACCTACATGGGAAAAAAACTACCCATCACATACGCTCGTACTTTAGTTAATGGTAACATCGTACAGCATATTTTTTTATTGCGGTAACACCGTGAGTGTCATGTCAATGATAGGGATGCCCCCAAAAGTATTTTAAATCGTCAAAGCGGATAGAAAACGACTGTGTCGATACACGATATTATCAATTTTATAAATCATAAATGAATACAATAACCCCTATAGACGGTTTTTAATTCAATGCAAGTAATCTGACAGCTCCTTACGTAAATTTTAGAACCTTTTTTAATCACGCGTGGTCCTGTGAAATAACTAAAAATATCTAGAGCAAAACAAAATTAACTTTTTTACTACAATTAATATAAATAAACATTGTTTGTTTTTTATGTATCTTTTACACTGTAAGTAACTTTTGTTACTTACAGGGAAAAAAAAGGTAGATTAGTTAGGTAAGTATATTAAGTTTGTTAGATTAGTTGTTAAGATTTAACTACATGTTAGTTAACTGTTTTTTAATTAGTTTTGACGTCTATAAGTGCCTGTTAAATAAATCATTTGACTTTGACTTTTTACTTTATAATTTTGCTGAAACTTCCGATATAGGCTACTTGACAATTTTCGAAAAAGTATTTAAAAAATTACAAACGCTTATTTTAAACCCCGTACAATATTTTCTTTCTCGAAAAAACCTTTATTTAACAGAAAAAGACTTAATTTTCTTTATTGATTTCAAATTTCGACGCCACGCGAGCGCTACACTGACGCCGCGAGGACGCAGACGCTCAAAAGACGCCAGTGTGGGGGTCTCCAAGGCACGAACAGCTAAAGTCAAATTTACTGTTTACGAAACGCTATCGGATCGGAAGTATGGGAACAAACCGTAAGCTGTATTTTGCCAATATTGACGGCGGCGGCGGCGGTAGGATTGTGGTTATTGTAAGTGGTCAAATAGGGAAATGGCCGCTATGGGAAGTGGCCGATCACGGGAAGTGGCCGTTCTAGGGAAGTGGCCGTTTAATAAATGTAGCCGTAGTTGATCGGATCAATTATATTTTATCTTCATCTTTCTAATTATAATTTTCTAATAATAAAAAGAGTCATGATCATCATCAGCCGAAAGACGTTCACTGTTGGCAAGGACCTCCATCACGTCCGGTCTTGTGCTGCTCGCATTCAGCTGCTACTTTTACCTTTACCAGCGGGCTAATTGTCTAACTCTAACACCCAACGCAATAGTAGAAGTTCATTGATCTGCTAGTTTGCTTAAACGTACGTACTTCGACTTAAAGGTATTGCAATAGATGTTGGATGTATACAATAAGCCCCTAGATCATTGGACCTCATAAGAATCACAGAAGAATTAATACCTAATTCTCAAATCCACTGTTCCATTGTTATAGCACTGAAGGTCTTCATGGAGTATGCTTCAACACCCATTAGGTCCCCACGCCTAATCTTCCGGGGCTTTCAAGCTGGAAAATCTATAGCCTATATAGGCTAGAACCCCGCTACCAGCTATAAGTATAGAAAAATTAAGCTTCGTTTGTAACACTATTTAAGTACCATCATCATTCACATTTACTTAATATTAAAAAAATAACTCAAAATAAAAATAAATATTATATACGAGTTTGGGGTTCTATTTCAAATGTGATTTTGATTTCGAAATCATTTCATATTATGATATTGTGTATTCTTCAATAATAAATAGATTTTGATGTTTGTGTTAAGTTTGGTTGCAATATAAATTACTACGCCTTATGGTAATAAGTATATAGATCAGCAACTGCTCAAGACAAGAACCCAAATAATGATAATATTTTAGTCTGTCATTTATTTAAAAATGTGAATTTTGTTAAGGTGTACAAAATTATAATATGCCAATTCACAAAATAAATAAATAAAATTCAGATTCAATTTCAATATATTATAGATTATTGTAATAATTCACATTAAACTTAATTAAAACTTATAGCCCACATAAGCTCCTCACACTCTTCACTACGAATTCTCTTATAGACAAAGGCGCTAAAGGTACTCGGTATAAAATCTCCATCATAAAACCAATAAACAGATTCAAGTCCCATTTTATTATAAAAATCAAAATTACGAGTTATAATACATCTTTCTCCGGTCGAACAATAGAAATCGATCATAGCACATCGACATTCTCGTAAATAAAACATCATGGACATAAATAACAAAATCGTACGGGCTAACACTCGAGACACCGGCACGAACGAGGTCGGAGTCGGAACACTATATGTACACGTACCGACAGGTATCAGTCTATGGTCGCGCCCTCGGGCGCTACACGTCGGCGTCCGGCCGCCGCTGGCTGCAGTGGTACAGCACGTCGGCCAGCTCGTGCGCGACCTTCTGGTCCAGGATCTGCGACATGACCAGCGCCAGCAGCCGCCGCTCGTGTCGCCGCAGCAGCGCGCGGTTCTCGCGGTGCTCGGCCAGCCGCAGCAGCGTGGCGGCCGCGCGCCGCACCATGTCCAGCGAGGTGCCCATCGCGTCGGGGTTGTCGCGCAGCGCCGCCACGCCGTGCTGGTTCACCACGCCCAGCGCCGCCTGCTCCGCGCGCTCGATGAACGCCACCAGCTGCGCCACGGCCGGCGCGTGCGCCGCCACCTCCCGCGCCGCGCCGCCGCCCGCGCCCGCCAGGTAGTGCAGCAGGTTGACCGCGAACTCGCGCACCACGGGCCGCTCCGGCCGGCACAGGTCGCGCGCCAGCCCCGCGCACAGCGCCGCGATGCGCCCGCGCGGCGGCGTCGCCAGCACCAGGTCCACGTTGGCGTCCGTCACGCACAGCTTGCACAGCGCCTCCAGCGCCAGCCGCCGCGGCGACAGCGGCGACGCCGAGCCCGCGCCCGGACCCGCGTCGCCCGCCACGGCCGCGGGGCACACGCTCCAGTGCAGCAGCCCGTCCAGCAGCGGCCGCGCCACGGCCTCGGGTTGCGACGCGAGTTCCACGCCGCCCGCGATGTTGGCGCATGCCACGAGCGCGTCCTCGCGCAGCTGCGCCAGCGCGTCCCACCACCACTCGGCGCCGCCGCGCAGGCTGGAGCAGCAGGCGGCCGCGTCCGCGTCGTCGCGCGCCGCCCGCTCGTAGGCGCGCGCGCGCGCGGCGCGGGGCGAGTGCTCGTGGTGCAGCAGCAGCAGCTTGCCCGCCACCGCCAGGAAGCTGCTCGAGCGCGAGAACTCCACCTCGTTGCCGGGCACGAACGTGAGTCCGCGCAGAATGTTCGAGAGTGCGATGCAGCGCTTGGCGAGCGCGTCGCGCGTCTCGTCCACGAGGTTGAGGCTCGGCTCGTCCCGCGTGTAGCACTCGTCTTCGTAGTCTTCGAGGCGGCGCCGTTTCATAACGCCGGCGGGGTCCCGTATGAGGAGTTCGGGCCTCCGCTCGGGCTCGAGCTCCATGGGCTCGGCCTCGAGGTTGTCGCCGTCGGGCGGCGCGGGCGTGGCGGCGCGCGGCGTGCGGGGCGTGGCGGGCGCGGGCGCGGGCGGCGGCGGCGTGGCCGGCACGGGCGAGGGCGCGCGGCTGCCGGGCAGCACGCGCGCGAAGGGGAGGTGCACGGCCTCGAGGCGCAGGCAGGGCACGAAGTGCGCGGCGCCGCCGTCGCCGCCGAACTGCCAGGGCTCGAGGATGTCGTGGTGCGCGTCGGGCGCGTCGTCGTCGGGCGCAAACAGGTCGTCGTCCGAGCGCACGGTGACGGGCTGGCGGCGGCGCGTCTCCAGCGTGTAGTTGTCGCCGTGTAGCAGGCGCACGCGCAGCGCGGGGTCGGGCGGCGCGAGACGGCGCGGGGAGGCGGGGCGCGCGGGCGGCGGCGTGCGCGGCGGCGCGTACCAAGGCGTGTCCTCGGGCGCGGGCGCGTCGAACACGTCGCCTAGGCTTTTGTGGAAGTGCTCCAGCAGTAGGTCGAGCAACCCGGGCATATGCTGCAGCCCGAAGTAACCTATACAGTTATCGTCGAACAACAGTATATTTAATATGTCGAGCGCCCAACACGTCTCGGCCAGAAGGCCGGATTTTAGCGCCATCATTATTCGCCACGCGTCCACTGGCGCGACGTCGGCTTTGGTTAGCCTCCGCCGTTTTTCTCCCGTAGGAACCGTCGCTTCGACGCATTCGGCGGGGAACGTCAATTCTCTTTTTATCTGTCCGGCAGTCATTCCTGGTGCTGTACCCTGAAACCGAACAATGTTAAGGATTACTAAAAATCTCTATATTTTCATATACTGAAAGCAGCATTGAGTATGAACTCTTCCCTGATATAAAAAGCACTTTAGCCCATTAACTCTAGTCCAGCTTTGTCAAAAGGTGATGTTCAATCTGCTAGGATCAACGTGTGTTAGCAGCAGTATGTACCTGGTGCTGGTAGGGCTGGTGCGGCCAGGCGGCGCCGGCGGGCGGCTGCGCGGGCGGCGGCGGGCGCCAGGGCGGCTGCGGCGAGGGCGGCTGCGCGCGCGGGAAGCCGGCGGGCCACGAGGGCGGGAATCGCGCGGGCGCCGCCGCCGCGCCCGCGCCCGCCCCCGCGCCCGCATACCCGCCCTCGGCCTTCGCGAAGTCCGGGTGCCGCCGGGGCGCGCCCTGCACCACCGCGCCGGGCACGCCGGCGCCCAGCGGTTTACCCCCGCCGTACTGTGGACGTAGCGATACGAGCGTTTTAGCTTCTCCGTTCTAATAAAGACGATCGTCTCCCGTTTGTCTAATATCGATCTCTACAGATTTCTGCAGGCCATCATATAGAGCGTATGCTTTGATAACTTATTTTTAAACGTACGCAAAAAGTTACACTTTCAATTAATAATAGGCCTCGAACGATCGGAAAAAGTTAAGCGCCTCTGCCTTCCTTATTATGCTTTGTATAAAATTATGTCATAACATAACGTAACAAAACCAACTCTACTTAGAAGTAGAAAGGGGTAATTTACAATCGTAATTTGAGCTATGAACATTAAAAAATTATTAGTCTATAAAGGTCAACGGAAAAAGTGTATGGATAAATATTTTACAAATATATTTAATTTTATTTGATATACCTTTATTCAACGTTTTCTTTGCCTTAAAATTTATAGCTAAGCTTACATGAAATATGTGAAAAGCATGCACATGATTAAGTGATCAAATTTTATTATCGTAAGATAAAGCCACCACCACACACTCTGTACCTTAACTTCCATGTTGATATTATTTGTTAAATTTTGAAACGTCGATGAATTTTGATTCATGTGATCGTCTAGGCGACAGAGCCTGACGATCGACATCGTTAAGCCAATTAATCACACCGCAAGCCAATAATTTAGTAAAAACGTAAAAAAAGAAGAAAATTAACAGTGATAGCTTAAATTTTGTCAAGCGTGTGAGTCGATTATCCGAAATAAATGAAGCCAAAACCACGGATGAAGGTGACTCTCAGCGTCGATCATCGTTTACGTAGTAGGTAAACTCAATTGGCATAAGTCATTTGACTCATTTTTTAAATAAGTATACATTTGCAGGTTTTAGCGAAAGAGTCTCAAATATCATGGTAAACTGTTGTACAGACGCCAGCACCAGACTTCAACTTATCACAAAATGTCGAATTCCTTCAATGCATTTTGAACTTTGTCACTAAGTAGTATAAGAATCAATATTGATTGGAGAAATTTAACAGTTTTAAATAGGTTGATATGTAGGCGTGTGTACCTTTTATAATAAATAAAATGAGTCAAATGCATTGCCAATGTCGTCATAAGCACGAATAAAGGCTGCTGCTCCATTGTCAAAATTGTCCAAAAGATCATACGGCTGTATAAATAAAGACTTGCGTGTGTCGGTAAAATTGATTGATGACTTTTAGTGCAAATGGAAAAGCAGCCGTTTTATAAATCGACGCCTAACTGCGGTGCGTTTGTGTTACTCATATGGGCCTGTGTAACAATTGACAGGTGTACTTAATACACTGCGCTGCCAAGACCAAGCATCAACGTTGAGTAATGTACATGGCGCGTAATGTATTCAGTAGATCTGTCAAATGAAGCTGATACTCATGCTAATATAAGTTACACAAACACCCTGCTGTTTATATCTGCATCGATTTCATAATACCAAGGGCGAATTTTGTCATTTTTAAAATAGTATTCACAAATTTGATGAAAAGTGGACTATGGCAGAGGACTACTTTTGCGGTCCTAATTGCCTAGACTCCGACTAACCCTTCGGGGATAATACTCGTGATTTTATGTATGTATTTACAAATTCGACAGCCACATTTATATAGAAACTTGAATAGCGCCTTTAGGGAATACTAGCGCAACTCAATTTTTAGGTTATTGAAATTTTGCAATGCAAACTTTTCTTCAAGACGTGAAAGTTACCGGGTCAACTACTAAAACTTTATCAAACTATAAACACATATTTTTTTAATAATATTAAATAATCGTTAGCTGAAAATACGATCAACTATAAATAAGAATCAATTGTCACAAAAAAAAATATTAACATGACAAAACCGCCCATAGGCGTTCAGAATGGTAATCGTGCAACGACGATCGACGCTCGGTCGCGGGCCACATAACAACATGGCAATGTCCGTGCGTGTGAGTATGAACCGTATCGCCAATCGATGGGGAAGCGGTGTTGAGTGCGTGGTACAAACGGGGCCTCGTACGTAGGGTCGGGGCGTGGGCGGCAGCGGCGCCACCAGCTGGCGCGCGAGCTGCGAGCTCATTAGGTTACCGACCGGCTGCTGCGCCGCGCCCGATATCTACACCAAACACTGCGGTCACTGCGCTGCACACTCGCCAACGCGCGGCGGACTGTACGCATAGGCGGGTCGGCATTGCGGCATCGCCACGACCGCGGGCTTCTTGCGACGCGACGAGCGGCTTTCTAGTACAGTCGAGGAAGTTCCCGGTGGACAACCTCTCGGCGATATTCGCTTGCACACGATCGACGCGCACGCTACTAAAACGACGTGCGCGTTTAGTCGCATAATGCCTTATTCGCAAAATGCCCACCAAGTCACGAAAGGACTACTTCGCGTAATGCCTAATTCGCTAAAAGACCATATCGCAGAAAGGCTACTTAGCCAAAGGACTAATTTGCGAAAGGACTACTTCGCAAAAGGACCATATTTCTTCTAAGGCCAATATTAACCAAATTACATCAAAATAATGTAACTAACAACCCGTTATTATATGTAGGTAATTTAATAGATGTTAATAGTTAAAAATAACGATTTTATAATTTCCTTACATAATGTATACTTAAGAGGGTGCCGCGCGGTCCAAGTAACTTAAACATACGTAAATTTTCACAATTTCGTGCAGGATCCCCTTAATGTGATTCGATTTTTTTTTAAAGAAAAAAACGTAGTTTTCGATTCTGTTTAAGAATAAAAAAATATCAATAAATATTACCAATGAATATAAATGGAGTAATTTTATTTAATTTTAAGTAATTTGGTATATATTGGTCATTTTGCGAAGTGGTCCTTTTGCGAAGTAGTCCTTTCGCGAATCAGTCCTTTGGCTAAGTACTAAGTAGCCATTCTGCGAATTGGTCCTTTTACGAATTAGGCATTACGCGAAGTAGTCCTTTCGAGACTCGGTGGACATTTTGCGAATTAGGCATTATGCGACTAAACGAACGTACGCGCAGTCGGAATAGAGCCCAAGCTAATATCGCCGACCGGAAAATTCCTCGGTTGTACCGTGCGCGTACTTCAGCAGCCTTACTCAATGGTAATAGGAAGGACGCCACGAGCGGACGATCCGCTCGCCGCTCCGCAAGACGCCCGCGGTTGTGGCCGGGCGTTACGCGGTACTGCCGCGCGGTACAATCGGATATGATACGACGAATATTCCCTAAAAAGTCCGTCCAGTATGTCTGCAGCTACTCATACTTGACATAATCGGTTCTAGCGAGCGGTAAAAAAACTACCGACATACGCGATGAATCAAATAGAGATCACACGGTGTTCTATAGTAGTTGCTAACAATCGAACAAACTACAATTGGATTTGAGTCTGGTTTACAAATAAAGGGGATTCAAAATGCCGACCCGTATATGTGTATAGTACACCCTATGGGTGTTGTACGTTGCTACAGTTACACAAAAGTATTTTGATGTATTATTTTCTTAAATCAGTTAAACAGTATCGTGGTTGAACTACGAAAATTCGTAAATGCCATAAAATTTATAAAAAAAAACATAATATATTTATATACTGTTTTGACAGGGTTACATCACCCGTGACTACGGTTTTAGTAACTAAGTATAATATTATGGTTTTGGGCGTTAAAACCCATTTGGTGTATTACATTACAGTTTTGATAATTCAACGCGACACTTCTATTTAATTGTGGTTTATATTAATCCCTGAGTGTCTAAATTTTTTAACAATATTCTGTCAAGTAAGTTTGAGTTAAAAATACAATTTAGGGACAGATTCCATCGTAGAATCCTGGTCTTATTGGTTTCCGCCAAAATAGGTTCGCTATAAAGAATGATCACTCTAATCAAGATAATTCACTTAAAATAAGACAAACTTTCATGCAGTACAAAAGCCTTACTTTTAGACACATCACACTTGAACTTGAGTTTACCAGAACTTTAAAGTTGATAGGTTTTTTAGAAAATGTAATAACTTTTCATTCATATTTGTTCATTGCACGGCACAAAAGCACATTGCAGCTGGCATTCTCAAATATTTATACCACATGCTGATCATGCAGGAACTAAGTATACGTTACGTATTTTACGCTATTTTATTTATTACATAACACATAATTTAGTTGATAGCTGCAATTACATATAAAATATAAATATTAAATAAATTAAATGCTATTTCACATAACATTTTATAGAAAAAAAAACATTGCACTATGAGAAAAATACACATTTTCAGGCAAACCATTCCAACTCTTCGTAGAACCATTTCATCTGGACATGTCCACATTGATAAGAATACTACATTTACATTGCTCTTTTTGATATAATTTAGGTTGTACAAAAGTATAAAACATTATACGGATATAAAAGAAAAAAGTTATATAAATAACAATAGACACACATAATAAATACCTATAATATATCATTCGAAAACCATTCGAAATAAACA
Organism: Scoparia ambigualis; assembly: GCA_963921215.1. Taxonomy (NCBI): domain Eukaryota; kingdom Metazoa; phylum Arthropoda; class Insecta; order Lepidoptera; family Crambidae; genus Scoparia; species Scoparia ambigualis. Next base: position 56,701,471 of record OY992502.1, on the reverse strand, counting down.
TCAGGCTGAGAGCATTTACGGACAGATAGTATTTTCAGCACGTATACGTTTGTTTTCGTTCTCTACCTACTCTAATTAATAAAGCCGTCAAATTAGAAAATCCGACTCGAAGGACCAGTGCTCTAAACTAAAAACTGAGTCTATTTGTATTTAAATTTTAAAAAAATGTGAAATAATTGTTACATGAAATAATGCTTACAAAATAATTAGTAACATTAGAAATTAGTAAAATTATATCACACATTTTTATGTAATATGATGTGTGAAAATTTGTGAAACGAATTCACAGCCTTTACGTGGCTATTCTCCGTTCTCCTATTAAAAAACTAAAGTAAACTAAAACTTTAACACACACGCGTAGAAAATACGACCAGTCTGTAACCACACTCGGTGCACAGCACCAACTAACACACAACTGACAAGTCTACAAGATAAGTAGTATTGGTAGACTAATAAACACAGTACATGTCATTGAGGCACACAACTGCCAAGTCTATAAGATAAATAGGATAGGTTGATTGGTAATAACTGGAGACGACACCGCGAAGCAAGTTTTTGTGCACTAACTTGCCGCCTATGAGCTGCAAATTAACAGGTTCATTGTCCAAAAAATATAACAACAGGTTAATCAATTGTTATGGACCATATTATTATGTGGTCTGCGTGACAGTGAACCGGTTAAACGCCTCAGTGGCAGTGGACCTTGCAGACAGAAAATTGGTTCGCGGTGCAGTATATTGTTTTATACCTCAACGCGTACAACAGAGAGTAGTTAAAGTAAGATAAATAGGACTCACGTCATGCGGCGGCTGATGCGGCGGGTGGGGCTGGTGCGGCGGGTGCGGCTGGTGCGGCGGATGCGGCGGGTGGGGCTGGTGCGGCGGGTGGGGCTGGTGGGGCTGGTGGGGCTGGTGCGGCGGGTGCGGCGAGTGCGGCGGGTGCGGCGGGTGCGGATGCGGGTGCGGCGCGCGGTAGTAGTCGGGGTAGGGCTGCGCGGGCGGCGGCGTGCCCCCCGCGCCCGCGCCGCCGCCCGCCGCCGCCGCGCGGTACCCGCCGCCGTAGCCGCCGTACTGGTACTCGCCGCCGCCTCGGTACCCCCTGCGGTCAACAATAAGGTTGATGAGGATTCCTCTTCCACTTCCACAATTATTACAGTTCCCCTACTGTTATCGCTTCCCCATTAATGAAAGTTGAAAATTCCTCTTCCGCTATCGCTTCCTCATAAATTAAGAGTAAATAACAAATAAATGAAATACTACGTAGGTACTTTGTTTTTATTAATAACTAAAAGAAAAACGGAGTGTGATGAAATACACTTAATAATGTGCCTGCTTCATTACACTTTATTTTTCTTTCTTTCTCATCCGCATCTTCTTCCTCATAAATAATTCTTCCGCATCCTCATCCACATCATCTTTCTATGTGCTATGCAATTCCTCTTCCCCTTCTTCTTCCTCATAACCACACCCTCAACAACCCTAGTCAACAACACCCTTTTAGCACGCGCACAACACGTGATTCCTTCAAACGAGGCGTGAGACTTTAGACGCCAGCACTTCAACCTACCGCAAAATGTCAAAGGAGAGCCGGCACTTTCCATAAAAAAAATAAACTTGTATACAATAGAATTGCTCATAAAGTAAAGCAAATATTATTTGCTACCTAAACCAAGTTTTGTCTTATTTATATCGAATCGCGGATAAGAGTTATTTAATTATTAATATTTTTTTAATATGGAAACACTGAGTCTTCCAAAGGCAGACATGTTATTTTAAAAATGTCTATTTTGGCTGCATAAACCATAATTCTTTTGCTTTTATAAAAATGAAATGTCAACAATGCCGACATGTCATGTTTGATTTGACAGCTAGCGGCTGTACAACTGTCATTTGTTGACAGATATTTGCCAGATAATGAATTAGTTACAGATTAAAAAATTAAAAAAGTATACAACTTAAGCATAAAACGCCAGGTCTCCTTTCTTGAATACATATTAGTCTATTTGAACTTTGTCACTAGTACATAAGAATCAATATCGATTGGGGAAACTTGACAGTTTTGGATAGGTGCATGCGTGTGTACATGATGGGCCGGCGGAGTGAGCGTGTCTGATGCTACGTTTATGACGCTGCAATAGGTGTCTTCGCGCCTGGACTCGTAACCACCAACACCCATTGGGTTTGCGTGGTGGGTTGTGGGTGTGGCCCAACTTGTTGCACATGTGGAAGGGCGTACGGTCAGCAGTGGGACGTTTTTAAAGATGATGGTCACACAATGGAAGTGGGAATGGACTCCTGTTACACGGCTTCCACTCAGCTGTATTGTTACAGCTGCGGTTAAATTTTCAAACATTATGTTGTATAACCCTGTATTCTATTTATCACCTTATGAACTGAATTGTTAAATCAACATCAAAGAAGAAAAATTACAAGAACCTTATATAAGATCTGGTTCCCACCAAAAAGGGGAGACCATCAACAATGTGTTATTGAATATTTTGATACATCTGCTATTCACTTCGTTGAAAACGGACCCTAAGTAAACAATAACAAAAAAAATATTTTATAATGACGTACCTGTCGCCGTCGGGACCGTAAGGGGGATAAACTGGCCTGTTCGGCTGGTAAGGAGATCCGTATTCGTACCCGTAACCTTGTTGGTAACCTGAAATGCAAACATTCAATAAAACCTTTGGTAGAATGACACACAAAATTTAAAACTCGCTGCTGGCATGCTTGTGTATATATTTTTTAGAAAACATGCTAATTCGCAAAATAAATATGTTATCATTCTGTCTACTAAAAATTCTAAGGGATTTTGCAAATTATAATAATGCAAATAAAAAGCACGCAGTTACTTAACCCCAACGTTATCAATTGTAATACACAAACAGTATAAGATTTCCATATACTAAACTAACATATACATAAATACATATCAGTTACATACTCAAATGTGATAAAAAATCTAGTACCAAAACAAACAACTTGTAATGTAGGTATATAATATCTACACAACATCACTTTTTAAATACTAAATAGCACTTTGCACTAGCTTTTTATTTACAGTTAAATTATGCCTGAGATACCAACACAAAGACGCTGTACAGAAACATATCAACAAAGATTGGTACAAGCCGCTACAAATGTACAAAGGTTAGTAAAATCAAGTGAACACACATGCGATTAGTAACATTTAACAATCATTTAGAAACCTACATCAGAACCCAGTTTTATTTTCGTATTTACTTTAAACATACGTAAATTTCAATCTATTTTTTTATTATTTACCAAAGTTGATTAAATAAATAATCTGAAAACACGCCTAGCAAAAGAGCCTACAACCTGACTTGCCCGGGAAAGTCAACAACAAAATTAAGTTCTATGGAAATCTTTACAAACATAATTTTTACATAAAGAATTGAAAAACTTTATTAAAAATTTACAATTCAATATTGCTATTGTCTATCTATCACGTGTACTGGGTAGTGAGTTAGGGTTAGGGGGTGTGAGGGGTTAAGTACCTGGGGGTCTTCTGGGCCCCGGCGGCTCGTCGAAGGGGTTGGAGGCGGCGAGGTTGTCCCCGCCGGGCCCGCCGCCTACGACCACACGTCTTAGTGCCAAACGGAACTACGCGCACTACTCTAGTGTTATGACGACGTCATACAATTTTTAGACTTTTATAACAATAAATGTAAACACTTTATAGGTATATCTCGTTTATTTTACAAAACATTTCATTTAACCCTTAAACTGATACAGTATTAAATATTTTTTATTGGTTTTTCCATCCTATTACAACTGAATAAGATTCAAATTATGGTGGCATCTATATTGCCATTGACAGCTTAAGGGTTAACCGCAGTTACAGGTATTCAGGTTAAAATAATAGGTAAAATTTACACGAGTATATCTTATATTGTGTTTCATTTTAAATTGTAGTCAAACTTTAATATAAAATACTAGGTCAAAGAAAGTAGTAGCCGCTATAATATGTGTGCGTTTTCGTAAATTGTAGATACGTCGTCGTAACAAGAGTAATGGTCGATCATGGTGCGATGGTATGGATTAGTAATAAGCGGTATGAGCCGAACGAATGTTAGGTGGCAACAATTCGGGCAGTTAGGAAGTTAGTCTGATACCTAACTGCACAAAATTAAAATAAAGAAGCGCGCATTTATGTACTGCCGTTTGCATACGGACTAGCGAATCGATAATTGAGACTGAAGTATTAGTCGTACAACGTTTTCTTTATAAGAAAAGTATTTATGTGTCTAAAGGAGCGACTCACTGAGTGCATTCTTAGCCGAGCAATGGCCGGCGAGCAACAAATTGTGCCCAGCGAACTAAACATTCACTTTCGTGCAAAACTATGAACGTTCGAGTCGAACATCCGAGCTTGGAGCATTCGAATACTAAATGTCAAATATATATCAAAGAATAGTCAAAGTAATATATATTCGCCTTAATAGTAACTTTTGGTTTAGTCCCAAGAAGTAAGTGCCACACTCAGTAACGTAAATATTACTTAGGATCTTGATTTTTTATTGTAAAATGGTCTCTAAACGTAAACACTTATTTTGAAATAAATAAAAAATAGGTACTGTGCGACAGTTATTAGAATTTCTTGACTATAACATCAAACTTATATATTTTACGAACATATTAATCTCCCGAAACCTGTCCAATAGTAGACTGACTTTTTTCGATTTCATTTGACGCATTAATTGATGTAATTAGCGAAGTAATTGGCTGATGATGATGATGATGTTTATTTCTCTCAATTCTGACTCGAATATCAAAAGAAAAATTTAATTTTCATGATTTCCTCACATGGAAGTTTTGAGTAATGTACCTAAAAATTAGGTTACGAACATTAAAACTAAGACACAGAGCTAGTTAAGTTAATATCACAAGATAAGCTGCTCCAATAAGCTGTCTATTGAATACCCTAGAGTGTGAACATAGTATAAAATGTTTCAACACAAATACATGAAGCTGGTGCAGTGCAGAGGTGTTTTTTAACTAAAGGTGTCGGCGGATACCCGTAGCTGACACTTGTTGTGATAAACACTTGTGTCGCGTCGATGAATCGCGTACTGATTACCCTATGTTTAAAAGGGACCAAAGCAGCAAAAGTGACTGGTTAAGTACCGGCTAACGTCTCGTAACAATTACGATAACTTCCTACATAAAAAATGTCTAGTGTCTACAAAATCGATTGCATTGTCCGCTAAAGTTTTGCAGGTTTGGTACCCACCCTAGGCTCTAAATTTGTTTTAGAACGTCACTACAACGTTCGTATATTTATTAGCTTTCAGCTATTGCAAAGAACATAGCAAATCTTGCTGAAATATCAGCATTAAATTTACAAACATAAGTTACCTGTAACCTGTGGGGTTGATAGCACGCATTAGTCTTAGGAGAAAACAATCTGTTTTCTAAGATGTCTCTGTATTTTTACAAGTCGGAAGAACGGAATCTGTCAAGTTTGTCACCGCGAGTGGCAATCGGGTAGTGTCCAAGCAGTTAAGGTCGATACACACATCAGTGCTACAGTGTTGCGTAAGTGATTCAATAAAATAGAAAAAAAAAACATTTCTGCATGTTTGTTAACAAAAAGTATTTATTTGGTAGAATTGTAATGGCAACATTAAGTTTAAATAGTTGACAAATCGCTGAGTTGCGAGTCCTATCGAGTAATCGTTCTATCGAAATGACAAGTGAATACGGATATTATTATGTTTTTCAATAGGACGACTCGTGAATGAGGCCACAGGCCTGGTGCTGTGTCGGAACTGTGACTTCACTGATATGTGTGAATTGACCTTTATAGTATTTACAGAGTGTGTGATCAGCTATGCGTAGGTTTGGTAGTTACCTTGCGCCTGGTTGGGCTGCGGCGGGTAGCCGGCGTACTGCGGGCTGTAGCCGTCCATCGGCGCGCCGCCGCCCGCCGCGCCGGCGGGGAATGACTCTTGGGAGTTCGACGAGCCTGCTGGTGAATAAATTCCTTTTAATATGAAAAATACTGTGTAATGTAGTTGTATGTGACGAAGTTGTTGGTTGACTAATGAGCAATTAATTGGGTAGTTGACAGTTCTCCGATCGGAAAAGTATTTAAAAAAATTACAAACGCTTATTTTATACCTCTTAAAATATTTTTTGTCTATAAAGCTTTAGATAAAAGAAAAAAACCATATTTTTCTTCATTAATTTAAAATTTTGCGCGAAAACAGTTGACTACGTGACATTTTACCCTGTGACGTCACACTTCAATAAACAAACAAATTTTATCTTGAAACCTGACAGATAGATTTTGTTTATTTGGTGAAATGTGACGTCACACGAAGCTCAATCATGGCCGCCCGTGTTTCGGTTCTTGTAATCCACAGTTAAAAAGTCGCATACTTCCAAATTATGTTATTAAATAAACTATTGGATAATTATTGTTAAACTATAAACTACCATGCCTATCCGACATAATTATTTCATATTTTATTATTAACAACTGTCAAATAGCCAATTCACTGTTTAGTTTGATTCTAATCATATTTTCTATTAATCACACAAGATGAGCAACTAACCCGCCGTGTTGTTGTTGTTCGACTTGCCGCTCTTCTTCTTGGTGGACGCCTCCACCTGGTTGATGATCGGCTGCGGGTCGATGCCGCCGCGGTCGAAGTGGCACTCGTACGCGAGCAAGTTCTTGGTGTAGTGCTTGCGGAGCGTGTACGCGGCGGAGGAGGAGGCGCCGATGCCGAGGAGGCCCGCGATGTCCTTCCACGTCTTGTTTTTCGTCACCTGCAATATGTTATGGTTTGTAAAGAAACGTGCGTGCTGTAGCGTTGTTGTTTTGATTAGTCAAGTAAATTTTTTTACTTGAGAACCATGCAAATGGTAGGGCTGGTGGCGATATGACGGTTTAGTTTTTTTATTTTTGTTTGGTTTTTTACATTAAACGTTTGCGATTAGGGTGTTGGTATTGTGCTGAATCGCTTTTATAAAGCTGCATTTATCTGTCTGTAAATATTAGCGAGACGAACAAAGAAAATAAATAACTTAATCTTTTAAAAATGAACTTGTTATACAAAATATTGCCTTTAAAACAATTTAAGTACTATTAACAATTCGAACATAGCTTCACGAGAACAATATGAGAAACAACAGGCTGCGCGCGCGAACATAAAGTGCGAAGGTTTACAACGGCCCGTTCAAAAGGTGATAACTTGGAGTATTAACGAGTGGAAACCTCACCATGCCGCGGTTTTTCCCGTGTTCTTTCCTTAGCCACGTGCGGTCGACACGTCCGCCGCCCGACAATGGTAACGTTCTACTGGAGAATCAACATAGCTCGCGTACATACAGCAAGAGCGCGCAAACGCTACAATGATAAAAGTTTATTAACTATCGTTAAAGGCCCGGCTGTTTTATGGCGTCTATTCACATAAACCGCGAGCGCATGCACCAACATAAATCCTAAGCGAAGTCTATTAGTCTCAGTTGCATAGGACGCGGCGCACGAGTTTAACTGGCACCGTAAAGTGATACTCAACTATACAAACGTTTGCGTTCAGAACTGTAAAGCCAAATTGAATTTCACATACCGTTCGTCCTCGTTGCGTTCTAACTAAGAGTTTTACAGCACGTAGATACTTAATTGTAATATAAAATGAGATTTATATTTATTGCTTCGTAAAAATTTATATAATCTTTTTGATAGGTCAGTAAGAGGTGACTGATGCAAAGGAACTAATGTAAATCTTACAGACCAACGTAGATGAAAGGTTAGGCTATCTGTGTTTTAGTAAATACGCGTGCTCACCTCTTAGAACCTGCCGCGCTCGTTTCATTCAAACATTTGTTACACGGATGAAAGGTTAAGCTGCATGTGCTTGAGTGACTTAGTGACGACTCGGACACCTGTGCCCGAGTTGACACTTTTTAATTGTTGCGCGGGGCCTCGCGGGTGTTGCGCGGTGCAGGGTCCGCAGTAATTAGTAAGCACCATTCACATTTTTATCAAAAAGTCAATAAAAAAGTTTAGTTTTTTGGAAATCCAAATCAATCAAGAAAACGAAAAGGTAAATTACCTATGTGTTTATGATTTTATAAGAATTATTATTGTAAAACACGGTCGTATTTATATAATATGAAATTTGAAAAGTAACTTCAGGATTTTTTTTATCGAGCAAAATGTTTCCAATCGTGTTTTAGCTTCGTTCATCCCCTTACACATACGTTCTGTAATACCCATTGAAAATTTCAGTGCGAAATATCTAAAGTATTTTGAATAACAGCTAATAGAAAACAGGCAATTTGCCCCCTTAAAGGTTGCTTCACACATATCAGTGAAGCAACTGTACCGACACAATGTTTTACATACATTCTCTATGAACGCATCCCCACTTGTCAGTGACAATGCTCTCAGTGTCAGTGCCGCCACCGGCAAATCACGGACGTATTCGTTTTGGCCAAAAGAATGTATGAAAGAATATTTTTCACTGTGCCGGTACTGGTGTCGGAACTGTGACTTCACTGATATGTGTGAAGTAACCTTAAGTAAATAGGCACTCACCTCCACAAAGCCGCCGCGCTCGCGCACCAACAGATACAGCCGGTAGAGGTCTAACGGCTGCTTGGAGATGGTGGGGCACGCGGCGATGGGCGTGCGCCGCTCGTCCATGAAGGCGAGCAGCCGCTCCACCCAGCCGCGGCGCTCGGGCGCGTCGTCCATCTCGTACAGCTTGCCCAGCGAGTCCGACTTCTGGCGCAGACACCACTCATCATACACTGTCGCCGTAGCGAACACCCGACCTAGCCGCTCGGAGCGGAGCGACGGGCGGACTCTTTGACCGTTGCGCGTTATACTACGGAAGTCTCAGTCAATGGTCATAGAAAAGACGCAATCACGCACTCACAGCGGCAAGATCGTGGCCGAGCCGTAACGCCTCAGCCGGATAGGCCGAGGCCACGGACAAGAGCGTCTTGCGGCGCGGCAAGCGGATTACCAGGGGGCAAATTGTCTAACTTCAAAATCTATCGCAATACCTTTCAATGCATCAATATAATCACGACTATTATCCCCGAAGGGTTGGTCAGAGACCAGGCAATGAGGACCGCAAAAGCAGTCCTCTACCACAGTGAACTTTTCACCAAATAGCGACTGCACATGTGCAACTTATGTACAACTTACTTTAAAATAATCAAACTAGCGAAGCAATGTACTTTTGCTTGAAAGATTTTACAATAGATGTTGAAGTTATACAATAAACCCCCAGTTCATCGCGCGTAATATTTCAAGTTTCATTATACTACAACGGTAGGTAGCAGAAAAAACGCAACAAATGGAGAATCCGCTCACGGCGCCGCTAAACGCCAGAGGTCGTGGCCGAGCGGGAATAGCGTTTTGCGAGGCGGCGTGCAGATCTCTAGTTTGTTACGCGTTATATACTACGGGCGTCTTTGTACGAGAGGTTCCTTCATGCGGCATTCGCTGTGGCGTTGCGTTTCACGTGTCTGTCAGGATACTTTATACAAAGATGGTGATAACTTTGTATCTAACAAATTCATGATCAATACGTTGGTCGGCGCGAGAGCCACATAAAGAAACCAGAGTACTTTAGTCAACTTTAGTATACAGGACGCATTGAACGGAGAGATCGCGCGCCGCGTTGCAAACCACCAGCGGTCGCAGCCGAACGGTCAAAATGCCTTGTGCGAGTTTCATAAATTTATCATTCGGCAAAGCCAGCATTAACCAAAATTTAAAATTGTTACTATTTGGTACTGACAATACAAACTGCAGTAAACCCTAACTCTTTGGAATAGTATAAAAGCTCGCACTCAACATACAGATAAACAATTAGCGAAAGGAAAATCATTCCAAATGAGGTTTATCTACACATTTCTCCTCGGAACATAATCGACGTAGCATATTAGCAATTCAAATAAATTTTATGAAACTATAGAGCAACACTCAACGTCAACACTTCAGTACCTCTAGGACACATTTACGAACTTTTCTCGAAATATTGAAGTGTTAATTTCGTGTGGGTTGCTTCATACAGATTTATAAAAAGAATTAACATCAACAAGGCGATGCTGATCAATGCCTCGATTCTGCTATTAAAAACGTCTTCAATCATGTCGCAGCATTCTGATTCTGACAATTTAGATCATGAGAACATGTCAAAACCAAATCACGGAAACATGTTTGAATGGGTTTTCCGCCTATGGTCAAACGTGCGATTGTTTGGTCAAATTGTGTTTGTCAAAAGTGCGATTCGTCAAAATACTCTTTTTGTCAAAGGTGCCTCTGGTCAAATTGTGTTAGTCGAAAGTAGACATGGGCGCCGCCGTGGCTCGCCGCCGCCGTTTAGGTATGGCGCGCCGCCGCCGCCGCCGACTGATCAAAATTTCGCGCCGACTAGACTGTTCCACAATGTGTAGGCTCTTGTAACAATAATCTCAGTTTATTCTTTACTCATGTGGGCCGTGCGGGCGCCGCGCGGGGCGTCAGCTCAGGTGCCCGATGAGGACAAAGACGACCCTATTTCCGATCAAGAGGGAGAAGAATCAGAAGAACGCCCTTTGTTTGGACACTTCGCGAACGTGCCTAGCGTTAAGACGTCCACACCAACGCGTTGGCATAGTATCTTAGAAATGTTGAGACGTATGGCACACTGCTGTAACTGTAACCGGAACCCCGTCAGCTTTCTTAGCCTGAGCGGAGACCCTGAGAAAGCCCCAGTAAAATAACATTACGTAGGGCACGATTCAATCACATCGGCCCCATCGGTGTTAAACATGCTTCGCACCCTCTTGGAAATACCTTTATTTCCACGGAGAGCTTTGAGTACCTCCCCGCCGCGGACATGAAGCTCCCCCATAGAGGGGTCCAGCTATAGGTAATACAAATGGGTGCGAAACATTTGGAAATACATTTATTTCCACCGCTGATAAAGCCTCACGGCTCTCTTGCCCACACTGCAGCTGAGAAGGTAATTCCACTCTTTTTGCAAAGAACTCACGTCTGGAAGTCGCTAGCAAGGTTCCACCTAAGTTGCCTATAGCCGACTTCTCCATGGGAGAACCTCACATCAGCAGCAAAGAGGTACTCAAAGCTCTCGGTACTCTAACGTGAATAAGGCTAGTGGTCCTGATAGAATCCCGGCCATAGTCCCACGTAAGTGTGCACCTAACTTGTCTACTGTTCTAACACACCTGTATCGCCTCTCACTTGAGACTGGTCTAGTTCCTCAGTCGTGGAAGCTGGCTAATGTGCAGCCTGTGCCCAAAAAAGGTAGCCGTGCCGATCCATCTTACTGTAAGACGATTTCAAACAAGTCCATACTCTGCAAGAATACGGAACGTGTACTGAACTCTCGACTGCTGGCATACCTTGAGACCAATGATCTCCTCAGTGACTGCCAGTTCGGATTTCGCTTATTATAGATCTGAGAAGTTGGAACTCACTGGCGCATTGGACCTAGAAATAGTGGACAACTTTATAGGGTTCCAACATCAGTAACGATGGTTCGTGCGAGAAGGAAGTGCGCAGGAGAATTGGCATGGCTAAGAGCGCCATGTCTCAGCTTGCAAAAATCTGGAGATCGCAATATTTCCGTAAAAACAAAAACCAGACTGGTACGGACTCGTGTCTTCTCGAACTTTTATACGGCGCTGAGACTTGGACACTAAAAGCTGCAGACCGCAAACGCATTGACGCTTTTGAGATGTGGTGCTGGAGAAAGATGCTCCGTATTCATATTATTATATTCCTATATTGCGAGAACTCAAAATCTCCTCGCGGCTGTCATCCTCGGATGTCTACGCATAATTCTCGAATACTTCGGTCACATTGCAAGGAAAGACGGTGACAAACTCGAGAAGCTCATAGCGACCGGCAAAGTAGACGGGTAACGGCCTCGAGGACGCAGCCCAATACGTTGGTCTGACCAGATCCGCACCACTCTTAACTCTTCAGTTCACAGCGCCCTCTAGACCGCCAGATACAGAAACAGATGGAGGAAAACCATAAGAGAGAAAGTGATGCAGAAGGGACTTCACGACCCTCGGCATTGAGGAACACGACGCAAGGAGGAACTCTATTATCAATTTTAATTACTTAGTGACTTTTCGCTCTACGGCGACGATATAATGTTTTGTTGTTAAAATCTTTGTGAAGTGTTGGTTTTATTTATCACTCTTATTATATACTCATAACCAAAAACGACTTCAAGAATCCCACGCCGCCGGCTTCACGCCGCCGCCGAGCATATTTTTAAGGCGCGCCGCCGCTGGATTTTTTTTACTCGGCGCCCATGTCTAGTCGAAAGTGCCATTCGTCAAAATATCCTTTTTGGCTAAATAAATAAAATTTTCTTTTTTGTCGAAGGCTCGTTTGGTCAAATCATGTTTCTCAAAACTTTTTTTCGTTAAAATAAATCTTTCAAAAAACAAAATGGTTTGGTAGGTCAAAATAAAACAAGGCACTCGCTTTGCTTATAATCTTATAATTATGCTTTTTTATTATAACTACGCGTTTGCTATTGGTCATATTTAATAGACAGGACCCATCTTAACTTTATATTTTTTTAAACACTTTATTACGCCTATCTTCCTATTAGCATAATCTTCTATAAGTCTGCTCAAACTATCGTCGTAGAGAATGCTAGCTCTAGGTCTTTTTTTAACATCGTAATAAACTTCGCTTTTCCGGATTTCATACAATTGTTATTAACCTTTTTATCAATAAGTGGCCTGCATCATGTGTAGTAACTATAGAAAGTTTTAATAGAGGATAAGTGATAAAAAGTTTTAATTTATTATTTATCCAGGAACATCGCCTCAGACTACACGAGGGTGGCCATAAGTGAGCTCAATTTCTAACTCCCACTTTGAAGGGTACTCGAAACAGATGTACTTAGGTGGCTGACTCGTCTGTGAGCTTCATGTTTGACGACCTCCTCGGGGAAGAGGTTCAAGGAAGTCATTTGAAATCACTCATTTTGGCTTATTCTATAACTCTTACCCTTGACCAAAAGCACCTTTGTCGAAATTTTTTTGACGAATTGCGACTTTGGCAAACCTCACCTTTGGCGAAAATGGGGTTTGACGAATAGCGACTTTGGCAAACTTCACCATTGACCAAAAGCACCGCGACTTTGGCAAACGACATCTTTGACCAAACGAGCCTTTGACAAAAAGGATATTTTGACGAATCGCATGTTTGACCACAGGCGAAAAACCCGTTTGAATACAATTTAAAATAGCAAAATCGAGGTACAGTTTCAAAGGCAAAATGTGTAAATCACCCTATTATGGAATAACTTTCGACTACAATTTTATAATGAAAATGGTATACGATAACGATGCAAAAACGATAGCTTTAACAGCAATTTTAAACTTGTGTCATCGAAAATACTTTTTACTAACGGAATCCATTCCCTACGGTTATTTCAATTGTGGAAAGGTTATGAAGAGATCATGATTGAGTGACGTTATAAGCTAAAGTACCTTTCATCTGTAGCCGACTTCTGTTTATATAGCTTGGAAAGGCTCTACCACATTTACTAACATTAAGTCAACATTAAAAGTACCTACTACTGATCATTATTGTGTTGAAGAAGTAGTAGAGTGTACTTTAAATAACATAAAAATTGTTATGAGGATATAACAAACACGATAAACATGCACATATACACAAATCATTATATATTTTAAATTCTACTTAGATGTGCTAAACAATTGATTAGCGACAAACAAAAATAAAAATATGAATGTATGCTGATGTTTCATTGATACAGTATTAAAAAATAAGAGAAAGTTCTTGTTGATGTTCTAAAAAATGTAAACAAATCAGAAAATTAGTTTGTTGACACTTAGTGCTCAAGTAAAATTTAGTTTCCACAGCTACAAAAAGATGACAAAACAAAATGACTAACTGCATTTCTATAAACGACGACGGATATGTCGTCATAATTCTTCGGAAGCGATAGGCCAACACCAGAAAATAGTTATGTATAGCATCAAGCGAAGTTCCAATACTCTATAGCTTAAGCTTCCAAGTCATTTTATTTTGATGTTGTCTCAACAATGCATTAAAGTAAGTATGCATAACGTCATATTACAGAAGAAGTCGACAACCATGCAATATTTAGAGTGTTATGTTGTGTTCAGTCGAATCGAGCACTACACATGCTTATGATCTTTAACTTGATATAAACCTTTGATCTGTAGGACTCCGGCGGTATGTGACTGTTAAATACCTGAAAGACATGATAAAATGCAATGCTTCCTCTTCACTCTTGTACATTGATACATAGAGAAAACGAGACAACAAACATATGACAATGACTAAACTAACAGTCGCATCAAACTGACTGATATCGAGTACATTCGTTAGTGGAGTATTCCACAATACAAGTCTGCTATACAAGTCTGCTAACTATCACCTTCTTTACTAAACCTAGTATCAGATAATCTTTAAATTTTTTAAATTAAAGACAAATTAACGTGTAGAAAGTAGTGGTGCAGAGCAACAGAATTATATCGTGGAAGGCCCCAAACAGTGTTGTGTATCACACGTTCACTTGCAGACAGAACAAACAAGAGAACAGGGTCACTAAACTACAGTGGTAAAGTAATTGGTTGTATTTTATGTCCCCCGGCTATTTAAATCAAGATTAATTTCATTGGTTTAACCATCAAAATAAGTGATAGATAATCGTCTTATATATTTTAAAATAGTAATCCTTGGTGTGTCCTCCTATGCCTGGTGTGTAAATTGTCTTTGTGTGTAGCCGACATAATTATCGATATTAGAAGACAAAAATAATAATCTCACAAGAGTGGGCTAGAGACTATGGATTACGATCTTACACGATTCTAACACACTTCTATAGCTTCGTTCATATCCTCCAAACTTCCATACATTTCATTTTTCTTATTGAAATATGAACTAAATTTAACGATTTATCAATAACGAGGTTTGACGCAAAGTAATTGGTCACGCACCATCATCTTAAATACCCGAACGATGGAAGTTTCGAATCAGTAGCACCGATCGTGGTCATTGGTTGACGTTGCTTTGCGTTAAACCCCGTTAAATGTTTAGTTAAAATCGAATGCGAACTAATGTACATAATCTAAGCTGTATGTTCAGTGTGTGTGTTTATCTACAGTAATACAATAAAGAGGTTATAATGTTTGTAAGTTTGGATGTAGGAAGTAATCTCCGAAACGACTCAGTATATTGTTAGTATTGTGCAAGTCAATTAATGTTTCTTATCTTATACCAAATATTCTTTGACCAACATTTGACTTTTAGGGTGTACATATTATGTATAATAGTGAAGCCACCACGGCACAAGGTTGTACACGCTATAACTATATAAATAAAAAGTGAATAGCCAAACGTGTTGCAAAACTCGAGAACGGCTCGACCGATTTGACCGATTCGTTTTATGTTGTGTTTGTGTTTTATTATTAACAAACATGAAGACGGGTATTAACACTAACCCTGTTATTAATAAACGTTGATTAAAGTTACACTTAGGATTAAATTGACGCTGTCCCTATCTGTCTTCTTTAACAAAAACGAGACAGAATCACTTTAAACCGAGGTGTAACATTTGACCATTAAGACGGTAAGGGTATAAGAGGTATGCGTAGGATGCCTTTTAATAGCGTTCATCCTCCGTCTAAATGTTGGTTTATAAAGTGTATGTATGTGAAAAAAAATTAAGTCATCACAGGATATAGGGGGTGTTCACGCGGACAAAGTCGCCGGTGGGCTGATATTATTATAACATATTTGTGTTTGGGTGTGTGTATCTTTGAGTACCCCTCCGGAAAGCGGGCATGATGTACAGTCGATAAAATTCCCGGTCGACCTTTTCGGCGACACCCGGTTGCACCCGATCTACGCGCATGCTACTGTACGTACAATAGCGGACTCCGTCGCTTTACCAGTCTAAAGGTCAAAATCCCTTGCACACTGCGTCGTCTATTTGGTACGGGCACGCACCCGGTCGGTCGGTGCGCTTCATACGAAAATCGCTGCAAAGTGGTAAAGCGACGGTGGCCCCGACCGTACCTACGCGCGGTCGGAATAGAGCACCAGCGACTATCGCCGTAAAAGTGGTCAAAGTCAAATTATTTATTCAATGTAAACCTTTTTACAGGCACTTATTGAGGTCAATACTAATAAAAAAAAAGTTAACTAACTTGTACTTAAAGACTTAACAACTAATCTACTCTACCTACCTAAGTAACCTACCACCAGTTCGGATTTTGGGAGAGCCTTCGACTGAAATGAAGCTGGCAAGAAACTCAGGAGGCCTTTCTTTTTTCTCCCTCTAAGGGCCAGAGCAGACATGCTACTTTTAGCAGCGGCGATCGGCGATTTAGACGTTTTTTAGAAGCTGAATGCAGCGACTGAATCGCTAAAACGCGCGATTCCGATACTGCAATCGAACGCAGAGTCCAGAACGCGATGCCAGTTGCAAAATCGCCGATCGCCGATGTTAAAAGTACCATGTGTGCGGTGGCTCTAAGACTTATCTTACTTACAGTGTAATAGATCTAGTCTTGGAAATTTTCAGACACAGAAATTGGCGCAACTGTCAACGTCGAATTTGACAGAATCGAGCATAGACTATGCGATATTTTGCGATCACGATGCATAAAATGTACCACAGAACCGAAATAATCGACCTTGTTCATATTAAAGTAGTCTGTAAGTCTATGAAAACACGGTACAAAGTCAAGTGTGTCCTTTGTAGGTGCGGTCTCATGCGACCGCTTGGGGGCTGAGAGGTTTGCAATATAATAAAACATAACGGTCAACCTTAGATTAAAACAAAAAGGGAAGATACGGCATGCTCCTACTTGTAGTCATTCAAAATATAGTCCTACTCAACTACATAAGCAAACACTCACACGCGCGCACTTATAAAGTGTAAATCGAGCGAGCGAGACAAAGCGGTAAGTTTCAACGTCAGCGCGAGGGAGTCAGCGCGTAGCGCGTTGACGTCTCGGTCGCTTCGCAACAGACGAGTACGTACGACCGATTCCGACGCCACTGCGGAGTAGCGTCTTTCTCTTTTTCACACAGTAGAATATCTGCAATAGTGCGATGTAGCCTGTTCGCCCGGCAAATTGTGACTGAAGTGAAATTGTGCCTTTAGGCCTAATTTTCGCGGCTCACTCACGAGATGCTAATGCCGTATCTTCCCTTTTTGTTTGAATCTAAGCGGTCGACCGGTAACTTCCTCAGTTTTATTTGAATGTTTTTGTATGTATGTGTGTGTATGTGTGTGTGTGTGTGTGTAGATGCGTGCACTCACGGGACTAGAGGGCGGGCGCGGCCACGACGGCGACGCGTCGTAGTCGTCGTGCACCGACGAGTGCGAGCCGCCGCCGGGCGACGGCGACGGCGCCGCGCTGCCGGCGCCGTACTCCTTGCGGGAGCCCTTCGGCGTGCCGCACGACTCCTCGCCGGACGCTGCAACACGGCACAACGCTAACGGTCACGGCTAAGATGTTAGCGGGGTTCCTCGGCGTCGGTGGGAACGTCCCGCTGCTGGGCGCGGACCTTCCCTTTTTTTGTTTAATGTGACACGTCATAGTATCTACATCCCGCCTGATGGTAAGCAGCCGATGCAGTCCAAAATAATGAGAGCGCTCCTCACCATAGAACAAGCACGGTAACAGGCGCACCCATTCATGACGGCCTGCATAAATGTCGTTTCACGCCCCCTTTAAAAGACTCGGGATTATAAAGGCTGGGAAACACATGCGCCGGCAGAGAATTCCAAAGCCGAATGGTCTTACATAGGAACGACTTGCCAAATTTTTTGGTACGAGTTGCTGATTTTCTGTACAGTATGATGGTGGTTCCTAAGACCAGCACGTGTGGTCCGGGACAGCAAAGGAGAGGGCGGGATTAGATCAAAAAGTTATTCAGAACACTCATCGTAGTAATTTCGGTAGAAGACACTTAGAGAAGTATGTAGATTTGTTGTCTACCTGCGGAGTACGTGTGTCTACCTGCGGAGTACGTGTGTCTACCTACGGAGGCGTTGCTGTGCGTGCTCTGCTGGTTGCCCTCATCGAGCCCAACCTTTAAAGCTGGTGGTGACGAGCGCGGGTGTACCTACTACTTCGTGATTGTACCCTGCAGCTCCAATAGTGTGTCTTGTAGCTATGCTGTCTACCTGCGGAGTACGTGAGTCAACCTGTGGAGGCGTTGCTGAGCGTGCTCTGCTGGTTGCACTCATCGAGCCAAACCTTTAAAGCTGGTAGTGACGAGAGCGGGTGGACTACTTCGCGATAGTTCCCTGCAGCTACAATAGTGTCTATGTAGCTACGCTGTCTACCTGCGGAGTACGTGTGTCTACCTGCGGAGGCGTTGCCGAGTGTGCTCTGCTGGCTGCTCTCATCGAGCCCAACATTTAAAGCTGGTGGTGAAGAGCGCGGGTGGACTACTTCGCGATGGTACCCTGCAACTCTAATAGTGTGTCTATGTAGCTACGCTGTCTACCTGCGGAGGCGTTGCTGAGCGTGCTCTGCTGGCTGCCCTCATCGAGCCCAACCTTCAAAGCTGGTAGTGATAAGAGCGGGTGGACTACTTCGCGATTGTACCCAGCAGCTCCAATAGTGTGTCTATGTAGGTACGCTGTCTACCTGCGGAGTACGTATGTCTGTCTACCTGCGGAGGAGTTGCTGAGCATGCTCTGCTGGCTGCCCTCATCGAGCCCAACCTTTAAAGCTGGTGATGACGAGCGCGGGTGTACTACTTCGCGATTGTACCCTGCAGCTAAAATAGTGTGTCTATGTAGCTACACTGTCTACCTGCGGAGTACGTGTGTCTACCGGCGGAGGCGTTGCTGAGCGTGCTCTGCTGGCTGCCCTCATCGAGCCCAACCTTTAAAGCTGGTGATGACGAGCGCAGGTGTACTACTTCGCGATTGTACCCTGCAGCTTAAATAGTGTGTCTATGTAGCTACGCTGTCTACCTGCGGAGTACGCGTGTCCTACCTGCGGAGGCGTTGCTGAGCGTGCTCTGCTGGTTGCCCTCATCCAGCCAAACCTTTAAAGCTGGTAGTGACGAGGGCGGGTGGACTACTTCGCGATTGTACCCTGCAACTCCAATAGTGTGTGTCTATGTAGCTACGCTGTCTACCTGCGGAGTACGTGTCTATCTGCGGAGGCGTTGCTGAGCGTGCTCTGCTGGCTGCCCTCATCGAGCGGCGCACCGTCGGGGCCAGTGGTGACGAGCGCGGTGGCGCGAGACCACGAACAGCTACGGACTGCTTCAACAGTGTGTCTACGTAGCTACATACCGCGGTGTTCGCTAGTGTGTTTACCTGCGGAGGCGCGGGTGGACTACTTCGCGATTGTACCCTGCAGCTCCAATAGTGTGTCTATGTAGCTACGCTGTCTACCTGCGGAGTACGTGTCTATCTGCGGAGGCGTTGCTGAGCGTGCTCTGCTGGCTGCCCTCATCGAGCGGCGCACCGTCGGGGCCAGTGGTGACGAGCGCGGTGGCGCGAGACCACGAACAGCTACGGACTGCTTCAACAGTGTGTCTACGTAGCTACATGCCGCGGTGTACGCTAGTGTGTTTACCTGCGGAGGCGCGGGTGGACTACTTCGCGATTGTACCCTGCAGCTCCAATAGTGTGTCTATGTAGCTACGCTGTCTACCTGTGGAGTACGTGTCTATCTGCGGAGGCGTTGCTGAGCGTGCTCTGCTGGCTGCCCTCATCGAGCGGCGCACCGTCGGGGCCAGTGGTGACGAGCGCGGTGGCGCGAGACTACGAACAGCTAGGGACTGCTTCAACAGTGTGTCTATGTAGCTACATGCCGCGGTGTTCGCTAGTGTGTTTACCTACGGAGGCGCGGGTGGGCTACTTCGCGATTGTACCCTGCAGCTCCAATAGTGTGTCTATGTAGCTACGCTGTCTACCTGCGGAGTACGTGTGTCTACCTGCGGAGGCGTTGCTGAGCGTGCTCTGCTGGCTGCCCTCGTCGAGCGGCGCGCCGTCGGGGCCGGTGGTGACGAGCGCGGTGGCGGGCGCGGCGGGCCCGTTGTCGTGCGCCTCGCCGGGGGCGGTGGGCGGGGGCATGGTGCCTTCGGGGCCCCCGGGGCCGCCGGGGCCGCCGGGGCCGCCGCCCGCGCCCGGCGTTGGAGGGCCCATGTGGCGGGGCTGCAACAGTGTAATAAAGAGGATATTATTCGGTTTGGATAGAGTTGTAATAGGAATATTTATTTATTTCAATAGGTACACAAACAGATTACAGTCAATGCCTGCGTACAGTAGCACTTTGTTGACTCTTATTTGCTTAGATGGTAATCCAAAATCAGTGTACACAGCATGATATAATGTATATTTTTTGGAACGTTAAGTTACAACAGTACCGGTCTTGAATAAACTAATACTTAAACCTAATATTTATAAAAATGACTAAGATTTTTTCTTAAAAGAAAAAACTAATACTTATTATAAAAAACAAACGAAATAAGGTAGGTGTCCCGTCCCATACAGTAGAGACAAAACAATCAATGACTTGACTATCTGCTAAATTCACCAGACGGAGGAGGTGGTCGAGATATTAACCACTCACTTGTGGAACTTTTCAAACACAGACATTGGCGCAACTGTCAACGTCGAATTTGACAGAATCAAGCATAGACTATGCGATATTTTGCGATCACGATGCATAAAATGTACCACAGAACCAAAATAATCAACCTTGTTCATACTAAAGTATTCTGTAAGTCTATGAAAACACGGTAAGTGTGTCTTTGTCGGTGCGGTCTCATGCGACCGCTTGGGGTTAGAGAGGAATAGGCTGGCATATTCATACGTGATAGTACCATAGTCTGCGGGACGGGGGGCGAAAGGTAGCGCGGGCGGCGCGGCGGGCCGGCGTAGTAGGAACGTCAATCATGTGCAGCGGTCAGCGAGATGTCACCCCTCCTCCGTCGCCAGCAGACCATGGGACTGTCACGTACGAATTTGTCAGTCTATAGTTTTGCTGTCTCGTACTATCTGCGTGTGGAGTCTTACCCTTCTCTAGTTCCTTGCTCATTTCCTTGTTCTTTTCTATTAGTGGTTTGGTGATTGATGCAACTTCTTAGACCTGAACAAGTTTACTGTTTTGCTGTCTCGGCTGGTACCCATACGAATAGGGATGATGGTTCCTACGTCTAGGCGGGTAGCCGTACGTTAGTGCGCCGCCTTGTATGCGGGGTGGTGCGGATAGGGCTGAGCTACCATCGCGGTTTAGCCCGCATTGACATTTGAAGAGATTCGTATGCGAATCAATCTTCCTTTGTTAAGAGGCCTATTACATCTCGACTGTGATTTTTGCGTAAAATGGCCAAATTTGGCGTAATGGATCTCAGAAATAAAAATACGTTAACAATTATGACTTATTGAATAGTGTAGAATAGCTATTGGAATAGTGCGTAGCGGCCTCGCTTTTTGTAAATTTTGCTTAACTTTTTATTCAAACCCAAAATAGCAATGAAAGATTTTCATAAAGTGCGCGAAGGCACATTTTTAAGCTCATCGATTGAACTACTGTTCTAAACAAGTGAAATAAAAAAATATAATGTAATCTCTTATAAAGTCGAATAGTGCGTAGCGGCCTCAGAATTTTAAGATATCATTGATAGGAAAAAAATATTATACTAAACCAAAAAACTTCGAAAATCGCTATAAGTTATCTGTGAATATCTCCTATCTACGATAATATTATTGAGCAAAATTTATACCAGAGTAATTGTTACTTCATGAGGAATAAAGATTTTAAAATGAATTTATTATCCTATTTCGATAAAAACGATAAATACAACTGCAAAATTACTACAAAAACTTATGCTCACAGAATGGAGATTTGTAATATTATGCACAAATTTATTATCCTATTTCGATAAAAACGATAAATACAACTGCAAAATTACTACAAAATGCGAAAATGGGCATTTTACGCAAAAACTACTTTCGAGATGTAATAGGCCACTTAATCTATTTTCTGTTTGTTAATCTATATTCCTTTGTGTACTAACCTTTAACGTGGGGTAGTGTTGCGGCGGATGCGGCGGCGGTCGCGACTGTTATCCATACGAGTACGGATGGTGGTTCCTAGGCGGGTAGCCGTATGTCTGCGGCGGGTAGTGCGCCGCCTTGTACGCGGGGTGGTACAGGTACGGCTGTGCTACCATCGCGGCTAAGCCCGCATTGACTTTTGAAGAGATTCGAATGCGAATCAATCTTCCTTTGTTGATCTACATGATAGTACTAACCTTTAACGTGGGATAGTGTTGTGGCGGATGCGGCGGAGGTCGCGACTTGTATTCATACGAGTAGGTACGGATGGTGGTTTTTAGACGGGTAGCCGTACGGCTGCGGCGGGTAGAGCGCCACCTTGTATGCGGGGTGGTGCGGGTAGGGCTGCGCTACCTTCGTGGTTAAGCCCTCATTGACTTTTGAAGAGATTCGAATGCGAATCGATCTTCCGTTGTTAATCTATATGAGAGTACTAACCTTTAACGTGGGGTAGTGTTGCGGCGGATGCGGCGGCGGGCGCGGCTGGTACCCATACGAGTACGGGTGGTGGTTCCTAGGCGGGTAGCCGTACGGCTGGGGCGGGTAGTGCGCCGCCTTGTAGGCGGGGTGGTGCGGGTAGGGCTGCGGTACCATCGCGCCCGGCGGCGGGCCCGGGCTGGGCGCAGGCCCGGTCGGCGCGCCGGGGCGCACCGGCGGCCCGCTGCCGTCCGGCAGCGATGACGACGTTCTGGGCGGCATCGATACGTTCTGCGTGCCTGGAACCAAGGAGACGTGGCGCGATCAAATATCATATAATCTATTAACTATCATCATAGAAAGCAAGAAAAAAAAAAAGGAAACAAAATAAAGAAAATACGAAATCATACAGTGGTTTTGTACAAAAGATCCCAATGGGTGGACGTGGTGCTGCGAGAGGGAGAACTCTGCAGGCCCCACTGAGTTAAGATCGTAGTGGTAACTCATCCAACAGATAATAATAATTTTATCAAAATGATTCATGTTATAATTGCAACAAGAACCAGTAACAGCATTAAGGATTATAAATGTAATTAATGTCAACGTGTAGCATCTGCTGCCGAGCTAGGTTTGTTATCCCGTATTTCAAGTATACAGCGCCACAATCCTCGGTGTACCAGACATTGTTTATAAGCTGACACACAGAACATTTATTTAATTATTTAAGATATGTATCAGAATACATATTTATAAAATACATAATGCAAACAAATTTTTAAGGTTTTATAAAGTCAGCCATAAAATTCGATCAGCATAACTCATTAACCTATCCTAAACAGCCGCTAATCTCATTTGTGACATCACAATACAAACAAATCCACAGCATTGAAAACCGAACAGAGGTATTAAAGTTAATTAAACCGCGATCAGGTTGATTAGGGTGGCTGTAACAGGGTTTAGTAACGCAAAACAGCCGACTGTTTGTGTACAAATCGGATTGTGTCGGCCGCTGCATCACGTTGCCAATCATTTTAGGCGGCGGCGGCGTCGGCGTCAACGTGTAACGTCGATCGATCGCAGCCCGCCGTAATACTTGAACACAATTCGTACCGTCAGCGTAAGCTCGTTAATGCCAGACACACCACAAAGTAATACTAATTTAATAATGTAAGATTCTTTTAGATTTCTTATTTTATTTCAATTTGCAATTTAGCTTTTTGGTTATTACGTAGAATGAGACCAGTCTAATTGTTAATCTAGTGTCTTATAGTGTTACAACAAACCGTGGATTATGAAACTGTTCAACAATTAAGTAAGGATTGCTTTCGAGTTTTTCTGTTTGAAAGCAACTAAAGCCGCCCCGAGTCCCGACTCCCCGACGCGACGTAACAAGTGCGGGGGAAGGATTGTTGTGAATGAAAGGTCCGATTAGCAACCCTACCTAGGCGCGCATCAGTCGAGTCGTGGGCGGAGAACGCACCCGATCACTCTCATTTTCCGCCAGCACGTGAGCCGCATGCACCGCTAGCCTGCGAATTCTCGCTGCACTTTATTGCATCCGTATATGTGCATACGACATGCACGCAACGCATTGACCGAGGCCGAGATACGGGCGGCTGTGATTTGCGACGACGAAAGTGGTAATACCGCTTTTATGTAGGTCGATTTGGACTCTGTTATGTTAGTGTTACGTGAGAGAAACTATGGCCTATTACACGGTCGTCGGTAAGCCGTAATCTCGATCTAGTTTGAGCGGCGAGAATCGCAATAGTCCGGCTGTATGAAAAAGAAACATGCGAAACGGAATTCCAAAAAGGGCTGTTACAATGGCAACGGTCGTAAACAATGCGAGGTGAGTGCGAGGGTCGTCAGTTTAATCTCATCAGCGGGCCATTATCGGAGCATTATATTGTTGTTGCGGTGTGATCAGACGGCCGACAGACGGCGGGGCGCCGGTGAATCATAGATAACAAGCTAGTGGCACACGCGCCCACCTATGCATATATATATATTTGTTTACGGCGACCTTTAATGAGTGTAGCGCCACGTTAATGGGGTCGCCCCGGCCCAGCTCCGCTCCGACGCACGGTCGTCTCGCAAAAATAGCGCGTGCCAAACATTAAAATATAAGCTGCACGGGTTTATGATATATTTTTCAGGAATTTTTTATAGGTAAGTAAGTACTTACGTACGTACAGACGACGGCAGGTCAACGTATCACAAAGGACATTGGCGAACTCCCATACAAACTTTTGTCGACAACTAGTAATTTACGTGTCTTTTATACTTGTTTTTATTTCGACACTTAGACAGGTTTTTCCTATGGTTTCAAAAATCTTACGAATTTATTTCATCCGTATTTGTAATAGTGAAATTTATAGACGCTAAAGAATTCAATCAACAACGATTTCGCCATTGTCCTTTTCAAATTTCTTGAATATATTTTAAAAATGATTATCGATTGGAAAAAATTGATATTTTGGGTAAGTTGATTCGCTGGCGTATTTACATATAATCAAGACAAGTTAAGCTCACTATCTCAAACTGCAAAATTAATGTGAGCGCTATCAATTACAGACTAAGATAACTTTATTCACCACCTAATTATTATCCTACGTTATGTTATCAAAAATAGTCTATGTAACCGCTATTCAACTTAACAGTAACTACATTACAAGAGTTTGTAATGATGAATCAATTTGCAATATTAAATGAATTTGATAAAAGCCTACCTGCATGGAGACTTATAAGATGGGACAATTAGGGCTACCGTCTGAACGAGTGTTAACGAATACACCATCCATACAATTTCTCTGACTTATCAAGATTTGATGTACATTTAAAAACAGACCGAAGAAGACCGTATAAGATACAACTAACGGCTCGGCCACGACCGCGGGCGTCTTGCAGCGCGGCGAGCGGATTTCTAGTTCGTTGCGCGTTATACTTCAGCAGTCTTAGTCAACGGTAGCATAGCAGAAGGAAAGCAACAAACGTGCGAACCTCTCGCCGCTCCGCCAGGCACCAGCACCAGATACCCTATCGCCTAAAAATATGAATATGAAAATACGCCTACATAAGGACGAAATATGGGCTTCAAATGTCAAATGAAGCCCATGTCCATATCCATATTTTTTAGCCGATAGACCCGCAGGTCATGCGGCCTAGCCGTAAATATTTACTACTTAGCATTGCTCCAAATAAGACTAACTTTTTATAAAAATCTCGAATATATGAATATAAACGAAAATATTTTAAATAGTAATAGGTTGTTATTATATGGAGGAGCCTTCGATCAAATTCTGTCCACGTGAATAAATAAGTTTTCAAAGCAATAAATTACTCATGTCACTTAAAAAAGAAAAGACGTCAATAACATTTAGTGGTGAAATCAACCTTAAGGGACAACTAATAAAGTATTTTTTCCTGTTATGCCTTGCGAGAAAATAAGAGCTCACTTCTCAAGTGCGCTCTTATTTACCGAGACACATTTTTAGCGCCATCTAGTTGTATTGTTGATCGAAGGGAGGAGCAAGTCTGAATGCGAATACTTTGACAGGCCACATATTACATAAATCCTAAAAACTCAGTCATATTGGATTGAAAAGGTACGTAAGTACGACTTAAAGATAAGTTCTGAATAAACTATCTGACCTTTATCAGGAAAATATAGTTTACACATATTATTATTGCACCTGTTTTGTCCTATAAGGGTGATTTTGCACTAAAGTTGTATTTGCCAACAGGGCGGTAAGAAAATACCTAAAATAGGATACCTAATTTTTTTGAATGCCAATTTTCACCAATAAGGTTGCTTGATTTCGGAAATGCCAATTGTCACCTTCAAAATCATTCGCTCGCTGCGCTGCTGGACCAGCTGACACGACCGTGCGGTTGGTCATTGGCGTCACTGCTTTTCACAATAAAAAATCCACCAATAAGGTTGCTGAATTTCGAAAATGCCCATTGTCACCTTCAGGAGCATTCGCTCGCTGCGCTGGACCAGCGGACACGACCGTGCGCTTGGTCACTGGCGTCACCGCTTTTCTCAATAAAAAATCCACCAATGAGGTTGCTTCATTTCTAAAATGCCAATTGTCACCTTCAAGAAAATTCGCTTGCTGCTAGCGATGGGTAGCTCGCAAGCGAGTTGTTTAAAAGAGCCGGCTCACCTAATCTAGCTCAACGTATATCTAGCTCACTCCCGTTCAATTTAGCTCAGTGTTCATTTTAGCTCAATTAGCTCAGTGTTTCATCGGAATATGTCGGCTCGGAATCGAGAGCGGCTCGGCTTGATATTCAAAAAGGTGTCGCAAAGGGGGTGCAGAACTAAATTTTCTGTTGATTTTTATATGGAGCCTTAAAACTTACAAACTTTTAAAAATTTAAGGTAACTTTTTATAAAAACGCGAATATCTCGAAAACGGTGCGTCGTAGCTAAAATCTAACAAAATTTTGCCCCCCTTGTAAAACTTTGCCCCCGCAAGAACTTGAGCGGTATCCGATGAACATAACAAAAAAAATTTCAAATTTTTGTATGGAGCTAGATTTCTGTTGTCTAATAAAAAAAATACCTCGAAATTCAAGACAATACGTTGCGCTTCGCACTATTTCCTGAACAGTACACATAAACGACTCAAGAGCCTTCTATCTTCATGAACTACACTGAGCTAAATGAGCTACTGAGCTAGAAAAGCTAATAGCTCTTGACTGGGTAAAGAGCTATATAGCTCTTTTCTCTTCAAAGAGCTAAATTTCTTATGACTACCGCTGCGCTGGACCAGCGGACACGACCGTCCGTTTGGTCACTGGCGTCACTGCTTTTCACAATAAAAAATCCACCAATAAGGTTGCTTCATTTGAAAAATGACAATTGTCACATTCAAGAGTATTCGCTCGCTGCGCTGGACCAGCGGACACGACCGTGCGTTTGGTCACTGGCGTCACTGCTTTTCACAATAAAAAATCCACCAATCTACCAAATCCACCAACAAGGTTGCTTGATTTCGAAAATGCCAATTGTCACTTTCTAGAGCATTCGCTCGCTGCGCTGGACCAGCGGACACGACCGTGCGGTTGGTCAATGGCTGCACTGCTTTTCACAATAAAAAAATCAACCAATAAGGTTGCTTCATTTCAAAAATGCCAATTGTCACCTTCAAGAGCATTCGCTCGCTCCGCTGGACCAGCGGACACGACCGTGCGTTTGGTCACTGGCGTCACTGCTTTTCACAATAAAAAATCCACCAATAAGGTTGCTTGATTTCAAGATATGTATTATCACCTGTGATTGTCACCTTCAAAAGCATTCGCTCGCTGCGCTGGACCAACTAACACGACCGTGCGGTTGGTCACGGCGAGAGCCGCAAGCTGGCCCAGTCAAGGGCAGCGCCCGTCACCGCGCCGCTGCCGCTGGCTGCGTGCGCGCCCGCCACCCGAGGCCTTTACTTTCCAGTATATTACTGATCAGTAATAAGGAGTAAACCACTTGCACGAATGCGAATTAATTATTTACGTACGCAATATGGAATGACAAGTACATGTGCTCTCATGGAGCTTGGATTGACAAAACTTGTATTAAGGATTTTAACTGTTTAATACTTAATATCCCGCAGAATCACATGAGATGAGATTAAATAAAATTCCAACCGTAACCTAACCAAAACGAAGACAGTTCGCTGCTTCTACGCTTTGACACAAAAACTAACAAGCTCAGTTAGCTTTAGCGTTTCATAATTTGCAGGCTCGCAGATGATGCCGACCGTCTGGCATATGAATCATTGATTGAAAATTTCCGGCTGGGTTCGCGCGTCGCCTTTCCCTTGGCCCGGCGCGCGGCGTGTCGGAGTCACTGGTAATTTCCCTGTGTGTTCGCCAGTTAATTGTGGAGCGGATAGTTTGCGGTCAGTTATGGCGAATGCGCTAGCAATATGCGGGCCGCCGCGTACCGAGCGCATTCCACGCGAGCTGCGTTCGCACCGCGCCCACGCTAATCACCGCAGGACCTTCCACCTCAAATAACTGGCTATGTTAAGCCACATCTACAGATCGCTGAACAACTGAAAGATATAGAAGTGATGTCAAGTCTGTGTTATGCAGGTGGAGTGGCTGATTTAGTTTCTAAAAGAAACTAAGGATTTGAAGAAATAACAAGAATTAATTTGATATTCAAAAGTTCTAAACGTTTCACAATTGATTTGCGCATAATAGTATGACTCCGTGTAATTGTACGATATATGTTATAATTAGGGCTTAATTTGTGTTCTTTTCTTAGAAACATAAACAACTTAAATTAATAACTTGTTGAAAGAAAACTACTGTCGATTAATGACAACAGTGAAATGACGAAAGCAAGCAATGCGGCGTCGAGTTGAAATATATTTTCAAAACAAACTGCCAAGTACTAGGTGGGTATAAACAGAGCGTAGACAATAGCGTTAACAAGAGCGGCCTAGTTGAGACAATCGGCGGCGTCACGGCGCCGGCTGTGTGCCGACCCATTTACCGGCCGCCGAGCGACGCCGGCGCACTGTTTTCATATACTTACATTAAAAAATGTGATATAATATTTAACTGACGCATCATTTGTTACACTATTATGACGACCTCCTTGATCGAGTGGTTTGTACAACGGTTTTCATGGTGTCGCCATCTCAGAGGTCCCGGGTTCGATCCCCGGTCGGGTCAATTTAGAAATTATTGTTTTTCTAAATTGTCTCGGGTACTGGGTGTTTTCTATGTATAATAAGTATGTATTTAAGAGGGTTTACGCATTTCGAATTCCCATACAAACTTCCAACTCGAAATTTTTAGAAACCTATACCCCAATTTTTATGAAACTCAACACGCTAAAGTAAATTACAAGGAACTAAATAGTTTGTTGAACACATTTTTTCAAAGCGTTTTTTTAACTGAGTTATTGCGATTTTAAACTTTCTATAGTGGACTTTAAATCGCAATAACTCAGCTAAATAAACGCTTTGAAAAAATGTGTTCAACAAAGTCTATTTAGATCCCTGTATTTTACTTTTATTTATTTATTTATTTGTTTTATAATATTATGTATTATGTTTTGGTTCTTTTTAATTTGCTTTTGTTTTTAATTGTTTTACTGTGGTATGCACCTCCGATCTTTGAGTGTATAAGTTCTCTCCATCCGAATGGTTGTCTGGCAGAGATCGCTTTAAAGCGATAAGACCGCCAAATTGTAACTTTGTATTTGTGCTCATTGTTATGTAAATGTTTGTGGTGTTAAGTTAAAATAAAAGTATTGTCTGTCTGTCTGTCTGTTAAGCATGCAAAGTTTCATTACAATTGACTCATTGGTTTTTAAAAATGTTGACTTGTAAGTTTGTATGGGAATCCGAAATTAAAATTAAAAAATCCATTAAAAGAGTTCCGATCCATTTAACCATTTAACGAGTTTCTTCGAAGCTTCTCTTGGGCTAGATAATTGGTGTGATTGTAGGAAAGTTTCATTTATTTATTTATTTTACTATTTGATAGCGAAATAAATAAACGTTTGAACAACTAACTAACAAACGTGTTTTTTTTCAGCAGTCCAGTCGCACACAATAAACTAATAATTAATAAACTTTTTACAATTTATCGACCATCATTACATACCAAAAATAAAGGTTACTTGCATAACTTTATTAAGATACAGAAAATAAAAAACACAATCATTCGGTAGAGTCCGAGCACGTGGTCAAAATTATTAAATTCTTCATTAAAAATAAAAGTTGTCGCTAATTAAACTGCTCCCACCCTCTTATCGGTCAATACGTATACAGAATGTTTCTTGTAAGGTGTCAAGCCGATGCGTGGTGATAGGGGACTACCATACCTGTCTATTGAACCCCCATGTATGTTCAGCGATTTTTGGTAGTTTTCGAGCTATAATTGTTTTTCGTTTAGTAAGTTTTTTATTACGACACCAGTTTAATATTTTTTTTGTAACTTCTATTGATATTAGGAAGACGATTACTTAGTTAAAGAAAAGAGTGCACAGAAATGTCTACGCAAAAGAAAGATACTTATAAAAAAATAAAGTCATTCGTCATAAAATACATAGAAAAGAAAAAAAATATAGTTCGAAAACTACTAAAAATCGCTGAACATACATGGGGGTTCAATAGTTAGATATGGCAGTTCTCTATCACCACACATATCGGCTTGACACTGTCACGTAGCGGAGAAACGGAGGAGTGACACGATGAGGAGCAGTAGAATGAAGATAAAAGCACGATGAGTTCAGACGTATATTATTTTTAAATAAATGGTTAGATATTATATGAAGCACAATTTAAGCGTTAGTACACACACGACTAGGTAAAGTTTTAGGTTATAACTTATTATTATTATCAAGACGTATGCCTGGAATTGCCTAGTTATAATAATGCACTGTTCGCAATAACAATAATTCGGAAGGAAAACAATAATGAGAAGGAGCTTATTCTAGCTCCGCGGATGAATCTGAACTGCCTTTACACCAATGAGTAGAGCTATAATGAAAACAGGGGTTAGACAGCGAATGCAAGTACATATTTGAATTTTAAATTTAAAACTAGATATAAAAGAATGTCATTCACAAAGAAGGTCACAAAAACCAACAAGGCTTTAGTTGCCTTGTTACAACACCTTATAAGAAACACCCTGTATAGTACATAGTAAACAAAATACACAATCATTCGGTAGAGTCCGAGCACGTGGTCAAGAATAATAAATACGTTATTAAAAAAAAAGTTGTTGCTAATTAAACTGCGCCCACCCTCTTTTCGGCGAGTACGTATGTAGTACATATTATATTTAGGTGTGAGTGCGGAATACGTATATAGGGCAAGACTAGCAGTCGGTCGAGGTAAGAAATGTCCGCACCATTAACTGTGGGGGTAGACGGAACGGGGTGAATGGGCTGTCGAACCCTCCGTCGACCTTGACTCGCAAAATTTATCACTTTTCCGGAGTAATCTGAATACAATTAGACGATGGGCAGCGGGAGGGACCGCTTGCAACAGGTAGTTGACCCATTAAATATTCTTTTATATTGTGCCCCGTCAACTTGTGATCTTTAGATAGGGCTTAAATGACGTTGACACTAATGGCGAATGTTCAATGCATGCGCACAAATGAAACCTTATTCTCTTTGCGATAAGGGTTATTATTTTTTCATAATGCAAAAAAAATATGGAATCATCTTTATCACGTGATTTAAATTTCGTGCTTACAGCAGAAACACTCTAAAATTCCAAATCTGCTTATTTCAAAAGGGCACTATGGAAAAAACACATTTCTTTCCTTGTTCTGATTCACATTAATTTCCTGTGGCAATATCATGATTGGACGATGTATAAGAGTAATGAATAACTGTTTTACGAAACATAATCTACTTACATAATTTAAAAAAAATTGTTAAAGTGAAATTTTCAAGGTGGCTATTTGTTTTATATGGGGTAGGTACAATGGCGGACTCCGTCGCTTTAACAGTCTTAAAGGTCAAAATCCCTTGCACACCGCGTCGACTATTTGGTACGGGCATGTACCCGGGCGGTCGATGCGCTTCATACGAAAATCGCTGCAAAGTGGTAAAATGTTTTCTGAGTGGTAGGTGGTGGCACTTGGTGCTGTTGTGTTTCGTCCGGCCAGTGAAGGTTCTGGAGGCTCATCCCCCTCCCCCCCTCACAATTCCTATTCCTTCCTTAAAGGCCGGCAACGCGCCTGCCATTCCTCTGCTTTTGCGGGTGGGTGTCCATGGGCGGCGGAGATTACTCGCTCCATCAGGTGACCCGCCTGCTCGTTTGCCTTTTACTATAAAAAAAAAGCGACGGTGACCCCGACCGTACCTATATAAAAACAAATGGCCACCTTGGGTATCTACTGTAGATCTCTACATGTTAAAACAATATATTTTTTATTTATTCCGCATAAGTACTGTTCCAGCCCTTCAACACCTTCAATATCTTTCTGATAGGCCCACCACAATCATGTGTTCGCATAAGAAGATTAAGTGCAAGATTCCTCCTCTAAAGTATATAATCGAGAGAGTGGATATGATAATAACACAAAATTAATAAAACTAAATATAGAGTAATCTTATGTCACAAAAGTACTAAAAAGGATACGTCAAAAACACGTAAGTACCGTGAAAGCAGCAACCAATCAACCAACTTCATTTTTATAACACCATCATCGATCCGTATAAAAAAGCCATACAAAACAAACCACGACAGAAAGTTTACTTGAAAACGATCAAAACAAACACTATGGCGGGATTGGAGCAAAAAGCGTTTTGTTTCCTCCTTTTTTTTCATTAAAAGTTGAAGGTCGATGGCCTTGCCAAGGACGTAGCGGCACGTGGCTGCATACAGAGGCACTTTGTGTGACGACAAATGCCCACAGACACCTGCCCCGCCTCATGTACATAATCCCTGCTTCCCTTTACTTGTATTATGTAAACGGGAGCTATTAACGGAATCGGCCTCACAAAAAGTTGGGCGATATTGTGTCTTATACAAATTGACGAGGACGTATAACTTCAGAACGTTTTTTTGTGTTTCAATTGGAATCTAAAGAAGTTTCATGTACTTTGAATTTGAAGAGTTGACTTTATGTTCTAGCCTGCGGGAGGAGTCACACAAAAAGTGTTTAAAAAAACACACCGTACTTGCTAACGGGGTAAATGCTACAACAATGCCAGTACAGTTAGGAGTATAAAAGATAGGCACCGGGTACCATACATTGAAATAAGTTTCCTACAAATAAAAGTATCGGAATGGCGCGGCATGCGAGGAGCGGCCGTAGCCACAGTGTTTGCCTTCGCCAGCCTTATCTTAGTCGATGGCATTCCTTCGCTCGGACGCCGATACGCACGACGGACGACTGCGAAACGCTTTTAACGCTCTTATACAGAACACAAAGGAGAAATACCAGCCGAATGCCACACCTAAAGCCGGCGGGTTTAAGGTTCCAAATTGAACAGCTGAGCAAAGAAGCACACTGCGTGTAAAAGAAACCTTATTGGACGAAAATTAAAGTCGTTTTCGAAAGTCACGTTGCATGCGGGCGTCAAACAATACGCAATTCACCTTCGAACGCGTCGGGTTGCGGTATTGCGGCTTCATTGTGTTAAAATAACGATGGAGCTTGGATTGGAAACGAGCACAATGCGGTCGATAAACAGGACTTTATTTTTATATAAGAATCGAAAAATCGATAATATTTATAGGACCGGATTTTCGAAGGGGCAAACCAAACACAAAAAAAAAGAAGAGCTATTAACTAAAAGTAGCAAACCAATAAACGACTGTGGTCTGTGCAATAAACTTAACGAACAATGTTAGTATTTGTACGATAAATGTTAAAAACAATGCTATAAATTACAAAAGCTTATTTAACCTATTGTGTAACTATATTACTCATATCATAATAATTAAATCACAGTATGTAGTAAATAGATAATTTTCGTAATTGTTAGGTATGTAAAAATTACATAATTATAATAGCAATCGAATTTCCTATACAGAATAATGCTAAATTACGTATGATTCATTCATTATTTCTAGAGCTATCAATCATAGCCGGATTGCTATAATGCGGACTTACATTTTTCCTCAGTCGCTTGGTCTATAATTTCTAAGTCGCAACTTCACGTATTCACTTCGTGTTTGCCGAGAGTCAAGAAGTCCAACGAGCCGAACAGTTGACGTCATACAGTCATTTTAGCCTTCTACTACTGGCCCGCACAGTATACATTGCAGGAACGCTGCATACATCGATGCTTTCGTTGAGATTGGACCGCATTCAAACGAAGGTAAAGCAGCATTGGTTATAGAACTAGCCGGAGTGGCGTCGTGGTTCTTGGAACGGAGTGAGGGTGTATTGCGGTCATATAACCGGTATTCGTGCAGGCAGCGGCAGCCGCTCGGCCGGTCTACTCCACAACTTATACGGCCTGATGTTTGAGAAAGCCGCGTTCGGCACTCGGCCGACGCTAACAAAACACGATCGCCTTTGCGGTCGACGTTCATTACTGCCGCTTTAAAAGCAAATTCCTTTTTAAGGTATATTGAAACCGAACAGAATAATTGACTTTGGTAAACAAGATGACATTGTTATTGTTTACTCTTTTTGAGTAAGCCAAATTAAATAATTCTTCATGAAATAAAACATATTTCTTTGAACAAAATTTACAAATCTTTAGGATATAATAAGCAGGCAGAGCAAATTGTTAAGTCACAGTTCAACTAAGTAACAATATTCTTCGATACAACCTAAAACAACGAAGCGTGACAAATTCATAATTTATTCAAACTTTTATGAATGAAACCGTAGTACGTAAAGTAGGTATAATTCCGAAATCAGATACGCTAAAGTGGAGGCACATAAACATCTAGATATCAAACGATTCGTCACAGTGCTCAGTACATACCCCAGTGGGTGAGAGATCAAGGCCAATAGGGGGATAAGCTTTATGAACCTTTGAATTACATTGTACGAATCAAGAGATACGTAAGACGGCCGTGTATGAAACGTCGGCAAACATATTAAAAGCACAACAAACGATTTCTTCGAAAACCATCTGCTGTCAGCTTGTAACCAAGTTAGATGAAACCCGAGCGAAATGTCGAGCAATCACTGATTAGTATTGTATGTAGATGCTACTACATCAAGTGATAACACGTTAGGGCACGTGTACCTATAGATTTTATCATCTTTTTTTTTTAATTAGCTCGGTAGGCATTTCTCTCGTTTGCGTGTAAATCCGACGACATGTCTGCGCTTCGGGCTGCGAAGTGGAAGGTCCTGTTTTGCGTGCTCGCCCCGACGCGACGGTGGGGGTAAGTTTTTCACGAGGCCCTATATACCGCGACCACCCCGGCTCGTACATAAGGTGGGCGGCAGGGTGGCTCGCGCCCGCAAAAGGGGCAAAATACGCCGTACTCTGGGCGCCCTCTCTATGTGGGTCAATGTCGGGAAAGCCCGTGTCTGCCGGTGACGGAGTATGCACAACGAACCTGATCAACATACCCGTGACCAAACAAAGGAACTGTCGAAAACCACTAAACAATGTGCGAGCTCTTATTGCCGCGCGCCAAGGTTCAAAATACGGAATCCGTCTAAACGTAGAAGTGAGGCGCTCTACTGAAGCGTGCGAATATACGAGTATTATTTTAAGTACAAGACAAGTAATACAATCAAACACGAATCAAGTTTCTCTACTATCTAGTAGAGTAGCGATTGTAAAATTAGTTAAATCCTAAATTAAGAAACCCTAACAAAATTGATATTAGCTACTTTGAAGAAGTTTATTAAACGATAGAGTCTTTTCGAGCGTCACGTATGGCTGATTATGATTAACAATATTGTTGTTTATCAACAAATTTATATCCGTATCATACACAAGTCACACGATTAGGCAAAACTCTTGAATGTATAAATTATATATATATTGCAAAAGATAACGATCGTTAGGCGGTACATAGATTTATGGGAAATTCTGAATCTTGGTAAAATCTAAGGTAAAAATCAAAACCCAAAAATTACGGTTTACACAATCACCCGTTTTTAAAAAAAAATTAGTTATGGGAAACCCTAAGGATAACCCTAACTAAGGGTTAGGGTTATCCCTAGTGGCAGCGCCAAGGATAAAGATGCGTGGAAGGGTTTGGGGGAGGGCCTTTGCTCAGCAGTGGGACAAAATAGGCAGAAAAAAAAATAGGAACCCTGAAATCACCGTATCGTACATTCATTATATTTTTACTTTACTTTTACTGTTTGGTCAGTGGATACAACCTTAGACTTCAGAATATAGACGTAATTCTTTCAGGCATTTATTGAGACTGAAAGTATTTTGAGCTACGAAAGTGTAACATTAAACCAAGGAAAGTGGATGTCTTTAGACAATATATTTCTTACTTGTAATAGAGAACATAATGTCAGTGCTCCAATGTAATGATTATAATTACATGTTCAGAGATAATTAGAATAAGACAGTTTTTACGCGCGTTACGTTTATAGTTATTTATTACTAGCGGCCGCTCGCGGTTTCCCCCGCGTGGTTCCCGTTCCCGTGGGAATATCGGGATAAAAAGTATCCTATGTGTTAATCCAGGTTATAAACTATCTGTATGCCGAATTTCATGCAAATCCATTCAGTAGTTTTTACGTGAAAGAGTAACAAACATCCATCCATACTTACAAACTTTCGCGTTTATAATATTAGTAGGATTAAATCAGAAAGCGGACGTTGCGAAACCTTTACAGGGTCTGTAGTAAAGGGTTCGAAACGTTATAATGATAAATAGCGTAGTGTTCGCGTATACTTTGGAAAATAACAATATGAGAATGTCATGTCATGTCACGAGGAGCTCGATGGCGCAGCGCCTAGCGCGTTCGGCTTGCGATCTTGCTCGCTAAGCAACTTTCGCAATGCCGGGTCGCTGGATGGGTGACCAAATTTAAAAACATCTCGAGCTCCTCCGTGCTTCGGAAGGCACGTTAAGCCGTTGGTCCCGGTTGTTGTCGTAAGATGGCAGTCGTTAAAACCCACCAACCCGCTTTGGGCCAACGTGGTGGGTTATGGCCCAATATCTTCACGTGCTATTGTCCACGTGGGAGGCCTGTGCCCAGCAGTGGGACGTTTATAGGCTGATGATGATGATGATGATGAGAATGTCATGAGAGTAAATAAGTAAAAGAACTATGTCAGGATAGTAGCAAAGGGCACTCTGCCGTTTGCTACGGATCCTGATCTCCCTTCGAGAGACGGGCGTCGTGTTTTTTCTTTTTAGGGTTTCGTACCTCAAAAGGAAAAAACGGAACCCTTATAGGATCACCTTGTTGTCCGTCTGTCTGTCTGTCAATCAAGACACTATATCTTGGGAACACGTGGAGGTAGCCAGTTGAAATTAAAACGATATACTCAGATCTACAGTCTCTTACAGCTGTGAAAAAATCAAACTCCTAAGTTACTCCTAACTCCTAACGGCAAGTATTACTGTCTTATACTACAAGTATAGAAAAAATCTGAACAGTTCAAATTTGTAATTAAATCATTAAAAACAGGGTCTTTAAGCCAGGAACGGCGGTCTAAATTTTTAATTGAGTTAACCGTGTCATGTGGGGTATCGTATGTACGGGCTTCATTGGTACAAGCTTAAATAGATTTTTAATAATTTTTATGATGTTATGGTTTTTGATTTTTGACGAAGAATAACATTTTTTTTAAATAATATTATTATGCACCTACTAATTTGTACGGAACCCTCAGTGGGCGTGTCCGACTCGTTTTTTATTTTACTTGAATAGGAGATAAACGAGCAGCCCGGTCACCTGACGGAGTGAAGTCACCGTCGCCAATGGACACCAGCAAATCCAGAGGAGTCGCAGATGCGTTGCCGGCCTTGAGGAAAGTGTAGCAATGATGGAGAGGTGGAGGGGGGAGAGATGGGCCTCCGGTGCTGTCACTCAAAGGACGAAATACAGCAGCCACGCGTGCCACTGTTTTACGCCGATATTGTGGTGGTGGTATTACGACGGGCGAGCCGGTCCAATTCGTGCTGTGACACAGCAGCTGTAGAGCCACGCTCTACCTCCGTAGGTTTACCCTTGAGATCCTACACGTGACCCGGTGCTAAATGATTGACACCATCTGAATGGTAGAGCGTGGCTCAACAGCTGCTGTGTCACAGCACGAATTGGGCCGGCTCGGCCGTCGTAATACCACCAACACAAAATATCGGCGTAAAATAATGGCACTAGTTGCTGTCGTATTTCGTCTTTTGAGTGAAAGTACCACGAGTGACTTTAACGAACCATGTGAGCATGTATTATGTTTTGCACAAATTTTCCTGATGGGTCGACATCGACAATCAAAGTGAGAGAGGACCTCGGCAGGCCTTACTAAGATAAGATGTATGTATACTGTCTTGGGCAAAAAACGAGTCAATCCCAATACTAGTATTGCATCACCATCTGGGATGACTAAATGTAAGTTAGTTCTTATGTTGATATTAAGTATATGTTGAATATTAAGCTATTTTTATTGTGTGAGGGGACTTACCGACAGCTGGTGACATGGATCGCGAACCGCTGGAGCCGGTGGGGCTGGGCGTCGGCCTCAGGTGCGGCGTGGTAGCGCGACCCGCGCTGCCGCTGCCGCCCGAGTCATTGCTGTTCTGACCGGTCAGATCCTGCAACAAGTACGGAATACGCTTTACAAAAAAACATAAAAACAACAATATGGCTAGTTACGCGATGCAAGTTTTAGCACTAAGTTGCGGCCTATGGGCTGCAAACGCCTGTGATTGTGATTTGTGAGTGATCCAAGCTATTTGTGGACCTTGCGGCCGCAAATCAGTTAGCAAAAAATTGCTTCGTGTCTTCTCTAGTTAGTTATTATACCCGAATAGGATCTCAGTACTATCGTACTGAAAGTTCTTTATTCGGGCTTTGGTCAATGTTATGGTTTTGTTACAATAAACACTCTTAAACTATTAAATAAAATTTAAACGATACCAACTCGTGACATTTGCGAACTTTTCCAATGAGATAAAATATGACTCAGACGCGAAGTCCAGACCTCAAAATTATGGATTTCCACTTTACACAAAGATAAGACATTAATTGTTTAACGGGTTGAGCGCGGCGTCACTAGACATAATAGAAATTCTATTCTTTGAGCACTCCGCGCGGGGATTTTGGCATTCAACCTGTTAATACCATATCTCTATCCTGATTATATATTATTTAGATACTAATGGATTCTTAGTAAACATGATTCAAAAAGACAAAAAAGGAGGAATATAATTTACACAAGGATATAATTTCTAGTAAGTCAAATTAAAATTGATTCAGTAATTAAACACTCAACCCAACTCCAGAAAAACTCTACATTCAAATTCAAGTTTTTGCAAAACTTTTAAGTACTCGTAATATCATATTATTTTAATTTCCATATTAAAATCTTTGGTATTCTTTCTTATCCTATTACATTTAGCAAATGTGCAAGTATTTCTCTTAAAATCTTTTTCCAACTCTACAACAATGAAGAAGAAAGAAGGATGGTTGTGATTATAAATTATCACCAGAACACTAAAATCATCAAATTTCTACACGCTTAGTGTTAGTTTGATATAGTACCGCAAACGGGGGCTACTTTGACTTCGCGGATAACTTTATCAGTTTTTGGGGGGCTACTTTGAATTTGGTAGAGTTGAGTCTCCTGAGTTAGACCTAAGAGATATCTAAGTAGATCTAGACTCAAGGAATAATCCTGGATTGGCAAAATTACCAGAACCACGTCGAAATAAAAAAATCAAACCAAAACACTTCGTCGTTTCTTCGGACGAAGACGACTTGCCTTTGAGTTAATTGAAAGGTGCGAGGAACAAAGCAAAGAAAAAGAAGAGAATGGAAAGATGTGCACTATTTGCAAATGTGACTACCGTCATTATAAACTAAAAATGACTGGATCTGCTGTGTGACCTGTTTGAAGTGGGTCTGTGGTCATTGCAATGGAGGGACCAAAAAAGTCATATGAATGCCAACGATGTGAAGATACAGACTGACATTTTTGAGTATTTTTTAAATGTTTAATCATAATTATGTTGCTTTGTTTTGTAAGAATGTTAAATTGTTAATGTCTTGACTGATTTTAAGTACACATAGTAGTACAACAACAGTTTCTATTAATATTGTAAGAATAATATTAAAAAATAAATTACTGATTCTTTTCAACTTTACATTCGTTTTATTTTTTAATAAGTCTATAATGTATAAAAAAACTATGTTTAATTTATATATTTTTTGTTTTAAAGGTGTCAAAGAAACCTGCAATACAATTATCATTGACTTTCAAGCAAATCCAATGAGGTGTCAAAGTAACCCCACACTAGAGGTTACTTTTCCTTATTAACCTACCTTTTTAAAAAAAATGTATGAAATGATTGGGGGGTTTTAGACTGCTGTATAACTCACATCTCCAAGCCAAGACTTCAATTGTTCTGATGAGGTACAAAAACCTTGAATTGCGAGCATGCTTTTTTGTGTAATGTAGTAAAACTTCCAAAAACACGTCTAAGTAGGCCCCGGTTTACTGAAAGCTTTCCTCCTGGGTCTTAATACTATGTCAACATGTAAGTAAAGGAAAGACAAGTGACAAGACAATAATAACAAGACTTCATAATAACAACAATTTCTAAGTCCAATCATAAATACACTGTGTCAAGAAAGACAAAGAGGAATCTGAAATTAGTAAATTGAGTGGACGTCTATGTAGCCAATAACAAAGCCTAAGTAGATGCCTTGACACAGCAACCTCGGCAGTTGGATGGAACAACCAGCAACAATAATAGCAGGCCTAAGTCAATAGAACGCTCGTTTGCGGTAATCGCACAATAAAACAACGAGGAATCCCCGCAAACAGAGTATACAATAAACACCAAAACAAATATATCATTAAAAGCAACTCTTTCTAATACAACTGATATGAAACGTCCAAGTTATATCAGTATCTACTAGTCATATTCCAAATGTACAGGCGAAAATCTTCACTTCGTATCTAAGCACTACGAACGGTACTGATAACGTGATAAACTTTAATGATAAGTGTAAACATATACGTACCGTCTCAAAGAGGTTTGTGTGCAATGGTCGTGAACCAATAGTGGATTCGTCTCCAACGCAACGCACAACGGTACACGTGATTGGTGCACCACGAGATACAGAAGGCGATAACGCAAAATTGTCAAACGAACGCGTGAGTGCTAAAGCTTTTCGAAGTTAAAATCGAGTGTTATTATTATAAAGAGCGGGCGCTGCAGCGCGTTCACAGTGTTCGAACGAGCTCGACAAGGCAACTCGCGACCCCCCGCTGTCGAGGTTAGTTCGCCGCGAGAGGCTCCGGCGTCGATCAGACGAGTCCGGTCCCTGGGGCGGGCGAGGCGCGGGGCGGGGGAGCGCGATAACCGCGGTGTTTTTGCTGTGCTCCAACTCGCTCGCTCGGCACACCAGCGCGTTCTTCATTTCGTACAGAGTCCATTATCTCTCGCTCCGTCTCTGTCGCACTCGTGGCTCGCTTCGTCGCGCCTCGCCGCACCGGCCGCTGTTTTATTGCCAGCCGACGATTTTAACGTGCGCTCGCAACGTCCGCCAGAGCACAAAAGTTTTTATGGAAATTTCATTCCGAATGCGCCTCGCTCGCTTGCTCACTCGGGAACGTCAATATAAAAGCACGATAACAAACGGACGAGTCAATTAATTATTATTGTTGGAAGCTGTCGGGACGTGCTGGGCGGCTCTATCTAGATACAGTATTTGTGCAGCATTACGAACGACCGCGAAACCTAAATCATATTTAGCTTTAGGCTACTTTGGTAGAAAAACAGAAACGTATTTTTTCTGATTGTTTTCTGGCTATGTAGATAAATTTATCTAGACTAATTAGTCTTCAAGAAGAGTTTATACCTCGTTTCGGATCGGATAAGATAAGTCAAAGTGTCGTGAAAAGCGTTTTATTGCAATGTGAGCAAATTGGCTTAAAAGGGTCTGGCACATGCCCTTTCTTGCAAGGTAAAATGGGCTCAATCTGAATACGCTTTATTTTGTGTGTCACGTCACGTGATCACGTCAAATACACGCTGAACGCGGCCACTTATAATGTTCCTCGTTTCTTCTTTGAAGGATTTGCTCTAAGTAATCTCTGATGTTCCTGGTTTCTTAACTTAGAAAGGATTTGTTAATCCCTCCCTACCTAGATAAGTAGAACTGCAGAATAAGGTATTAAGACTCCCCAATATTGTCGCAACATTTTTAACAAGCTCAAAGCTTAGTAGGAAGTCGATACGATAAGCAGAAAAAAGAAACAGATCAATAAAGAAAAGCCCATTAACTGTCTCGGGAAATAGCACGTTGTTTGTATCTAAAAACGAAAACATCATACATATACGCAAAGGTCGCCGTTACACGAATGTAACATGTACTATGTAGAGATAGATAT
This sequence comes from Scoparia ambigualis, assembly GCA_963921215.1. Classification (NCBI taxonomy): domain Eukaryota; kingdom Metazoa; phylum Arthropoda; class Insecta; order Lepidoptera; family Crambidae; genus Scoparia; species Scoparia ambigualis. The sequence continues at coordinate 56,658,932 of OY992502.1, read as the reverse complement.
AGAAGCTATGTGTGAGCGACGTTAGGCTTAAAATGAGCCAACCGACTGCACTTGGCCCAAATCCGGACGCAAATAAACACAAAACCGCTCTTGGGTGTGGTGTGGTGTGTGCGTCTACAAACTACAATGTGCGGCGTGCGGAGGTATTCGCCAATGGTAAATAGTGGAGTAGGCTCCGCGTACTACGGCCAAACTGGACAGGACATTCACGGGAACAATTGTTTCGTCGGGAACTAGACGACAGGGTTTCGACATTTGCCAATGACGACTCACGACGATGTGTTACAAATTCTGTCAGCAACATTGAAACATCTGATCAAGATTGTTGTGACGTTGATTAAAGTTCAAGTAAGTTCGAGTTTATGAAAACAATTTTACATCTATGAGAAACGCCCACAACATCATGATTAATAATACGGCATGAAAACACTCTAGTCTAATGGTATCCGTAAACAATGTAGTGTGGCCTTGATGTAGATCACGCTGCCGATGCCGGTAGTAACATTAAATAAATGATGGTCGGGGCTAGGCTAAGCTTAATGTAGTAAGCTAGGTCAGTGGCACGGGATCGTCCCGTGTACTGATGGGCTATAAATAGGCCGGTGATAGGCTCCGCTCTGCAGCGCGCCTAAATAACCGCAAATCCCCCTTCATCGCGTATTCACGATGCCCGTCGTCGTTGTGTTAAAATAAAAGTACGCCTTCAACTACAATTCGTAGCTTTTTTGTTCCCATTAGAAATGTCGGAGCGTACTTGCGGTTGCAGGTGAAACGACGCAAGGACATTTTGTACAGTTGTTAACTTCATTGATGGCTGTTCACAGTGTAGCTTCTTTCTCGAAACATGTTTCACTTTGTTGTAATTTTTGGGTTTCGAGCACGTAGAGGACGAACGAAATTCTATAAAATCTATCGTGTTTTACCTCAACAAGGTTACTATTTCTAAGCAAAACATTCTACTTTCTAGGGGTAGCTCTAAAATATCATCTATTTCAATAAAAAATTAAAATATATATTTAAAAAAAAACTTTTTTAAATAAAATCTATGTACTTTTACTCGGAAAAGTTAAATTGTCTGCCTCCATCTGCCTATGCACATACTTGTAAAAAAACAAGTCTCGCAACTCAGTTCTTCTACCGTAAATAGTTGTGAGATCCATGTAATACCTACCAAGTCGGTTGACTTGGCCATCGCATGAAAACACAATGTATCTCACAAGTAATACATAAATATTATATTAAATTAGATTATTTAGTGGTGGTATTGCATGGATCTCACAACTTTTTACGGTAGAAGAACTGAGTTGCGAGACTTGTTTTTTTTACAAGTATGTTTTTGATGGCATCTCATTTCTTTTTGTAGATAGTCCTACTTTTTTTCTCTGGTTTTTTTTCCGGTACCTTCTGCTTCTTGAATACCAACAACAGATATTCCATTATATTATAGTATACATAATATACGGGTACACTGATTCATTCGCTTCAAATGTAACTTTGTGATCCAATATACTTATATGGGATTACAAAGTTATTTATGCAGTTGGTGTATCTAAAAAACTGATCCGAATTTGCAAAATATTTTAGTTTTGCCTTGATTTATACACTAAACACTGATTGTGTTCTAAATTTGAAGCTTCTATGTCTGCTAGAAGTGCCTTAGAGTTTTGATGATCGGTCAGTCAGTGACTGACAAAATTAAGAAACTTTGACTAGTTATAATAAAATTTTTAACTACTAATTCAAATTAAATGAAATTTGAAATATACCGAGTTTATATAATGCCTGCTTGGTTATTGAAAATACAGGCTTCTAGTTTTATCCACAACGAAGTTATGGGGGGTGGAAAATGGCCTGAACTGCTTCGAGAAAAGGATGGTAGGGCCGTACCGCTTTTTTGGCTCGACTTGGCGGGGGCACTGCCGTGCCCCCAGATAAAATCTATGTACTTACTTTTTAAACTCGGAAAAGTTAAAATCGTCTGTCTCCATCTGCCTATGCACTGACGTCAAGGCTGCTACGGTTGATAGATTTTCTTGTAGTATTTGCTACGAATTAGCTATGTTTCTGATATTTTGGATGCGCGTGCTTAGAGCCGATCTTTATGTTAAGTCTTCATTTTACATTTTTAAAGTTTGAATGAACTTTTAAATACTTTGCGTTGCACTCCAACTCTTGAGGTAGGTATACTTAAATAAAATCTGTGTACTCTTTTAAACTCGGAAAAGTTAAAATTGTCTGCCTCCATCTGCCTATGCACTGACGTCAAGGCTGCTACGGTTGATAGATTTTCTTGTAGTATTTGCTACGAAATTTGTTTCTGATATTTTATAAGCGCGTGCTACGATGCGACCTTTATGTTACTCTTTATTTTACATTTTTAAAGTTTGAATGAACTTTTAAATACATTGCTCTGCACTTCCAACTCTTGAGGTATACTTAAATAAAATCTGTGTACTCTTTTAAACTCGGAAAATTAAAATTGTCTGCCTTCATCTGCCTATGCACTGACGTCAAGGCAGCTACGGTTGATAGGTTTTCTTGTAGTATTTGCTACGAAATTTGTTTCTGATATTTTATAATCGCGTGCTACGAGGCGATCTTTAGGTTAGAATTCATTTTACATTTTTAAAGTTTGGACGAACTTTTAAAAACATTGATTTGCACTCCAACTCTTGAGGTTTACTTAAATAAAATCTATGTACTTTTTTTAACTCGGAAAAGTTAAAATTGTCTGCCTCCATCTGCCTATGCACTAACGTCAAGGCTACTACGGTTGATAGATTTTCTCGTAGTATTTGCTACGAAATTTGTTTCTGAGTTTCTGTCTGAATATTAATTGTGTTTTCGTTTGTTTTAGGTACTTTATATATATGCTCGTTTTCAAGGATCTTGAAATTTGGCTGACAGCCAATTAAAGTAATGACACTGAAAAGTGTCGACATGTCGTACAACTTTGTTGACCTCTCTAAATGTAACTGAAAATATTGACATTAATAACTTAGAGTATATCTAGGTATACTAATATTATAAAGAGGAAAGATTTGTTTGTTTGTATGAATTGAATAGGCTTAGAAACTACCGGACCGAATTAGAAAATTCTTTGACCATTAGAAAGCTACATCCTTCCCAAGTGACATAGGCTATATTTTATCCCTATATTCACACGGGCACGGGTACCACGCAGGTAAAACGGCGAGGATCCGCTAGTTATAAATAAAATCATACAAAACCAAATAACACATTTATTATGATAAACAGGTCGTAATAAGACAATATATTTTTGACCGCCCTTGTATGGAGCGTGTTCCACCGTGGAGCGGGCCGCCAGTTTATACATATTTATCTATCATTCATATTGTATGACCGAAGGAAAAAACCAACTGGGAAATGCATTAGAAACAGAAGGAGCATTTTTACTCCAGTCCACATTTCAACAAAGCCCTTTCGTTGTGCAGTGACATGCGCCCAGCTTGACAGATGGCGATGAGCCCGTCACCGCTGAGATTTCATTTTGCACATCTTTTTCAATATTTACTTTGTCGCCTTTTCTGACACCTACATGAAGTGGTGAGGTTTTTCAAAATATCAAACGAAAATAACATACGACACGCTATCGTATTTAACTGCATTATTGTTTTATTATTATTACTATATAAACACTACTGCTATACCAAATTGCATTTGATAAATAAATAACAGATCAAAGAAAATTATGTATTTGATCCAGTGTCTTTACAGGCAAATCGAATCTATTTTATGTATCAGGACTTACCCACACGAACGCAGTAAACATTGTCTAGTTAAATCCCGTCACGTATTCAGCAAAAGATTAGAACGGTACGTACTAAAGCTGGGCAGCGGTGTCATTCGAGAGACATGAGGAGATTAATCGGCGTAAATGTGTTCCAAGATCATTCGCGAGTTCGTCGACCGGCGTGCGAAAATGTTGTCGTAAATAAATAATTCACAAGGCTAGTGTTCTCGGTTGGGGCACGTGGTGGCAGGCACGTGGAGTAGGTACATAAACATTTACATTACATAACCGGCTCGTCATCGAACGGCGCGCTATCGAGAACGAAATGTGCGAGTGTTGCGCGTATAGCTGCACCGCCGCTGTTGGTGGCCGACGCGCCATCACTTCATTGGTACTGCAATGCCAAATGCAACCAACATCAAAGCCATTCAACTTTATGCGACGCAAGCGAAACACTGGGCTTTTCCCCTATACAATAAGTAGAAGATCAAATGTCTATACAATTATAAAGATTTTTAGAAATACTGGGGTTGTCTTCAAAATGTGAGTGTCGATTGAAGACACCTGTTAATACAGGTGACGCACAAAATTACTCCTTTAAATATTATGATAACATATCAAAAATGGCTTAATTAAAGCACACTTTTTGTGTGTATTATAATAATGACTAACTATTATGATTATATTAATATAATAAATAAGAAAGGCAAGAGCAGCGGACAATTAACCGTGTTCCGAGTTATGCAGCGACAAAGTTTGTTAAGTAGAAATTTGCGGATGTGTGTGTGTGTTGTGTAAAATAGACGGTTGCGCACGAAAGGCGAGTGGTACACTTTATTGAATGTCTTTATAGGCCACCTGTTACTCGGGTCGGTGTCGGGGAAACAGCTGATCAGGCCCTGGCGAATTATTATTATTGTTGTCGGATGTCGGCACTGGCTTATTTATTTGTGACGAGTGAGAAGGGGGAGAGGAGGGGTGCCCGCGCTCATCTTTCCTCGGCAACCTCTGCCATTGTTCGATTGTAATCGACACTGAGCTTAGGAATAAGGGTTTATCAAGTGGCGTAAATGGTATATTTTTAATAAGAGTTACACGCAAAAACTTGTGTTTGAATATTCTTTACATCACAAGAGCATGAAATGTTAAATCAAAAGCAAAGCGAACAAAATTTTAGGAATACTTTGGCAATGCAATTCAAGCCACAAATGTAGTTTTGAAAAACGATAGATAAAGTTTAAACGCTCATATATAAATAAAAGTCATTTTATTTATATATGAGCGTTTTTCAGACTGACAGAATTTTTCGGTCGACATGAAAATCTTATAAAGCAAGATTACTAAAAAAGTAAACCTTTATGTAACTTTTTAAAAATTAAGTAAAAGCAGCGAATGATTACAATACAAAAAAAAAACACACAATGAAACTCATTATCTCACCTCAATTCGCAGGTCAATAAAAAGAATCATATTCTAAAAGTAAATAAAGCATATCAATCAACTTGACGATACGAAAAAAAAAACGAGGTAACAATGTGAATGTCCAATTAAACGTAGCTCGCTCGCACACGTCATCGAAAGGTGTTTCCCGAAGAACGCATACACACACATTGACGATCAGCTGACTGCTCCGATTTTAACCCACACCACTGAGCAGACTGTTAGAGAACATAAATAATGACGACCCACCTACCTAGCTATACGTAACACATCGTATAATTTGTATGAGCGTCCGGCAAAAGAGGAATATGTGATACGCCACCGTTTTCTCCAACAATATGGTTTTTACGACGCAGCAAATAAATCTTAAAACGGTAAAGCTCGTTGCTGGTGCTTAGTGCATTGTTGAATTGTAACCGATCGTGAGACCGTATTAAATAATCAAAAGTGCACATGTATAATGAATGAATAACAGCGATTCCTTTCGGCAATCGCGCACCATAAGGACAACTCAAATATGGCAAAACTGGGATCACATTTTTCGTTACCATTTTTCGGATTCAATTAGTGTAAAAAAGAAGATGCGTATTCTACTATTATTTATTTTATTGTTTCCGTATAGTCCCGTCCGTCCAGCTAAATATTGTTTTAATCTTTCTTCTTAGCTAATAGCTTGTTTGAGTTAATATACGGTTTTTTATATAAATGCATTTTAGCGTGGACGTGGATGGAATAACCATCGTAATATCCAGTCTGCCAAAACTTATTATTTAAGTAGCAATGGGCAAAAACTCGAGAAAACTTGTTATTCGTAATTCACTTATTTGTTATGCCAAAAATGTATAATAATTTGATCAACAAGAGAATTAGTAATAAATTTTATCAAGCCGCAAAACATTTTAACTAAAATATCCTACTACACGGCAAAAAAATCTCCACCCAGAATTGTAAATTAAAGATTTTTTATTACATTGAGTAATAAAAAATCTTTAATTTACAATTCTGATAATTTAACTTCGACATTAAATTACATAAGCTATATAAATATGCCAATAAACGCCATTACCATTTGCTGAATATATTGTTACTTTGTTCCCCTTGGACAACAATTCAAGATGTTAAGTAAAAAAGAAAAAAAACCGAGTAAACTTACTTATTTTTTAACTTCCTTTAATATGTACAAAAGAATAACAAATAACATGTACGACTAGCCTTGGCCCGCGGCTTCGCTCGCGACAATAATTCGTGGGAATAAGTAGCCTAAACACAACCGCCTTCAGGGCCCCACATAACTAACTCTACACAAAAATCATCAAAGTCGGTTTAAGTTTTAAATCGTAACAAACAAACTCACTTTCGCATTATAATATTAGTAAGGATATGACTGAGTTGACTTTTTACTGCGAACGTAAAATTGTCTAGACTCTAGATTTACAGATATCTACAATTATTTTTGTATCTCCGTAGCTCCTGTTTCATTTGCTTTAACATTTATTTTGTGTAACATCAATTACAAATAATAAGCTATGTAGCTTTTTTGATGTCAATAGACGGAGTATATTTCAATGTCACAAGATTACAAGCGTCAAATCGGTAAGAAAGTAAGCTCTTTAGGGGTGGTTTCTTTGTATGAAGGATGAATGAGGAATGAATATTTATTTAAAATTTTGATAAGCTTGCCCGGTCTGATTCAGTTCTACAATCTCAATGAGAATAATATTATTATCAAATAGGTTACCAAGTAAATTATGTCATTGTTCCACTTGCGAATCCTTTATACATTAAATATAGTCCATATATTGTATTATATTAATTGGTAAAGTTGATATTTTAAAAAGTAAACACCTGCCGTCATATCATTATACTTACTTACCTAATTTACAATTTCCATTGCAGTCGTTTAAGTTGTGGTTTACAAATTTTAATAAGACAACTAGTTATCATTATCTACGAACAGGTTGATAATGTTAGGTTAATATAGATAAGTGCATGAAATTTACTGTAAGTCCTAAACGTATTTAAAATATTATTATCATAATTAGAAAAGCCAGTATAACCACCTCAACTCCACAAGTTGTTTCTTTCATATCGATATTTTCAGACTGGGACAAAATTTATGGATATAGCTGTTAAATACTAACTTGATATGAAACCATGCCTCAGTATATAGGTAGACTACTAACTACGACGACTAAGACTACAATTGAACATCAAAAGTACATGATTTAATGTAAACATTGCAGAAATAAGTATGAAAAGCGAAAAAAGGACACAAAATACATGTTAGATGTTACAGAGAAAAATTAAACGTTTAAAGTAAATACATTAAAAAGGTTTATATTTTGTATTATACATATTGTAAATATTTGAAAAATAACTTTTAAAAAAGAAAGAAAGTAGGTACTTATACGGAACATTTTAAATTAGACTAAACAGAAAGTATTAAACGTTTAAGTAACAAAATAATGGTGTTTATAAATGACCTTTTTTATTGTTAACATTATTATGACAAAAATATATATAAAAAAGACTACAAAACTTAAGATTTGAGTAATTCAAATGAGCCTACTGCCCGTGTAACGCAGCGTTACGGTGCCGTCGGCAAATGGTAGAGCGAAAATGGGCCGACAATTTATCAACATTAGCAACTTTCTCGTAGCTGTGACATTTGTTGAAATTCAAGTGTTGCTGTGGCAATAAGTCTTTGACTGTTAAATCAACATAATTTCTATTTGAGATGTAGAGAAAAAAATATTATTACATAGGTTTGTGTTTTTCGGATAGATAGAAACGAGTTACAAAATCCAACCAAACTTGCAGCAGTCACCGGTCATATGATAATAAAAACAAACATCTACCCGCACTGCCACAAAATAGAACAGAGTATTGAGCCAACGACTACGCACACAGCCACGAAAGCGGGCGGATGTCACGCACACCAGCGCAGTCTGCGTCGGTACGCGCGCACACAGCGGCGGCAGTAGATAAGAATCGTCCCATTTTACATTGAGTCATGTGGCCGAAGCGATACTTACTGTGGCCGCAGGCAGCCGTATGATGACGGCCGTCTTGACGATTTCTTGGAATGACACCGAAACACAAATTGGAGCGAGCTGCGCACATGCACTTCTCACAAACACCACTGGCTACGTTTAAAGTCGCGGAGCGGACAATTCTCCCTCGAATCGGATAGTATGAAAGCATCGACCGATGCCAGTAATAGAAGCCAAGTCGGGCAATGGCGATGGAAGCTACCAGAGAGCGAGAGCCTCGTATGGGATATTGTACGTTCGATTGCGCTAGCAGTGCGCGCGTTTCAGTTGGCGCACGGCGACTGGCGCAGGCGAGGCGTGCGGTGCGACGAGGCGGGCGGGCGAGCGATTTCACCGGGCTGATATTGCGACGGCACGCCGCGCGCCGCGCTCTGTCCGACCCATATGTATAGCTAGCGAGCGAGGGCACGCCGGAGAACGTGGCGCGGGGGGTCGCCGAGTCGCTGAGCTGCACGCACCCAGCTAAGTCTTCGCTTCGACTCGACTCGACCACTTATTTGTTCAATGTACTTTTACTTTGTAGCAAACTGCTACAAAGAAAAGTATGATAGCTTCGTAACTCTCTTTTTTCATATTTTTATTAGAAGCATTCGAAATGCTTAATTAAAAATCGAAAACAGTAACAAATTCTTATCTAAATATGATTTCTAGTAAGTATCTAAAAAAACGTAACAGATTTTCAAAACTGATCAGTCATTTGATGAGAAATGATTCAGTGCAAACAACAAACATGTACTCCATAAAAGCTTAATGAACATAATATTACTTAGCCAACACGCACACACACAAACGTCAAAAGTAGATTATCTTTGTTTATCATTTCATTGATAATGAATTAATAATAAGTATGATTCGTAAGGCATGGCTATGTACAATATTACGGACCGGTTGATAATAAATAACAACTGTCAAGTCAAGGACCACATTAGTAATCAGGCGGAAGGTAGGTATTGATCGGAGCGAGCCAATGTATCGGACATCTCATTACCGCCGCAATGCAAACGCGATGGTCTAATGTGAATGCGGGTCAATGCATATGCGCAATGTGGTCCTATTAAATGATGTAATAAATAAACCATTAATCACCACAAAATCGATCAAGTGCCAGTTTCGATTACGTGGAATTCTATAAAAAAGAGAACCCGGCAATAATGATAAAATAAAAAATGGTAAACTTTCTCAAACATTCTACGATGAAATTAATGGGTTAATTAATATCTAAAACATGTAAAACTCCATCAGCAGCTCTAGCCTTCTTAGTGATGCCAATTTTGATACCTTTAGAAAACTTTCCGATTCTCTGACAGAACTTTCATCCCAACACTCATTTTCAATTACTACAGTATTTTTGTTTCCTAAGAGTTAAGGAATATACGTACTAAAGAAAATAACGTGAAGCCTATTTCGCATTCAATTACAGACAGTATGATTTAATTTCATTTACGTAGATATTGATGAAGATATTTACGTAGAGCGTGAAAATATTGTATATTAATTTATTTATGACGAAAAGGATAAAAACCATAAAATGTAGGAAGTGGCTGGCGGCTATGACGGGATGCCACATAGCAACGTTGGGTGTATTTTGATATACGGAGAATTTGAAAAGTAGAGTTAGTAATTGTATTGTGTAAATCTCCTACCCAGAACTGTTGTCATAATATCCTTGCAGAAAACGTTACAAATTAAAAGTCTACAACTGACTCTATATAAAAAAAATACTTGTCTATTTCATCAACGCATCAAAACCATTTTTTTTTTGAGAAAGGACATCTTTGGATATGTGTGCTACTTACAAGAGTCATCATATCCCAATACTGTTATTTCCATAATATTCGTAGAAGCACTGAATATCCTTATAAAAAAGTATGATTGCAATCAAGAGAACAAGGACAAAAAACGTGAAGCCTGATAGAGGCTGGCGCCACAGCGGCGGCGGCGCCAGTAAAATGGCTCTTTACATTCAGATTCGGACGCCCATACGTCTGCGCGAGAGCAACATTTGTTATAATGTCAATTTATGACAGCGAGCTGGGGCTTAAGCGAGAAGGAATTTTCCAGTACAGCATAAAAAGACAATATCATTGTTTTCGATCTGTTTTAACTTATTTTGTTCTATTTCTAATTCTTACGACGGATTTATTAATATAATTTTATATTTATTTTAGGTCATCCATCATCGTCATCGTCGCCTAAAAACTTAAGCGATTTAGGTGGCTAAACCACCTACAATTAGTATGTAGTGGGTTAGTCCCTGCTTCAATCCGGCTAGAACACGCTTTCAACGTCCTAACATAAGTAGCGAACGACAAAAGATATTCAGAGTAAGAGAACAAGCTCTGTTATTTGCGTCTTTGGCAGCTGTCAAAAACCAATACTTAATGCAGGTAATTAGATGTGTTTATTTAGCTAAACTAATTTTATTTGCCCAGCAGTAGGACGTTTATAGTAAGATCATTTGATTTGATATTATATTATTGAATGAAACAACCACATAAGTACTCCAAACCTATCATTGTATGTTTTAACCTGTCTTATCTTTGCACAGCATTTAGGATTTAGAATTTGTGTTTAGTTTAGTTTTGTGTTACAAAACGTTTCACACAGTCCTTGCCACATGGACAACAGCACTTAGGGAGATACTTAGTCTTAGATAAGACGAATGTGTCTTCAATTCACATAACAGGGAGAACTTCTTTGAAAGCTTTAACAATTTGATAATAATATAACACAAAGTTTTAAAAATAATTTGTGGGCGAGGAAAAATGGTTACGAATGAGTCTCTGAATACCAAAGGCACCAATGCACCATACAGGAAAGGTGAACCGACACCTAGCCAAGAGGATTTATCGTTAAGTTCGATAGGAACCTGTTCTGTAAGTGGCGGTCGGCCGGCGCGGCTGAGGCGAGCTGGTTCGCAAAATAAAAGAAATATGTTTTAGTGGGTTAGCGAGCGTGTTTACGATCGGATTCCTGGGACTCGATTATGCTGCCATTAGTTACATAAGCGACCTGGACCGCACCGTAATTAGACAATTTGTCTTATGGCCGATACCGCTGTAAAAATTATTACTGAATGGAAACTTTGGTTAATTATAAGCTAAACTTCTTAATTGCTGTTTAGCTCGAACTTATATGCATATACTATTTTGCGTTATCCCCGTCCCGACTCTAACGCAATTAACTTTTGTTTCTTATGAGGACAAAATTAATGACCCATAAATTTTTAGGGTGGCGACGGTCCAACATATTTATTCTGAAGAAAGTAATTACATCAGAGGATTAATAAAAGTAGTTTTACAAGTGAATAATGCAAAGCGTCGAGGAGGCGAGTACATGTAACGTTATCTGTCGGGTGCTGCGCGGGGCTCGGACCGGATGCCCGACCAGTTTCGTGCCGACATCGAACACCTGCAAGCGCACTGACGCCACTCGACACTGCGAAACTATTTTGTGCTGATGATCAAATTTATACGATATATAAAAGGCGAGGAGCTTCCGTTCAAAAGTAAGAACCGCCAATGTTATTGCAGTTAACAAAAAAGAAAATACCATTACGATTGTTATATTCGATACAATACATGGACGGCAGTTGGAATAAGACTTGACTGAGTTGAAATATCCTTAGGAGGAATACAGGTCAGTGCAGAATTAAGTGGAAAAGTTATTGTCACAAAAGAATATATTATTATGTGACGACGCATATTCAAATACATTGTAATATATCGTTAGTTAGGTAGCCTGATCTTTAACTCTACTGAATTTACTTGAGAGGATAAGTAGGAAAACAGGTTTGACTGTACTGTAGATACATAACAAAGTTGTAGGATAAAATGAAAACCGCATTCAGTATTTTATTAATCCGTAGATAGTATCATTCCGTGACTATATCATCCTATATTATTTCAATACACCGCAGTTGGGATGCCTATAATTTAACTGTACTGCCATGAAGAGTCCTGAGAGCGGTACGTTTATGAACTCAGCATATAGTGGAAGATTGTTTTGAATAACGGTCGCATACCTGAATATCACAAGTCACTATGCTAGTATGTTTTAGCTATTCGACCACTGTTTGACATTAAGGATAAATAATAATAATAATAAATCTTTATTTCGGATAATGAGATCCATACAACACAAATAAAATTGAAAACAAAATTTGAAAATAAAATTGAAAATTGAAAATTACATAAAGCTTTACAACAAAGCATCATCCAGTAACAAAGTAACAAAACTATAATTGGCATGAGTCACCTACATTTAACCCTACTAGCTACAAATCTTTTAAGTAGTATATTAAACGATAGATAATACTCTAGTAGACTTCTAGACAAAGGCATGTAAAGAAGAAGATGGCGTACATATTCAAATTGTGTAATCAATGGGAAACATATGGCCTTTAGACACCTGCCATCAATTTTGATGGCAAAGATTGCAAGTCTCGCGTGCCTGTAACAACATAACAAGAGATCGTGCCTCTTTCTGTCCGGTGGAGTGCACTAATAGGAATGTAATGTCTGTGGGCTGTACCATAAACACAAAACTCTTGACCTATGTTAAACATTTAACTTTATTTCAATTATTGTTTGAATTTGTAATTTTTAACAACATTTGTAAGGTTCGCTTAGTTTTACTATTTTATGACAAATTACGTGTTAGAACTTTATAACATGCACCAATAAACTCATTCTCTTCAGAAGGTTGCACGACAATTTAGCAAAAAAAATCAATGAATAAATCTAAGTAAGTAACTAATATGGTTTGCTTGACAGAGATTACTTTTATGTCGATTTCATTACGAACTAAAGACGTAAAGGTATAATTTAAAACCAGTACAAATACAAATTAAAACCAGTCCTATAATAAAAAGTTATTGGTGCATTGTGGAACAGATTATACGGTTTCAGGTAGTACCGAAGTACAGGTTTTCCACAAAGCTTATTTCCTTTTTTTATTTATTTAAACAAAGACAATACAATTTTACAATTACTTCGTGTTCAAAAACCCGATTAGGGTTTCACTAGACACTGTCCTTGTCTGTCACGAAGACGCCTAGAGGTTACTAACAATCGAATTTCTATTGTATCTAGTTTTACGGCTACTAAGCCCTTAAAACAAGAGGTAAAAAAAACGTATGAAAGTCGCAATAAATAAAGTAGAAAATTTATAACTTTAAAATTAATAACTTCTCTTTTAAATGCAAGAATGTCTCCTCAATCTGTTCTAATTATAATCGGACACGTGAAGTGTAGAGCATGAGTTGAGGTCAGCACAATCTGTGACGGTAACGGAAGGAGGGCATTACGTGTCACTATGTATTTGCATGTGTGCCTCTTAAGGTAAGTGTCGCATCCTTTGTGTCCTTGCGCGCCGACACAATATGCGGCCGTTACGTAAGCCAACGCAAGACGCGTCAATGGCATCTCGACCCTGCCTCTGTTCTCGTCACTGACCCACATTACTCACCCGCTCCACGCAATAACAATAACGGTAAACTTATTACATAATTTGCAACTGCCAGTACTAATTGTGTTACGATACGCTCGACGCCCGAAACTCGATTCAACTCTTTCATAAACGTGTCGAAGGTAAAAGGGGTGCACGTTTGAAGCTTTTTGCACTTTTCACTAAGTGATGCGATATTTCAGAGATTTGATAAGAATTCACTTTTTATGAATACATAATTTTGCTAACTCTTCTATTATCTTTTATAGTAAAGGCCAGACAAAGTGGCCAGCCAACCAACTTGGCAAGTGGTTACCGCCGCGTACGGACATCTAGATCAGCAATCAATGCAGGCATTGTTGGTGGTGTAAAGCCATGTTTAACTTAAAGTAATATGAAATGATTACAGCAACAACAGTTAGCAACATCCGAAAAGTAAATTGTGATGCGATACAAGTCAAATTATTTTCAGGTAAACCCAATGTGTTTACCATTCTACATTCACACATCGATAAACGTAATGATTCACCATCATTAACGTTTGATGATATCAACAACGAATACAACAAAGTCAAGGTCGTAACGGAATTACGTAACGTGAAACAGATAAAGATAAAACGTATACAATTAAGATAGATCGCATACACGGTGACAAAGACCTTAAGCAATGTCATTGGAACACGGCGAAAAGATAAGAAGTCTAAATAGATCAGTAGATGAGTAAATACGTCACGTTTATTATTTATAACACGGACTTGGTACCGAAACATTGAATGAACTTTTCTTTTCGTGACGAGAGGAGTGGGCGTGTGTGCGTGTCCCGGTGTCGATGTAGGCCACTGCCAAGGTCGAATGTTTAATATAAAGTCTGGCGTCGGGACATTAAAATGGTCGGCCCCTCCCCGGACCCCCTTATCCCCTGCTTGGCGGCCGCAATCGTTGCACTTGTAATTTATTATCTGAAGTCACCCCGCTTCACCGTTAAATGACAAGTGTTATTTGTGGGAAAAATCAAGTATTCTCTAACGATGTATAGTCCAGTAGACTATACATTGGAGCAGAATATATAAAAGTAAATAACCGTTTTTCACGAAAAATCCGAGGCGTTACCTAGATATCACCTCTATCCCTACATTACTATTAAGAAATATACCACTGTTAGAAGTTCCAGACATTCAATAGTTGAATAATTACAATTCTGAATTTCTGAATGAAAGTGAAGGAAACCAGTCTGTTCGCGACGTTAAGACGCCGAGACCTATGTAAAATAGACATGTACAAATCCTGGGATGTCGGTCGATCCAACGACGAAGAGCGCACTCAGAAACTTGGAACTCTCACTTTCTAACGAGAAACGCTTGGTTGCTGTGGGTCGGCAACTATATACTATAAATACAAACTTACATAAAGCAGGGCGCAAAGCGACATTCACCTACATCTTCGGGAAGCGAGCAATTTGTAGCGCCGGCGAAAGAACGTAACAAGTAGGAAATCATGAATGAACACTAATACAGACAGACATCGGTAGACACACATTAACCCATATCAAAGTCCATAATTATTATATCGTCTGGCATATCTTGGGGATACCCCTTTGGAAAGCAGCCAACAGGAAGGGGCCATCTTTAAATAAATTCCGAATAATAATGTGTTAAACCCCGTGGGCAGTCACTTAGCAAATTTGGCAGAACATAAAAGCAACTAATCTTTACTTTGATGCTGGTAAAGCAGGTAAAGGTAATAAAATTTACCACACTACAGTGGTGTAATAGGAATAGAAAAAAATTACACACCATAGACCCTCTGCATGAGGATCCACCTATAACGGGGCGAAAGCGCCAGTCGCGCAGTGATAAAAATAATTAAATTCATAAGCTTGGAACTATGAAACTATGCAGATACGCCACATTATACCAACCAAATGAAACTCATAAAATTACATTCAAAGTACGTAGCGGGGAGGATAAGTGTGGTTCGTCCGTCCGATGTCTCATTAGCGGTGCCGTGTCTGAGCATAAAAAGTGCCGTTTGCGAGTTCCACAATGTGCAGCGTTCAGTACAGAGCCACGAGCGGGCAGTATGCATGAGTCGTTTACAGCCGCGGTCACGAATAGGCGGCGGGCGAGCGGAGCGTGCCCGCCCATCACAATCAGATGACATCATTCATCTGAGATGGGCTGTAATTCGATGGATGTCTGATCAACTTGATGCCATTCAATGTTCCATCACCGAGCATTGCCAATATCACCACTTTGAAGAAACTATAATGATCGAATTCTTTTGTTTTTTTACCGATGCGAGATTAGGATTCCTCCTATACCAAACATATCGAGTTTCTGATGATTTTTTTTTTGATAATTTGTTTCTTGACCATGGATACTAGTCCTTCAGTCGAAATAATAGAGTTCATCTAAAAGCTTTTATGATGATAATGAGTGATGAATGATATTCCCCCCAAATCCCTTGAGTTCCAGTAAAGATGTGGGACTTTACTGAAATCTCACACGGAATTCTTGAGAGAATTTGAAAAGTGATGTTGCCCTGTTTTGTTTTATTTGCCAACACTCATGCACGTTACTTAACGGTTAATAATCCACCATTATAAAACACCAATTTTAGAAAATAAGACAAAACTACAGACATGACGCTTCACTTTCCCGCCAAGAAGTCATATCGAGTTTCTATAGCGATGGGTTTGCCAACATTTAACATGTCAAATATGCTCTTGTGCAGTTGTTTACGTGGACTGTGGCATTGGACTGCTTCTTCATTCCATTCCCTAGTAATTGCTTAGTATCTGACTGGCCCTTCGGGGATGACAGTAAGGTTGTGAGTATATGTCAAACTTGATGCTATTTAATGTTCCATCACCCAAGCATTGCCAATATCACCTCTTTAACGAAACTATAATAATCAAATCATGAAAAGACTTTGAAATTTAAAGAGATGTATTACTATATAGTAGATACTCCTACTCTCCTACTCCCACTTTATTCCCTTTTACATGAAAATTACTTTACCGATGATTATGCCTGGAGGACCGAATTAGTTAAACCTATTTATTTTTTATTCTATAACGGATTAGCGCTTGGCCTTCATATCACCTGATGGTGGAAGCGCGCTTCACCCGGAATCCCCACAACCACTGAGGAACTGGCTATGCAATCCAAATTAATCAATACAAATTTCAATCCAAATGGGTCAATAGGGAGAAATCAAAAATAAGAGATAGGCAAATCTGTTCTTAGGAACCATGGGGTCGATTTTAGATTTAATAAAAACGGCATAATTTCTTTTTGTTAAATCTCATACGTAACCGAAGGAGCAGGAGGACCGAGGAGTCGAAACCGCGGTCTCTACCTCTGTAGACAATGTTATAAATTCTGCAAGTTTATTCGTTGTTTTCGTTGATGGTATGAATAATAATTAATAAGTCATGCATAAAATAAGGAACACATTTTCATGGAATCTTGTTTCAATCATGAATGAAAGAAATCCCAAAAATAAGAAATTTTTTGTTAAGGTAAATGTCCAAAATGGTAGCCATTACCATAAGTATCATTTTGAAATATTAACCTTAAAAAATAATTATCTAATTTTTGGGATTTCTTTCAATTATTTAAACAAGATTCCATTAAAAATGTGTTCCCTATGCTTTATTATTTATACCATCAACAATAACAACGAATAAATTAGAAGAATTTATAACATAGTTTACAAAGATAGAGACCGCGGGTTCGACTTCTGGTTACGTATGAGATTTAACAAAAAAAAATCAATGCAGTTTTTATTAAATCTAAAATCGAAGCCATGGTTCCTAAGAACAGATTTCCCTATCCCTTATAGTTTTTGATTTCTCCCTACTGACCCATTCGGATTGATCACCCTGTATTACATTACATATTGACAGTTCAACAATATAATTACGTATTTTCTGACGTCTTCGTATCATTTAAGTAGGAACGAATTACATGACGGTGAAACCGACCGAAATCCTGCAAAAAAGCAGGGAGCAGCTGATAAAAAAAATTACATGACCGTGACGCTTACTACCTAGTTACTGAAGACAAATGCAGACACGGCCCAGGTCACCAGACGTCACGACCAACGAGCTAATGATTGATGGTCGCGGTGACATTCGTTACGTTAGAGCGAGGGTCAATGTCGTCACCGCAGTTACCCTAGGAGACCGCTTTATTAAGTAGAGTAACTGTAAACTGTACTCGCAATTCTGTTTGCAAAATAAAACTATTAGCTTACCGCATTTCCGGCCACTTTTAAGAGGGTTTACGCATTTCGGTTTCCCATACAAACTTCCAAGTCCAAATTTTTTAAAACCTATACGCCAACTTTAATGAAATTTTGCGAGCTAAAGTAAAATACAGGGATCTAAATAGTTTGTTGAAAACATTTTAAAAAAAAGTTTATTTAACTGAGTCATTGCAATATAAAGTGCACTATAGAAAGTTTAAATTCGCAATAACTCAGTTAAATAAACGTTTTCTAAAAATGTTTTCAAGAAACTATTTAGATCCCTGTATTTTACTCTAGAATGCAAAGTTTCATTAAAATTGGCTTACAGGTTTTTAAAAATTTCGACTTGAAAGTTTGTATGGGAAAACGAAATGAGTAAACCCTCTTAAATATTTCTTTAGAAATGTTTGTGTTGAGTCACATTATTAACTATCTCTACAGTAAAAATCTCACCGCTCCGTAATTTTTGTCCACTTAGGTCTTTTTTAATTCGAGTTTTATATCTGGAGCGCACCCAAAACCAAGTATCGCATGATTCGTTTCACAACTAATTGAAAATTATGGCTCCTATCATTTATCGATAATGGTAGTATTTTAAAATTTAACTTCACAAACGGGAAAATTACCTTTGTTTATATATCTATAAACTATCTGTATGCCGAATTTCATCCAAATTCATGCAGTAGTTTTTACGTGAAAGAGTAACAAACATCCATCCATACTTACAAACTTTCGCGTTTATAATATTAGTAGGAAGTAGGAAATACTATCGTATGGTATGACATAATCGTCCCATTGCTAGATAGGTACAGGCCGGCAAACATGGAGATATCAGGCCACAACTCACCACACTAGCCTAAATGTAGTTTGGTAGGTTTTAACGACTGCTACCTTTCTCGATATTAATGCTTTACGATTGAAAATTCATAAACGATCAAGGACGGTCCTTTACGACTTCGCCGGAACGGTGACAGCCGGGTCACCTGGACAGGGCAGGTTGAAGTCATAAAACGATTGTTTTACGCCAACTACGGCATTACGACACACGTTGAAGTAATAAACTTAACAATACTTAACATGCTCATGGTCGTGAGGACGGTATCATAGCATGGCGCTGACCAAGTTATTGAAATATGCTTATGCGGTAGATTATAATGGTAAAAATCTTTCATGCAAAATATTTTTCACATTCCGCTATGATCACAATCACAGCCTAGCCATATAAACGTTTCACTGTTTCACGTGAATACTAAATAACAATAGTAGATAATCAATAGACAATCTTAGATCAACATCTCTGGGCCGTTATTCTGTAACGATTCCTTGTTACAAAACCACGTCAATTCCTTAAAAAGTTACGATATCTTCCCAAAAACGTATGCGTTTGACGTTTATGCGCGGTAAGGGTTAGGTGTGAAATCTATAGATTGCGATACAGAATCAGGGCCCTGGTAGTGTCTTCGATCAACAATACCAACTAGATAACGCGTCACGTACAAAATCAAAGTTAAATTCTGTCCACGTGAATAAATACTTTTTTAAAGCAATAAATTCTTAAAAAAGAAAAGACGTCAATAACATTTAGTGGTGAAATCAACTTTAAGGGGCAATAAATAAAGAACTTTTTCCTGTTATGCCTTGCGAGAAAATAAGAGCTCACTTCTCAAGTGCGCTCTTATTTACCGAGACACATTTTTAGCGCCGACCGCGACCTGACATCTAGTTGTATTGTTGATCGAAGGGTAGTGTGATTAAAAGTAATAGATTTTTTTAATTAGCCTGTTACTTAAAGAACGGTACATAGGTCGCAGTCGCAGGCAATCTTCTAGGCTCATTAAGTAATAAAATACTATCGAAATAACCATCGTGCCGGAAAGCATAAAGTAATTACGCGTTGACAAAGTAACAGTATTCAGCGGCTGACGGCACGCTATACCTACGCAACAAAGTTAGGTGTGTATTGAATTGACTGCATCTCGAATTCAGTCTATTCAAGCAACACTATAAGGAGCTCGTTTTACACGTAACTGCACTTAGAATAAGCCAGATAGATAGCTAACCAGACATTAGAACACACACAATAATATAGAGACAGAATAATTTGAAACTGAACATAATAATATTTCACTTATGTTGTGCGAGGACTTTGTGTTATTTAACATTATGAAATCTACATGACAAAACTAAAAAGTTTTATTTGACATTGTGGAGATTTTGCAAAAAAATGTTTCCACAAAATTAAAAATATAACATAACATAAATAATCACGACTATTATCCTCGAAGAGTTAGTCAGAGACTAGGCAATGAGGACAGCTAAATCAATCCTCTACCATAGTCCACTTTTCACCAAATAGCGACTGCACATATATGCTCAGCGTGACAGGTGGTGAGCCCATCGCCGCTCTATGCTGTTGGAAGTATGTGCAGTCTTTAGTACGTTAGTCGCTATTTACGACAAAGTAATATAATTTCTTGCAAATTACTAAATCCTGTGTAGTAGAGACTAGGTACGTTCTCTTCTGACTATTTGAGCGGTATAAATGAAATACTTTTATCGTCATTCTACTTTAGTCCGTTAGTCGCCCTTTACGACACTCAAGGGAAGAGAGGTGGTGGTAGTATTCTTTTACAACTACGCGACACGGTCTCATTGAAATTTAAAATATATAGTTTACTAATTGTTTTTTCTTTCTTTTCTACTATAATTCGAGTACGAAATCAGTTTACAACAGCATTCAAAACTGATTTAATAGGTGACAGTTAAAGTCATACTCGTAAATAAACTAGGTTTTAGTGAGCACGCATCTGGGAGGAACTCCAATTTACTGGTTATGGTTCGTAGTTCGGTTTAACTGCCTCGTTACTGGCGATCAAGCGTTTTTACAGCACGACTTAACCGGCCGCCTGACCAGTGACCTATGGATTCGTGATTGGGCTGCATCTTTTTATTGTAGTTCTAACTAAAGGTGTTAGGTATACTCTTTGTACTGTGTTACAACGCCGCCGTGCCGTACTTTTAAATAAATTTAATATTTTCGGGGCTAAATTTGAAGAAGTAACAACTTAACGCGGATGTATTATGTTGTAAACTTGTCGAGGTTCGGCTTATTTATTAACAACTTTTACAATCAGGGATGATTCAACGGACTTTAAATGACATATTGAAGAGTAGAAAAATTAAACAACACGGAAAAGCTTCATCTGCTTTGCGAGCTGTATAAATTATTAAAATTCAACGAAACGATTGGTCGGTCACATTTTATTCGAAAGCAGCGTCGTCGCGGCGTTTTATCAAAATCGGACCACAATAATTACACCAGAGCCGAATGCGGCCGCTCCATCCACCTGTCCCGACGACTAATAAATAAATACCTTTACAATAATTTTAATCAATGAACTTTATTCGGCTTATCGAATAACTAATTAAACAGACTGTTTTTGCAGCGATGGATAAAGTTTCAATTAGAGCGCAGGTTGAACGGGATCAGATAAAGTTGCGAAACGCAACAAAATTTATATATTAAAGGTGTGTTGAAACGGAAAATCAGTGGAAGTAACAGAGTTGGTAACAAAAATAAACAGAGCCTACGTGAATTCTGGCGCTGCGCGCGTCCCAGCCCAGCAGCGCCGGATTATGTAGCACCCTCCGCTTATTCAATTAAAAACGAAACGTACTCGTGCGGGCGTTCTGACTGCTCGCAATTTTGTAGGGAAAGCCTCTGTTGGCAAATGAGATTTGTGTTCGTCGCCTAACTAAAACCGCCCGTCGAGGACGTCGACATTTCTACGAAACCAACTCCTCGTCGGTGTAAGAGCTCTCGAATCATATTTGGCGCAATAAGACGCGTTTTAGGCGTAAGAGCAAGTCAGTTTTACCGTAGCTTAATTCACGTAACAAAACATCAACGACATGCAAGCGATTTGATCGCTGTACTCACTTTTCGTATTCACGTATCAATCGCACGATTTTGTTTAAGCGTATTCACGTGCATTAATCGAAGTTCGATCGTTGCCTCCGCGGTATTCAGCTATTATTTTGACGTTTAGTTTGATCGGATGTCGGCGATTACACGTCAAATTAGACAATTTCCAAGTCGTTGGAAATAAATAATAAATATTCCTGCATGTTTTCGTAACAAAAAGTATTTGAATTTGTTTGGTAGAATTGTAATGGCAACATCAAGTTTAAATAGTTGACAAATGGCTGAGTTGCGATCCTATCGAGTAATCGTTCTATCGAAATGACAGGGGAATACGGATTTATGACTGTTTTTCAATAGGACGACTTCTAAACGTAAGCGATATTTTGACTATTACGAAATACGTGAATGAATTGGGCCACTGAAAGCTGAAATCTATAGATGTAACTTTCAGTAGCCAAGTATAAAAAATTATTAACATACCATTTTCAGAATCTAATTTATGAACGGTATGTATTACCATTTTGTAAACTTTTTCTATATTGAGTAGTTAAAACATAAGTTTATTAAAATAATACCAATACCTGACATAGAATAAAATATAAGTCGCAATCCTAAATAAACAACTTCCGAGTACGTGCAAAATTCGGGGTGCTTTCGAGTGCAAGATTTTAGCGTTGCTGAAAAACCAGGTTATCTACCTAAACGGGAAACACGATATTAAAAAGTCTAGGTACTATCGATAAATTACAATTCTTAGAATTAAAATTCTTTGATGTGCGGCAATGTACCGACAGCGGCGCGTTAGCGCGATGTTGTATCGCGCTAAAGCGAAGTGTTTGGCCAGACGTGTCGCGACAACGCGAATCTTCGCGCTAGCGCTAGGCATTAGAGCAAATACTATTTATCTCATGGTAAGGGTTTACGGTTACGGTTTACAAAACAGCTGTTGGCTACATACATACACGACTATTATTCCCAAAGGGTTAGTCAGAGACTAGGCAATGAGGACCGCAGAAGCATCCACTGCCATAGTCCACGTTTCGCCAAATTACAACTGCACATGTACTCAGCGTGATAGGTGGTGAGCTTATCGCCGCTCTATGCTGTTCGATGTATGTGTAGTCCTTAGTCCGTTAGTCGCTTTTTACGACACCTAAGGGAAGAAAGGGGTTGGTAGTATTTTTAGTGAGTGAGTTAGCGAGCTCCTATACCCACACCTGGGCCCTTATTCTGTAACTATTCTTTGTTTCAAAACCACGTTCATTCCTTAAAAAGTTACGATATCTTCCCAAAAACGTATGCGTTTGACGTTTGTGCGCGGTAAGGTTTAGGTGTGGAATCTTTAGATTGCGATACAAAATCAGGGCCCAGTTGGCTAATTACGTAAAATTCTTGTACAAAAAATCCGATGCAAAGATCGTCCCGTACAGTAACGTGTGTGTGTGTATTCGCTTTGTTTTCGCATGCACGCACGCCCGCCCGTCGGCTGATTACGTCCTCGTCTGTCGCCGTCATTCATTTGGTCCGCGCCCGGCGCAATCTCGTTTATTATGAACGTGCACGCGAGTGGCGGCCCTGTCTCTTTTTCATTTGAATATTTCGCTTCACGCATGACTTTTACATTGTTACGAGAGTCTTTTCTGTCAGATTCTGCATGTGCCAGTAATTTTACGTACGCAGAGCAGCGGCTTTATTTTTAAATGTTAATTACACAGTTAATAAAGAAACTACTTGCCCCTCCCTAGTGTATTTAGTGTACCTACGTACCTGCTATTTTATAGTACATAACAACGACCTAATTTAGAAACTATGATTGTTCTTTGTTATTTTTATATTTGTATGTATTTATTTATTATTATTATCAAAAAGTTTTAAAATAATAAACTTTCCTACACTCACACCAACTATCTAGCCCAAGAGAAGCTTCGTTATGAAACTCGTTAAATGGTTACTAGACAACGGATAAACATACTTATATTCATACTTGTTATAAATAGAAAATACCCAGACCCGAGACAATTTAGAAAAACAAAACTTCTAAATTGACCCGACCGGGGATCGAACCCGGGACCTCAGAGATGGCGACACCATGGAAACCGGTGAACAAACCACTCGACCAAGGAGGTCGTCAAAATAATATCTCTGGTTCCTTATTTATCTTATTCCATAATTAATTTAAATCAATACGGATCATAAACATTCTTTTTTCCACTCTTTTGAGATTAATTATTGCTATAACACCTTATTTTGATAGATACGAGTATACCTTATGATAATAAAACGCAACCCTCTCAAGCTTGGAATTCGCATATATCAACGTAACTGCACTCATTCATCGGCATCGCGTCGTAACGTTGCATAAATAAAATTAAATATACTAATTAGAAGAACCCTCCGCGTTTCTTACGTGCCCGCCCGGCAACGAGTTGAATTCCTCCGGCCTACGATTAATAATTTTACCCGCTTCGCGTCTGAACGGCCATAAACGCTTCATATTTAACTGAGTATGAAGAATTTTATCGTAGAATGTTTCAGAAACACGGGTTAACTATGAAATAAAACCAACATCTTCTAGTGCAAATAACAACTTGTGCGGAGAGATTGGTTTAGTTCATAAATGTGGGTTTACAAAGGCACTTCTAGCATTCATAAAAATGCCTGAATACATCTACAAAAAAAATCAGAAAAGTTTAGAAGGAATATTAGTAATTTATGTCAAGAGTCAGTGCCATAATTACTAACGGTCACATTTATAATGTTTATCAATCAACCATTCTCAAAAGACCATTCTTACTTCCCCAAAGGCGTCAACCTGCTTCAATAGCCAAATTACAATTTCGACAAAATTTCATATCATAAAGCGCTCACAGTGTACAGGGTGGTGGGTACAAAAAAGGGCCGAATTCGTTTGTTACAATTGATACGAGTGGGCCCGGCGGCCCCCTCGCGTTCGGCAGTCGGCACATTCATTACAAAAAGCGTCACATCGCGGAACGGGCCCCGGTTTAATAATTCCACTCATTTGGGTTCCCTCGGGCGCCGAGCGGGCCGGGCAGACAATGCGCGCCCGCCTAACGGTATCAATCAACATCAAACAACCCTGCTCTATCTGTATGCTCTAGGGTTGGAAATTTTGCAAACGCAATACACTTTTTAATGGGACGCAGGTTTGGCGCGTATACCGCGGCGCGATTTATTTCTTTATTGTAACTAAAGTAGGACATAAATACTATATTTTTTCTCATCCTTATTAATTAAGCATCACAATATCGATTTTTGTATTACTCATTAATAATGTCATGAATTATATTTTTAGAGAAAACAAGCATCAAGTTGTTCCACCCCAACGTAAAGACTTACTTAAACATTTGTTTCTCTTAGTAAAGTCTTGATTATGAAACAAAGAGTTCAACCCTACTTGACACGTCGCATACAGTTTTCTATCGGAGATCGTAACGCGCGCAATTTGTTTATCCACGATGATAGAGGGCGCACACGTCTGGAGAGCTCTTCGCATCGTTCCCATAAACATTATATCCAGTCCGTCTGACATCATTTCACTGATGTAGAAGGGTGAACAAGTAGACAGCAAACAAACATCACTATTTTCAAAGAGCAGTTTTAGTGTTTACGCAAACAGGATGTCTAAAAAGTTCTAGTACTTTTGTGTTTTAGACGTGCGAGTGTTTCAGATATTTACCAAGATATAAATAGAAAAAAATATCATCTTTAGTGATTATCAAAACCATCCACACACCCATTACCGACATTTATATATATTTTAACAATTTCAATCAAATCAGAAGTAATTTAAATAGTCCCTTAGTTAAGTATCTAGTTCTATAAAAAAATATTGGACGTGCAATCTTTGAGCTGTTTTCATTGCGACTGTCTCTTACTTCACACCTCCGCATGCTTGCGGAGCGAGTCGAGCACGAATTTGTCTGACTTTATTGTCTAAGCAAGAAACAAACGTGTTCAAGAGTTATTATAAAATCATTTGTGCTCATCAAACCTGCATAAGGCAACTAGGTATTATTGGTTTATAGTGTAGAGAGTACAATTTTAAGGGAAAATGAATCTTATTCACATAATTATTGAACTTTGGTCAGAAACTTTTAAGACTGCTATTTCCTACTGTTGTCATGTTTTTCCGATCCTAAATTCATTAGTATTAGAAATATATGTACTTTGTTCAACAGGATAGCAAATAGGTATGATTTTTTTGTATTCTACAACGGTTAAGCGCTTGGCCTTCATCTTACCTGATGGTTGGTAGGTAAGTGACGATAAGGCCGAAGGTGGAAGCGCGCTTCACCCGGAATCTACAACCACTGAGTAACTGGCTATCTTATAAGATTAAAAAAATATGGGTTTATGACTAAACGCAATGAGAAAAAGTGAGATTTAAAAAAATTAGTTTATGAATAAATGTGTCTAGAAAAACTGAGATTATGAAATAAGAGACTAAGGTAAAAATCGATTATACATAAAGCACACGTGCAAAACACGATCGTGGCAAAATGCGATTAGGGAAAAAATCCTACCAATGCAAAATGCGTTTGAGGCACCCATCGACCAAATCTCTCAAACTGTCGGAACACAACAATGCTTTAAACGTCTTTGTTATGGCGACTAACTTAGAGAAGATGGTGGTAGCTAGCCAGGCGAACTTAACAGCTCTCCCACTAACCAAACCGAGCACACAAAGATATACGCCCCGCTGCGCTAAAAATCGAACCCGGGACATCTGGGTCTGAAATCGGCGGCTTAGCCAATAGACCACAGAGGTGATTAAATTGTGTTACTTTGGAGTTGGTTAATAAAGCTGAAGTTATCGAAGGAAATGAGGTGTAAGTATTTTAAACTTACATTTGTTTTTGTAAGTAATACGGTCGTAAAAAATGTGTGATTGTATATTTACAGCTCATGTATAAAAAAAAATTGCGAGTCCTCCTCTATTCTCCTTTTCTCGTAAAATTTTAATTTGATTTTATAGCGCTTTATTAATCAGTTAAGCTCATACTAGAATTCTATAAACCAACAACAAGGTATTACATTACCCGCTATTGTTAACCAAGTACCTAGAGTCCATCAGAAAAATAAGCGCGGCTTAATCACATGCGAAACAGTAGCAAAAACAAACACAATGCTTCTGAAAATGTGTTATCCTCATACAAATACGTGACGTGACGAGATATTAACGGAACGAGCGCAGTCTCATTACAAACAGCGTTTTGTACTTTACTATTTACGTGACTGGATGCCTACATTATTCACCCATTAGCGCACGCCGCCGCCGCCGGCGCCGCTGCGGAGCCGGCTCGGCGCGGGCGGCGAATGGACTCATTTGCTTCTTCACTTACAAAAAAATATCAATCTCTAAGCAAATATCTTTCGCTCGTCCCTAATAAATGGCAAGGCAAATTGTCAATCAATAGGAAAAAACATCTACATCGAATTTATTGTGAGGCAACTATACAGAGCAAATGCTTCAGCAACTTAATTGAATTCATAATGAATTAAAACTTTTCAACATGAACCAAAATCTTAAAACATTGAGGTGTACTAGTAGGTGTTTTTACATTATTATATTCAGTATTAGTTGCCATTTTAGTTTTTATTAATTGCAGACATAATGATTTAAGTACCTAATACGTACAAGTAGGTGTTTTTACATTATTATATTCAGTATTAATTGCGTTTTTAGTTTTTATTGATTGCAGACATATGATATAAGTACCTAATAATTATTATCTCCTTTATAGTACGTTTGTTATTCCACAACAGGAAAGCATTTGACCTCTATCTCTTGTTGGTAAGTGATAACAAGGTAAATACACTCGAAATCCTCGAACTATAAGGGTGTCTGGTTTACAATGGAACCCTTATAGGTCACCTCTTACACTTGTAACATGTTAAGTTACGAACTAACAAATATATAGCATAACGTATACTATATATTTGTTGTTCGTATAGTCTATAGTCTGTACCTAAGTCTGTATGTATAAACACATCAGTCAACATGTTTACCATTTGTGGGTAATTTTTAATCGATTCTCCACAGAATAATAATAAAAATAATTTCGATCTCGCATACTATTGTCGTCAGCTGATCGAACAGTTTTGTATGGGAGGTCGAATTTTATTTGTATTTTTGCACGTATAGGTTTCTTGGAGAAAGTTGTTCAGTTTCATGGGTGGAACTCACCCTTAATTGTTTTTATAAAAAGAAAAAATAAGGTTGTGTCTAAATGTACCATGAACATAGAAAATAAGACTTTATTAAGATTAACAGGGGTGTGCGATAGTTTTGCTCTCAAGTATGTTCCTACTAAGTGCAAAGAACAATTATTTGTATGGCAGCAACTTGAAAAAGCGAAAAGAAAACCAGCTGTTACATACGAACGGTCGAAAAGTATTTGAAGCTTTGTTTGGAACAGCTAATTTTTAGGTTTTTTCAGGTAGCTCCCATACCAAATAACCATAACATATACCAAAACACTCTGTATATAATGTCCACATCCACATGCAAAGGCTTGTGAAAGTTTGAGCCTATCTGTGGGATCTTCATTATTATATCAATTTATGATGAGTAATGATGACTATTGATGACATAATATGTCATAATAATTAATATTATTAAGACTCACCGAATCGGGATCGTGCGCATTCGGTGTGGACGGCTGTGGTGGCCTGACTGGCGGCGGGTAGCCCTAAAACAACAAGTAGCAAGTATGTTTACATGGTTAAAAGGTTTACTAGAAAAAAATCAACCAGTCTCAGGAAAGCTCGAATGGGATTCGAACCCATGACCTTTGGATTGCCAGTCCACTGCTCTAACCGCTAAGCTACCGAGACCCCAGAAGACTCGTTGAATTCTTTCTAGTAGTTGATAATTTACGCTGCAAGCCAGCGGTATTACGTCACTGTGAAGGTTTACCTACCCTCACAGTCAAAAGAAATACTATTGCAAGTATTTACCATCGATAAAGACGTAATTGCTTATAAATATCTTTATTATTAGAATTTTCACATTCACAATGCTATATAGATATAGGATAAAATGTTTATTATAAAAAAAACAACCAGTCTCAGGAAAGCACGAATGGGATTCGAACCCATGACCTTTGGATTGCCGGTCCACTGCTCTAACCGATAAGCTACCGAGACCCCAGAAGACTCGTCGAATTCTTCCTAGTAGTTGATTATTTAAGTTGCAAGCCAGCGGCAACCCAAATGTCATGGGTTCTATTCCCATTCGAGCTTACCTGAGACTGGTTAACTTTTTTATAGTAAACATTTTATCCTATATCTTTATAGCATTGTGAATGCAATAATTGGACTAAGCGACAACTCGGACACTTTAAATTCGGACACAGTGTCCTAATTGACACTTTTTAATTTTATTATTTTTTCACTGACAATTCGGACACTCTTAAAAAACATTACCAAAATATTTTAGAGGTTTGTGGATTTGCTCTAACCGATAAGCTACAGAGACCCCAGAAGACTCGTCGAATTCTTCCTAGTAGTTGATTATTTAAGCTGCAAGCCAGCGGCAACCCAAATGTCATGGGTTCTATTCCCATTCGAGCTTACCTGAGACTGGTTAACTTTTTTATAGTTAACATTTTATCCTATATCTTTATAGCATTGTGAATGCAATAATTGGACTAAGCGACAACTTGGACACTTTAAATTCGGACACAGTGTCCTAATTGACACTTTTTAATTTTATTATTTTTTCACTGACAATTCGGACACTCTTAAAAAACGTTACCAAAATATTTTAGAGGTTTGTGGATTCTGACTGTACTGAAAAATAATTTAAGAGTGTCCGAATTGTCAGTGAAAATATAATAAAATTAAAAAGTGTCAATTCGGACAGTGTCCGAATTTAAAGTGTCCGAGTTATCGCTTAGTCAATAATTGAAACTGTGTGTAAATTAAATAAGACTTAAAGCTTAGAAAGGTTAGAAAAATTAGAACTTTAAAAATACTTAAAAAAATTATGCCTTATTATGTAGTAGGTATTTTTTATCTATTGATAAGTTCCAGGAACATAGTAATGTTAATTTGGAAACATGATTGTTTTCATTTAACTTGTATAATGTATTATTTTCATTACGGGCGCACTTAGTAGCTCTCGTCAAATAAATAAAAAAGTAGAGCAAACAAAAGATATCTAAACAATAGTATCGATTTTAGTTAACATTAAGTAAATAATTATATAAATGCTATCGAATATTAATATAATTTTGATGTAGAGTTCGTTATGTTGCACGTAGCGTTGTAATTAATGTTGAGTCCAAGGCAGTATGCAACTGGCTAATTAAAAACAACGTCGGAGGCGCCCGCTGGCTGCTCTCCGCAACAATTTCTTACCAGCCCGTGCCTTTACGAACTGCGGAAACATTAAGATCATGTTTAAGGCAGCGCCGTAAACCTATTCCTAGAGATTTGTAGGAAAACGTTTCGTTTACTTATAACGTTCTTATAAGACTTTTCCAAGGTAGAAAGTTTCAAAATAAAATTCCTTAAAGGATCTCACATTTTTATGTTTTCATTCAAGATTTTCTCCTAAAACTTAAGAAAATGCTTCAATATTGTTTTTCTTTAAATAGGTCCCTACATATTTTTTTACGAGATTTAACTTACCACCAGTTACCACCGTAGCAAGGCGTGTTCGTAAAGTTATAAGCCCGTAGCATCGATGAGACCAGCTCTAAACCTAGTTAAGCCTCAGCTCGTGTTGAAATTTAATTTCCTGAAAACAGCATAGTGCGCCCGTGTTTGGGAACGCCAGTTTTAATTTACTGAGTGCCACGTGTATTGTCAGGTTGAATTATCTCGCACTACTACGGCGTAGCGCAACGTATGGAAATACAAAAAAAAACCGGCCAAGTGCGAGTCGGACTCGCCCAGAAGGGTTCCGTAGCAGCAAGTAACATCATATAAAAGTTCTTGTAGTCCGTTGTAACTTTGATCGATGTTTTAATAATAGTGTATTTATTTTGAATTAATTATTCTATGACGTATTAAAAAAACTACTTACTAGATCTCGTTCAAACCAATCTTCGGTGGAAGTTTGCATGGTAACGTACATCATATACATTTTTAGTTTTACCATTCTCTCATTTTAGAAGTTACAGGGGGGGGGGGGCACACATTTTACCACTTTGGAAGTGTCTCTCGCGCAAACTATTCAGTTTAGAAAAAAATGATTTTAGAAACCTCAATATCATTTTTGAAGATCTATCCATAGATACCTTACACGTATGGGTTTGATGAAAAAAAAATTTGAGTTTCAGTTCTAAGTATGGGGACCCCCAAAATTTATTGTTTTTTTTCTATTTTTGTGTGAAAATCTTAATGCGGTTCACAGAATACATCTACTTACCAAGTTTCATCAGTATAGTTCTTACAGTTTCAGAAAAAAATTGGCTGTGACATACGGACTGACTGACTGACTGACTGACTGACTGACTGACTGACAGACAGACAGACAGACAGACAGACAGACAGACAGACAGACAGACAGACAGACAGACAGACAGACAGACAGACAGACAGACAGACAGACAGACAGACAGACAGACATGACGAATCCATAAGGGTTCCGTTTCTTGCCATTTGGCTACGGAACCCTAAAAAGGCGTGGCATGTGTGCAAGGCACTTTTATGTCGGCCGTGCTGCTCAAACATTTTAGTTACGAAAATATACTAATTAGATTTCAAAACAGTTTCTGTAAAACTCTCTACGTACAAACGTAGTTACCTACAGTCGTCGAGGAAAATGGCAGCATTTATAGAGCGTCATTGTGTTTGTGGATTCAGTTTGCCATTGAAGGTATGGAACTCTACAATGAATTTGTAGAGCGACATAAAATATAGAGTAATAAACAAGAAGGTTTAACATTTTTCATCTTCTATTAGCAGTGCTAATATAAAATGCCAGGTGTCCAAAAACTAAAAATATAATTGCATTTCCGTTAAGTAATGGACAATAACTTCACGGAGCTTTTAAACTCAAAGTTAGTTCCATGCCAGCGCACGGCGACGCTAGGTACGAGTTTAGGACGTCTGGCCTTATATTATTATCAACTCGAAATACCTATCTAGCAGATACTCCGTGATTTTATCATGAAAATATTTCAGCACAATTATATTATGTAGGTTATAACAATAATTACATAGAGCTACGAACAGAATACTTTCTTTTGTGTTTACATTCCGATTTCTTCCGATTGGGATAAGAAAAGTTTGTTTTCTTTGTCAGTTGTATATGTATAAAATAATCGGCGTGAGGTTTGGGGGTTTATTAAGATGAAAAGTGCAATATGTGTGGATATGTGCAATATGTATGGAGTGTATCTAAGAATAATCTGTACCAAATAATGTCTTAAACATCAGTCCAAATATTTTCCAATAACTCTATTGTATATAACTCTATTCTACATTACATTTTAAATAAATAATGTGATTCAATAACAATTTTAACATTTAAAGAAGCTTAACCACTAATAGTAAACCTGACAAGTATAATAAGAAAAGTATTTTTGCGTAGCCGTATTCAGTAAGCAGTCGACATGGCATAAATTAAAACGTTGTTTGTGCAAAAGGGCGCCCGGCAAAACACGGGGAGTCAAAGAAATCTAGCCTCAGACTATCCGCAAACAACAACTAACCCGCACTAAATCACGGCATCGCGCCGGTAATATTTTGACGTTCACCTCCAGTAGGGTTGCCGGTACTCAACAGCAAGTCGAACAAGAACAAGTAACACTCCTGCAATTATTTAATGAAGAGGAACAATAGACAACACAAAGGTTGTCAAGCTCTCTCGACGATTCAATTGCATTATTTCGCGGAGATTGCAAAAGGGAACGAGCGGCATAATTTATCCTAGTCTGCAATTCCCGACAACCCTGCCACCGTGACTCCGTCGCAGGAGAATGTACGCCCCACAGTCAGCGCTTTAGAGGTTTTCAGCCGAGAGCGGGCGCTACCACGATAAAGTTCGGAGAATCCAGAGCATTTTGCAGTTTGTTATTATGAGAGAAAAGTGCTGCCAACGATAACTTATTCTTTATATACAGTGAAAAACAGGGGGCTCGACTTAAAGTAACATCTCGTGCCCGCTTCAGCGACGTTGTTTCCAAGAATAAGTTAAGTTAACACAAATGCGATGACATCGTGCAGCAATGAAACTATTGAGAACGTAGATAATGAATACGAAGATTAAACAAACGTTTGTTTGCGCAAAGTTATTACGCGAGTAAATAACGCTGACCCCGATCCGAAGACGTATGGTAATGAACCTAACGAACCGAGCCGTAGAGAAACACACGAAATATAATACCATTCTTAGAAAAAAATCTCGAAGCTTATTTCACGATAGTCAGGCAGTTAATCGTCATGCCTTTGACAAATATATTTCCTTGACAATAAAATATAGGGACTTTTTACTGGCGGCTGGCGGGCCCGAGCGCTGAGCGGCGGGCTAGCGAACGGGTAGAGCTGTCGGGCGCAACCGGCGCGCCTACAGTGGGGGAATATTAAACGGACCATACCCGACAGCGCTACATTGTATCTCACCATTCAGCCACAAAACGTAATATCGCCTACAAACGATCCATCCAACGCGTGATTGCAATGTTATGTCACAATAATATTTGTGCATACATAGCGTATATTTATCGGTATGCGAATGTGACCCTGATTGCATCGCATAGAGTCGTTTGTGTAAAAACACAGCAATAAAACATTAACATCGCTCCATGCTACAGTCCGGTAAAACATAATTAGTGATTCCTCATTACCGCTCGCTGGCGTGGCCCCTCTGGACGTTCGTGCGTCTGCCGGCTTATGGTTATTAATAACGGCGGCCGCCCCGCCCCGCCCGCGGCCCCCGCAAGCCCCCACGCTCGCGCGCGCTGCCGCACGTCTGACATTTTAATTCCGGAGCCGCGGCTTTGGCTCCACACTGTAGACCATTTTATCGAATACTTTTTATCGACATGTATCACTTTCCTAGTACTACTCTACTTGAGAATCTACTTAGAAATATTGTGCTTATTTAATTTAATGTAAAACTATTCGTCGTTAAATAAATTTATTTAAAAAGAATTTGCTTATTTATTCAAAACATTACTCAATGGCTATATTTTAGTACCCGTAAAGAAGATTTACACGAAAAGTTTGTGCGTAAAAAGGGTATATGTAAGTGTAATAATAACAATCATAAAATAGCTTTAGCTTCTTTCATTAAAATGAAAATACTTTCAAAGTTTTAAAAATGTTATTTGAAATAACATTAAAATTGACAAATTAGAACATATCATAATTGCAATTTTATCAGAATAGAAAAGATTAATTTACTTGTGCCAGATGACATGCCAGCCAATTTTTTTTATTCCACATATTATGGACAACTTATTCGTTATTATTTTTTACCGATTTATTTCGATATCGACTCGGCCAGCAAGAACATCACTAGCTGCGAATGCTACAATGGCGGTCGGGCGAGCGCAGGTCGAGCGCAACATGGCTGCCTGGTAGGCGGTTCGTGCGAGAAGGACAAAGCAAGCATCGACTCTCTACCTCTCTTTCGCACTTGGACGCAATGCTCGCATCGATCTCCACTCGCTGAGCTCGCCCCCAGCACCAGAAAGGCGGAACTAACAAAATTACAAAGCGCTTTCGAGCCGCTAATCATAAAATAAGATACGACGTTTCATTTCGACCGTACGACTCTCGAGCGATCACGATGCTGGAATGGCCCTTGTGACTCAAAATTCTCTTCTGACATCATGGAGAATTAACCGCGCGTCGCTTGCTCCGCAGAGTTTTGTAAACCACAGACCGGCTTTAGATTTATGTAGTCTCAGTCAGTCAGTACGTTACAATGAGAATAAAGTTTTAAGCTCGACAGCGAAATTGAAAACTTGTAGAAAAAAAAATTATTTTATCGAACAAAATACGTACACAAAGTGCTTCATTTCATTTTTTGAAAATGTGGTTTGAAATTAAGATAAGGCAGCCTCGAGTGTAGTGAGGCTACTGGCGACTTTGGGTCGAGTTTACGTTAGCACAAATTGTAGCGCGGCGTTTAGAAGGCTCTTGTATATCGACAGGAGATGCTTCTTCCCTCCCTCCTAGAGGGTTACGTTTTGCTCCACTGGTCACGTGATAACTGACTGACGTTTAATTTTTGCACCCCGTATAAAGGTGGAAGACGTGTTTTTGAGAATTGTATTGGAGGAGAAAGGATAATTCGTTTATTTTATCATGTGACGGTGCGAATAGGAATTGGTACAGACTTTATTACTAGTGGGTACTTTATGTAAATAAATACACATCTCGGCACCGTAGCATTGACAAAATGCTTATGTCCGGCAGTGGACTGCACGGGTTGATTACGTACGATAATGATGAAATAACATTTCATCAATCCTAATAATATTATAAACGCGAAAGTTTGTAAGTATGGATGGATGTTAGTTACTCTTTCACGTAAAAACTACTAAATGGATTTGGATGAAATTCGGCAAACAGATAATTTATAACCTGGATTAACACACAGGATACTGTTTATCCCGATATTCCCACGGGAACGGGAACCACGCGGGTGAAACCGCGAGCGGCCGCTAGTATCTTATATTATATATTAGCTGAGACAAAGATAAATGAAAAAAGAGCCTTGTAAAAGTTACTTTTCGCACTTAAAACTTCCAACACATGTATATTTCAAGTGCAAAAACAGAGTTTGTAAGAGGCTCAGAGCGGCATGCAAATATTATGGCAACATGTGCTACGTCTCCATTATATCGCGGATCGGCCGCTAGGCCGGCCACGTGCGAGACATACAGCCCGTCGGAAATATGCTAATGTTGGAGGGAGGTATTTTCTCACAGACAGTCTTAGGGTATTCCGGTCATGAAAAATAATAACGCTCATTAGATGCTTCCCTCTTTTAGTTTCTTTTTCGTTGTTTTGAACAAATGAAAGTTTTGTTTTTGTTTGTATTAATTTTTATTTACATTATAATAAAAATATTATGCAATATCTATGTGTTTTTTGTGTTGACAAAGATACAATATAATTCAGTTGAATGAATATTTTCAGCAAAAAGTTTTATCACAATTACTTTTTGTTTTTAACTTTTACTTACTTAACATAAGTTACCTACCCAAATGTATTGTGGATATAACAAAAGACAATCCTATTTTCATTAAATGATTATTATAATGAATAAAAGGGAGCAAGGAAGAACACTAAAAGAGAAAAACAGACATAATGAAAGCAAAAGTTGGCCATTAGGACCGGTATGACCGTAGACGGTTTATTGAAATAGTAACGGTTGGCGGGGTAATTCTTAAAAATTGCTAACAACGAGGGTTCCGTACACTCAGCGGCAGTTTAATACGGAACAATAACAATAAAGTTCATAGCCAAAGTTCCTTCCAACGAATTTTCGTGAATAGATACTTTCCATGCAGAGAGGTTTAATTTCACCAAGAGATTTCGGTGCTTGGAATTGCTAAAACGCACACACTACTAATTTTTAATGTGATTTAGTTATCCGTTATGACGAGTTTAATAGAGAGGTGAAACAGGCAATATTTTTTTATAAAATGTGACTGATGTCATGTGAACGCACTGCTACTGCAACAAGTGATCATCGAATACAAGTAAATTAAAGTCTGTGATGTACATTTTACGAAACAAACACGGAAACAGAGATAACGTACAGAGAACATGAATATGACTAGGTATTCTAACCTTATCTATCACGACGCATTATTCAT
This sequence comes from Scoparia ambigualis, assembly GCA_963921215.1. Taxonomy (NCBI): domain Eukaryota; kingdom Metazoa; phylum Arthropoda; class Insecta; order Lepidoptera; family Crambidae; genus Scoparia; species Scoparia ambigualis. The sequence continues at coordinate 56,622,245 of OY992502.1, read as the reverse complement.
GACTCACGATTCAAATCCGTGCCGATTTTAATAAAACGGACGAATCTATGGTAGAATACCTATGTGATAATTCTTAATCAATGAAACGAGAAGTGTGTGCGTTCATTGATTGTTTATTGTTTTCAATGAGGAAATCGAGGTTGCATTAACTTGCAATGCTGAATTATACGTAAAGGATAGCGTGGCCTTTACCAGAGACCGACCACAGCTGAAAGGAGGTCAATAATTATATAAAACGTCAGGTTGTAAATCACTGCCGGTTGCGAACCGTGTTTATCTTGCTACTGAGCAGCCGTGCGACGACGTTCACCTTCGTCCGACATTCGGAGTAGAGAGGCGGTCTCGGTCGCGACAAGAGCCCAAATTACAGAAAATTTCCGTTAGCGACGAGACGCTCGCTCGCGAGATAGCTCGTGATAAACACAACGCAAACAACAACGCCGCGCCACCGACGACAGCTCAACGACACGACGCGCGGCGCGGTTCTACGATTATTTCTCGAAATATTTTAAGATTGCACAGATTGAGTAATCAATTGTGATCAGCTGAGGGCTAAAAGTAATTTCTATTTCACGTTCTAGTTTCACAAATAACCAGAAATATCAGGCAAAAAAATTAAGAACTTAAAACATTTCTATCAACGACGATTACCTCAGTCAGTTCGTGAAAGTAAATTTCCGTTTTGGCAATAAGATGAAATATAATTTTACAAGATATTTTTATATTATTAATAGCACTACGCTGTTTTAGGAGCGATTTCCCTACTATCGATTAAGCAACTGTTGCTTACTTATTTATTCGCTATTTTAGCAGTCGTTGCACCGCAGCACATTGCATGGTAGTTAGAAATAAACATCAGTTTAACTATTTAAAAATAAAAGTAAGACCCATGCCTTTAAAATTTTCAAATCAAAATTATATATTATTGAGCTAATATAATAAGTTCGTTTCTGTTGTTCAACTTCGGTACTAACATAAAGATTCAGAGATCTTGTACTTTCAGTAATATTCTAGTCGTAAGATTTGTCGCTCGAGACCATCCAAACGGAAGCTCTTGGAATAACGTTATTTTCTGGGAACCAGATATTGGTAAAATAATCATTAATTTTATTTGTTTAAAAATTAAAAGCAAATTTAAGGTTTGCACATAACGTGAATGTAGTAGTAGTATACATGTGCATAAACGATTACAGCTCTAAATTTTAGTAGTATTGAACATATTCAAAGGTAAACACAGGTGCATAAACGATTACAGCTCTAAATTTAATAGTATTGGGCATATTCAAAAGTAACTTATTGGAAAAAAATATAATTTAAGCAATACTAAATTTGAGCGGGCACTGGAGGTTACAGTCAATGTCCTAGATATTTTCAGAAAAAAAGCTACAACGAAAATAAATTAAGCAATAACCTACAGAAATGGCTCTATTCGACCACACTAAAACGCAAGGAAGCATGGCTCTTAATTGCTTTGCTGTATTTGGTGTTGTTTCTTATTATTATACTATTAATTTTTTATAGTAATAACGTAAGACTTGCTCGATGAGCGAACGTAAGGGATATACACTAGAGCATTTTCTCGAGCTGTTTTATGTAATGTAACGTTCTTACGAATGGTATAATAAAGGTAAAAGCTCAGTTTCCAAAGCATTTGCCGACGTTTGGTTCGTGAAAGGGTGATACCACAGATATAGATTTACATAGATAACGCAAGTATCACGGTTTGTATTGAAACCAAGCGTGCCGACTTTTTAACACCTACACTGACGTCACAGTTCCTGCCTTTGGGTGCTTGAAATTTTTGGACTATTTCAGTTAAATAACACGCAACGAGACATTTTTTTTAGTTTAGTTTATTTTTATTTTAGTTTAAAAGACGCGCGTGGACTGAAGTTAGCGTCGACCAACCTCGACGCTTGGTCGGGGTTTTAGGACACGTGAAGTACAGTCACGAGCAAAAAAATGTTAACAATTGTAACTCTTAATACAATGGATTAGGCGTCAAAGTGTATACATATTAGTGCTCGTGACTGTACATGCATTTTGCGTTATCTATGTAAATCTATATCTTCGGGTGATACACTAGAACATATAGAGCGGCTCTTTGTTATTACAAGTAAATGCTCTAGTGTGCTCTATACGTAAGAACGTTACATTATATAGAAAATAAGCTTGATAAAATGATCTAGTGTATAAAGAACGTTACATTAATAGAAAATATGCTCGAGAAAATGATCTAGTGTATATCCACCCTAAGACGCCGAAATAGGCGATATTATTTGCTTTAGAAGTACAGTCACGAGCAAAAATATGTAAACAATTATAGCTCTTAATACAATGGAATATGAGCCAAAGTGTATACATATTGGTGCTCGTGACTGTACAAAATAAGGAGTATCCAATACCGTCTAGTCATACACACACACACACACACACATCACGCCTGCTTCCCGGATGGGTAGGCAGAGACCACACGTCTTGATTACATGAAGACATGAGAGAGAGATATATAGGGTCTCACAATATCAATAAGCAAACGAACGGGAAGCATCTATACATCACACTGAGCATGCTCACCAAATTTGGTCCAAAACTACAGACTCGTTACCGAGATAATCAACAAAACATTATCATAATTTACCAAAAAATACACCCTTTCCAAACCCGTACAGCTGTACTACACGCACACAAAGATAGCCGAACATCAAACTAAACTCGGAGCACACTGAGCTATCTTTTTTTTATTGACGCTTGCGTGCGCGTTAGTAAAGATACAGCATGTTTCATGATGATTGATGTGCATAGATTTAGTTTGTTAGAAACCATAACTTTGAAAAATCACTATAAAACTGGAGCCCATTTTTTGTCATTTTATTCTGAATGATGTACAGATACTGCCCTTAAACGTTCGCTTATTGATTTTGTTACACCTTGTATAGGGAAATGTCTAATGACGATCTCAATACGGTTTCTACCAATACCATGGAGAAAGAGAGTTATATTTCTTATCTTTCACAACTAAAGCGTGGGCGCGGTGGCAAATTCACATGTAATGCATACTTTCACGATACGTTTAAGACTATTAATCATCAAAGGGCAACCCTATTTCAGACTGAGCGGTTAAAGAGCTTTCCTTAAATACAACTGAACTAATTAATGTCGCTCAATTGAGCGTGCCAATGACCGCATTGCGAAAGGTCGTGCGTTTAAGTCGCCCCTTAACAAAATGTGTGATTATGAATAACTAGCGACCCGCCCCGGCTTCGCACGGGTTACTACCCGTACCAGTACCTAAACAAATTATTGCCTATAATCTTCCTCGATAAAAAAGCTATCTAACACTGCAAGATTTTTTAAATCGGGTCAGTAGTTCCTGAGATTAGCGCGTTCAAGCAAACAAACTCTTCAGCTTTATAATGTTACTATAGTATAGATAATCTGAATACATACATAAATACAAACAGTCACGCCTATAAATCCTCAAAGGGTTAGTCAGAGACTGGGTAATGAGGACCGCAAAAGCAGTCCATGTGCCACATTGTCCACCGAGTAACAACAGCACATGTGCTTGGCGTGGTAGATGGTGAGCCCATCGCCGCTATATGCTTTTGGATGTTTGTACAGTCTTTAGCCCGTTAGTCGCTTTTTACGCCACCCGAAAGAAGACAGGGTTGGTAGAGTTATTTTAATATTAAGCCACCACCACACAGCTCCTTATTATGGATACATACATACATATAATCACGTCTATTATCCCGAAGGGTTAGTCAGAGACTAGGCAATTAGGACTGCAAAAGCAGTCTTCCACTTTTTACCAAATAGCGACTGCACATGTGCTCAGCGTGACAGGTGGTGAGCTCATCGCCGCTCTACGCTGTTGGATGTATGTGTTGTCTTTAGTCCGTTAGTCGCCTTTTACGACACCCAAGGGAAGAAAGGGCGTGGTAGTTTACTTACACCGCTACGCGACTCGGTTAATAAGGATTATGTAGTAAATTAGACGCATCCTTGTTCGTAGCAAATGGAAAGGCTGTGGTCTCTGCTTACCCCTCCGGGAAGCAGATGTATGTACAGTCGAGAAAGTTCACAGTTGACCACTTTTTGGCGAGTATTTCTTGCACACTATCATCGCATAGTACGTGCGCGCGGTCGGAACGGAGCGCAAGCGAACATCGCCGAAAAGGACTTGTTCGTCAACTGGCAAGCGTGAAACTCGCGAGTGCGCGCGAGTTGGCGACTTCTGATTTTAACTATTTTTTGTTTGTCGTCAACTCGCTCGATCGTGAAATCTGACGTATTTATGTACAGCTAGCTACAAAACATTTTCAATTAATTCAATATAGGTACCTACTTTAAATGTTTATGACACTTTATACGACTTGTGTTTAGAAATAAAACCAAATATAAATATATAATTTTATATTTTTTTGGTTTCTGTTTTTGTTTGACTGTACTTTATATAGGTGCGCGAGTTGACGACAAATTAAATAGGTTAAATCTGAAGGTGTCAAACTCGCGCGAACTCGCGAGTTTCACGCTCGCCAGTTGACGAACAAGTTCCGAAAAATGGTCTACCGAGAACTTCCTCGACTGTATGTATCCATGATTGTGCGCAATATCATGCGGTTATGTTCACCTGGTGCTGCTGGAGGGGCGCCCCGTGCGGGGGCATGTGGGGCACGTGCTGCGCGTCCTGCGTGGGCGACATCGCGCCGGGGGCGCTCTGCCCCGCGCCGGGGCTGGGCGCACCGGGCGGCTGCGCCGGCGGCTGCGGGGAGCCGCCGCGCTCGTAACCCTGTCGACAACGTGGTGTTTAATAAAGGTCCATACTGAATTCACCTCATTGGCAGTATGGTATAGCGTTGCCACGATATGAAGAGGTCCTGGGGTACTACATTTTTTAGATCGGGCTCGTGTGATTCGTAGTTTTCGATGTATAAACACGGGTTTTTGTGATCACGCGCGCACGCCGCGTGACATGTTTCCATATTATACTAGCTACTGTCTCCACATTTCTTAACAAGCCAGTTTGTGTATGACGTGATAGCGAATGCACCATCAGAGGACTCACAGTGTAGATGCTAAATGCGTTTTATGATTTATGACAGGACTATGATCTTCCTACTTGAAACGGTCAAAACCTTATAAAAATTGTATGGTAAAGAGTTCTTACAGATCGTCACTGATCATTTTGTTAACAAAAACTAAACAATTCAAATGTGTCTATAGTTAGATAATACTGCGTTTATTTTTATACATACAGTTGAATTAAAATCAACAACCTACAACAACCAACTAGCGTTTCGACGCATTCCAATCACAAGATTACAGAAACATTATCGCATTAATTTAACCGTTGCCAAGGCTCACACGCACACATGCAAATATAAAACAATCGGGCGCGTGCAGAGGTCGTCGGCCACACACGGCCTTGACCGTGCATCCATTATGCACACCCGTTTACTTGCAAACGAGTGCACCGGAACGTATCTATGCCACTACCGGTAACGCCACCTTTGATAGTATAACACAAAAGAGATACGTGACGTCACGTAATTGGTCGTTCGCAACCAGTGCGAACGTTTCTTTGACGTAACGTGTGATAGGTATGCGCGTGCACATGTAAGTATGACTTAATTATTGATGGAGTAATAATTTATTATGAACTTCATAATATGTACTTTAAAGAAGTCTAGCCAATTTTCTGATTCGCAAAACGCTTTAAAAGTAAAGAAAGTCGCAGTTTCAACATATGTACCTACTTAAAAAAATCTACGACATGAAAAATGAACCAACCACTATCAGAAAACAAAATGTTTACTACAGAAGAACAGAATGCGGAAACCGCAGATAGATGACAATTGAATAATTCGCACAATTCTATTTTGTGCTTTCACTGAGCGAGTTTCCGCGTCACGTTTCAAGGCTACAAGATAAGGTTGACCTGATATTTACTGATCCAGGTCAAGAGAAGTCATTCACTTTTGTTTCCCCTCGACAATGTGGCGGTAATTGAACCAAGAATATTGCCTTTCTTCACGAATCAGTTTTTATTACAGTAACCGTATTGCGTAGCAATGAAAGAATACTACCACCCCCTCTCTTCCCTTGGGTGTTGTAAAAGGCGACTAACGGACTAAAGACTGCACATACATCCAACTGCATAGAGCGGCGATGGGCTCATCACTTGACAAGCTAAGCGGATGTGCAGTCACTATTTGGTGAAAAGTGGACTATGGCAGAGGACTGCTTTTGCGGTCCTCATTGCTCTGACTAACCCTTCGAGGATAATAGTCGTGATTATATGTATGTATTACAACTTGTAATACTAAAAAACGTAGAAAGTATTTACAGTTATTTTGTGTTGAAGACATAATTTCATTAACCTAAGAATTTTAGCTAACTTTTATTATCGACTTTTTATTATTTTTATTTGTGAATGAACTAATAACATCACGTTAACAAAAAATATTGCAAGTACAAAGTATTTCAACTTAGTGGTTAAAACAAATTGGACTATAGTCCGACATGTTCGTCGTTCGACCTCTTGACAGGTAGGCGTTGGCAGACACAAGACAAGGGACACGACGAAATGCTAACTATTACGGCGCACACACACCGCTCACATGTAGTCTATAAGTGCTCCAGGGTATCTAGAAATAAGTTTAGAGGTATATGTACCCTTCCCTTCGTACTTTTATAATAAAAAACATAGCACTATAGTTCCATGATACAGAAAAAAGTAATGTACGGCCTACATGCATTGTTCCACTGCAGGGCAAAAGCCTCTAGTAGATGAGATATTCTGAGTTATCAAATAACTTGTAACAGCCCACTTAGTCCCTCGTCTGTGGCAAGGACTCCTAGAGCTCGATAACAATAGAAATTCTATTGTGTCTGGTGTTTCAACAGGTGACCTAATATTTTTTCTTACGTTTTTCATTTTGACATTGCCAGTTTATTTTTATGTAAATAGTTATTTTGAAGTTATTAACAATATATCTTTAAAGGGACCTACAATTAAATGTTGTGTAATTGTGATAGGCCTAATTTCTTTCAAACAAAAAGAAAATATGTAATAAATAACCAAACCAACAGAATATGCAGAATAAGCAGTGTGTGTAACAAACTTAAATTCTATATCTCCACTGAAGTCAATTTTATCTAATTATTGTTGAAAATTGACCTTCTCAAACCAAAACAACATCGCTCAGCACTTTTGCAAGAAGGTCGAACACGAACTTGACAGATTATAGTAATTTTTAGAGATAATAAATACAATAATCTTTGCGATTCTTGAATCAACATAACGTTAATAGAAGCATCTGACTTGAGGAAAGAAATAAAACGTTATTTATTATAAACAAAAAACCAGACTGCAAAAAACAAGTTATAGAATTTAGTTAAAATAAATTTTCGTTGTAAATTATTGCAAGCGGGACATATTTTTTTCGTGGTAGACATTAACGCGCCTAGAATACTACGAACAAACAAACATACAAACACACATAGATACGCGTGAAAAACATAACCCTTCCTAGCAGTCAGGTAAATATATCACAAGGCTATGACTCAACCAAAAACATTAACCAGTAGAGAATTAAAAGATATAAGAGGTCCCACACAAATCGAATTATAAAAGGCACCTTTTAATCAGCTTAGCTTAGCTTTATCCTGTGTTATCAATGGTCGAATGGGGCACTTTTCCGTTTTTAGCTAGCATGTAACTTAATATGTAGCGGCTCGTTTGTCCACAAAGCCGAAACCTCTTCAATACCTTACGTAGAAACTAATGCCACATCGATATATCACATATTGATTACGAGGATATAACAAACACTGGCAAAGGAAACTCTTACCTATTCATTAGACCTATTCGTCTAGATCTGGAATATTAATTATAGTAGCATTCTCGTCTAGATACTCCAGCCAAATTCGAGAAAGAATGTTTACCAACAAAGCGTTGCCTAACGAGCGACTAATGACATGCACATATTAACAACCTATTCCAATTGAACAACGGGAAAGATTTTGCATAAAATGTTTGTTTAATAAACATTGTATTAAAAATTTAAAAACAAACTAACCTAAAAGCTTTAAAATAGGTTTAAATTATATTATAATGATTGATTATAACATCGGAGCAGTCATTGTTTGAGGAGCGACTTAAAGAAGCTAAAACGAGGGAAGGTTTGGACTGAAATTACGGTTACGTAATAAACAAATTAATTGATCTATGCTCACTCACCTTGACTACTGCAATTCAGGCCTACGAGCATAGTGCAAAAGTTGCTGCATAAAATTTTTATTATATATTTCAGTGCAAATTTCTTTAATAATAAATATATTTTGTGTTGTATTAATTAACAGTAAGGATTTATACAATTATTTTTTTAGTTTTACGTAATGTAACGGAACGTGGTTTATTCGTACATGGTCGGCTTATAATGTACAATACATGCTGAAGATTTCAGAGCTATTTAAAATCGAAAAATATAAGTATTATATTCATTTGGAATGCTGGTATAAAATAGCGAAAATGTTTTGAATAACAGCTGTATTTTAGTAATGTAATTTTTTTATTATAGATGGGCTTGCTCTTGGCCACACACACTTATCTGTAGGATTAAGAAGAGGCTGACGATGAAGGGAGCTTACAAAGAAACAGCCTATTCACTCGGGTATTCTTACGTTTTTAGCGACGTTTCGTGAGTGATTTAAGTGAGATGTGTAGTGAGAATAATTTGTCTTATAATATTTTATGCTAAATTCAGTAAATAAGGAAATAATACGAAAAGTACAAAAACATTATTGCTTAGATTTGTGATGGATGACCCTAATTTGGTTTGTTTACATAAATTCTTTCTCGAGTTTGGCTGAAGTATAGTTAATAAATAATGTTATTGATGGCATTAAAAATAATGAGGCGTCTGGGATTGCCTTATTCCAAATCGGAAAACTTCAGGCCCGTTTTTCTAAAGATATCGCCAGTTTGTAGCAGTCGTCTACAGGCATAACGAAGAGTAAAATAAAGGGTTAGCAAAAAAGATTACATTGGTAATTCATGCATGCCGTCGCCATGTCCGGTACTAGTCTGGAGAACTAGTAGAGACGCCTGGGTAAATGCAAGTCTACGGTTTTTTTTTATAGCAGAAGGAGGCAAACGAGCAAGCGGGTCACCTGATGGAAAGTAATCACCGCCGCCCATGGACACTCGCAAAACCAGAGGAATCGCAGACGCGTTGCCCGCCTTCAAGGAAGGAATAGGCTCGTTTCTAGAAGATCCCTAAGTCGTAACGGTCGGAAAATACCGCCGCCGAGAGCTGGTTCCACAACACTGTAGTTCGAGGCAAGAAATTTCGTGAAAAACGCACAGTAGACAGTCGATTGCGTGTAGTGCGGTGTAGGAAATCAGCGGCAAGGATCAAGCCGAACAATTCCTCAGAACACTCCCCATGATATATGCGGTACAATATACAGAGACGCAACGTCTCTCCGAAGAGCCAATGGATCGAGCCGACCTGAAATGACCACGTTGTCGACAATTCGAGCAGCTCTGCGTTGAATGCGGTCAAAAGGAAGGAGTCGGTATTGGGGTGCTCCAGCCCAAAGATGGGAGCAGTATTCCATAGCGGCCTGACCTGTGCTTTATACAATTGTAAGCGGTGGGCTGGCGTGAAATACTGAGCCGCTCTATTAAGCACACCCAGCTTTTTCGAAGCTAATTTAGCTATACCTTCCAAATGACTTGGCTGGATGGATGGCCGAGAAGTGCATTGCCATTAACTACTTTATCGATTTACAACTCCGCTACCAAAAACCATTATTGAGTTTAAGAGTCGAAATCTAAATCAGTGGAAATTACTAGTTTTTATCTTCGTAACACGAGAATTAAGAAGCCCAAGGGCAATTCATCTTCACGAGAGAATAGTTTTTAATTGTTATAATTCTCATAAGACAATAACTAGAATAGTGATAGTGAAATACTGTTGCACTGCACCTAATGTTTGCCTAATTAGTATTAAAGCGCCAATTACATACCATGCCAAAAGGAATATTTTACAGAATTTCTAAAACGTTGAAAGTAGCAGAAAGTAAACATTATTTAAATAATAAACATTGTTGAACATCGTGTGTGTAGGTACAGTGTGGGTCAACTAGTCTACGAAATAACTTTGAAACAGACGGCGGCGGCGCCGGCGTGTGGGTCAGCCGAGTCGGGTGGTGTTCGAACGACCGAAACAAAACAAAAAGAAATCCGGGAACTTTCACTGAATAATAATTTGAGCGTTAAAAGTTTGTCGCCGTAAAGTGAAGCAGGAAATCGACTCAAACATCAGGCAGTCGAGTTCGGCTGAGTTCACTCGAACATCCGCGCCAGTCGCCAACCAATCCATCAAAGGAGGGTGACCGGATCGGGTGTGGGTGCCCCCCTCGTACCCACATAAATATTGCGGGTAGGTGAGTACAAACCCTTTGACCGAGTTCTGTTTACTTTCGTTTTCACTCAGCTGACGGGGCGCCAGCCCACCCGCACGCCTCCACTATTATTATGATAATTAGAGAGCTATCAACGTGATATTAACTAGACGCCGCCGGCGCCGTCTAAATGTGGCAAACCTCACAAACTAGTGTGAGGGACACCGGATATCATCAATATAATTTTAATGGGCTAACAGTGTTCGAATCGTAATTGTTACGTGACAATTTCAACCCTATAACGACCAGTGATAGAGTTTATTGTTATCGTTTGGTTTCACTGAGAGTTGTCACGTGCGTCCAAGACGGTCGGTGGCGCATTTTTGAAGCCGTCAGTGTTTAAGTAGGAATGGGTGTCCCCGTGAGTAGTCAAGGTTGCAACGGGGTGCGGACTCGGTAGACAGGGCGTAGACGTGCATTATTAGGTGGGTGCCGGAACACCCGCGGGAGCCGCGTTGTGGGGGCGTCGGTGGGGTAAGCGTACGTCATCACCTGCGGCGCGCCCTTGAAAACGTCGTCGCATTCATTGCACCCGGATGCGGGCTCTATCTCCCAGCCTGCATTACCCCGCACTCAAGACGATGCCGACGTACCTATACATGCATCGATGTGTAGTGTACGCTTAAGAGGGTTTACGCATTTCGGTTTCCCATACAAACTTCCAAGTCGAAATTTTTAAAAACTACCTAGCCAATTTTAATAAAACTTTGCATGCTAAAGTAAAATACAGAGATCTTAATAGTTTGTTGAAAACATTTTCAAAAAACGTTTAATTAACTGAGTTATTACGATTTTAAACTTTCTATAGTGGATATTAAATCGCAATAACTCAGCTAAATAAACGTTTTTAAAAAATGTTTTCAACAAACTATTTAGATCTCTGTATTTTACTTTAGCATGCAAAGTTTTATTAAAATTAGCTTAATGGTTTTTAAAAATTTCGACTTGAAAGTTTGTATGGGAAACTGAAATGCAACGATACTCCCACATCTTCATAATACCATGTGCTCGACATAGATATGGTGGATATCATACAAGCTGAAGTAGTTAAAATGGCTCTCCGTCAGTCTTTAAAAAGCAACCTAGATAATGTTTAGGTACCATCTCTGTCTATGATTTCAGGCTGTTGGTACTGATTTATATCCGCTTAAAGTAACTCCGATTTTAAGAGAGATAAGAGAAGATTCTTTATTAATTTTGTCTGTTAGTCTTTAGTCAGTTAGTCGCCTTTTACGACACCCAAGGGAAGCGGGGGTGATAGTATTCTACAGCCGCGACGCGACCGTCCATTATTTTTAACTAGCGGCCGCTCGCGGTTTCACCCGCGTGGTTCCCGTTCCCGTGGGAATATCAGGATAAAAAGTATCCTATGTGTTAATCCAGGTTATAAACTATCTGTTTGCCGAATTTCATCCAAATCCATTCAATAGTTTTTACGTGAAAAAGTAACAAACATCCATCTATACTTACAAACTTTCGCGTTTATAATATTAGTAGGAAGTAGGATAATAATAACATTAATTACCGCATTTTGGATTAACAGGGTGTGTTAAAATGTAAGTCTAGTCTCTGACTAACCCTTCAAGGATAATAGCCGTGATTATATTATATGTAAATTGTAAATATATGTATGTATGTGATGCATATATGTATGTATGTATAAGACTTTAAACTTTCGAGTTGCATTGTATTAAAACTATGTTAACGGGACTGAACACGAATCGTATTCAGTCCCGTTATCATAGTTTTTATCCTAGTAATGCTATACTAAGTTTCTCTTCATATACATAAACTTTTAATAGTTCTCATTTACACATCCTTTTTCAAAGATCATTAAGAGGGTTTACGCATTTCGGATTCCCATACAAATTTCCAAGTTGAATTTTTTTAAAACCAGCTAGCCACTTTTGATGAAACTCGGCATGCTGAAGTAAAATACAGAGATCTAAATATTTTGTTGAAAACATTTTTAAAAAACGTTTATTTAACTGGGTTATTTCGATTTTAAACTTTCTATAGTGGACTTTAAATCGCAATAACTCAGTTAAATAAACGTTTTTTAAAAATGTTTTCAACAAACTATTTAGATCCCTGTGTTTTACTTTAGCATGCAAAGTTTCATCAAAACTGGCTTATTGGTTTATAAAAAAATCGACTTGGAACTTTGTATGGGAATTTGAAATGCGTAAACCCTCTTAAGTTTTATTGTAGTATAAATATAAAAGATAGGTTTGTGTAGCAGGGTCCAGGACGTACATTGTGCAGAACAAGTAACAACAAAAACTATATAAATAAAAATCATTTGCCACGAATTTATGTTCGTGCATCACTTCAGGACGGCAGGCAGCACCTATTTGACATGTCTACTACATGCAGAGAATTAGATCTGGATAATTATGTTGTACTGAATTGAGCTGAAAACAGAATTTGTTCCGTATAAAAAACGGAAATATAAACTTTTCAAACCGACCTCCAGACAGCGGGATATTTACCAAAGTTACGTCTGATGAACTATATAAATTGGTATTAACTTTTAAATCCGCAATTGTTCTGTTCAGTAAAACAAAATCATTCTTCTAACGTCCTTACTTCAGCCACAATCAAGTTTCAAAGGAAACTCCAGTCAGCGGACTTTTTGTCTTACCCATAATAGCTTTCAAATTCTATACTTTAATTTTTAAGTCATGATGTACGAATAAGTAATTAAAGTAAAATTATAGTTTTAAATAGTTTTTAATGTCCTTAAGAGAAAAAGTCCGCTGACTGGAGGTTCCTTTGCAGCTTGATTGTGGCTGAAGTAAGGACGTTAGAAGAATAATTTTTGTTTTGGTGCAAACTTGTCGAAAAAAGTTGGCGAAACTAACTCGCTTTATCATTTTAACATGTTCATTCCATCCGACTATCACTAACTTTATTTTCACACTTGTGTTTGCATCATCTGCAATTAAACATATAGATGTATTTTTGAAGAGATATTAAAATGCCATGTTTAATTTAATATTAATTTTCTTATGTCAATTAGGTCGCAAGAAGCATGCTTCATACAAAGCTATATGCGGGCGCAATTTAGGAATACCATTGGCACGCAAAAAATTTTTAAATTAGGTACATAAAAATATGTTTTATTCTACATTAAACGTGAATTTGTAGGTAAGCAGACGCAATTTCTCTGAAGCGTCTAACATTTCGTGAGTGTATTGGTTTCAAAACGGCCTTGTTCGCTGTCGATTCATTTCTTAACAGAGATTTCTACACGAGTTCGCTCCAAGAGGCCTGCTTCAAAACGTACCTTTGGCTCCGTTGCACAACGAGCTTACGTCAGCGAGCGCGAGGCACGGCTTACGTCATTCGAGCGTGTCTGCAGCCTTCAAGCTAAGTTAGAACTTGTGCGGTCGGTGCTTAGGACCTAGTTGCTGCGAACGCCCGTTAAGTATGATAGAGCGTTTATGTTCACGTGAGTGGATGGATGAGGCTCCGACGCGCCGCTGCCGCCGGCTCAACGATTCTGAGAAACGTTCGAGGCGGCTCTCTAGTTTCGGACTTGAATGTGTATAATATTATATATGATAATATAATGGAGCTCGCTTCTAAGAGTCTATAGAGTTTTACGGGTAATTCCAAGAAAGTTTCAGGATTTCCGCTTAGACTTCATGTGAACGAAGGTTGTTGTTTTGCAACTTTTAACCTATCAACAGATCTGCGGGTCTATCGGCTAAAAAATATTGATATGGACATGGGCTTCATTTGACATTTGAAGCCCTTATTTTGTCCTTATATGGGCATATTATTTCACATTCTTTAGCCAATATCATCAGTGCTCAATTAATAGAATTTCTATTGCGTCTAGTGGCTAGTGGAGCCGCGTTTTTTAATAGATATTTATTAGTAATTTCGCGTGATGTTTCTGCTAATATGTACCTCACTCACGTTCGACAAAGGCGGTTTATCTAAATATATTTTCATTTCTAAGCGTTTTTTTATGTTAACGATTCAGTATTTTGTACCTACAATACATTTCATTCCGCTTTCCGCCGCCTAATATGGACATTAAGAAACTTAACTGTTCATTATGCCATGCGCCGGAATTATCCTACTAATATTATAAACGCGAAAGTTTCTTAATAATAATAATAATAAGCTTTTATTTCAGACCAAAGATCCATATATTGTTAGTAAGACTTATGCTATGTTAGTAAGATAACAATTTTTAATTATGTAATTTATGATTATAATAACACTACACCCGGGAGACAAGACAAGGCAGTTTGACCCTACTCCATCATCACCCGGACGCAGTGTTTGAAAAAGGGGCTATCCAATCTATCTGCTAGCGTCCTCAGGATGGTGTTGGTGCTCGCTCGCAGTCTGCTCAATAACGACGCAGTTTTTTTGCGCAGGCAAGCTTCGAACCCGTCCGTACGCGCCTCGGCGAACATGCCAGAGGCACTACAAAACCGCGGTAGCCCCAACAACATCCTAAATGCGTTGTTATATTGGACGCGGAGAGCATTAATCGATTCTTGCGTATATGTGGACCACAGGCTAGCCGTGTAAAATGTCTGTCAATAGGCTTTAAATAGGGTTATTTTTACATTTTGTGAACTACGGGAAAACTTTCGGGTCAGCATATTAGCCCTTAGTATGGATGGATGTTTGTTACTCTTTCACGTAAAAACTACTGAATGGACTTGGATGAAATTCGGCATACAGATAGTTTATAACCTGGATTAACACATACCACCACGCGGGTGAAACCGCGAGCGGCCGCTAGTAATATTAAAAAAATGTAATAATAATTAGTGTATGGTATTTGTGTGTTGTGGTGCTGTGTGGTGGTGTGGCGGCTTGTTAATAGAATACTACCAACCCATCTCTTTCGTCGGGTGTCGTAAAAGGCGACTAACAGACTAAAGACTGCACATACAACCAACAGCATACAGCGGCAATGGACTAACCACCTACCACGCTGAGCACAATTGTGTAGTTGCAATTTGGTGAAACGTGGACTATGGCAGTGGACTGCCTCTGCGGTCCTCATTGCCTATTTATTTATTTCATAAATAAATAAATATCTGAGGTCCCGGGTTCGATCCCCGGTCGGGTCAATTTAGAAATTATTGTTTTTCTAAATTGTCTCGGGTCTGGGTGTTTTCTATGTATAATAAGTATGTATTTACGTATGTTTATCCGTTGTCCAGTAACCATTTAACGAGTTTCATAAGGAAGCTTCTCTTGGGCTAGATAATTGGTGTGAATGTAGAAAAGTTTATTTATTTATTATTTATTTTAATCTTTATTGCACAAAGAAAACAAAATGTACAAAAGGCGGACTTAATGCCAAATGGCATTTTCTACAACCTTAGGGCTAGGCAGAAAGAATTGTTGCCTAGTCTCTGACTAACTAATCTGTTGAGATTTTGAGATGCGAATCTGTCGAGTTGCGTGTTTGACAAGATGCGGATCTGACGAGTTGCGTTTCTGTCAACTTGCAATGGCGAAATGCTTATTTGACCACTTGCGTATGTGACAACATGCGTGTAATCTGTTTATTTCCCTAATAACGGTTTACTTACAAAACAAAAACAGAGAGTAGTAAGTTCATGATCATGAACATAAGAATTATAAGTTTAACCTGGCCAGGGACTGATTAACCCAAAAAATCTGGAACCTTAATATTGCGGTATGACGTCATTTCGGTATGAAAAAGACTAAAAACATCCATTTCAAGCATAACAGACTAATATCATGGTTTTTCTCATCAATTTGCATTAGTTTGCTTTGTTCTGGAGATCAATACCTCTCACCCCGCGCCCCGCAACTGTCAATGCAACGTTTTTCGGTACCGATATCGCATAAAGGTTAAACAACGGTATAGCCTTACCTCTATTATATTAAGGTACACTTATTTTATACCGGTAACGTATCCTTATGCCGTAACCGCTTTCAGTCCCTGGACCTGGGTCCTACATCACATCACCCTAATATTATAAAGGCGAAAGTTTGTAAGTGTGTATGTTTGTTACTCTTTCACGTAAAAACTACTGAATGGATTTGGATGAAATTCGGCATACAGATAGTTTATAACCTGGATTAACACATAGGATCCTTTTTATTACGATTTTCCCACGGGAACGCGAACCACGCGGGTGAAACCGCGAGCGGCCGCTAGTAAATAACTAATTAGTTTCTTCTTAATTTTGTATTATCAGTAAATGTCATAAAGGACTATAGGATGAGATAACGTTATGTATTTATATTCACGACGGATAGTGATGTATATTTATTACATAAGATACCAAATTAATCAATTTAACGCTAACGCGTGTCACATATCTATGCTTATGTGTATAATCCCACGTCATGCGTCATAATAAACCTCTCGCCTAGTTATACCTATTCATGCATTGTGAAGATCACTAACGAAGGGCAATGACCCGAACGCGTATCTTGTTTATCAATCAGAATAATTTAGCGAATAACAAAGCGTTTACGTAAATTTATATATAGTAGCCCGTGTCCACTCCACCTACGGTTACACATCCGTCCGGATTCTCGGCTCTTTTATTTGTACGGATTTTGGAATATGAGTAACAAAATTACATATTAAGTAATATGAAATAAGTCTTAAATCTTTATTAATTTCTCATTTACTTATCTAAAAACAAAATATAAAAAGTGAGTAATAAATAAATAAATAAATAAACTTTCCTACACTCCACCAATTATCTAGCCCAAGAAAAGCTTCGTTAAATGGTTACTAGACAACGGATAAACATGCTTAAAATACTTAAATACATACTTATTATACATAGAAAACACCCAGACCCGAGCCAATTCAGAAAAACAATAATTTCTAAATTGACCCGACCGGGGATTGAACCCGGGATTCTGAGATGGCGACACCGTAAAAACCACTCGACCAAGGAGGTCGTCAAATGTTTCCATTTTGTGACTAAAAGTCCGGACTTTTATCGAAATGTCAGACTTTTTGTCAGGACTTTTCAAATTAAATGGTAACCCTAACTCCACCAATCTGCATTGGACCAGAGCGCGTGGTGGGTTATGGCCCAGTCTCCCCCATCGTGAGCTGTCGTCCACGTGGGAAGGGCCTGTGCCCCGCAGTGGGACCTTTATAAGCTGATGTAGTAGCCCGTGTCATGCATGACTCATGTCACAAAATCTAGGGACCTTGCCTTGCCTTTAAGGATCGAAGCAAAAATATCTGTTGTAAGTTTCAATCGTTTTTGTTGTTTAAAGACGAAAGTCTTCAATCAGTGCGTCCTACCCGTCATGACATGACATACGGAGCTGAAACGTGGACACTGACGGTAGGGCTGGTTCACAAGTTTAAAGTCGCTCAGCGGGCTATGGAAAGGGCTACGCTCGGAGTTTCTCTATACGAAACGAGGTGATCCGCCAGATAACCAAAGTAACCGACAAAGCCCACCGGATTAGCAAGCTGAAGTGGCAGTGGGCCGGCCATATCAGTCGCAGAACCGATGACCGTTGGGGTAGACGAGTTCTGGAGTGGAGACCGCGTAACGGCAAACGTAGCGTAGGACGCCCTCAGACAAGGCGGAGCGACGATCTTCGCAAGGTGGCTGGCAAGAGCTGGATGAGAGTGGCCGCGGATCGTGCTCAGTGGCATGTTCTTGGAGAGGCCTGTGTCCAGCAGTGAACGAGTATAGGCTGTTGATGATGATGATGATGATGTTTCAATTGGAAGCCATTGTCTGTCCGAGAGAGATACGATGAGAGCTACGATGCCCGTATATCAGGCATCGTAGCTCTCATTCGGTTGAACCGATAACTAAGTTTCTTTCTAATTCGAAAGTTCCATCTTGAGAGATTTTAGCTAGGTTTGAAAAAAATAGTAGCTTACTTACTTATTATTTTTAAAGAGAAAGAGCCACATTAAAGATACTGTCTTTACATGATGTAACGAATGTATTAATAAAAACGAGGGTCTTACGATGACCAGTTTTGGAGTAGACCTACTCTGTAGATTAGGTAGATCTAGAGAAAAGTATGGCACATAAAACGTTAACATTCGAGGTCAGATATTAAATATCAAAAGAAGTTTTTGTAGCATTTGCTACAAGACATTGGCTTCAAAAAGCATACATGCGTGGGTGTGTTTTTTTTTAGAGTCTGCAGAAGGAAAAGCTTCTTTGTCTATTAAGTAAGCACTTTATGAAGTAGCAGCTATTTACACGCGACCAACTGGTTATAAAGCAGACTGAGTTTAAAGTTTAAACCAACAGAAATGTGATAGGTGTGTTACACACGACAACTGTTTCGAAATATTTTAAATTTATCATAACGGCATTTTATTAAAAGTAGATTGTGTTAGTCAAAGTAATATCAAACATTTCAATTATACTTACTGATATTTCAAGTTTGTTTTACATAATATTACTTTATCGATTTATCCATCCACATGTATTAAACTTTTGCAGAATCCGAAAAAACTATATTATTAATTAACGTCATATTATTTCACTTTCACTTCCAAATAGGTACCCGCAAAAGGTTTTACAAGTCCGTCAATCATAGCATCGAATTCCTTCTCTCGTTCGCATAATTACTAACAAACCAGGATCATTGTTATTGAAATAACCTTAATTCGGAGAAACAAACTAAGAGAAAGTCCGCTTTTTAAGTTGCAAACATTTAGACGGATACCTTTTTAAAAGTGTATAGATACTGTAAATAAATTCGCACGGGCTAGGCTTAGGCATAGCCACGATAGCAAAGTCTATAGTGCATCCCGCTGTGAAAATGTTAAGAGGGTTTACGCATTTCGGTTTCCCATACAAACTTCCAAGTCGAAATTTTTCATAACGAATAAGCCAATTTTGATGAAACTTTGCATGCTGAAGTAAAACACAGGGATCTAAATAGTTTGTTGAAAACATTTTTTAAAAATGTTTATTTAACTGAGTTATTGCGATTTAAAGTTCACTATAGAAGTTAAAAATCGCAATAACTCAGTTAAATAAACATTTTTTAAAAATGTTTTCAACATTTTAAAAAAATGTATTTAACCGAGTTATTGCAATTTAAAGTTCACTATAGAAAGTAAAAAATCGCAATAACTCAGTTAAATAAACATTTTTTTTAAATGTTTTCAACAAACTATTTAAATCCCTGTGTTTTACTTCAGCATGCAAAGTTTCATCAAAATCAAAATTGGTTATGAAAAATTTCGACTTGGAAGTTTGTATGGGAAACCGAAATGCGTAAACCCTCTTAACACTTTTGCGAACTGTCGTTTGTAACTTTTATACACGGCTCACGGCTATTATCCCCTAAGTGTTAGTTTAAGAGACTATATAGGCAATGAGTACCGCAAAAGCAGTCCCCTGATATACTCCACTTTTCACCAAATGGCGACTGCACATGAGCTCAATACGATAGGTGGTGAGCCCATCGCCGCTTTATGGTGTTGGATGTACATTCTGTCAAAAAAGTTTCGGGGACGGATGATTTGTTTACGATTCCAAATTAAATTTTTTGTTTTTTTTTTTGTTAGATTGGCACAACTGTTATCCATTTTGGCGCGGAGTTTGAGTTGCATTTGATAATTAGATTAAATACAGTGCTGTTTTTAGTTAGTATTAATCTAGTGTATATTGCGAATTTCATAATGGATAAAAACATCGAACAAAGATTTTGTCTTAAATTTCGCGTCGCCAATGGAATTTCGTGTTCGGAGTCACTGAAAATGTTACAGAAGGCTTACTGTGATTCGACTTTATCAAAAACACGTGCTTATGAGTGGTACAAAGCGTTCAAAAGCGGTCGAGATGTGATGGAAGATTTTCTTCGCTCTGGTAGGCCATCAACGTCTTCAACTGAAGTTAACATCGCAAAAGTGAAGGAAATGGTGACTGAAAATCCTGATTAAGTTTGAGAAAGATAGCCGCTGAACTTTCTGTGTCTCACGAGACGATCCGTACCTTTTTAAATAATCACTTGGGTATGAAACATGTTGCCGCTCTGCTAGTCCCAAAAGACTTGAATTTTCTCCAAAAACTCAATCGCATAAGAGTCGCTGAGGACATGCTAGAACGAGTCAATTCCGACCCAACATTCATGCAACGCATTGTTACTGGTGACGAGACGTGGGTTTACGAGTTTGACATGCAAACTAGTCAACAAGCTTCGGAGTGGCGCCTTCCGACTGCACCGAAACCGAAAAAACCACGCCAAAGTCGATCAAAAGTCAAAGTCATGTTGACTGTTTTCTTTGACTATCGCGGTATTATTATGCACTCTCAATTCTTGCCGGAAGGTCAAACGGTAAATAAAGCATATTATTTGAGCGTTATGCGGCGTTTAAGAGTGCTAATTCGACGAAAAAGGTCAAATTTATAGAAAGAAAATTCTTGGATTTTGCACCACGATCATTGTGAACGAATTATTGACCAAAAACTCAAAAAATACCATCGAGCAACCACCTTATTCACCAGATATGGCTCCAGCCGACTTTCTTTCTTTTTCCTAAACTCAAATTATCACTTCGTAGCACCCGTTTTCATTCGGTAGAAGACATACAGGAGAATTCGCGGCGAGAACTGAACTCAATTCCGGAAAAAGCGTTTAAAAAATGTTTTGATGATTGGATTATTCGTCGGTGTAAGTGTATCGTTTCTGAAGGAGCATACTTTGAAGGCGATAAAATAAATTTGGATGAATAACTAACATTTTGTGTATTATTGATCTTTTCCCGGTAGTATTCTCTTGACAGAGTAGTACAATCTTTAGTCCGTTATTCGTCTTTTACGACACCCAAGGAAAGTGTTGGGTTGGTATACTAGTAGTATTATTTTAACTACCCGCGACCACACAGCACTTTAAGCTGTATAACACATATTTAAAACATACCTGATGAGGTGAGAAAGGCGGCCTTGAGTTAGGCGCGCCCGGAGGGCCTGGTGGCGGTCCATATCGCTGAGGATACGATCCCGGGGGGCCATAAGCTCCTGGTGGCTGCTGGGGGCCACCAGGACCCCCAGGTCCATACGGAGGGCCGCCGTAACCTCGAGGAGGCTGAAACAAGAGAACGTATGGCTTTATAAAAAAGATTTACGGCAACACTGTTTCTACTGCTATGAATTTATTGTAAAAGTTTTTTGTTTTTTTTTTACAACAAACACGCAAAGTTATGTTAAAGTAATAAAAATAATTTGGAATATTTTAACCCATATTATTGTAAAGTTAGTTCCTTCGAGTTTCGTAAACTAAAATAAGTAAGTAAATTAAGAAGCTGATGAAAAGCAAAAGTAATATAATTTCTATAAAAACTTTTTTTTTAAAACAAGCATTGCAAAATAAGCAAAAAAGTTTGTTTGTCGATTAATTAGTACCTATAATTAGTCAACAAACTTAATTTTCAGTATTCAAACATAGGCTTTATAAAGACGAATCAAATGAGCCCAAACTCGAGATGGGGTTGCTTCGTTTTATTACTGAGTTCCCATGGCCACCTTCTGGCTCCATCAACAGACCCTGGACATCATCTAGTACAAAGAACTTGTCAAGACGAATCAAACGAGCCCAAACTCAATGAGATTGCATCGTTTTCTTACAGAGTTCCCATGGCTACCTTCCGGCTCCATCATCAGATCAGCTCTATATCATGTAATATAACATGTCATCACTACATGAGTCGGGAATTGAACCCGCGTTCTTACCCCGCAATCCGCAAAGATGGTGGTAAGCTTTGTTTTAGGATTGAAAAATGTATACCGAATGTTTAAACCTTTTTAATGATTAAATTAATTGAAAAAATTTAAATTATTTACCGACTTGAGGAGTTGGTATTTTCCAAAAAGTCTTTCCAAGACATAACTCAACCTAGTTTTTATAATTTCAATTTGTTATTAATTTATAATATTCTATCACGTTTACTATGAATGTAGCTACGCTATCACAACGATTCGTAAAGTCTAGATACGGACAGATCTTGTACTAAGAAGAAACCTTATCAAGGGCATTTATTATCTTCCTTTCTTTTACAGCGTCAAATAAAAGAAAATTCCCCCGAAGGACTCTACCCATCCGGCATCCTGAATGCTTTGGTAACAAATAATAAAACCGATGTGCCGCCATAAAGCTATGGATGATAGAGGTCCAAATAATGTGCTTAGAAGTAGCTAGAAGAGCCGTCTGATGCACGGAATTTTGTAAGGTGGATTAGGGTGTTATAATATAACCGTTAAAACCTGACGTAAAGCCATTTAATTATAACCAAGCAGATTAATTAAAAGTAAAGAGTAAAAAAGGAAGAAACTAAGGAGACATTTTTATTTGATCTAAAGTAAAACGTTCCATTTGTGATACAACGTTTTCAAATAAAAAAAACGTGTCTAAATAATTGACGTCCGAAATAATTCACAGTGCCAACAAAGTCGCCCGCTTCAGTTTTCAGTTCTCATTTTGCTCTATGATGGAAATTCAATTATTCGTACGAACCCCACTCGCTGCGCGACGAGGCCGACGAGCCGAGGGGATCGGTATTGCGCTTTGATCGAATGCTTTGTCGTCTTTAAACTACAGCCTTACACTGGGTTACGCTGCTATAGTTTTGACATGAAGATTGAGAGGCTATGTTCGCCAATTAGAGTTACATTTTTACGAACTTTGGGGTGTTTTATAGCACATTCAATGATTTATGGGGGCGTTGTTGCGGGGTGCGGTGCGCAAGAGGGGCGAGGGGGGAGAGGAGGCGAGGGTTGCGCAGGGTGCGGGCGTCGGGAGGCGGCAGCGCGCCATTGGCCGACCCGGCATCGATCGCGCGACGAGCTCGCAGCGGCCCGCCCGCGCCAGGCAGCCTCCACCTACGTTAATAAGTAATCATCCGACCCCGCGATACCTCAGCGAGTTTTCCGGACAGAGCTGGAGTCGCCGAGACGGGCCTCGTATCTCCAGTCGGCTGGAACAAAGAGCCACCGCATAGAGCGACATCCGTATTGATTTATGCAATAATTGACCCGCGGGTAGGTGCGCAACTCGCGCACCGCCTCCACCCACCACGCACCTATTTGTTTTTGCACGCATCGCTATATTTGTAATATAAATACAAGATATAACCGACGCAACCCACCAATATTTTCAAAAACGAACATTTTGTGAAATACTATTTCACATGTACGATTTATTAGCCCATGAAACATTTAGCGACTTTGCATTGTCTTATTAAAACATCTGTTGCTTCATGTCAAAACAAAGAAAGCTTTGTCTTAATAAATCAGCCAAACTTTCAGAAAGAAACAAAGACGGGAATAGGTAGGAGGGGTTGGCTTACGAAAAGGTCGCCGCCGCCTGTCGTAAGTCAGAAAGCCAAAGCAGACAAAACCGGGCCGTAATCGTTCGGGTTAGGTTGCGTGGCAGGAATTCGAGAACCCAAACCACAATTTTCATTGAAAAATAAAACTCTAAAGAAAGTACGCGAATATTAGATGAAAATAAAAGATTTTATTGTTTCGCTGCATTTAAAGAGTTAAAAAGGATAATAAAATATAAAATACTCCATATTGTTTACAAGTAGTAAAACTTTTATAGTGTTACTTTCTGAACTGTAACTGCTTTACCTGATAAAAACATTTGCACACAAAACAGTTTTTGGAATGTTAAGACGTCTTGTATAGAAATAATTATGATTGTAAATGTTTGTTTGCGAGGTGGTAACATTTTATTAAATAACGTCTTAGCTGCGTATTATTTTATTACAACTTATTGTGTACGTAAGTATAAGTCTTCATGAAAGTTATAACAGCAAACTTGACGGAGTCGACTAAAAATGTCGTAAAGGTTCCGCACGGTTTTTTTTTTTATATTTGGCCGTGTTAATGGTTAACTATCTTGCGTCGTAAGTTTGAGAGATATAGCATGTACCTATAATTAATGGTTAATAATTATACGATATTTTTTTCTAGTAGCTATAGCAGGTACAAGCTAAGTTTAGTTAGGTATGAGATGATTTGGGTGGGTGGTGCACAGATTTAGGGAGCTAGTTCTAAGTTGTTTCACTGATTTGAGACTTAAGAAAATCATTCAATGGCACATACATGAAAACACTACAAAGAAATATAATAATACCACATTCCACGAGACTAAACATTCTACATACGGAAACATAGTTCTCTTGTCATACCGGACGAACGGCTGCCTATGAAAAGTAACATCAAAGAGGTGCATTTCGATACATCTTGAGTGGATTTTTCATATTATCTAAGATTCTAAGCCATCGATTGATGTTGGTTGTTCGAGAAAAATGGTGAACGACGATAAAAGTATTTCTTTTATACCGCTCAAATAGCCAGAAGAGAACGTATCTAGTCTCTACTACACAGAATTTAGTAATTTGCAAGAAATTATATTACTTTATCGTAAATAGCGACTAACGTACTAAAGACTGCACATACTTCCAACAGCATAGAGCGGCGATGGGCTCACCACCTGTCACGCTGAGCACATGTGCAGTCACTATTAGGTGAAAAGTGTACTATGGTAGAGGACTGCTTTGCTCGTTCAGTCGCGAATTGTCAAATTCATGAAAATCACAGTTAGTCAAAATAGCGAAGCGTCAATATAGCAAAGCGTCAAAATAGCAAAACGTCAAGTAGCGAACAGTCAAGCTGAGTTTGTCTGCAATGATTCGTTTATATAAACGTATACTAAAGTGTGTCTACGAGCTACATGTGAAGTAAAATATTCGACCGATTGCGATCTTGACTGTTGGCGAATTTGACCGTTTGCGATTAGAAAATAATGCGAATATGACGATTCGCGATATGGACCAATTGCTATTTTGACAGTTCGCGATATGGACCAATCGCTAATTTGACGGTTTTTCAGTCACTTGACGGATTGCTAATTTGACCATACGCGACGGATCGCTCTTGCGTTCATGCTGTCTTCATTGTCTAGTCACTGACTAACCCTTCGGGGATAATAGTCGTGATTATATGTATGTATATGTAATTTACTTTGAACGCCTCGGTAGCAGGTAAGCGCTCTTTGTTGAAAAGTGTGCTTTCGGAGTTTCCGATGCATTGCCCGGGTTTCTGATCACCAAGTCATCAACCCGCATAATTCGTCTAGTCGCATAATGCCTAATTCGCAAAATGCCTACCATGTCTCAAAAGGACTAATTCGCTTTTTAAGATTATAAGATTGAGTAAGGTTAATTGCAAGTAAATTGAACAACCTAAACTACGCATTTTTTTTATGGCAAGCGTGGTGATCAAGGCAAATACCCATTGTAGCGATGACTTGGGGTATTCCTTGAAGCACACCAGACGAAGCGCACCTAAACTATTCCTCCAAGCGCACCCCACATGGGCACGGTAGTGTATATATTCTCTGACATGGGTGAGCTTCAAAAATAGGTAGGTAATTAAAATATTATATTTTTATTCCTCGAAACGCACCAACGGTAAAAATTAGACAGCTTAAAAATTAGGAGCTTAAAAGATTCGTCATACTGATGACGATAGAAACTAGGACTAGGTGCTGCAACATACTACGTCAATAATAAATTGAATCATGACAGTCATTTTGAACTAAAAGTACCAGGGTGACATAAATGAAAAGAGGTAGATAGGCGCCTTAGCGATCTCACTTATCTTTAACTATCAGGAAAAAAGAAATAAACGAGTAGGGACTAGGTGCTCCAACTTACTACCTACATCAATAATAAATTGAATCATGACAGTCATTTTGAACTAAAAGTACCAGGGTGACATAAATGAAAAGAGGTAGATAGGCGCCTTAAGAGATCTCACTTACCTTTAACTATCAGGAAAAAAAAATAAACGAGTAGGACTAGGTGCTGCAATTTACTACGTCAATAATAAATTGAATCATGACAGTCATTTTGAACTAAAAGTACCAGGGGTGACATAAATGAAAAGAGGTAGATAGGCGCCTTAGCGATCTCACTGGATTACATTACCTTTAACTATCAGGAAAAAAGAAATAAACGAGTATGACCAGGTGCTGCAACTTACTACCTACATCAATAATAAATTGAATCATGACAGTCATTTTGAACTAAAAGTACCAGGGTGACATAAATGAAAAGAGGTAGATAGATAGTGGATACTCTAAAAATAAACGTACGTTATTCGTTATCGATATTTTCTGTTATACATCTCTATCCACATTTTATCTGCTGGTGCGCTTCGAGGAATAAAAAAATTAAAATAATTAATTACCTATTTTCAAGCGCACCTTAATGTGGTGCGCTTGGAGGAATAATTTAGGTGCGCTTCAAGGAATACCCCGATGACGATGACTTGAATCCAATGATGGAGGCATATGCCCTGCAGTGGGTCAGTACAGTATACAAGCTGTACTTTTAACACATAGCGAAAAGAGGACAATGGAAGGAAATAGAACCTTAGGAACCACCATCATACTGTGCAGAATATCAGCACTCGTACCATAAAATTTGGCAAGTCGTTCCTATTAAGACCATTCGGCTTTGGAATTCTTTGCCGGCGCATGTGTTACCCAGTTCCTATAGTCCCGGGTCTTTAAGCGGGTCATGAAACGGCATCTATGCAGGCCGTCATGAATGGGTGCGCTTGTTACCGTGCTTGTTTCACGGTAAGGAGCGCTCCCGTTATTTTGGACTGCATCGGCTGCTTACCGTCAGGCAGCAGGAATGTAGTCACTATGACGAGTCACATTAAAAAATAAAAACCATTTTACGCCGGCGTCCTCAAGTGAAATGGGACCAGCAGCGCAGGAAGAAAACACACCGAAAATAAACTAGGTAAGTATCAGGATTCGAGGATATATATCATGATAAATATCCGATATACATCAAATGATTTTTTGTGAAATATATCAATACAAAAATGCTTTAAAAATTTGATATAATTAAGTAATTTTTTGCAATTAGCTACTGTATTTCTATTTCCCAAATGTAGATGGCGTTGGAATAGAGTTAAAAAATACTCCATAGTAGTTAGTTTTAATCCTTAACCCTGTTATTAATAAACGTTGATTATAGTTACACTTAGGATAAAATTGACGCTGTCTCTATGTCTCCTAAAAACGAGACAGCGTCACATTAAACCGTGCTGTAACATTTGGCCATTTTTATTAATAAGACGGTAAATGATTATTTATTATACAGGGTGTTTGGTGCATCGTGTGCCAAATCGAATGGGGTGATTGGAGGGGTCTTTGGCTACCTCTTCAGCCCCCATAAAAAATCTTGGTCCAATTGAATTTTTTATGCTGATTTTAAATTTTTTTGGGTGAAAATTTATAAGTCTACATTTAAATTTTAACACAAAAAAAATTGTTAGGTCTAGCTTAATTTTTTTTTTTAAATCTTTGTAACGTTGTGCGCTTCTATCGATACCAAAGTTACTCGCCAGCAACATATAGTTTTTTTTTACAGCACAACAAAGTTTTTTTTAAGTAAAAAAAATAAACTTGATCAACTTTTGATCTCAATAAAAAAATAACTAAAAGTGATCTAGTTCTTCCAATTTTTTTGAAACATCTCTGGACTGTCCCCTTTCTAATGGTGTGCAATATGCCATGAAAATTAATTAGTAACATCACATATTTGCAATTTTTCTGTACTTAGTCGCAATTTTGCAATATTCAACAGGTGAAATAAAAACATGGTTTTGCGTTAATAACACTCACAAGGCAGGTTACATTTTCTTACTCTGTCATAAGGTGAATAGTTAGCCGCCCGTTGTTTGTTTGAAACAGGTGAAATTTGGTTTTTACTCTATTTTTTTTAGTCGAGTCATCACTGCCTCTTCTACCTAACGTGTGTGCTAGTTCACTGTACTCCACGATTCTGTCATTTAGATGTTTTGTTATCGTTAAGCTTTGTTGTTTTTTGTAAAGGGTGGCCACTTTGACAGGCGAGTGCTGATTTTTTTAAATGAATACTGTGGACGGACGAAAATCTAAATTTACCAAAGAAGGGATTCTTAACTTACACAATTTGCACCAGTGGGCACCGAAACCGGAAAACCCACGTGTCAAAAGACAGAAATCTTTTCAAAGACGGTTGAACGTTTGGGCAGGAGTGATTGGGAATCAGGTAATTGGTCCGCATTACCTGCCCGATAACCTCAATGGCGATAATTATTTAGAGTTCCTGCAAAATGATCTGTCCGAATTATTGGACGAGGTGCCCGTATTTAATGAAGATGTTCCCATAGTCTTTCAGAATGACGGCTGCCCCGCGCATTAACGTTTGACTGTGAGGGAATATCTTAATAATGTGTTCCTTAATGCGTGGATAGGGCGGGCCTATTGCATAGCCGCCACGTTCCCCAGACCTAACTCCGTTAGACTTTTATGTCTAGGGACATGCTAAAGAGCTGGTATACCTACGCCACAGAGGTTCCAACGAGGGAGGTACTAGTCCAACGCATAGAAGCGGCCTTCAGTACTATTAAGGACGAAATACAGCTTCGCACAACAACTGTGGAAATACTAAAAAGATGTCGGGCCTGCGTTCGCAATAGAGGTCAACAGTATGAGCAGGATTTATAAAACTAAACTGTAAAAATTGTGAAATAAATGTTAAAATGCAATTTTCTTTTTTAAATTTCAGGTAAAACCTACGATTTTTTTAATTTTTACCTGCCTTGTGAGTGTTATTAACGCAAAAACTTGATTTTATTACACCTGTTAAATATTGGAAAAATGCGACTAAGTACAGAAAATTTGCAAATTAGTGATGTTAATAATTACTTTTCATGGCATATAGCACACCATTAGAAAGGGGACAGTCCAGAGATGTTTCAAAAAAATTGGAAGAACTAGATCACTTTTAGTTATTTTTTATTGAGATCGAAAGTTGACGTTCAAGTTTATTTTTTTTACTTAAAAAAAAACTTTGCAGGGCTGTAACAAAAAACTAGATGTTGCTGGCGAGTAATTTTGGTATCGATAGAAGCGCAAAACGTTACAAAACAAAGACTTTAAAAAAAATAAGCTAGAACTAACAAGTTTTTTGTATTAAAATTTAAATGTAGACTTTTATAAATTTTCACCCAAAAAAATTTAAAATCAGCATAAAAAATTCAGTTGAACCAAGATTTTTTTTATGGGGGCTGAAGACGTAGCCAAAGACCCCTCCAATCACCCCATACGATTTGGCACACGATGCACCAAACACCCTGTATATTAATGATTATTTTACAAATCATTTGATAATTAATAGTTTAATACAAATGTAGAACATGACTGATTCGATAACTAAAAGATTGAATTGATTATTCTTGAGATATTACCTATTTGTAATGTTTCTGGTTTTGCTACCTATTAGTGTAGGTATTTATACAGAACGTAGAATTATTTATAAATAAAATTAATAAAGCCATTGACTGATTAGAATTTATAAGAAAATTTTATCTTTTGAATTGATTTTTCCTGATTTTAATACTTACCTAAATTAAACAAAAAAAACATTTTAGTTTTGTTTAAATAATTTATTATGTATAAAAAACATATATGAAAACAGTATACTGCATACGGTATACATAAATAATACAATAAAATACTACTATGGCTGTCATACAAAATGGATATATATCGGATATATATCTTAGATATCCGATATTTTGATATTTATAATAAATATCGGATATTTTCGAACCCTGGTAAGTATATCATTAATGCCAAGGCCGGAATAAAGGTAACTAGGTAATACGAACATGTTACTGATTTTCTATATTTATCTAATAATAACATATTTGTACGTACAAAGCAAAAGCAAAACGCGTGCTTGGGAGCGTCGTTAGATATGTGACCGGATTCCAATCTAGCACTTCTTTGTCGTAGCGACCGACTCTCACATCACATACCTATCAACAACACTATCATTGTTAACGGCAAATGGAGGCTTTTTACTTTATTTTCATGAATGAATGAATGACAGTAAGTCGGTATAAAGCTTCCGAAAGCTAAGGTGCTACTTCAAATCTTATAATTTTTAACGCCTAAGCAAAAGTACATATTTTCAACAATCTCTCTATAAAGTTGGTTCTAACTTTACGAATAAAACCGGCCAAGTGTAACTCAGACTTAAAGCTCCGAGGGTTCCTTAAGTTGATAGCATTAGCAGCTGTAGTTGCGAAAGTAAGTAGCCGTGGAAGGCAACCAGACCGACAAAGTCGTGTGACGGTATCTTTTACACCCTTATAAAAAGTCCTAAAATACTACGAAGTCTTGTGTGAAGCAGAGGAATTTACAGATAAGTCATTCAAGGTGACATCATCAGGGCAACCTAGATATAATCCGCTAACACATGGAAAGGAAGCAAATGAAGCCAGCAAAAGGCGAGATAAATGTAGTAAAGTAGATATGCGAATGTCTGTCAAGTAAGTGCACTTACAACATCAACAAAAGGGGGGACTTCTTGTAACTTCGGCCAACACAGAGCCGGTAAAGAAAGTTATGTATATTCAAGAAAATATGAAAAACATATATTTGCAAGATGTAAGCATGTAAAAATTAAGATTTAATAAGGAGACTGCTCTTACATTAGCTAGTTAGATAGAACTGCAAAAAATCTTACTTTAAATACATTCTACCCAATTTTGGCTACTCGCTGGCTTATAAGATGAAAACCACTAGATACTTACTACGCCACCTTGCATTTTACGGCCTGGCATTAAGAAGAACCAGCATGAAACTCGGCAAGAACTTCCTTTTTAGTAATTTCTCTTAGAAAACAGAAAGAAAGAGAAAACTATTAGTTGTGTATTGTTTTTGTATCAAATAAGCATTTTGATATTCTACTCTATTTTAAATCAATTATTGACTGCACCAACAGAAAAAAATTAAAGCATTTTTTTATGCGTCTTATGAGCGTAATGCCGCAAATGCCGAAATAATTGCAATAACTTTTGCTCGGCGGTATGCAACGTTTGAATAGACATTTTCAGAAAATAACAAAAAAAATAAATGTAACGGCTAATTATAAAATAAAATATATATCATGCTTCATCTTATTAAAACACCAACTATGACCGACCATGACCATCCTTATCAGGAAGCAAAGAGTCAAAGGCATTAACCATGGTGAATCCAATTACATCACAAGTCAAAGAAACTAAAACACTATTAAATGTGTAGAACAATAAAGACCGTTTAACAGTGAATGTTAATGACCTATGACTAATACAGAGACCAGTGTGTAACATCGGCATTCGTACAAACAACAGTGGCACTTCGTGCCGGCGGATACGAGCAAACATTACATAACTTTGATTGTGTTTGTAAAAAGTTGGGGATTCCCTCCACTACAAACAAGCGGAACTTACACCGACACACCACAGATGTGTGCGTGTGACCTTGCCTTCCTTTACATATTAAACGCCTTCGGGCTATCCCTTTGCGTATCTACAAAAAAAAACCGTCCAACCATATTGTTGCGAGAAAAGGAGAAAAATGAATGAGATTCACTGTTATTAACTTATTACTACTTACTTCACCGCGCTCCTGTGAGAGACGATAAAAGGCTGACCGGTTTACTTTTTATACGTCTTTGAGTAACAACAATGGGGCGTAAAGCGGCATTCATCTAATCATCTGTTGCGAGTTGCGACCGACAGCCGATACCGCCACGTGCCACAGTTAAAACCAATAATAAACGCTTCTTTTAGCTCCATTCACAGTTCAGCTTCTGCTAATAGTAATTTTACGGCGTAACATTTTAAGGTGAAGTTACAATGGATACTTGTTATAGTAGAATTTTTTTGTCATCAGCTGTGACCAAGATTTACGAGGAATCGAAATGGACAATGACAACAATAACAGGAAAAGATTTTTTTTTGTAGTAAACATGACTCGGTCAAAGGAGTAAATAACTGGACGACAATGGAACGGAATACTAAACTACTATAAATGATCAATGTAGGTGGGACGTACGTCGACGTCGTACGCGAGTAGTTGTAAATCCGTCAATCAACGGACTGCATACCAAAGCTCGCGCGTCGTCTTGCAGCGCAATCGGTCTAGCGGAAGGTAAACACAAATGTCTGTATTTAATTATAAAACTCTATAAATAGAAAGAGCATTACGTCGTGTCATGCGGTCGGATACGGCAAGTTATTTCGGTCGGGCGTCACGAGCCCCGTGAATGTCAAGCTCGCAATAACTAGGTGTTGCGTTGGCTAGGCAACAGGTGGTCTGCACCGCCACCTTAGGTAGAAGTAAACATACAGTAAAAAGTGTATTAGTACTGCACGTACTCATACGATATTTACGGCAAATACCGATTACTTCAACAGCTTTCTTGCCGTGTAGTTCGTGAATACAGTTGATTCACATCGGTCTTACTATGAAAATGTTACATTACATCGATTCGATTATAATCGATCGCTTAAGAATACAGTCAGAGTCACATAATTAGAACCTTTGTCACACTTTCATATAAATAACAAGCGGCCGCTCGCGGTTTCACCCGCGTGGTTCCCGTTCCCGTGGGAATATCGGGATAAAATGTGTGTT
The DNA here is from genome assembly GCA_963921215.1 of Scoparia ambigualis. Classification (NCBI taxonomy): domain Eukaryota; kingdom Metazoa; phylum Arthropoda; class Insecta; order Lepidoptera; family Crambidae; genus Scoparia; species Scoparia ambigualis. The sequence goes on along the minus strand of OY992502.1, from coordinate 56,589,254 downwards.
AATCCAGGTTATAAACTATCTGTATGCCGAATTTCATCCAAAACCATTCAGTAGTTTTTACATGAAAGAGTAACAAATATCCATCAATACTTACAAACTTTCGCGTTTATAATATTAGTAGGATATGACAATGACAAAAGATTTGGAAAAGACTATCCGACACAATATGTCATGAAGTGGTGAAACCGAATCTAAATCTTCTTTATTAATAATAATCCTTACCTTAATAATATGAGTATAATGCTTACATACAAGCAAAGCAACCGAAGCTAAGCACTGTGAACTACCTAATAACTCCATACTATACTATACATTTAAAATTGAAATGAAACTAATTTAAAAACCCGAAAATATTCTAAAATATCATTCTATCATCTAAAATAGTCACAATACTATGTAAACAAACAGATTACAAGTGTTACTGACCTAATAAAGCGACCCCTTTCTCACCAAGACGGTTCAATAAAGAACTCCACTTAGGTACCTACTATCTCGAGTATATAGAGGAGTGGCGGTCGTGACCTTTTAATGTAGATGTACTCTTTAATGTATAGGTTGACTTGTACCCACGACCGACAACTCGCGGATTAAAGAAATATTTCCCTTTGTGGTGGATGCGGCATTATTATGCACCCTTGCAATGCTTGCTAACAGCTGTTTTACTGAATTCTCGACAGTCGTCGTAGTTTAACTTGTTCTCATACATTTTTTGCAATACTAAAACGAGTTACATTGAGTTAAGAAACGTGACTTTGAAATAAGACGAGTATAACTGTAACTAAAAAGTTCTATTCTATGTCGTCTTCCATTTTCGACTTGCATTTTTGATCTAAAACTGACATACAATGTAATAAGGAGATCGAATAAACGAGCACCGTGAGGCACCGTCATTTTAATTGACATACGCATTGAGACGGGAATACAAATTCAACTCGCGCAAATTGATAGGCGAGCCGTCAATGTATGCGTGAATAAATAATTTAGCTTTCAGAATGTGCTTCAAAGTCCTTGGCAATGGCCCCTTTTACATGCACACACACACACACACCCATACAAACACATCAGTCAGTGTTAAAAGCGGTTACGCAACGTTGTTTTCATCGCGATTGTTGGCTCAAGGCGATTGTAAAGAAATTATAATACGAGACGAGACGATTTTGTTTGGTGTTATGACAGTAAGGTTTCACCAACACGCGTCTAAGTTTTCTTAGCGCAATTGTCGCTTGACTAATAGTTTTTCATACCGCAAGGCGTAGTTAAGTAAACGTTTATCAATTAAAGCCATTTTAATTAGAGCATGTAATGATAACACTAACAAACCGGTAATGTTACACGCACACGTTGTGATAATGTGCTTGACCTACAACACAGGTCTTCCTTTGTTATTAATCCGACGTTTTGATTTCAACCAGCGACCGGCAAAGGGAGCTGGCAATTACGTGACGTCACTGCGGGTTAACGACCCCATTATAGCATTCAACATATTGTATGAATGAATGCAAGGCAGCGTAAAATGTGATGTTTTTGTTCGTCGCGATGTAAGGGGAATGCTTGTTATCTAGATTACATCATATATTTAAGGAAAGGAACGTTGGCGAAACTGTAAGATGTGTGTGTTTCCGATATGTTGTTGATGACGACGATGTCGGCATTTTTGCATTCTTTGGCTTTCTGAAAGAAAATTTCTGTCTAAGTACCGTTGAAACACAGATGTTGACAGACAGTTGAAAATTATGCAATTTGCACGGAATTTCTTTATCACTTCAGGTGATAACACTTTTCGGCTTCATAAACCTTAGATTCAGGTGGAACACACGTTCAATAAAGTCGTACAACAAAAAAATAAAGTTCCGCCATAATCATAATACATTAAGTTCTTATCAACAACATTAGCGCACGCTAAATGAAATTTTGATAGATGTCGGTTAAGTGGTCAATGACCCGATGCGGTAGACGCTCGAGGCCGAGTCCATTATCCAAGCATAGCACAATGACACGATTATCGGCGGCACGCGGCGGGTCCGAGACGGCTCGCATTGATTTTACGAAATCCACATCACGGACTCGGAACGAACGGTCTCCGTCGGCCCATTCATCTCGTTTTCATGTACATAGCAGTGCTATTGCAATACGAAAGTGAGAGCGAAATTTACTCAGGCTGCACTACGCACTGCAGCCACGTATTGCCCTAAATACGGAGAGAATAGAACTAGAGCACTAACGTTAACTGATCGCTTGCATTATTGAGTACGTTTGGCATTTCTGAATGGAATTCCATTATTACTCGTAGTAACAATATACTCGAGACTTGCAATTGTTTTGGTAATATAGTGTTTATTACATGGGTTCAATAGATCCATGGGTTTTTGGATAGAGATATAAACAATGAAGGAAGGAACCAATACTCCAATACCCCTACTAACACCCTTTTATTTTACTATGCAAAATTCGTATGGGAATTTGCATTGTAAGATTAAAGTAATACTGCTCTAATAAGAGTGATAGTAATCCAGATCCTTAGACAATAATAATATCTTAATGTCTTTATTATTGAAATTTTTGCATTCACAAAATGCTGCTACTTAAATAGATATAGGATAACATTTTCGAATCCCATTCGAGCTTTCCTGAGACTTTCTTTTTCTAGTAAACATTTTATCCAATATCCTAATGACATCTCAAACTTATCGTATGTGCAAGGTTGTGCCCAGTAGTGGAACGTTTATAGGCTGACGATGATAGTGAAGTTTTCAAAGCTAAGACAGTTCGCTAACAAAAAGATGAGAAAAATAATGAAATGAATCACCCTACATCAAATAATGAAATGAATCACCCTACATCAAATAATGAAATGAATCACCCTACATCAAATAATTCATTCTGATATACAAAATATGCGTACTGTTCGATTAAACTTTAGAAATCAACTGAGAAGAGTTTCCGTTAATCGGATCAGATGAGAATCTGTCACATTTTGTTAAGTATTTATGGCAAAAATCATATCGAATTCGAAAATCTTAAGGCATTTGATGAAATCGAGTAGTCACGATAACACCCATGCGCGTTAGTCCCATTTCAGAATCGGGATATTATAACACGAATATTGAGCACGCGAAATATCCAATCGCGCAGGTACAGAGCTAGCCGAGTTCTTCGCCGACAGACGCGACAGTAGCTAATGGCACGACGACGTCGGATACAAGACAATTGTATAGAAAGGCAAGAACACGTACTCACATCACACACAGCTAAATCTAAATATAGCGGGCGCCGATATCAGCGGCTCGCCCTTGAACCAGTCGCACGGAAACATTTTATTATTATTACCGAGCTGTCGGCGGGCACGAGTATGTCGGGTCGACGACCCCGCAACCACGTGTCTCCTTATCGACAACTATCTAACACGATTGTGGGTAAACAACACAGAGATAAATGACTAATTCCGTAACGCCCGCCTATTTGAGCCATTCATAAATAATAACATAATTAGTGTAACGTCACAGACAGCCGTTTCAATGACAACTGTGTGAACAGGTTATTTTTCAATGTAAATGATAATTCATCAATGTCGTCTATTTTTAGAACGTTATTTATATTGCTCTACTTAATTATGTAATATAAAGTGGAATTTTAATTATTAATTTTTCTACGACTTATTCGATTGAATGACCTTAGCAACTGTACTCTTTTGAGATGTGTAGATAAGCGGTACATTTATTTGCACATTTCGCAAATCGGTAGAGGAGTGAAAGCTTATAGACCTACAGAGAATACGTCACAGCGTGTCTATGACGCATCGTTTTCGTATATTCTTAATACCACCAGAATGCACCAGATTACAATCTTAAAATAGTGCAAAAAAAAAGCATTGATCAGACTAATCGCAAAAGACGGAAGCGCAACTACACCGTGGGAAGTAGGACAGTGTTATGTAACCGGTATTTGTTCACCGGCCAACCCACACTGGTACATCCTTACAAATGCGTACGACCTTGAATGTGAACTCGAAAGTGTAAACAGGCACGTGCTCGATGCATTGTTTTATGGCAACCAGCCTGTTGGGTAAGTAATGGCGTAACAAACTAGCTAGGATTTCGCACTGAGAAACTGCACGCAATTCACTAGGGCTTATGGTCGACAACACAGATTTCCTATCGCCGATGCATTTTTGATGAACGATCCTTTTACGTTGCAGTTCGCGAGTGGAGAATTGGAGATCCTTAGGGAAGCCTAGTTTCCGCGGAGGACGATCCTTCGGTTAAGTTCTCTTTTCGGTATCACAAGTTAGACACAAAGATGAATGAAATTTTGAACTACTCACTCGTGGCACTTTTCTAACAAAAAAATTGGCGCAACTGTCAACGTCAAATTTGACAGAATCGAGCATAGACTATGCGATATTTTGCTATCACGATGCATAAAATGTACCACAGAACTGAAATAATCAAACTTGTTCATACTAAAGTAGTCTTTAAGTCTGTGAAGACACGGTACAAAGTCAAGTGTGTTTTTGTAGGTGCGGTCTCATGCGACCGCTTGGGGTTTGAGGGGAACTAAGAATTTACACTAGCTAGGTACTAAATGTAACCCACCAACCCGCATTGGACCAGCGTGTCAGGTTATGGCTCAATTTCCCCATGTGCTGTTGTCCAGGCTGATGATGATGATGATGAATGTGATTGAACTAGTACCTAACATCTTCTACTACTACCCCCTCTCGCGACAATCAAAACTTTTAATAGAGAAGAAAGTTGTTCCGATAGAGAAACGAAAACATTTTCAGCATCACACCGAATCAGATAGAGATACACGTGTCAGATGTCAAGTTCCATTCACGATGGTACCGTCAAACACACTCGGTGCCCGCCGCCTATACCGTATACGCTATATATTGTATGAGTGGGGAATGGAAGTGTTGAAACGGCTGCAAAGTCCCGCGCCACTACTCCCCTTAGCACATTTTGGAACTGAGAGGCGAACGCACAAATCTCCGCCTGGAAGCGAGTAATATTTGCCTACACATCAAACTTTCACTATCGTTGAGCGCTTTCGTTTTTATAACAGAGAGGTTTCGCTTTGTTATTCCTCCACGGTGCTTTTTTGCGGCTTACTTTTAACATTCGCTGAGATATTGTTAGCAGTTGCGTTAAAAACCACTTTATCAATATTTAATCTGTCGGCACATATACTGAAGTTAAATTAACAATAACTACCTAGTATCAAAATCATACAGAAGGAAAGGAGATCATTCGGGCTCCATACATTTTTGGGCCTTTTCTGAAAGTGCCGGCCAACAAAAAAAAAGTACGTATTGTTAGAACTAGCCATTTGGAGTAATAGTTAATATGGCACAAAAGTTGTAGGATTGCTCTGAGCCAAGTTATACAAGTTCGATGATTCATCATTTTGATACATTTATTGATTTCTGAAAGTACTGGGACTGAGAAACATAAAAAAAAAAAAATATTGTTAAAACTAATGATCTGAAGCAATTGTCATTGCAGCGCAAAAGCTGTGGGGGTCATCATCGGTTCTGTTTATACGAAAAAAAAATTAGGAATCAATAAATGTATGAAAATGATGAATCTTCGAACTTGTATAACTTGGCTCGGAGCAATCCTACAACCTTTGTGCCATATTAACTATTTCTTCAAATGGCTAGTTCTAACAATACATACCATTTTTTTTTGTTGGCCGGCACTTTCAGAAAAGGCCCAAAAAAAATTATGTCCTTTACACACTATGTAATATGTTTAAACTCAGCATGTGTTGCTGTGATGCTGTCTGGTTTACAGAACGAGAAAAAAAATAAGAACATCAATAATTACGACTAAAAAGCATTTCAATTAAAAATATATATATTTTGATGCTAATCAATAAAATATGTTTTAAATTAAAAAGTATAATGTTAATTATGAATTATGTTATAAACCACTACAATATCGCTGTGATATGCCGCCGCACTGCCCCGCTACAAAGCTTTTATTAAAAAAAACTAAACAACTATGATTCATTGATTACAGTATCATCGTAATCACAAGTTTCGACGCTTAGCTTGTACCTTCTCCCTTTCTTGCATTATAATCACAACCTTAAGTTTATTAGAGACAAATAAATTCAAAAATTTTTCGACTAGAAAAACAAAAATATATCAACAGTAAATTGTATAACGGAAACTCGATGACTTACTAAAGTCTATTTCTACTACCGTTGATAAGAGATTTCAAAGTCGTATAAATACACTACACAAAGATCATATCATACTTTCTTTATATTCAAGTCATACTTTTCATCAAAGATCATCATCACATCTTACCTGAGTATGAGAACAAGGAAACCTCACTGGATCAAAACCAACGGTAAACCTGTAAAATCAGCCTTAGAAGACAGAGAAGAAGGACATAACATGTCTTCATAGCATTAACTATTTTGGACGTCTTCTCTCTGGGCGGTACGCGGCTGGGGTTTGTTTTCTGCACTGGGCTTTCTGGTCCCGATTCACATTTTCGGCAAAACTGGCGACAGTCAAGATTCAAGATTCAATATCATTTATTCAGGTTAGGCCATGTTTAGGTTACAGCACTTATTAATGTCATTTATGCCATCGGTCCGTAAGTCTAACTATGGGGCGGGAGCCTTGTACTGAGAAGAATCGGCAAAAAACTCAGCAAGGGCATTTCTTTTCTCCCTTTCTTTTACAGCGTCAATTAGAATTGAAAAATGCCCTTCCTATCATAGAAGGGCACTTTCCATTACAATAATAAAACATAAAACAACTACAAGGACATAAAAATAAAAATAATATTAATAAAAATAAAAAGTTCAGGTATTCATCAATATAAAATAATCAATGTACAGTACTTGCTAAGGTGTTCTAAAGCAAATAATAAGGCTTTGGTAAAGGTGGTGTTCCACATAACCATTGGGTACCAGGCTCAGGCTTTCACATATTAAAACACAGAAGATCATCCGTGATTCTCGCGCCAATGGTGATTTTTATCGCTCATCCATCCCAGCCACTGGCTCACGCACATACGGACACACGTGTCCGACTAAACTCGGACACCTCGCAACCCTAAACGCACTCGAAATTTCTACCTTTACTAGCGACTAGCGATCAATCGTTGTTGCTGTTATTAACAGTCGGATACACAGAATATAAAAAAAATGTTTTAAGCAAAACGGACAATTGATTGCGAAAAAGCGATGACGTCACTGCTCATCGCACAAACACTTTTGCTGGGCAGCTAAGAGTCGACACTTTAAAACTGTAAATTGCAGTACGGTTAGCCCGAAATTATTAATTTCCACATTAACAAAACCAAATAATTTAACGAAATTACTAACATCTTCATCGTAATAAGAAACTGCGTCGCTGCCATTCGTAATAGAATAGACCATACTGATTACCTCAGGAGCCATAAGTTATTGACAACCGTTATGTTAACGAGACCTAGTATAATATGTAATAATATCTATAAGGACTGATATACTGTCCAACCAATCCAAATAAACACATGATAAAATTGACACTATTTTCGGACTCTATTTGCCAAGAAGCAATAAAGACTAACGCAGCTAAAGTTTTTAACCGCTTTCGTGGTCTTGTTGCTAGTAGTCATGAGAAATTTAGCTCTTTGAAGAGATAAGAGCCGTTTAACTCTTTACCCAGTCAAGAGCTATATAGCTCTTCTAGCTCAGTAGCTCATTTAGCTCAGTGTAGTTCATGAAGATAGAAGGCTCTTGAGTCGTTTAAGTGTACTGTTCAGGAAATAGCGCGAAGCACAGCGTAGCGATTGTCTTGAATTTCGATGTATTTTGTTTTATTAGAAAACAGAAATCTAGCTTCGTACAAAATTCAGATTACTTTTTAAAATTTTTTTTTTGATAAGTACATCGGATACCGCTCAGGTACCTGCGGGGTTTTACAGGGGGGGGGGGGCTAGCTACGACGCACCGTTTTCGAGATATTCGCGTTTTTATAAAAAGTTACCTTAATTTTTTTCTAAGTTTTTAAGTTTTAAGGTTCCATGTAAAAATCAACATAAAATTTTGTCCTGCACCCCCTTTGCGACACCCTAACCTTTTTGTATATCGACGCGAGCCGCTTCCAATTCCGAGCCGACATATTCCGATGATACACTGATCTTATTGAGCTAAAATGAACACTGAGCTAAAATGAACGGAAGTGAGCCAGAGATACGTTGAGCTAGAATAGGTGAGCCGGCTCTTTTAAACAACTCGCTCGCGAGCTAGTCATCGCTAGTTGCTAGACCACTGACTTCAGACATGATGTCCCCGGATTTAACTTCCCGAGGCGGCTTCAAATTAATGTAAATCGGTTTGCTTTTGGGCATCGTTAAGTTCGCCGGACTACCCACCATCATTTCATATGTATCTGTCGATTGTCACCATAGTAACGTCAGTAGTAGTGTTAGTAGTTGGTTCGGCGATTAAATCTTCAAGGATCATTAGACCGCCGGCGGTCGCAAAACAATGGGGTTAACAAATTGTGTCTGGTTTCACGTTGCTTGAGGGATAAAGCGATAAGATAGTTAAGTCTCTCAGTAGTCAATGCTTACGGGTGAAGTACACCATGGACCTTATACTTACTTACTACTAAAACGAAAACTAAGACCTTCCCTGTTGTAGTATTAAAAAAAACCTTCAACAGCCAAACAAACTAGGTGATAGGATGTCGTTCATTTCCTTCCTACATTCACTTCACTTCCCTAAAATAACAGCAGTGAAGAAAAATACAAGTGCCATCATTGAGACAATCAAATGAATTGCATTACGCCGAGATCGCTGGCGCTACGTCAGAAAGATGAGGCTATGCTTCAAGAGCCTACTGACTCTGATCGAAAGATTCGTCGTGCCCGTGCGCTAACTGCGACGATGAGAAACACAACAAATAACGACATCTACATAAATTATTTTATTGGGATAAGAATAATAATAGAATAAGAATAATAATTTTGTAACAAAGACATGTGACATTGATTAGTGATTGATTGGGGTGGGTGGGTTTATTCGATGACCATTTAAATTCAATTATCTCAAATGTTTATTTTGTGTATTATTGAATTTTAAACACCTTCTTTTTGGTGTTTAAGTTAGATGAATACAGGTGGCTATCTGATCTATGGCTGTAATAAATCATGCTTCATAAAGATGTTTTTTGTTTGTTTTTTTTTTTATTACAGAACTTACATAGGGGTTGAGTGAGTTATAATAACTTAATGCTATCTTAAAGTCTAGAATTAATAAGGTAAAGCTATCATACCAAATTAATAGATGGCCTGCATTGGGCCAACATACGCCAATGTGTACTGGGGCCTTGAGAAAGGAAGGATAGTTATCATATAATTATTTAAAGTATCTGAAAAATTACTCATCGTTATTTTGTAGGTTGGTGCGAAGCACTGCTTTCTCTTTTATATCATTAAGGGCTAATATTAATGTGTCTACACCCAGCGGGATCACCTATCTGGGAGACTTATGAGTGATGCAGGGAATTAGATCTATATTTGTTCTATTGAATTATGCTAAAGACAGAATTTGTTCCGTAAAAACAACGGAAATGTAGGCTTTTCTAACCGACCTCCAGCCAGCGGGATATTTACCAAAGTTACGTCTGACGAAGTATAAATTGGTACTAACATTTAGATCTATCATTGATCTGTTCACCAAAACAAAAAACATTCTTCTACCTTCCTTACTTCAGCCACAATCAAGCTGCAAAGAAACCTCCAGTCAGCGGACTTTTTCTCTTAAGGCATTATTTTTGTAACTTTTACACTAAATTAATAAAATTTAAACTATTTACGACTATAATTTTACTTAAATTACCTATTCGTACATCTTGTGTTAAAATAAAAAGTATGGAATTTGAAAGCTATGTGGGTAGAATACAAAAAAGTTGCATGCAAATTCAAGCTGTTTATAGTTTATAAGCAATACAAAACTCGGTTAGTGATATTGTGTTACTCACATTTGCGTAAAGAATATTTGCATTTCCGATATTAATAAGAATATAAAATTGAATTGTTTTAAATATAATATAAAATTGAATGTGTAATTAGTTGTGTGATACTAATTAAGTGATGTGATGACTATGCCGGGGAGAAAAACCTATGGGAACAAAAACTACATTCATCCTTACAAACATACGCCTTTACATTAATATTATTTTGTATTCTACCCACATAACAGCTTTCAAATTTCATACTTTTAATTTTATCACAAGTTGTACGAATAGGTTATTAAAGAAAAATAATAGTCGTAAATGGCTTAAATTTTATTATTTTAGTGTAAAAGTTACAAAAATAATGCCTTAAGAGAAAAAGTCCGCTGACTGGAGGTTTCTTTGCAGCTTGATTGTGGCTGAAGTAAGGACGGTAGAAGAATGTTTTTTGTTTTGGTGAACAGATCAATGATAGATCTAAATGTTAGTACCAATTTATACTTCGTCAGACGTAACTTTGGTAAATATCCCGCTGGCTGGAAGTTGGTTAGAAAAACCTACATTTCCGTTGTTTTTACGGAACAAATTCTGTCTTTAGCATAATTCAATAGAACAAATATAGATCTAATTCCCTGCATCACTCATAAGTCTCCCAGGTAGGTGATCCCGCTGGGTGTAGACACATCCAATATTACTATATTATTCAATAGTCAGATAAAACTTATTTGTTTGTCAAAGTTACTACCATTTCAAAAATGTGTTGTAATATATAATCCTTTTATTTTTTTACTGGTGACAGTGTTAGGTTAATTGTGTAATACTTTGTCAAATGGATTACCTAGTTTTATCCAAGAAATTATCATCATCAGCCTATAAACGTCCCACTGCTGGGCACAGGCCTCCCACGTGGACAATAGCACGTAGAAATAAAGACTAACAATAAAAATAAGTAATAATTTAATTAATATTATCCTATCATAGTGTAATAGTTGGGTGCGTATCATTTCATATAATGAGAAATGAACTAATTTCAAAGTCATAACATTCATTGAATATAGTTTTTACTTGTTCTAAATTTTTATATTTTTTAATATGACACGTCATAGTGACTACATCCTGCCTGATGGTAAGCAGTCAATGTTGTCCACCATAATGAGAGCGCTCCTCACCGCGGAACAAGCACGGTAACAAGCGCACCCATTCATGACGGCCTGCATAAATGCCATTTCACGCCCCATTTAAAAGACCCGGGATTATAGGAGCTGGGAAACACATGCGCCGGCAAAGAATTCCAAAGCCGAATGGTCTTACAGAGGAACGACTTGCCAAATGTTTTGGTACGAGTGCTGATATTCTGCACAGTATGATGGTGGTTCCTAAGACCAGCACGTGTAGTCCGGGACAGGAAAGGAGAGGGCGGGATTAGATCAAAAAGTTCTTCAGAACACTCCGTAGTAATTTCGGTAGAAGACACTGAGAGAAGCAATGTCTCTACGCAGCTGGAGGTCCTCAAGAGAGGCTGTTACCTCAGCATCTCCAATAATACGTACCGCTCGCCTTTGCAGTCTATCAAGTGCATCGAGGTACTATACACATCAGTATTTAGCTGAGCCGCCCTATAGATAGAAACAATACTCCATACTCAATCGCACCTGAGTCTTGTACAGCAAACAGCGCTGCTCGAAAGTGAAAAACCGCCTCACCTTATTGAGAATACCCAACTTACGGGGGGCAGTTAAAATAACATTCTTGATGTAGCATTTTGGATTCAGTTCCTGGCCGATGTCCATGCCAAGAATGCTGAGGTCCACTGAAATGGGTAAAGGAGAGTTCTGAAGAGAGGGAGGAGTAAGGAAGTTATCTTGGACGATAATGCACAAACCTGGGTTTTTCTGGCATTAAACTCGACCAGGTTTTCAGATCCCCACTTGAAGACACGATCGCGAGTCAGGTTCAGTTTGGCAACCAGTTCTTGCCTTTTCACCACGATATCAGCTTGCTTTGCCGCAGGATGTCCTGTGTACCGCTCATGCACCGTACTGTCATCCGCATAACAATGAATATTGCCCAGGAACAACATGTCATTGATATGCAGACGAAATAGAGTAGGTGGGAGCACAGAATCCTGCAGCACTCCGGCATTGACTTTATAGAACTCGGAGGAACTATCCTCACAAAGGACACGAATTCTCCGCTCTTCTAAAAAGTTTGCAACCCAGGCGCACTAACGGGGCGGCACACCGAAGGCCGGCAACTTGGAAAGAAGGGAGCGATGCCATACTCTATCGAAAGCTTTGGCGACATCAAGGCTAACTGACAGAGATTCTACATGCTTGTCCATCGCTTCACCCCATGCGTGAGTAACGTACGCTAGAAGATCACCCGTTGATCGCTTGGGTCTGAACCCATACTGGCGCTCATGGAGCAGCGAGTGATCCACTAGGTAGTGAATGAGCTGAGAGTTAATTATCCGCTCAAACACCTTGCACAGCACAGAAGTTACAGCGATGGGTCGATAGTTGGCTGGATCCGAGCGATCCCCTTTTTTGGGGATGGGTTGTATGTTCGCTTCCTTCCAAGACACCGGCACAATACCGGTATCGTAAGACATCCTAAACAATCGTATCAACACAGGAGACAACTCCGCCGCGCATCGGAGCAGCACAATCGCCGGAACACCATCCGACCCGCTAGCCTTAAGCACGTTGAGCGACCGCAGCACGGCACGTATATCACACCACACTGCCTGATACGAATATCAGGGATGGTGGCCCCACAATGTGCTATGATAGGTGGAGCGGCGCCACAATCGTCATTGCGCGAATTAGCCGCGAAAAGGTCAGCCAACAAGTTCGCCTTCTCAAGCGGCTGGTAGGCTAACGAGACATCTGGATGTTTCAACGAAGGCAACGAGGGAGAGCAGAAGTTGGCCTGCACGGCCTTAGCGAGCCGCCAATAGCTGCAGCTACCCGTAGGGTGTGAGATCAACTCCTGCCCTACCCGCGCGACTCTTTGTGCATCCGCTCCTGCGAGAGCCCTCTTATTAAACCTAGAGGCCTTGTTGTAAGTCGCCTTCAAGGAGCCGGTACTCGGGTCATTTACTGCGCAAGCCCTCGTCCAAGCACGATACGCCGCCTGCGTGCATTCAGCAGCTTTGGCGCATTTGCGATTGAACCAAGGCCGTTTTCTACCAACGCTGGCAAGATCTGTGAACGGAAAATAAAATTCCATACCCAACAAGATCTCATCAGCGATGGCAGAAGCGCACTCCGACGGGTCCTTTCCAAGAAAGCAGCTCTGGCCCCATGAGACGGACGCAAAGTAATCACGCAATCCGTCCCAATCTGCCGACGAGTAGTGGCCACAGACGACGCTTGGTCTCCACCGATTTCGGTGGACCAGCGCTATGCGGTGCTGTGGCAAAGACCAAGCAGTGGTCTGACGAGCCTAGCGGTGCAAGCATCGACACTCTTTACCCTGCAGGGGGACTCGTCAGCATTAAGTCCAACAAGGAGGGCGCGTGACCTACGTTGTCTGGTATCCTGGTGGGCTGGTCAACCAGTTGTGTTAGGTCTTGTGTCAGAGCAAAGATTAAAAATTAAATTATGATAATTGTCCATTATGAATAAAACAATTACGATAAAAAAGATTATGAGTTCAAACTTGTTCTTAGTAATGACAGTATTAATAAAAAAAATATGATAACTGTCTGTTATGCGTCCCGATGGTAGTAATAAAAATTATGAACACAAATCGGTAGTAAAACAAAAAATAGGAATAATAGTTTTATGTGAGCTTGACTGGCCGGCTCTTGCTGCGGTGGTGAGCAAAAGCCATCTGCGACGATAAGCTCGCGCCGGAGCCGTGACAGAAACCATCCGTGCGGTGACGGAGAAAGAATACCAATCGCCGCCCCTCTCTCCGTCCGGTGGGTGTCGTAAAAAGCGACTAACGGACTCTTTCGAGCGATGATCTGCTCCACTGGTGGTAGGGCTTGACCCGTCTGGTTGGTGACCACCGTACGCATGGTGTAAAACCCGTCAAGTGACTGCTTGTCGGTCGCGTTTCGGGATCAGCCAGCGTATAACCAGAGCTCGAGAGGATGATGCTGCGATGTATTTGGTCTGTGGAGGCTTCCGTCAAACCAGTGCCAGGAGGACTTCGTTAACCTGCCGACCAGGGAGACCCGTAGAAACGGTTGTCCCGCTGGCCGCCCGTGGCACAGTACAGGGGCCCAAGCGAGCCTAACCAGCTCGTGAGGCCTCACCTCACCTCACCATGCCACGCATAATCTCGGGGTGGTCCGTCGTGCCGGTTGGTGACCGGAAGGTGGGGTCCCGGCGGCCATTCCCGGGGGGGTTCGGGGGCCCTTCCGTTCGGCAGGTTAATAATACTCGTCTGTGGGCAAATTCCTGGGGAAACAGGCCACCACACTTTGACCATTCGCATCGCGGCATCATTTTTTCTCGATTCACGCCTCTCTCTTTCCACTCCTAAAATGACAGCGCCTAACAACAAAACTGGTACTACAGCGGTGCACACCCCCACCACAACCTTACCGTTTGAGGTGGAGTTCGCTAACATCCGCGGACTCCATGCAAACCTCAATGCCGTCCACCACCATCTCGAGACGGCACGGCCAGCAATGTTGTTCCTGACGGAGACGCAAATAATTCGCCCAGCTGACACCACCTACCTGAACTATCCCGGCTTTGTGCTTGAAGAATCCTTCAAAGCCAAAGCCGGAGTTTGCTTATTCGTTCGGGCGGATGTTTGCTGTCGCCGTCTGCGCTGTCTGGAGGACCCTTCCTTCTCCCTCCTAGTGGTACACGTCGACTTAGGCTCTCATTGCCGTGTCTACGTCTGCGTCTACCGATCCCATAACGGCGACATGGAGACAACTCGACTAATTGAACATCTTAGTCGGGTAGCAGATGATGCGCTGGAGCGGTTTCCATCGGCGGAACTGGTGTTTTTGGGGGACTTCAACGCCCACCATGAGTTGTGGTTAGGTTCCTCCAAAACAGACCATGCTGGAAGAACTGCCCAAGCATTCGCTCTCACGCATGACCTGACGCAACTGGTGAACCAGCCCACCAGGATCCCAGACATAGTTGGCCATGCGCCCTCCTTACTCGACCTTCTGCTGACGAGTCGCCCAGCTGGATACCGGGTGGAGATTCGAGCTCCTTTAGGTTCCTCGGATCACTGCTTGATATCCAGCACAGTGCCCTTGGCATCGCGCCCGCCAACAGCGGTTTCAAAACGCCAGATTTGGCACTACGCGTCGGCAGACTGGGACGGTATGCGGGAGTATTTTGCATCCGTCCCTTGGAGGCAGCGCTGCTTTTGTGAGAAGGACCCAACCGCTAGCGCCACTGCCGTTGCTGATGAGATAGTATTAGGAATGGAATACTATATTCCACACTCCTATGTCATCAGCAAAGGCAGACGCAACCTCTGGTTCAATCGCGAGTGTGCCAGCGCTGTTGAAAGCAAACAGACGGCATACCGCGCTTGGATCAGAGGTAAAGCTCATGGGGATCCCGAAACTCGCTCGCTAAAAGCAGCCTATAATAATGCCACCAAGTCGTGTAAGAGGGCCTACATTAGAGCGGATGCCCAGCGCGTTGCACGAGTAGGCCAAGAACTCCTGACGCATCCTACGGGCAGCCGTAGCTACTGGCGTCTGGCCAAAGCCGTGCAATCCAACTTCTGCCAACCCTCGCTGCCACCACTGAGATGTCTTGACGGAACTTTAGCTCACAAGCCGCAGGAAAAGGTCGATCTCCTGGCCAAACTCTTTGCGGCTAACTCCCGGATCGATAACTGTGATGCACAGCCACCCTCAGTTCCTCACTGTGGCCACACAATGTCTGATATTAAAATCAGGCAGTGTGATGTCCGTGCGGAGCTGCAGTCAATCGATGTCCGGAAAGCTAACGGTCCTGATGGCATCCCAGCAATAGTTCTGAAAATGTGTGCAGCGGAGTTGTCCCCTGTGTTAACGCGTCTGTACCGTCTCTCGCTCTCTTCGGGTTGTGTGCCGGAATCTTGGAGAGAAGCTAATGTGCAACCGATCCCTAAAAAAGGAGATCGGTCAGATCCGACTAATTACCGCCCTATAGCCGTAACTTCAGTGTAGTGTAAGATCCTAGAACGAATATTGAACAAACAGCTTATTCGATACCTAGAAGATCACTCCCTAATTCACGATCGTCAATATGGGTTTCGGCCAAAACGGTCAACGGGTGATCTTCTAGCGTACGTCACACATCTCTGGGGTGAGGCTATTGACAAGCGTGGCGAGTCACTGGCCTTGACATAGCCAAGGCTTTTGATCGGGTCTGGCACAAAGCTCTTCTCTCCAAGCTCCCGGCATACGGTTTGCCCGCTCAGTTCTGTACCTGGATTGCTAGCTTCCTGCATGAGCGTAGAATCCGTGTCCTTTCGGATGGATGCGCTTCGCGGTTCATGTCAGTGAACGCTGGTGTTCCTCAGGGCTCCGTTCTATCCCCCACGCTGTTCCTTCTGCATATCAATGACATGCTTCCTCTTGGAAACATTCATTGCTATGCAGATGATAGCACAGTGCATGGGGGATATAACGGTCACCCAACGGCTGGGCAGGTAGACACCGAAATGAAGCGAGCAAATCTTGTCATTGAGCTCGATCGGGTGTTGGATCTCATTTCTAAATGGGGCTCCGATAATCTAGTGGAGTTCAATGCCAAGAAAACACAGGTGTGCGCGTTCACAGCGAAAAAGTCGCCATTCCTTCCCCTTCCCTCTCTTCAGGGTACATCTCTAGGCCTGCAGAGCAGTATTAACATGCTCGGTATGGATATCCGCTGCGATCTGAACCAAAAGGACTACATCGAAACCGTGATTAAAAATGCCTCACGTAAACTCGGTGTCCTGAACAAGGTGCGGCGATTCTTCACGCCTGATCAGTTGTGTCTATTATACAAGACACAGGTGCGGTCTTGCGTGGAGTATTGCTCTCACCTTTGGGACGGCTCCGCAAAGTACCTTCTCGATGCCTTGGACAGATTGCAGCGCCGCGCTGTGCGCATTATCGGCAATGCGGAGGTCACTAAAACTCTCGAGCCTTTGCAATTGCGTAGAGATATTGCGTCACTCAGCGTCTTTTACCGTTTATACCATGGCGAGTGCTCTGAAGAACTCTTTGACCTCATCCCTCCTTCTCCCTTTCTCCATAGGAGTACGCGTGCTGCTCTCCGGAGTCACCAATTTACAGTCTCTAACATTCCATCACGCACAAAGAAATTTGGTGACTCGTTTCTTTGCCGCACTTCCAAAAGATGGAATAGTCTACCAGCACACGTATTCCCTCCTACCTATGACATAGGGTCCTTCAAACGAGGCGTGAAAAAGCACTTTGTGGGCCGGCAGAGTGAGGATGACTGATGCTACGTCTCTTACGCTGCACCAGTTGTCCTCGCGCCTGGACCTCATTTCCACTTAACATCAGGTGGAGTGGGGTCATTTGCCGGGCTTGGTATAAAAAATAAAATAAAAAAAATGCCTGGTGCATTCTTATTTGCATGCTGCATGTTTGCTTACATGCTGCATTCTTATCTGCATGCTGCATGTTTGCTTGCATGCTGCTTGCTTGCTTGCATGCTGCTTGCTTATTATAACAAATGTATATTATTTCAAATGATGAAATTATACAATCTAAAATTATATTAAATGTTTATTATTACAAATGATATTATTTGAATGTTTGACCATAAGTATTTATATCAAACATTACACAACCGTAATAGTTAAAATGGGGCTGAAATGTAATTATTACACAAAAGCCCCATCCTCTCGAGCATCGTCTTGCCGACTATCGGAAAAGACAATTAAATTCAATTGTGTCTGGCGCGCGACGCTCAACAGGTTAAAAATAAAAAAAGAGAAAAAAAAATTAAATTATAACAATCTCAATTTTTTTGATAGGTGCTTTTTTAGATGTCTGGCATGACAACTAATAATTATTGTGCCAAAATTAAAGAAATTAGTTAATTAGAAATACAAGAATAGATCAATAAAGTAAAAAAATGAAGAGACTTGAAAAAATTTCCACAAGCAGGATTCGATCCGCATCCTTCTGGCAATCCGGGCCAGGTTCTCTTTCCAGTTGAGCTACAGTGGAAGGAACTTACCCAGCCTGCCGAAATTTTACAAACACTAAGATCAGTTGAGAAATAGGCAAGCTAGCTATGTCATAATGTTATTGTTTACATAATTTTCGCCACTGTCTTTTTCAAATCGATGGCTTAGTGCACACATGTACTGCCACTGTCTTTTTCAAATCGATGGCTTAGTGCACACATGTACTAACTACAAAAATTGCGATTTTTACTTTTTGACTGCCAACTGTATTAATTGACGTGCTCTACCGTTTGCACTTACCCACGTGCCCATATTCCATCTCTTTCTATCAAAAACCCAGTGTCACGGTTGTATCAAGTAAGCTTCGGTTTTGTCCAAAAGTATTAAAATCCTTTATTTTTACTAATCTGCTACGAAAACTCCTTAAGTGATTTTAAGATTCCCTCCCGCGGTACTAGTTAACGCACAAAAATATTAAGTACATTTACGATATGTAATTTTACATATTACAGACAATCCAAATGTTGTAAGTGCAGTTAATACAAAACAAATCTAATGCTTTCAACTGTTTTTAAGTGCACAAATGTGCTAAGTCGCTATGATACAAAAAATAACTGTACATATGTATACAAAATCATCGAAAATCACATATCTATTAGTAAACTTAACTCATTTTTGTTTTGTTTTTTGAAATGCTCAACTTACGACATTTTAAGTTAAGTGTGCTTTCAATTTTTACGTGTATACACGAAGGCTAAGAAAATTGGTCAATGTCACGTTCATACTGGCTTTTTCACCAATCTATAAGAAAACACCGTGTTTGCCAAACATTTTTTTGTATTATTAGCACAAGTATTATTAATATTTGTTCCAAAAATAGAGGACATGCAGGTTCTTATGTAGGTGAAATTCCCGCAAATATAATTTCCCTAGGCTACGAAATTTGTGAAAGAGCAATATTGACCAGTACCCTCGAACTGAGTCTTACTATTGTCGCAAAGACTCCAAAAATTATATTTAGATAGTGATCTGAATCTGAACTTATCTCGCATGTACAAAATTTACAAAGAAATTTTTTGCCCAGAAAAACAAATAACTCCCGTAGTATGTATATACCACAGGATTTTTCACTCCTATGAGTCAAAACTACCATTTTATAAGCCCTGCAATGTGTATAAGCGATCAAATGAAAAAGCTAGTTTACAAGAAGAATATGGATGCACACAAAAAACGCGAAAAAGACTCTTTGGATATGAAAAAAGAAGACAAAGAAATATGGTGCTTTTAGAGCAAATACATTCGACCTACAAGCTGTTCTTTCTATACCCCTTACCGGTGATTGCAAAATATATTATTTACGAAAACTCTCATAGTACAATCTAACTATTTTATATTTTGATAATGGGTTCTGCCACGATCAAACCAAAACATTATGATGTTAATATTATGAAACATGACGATTTCTATGACATAAAGGCATTTGAAAAAACTTTAAATACTAACACAACTAAAAACATACAAAATTAAGTGGCTTCGGGTAAACAAAGAATCGCCTACTTCGATATTTTATAACTACGACTTGAACGACTCAGATTTGGAAGAAATCAATATTTGCAAGGCAAAAAATGGAGGAAAAAAGAAAGACTTCATTAATATATTTTTAATAAACCTGAAAAGAGCATACAAATTTGGTGCTCCCTATTTCACAATGTAAGAAAAAAGATCTTCTTACTCTTTAAAGGATGTTGTGATCCCATCAGACTATGGGCAATACTATAGACTTACCATCCAGTTCTGCAAATATTCCTAATATCAATATCACTGACACTGAAACATCTGATTATGAAGTTAAGAATCAGGATGAGAGTATTATTAATAACCTACCTTATTCTAAGACTGATTTAAAGAAACTTGAATAAATAAGTACTTTCCCTAATTTTGTTAGTGTTTAAGAAAGACTGATTTAGGTACCTATACAATTCTTAATAATTAATTAAATCTTTAGTATTTTTTTTGTTATTCGGATTGTAAAGAAAAAGGATTTATAGAAGCCGAAATATAAATATACACATAATGTACATCAAAAAAAGTAACATTGAGCAAAACATTTGCTGGGAAAACCACTTATTTCTAGATATCATAACAGCTGTTTTGTGCTTATTTGCGCTGCGGCATGTAGTGCGTGCACAGACTGTTACGCGCGTGAAAGTGTGGTGATAGGCAGGGTCTTTTTAATAAAAGTAATCATCTGATTACAAAAACACATAAAGAAGACACTTGATATCTCTATCTAAAACTATCAAATTTTTCCAATCAATATTGATCCTTATATCCATGGGGACAAAGTTCAAAATGTATTGAAGACATTTTTTATTTTGAGCTATGTTGGAGTGCTCAGCTGATGTCTGTACCTTGTATTCATAAAATACTAAATAACAAGATTCAATCAAACCCTACATTCTTATTAAATTTTGTCTTAATAGATATTATTTGAGATTCTTAGTTTCCTCTGTAACTTTCACTGGGATTAGGGTCCCATTTTCTTCACGATTAATTTAAGATCTTTAATTCTAATTTCAGGGAGAAATCTAACCAACCAATAGTTATAATATTATATTGTTAAAATATTATTTATTTGTATTTCTTGGCTCCATTATGGGAATACTATACCTGTAAGAATTGATGCAGGCATTTATTTTGTGTTGATTTATATATATATATTACTAGCGGCTGCTCACGGTTTCACCCGCGTGGTTCCCGTTCCCGTGGGAATATCGGGATAAAAAGTATCCTATTTGTTAATCCAGGTTATAAACTATCTGTATGCCGAATTTCATATAATTTCATATATGCAGATAGTTATAATAGGTGTGATTTTCCAAAAAAATATATAGTCTGATGTACTGTACATTAAAGCAAAGGAAATTCTAACAACCAATATACGGTACATAATTACAAATTTTCTGCATCTATTATATTCAGGAGTATCACGATTGATGGCGTTCAAAGGAACTAAATTAAAAGATTTACTGTTTGACAAGAAAGTCTTTTATCTTATTTTGTGTGCTTCTAGCCAAGTCCTCTAAACTTCATGAAACATCAATTTCAACTCGACACATCCAATCCAAATTGCCGCAATAATTTGGTCAAGGATAATGTGTGGAAAGGAATAGGAAATGCATGCATGCAGCCGCGGCATGTAACCGCACTTGGAAATAGAAGCAACCGCGACCGCAGGCAGCACTGCGGACAACCGCAGCCGCTAGCCGCAATGTCGCCTGCGGTTGTAGTCTGCGGTCCGTCTCGGAAACATACCTTGAATGACCACTCTTGCCAAATGTGGGTTGGTGATCACAAACTTGGGCTATGCATCGAAAAATCCGAATCCCACTTTGCCCAACCCGGGAATTGAACCCAGGATTTTTTCGTTAAATAATCATCAGCATGAGTTTAGTTTTGTTTTATAGAAAATGAACATATAACCTACAGATAGTTCGGAACAGAGATAAAAGAGGCTACACTACACTTCAAAGATTGAAGTCATAAAAGTTTAGAATTCCATTTAGAACATACTTAGAACCTCAATATCTTAGGTTATTAGGAAAACAAAACAAAGTGGCTAAGATAATGTTTAAATTATAATTATTGTATTAAAATGTAGTAGGGGAAGATTTAATTATTTCTACTTAAAATTATTTTCATATAACTTAACAGTTGTTGTCACATTTTCTTAGAAACATATAAAAATAATGCTAGGTTGTGGCAGAATATCAGCTACAGCTGTCGATTTAGCTGTTTCATGCCAAGCCTTTTTGTTCCATAATGTTAGTTTGTAATTTTGAACAAATAAATACTTTTATTATTAAGATAAAGAAAGCCTTTATTGCTAAGATTTGATATACATTTTTCTTAGAAAAGTAGTTTACTAATTACTAAAAACCTCAGCTTGTCATTGGACATAGGCCTCCCCGAGGATCTTCCACTCAGTCCTATCTTTCGCCTTTCTAGACCTTTAATTCTATACCTTTCTTATTATTATATCATAACTATAAACAAACAAGGTTATATAAATGTTTACCTACTTATGTAAAGCAGGAATATTGCTCACTTTTGCTTAGTTAGCAGATATTGTTTAATGAAAAATATGCCCTAGTTAGTCAGGTAATTAAATAAATTTGGTACTCAAATGCTAAAAGGTGCAAAATTCTACTTATTTATACTATTGAAATAATAAATAAGACAACAAGCCCAACAAATAAACAGACAAAAAGGTGAGAATATAAGTCAACCAAACTGGAATAAGACTTACTCCGAGATTAGTCCATACAAATTCGGCGTTTAATTTAGGTTAAGACCTTATTCCAGTTTGGTTGAATCCACCCTTACTCTAATTAGAAATTATGTTTACATGACGGGAACAAAACACAAAATAACTATTCGTAGCTTATTCTTTAAGCCTTTAATTCAAACAATGTTTTATTTACACTAAATAAAGTTAAGCTGATAATTATTAGCTGATTTTCAAGTTAACTTTATTGTCATTTGTTCATGGAAGTAATCAGTTTGATATGAGACAAGGACAAGTAAAGTAGTCTCTAAGTACCTACCAATATTTTTGAAATGCTAGGCGTTGGTAAACATATCACTGCAAAATGGCACAGCATTTAAGCTAATTATTATTTCAAAATGTTCATCATAATAAAAAAGCAAAATTAGATTGGAAAAATTGGTTTCCCAGAATATAATAATTTTCTAATTCAAGAAAAATGGAATTTTTCTATGTAATTTTATATAAATTCAAAACTACAATGCCAACATGACTCAATAGGGTAATTAATTTATTACGGATTCAACGATGTTCTTGTATTTTATAAAATACCATAACAAGAATTGCATTGACAATCAACAAATCAAACTGACTAATTGGTAATGCAAAAAATACTCAATATAATATAACAAAAACTTATAAATTATTAGTTAATAAAAGGGCAGTAAAAAGTCTGACAGGTCAGTTAATTATTGATAAATTGCAAAGGAGAATTTATTTTGCAGTTGCAATAGTTTTTGGTAGATTATAATCTAAGGATCTCTAGGCGGTTCTAAGTATTCCTAGGCCATTGTCTAACAGTGGACATCTTTTGGCTGATAATTTCAAGAAATATTTTTGTTAGGTTAAAGTTTTTATTGACAACCCTAATTGCTGCAGGTAAACAACAATAATGGAGTTAAGGGGCAAGTATACTGCATTCTAATGGAGTAATTTCAATTTACTATTTATTGAAGAATTGTAATAAGAAATAAGTACCTATTGAATATTTTATTATTAGAATAAAGTTTAAAAGTAAGAAAAAGTTAATGGTGTGGTACAAAATAACTCCTGAAATGTACTTGTAAACAAAACTTTACTAATTACTAAAAGTTAACAAATAATTCATTGAATGCAGGTCTTCCTTCTAATCTATATTGCTTATTAGAATAACACAAACTATCCAACAGGACAAAGTATCTTGGCATTGCATTCAGTGTATTATTGTAAACAAACATGTTGTAACACTCACTGTTGAGTTTCTGTATGGACTTCCTTGAGGATTATAGGGCGGCATGGGCCGAGGCGGGGGCCAGCCGGGAGCTGGCCCGTAGCCCGCCGGCGGCTGCTCATAATTATTGGGGTATCTGTGCGGCGGCGCCCCGCTCGACTGCAGCAACGAGTTTAACGTCGGCGTCGGACCTGGCGCCTGCGACACTTGGCCCGGAAAGAAACGTGGCTGCTGCTGCTGTGGCGGCCGCGGCTTGCCGGGAAAGCCGGGCCGCGGCGTATAGTACGGGTCTGCCCCTTCTAGATAACGATATTGGCCGTATTGGTCCGGCGACGGCCGTTCACCGGCTCGGTCGTGGCCAGGCACCTCGCCACCGTCACGGGGCTGCCCTGGATCGGCCGACATCGGCGATTTGCTCTTTGTGTTCACGACGCCATCGGGCGGAACGCGCCCTATGGACTTGTCGGTCCCGTTTTGTAATAGAGCGTTCCGAGATTCACTGAGTTGCTCCGTTGGACTCTGCTCTACATTCGCTTCGCTTCGCTGAGACTCAGCCTGCGTCGCAGCCATGTTCGGCTGTAAGCGACGGTCCCTGCTTTAGCGATCGACCGGCTCGCTTACGTTACATCGAAATTTAGCGTCGGATTGTAAAACCGCGACGCGGACACTTCCATCACTAATATGCAAAATAACTATACACAATTTGTAACGCGAAACGGACGAATAATCGTTCACCGAAGCACACACATCGATCACATACCTACTCCATTGGCGTAAACGAGGTTAGGGAAAAGGTTACATATCTAGCAGAAGCTCTTGTCACGCTACAACAGACCATTTCATATCACTAGCACGTTTTTATCACTTTGAGTTCGATCACTTACAAGAAAACTCATTCCTGGATATCTTTATTAGTGGAATAGTTGAAAACAGAACAATAGAATCACGAAACTTCCAAAATTATTGGCGTCCGCCATTATACAGACTTGAAATTCTACAGCGCTTGTCGACGCTTCTGCCTATGTTCACTTCGGTTAGAAAAAACAAAATTTTTGAAATAACTTTACTATGCTACGTGAGCTTATAGCAAACAATTCATTCACTAATTAAAGATATTTAAATTCTGTACATATCATTTTAGTAACACAAATAATCAAAATAGTTTCATGTAAATATCTGTGCATGTTTACATTCTTGTACTGTCGCGACCACGTAGTTACTACAGCGGTACCAACTTCAGAGTATGTAAGAAGTGACAAGTTCCGGTGGCGCCAAGACTCTTGTGACTAGCTTCGTAGTGCTCAACTTTTTTTTAAAGTTCCTTTCTGAATGTTGCATGACTGTGTGGTACCACATGGTACATACAGCCCAAAAATCTTTTGTTATTTGTAACTATGGTTTTATTGCAACTATATTTTTATCACAAACATGTGATTTTTATACTATTTTATAACCAAATGAAATCATAAGAATAAGATGAATAAATAAATCAATAAATGAATTTTCCTACACTCACACTAATTATCTAGCCCAAGAGAAGCTTCGTTATGAAACTCTTTAAATGGTTACTAGATAACGGATAAACATACTTAAATACATACTTATTATACATAGAAAACACCCATTTAGAAAAACAATCATTTCTAAATTGACTCGACCGGGGATCGAACCCGGGACCTCAGAGATGGCGACAGCATGAAAACCACAGACATATAATAAGAAGAAAACCGGTGAACAAACCACTCGACCAAGGACGTCATCAAATGAATGATATTTCGGGCAAGGTCTTATCACTTATTTATAAATAATTATAGGCTGTGGATAGAGTGCCACAAGCGCCATCCTAGTACGATCGGTTACGATGCCGTAATGTGGGTGATTTTCTGACAGCCCAAATTAAAAAATAAAATAAAGTACAAAAACACTTGATAGATGGCATTTTATGAAAGCCGAACCGTACTTAAAGGCTGTAATAAATTCTACTCTTTTGCTTGTCAACCAAAAATAATAAAATAGTACCTATTTTCATTCAGGACATCAGAAGTGCCTATTTTCTATTTTGGAATGGAATAAATATTACGCAGATAAACACTTTATCTCCATGGACTCACCTTTTACTAAGCGCCATACTAATCTATGCTAAGCGCCATCTATGAAGTCATTACGAACCAACTTCTTTTTTTTTTGATCTCGGAAAATCGCCCATTACGGCATCTTAGTACAAAGTGTAGGCAGTCTTTAGAGTGCCACAAGCAGCAAAATAATACGATCGGTTACGATGCCGTAATTACGGCATCCTAGTAAAAAGTGTATAAAGTGCAACAAGCAGCATCGTATCTCAATCGGTTCGGGAACCGTAACATATTTTTTATTTACCATAATGTTCAGGAGACATAATATTCAAAAGATATTTTTGTATGGAGTTAGATTTCTGTTGTCTAATAAAAAAATAACCTCGAAATTCAAGAAAATCGCTACGCTGCGATTGTCTTTAATTCCTAACCTATCACATGACCTACAGCAGTAGGGTAGCTAGTATTTCAGTTGTCTAATAAATAACTTTGCGGCAGATTAGGCGGCGTCACTATTATGGCGCAAAACTTACGGTTCCTGAACCGATTGAGAAGGAGTGCCACTTGTGACACTGTTTACACTTCCATAATTATATCAATTTCTTGCCTTTTCTATTAAACCAGTGTATAATTAATAATAATTCAAGATTCACAATGATTTTAGACTTTTCAGCACAAAGAACGGTACGGCTACAATAAACTAATCGCTTACTATTTAATTTTCTTTTTCTCAACCACCTTGAGATTCTGTCCAGAATGTGTTAGAGGCTTTTGCTTAAGTAAGTTGTCACATTTTAAACTAATAATTACTTTTCATACCCTAACTTTATAATAACTATTAAGGGGCACCTCAAATGCTTTTTTTATTGCAACACTACGTATAGTCATACCCATGTGAATTGGCCAGCGTTAGAAATCTGTATTCTGTAAATAACTGTAGGTTTTTTACTCAGAATAATAACTAAATTATTAATCTATGGTTTTTATCAAACTTTAAGACATAGTACCTATCATTAATTTATGTATTATGGTGTCATTGGAAATCCAACAAGAACATTTTTGATTCTGGATTGAAGTAATCTAACGTGCTCCTGTATAGTTTGGCAAAAAAAGGAGTGGAAATTAAACAGTGGCAACACTGTATGGAGTGTTTGTCAAAAATGACGTAAACTCCATACAGTATTGCCACTATTTAATTGCTACTCTTTTTTGTTAAACTATAGATATACCTATTACTTAAATAACAAAGTCAAGGGTCAAGGAAATAAAATTATCAAAGCCAGTACGAAATTTCTACTAAATATCTATGTACAAAATAACATTGTACAATTTGGTCAAAGGAAGTTATAACGAATATTCGATATTCCGTACAATTCACTACAGGGTGACCATATGGATACTGGCAAAAAAATAAAAAAAATGGTTAAGTACTTGTAATAAGGTAGCGTATTGTGTTTTGCTTCGTATGTACAAAACGTTACGCGTGTGTTAACTTAAAGCAAATAAGACACCAACCCGCATTGGGCCAGCGTGGGAAGGCCTGTCCCAAGCAGTGGGACGTGTAAAGGTTGATGATGATACTCATGGGGTATTTCCGACTGCTGATATAATTGATTATAAAAAACTCTTTATACTCTAGCTGTTTTAGAACACGACCAGAAATGTAGTTTATCACAATAATTGCGGTTACATGGCATTTAAAGGACAATGGCAGGGTACTATGGAGATTTTGTACAGGCCCACAATTTTCATGTTTGGCAATGAGACTTACACATTTGGTAGATTATATTATTGAGAATTACTATATAAATTAACAGAGTTTTAAATGTTGGGGTTTAAAAGTTATACTTGTATTTCGATAATTTTTTAAGGTTAGGTTTTTCCTTGTATTTGATTGACATTGAAAGTTGAGTGACAGGGAGGGACGGACAAGTCAATATAAACAATGATTCTGACAGTAACAAAATAAATAATTATTCTGAAAATGTAGTACGTTCGCGCCTTGATTGATTGATTAAAAAGATCAATCGTGAATCGAACTAAAATAGGTAGGTAGGTAGGTACTTATGTTGTGCATTTCAATATTAATTAAGTAAGTAAGTAAGTACCTATGTATTGTTAAGCCCGAGTTATAGATTCTAGAAGATAAATAGATAGGATAGGATACCTATCAGGAACTGCTGCGACTGTGATTATTCAGATCTTTGTGCTTGGTTATTTAAAACAAAAAGACATAACTACTCATCTGTGTTTTGATAAATAACAGCAAAATATGATGAAAGTCATACATGTAAACAATAGAAGTAGGTATACGCGTTTCCACTTTAGTAGTCGCAACTTTAGACTACCTACCTATACCAACATTAAGTTGAAATCATCTCCTATTCTACATATTTATTATTATAAATGCGAGAGTGACTTGTTTGTCCTTCCTTTACGCCCTAACTAAGCAACCAATTGACTTGATCTTTGGCATATAGATATTTGAAAGAACAAAGAGTAACATAGGCTACTTTTAATGCCGGTATTCCTATAGGAACGCGAATCACGCGTGTGAAACCGCGGGCGCAAGCTAGTGGTTAAAATAGTTGTCTCTGAGATAGGAATATTAGTCTACTAGGTACTGCTCAGAATGCATACTTACTTATATTTACAGTACTTACAATCGAGGATCTTCCCAGTAGATACTACTAATAAATTACTTCATCAAAGGCAAACAATATAATATAATCCTAAAAAATATGATGAAAACATTTTAAATAAATCAGAAACTCGACTGGTCTTTCTACAGGGAAGTTTCACAATTGTACATACACACAGACGAGTAATGTTTTTCCATATTAGCATTTGCTCAGTGGAAATAAAACAACAATTTAGTTTGGTCACATATTTAATATTAAATTATAAAGTAATTAAGGGCACTCTTAAAATAACATCATCGAAAAGGATTGGAGCAGGTCTAGTCATGCCTTCATGGCAAGCAAATCTGTGAGCAGCACCCAACAGTTCGTGGCCCCACAATGCAGTTAAAACTCTGGCTGTCCACTTCTACGTGAAGCTCTTTGAGCTCGAAGCCAACAAGGAACACAAGCTTCATTTTCTGAAGAAAGCTGAAATAAACAATCACAATTAAATTACAAAAGTAACAGAGTGTAAAGTAAATATTTTTTAATCTTACACCAATTAGCCTAGCCCGCTGACCTCTCTATAATACAAGAATGCTGACCTAAATATTTACTATCTTGAGTGTCTCTACTTTGTAGGAAGGAACTTCTAAAATAAAAAAACACATTTTTTTTTATTACGTTGACCAAAAGCTCAATGATTGACATTGACAGTGTTGCAAGTAGTCTCATTCGTCTGCTTACGAGAAACAAATCGATAAGAAAATCAATCTTAGAAATAATATAAATTATAAATAACAAAAGTAAATAATCAACCATTTTAAGATAAAAAGTGTGTAATTGTATAGGTTTAAGCTCTAAAATAGTTGCACAAATAAGTTTTTAATCGAAACTAGTGTAGCCGCACACTCACAATAACAAGCACATAAGATGTAAAGCAAATCCATTTAATAGAATGTCAGACGGAAGCCTTTTCGATATGAAACAGGGACATAGCTCTGAAAAGAGCTGCCATAATGAAATAAGAATAGATCGATATGAAACAGGAACATAGCACTGAAAAGGGCTGTCGTAATGAAATAGGAATGGAGCTTCGTCAGCATGCAAACAGCATCTTCATTCTTCGCCACCATTCTCAGCTGCGTGTACACATCACTCGTAACAGCGCCACGTTATCGCCATCGCCGCACGCCGCACGCCACGCATCTTCACTGCGTCCGCTCCGTGGTCTGTCGGCCGTCGAAATGGCCGAGCGCAACGAACGTCGCCAGTTTTGTCGCGTGCGTGTTTCCCCGCCCGCACTTCCCCGCCTCGCGAAGCCCCGCGCCGCGTGTTCCCCGCACCGCGTTGCATAGCGACCGCGGGTGAATGAGACACCCGTTGTTCCTCTCTCTTTTGCGTAAGTGACTAAGTTAAGCAACCTATGTTTGTAAATATAATAATTGTAATATATATGATCACTAACTAAAATAAAGTATCCATTCTACGACTGACCATCCTGAGTATAATTTCTCTCCAAGCTTCGCTTCAACCCCACTCGCTAAAGTGGTGACCCCAGTCAGAACACAGAAGACCCTACTCAGAACAATCCAGAAAGAAGAAAATGGCTAACGAAGAACCAGCAGCACCAACCTCTCCAGCACAACACCTGCAAGAAGTCTCCGGCATTGCACTCTCTATGCGTGTACCACCATTCTGGCGAGATCGTCCGCGTCTCTGGTTCATAAGTTTCGAAGCCGCAACTAGCGAACTAAAGAAAAGCGAAGCACAAAAGGCGCAGATGGTCATCGCACAACTCGAAAAAGAAGACATAGAGCAAATATGCGACCTACTCTACGAGCCGCCAGCCGAACGCTACTACTCAATCATCAAAGAGCGACTAATCTCTGTCTATGAAGAATCGGATGGAAAGCAACTACAAAAACTGTTGTCCGACATGGACCTAGGCGATCAGAAGCCGAGCCAGTTGTTACGGCGCATGCGAACCCTCGCACGCAACAAGGTTCCTGACAGTACACTCCGATTGATGTGGATGAACCTCCTGCCACCGCACGTGCACTCGGTGATCATCGTTAGCGATGCGATTAGCAACGACACAGCGCTGGACGAGCTAGCCAAGCTTGCTGACAAGATGCTGGAACAAAATCGTCAAGTCTCCACTATAGCTTCAGTTTCGTCATCAACCCGGCAAGAAAAACACGTCGACATACAGTTCCTGGCCGACGAGATAAGAAAACTCCATTTAGAAGTTGCAGAACTCCGAGCATTTAGAAACAACTACTCGTACCCTCGCCCACCACCACATGCACGCTATCACTACGCACAACAACATCCACATCGAAATGCAAGAGAAAGAAATACCAGCCGTTCGCCGTCTCCGTCTCGCAACCGCGACGGACCATCCCTTTCTCGCTCTGCCACGCCATCACCGTTTTGCTACTATCATCGTCGCTTTGGGAAAAATGCAAAACGCTGCACAACACCATGTACTTTCAACAATGAAGAAACATCGGAAAACTAGCAAACACGTTGGCAGAGGCGGAACCCAACGTCGTCGGAACAAAGTCATACCGCCTATTCGTCACCGACAAAAGCTCCAGATTATCGTTTTTAATCGACACCGGCGCCAACATCTCCGTTCTGCCGAAGCGAAAAGGAACATCTGCGAAACCTCTTCCATTCACCCTGTACGCCGCCAATAGCACCATCATACCAACCTACGGTGAAAAAACAATGACATTGGACCTCAACCTACGAAGACCTTATAAATGGCGTTTCATCGTGGCCGACGTTACAAAACCGATAATCGGAGCAGACTTCCTTAAACATCACAACCTACTAGTTGATTTGAAGAACCGAAGACTTATAGACAACACAACGAAGCTCGGTACCGACACCAGTGGGCGTTACACCGACATACCTACAGTACGCAGCATCGACGTCCAACAATCGTACCACAACATACTATCAGAGTACCCCGGTATCGCCCGTCTCACTTCAATGAAACTTAACCCCAAACTCCGAGTAGAACATTTCATCGAAACAACTGGTCAACCTATTCACTGCCGCGCTCGACCTATTCCACCACATTGCTACGATCAAGTCAAAATCGAGTTCGAAAATATGATCAGTCAAGGGCTATGCAGACCAAGCAAAAGTCCTTGGGCAAGCCCACTCCATATCGTACCGAAGAAAAATGGTGACCTACGAGTCTGCGGAGATTACAGACGTCTTAATGCAGTCACGAAACCCGATCGCTACCCAATACCACGCATAAGGGATTTCACACATCAACTCACTGGGAAAACAATATTCAGTACAATTGACCTCAACCGGGCGTATCAACAATTAGCAGTACGTGACGAGGACATTGAGAAAACAGCAATCATCACCCCGATGGGACTGTTCGAATTTCCACGAATGTGCCCAGGTCTCAAGAACGCAGGTCAAACCTTCCAACGGTACATCCATGAAGTTCTAAGAGGGCTACACTTCGTGTTTCCTTTCATCGACAACCTACTCCTGGCATCAGAAACCCCAACTCAGCACGAAGAACACCTACGAATGGTTTTAAGCAGACTGGAAGACAATGGCATTACCATAAACCCGGTCAAATGCAACTTTGGCCAAACGCAAGTACAGTTTCTAGGATACACTGTATCACAAGAAGGCATAAAACCACCGCTGCACAAAGTTCAAGCCATCACGGAGTACCCGAAGCCAAAGAACATAGAAGAACTCAGGCGTTTTCTCGGAATGTTAAACTTTTACCGTGAACATATTCCGAACGCCGCAGCCATACAAGCACCATTAAACTCGTACCTACACAATACGAAAAAACGCGACAAGACCACCATCGAATGGAATACCGAAGCGGAGGAAGCATTTATAGACTGCAAAACAAGCATTATAAACGCTGCCTTACTCGCACACCCATCCCACGATGCGACACTCGCGTTATTTTGCGACGCTTCCGATAACGCAGCCGGTGCCGTGCTACAACAACATTACAACGACCAATGGCAACCATTAGGATACTTCTCAAAGAAATTTTCAACCGCGCAGAAGAAATACTCGACCTACGACAGAGAGCTACTAGCTATCTACATGGCAGTCAAGCATTTCAGAAAAACATTTGAAGGCCGCCACCTCATTATTTTCACCGACCACAAGCCGCTTACCTACGCTATGTCTAAAACGCAAACGGCAAACGAAACGCCGCGCCGGACTCGCCAATGTCTTTTCATAAGCGAATTCACCACAGACATACGACACATAAGTGGCAAAGAAAATGTAGTCGCCGACGCACTCAGCCGCATAGAAACAATATCGTGCCCGGAAACAATAACCTACGCAGATATAGCCAACGCGCAAGAGCGAGACAGCAACATATCGCAACTAGCATCTCAAAACTCAAGCAACATCTCAATCAAGAAAATAACTATCCCTGACACTGATCTCGACCTATATTGTGAAACGTCTACGCCCTACGTTCGCCCGTATATACCTACAGAACATAGATGGCAAGTTTTCAACATTATTCACAACGTGAGTCATCCCGGCACCCGTACTACACGCAAGCTCGTCGCAAAGAAGTACTTTTGGCCATCAATGAACGCAGACATCGGCAAATGGACAAAAGCGTGCATTCCATGTCAAGATACAACGTCATACAGTTTCACCTATTTCATCATTCCCGCCAGCTGACAGATTCCGAAATTTGAATGTCGATATCGTTGGCCCATTATCTACTGCAGAAAACGGCCAACGTTATGTAATCACGATGATAGACAGAGCGACCCGATGGCCCGAAGCAATACCTACGGACGACATTACAGCAGACACAGTAGCGAAAGTCGTCTACCAACACTGGATCACACGCTTCGGCTGCCCAGAAACCCTTACAAGTGACCAAGGTCGACAATTCGAGAGTCAGCTGTTCACCAACCTAATGAAAGAAATGGGAATAGCGAAAACACGTACAACGCCCTATCACCCACAGGCAAACGGAATAGTCGAACGTTGGCACCGCTCACTCAAGAACGCATTACGCGCAAGACTCGTCGCCGCTTCAACTAAGTGGACAGATGAACTACCTACAGTTCTATTAGGCTTACGAGCAGCCTTACGCACAGACACGGCAGTCAGCGCAGCCGAACTTACCTACGGTTACCATTTGCGATTGCCAGGCGAATTTTTTACCGCAAGTACTAACATACCTACTGCGATGGATTATACCTACGTCGAAAGATTGCGCGACACCATTCAAGCAAACAAGCCGACTGCAGATTTTTCACACCATAGCAACAATAAACATATGTTTGTGCATAAAGACCTAAGTACATGCACGCACGTGTTTATCAGAACAGATGCCGTGAAAAAGCCACTACAGCCACCATATGAAGGTCCCTACCAAGTCATGGATCGGAACAGCAAAGTTTTTACCATCAAGCTACCTCACCGTGAAGCAAACATATCCATAGACCGGTTGAAGCCCGCATACGTTTTACAAGAACAAGAACTCAACTTCGACGTACCCATACAGAAAACAGTTACCATTTTACCACCAACACCGTTACCATTACCGTTACCAAGCCGCAGCAAGACGACACAACCGGCAGATAAGCGAACCACATCCGGCCGAGTCGTCAAGCCACCTGTACGCTTCGCTTGAGGGGGAGCACTGTAGCCGCACACTCACAATAACAAGCACAGAAGATGTAAAGCAAATCCATTTAATAGAATGTCAGACGGAAGCCTTTTCGATATGAAACAGGGACATAGCTCTGAAAAGAGCTGCCATAATGAAATAAGAATAGATCGATATGAAACAGGAACATAGCACTGAAAAGGGCTGTCGTAATGAAATAGGAATGGAGCTTCGTCAGCATGCAAACAGCATCTTCATTCTTCGCCACCATTCTCAGCTGCGTGTACACATCACTCGTAACAGCGCCACGTTATCGCCATCGCCGCACGCCGCACGCCACGCATCTTCACTGCGTCCGCTCCGTGGTCTGTCGGCCGTCGAAATGGCCGAGCGCAACGAACGTCGCCAGTTTTGTCGCGTGCGTGTTTCCCCGCCCGCACTTCCCCGCCTCGCGAAGCCCCGCGCCGCGTGTTCCCCGCACCGCGTTGCATAGCGACCGCGGGTGAATGAGACACCCGTTGTTCCTCTCTCTTTTGCGTAAGTGACTAAGTTAAGCAACCTATGTTTGTAAATATAATAATTGTAATATATATGATCACTAACTAAAATAAAGTATCCATTCTACGACTGACCATCCTGAGTATAATTTCTCTCCAAGCTTCGCTTCAACCCCACTCGCTAAACTAGATAAAATAACTTAACTAGCTATTTGAGAATCGATTTCAAAATCGATAAATCGATATTTTTATGCCAGGCAACTCTGACAGCAGATTTTCGTTTTGCGTATAGTATCTGCTTGTTGAAATGCGTTTCGTTATTAGTTTTAGTATTATTATTTCGCTTTACGATTTTTCTTTACCCCGGACTTCTAAAAATATGACATTTACTGGAAAATAATGAGAAAAAATTAAGGAACCAACTATGCAAATATGGTACCAAAACATGAACGTTGTGGGGTTGTACGCCAGGACGCCTTCTCCTATAAACAAAACATAAACAATAATAAATTGCCATGATAATAACTTAGTTTTGGTAAATAATCATAGATGGCTCTTTTATTTATTTATTTATTGATTCCTAAATTACGCAAACAGGTGTAGCATGAGGCGCAAACAGTAACTTTATTTGTAATGGGCGATTTTCCGAGATCAAAAAAAAAAGTAATTGGTTCGTAAATGACTTCATAGAGGGCGCTTAGCATAGATTAGTATGGCGCATGGTAAAAGGCGGGTTCATGAAGAGGACGTGTATGGCTGCGTAATATTTATTCTATTCCAAAATAGAAATAGGTTTTGGATGTCCTAAATATAAATAGGTAAGGACTTACTATTTTTTTATTCTTTTGGTAGACAAGTAAAAGTGTAGAATTTATTACAGCCCTTAGGTAGGTACGGCTTTTATAAAACGACATCTATCGGGTGTTTTTGAACTAATTTTTACTTTTTAATTTGGGCTGTCAGAAAATCGCCCATTATTGTTGTTTAACATACAATATGATTTACGGAACTGAATAAGCCAAAATACTAAGTGTCCGTTTTGTTTGCTCGGACATAGTGTCGTACGAAGGAATTGTAAAACACTAACAATGAAAGTCGCGAATTCGTAGAAACAACATTCAAAAAGTTGTAAGAGTTTCACCATAGCCGCGCGGTTGAAAAATGGCTGCCACTCATTTCCCTCTCTCAAACGATACATAATAGAGGTCCCATTATTTTTGTTAATATCTGATACGAATTCTCATAATTTCAAATAGCTAGTAATAAATACGTTATTCTGGGATTTTTACAAATACTATAGGTACAGTAGAGGAAGTTCCCGGTCGACCACTTTTCGATATTCGCTTGCATACTATCTACGCGCACGCTACTGTACGTACACGCGTTTGGAATGGAGCGCAAGCGAATCTCGCCGAATAGTGGCCGACAGAGAACTTCCCCGACTGTACATCTGTTCGTGTATGTATGTACGGTATATGGAGTCACGACTATTATCCCAAGAGTGTTAGTCAGAGACAAGGCAATGTGTTGTGACTCTTTTCTTACCGGGAAGCGAATAACAACATAAAAGGTATTTGTATGAAATTATTTTGTTTTATTCAAGCGAGATTGACACATTTTTTGTTATTATGAGAAATAATATATGAATAGGTATGGGTGTCGGTGTCGTTAACAGAGTTGAAGTGAAAGGTAAATTTTAGGCTGTGAATAGAGTGCCAAAAGCGGTATTCGTAA
This sequence comes from Scoparia ambigualis, assembly GCA_963921215.1. Lineage (NCBI taxonomy): Eukaryota > Metazoa > Arthropoda > Insecta > Lepidoptera > Crambidae > Scoparia > Scoparia ambigualis. The sequence goes on along the minus strand of OY992502.1, from coordinate 56,553,046 downwards.
TTACGGCATCCTAGTACAAAGTGTAGGCAGTGTAAAGAGTGCCACAAGCGGCAACATAGTACGATCGGTTACGATGCCGTAATTACGGCATTCTAGTACAAAGTAGTTATTTAGAGTGCCACAAGTGGCATCGTACCTCAATCGGTTCGGGAACTGTAACATATTTTTTATTTGCCATAATGTTCAGAAGACATAATATTCAAAAGATACTTTTGAATGGAGTTAGATTTCTGTTGTCTAATAAAAAATAACCTCGAAATTCAAGACAGTCGCTACGCTGCCCTTCGCGATTGTCTTAAATTTCTAACCTATCACATGACCTACAGGAGTAGGGCATCTAGTATTTATGTTGTCTAATAAAAACTTTACGGCAGATTAGGCGGCGTCACTATTATACTGGCTTGACTACACTTCCTAAATTTTAACGTATTATTACTAGGTACTTATTTAGTTTAACTACTATATTGTATACTGTACAAGGTTCACAATACACAGAAAGCAAAAGAAATTGCGTTTCACTGCTCTTAATAGTCTTTCAAAAAGATAATAGATGACACCAGGATGACGTTTAAACAACTATACTGTTATTGTTGTTCTTGTTTTATATTTAGATCAGAAAAGTGATTGAGCAATGCAAAGTGTTCAAACCAAGGAACATACGTACAAAAATACATATAATCACGACTATTATCCCCCAAGGGTTAGTCAGAGACACTCAGAGACTAAGCAATGAGGACAGCAAAAGCAGTCCTTTACCATAACCCATTTTTCATCAAATAGAGACTGCTCATGTGTCAAGCGTAAGGTGCCGTAAAGTATCACAAAATGGCAGATGTGGTAGATAGGACATGATGAAAATTTTACTATAATTCCTTTTATAAAATGTTTAAACATAATTTAATAGGTACGAAGTATCTTTTATATATTTTTTTACTTTAATTAGGCTGTAATTTTATTCAAACACCGTATTTTATTTCTCAGATTCAGATCTTATATCTCTGTCTTCAGAAATAGGATCAGACAAAAGTTTAACGTTTTGAACGCTTAACAAATTACATTACTGAATCAAAGGAACATGATGTGATTAAAAGTCTAATGTAATGTAGCTTTTAAAAATGCAAAGCTATGTATTTATCCAATATCATCGATAAGTATTAGCAATTGTTAAGTTACAAATTGAAAAAGTGTCGAAAAGAATTTTATTTGTAATCTGTTCGCAACCAAATTTGCGTTAAAATTTTATAACAATATTTATAACGTTATAATTGTTTAGTTCATAATAATATATATATATATATTGTTAAAAATAAAAAGTAAAGTACTTAGTTCATAATTTAATAATATATAATTTGTTAAAAATTTAAAGTAAAGTACCATTTGTCCTGTTTTCATTCATATAACATGGTCACCCTATATGGTGAATTGTATGGAATATCGAATAATCATTATAACTTCCTTTGAACACATTGTACAATGTTATTTTGTACACAGATATTTAGTAGAAATTTCTACTAAATATTGGCATATAAAGCTTTTGATTATCTTCTATAGTTAGCTAGATACAGTCAATTAAAGTGTCTGGATTGAGGAGCCAGATGAAATGTATTTTTTTTAGCTAATTTACTTAATCTTACTATTTTATTTCTTAGGAAGCTCCTGAGACTGGTTAATTTTTTTTTTCTAGTAAACATTTTATCCTATATCTATATAGCATTGTGAATGCAAAATTTCAACAATAAACATATTTTATTTCTATACTACAAATTCAAGCATACATACTACTAATTGTCCATTAGTTCGAATATATTAATATGTGGATTAATTTAATAGGAATTCACGCTTTTGTATACGGGCTGAGGAGCCACAACAAAGCTATGGTATTTTCTTTAATTTCGGCAGTATTGCACTGAATTTTTTAGTAGATAACCTACAAAATACCTACTAAAACATACTATATTTTCAAAGATGTAACTTCATTACTTTCCGAGTTCTAGGGTGGCTCCTCAATCCATACTGTATGGATTGAGAAGTCACCTTTATATTGATGTATCTTAGAAAGTATTATACTACAAATTCCAGAATTTGTCCTACAAAATTATTTTCTGTACTACTAATTAATGGTATGATTTTCCTTTTAAAATCAGGGGTGGCTCCTCAGTCCTGACGTTCATACAGAGACGAGTACGTACGACCGATTCAGACGCCACTGCGGAGTAGCGTCTTTCTCTTTTTCACACAGTAGAATATCCGCAATAGTGCGATGTAGCCTGGGGCCCAAGTCTGCTAATTTACGAATGGCATAATTGAATCGCAATTGTATCGCAATGGGCGATTTTCCGAGATCACAAAAAAAAAAGAAATTGGTTCGTAAATGACTTCATAGATGGCACTTAGCATAGATTAGTATGGCGCTTAGTAAAAGGCGAGTCCATGAAGAACACGTGTATGGCTACGTAATATTTATTCCATTCCAAAATAGAAATAGGTCCTGGAGATCCTGAATAAAAATTTGTAAGTACTACTTTTTTATTTTTTTGATAGACAAGCAAAAGTGTAGAATTTATTACAGTCCTTAGGTAGGAACGGGTCGGCTTTCATAAAACGCCACCTATTGAGTATTTTTGAACTAATTTTTATTTTTTAATTTGGGCTGTCAGAAAATCGCCCATTGTATCGCATTGTAATTGTTTGACACATTTGGTATTCTTATATGAGTAACCACTCAAACGTCCACGGTGACTTTAGTCACCCGGCAAAAATAAGTGCGAAACGTCCACGGTGACTTTAGTCACCCGACAAAAAAAGTGCGAAACGTCCATGGTAACTTTAGTCACCAGTTTAATAGGTCAAAGCACGTAGTACGTAGGTCCGTGAAAAAATTTGCGGTGGTTCTGTGGTTACTAATTCATTATACAAGTAAAAGAAATCTATATATTGCCACAGAAAATTTCACAGAAAAAAATAATGAAATTGACGAAATTGACAGTTCGCCAAAACGGAATTTTGCAGCGTAAGCGTCTTTAAAAATGTCGAAATACTCTTCTACTTACCATATTTCCTAAATAAGTGCACATCAAAACAATCGCAAACTAATTATCGTTAAAGATTGGATAAGTTTGTTTACATTCGTAGACAGTGACATTGCAATTAATTTTTTTTTCTGACCAAGCGCCATAAACACGGCAACGTTCTTTGATAAGGTTGTTGCCCACTGCACCTAGTTCGTAGTTCCGCAAGAAAATTTGAGGTGGCTGTATGGATATCAATTGATCCGTAGAGCAATTGAAACTATGGCATAGTGTACGAGAACCTTTAGTAAAAAAATAAAATTGTTGACAATTTTGACGGTTCGCCATTTTTTTTGCATAGGATTTTTTTGGTGCTAAAAATGTTGTTATTACTCTTCGTAATCATCCTTCTTCTTAATAATGTGCACATCAAAACAATCGTTATGGTTTTAGCTATCGAACATGGTATGATTCTTTATAGTTTCAAACAGTGACTTCCAAGTAATAATAATTTCTACATGTCGATATATTTTTACGTATTATTTTTTTTTGTCTTCTAATGTTTATTTTTGTAATTTTTGTAATAGATTTTCGTAATTAACTGTTAATTTATTAAAATACTGCGTTTTCTAAGCATTCCGTACGTATATAAAGTTTTGATATAGCCTGAGTAGTTGTTTAGTTCTAATTTTTTTTGTCAGCTCAGTCAGGGTTCGTATTCTTCTGTACACTCTTCTAGCAGCTCTGAAAACAGCTGGACGCTGGGCGCCATGTTGTATATAGGGGCTCGGACGCTTAAGTGGTTATGAGAATACCAAATGTGTCAAACAATTACAATGCGATCCGATTGCGATTCAATTATGCCATTCGTAAATTAGCAGACTCGGACCCCTGTTCGCTCGGCAAATTGTGACTGAAGTGAAATTGTGCCTTTAGGCCTAATTTTGGCGGCTCACTCACGAGACGCTAATGCCGTATCTTCCCTTTTTGTTTTAATCTAAGTACGTACTATATTATTTATGATTTACCTACCAGTTGCCACGGACCTCAGGTCCGTGCCAGTTGCCTACCAGTCATGTAGACAACTAAGTCGGTTATGTTATTGAGAGAAATAGAGTCCAATCCTTGAGGCTTTCTCTCCAACAAATATTTATATACATTGTAAACTACATTTCTCTCGTGACTATGAATAGTTTTCGGCATTATATCGCATAAAAATAACACTAATTCGAAAAATAGTCCGCGCTGACACTTTGACAGCAATCAACAGATGACATTGATGTCATGATAATGACGTTTTAAAGTTACTGTTGCCAGTAAAAGAAATTAGTACCATTAGTTTTTCGCATCATGGCCAGGTTTGCTATTTTCCTAATTATAAAAACTGGTTAATTAGTAAAGGGGCTACCAGACTGTTGTAAACAATTCTTTCCCACCAGGTCACCTTGTTGGCGGGAGGCTGGTTTACAACTTGTTATAAACAAGGCTTCCACTTGGTTCACAACCGCCGTTTCCGTCACAAGCAGTCTTGCCATTTTTAGCAGGTGCCTGCTTTTTTAGTGTTTTTTTTTTTAATAATTTGATCCATTTGCTGGAAAAAAAGACGCGATTAATTTTATATATTTATTATCTAGATATGAGCTTTTAGGCGAAGGCTACACGTTCAATAAATATTGTGATCCACGGCTATTTATTCCATATCGTGATATTTATTGAGCGTGTAGGCTGAAGTATTGACGGATCACGATACGGACAATGATATTTTATGTTAGGTCATTGGATACGGACCACAGGATTTCTAGATTTCCGAATTACGGATTGTCAATCCATGGATCGTGCGTGATAAATATTGAACGTGTAGACGCGCGGTCAATATTTATCACTTCAGTACGCTCCGCAGCAGCGATGGGTGACGATGTGCCATTGCGGGGCCGACGGTGCGCCGCCGGGACGGCGCGGCGCCGCCACCGTCACTCGCGCTTCTAGAACCTTTTACAAATACAAATGACCATAAATACCTGAAATAATTTATTCACAACCTGGAAATACTGCCCGAACTAGGGTTGCCAGATAATCTGGATTCGTCTGGATTCTCAAGATATTTTATATGATGTCCAGACTCCAGACAAAATACAAAATCTCCAGACAAATAATTTTCGTAAAGATTTACGCACAAGTTATAAGAATGGTGGCGGCCGGCGGGCCAGCCAGCCACTCCGCGTCTCTCTAAAGCCGAACTAATAATTAGGCTGAATTTCGATAAGTCTTACTTTAAAATACCTCAGGGCTCTAAATTGGTAGAGTCAGTAAAATCAAACACAAAATACTTGTGGCAACGTAAAAAATTAATGGAATAAATAATGAAGCACGAGTTTCATTGATCTCAAAATTGTTAAAAGGTTTGGTCATTATGTCAAAATTGTTGATTTTAAAAATAAAAAGTTAAAGGAGACCTTTCCATTTCGGCTCAAAATGTACCGAGGTACACTTTATTTTAAAATATCCTCTTAATTATGCAGAAACACCTGATGATATCATTTTTCTATAAAACACGCCGAATCTAGTATTTTTTTGGAAAATTAATAAATCATATAAATGGTTTTAGAAATCGTAAACATGAAACGAAACGTGCAAATAGAGGGCGAAAATATGACAGTGACAACTGTTATACTCATTCTCAGAACAATAAGCTTGATAAACCCTCTATATAACTCTACTCTTTGCTTGTTATTGTTCTGAGCATTTATTAATAAGCAAAGCCTCAGAGCAATAATGCTTTAGTTATTGTTCTGAGACTAAAGCATAGAAGGACTCCAAATGTGACTCATAAAGTTGTCCTATTTTTTCAAATGGGCCATAATTTTTTTAGTAAACATTTTATCCTTTAACTATATTAAAGCAGTGAGAATGCAAACATTTCAATAATAAAAAAAAATTATAGTCTACCTACGGTCAAACTATAGAAAATAATTTTTCATCCATCGCTTTCTTTTCGCTATTTTCTTTTTCGATATTTCTAAAATAATGGCTATACCTACAGGTTTTAACTTTTCTTGTTGTATCCATGGCTCAGAACAGAAACTAAAGCATAGAAACCACGCTAAAAGACGAGCTAGACAACAGCTATCTTACTCATATGACTTAATTTAATTTAGTAACGAGAGTGAATGAAACCTCTAATCCACATTCGTTTCTATTTTTTCTAGGTTGTCACAAGGTAAATGTCAAATGGATGTAATTGGATGTCTTTATAACACCATCAGATTAAATGTGTCGTTATTTTCTTTTTGTTGCTGTTTCTGTACTCTGATGGCTGTCAGAACGTAGTTTCATCCGTTCTTTGGCTCAGAGCGCAGCAACCAAACAACCATCAAATCGGATGGTTGTTTTACACTCTGACAGCTATTTGAGGTTTATATCATTGTTAAAGTGTCAAATTTTGCAATTTATGTCAAAACGTCTCAAAAACTTCGGCCTGTTTGTTTCGTATTGTTTTACTTTTTATTAATTAGGTTTAAATATTCTATAAAAGTGGAAAAAATGTAGACAAAAGAAGAGATTTCTCTCGTTATGGACAGGAATACTTCAGAAGAGGTTATAAAAACAACTCGATCGTTCCGTGGCTCAGTTGCAACTCAAACGAGTTAAACTTTAACCAAACAACTACACCCAGAACGACGGAACGCACTCCTAGGCTGCGTTCCGTCGCTTCACTCGAGTGCGCTCGAGCGCACTCCGGCGGCGCGCGCTCTAACCGTTCCGTGGCTTGGTGAAATTTTACTCTGATGGCTGTCAGAGCGTAGTTTCATCCGTTCTGTGGCTCAGAGCGCAGCAACCAAACAACCATTGAGATCTATAACTATAGAGAGAGCATAAGTTTGCTATCTCTTTCTGCCTTAATCCATTACTACTTTTGTTCCGTTTCGGCACATCATGTTTACCCTAAGTAAAAGAAAGACAAAACATAGGATGAAAGGACCGTGTCGGTGAAACTGTGCAACGTTTTACATGGATCTAGCGATGCGCAGAATAACTCACTGTTAAGAAAAGAGTGATTACGTCTTTTACATCCAAAGAGTTACATCACTCTTTTATATCTTTAACTCTTTAACTCCCTGGCTCAGATATGAACGAAATGAGCTAGGGAGTTAAAGATTAACTTAGTTGAATATGCGTACGACAAGAAAGAGAATTAGAACAACCATATATATTTTCCACACCTCTGATTCTCAATTTAAGAAGCAAGTGAGATTATTAATTTTATTTGTAATAGTTTAGATTCTTTTTTTGTGCTCATGCTAGTTGTTACGTCTGTACTTACTCTCTTTGTTCGATAATTTATTTAGCTGGTAATGAATTATTACTATCGGTGGAAAGTTAACTGATGTGTGTGTAAAATGTATTTTTGGTATTCTTTAAACAAATCGAATTTTCAAATTCCTTACCAGCGAAATTCTGCCTTATTGCGTGAAAGATTTATTTACCTTAACAAAACTACCGTATAATATAACTAAATAACTCGCACTACGGATGCGCGGGCGAAATATTCTATCTCTTTTTTACTTACAACCTGGATACATATCTGTTTCTTTCTATTCTACGCAATGAGTTTTGACCAAAATACATCTTAGCTACATGGATATAAAGATATAATTGGAGTTAAAGGGATATACGGAGTTAATCACTCCTTGCCTGGGATACTATATCTTTTGCGTTTGTCACTCCTGAGTTACACATCGCTACATGGATCCAGCGACACTTGGCCCCAAACAAATCGCTGTCATTATTTTACCTACCAAATAATTATTTGTTTTTTTAGTTGAATAAGTGAATATTATAAGTGTACATATTATTCCGTTGGGCTTAATTGAACAACAAGTTGTTCAGTCAAACATTGCAGTAATAGAAGTGAGTGGCAAGACTGGCAAGTGCCTGGAATATTGTTTCTTACGTAAGTTTTGTTAATCTGGTTTCGTGATGATTATTAGCAATTTACCATGCAATATTTGATTTGCTTCTATTGAAAATGCTAATAAATGATTGTAAATCTCTAATTCTAGTCTTAAATATGTGTGCTTTTGGTTTAATACGGAAATTTCATAAAATTATTTCAACATAACCTGTAATCAGTATTGTCAGGTACTTGGCAAAGTTTACCCCAAAAATACTTAGGTTTTAGTATGGAACGAATAGCATAAAATAAATTATCTAATTAAAATATATCTACCTGTACTTTCTACCTTTCCTATCTATTCGAGCGTTAGACTGAGCGTGGTAGAAAATAATAAAGGACATCAGGCACATTTGACCCAAAAATGTATAAACTTATCTCTATTATCTGTATGCACTATGTGTCATTACATTATATACCTAAATCAGTATCTACTTTATTTTTAAACTCCTTTATTTGGCTAAAATTAATTAATTAGAAAACAAAACTACGACTATGAAACAGTCATTCTGTGGCCGCCATCACTATTTTTTTGCGTAAGAACAAGGCGCATTGCATCAGTCATGCATCAGATGACAATGACATTGACAGAAGTTGGCTGGATTGGATTACTCGGAGAAATAGTTCTGAAGTTAGAGAAAACTAACTTTTAGATTTTTATTGTTACTAAAGCATAGGCAAATACTTGAAAATGGGTATCGCTTTGATTTGAATGCCATGCCATTTTTGATCTGTCAGCCAGCCTATTGGCTGTCACTGATATTGTCAATCACTGTCATCTGAAGCGTTTGGTTACAACCACACTTAGATTAAAACACTTTTTATTTTAATCTAAGCAACTACATGATGAAATGAACAGAATAGAATTCCACACGCTCCATCCGTATCATGTTTGATATTTATGATCTTGGTGTTTAACAAGAAAGCATAATAAATAATTTTAATTTGAATCGGTACGCCCACTTTTACTCAATTTTTTCGAGAACACTATGTTCATTTAGCATATTATAACGAAACGTTTCATTTGAGTTACAAGTGTAGCTATACTAGTGTCAGTGTTACCAACGAAAAAAATATTTCAAACGTGAATATCTCTTCCAATAAAAATCTTTATTAAACTCTGAATAGTTTCCACGATCCACTATTTACATACCTATATTGTGGTACAAACAGAAATGCTATACATTTTTGGGTCTATTGTCAAAGGAATTTGCCTGATGTCCTTTAGTTTTAAGGTTTTAGGGGCCTCACGAGAATCAAGCCAGCCTAGTGTAAATTATCGTTTATTTTCTATTTATTTTAGATTTCCAAAGGACGAAACACTCAAAAAAATGATAATGGAGACATAAAAATAAAGAAAAATGAAATCTTAGCGAAATCGCAGCCACTTATCAAAACTTGATAACACGAATACTATTGAGGACTTGAATACTGACAATAAAAATAATCTAGGATTAGAATCACAAATCATGAAGTGTGTCGCTTCTGAGATTTCGGTGTCAAAACTTGCATTTTTTTATTATTTTATATATTTTTTCCATATCATCAAAATTTTTGTTTGTTTTCAACTTCTCTATTGGTTTATCAGTGACCGCGATTTTGCAAAATTCTCCATTATTTTAGTATGAATTTTCGGTATTCCACAAAATTAAGATGAAGTATTTATGTTACAGGTTGTTTAATCGTGCAGTAGTTGCAGTACTGAAGAAACATTAGAACCAAAGCAGCAATGCATCTTTTTCACTTAAATAATCTTGACTTTGTCAGATTGATCCTTATTTAAAAACAGCGGTTAAAAGTTAAACTTACGTTGAAATTAATGTTAGAAAGAAACAATTTAGGCCACGGACTGTTTCATAAATAAGAGTTACCAATTATAATTTGGCTTCACGTGTTATTTTATTTTATATTGTATAAAATTTCTCAAAGATTGATTGATATTTCATCCACAATACATTGTTATTGATTTTATGTTTTCGTTTCTTTTATCCTAACCATTCTACATCCGACACAAAAATGAGAGGTGTTATGTCGAGAGGTCGAGACTTGGTATTTGTTCCTAACATTGTATAAAATTTACCCATATTTAGGGAGTGACAACTGTGAGCTGGCAACATTTTAGTAACGCACCCATAGGCCCCTTTTTTTGTGCATGTGTGAAAATTTTGCACATCGCATCGCAGTTATCTCTATAGTATCTATCTCAATGCAAACAACCATCAAATCGGGTGGTTGTTTTTCACTCTGACAGCTATTTGACGTTAAACTATTGTTAAAAACTGTCAAAGTTTGCAATTTATGTCAAAACGTCTCGAAAATTTCCGCCTGTTGTTTGGCATTGTTTTACTTTTTAATAATTTTGTTAAATATAAAAGTGAAAAAAAATGAGACAGAAGAAGAATTTTCTCTCGTTTTGGACAGGAATATATCAGAATAGGTTATAAAAACCTCAGAACAATAACAATGAACGTCAGGACTGAGGAGCCACCCCTAATTTTTAAAGGAAAATCATATCATCAATCAATTAGTAGTATAAAAAATAATTTTGTAGGACAATTTTATTTTTATTTTTTTATAAAAGAGGGAGGCGAACGAGCAAGCGGGTCACCTGATGGAAAGTAATCACCGCCGCCCATGGACACCCGCAAAACCAGAGGAATCGCAGATGCGTTGCCGGCCTTCAAGGGAGGAATAGGTTTAAGGAAGGAATAGGAATTGGGAGGGGGGGCGGGGAAGGGGCCTCCGGAACCCTCACTGGTCGGACGAAACACAACAGCACCAAGTGCCGTTATTTCACGTCGAATATTCGTGAGAGGGTGGTATTACGCCGGGCGAGCCGGCCCAATGCGTGCTGCAACGCAGCGTGGCTCTACCACTCAGTCAGTGTTACTCATTTAGCACCACCCAGGGATCACGTGTAGGGTCTCAAGGGTAAACCTACGGACGCGAGCAACTTTAACCCCCAAAATTCTGGAATTTGTAGTATAATACTTTCTAAGGTACATCAATATAAAGCTGGCTCCTCAATCCATACAGTATGGATTGAGGAGCCACCCTAGAACTAGGAAAGTAATGAAGTTACATTTTTGAAAATTAAGTATGTTTTAGTAGGTATTTTTTAGGCTATCTACAAAAAATTTCAGTGCGGTACTGCCGAAATTAAATAAAATACAATAGTTTTGTTGTATCTCCTCAGCCCGTATACAAAAGCGTGAATTCCTATGAAATTAATCCACATATTAATATATTCGACTAATGGACAATTAGTAGTATGTATGCTTGAATTTGTAGTATAGAAATAAAATAGCAAGATTAAGTAAATTAGCTAAAAAAAAGACATTTCATCTGGCTCCTCAATCCAGACACTTGCATTTAAATAATTGACTGTATTGTAATGGCGTTGGGACGGAGACCCGAAATGAAACAATGTCTTGCGTTGAATCAATCCTCTTTATCCTCTAGTGTATCATCTTAAATACTAATTAACATCACATCTATACGTGACTAGAGGAAGGACGCCTTGTCAATCAGGAAGACCTTAATTATCACGTACTATTGAGTACGTGCTGATAGTGTAATTCACTATATCACACCTCCCCTGAAAAGGCTAGGCATCCCTTCCCTGAAAAGTAAACTCTTATTTTCTAAATATCTTAGTCCTATTCTTATGAACTATATATTCTTTATTATTCTTTAATATTTTTACATTAGTACCTAGCTCTTCTAAAACTTCAAATGGACCTAAATACAAGTCATTCAATTTATTATAATTTTCATTCTTATACAAGAGTAGATCACCTTTTTTGTAGTGTACTTCCTTACAATCTAAATCATAATTAGTTTTTCTACTTTGTTTTGATATTAATAAGTTGTTCCTGGCATCATTATGAGCTTTTTGCAATCTAAATTTTAACTCCGATGGATAATTGTCGTATACATATAAGGGATCAACTTTACTAACTAAATTACTAGGTACGTTACATGTTTTCCCAAAAACTAGTTCATAAGGGGAGTATTTGGTACTAGTATTTACAGAATTATTATAAGCAAAGCACCAATATGGTATCCAGGTACTCCAATTTGCCGACTGATTCTGTGTTTGTATTCTCAAGTAACATCCGAGATGTTTGTGCCAGTTTTCTAGCAAACCTATACTCTCATGATGATAGGGTGTTGAATTTAACTTATCAATATTTAGCAATTTACATACTGTTTCTAACGTGGAATTAATAAATTCCGTTCCACAGTCAGTCGCAATAACCCTGGGAGTACCATATCGTAAAATAAAATTTTCAGTAAAAACCCTAGCAACAGTTTCAGCTGACTTATCAAGTATTGGGTAAGCTTCTACAAACTTTGTCAATTCGCATTGTATTGTTAATATGTATTTATTACCCAAATTATCGACCTCCAACGGCCCCACAATATCTAAATATAATTTTTCAAAAGAAGTAGATGCTGTAGTGGTTATTACCATTTTCTCTTTATTATTTTTATTACAAAATTTCTGCTTTTGGCAATCTTTACAGCGAGTCACATATTCAGTTATGTCTTTTTGCATATTACTCCAAAAATATTTTTTTCGAATATTCGTAGTCATTTTATTTATGCCTACATGACCACTTGTCGGCAATAAATGATAATCATTTAGTATAACACGTATCAAGTCTTTATTTGTAACATGTTCAACTTGGTTATTAATAATACATAACCGCGGTAATTCTTTATGTTTCATGAAAGTTTGGGTCAAAATTTTAATAAACTTTTTATTAAACCCATTTTTAATCACAACGACTTCTACAATATTATATTTTTTACATAATGCACTCAGTTCTCCTATCGTTGCGTCTCGGCGCGCCTCCGTTAGTAGAGATTCCTGATTTATGTAAATAGTAGAGTCACTAAATAACATATCACCCGTCTGTGAGACGTATCTTTTCTTTTTCCTCAACTTCACGAAGTTTTCATACGAACAAATATCTAACCTTACATCATTTTGTGATTTCTGCATAATATCTACCACTCTTGGTTGCCTATGATCAACAGGGGGCTCAACCCTGCTACTTTCAGAGGTAGCGGGTTCATTATTTTGCTCCATGGTTCTTTTCATTGAACGGGTTAATACCCCCAAAAAATTTGAATTTAGATTTTTTAACTCGTCTGATGTTATAATGACTCTCGATAAGGCATCTGCCGTTACATTTTCGGAACCTTTTATGTATTCAATATCGAAATCATATTCTTCTAAACAAAGTCTAAACTTAGTTAAACGGCTACTAGGATCTTTTATGCTAAATAAATGAACCAATGGTCTATGATCTGTTAATATTTTAAATTTTCGTCCGTATAAATATGGTCGAAAATGTTTTATAGCCCACACTACCCCTAATAACTCTTTATGAATGGTTGGGTAGTTTATTTCTGAACTGTTTAATTGTCTGCTTGCATAAGCTACGGGCTTATTATTTCCATTTGATAATACAGCCCCCAAGGCTACCCCTGACGCATCGGTTTGCAACCGGAAAACATTATCTTTTCCAAAATCTGGATAATCTAAGACAGGAAATGAACTAAGTGACTTTTTTAAGGTCTGAAATGCCACGTCACATTCTTCCGTCCACTGAAACTCGACATGTTTCTTACAAAGACGGTTTAGCGGGTACACTATTGTGGCAAAGTTTTTTATGAATTTTCTATAAAAGTTCGCAAAAGCCACAAAACGACGAATCTCATTTACATTTTTAGGTACTGGGAAATTTTCCAAGACCTCGATTTTACTGTTGTCTGGCAACACCCCGTTTGGCGTAATAACATGCCCTAAATAATTAATTTCTTTCCTCAAAAATTCGCACTTACAAGGGTTTAGTTTTAAATTAACTGACCTAAACCTCTCAAATACACTCATTAAATTTGTATTATGCTGCGATAGGCTTTTCCCGAAAACTATTACGTCATCGAGATATAGAAAACATATCTCGTAATTTAAACCCGATAGAGCCATAGACATAAGTTTAGAAAATACGCTAGGACTCGTTTTGAGACCCATAGGTAATCTTTTCAGTTGATATTGCTTATCAGCTGTAAAAGAAGTGAATTTCCTACATTCTGGTGATAACCCTAGCTGGTAATAACTAGAACTGAGGTCTAAATGAGAATAGTATAAGCATCCCGAAAGTGAGTCAATAATTTCTTGTATATTTGGTAACGGGAACTTTTCGTCTACTATTTTTTTTATTTAAAAGTCTATAATCTATTACGATTCTCCACTTTTTTTCACCGCTACTGTCAGCTTTTTTCGGAAGTAATAATAATGGAGAAGACCATTCGCTGGTACACTCTTCGATAATATCTTCTTCTAACAATTTACCTACCTGTTTTATTAACTCAGCCTTCTGAGCGTGCGGTATTCTATACGGTTTGACATAAACAGGAGACGCGTCATTTTGCAGTTTAATGTTGTACTCGTATAAGTTTGTAACGGATAGCTTATCACCCGGCATATGAAAGATATCTGCATATTTTGCACATATTTTCTCAATAGACCGTCTCTCTTCATCACCAAGATATGTTTTTAATTTAAGAAAATCGAATAGTTGTTTAACCCTCTCGACAGATTTTCCGTTTTCCGTATCAAAAGAGCATACGAAATAATCCGAGTATTTTCTAATTTTCGGGCTAAAGTTATTTAATTTTACATCTTCTTCCCGTGTGTTTAAAAATCGCACCGGAATCTTTTTCCCGTCTCCTACTACCACGGCGCCTGCTACAAATACGCCTGCAATAACTTCCTCCGCTAAAATGACACATTCGCCCTTTATCTCTGACGAAACATATTTTACGACCTCACATCTCCCTGGAATAGTCGTTATTATGTTTTTACCTAAGCCTAATTCTAGACTTATCTTATCCTGTAATGTAACCAGCTTATTTTCATAGTTAATTTTACAACTATATTTTAATAAAAAATCTTCTCCTAAAATTCCATCATTTTTACAGTGGAAGTTGCTAAACACATAAAACTTATGCCTAAAATTATAATTGTTAACACATAAGTCTAGATAAACATAACCTATTGATACTAAATCCCCACATACTCCTTTAATCTTAATTTCATCCCTTACTAGCTTTGCGTCGCGGGACACGCTACGGAGTTTATTTAACCAATCTAACTTTAAAATTGAAATGCTTGCTCCTGTGTCTACTAATAGAGAAATTTGAGTTTGACTACAAGTAAAACAAACGTAATTACCACTACCATAACTACAAATATCTACCTCAGCGCTATTCAGAACGAAAAAAATCATCGCTATGATGTTCGTTCTGACGTATACTCTGACGTTCACTTTCGTTCTCGTCATTAGACTGTTCTGCTGAGTCAACTAAGAAATGTACATTCCTACGTTTATTATGAGGTGACGTAAACCTGGTGTTGCGCTGACCCTGAAACCTATTCGAGTTATAGTAGGCACGACCCCGACCTTGCTGACTTGTCGCGTTGTTGTTACGTGACTTATTATATTGTTGATGATAGTTTTTATTTATTTTTTCAAATCGCTGGTTCGAAACATAGTTAACATAATTGTTTATTGGTGGTTTCACTACCGAGTCTTCTTGTTCTATGGTCTTGTTTCCTTGCCTACATCGTAGCATTCGGTCTAAAATGGCTGTGTATGATTTAATCGGAATTAAAACATTTTTTATATCTTTTATTAGGTCTGCCACAGACACATAAGACTTATTAATTTTTGTTTTAGCACCGCTAGAAAGACGAGTTTTTAAAACAAAATTGATTAACAGAGGCTGGTCCTCGTTTCTAAGGGTACTACTATAATACTCTATTCCGTCTATTAGTTGGTTAATTTGCGTTTCGTCGCAATCTACTACTGGGAGGAGCGTGAGCGCGACTTTTAGATCGAACGTGGCCATGGTTGTGATCGTTTCTGAATGATGCGGGTTAACGAGTGACTCGATTTCCTCAAAATTACATAAAAACTTTGACGATATTGCTTTTGTTATTTGTAATTCTACAGCATCTATCCCTTTTTTACATAAGTCTGCAGATATTTGTTCAAAAATATTTTTAATTTCCTTTGCTCTTAAAAACTTATTCTGCCCCTGAGCGGAATAACGTTTGTCCTTACTTAATTTAATAATAGAGTCTCTAATAGCCTTAAGCTCACTCAAGAGTTCTGACAGGTTTGCCATGAACACACTTTAGAAAAAAAAAATCACTCACACACACACATAGATTCTTGGTAGCATAGTTATATTAATTCGTGCTGGCTTACACGTTCTGTGCTGGTCCAATTGCCCGTCGAACCGCTCTGCGTTCTACCTCTTCTAATAGTCGTGCGTTGAAGTAACGTAGCAGCCTAAGTACTATATAGCCCGCTAGTACAACGACGATGGTCAGTAAAAAGATCTCTGAAAGTTGCATCCCAACGGCCAAGGGAGTTGATGCTGCCGCCGATTGAGTTGGTGATTGACTGACAATAATATTGTCTTTAGATTGTGGGTTTCCCATAGTTAAACAATTTTGGCTTACAGTTTTTCTTCTTATTTCCTTCGTCCTTCTTGTAGGCCCGTGTAGCACTATTTTCCTGATATTTTGTAGACTTCAACTAGCGATTTCGCGGCGCGGACTTGTGACACCATGTCACGGTCGCCATGTAATGGCGTTGGGACGGAGACCCGAAATGAAACAATGTCTTGCGTTGAATCAATCCTCTTTATCCTCTAGTGTATCATCTTAAATACTAATTAACATCACATCTATACGTGACTAGAGGAAGGACGCCTTGTCAATCAGGAAGACCTTAATTATCACGTACTATTGAGTACGTGCTGATAGTGTAATTCACTATATCACAGTATCTACCTAACTATAGAAGATAATCAAAAGCTTTATATGCCAATATTTAGTAGAAATTTTTACTAAATATCTATGTACAAAATAACATTGTACAATTTGGTCAAAGAAAGTTATAATGATTATTCGATATTCCATACAATTCACTAAGGGTGACCATGTTATATGAATGAAAACAGGACAAATTGTTCATTACATTTAGTTTTAACAAAATATATATTATTATGAACCTAACAATTATAACCCAACAATTCTTTCTTTTCGACACTTTTTCAATTTGTAACTTAACAATTGCTAATACTTATCGATGATATTGGATAAATACATAGCTTTGCATTTTTAAAAGCTACATTACACTGGACTGTTGTAATCACATCATATTCCTTTTATTCAGTAATGTAATTTGTTAAGGGTTTAAAACGTTAAACTTTTATCAGATCTTATTTCTGATGACAGATATATAAGATCTGCAGTGCAAGCACGGATCTTTTATCGATCGATAAAGTGACATTAGACGTCGACAAATTGACATCGGCCGTACATGAACTGTCAAATTTTATCGTCTAATGTCACTTTATCGGTCGATTTATGATCCGTGCTCAGGGGGCTGAATCTGAGAAATAAAATACATTGTTTGAATAAAATTACAGACTAATTAATTTAAACAAATATCTAAAAGATACTTCGCACCTATTAAATTATGTTTAAACATTATAAAAGGAATTATAGTAAAACTTTCATCATGTCCTGTCTACCACATCTGCCATTTTGTAATACTTTACAGCACTGGCATCAAGAACTTTTGAGCCGAACCCTATAAATAAAAAAGTCTAATCGATTCATTTTACTATTGATTCTTATAAAAGTAATTTTTAGGGTTAAAGTTACTCGCGTCCGTAGGTTTACCCCTGAGATCCTAAGTGGTGCTAAATGAGTGACACTGACTGAGTGGTAGAGTTACGCTGCGTTGCAGCACGCATTGGGCCGGCTCGCCCGGCGTAACACCACCCTCTCACGAATATTCGGCGTGAAATAATGGAACTTGGTGCTGTTGTGTTTCGTCCGACCAGTGAGGGTTCCGGAGGCCCCTCCCCCACCCCCTCTTCCCAATTCCTATTCCTTCCTTAAACCTATTCCTCCCTTAAAGGCCGGCAACGCGTCTGCGATTCCTCTGGTTTTGCGGGTGTCCATGGGCGGCGGTGATTACTCTCCATCAGGTGACCCGCCTGCTCGTTTGCCTCCCTCTTTTATAAAAAATAAAAAAATAAGAAAATTAATTATAACTTACACTTGACATATGAGCAGTCGCTATTTGGTGAAAAATGTACTATGGTAGAGAGTCCTCTACCATAGTTTATCCTCTACCTTAAGCAGTTGCTTTTGCTGTTCTAATTGCCTAGTCTCTGACTAACCCTTCGGGAATAATAGTCGTAATTATATGTATGTTTGTATTTATGTTCCTTGGTTTTAACACTTTGTATCGTTCAATCACTTTTCAGATCTTGTATGTTAGACAACTATAATTAATACACAAATAAACTTACTGTTTGCGCCTCACGCTTTATTATCAGTGTATGCGTTCTGATAAAATAATTGAATTACTTAACTGTTGTGTTCAAAATTGTTTAAAAAGGAATCAAAGTTAGACTTGTATCTACCACATCTGTTATTTTGTAATATTTTACGGCACTGGCATCAAAGATTATTGAGCCAAACCTCATGAATAAATAAAATAACCTAATGAATTACACGTTTAATTCTTTGAAATCAAAGAAAAAAGTTACAGTTCGATAGTAAAGAAATAAGTTGTCACTTATATTACAGCCTTTATTTGACGAAAAATGCTAATGATGCATAACACACATTACGTATAACGTTATATTAAGACTGTATGAGATCAATCTCTTTGCTCTTCCTATATTTAAAAAATATATTAAAGTAGTCGTTTTATACACGTCCGTTCAAAATATTCTCATGAAGTGTTAAGTTAAAATAACGCAATGAACTTTCCTTAAAGCGTGTACCAGACTGTTGTAAACCGAAGTTTTCAACAGCGGTTTACAACAGTGTGGACAGATGTTGGCAACGAAATTTCGGTTGACCTTTCCACGACCTTGGTTTGCGAGAGCGTTATAAAAACTTGCTGCGTTCCCTCTGGCGGGCGGTCCGCTGTGTGGACGTTGTTGTTAACCACGTAAGCAGTATTGCCACTACCTCTAACAAATTACAAATACCACCGCTATCTTCAACCTACATACAACGTGGTTACTGAAAAAAGCCAAGTTCATTTATATTAATGTACGTACAATAAAGATACAAAATTATTATTAATCAAGCGGATCCAATTTTGTTTAATTACACTATTTAAGTATATCAAAGAAGGGATGCCAATAGGGCTATTTATATAAGTAGATTTGTTGCTTATGTACGTAAAAATGGCAACACTGCTTGTAACGCACAAAAAGCGTGTACCAGACTGTTGTAAACAAGCCTCCCCACCAGGTCACCTTGGCGGAGGCTGGTTTACAAGCGCCGTTGTATTCAGTCCACACTTGTTGAAAACAAGGCTTTCACTTAGTTTACAACCGCCGTTGATGTTTTCCGTCACAAGTATGTTTGATTTTACAGCTAGCGGCTGTACAATTGTCATTTGTTGACAGATATTGCCAGATGATAATGAATTACAGATTAAAAATTAAAAAGTAGGTATACAACTTAAGCATAAAACGCCGGGTCTCCTTTCGTTGCAAACAACTGTCCACACTGTTGTAAACTGCTGTTGAAAACTTCGGTTTACAGTCTGGTAGGTATACACGCTTATTACTCGGCTCTAGCCTAATGTTGCCAACTCGAAGATTTAAACATGAAAGTGATTTCGACTTTTATAAATTATACCAACATTTTCACTCCTTTCTAAAACTGTAAGTTGTACTTCAAAATATTTTAAAAATGTTAAATTAGTTAAGTAAAAAATGACTCCAAATTTCTATATTTTGTCTTGGCATTTTGATAATGTTCCATGAAAACTTAAATCGTTGGTACAAACACATACTAACATATAATCACGACTATTATCCCCGAAAGGTTAGACAGAAACTAGGCAATAAGGACAGCAAATTAAAGCAGTCCTTTACATCCTATGATGCTAATAGTTCAGGTTTTCTTATTTTTATATTTAGTTTGTTAATTAGTTAGTTTTTTATTACTACAATAGTATTTAAGGTAAGTACTTACTATAATTAATCAAAAGGTCGAGGTTGAGAATTCAATCAAAACCACAAAAACATGTATGGTTTATTAGTAGTGATCGAAAGCTAGATAAAGTGTTACATTTTTCTTAAGAATTTTTAGAATGTAAACCTGTTTGCGTGATTTAAATACAAATAAAATACAAATAAATAAAAAAGCCATCTATGATTCTTTACCAGAACTAAGTTTGTTTCATGACAATTTGTACAATAAAACTCTGTTTATGTTTTGTATAAACTTAAGCAAATGCTATAACCGCAATTGTGATAAATTGGATTTCTGTTCGTATTCAAAAACTAGAGTATGAAGAGTTGTAGGTATTCATTTTAATAATCAATTGTATCAGCAGTCGGAAATACCCCATGAGTATCATCAACAACCTTACACGTCCCACAGCTGGGAACAGGCTTTCCCACGCTGGCCCAATGCGGGTTAGTGTCTCATTTACTTTAAGTTAACGTACGCATAACATTAAATAATTTAAATAAATAAATAAGATAATTAATTAATTAATAAACGTACGCGTAACGTTTTGTACATACAAAGCAAAACATACAATACGCTACCTTAATACGGGTACTTAACCATATTTTTATTCTCTTTGCCGGTACCGATATGGTCACCCTATATAGTGAATTGTATGGAATATTGAATAATCATTATAACTTCCTTTGACCAAATTGTACAATGTTATTTTGTACATAGATATTTAGTAGAAATTTCTACTAAATATTGGCATATGAAGCTTTTGATTATCTTCTATAGTTAGGTAGATACAGTCAATTATTTGAATGCAAGTGTCTGGATTGAGGAGCCAGATGAAATGTGTTTTTTTAGCTAATTTACTTAATCTTGCTATTTTATTTCTATACTACAAATTCAATCATACATACTACTAATTGTCCATTAGTTCGAATATATTAATATGTGGATTAATTTCATAGGAATTCACGCTTTTGTATACGGGCTGAGGAGCCACAACAAAACTATTGTATTTTATTTAATTTCGGCAGTACCGCACTGAATTTTTTTGTAGATAACCTACAACATACCTACTAAAACATACAAAATTTTCAAAAATGTAACTTCATTACTTTCCTAGTTCTAGGGTGGCTCCTCAATCCATACTGTATGGATTGAGGAGCCAGCTTTATATTGATGTACCTTAGAAAGTATTATACTTACTACAAATTCCAGAATTTGTCCTACAAAATTATTTTTTATACTACTAATTGATGGTATGATTTTTATTTAAAAACTAGGGGTGGCTCTTCAATCCTGACGTTCATCAATAACAAGCATAGAAACCACGCTAAAATAGCAAGCAAAGACATATATTTATCCTTCTTCTTCTTACGAGTCATGCTAATGAGTTAGAAAGAGATGGAGAATGATTGACTTGTCCTAATTTGTGTAGGTGGTCACTAGTTTATTCCACACTAGGGACGTCATTTCTCGGCAGTTTATATCGACAAAAATAAAACTAAATATTGAACATGTAAATAAATATGAAGGCGAAGGATAAGCGCGCCGTCAATGACCGAAGTATTATGTTAGCATCGAGGAGACAGAATATGTATTTGCTTTCCATGCACTATTGTCATTCTGTATATTCCGTTGCGTTTCACTACACGCACTACATTACTCACAAAATACACTTGCACGAGAATATGATACAGAATGACAGAATGTGTATGGAGAGCGATACAAATCCTGTCTTCTCGACGCTAACATAATAATTCGGTCATTGTCGGCTTTTTCGCTTGCCTTGGAAACGATATAAACTATATCGGACAAATTTTTAAAACCTACATTATGGTGCACAAGAAAAACACCTACAATATTATATTGAATCACTGTAAGTACAGCAGCGTCAGATCGACCTACTCAAATCTGTAAAAATATCCCAATCGATATTGAACTCTACGATTTCAACATTAGGTTGAGATTCGGTTGCAGGTATTTCACAGATTAGTAGGTCGCAGAGTAGGTAGGGTAGGGCGATATGACGCTGCCTGTACAGTCAGCGTTACATCTATCTATCCTTATATATGTAAAATTCTCGCAACCAAATTTCATCCTAATGTCAATCATGTAGAGTTCAATATCAATTGGAATATTTTGACAGATTTGGGTAGGTCGATCAGTGGCCGTGTGTACACACACTAATTTATGTTCTATTGTTAGGCCAAAAAATTGTTAACGGTAAAAGTGGTCACTTTTGCCTTCAGCAAGTTTTGCAAGTTAATAACGAGAAGCAGTGTACAGTCAGTGTCACATCGGCCTACCCTTATCTGTCAAATTAACTAGATGGATATTGAACTTTATGCTTTGAAAGTAAATCTGAAAATTGATACGAGAAAAATATAAATATGAAGGATTACTAAGGAATTAAAAAACTTATAAATAAACATTTAAAACATTTTTATTAAATCACTGCCTCTTAATTAAGAAGGTTTTGGTTAAAAAGCTTTATAATTTGTCACGAGGCGCACATTCCTGTAATTCCAGTTTGGTATTCGTATTGTCAAATATAACTTAGGTACGGCTTTTATCAATAGGATTCTGTGATTGTCATCGAAACTTTGTTTTAGAGAATGATTAACAAGATTGCTCAAAATGCTTGTTGGTACAAATGTGTCGCAGACATTGTTCATGATTGATTGATCGTAAAATGTTTAGAACCTAAATGACTGCGTTTATTCCATATCCAATTTAGTCTTCTTACACGCCGGCCGTAGCCTTTCTTTATTTATATCATAATTTTTTGGAAACCTGTAACCAAAATGTAGAATTTTTAAAATTGGTAAAAATGCAGATAAATGGTAGTAGTAGTAATAAAGAAGACCATTCAATTATGTATATTTTTTAAATTATCAATAGGTAACTTTTAAAGTTATAAATTATTAATATCATGTTAAGAGTAAAACAAGTTGTAAATGAGGCGTATACATATATCATAAATTAAAGATAGATGTGCTAACCACTTACACAAAATACTGATTTATCGATATAGAAATGCACGTCACTAGACGAAAAAACATAACCTTCAACATTTGAACAAAATTTCATTGATAAATGCCTTATATCAGCACAGAACTGGACACGATGACTATTTAGACAAACTATTAGTGTGTTTCAATAGATTTATGCCATTAATTATGTTTAGGTAAAACGAAAACAGTCTGAGCTTACCGATAAAAGGTTATTGTCTCTTGATTATTTTCTTTTCTTATTTTAAGGAATTTACAACCCTCAATCACACAAGACATTTTGTCACACGTAACGCTTATATATCACTAACAATGCTATGGCTAGTTTATAGGTTTCTTCGGAAGAATACCTTGCAAATAATTAAATTTATCTGAGAGGAGCTACAACTTAGCTTGAAAATTATCCGTCATTATAATGTAACCAAGTTAGGTTGCCACTTATTTACACAGCAACAAAAAGAAAATAACGGCACATTTAATCTGATGGTGTTATAAAGACATCTAATTACATCCATTTGACATTTACCTTGTGACAACCTAGAAAAAATAGAAACGAATGTGGATTAGACGTTTCATTCACTCTCGTTACAAAATTAAATGAAGTCATATGAGTAAGATAGCTGTTGTCTAGCTCGTCTTTTAGCGTGGTTTCTATGCTTTAGTTATTGTTCTGAGATAAAAACAACTCGATCGTTCTGTGGCTCGGTTCCAACTCAAACGAGTTAAACTTCAACCAAACTACAATCTACTGAATACTTAGATTTTTGTTTTAATCTAAGACTGAATACGATTGTAAAATACTGCAGGCCTATTTTCTAAAGGTACGCTTACACGGGCAATGAAAATTGATTAATTATGAGCAGTACTAGAAGATTGTGACGTGACAAAATATGGAGCAATTTACGGCAACAACAACAAGCATCAATTTGGCGAAATGTTTTGCAACAACAATATTGAGAAGGAGCAACTCCAAGAAACAAGGCAATACCACCCAATACCACGCAATACTTTCATAAAACTATATGGAGATTTTTTTTTAATGTTTAATGGCGCGCTCGATTTGTGCTTTAGCCAAGGCATAGTAAGAGGTTAGGAAGATGTTATGGATTCGAAAAAATCGAAATGATCATATAAAAGGCATGCAAAAAAGATATGATTAAGGTCACCAGTATCGTTACCACTCTCACAAATGTCACTCACTATAGACGACATAATTTTGCACGATGGGCGGGAATGCTGACATGTCTCAGCCAGCCTCATACGAATAATGCTTGATGAAGCACTTTAACTAAGTTGAGCGATTTTCTTGCAGCGGTGGCTTGCAGTGCTTTTCTATTATGAATCACAAGCAACGGAAAAAGAAAAGGAAGAAAAGCAAGACGGAATCAATCATCATTGTGTTGTGAATTAGATGATATTATATTCAAAAACGTTAGTCGAATATCCTGATTTTGAATTTCTTTTGAATAAAGGCCCATCAATTACGAAACAGAAGACCAATATGAGAGAACCAATTTCTGAATTGACGAGACTTGCCCTAACACTTCGATTTCTGGCTACTGGGGATGCATACAAAAGTTTAATGTATCTGTTCAGCATTTCTGACAGTTGTATCACACTATTCACTTCACTATCACTTCTATTATAATGTAAGGTGGATCATTTACTGTTATGTGTTCGACAATGAGCATGTGTGTAGGCAAATAAAACAAAACAGTGCAACATCATTTTTCAAATTCTCTCAAGAAATCCGTGTGAGATCTCAATAAAATCCCACAGCTTTAATGAGTCTCAAGGGGTTTGGTGTCATATCATTTATCATTAAACGTTCATTATCACTCATTATTATCTACTTTATGCAAAGAAAATATTAACTTAAATATCTTACTTGACACTGGCTAAATTTGCTGACCGCACGAAGCCATTATTAAAAAAATCGCCAATCGCTCGCTGTCCCCGCGGAAGCGATACGTAGTCAAACCGCAAAATCAATAAGTGCAAGTGAGACAGGAAACAAAATTGCTATAAATTTCCAGACTCACTTCACTGGATATTCGGCAATACGTGTCGGCATGTCGGCAACATTCAGAAATGGAATATACGGAGCAATTATCACCACTATTGCCGCAACAATTGCCGCAAGTTGCTCCACATTGCTCCAGATTGATCAATACGTATTGCCAGCAATAATTGACCGAAAAATTGCCCGTGTAATCGCCTCTCGTGCCACAAGCGGCATTCTATCTCAATCGGTTCGGGAACCGTAACATATTTTTTATTTGTCGTAATGTTCAGACAACATAATATTCAAAAGATATTTTTGTATGGAGTTAGATTTCTGTTGACTAATAAAAAGAAATAACCTCGAAATTCAAGACAATCGCTACGCTGCGCTTCGCGATTGTTTTAAATTTCTAACCTATCACGTGACCTACAGGAGTAGGGCAGCTAGTATTTCTGTTGTCTAACAAAAACTTTACGGCAGCTTAGGCGGCGTCACTATTATACCGCAAAACTTACGGTTCCCTAACCGATGGAGATACAGTGCCGCTTGTGGCACTCTATACACTTCCTATTATTTTTGACGAATTTCATTGGTATTGGGCATTGAGCTTTTAACTATAGAGAGAGCATAAGTTTGCTGTCTCTTTCGGCCTTCAACCATTACTATTTTGGTTCCGTTTCGTTCGGCACATCATGTTTACCCTAAGTACAGTGCGACATAAAAGAGTAGAAATTAAATAATCCAGAACTAAATTCACTCATTTTTTGGCAACATTGATTATCTGTCATTAATGTCAAGTGGTTGTTCAACTCTGTCCGTGGTTACGATATAAATTGTTGTTTTAGTGATATTTCTACATTCCTGGATTTAAAACACTGATAATATGATTATGACCATCCATGGCGGTTCTCGTAACATAATATACCTATAAGGTTTTTTTTTGCGAAGTTTGGCAGAATTTCAAGACTTAACTTTGTTACGTAATCTGGAGGGTATTTACCAACGTACAGCAGATTATACTGGTAAGTAAGTTATAAAATATGTTGAAAGTATAATTATCTAAAATATGCCTATGCGCAATCGGCTAAATTCCGTGAAACAATCAGTATTTTTAAATATTTTTAAAAGTTTTGGGGTTATGATATTACAAACAAAAATGTTGGTTATTATAGTTCGACTCGAGAATCTTGAACTTTTTCATTTATTGGGACATTTTATCAAGTGTTAAGGGGTAGAATGTGGTAAGTATAGTAAATTATGTCGGTTGGCTTTTGAATCGAGTCGCCTGAATTTGAAGAAACTAACACTGTGGGGGGGTCTAAGGGGTTCTTAAATAAAGGCTTATTAACATTTTAGCTGCAGCTGTTTAGCACGAAAAATTACACGTGTTTAGGCAATACAATACCATATTAACAGAACCGAAGTGTGGGGGAGGGGGGGAGAGGAGGGCGCAGCTCCTTTGCGAGGGGGGCGAAGCCCCCGCCATGAAAAAAGTCTAAAGAGTTAATTAGGTTGGGTTAGTTAGTAAGTATGTTGACCAAAAACGCGCGAGCCGAGCGAGCGTAGCGAGCGTGCCGCGGGAGCGGCCGGCAAAGCGCCAGAAATGAGGTTTTTGTCACTTTCCATAATTTTAAAAAAGTAACATAACTTCAAAATTACTTGTCTGCGGCAGGAGTGGTAAGTGGGGGGTACTCCTCTCTTGTCCTCTCCCGTTCCCCGACCGATTAATGTTACATAACCTCAAAATAGAAAAATTAACGTAACTTAAAAACTACTTGTTTGCGGCGGCGGGGGGGGGGGGGTATGTGGGGGTACTCCTCCCCCACCTCTTACCTTCACCACCCCCAGCCCGTGTCTGAAAGTACTGTGCGGAGAATAGCTAAACAAGGCTCCGAAAATGGAGGAAAATTTTCGACTCCCGCTAAACACGGAAAGGGTCGACTTGCAAAGGAACTCGATGACTTTGATATGTGTGCAATCCGTCAGAAAATGATTTTTATTACACTGTAAAAAAAGAAGTACCAACAATATGCAAATTAATAGCTCAATTAAGGCAACTTATTGGCTATGATGGAAGCCGCGAGCATTTGCGAAACTTGAAGAGTATCTGGATTTTAATTTATTAGTTTTATATCTAAATAAAAATAAGTTATGTAATGGCTGTTTTCATTACTACATACAAACTACTCAAATTAATTATTTTGACGACCTCCGTAGCCGAGAGTAGAGCACTCCGGACTTGGCGTCGCCATCTCTGAGGTCCTGAGTTCGATTCCCGGTTGGGTTAATGTAGAAAACCAACTTTTCTATATTGTCTCGGATCTGGGTGTTGTGGTACCGTCGTTGTTTCTGATTTCTACAACACAAGTGCCTTAGCTACTTCCTTTTTATCAGAGCAATGTGTAAGTGATGTTTTCCAATTAAATGAACATACTAAATAAAAACAAGTATCAAGACCAATTTGCTCGACCTATCAAGGTTGCTATGTTAACGACAACAGCGCCCTCATTTAATTTCTACTCTTTTATGTCGCAGTAAAACAAAGACAAAACATAGGATGAAAGGGTCGTGTCGGTGAAACTATGCAATTTTTTATATGGGGCCAGCCGCACTTGGACCCATACAAATCGCTGTCATTATCTATTTTTTAGTTGAATATGTTTATTTTTTGGTGAACTTAGTATTTCGGTGGGTTTAATTTAATAACGAATTGTTTATTTAAACAATTTGTAGTTAGAAGTGAGTGGAAAGTGTCTTGAATATCGTTTTCAAAAGTTTTGTAACGCACACATAGGTGACTTTTTTTGTGTGTGTGAAAATTTTGCACATCGAAGTTACCTCTACAGTATAAAGGTATATATATAACTCAATGGTATTGGGCGATTTTCTGACAGCCCAAATTAAAAAGTAAAAATTAGTTCTAATACACTTGATAGATGGCGTTATATGAAAGCCGAGCCGTACGTACTTATGGGCTGTAATAAATTCTATACATTTGCTTGTCTACCAAAAACATAAAAAAATAGTACTTAACTACCTACCTATTTTCATTCAGGACATCTAGGCAGAGATATTTTTCGGAGATAGGTTTCGGAAAATCGCCCATTGTCAGTTGAGTGAGAACCATAGACATAGAGAAAAATAATATATGGGGAATCACAGAATAGAGAATTTAGGCCTGCTGTTCTTAAGGGTTCATCAAAACAGAGCAAATCCAAAGTTCACAAGAAGTCCCTGTCGAGAAGTTAGTGCGTTTTGGGGGCGTGTGGCAGCTTACTTGAACTCAGTAAAGTTTCACATCTGAGATTTTGAGAAAAATTTTCCATCACCATTATTTTAATGAATTTAAAAATAATAAGTAACTGTATAATTATATTGTAGACCCCATTGAGGCATTGAAGTAGTAGTAGGTAGGTATACCCTTTTCGCTTTGCCTACCTTTTATCAAGGATGATAAATTATTTTGTCTCTAAGAAACAAAACAGAGCGTAACCTGGGCCCTTATTCTGTAACGATTCCTTGTTTCAAAACCACGTTAATTCCTTAAAAAGTTACGATATCTTCCCAAAAACGTATGCGTTTGACGTTTGTGCGCGGTAAGGTTTAGGTGTGGAATCTATAGATTGCGATACAGAATCAGGGCCCTGCGCGACTTATGATCACAGAACAATTACTCTTTTAGGAATGTTTGAGAATTCATTAAAGTACCTACTTACTTATCACATCTTCACTAAATCTTTAATGGGAGATACATACTTACCACTTATTTTCAAGCACCAGTATTAATACCTACTTAAATTTTTTTTTCTTATTAACAAATGAGCGTACCTATGGTTCTCCTTATCATTCCACCGAAATCAATCTAAAGGCTCTTGTGACGCAGTTATAAATCCTTACCTTTAAAATACTTACCTACTATACTATACAGTATCATTTTCATTAATCTTTATCAATCGTTTAGTTCTTAAGATCGCATACTGACAAGGTGATTCCATACTTTTGCACGTTAAGTTTAGGCATACAAATTTAGAGGAGGCCGTTGTGCAACCGGTCCCTAAAAAATGAGATCTGCCAGGTCCGACTAATTACCGCCCTATAGCCGTAACGTATCTTCAGTATTGTGCAAAATCCTAGAACGTGTATTAAATAAACAGCTCGTGCGATACCATATAGAAGATCACTCCCTAATCCACGACCGTCATCATTATATTGTGTTTCGACAAAAACGGTCAACAGGTACCTAATCTTCAGGTGTGCGTCACACATCTCTGGGGTGAGGCTATTGATAAGCGAGGCTAATCACTGGCTGTTAGACTTGACATAGACAAGGCTTTTGATCGGGTCTGGCTCAAAGCTCTTCTCTCCAAGTTCCCGGCATACGGTTTGCCCGCTTAGTTCCTGTAACTGGATCGCTGGCTTCCTGCATGAGCGTAGAATACGTGTCCTCTCAAATGGATGCGCTTTGCGGTTCATGTCAGTGAACGCTTGAGTTTCTCAAGGCATCCCCCACGCTGTTCCTTCTGCATATCAATGATATGCTTCCTCTTGGAAACATTCATTGCTATGCAGATGAAAGCACAGTGCATGGGGGATATAACGCTCACCCAACGGCTAGGCAGGGCAAAACCGAAATGAAGCGAGAAAATCTTGTCGAGCTCGATCAGGTGTTGGACCTCATTTCTGATCCGGCTCCGATAATCTGGTAGAGATCAATGCCAAGAAAACACAGGTGTGCACGTTCACAGCGAGAAAGTCGCCATTCCTTCTCCTTCCCTCTCTTCAGGGTACATCTCTAGGCCTGCAGACCAATATTAATATATGCTCGGTATGGATATCTGCCGCGATCTGAACCAAAGGGACTACTACATCGAAACTCTGATTAGAACAGCCTCACGTAAACTCGGTGTCCTGAACAAGGTGCTGCGATTCTTTACGCCCGATCAGTTGTGTTGTGTCTCTTAAACAAGACACAGGTGCAGTCTTGCGTGGAGTATAGCTCTCACCTTTGGGACGGCTCCGCAAAGTACCTTTTCGATGCCTTGGACAGATTGCAGCGTCGCGCTGTGAGTATTATCGGCAATACAGAGGTCACTAACACTCTCAAGCCTTTGCAGTTGCGTAGAGATATTGCGTCACTCAGCGTCTTCTACCGATTATGGCGAGTGATCTGAAGTCCCTCCTTCCTTCCTCCGTATGAGCACGCGTGCTGCTCTCCGGAGTCACCAATTTACAGTCTCTGATATTCCATCACGCACAAAGAAATGTGGTGACTCGTTTCTTTGTCGCACCTTCAAAAGATGGAATAGTCTACCAGCAAACGTATGACATAGGGTCCTTTAAACGAGGCGTGAAAAGGCACTTTGTGGGCCGGCAGAATGAGGATGACTGATGCTACCTCTCTTAGGCTGCACCAGTTGTCCTCGCGGCTGGACTTCATTTCTACATTTTACTAAAACTACCTAGGTACCTATATGCTTTTTTGATAAAGTTTGGTTTTTACGTTATTTGTGTTCTTGATAATATTATAAAATAATGTTAAGTACAATCAATCTACGAAGTAAGTAATTAATCGAAAGTGACATTTTCACTAAAATATTCCTAACATAATCCAACGTAGACTATCGAAATACGAATTTACTTGGGTGTTCATCACTTTAATACATATAGATAAATGTGTGTGAAATTAATATGAGCATGTGTGATTAGCATAAACAACACTGAACAGTCAAAAAATGTTAGAAAAAAGACCATACGCATCCCTAATAAAAATTGAATTTTACGATTATTTCACCGGGCGTGTATATATCTATAGTGTATTCTGCTTTTTTCTTATTAACGCTATTGTAAAATAAAACAAGATTTCGAATTACCTACGTCATTATTTTTTTTATCTGTAATATTTAATGTCTTTAACCGTATATAAGATGACTGCTAGAAACCGCAAGAAACTTCAAAGGCTGGTCAGGTCAAGTGTTTTAAACATGGCAAAAATATGTCCGTGACCCCAGCGGGATAACCCCTTCAGATCGGCTTCAAATTACGCACCGATTTAGTTGATAATTTGTTTAAATTTGTTAGCAAATACCAAAATTTGTTGATCATTAGTTATCGAGATATCCCATGTTAAAGGGTATCCCGCTGGAGTCACGCTCGGCAAAGTTATTTGACCTAAAACGAGCAGGAACGAGACACGCTACTGATATAGTTATTGTGCTAGGTTTTTGTTGATTCAATTAGGAATAAATCAGTGAAAATTCCAGGATTCTACCTTCTGTAGTTACAGAGTAATCAAATACCTACTTTTCGTCAAAATTCCTCCGAAAAGTAAGTTCTATTTGAGGATAAGGAAAAAGGCTACAATCATGAAATTTAGGGAAGATTTTGTTGACTCTGAGAGAAAATTTGTTAGATAAAAACGAGAACTCTAGCTACAGTACATCCTGAGATATAACGCTAATTATGGTTATCCCGCTGGAGTCACGGTGTAAATACCTAAACATGGTTTTTCCACAGGAATGGAGCAAGTAGCGAGTTTATGACTATAGCCAAGATTTTGTTAATGTAAAAATCTAACCAGTTCCTACTTTTCAGTTTCCTAGGTACAGTATTTTAGGAGAAATTAAAGTTTATAACTTTTTCATACTAAAAGTACGCGTATAAGTAAGCGACCAAAGTTGATTCCTTATAAAGACCAAGTTGGCCAATTTTTTTTGTTTTAGGGCCGATTTTCATTTTACGCATTAAACAATAATTCTTTCATGAAAATATTCGTATTAATATTCCGCAGGTCACCAACTTCTTAAAAAAGTAATTTTTAACACAAGCGCGTGATGGTTTTGTACATTTCGCAGAATAAAAACATTGCTCTATTCAAATTACTAGGTCTGAAACTTCAAAGCAGAATTGTTCTAATTTTTAAATATCAATATGATTTATTTTGCTTTGAAGTTCATTAAGAGACTTATGTCAGTTTTTGCGATCGCACGGCAGTCATATTATTCAGTGACACGGCACCGTCGGCACCCCCTTAACATAGCTAATATTATCTATAATCATAGAAACAGTTCGTCATAGCAGGTGAGTATAGACTGAAGCATTTGCTCGAGCATTACGGTGTAATGTAACGTTCTTACGAATGGTACAATACAGGCAAATGCTCAGTTTCCATATAACATTTCCATGTAGTGTAACGTTATTGCGAATGCTTGACGCTGTGTTCGACGTAAGGCTCACGGTGAGTGAGCCTGTCACACTTATGTTTACCTTACGTACGCTCTTGGTTGAAATGTCGAAAAAAAGAAAAATAGAAATAGAATATATTGGCAAATTAACATATACAAAGACAAACTTTTAGCGGTTTCCAATTAACGGTGGATAATAAATAATTAATGTCCCCCTGTTACCCGCGCTCGTGCTCGATGCACGCTCGATGATACGATACACCAAAATGCTCGTTGGTTTTTTTTTGTACACGTGTGACGCTAATACGACGTGAACCGATCAATGTAAAAAAGTGTTTTTTTTCTATAATTACAATAAAAGTAAATACTTTGCAAAATAAATTTGATCATTTTATTTCAACGTGCCATATATTAGATCTTCTTCTTCTTCAGCCCATGATTACCCACTGCTGAGTGTAGGCCTCCTCATTTGCACGCCATCCTGATTTGTCTTGGGCTTTCTGTAACCACTGTTTGCCCGTTACTTTTGTGATGTCATCCGCCCATCTAGCCTTCTGGCGGCCAACGCTTCTGGTGCCGGTTCTCAGTCTCCACTCAAGCACCTTCCTGCTCCACCGGCCATCGTCTCTGCGGCTTATGTGACCCGCCCATCGCCACTTCCTTTGCGCAATGATACGCCCCGCGTCGTTTATTTGAGTGCGACTCCGGATTTCTGTGTTTCTTATTTTGTCGCTCAGAGTTATACCCAATATGGCGCGTTCCATCTTCCTTTGGGCTACCTGCAGCTTTTGGATATGTTGTTGTGTAAGGGTCCAAGTTTCTGCCCCGTAGACCATGAACGGCTGAATACACTGCTCATATGCCCTTCGTTTTAGAGAGAGGGGCACTTCCTTACACTTCAAAATTTCAGGCAGCTTACCGAATGCCCCCCAACTGAGTCCGATGCGGCGCTGAATTTCTCTTGCCTGTCCGTCCTTTCCAAGCGTAACCAGTTGCCCCAAGTAGACATATTCGTCGACCCGCTCTATCTTTTTACCATTAACCATGATGCCATGCCAGGGGTCCTTGCATATGAGGTGTTCATACGTAGACCAACACTTATCGAGACCAGATAAAGTTCTTCCATCATACTCTGGAGTTCGTCGGCACTTTCAGCGAATACAATGTCGTCGGCAAAGCGGAGGTGGCTGAGACGCTCACCATATAAGTTTATTCCTGTATTATTAGATAGTTAATCATAAAAAGGTAAATCTATCTATCTACATTAGCATATTGATATGAATAGTTATTCATACATTACATTACGTATATGGTGATATTAGGTGTATTGCATTATGGTGTATAAATATTTGAATTTAATGTCCAACCACATTTTATCGGAATCGGCCCTTAAACAAAAAAATTGGCCGCCATCTTGGTCTTTATACAGAATCAACTTAATTTGGTCGGCTTATACGCGTACTTTTAGTATGCAAAAGTTATAAACTTTAATTTCTCCTAAAATACTGTACCTAGGAAACTGAAAAGTAGGAACTGGTTAGATTTTTACATCAACAAAATCTTGGCTATAGTCATAAACTCGCTACTTGCTCCATTCCTGTAGAAAAACCATGTTTATGTATCAACACTGTGACTCCAGCGGGATAACCATATTTAGCGTTATATTTTAGGATGTACTGTACCTAGAGTCCTCGTTTTTGTCTAACAAATTTTCTCTCAGAGTCAACAAAATCTTCCCCAAATTTCATGACTGTAGCCTTTTTTCTTATACCTCAACTAGAACTTACTTTTCGGAGGATTTTTGATGAAAAGTAGGTATTTGATTACTCGGTAACTACAGAAGGTAGTATCCTGGAATTTTCACGGATGGATTCGTAATTGAATCAACAAAAACTTAGCACAATAACTATATCAGTAGCGTGTCTCGTTCCTGCTCGTTTTAGGTCAAATAACTTTGCCGAGCGTGACTCCAGCGGGATACCCTTTAATAATGAATTGAATAACTCTTAAGGCTCGCGTCCACCAGGCGGATCGGGCCGGGGCGCGTCGCAACGCAAAAATTCGCCTGCCTGTATTTACTATGAAATAGCGTCCACTAGCAGCGGGTCGGGGCGGGGCGGGCGTGTACCTACGCCTGGCGTACTCACCATGGAATTCTGTTATTTCAAGAATGCCAAAAAACTGTGCCCAAATAGTACCAAATAGTGCCCAAAGGAAATAAATAGTACCTTTATAGTTTAAAAGTTATAGGCATAGTTTGGTGAGTAGGCTAGGCGTAGGTTCTACGCCTAGCGTACTCACCTCGTTTCGCGAAAACAGAACCAGCAATGGCTCTCATTTCTATCTCAATAAATAGTACCGGAAATAGTACCCTCTAAGAGTGTAATTGTTATTTGACTTTTACACTAGAAAGTCATTAAATTTGATAGCAAACTTCTACATACAAAAATTACGTGTGGTACAGTCGAGCACAGTGAATGGTAAAATATTATTTTTATTACCAAAGGAATTAAGATTGGAATAACTATGGAGTTCATTAATAGACGAAGACCTAAAATAAAATAGGTACATATTTAATAACAGTAAACCAAGGGTGGCCAAAAAAGGGGGGTCTTGAGGTTGGTGTGTCTGTCTTTGGCACCGTAGCTCCTAAATATCCTAGATTTGGATGCGGATTTTTTTATATGAAGGCTGGTTTTAGCGGTGATTCTTACTTCGACTATAAATCTAGTGATAACTGTAATAAATCACGAAATTTGTAGTCGGGGGTGAATGAGACCCACTCCAACTTATATCTATGTATCAAGCATTGCTTATTTATGATTTGTTGATCGTGAATGACAGCCCGCCCGCAACTTTGTCCGCGTGAACCCCTTACCCCGTGACGAATTTCCAAAAATGTTCATTTTTATACAAACCTTGCCCCGACAATTACAAATACAACAAAAAAGAATTAGCCAAATTGGTGCAGCCGTTTTGAAGTGATGCGCGTACAAACATTTTGGCAATTGATTTTTTATTAATATACAGATTGTATAGATTGTAGATACATGCCTACATAAATAAAGACTGCACATGTGCTCAGCGTGACAGGTGGTGAGCCCATCGCCGTTCTAAGCTGTTGGATGTATGTGCAGTCTTTAGTCCGTTAGTCGCCTATTACGACACCCAAGGGAAGAGCGGGTGGTAGTATTCTTTCACCGGTAAGTACGCGACTCAGTTAAACACTTTATACAGTCCAGAAAACTAAGATTTCCTTTGGGCACTTTTTGGTACTATTTGGGCACAGTTTTTTGGCATTCTTGAAATAACAGAATCCATGGTGAGTACGCCAGGCGTAGGTACACGGGCGATAGCAGTGTTACGTATGCGATGCGGCCCGTACCGATCCGCCCCGGCCCGATCCGCCGCTAATGGACGTCTACCTTTAGATTAATGATTGGTCTCGCTGCGCTCGACTAGATACCTCCGTCGTACTTGTCAAATGCGGCAACACATACTACGCCGAAATCGGCGTACCCGAGCCAGTCACACTGACAGCTGTGGGTGACGTGTACGTCCCGAATGTTTAATTCAATTTTGGGCTTAATTCAAACTGTAATGCCAGTTTGCGTAGTAAAACTGTGTAAAAATAATACTTCTAAAAATAAGAAGGACACTGGGATCACATACCATCAGTAAGTATCGTATAATTTCGAAATTTCATCATAACATAATATGAACAATAAACGCCATTCAGTGTTACCGCTTATACAAGAATAAAGTCCCCGTGGTTGATATTTTTATTATGTGAATTTAATTGTTATTGTCTTTTATTTTAAAGGTAACCTATTTCATTTGTCTTACAAAGTTACTATATACTTAACCTAGTTCTATGTTATTTCATGTTTACTTATATAGGTATGTGATCTATAATAATGTTTTAAAATATTAGCTGACACTTTATCAAGGGGATTCTACCGATGAAACTGAACAACTTTCCATGAGGAACATGGGTCGAAAATTTATTTATTTTCCCTATACAAAATGCGCAATCAGCTGATTGTCTCAAGTATGGAATGCAATTTTTTTTCATTTTGACCTATGTTCCTGAAATGTAAACTTTTCGTGTCTGTACTTACATTGAAAATATTTGCGAAAAACATAATCTAGGGGATGAAGGATACGTGAACATTAGAAACATTTTTAGAATTTTTGTCTGTCTGTTTGTTTGACGCGCATCACACAAAAACCGCTGGACGGATTTTAATGAAACTGAGAACAGGTGTATAGCTTATGATTCGGGTAATATTATAGGTTAAAGGTTGCTTCACACATATCAGTGAAGCCACAGTTTCGACACAGTACCGGCACAGTGTTTTTCATACATTCTCTATGAACGCATCCCCACTTGTCAGTGATAATGCTCTCAGTGTCAGTGCCGCCACCGGCAAATCACGGACGTAATCGTTTTGAAAGAATTCATAGACAACGTTTGAAATAATATTTTGACTGTTCTTGCTCAAAAAGACCGCCATTGTATCGTTGCTAAGCGAGGCTTAAATAGCTTGTCTTGCCCTAGGGGAAAAAGTATTTTTTTTTAAATTTTTGTCTGTTACATGACAATGAGCCTATAAAAACGAAAAAGTATTTAGTAGTAGAATAATCATGAATAAAGACTCGACTTATTACTGTTTACTTAGATCAACAACTTTTTTGAGATAGTGTAACGCGGGGTTTATAAAAGCATTGCCAAAGCCAGTGCTGCGCATACGAACATCACTGCATGCCTCCGCCTTCTTTCCCCCGCCCGCCTGCGGCCCGCGCCAACGCTAGGGTCCGCTGGCCGGCGCCCGTAGGGAGAGCTTCCCGATCGCCGAAGGGAACGGTTGAGTAACGATATCCTCCGCGAATCTCTTTAAGCGTGACGTATTAGGTATATCTTAGTTTCTGTACTTACCAGTTGTGTTAACAATAAATATATTTCTATCATTTAAAGTCTTTCGCTTTAAACTGGCGCCTATACTTGTGGCTCGAACCGCGTGTGTAACAAAGTTATACTTACATAAACAATAAAAACCGTGTTTCTACGTGAAACGTGACCAACCGTCTTCCTACCTTGTCTAGAAGTACGGACATTCCACCTTATCCTAAGTGTTATCATCACTCGTAAGTTTGCGACGTGAAGATGCCGATAACGAGGAGAGGAGAAGCGCTCCGTCAACAGCAAGAAGAAGATGAGAATGACCTCACGCTCACTGAAGGAGATGACACTGTCGTTGAACCCGGCCGTGCTGACGAACCGAGTGCCGGCACGAGGCCGACACAACCACCGGCGTTCCAGCTGCCGACGGAACAGTTCTTGTCCACGCTGATAGAGTCGATCACGCGTGCGCAAACAGAAGCCAACAGAACCCTCATTAACTCGCTAATGACGTCCAGCGGCGAATTCAGGGCTTCCACCCCAGTCGGGGCCTCTCCAACAACCAAGGCGTGCGACAAAAGCGCCGCCGCCAGTACCAGCGCCGGTGCCGGTGCCAACTTCACCAAGTGCACGGCGCGTTACGACGGGTCATCCCAAGACGCCGAAGTCTTGGAAGCATTCTTGGACGCCGTCGAGGTATTTAAGGAGTGCGCAGCGGTGAGTGACTACCATGCCCTCCGGGGATTACCAATGCTACTCGAAGCGGAAGCGGCAGTATGGTGGCGCGGCGTCAAGGCGTCGGTGTCGACGTGGCCGGACGCCATCGCCCGTCTTCGCGCTATGTATGGCGTGGTGCAGCCCGCGCACCAAATTCTACGGCAGATTTACGCCGCCGAGCAACGGGAAGATGAACGCGCAGAAACCTTTATGTGTAAAGTGCGCGCGTTATTATCGAAACTTCCGTATAAGCTCGATGAAGTGGTGCAATTAGACATTTGCTACGGATTATTGCATAGACGTGTAACGAAAAGAGTGCCCCGCGAAAATGTTCGTAGTTTAGATGAATTAATGTACAAAACGAGGATCGCGGAGGATACATACAAAGCCCATAAGGTGAACACTATTAAAAGTAATACGAATACGAGGAATTCCTTATCGCATTCCCAAACCAAAACATTGCCGGTCCCCACGATCGACAGTAACCTGACACGATCTAATTCACCTATACGCGCGCGGCAAGTAACAATAACAATAGAAGTAAGATAAGACCGCGATGTACGTAGGTACTGTAAATTATTCGGTCATACAAGCGACGAGTGTCGCAATCTTGAAAAAGTCTCTACTAGTAAGGAGTCGACTAGCGACACTACACAGAAAGGGCTGCGTTGTTACGGTTGCGGTAAACCGGGGTCGTGAGGTCGAAATGTGATAATTGTGTCAAACCAATGTCGTCGTTTAACAATGTTGTTGTAAACAACGGTTTTGATAACAAGCACAGTAACGTTTGTACGGGTACGAGAAATTCGTGTGTACAATTAACGACAGTGAGTGCGCACGGATCCTACCCGATGGTAAATATTAGTGTTATGGGCCGTAACGGAGTTGCGATTGTAGATACTGGGGCTACACATAGTATAGCGAGTCCCCTCTTATACCGAGTCTTAGTTGACTCAGGAGTAAAATTTAGTGACACTAGGCGTTACGTACATTTAGCTGACGGAACACAGGGTTGGAGAGATCTGTTAACAGCCAAAGTTGATATTGTTATCGAATGTCGTAGCGTGCGTTGTCAACTATTGGTGTTGCCCGGCGATGACACGAAGACGCTTTTAGGTGTAGATTTCTAAGCACGGGCCGGTATGATCATAGACGTTGCCCGGCGTACTTGGATGTTTTCGGACAATCCCGGACACTCTTATGATTTTGTTTATACCTACACGCTTAGCTCGGCTGATACTAACCTGATGCGCGCCGCCTCTACTGAGTTAACTTTGCG
The DNA here is from genome assembly GCA_963921215.1 of Scoparia ambigualis. Classification (NCBI taxonomy): domain Eukaryota; kingdom Metazoa; phylum Arthropoda; class Insecta; order Lepidoptera; family Crambidae; genus Scoparia; species Scoparia ambigualis. The sequence continues at coordinate 56,513,891 of OY992502.1, read as the reverse complement.
CTCGGATGAAGGTACGAAGTTAACGCCAGAGCAGAAGCGTACACTCAACGCTTTTATCGATAAGCGCGCGCTACAGTTCGCACGTGACGGACCACCTACGGAGTTCGCCACGCACCGAATTAAGGTAAGTCCACAACAGGAACCCATTGCTTGTCCGCCATACAGGATGTCTCAAAACCGGAAAGAGGCCTTGCAGAAGGAGCTTGATAAGCTGCTGCGAGATGATGTCATTGAGGAGTGCGAATTCCCATGGGTTTCCAACGTCGTACTGGTGGGTAAAAAGGACGGAAGCTTACGGCTCTGCATTGACTACCGGAAGCTCAACGCCGTTACAGAGCCGGACCGGTACCCGCTCCCACGCATCGAGGACATCCTGCACGCCGCCAAAACTAGTGAGTACATGACTACCCTGGACCTCCGGTCAGGCTACCATCAGGTCAGCGTCTGCGCAGAGGACCAAGACAAGACTGCGTTTACATCACCTCTTGGCACCTTCAGATTCAAGCGGCTGCCGATGGGACTTCGAAATTCTGGAGCCACTTTCCAAAGGTTGATGGACAGGTTCCGTTCGAACCTGAAGGAGGTGGAACTCCTGGCATATCTGGACGACCTGATTCTGCTGTCACCAGGACCCTTCGAGAGGCACCTGGCTGACCTAGAAGCAGTCTTTGATCGACTGGCCATGTTTAAACTAAGGGTTAACAGGGACAAGACTTCGTTTGCAAGAGAGTCTGTCAAATTCCTAGGGCACGTCATCGTTCCAGGTGGAATCCAAGTGGATCCTGAAAAGACGATAGCCATTGATAACATGGCTGCCCCTCAAAATGTTAAACACTTAAAGAGTTTTCTACAAACGTCCAGTTGGTTCCGACGTTTAATTGATAACTACGCGGAAGTCGCGAGATCTCTTACCAACCTCCTGAAGAAGACGAGTGTTTGGCGATGGGACGCTAAGCAACAGGAGGCGTTTCAGCGCATTAAGTCTCTTCTTGTATCTGCTCCTATTCTGTGTCAGGCAGATGAGTCGAAGCCGTTCGTTCTCTGCACTGACAGCAGCGCATACTGCCTGGGGGCTGTTTTAATGCAGGGGGAGGGACACGACGAGAGACCCATTGAGTACGCAAGTCGACTCCTCACCAGCGCCGAGAGAAACTACTCCACGACCGAGCGAGAGGCTCTCGCCGTCGTGTGGGCACTTAGTAAGTTCCGCGGCTATGTAGAAACGGCGAAGGTAATTGTTAGGACAGATCACCAACCTTTGCGATGGCTGATGAGTCAACGGTCACCCAGCGGTCGACTAGCCAGGTGGGCTCTAACGTTGCAGGAGTTCGACCTTAGTATCGAATACACACCCGGCCGCTCGAATGTGGTTGCAGATACTCTGTCGCGACCCGTTTCTCTGCAGGATCAGGGTGAATGTCAGTTTTGCATGACAGTTGTCAATATGCCAAAGAGGACCAGCAGTGAGATCCGCGGTAATCAACTCCTAGACCCAGAGGTGCGCAAGATCATTGAAGACATTGAGTCCGACGAACCTTCTAGGGGAAGACCATGGTCCGACCGCGGATACACCATATCAGACGGAATCCTTTATAGGTACAGCTTAGAGTCAGACGACGGAGAGGACTGCTGCTTAGTGGTGCCTGAGCAAGAACGCCGGCAAGTCATGGCAGACCTCCACGACGCGCCTACTGCTGGACATTTTGGCGTAGAGCGCACGTTGAGCCGTGTTCGTGCTAGATATTATTGGCCTGGCATGCGCACGTTCATCGCAAATTATATAAAGGACTGTGTGCCTTGTCAGAGATATAAAGCTGACAACCGCAAACCGGCAGGATTGCTGCAAACCCCTGCTGTGAATAGGCGATTTGAAGTAGTCTCCGTGGACCTGTTTGGTCCTCTTGTAGAGACATCCAGGAAGAACAGGTGGGTACTGATTGTAGAAGACGTCTGCTCGCGCTGGGTGGAATTGTTTCCACTAGAAAGTGCCACCAGCGTCGAATGTGGTCAAACTCTGGCAAACGAAGTTTTTCTAAGGTATGGAGTACCACGCCGCCTCATCAGTGACAACATCGTGCAGTTCGTGAGTGAGGTGATGCAGCCATGTTTTGGGGATCAGCCAGTCACTCACACCTTACTACCATCCCGAGACTAACCCTATAGAACGGAAGAATAGGGACCTGAAACCTCAGTTGGCCATGCTCGTAGGTCAAGACCATACCACTTGGGACTTACACCTCGCTGCGATCAGGTTTGCAATGAACTCTGCAGTTACAGGAAGTACAGGGTTTTCGCCGGCATACCTGACCTTCGGTAGAGAGCTGCGAGCTCCTTCCGATGCTGCAACGGACATCAGGGCGATTGTAGAGCACGATAATTTTGTGCCCAGCATCACACCTTACTTAAAGAAGATTGCTGCAACTTTGGACGACGCTAGGGACACACATGAGAAAGCGCAGGCCGTCCAGAAGAAAATTGCTGACCAGAAGCGGAGGGCACCGCCAGAGTATAAGGTGGGTGACCTCGTTTTACTTAAAACGCAGGGACCGAACGACGCAGGACGTGGACAGACTGCAAAGTTTATCCCACGCCGTGACGGCCCATACAAAATCGGGACAATTGTGAGTCCCACCACTTACAGTCTGGAGAACGTTCATACCGGCAAAAACGTGGGCAAATATCACGTTTCGCATCTCACGCCCTTTACCGGACAAGTAGAACCTCCTATTAGGGAGAAACGTAAACGGGGTAGACCGCGTAAATTTTTAGACTAGCCCAACTGTGGGGACCCTTAGTTAGGCTAGAGGGGGAGAATGTAACGCGGGGTTTATAAAAGCATTGCCAAAGCCAGTGCTGCGCATACGAACATCACTGCATGCCTCCGCCTTCTTTCCCCCGCCCGCCTGCGGCCCGCGCCAACGCTAGGGTCCGCTGGCCGGCGCCCGTAGGGAGAGCTTCCCGATCGCCGAAGGGAACGGTTGAGTAACGATATCCTCCGCGAATCTCTTTAAGCGTGACGTATTAGGTATATCTTAGTTTCTGTACTTACCAGTTGTGTTAACAATAAATATATTTCAATGAATGAGGGAAGAAAGGGGTTGGTAGTATTATTTTGATGAGCCCATCGCCGCTCTATGCTGTTGGATGTATGTGCAGTCTTTAGTCCATTAGTCGCCTTTTACGACACTGAAGAGAAGAGAGGGGTTGGTATTATTATTTTAATGAGCCCATCGTCGCTCTATGCTGTTGGATGAATTTGCAGTCTTTAGTCCGTTAGTCCCCTTTTACGACATCGAAGAAAAGTGAGGGGTTGGTAGTATTAGTTTGATGAGCCCATCGCCGCTCTATGCTGCTGGATGTATGTGCAGTCTTTAGTCTATTAGTCCCCTTTTACGACATCGAAGAAAAGTGAGGGGTTGGTAGTATTATTTTGATGAGCCCATAGTTGCTCTATGCTGTTGGATGTATGTGCGGTCTTTAGTCTGTTAGTCGCCTCTTACAACACCGAAGGGAAGAGAGGGGTTGGTACTATTATTTTGATGAGCCCATCGCCGCTCTATGCTGTTGGATGTATGTGCAGTCTTTAGTCCGTTAGTCGCCTTTTACGATACCCAAGGGAAGAAAGGGGTTGGTAGTAATAAAAAAAATACTAATAAAATGAGGTCTAATCATTGCTATACATACCTACCATTTTTCTACAGAAGAAACCTACGTCTAATCTACATAATAATATATACAATTATATTGATACATATTCGCTTTTAATTGTTAATTTTTAAATATTTTCTGTGCTACATTTATAACCAGCAACTTAACTAATACATCAAAGCAAAAATATTTTTCCCATTAACTCGTGTAACGGTTTTTCACGCACACTAGCATCCTTGCATATTGTCATAAACACACTACAATAATGAGTTGCCGCATTTACGGAGCTGTGGTTTATAGGTAGCGCGGTATCTAGACGAGCGCAGCGAGACCAATCATTCATCTATGTGAATAACTATTAATTTCACTTACTTGACAACTGAATTGTAGTAAACGTCTAGGTGTACTCTTTGAAAAGAAATAAAGAATTATTTTCGCCGCTCCGCACGCGCGAATGTCAAAGTCACACTAAAGCAAGGTGCCGAGTCGACTCCGCAGATGAGTGGAACATAGTGCGTGTTCGGAAGGGCCTATCTATTGTAACGTCATTATTAATAAAAAATAAATAATTAAAAAAGATATAAGGTTGACCGGGGCAAAGGAGTCCGCGGGTCTATGGTGTCCGTTGCTTTTTTTAAGGTGTTATTTTAATATTTACGATTTGCGCCATCTATTGAACAATAAAGGAACTACCTGGTCGTGAAGTCATGCACTGTGACAGCGCCTAACGCCTAATGTCATTGTTTTACCGCCACAGCCTCGGACCAAATATCACAATGGACAGAGTCTTTGGATTTTTAGCATGTCCGTCTTTTGTTAGTGTGCAGCTTTCTATATGTACATGTGTGCGTGACTAAGGATGTGACTAGTATATCGATATAATCACTTTAATGTGGTGTGTACCTAGTTCGTTATTATAATTGGGGGTTAAAGTTACTCACGTCCGTAGGTTTACCCTTTAGACCCTACACGTGACCCCTGGGTGGTGCTAAATGAGTGACACTGACTGAGTGGTAGAGCCACGCTGTGTTGCAGCACGCATTGGGCCGGCTATAAATAAATACCACCCTCTCACTAAGGGTTTTACCAGACCAGAAGTTGATCGACTGGTCTGGTAGCTTTAATCGATCGACGGATACCGTTTGACTAACCAATCGATCGACGACGGTCGGTCGACGTTGATCGATAGGTGTGGTAGCTTTAATCGATCGACGGATACCGTTCGTCTAACCCATCGATCGACGGTCGGTCGACGTTGATCGATTAACCCTGGCTAAATTCCATTAGTTTCTTTCGAAATGTATTCAGAAAAGGACTCGTTGCTCGTACTATTATTACGGAGACGCAAACGCAGAAGAATCTGGATGCGGCCGTTTTTTAAAGCCACGATCGTTTATTTTATCCAAATGACATTTTAAGCAGCGGTTTTTGTTTTTGTTTTTTTTTGGGTAGCGATTGTCATGAATTTCTAAGTTATTTTTTTATTACACAATAGAAAGCTAGCTTTATTGAAAAATAGTTTGGGGGGGGGTAGGGGGTAGGGGGATGGAGGGGGTACGGTAATGGTAACTTAGTAGAATATTTGTTTTTTTTTCCTAAAAATAACCTAAAATAACCTCAAAATAAAAAATATCTTGGAAACTATGCATTTTCACACTTTGGCTCACTTTGTGGATAAGTCTAGGTGAGGTCTCAGGGTCGGGGTAGGTTAAAGGTTAATTAAGGTAGAACGCCGTAGTAGGGCACTCCCCTGTACTTCTGCTTCAACCGTCGGCTCAAGGCTCCCAAAGCGCGAGACACGGGATAATACTTCCAAGTCCAGCAGGCCCAGGATGTCCAAGATGCACTGAGGTCAATCTCAACCCGTACGGTGTTCCTTTTAACAAGTCAATGGTTCTAATTAATACTCGGAACGACGACGTCTGATACTGCCACTAGTCTCATTTCCAGTAGGTAATCTTAAAGCACTAGTAAGTACAGGGAGTGAAGGAGTGACCTAGATATTCTCAACTGTTCTGGCTTGAAGTGGCAGTTATAATAAAAGCAGTAACGGTTACAAGATAACTGTAGGCCTTAGAATAATAACGCTATAGAAAGATAGTCTTCATACAAGCGCTCTGTCAAAAATGAAGCACTAAACCGATTCACACACGCGTGACGTGCGCGCATGGCTGTGATCTGCTGTCTCTTTCCAATTCTATGAATATGAAAGAGACAGCACTGCGGCAGCCGCTGCTACCGATGCTTTAACTTAGAGAATCACACTGCAGTACGTTTATATTTTGACCTAATTAACTACAAGATACTATGAAATACTGAAAGCTTACCTGTGAAAAGTGATGTTATTACACTTCTTTTGTTTTTCAGATGTGTTGTGACACAATTTAACTGCACAAACCGTCATTTTTTTTTTGTTTTCGCGAGACACGTTCGGCGCGCTGTGACATTGAACACTACGGAGCGGTCCGGCGTTTGGTGCCATTTCTGGCTCCAATTAATGTGCTTCAAAATAGGCGCGCGAACTTGGTTTCTATAGCGTTATTATTCTAAGCTGTAGGCATTTAAAAGCTAATTAGGTACTTATTTTATTAAACAATGTATATAAGTAAGTACCTAATAATTATATTAACACATACTTTATTTACAAACAGCAGTAAAAGAACTACAACACACTTATTCTATTATATATAACACATTATATTAAATGCACAACTTACCCAGTAAGGGATTTTAATCAGGCACTATAAATAACTGCTGAACCGATTAAATCGTAACGCAGTTTAGTCTAATAGTATATCTTAATTACTAGGACAAGGAAAACTTTAAGTAATTATGGTTAATGTAAGTAAGCTTTAAGTTAAAAATCAATAATTTATAGGCGTAAATTACAATACGGTTCGCACTGTAATTTCTTTGGCGCCAAAAGTGACAAAGCGTATTTTTCATGAGGCGCGTGGAAGACGGAAAAAAGGGCGCAAAGAGTTTTTAATCTCGCGCGCGCTTAAAGCCTTCATGGTAGATGCTTAGATTTTCTAACTTCGTCGCGTCCGCGCAAAAGAAGTTTTAATGTAACAAAACGTTACAGTCGACTAACCCATTCTATCATCGATCGATTGGTCTAGTAACACCCTAATATCCGGCGTGAAATAATAGCCCTTGGTAATGTTGTGTTTCGTTCGGCCAGTGAGGGTTCCGGAGGCCTTCCCCCCCCCCTCACAGTTCCTATTCCTTCCTTAAAGGCCGGCAACGCATCTGCAATTCCTCTGGTGTTGCGGGTGTCTATGGGCGGCAGAAATTACTCTCCATCAGGTGACCCGTCTGCTCGTTTGCCTCCTTCTATTAAAACAAAAAAAAATTTGTGTAGTAAAGTGAAGAGCAATACTTTTTACTATTCATATTCCCGCCCATATTATTAAGATTCAAATTTGAACTACGACTGTAAAATTTTTACTGTAAAAAAGATTTTTCAAAATGTTTGAAACAGAGCCTTGAATATTTTGTAGGCTCCCAGTTATCACGTCTAATAGCTTGACCCATTCACGTCTTATTTCCGGGCATTTTGTAAACCTAAAAAAAGAATTATAAAAAGAATATTAGTAGTATCGATAAAGCTTCAATACACAAATACGTACATCACTAATCATTATGCCAAAACAAAGCCTTTAAATTACATTTAATTAAGGTTTAAATCCTGATTCTTATGAATAGTATACGATATACGAGGGGCGTTCAAAATATTCTCGGTATTGATACGTTACAACCTCTTTTATATATATATTTGTTACTGGCCGCTAAGATTCATCCATTGACATTAAAAAAAAGTAAAATTGGAACCGAGATGTTCTTTTGTTTTTCTGCAATTGCCGAACAAACATGAACACCATGAGCGAATTAACAATTTTAACGAAATTAGAGCACCGATCCGTCATAAAATTCTTGACAAAACAGGGTAAAAATCAAAAAACCATAAAAGAGGAAATGGATTGTGTTTACCGTGAGTCTGCTCCTTCTTTATCTACTATTCAAAAATGGTCAAGCGAATTTAAGCGTGGAAGGGAGAGTATTGAAGATGACCCTAGACCTGGCCGGCCTGTAGTGGCTACCTCACAAGAAAATATTGATAAAGTGGAAAAACTTATATTGGAAGACGGCCGAGTGAAGGTAAAATCTATAGCTCAAGTAACCAATCTCTCTATTGGTACCGTACATGACATTATACATGACCATCTTAATATGTCAAAAGTAAGTGCAAGATGGGTTCCGCGAATGCTGACGCTTCTTCAAAAGGATATGCGTGTGGCTTGCTGTTCAGATTTTATCGACCTGTGTGGTGAAAATCCCGATGAGGTGCTGCAAAAAATAGTTACTGGAGATGAAACCTGGGTTCATCATTATGACCCAGAGAGCAAACAGGAGTCCATGCAGTGGCACATTAAGGGTTCAGCTCATCCCAAAAAGTTCAAGGTAATCCCGTCAGCTGGCAAGGTCATGGCCACAATATTTTGGGATTGTGAAGGAGTTTTGCTTATCGATTATAAAGAAAAAGGTGTAAATATCACAGGGCAGTACTACGCTAACGTTATACGTCAATTAAGAGATGCGATCAAAGAAAAGAGGCGAGGAAAGTTAACCAAAGGTGTTCTGCTTCTGCATGACAACGCCCCTGTCCAAACTGCTCATATTGCAAAGGCAGCTATTGTTGAATGTGGGTTTGAAACTGTTACTCATCCACCCTATAGTCCGGACTTAGCCCCAAGCGACTTCTTTTTGTTCCCCAATCTTAAAAAGGATCTGCGTGGAAATAAATTTTCTGACGATGAAGCGTTGAAGACGGCCGTGGAGGAGCATTTTTACACCAAAGATAAAAAATATTTTTATGAGGGATTAAAAAAAATAATTGATCGATCTTATAAGTGTATGAACATAGGGGGGGAGTATATTGAAAAATAAAAATATCAAATTTTTCGTACTTGTTTGTTTTTATCCACATACCGAGAATATTTTGAACGCCCCTCGTAGTATGATTTAGAATTAGCAAAAATTAATGCTTTGCCGTTTTAATTATTAAAAATCTCATAGTAAAGCATACATATTATGAGAAATCACTAACGTATGAAATGATAATTCCTGGTCTTTCACACCTCCTTTTGTTGTTCTTGACGAACAATAAACAGCTGAACAAGACATTATGTCAATTGTATATTACACAAATAACACAAACACTAAGATTTCTTATTATTTCACTATTATTTCGCACAATCCAGCAATGTTTTGACCAAGTAGTCGGTCATGAAATGACACGTTTCACACCGACAGTGCGTCGTTGCCAAACGTACATTCACTATCTCTTCTACTCATATCACACTACAGTCATACAGACAGAGATACAAATACTTTACTTTGATACACGTATGTAAAAGCGGCAACGTCGTAAGACTGTCCATGTAATATTTGGTCCGAGGCCACAGCCATTTTTTTCGGAGATGTCAGTTATTAGTTGAAAGACGCTTGTTGTTTACAAATTTTATTTCTATTAAAAAGTGAATTAATGTGAGTTATTCCAAGATAAGTTGAAGCCAAATACTCAATATTTTCTTGCACGCTAACAGATTTATCTTTTATATAACTATTTAACGAAATAAAAGTGTGGCTACATCTTTTTTTATATTAGTTCCATGAAGGAACAGGCTAAGGTCTGAGCCATACTGCCTAGTCATTAGTTTTTTATTTGTTTTTTTCCCTTGATGATAATGAGTGGTGATTAAGATGAATGATAAATGATGTTCCCCAAACCCCTTGAGTCCTCAGTAAAGATGTGGGACTTTACTGAGGTCTCACGCGGACTACTTGAGAGAATTTGAAAAGTGATGTTGCACTGTTTTGTTTCATTTGCCAACACTCATGCACGTTCACAAACACTTAACGGTTAATAATCCACTATTATTTCACATTAATATTCGAAAAAACACAAATGTTAGAAAATAAAACAAAACTGCAGACATGACGCTTCACTTTCCCGCCAAGAAGTCCCAGTGTGGCTACATTTGCCTCTTCATATTTGTTAGGGAGGGGTTAAAGTAGCCACTATCGATGGTTACAAAGACCCTGATATTTACTAAGAAGTTGGAATCACTAGTGTTGGGATATATTTACTCGATAATCATAAAGTACCTACCATTAAATATTTTAAAAGCAAATTAAATAAATTTCTTCTTTTATATTGATCTTTATGTTTGTATTGGGATCCTTGTAGGTCCAAAATTTTAATAAATTTTTTTTACAAAATTGTTATTAATAAGAAATTAGTGGGTAACTAAGTACTTACTCACTTAATATTTTTTATATCTTTAATTTAATAGATAATTAAGTATAAGTATTTACTTCAAAATTGTGCCAAAGTATGCCAAATGTCTCTTTACGTGGAATATTAATATTTTTTTTAAAGAAAATTGGTTAATTTTTTATTTATTTACCTTATCGATAATTTGTTGATAGATTGTTAACGTCCCTGATTTTGCATATAATGGCTGCAATTGCCCCTAAATAAGATTTGACCTTTGTTTTCTAACTTTCAACCTTATGTTTAACGACATAAGGTATAATCTTAGTTGGTTTTAGTTTAAAGACACAATATTTCGCTGTTCTTTCGGTAAAATCAATTCAAATTTCGCTGTCAGTTAAAGCGGTTACAATAGCCCCGTAGTCGGGGCTATTGTAGCCAAATCGGTCTCCCGCGCTATTTTTTACAATAATTTTCTTTATTTATAGCCTGTAGATTTTTTTGTAATGCCCAGAGGAGAAGTTGTTAATTATCCTAAATAACGAGAAAAATTAAGGTAATATCATGCATCTATACATTGATTAGTCTATCTCAATGCATCTATAAGTATTTTTTTCTGTTTCAATAAGACTCATACCTATTTTAGGTTACAATAGGCCCGGGTGACCTTACATACACGTCTATATTAGTATGTGTGCGTGCGTGCGTGTGTGTGTGTGTGTTTGGTGTATACGTGTGGATATGTTTGTGTAACATGAGTAATTTATCTCAATATAAATAAAACAGTCCACTTTTAACGATATAAAATCCACTCGTGAGTTTGCGCACTTACGACTACCCTACAATAAAATGTTGCAATTCAATAATAATTATGTAACTTGTACTAGAAGTTGTATTAGATGGCGAATTGGCAGTGTACGGTAAAACCAAAAATGGTTTTTTGTGACACTGTACATATTTAATAAAATGTATAGGTACTTTAGTAAAATTTATAAATAAAAATAAATAATAAATAACGTATATATCGCTGCCTAGAACGTATTTGTGTTAAGGGGATGATCTTAGATTAAAACAAAAAGGGAAGATACGGCATTAGCGTCTCGTGAGTGAGCCGCCAAAATTAGGCCTAAAGGCACAATTTCACTTCAGTCACAATTTGCCGAGCGAACAGGCTACATCGCCCTATTGCAGATATTCTAATGTGTGAAAAAGAGAAAGACGCTACTCCGCAGTGGCGTCGGAATCGGTCGTACGTACTCGTCTGTTGCGAAGCGACCGAGACGTCAACGCGCTACTCGCCGACCCCTCGCGCTGACGTTGAAACTTACCGCTTTGTCTCGCTCGCTCGATTTACACTTTATAAGTGTGCGTGTGTGAGTGTTGTCGAGTAGGACTATATTTTGAATGACTACAAGTAGGAGCATGCCCTTTTTGTTTTAATCTAAGGGGATGACTGTTTCCAAAACACGATTGGAAACATTTTGCACGATAGAAAAAAAACCTGAAGTTACCTCTAAAATTTCAAATAAATGCACATTACGACCGTGTTTCACAATAATAATTCCTATAAAATCATAAACACATAGGTTTGGATTTTCAAAAAACTAAACATTTTTATTAACTTTTTGATAAAAATGTAAATGGCGCTTACGAATTACCGCGGACACGGCCCCGCGCAACATCCAAATTTTCGCTGACCGCCTTAAGCCCCCCTTAAGTAAGGATAAGAAAATGACAAAAAGAATGGATAAAATTGTTTTATTTTCATCTTCGTTACACAAGATTTGTTAACATGCTTGCAAAAATATTATCTTTATTTATAATATAATTAAATCATTAGACCAATTTACTTTATCTGGAATAGTAGTGTTAAAATATTTAATGAGTAAGTTTCATTGAACACATCTATTGCTATTCTATGCAAACTATTTAATGTATATGACAAGACCTTTGTTAGAAGCATATTATTCATGTACCTACATGCCTAAAGGTGGTTGTATTGGTGTAATATTAACATATTTTGACAACTAAGCTACATCGTTTTAGTATTGCATGTAACATCACAATTAAAAATTGCAAGTTTTTAAACTTTTAATTGAGCGAAATACTATATAAATGCCAATTAAAGGAGACCCGGCGTTTATGCTTAAGTTAAGTTGTATACTTTTTAAATTTTTTAATCTGTTAATCATTAACTATCTGGCAATATCTGTCAACAAATGACAGTTGTTGACAAATGACAGCCGCTAGCTGTCAAATCAAACATGACGTGATGGCATTGCTGACATTTTCCTTTTTTAAAAGCAAAAGAATTATGGTTTATGCAGCCACGTTAGACATTTCTAAAGTAACGTGTTTTTTGAAGACTTAAGTGTTTCCATATAAAAAATATTATTAATTAAATAACTCATATCCGCGATTCGATAAAAATAAGACAAAACTTGGTTTAGGTAGCAAATAATATTAGCTTTACTTTATGACCAAATTCTATTGTATATAAATTATGCATTTTTTCTATAGAAAGGCCGGTTCTCCTTTAGTTATTGATGTAACAAATTTAATTTTAATTAAAAATCTATAAAAACGTACATATAAATTAGTTATGGCATAAAATTATATCTAACGTGTATATCAATTTAACCTAATTTAAGTACAAAGATCACGGCGTTTCAACAAAATATTAACAAAATGTAATGATAGATCTGGCAATGAAAATTACATGACAGATAAAACCATTTCAATATAATTTCGCTGTTGCTTAAAGAGTAAGATACTGAGTAGGTATCATCTGATAATTGCATTTGTATTGAAAATATCCTATGTAAAAATATTATATTTATTTATCCAAAAGGCAAAAGGTTTATTACACACTGATTTGAAAACTTATGTCCACAACAGAGTCAACCCTCCAATGTAAGTGTAACTAAGACAATATAAAATTCGATATGCCTTTATCAATTTATACTTTACGTAATAATACTGAACCAGTCGAATCGCGTAATCTATAATTGTAAGGCGAACATTTAAAAGTCTCAGTTAAGATCATTGAGGGGTTATAACTAAAGAGGTTATTCCATAAAAAAAAGTGCTCAGCTAGACATGACAGACAGCATCACGTGGGGCGTAGGGGGCGGGGCTTCGCTGTCAGGCGTTTGCAGTCAATGGGTTCGCGGTGTACTCTCTAGTTATAACACTTCAATGGTCAAAATTAAGCCGAAACGTCATTATCACAATTTTCAAATGGGTAATCTGCTGGTGTCGAACACAGGGGCGGCTGGTAGTTACGATCAGGAGGAGCCGAACTCGTCCATCCACGTGAGGTACTTCTGTATGTCGCCTTTGGACACCGACTTGTTGCATTTGGCGAGCGCCTCCATAAAATCTTGCATGGTGACGGGCAAGTCTAACTCCTCCTTGGCTAACTGCTTGATCTGCTCGGGCTTGAGGCCGGCGATTTTTCGGCGCATTGACATCATTGACGCGTCCCTGAGGATTAACGAGCGTGTTATTATGAGATTTACATATTGTATACAAGGTGTTATCGTTAAGTGTGCACAGGCGATTATTCCGAAACTATGAGAGATATCTAAAAACTTAAAACTGATAACGAAAGTACGTTATCTAATGAGTAAAATGGCATCAATAACTTTTTAAAATTCACCTGTGCACACATAACGATTACAGCCTGTATACATACATACATATAATCATGACTATTATCCCCGAAGGGTTAGTCAGAGACTAGGCAATGAGGACCGCAGTCCTCTGCCATAGTCCACTTTTCACCAATTAGCGACTGCACATGTGCTCATCGTGACAGGTGGTGCGCCCATCGCTACTCTATGCAGTTGATGTATATGCAGTCTTTAGTCCGTTAGTCGCCTTTTACGACACTCAAGGGAAGAGAGGGGGTGGTAGTATTCTTTCACCGCCACGCGACACGGTTACACGGGACATAATATTTATTGTCATGCTAAAACTAACCTAAAATAAGTAACCTGCTGGTGATAATGTCTTTGGAATTTGGACAAGTCAGGTGTAGTGATTTAAACAGAAACCTTGGTTAGAAGCCTTAAGGATTACATCGGATAGTTGTCTGTTATTCCCTCTTCTTGTATTTTGTTATTCTAGACGTTCTTAACATTATCTGCAGCTATATGCTGTAGTTACTTTAAAAAAAATACAAATACAGGCATCGGGCCTCATCCGAAAATTCGTTGACCCATAATAATTATGGGTCAACGAATTGTACGGCGAATAATTCGCCGTACACTGGTCTGTGTTTAATAATAAATAAATAAATTGTTTACGCTCACACCAATTATCCAGCTCAAGATGGGTATTCTTTTAAAAACTCGTTATACGGTAAGATAACGGATAAAATATACATGAACTAAGAAAAACACCCACACCCGAAAGCTTCGTGTGACGTCACATTTCACAAAATAAACGAAAACTATCTGTCAGGTTTTAAGATAAGTTTTTTGTTTGTTTATTGAAGTGTGACGTCACAGGGTAAAATGTCACGTGACCTACAGTTTTCGCGCGAAATTTGAAATTAATGAAGGAAAACTGTTTTTTTAGAGAAAAGCAAAACATTGTAAGAGGTATAAAACTACAAAATAAGCGTTTGTAATTAATTTTTTAAATACTTTTCCACGTAGCCAATTGTTAGCAACCTTCGAGTGTTCGTGACAGACAAGGGGATAATTGCATTCATACAAAGACTCACCTGCACACATTAGTGATGTCCGCGCCCGAATACCCGTCCAGTTTCCTGCCGACCGCGTGCACATCCACATCGGGGTCTAGCCTTACTTCACGCAGGTTTATATGTAACAACGCCTCTCTTCCCTCTTGGGTGGGCAAAGGTATGTAAATGCGTTTCTCTAAGCGACGGCGTAGCGCCTCGTCGATATCCCACGGGAAGTTTGTAGCCGCTAACACCATTACCACCTGAAATGAAATGAGTATTTCAATACTAGAAATAAGTCAAAACTGATAATGCCACTGTTTAGGTTACAAAAGGTTCTCGGCTCTTTCTTGGGGCAAGGTATACACTATTATAATAAAATACCAAGTACTATACTAGATTTTACCTTTAGATAAGTTTAAGAATCATATAAAATCTTGTTTACTTAAGAAAGGTTATTATTACACAGTCAAGGAATATTTAGAAGACAAAACAGCCTGGTTATAATAATATATTTAGATTATTTTGTCTTAATCCATTATCTTTATAACTGATTGTATAATTTGGTAACGACATGTTGTTTTGTAAATGTCGTTACTTCTATATTATTTTAAAGCTGTTGAATTTCTTGCGCCCGTTCTTCTCCACAGCTAAAAGACTTCCTGAATGGGTGGGGTGAGTGGGCGGGTGCCCATCCGTCCAAATAAATTTAGACGATTCAAAATGCTTATTTTAAGTTTATTAACTAAATAAATTTTGAGTTGAGTTGAGTACCCTTTATTATACACACTTAGAATACACGTGTTGCGCCATCTATGAACAATAAAGTACCTTATTTCGATATCTGCCTCAAGTTGTCCATAGATGGCGTTACAACCGCGTCGCGTCGGTATAGACGCGACTGCTGTACCTACCTACTCATCATAAACGTCAGACAGTTTTTTTTGTCATTCATGATGAATCCTCCATCTTTCCGAAGCATTAGCAATAAATAAATGTGCCAACATGTTGTAATTTATGTACAATAGTGCGTTTGTAAACAAAAATCTGGTGATTTAAAACAAAGTGTTAAAGGTAGCCCTCTAACCCATTGGGCCAGTGTGGTAGATTATGGCTTAAATCTCCTCATGTGCTGTTGTTCGTGTGGGTAAAGTTAAACATGTTGGACGTTTTTGAGTCGAGGTAGAAGTGGAGTATTATTAACACTTATTATACATGGAGTCAAGTAAAATAAGTTATATTATTACTCGTCAACAAAATAACGAGACCGGTGGCCGGGCCTTTTTTTGGTAATAGTTCTAGTATTTCCTTCCTTTTGCTGTAGCATAAATATACATTAAAAAACGTGACTACATTTTGTATGCGTGTGTCACAGCTGTGAAACCTTATAGACAAGTTTTCGGCTTACTTTTTGCTTTGAAAGTTAGGCAACCCGCCTCCTAATGTTGTGATGTAAATACCTTAGCCGTCTCGTCGGTGGCCGAGCCCAGCCCATCCATCTGCACCAACAGCTCTGACTTGACGCGCCGCGACGCCTCGTGCTCGCTGTCGGAGCCGCGGCGCGAGCACAGCGAGTCAATCTCGTCGATGAAGATCGTGCTCGGCGCGTAGTAGCGGGCCTGGGGGTATATTATTACGGTTTGTTTACTTAAAAGTCAAATTGAGAAAGGCATGCTAAAATGGTTTGGTCATTGTGGGGTCGTAGCTCGACATCATTAACAGCCGAGTAATGGGCCGTTTACACGTAACTTAATACGTGTCAATCAAGTAGGTAACTAAATTTTAAGTAAATTTTAAATTAATTTTAAGTTATCGATCGTTTACACGTGTCTAACTTATGCACTCTTTAGTTGACTATATTCTTAACCATGGAAGTATCTGTATATATACCATAACTTATGTACTTCACTAAATTGTTGCGTCCACACGTCAACTAAATGACAATTTAGTAGAAAGCCACGCCTACCGGGGAATGCAAGCGGTGCGGGAGGGGCGGTTACTTACTCATAAAATATACTCGATTCTATTCTACTTGTTCACTTGCCCATTAAATCGTTTACTTACCACTTGTGACTAAGAGCTTTTAAGTGACTGTTTGCACTAAAATTTAGTTACCTCTTGCCCATTAAATCGTTTACTTACCACTTGTGACTAAAGAGCTTTTAAGTGACTGTTTGCACGCAAGAATTAAGTTAAAATTAACCTAAAATTTAGTTACCTACTTCACAACTTAATACGTGTAAACGGCCCATAAGCATTTGTAACGAGGCAGCTAAAAGCCTTGTTGGTTTTCTGACCTCTTTTTCGAATAACGTTCTTTTATGTCTAGTTTCTAATTTAAAATATTACTTGTCTTCTTTGTCTAGCCTCTGTTTTCATGAAAAAGCTAGTTCAGATACATTCGCGAAGCTAGAAAGAGCTCCTCCTAATTATTGTTATCCTTACGAAAATATTGTTATTAGTGAATAGTGCATTATTATAACTAGACAGTTCCAGGCATACATCCTGATAATAATAATACTTCTGAACTCGTCGTGCATTTATTATCTTCCAACTCCTCATCGTGTCAATCCTCCGTTCCTCCGCTCCGTGACACATTTTACAACGTTGTGTGCGGCGCATACGGCTTGCTCCCCAGTTAGGGTTGCAAGGCCCAAAAATAGAAAGCCCGATACCGATTGCTAATTAGCCCGACATCTTACCCTGAAAGCCTGACATTGAATTTTTAAAGATACAAACATAAATAGCAGACGAAAAACGGCCGAAATTTCGTTTCGGATAAAGAGTAGGCCCTCAGTTTCTTCGACTCGCCGCGTTACTTTGAGATGAGCGTGGATGATGCAGTTCCGCACTCGGTGGCCACGGCCTTGACTTAAGACTATGGCATTGTGCATTGTCTGGTTGTCCTGCAAAAACTGGCTAATTCTATACAAAACTCACCATCACGAACAGCAGCCGCACCAGTTTCTTCGACTCGCCGCAGTACTTTGAGGTGAGTGTTGATGAAGTGACATTGAATAATGTGGTCCCGCACTCGGTGGTCACGTTTGTCTGGTTATTTTATTCGTTTTTGACGTCAATAAGTGCCCGTGAAGGCTTATATTCAATAAACCATTTGACTTAGACTATGGCATCGTGCATTTTGTCTGGTTGTCCTGCAATAACACTTAACTTGCTACACTCACCATCTCGAACAGCAGCCGCACCAGCTTTTCCGACTCGCCGCGGTACTTTGAGGTGAGTGTTGACGATGAGACATTGAAGAACGTGGTCCCGCACTCGGTGGCCACGGCCTTGGCCAGCATGGTTTTGCCGGTGCCGGGCGGACCCACCATCAACACGCCTTTCCAGGGTCGTCGGATGCCCTGGGAAGTGCGAATGACAAAGATGTTATACTTTCGAATTCCATTGTAGTATCGCGGACTCCGTCGCTTTACCAGTCTAAGGCTGATTTCACAGTCACGCGTTTGATCAGCGCCGGCCACACGCGCGCGCTTACGAATTTATTACACTACATAGTAGTCGCGCGTTTGAACTGCGTGCGTGACTATGAAACGCAATTACTATCTAGTGTCATTGTAACCGCGCGCGTGTGGCCGGCGCAGATCAAACGCGTGACTGTAAAATCAGCCTTAAGGTCAAAATCCCTTGCACACCGCGTCGTCTAAGGTACGGGCACGCGCCAGAGCGGGTGGAGCGCTTCATACGAAAATTTCTGCAAAGTAGTAAAGCGACGGTGACCCCGATAGTACACACGCCCTCAGATCAACCTACGACCATAGAATACATAATAGTACAAGTACAGAAGATTCACTCCGCTAAGTCATTTAAATAAATAGCGACTCTTGCTAAGACACAATAAAGTGCAATCCAGGTCGCACACCGCTCCTATACCTACAGTTAAATTCACCTAGAAGTTGCCTCTCTTTCTATCGCGTAGCTCTTATCTCTTTTAACGACTGCCGGGTGTTCGCGGACGTCCGTTCGGTCGGCTACTTGTAGCTTCATACCTAAAGCGCGGAGTGCGCCAGGCCTGCTACGACCACAAAATGTGAAATAGAACATTGAAATTTCTTCAATACATTTTAAACCTTAACGTTTGGGTATAAGAATCAATATCATACATTTACATGTAATCACGACTATTATCCCCGAAGGGTTAGCAAAGACAGTCCTCTACCATAGTCCATTTTTCACCAAATAGCGACTGCTCGTGTGCATAGCGTGACAGGTTTAGCCCATCGCTGCGCATGCTGATGGATGTAGGTGCAGTCTTTAGTCCGTTAGTCGCCTTTTACGACACCCAAAGTGTGGTGGGGTGGTAGTATTCTTTCACCGCTGCCCGACACAGTTAATCAATAATTTTCAAATAGACTTTTTTTTTAATTTTCACGATCTGGAAGAGCAGAAGGGTGCGGGTTCGAATACTGCTCGTGGAATTTTTCAATATTTTTAATTTGTTTGTAACAAAATTAGCGTTAAAATTATCTAAATTAATATTTATTCTTCAATGAAGTTTGAACTTTAATGTATGAGTATAAGAATCAATATCGATTAAAGAAATTAAACAGTTTTGGATAGGTTGACGTGCAGGCGTGTGTACAAAATAATGTGTAAAATTCACTCTTATTTTGATGCCTACTACATATTTTGTTACAAAAAGCAATGCAAGCAACGCAAGCAGTTTATCTTTTATTTCTTGCCACTAATATTTCACAAAAGAAAATTATTTGTAAAATTATGCCTAAACATTAAATGGATGTACTCGCGTTTATTTATATAAATAAAAATTAATAATAATAAATAACCTGCCACGAATGTATGTTTGAGCATAACTTTAATACGGTTGCACCTATTTGGCTAATTCTTTGTTGTGTTTGTATGTGTCAGGACAAAGTTTAGTCGCTAGTTTTACATAATTATTTTATACCGAAGTTTCAAACTTTTTAGAAGGTTTGTACTTTCCGTAGGGTTTGAAACGTTTGATCGCTCACTTTGAAAAAATCCGGCATCCACATTGGCAAGACTACAGCTTCTTCCAGTAACCTCTTCGCCTCCGCTAGGTCGGCTATGTCGTCCCATCGGATGTTGGGGTTTTTTTGTACAATGTCTCTCTCTGAAATAATGGAAAACACATTTTGTTACCACAATACTATGTTACTGTTTGTTTATAGGTGAAACAACAAAATTAAAGGTTTTTTTTAATGTACCTACTGGCTGATGGAAGATAAATCGGATTATTTTTTTAAAATAATCTTTTCAAGTTTCAGTATATTTGTAAGCCTGTGAGGTCAGTTAAATATTTTTTTTTTTATGCTAAGCCCGGCAAATGACCCCACTCCACCTGATGTTAAGTGGAAATGAAGTCCAGGCGCGAGGACAACTGGTGCAGTGTAAGAGACGTAGCATCAGTCACCCTCACTCTGCCGGCCCACAAAGTGCTTCTTGACGCCTCGTTTGAAGGACCCTATGTCATAGGTAGGAGGGAATACGTGTGCTGGTAGACTATTCCATCTTTTGGAAGTGCGACAAAGAAACGTGAGCGTCAAGTTGGCAGGCACACCACGGAATTAGACGGTTTTGACTATGTCAAAAAATTGTGTATAAATAGTGATAAATAGTGACGTATAGCATATAAATAGTGATACTATGGTTCAAAAGATATTTGAGTATCTTGGTGTGCCTGCTAACTTGACGTCAAGATAGCAGGCACCATAAGAAATACAGTTCGTATCAATGTGATTTATATGTCAAAAAACTGTGTATAAATAGTGAATCGTATACGCAAAATTTCAACAATTGTACTTTAATACAAACCGAGATATTACGGTCTCTAAGTGGGCTGCCAACTTGACGATTCTTGCGATGGCGATTCCAGGGAAACGGGTTGATGTTTGAAACAAATAAATACATGAAAAAATTGTGTGTGAAATTGTGAATCTTTCAATATCAATAAAAAAAGAATTCTTCTTTGCTATTTTCCAAAAATCTAAGGTAAACTTCTACCATACATTCGATTTTAAGTACAATCGTGCACAATTTTATTTATTGACTTTTAAGATACTGATATTAAGTCTAATTATGTTTAATTCAAGTCATAAAATTACACTTAAATCTACCGTTGTAATGTCAGTTTCACGTTATTTCTATGCAAACTTATGTCAAGCAATTTGGTAATTTTAGTGACTCGAATTAAAAGTCTCGGATAGTGATGGACGAGCGAGTGTCGCGAACGACCGAGAGATGGCGTGATTTTGTTAACGTGCGGTGAGCCGGTGATACGAGAATGGTGCGCGAAAAGTTTTATTTGTTTGTGTTGAAATTTGTAAGCAGTGAGTACATTTGCATCAGAAGTGAAAGTGTTTAAATCGTTTAATAACAACCTACATTTTTGTAGGTACGCAGCTTATTTTCTATCATGGTATTTACAAAAAAGATATACCTAGGTGCGGGCGAGTGTCGCCGTCGCTTTACCACTTTGCAGCGATTTTCGTGTGAAGCGCACCGACCGCCCGGGTACCTACGTGCCCGTACCAAATAGACGACGCGGTGTGCAAGGGATTTTGACCTTTAGACTGGTAAAGCGACGGAGTCCGCCATTGTACCTAATGTGAGGTAGATATTTTCTCAGTCATTCAAAACTTTTCATAGTTACTACTCGACCAACATAATTAATCGCATTGAAGCTAGACGTTTATCATAATTGTTCAATGATTAACAATCTAAATATATTGCACTTCAATTAGTTTGCACATGCTGAGTGGTCAGATTTTGAAATGGAATATCGAAGAAGATAAGTTTAGTTTGTAAATTATTGAACAACTGTGATAAACGTCTAGCTGACATGGGCCTACTAATACGTATTACTTCATAGTAGGTACTTACCAAGCTAATCTTTCGTAAAGTTAACTAGGGTTAAGTATATTCTTAGTACTAATGTTATCTGCCTAGTCTTTTATGACTAATAAACAAAGAATGAGCTACGAATAGTTATTCCGTGTTTTGTCTCTTTTACTCTAATTAAAAATTACGTTTAAATGACAGGAACAAAACACGGAATAACTATTCGTAGCTTATTCTTTGTTTATTAGTCATAAAAGACTAGGCAGGTAACTGTAACATTTAATGCACTAGGAATATACTTGACCCTAGATAACTTTACGAAAGATTAGCTTGGTAAGTACCTACTATGAAGTAATACGTATTAGTAGGCCCATGTCAGCTAGACGTTTATCACAGTTGTTCAATAATTTACAAACTAAACTTATCTTCTTCGATATTCCATTTCAAAATCTGACCACTCAGCATGTGCAAACTAATTGTTTAAATTAAAAAGAAACATAGCAATATAAGAAAGGGTTTGTCTATGATAATTCTCTTCGTCATATTTGCTGTCATGTGTAAAAGCCGAATAAAGAAAATTAATCCAATTTAATAGTTTTTATGTTCTATCCCGAACATAAATGGTGCCGAAACAATAATCGGGGTGTGATTCTTCACGTCTAATGTTATCTCAGCAAATTTCTCAGTATTTTCAGTGATATTTCGTTTGCAAATTTCGCCGGCCGTGGTAGGTTTTGCGAGTTCACGAAATCGAAAGAGACAACAATACTTCGCATTCATCGAGTGTGACAAAGACAAAAAAGGTGGCTACGCGCATGACGCAAAAGGCGAGAGCAATATAACAGCTACAGAAGTGCAAAAGAGTGCGAATTATCTTCACTCGGCCAGAACTTTTATGTTTACACTTCTGTCAAATTAAAGCTGTCAACAATTGTCAAAAACAACATCAAAACAATAACAAACAATCTTGCTTAATACAAGTTTGCTTAAATTGCGTATCAAGAACTCAAAATGATGGGACCACAACCAGCCTTAGGCGACGACATGGCTCAAATAAGGAAGCTAAAAGGTAAAATCGGGCAATTTAAAGGTCAAATCACTCGCGCCAAAAAATTTGCCACTGAACAATCAGAACAAGTTTTGACAGACTGCGAAACGGTCAAAATAAGAATTCAAAGTCTTAAAAACACCTTACTTCTTTATCGAGACCAACAGTTAGATCTGCAACTACTGCAAGGCGATTGTGATGATGAAATCTTCGAGCAAGATGAAGTAGAAGAACAATGTTTCCAAGCTATTAGTTCGCTGCAGAAGGTCTTGAATTCGTTGCGTGCTCCTTCGACATCAGAAAAGGATCCTAAACAACAACCGGAACATGGAATATCGCGAAAATTACCTCAGCTTGAAATTTCTGGATTTGACGGCAGAGACATTGTTCAATACAAGTCGTTCATCGATATGTTTTTAGCAGTGATTGGCAGTGACAAGAATCTAGCTCCAGTGCAAAAGCTATTTTATCTACGCAAATATTTAAAGGATGACGCTCTAATGCTGATAGAAGGTTTACCATTAGTAAATGAATCCTATGATCAAGCATTGATTTTGTTAAATAAAAGATATGATAACAAATGTATTCTTATAACGCATCATTTAAATATTATGTTAGATTTACAGCCAATTTCAAAGGGTACTTGTCAAAACTTAAGACAGCTAGTGTCACAGGCACGTCAACAAATAGGAGCACTTCAAGGCTTAGGGCAAAAGGTCGAACATTGGGATATGGTGATTGTGACAATTTTAATTAGGAAACTTGATACTTATTCTTGCAGAGCATACTACACTGACAGAGAACAATCAAAATTGCCCTCTGTCAACGAATTCTTTGAATTTTTAGAAAGGAGGGCCTTAAGTTTTGAAGAGAGCCAGCAAGCTGAAGGTAAGTCTTCACATACATTTTCTAAAAGTCAAAATCGTGTAACCAACCATGTTAGTGAGTCTTATGTAATTTGCAAGTTTTGTCAATCAAGCGATCACAAGTTATATTCGTGCAAAAGGTTTCAGTTGTTGAGTATTCATGAAAAGCTAGATTTCGTTGACAATAATAAATTATGCAAGGTTTGCCTTAACCTTCACAACAATAAATGCAAGTTTTTCTTTAAATGTGGGATATGCAAAAGCAAATCTCATAACACAGTACTGCATTCAGAACAAATACAACAAATAAGTTGTCAAAATAGCACTGCTTCTTCTGACATGGTACTCTTGCCTACTATAAAGGTAAAAATTTATGACAAAAATGGTTCCTTTGTTGTTGCAAAGGGGTTGTTAGACACTGGAAGCCAAACTTCTTTTATTACCTCGGATTTAATGTGCAAGCTAGGTTTACCCACTTTCAAGCACGAGGTCAAAATATCAGCCTTGGGTCAAAAGGAAAACTTGTTATCGAGGGCTGCAAATGTAATGCTAAATTCATTGCACGATAATTATAATTGCAATGCATTATTCTCAGTGGTAGACAACATTACATCACTTCTACCACAGTCTAAGTTTAATTTAAATAATATTGATCTTCCAAATAATATCAATTTAGCCGACAATGAATTTTATATTCCAAGCCAAATTTCATTTTTGCTTTCTTCTGAAGTATTTTTCAGAATAGTATTACCAGACAAAATTGATTTATCTGGAGGAAGTTTTTGCTTGTTGTCAACAAGGTTCGGCTACATATTATCTGGCAATATAAAAAGAGAAAATATTTGTCTCTCTAGCACTAAGCACGATAGTGTTGTTTTGCATGCCGCCTCTAATCAAGATGATGTAGATCTCCTCCTACAAAAATTTTGGGAAGAACAACATATTCCTGAAATAAAAAGGGAGGATATATCAAATCCGCATATATGCGAGACCGAATTTCAAAACTCGGTACAGTTAATCGATAATCGATTTCAAGTTCGGCTACCGCTTAAAGTATGTATGGCGGAGTTAAAGTTCGGCAAATCATTTGATTTGGCATTGCAGCGATTAAATGGCCTTACTAAAAGGTTTGATAGGGACCCCAAGCTGAAAGAGGCTTACTCTGAATTTATTGAGGAGTATCTAGAATTGGGACACGCAAAAATCATTGATTTAACATCATCTGAAATACATATCGATCAACATTATTTTATGCCTCATCATCCAGTCATAAGGGAGCATAGCCTTACAACAAAACTTAGGGTTGTCTTTGATGGGAGCGCAAAAGTAAAATCATATTTTAGCCTCAATGATGTTTTGCAAAATGGACCACCAGTACAGCAGAGTCTATTTGAAATATTAGTGTTGTTTCGATCATATGAGTTTATAGCTCTATGCGACGTCCGTCAAATGTATCGACAAATCAATATTGATCCCTCCCAAGTTCATTTACAAAACATCTTGTGGAGAAGAAGTATTAATGATAAATTGTTGTGTTTACAGCTTCAAACCATTACTTATGGACTCAAAAGTTCAAGTTTTCTTGCAACGCGATGCCTGGTTGAGTTAGCCATGAGGTTTGAGGATCAATATCCACTAGCAGCTAAGGTATTATTGAATAACACATATGTAGACGACTGCATTTTTGGTGGCCAAAGCATCGCGGAGTTAAATAAGGTATGTGATCAATTAATTCAATTAATGAAACTTGGAAGTTTTGAACTTCATAAGTGGAGTTCAAACAATCACCATATTTTGTCCAATATTCCTAAGGAAAAGCAAGTATTCAAGGATCATGAATTTAATGATAATGATACTGTATTGAAGGCCTTGGGCTTATGTTTGGATTTGAAAAAAGATCAATTTAGAATATGTAAGCCAGGGGGTGACGTTCCCAAGGAGTGGACAAAGCGAACCGTTCTCAGTTTCATTGGGACATTTTTTGACCCTTTGGGATTGGCTGGTCCTATAGTTACAAGAGCCAAAGAATTTATGCAAAAATTGTGGAAAGAAAAGTTAGATTGGGATTCCCCGCTCAGTGACAAATTGTTATTTTCGTGGAATGACTTTTTCTGCGATTTAATTAATATGGATCCGATAATTGTAAACCGAAGTATAAAACTTTGTAATGCAGATTATGTGGACCTAATAGGCTATTGTGATGCATCAAATATTGCGTATGGATGTTGTGTGTATGTAAGAGCCATACATGGAAAGGAAGTGCACGTATCTTTAATTTGTAGCAAATCAAGAATTGCACCATGTCATAATAAATTAACCATACCAAGGTTAGAACTAAATTCTGCAGTGCTTCTTGCTAAATTGTTTAACAAAGTTATGTTAATATTTCAAAATAAAAATATTAGATATAAGTTTTTATTTTCTGATTCTATGATTGTGCTTTGGTGGTTAAAATCTTCAAAAAATCCACTATATGTGCAAAACAGGGTTAATACCATTAATGATTTGTCTCAAGGTTGCAATTGGTTTCATATTAATGGATCAAACAATCCCTCTGATTGCTTGTCGAGAGGATTAAATCCCACTCAATTGTCTTCTCATGATATTTGGTGGCATGAGCCACAGGAGCTACATGATGTGGAATTTATGCCACAACAGGTTATTCCAAACAAAGTTATAATGGACCCAGAGCCAAATGATATTACTGTTGTAAATTGTACGACCGAGCAGGAATTATTGCAAATTTCAAGTTTATCTTCTCTTATAAGATTGCAGCGTGTTTATGCATATGTATTAAGATTTATTAATAGCTGTAAGGTCACGAAAGATAAACGCAACTTGGGAAACTTAACAGTTACTGAAATAAGACACTCTATGTCATTTTTGATTAAATATGTTCAGTCCCTGCACTTTGCTGATGAATTAAAATGTATCAAGGCAGGAAGGACAATCAAGACTAATATTAAGGCTCTCAATCCGTTTATAGATAAATTGGGAATAATGAGAGTAGCTGGACGTCTGGAAAATGCCAATGTTCCATACAGCCAAAAGTATCCTATTATATTACCTAATAAATGCCATTTTACTACTCTCATCATTCGAAATGAACATCTATCCTTGCTTCATTCTGGATTAAAATTAACCTTATCTAGTTTAATTCAAAAATATTACATTGTGTCTGCAGTTAGGGCTATAAAAAAAATTGTGCACAACTGCATCATATGTTTCAAGTTTAGATCAGAAAGAGCAAGCCAGTTAATGGGATCATTGCCAGATACTCGGGTAACCCAAGACAGAGTATTCAATAATATTGGTATCGATTATTGTGGCCCATTCCAGATTAAACAATCTTCTTTACGTAGATCTGTAATAACTAAAGGGTATGTACTTGTAATCGTCTGTTTTGTAAGCAAGTGCATTCATTTGGAATTGGTGTCGGATTTAACCACAGACTGTTTTCTTGCAGCCTTCAAAAGGTTCTGCTCTAGGCGAGGAATACCATCTACTGTTGTTTGTGATAATGCCTCTACTTTTAAGGGTGCCAATAATCAATTGCATCAATTATATAAATTAACAAGGTCTGAGAGCCACAAAAACGCTGTATTAAATTATTGCACAACAAAGAATGTAGAATTCAAGTTCATTCCTGCTTACAGTCCCACGCTTGGAGGATTACATGAGGCATCTGTTAAGTTATTTAAACACCATTTAAAGCGAGTGGTGGGAAACCTCTGTTTCACCTATGAACAATTTCAAACCATAATGGTTCAAATTGAAGGAATTATTAATTCTAGGCCTTTAACGCCGCTAACAAATGATGTCAACGACTTTACATTTTTAAGCCCAGCTCATTTTTTGTGTGGATCCTCTTTAAATTCGATTCCAGAACCAGACTTGACTTCCACAAACACTAACGTTTTAAAATTTTGGAAAAAATGCACAAAGATTAATCAAGACTTTTGGAAAGTTTGGCATAGGAGTTATCTGTCGCAACTTTTAAGCCGTCCTAAATGGCAGACAGCAAGTAACAATGTTAGGATTGGAAGTTTGGCCTTATTGATCGGCGAGAAATGTTCTCCATTGACATGGCCACTAGCCAGAATAGTGAAATTGTTCCCTGGTTCTGACGGCAGAGTTAGGGTTGTAGAAGTCAGGTCAGGCCTTGGATACCACCGCAGAGCAATAAATAAGTTGGCAATATTGCCAATTTATGATGAAAATTAATAGATTTTTAATTATAATTTCTTATTGTAAGTTTATCGTTTTAAGTTTTTGTGCGCCTCGCCAATTTATGTTTAAATTAAAAAGAAACATAGCAATATAAGAAAGGGTTTGTCTATGATAATTCTCTTCGTCATATTTGCTGTCATGTGTAAAAGCCGAATAAAGAAAATTAATCCAATTTAATAGTTTTTATGTTCTATCCCGAACACTAATTGAAGTGCAATATATTTAGATTGTTAATCATTGAACAATTATGATAAACGTCTAGCTTCAATGCGATTAATTATGTTGGTCGAGTAGTAACTATGAAAAGTTTTGAATGACTGAGAAAATATCTACCTCACATTAGGTACAATGGCGGACTCCGTCGCTTTACCAGTCTAAAGGTCAAAATCCCTTGCACACCGCGTCGTCTATTTGGTACGGGCACGTAGGTACCCGGGCGGTCGGTGCGCTTCACACGAAAATCGCTGCAAAGTGGTAAAGCGACGGCGACACTCGACCGTACCTAGGTATATCTTTTTTGTAAATACCATGATAGAAAATAAGCTGCGTACCTACAAAAATGTAGGTTGTTATTAAACGATTTAAACACTTTCACTTCTGATGCAAATGTACTCACTGCTTACAAATTTCAACACAAACAAATAAAACTTTTCGCGCACCATTCTCGTATCACCGGCTCACCGCACGTAAACAAAATCACGCCATCTCTCGGTCGTTTGCGACACTCGCTCGTCCATCACTATCCGAGACTTTTAATTCGAGTCAGTAAAATTACCAAATTGCTTGACATAAGTTTCCATAGAAATAACGTGAAACTAACATTACAACGGTAGATTTAAGTGTAATTTTATGACTTGAATTAAACATAATTAGACTTTATGTCAGTATCTTAAAAGTCAATAAATAAAATTGTGCACGATTGTACTTAAAATCGAATGTATGGTAGAAGTTTACATAAGATTTTCGGAAAATAGCAAAGAAGAATTCTTTTTTTATTGATATTGAAAGATTCACAATTTCACACACAATTTTTCCATGAATTTATTTGTTTAAAACTTCAACACGTTTCTCTGGAATCGCCATCGCAAGAATCGTCAAGTTGGCAGCCCACTTAGAGACCGTAATATCTCGGTTTGTATTAAAGTACAATTGTTGAAATTTTGCGTATACGATTCACTATTTATACACAGTTTTTTGACATATAAATCACTTTGATACGAACTGTATTTCTTATGGTGCCTGCTATCTTGACGTCAAGTTAGCAGGCACACCAAGATACTCAAATATCTTTTGAACCATAGTATCACTATTTATATGCTATACGTCACTATTTATCACTATTTATACACAATTTTTTGACATAGTCAAAACCGTCTTATTCCGTGGTGTGCCTGCCAACTTGACGCTCACAAAGAAACGAGTCACCAAATTTCTTTGTGCGTGATGGAATGTTAGAGACTGTAAATTGGTAACTCCGGAGAGCAGCACGCGTACTCCTATGGAGGAAGGGAGAAGGAGGGATGAGGTCAAAGAGTTCTTCAGAGCACTCGCCATGGTATAAACGGTAAAAGACGCTGAGTGACGCAATATCTCTACGAAATTGCAAAGGCTCGAGAGTTTTAGTGACCTCCGCATTGCCGATAATGCGCACAGCGCGGCGCTGCAATCTGTCCAAGGCATCGAGAAGGTACTTTGCGGAGCCGTCCCAAAGGTGAGAGCAATACTCCACGCAAGACCGCACCTGTGTCTTGTATAATAGACACAACTGATCAGGCGTGAAGAATCGCCGCACCTTGTTCAGGACACCGAGTTTACGTGAGGCATTTTTAATCACGGTTTCGATGTAGTCCTTTTGGTTCGGATCGCAGCGGATATTCATACCGAGCATGTTAATACTGCTCTGCACATTACATATCAATATATCAACCACATTTATATATTCTTTACTTACTTACATTTCTAAAGATTTTATTGTATTTTCTAATTTATTTGAAACTAATACCACAGAATAACTAATAGTACTACCGTACAGAAAGTTCACTCTCTAACGACTTTCACGCGAAATTGAAACTTATCGTGTGACCTGAGCGTTCATATTCCGTTAAGCAAATCTGACTCGATACCGATTTGACGTCAGGAGCGCGCGCAGGCGTAGGGTTTCCACACATGGATATCCCCTCTCCTTAATTCACTAAGTTTTATTTGTACTGGCACGTCGAGACCAACCGTTAGGTTATGCAAGAAGTGCCAGACGTCCCTGCGCCAGTAGAACACTCGCGCAGGAGACCATCTGCGTTAGGTCTTGACGCCAAATCAGTGTCCGCCGAAGCGCGCTCTTCATTCGGTACTCATAAGACTAGTGTCTCGGGAGAGTCTTCCCGTGAACACGTGTAGTTCACTGCCTATTGTCCAGATAGGTAACCGGAGCTGTCGAGCATGGATATGTTTAAGTACGATTACGACGCGCGACGTATGGAACGTGCGAGCCGGGCGGCAACCTTAAGTGCTATACCAGGCAGGCGCCTGGGAGGCGCGCCGGCCGAACATACCTAAACTGCGGAGTGACACCCCCCTGCTAATACTAACAGGATTTCTACACATTTATAATACTAGTTTTGTACTTTATCATAAGAGAAATATCCATTATATTATTATTTATTACTAAGACATCTGTATATCTGTCCTATCCGGTCGATGACATCCAAAATCAATTGTTATGTGACAAAAAAACTATACACTTGGGCGGCTTATCCAATAATAAATTAATTAAGACTCCCGCCCACCGTGACGTCACCAAGAGCAGTTACACACTGACATTTTTTGCAGTGTGTCTGCGGCGATTCTGTCGTGACTCGTGAGCCTGTTCTGTCGATTTATTCAGTTTAGGCCACAATAATTGGGCACTTATGAATGTTATTACGCCATAGGATCGTAATCTATAGAATGGACATAACAGTCGCTAACAAAAGCTAGTGTCGTGATGCAGTAGTGCGTTTGCATCGCTGGCCGCTGCAAGAAGTCGCCTAACGACCTGTATTAAAAATTAATCTTTTTGTTGTTTTGACTACGAGTATAGTCAGAATTTGACGTAAGCTCCATACAATTTATGTCAAATGCCTAAACAAAAATAGTTTTTAGGAGTTAAAGCCCCAAACCAAAAACCACACTTTTGACTTGTCCAGCTACCCTATCGGCTAAAAAATATGAATATGGACATGGGCTTCATTTGACCTTTGAAGCCCATAATATGCCCATATATGGACAAAATATGGGCTTCAAATGTCAAATGAAGCCCATGTTCATATCCATATTTTTTTTTCCGATAGACCCCCAGGTTCCACGAATGCCATTGTTTCGCGCCGATATTTCATGTGGGGAGGCATGTCCCCAGTGCCCTGTAACGGTGATGAAGCAGTGCTAACCAAGCATACACACCAGGTCGCCGTCGCCGTCCTTGTGTCTCTCGTCGTCCGTGTCGTTTTAAACAATTTTTTTTATATATTTATATAGGTACATTTAGAGCTTACTTAAGTAATTTTACAATGGTCGTGGTGATACAAATATAGCCAACCCCGATTACACAAATTGGTTATTAACATGAAATTAAGGGGCGGTACCAATGATATTTTATGTTTAGATACGTTGCCTGGCCTCCGTAGTGGCAAGGACAAATCAAGGTAATTGCCTGGACTTCACTCAGTCACACGTCAGTCAGTGTCACGTCAACACGATTTACACACGATCGTTACCTTTATAAGTTTTTGATTTGTTAATTGGTTAAAATGCCTTCCTATGTATCCAGAAATTGTAAAAATTATACTGCAACCGTAAGAGACAATAAAAATGTCTTATTTCATTCGTAAGTATTGTAAATATAAATTTAAAATACAAATTTTCATTAGGTGATGACATTTGCCATGTTGCCAATCCGATATGCATGAGTGAGGAGCGTATACTATGTTTTCTGTAAGAGTGAAAGAGAAAAACAATGGCGGCCGAGATAGCGCATAAATTCTATGAGCTCATTGGTCAACTACCAAAAGTCAAAATATTGTCTATCTCTTTTTAACAATAGGCTAATGATATGATTTTCCCTTTCGACGTCATAGAAACGATTTCGCCATTTTAAAATGCAATTTATTCACGGATAACTAGTCTATTTATAAAAGGTCATTGGGCGGTACAAGTTAATTTAATTTGAACATCATTAACGCAAATAATCAAATAAAAGAAATAAAATAAAAGAATTGAATAAAAAAGTTTAACTTAAAATAAAACAACATTGCCCACTACGATGTAAGGCTTTCGAATACATTTTTACTAAATGTCGCGAGTGAGGTTGCAAATAACTCTATATTTACAAAGTTCACATTGTATTGCTTCATTATTCTGTGCAAGGGTGCGCGCTCACCCGCGTTCATTATTTTAAGTCAGCCAGCGAGCCAGCGTGGTGGATTATGGCCCAATATCCTCTTAAGAGCATCTTAAGAGGATATTGGGCGGATTGGGAGGATATATTACCCATGTAGGAAGAGGTCTTCCTGGACTGAAAGGCACAGGTGTGCCTTTCAGTCCAGAATGTCAAGTTCCCAAAATGGCACGCGGTTTCAAAATGTCAAGTTCCCAAAATGTCAACTTGACATTCTGGAATGAAAGCTGGCCTGTACCCTGAAATAATGATATAGCAGTAGACTTACCAAGCATATCCACTAGGTCGCCGTCGGCGGCGGACGGAGGCTCGAACCTGCGCTCCTCCTCCTTGTGCTTCTCGTCGTCTGTGTCGCCGTTGTTGTTGTCGCGGTCCTGCTTGTCTTTGCCACTGTTGCTGTGCTCTTTGCTGTTCTCCTTTGTCTTTGCTGAAACCAAAAGTTTGGTACTGGCGCCTGCTTTTTGATAATTTTAAAACTTATTAGTCTTACAGAACGATGAACAGTGTTCCCAGAGACATTGGGAGGGGACATTTTTTAATGATCCCGAAAAGCTATGCTGATATAATGACTAGAAGTAACCTCGGGTCAAATATTGTCAGTTTTCGAGAAAATAATTTTTAAAGTTGGCTGTTTAAGAGGGGTGAAAAAACAAAAAAAATGTAATATTTTATTTGTTTTTGGTTCTTATAAGACAATTTAGTTTTTGTATTCTGTGCTATTAAATTATGGTTCTTTTAGACTAGTTATAAAATGGAATTTTTTTTAACTTTAAAGATTTATGAAAAAAGTAATTTTTGTATTACTTATAATTTTTTTTACAAAAAGTGCTTAGTTCACGCACGGAATTTTTTTGCAAGTAATACTTAAGCTTTGTATCTACCTACTAAAAAAAAATCAGCTTGGGATCTTTCGTCTAATTTGAGATATTCGCGATGTTAATTTTGTGTTAAGCGCCTGCATAATTTTTTATGGCATTTTGAACAAAAGTTATTTACGTGCAGTTTAAATTTCCAATGAAGATCTACGCGTGGCTCGGGAAGGGTCCACCCTCGGTAGGCTTCTGCTAAAACCCCAAGTTAATACACGTAGACTAGAGAAGCGGGGGTGAGGCATCATAAAGTTGGCTACTTACCTGATCTTTGACTACTTCGGGGAAAATAATCGCAAATATTATGAATTTATGCATGTAAAATTCACTGACCGCTGTGAGCTTTGCTGGCCGCTAGCTTGGGGTTCCTGACGTCGGATGTCTTCCGCTGCGACGTGGTGGGGGCTCGTCCAGTGGTCTTCTTGTTGTCAGCGCGGCTGTTCCGTGGGTTGTTGCGCGCCGATTTCAACGTGAGCGGTCCTCTGTTCATTGACATTACGTATTTAAACTTAACAAGAAGTACATGTTGAAATTAATTTAATGATGATATAATCGAAGTCGAAATATTAATCAAATGTAATCCCTAGTGCAATTTTGGCGTTTATAGGACCAATTTTGGCGTTATGGATCTCAGAATTAAAATTACCCGTGGACCCGGTAATGGGGTCGACCCACCGGTCCACGGGTAAAGACTCTATGCAATAAGTCACCCGGTGGGTCGACCCATTACCGGGTCCACGGGTAATTTTAATTCCCCGTGGTCCCATTGCACTAGGGATTACATTTGGATAAATATTTCGACTTCGATTATATCGATATTAAATTAATTACAACCATGAACTTCAACTTAAGATTAAATACCATACCATGTAACAGCCTACAAGGTAGGTACTTCAAAAGAGATCGCAAATTACAAAGAGAGTAACCTTTTTCCTGTATTAGTCATGTTGTCATGACTAGTAGGATCTTTATTCATTTGTTCTCTTTCGTCATTTTGACATAATTATTATTTGCAAGTTACGCATTGAAATTGAATAACTTTATGTGGAGACTATATTCAATTAATTTGTTAAACATGGAAAATAACATGAAAATCATTAAAAGAAAGAAAGGTAGTGTTTTGCTGTTTAAAAATCATCAGTATTACAAGCATACTGTTTATAAAAATAAATCATCTCTTTGGAACTGTTCTTTGAAACGGAAAAATCAGTGCAAAGGATCTTTAACTATTAATAAAGTAAGTACCTAATATATTAATTGTTTTTGTCGTAAAATTAGTATAATTCAACATGTATCATTTTCTTTAACGTTTGTATTCTTATTTTTACAGGAACAGATTGCAATAAAAAACATATCTCATACATGTGCGAATATTATATCAAACGACCTGACCGAATCTCTAGACAGTTTAAAATCGGAGGCACGAACAACTGATCGACCTATTACACAATTATATGAAGAGGCAAAAGAGAGCTGGTTGGATAAAGGGAACAATATATTGACTCGCTTTCCGGAATTCAACGGTGTCAAGCATTGTCTTTATCTGCACGGAATAAATATGCTGGAGTTACTAAAATAAATTTTAAAACATTTCATGAAGTACAGGTTCCATTACAACACAAAGATTTGGTTTTGGCAGAATATTATTATGAAGACACAACAATTTTGGTGTTCTGTATGGAAGAAGATAGAGTTAAAATTGAGCAAACAAAGGAAATATTTGGTGACGCAACATTCAATTGTAGCCCCCCTCCATTCCTTGAGTTTTTTACTATACACGCTGAATTAGGCAGTACTGCTACTACAACTAATACAAAACCGGTAATTTACGCATTACTAAGTGATAAAAAAACCGAAACGTATATAGCCCTTTTCAGTATGATAAAATCCCAGTTTCCAAACTGGGAACCATTAAAGTATCACTGTGATTTTGAACTTGCAGCTATCAATGCCATGTATATGGTTTTTCCTGACATAGAGATTAAAGGGTGCTATTATCATTGGCAGCAAGCTATGTGGAGAATGGGCAAAAATATATTCGGTATTAAAAAAAGTAAACCTCAAGCCAGAGTTGTGTCACTATGTTCAGTATTGCCAATATTACCAAGTGAACGACTTTTGGAAGAGTGGGAATATGTTAAATCACGGTGCAACACCAAAAATATTAAAATCCAGAAATTTTTAAATTACTTGCAACGTTATTGGTTGATGAAGAATGATATTGTTAAAACGCTCAGTGTCTGCGGAGAAAGGCACCGAACCAATAACGTGTCAGAGTCTTGGCATAGCAAAATAAAATTTAAAAAAAATGCGCGAACATAATGCGTCTCCTCAACGTTTTGATAAAATTATCAAAAATTAATAAGAATAGTCCAGTTAGAACCAGAACAAAAATAGCAATTGAAAATGATAAATTCATAACCGATACACTAATGGAATTAATTACTGGTGAAATATCAGTTGGACACGTATTAGAAATGTTAAGATAGTTTATGAGTCATTAATTTTGTGTATCGGTTATAAATTCATAATTTTCAATATTTGTTCTAGTATGAGTACGTATGTTTTGTTCCTAAGGATGAAATTATTTTATTTGATTGATTAAACTTTGTGTGTAACAGATAGTTTTTATTATCTATCGATACAGTCAAAAGTCCAGGAAACCATCCCTAGTGCCATGGGACCACGGGGAATTAAAATTACCCGTGGACCCGGTAATGGGTCGACCCACCGGGTCCACGGGTAATATCAGCTATTGGAATGGTGCGTAGCGGCCTCGCTTTTAGTAAATTTTCCTTACCTTTTAAATTAAACCCAAAACTGCAGTGAAAGATTTTCATAAAATGCGCGAAGGCACTTTTTTGAGCTTCTAGATACTGTTCTGAACAAATGAAATAAAAAAAATAGAATGTTATCTCTTATATAGTCGTATACTGCAAAGCGGCCTCAGAATTTTTAGATATCATTGATTTTATATAGAAAAAAAATCTTATTCTAAACCAAAAAACTTCGAAAATCGCTTTAAATTACCTGTGAATTTCTCCTATCTACGATAATATTATTGAGCAAAATGTATACCAGAATAATCGTTACTTCATAAAGAATAAAGATTGTATAATGAATTTATCATCCCATTTCTACAAAAACGATAAATACAACTACAAGATTACAACAAAATGCGAAAATGGGCATTTTACGCATAAATCACAGTCGAGATGTAATAGACCTCTTAATAAAACTGGGGTATTCCTCGAAGCGCACTAACTTTGAAACACACTCAATGAAGTGTTCTTCATACCAATTAACTAAATAATACCAATTACCAACTCACCAACCCGCATTGGCCCAGTGTGGTGGGTTATGTCCCAATCGCCCTATGAGCCGTAGTAATAAGAATAAACTCAATTCTTCACAATAACCATTTATTTGAATTACAATCGAGTATTTACCACAACCGTGTCGCGTTGCGATGAAAGAATACTACCACCCCCCCTCTTCCCTTGCTTGGGTGTCGTAAAAGGCGACTAACGGACTAAAGACTGCACATACATCCAACAGCATAGAGCGGCGATGGGCTCACCACCTGTCACGCT
Source organism: Scoparia ambigualis (assembly GCA_963921215.1). Taxonomy (NCBI): domain Eukaryota; kingdom Metazoa; phylum Arthropoda; class Insecta; order Lepidoptera; family Crambidae; genus Scoparia; species Scoparia ambigualis. The sequence continues at coordinate 56,477,392 of OY992502.1, read as the reverse complement.
GAGCACATAATAATATGCAGTCGCCATTTGGTGAAACGTGGACTATGGTGGAGGACTGCTTTTGCGGTCCTCATTGCCTAGTCTCTAGACTTACCCTTATAATCTTCGATCAACAATACAACGAGATGTCCGGCGCTAAAAATGTGTCTCGGTAAATAAACGCGCACTTGAGAAGTACTTTATTTGTTGCCACTTAAGGTTGATTTCAACACTAAATGTTATTGACGTCTTTTCTTTTTTATGTGACAGGAGTAATTTATTGGTTTGAAAAGTATTTATTCACGTGGACAGAATTTAGCTTTGATTTTGTACGTGACGCCTTATCTAGTTGGTATTGTTGATCAAAGCTTATAATAGTCGGGATAATAGTCGTGATTATTATGTATGTATACACCCTTAATCTATATACGTTTAAAAGAAATTAAGGGTGAGTTCCACCCATGAAACTGAACAACTTTCCCCCAAGAAACCTATGTGCAAAAATGACAAAAAAATTCGACTAATTGTCGTCAGTTGAACAGACAGTTTTGTACGGAAGGTCGAAATTTTTATGTACTATTTATTGTCGTCAGCTGAACGGACAGCAGTGGCTGGTCGCGAGCTGATATGATGACGATGGAGCTTAGTTCTGTTCGACGCTGGTGGGAGGGGGCCACACGTCGGGGTCAATCTCGTGCGACACTCAAGGGGAGAGAGGGTTGGTCGTCTTGTTCTATTTACCCTATACCACGGCTCAGCTCAATGAAAAATACTGCCATCATTGGCAATGTTATCTGTAAGTAAACTCCGGCTAGGTGGTAGACGTTATTCGTAGGGTGGCGCCAGCCACCCTGCCAAGCAATTGGACTAGACGAGCCGAAATACGGGCTCAGTGGCATGCGTTGGGATGCCTATGTCCAGCAGTGGACTGACACGGGCCCATTATGACGACGATGATGTGAGTCCCTTTTCCTGTGACGCGAATTTCGGCACGCGTGCGGATTAATATTTTTTATATTATTCACCAACGGGTAAGCGTTTGGCCTTCATCTCACCTGATGGTAAGTGACGATAAGGCCGAAGGTGGAAGCGTGCTTCACCCGGAATCCTCAACCACTGAGGAACTGGCTATCTTATCTCCCTAAACTGTTGAAACACAACAATACTATAAACATCGTTGTTATGGCGACAGGACTTAGATAAGATGGTGGTAGCTAGCCAGGCGGACTTAACAGCCCTACCACCAACCAAACCGAGCACACAAAGATGTGTTCCCCGCTGGGAATCGAACCCGGGACCTCTGCGTCTGAGACCGGTGGCTTAGCCACTAGACCACAGAGGCGGTTAATATTTTAATTGTTTTAAAATTAGATAAGAAATAATTACTATTTTAACGTTCATCCTGCACGAGTACACTGACTGGCGACACGCATGAGACTACAGCAGTCTACAAAATCTTTGTCCTGCGTACAACCAGCAGCGTGATTTTACACGCACGCGGACCAGCCGCCTTACTCTTGAATCCGATCTCGATCTATTGGGATTGGTATTGTGAAGTTTCGTACTTTTAAGTTACGACACCAACGCTAATTTGGATTCATATTGCGCAGGTATAGAGTGAACTAAATGCAAAACTCAATGGCATTTAGTTCACCCAATATTAATCTAATTTAGCGCTGGTGTCGTAACTCAAAAGTACGAAACTTCACAATACCAATATCGATCGATCGGGATCGGATTCAAGAGTAAGGGGGCAGATCCGCACGCGTGCCGAAATTCGCATCACAGGAAAACGGCACTAAGTGCAGCTTACTTGTGTTCGACGCTGGTGGGCGGGGGCCACAGGCTGGGGTCCCGGTCGGGGGGCGGGGGCCACACGTCGGGGTCGATCTCGTGCGGCGCCGGCGCCCACATCTGGTCCCTGGTCGGCAGGTCCTCGTAGTCTGTGGACAGTTGTTAGGCGGTTAATAAATGCAAGCTATCATCATCAGCTTATGAATGTCCTTGTGCTGGGCACAGGTCTTTCCACATAGACAAAAAGCATATGGGGATCGGGCCATAGCCATAGGGGTGTCACTCCGCAGTTTAGGCAGGCCTCCGTCACTCCATATACTTGCGCGCTATAATTACCTACCGCCCGGCCGAGCGGTCTCGGGCCGTTTGCGGACCAAATTCAGTGCGGTTTTCGCAAGCGAAGCGCACGCCCGTTGTTCAATTTTAATTGTTCCATTCGTTTGTTCGCGTACCTACGATGCCGTCTGGTGCCTTATGTGCAGTAGTAATTTTTTATTTTACCTACACACTGACCTCTATTTACTTTTGATGATGATGTCAGCACCAATTTATAAAAAAATATAGTTTATAAACGATACAATTTTAAACTACCACCTATAGTCAAAACATATTCACAGTTCTCAATAAAATAGACACAAACAGTTATTTATGTTAATTTTATTTTATCGAAGAGGCAGCCCTGAGATTGCTGTGGGATCACGCGGTAGGTTTATTATAGTTTAAATATTAGTAGGCTATTATAGCAGTAGGTATAGGTAATTTTCTACTGAGTAAAGTATCTGTTAACTCTTCTTTAATCTGTGGTTTAGGTACGTTCGACCGGCGCGCCTCCCAGGCAGGCCACGCAGGCGTATGGCAGTAAAGGCACAGAATAAATAATAGTACTACGTAGTAAAGGTTGCCGCTCGCGACGCACGATCCACCTCGCGCGTCGCGACGACGCGTAGTCGTAGTCATACTTAAATATATCCATGAGTGGAAACTCTAAGTTCCTGACGTCAAATCGATATCGAGTCAGCGTTGCTTAACTTAATATGAACGCTCAGGTCACACGCGTACTAAGTTTCAATTTCGCGTGAAAGTCGTTAGAGAGTGAACCTTCTGTACGATAGTACTATTTTGCGAAAGGTGCATTTTACGAAAGGTACATTTTGCGAAAGGTGCATTTTGAGGAAGGGACGTTTTACGCATGGGGTGCATTATGCGTAAGGTACATTCTGCAACTGAACCCAATTATTTTTGTAATTTTTGCACGAAAATTTTCTAAGTCCTGCACCCCCTTTGCGACAACCTAACCCTGATGAGTAGAACTAATGAGAAACGAATAATGACGGCTTACTCAGGCCTAGTCTAAAAAAGGCTTTAGCCTTGTGGCTACCTTTTTAAAGGCTACTTTATTAGCCCTCATAAACGACCAATAGCCTTAAATTTAGGGCTAAAAGCCTATAGCCTTTGGGAATCCTGTTGCACTGCAAAATGGTTAATGTAAAAAAGGTACGTTTTTCAAAAGGTGCAATTTGCGAAAGGCACATTTTGCGAATGGTACATTTTGCGAAAGGTGCATTTTGCGAAAGGTACATTTTGCGAAAGGTGCATTTTTAGAAAGGGACTGTTACGCATGGGGTGCATTTTGAGAAAGGGACGTTTTACGCATGGGGTGCATTATGCGAAAGGTACATTCTGCGACTGAACCCTATTAGTTATTCTGTGCCATAGCTCACCACCATCTGCCATCTTACGACAACAACCGGGACCTTTTGAAATACGGAGGAGCTCGGAGGGCCACGTGAAGAGAACCACATAACTACTCCCCCCCTCTTCCTTCTGGAGGGTGGGGTAAGGTTGCATTCACTGAGTAACAAAAGGATGGTAGAACGTGGAACGATGATGATGATAATATATTTTTCACACCACCTGCTCCACAATGTCAAATTATATGTCATGCAAACCTAATCTAAAGTAAGTCATTAAAGACCTGAGGTCTAGCAGGGCATTTAATATTGTACTGAATTTCATTATTATGACCCGCTGGTCATTAATGTGATTTAAATTTGGAACATAAAGTAGAAAGGTAAATAGGCACTAATTCACTAAAAATAAATTGTTCGAAAATCGAACAGGCCATCGAACTGGTAGAGTAAAAATAAAAGAAAAATAGAACAGAATTGCTTTTTTAAACTACCTATTACTTTTTATCGTCTCGTAGATGGTGTGAAAAGTAGAGTATTCTCTTTGGGTGCCTTCGTCTTGGGCGACCTTGAATCCCTCGCTGCACTCAGGATTTTTGTCTCAACTGCCTCGCTTTGCTCGGGATTCAATACGTGGCGCCCGCTACATAAGACACTACTTTATCCCCTTGGTGCTTAATCTACTATTACGGGTAGTCAACAATGGGAACTTGCGGTCTACATTGCCTAGTCTCTGACTAATTTTCGGGGATAATAGTCGTGATTATAATGTATTTTATGGGTAAGTTAATTTTAAATTTTGGACAATAGGCAAACTACATTTATTTACCGAGGTAAGGTCTCTACCTTTTACTTTAATCCGTAAACACAGCAGTCTGATAATAGATTACCGAAAGGTGCAATCGTTATCACGAACTTTGGTTGGTGTAGGTTATAAATATACTTCCATAATTATTGGACTAAGTTACTTATTGCGTAAACAGTAAACACCATGTCGTTACAACACATATTAGTATGCAAATGGGCATTAGTAAGGCTTGGAATTTAATTACTGATTGGACTTTAGTTAACCAGTTTACTGCTTAATTATTTCAGCAAACCGAAAGACGGATAGCACGACATTGATTAAATATTAAACCACCATTACATATATGCATTGTGGTTTTAATAATTTAGTAACTAATTAATAGATAACAAATGAATATAACGGTAAAAGGAGCAGCATAAAAAAAGAAACTGGGGTACCTATTCCACGATGCGCACAAACTTTGAAACGAACCACGAAGTGTTTATTATGAAAAACTTGTGGTTTACGCACCATTTCAAAAAACCTTATAAATAATAATAACAAACCTTTACATACATACATACATACATATAATAATCACGACTATTATCCCCGAAGGGTTAGTCAGAGACTAGGCAATGAGGACAGCAAAAACAGTCCACTTTTCACCAAATAGCGACTGCACATGTGGTCAGCGAGACAGGTGGTAAGCCCATCGCCGCTCTATGCTGTTGGAAGTATGTGCACTCCTTGGTCCGTTAATCGCCTTTTACGACATCCAAGGGAAGAGAGGGGGTAGTAGTAAGTAGTAATTCATTTGCGGGGAATTGTATTCGCATGTATAATACATTGCCAATTGAGGTAACAAATTTATCAGTTAATAAATTTAAAAAAATCATAAAACGTAAATTGTGCCAAAAGGCGTATTATAGTTTTGACAATTTCTTTAATGACAAGGCTGCCTGACAGTGACACGAATTGCTCCTTAGCTTTTGACATACAATTTTTTTTGACGAATCTAAATAATTTTTATAATTTTAAAGAGAATAAAGTATATTTTATTTTATTTTGTAATCTTTCACCGCTCGCGACACGGTTATATTTTCTTTTTCATAAATTACATAATTGAAAACCAAAAACGTGCCAACCAACTAGCAAACGTTCTCGTTCATATTTCACTAATACAAGGTTCGTGTGTATCAAACGATAGCACATCGAGGAACACGATGGCTGATGGTGGTCGTTAGTAGCACGGCCCTAAGCTACGCCAACCGCCGCCTAATAGCTCGAATTCATTATGTGAAAGTGATTAGAAAACTTTTGCAACAACTTTGTTTTCACACAGAGTTAAACGATTTGTCTCGTGATCTGATAGCAAAAAACGTTCTTTGAACTATTTGATTAAAGTTTGCAACCTATTATTTGTATAGTTTACATGTCGTATAAATAATGAAGGATATTTAAACTTTATTCATGTACAGATTGTACGTACTGAAAACTTTTGCCCGCGACTTCGCTCTCGATAATTTTTTGCAGGCAATGTAGCCTATACTTACTGTAAATATGATTACTCAACTATTGTTTGCGAAAGTACTGTAAGGTGCTTTAGGCGTGGCGTGGTTGATTTACTTTAATTTAAAAATCAATCAATAATTTTACTAAAGTTAATACTTACCTAAAACCATTTATTAATTTAATAGTTAAGTTCATTAAAGACAACAAAGCATAAAATATATTAATAAATATATTCTGTTATTGATTAAGCTGTCAATTACTTTTTACTGAAAGACTCAATTAATGTTTACTAGACAACAAAGCTAAACGCAATTACCAGTCAATCTAGTACGCAAACGTTACTTTTTTTGCGACGAACCTCTTTACACGCATGCAGTAATGTTGTTTTTACATACGCACGCATAAGCGCATGCGCAACTATAGGTTTGTAACATGTAATAATATTTAAATGTCCGTCGTGTGTAAAAGTGTTTTATTTAGTGTATCATCATTTTTTATGCTACTACAGGGAAGCTTGGCTTTGGTAAGTGACGACAATGCCGACAGCGACAACAGTGCCGAAAGTGAAAGCGCTCTTCACCTGGAATCCTCATTTGCTGAGGAACTGGTTATCTTATCTTATCTCTAAACTTTCGGAATACAACAATGCAATAAACATCGTTGTTATGGCGCCAGACTTTAGATAAGATGGTGGTAGCTAGCCAGGCGGACTTAACAAGCCCTGCCACCAACAAAACCAAGTACACCGAAGACTTAGCCTTAGCTTAGCCACTAGGCCATCGAGTCGGTTAAATCAGGGAGGTGTCACTCCGCAGTTTAGGTATTCGACCGGCGCGCCTCCCAGGCAGGCAGGCCGCCTTATGTGTTACGTAACGGAATATGAACGCTCGGGTCACACGATAAGTTTCAAATTCGCTTGAAAGTCGTTAGAGAGTGAACCTTCTGTACGCTAGTACTATTAGTTATTATGTGGTTAAATCATCGAATTAACGTCCCACAGCTGGACTCTTCTTCATTACCTTCTACAATGCACAATAGCACATGTGGTATAAAAGGCGATAAACTAGCACGCTCGCAGCTGGCTTAATTAATTAGTTTTCTAATAATTAGGACATTGATTCGTTTAGTTGGTTCTTTTATAATTTAAATTGCCTGTAAACAAAGTGCGTCAGCGGGTACATTCACCTGTCGCCTCATTTGTTGTTTCATCATAGCTTCGCATGTCATTAAGGCCAGTAACAAATTAAAAATATAACGATTAATGAAACATTTATCCGTGGATATAAATTATCAAACTATTGTACTTCTCATCGTGTTTAGAAAACGCTGATCATAATGACAAACTAAAGTAAAATATAATTGTGACTTTATTAGTTATTTACATTTTATTATTACGGAAGGTTATAAAGTAACATTGACAGACGTATAATAAAGACCATTGTTTTGATTGATATTATATTAAGCTTGTTTTCAATCGTATTGCTTGCACCTCCGATTCTAAATTATCAATAAGTTATCGACGAAATATCAAAATGTTTGTATTACATTCAATGTAAATTTTTGTGATGTTGCAATCAAAGTAATACATATTTATCAATAGAGAAGGGTTCGGCCTTCATCTCACTCACCTAATGATAAGCGACGATAAGGTCGAAGATAGAAAGCAGCGCACTTCAGCCGAAATCCTAAACTACGTATGATACTGGTATCTTATCTCTAACTAGGATCCACGATACTGTTGTTATGGCGACAAACTTAAATAAGTTGGTATTAGTTAGCTAGAACAAGGATAGGAACAAACAAGCCCTACCTTTAACCAAACAGAGCACAACATAAAGCCCTTCTGGGAATCGAATCCGGGACTTTACGGTCTGTGACCGGTTATTGTCATTTTACCTCTAACTTAAAGAGAAGGTTACACTTCGCCCTACATGAGAATTTAACCAGGGAACTTCGGAACACCTGACGGTCGAGCGTTCTTCCATCCGGTCTCAGACGATTAAAGTAAACATTTTAATAGTAAACAGCGCGCGCCTAATCAATTATATTCGTTTTTTACGCTGAGAAAGCACTCGCCTAACTTTAATTAGTATTGGAAAGCGGCCTTGCGTCTCGCTATCATTCCATTGGCCACGCTTGATTACGTGTGAACCTCGATCCACGCGTAAATTACGTAAATAAAATAGGGTTTCGGCAACTGGTATTCCGCCAACGTAACCGCCTACAGCGTAAATGTCACAGCACTGTGGCAAATTAAAGATTTTAAGACCGATTACACACTACGCCTTTTTGCAGCGAATGCAAACGCGCAACTGTACCGCGACACTAGCTCTTGTAACTTTTTCGACGAAATTGCTAGACGCGATGCAAAAAGCGTGTGTAAGGACCCTTATATAGGTATAGACAGCTATAAAGTTCCTGTAGTGCGATTATTCCAAAATGATGAAATTGAAGTTAACCAGACAAAGTGGAAGCGTGCTATTCCTTGCACAAATATTCTCCATGCCCAACAACTACCTCGTATTACCGATTCGATATAGAGAAATATTTCACCATTTGGTTATAGAAGTGGCAGTGGGCTGGTCACACTAGCCGCAGTACCGGCAACTGCTGTGGTACATGTTTTATGGAGATTACCGCGATTCGGCAAACGTAGTGTAGTGTAGGACGTCCTCCGGTTAGGCACAGCGACGATATACGTAATGTGTGAGGCAATTTGACAAGAAGAGCCGAAGTTCAGACGCAGTGACATGAATTAGGAAAGGCCAATGTTCAGCAGTGGCAGTGGACTGACATGGGTGGATTATGATGACAATAATAATAAATTGAAAGCTACAATATCCTTGAGTAATAGAAAACTAGCTTTTATCCCGGTCAAAGAGATACGCTAACTTTTGTAACAAACCGAATTAAAGACGCGTAGCCGTGATCAGATGATGCTAAAGAACTTAGTTATTACACTAATAACAGCTACTGAACAATACTAAGGTAACATTAAAATCGACGCAAACAATTGCGCACTCGTCACGATCACGACGGTTCCGAGTTCCGAGTAGACATGTTAATCGACCGGCCTCTACTCGATATCCGATTAAGGATCGATATGGCCCATTATGTCACTCACCATTCAGGCGACACAATGGCATCGCAAAGGGAAAGATGCCATCGGCGGTCATTATCGAAATTTAATTAAACATTTTCGGGAGGAATGCCGCTTGGCTGGCCGCGAACAATTGGTGATGCTTGACCAACCGTTAACAGTACATCTATTCGATTTAGTGGGTACTTTTCAAATTTTGATTGACTATGACAGTGTGTAGTAAACCTATCTATTTTAGAATAGGATGGTACAGAATATAATTTAATGACAATACAATACATAGTAATAAATAACAGTAACCCATGACGTGTAAGCAGCAACTAGCAATTACATACCTACCATTACCTTATTATTACATATTGAAACATTATAAATACTTAATTTAATACCATAATAAATAATGTAAAGTGCATTTTATGTTTTTCGTTTTTATAAAGTTTTGAAAGTTGTTGCAAAAATTGGGAGAAGCCCCTGACCCTTGAGATACTGGCATTTTAGCCTACTTTGGGTTTCAGGGTTTTCATAGGAAGTTGTAAAACTAAATAGATAGATAGATAGAAAATACTTTTAATGTAACAGTTTACATTAAACACTAAACATAAAAGATAAACAATTGTCATTAAAAAATTATCCTACTAATATATAAACGCGAAAGTTTGTATGTACATGGATATTTGTTACTCTTTCACGTAAAAACTACTGAATAGATTCGGATGAAATTCGGCATACAGATAGTTTATAACCTGGATTAACACATAGGATCTTTTTATCTCGATATTTCCACGGGAACGGGAACCACGCGGGTGAAACCGCGAGCGGCCGCTTGTTATTATTATAATTTCCAGGTTATTGGGCAAAGTTTCTTTCGGATTTAGCACGCATAGCCTGGGTTTGTGATAATCAACCCGTATTTGGCAAAAGTGAATGGTGATGAAGACTATCACTGCCTGACTCATCAACGTCCAGTACCAACCCTTAGACCCAAATATATAAGGTGACTGCTAGAAACCGCAAGATACTTCAAGGGCTGGTCAGGTCAAATGTTTTAAACATGACAAAAAAGGAATTCGTGTTTTTTTTTTATTTTTAATGATATAATTCATTTTGTGATTTTTAATTAGGTAGTCTTTGAATATGTAATTTATTATAAAGCAAACGGCCGTCCGTTGACCCGTCCGCGTCAGCTGAGCAATAAGTACCAACGTTGACGAGTCAACAGTCAGCTGGGCGATAAGTACCTACGAAAAAATACTAATTCCTTTTTTGTCATGTATAGAACACTTGACCTGACCAGCCCTTGAAGTTTATTTGCCGTTTCTATTCTAGCAGTCATCTTATATAACTAAAATTCAAATAGACGTTCCCTTTATTATTATTTTTTATTCCCCAACGGGTAGGCGCTTGGCCTTCATCTCACTTGATGGTAAGGGACGATAATGCCGAAGGTGGAAGCGCGCTTCACCCGGAATCCTAGGAACTGGCTATCTTATCTCAAACTGTCGGAACACAACAATGCTATAAACATCGTTGTTATGGCGACAGACTTAGATAAGATGGTGGTAACTAGCCAGGCGGACTTAACAGCCCTACCACCAACCAAACCGAGCACACAAAGATGTACCCCCGCTGGGAATCGAACCCGGGACCTCTGGGTCTGAGACCGGTGGCTTAGCCACTAGACCACAGAGGCGGTTTATGAGGTAGGCAAGGAGTAAGGATTTTTTAAAAGTTTCCACTAGATAACGAGATATTGGTGTTCACGCTTACGAAATCACAGGCGATCGCTAATATAAATAAGAAGCCCCCTGAAGTTTGATCGACATCGCACAAACCTCGAACGGTGTTATTTGACAAAGGCGAAAGGATATTATAACGTCGGGATTTTTTATGATCATAGAATACTTGCTGTACGCGGAAGAAGCCGATAGTGACTAACAGCATTTTGGGACGACACTGTTAATGTCCGATTGTAAATGTTACGTAACAAGTAACAACGTTAGTGCGGATGTGAAGGTCACGGGTATTAGTGAAACTTAATTATAGTGTTTTTGTGGGTATTACGTAGGTGACGAAGGGGAAAAGACTATCAAAACGGAACTATGGTATAACGTATAACAAGACTTGTTTAACCACACAGATTAATGAGATCGCTTTGATGTTAAAGAAAAAAGACCTTTGGAGCCTATCTTGGGCCAAATTCGATGAAGAATATGTTTATAAACAAATTATTCACATTTCTCGGATGTTTACTGTTTCTTGAGAGTAAGTCACCACTGTTAGTGGTTTTCTCGTTAATCAGTAAAAACAGTAAGAATCCGATTGACAATAACATATTATGTGCACTAATAATTGTGAGTAACTTGTTTTATAAACATTATTACTGTATTACTGGCATGTCAGACAGATATTTCTAAGTTTAGACTCCTTCACAATTGTACAATAATACAGTTTTCTTTGGTGTCTCACGGTTATTATGATACTTTTAAGATCTTTAGACTTTAGTGAAGCCATTTTAAGTTTTTACAGTGTTCCTAAAGTGCCCCACAGGTCGCCGGCAGGTATCGGCCTGTCAGTTAGTAGTACAACGCACAGGCGGCGGCGGCGGCGCAACTGACAGGCTGATACCTGAAGGCTAACTGATCAAATAAGGGGACCGCCGGTAGGTATCAGCCAACTGACAGGCTGATGGCAGGCCTGCCGGTGTGCCGGCGAACTGATCGTGTGTGGGGCCCGCGGGCAGGTATCAGCCAGCCTGTCAGTTAGTACTAGCCGTCCGCCGCCGCCGCCGCCGCCCGTGCGTTGTACTGTACTACTAACTCACAGGCCGATACCTGCCGGCGGGCGACCTGATCGTCTGTGGGGCCCTTAAGAAACGAGACCGACATTCCGTCGGTCGGTGTTTAGAGACAACATTCTAAAATGTAGCCCGCAGGAACCGGACCGCCTACATCCACGATAGTCCCTTGCGATCGCGAATTGCGTCGTCTATCAATATCGTCTAAGAAGCATGACTGTGAAATTGTGAAACGCCTCTTGTGGTGTAGTAGTTAGACCGCCAGTTTCAGACACCGAGGTCCCGTGGCGATTACCAGCGGCTATCAACAATGTTAACAGCATTTTTCATAACCGCGTCGCGTAGCGGTGAAAGAATACTACCACCCCCTCTCTTCCCTTGGGTGTCGTAAGAGGCGACTAACGGACTAAGGACTGCACATATATCCAACAGCTTAGAGCGGCGATGGGCTCACCACCTGTCACGCAGAGTACATTGTGCAATCGCTATTTGGTGAAAAGTGGACTATGGCAGAGGACTGCTTTTGCTGTCCTCATTGCCTAGTCTCTGACTAACAATCGTCGTGTTTATATGTATGTTTAGAAAATGTATAACACTTACTGCCCACTAGCGGCGTGAGGTGCTTCTCTCCGTCGTGCTGGAACATCTGCAGCGAGGCCACCGTCGCCTTCAGCTGTGCGTACTCGCGCGCCATCTGTTTCTGTACCTGCAAAAAAATTGACAGCGTAAGCATTTATTGTTTTCAAAGGTTTACGTGAACACTACACATTGAAATGAAACACTTTTTACGGATCGAACTCACTTTTAATTTACTACATTACCTAGTCTTGCCATAACTTCTGTCTCAACTTAAATGAGGGTGTTTTAATATGAAGGTAGTACTATTAATAGATATTAAGAAGGTGTTATACTATTCATTTCGATCTAACACATAGCTGTGTAAACATATAGTGTGTACAGTCACCAGCATTAAGATGTGACTATCGACGGCCTGCAAAAATATCTGATCATTGGTGGAAGGCATATATAAGCCTATATATATGCCTTCCACCAATGATCAGATATTTTTGCACATCACATCTTAATGCTGGTGACTGTACCACAGAGAATTGTGAGAGCCAAGAAGTTGTTGCAGAAACACGCAGACGTTGGCCACCGGACAATTCTCTTTACGGATGAAAAAACATTGTGTTGAAGAGAAGTTCAACCGTAAAAAGATAGGGTGTATGCACACAGCTCCCAAGAAGCTACTGAGACAATTCCAAAGGTCGAAAGAGGCCACCACCCAGCATCTGTGATGGTTTGGTGGGGCGCGTCCTACGAAGGCGTAACAAAGCTCCATTTTTGTGAACAAGGGGTGAAAACACGAGCAACTAACCAATGCGATATTTTAGAGAAGGCGGTTAAGCCACTAAGTAACACTGTGTTCGCTGGTAAACAATGGATACACAAATCAAAAGTGTCTAGGGATCAAGCATTTTTATGCGGATTTCTTGAGATTGAGATGTGGCTTTGTAATAAATTTATGATTTTATAAATTTATATGGATCCTTTTTGGTGCATTTCATAATTTGAAACAGGAACTTTCAATCAATTTCTAGTAAAAGATGAAAATCAGCTGTCAATATTTTCCCTATAAAAACATACAACGCATTGAAGACATTATTAGTGCTACTGTTTCCCTACTACTGATTAAAACCAACGTTATTATGGAGCGGCGACGTCATTTAAGCAGGGAAGAAATGCTCAGAGCCGTGGGAATGATAGAAGCTGGTTCCCGGCAACGTACTGTGGCTTTAGCTCTGAATACAAGTCAGAGTGTTATCAGTCGACTTTGGACACGTTACCGAAGCACTGGTACCGTGGCTGAGCGCCATGGAGGACGGTATCGCTGCACCACACGGAGACAAGACCGATACATTCAAATCACAACTCGAAGAGCTCCAAGAATAACCGCCATGATGTTAGCCGTGAGGCTTCATCACTCTTCAGGGAACTTAATTAGCGACCAAACAGTCAGAAACCGCTTGCATGAAGTGAACCTTCATTCCCGAAGACCGCTAAGGGTACCACCTATAGCAATGCACAATCGTAGGATTCGATATCAATGGGCTCTTGAACACAGAAATTGGGCAGAAGAACAATGGCGTTTCGTGTGCTTTTCTGATGAGTCTCGTTTTGGTATGAGACCGGATACAAGACGTATACGACACTGGAGAACCCCTGGACGCCAACAGCGATTAAAATCCTGCCAGGAAGTCCATCCTTATAGTGGTGGAACCATCATGGTATGGGCGGGTATTTGGATCGGCGGAAGAACTGAGTTGATTTGAATCAGAGGCAACCTCAACGCTCAAATTTATGCTGAGACGATTGTATCAGACGTCATCGTTCCTCTACAAGTGCAAATCGGTCCCTTATTTCAGTTAATGCATGATAATGCACGACCGCACACCGCAAGAGTTGTAAGACAGACTCTCGCCGCAGCTAACATCAATGTCATGCCCTGGCCTGCTCAGTCGCCAGACTTGAACCCGATTGAGCATGCATGGGATATGCTACAGAGAAGAGCTCTGCCGAATATGGAGGGTATCCAGTCGCAAGAAGACCTTTTTTTGTTGTTGCAACGAACATGGGCGGCCATTCCACAGCGTGATTTGGATGAACTCATTTTGAGTATGCCAAACCGATGTTCTTGTGTTGTTAGTGTTCGCGGTAGAAACACGGATTATTAATTGTTTAAGTTACCCAATAAAATTTTAAAGAAAACTGTTATTTCAGTCTTTTTTTCGAACTTTAATGTTAGTGGTTCAAATGTCAAAAATCCCTTTATTAGGAAAATGGCAAATTTCTTTATTAATGCAAAGGTGACTTGGTTTATCGTTACTGTAGACAAACGAAAACACTTTATTTGATGAATCCTTAAAGAAAATTTTAATTAATATCAATCAGGAGAAAAGTTATTGCAAAAATATGTTGATCCCTAGACACTTTTGATGTGTGTATTTCAACAAGACAGCCGCAGCAGCGTACAAAGCGAAATCAACCTAGCGGCGCTAGTTAGATGTGAATTTAACGGATTTTATCGCCTCTGAAGATTGGCCCTCTGCAAGTCCTGATCTTAATCCTTTGGATTATTGCTTAAGGAATATTTTAGAGGAGAAAACCTGTTCTAAACTTCATGGAAATATCGAGCCGTAAAATTTTTTTCATCCGTAATGAGAATTTTCCGGTGCATGGCCACCGTCTGCGTGTCTCTGCAATAACTTATTGGCTCAAAGTTTTTCTGTGGTAGGTACCCCACTTCGTGTTTACACAGCTATGTATGTGTTAGATCGAAATGAATAGTATAAAACCTACTTAATAGGTCAAGGATCATAAGACCACCGGCGGTCGCGAAACAATTGATTTTCAAATGTGTCTGGTTTTACCTTAGAACAATATGCTTTAGTTATTATTCTGAGGGTTTTACTATGCTCAAGGGGTTAATATAAAGATATCTAATAATAGTACTGTACCATGAAAAGAGTTCAAAACGTCAGAACACGCTAATGAGCTATTTTGTAATGTATTTTATGACCTGCACGAATATTTTGCTTTCAAATAATTGTAATTTTGACATGGCTATTGTTATTAATTTTTTATTCTAGTTTACATTTAATATATTATACAATGCTCCTGGATTATATTATGTAATAATTAATGAACATGGCATGTTTATCCAATAATTATAAACTTATTGTAATGTCCGATATGGGTAACTGTTAAGACCGAACTATTACAATTACACCTTGTAATAAGATACAATGTAACAGTTATGCAATAAAATGTCCTATTCTATTCTATTCCATTGTTCTACATTGCTTTAGAAAGATTGAGATACTAGTCTTGCAAGAGCTCAGCTGCCGTAGAATCAGACACAATGAAATTCAATTGCTAGTAACCTCTTGACGTCTTCGTGGCAGACAAGGGAATAAGTACTGAATTATGAATGCGCTTCGGCGGGTCCGAGGGCGTTAAGAGGAAACACTACGTGAAAGTGACATACAAAATTCTCATACGAAACACAGAAAAACGACGTTTCGTAGTCCCCTGTTTCCTCCTTCAGAACTGGACCAATTTTTGTTTTTATCAGCATCGGTTAAAGAAGAGATTTTCTACGTCTGTATGTTTATTTTTTTTAAGTCATTTATTTAACAACCTGGAGCCTTAAAAATTTAGCGTTTTAAGGCGTCTTCAGAAACATTAAAGGCGGGTCTCCTGCGACACTGTTTTGTGTTTTCTAACACCTAACATCAAACATTTAACAAAATATGTCAAAATATGTACGTAGGCCACGCCCACATTTGTTAGATCTTTACACATTTTAATAAATCTAAGCTCCGCAGATTTGGTATTTTTATAATTTTCATTTGAGTACTTATGTACTTATATTTTATTTATATGACTATTCTAAGTGCTTTATGAAGTCTAAGGAATAAAGATATTTTGATTTGATTTGATTTGAGGACGTCTGGCACTTCTTGCAATACCTAACGGTTGGTCGAGGATGCCAGTACATGTACAAAATTAGTGACGTCGTCCTAACGCCTCGGTGGCCGAGTGGTCAAGTGCTCGGGTCGATATCCGGAGGTCCCGGCTTCAATTCCGGATAATCTATCGATAGACTATCGATATTTTGTTGAACAAAAGCAATAGTATCGATAGGCCTATCGATATTATCGAATAGTCAAACTATCGATAGTTCGGCAACACTAGTCGAGATGCTTCAGCCCAGCAGTGGGACGTTCATAGCCTGATGACGATGTTAATAAATAAATCGCAATGAGATTAAAGGATAAGGCGATGGGCTCGCCACCTGTCACGCTGAGCACAATGTGTAGTCGCTATTTGGTGAAAAGTGGACTACGGCAGAGGACTGCTTTTGCTGTCCTCATTGCCTAGTCTCTGACTAAGCCTTCGGGGATAATAGTTGTAATTATGTATAAAGGATAACCTATTTATATTCTATGTACATGTACGGTCTGTATAACTATTATTTCTAACTAAGTATTCATTACAGTATCCAACAACAAACTGCCTTATGTAATATAACGTGTTTCCCATAATACGGACAGCCTTCGCTGACCTTTTTTTCCATGTAAGATCATAGATTAGATTAGCTAACATAATCTATATAAGTAAATAAAAATCAATTGCAACTAAAGTCTATGTTCGCGCATCACTTCAGAACGGCTGCACCGATTTGGCTAATTATTTTTTTGTTGCGTTTGTAATGGACAGCGAGCCGCTAGTCATCATTATAATCAGCTTATAAACGTCCCACTGCTGGGTTCAGACCTTCCACGTGGGCAATAGCACGGGATATTGGGCCATAACCCACCACGCTGGCCCAATGCGGGTTGGTGGGTTTTAACGACTGCCATCTTACGACAACAACCGGGACCAACGGCTTAACGTGCCTTCCGAAGCACGGTGGACGGACCGCCAGTAATAAATCTATTGCCATAAAAACGAAATTATCTAACTTCCATAAAATAATTAGTATAATTAATTATACAGTTGATTTAGTAAGAATAGTTACAATACAAACAAAGTACTATTATAGTAACTTATTCAGAACGCAAGATAATATAAAACTCACAACGAAAACAAACAAGGCATTATGGTACCTTTTGATGTCAACTTCAAACAACGGCAATACATTATCTCTTACAGACTTAACGTCACAGATAATACATACGAGACGTATAAGGCGAGCGTTTACAAACTAGAATAACAATTCAACCGGGAAATTGTTAAATCAGTAGGTAGATATATATACATATAATAACGACTATTATCCCCAAAGGGTTAGTCAGAGACTAGACAATGAGGACAGCAAAAGCAGTCCTCTGCCATAGTCCACTTTTCACCAAATAGCGGTGCACATGTGTTCAGCGTGACAGGTGGTGAGCTCATCGCCGCTCTGTGCTGTTAGATGTATGTGCACTGCAATCTTTAGTCCGTTAGTCGCCTTTTACGACACCCAAGGGAAGAGAGGGGTTGGTAGTATTCTTTCACCGCTCCGCGATACGGAATTTGATACATCAAAGATAGATAGATAGACCCGTAATCCATTTCTGATGCGGGCACAAAAGTGAAATTTCGATCTCACACAATGATTAGCACACAATGTTCTCAAATAAACAATAAAAAAAATGTTGAGCGCTTCCCACACAGGCATCCGATCCGTTGGCTAACATCCGTCGACTTTACGACGCAACGCTTCGATTTTCACCTATTTCATCTACCACTACTAACACTCTGACTAGACATGGGCGCCGAGTAAAAAAAATCCAGCGGCGGCGCGCCTTAAAAATATACTCGGCGGCGGCGTGAAGCCGGCGGCGTGGGATTTTTGAAGTCGTTTTTGGTTGTGTAGTTAAAGGTAGAAGAGTGATAAATAAAACCAACACTTCACAAAGATTTCAACAACAAAACATTATATCGTCGCCGTAGAGCGAAAAGTCACTAAGTAATTAAAATTGATAATGGAGTTCCTCCTTGCGTCGTGTTCCTCAATGCTGAGGGTAGTGACGTCCTTTCTGCATCACTTTCTCTCTTATGGTTTTCCTCCATCTGTTTCTGTATCTGGTGGTCTGGAGGGCGCTGTGAACGGAAGAGTTAAGAGTGGTGCGGATCTGGTCAGACCAACGTATTGGGCT
Organism: Scoparia ambigualis; assembly: GCA_963921215.1. Taxonomy (NCBI): domain Eukaryota; kingdom Metazoa; phylum Arthropoda; class Insecta; order Lepidoptera; family Crambidae; genus Scoparia; species Scoparia ambigualis. The sequence continues at coordinate 56,459,028 of OY992502.1, read as the reverse complement.
GCGTCCTCGATGCCGTTTCCCGTCTACATTGCCGGTCGCTATGAGCTTCTCGAGTTTGTCACCGTCTTTCCTGGCAATATGACCGAAGTATTCGAGAATTTTGCGTAAACATCCGAGGATGACAGCCGCGAGGAGATTTTGAGTTCTCGCAATATAGAGACGTTAGTCCGAAATGCTGTCCAAGGTATACGGAGCATCTTTCTCCAGCACCACATCTCAAAAGCGTCAATGCGTTTGCGGTCTGCAGCTTTTAGTGTCCAAGTCTCAGCGCCGTATAAAAGATCGAGAAGACACTAGTCCGTACCAGTCTAGTTTTGGTTTTTACGGAAATATTACGATCTCTAGATTTTTGCAAGCTGAGACATGGCGCTCTTAGCCATGCCGATTCTCCTGCGCACTTTCTTCTCGCACGAACCATCGTTAATGATGTTGGTACCCAGGTATATAAAGTTGTCCACTATTTACAGGTCCAATGCCCCAGTGAGTTCCAACTTCTCAGATCTATAATAGGCGAAATCCGAACTGGCAGTCACTGAGGAGATCATTGGTCTCAAGGTATGCCAGCAGTCGAGAGTTCAGTACACGTTCCGTATTCTTGCAGAGTATGGACTTGACTGAAATCGTTTTACAGTAAGATGGATCGGCACGGCTACCTTTTTTGGGCACAGGCTGCACATTAGCCAGCTTCCACGACTGAAGAACTAGACCAGTCTCAAGTGAAAGGCGATACAGGTGTGTTAGAACAGTAGACAAGTTAGGTGCACACTTACGTGGGACTATGGCCGGGATTCTATCAGGACCACTAGCCTTATTCACGTTAGAGTACGGAGAGTTTTGAGTACCTCTTTGCTGCTGATGTGAGGTTCTCCCATGGAGAGGTCGGCTATAGGCAACTTAGGTGGAACCTTGCTAGCGACTTCCAGACGTGAGTTCTTTGCAAAAGAGTGGAATTACCTTCTCAGCTGCAGTGTGGGCAAGTGAGCCGTCAGGCTTTATCAGCGGTTGAAATAAAGGTATTTCCAAATGTTTCGCACCCATTTGTATTACCTATAGCCGAACCCTCTATGGGCGAGCTTCGTGTCCGCGGCAGGGAGGTACTCAAAGCTCTCCGTGGAAATAAAGGTATTTCCAAGTGGGTGCGAAGCATGTTTAACACCGATGGGGCCGATGTGATTGAATCGTGCCCTACGTAATGTTCTTTAACTGGGGCTTTCTCAGGGTCTGGGTATACCTGACGATTTGCGCGCTCGAGCATTAGCTCAGGCTAAGAAAGCTGACGGGGTTCTGGTTACAGTTACAGCAGTGTGCCATACGCCCCAACATTTCTAAGATACTATGCCAACGCGTTGGTGTGGACGTCTTAACGCTTGGCACGTTCGCGAAGTCCCCAAACAAAGGGCGTTCTTCTGATTCTTCTCCCTCTTGATCGGAAATAGGGTCGTCTTCGTCCTCATCGAGCACCTGAGCTGACGCCCCGCGCGGCGCCCGCACGGCCCACATGAGTAAAGAATAGACTGAGATTATTGTTACAAGAGCCTACACATTGGAACAGTCTAGTCGGCGCGAAATTTTGAACAGTCGGCGGCGGCGGCGGCGCGCCATACCTAAACGGCGGCGGCGAGCCACGGCGGCGCCCATGTCTAACTCTGACCCACATTTCTAAGGAATCACAATTTTAAAACTAACACAATTATTATTCCATTGAACACTAAATATTTTATTATTAAAAAAAAAATACTACCCACCCACACTCGCGCTGACAATTACGCCACTATGAAACACCCGGTAATAGACTTTAAACCTGTCGCTTAAAACTCCAATTTGGTGCGCGTCTCTTAACACGCGGTGTCGGAATCACTACAAAATTCACCCCAAATGCGTCATTAGCGAACGATATATTGCTATGCTACTGAAGCAAGTTCAACGAACGCGCGGCGGCGTCAAAGCGGACAAGCGAAGAGCTAGATCTATGTACTTCCTTACCATAAACTCTTATAGCAGTATTGCTTTAACCTTACTAACAAATTCCCATACGAATATTGCACTCTAAAAGGAGAGAGTAAGGCCCCTGAAGTCCTCGCAAATGAGAGATGAGAACATTTAGAAACGAAAGTTTTGTCTGCTCCAAGACAATAGACATTCTGTCAATAACGAGTCGACTGTATTTTATTAATTAAGACTGACTGCCGCACTCATGGACGTAGTCTGTTGACAATAAGGCACTTGGTATGATTGTCGTTGTAAAAAGTTTCGAATAATAATGAAGTTGTAAGCATTTTTTTTGAATCAAAGTTATAATATTATGATGACAACCTGGTGCAGCGTAAGAGACGTATATAGCATCAGTCACTCTGCCCCGGCCCACAAAGGTTCTCTTCACGCCTCGTTTGAAGGACCTTATGTTGTAGGAATCAGGGAATACGTGTGCTGGCTGTTAAAAGTTAAATACGTTTAATTGGATCCAACTGTGTACTGAGCACTCTGTAAGCCATGATAGATAACTCAACAGAGGATAATTTCTACACCTAAGTGCAAAATTTCACTATCACTCAATATAAGGAAAACATTTATTTCACGTTGAACTTTAGAATTAATTAATGTTACAAGTTTATTAATAAGTTATTATGTGTTTACCCAAAGTCATGCGTATAATTATAATAAAATTAAGCCAGACAAACTATAAAATGATAATTAAAAGAAACAGGTTAAGCAGTCGCAGACAGTCGTTCAAAGATATTCTTAGAAAACACAAAAAAATCCTCAGATAGAATTTTATGTGTCGGCCGTTTTTTAAACATTGTTTTTTTTACCTGCGTAAATTAAGTAACTATGACATAAGTTTTAAAACAATGCTACATATAATGCGTATTAAACAGTAGGTACCTAGAATGGCTTTTAAATATCTTGGCTTGAACGTTCTCAAGTAATTGTATTCTTATGTTCTCAAGTACTTAAATTCACTACTAGATCCGGGTACTCCAAAACTTTGCGTAGGCGTAGAGAAAGCAGTAAAACCAAATACGTACTTATACAAATTTTCTATTTTTATCGTAACCGAGATCCCTTCAAAGTATAGAACGCTGAATATCTTGAAAACTAAACGCAGTACGTAGTTAAGAAAACGCATAACGTAAAACGAGCTATCGAATAAAATAAATCACATTAAAATCGGTAAATCAGTTAGAGAGGTACTATGCCACACCCACAGACATACATACAAATAGAGGCGTCCAACTAAAACACTCCTATTTTCGGGGGGTTAGAAACAAAAGTAATAATGTATCAGTACATGAATATGAATGGAGGAAACAGTTACAAAACAGTGAACATAAATGTACGCCGTCCCCTGCACTAGTATGGTAACAAGCATGACGATACAAAAGGAACATGACGTACGGCGACAATAGGACAAACGCTTGGCGGGTATCCAGTCACCGAATTAGATGAGGTGACCTAAACTCTTTAACAAAGCCTACCGCTAAGTTTCATGACGGCTGAACGGTGCATAATTACTTTGATAATTATAGCAAATGGAACGGATGACAATTGAAACAAAAAATTGAGGTTTTTTTTTTATTAGATGAAAGAAAGAATCTTTTGATGCACGACGGGGTTTGCGTGTTGCGTGATCTTGAAAGTAAAGTCATTTTCGTAATGCCGGGTTCCAGAATTGATGACCAAACTAATATATCTCGAGCTTGTTCATGGAGACACGTTAAGCCGTTGGTCCCGGTTGTTGTCTTAAGATGGCAGACATTATAAATTTTTAACCGCCTCTCTGGTGTAGTGGCTAAGCCATCGGTTTTAGACCCAGAGGTTCCGGGTTCGATTCCCAGCGGGGGGTACATCTTTGTGTGCTCGGTTTGGTTGGTGGTAGGGCTGTTAAGTCTGCCTGGCTAGCTACCACTATCTTATCTAAGTCTGTCGCCATAACAACGATGTTTATAGCATTGTTGTGTTCCGACAGTTTGAGATAAGATAGCCAGTTTCTCAGTGGTCGAGGATTCCGGGTGAAGCGCGCTTCCACCTTCGGCCTTATCGTCACTTACCATCAGGTGAAATGAAGGCCAAGCGCTTACCCGTTGTGGATAAAAAAAAATAACCAGCATTGTTAGCACGATGCTGGTTATATTTGTATGGTATCCTGATCTTTCCGTGTACGATTTGTTTATTTGATGATGATGACGAAAGAATTCTGTCAATTGGTTTAGCGCCTATAATATTATATGATAGTTCCCGCAGTGTTAACTTCGAACACGAGTGAAGCCTTTTTCGTATTGAGCGACTAATTAGTCGGTAGCAAGAACATTGTTTCTCTATTTTAAATATTTTAAAATGAGTTTTAATTAAGCTAAGTGGCCAATAAATGTACCTACTCGCTACTCGATACTTAATACTTAATTACTAGCCCAGTGCTAACAAGGTATGAGCTCTCGTAAAGTCGTAATTGACATTAAAGTCTGAGAATCGCTGTCACCAGTTAAAAAAAATACACCCCAGCTTGTAAAGAATGTTTTAAAGCACTTTCTATATTCTTCGTAAATATATATCCTTTTATCCACAACTGCCATGATATTTCTTTAAACAAAAATAAAAATCTCGACATACCTGGGAACATAATTCGCAATACTTTACGCCATCTATAAAATAGTGGGAAATGTAACATGAAACTTGAATAAATAAAACCATTCCGTAAATTGTTCGTTGGGAAAGTTAAGAAGTGTGTAAGCGAAAACGTTTACAAAGGAAGGATATCGGTATCCTTTATACAGCAAGAAATTCCAATCAAGAGGCATGCGGAAAGATAATGAGGTTCACAATCAACGCCAAACCACAGAAAGAACATTTATAACATCACAAATTACGCATATAATGATTTGACTTCGTTCAATTCGTTCAAGGGTCAGGTCCAGAGTAATTTCTTAAGTATGTCCTCATAGCTTTATTTATTTCCTATCATATAATATTGCATGATCTCTTTTATCTCATTTATTTAATTATTATGTCTTATCTTGTCAATCTTATTTTAAAACAACACAACTTATGTTCCTTTTTACTTATTTCCTTATTCTTGTACCCATTTTATTATTCTTTCTTTTCATATTTTTATCACCCATGGTTGCCTGGAAGAGATTGCTTGTTAGCAATAAGGCCGCCTGTTTTGTACTTTGTATCTGTTACAATGTTTTTTTCTGTGTATGTTCTTGTGTGCAATTAAAGCATAATATTTTATTATTATTATATAAATAATACTGTCTGTCTGTGCTGGGCAAAGGCTAGCATCATTGAAATCAAGTCATCGCTACAATTGTGGGGCATTGGCATCACCACTTGCCAAATGTGGGTCATTGAACACAAACTCGGCCTAAAAACTACACTTTGAAACATTAGACCTGGAAATTGAATCAAGGAAATACTGGTGGTATGCAAAATAAGTGTTTGGACCATTTAAAAGCCCTTTTAAAAAAGTTTATATCAATAAAGAATCTTTGACTTTGGAACAAAATCCAAATGATATTCAGAAATTAGATCTTGATAAATTTAAAATCAAAATCAAAGAAAAGTTTTATAAAAAAGCTTATTATAAAGTGTCAGATTACACAGAAGACAAAACAGCTTGGGTCTGAAATGCTCCGAGTACTCCAACAGCTATTTCTAATTGTCTATAATTAATTTATATAGAGTACCATTTACATAGTTTACATTCAAATTCATATTTTGTATTTCATGACCTGGTAACAACATATATATATTTTTTTTGTGTAAATGTCGTTGCTTCTGTGAGCTGTGGTTTCTTGCGCCCGTTCTTTGCCACAGTTAAAAAATGAAGTCCTGAATGGGTGGTAGGTTAAAAAAGATTTGGACGATTCAAAGTACTTATTAATTGAGTTTATTGAATAAATATCTTTTAAGTTTGAGTTTGGACTTTCGGATATCTATTTTCTGTCACGAGGAATCCTAAGCGTTGCTTTGTGTCTGGTATTTCGACTGTTGAGCTCATATAAGGGGCTATAGGGCCGAGCTCTATGCCACTCGCATATGCATACGGTGGTAGTAAAATATATGGCAGGCATCCTTCGGCCGTCCCGTCTCATTACATGGCCGCTTTATGAGAGCGTTTTCTGCAGACTGCACGGCTCAGCTCACTGACTTTAACATCTATTTATGATGGCGATACTGCAGTGAAATAACGCTTTTATTAGCTGCTAGCAACATGGAAATAACACAAGACGATACAGACTTTGGCGGTAAAGTGACAAGTAATGTTAGTTAGTTTTTGTTTTGGTTTGTTAGTTTTCATTTTTGCCATAATATGAACGTGAACTAATGGTGGATATTAACTATTAGATGGAAGTACGGGACGTGACTGTGCATGAGCATTGGAAAATGAAACAAAACAGTCGAAAAAGCACTTTTAAAATCTTATAAGAACCTAAGAGATGGTAGGAAGTATAACTTATCTTTAATTATCCATCAAATATAATTAATTAATCCTCAAGTCGTCTAACAATAGGATCTTAAAAAGGTATATAATCTGGATATCGATTCTAACATTTTTGGAAATGTCCTTAATTATATTTCAGTGGCCTGATTCTGGGATGGCAGATTCGACACCTACTTTGAAGTGGTAATTAAGCCGTGCAATTAAAATGTATAATTTAAAATATTTAAATAAATAGTAGAAAAACCTCCAGTAACACAAGGGAACATGACTTTGTGCTTGCTCACCACATTCAAAGTCACGTACAGAAAGCTGAGTCAGTAGTTTGAAATTTGGAATCGATTGACTAAAAATAACGCGGCTTTGTGTTTGGTTGCCTAAATCATTAAGACGGTAAAATTGTCAAATCAATATACCGCTCATTATTTATGTAAAAGAATAAACTCGCCCGCTCTGGTAGATTTACGCGTCTACAATTATGGTAGTGATGACAGTTTATTTAAATACTCAACGTTTATTATGTATATTTTTATCATAATAATATGTGGACGAAAGAAATATTATGTCTTTTGTTCATTGTTTATATAAAAAGAAAAGTCTTGACTCATTAATTGACTGACTCATCAAAGTCCGTTCAGACATCAAACCCTTTGTACTAAAAAAGGTTGACATTTTTCACAAAGGGCTCCTTTTTCAAAATTCTCAAGAAGTGTTCTTTTACACGGACCAAGTCACGGGCCGTCACTAGTATTATGATAAAAATTGCTTGTGACTGGAGCGGCAAAATAGTTTTAGTTCATAGAAAAGTTGTCACGACTCCATAGATTTTCAATGAACGAAAACCTGATGCTGTTTCACTTATAGAAAGTGTATTCAAAGGGTAAGATTTTATTGAATTCTTTATCGCAATAGACAGGGTCAAACAAAATGCCATACAAAGAGACAATATTCGATTCAATTTGTCGTCGGCTTTGGTAAGAAGCAAATTGCTTGCATTGTATTTGTATGCGATTGGAGAGATTCCGAAGAATAGCCGATGATGCAGTAAACGCAATATACCTTCTTAGTTCAAATCAAATCAGTTTTTGTTTGCATACAAAGTAGATAGATATGCATTGGTGTAGATAAAAACACAGGTATTCATAGCAAGCCATCAAATAAGAAATTGAATTGAACAAGTTACCGTCGAGGCACAGATATTGGTTGAGGTATGGTTGTTGAGGTGCTATGTTTTCTACACATTATTCGTTATAACTGCAGTTGCTAAAATTTAAACATTCAAGTACTAGCAACGAAATAAATCTGATAAGTTTGTAAAGTTTTATTAAGTTTCCACGAACACTATACATTTAAATGAAACACTTTATAAGGATCTACTCACGTTATTTTTACATAATATCATTAAGCAATAAGAAATTTATTAATAGCAATAAGTTTGTAGTTTTCAAAATGAATTAATTCAGAGTATTATCCATACTACCACCTCCTTTGGCAATACAATTTATACCCTTGACTGTTCCTTGAATCGTAAAAGTTGTTTAAAAACTTAGAAGACCTACATGTCTATGAAGAAGAAGAATAAAAGCCTATCTACGAAAAAGAAGCACAGAAGCGTCATTGATATTGTCTGTATTGAAATCCTCATGAAATCCGTTTCGATCAATCAATCAATCAATCAATTTATTTGCTCAAATATGGTACAAAAATTGTTCCTAAAATAATGTTAACCAGCATCTATATCATACAGCATATATATCGTATACAATGTGCAAATATTCAAAATTACATAAATAATTATCAAATTATAATAAAATCATAGTCAACGTTAATATAATTAAAATATAGCATGTCAAATATTATCATTTAAGTAGTCGTTAATTGTATAGTAAATTTTGTTCATTAAAAATTGAAATAGTTTTGATTTAAATTTATAAAATGTCAATATTTTTATATCACCAGGCAATTTATTGAAAATTCAAATATATATGCAATGAACGTTCTCTGAAACAAGTTAATCGATACAAGTTAATTTACGATTTACAAGTTATAAATTCATTATGAAACGACGACAGAGACCACCACACACCAACACAGAAACCCGTATAAAATGTCAGGACTAAATTAAACGTAACAATAAAAGGCGAGTACATTCATAAAGTGTTCGTAAATTTTAGACACATAATACAATATTTGTCTGAAAAAAAAGGTGAAACAGTCTGCGGCGTCGCACCATACTTCACTTCAAGCAACAACATTAATCAAATAGTAATTAACGATAGTACCATCCACGGGACGGTAGACCGCCCGCTGATTAGATCGCAGTTCGTACCAGAGAGCCTACTCTCTTTCTCCGAAACGAAATTTCGGCCGATTTTCGTTTGCTATTTATAGCGATTCCACTTATTTTAGAAATTTCAAACAACATACATACATATAATCACGACTATTATCCCCGAAGGTTTAGTCAGACACTAGGCAATGAAGACAGCAAAAGCCGTCCTTTACCATCCATAGTCCACTTTTCACCAAATAGCGACTGTACATGTGCTTAGCGTGACAGGTGGTGAGCCCATCGCCGCTCTATGCTGGGCCCTGATTCTGTATCGCAATCAATAGATTCCACACACTTACCGCGCACAAACGTCAAACGCATACGTTTTTGGGAAGATATCGTAACTTTTTAAGGAATTAACGTGGTTTTGAAACAAGGAATCGTTACAGTATAAGGGCCCTGTAGGATGTTTGTGCAGTCTTTAGACCATTAGTCGTCTATTAGGACACCCAAGGGAAGAGAGGGGGGGGTGGTAGTATTCTTTCAATAGTATCAATAAATTTTCTAAAAATTAATAATCTAAACGCCAATCCTATTGTGTATGAACGAAATTACGGAAGAAATGTGGAAACCGCTGTAAACAGCAAACGAAAATCGGCCGAAATTTCGTTTCGGAGAAAGAGAGTAGGCCCTCAGGGCCCTTACCATCAACTCCTAAATAGAGCAGTATTACTTTAATCTTACTATGCAATATTCACATGGCGCGTGTGGTGCCGGCTTATTAAAATAATACAAAAGTTAAACTAACTAAATTTCTTTACGCTCACACCAATTACCTAGACCTGTCCTGCACGAAATTGTGAAAATTAACGTATTTTTAAGTCCAAGGGCTTACTATGCACTGAATTAGTTAAATACAATTAAAGAACTTACGTAATTTAGACCGATCATTGCACAAGGTCGTGACGTGACCTTATTGAAATTTGAAACAAATTCTTTAAAAATTAACAAACAATACTTATATAAATCTAATGACATCTAATAACGTATTTTTTTTCAAAAAGTTTCTTAATTTTACGCATGAAACAATAATTCTTACATGAAAATATTTGTATTGATATTCCGCAGGGCACCCCCTTCTTCAAAAGTTTCATTTTTAACGCAAGCGCGTGATGGTTTTGCACATTTCGCAGAATAAAAACATTGCTCTAATTAAATTACTAGGTCTGAGCAGAATTGATCTTATTATTAATACCTACTTATCAATATGATTGATTTTGCTTTGAGGTTCTTTATTATGACTTACTTATGTTTTTAAAAAACCTTTTAAGGGGGTTTTACTCTAAATTGACCCTACCCGGAATTGAACCCGGGAACTCAGACATGGCGCGACGCCAGACACGGCGTGCTAACCACTCGACCGCGGAGGTCGTCAAATACTTCTTCTGACATCATCTTCTACATGTCTTCACTTGGGTGTCGTAGAAGGCGACTAAAGGACTAAAGACAGCACATACTTTCAACAGCATAGAGCGGCGATAGGCTCACCACCTGTCACGCTGAGCACATGTGCAGTTGCTATTTGGTGAAAAGTGGACTATGGCAGTGAACTGCTTTTGCTGTCCTCATTGCCTAGTCTCTGACTAACCCGTAGGGGATAATAGTCGTGAGTGTAGTATGTATATACATGCAAAATTTGTATGAGATTTTGTATGGGTATTTATATAGTTAGATTAAAGTATTACTGCTTTAGAATTGATGGTTGATGGTAAGGACCCTGCTCACTTCAACGGATGACGTGATAAAATGCAAATGTATGGAGCTGAAAAAAATGCGTGCAAGTAAAATTTCCACGTTGCCAGTAAAAGTGTAACGATTTAATTGTAGCCCGCAACCATTGAGTTACAATAAACAAGAGAAGACACCGCGAAGCAAGTTTGTGCGCAACTAAGGCACAGTATAAATCCTACTAATATTATAAACGCGAAAGTTTGTAAGTATGGATGGATGTTTGTTACTCTTTCACGTAAAAACTACTGAATGGATTTGGATGAAATTCGGCATACTGATAGTTTATAACCTGGATTAACACATAGGATACTTTTTATCTCGATATTCCCACGGGAACGGGAACCACGCGAGTGAAGCCGCGAGCGGCCGCTAGTATCTTATATTACTATTATTTATTCTGTGCTTATATTTATACTGTGACTAAGGTGCAGCCGTAAGGTCCACAATCGCTTGAATCACGCGCCATCACTGAGGCGTGTGCAGCCATCGGCACAGAATAATATTACTAGCTACAACGATAACTGCATTGTCTACTTCTCTCATCAAACTACAAGCAAGCAAGCAAGCAAGCAAGTATGATCATGTTTCTGAATACCGCTCCAAACTCAAGTGGCTTCCTATTCGTCTTCGCCGGAATACACACATACTCGCCCTTCTATACAATGTACTGTTTAATCCAACTTATCCTTCCTACCTAAAGGAACGTTTCAGTTTTCTGTATTGTTCGGAATCACGCTCGTTACGGTCATCAGAAAACCTTGCCCTTAAAACCCCTCTCCACAACACCACCTTTTACGATGGTTCCTTCTCCGTTCAAGCTGTCCGCCTCTGGAATTCGCTACCAGTTGCGATCAGGCGTGCGAAATCTATTTACGCATTTAAGGAGCTCGTAAAAAACTTTTACCTCTCCCTTTAACCTTATCCAGCTGATAGATTGCTTCGTCCGCTACTTCCTACCTGAGACTATTATATTTGTGTATATATATATGTATTTATTATAATATATATATTTAAATAATAAGTATACTTAATATGTTTTCTATATTTACATTAATTTTTACAATTATGTTTACACCTCCGACTTTAGCGAGTATAAGTTCTCTCCATCCGACTGGTTGTCTGGAAGAAATCGCTTTATAGCGATAAGACCGCCAAATTGTAACTATGTATTGTACTTGTATTTTTATGTCTCGTGTTGTAAAATGTAAACTGTTACAATAAAAATGTTATCTATCTATCTATCAAACTAGTTAAATCATTATCATATTATTATTAATTGTCTATAAATACTAGATACAAGTACCTACTTGTTTACTTACCTTACAGGATTCTTGGGAAGTCTGTGAAAGGTTAAATTATTATCTTTAAATTTCGTGTTAGTGCATCCGAATGCAGAACAGTAACGCTTTTGTATCACCGTCCTGTGAACTTGAAGTCGCGTCCTGCGTACTGCGTGCGCCCTGTGAAATGTCCACCCGGGGGGAACGAGCGTGAAGGTGAATAAGTCGACCGAATTACGGAGTGTCACCCCCCTGCCCATCGGCTGCACCTTAGTGCGCACAGAGTTTGTGCTGTGTGTCTTCTCCAGTTTATTGTACCTCAATGCCCGCAACCGATTGGTAATCTTCGATCAGTTAGCGTTCCGTTCATTAAACTTGGAATATTTAAAGTGGCGTTGTACGTTGTTTATGATAAATAACATTATATACATATAATCACGACTTATATCCCCGAAAGGTTAGTCAGAGACTAGGCAATGAGGACAGCAAAAGCCATAGTCTACTATTCACCAAATAGCGACTGCACATGTGTTCAGAGTGACAGGTGGTGAGCCCATCGCCGCTCTAAGCTGTTGGATGTATGTACAGCCCTTAGGGTGGATTCGACCAAACTGGAATAAGGTCTTATACCTAGATTAAACGCTGAATTTGTATAGACTAATCTCGGAGTAAGTCTTATTCCAGTTTGGTCGAATCCACCCTTAGACGACATCCAAGGGAAGAGAGGGGGTGATACGTAGTATTCTTTACCTCTACGCAACACGGTTAGATGTTATGATAAATAAAGTAATATACACCTTATGGTCTTCATTAGGTAGTTGAATAATGAATAGAATTGTTTCAAGACATGATACAAATTCTTTCTTTCTATAGGGCACGAAAAGAATACACGCACGACACAGGAAAACGGCGATTTTACTTTACAATATGTAATAATAATTTTTAATCTAAACTAACTTTTGTATTATAAAATATAATCTCTATTAATAAAAATCAAATGCCGAAATGCTTGGACGCGCATTTAGAAGGGCTGCGCTGCATCTACACGGCTAATTCTTTTTTGTTGTGTTCATAATTGTCAGGACTAGGTGTGTAATATTTTAGGAGATTCGTCACGGAATAGAGGGTATTCACGCAGATGAAGTCGCGGGCGGGCTTCTTGTAGTAATAATGGTTTAAATCTAAACTAACCTTTTTGTATTTAAGTATTTAATAAATTTAAGGCGCTTCTCTTTTTTTTTTATTTTTATTCCCCAACGGGTAAGCGCTTGGCCTTCATCTCACGTGATGGTAAGTGACGAAGGTGGAAGCGCGCTTCACCCGGAATCCTCATCCACTGAGAAACTGGCTATCTTATCTCAAACTGTCGGAACACAACAATTCTATAAACATCGTTGTTATAGCGACAGACTTAGATAAGATGGAGGTAGCTAGCCAGGCGGACTTAACAGCCCTACCACCAACCAAACCGAGCACACAAAGATGTGCCCCCCGCTGGAATCGAACCCGGGTCCTCTGGGTCTAAAACCGGTGGCTTAGCCACTAGACCTCTCGATCTCTCGACAGTACGGGACGACGGGTATAACAGCGAAGCGGCGCAAATAGGCGCGTTTTGTAGGTTTTTATAGGTTTTTGGCCTATATAACATAGACTTTATAGGATTTAATGAATTAGCAGGTTCGCTATAGTACTTCAAAATAAATATTTACATGTAAAAATTATGTCTAAAATTTAAAAAAAATGAAAGAAATAGCGTAACAAATTAGCACATTCTTTAGGCAATATTCTTTAGTGTATTATATATTTTTTTATAAGACCGTAATTTCATAGTACATACATAAACCATATGATCTAGCAAAACAATTTTGCCCTGTTATGCCCGCATTTACCGGTGACTGGCCTTAAAGCCAGACCTGAAAATACGTCCTCGTCGCGCTATTCAACTCAATGACATACATAAAAAATGAGCATCAGATACTTTCTCAAGAGCAATTATTGCGTAACCAATAATTACCAATTTATTCGCCATTGTTTGATGTTATCTTGCATTTTTAATGTAAAAAATGATTTCATTGTGACTGTTTATTGTCAAAATTGAAAGGTTATTTATTGATTAAGCCGTTACGTAATTGTTTCCATCGAATAAAGGCACCTTTGTTAGGTTTCACCTCGACAAAAAGCTGTCTATCGGCGGGCGGCAAGGCAAGGACGCAAGCGCAAGTGTTTTTCTTATTTATATTACGCGTTATAATCTTAGATTAAAACAAAAAGGGAAGATACGGCATTAGCGTCTCGTGAGTGAGCCGCCAAAATTAGGCCTAAAGGCACAATTTCACTTCAGTCACAATTTGCCGAGCGAACAGGCTACATCGCTCTATTACAGATATTCTACTGTGTGGAAAAGAGAAAGACGCTACTCCGCAGTGGCGTCGGAATCGGTCGTACGTACTCGTCTGTTGCGAAGCGACCGAGACATCAACGCGCTACTTGCTGACTCCCTCGCGCTGACGTTGAAACATACCGCTTTGTCTCGCTCGCTCGATTTACACTTTATAGGTGTGCGTGTGTGAGTGTTTGCTTAAGTAGTTGAGTAGGACTATATTTTGAATGACTACAAGTAGGAGCATGCCGTATCTTCCCTTTTTGTTTTAATCTAAGGTTATAATTAATCTGAATTCATGTTTTTGTCCTTATGTAGGTCATGCGTTGATTAAATGTTTATTATTACATATGGTCAAATTGAGCAAATTCAATCATAATAAAAATTTTGTTAACTTCTTACTTATTTTTTAAATTAAATTATTTAATTTAAAATTACTTATGAGGCCTATTACATCTCGACTGTGATTTTTGCGTAAACAATTATGACTTATTGAATAGTGTAGAATAGCTATTGGAATAGTGCGTACCGGCCTCGCTTTTTGTAAATTTTGCTTAACTTGTTAATTAAACCCAAAAATGCAGAGAAAGATTTGTATAAAGTGCGCGAAGGCACTTTTTATTGAACTACTGTACTAAACAAGTGAAATAAAAAAATTATAATGTTAACTCCTCTTATATGTATAGTCGAATAGTGCGTAGCGGCCTCGGAATTTTTAGATATCATTGATTTTATATAGGAAAAAAATCTTATTCAAAACCAAAAAACTTCGAAAATCGCTATAAGTTAACTGTGAATATCTCCTATCTACGATAATATCATTGAGCAAAGTTTATACCTGAATAATTGTTACTTCGTGAGGAATAAAGATTTTATAATGAATTTATTATCCTATTTCGATAAAAACGATAAATACAACTGCAAAATGACTACAAAATGCGAAAATGGGCATTTTACGCAAAAATCACATTCGAGATGTAATAGGCCTCATAAGTACCTAAATGTTGTCGTGTGGTGTTAACTCTTATATAGTCGAATAGTGCGTAGCGGCCTCGGAATTTTTAGATATCATTGATTTTATATAGGAAAAAAATCTTATTCTAAACCAAAAAACTTCGAAAATCGCTATAAGTTAACTGTGAATATCTCCTATCTACGATAATATCATTGAGCAAAGTTTATACCTGAATAATTGTTACTTCGTGAGGAATAAAGATTTTATAATGAATTTATTATCCTATTTCGATAAAAACGATAAATACAACTGCAAAATGACTACAAAATGCGAAAATGGGCATTTTACGCAAAAATCACATTCGAGATGTAATAGGCCTCATAAGTACCTAAATGTTGTCGTGTGGTAAGATTATGCCATCAAGCAATTTTGTTGTTTTTATTGTAGTATGTTTCCCGGAAGAATTTCTTACCATAATACTCGTATTATGTCGTTAACAGTAGCATCCTTATCCCAATTTTTTGAAGCAGTTATGTAAATATGTAGTTTTTTTTTATATACAAGAAAGCATAATGCTTGTAATGGCTTTACTGCAGTTGTCTAACAAAGCTATGGGGTGTTATGAGGATAGAACCATACCATTTCTTGCATTTAACCCAAACAGCAACAAACGGACTACTAATACTACTAAACTGCTACCGACGATGCGACGCTTCAAAGGTACTCGTATATTATAATGTTTTGATGCGTGATTGTTTTCTTGTGTTTCAACGCTTGCTATGAACGTGGGACCGCAGACTTTGTCCCCAATGGCGGATGTAATCATAGCTGTCGTGACATCCTTCATACGTTCAAGAATAGTATCGCGTACGTCTTCGTTATTAATCTGCATCAATTTGTGTCATTGATGGCAATCATCTCGCTTATAAGATTAGGATGAAATACTAATACTAAACGTAGATAAGTAAACGAAAGTAGAAATATTCCTGATTAAAATGGTAAAGTCTCATTTATAATATAATGTCTTCCTGTAATTGGCAATCAACCGCAACTTAATTACGCTACTCTGCCCTACCCACGTAATTTATGTTTTGGGGTTCTCTAATTTTGCATCAAGATATCTTACATTAATCTACATTAATTTTGAGACATTTAGTTCGAGTGATTGTATGTGCATATATTATTCTCATTACTCCATTCTAATTAGCTTGTAATAATAAATTGAGTAAAAGTTAACAAGCTACAAATTATTATGTCGTTTTTATATACTTACTTTTTTATTTTATTACATAGCAAGGAAGCTGGCTTTTCTTGTCTCAACTATTAGACACTTCAATGCTTCTTACATTATTTAAATGGCGATCGACTATCGATCGTATCTAGGCGGATTTTTAACAAGCCCTATTTAAAACAAGCATAGGACCAAAAGAACCTAAACCTACCTGCTGGTATGACTACAACTTAGGGATTGGCCTATCCGAATTCTGTAGACTACATAGACTCTTCGCCTTCAAAGACTTCATTTTTACTGCGCAAGAAGAGTGAAAGGAAGTGGTGCCATAAAATTACTACTGTGAGAGGGAAGCCTCGGCACGCTAAGATAAGATGAGATAATAAACCCTATCATAGACAAAACAATGTGTACCCCGAGTTCTGAGTCTAAGACTACCACCAAGGACGATATATAATATATTTGTCTATGCTACCACCTACCACCTACCCACTCACATAGAGGACTATGACAGAGGCGGCGTAAAAAATGCCTTAAGTTATGCGTAAAAAAATCACACATAGTTACTACAAAAACTTTCTACTAGCTTTTCGACATATCGACATACCGACACCTATACACGATATTATTTGATCACTGTTTTTCGTCATGTGGGTGAAGTGAGTGATTCAGTACAAGTACCATTGACCTCCACAAATTGATGTTGTTAACTTTAATGAAGCTACGAAAAGTAAAAAAAGGCACAATGTCTGGCCGTTGCAAGGTTCAGTATACAATTTTTCATCAATTTCCTTGTTTATGCGGTGAAAGAATACTACCACCCTCTCTCTTCCCTTGGGTGTCGTAAACAGTGACTAACGGACTAAAGACTGCACATACATCCAACAGCATAGAGCGGCGATGGGCTCACCACCTGTCACGCTGAACACATGTGCAGTCGCTATTTGGTGAAAGGTGGACTATGGTAGAGGACTGCTTTTGCTGTCTTCTTTGTCTAGTCTTTGACTAACCCTTTGGGGATAATAGTGATAATAGTCGTAATTATAAGTATTAGATATTATTACAAAGTAAGGTGCATTACTATTACATATTTTGTAATAATGATATTGCCACAATCTGATCTGATAAAAATAGTTAAATAATGCTGTAAGTACAAGTACAAGTACTTACCTAATAAAAGGTTTTGGTAGTGATTTATGGAAGCCTATTACTTGTATCTATTTTCATTAGGGTTCAATGAAAAAGTGAAAGCCAATTATTTACATTCAATATTCCCAGTATGTACTTGATAGATAGACTTGAAATATGGAAAAGATGAAAGAGAGAAATCGGAATAAGCAGAATATTTTCAAATGTATAACCAATTTCTGAAATCCGTAAACTTTCGTTCATATTATTTTAGATTATGGGTTAGTCATTTATAACTGGCTAGACTATTTGTTTTATTATTTGGATGTGTTAGCTCTACATTTTAACACATCATTGAAATTGAACAAAGTGAAAATACAATAAAACTCCTTAAAATAAAATTCAAAACCAAAAGTTATTATTATAATGTCAATAAACCACTAGTCTCATATTATTTTTATACACCGGGAATACTATGTGATTGTTGCAAAAACACATGAAAACTCTAGCAATTCCGATCTATGATAAGGTCTTGGCAAACCAGTATGTAATATTTTATGCAGAACTGAAAGGACAGGGTGGCACGAAACAGACCAATTTGGCGTAGCGGTGAAAGAATACTACTAGGTTGATGTGCACAAGAGAGAGTAACCTCATCTGGCCCCACTTGATAAGATAATGATGAAATCATTAGACTGTGATTACGACTTAAGTTTGTATTTTATTTCATAACTTTTCGTATTTACTTTATTTCGGAGTTAAATTTATTAATTTTGTTTTTATGCTCTATACCAGGGTTTGCGGATTGTGATTTTTTTCAATAAAAATCATTGATTTAAATCAATTTAAAATGTTATATTATATTATATCTTTAATGAAAATAACAATAAGAAAGTATTACTTAGTACACTAACATAAAATACTGTCAAAGGGTTTACACAGAAGTCTCAAAAATATTTTGTATTATTAGGTATTAGGAACTAAAAACCTTAATTTTCTTAGGTTTTTATTTAACTTTAACAAATTTTCAATAATTAACATTTATCATGAGCTCTAATAAAAAGCAACTTTCAGTATGAGATACTGAATCATAGGTACTTACATGAAATCAGTCATACTTAACTTAAAAACTTGCATACTAAAAATTTTTCTTCAACTGTAGCAAATCAAATTTAGAAATTAGTCTTGTAAACTTGGATACCTACCTACTAAAAATAATCGGTCAAGATTTATTTATCTTTATTAATTTTTATAGTACTTGCACTCAGCTCAGCAGAGACAAAACCAAGCAAAAGTATTCATGTCATACATTGCTTGCATGCCTATTCAATTGTCAGTGCTAATAAATAATAGTGTATTTGGTTTTAACACATTAATAATCAATAATAATAAAAAAAAAAGATTTTATTAAAAAAATCATGATTTATTCCAACCCTGCTCTACACTAAAGTAACAGATTTAAATTTTGAATTGTATGTTTTTCATAATTAGGTAAATGTTTAAAGTAGTGTAATGTAGTAGCCCTAACAAAATTGTTTTTATTTTCTGAAATTGGAAGTTTCTAGCTGGAGTTGTCTTAATAAGAACTATTTTTTTCCTAGCAATATTGGGCATTCCATTCCGACCCAGTGTTACAATAATGTCTCTTATTGTTTTCTGAGGTTTAAGCTCCCTGTGACCACGGACCCTGAAAAGGGCTCGAAACATGAGTATCATATAAAAAACTATGTAAATAGTAAATTAAACGTGAGTTAATCCGTAAAAAAGTGTTTCATTTTAATGTCTCTTCTTTGAGAGATCCTGGCTTGAATTTATGGATTTATTAATATTTTAGATATACTTGCCTTACATGAAAATATTTTTGTAAATAGAAAATTTAGACATACTCAGTTACAGAAAAGACATATTAATTATTATTAACCTAATTAGTACCTAATTAGTAAGAAAAAAAATTGGTAATGATAAACAAATATATTAAAATTATATTACAATTGTACTTACTTAGCAATATTTGGAAAACAAAAAGTAAAAGAATAAATTGATAACTTCAATCAAAACAATTTAGATATAATTTATTTTTCTAAATATTAATCAAATAAAGTAACTAGTATATAGCCATAGGTACTGTCCCACTGCTGAAAAAAAGCTTTTACTTCAAATTAAAACCACATCTTTACAGGTGTGTAAAGTATTTATGCTTAACATCAATAAAAACATAATTAAAAACTTCAGCATGTTTAAATAATCCTACAACCAATCAATTATGATGAGACATTTACGTATGCACTTATATTGCTGTTAATTAACATTATTATAGTTATTGTGCCAAATCCAACACTAGATTGTATGATAAAGTTTTTTATCTTTGTTTTTTGACATCACAATACTACTTACCTATTTTAATTAATACCTTGTGCCGTAAGTACAATAATTACTTATAGACTTTTAATGAACAACTTAAAACTTAAATACTGTTTTTTTATTTGCCGCCAATTGCAAATCGCACATAATTATTTTGCTATAAGTGAAGTGTAAAATCATAGTTAGCAGTTACTATCGTATAATAATATGTAAAGCCCAGACTAACCTACAAAATTTATAATAAAATAATTAAAGATCAGTTAAAAATAGCACATATTACTATAACAGTGTCCTGTAAAGGTGAAAGAATACTACCACTCCTGTTCCTTAGGTGTCGTAAAAGGCGACTAACGGACTAAAGACTGCACATACATCCAAGAGCGGCGATGGGCTCACCCCCTGTCACACTGAGCACATGTGCGTTCACAATTTGGTGAAAAGTGGACTATGGTAGAGGACTGCTTTTGCTGTCCTCATTGCCTAGTCTCTGACTAACCCTTTGGGGATAATAGTCGTATTATATGTATGTATGTACATACTATTTTGGATATGCCAGCACAAAGTAAGTATAAATAAGTAACCCCTTGTCTGTCACGAAGGCCTAAAGGTTACTAAACAACTGGATTTCTATTGTTTAGTTTTACGACAATTAAGCCTAGTAAAAATGATTTCATTTAAGTATTGCCTTCTAAATAAAAACCTGTACTATACCACCAAAACATCTTTCAATAGAGTATTTCATATAGAAATGTTGATTATTATTATCATACTTATCTATCATACTCTTCAAACCCCAGAAAATAAGACACAATAGATATTTCATTGTTAAGCGGCCACCAGTATCCGCTTGGCGTTTATTGAATTAATAAACATGGAAAAACTTGTAATAATTTATTGGTATTTCCTTGTTTTTGGGGTTAGGTAAATGTGTTTGATTGTAGCATGTAAATTTCTTATGTTGCACTCTGTGGAACCTTTATTTACATAAATACTGTAAACAAATAAATATGTACTACTTTGTTGGACTATCATTGAGTTGACAGCACTTCAATAACAATCTTGATCTTAATAAATCTTAACTTTGCGGGTGGCCTTCTGGCTTCCTTCAAAAGGCGAAACTAATTAGCTCTCTTATCATAAAAGGTAATGTCACACATTCAAGGCGAGCAACTTGGTAACTACAACAGAAAACGTAAAGATTCTATGGAATTCTCAATAACTCACCAATTGCCACTTGGACTTGCGTGTGGGGTCCGCGATCGTGACTAACAGTCTATGGATCATCTGTACTGTCCCTTCGTAGTATACGAGAGCCGATTCATAGTTTCCCATCAGTGCCATTTCGCGTGCCAGTTTCGTGTTCTCGCATATTTCTCCAACGGACACTGCCATTATTGTCATTCCCGCTGCGTACATGTAACAATTTCTCTACGAAAACTGTAAGGCTCTCCCGAAAAACCTCTCCTTCAATGTGATTAGTCCACCAGTGGTGCGATTGTAACACTTCTCATTTTTACAACACGTTCCACCACACGTCCATGGATATTGAAACTTTTACATTATTTAAAATTAACAATTGTTTGTTTTAGTCATGAATCATTGTTGTACAAAATTTATAAAAAGATTATCATATTTTTTGGAGACAAAACAAACTAGACAATTTCGTTCGACAATCCACAATCGTAAATTACAGGTTGTATTGTAGTAGCAGGTCAACTGCCAAACTGACAGCGCTACCAACAGTACCAACTAACGCGAGGTAATCTTTAGTAGTTGGGCGTTGAATCAACGAACCGTTTATTAAAACGGTTTATCTTCTGTTAACGATTCAACCGTTTTCTCCTTGCAGTAGAACCAGTACAAGTTTTTTTTGTAGAATTGATCAACCTGTTTTATTCGTCTACGCGTTGAACCTTCGTTGAGCTAATCCGTGCGTTTTGTTAAACGGGTTTTCTACTGTTTACGATTCAACCGTATTCTCTTTACCGTAGAACCAGCAGGGAGGGATACCGTTATTTATTTTATACCAGTAGTGTACCAAAAAATTCTGTTCCGTTTTTGTTCTGTTACAAATTACCGGTATACGTTACCCAACCAATAACGTTATTATCGCGACGTTGCCAAGTCGCTTAAACGTGCCGCGCCACGCGGCGCGCGGTCTCCGTTCGGTACCTATGGCAAGGGCAAGTTGGCAACAGTGTAGCGCCGAGTGCCGACCGACAGACTACACTTGTTTGTTTTGATTTTGTTGCGATATTACTCTAGCGCTCTAAGTTATTAAACGTATTATTTATTACTTGTGCATTGTACAATAATGGGACGTAAAAAAGAAAATAAGGTGTACAAATACTTTAAAATTAATAAAGAAAAACTTAATTCAAAGTGCTCTATATGTAATAGAACATTAAATGTAAATATTTTCATTTCTAGGTACTTGTTATTGAATCTTTTGTCATTACCTTAACTACCTATTTATTACCTACATATTTGTGTATTGGTTATGAGCTGTAGTCGGGCGTTTTCGCGCGAAGATGTCCCGGTTACAAAGTGGATGTCATTTCAGTTTATGTTATAAAATTATGTTATTTAGATGTAAAAATATTCCTTATATTTCAAGCTACCGATTGAACATAAAAGTTTCTTAGAAAAACATAAGAAACGTGTGAAAAACGGATTATTTTCTGAATGAAAGGTTTCTCTTTTGAACTACACCTGTACTATGAACTTGAAAGTCTCTTTATTAGACCACCCACTAGCCATTTTAGTGCGTATTTTTCAGTGGGTAAATTATGGACGCACGTGTGCAACGCTTCACTTCACTGTCCAAAGGCGAATGAGTGATCGGCGATTGTGGTGTGGGCACCTCCACAAACACCCGGCGCGATCGCACTTAGTAGTGAAGTCACAGTTTCGTCACCGTGTCCGCTCAGTTCAGTATCAGTGCTTCAGTGTCACGTCAGTGATTCAATTCACACATGTCAGTACTGCTTCAGTGAAAACGTGTCCGTCGTCAAGTATCGTCCTCAATTTTACCGGCAGTGTTGCCAACGGTTAAGCTTGCTGCCGATTCGACATCTGAAACCACCAAACATTACCTTTTAAAAAAAAAATTACTGAGTGGTTGAGTGATTTCGCCTACTGAAAATAAAATTCTTTTAATCCACTAGAAAAAATACCAGCCACTAAGAGGGGGGTCGAAACCACCAGTTTTAGTGGAAAATTCACTAAGTTGGCAACACTGATTGCCGGCGTCAGTTATCCGACAAAAAAAATCGTTGTCAACGAATACCGTCCGTGATTGCCAGTGCCGGCACTGACACTGAGAGCACTGTGTCGTCACTGACACTGATAAGTGGGGATACGTTCATAGAGGTATGAAAGAATATTTTTCACTGTGCCGGAACTGTAACATCACTGTGTAAATCAAGCTTATGTTTTCTATGACCGATATCTTTTCTATGAACACGAATGAATGCAGAATGAACGCTCTAATCAGTGAGAAAAAATACAAGGGAAACAAAGCTATAACTTTAGCGAATTTCGACTTAAACCGCGCGCGGCCGGTATGGCATGAATATGTGCTACTGGGAAACGACTGTTTACAGATGACACAAAAATGTGTCAAGCGGGAAACAGAAGGTCAGACAAATAAACTTTTAGGTTACTACACACAATATCAGTGAAGTCATAGTTCCGGCACAGTACCGGCATCGGCACAGTGAAAAATATTCTTTCATACTTCTCTATGAATTTTGTCAAAACGAATACGTCCGTGATTTGCAGGTGGCGGCACTGACACTGAGAGCAACAAGTAGGGATGCGTTCATAGAGAATATATGAATAACACTGTGCCGGTACCTACTGTGTCGGAATTGTGGCTTCACTGATAAGAATTGAGCCGTATCCGTAACGGACTAAAGACTGAACATACATCCAAAAGCATTGAGCGGCGATGGGCTCACCGCCTGTCACACTGAGCACGTGCCGTTGTAACTTGGTGAAACATGGACTATGGCAGTGGACTGCTTCTGCGGGTCCCTATTGCCTAGTAACTGACTAACCCTTCGGGGATAATAGTCATGAATCTCTGTATAACTATTACCTGTCAATTGAAAAATCAGCCCTAATAGGGTTTACGCATTTCGGTTCCTACACAAACATCCCAGACCAAATTTTTTGAAACCAATAAGTAATTCAATTTTATTTAAAAAGTAATAACTAATAGATCTAAATAGTTTGTAGAAAACATAAAAATAAGTTTTATTTAAGTACTTATTCTGAGTTATTGCAAATTTCAACTTTCTTTAGTGGACTTTTACTTTAGAGATAAGCACTCTAAAGTTGTGTTGTGATAAAAGCGCAAACTTGTTATTTTTACAAATACCAACTTCTGTCTTTCTGTGATTTAGCCGATCACCACACCTCTAGTTATTAAGTTCTAAATATTGGTAGCACTGATATTTTTTTTCATAAATTCACCTTTTTATGGCTTAGTGCGGCTAGCACATTTTGCCAATGTCAAATTAAATAATAGAAAATAGGAAGTGTGTGTGTACCTTATAGCATTCAACCATAAAAAAGTACTTAGTGATTCAACCAACTGAATGCTCTAAGGTGTGTACCCATACAATACAGAAAGCCAGAAGCCGCACTGTATCCCAATCGGTTTGGGAACCGTAAGTTTTGCGGTATAAAGTAACGCCGCCTAATCTGCTGTAAAGTTTTTTATTAGACAAAAGAAATACAGAAATACCTGTTGAAATACTAGCTGCCCTACTCTTGTAGGGTAGCGATCGTCTTGAATTTTGAGGTTATTTTTTTATTAGACAACAGAAATCTAACTCTACTTAAATATCTTTTGAATATTATGTCTTCTGAAACATTATGGCAAAAAAAAATGTTAGATACGGTTCCCGAACCCATTGAGATACAATGCCGCTTGTGGCACTCTATACACTTACACTTTGTACTAGGATGCCGTAATGGGCGATTTTCTGACAGCCCAAATTAAAAAGTAAAAATTAGTTCAAAAACACCCGATAGATGTCGTTTTATAAAAGCCGGCCACCAGCCGTACCTACCTAAGGGCTGTAATAAATTCTACACTTTTACTTGTCTACCAAAAGAATAAAAAAATAGTAAGTCCTTACCTATTTATATTCAGGACATCCAGAACCTATTTCTATGTTGGAATAGAATAAATATTACGCAGCCATACACGTGCTCTTCATGAACCCGCCTTTTACCATGCGCCATACTAATCTATGCTAAGCGCCATCTATGAAGTCATTTACGAACCAATTTCTTTTTTTTTTGATCTCGGAAAATCGCCCATTACGGCATCGTAACGGATCGTACTAGAATGCCGCTTGTGGCACTCTATCCACAGCCTAGAAAATGTTTTATTAGCGTAAAGTTGATGAATAAGAGAGTGATAATTATAATATGAGTCACTATTTGATACTATTCCCGATATTCACTCAAACCCTTGAGTTTTAGTAGGTAGGTAAAGATCTGGCAATTTACTGAGATCTCACACGGACTTCTTGAGAGAATTGAAAAAGTGATACTTATTGCATTGTTTTGGTTTGTTGGGCCAATACAATAAAGGTAAATATTCCAGCATTATTCCAACTCTTGAACTTCTCCGTGCTTTGCAAGGCACGTAAATTCGTTGGTCATCCACCAACCCGCGTTGGGCCAGCGTGGTGGGTTGTGGTTGTGGACACCCTCTAGATGTGGCTGATGATGAATAGGTAAATGGAAATATTAAATTGATAGTGTGTTTAAAAATACACTATAAAGGCGGGTCTCCTGCGACACTGCATTGTGTTTTCTAACACCTAACATCAAACATCTAACAAATATGGGCGTGGCCTACGTACATATTTTGACATATTTTGTTAGATGTTTGATGTTAGGTGTTAGAAAACACAAAACAGTGTCGCAGGAGACCCGCCTTAAGAGAAACTGAATGCTAACTAAGTATATCTTCCAATTTATAAATAAAAATGAATCGCCAAATGTGTTGCTAAGCGCAAAACTTGAGAACGGCTCGACCGATTTGTTTAAGTGATTCTTTTTTTTTACGAACACAAAATTTACAAATTGAGGAGCTTGATGGCGTAGCGGCTAGCGCGTTCGGCTTGCGATCTTGCCCGTTAAGCGACTTTTGCAATGCCGGGTCGCTGGATGGTTGACTAAATTTAAAACATCTCGAGCTCCTCCGTGCTTCGGAAGGCACGTTAAGCCGTTAGTCCCGGTTGTCGTCGTTTAGGCTGTTATAGGCTGATGACGATGATGATGAAAAAAATTTACCAATACGGGGGGGGGGGGGGGGGGCTGGTTGTTGTTTACGTGGAAGAAGTTGCAGGCGGGCCGCTAGTAACTTAATGTAATAATTCTTATGGAATCTGCGACACCTAGTAACGAACTTATGTGTGATGATGCATTGTTGGTCCCTAAAATGCACTTTAGCTTTGTTTTACTTCATCGAACAGTAGTAAAAAAAATCGGCCAAATGCAAGTCGGACTCGCCCATGAAGGGTTCCGTAGCAGCAAGTAACATCATATAAATATAAAAGTTCTTGTAGTTCGTTATAACTTTGATCGATGTTTTAATAATAGTGTATTTTTTTAAATAATTAATTTATGAACTATTAAAAAAAGCTACTTACTAGATCTCGTTCAAACCAATTTTCGGTGGAAGTTTGCATGGTAATGTACCTACATCATGTTATTTTTTTTAGTTTTATCATTCTCTTATTTTAGAAGTTACAGGGGGGGCGCAAACTTTTCAGTTTAGAAAAAAATGATATTAGAAACCTCAATACCATTTTTGAAGACCAATCCATAGATACCCCACACGAATGGGTTTGATGAAAAAAAAATTATTGAGTTTCAGTTCTAAGTATGGGGAACCCCCATTTATTGTTTTTTTCTATTTTTGTTCAAAAGTCTTAATGCGGTTCATAGAATACATCCACTTAGCAAGTTTCAACAGTATAGTTCTTAGGCTGATTTCACAGTCACGCGTTTGATCAGCGCCGGCCACACTACATAGTAGTTGCGCATTTGAACTGCGTGATGACTATGAAACGCAACTATACTTTATAGTGTAATTGTAACCGCGCGCGTGGCCGGCGCAGATCAAACGCGTGACTGTGAAATCAGCCTTATAGTTTCGAAAAAAAGTGGCTGTGACATACGGACGGACAGACAGACAGACATGACGAATCCATAAGCGTTCCGTTTATTGCCATTTGGCTACGGAACCCTAACTAGCGCTAGGAACTCAGGCGAAGGTTTCTATGAGTGGCAAACGCTTCCGCCTGTATATTCGTAATATTCTTAGCCGAACACAGAGCCAATGCTGTGTAATAATAATGGTGAGTCTGCCAGCTTGACGCGTCATGTTGGCAGCCTCAACAGAAGGTTTGAATATCTTTGGTTCTACTGAAGTGAGGCATTTAAGATTTCACATGGCGGATACATCATTATCAGCATATATCGCAGTCCACTGCTAGACATAGGCCTCTCCCAAGACGACGCGCCACTAAGCCCGGTCTTCGGCTCTCCACATCCAGCTACTGCAAGCCGCCCTGCGCAGATCGTGGCTCCATCTGGTCGGAGCCTTCCATAAATGTGATGTGAGGCTGCTACTTTGACGTCTATCTAGCAGCCTCATTTATGATTATAGCCCGACAAGTTCGTGCGCGCCCTTTACGCGGATCAATTTCTTCCGTGGTTGGTAGCGTCTGGCACAGATTTATCGGAAAGAAAGACTTGACCGATTTGTTTTGTAGAAAATAAAACAGTCTTGTATTTTTTCCTGACTTTAAAGAGAAATTATGATAGCATGGTTAGATTTAGTGAATTTTGAGCTATTTTTACTAATAGAATAGAATAGAATTCCTTTATTGCTGAAACTGTGTAACAAGTTCTTAAAAAAAAATATATAGTATCAACAGTTTGCCCATGATCAGGCATGCAATGTACGCAAATAAATATTATTAACATTAATATTAACAAACTTCATCGTGAATTTAACAATTAACTAGTCTTGAAACTAAAGTATTCATTTAGTGTATAGAAAACATTATTAAATAACCAAGTTTTTAACTTAAATTACGATGTATATTTATACATTCTAAAAAGAAAACACAGGTCTAAAATTGGGCATTGTCCTTTCTTCAATATATTTGCAACCTTATCGTTTGGGCATAATGATCAATGTCGATTGGAGACATTTGACATTTTTAAATAGTTTGATCTGCTGGCGTGTAAACACGGCAGATGACCCATTCAACATTTAGTGGTTTTTTTCTAGTACATGTAGCAAGTCAGTCGAGGAAGTTCCCGGTCGACATTTCGGCGATATTCGCTTTTACCTGTTCTTATTCATGGTATTACCGATGGCCTTAGTTTACTGGTAGTACCACGGGACATTTTACATTACCCCTGGTACTAGATAGCAATTTAATATTCCCTACAAACTTATTTCTTGAGGTATGCTTATGCTTTAAAAATCGAGTATTGTAGAACCTTTTTCAAACATGTAGGTAGGTACTTTGTCTATGGTACTGGTTAGTTATGAAAGTTTTAAAACAAAAAAACGAATTAAAAACTTTTGATCTCGAAAACCTCGAAATACGTTTGTAGGGAATATTAAATTGATAAGTAGTACCAGGGGTAATGTAAAATCCCCAGTGGTACTACTGGACAGGATAGTAGTACTACAGCTTCGATCAACAATACCAACAAGATAACGCGTCACGTACAATATCAAAGCTCAATTCTGTCCACGTGAATATATACTTATACAGCTACATTTCTTTACTAACAAACTGAGACAAAAGTTATCAAACAGTTTTAAGTTCAACCTAATTACAACCATGGCACCCAGTAATAAAGTCACAAATCTTCTAAGTATTTCTCTCTCGCTCACTCCCATGCGTCCACTGCTCTGTTACACAAATGTTGGCGCGCGCGTCTATTGGTCAACGTTGGCCAAACATTTGTAGCGTGGGTTAAAATCGGTAATTGTGTTCAATATTTAATGTTATTTGTTAGTTTAAAGCTTAATATAATTTATTCTACATGTACTTACCGAAAGTAAGACACTCCGGCCGCTAAATTGCTTTCTCGGGCATTATTTATGCATCTTTTAAATACACTCTGCGGCGATGTGAACGTGTTCACATTGGCCGTGTTTCAAGCAAACTAAACAAAATAAACGCTCACTTCTCAAGTGAGCTGTTATTTCCCCAGACACATTGTTAGCACCGACCTTATATCTAGTTGGTATCGTTGATCGAAGTACTACAGGCAAAAAAAATTACCCGTGGTACTACCAGTAAGACCTTCAGTAGTACCACGAGTAAGAACAGGCTTTTACACTATCTATGCGCACGCTACGGTTCATGGGCGCAATTGGAATGGATCGCAATCACTTCACTCGACTGTACATGTTGTACAAACCACAGATCGTCGGTCGAAAGAAAGCGATTTATTAAAATAAAACAAGAGTTAACAATAATCATTATATTGAAAGTTAGTATTCCTCTATACATACTATGAAACATAAATACATTTTCCAGTTATACAGCAGGTATTTTTTATATATAAATATTTACATCCAGAATTCGTAAATCAGCTTTTGCCTTTTAGACACCCTTATCATAATTTATTTTCTGTATGAAAAACCGTTTCTTTTACAATCACCGATTTTGTTTTAATAATTCTTGGCAATTTAATTCTGAACAATAGGCAGTTTGGAATAAGACAATTTTAAAACCAGTAGGCTTACTCTTGAAACACAATTGCAATAATCAATTTCCAATAACAAATCTAAAAATGTCAAATAGCTCTTTTGTAAGCGACAATAGCGCCACATTGGAATTGAATTGCGTGGAAATTGATTGAACAAATTATTATCGAGATGGAATTCCGGAATTATCTTTACTTATCCCAATATCGATACATATTAATCACATTGGAATTGTATTGAGATTGAGTTTGCGTTCAAGAGTAACCCCCCAGTATGTAGTTTAAAATTACACATTATGCCCGTAGCTAGACTGCATAGACATGCACTATGCAAATATTTAACAAAAATGATTTAGAAAGCTCTTTTATAAAAATAAATTATAACTAACACATTATTTAAAATATGAGTATATCGTTTTTAACACCTTATATCCATTCACTAAAATAATGCACACAATTTTCCGTGTAGGTATAACAAGAAATTAAAATCATTTTCAGTTTAGACAATAATTTGAAAACATTTCTATTAAAGCACTGTGTACATCTTTGGAATAGGTAAGTATTTTAAATAAACATTAGAATATTGTATTTTGAGGTCTCGTTACTTCCACGATAAACATATTAGAATATAATAAAATCTTAGAACCATTGTCATAAGGATCTTTATCGCTCGGCAATTTTCAGAGTGACATGCAGTCGTCTTATTTTTTTCAATTAAATTTATGCCAAAATGTTGTTCATAAACTGACTGAAACAAAAAAACCAACTATCGACCTTACTACTCAGTTAATACAACTACAATC
This sequence comes from Scoparia ambigualis, assembly GCA_963921215.1. Taxonomy (NCBI): domain Eukaryota; kingdom Metazoa; phylum Arthropoda; class Insecta; order Lepidoptera; family Crambidae; genus Scoparia; species Scoparia ambigualis. The sequence continues at coordinate 56,428,617 of OY992502.1, read as the reverse complement.
TGATTGTAGTCCGTATAGACACCAGAAATGCAATAATAACAATCACATCATAACTCATTATGGCATTTCTTTTCTACCATGTTAGGTGCCAGTCTATTTCTAGAACTAAACTTAGCGATTTAGTTTTATTCATAAAAAGATTCAAACACTGCCTTTTACAAAAAAAATCCTTTAAACAAAAAATATTATAAATTATGTATTAATATAGTATAACAAATATTCCCGATGAAAAGTGTAATATACCAAATCGTAGTAAGATTTAAACATATGCTTTCGTAACATAGAATATTCGCATGACTTGTAACCACTACAAATAACAAGATATACAAAAAAACACCTAACAACTAAATATACACATACAAAATTATCCTACATAGAATCTTTTTTATTAATTAAATCATTCATCAATTTGGTGTGAGACTTTGTAATCATAGCACCAAATTTATTATGTACAACTTAAATGAAAAGTACAGTCACGACCATGGATATGTACAAACTTCAAACTGGTTGTGAACCTCGGCGTTGTAATGAAACCCCTAAGTTACTTGATGAAATCCATCCAATGTAATATGAGTATGTAATCAATGTTATATCATAATAAATTATGCCTGTGTGTTCACATCCATGCACGTGACTGCACAGTAAGAATAGACAAGATAGGGACTAGGCATATTAAAATCGTTGTGGCGTCGAAATAAATATTTATGGCATCCTAGAGTTCGTTTCAAAAGCCTGTTTTATGCCAAAGTAATATCACCTGTAGCTTCCCTTAAGCTCATATATTTTAGTATCTTTCATATAGTGTACCGTCTCCGTTAGTTAGCTCATGATAGTGATACTACTAGCAATTCGCAAAAGCCAAGTAAGCCTGAGTACAAAGTTTATTTTTCATTATTTTAAAGGTAAACTACAATTTGTTTGAGCTGGAAGCAGCGCCATCTAGTAATGAACTTATAAAAACAACTTGTGCAGCTGCTTCAAATTTTTTTTTTAACTGTCGTCGCTAACTTCAACTTGATCGAACAGTTAAAAAAGGTGTTACTCAGCACTCTTGTTGTAGCAATAGACTAATGAGAAAGAAATGAAAAGTTTTCATCTACTGGCGTGTATTTTATACACCTTTACATTATTCTGCAGTTTAAATTTACAGGGAAAAATTGGTAGTTTTAAAATTAATTTGAAAGAAAACATTTTTTGCGTTCTGTATTACACGGCAACGCATTTCTTACGAATGTGTAGTGCTCATGTTAACTTATAATAGAAAACATTGATCTATGAAATGTAACCATAAATGTTGAGCCTCTGTGAATGGCAACAAATGTATTTTGCTGTTATGTTAAATGGATTTTGTGATATTTTGTATGACTTGTTATGATGAGCTTTGCTTTAGGTCCACTTCCCCTGTAACATGTTACATTTATTTCGGTAGTAATATACCATTACTAACATTAATAACATTACTACCGACAGTTATAAATGTATGGATTTCAGGAAAGACTTACATTTACTTTTCCAATAAAAATACGCCTGAAACCGCTCTGAACCGAACAAATAGAGAACCTACAAAAGTAGCTCTTCCACTTATGACATAAAGTTTATATTATATCGCGTTCATAGGTTTGGACTTGTCTTATTAGGAATTCACTGCCCCAATGCTCATGATGTGTAAACATGTCAAAGCATTACATTTTTTTACTTAGATTTGAGTTATGTTACCTATTAGTGTACAATCTATCAAATGGTAATAATTAAAGAAAAAAAGCTAGGTTGTAAATTCGTGATCGGTCAAGCAAGCTACAAATATTTTTATTTCAAAACATAATTTGAGCTAGACTACGATTAACAAGGAGTCGGTATCTGTCTGCTTTCTCATCAATGTAAAAATACCTACTGTCATATTATTAGCATTTCATCTAGCACAAACTAAGTTAGTATTCTAATATCGACCGTTTAACAGGGACGATAAAGCTCATTGTCTATTACACCGATTTTCAACTGCATAATTTATTACTAATATTATAAGTTACCTCGCTATCCACACACTATATCTCTTACTACACAGAGATAAATAGGTTTTAAAAGTATGGGGATAAGGTTCACAACAAGTAGGGCGGAGCTATTACTCTAACACCAACTAATATTAATAAAAAAATGTAGCAGCAACAGAGATTCGGTTATTTTAAACCTTACGTGACGTGACAGTAGGGTTGAATTCTATTTGTGATTAAATATACATTTAGCCAATATGTAGACTTGTTAAGAAATATTTGACAACTCGCATGTCATGTTAATAATATTATACTCTTTCTTAGATTATATTTTTTATTAGCATCATTTTGTTAGCCAAAGAGGTCCACTGCACTGGACATAATAATATCTATGATAGAAATTATTTTAAAGCAGTCTCACAGTTTAAGTAGTGCATTGTTTTTTATTATTATGTTTTTTTTATATTAGTACTTTAATCAAGAAAATATTTTAGACCTAAAAATGCTTAAAATGTGGTAAAAAGTATAAAATAATCAGGAGCGCAAAAGAACGGGCTCACACAAAGTGGTATTTTACTACAAATAAAAAGTTAATTACAAGTTATTTACCTGTGAAATTAGTTCGTTTCTAAACATCACATTTAAATTACACATATAACGACATCAAACCTTCCTAATACGAACTCTTCACTACGTACAAATAGAGCATATTTTAAATGTATATAACATACAACCTTATGAAGCAATATTTATTTATCACAATGATGGTCCAACGGATTTTCAGATTTCGCATAGAATACATAATATGTCGGTATGTTCAATACTACAGAACAATATTATCATGATACTGTCAAACTTAAATATAGTATAGTCGAAAACTTACACTTGACTTGAAAAATAGACGACTGGGAAAGTAACTGACCTTATGTTATCACTGTTATCAGTCATTAAACATTTTATTTTGAAAAGCATCATTATGAGTTGTCCAATGACCATTAAAGCTCAAAGCTGTTTCACTTTTAAAAGTGATAAGCGTGCAATAGACAAGATGCTTATCTAAGTTTACAAAGGATTAATAAACGATTGTCTAGTTTGTAAATATACAAAGTTCGTCAAAAAGCTTTTATAAGCAGGGTCAGAAAACATGATAACAGAAACAATATTTTTTTAAATTACACGAAAAAATATAGAGAATAATATTATTGAAGTTGGCAATATAAATAGAACTAAATATTGATATTATCTGACTTTCCAAATATTAAAACCTATCTGTCATTTTAGTTTACACAATGCTATTTAAAATATAATATTATAATTTATCTACCACATTCACTAATTACTTATAATTTATGGTGGACTGAAATTATTGAGCTTGAGAATATTTATACACAGTCTAATTCATTATTGTTTAGTTTAGATAACAGTTTAGGTTGCAATATAATATGTTATTTAGTTTAAATCATTGAACCTTTTGGCTGACAACGACAATTTGATATCAATAATGCCTTTGGAAATTGTTTCTTACGAACTCGCAACAAGGTTTAAAACGAATGAAAAACTTATCAACAGAAAGGTTTATAGAAAATATTACGAACGACCTCCGTGGTCGAGTCGTTAGCATGCTGGTTCTGGCGTTGCCATCTATGATGTACCGGATTTTATTCCTGAACGAGTGAATTTAGAATTAACAGTTTTCTTAATTGATTTTGGGTCTGAGATAAAGGCTGGCTTGGAAGTTTGGGTAAAGGAAATCTCCGTTTCATCTACACCGAGATTTTTTCATTGGTTTTGGAGCCGAAAACATTATAATACAAAAACGGTGTTGTACCTATTTATGAAATAATAATTGCTTTACGAACAAAGGAAAAAAAGTTGTAAAAGTGACTTTTTGTCGAAAACACGTAGTAACGTTCTCCTTATCAACTCGTATACCGCGACCCCTATGAACTTTCCCGGCCGGCCGTCTGCGCCGGCGGGGCGGGGCGGGGGGTAGGCGAAGCGTTTGAAGCGCCTCGGTCATTGACTTTCTTAAGATCGTCCGGTACTAAGGGTTCGTACACTTTTTATTGATATTTTTTTATGATTTCTTATGCTCATATTTTTAGTTTTACAAGCTAAATAGCTTCCACTGATGATAAACATGAACAGGGTTACGGCTCTAAAACCAATGAAAAATCTCGGTGTATAATAGTATGATTAAAATGGCACCAGAAAAAAAAACAGAAGTATGGACACACTGTCCTACTGCTCAGCAAAGGCTTCCGTCATTGAAATCAAGTCTTTCATTCAATTGAAGGGTGGCTAAGCTCTCGGCTCGATAACCAGAGGGTCCCGGGTTTAAAACCTAAGTCGGGCAAGGTGTTTCGGATTTTTCGATGCATAGCCCGGGTTTGTGATACTCGCTAACCCGCGTTTGGCCAGCACGGGGATTAAGCTAATACGCATCAATTGAATAAAAAAAATTATAAAAAAGTTTATATAAAATTCTAATAATGAAAGTTTAAATTAAGTTCCCAGCTGAAATATAGATGCTAGCATTTTTAAAGTATTGAGAATTTTAAATTAGGTACACGTCGATTAAAAAAAATGCTTAATAAACAGCTTTCAACTAATTTAAATTATGTCCTAGTTCTTGACGATATTTATTTTTAGTTTTCGTATCAATTAATTTCTTGTAACATAAAACATGTCGTTTATAATATTGCTCTTTTCATAAGGCTCATTGAATACGGACCGCTAGCGACGGGCGACACGTGTCACGCTTGACTATTATAACAGTTTTCATACAAGTTGTATGGACTCGTGTATGGGACGCGCTAGCAGTCACATATAACAACAGTGTTTTTTTTAAAATACAATTTACATAGCTATAGCCATCACTGTATATTGATTGCACGGGACATGTTTAGAATTATTATTTTTTACATTTTGTATGGATTCACAATTTTTGCTTTAATAGTTTTTTACTTATCCAATATCTGTGCCTGTGCTTTATATTGCCATCATAAACTTCTCATTAATAAATCACGTTAAACCATTAAATTAGCTTTCACGGTTGTCTACTCCACTTTTACAGTTTAGCTAAATCCAAAATTGTCAGTTTTTTGTTTTCTTTAAAAACTTTAGGTAAAAAAAAGCTGTCCTAAATATTACACCTTGACCGTCATTGCTACGAAAGCTCAAAAACCCTTTTACATTACATACCATTTTCCAACAGACATAAAGAGTTACATCTCTTGCAAAGAACTCGAAGGACCGACCAAAGTCACTTTGTCGTCATTTCGTAGGGATTATACGGGCGGTTCCAAATGTTCTTTGGGTATTGGCGCCAAAACGTGCACTTGCTTCGCTTTCCCCGCGTGGTAGACCTGCCCTGGACTGAACGGCTCCAGTCGCGGATGCGTCGATATATCTTTCTTTGGATCTGTCGAGAGATAAATGATTATAGTTCGTTCGCGTTAAGAATGCAGTGATTCATACTTGTCCGCCGGCCTAGCCACGCCCCCTACCCAATCAAATCGTTCCCAATTAGAAAGTCAAGTTCACAGTGATCAGTTGAACGCGAACGCAACGGTCGTCTCCTGTGCTTTGTGTGTAACTGAATTAAATTTAAAAAATCAGTACTTTACCTATTGGTGAGAAGAAATGGAGAAAAGAAAGAAATAAGACAAGGTATTACACATAAACAAAGTATTAATGTGACGCTCTTTCTTCTTCTCTGGGGGTTCGTATCGATTGTCTAGAGCGGAATTCCCGAGGGCGCCTCTAAGAGGCACTCACGGTACCTCTGCTGAAGTTAACCGCGTCGTGAGGGAAAATTAGCTACTTGTCAGTTCTCGGAAAAGTATTTAAAAAAATTACAAACGCTTATGTTATACCTCTTACAATTTTTTCTCTAGAAAGAGCTTTATTTAATAAAAACTTTATTGAACATATTGTTCTTCATTAATTTCAAATTTCGTGCGAAAACGGTTGTTCACGTGATCATATGCCCTGTGACGTCACACCTCACTAAACAAACTTTATCTTGTAACCTGACTAACAGTTTTTGTATATTTTGTGAGATGTGACGTCACACGAAGCTCAATCATGGCCACCCGTGTTTCGGGTCTTGTAATCCACAGATAAAAAATCGCAAATTTATTTTGTAAAAATAAAATATATACATATTATCTTAATAAAAACAACTAATGGGCAATTATCGTTTAATTATAAACTACCTTATCCGACATAATATATTTTATTGTTACAACCTTCGATTAACAATACCAACTAGATAACGCGTCACGTACAAAATCAAAGCTAAATTCAGTCCACGTGAATAAATACTTTTTCATCCCACCATCTCGGAAAGAGTATTTTTAATCTTCAATATCTGAATGGAAAAGCCGTTTTTATTCTCTAGAGGATAAAGTAAATTGAATTTAGAACATCGTGTGCACTAAGTTTGTGAATTAAAAAAAAACATTAAACCTATTTACTGCTACCTCTATGGTGCCGAATATATCATACAACTTTTTTTTAATTTGTTAAAAACTCAGACTCGGAACCTTCTTGGTGTTCTTTTTTCAATTTGCTTTGTACGCGGTTCTTTACGCGGCATTTTTTGCATTTAGTCATTTCCTCGCTGAGGTGGGATGAAAAGTTACGTGTTGCACTCGATTGCAAAGATTTTTCACCTCGTGCTCTTTTGATTCCCTCGCTAACGCTCAGGATTCTAATGTTTGAATCACTCGCTGCACTCGTGATTCAATTTTAGAATCCTTTTGCTTGCTCGGTCATCAAACTTGAGCACGCGGTTAAAAAGCAACTTTGCAATCTTGTATAACAAATAACTATTACAAAGCAATAAATTACTAATGTAACTTTTACATTACAAAAAGAAAAGATGTCAATAACATTTAGTGGTGAAATCAACCTTAAGAGGGAAACAAATAAAGTACTTTTTCCTGTTATGCCTTGCGAGAAAATAAGAGCTCACTTCTCAAGTGCGCTCTTATTTACCGAGACACATTTTTAGCGCCGACCTGACATCTAGTTCTATTGTTGATCGAAGGTTACAACTGTCAAATAGCCTATAGAAAAAAGTTACCTTTCGTATTAGCAGCGATGTACTTGGAGAGGCGTACGTTGGGCAGTGGCAGGTAGCCCGCCACCAGCGGCATCACGTCTAGAGTCACCGTCTGCGGCTCGGTGCAGGTAGACTCCATCGTTATTACACCTGGAGCGGGTAGCATCGAACATACAAACTGCCTTATCACCTGACATTAGGCGAGATGAAGGACGACGATCAAAACAGAATGAAATGACATTACATGGATGAGGCGTATGCCCGCCCAGTAGGCCTAGCATGTGCAACACGAGAAAATTTTCACGACCCGTTTTCTCGTGTTACGAGTATGTCTATAATAATAATATTATAATATCTTTATTTAAAATAAGCTTACATCTATAGTTTACAAAGAGCTCTAAACTATTAATCTAAAATAAATTAAATTCTGTTGCCTGAGCTAGGTAAACCCTGTTTTTCAGGCAAATGTGAGCTTAGTCTAAGTTTAATATAAATCAAACATAAATGAATATAACAGGTTATACTCTAAATTACAATCTAATATAAAGACATGAATAAAATAATAATAAGTTTTTAATTAAGTTAATAAGTTTTACACAGAAATAAATAAAACAAAATTACCTAACAACGGTAAATAACCCCTCCGTATCGTCGTAGGTCAATTTTTGTAGTTCTTCCTGTACAACCTTTTTGCAGTTGATAGTGTATCGGATAAATACACAATATGTCAAAAATAGACATAATAGTAGTTTTTGCTTGTCTGTGGTATTTTTGTCTACAAACCACAACATGCAACATAACTTTTATCGAGTTTTAACTACTGCAACTGAGATAGTTTGTCGTTCCCGCCATCGAAGGAAGAGAGAATATTGTCCGCGACTTATCTCGTGTTGCGCATGCTAGGCCTACAGTAGTGAATTCAGGCTGAAATGATGTCACATACATTTTCCTAAAAGGTAAGTCAGATATTAGGCAATGAGGACCGCAAAATCAGTTCTCGTGCATTCCATGTTACACCAAATCACAACTGCTCATATGCTCAGTTCTATTATTCGAGCGTTATACGTGGTGAGCCCATCGCCGCTCTATGCTGTTGGATGTATATGCAGTCTTTATTCAGTTAGTCGCCTTTTAAGACACCTAAGGGAAGACATGGGTTGGTAGTATTAGCTTATGCTGATGATGCTACCGGTGATGGATGAGTTGTGTTTGTGGCGGCTCATTAAAAGTGTACTACCAACCCATGTAGCCATTTAAGCCATGAAAGCCATGTAGTCATTGATGATGATCTGACCGATTTCGGTCATAGCGACCACTTTAAATCCTAGTTGGTACCGCCCTGGTGCGCCCAAAGATGGCTAATATAGCCGATCTTCTTAGCAACTGCTTCTTAGGGACTACTTGTAACAAGCATCTGTCTTGTAATGCTCACTGGTTAGTTCTTACCTTATATAAGTTAATGTAAAATTATTAAGGGGGTTTAAAATTGTCCCGCACGAAATTGTGAAAATTTTACGTTTTTTTAAGTCACTTGTACGAGGCGCTGAATTAATTAAATACATTAAAAAAACTTATGTAAGTAGCCTGAACATTGCACAAGGTCATGGGCTTGTTGAAATTTGAAACAAATTCTTTAAACAATAACAAACAATACATAAATCTAATGACTCATAAAAACATATTTTTTCGACAACTTTCTTAATTTTACGCATGAAATAATAATTCTTACATGAACATATTTGTATTGCTATTTCACAGGGCGGGGTGCCCTGCGGAATATCTATTTATATTTTCTAAAAAATGAAATTTTTAAGATGGTTTTGCACATTTCGCAGAATAAAAACATTGCTTTCATTATATTACTAGGTCTGAAACTTCAGAGCATAATTGTTCTAATTAGGTAAATATCAATATGATCGATTTTGCTTTCAAGTTCATTAAGAGACTTATGTCAGTTTTTGCGATCGCGCGGCACCCCCATAACAAAATAAATGTTTCCACCGAGCGCATGTGCGTTTACCATGAAGTGAGGTAAAGTGTTCAATTTCAACGACACGACATACCTGCGGTCCTCCCAAGTACGGCCCATGTCGTTTGGTCCGCTAACACCTCGTACATTAGGGACGTGTATTCGGTCTCATTCACCTGCGAGTGAACGGGTGAGTTTATTAGATAAATGAGATGGATAGATCGCTGTGTTGCCGAATGAACTTTTAAACGTTCAAGTTTAAAACAGACATATAAATAAAGCTTGCATACTATTTTAAATACCCGACGTTTCGGCCAAGCTGCACCGCCGACCCGGCCTAAACGTCGGACATACATACATATAATCACGACTATTATCCCCGTAGGGTTAGTCAGAGACTAGGCAATGAGGACAGCAAAAGCAGTCCTCAACCACAGTCCGCTTTTCACCAAATAGCGACTGCACATGTGCTCAGCGTCACAGGTGGTGAGCCCATCGCCGCTCTATGCTGCTGGATGTATGTGCAGTCTTTAGACCTTTAGTCGCCTTTTACGACACCCAAGGGAAGAGAGGGGGTGGTAGTATTCTTTCACCGCTACACGACACGATTAAAAACGTCGGACCAACTCTGAATTAACTCTAAGTCGAGATACTACCAATTTTTTCTTTTAATATACTCTTTCGTGCCGCAGCAGTGTAAAATTCGTTTCTCTTCTCTCGATCCCGACGGTTTCCTGCGACGTCTCCTAGTCTTAAATGAAATGAGAGTCCAAGGTGATCCCACTACCTGGATAGCATCCCGTTAATGTGGCCTCAGTTTCAATTGAGTATTGTTCTTAGATACATATCCAGGAGAGGTACGCAGGCATAGACAACAGCTCTTCATTTGGTACGATTCTGACACACTTCCTTTGTTTCATTCAATCTTCTAACAATCTTTATACATGCTTTCTTCTTACATACTTATTGCTGCGGCGCAGCGACCCAAAATGGATCTTGGGCTCCGACGAAGATGGCGCCATGTTTCTTATGATAAATTAAGAGCGTACAGACGCGACAGTACTGCCCTCATTGAGTTTTACCTTATTTATAATGATTTTAGAACAAAATTCACAAAAAACGCCCTGTAGTGCACTCAAAAACATCTTTAGGTATTTTTGTACATCGACTATAATTATAAACTTACGTCTCAAAAATATCTTAAGATGTTTCTTGAGCACTACAGAGCGTTTTTGTGAATTTAGTTCTAAAATCATTATAAATAAGGCAAAACTCAATGAGGGCAGCCCTGTCGCATCTGTACGCTCCTAATGCTAGAATTACTAACTATTTGCAACGATAAATTACATAAACACTTACTCTTTGCAAGCTAAGCTGCAAACAGCAAACCTGCGACGCCCTGCAAAAGTCGGATCCTTTGCTCGGCTCCAACTTCGTCCTGACCACGAACAGAGTCGTATAGTCCTGTATATCGAACGGGCACGTGAACGTTCGTGACGGCTCGTCGACGTGCAAAGGTCGGTATTGGACCGTGAACGTCGCCTTCATCGGGCTGCCTTTCACTAGCGGATCTTTTAGGAGTTCCCACATGAACGACGCGGTTGTGCCGTCAGATGCAACGATCTGAAACAGGTGGGTTATTTTTAAATTATTATCGTTATTTCAGCCCATATTCACTGACTGTTGGACATGTAATGCCATTTAATTCTGTTTTGAGCCTGGGCTTTCTTCATCTTTGTAAACCCAAAAATACTACTACTATACTGTTCATTTATTTAATTTATTTATTTATAGTATTTTTCATTGCATTTACTTGTGGTTTTTATTGGCCTATTTAATGAAGTACCGTGCTAACACTGTTCTTATGTAAGTACCTATAGACACAAACAATATTACGCAGGGCATGATGCGCGCTACTCCTCGGTTTTCGGCAGAATATCAGTGTTGTGGCCTTGGATGCAACAAAAAAAACTGAGTCGGCGCCCTTTGGTTGACTCAGCACTACACCCTCAATTTTTATTCGTTTTAATGAAATTAAGGGTGGGTAAGAACCCATACAAAACCGTCCGATCAGCTGACGACAATAGTATGGGAGGTCGAATTTTTTTATCATTTTTGCACATAGGATTCTTGGGGAAAGTTGTTTACTTTAATGGGTGGAACTCACCCTTAATTTCATTAAAACGAATAATAATTGAGGGTGTATATAAGGTGACTGCTAGAAACCGCCAGTAACTTCAAGGGCTGGTCAGGTCAAGTGTTTAAAACATGACAAATATGACAAAAAAGGAATTCGTGTTTTTTTCATTTTTAATAATTTTATTAATTTTGTGAATTTTAATTGGATAGACTTTGAGTATCTAATTTATTTTAAAGCAATAACATAAGATAAATAAAATGAAAAACAATTAAACATAACGATTATTTACATTGCGAGGGCAACGGCCGGCCGGTCGACCGTCTGTTGACCCGTTCGCGTCAGCTGGGCGATAAGTACCTACGTTAGTCGGCAATGAGACCATTTTTGTCATGTTTAAAACACTTAACCTAACCAGTCCTTGAAGTTTCTTGCGGTTTCTAGCAGCCACCTTATTTACACTGTTTTACCAGGCATTGCTTTTTGATGTATTATTATCTTTTATTTTGTGTAACCTTGTGTATGTGTTGAGTATGAGATATCAATAATGTTTAATTTATTCATTTATCTTACATTTTTACTAGTGAAAAGAAGGCAAATAAGCAGGCAGGTCAGCTGATCAAAAGTAATCCCCGCCGACCATAGACACCCGCAAAACCAGGCGACCCGCAGATGCGTTGCCGGCCTCAAGGAAGGAGTAAGAATAGTGGAGGGCTGGGGAGGGGGAGGGGTAGGCCTCCGGTACTTTCACTTGCCGGACGAAACAACAGTAACGAGTGCCATATATTCACGCCGACATTCTGTGAGAGGGGTGGCATTACGCCGGGGAGCCGGCCCAATTCGTGCTGCAACACAGCGTGGCTGTACTATTCAGACAGTGTCACTACTTTTGGACCACCAGAGAGGACTTTGGTCACGAAGGGTAAACCTACGAACGCCAATAAGAAAGATAAGAAATGTACAGAAGTAACAAATAAATATATGTATTAAATATAAGAAGGAAATACATAAGAAAACCAATTTTAAATGTAATAATATAATATAATATAGAAACGTACACTTAATAAGCAATGTAAGATACAAGAAAAGAGTAAGTAAGAAAATAAATTTAATGTATTAGTATACAAGATCTTATGGCTTATAGTTCAAATGATTTAACCCTATTAAAGCAAAGAAAATAAAACATAAAAGATAAAGAAAAACCTGTTAAAAAGCGGGAGCAGCTAGTATATATAAAAAAACCTACGAACGCGAGTGTCTTTAACCCCCACCCGATGGATGTTAGGTGATAAGGCTGTGTTTGTGTTTTTTTTTGTTTTTGTGGCTGTGGCCACCATCACATCTCATACACATACGTGTATGAGATGTGATGGTGGAAGCGGGTGAAGAGTCACCCGGACTCCTCAACTAGTAAGGAACTGGCTATCTCATCTTTCAACAATGCTACTGACATTGATAACATTGAATTGACGACCTCCGTGGTCGAGTGGTTAGCACGCCGGGTCTGGCGTCGCGCCATCTCTGAGGCCCCGGCTTCAATTCCCGGTCGGGTCAATTTAGAGAAAACTGTTTTACTAAATTGATTTATGTATATTTTTCCGTTATCTTACCATATTAACGAGTTTCAAAAGAATTTTTTTTTAAATTTTTTATTGTGTCACGCCATAATGGCCTCACTCTGCCTGATGAAAAGCAGCCAGTGAAGCCCAAGAAGTGAAAGCGTTCATCACAGCGCTACCACGCTATGCCGAACGCTCACACTATGGCGGCCTGCATAAATGCTTCTTCACGCCCCGCTTAAATAACCCGGAAGAGAAAGAGGAGGGAAACACGTGTGCGGGAAGAGCATTCCACATACAGGCAGTTCGGCAAAGGAACGATTGTCCAAACTTTTTGGTACATGTCTTGATGGTCAGCACGGTATGAGGGTGGCTTCTAAGACCTACACGCGTCGATCTGGAAAGGAAAGGAGAGGGAGGGATGAGGTCAAAGAGCTCCTCAGAGCATTCACCGTGGTAAAGGCGGTAGAAAGCACTAAGGGAAGCAATGTCCCTACGTAGCTGTAACGGCTCCAGACTGGTCGTAACGTCATCGTTTCCAATAATACGGACAGCACGTCTTTGCAACCTGTCAAGAGCTTCGAGCAAGTACTTGGCGAATCCATCCCAAAGATGAGAGCAATACTCCACGCAGGAGCGCACCCGCGCACCTGAGTCTTATACAAAAAACAACGTTGCTCCGGCGTGAAGAACCGCTTCACATTGTTCAGGATTCCGAGTTTACGTGAGGTTGTGGTTATAATGCAGCTCTTCGGGTTGAGGTCGCTGTGTATGTCCATACCTAAGAGACTGAGACCAGTCTAGATGGGTAATAGGTTTTTTTTTTTTTTTATAAAAGAGGGAGGCAAACGAGCAGGCGGGTCACCTGATGGAAAGTAATCACCGCCGCCCATGGACACCCGCAAAACCAGAGGAATCGCAGATGCGTTGCCGGCCTTCAAGGGAGGAATAGGTTTAAGGAAGGAATAGGAATTGGGAGGGGGGGCGGGGAAGGGGCCTCCGGAACCCTCACTGGTCGGACGAAACACAACAGCACCAAGTGCCGTTATTTAACGTCGAATATTCGTGAGAGGGTGGTATTACGCCGGGCGAGCCGGCCCAATGCGTGCTGCAACGCAGCGTGGCTCTACCACTCAGTCAGTGTTACTCATTTAGCACCACCCAGGGATCACGTGTAGGGTCTCAAGGGTAAACCTACGGACGCGAGCAACTTTAACCCCCAAAAATATAGGGTAATAGGTTGCTCTGGAAGGAGGGTTGGGGGTGAAATGCGGACTTTTTAGCCGTGACAGCGCAGACCTGTGTTTTTTTGGCATTGAACTGGACTAGGTTATCAGAGACCCATTTATAAATGCAGTCTAACTCCTCGTCCAGCTCAATGACAATCTTCCGTCCCGACTCCACTACATCGGCTTGCTTTGCCGCAGGGTGACCCAAATAACGCCGATGTACTGTACTGTCGTCTGCATAGCAATGAATGTTACCCAAGGATAACATGTCATTGATATGCAGAAGGAACAGCGTGGGCGATATTATAGAACCCTGCGGCACTCCGGCGTTCACCTGCAGAAACAGTGAGGCACTGCTTTCGCAGAGTACGCGAATGCTGCGCTCATGCAGGAACCCGGCGACCCAATCGCATAGGCGAGGTGGCAAGCCGTATGACGAAAGCTTGGAGAGAAGCGAACGATGCCAAACTCGATCGAAAGCCTTGGAGATGTCCAGGCTAACAGCCAGTGCTTCTCCGTGCTTGTCCATTGCTTCAGTCCACAGATGTGTTATGAACGCCAGGAGATAACCCGTTGATCGTTTCGGTCTGAACCCGTATTGTCGATCATGAATCAGGGAGTGATCTTCTAGGTAGCGAATGAGTTGCCTGTTTATGATTCGCTCAAAAACCTTGCAAAGGACAGAGGTTACAGCAATAGGTCGATAGTTGGTTGGGTCGCCTTTTTTGAGGACCGGCTGGATGTTCGCCTTTCTTCAAGCCTCCGGCACAAACTTGGTTTATATAATTGGTGTGAGGTAAGCAATTTTTTTTATATATTATAGACTTAAAGCAAGTTCTACCACCAACCAAATCGAGTAAAAACGTACTCCGCTGGAAGTCGAAAGCGGACTCTGAGTCTGAGACCGGCAGTGTAACCACTAAAGACTAGACCACAGAGGCCGATAAAATGTTCATTAAAAAGTTGAAACGTTTCCAGAAGTTGAGGATTCCGGGCGAAGTAAGCTTTACAACTTTAGTCATCACTTAGCATAAAATTGAAGGCAAAGCGCTTCCCCGCTGTTGAATAAAAAGAGTTTTAAACTTTCTTACACTTGTAATTACATCTTTAAAACTAACACCATTCAAAATCCTACCATATCCTCCCTGTTCTTAGGGTTCAAATCGGCGACGCACTAGTTCCCGCGTCACTCCAATCTCGGCTGAGCCAGCGCAAACTGTATGAGATATGACACCGTCGACTTGAGACAAAGTATCTTCTTTAAAACCAAAATATCATTAAAAATCCTACCATAACCTCCGTGTTCTTAGGGTTCAATCGGCGAGGCAGTTGTTTCCGTCGCACTCTAGCTTCGGCTGTGTCAGCACAAATTGTATGAGATGTGCCACCGTCGACTTGAGACAAAATATCTTCTTTAAAACTAAAATCATTCAAAATCCTACCATATCCTCCGTGTTCTTAGGGTTCAAATCGGCGACGCAGTTGTTTCCGTCGCACTCTAGCTTCGGCTGTGTCAGCACAAATTGTATGAGATGTGCCACAGTGGATTTGAGTGTGACGTGCACAAACTTGCGCGCGTTGGAGGTGAGCAGTCGCCACGACGCGAGCATAGGGGGCGAGAAGTGCAAGGGCACTTCTGTAGCGTTATCCCACCACGGGCAGTTTAACCATACCTGGGGGAGAGAGGGAACCAGTAAAAGACCAACACACTGACACAAAGGAGATCATTCGGGCTCCATACATTTTTGGGCATTTTCTGAAAGTGCCGGCCAACAAAAAAAAATAGTACGTATTGTTAGAACTAGCCATTTAGAGTAATAGTTAATATGGCACAAAAGTTGTAGGATTGCTCTGAGCCAAGTTATACAAGTTAGATGATTCATCATTTTTATACATTTATTGATTTCTGAGAGTGCTGGGACTGGAAACATAAAATAATTATAGATATTGCTAGAACTATTGATCTAAAGCAATTGTCATTGAAGCGCAAAAGCTGTAGGGTCATCATCTGTTCAGTTTATATAAAAAAAAATTAGGAATCAATAAATGTATGAAAATGATGAATCTTCGAACTTGTATAACTGGGCTCGGAGCAATCCTACAACTTTTGTGCCATATTAACTATTCCTCTAAATGGCTAGTTCTAACAATACGTACCATTTTTTTTGTTAGCCGGCACTTTCAGAAAATGCCCAAAAAAATTATGTCCTTTTTTGGCATGCACTGTTCAAACTTTAAGGGTGGACTCTACACACAAATATACATAATAAAACGTTCCACATAAAAATTCTAAAATCAATAGTTTAGAAATGGCAGCCTTTTTTATTTTGTTATCTTCGATTTTTGCGTGTGTGTTTTAAAAAAACAATATCACGAAAAGCTGAAATCATATTCATTTAAAAAAAGTTTCTAAAAAAGGTTAAACTAGTCGCAAGTAAATAATAATCAGTAAAGTAGCCCAAAGTACGAACATCAGTAGAAAAAAAAAACAAATATGTCGGTTTTCAACACCAAGAATGACGAAAAAACACATAAGTAGTAACCAATTTACCACGTAAATCCCACTATTTTATTATATTTTTTAAATATTTTTTTATGATGTACAATGAGCTTAGAATCCATCCCTTAAGTTTGTACAGTGCATGCCATTACACATTTTATAGCCCATACGGGGTTTGAGGACTTTGCATACATATACTCACGCCTGTTTCCCATAGGGGTAGACAGAGAGACTATGGATCGCCATCTGCTATAGTCCTTGCACACTTCTTTTGCTTCCTTCAAATCCATCAACCTTTTCATGCACACCCGGTGGTTTTTGTCACTGTGTACACCAACCAGTCTTTTGGCTCCTTAATTTGTCGCAATTTTGTTTTTTTTTTCAAAATGGCGGTGGTATTTTTAATATGTCGTTGCCATATCGTAAAATTGGCAATATCATGAAATGCTCAAAATGTTTTTCAAATTTGTCAAAACATATGATTTGGCCAAGACATATATTATATTGATAGCTGACATCAATATAAACAAGACAATAAATATCATAAAAAAAAACCCGAAAAGTGTCACGTTTTAGATATAATAAGCCATAAAAGTTTTACTGGAGGGACCATCTAATGAGTAATTACCAAAAGAACATGATTAAAACCATATTTTACGACAAGTCCACTTAAAGTCTTGACTTTCAGCGCTTGCCCTGTACTATAAAAGTACTATAATATCTTACGATATTTACGTATTGTGTCTGAAGTTTTGATCTATTTCATTTACACGTTGTTCAATACTTACAGTATGCTCTATACTCTTCTCCCTCTTAGGCTGCAAACTGGCGAAAAGTCTCAGAGGCACTTTCGTTGTCTCAAAGGGCTTGCTCGGCGGAACTGGAATAGTCAACTCCCGCGTCATCTGTGAGTCTTCCGCGAAGCGTATTAGCAAGCCCGTCGAGGTTTTCAGCAGGATCGAGGTGTTCTGTAAGTTAAAAGCTTTCCATATAACTGTGTCGCGTGGCGGTGAAAGAATACTACCACCCCCTCTCTTCCATTGGGTGTCGTAAAAGGCGACTAACGGGCTAAAGATATAGAATATACACCCAATAGTGGACTATGGTAGGAGACTGCTTTTGCTGTCCTCATTGCCTAGTCTCTGACTAACCCTTCGGGGATAATAGTCGTGATTATATATATGTATGTTTACATTCAAACATTCACGACTAATATCACAGAATAACTAATTGTACTACCGTACAGAAGGTTCACTCTCTAACGACTTTCACGCGAAATTGAAACTTATCGTGTGACCCGAGCGTTCATATTCCGTTAAGCAGTGCTGACTCGATATCGATTTGACGACATGACGTCACAGAGCATAGGCGTAGGGTTTACGCGCGCGCGCAGGGAGTACGAGTGAAGCGACTCGGTGCTCGGTGTTCGGTGCTATGGCTCGCGGCAACCTTCACTGCCATACGCCTAGGCGGCCTGCCTGGGAGGCGCGCCAAACGAACGCACCTAAACTGCGGAGTGACACCCCCCCTGCTATTATCTCAGAGACTAGGCAATGAGGACCGTAAAGCAGTTCACTGTCACAGTCCACGTGTACAACAACTGCACATGTGCTCAGCGTGATAGGAGGTAAGCCCTTCGCCGCTCTATGTTGTTGAATGTATTTGCAGTCTTTAGTTAATTAGTCGCCTTTTACGAAACCCAAGGGAGAAAGAGACATACCGCCTCTGTGGTCTAGTGGCTAAGCCACCGGTTTCAGACCCAAAGGATTCGATTCCCAGCGCAGCGGGGCGTACATCTTTGTGAGCTCGGTTTGGTTTGTGGTAGGGCTGTTAAGTCCGCCTGGCTGGCTAGCTACCACCATCTTATTCAAGTCTGTCGCCATAACATAACAACGATGTTTATAGCATTGTTGTGTTCCGACAGTTTGATATAAGATAGCCAGTTCCTCAGTGGTTGTGGATTCCGGGTGAAGCGCGCATCCACCTTCGGCCTTATCGTCAATTAGCTACTTGACAGTTTTCGAAAAAGTATTTAAAAAATTACAAACGCTTATTTTATACCCCGTACAATATTTTCTTTCTCGAAAAAGCTTTATTAACAGAAAAAAACATATTTTTATTTATTGATTTAAAATTTCGTGCGAAAACGGTTGGTCACGTGACATTTTGCTCTGTGACGTCACATTTCAATAAATATAGAAACTTATCTTGAAATATGTCAAAAATATGTCAAATGGTTTTTGTATATATTGTAAAATGTTACGTCACATGAAGCTAAATCATGGCCGCCCGTGTTTCGGGTTTTGTTATCCACAGATAAAAAATCGCAAATTTATTTTGTAAAAATAAAATATTTACAAATTATCTTAATTAAAAAAAACTATTGGATAATTATCGTTAAACCATAACCAACCATTTCTGACATATTTCATATTTTATTGTTACAACTGTCAAATAGCCAATTACAATCAGGTGAGATTGGAGGCCAAGCGCTTACCCGTTGTCGAAATAAAAAAAATAAAAAAGAGGGGTTGACAGTATTCTTTTTAGTGAGGCGCTTTATCACACTGTTATCAAAAATGTAGTTAGTACGATAACAAAGTAAAACGATTTAAAAGCACTGACCTCCTTCAGTTGCGAGCTTCCACTAGTCACCACCAGCTCCATGGGATGCTCCAAACCAGCAACCAAGTCCTTCTTCGGCTCAATCTTGTTCAGATACACGTTGACACCTTGCGTGACCACTTCGAAACCCATTTTCGTACTGATCAGCACGTTAGAGAGAAACTCAAGCTTGTCTTCAACTAGCAAAGACACCTGTCCTATTTTAAAAGTGCCACATTTATCCGCCGCGTATTCTAAACTCAACTCATTCACGCCCGGCTTAAGAACTATATTGTCTTGAGCTAAGCACATCTGGTAGTTGCTCCGCATAGAAGCAGATGGTTTTCTGTATTTGTTGCTGTCAGACCGTTTGAGCGTCACTTTGGGGTTGTGACATTCTATGGTGGCTTTCTGTAGTGTTTTGTCTTCTTTATATAATAGTTTCGATGTGATTTGTAGAGGGTTCAGTAAAGGATTCTTAGGTTTTAAATCGTCTAGTCTTATGCTGAAAACATTATTGGTTTTATTAGTTTTACCTAATAGAACAATCATTTATAAAAAAATTCTTCATAGCTAATGATATGATAAAGGTTTGATTAATTACGGTCTTAACGATTTTAATTTTATAGAACTTATATAACGGTTATAATTGGTTTGGGCTCGAACCCACACCATTCATATTCAAGATGTAATTCCTAAACATTAAAGAAACAACGCTGGCTAATATCGTTATAAATAAACGTTTAAATTATGTTTAATGATAATTTTCTTTTAATAATCATCAAAGATAGTACAAAATAAAAGCGAGAAGTACCGTGTAAGTATATAAAATCAGTTAAAATTAGTTTGCGTAAAGTAGAAAAAAATACTAATCACCTGCTAATTAAACTAGTAACTTCACTGTCCGCGGACACATCAGAAGTTTTCCTTTGCAAGTTGGCCTGCGTACTTACACTACCGTTAACATTTAAATCAGTCTTATAGCATTTGACCGGCGTCTTTTTCTCTAGCCTCTCCTCTTTGCAAGGCTCTATGCTGATCGCTGCTCGATTGCACAGCACTTCCTTGGGGAAATAGCTTTCGACGTGCAAACAACATTGGACCTTATTGTCGGTGATATAAACGCCACGGTCGGACGGCACGAGGGTGGCCGAGATCACTTTGAAGCATTCGTTCAGTTCCGCGAGTACAGAGTCCGTTTTCTCACTGAGTGCCGTCTTTATGGAGTTCGTCATCTCCTCAAAGTAGAAGTTTCTGACTAGAATCTCTAATTCGGCCGTGCACGCTATTGTGGCAGAGAGCTTGGTATATCTGGAAAAAAATATCCATACATACACTCAAAACTATTATTCCGACTTCTTGGCGGGAAAGTGAAGCGTCATGTCTGCAGTTTTGTATTATTTTCTATAATTTATGTTTTGTCGAATATTAATGTGAAATAATGGTGGATTATTTACTGTTAAGTGTTCGTGAACGTGCATGAGTGTTAGCAAATAAAACAAAACAGTGCAACATCACTTTTCAAATTCTCTCAAGAAGTCCGTGTAAGACCTCAATAAAGTCCCACAGCTTTATTGAGTCTCGAGGGGTTTGGTGGAAAATCATTTACCATTAAATGTTCATTATCACTCATTATCATCAACTTAATGTAAAGAAAATAATAATTACTATTAACAACTTGATACTGGCTAAATGTGCTGAACGCACAGCCATTATTTAAGAGAAAAAAAAACTATTATTCCCTAAGGGTTAGTCAGAGACTAGGCAATGAGGATCGCACAAAAAGTCCTCTGTCATAGTCCACGTTTCACCAAGAAGAAGAACATAAGATGTGCTTAGCGTGACAGGTGGTAAACCCATCGCCGCTCTATGATGTTGGAAGTAAGTGCAGTCTTTAGTCCGTTAGTGGTCTTTTACGACACCCAAGGGAATAGATGGATCGGTAGTTTTCTTATAACCCACACACACAAAAAATTTTTTTTAACAAGGCTTGTATTTAATAGATCTGTAAAATTAAGTCTTGTTCATGTGAGGTACCTACTCAGTTGGTCAGCATGTGTACCAAGACAAATTCTGTACAAACTTCAGAAAAATATGTTCCGAACTCCTATTCTATACCTATTGAAAATTAGCACCTATCGATATACTAAATCTTTCATGAGTATCGATACTTACTAATTAACGATTTAGTCTGTCGATAGATGCAACAACAGTAACGATAATGATGTTATCGACTATCGGCAGTCATGTCTATGTTAAAGATTTTTAGGCTGTTTGCACCTTCAATGAGCTTGGAAACAGTATTTTTATTTATTTATTTTTGAAATATTTACATTTTAACTTAAAAATTACATTAAATTTTTTCTGTAGCCCTTCAAAATACTTCACAATAATTTTTTAAGATTCATAAAAATGACCACGCGCTATTGTTTTTGTGACAATCAAAATACGCGCAAAACCCGCGGCATGACGTCATCGGATATGGAATCGGACGCCCGCCGGGTGCGGGCGGCGAGAGCGGCGGCGGAGACTATCGGATACGATGACGTCACGTCACGTCAGTCGAGTGCCAGCGAACTAAGCGAGGTAGTAGTGTTTTATGCAATTATTTATGTACAATAACTTTGTAAATACTTCTCGTATCAAAGTGAAATAAAAACTATTGGTTTTAGAATAACGACTTCTATAATGGTATAAAGTAAAAATGAACTTTTTTTTTCATTTTTCCCAAGTCCGTTCAACGTCGTCAGTCTATAAACGTCCCACTGCTGGGCACAGGCCTCCCACGTGGACAATAGCACGTGGGCGTATTGGGCCATAACCCACCACGCTGGCCCAACGCGAGTTGGTGGGTTTTAACGGCTTCTTACGACAACTACTCGGACATGGTCGAGACGTTTTAATTTGGTCGCCCATCCAGCGACCCGGCATTGCGAAAGTTACTTAGCGAGCAATATCGCTAGCCGCATAGCTGTTTAAGATAAAAATTAATAATGAAACTGTCGACTTTTCAAAGTGATAACAGAATAACTTTTTTTTAATATGAAAAGGAGGCAAACTAGCATGCGGGTCACCTGATCGGAAGTGATGCGTTGCCGGACTTGAGCAAGGAGTAGAACCTTTGTGGAAGGAGTAGGAATTATGGCGGAGCGGGGAAGGGGGGGGGGGGGGGGGGGGGAGAGATGCACATCCGGTACTTTCACTAATCGGACGTGGCTTTACAACTCTGAGCAGATTTTTGATGTTAACTAGTCACGCTACCTGTCCGTATCCCCCATTTTCTTGGCCGCCGCCACCAGTTCCAACCTCGTCTGAGCTGCAAGGTCTTTCCAACCTTGCTCCTCGTATGAGCGCAGTGCGTCCATAAGGAATACCACCGCCTTGCCGGTCTCACCTAACTCCGAGTAGAAGGAGGCTAGATCACGGCCGATTAGACGAGCAAATCTGGAAACAAAGGGATTTTTAAATTTTGTTGTTACTACATTATCCTCTGTCTTGGAATCGAAATGTCTAAAAAATTTGACTGCAGGTGCGATTTGGCGGGGATGAAAAAAAATTTTTGAAAATGGAAAAAAAAATCAAACGCAGTTCATAAATAAAATAAATAAACTTTCCTACACTCACACTAATTATCTAGCCCAAGTGAAGCTTCGTTATGAAACTCGTTAAATAGTTACTAGACAACGGATAAACATACTTAAAATACTTAAATACATACTTATTATACATAAAAAACACCCAGACCCGAGACAATTTAGAAAAACAATAATTTCTAAATTGACCCGACCGGGGATCGAACCCGGGACCTCAGAGATGGCGACACCATGAAAACCGGTGTACAAAAAACTCAACCAAGGAGTCTTAAATGTTCATGTTAAATTTTGCGCTCACGATGTATAAAATGTACCACAGAACCGAAATAATCGACCTTGTTCATACTAAAGTAGTCTCTAAGTATATTAAAACACGGTACAAAGTCAAGTGGAGCGCGCGGCCATATATGGCCGCTTGGGGTCTGACGGAATAGCGAGTTTTTAGGTGCGACCATATTTGTCCGCTTGGGGCTTGAGTGGTTATAGGACATCAGGTTATGTTAATTCCATCATACCCTAATCTTAAGACCAAACACAGAAACGGGTAATATAATGAATTATAAGAGGTAACTGGACTTTTGAATGACGCAAGACTTGGTAGGACAAGTAAGTAGGTATGTATTAGTAGAAGTACCCTTATCTTAGTTTCAAATAGTACTCCTGGAAGCAGGTCTTGCAGCACAAGGTCTGGCTGGACTTATACGTCGAATCGCTACGTTTGATATCTATAGTATATAGTCCTCACCTTAACCTCCCAATATGCTTGTAGGTTCCCATAGCCAGCTTCTAATAGTACTGATAGAAACAGATCTTACGACACGGGACCTGTATCTATACGAGTATTATCCTCACCTTAACCTCCCAATATGCTTATATGTTCCCATAGCCAGCTCCGCCAGCTCCAAATAATACTGCTGGAAACAGGTCTTGCGACACAAGGTCTGGACTTATATCTATAATCCTTCCAATATGCTTAACTTTGCTAGCTGCTAATAGTACTGCTAGAAACAGGTCTTGCTACATAACGCCTCCTTCAGCCTATTATATCATAATCTAACTCACCTTAAACTTTTAATAAGCATGTACGTTCTCATAGCCGCCTCAGCCAGCTCTAAATAATACTGCTGGAAGCAGTTCTTAATACACGTGGTTTCTTTTAGCTTATATCAAATTCTAACCCACCTTAACCTTCCAATATGCTTATACGTTCCCATGGCAAGCTCTGCCAGCTCCAAATAGTACTGCTGGAAACAGGTCTTGCTACATAACGCCTCTTTCAGCCTATCCGTGGGAGTAGGATGTTGGTTGTTCGGCTCGCTGTCACCCATACCAGCTGATAACATCACCACTAGATGAAGCTGTTCTGAACTAGGGTCTGGCGAGCCGGGTAGTAAGCCGCAGAGTTTGCCTAACTCGTGCAGCTGAAAAAAAGAGGAAATGTTTAAAGACTTCTTGACATTATTGGTTGTTATTTATAAACTTACATATTATTATCTTTTTTACCACAACGTTTCACATTATTCAATTAATTCAATAGCTATTTCATTGGTTAGCTCACCTTATCCTTAGCGTTATGCAGCAACGGCGCCTGCGTAGCTGTGCACATTTCCACCGCATTATTGGTTGAGGCTATCCTTTCGCATGCTCGCAGCGTCTCAGCGCAGGCTAACTGGGCCCAGCAGGCAGCGGCGCCTTCCACAGCGGTCGCGCCTAACACGCTCATCTCGACTAGGGTGCTGTGGACGATGTTGAGACATCGGGATGCGATCTGGAAATGGATAACTTAAAGTAATCAGGTGTCTGTCCAGGAAAGAGCTTATAAATGTCCATTTGTAGAACTCAGGACTTCCCACACGAAAAATAATACTTTAAGTAATATTGTAGGCGGTCGTGCCTAATACACTCATTCGACTAGGGTGCTGTGGACGATGTTAAGACATCGGGCTGCGATCTGGAAATGGAATACTTTGAGTAATGTCGCCATCATCAGCTGGAAAAAGCCTAAAAATGTCTCTTTGTAGGGCTCAGGACTTGCCACAAGAAAAATAGCAGATGGGGAGATTAAAAAATAACAGAGTGAGCTCACTGAATTAGCTTTAGTACAGCACAGAATAAATACCTGTAATGACTGTGTATGATCCATTAAATAAATAACTCATCACACCGGCTCAATGGTTTTAACAACTGTCATCTTATAGCAACCGGGACCATCGGCATTAGGTGCCTTCCGAAGCGCAGAGGTGCGTTTGAAGTTTATAACTTAATCACCAATCTCATGACCAGGCATTACGAAAGTTGCTTAACTGTTCATGCCAGTTTGACAAACCTACATATAATCACGACTATTATCCCCGAAGGGTTAGTCAGAGACAAGGCAATGAGGACAGCAAAAGCAGTCCTCTACCATAGTCCACTTTTCACCAAATAGCGACTGAAAATGTGCTTAGCGTGACAGATGGTGAAGCCATCGCCGCTCTATGCTGTTAGAAGTATGTGCAGTCTTTAGTCCGTTAGTCGCCTTTTACGACACCCAAGGGAAGGCAGGCGGTGGTAGTATTCTTTCACCGCTACGCGACACGGTTATAAACATTTTTAACATTAACAAACCTATGTTTTAACAATAGTTCTCTTCCGGCACCAACATAATAAAACATACACTTGGAACTGACTTTAAGGATCAATATCAAAGAACAAAGGTCATAATAATAATGTGATAAAGTTACTTCGATCACGTAAAAAAACAAAATACAAAATCGTAGTGTTATAGTAGCTGCTTAGACAATAACTTGAATTTGATATTGCAGTCTAGAACAATGTCGTTGTAAAAACATGACTACCGCGAGAGTCAGGCCGTCAACTGAGGCGTAATTGGCAGTAAGGCATAGTTTACTTCACAGATGGTCAGTCACGGGGAAAACAATAGTGTGCTTACTTTAGGGTGCCGGCACAATGACAGTAGCTTTTTTCATTTATGAATTGTTGTTTTGTATTCAAAATACAATATTTACTTACATCAAAAATAAAAAACTGGCCATGTGCGAGTCGGACTCGCGCACGAAGGGTTCCGTACCATTATCTATACAAAAGTAGGCAAGTACTTATTTATTTTTAAAATGAATTTATATCTAAATATTCTGTAAATATTTCAAGATCTACCTGTTGTCTCTGTCTATTTCAAGATCTACTCTCCCGAGTCACTAGTCTTATGAGTACCGAATGAAGAGCGCGGTTCGGCGGTGACTGATTCGGCGTCAGGACCTAACGCAGATGGTCTCCTGCGCGAGTTGGTTTATTGGCACAGGTACGTCTGGCACTTCTTGCATAACCTAACGGGTAGTCTCGAGATGCCAGTACAAATAAAATTAGTGATGTAAGAAGAGGGGATGTCCTCATTGCCTATATATAGTCTCTGACTAACCCTTCGGGGATAATAGTCGCGATTATATGTATGTATGTTTGTAAATACGCTAGAAAGGCTTGGTTATTTATTTAACGTATAATGTTGAAGTAGGCAAAACTAAAATATTTTACGTAACTAATTACTCGTCCGGGAGACTAATTGGCCACATCAAATTGGGTGAGCAAACAAGCAAGTGTCATACACTGTCAGTTGAATGTTTCGAAACGGTTGTAATTACTGAATTAACAGCGCTATTACTGGTTGTTGAACACAACAATGTCAACGTACGCTAACTGCAGTTAATTGTCTCATAAATAGTTGTGCTTGAGCAGATCTTGTAATCATGTTAACCGTTCTGTGGTCTATAGGCTGGCGAATTCGTACGACGTGACCATCTCATGGTCTGCGGGCGACGGGGGAGGGGTGAAATATGCACTGCACTGACGGGGGAAAGTGCCATTCCATGATAGGGAGGGCATTTTTCAATTCCAATTGACGCGGTAAAAGAAAGGGAGAAAAGAAATGTCCCTTGCTGAGTTTCTTGCCGGTTCTTCTCAGTACAAGGCTCCCGCCTCATATAGTTAGATTAACGAACCGATGGCATAAAGACTTTCATAAGTGCTGTAACCTAAACATGGCCTAACCTCTTCGATCACCAATACAACACGGTTGAGATTTACACATTTGAGGATTTATTTACTTACATAGTCATAAATGAGCTACGTGGTTGCGGCTCATTAAAAGGGTGCGTATCATTTCATCTAATGACAAATGAACTAATTTCAAAGAACATAACGTTCATTGGATATAATTTTTACTTGTTCTAAATACACTTCCTTTAACAACATTATGTATATTATTCATTTAGGTAATATAATACTCATATTCTCTAACAACTTATTCTATAAAGTTATATTGGTACAATAATCATAAGTATTCTATAACTTCATTTGATATAATTTTGCTTAAAAATAAAAATAACATTTTAACCCTAAATTGACTTCAATTATTATCTCAAAAAGTTAATATGTTGTTTTCGTTAAGGTTGTGCTAAAAAGTTAGTAACAGAAACGAATCGCGGCAAAACCGACTCTAGGTAGACTTGTCTGCCCTACGCTAGAGTGTAATTTAAGCCCGCGTAGGCGCGGAGGGGCGAGGCGGCCCGCGAGCTGCGGTGGTGAGCGAAAGCCATCTGCTACGATAAGCTCGTGTGGGACTGCCGGAGTCCCGCAGCGTCGGAGCCGTGACAGAAAACATGCCTGCTTGCATGCTGTATGCTTATTACATGAGTAATGTTTTATATCATTTGGTTATTATATCAAATGTGCACTATATCAAAAGCACATTATATCAAATGAAATTATATGAAATGAAATAATATTACGTGAATGTTAGACCATAAGTATATTATTTATATCAAACACTAGCTGACCCCACAGACATTGTCCTGTCTTAATTATTAATATAGAAAAAAATATTTAAAAAAAAGTGTTAATTTAATTTTTTTCTTTCATAAGAACCTTCTCCTGACAATAACAAACACAACAAAAAAAGAATTAGCGAAATCGGTCCAGCCGTTCACGCGTGATGGCGTGACCAAGGGAAACAGGGATTCATTTTTATATAATAGATTACACACCCCATTAAAAGGATACTACCAACCCATCTCTTCCCTTGGGTGTCGTAAAAGGCGACTAACAAACTGAAGACTGCACATACATCCAACAGTATAGAGCGGTGATGGGCTCATCACGCTGAGCACACATGCAATTGTTATTGGGTGAAACATGGACTGCGGCAGTGCACTGCTTTAACGGTCACATTGCCTAGTCTCCTACTAACCCTTTGGAGATAATAGTCATGAATGTAAAAGATATGTGTATTTGTCAAGTAATACGCTACTTGGTGTAAAATCAGCAATATACAGTTATATTTCACTTGCTGACAGCACCAGAATATATAAAGAAATCATTCATAACAATGTGGCTCAGTAATTAAAGCAATCTAATGAGACTACTCTTCACTTTTTGTAACATGCAATCATGTAGCATCTACTTAAAACACAGTGGTAACTGGCAATTTTATAATTCCATGTAATTAAAAGCAATAATCAATTATTTATCAAACTGCTTCGTAAATTAATTAGTATCCCTGAGAATTTTGGATTTTTAATGATTCTACATTGCACTTATTATAGCATAATTCATTTATTTATTGCTCATTAATTAGTTCTTAACTTTCCATTTTACACAAATGATGTAAAAGGCTTCACAAATTAAAATTCATATTAATATATATGCATGGCATCATAAAACATTATATGCATTAATTCGTGACATAATTTTTTTCTTATACTAGAGGTCTTTCAGGTGTATAAAATATTTCATATCTAATAAAAAAATGTACATAACAAGTCCTGCTAATCATTGAAAACTATAAAAAAGTATGCTTACCTCCCAAGGCTTAAACATAAGTAATAACATGGCACTCTGACGTTGAAAGAGATAGCTTCTGAAGTCCAATAATGATGCTTTCTTCTTTATTATCAAATCTCTCAAATGCTGAGGCACTAATGCTGTTAATCGTACTGCTTGCCATGACGTCACAGGCTGTCTGTATGTGTCCAGCCATTTCGGACTCTCCGTCACATTTGAATTTAGCACAAATTGAGAGAACAATGCGTCCAATTCATCATACTGTACTAATGCTTCTTCATACAGACCTAGCATTTCTAATACAAATGCAAGTTGTTCCTGTAACAACAAAATATTTATAGCAGAAGAAAATAATTTATTTAATACCACTTAAGAATATTTAAAACCGATTCAGTTATAGTCTTATATTATGGCATGTAGTATAACCTTAAATTTATAAGTTAACTTAGTTTACTTTTTAAGTTACCTGCAATATAAAATATTTACAAAAGTCCCACTCCGGATCATTGCGCTTCTCTCTCTGCTCTCTCATGTGCTCCTCAAACTTAATAAGAGATTTATTGTAAGCCACTAGAATTAAATGCCTTATTTTTGCTACCAACGATCTCCATGATTCAGCACTTCTCGCTTCAGACTTAATTGGATTTATAACAGACAAAAATCTGTCCTCAGTCTGTTTAACAGCAAAATCTCCTTTTATTTTGTCTAGCACTGTTGTTCTTGGTAAGAGCTTATTTGTTTTTCGTATGTCATAAGTTTCAACTAATACAACCATCCAGTCAGTGATTCCATGTTTCTCTAATTGTTTGAACCAAGATTCTACATCTTCTCTTAGTGTAGTTTTGTAGTATTCTACATCCTGTATTTTAAAAAAACACAAAATGTTAAAAATAAAAATTGTTTTAAGGGTGGAAATAAAAAAAGTTGATAACTATTGCAATACTGTTGCTGCATTATTTTTAAAAGATTGTTTACTTTTAATATAAAAAATAATTAAAATATTAAAAAAGTAAATAATACACACCACACAGTCTGTCCAGTAGATATGAAATATTGGACGTTTTAATAAATTCAGTTCAGCTTGGACCTTGTCTTTATTGCATTTAACAAATGAAGCTTCCAAATAGACAGACTTCGGAGGCCTGCCGTAAGACCGCCTCCACTCACAGGAATCTTGAGGAATAGCTGCTACAAGAGGAGCTTCTAACGTGCAAAACAAGTTCCAATCGCCCGCACCTATCATTAGAAACAAAACAATTAGCTCTCACCCAAAATACAAGTTTTTGTAAAGGACACTGCTACCCCACTTACATGTTATTATAGGTTTGTGGGTCATTCCTTCGCGATCAGCTGGGGAATTATCGACACCCTTCATTTTTCATCATCAGCAAAATTGGATAATTTTGTAGGCATGACACAAATATTGTAATCCGCCCATTTAATGGGTCCCCGAAATTAATATTTACATGAAGTGTTAATTATTTCTAGTATATCCTTTCAACTTTACTTTTTTAAGTAATATTAAATTATATAAACATATATGTAACTCAAATCGTTATTAAAAAATAATAAAAAATCCAATTTTGTCGAGATTTTCTGACAAAAGTAACTGACAGCCACCCACAACTCGACAGTCTGTCAGTCAGTCCGTCCAAAGATAAATAATTTGCGTTTTGTTATTGACATTTCAATCATTGGGATATTACGAGTTAAAAACGAACAATACACAAGGAATCAAACAATTTTGGTACTTGAACATTGGGATGATATTCTCAAAACTTAACCCTACATTAATCCCTAAGAAGTTACGATTAGAACCGGTTTTCTACAAAAAAAAGTTTCTAAGTGACGAACCGGACAGCTCTAAGCCTCTAATTAATGTACTTTGTCTTGTCTATGGCTAAAATGTCGCTTTCTGTTTTGGTATCATCTTGCACTAAAGGAAATCAATTTTAATAATTATTTATCCATGATTTTGCAACTTTATACCGTTATCTGAAGTATTAAAAACTAGGAGTGATTTAAACAACCACAACAGGTAACATATTTACGCACTCTGAATTCATTTTAGAGCACTTTTTCTTTCCCTGATCATATTGTCTTATTTTACTCATTTTCTTGGTAATTATAACATTTATCAAAGTAACTCTAATAAGAATTGATATTTGACGACGGTAATATTTCATAATACACCCGTTAAGTTAGTTTAAACCTTACGTTAACAGCTCGCAACTATCTTCCGATTCACTACCAGTTCCGCGAAGTATTATTAGGTATTTGAACTCTAATAATAACACCATTATCCATTTAGCAGCGAAGTTTTATTTTTATTATTTTTTTAAAATATATTTTAGCCATGAATACTGCGGCGCCGACATCAGCTGATGCGTGCTTGAGCATCGTTCATTCGCTGATGTGCCACCGGCAAGGCGGCGAAAGCGAAGGATTCTCGAAACGTGCCATAGAGTCTCTTGTAAAGAAGCTTAAGGAGAAGCGGGACGAACTGGACTCATTAATTACGGCTATCACAACAAACGGGGCTCATCCTAGCAAATGTGTGACGATACAGAGAACTTTGGATGGTAGATTGCAGGTTTGTCCATACACTATCAATTTGGTATCTTTTAACCCTTTGAATGCCCATTCCCAGACAATTGAAATTTAATTGTTTGGCACTTGACATCAAGTAAATGGGCAACCAATGTGTTAAAGAACAGCTTCAACATATTTCGTTATAACTACTCTTTGTGTATAGTATAGAAGACACATCTAGAATAACAGAGAAGCCTGAATGTTTATAATGTACAGAGATAATATAATATTCCACTTGTGTCTTAATTCAGCCTGACTATTTCTTTTTGCTTCCGGTTATATACTATTAATGGGTCATTTAATGAGAGACAAGTTTGTTTGTTGGTGGCAATCTCTAAAAAAAAACTTACTGAATATATATTATTCAGTAAGGTGGCAATCTCTAAAAAAACTTACTGAATATATGTATATAAATATTAATTTTATAACAGAATATTTTTTGTATTATTCTCTGAGTAATAAATTTATCCCATTAAAATACTATTTTCTTGTGAGCATGTGATAAAACCAATATTAATGTGTGCCTGTGTTTTCATGCATGGACAGAAACTAGTTATCAATATAATATAGCTCCAGGGTACTCAATTACCTACCAAATAAAGATGTGTAATTTTTTATTGTAGGTTGCTGGCCGCAAAGGGTTCCCACACGTAATCTATGCTCGTATTTGGCGCTGGCCGGATCTACACAAGAATGAATTGAAACATGTCAAGTTTTGCCAGTTTGCATTTGACCTTAAATGTGATTCTGTATGTGTGAATCCATATCATTATGAAAGGGTTGTCTCCCCTGGCATTGGTAAGTTTTGACCTTCTGAGTTATAAATTCTTATACAAATTTTAACCCTAATTCTAAATTGCCCTGTTGGGAACTAGTTTTTGACTAGTTTTTATGTCTATCTAATTACAATACACTGCCTTTTTTCTTTTCATAAAAATATGTATTGTGGCAAATGCTTCATAATTTGTATTTTAACTAACATAACTGTTATTTAAAGAGGCGCAATGTGTTTCGCTTTATCATTTCTTGTTCTTGAATCAAATTACCATTACATTTAGATTTAAAATTGTTAAATTATAAATAAAACATTCCAGATCTTTCAGGCCTGACCTTACAGTCAGGTCCTAGCAGGCTTGTCAAAGATGAGTACACGGCGGGTATAAGTGGCAATGGTATGGACATGGATACTGGAGAGCTGGTGACCATACAGCATCACGCCACCAGTCCACGACATCATCACGCCACTATACCGCATCACCATCAGCAGTTCCAGACAACGAATATCATCATCAATCAAGGACAATGTGAGAATTTGTATGCATATTAAGTAGCTCATAGTTATTATAGATTTTCCTGTAAAGATAATGAATTTTAAGTCAAAATTATGTCTGCCAAAGATTGCCTCAATCTGATTATTTTACTCATCTAAAAGTTTTAAATGCCTATTTTCTCATCATAATTGAGTAGAGCAAAAAGATTGTGAAGGAACACACTATTCATTTATTGAACATTTAAAAGCATGCTTTTGTTATTGTCCATTTTGTACAAGTATTATTTTAGTTTAACAAGTGTACCAAGTTGGCCAAGTGTATAAGTATTATTTCATTTGAAAATTGTATAGCCTGTATTTTTTTTACATAATTTCAATGTTGGTTTTACTGTACCCAGTATATTTAATTTGCGATGCATGCTAACTATTATTTTGCATTTGTTGTTGAAATAGCGCCAGAGGGCGTTCAGAATATGTTCTCACCGACACACGGGCCGCGTCCTCAAATAAGGCCGCCGGGGCAGCCTCAGCATCCACCACAAATGGGCCATTCGCCCGGGCCCCAGCAAATGATCTCTCACAACAATCAGATGACAACACCGCAGATGGTACAGGGCAGTATGCCGGGTACGCCCCAAATGGGTCCGGGGACGCCTCAAATAGGGACTAATATGCCCCAGTTGGGGCCGGGTACGCCTCAAATGGGGACGAATGTGCCCCAAATGGCGTCGCCTCGGATGGCCTCGGCGCCTACGCAGATGTCTCCGGGGACGCCCCAGATGCCTATAAGCCAGGGCATGTCGATACCCAGCCCCCAGCAGATGGCGATGGCGCAACAGAGAGCATTAGCCCCCAAATTGGAGCCCCCCGATACGATGGACGCGCGGGCGATGTGGCTGCCTAAGAGAATGAACCATTGTAAGCTTATTGTTTATTTTGCACTTTTATTTGCATGGTTATGTTTAGTTTGAAACTGTTTTTTTAGATTTTTCTTAGTTTTTTTTTACTATTTACATTGTTAAGCAAACAGGCAGATCTCACAATCTCTCATAAAAAAAGTCTAAACTTGTTTTGTCTTTAAACTTGTCTATTGTGGTTTGCGCTGATAAGCCACCCGTTATTTCTGTTCCATTTAATTATTGCAAATTTTAAATTTTAGTCCAACAATGGATACCTACTTTTTCTTTACATTGATAATTAACTTGTGACAATTAACTTTATAATACTGTTTTAAACAGCAGTGGGGTTTTCAATTGGTGGGTTCGATTCCTGTCTGATGATTTTATTTCATTTATTTATTGCATTTACCAAGTGTCTATTTGCAAGGTCAATAAACGTTTTTCAATTTCAATTTCAATTTCAAAGATAGTAAAATATGCGTGCATGAAAGACCAATATGTTATATAAGACTTTGAACTATCGCGTTGCATTGCATTAAAACTGTTTTAACTTGACCTAACACGATTTATTTTGCAAGTAAGTACATATCAGTTCAGTTTGCTTGTGACCACGGCCGCAGCATCGCGGCCGAAGCGTCAAGCAGTAAGTAGATAATATACAATACCAATATGTTGTGAAGAAGCAAGTGTAGTATGTATGACACAACGACACAAAGACTGTAGACTTCTCTTGATAACAACAGATGTTGCATGGAGCTCATGACAAACCAAATTTCATAGCAACTGGCATTTGCATGTATGCAAAGTTTAGGGTTTGGTCAGTCAGTGCATCAAGTTTTCGAAAAGCAACTAAATCGTCCTTCCCTTATACCCTTTACCCTTATGTACTAGTTAATTTTATATATTTTTGTTATTATAGGTGTGTGAATAAGACTTTTAATGAACATTTGATATAATATCTGTACTAAGATTAATTATTCAGGAATACAAAACAAATTATACAAACAAAGGTATTTAATTTGGTCGGGTATACACGACACAGACGAAATAGACACGACTTTTTTTGCCTTATTTATCCGACTGGTGGTGTAAGGGCTAAAGCGTCGTGCGTGTCTTAGCCACGACTGTGTGTCGGCCACGAACACCAACCGTCTTAAGCTAAGCCACGTCATACGTCATGGAGTAGAAGGTTGACACGTGCCATAACGTTTCAGCGTCGCTACCCGTATCCATGTCGCCCGGTGGTACCACCCCACTCATTGACGGCACCACAACCACTTTCTTCACCACGGAACAGACCACCACCGATACGCAACTCACACAAACAATACCTGGTGAGTTTAAGTGCTTTATTATTATTATTTATTTTTTAAGCAGGCAGTTGAGACAACTGATTAAATGCGTGTGTACACTGTAGTAGGAAGATAAAGAAATGTATATTGTAAGTAAAAAGTTGAAAGACTTGTTTCAGTACAAGTGATGGGTGTTCTAATGATGCTCTTGAGTGATGGGTGTTCTAATGATGCTCTTGACATTCACAACTAGCCATCTAACGAATATCTAATTGTGAATACTGGTGCTTGAAATGATTTGAGAGATAATGTTTCGTCCATCGTCGTTATTAGTTAAGTCGTTGTTGTTACCGGTTGTTGCCATAAAATGGCACCAAACGCAGTGGTGTCATTCGCCGTCTTAGTGTTTGGGGCACCGTAGTTTTAATCAAGGGAATAATGACCTTTGGCATGAATTTAAAGCTTTTTTTAAACATACTATGCCTCTATAGACCTTATTTTACTTATTCATAAAGTCCAAAGTCAAATGCATGCTCCCTGTTTCCCCCTAACAGTCGGCACAGTGGCAGTATCTCCAGTGGCGGCAGAAAGCTCGCAGCAAAACGGCTTCGCCACTGCTGGCAGTCCCGCGCCGCAGCCCAGCCCGCTGCCGCACCGCACGCCGCAACAGCAGCAACAGCAACAACAACAACAACAACAGCAGCAGCAACAACAACAGCAACAACAAGGTAAGTGTTATGGATATCCATATGCGAATACCTGTTAAAATGTATAAATATCCATATGTTGTTGGTGTTCTCAACAAAATTGAATGAAAATAAATATAATAAAGGCATAGGCAGTGTAATACGTTTTTTTGTGTTTATTTATTTTAGAAAAGAAATGTAGCAGTTTGTAAATTATATTATATAGAAAATTACACTATCATTACATAATTATAAAGTAAAGTCGCCGTTTGCCTCTGTCTGTGGCACCGCACTATTCTCCTAAACAACGCAATGGATTTTTATGCGGTTTTCACTAAAAGATAGAGCGTTAACTAAGGATGGTTTTTGTTTATATTTTATAGATACATTTTTTTAAATGGCTGAACTATGACTGTCTATCTAAGTCAGCGCGGGCGGGCCGCTAGTTTATTATAAATTAAAAGCTCCGATAAAATGTGAAGAAAAGTAGTATTGTCGATCATTGCCCCGTTGGCATACAGGGCACGCTATCGCTTGTCGTCTATTGACGACTGACGGTCAAAAGGTTAAGGCCGAAGCTACGGGAAGATCTGCGATCAATACATTTGATTTAATTAGGTGTTTAAATCTTCTCTTTTTTACGCAGCCTATTTTGTCCCACTGCTGAGCAAAGGCCTCCCCCAAACCCTTACCTTTGATTAAAACAAAAAGATACGGTATCCGTATACCGCGCGCTGTAC
Organism: Scoparia ambigualis; assembly: GCA_963921215.1. Lineage (NCBI taxonomy): Eukaryota > Metazoa > Arthropoda > Insecta > Lepidoptera > Crambidae > Scoparia > Scoparia ambigualis. The sequence continues at coordinate 56,392,653 of OY992502.1, read as the reverse complement.
TACAAAACTGAGTCCAATGGCCCTGCTTCGTTTCAGTCTAACAGTACAGCAGCTCGTTTGTACGAGTTACGTCGCGAAGCTTCCTGACCCGCTGGCATAGCGTTGTAATCGGTCTGACTATAGGCTGGCATATTCGTACGTGACCTTCCCATGGTCTGCGGGCGACGGGGGAGGAGTGACATCTGCATACAGCTGACGTCGCTACTTAAGGCTAGTATTCCCGAGCGCAGAAACTAGTAGGGGACTGATTGATTGCACATCGCGATTCGCGACCGTTCAACTTAGCAAAATAGGTAGGTAACTTTGAAAATCAAGAATACTTTTTATATTTTTTAACTTATAACGGCCGGAATGCCTCACCTATTCAAAGACAATTATTTTCGTATATTTTTCATTAACTAAAGCCAAGTATAATGCAAGTAATACGATATTTGAATTACGATTAGACGGATGTTTGAAATTTTATTTGATGCAGCAAAGTACCACTATTTAATGGCCGGAATGACTAGAGTCTGTGGAATAACATATATTTTTTCCAAATTTTGAGTACTTGTGATTTGCGAGTAATCCATAATTTAAAATAACCAATTTTCGAGAATTTCGGGAATCCCAGCCTTAATAACTACGCGTCCCCGCCGCCCGCGCTCTGCTTTCCCGCCCCCGCAACCTTTCGTCCCCCATCCCGTACTATGGGACTGTCACTTATGAATTTAAGTCGCTTCACTGGTGTTTATTATTAATTTGTTAGATCATTTTCACAAAAGCATATTTTTATGGAAGCAAATTTTCCTATCGAATTTTTCAAAATAGTAATTTTTTTTATTCGAGAATTTTAATGTAGTAAGTATTCAGTAATAAAAGAATCAACGTTAAAAACAAGATTGAGAAAAAATGCTGCTGGTAATTTAAGCGATTAAAATAAACGCGACCATAAAATATTGCTTTATGAAAAATCGCTACAATAAATTTTTCGAATAAAAAAATACCATTATGACAAAAATGCGATATGAATAATTGCGACATTAAAATTTGCGAGTAAAAAAAAATATGAATATGAAAAAAATCGATATGAAAATTTGCTTCTATAAAAATATGCTTTTGTGAAAACGATCTAACAAATCTTATTATTAGTATTTTTAGACTACCTATTATTAACTATTGTTTCATTCAATTATTATGAATAATTATTGTATTTTATTTAAAATTATTTACTTTTATTATCATTAATTTGTAATACATTTTTATTAATGCGTACAAATTGTACTTAATTATTTATTTATTTATTTATTTATTGTTTTAGGATAGCTAACAGCTTATAAAAAGTAATTAATTACAAAACTAGAAACAAAAAGCTATTGATAAGCTACCACATATAGACATCAAAAAGATTCTTAACCATAAAAACAATAATCGGTTTCACAGTCTTCTTAATTATCAATATTAAAATTTCTGTGTAAGTACTTTATGAAATTTTTAAATAACTTAAACATGTATTCTTATGTAACATTATCAGCGAGTTCAATTATTACCTTTCGTATACTATTAAAAGTATCGTAGAAAAGGTCAATATCGCTTTCTATAGCTTTGTTAATAGTCGTACAGACCCTAATGATTATGTTTTATTAAATTGTACTTAATTAGATCTATTACACTCTTAAGTAACTCTACTTAGAGGGAGAAAAAAGAAAGGCCTCTTGCGTTTCTTGCCAGCTTCTTCTCATTTGAAGGCTCTCCAAAAATCAGAACTGCCCCTTGAGCATAGACGATAAAATTTGACAGTTCAAGTACTGCCGATGTCAATTTGTCGACGTCTAATGTCACTTTATCGATCGTTAAAAGATCCGTGCTCGCACCGCTGGTGGTAGATTAGTTAGGTAGGTAGAGTAGATAGATAGTTAGATATACACTTTATTGCACATACACAAGAAACAGTTACACATGACACAATCTTAAAACTAGTATGGGCAAAGGCGGTCTTATCGCTAAGAGCGATCTCTTCCAGACAACCTTTGGTTTATGGACATATGAAGGAGATAATGAAAGTGCACAAGATCTGATGAATAGAGTAGAGTAGATTAGTTAGTTAGATTAATTGTGAAGTCTTAACTACAAGTCAGTTAGTCTTTATAAGGCATTAGCACATATATTGCCACTATATTTGAACTTTAAGCAATTGAGATAAGGTCGAAAACCAATGAAAAATTTGAACATGCTGTGCCCGTTAAAGGGTTAACTGTTTTTTTATTAGTATTGACGTCAATAAGTGCATGTAAATGTTTACATTGAATAAATAATTTGACTTTGATTGACACTAACTTTATTTGCTAATATCTGTGTGGTGTAGTTGAGGACAATTTTTTTATTTTTGTTACCACTAGCGGCCCGCCCGCGCTTTCGTCCACGCTACCTTAGAGACACCGTCATACCAGCCATTTTGTAAAAAAAATCTACAAATTATAAACATAAACAATCCTCGGACACGGACACAGGAAAACAGCGATTTTACTTTATAAATTATAATGTTATTGTTTATATAATTTTAACGCAAATTTTGTTGCAAACAATTTATAATATGAAAAAGACAGTGTCGAAAAAATTTCCACGAGCGGGATTCGAATCCACTTGAATTTGAAAATGATAACTTAACGTTGTCTGTTGACATTGTCCGCCTTTGGCTTACAAAGTAAAAATAAAAGATGGTGTTGATTAATTTCGGCGGGCTAGATAAGTTCCACGGTAGCTCAACTGGAGAGAGCACCTGGCCCGTATTACCAGAAGGGTACGGGTTCGAATCCTTTTTCAATTTATAAATTACTAGCGGCCGCTCGCAGTTTCACCCGCGTGGTTCCCGTTCCCGTGGGAATATCGGGATAAAAATTATCCAGGTTATAAACTATCTAACTATCAGCGTAAAAATGTAACAACTGTAACAACATCTCCCCCATGTACCCCATTCATACGCAAATAAATAATTTCTATTTCAATTTCTGTAAGCCGAATTTCATCCAAATCCATTCAGTAGTTTTTACGTGAAACAGTAACAAACATCCATCCATACATACGAACTTTCGCGTTTATAATATTAGTAGGAAGTAGGATAGTAGGATGTAAAGGTGAAGGGAATTCCGTGTCTTCCTTCTCTTCATTGTAATCGAAGACCTCCACCTGTTACTTATTACCCCACAGGCACGTGGACTGGCAACAACACATTGACGTATACGCAGAGCCTCGCGCCGCCGCCCGCCGCGCCGGTGCCCATAGACGCGCCCCCCCACCACCACCATTACTGTGAGTAAAGTAAAGTAAACTTAAAACTTTAGAAAACTTTATTTCAGGCTTCTATGGCCTATACAACGTCAGTCGGAAAGGGGGTACTAAGCCGAAAGGAGGGTAAAGTATACATGATAGTAAATAAGTTTTGTCTAAGAACTTTAAAAAAAAATTATAATTTTAGATAAACAGCTGTTTTAAGATTTCATAAGAAATGACGTTGTGGTAGCCCTGACGGTCAGCTGTTTTGAGAGTGAGACAGGTTTGAGTTAATTGCCGGGGTTAACAAGTGGCGTTAGCCCCGCCCCTATTCAGGGTTGTACATTTTTTAAATATGAATATGCATAAAATATGAATGTTTTTCGCAAAGTTTATATTTGCAATATAACAGCTGTTGATAGTAGCACTTTCAGTCGTACGCGGCCTAGTACACTCTTTCTGTCTAACGTTGTTTAACATATACCTTATAGACTAACAAACATATTATAATACAATCTAGTAAATACCTTCAAAGTATTTTAATTGTTTGGACACATTTAATGTCGTATAAGTGGCAGGGAAAGGCAGTTGCCCACGGAATCGCCTATATTTTTTTGTCGTTTTAATAAAATTAAGGGTGAGTAAAAACTAAACAACTTTCGCCAAAAACCTATGTGCAAAAATGACAAAAGAATTTCGACCTCCCATACTATTGTCGTCAGCTGATCGGGCAGTTTTGTATGGGAGGGCGAATTTTTTTTAAAAACTTTTTTGCACATAGGTTTTTTGGCGAAAGTTGTTCAGTTTTATGTAGGGAGTGCAATCTTGCAGCAAAGTCTTCAATCTCGGTATTTGCAAGATTTAAGAAGTCTAATCTCGCAAGATCTCGGTATTTTGCGAGATCTCGCAAATGTATGAATTATTTTCAGTTATTATTATAAGTAAGTATTCTATTGAAACTTGGTATAGTTATTGTATTAGGTGCGGAATAAATAAATAAAATAAATCACTAATATTCTGAATCATTTATTAAAAATATTACGATTTATTCTGAAAAAACTCCTTAGAAAACACAACATATCTATAGTGTCGTTTGCCAACTGGCCCTGGCCAAATACTCCTTATGAATTACATTTGATGACATGATGGCACTATTTCACTTATAAAAACCAATATTCTACCGCAATCTCACTTTCTTACTATTAAAATCAATCATGACACTTTGCGAAATCAAATTAATACGTCACAACAACACAACAGTCACAGAAACAATTGTAATAATGCAAAAAATAGGCAATGCCTGCCGCGCACTCCGCGCAGGCGCACTATTGTTTTCTACCCCGCATCGCACACTCCCGTTTCACTCTAGCACTAGCACTGATAGAAGAACCGGGCGAGGCGTGCGTCAGCGGGAAGTCAGTTTGCGCCAGGGTAGGTATATTGTTCTGTGGTTTGCGCGCGGCCGCGCTCACACATGGGATATGTTGCTGTGCAATCTTGCAAATCTTGCGAGATCGCGCGTGAATTTGGCTGCAAGATTAATCTTGCAAAATTGGTGCAAGATCTCGGTATTTCGAGATCTCGGAATACCGAGATTGCACTCCCTAGTTTCATGGGTGGAACTCGCCCTTAATTTTATTAAAACGATTAAAAAATGAGGGTGTATACCACGCCCTTCGGCCAGAAATCCTCGCTCGTGAAGGTGTCTAGCCTGGATGACGGGGCCCCGCACCACAAATGCCTTGAAGCTGGTGTTGTGGCGCGACTTCAGCGGCCGTAAAACGAACTATTTATATTTAGCAAACTTTGGTTGGTGGCTGTTAAGTCCGCCTGGCTAGCTACCACCATCTTATCTAAGTCTGTCGTCATGAAAACGATCTTTACGTAGCATTGTTGTGTTCCGACAATTTAGAGATAAGATACAGCCAGTTCCTCAGGAATCCTCCTTGAGGATTCCTGGTGAAGAGCGCTTCCTCCTTCGGCCTTATCGTCACTTACCATCAGGTGAGATGAAGGCCAAACCATACTTATTGTAACTTAAAACAATTAAGTAAACTCACTTAAAGTTAGCATTTCTTCGGGCTATGTTGGTTACCTTAGTTTGAGTAACCGCTAGATTCGAGCAAACAAACATCCCTTTCGTCGTACCTCTGAACTTTGAGGGAGCTCCGCTTGACACCAACCAGACTTTTGGAATCCTCGGCGTCGATATTTCGAGTGATGTTCAATTTCAGGGTCATTTGGAAGATAAACTAGCTTCGAAAAGGCTAGGGGTACTCAATAGAGCGGGGCAGCAGTTCACGCCGACAAACTACAGTGCTGTGGAGCCAGCTTTTAGCGGCGGTATTTCCAGACCGTTACGACCGACATGTGCAGTCGCTATTTGGTGAAAAGTGGACTATGGTAGAGGACTGCTTTTGCTGTCCTCATTGCCTAGTCTCTGACTAACCCTTTGGGGATAATAGTCGTGATTATACAGTATTTTTATGTATTATGCACATATTTTTTTAAATTATAGAGTAACTTAATCTAGAACTACAGATTTAATTAAATTTTTTTAAGGGAAAATTAAACAAACTAAAATTGATCAAACATCCACAAAAATACCGTTAATCATGGTCAATCGACCAGGACCGCGCAATTGAACTCTGACACATTACGATACCACAGGATACCTAGGTTAGGTTACCTTTACGTTACACGTGACCTTTCGTTCGCCCCGGTATCCACGAGTTATTTTTTATTGTGCCGGACAAATTTAATAAATAATGAATAATAAATAAATTCGAAAAAAAATAAAATGAAGTCTATTAACGTTACTAAGGGCTGATTTTTCCATCCTCGGTTAAAACTTATCCGTCTAATAAAGTATTATGCGACTTACCTAAAGTATCACCTATAAAGAAAGAAAAGATATGTTAAGATGATGCTTTTTAAAATGGTTGTGTAATACTTTAACAGACAAATAAGTTTTATCTGGCAGTTGAAAAATCGGCCCTAAATGATATAAAAAAATCCTGTATGTATGAGATCCGTTTGTTGTCAGATAACGGCAACCCGGGCGGTCTGTTGTCCAGCCAACCGGCGCCCGAGTACTGGTGCTCGGTTGCCTACTTCGAGCTGGACACGCAAGTCGGTGAGACCTTCAAAGTGCCGTCCAGCAGGCCCAACGTCACGGTATCTTTTCCATTTACTTTCTTACCGTTTTGACCCTTCGTCAGGCAGTTTAACCTAAATTGAGTCTTATTCGCATGTTAATAAGGTTGGAAATTAATTAAATAATAGGTAGAAATAGCTGTGTTTCAAATCATTTTAAAATTGAATCTTATTTACTTTTAATAAGGTTGGATATCAATTAAATGTTTTAACTGCTCTTCCTGGCTAAGGGTTAAACATTTTTCTATCTTCGTTTAGACTTTAGTTTTAAAAAGTTGTGTATTTGTGTTTAATTTTTTGTATGTCTGTTACAAATCATCTCCTTTATTAATTAAAACGCAGCTTAAGGAAATGGTTAGATTTACCTGTTTATTATTTGCTTATTAAATTGACATTTACACAGCATAATGTCGTGTTATGCTGACACACTGCGACGCTGGTCTTCCGTAAATGCCAGACAATGAGAGAAGCACTGCTACGCGCCATTGTGTTAGTTTATTTTATCCAAAAAAAATTACCGCCTCTCTAGTCTAGTGCATGGTTGTGTTCCGACAGTTTGCGATAAGATAACCATTTCCTCAGTGTTTAAGGATTCCGGGTGAAGCGCGCTTCCACCTTTGGCCTTATCATCACTTATACAGGTGAGATGAAGGCAAAGTCCTCATAGATAAAATAAAAAACATTTGCGGAACTCCCAAATTCAGACTATTTTTGTACCTAACATTTGTAATAATATGAAATCCCTCATTTTTCTAGGTTGATGGTTACGTAGATCCTTCAGGTGGCAACAGGTTCTGTCTCGGCGCGCTCAGCAACGTCCATAGAACAGAGCAGAGTGAGCGTGCGAGGTGAGTTAATACAATTCAAAGCGTTGGTACAGGTCCCAGCACTTGTATTTGTATAGTCACGAGCACCAATATGTATATGTCGCAGGGATATATAAGATGACTGCTAGAAACCGCAAGAAACTTCAAGGGCTGGTCAGGTCAAGTGTTTTATGACATAAATGACAAAAAGAATTAAAATTTTAAACACTGAAAAAAGACGACAACCTCATGCGGGAATCGAACCACGCACCTTCCGCATTCCGGGCGGCTGCCATAACCACTTGGCTACTTTTTCAGTGTTTAAAATTTTACTTAAGTATATTTAAGCGTTAATAAAACGCTAAAATAATAAACATTAAAAAAGAATTAGTGTTTTTTCGTAGGTACTTATCGCCCAACTGACGGGGGCAACGGCCGGCTGGCCGTCTGTTGACCCGTCAACGTAGGTACTTATCGCCCAGCTGACGCGGACGGGTCAACAGAAGGCCGTATGCTTTAAAATAAATTAGATACTCAAAAACTAGGTATCCAATTAAAATTCACAAAATGAATTATTTCATTGAAAATGAAAAAAAAAACGAATTCCTTTTTTGTCATTTTTGTCATGTTTAAAACACTTGACCTGACCAGCTCTTAAAGTTTCTTGCAGTATCTAGCAGTCACCTCATAGTTATAGCCGTAATATAGGTATATCCCTAGGGATATAATTATATACCGTAAGATTGTTATACGAAAGCGATTCATTACTATCTTACTAGGAATATAATTATCATACGGTTCAAGTTTAGTGATATAATTATATTACTGGATTAAGTTTAGTGAAATAATTGTAGGCCACAATAGGTTAGAAAGGACATAATTTTTTTTTGGTTTAAAATAAAAGAAAAATTAACTGCAACAATTTATACATTTCCTTGTTCCAAGTGACTAAATGCTATCATTCTGTAAATCTTTTAGATTTTTAATTACCTCCGTTAAAGAATACTGTATTTTAATAAGTTTTGTACGTTTCTGAACGAAACGTCCGGTTTTTTTTATGTTAACGAACGTAGGGTTATAAGTAGGTAAGTCTTTGAGGTCTATGGTAATGTAGAAACGATATCGTTAACACAGTTATCTTTTTCGCACATAAGTATAGTATTTAACAACGATACACAAAACTAACACAACGAAAGCGCGACCGGGAATCGTCTGGCGGCTGACAGTCTGACATCTGTCTACGATGCGTATTGACATCAAACGTCAAACAAAAATCACTTTATTATTTTTAATAACATAAAGTGTCCCAATCCGAACATAAAGTTGCCATTTTCGAGTAGAAATCAACGTTGGTTTTTAATTTATATAAAAAACCGAGGTCTTTAAATTAATAATACGGTCATAAATATGTTAGTAATCATTTATTCTTCAAGTATTTATACATTGGCGTCAAGTTAAAAGACTTTGGAATATAGTACCAAGCGCCATAGTAAAAAACCTAATTTTCTAACCTATCACGTGACCTACAGGAGTAGGGCAATTGATGTCGCCTGACTGACAGGGGTAGCGAGCGACGTGCGGCGTTCACAAACGCAATGAAGCCCCCCCGCCCTACATTCCTACGATTATTTCACTAAACTTAATCCAGCAATATAATTATATCACTAAACTTGAATTGTAATATAATTATATTCCTAGTAAGAAAGTAATGAATCGCTTTCGTATAACTATGTTACGGGATATAATCATATCCCTAGGGATATAACTATATGACGGCTATAACTATTTAACTGCGACATATACACTTTGGCTCTTATTCCATTGTATTAAGAGTTACAATTGTTTACATATTTTTGCTCCTGACTATACCTAACACAAAATGTCAAACTTATTCTATTATTAACTTATAAGGATAAAATAAATAAATAAATAAAACTTTCCTACACTCACACCAATAATCTAGCCCAAGAGAAGCTTCGAAGAAACTTGTTAAATGGTTACTAGACAGCGGATAAACATACTTAAAATACTTAAATACATACTTATTATACATAGAAAACACCCAGACCCGAGACAATTCAGAAAAACAATAATTTTTAAATTGACCCGACCGGAGATGGAATCCGGGACCTCAGAGATGGCGACACCATGAAAACCGGTGTACAAAGCACTCGACCAAGGAGGTCGTCAAGGATCATAGACCTTTAATTGTCTATGTTTTTTTTTATAAACATAATATTATTATTATCAATATCGATTGCAGAAATTTGACAGTTTTAGATAAGTTGATGTTAAGTGTACAAAGTTATGTTAAGAAGCGAAAAATGTACTTACTAAAGTGTACACACTCACAACTTTTATTCTTTAAGGGTTAGTCAGAGACTAGGCAATGAAAACTGCAAAGTCAGTCCTGCCACAAACCACCTTTTACCATAAAACCACTGCACATGTGCTCAGCGTGTTAGCTCAGTTATTATAGTTGTTAGGGTCCTAACTAAAGGACTTTAAATGAAGAGAGAAGTGGACTGTATAAATTGTATAATGTAGTAATTAACGAACATTGGTTTAATTGGCTATTTGACAGTTGTAACAATAAAATATGAAATATGTCGGAAATGGTAGTTTATGATCTATTGATAATTATCCAATAGTTTTTTTTATTAAGATAATTTGAGTAAGTAGGTATATATTATTTTTACAAAATAAATTTCTGATTTTTTATCTGTGGATTACAAGACCCCGAAACACGGGCGGCAAGGGGCGGCCATGATTGAGCTTCATGTGACGTCAAATCTCACAAAATTAACAAAAACTATCTGTCAGGTTTCAAGATAAGTTTCTTTATTTATTGAAATGTGACGTCACAGAGCAAAATGTCACGTGACCAACCGTTTTCACACGAAAGGACCATAGGCACTTTTGTATAAACACTGGACCCACCACCTTCCAAAATTGTGCAACAGTGATGAAACGTAAGTCATATGAAAGACTCTTGACGTGTACTTTATTTCATTCTATAGCAGCCAAGTTCGAATCCTGCGCGAAAATGGCGTTTTGATACACTCAAAAATTATTGTAAATGTAAAATTCCAAGGAAATCATTAGGATATCATATTTCTAAATGTGGCAGATTAGCTTCCATCCTTATGAACGCTACCCTTTGCCTGTTTAGGTTTTTCAGTGTAACATAATTAAATAAAAGATTGGGCAAGTTGATTTTTTCTATAGTGAGTGGAGTATAGTGAGTTATAGTCCTAGCTACTGACTGATAGCTAATCATAATTTAATATCAAAACAAAACATTTTTTCAAAAACGCACCATAACACCGTTTTCGCGCTGGATTTGAATTTAGTTGCCATATAATAAAATAAAGTACACGCTAAGAGCTTTCATATGACATTTAATTCATCACTGTTGAATAAAGCTGAAAAGTGGGTCCAAAATTACGCATGGTCCTTTGTAAAACAATGAAAAATATGTTTCTATCTGTTAAATAAAGGTTTTTTCGAGAAAGAAAATATTTTACGCTATATAAAATAAGCGTTTGTAACTTTTTAAATACTTTTTGAAAACTGTCAAGTAGCCAATTATTATTATGCTAACTAAAGCGGGCGCGTGTGGTGTCGTCCGTGATCATGGGCGAAGTGGTCTAGTCGCTGTGAAGTAAGGCGCCCGGCGCCTCCCGCGGTGGCGTGACGTTCGCATGGGAACACCCGCCGGCGGCGGCACCCGAGCGGTCTCGATGATGCACGAACAATTCTATCACTGCGTCGCGTAGCGGTGAAAGAATACTACCACCCCCTCTCTTCCTTTAATAAATAAATAATAATAAATAAATAAATTTATTCCAATAATAAGTTACATTATTACTAATGATTGAGGTCATCTTTTAAGCAAAAAAAATGCCTGTTACAGGTGACCTCGCTCTTCCATAGCTACTAATAATACCTATATAATTAACAGATTACCTTATTAAAACCTTACCTTTTTTACCTTTGAGTGTCGTAAAAGGCGACTAACGGACTAAAGTCTGCACATACTTGCAACAGCATAGAGCGGCGATGGTATCACCACCTGTCACGCAGAGCACATGTGCAGTCGCTATTTGGTGAAAGGTGGACTATGGTAGAGAACTGCTTTGCTGTCCTCATTGCCTAGTCTCTGACGAACCCTTCGGGGATGTATGCTTTCACCGCTACGTGACACGGTTACTTATTTTAATTATTTACTAGTAGACCCGACTGTTGTCTTGGTTAAATCATAATGACAATTCAACTAACAAGAAAAAGATAAATTTCGCGAAGAAGAAGTAAGAAAACTGTAAAAAGTTTTAACAAACAGTTAATATTTAAGTAATTTTTTTTGTTTTTGAGGTTGTCGTCTTTTTTCAGTGTTTAAAATTTTACTTAAGTATATTTAAGCGTTAATAAAACGCTAAAATATATATAAAAAAGAAAAAACATTAGTTAATATTTAATTAAAATATAGTACGACGTCTTTTTATGTTTATAGTTTCTTTTTAAGGATTTTTTTGCAATTTTTTCTCACCCTTTTAATTTTCCCTGAACCTTTACGAATATTTCAAGACCAAAATTAGCCAAATCGGTTCGGTCATTCTCGAGTTTTTGCGAGACAAACTTACAGAAATTCATTTTTATAAATATAGATTTATTTATCAATTATCCTGTTCACCCCCAGGCTACACATCGGCAAAGGCGTCCAGCTAGATCTACGCGGCGAAGGAGACGTTTGGCTGCGATGTCTATCGGATCACAGCGTTTTCGTGCAATCCTATTACCTGGACAGGGAGGCGGGTAGAGCGCCCGGAGACGCCGTGCATAAGATATATCCCTCCGCGTGTATTAAGGTAGGTAATTCTATTAAAATTTAGGCTGTGGATAGAGTGCCACAAGCGGCATTCTAATACGATCGGTTACGAAGCCGTAATGAGCTTGGGAAAAGTATTTTTATATATTTATTTTTCAAATATTTACATTTTGACTTAAAATATGACATTAATTTTTTTTCTGTAGCCCTTCAAAATACTTCACAATAATTTTTTAAAGATTCATAAAAATGACCACGCGCTATTGTTTTTGTGTCAATCAAAATACGCGCGAAACCCGCGGCGTGACGTAATCGGATTTCATTCTCTCGCACGGGTGTCGCGACTCGCGCGACTTCGTTTTATTAATATGTCCATATGAACCAGTGCAGTTGTGCGGTTGTACCACAGGTTACTTAAATTGTGCAAATAGTTAAGTAATGTAATCGGACGCCCGCCGGGTGCGGGCGCGCGGCGAGAGCGGCGGCGGGGACTATCGGATACGATGACGTCACGTCACGTCAGTCGAGTGCCAGCGAACTAAGCGAGGTAGTAGTGTTTTATGCAATTATTTATGTACAATACCTTTGTAATTACTTCTCGTATCGAAGTGAAATAAAAACTATTGGTTTTAAAATAACGACTTCTATAATGGTATAAAGTAAAAATGAACTTTTTTTAATTTTTCCCAAGTCCATTACGGCATCCTAGTACAAAGTGCATAGAGTGCCCCAAGCGGCATTGTATCTCAATCGGTTCCGTAACCGAAACATAGTTTTTATTTGTTATAATGTTCAGAAGACATAATATTCAAAAGATATTTTTGTGTGGAGTTAGATTTCTGTTGTCTAATTAAAAAAAAAACCTCGAAATTCAAGACAATCGCTACGCTGCGCTTCGCGATTTATGAATTTTATGTTTTTTTTTTTTATATGAAATAAGCGTGATAAAAAGGTTGTTTTAGATGTTTATTTTTTTCCATAAAAATGTTGTAATACACCCCGCAGTTGCTTTTCACCCCTGATTACAGTAAACATTTTATCCTATATCTATAGAGCATTGTAAATGCAAAAATTTCAATAACGAAGATATTCAGTGGTAATGTTTTTTGTAAGTACTTAATTTTTTTTTTATCTAAATACCTAAATTGTTTGTCATCGTCAGGTATTCGACCTGCGACAATGCCACCGTCAGATGCAGACGCAAGCGGCCACCGCCCAAGCGGCGGCGGCGGCGCAGGCGGCGGCGGTGGCCGGCCACATTCAGCCGCAGCACCCCTCCATGAACAAGTGTGAGTGTTCAAACGTTACAGTTAAGGGGGGTTAGGCGGTCAGCGGGTCTGCGGTAATTGGCTACTTGACAGTTTTCGAAAAAGTATTAAAAAAAATTACAATCGCTCATTTTATGCCCCGTACAATATTTTCTTTCTCGAAAAAGCTTTAATTTAACAGAAAAAAAAACATATTTTTCTTTATTGATTTTAAATTACGTGCGGAAACGGTTGATCACGTGACATTTTGCTCTGTGACGTCACATTCCAATAAGTATAGAAACTTATCTTGAAACCTGACAGATAGGTTTTGAAGCTCAATCATGGCCGCCCGTGTTTTGGGTCTTGTAATCCACAGATAAAAAATCGCAAATTTATTTTGTAAAAATAAAATATTTACAAATTATCTTAATAAAAAAAAACTATTGGATTATTATCGTTAAATCATAACCTACCATTTCCGATAGCCAATTCGTAAGCGCCATTCACATTTTCAGAGGAGCTCGTTGGCGCAGCGGCTAGCGCGTTCGTCTTGCGATCTTGCCCGCTAAGCAACTTTCGCAATGGCGGGTCGCCTGATATGTGACCTTTAAAAAAAAAACATCTCGTGCTCCTCCGTGCTTCGGAAGGCACGTTAAGCCGTTGGTCCCGGTTGTTGTCGTAAGATGACAGTCGTTAAACCCAAAAACCCGCGTTGGGCTAGCGTGGTGGGTTATGGCCCGATATCCCCAATCCCCACGTCCACGTGGGAGGCCTGTGCCCAGCAGTGGGACGTTTATAGACTGATGATGATGATGATGATTCACATTTTAATCAAAAAGTTAATAAAAATGTTTAGTTTAAAAAAAATCTAAATCAGTCAAGAAATCGAAAAGGTAAATACCTATGTGTTTATGATTTTTTTTAGGAATTATTATTGTAAAACACGGTCGTAATGTGATTTTATATGAAATTTTAGAGGCAACTTCAGTATTTTGTTCTATCGAGCCAAATGTTTCCAATCGCGTTTTGGCTTCGTTCATCCCCTCACACATACGCTCTGTAATACAAATTGCAAATTCCAGTGCGAAATATCTAATATATTTTGAATAATAGCTAATAGAAAACAGCCAATTTTTCCGTTTTCACCGCCTAAGGCCCCTTGTACACCTACAGTGTGGCGGCGCCACACGATATACCGCATACGCCGCACATTATTCGACACGCAACAAAAACCTTCTCAACCGTGTCAACAGATGGCGTCACAAACGCATACCAACGACGTCGCCATACTACGACGATAAAATTAGTATGGGAAGCCTGCATCGCGGTAGCGAAGTTTCACCATCTCCTTCGCTATATATAGCACCTTCGGTCCCCGAGCTATACCACCCAGCTCGGAGGAAGATCTGCCCTTTAGCCTTCTCACATGTATCATCCATTCTACCTACCATCCACTTCCCTACAACAGTAACATTGTTTTTCTTTTGTTTTCTTTTTTTTTCTTTTTTATGTAAATGCACTGTAAATGTTTGTGTTATTATGTTACAATAAAAGTATTATCTATCTATCTATCTATCTACAGTTAAAAGTTAACCGTGTCGCGTGGCGGTGAAAGAATACTGCGATAGGCTCACCACCCGTCACGCTGAGCACATGTGCAGTCGCAATTTGGTGAAAAGTGGACTATGGTAGGGGGCTGCTTTTGCTGTCTTCATTGTCTAGTCTCTGACTAACCCTTCGGGGATGATAGTCGTGATTATACATATAATCACGACTATTAATTATCCCCGAAGGGTATAAAAGCAAAAACGCCACTGTCCACATTAGTCAGTTTATTTCAATCAAAGCTAAATCTTTGATTGAAATGACTTTTGAAAAAATCTTGGAGGTATATTTTTTTGCTAATTACTACGTTTCGTTATCTTTGATTTAGCTTTTATTGAAATAAACTGACTAAAGTGGACAGTGACATTTTTGCTTTTATACCCCTATGTATGTATGTAAATGGTATGTAATGTATATGTCCTTCAGGTCTAACGGCGGCGGCGGGCATAGGCGTCGACGATCTACGGCGGCTGTGTATAGTGCGGCTGTCGTTTGTGAAAGGCTGGGGCCCCGACTACCCGCGCACCTCCATCAAGGAGACGCCCTGCTGGGTAGAGGTGCATTTGCACAGGTAAAAACTAATTACTACTTAAAACCAAAGTACAGCCTGTCTACTGTCCCACTGAAGAGCAATAGTCGCCGTCATTTTCGAATCGTCATCGCTACAATTAACTACTTGACAGTTCACGGAAAAGTATTGGTAAGTATTGGTAGTAAAACGGTTGGTCACGGGACATTTTGCCCTGTGACGTCACACTTCAATAAACAAACAAATTTTATCTTGAAAAACCTGACAGATAGTTTTTGTTTATTTTGTGAAATGTGACGTCACACGAAACTCAATCATGGCCGCCCGTGTTTCGGGTCTTGTACTACAGATAAAAAATCGCAAATATATTTTTTGTAAAAATAAAATATTTACAAATTATCTTAATTAAAAAAACTGTTGGATAATTATTGTTAAATTATAAACTACCATATCCGACATATTTTATTGTTACAATTACTGTCAAATAGCCAATTGATGGGTATTGGCTTAATTGCCACACTTGCCAAATACGGGTGCACAAGCACAAACTAATGCTACTATAGCCTGACCGCAACCGCTGTACCGCGCCTTAGGTATGCGCGGGTGGTGGGGGGAGTGGGAAGTAAAGAGCATGAACTCACATGAGATTCGTTGTGTCAGACAGATCTTACGATATCGAAGCACAGTTTATTGAAACTTTATATTTACGAGTATAATTACATCCAATCCGTTTTTGTCCAGTATGATTTTTATATAAGTACAATTAAAGAAAGAATATAAATGAAATAAATCTTTAATTCTTGGAAATATATAATATAAACTTTCTTTGTTTGCTTTTCTTTTCTTAAAATATTCGGCCACTTTAAAAATGGCTGTCTTGATTATCTCGAGATAATTCACGACCCATTTTTAGATATTTTATCTTATGTGCCTCTGACACTGACGGCTGAATGACAAAATGGAGCAACTGTTTTGCCCCCTCCACCTCGCCGCTCGCATACCCAGGGCGCGGTACAGCGGTAGCGGTCAGACTATAAATCAAAGTCAAAATATTTTCAGCCAAGGAGATTTCACCGCCTCCCTTTTGAGATAGCTCAAAGTCAATTAGATGCGGCGACAACGCGAGTGGCAGGATAGTGCCGTGAATGGGATCTTTTTAGCCGAGACGCAGTTTTTATTCTATCTATCCCTTTATTTATGTATATATTTACCCGATAACACCCACTGCTTGTCTTTTCTTATACGCCAGCCCCCCCCCTGTCTATTCGTAATTCGTCGTACAATTCTGAGTACTGTGCCAATTGCTATTTGACAGTTGTAACAATAAAATATGAAATTATGTCGGATATGGTAGTTTATAATTTAACGATAATTATTCAATAGCTTTTTTTTATTATGATAATTTGTAAATATTTTATTTTTACAAAATAAATTTGCGATTTTTATCTGTGTATTACAAGACCCGAAACACGGCCGGCCATGATTGGACTTCGTGTGACGTCACATCACATCTCACAAAACAAACAAAAACTATCTGTCAGGTTTCAAGATAAAGGACAATGGCGAAAATGGACCTGACTATGGGCACAAATCAATTATATTCTAAAAAATATGCTGTTATTAGTTAACTTATAAACTAATACAAATAATATACCTCAAGAACTTCTAGTTCTAGAGAAATTAATTAATGCGTAAAAATAATTAATGTGAATGGGAAAATTTTAATCATAGCTTTTGAACGGTTTTGACCATAGACAATAGATTTTGACGACGATGTCAAGTTCCATTTCACGCGTAAATCTACAGTTTCACGTGCTTGCATGTAATACTCCCACCTTATACTCGTCGAAAAAAAGATTATAGTATTCTACTTAGACAAAAATACATTTAAGTATTTTTAGAACAGTATTAATTTGCTGAAAATGATACATTAAGTAAACGAAATAAAAACAAAATAAACGTTAAGGGCTTGATTATTTGACTTGCGTGTAAAGGAACGTCACTGATAAAATCGAATGACAGATGAATGATTTTTTTGGCAGTCGGCAGTCGATTTTTGCGTTTGCTCCTCAGAACAATAACTAAAGGTTGAGGTTGCTAACTGAGGTTTACTCTGATACGTACTGTGCGACAATTTATTAACATTTCCCCGGCTAGTAATGATTTAATATTATTCGCCTTGGGAACGTACTAAATCCGACAGGCTCGGTCCTACTATGGAGAACATGTGCGTTTCCATATAGATGTATCCGAGTATCGCTTGAGAGGTAGTGGAGATAATACGTTGATAAGAGGGAAAATTATATCCAGACACTTTTCAAAAAAACAATACATACTATGTATATATATAATAATAGAAAATAACGTGTCTGGAAGGGAAGAAATAACAGAATATTGTTGCAGTTGTTTGGTAGGTCGTCGACCGATTGGGTGCTGTACAAATGTCATGCATGACCGTGGTGTGGTATCTTGGGTGGGCCAGGCACCAAGATAACATAATAGCAGCACCAGCAGATTTTTTAGAGAGTGTAGTTATAAGAGACGATTTTGAATAAATCTTTATGTAGGTATCATTAATTCATAAGTGTTTTATTTATAAGCATCCTCTTTGTTTCATGTCAAATACCATTAATTACATTTCTCTTATCACTATTTACGTAGTTATCGGGTAGTTAAGGTCAATTCAAGTTAAGAATTTTCTTATAGGCCGTTAAAATGTTTTTCTAACCTCAAAAGCTCAAAAATTTATAAAAACATATCTCGCATTTGTGAAGTTTTATATTGAATATGAAGTTAAGACACTGATTCTAATTATGTTAGGTATCTAATCAACACAAAATTAATAATGCCCATGGTCATTGAATATTAGGTCCAGCTAGTATGGGATTTTGCCGATGTCCTTTGTTTGTTTATTGAGGTGTGAGGTCACAGGGCAGAATGTCACGTGACCAACCGTTTTCGCACGAAATTTGAAATTAATGAAGAAAAGTATGTTTTTTTTCCTATTAAATACAGCTTTTTAGAGAAAAAAAGTATTGTAAGAGGTATAAAACAAGCGTTTGTAATTTTTTAAATACTTTTCCGAGAACTGTCAAGTAGCCAATTGCTAGTGGAAAATACAACAACGCGCTTGCACTGTACGACGAATTACAAATAGATGAGGGGCGAGTGTTTGCTAATAGTCTAGGAGGGCTGAGCGGAAATGTGGTCGGACGATATTGTCAAGGCCAGGGATGCACAGACTACGGCCCGCGGGCCGCATGCGGCCCGCCGGTCGAATACTGGTGGCCCGCCGACAGCAAAAATAATACTCTCGTACATTCGAAAATATTGAGTTCTATTCCAGAATAAAACCAATAACAAATAATTTAATTACCTATACTTCTGGTGGCCCACCATCAGTTCATAATTTGCCCGAGTGGCCCCTAGTCTTAATAAGTCTGTGCATCCATGGTCAAGGCCAAGAGATATCTCTTGATCACCATTCTGTGACGGCCTTGGTCCATCGGTGATCTTCCCTCTGTGCCAATTTAGAGTTATTGGCTGATTATATAATTTTAAAATGCAGAGAAAAATCCCTTACCCTGTTATTAATAAACGTTGATTACAGTTACACTTAGGATTAAATTGACGCTGTCCCTATCTGTCTTCTTTAACAAAAACGAGACAGCGTCACTATAAACCGACGACGTGTAACATTTGTGCATTTTTATTAATATAAGAGTTGGAAAATATAGCTTATAAATGTTTTTTTGTGGGACGTTTATAGGCTGATAACTTCGATCAATAATACCAACTAGATAACGCGTCACGTACAAAATTAATGCTAAATTCTGTCCACTTTTTCTTTACTAACAAACTGCGACAAAAGTTATAAAACAGTTTTAAGTTCAACCTAATTACAACCAATGGTACCCAGTTATAATAAAATCACAAATATTCTAAGTATTATCTTATACTTACGATCATTCGTCACAAACAACGAGCAAAGCAATGATTACTCCTGTCACTTAAAAATGAATAGACTTCAATAACATTTAGTGGTGAAATCAACCTTAATGGGCGACAAATAAAGTGCTTTTTTCTGTTATTGCCTTGCGAATTTTTTTTCTTATGCTCACTTCACAAGTGGGCTGTTATTTATCGAGACATGTTTGAGCGCCGAGCTGACATCTAGTAGTATTGTTGATCGAAGGCTGATAATGATGGTGGACTATTCTTTGTTCTTCCAATCGAATGTTTCCTCTCAGGGCACTCCAGCTGTTAGACGAAGTACTCCACACGATGCCAATCGACGGCCCGCGGAACAACATCGAGTAGGAATTGATCGGCTTCTTTTGAGGCCTTGAGCGAGCACGCGCGTGTGTGCGCCTTTGTTTCGTCGTATTCGTCCAATTCGTCGACGGCTGAATTGGACGAATTGAATGCAGTTTGAAGGATTGCCGGTATGGATTCAAGTGAAGTGGATTGTGTGAGGTGCGGTAAAGTAGTTTGTTGTGTTGTATCATTTTTAGTACATCGGAAAACGTTGAAATTTTATTATATTATATATGCATATGAAAATTATAGACTTGAGATAGCTTTTGCATTATAGCAAGATCAGTTTTATACTGTTATTAATATAGCTTTGTTGTATTGGTTGCCATATAAAGTAGCATTTAATATTTTGTACAGTTGTTTTATATCATAATTTTACAAAACATCTGCATTCAAATTTCTAAAATTGGCACTGTCTTCCAAATTATTGTTTTGTTGCGTCTTCCTATTGTATTATTCGTGTCACGGTGTCGTAAGTTCGGTTCGGAAAGTGTTTGGACGGTTGGACATTAGAAACAAATACGCACATTGACTTTAAAGTGAATCGCGTTATTAAAAGGTGAACTAATAATGTATGTCTTGTATTTATTTATACTAAGTAGATACGATTAAGCTTAAATATAGTGTATAGAATATTTAACAGTATTTTGTCAGAACAAACTAAAGAACACACGAAGAGATCTCACTTATATATTTTTCACAAACACTAACTGGGGTGGTTCTTGCAATAGTTCCCAAAATCGCCGTTAGGGGTGAAGAGTAAAGTGTTTTGGCGCCAGTGAGAGCTTTGCACACTAGGGCCACTGTTTTACCGACAATATTTTTTGGAATTATTGCAAGAGCTATCCAACACAAGTCAGATGTTAGTGCATGTTAGTGTGTTAGATGAAACACAATTTTGCCTGTCGTTGCTCAAGCATAAGTTGATCGAGCTATTTTTTTATTGCAAAGAAATTATATTCGAATTATTGTGACAGCGATACCAAATCGAGGCATTCATTGTAACGTAGATTAAATGACAAGACATAATTATGGTTCAACTTGAAAGAAGCCAAATGAAATAGCTTTTTAGGTGTAAGTGTTAGGTATAATGAGTTGTTTAGTATAGGTACAAAGTAACTTATGTGGTAGTTAAGTTGTGACGGGCGCGCGTTGTGTGTGAGGCTGTATTTTTGTTAGCTTGATGTGCCTGATTGGAGGAATCGCATGGATTATGGGCGGCTCTACGTTCAGGTGTACGTTACGTTACCTGATACGCATATTTGACAGTTTGCGATCCTTATTCCTGAAGGCACAAGAGTCAAAGGTGACAAAAGTGCGTATCCACTTTTGATGCTGACCGTACGTGTACGCTCATGTGAACTTAAAGGGTCATCTAAACGTTATGGGTCACATTAGAGACTAAAAGAGGTGACAGCATTCTAACCTAAATTTCTAGACCGTTTGACCGGTCATTCGAAAGGAATAATTCCTTTATAGAGTCGGTTCACCGACACCGAAAATTCGTCATATTACTTCGTTCAGGCTGCATATGAGCTGTATCATTAAACCACAAATTTATAGAACCTTAAATACTTATCTTTATTATTGAAATTTTGCATTCACAATGCTATATAGATCTAGGATAAAATGTTTTCTAGTAAACATTTTATCCTTAAATACTTAATCAATCAATTTAATTAAAATACTAATAAAATATTACCTTGATTGAAATTATGAAAGTAACATTTCCGAAGATAAAAATAAGTCCATGTGATTTCGCCAAATTGTTTTCGATGATCTGTGATGTGCTAACGAAATGTGTTTTATTAGGTATCGCGCGCGCCTTAGATCTCCTAATTAGGAGCCACTCTACCGATATCGGAGAATTTCTACATTTAGTAAGGATAAATGACATATTTTGTGTACGAAATCGTAAACGGTTTAAGTCTTAACGTAAGGGTAAACGTAAGGGTTTGTGAAAGTGAGGGCCGGAGTTTCTTAAAACTTTTATGGTTTTTGCTTACATTTGTTTAAGATATATATTTTTTGTGTATTTAAAAGATGTCTGTGACACTTCTAGCGTTGTAAACGATTCTAGCTCTTAAATATTTGAGATTTTTGTAGTTGGCATAAGTTTGCTTTAATTATTATTACTTGCAGATTACGATAATTATTATTATTATGTGTTAAAACATTTTATATTACTGTTAGTGACAGTTAGCGTTTTCGTTTTTTTTATATCGATATTTTAAAATATGATGACTTTGACAAAATGTATGCTTAAAGGATTTTTGATGGAACGAAAGGAAGTGTATAAATTTGTATCATGTTTTATTTATAAGAGCAGTGACTATTTTTCGATAATGTCCGGTGTGATTTTTGAGTTGTTGACGAACAAAACATCACAATATGTTTTCTTTATTATTATTTTTGTTATTGCTATTAGACATGGGCGCCGAGTAAAAAAAATCCAGCGGCGGCGCGCCTTAAAAATATGCTCGGCGGCGGCGTGAAGCCGGCGGCGTGGGATTTTTGAAGTCGTTTTTGGTTATGTAGTTAAAGGTAGAAATAAGAGTGATAAATAAAACCAACACTTCACAAAGATTTCAACAACAAAACATTATATCGTCGCAATATAGACGTTAGTCCGAAATGCTGTCCAAGGAATACGGAGCATCTTTCTCCAGCACCACATCTCAAAAGCGTCAATGCGTTTGCGGTCTGCAGCTTTTAGTGTCCAAGTCTCAGCGCCGTATAAAAGATCGAGAAGACACGAGTCCGTACCAGTCTGGTTTTGGTTTTTACGGAAATATTGCGATCTCTCCAGATTTTTGCAAGCTGAGACATGGCGCTCTTAGCCATGCCAATCCTCCTGCGCACTTCCTTCTCGCACGAACCATCGTTACTGATGTTGGAACCCAGGTATATAAAGTTGTCCACTATTTCTAAGTCCAATGAGCCAGTGAGTTCCAACTTCTCAGATCTATAATAGGCGAAATCCGAACTGGCAGTCACTGAGGAGATCATTGGTCTCAAGGTATGCCAGCAGTCGAGAGTTCAGTACACGTTCCGTATTCTTGCAGAGTATGGACTTGACTGAAATCGTCTTACAGTAAGATGGATCGGCACGGCTACCTTTTTTGGGCACAGGCTGCATGTTAGCCAGCTTTTACGACTGAGGAACTAGACCAGTCTCAAGTGAGAGGCGATACAGGTGTGTTAGAACAGTAGACAAGTTAGGTGCACACTTATGTGGGACTATGGCCGGGATTCTATCAGGACCACTAGCCTTATTCACGTTAGAGTACGGAGAGCTTTGAGTACCTCTTTGCTGCTGATGTGAGGTTCTCCCATGGAGAGGTCGGCTATAGGCAACTTAGGTGGAACCTTGCTAGCGACTTCTAGACGTGAGTTCTTTGCAAAAAAAGTGGAATTACCTTCTCAGCTGCAGTGTGGGCAAGTGAGCCGTCAGGCTTTATCAGCGGTGGAAATAAAGGTATTTCCAAATGTTTCGCACCCATTAGTATTAAATATAGCCGACCCCTCTATCGGGGAGCTTCATGTCCGCGGCGGGGAGTTACTCAAAGCTCTCCGTGGAAATAAAGGTATTACCAAGTGGGTGCGAAGCATGTTTAACACCGATGGGGCCGATGTGATTGAATCGTGCCCTACGTAATGTTCTTTAACTGGGGCTTTCTCAGGGTCTGGGTACCCGACGATTTGCGCGGTCGAGCATTAGCTCAGGCTAAGAAAGCTGACGGGGTTCCGGTTACAGTTACAGCACTGTGCCATACGCCCCAACATTTTTAAGATACTATGCCAACGCGTTGGTGTGGACGTCTTAACGCTAGGCTCGTTCGCGAAGTCCCCAAACAAAGGGCGTTCTTCTGATTCTTCTCCCTCTTGATCGGAAATAGGGTCGTCTTCGTCCTCATCGAGCACCTGAGCTGACGCCTCGCGCGGCGCCCGCACGGCCCACATGAATAAAGAATAAACTGAGATTATTGTTACAAGAGCCTACACATTGGAATAGTCTAGTCGGCGCGAAATTTTGAACAGTCGGCGGCGGCGGCGGCGCGCCATACCTAAACGGCGGCGGCGAGCCACGGCGGCGCCCATGTCTAATTGCTATACTGTCTAATTAAGTTTTTGCTTCTGATTATTACAATTTACAATAAACTTTGTTACCAATGACAATGTAAAGATTCGGTATATTATTATGAACCATTTTTTTGTAAATAATACTGGTTAATGAGTAAACTTTTTTGTGTAATTAAAATTATTTGTAGCGTCGTCGTCGGTAACCGGCCATTATTATTAATAAAATAAAATACAGGTGTTAGCACTCGGTACTTAGAAATTATAATAAAAAATCCTTAAAAAATCGTATTAGAACGCTTGACAAAATCTTGTTTTAAAAATACCTCTTTAATAGTGATCAAAAAAGGATTCAAAGGGTTTTAAAGATTATATTGAAAAATAAAGAAGATATTTGATAAGTTTTTTAATGATGTTAAAGTTTTGAATGATAATATTTGTCAAATTCTACATGCCACAGTTGTGAGACCGGCCTGTTCTAAGATACTGTATCTTAAAATATTGCCGCCGCAATGAATTACAGTTTTACGGAGATTTATACCGAAGTTATCCAAAGTTGATGCGAATACTGTTTGTTGTTCTATGTGAACGAACCTCAGAGATATTGCTTTTGTAAATACTCCGCGGAGCCATAGACTTGTAAAGTAATAAGCGCGTTATAGATGGTAGACATGTTTCGTGGAAGTTTCTGTTTTACAATTTAATATAATTTTTTAAACATTTTATTGTGTCTATTAAAACTTTCTTGTTTTTTTATAGATTTTTTAAGGTGTTTAGTCGACTTGCATAGTAATCACTGTCACTTAACTGGATCTCGCTAAAATGAGGTATTTGAATGATTAGATAATAGATCGTTACACGTTTGCCAAAACAGAGTTACTTTATGATAATGGCTTGATAATGGCATGGAAAAGATTTTTTTATAAAAATATAAAAGTCTAAAAAGCACAGGCGAGCTAAATCCAGGCCAGTTAAATAATATACATACATATAATCACGACTATTATCACAGAATAACTAATAGTACTACGTACAGAAGGTTCACTCTCTAACGACTTTCACGCAAAATTGAAACTTATCGTGTGACCCGAGCGATCATATTCCGTTAAGCAACGCTGACTCGATATCGATTCGACGTCATGACGTCACAAAGCAAGTCACAAAGACTAGGCAATGAGGACCGCAGAAGCAGTCCTCTGCCATAATCCACTTTTCACCAAATAGCAACTGCACACATAATAAATAAATAAAATTCACAACTGTCGCACCAATCATTCAGCCCCAAACTAGGCATAGCCCAAACTATGGTGACTGAATAACGGATAAACATACAGAAATACTAATAAACATCCATGACTCGGGTCACAAATGCTCGTGCTTACCACACAAACATTTGCCCCTACCGGGATTCGAACCCGGGACCGTGGGTTGCGTAGTCAGGGTCGCTGACCACTCGACCACCCGGTCGTCTAAATGCGCCCGTTCGTATTTTGGCGCACGGCCTAAGTGGTCGGTTCACACCGAGGAAGCGACCGCCGCGGGCGTTTTAGCCCTTTGCCTGTCACGAAGATTATAAGGTTACTAACCATTAAATTTCTGTTCTGTCTGGTATCACAACAGTACCACAGTATAAATATAAGCTAAATCAGTAAGGACGCTACGTACAAACGCTCGAAACGACGCATGCCCACAGACGCACGTCTTAACAAGGCCTCTAAGCGGACATCGCAGTGCTCTCAGCAGCGCGTGCCGCGTCGAGACGAGTGGTCACTGTTGTGTAATATTGCATTGAATGCGCTGTACGCGCGATTTTTAAAAATGCCGCTAGTGTTTTGCGTAGTTTACAGCTGCTTGAACTCGGATGTATTAGTTTAATTAAATAAGTAGCTGTATTAATTTACAAAGAAGTAGACAAAATCAATTTTATAGTGCATGCCGTTTCCATGTTTTCCGATAATTTATTTAAAAAAGCTATTCATTAGAATGAGAATTTTTAAACTATAAAATTTTATAATAAAGCTTTTCGAACGTGTCGTAGCAGGCGAAAGTATTTTTCAGTGAGTAATTTATAATAACTAACGAAGAATAAAACCTTCTTAAAATGTTGAAGATTTTTAATAACACAATTTTGTTTGTAAACTAGTCAATTCATTCGATTATTTGAACTCGAATAAACATTTTGATAAATAATAAAAAAATACCTTATAGTTTTATAAAAATTAAAAGTGACATCCCTAACCTAGCTTTGCTAGTTACTCAAAAAAAAAAGCGCTAACTAGCTGAGATACAGCGCTAACTAAACAAAAACTTTTTCAATTTTACAACCCTAACGCTCAATTGGCGCGTAGGTATTTATCTCAACAAGAATACCTAGTTTCCGTACTGCTTTAGCTTATATTTATACTACGACAGTATCGCTTAGAATTCCCTCAAAAAATTTAGCAATGGGCTCAATTTTTAACCGACATTAACTAGTATCATCTTTAGTTTTTACATATACTACATAATATTTTACATATAAGTACTACAAAAACATCAATGTCATTTCTAAAAATTATATTTAGCGAGACTCAGTTATATGACGCTGATTATAAAAGTTAAGTAAACATTATTACAGGTCACTAATTAAATGTTTCTTCAAAAGTTGATGATAAGTGTTATTGTCAGCTCTTGTTTCTTGTTTCTTATAGTACTTTATGATTGTATCATGTGTGAAACTACACTATTTATTTTACTAATTGGAGAGTATAATTATTACGAATTACATGAGATAATATACTTAAAACACAAGTGCAAATACACACTGTACAAAAAGGAAACTAAAATACAATTCACAGTAACACAATGTTCAATAAATTATTATTATTGTAGGTAATTGCTAAATTCATAAGGATTTTCTCATTATTTCTTATGCAATGTAAGTCGACTGCTAGGTCTTGATAGTAGATTATAGATGACATTATCATCTCGAAAAGTGTATGAATGTTCTAAATAACTAAAATCAACGTTGTTTAAATGTTGTAAGGTGCACTTTCGACTAAAGATTAAATGTTTCAAAAATATTTGAAATGGCACCTTCCTTCTTATTTAAATTGAATAAGGTTATTGTTTTGAATGTCTAGAATTTTTCGAGGACTGAACGCTCAGCTGTTTTACTTTAATGATTTTATGTTGTTTATCCAAACGAAAACAAAAAAAACGGTGTTTAAAGTTAATCAAAGAGATTTTGAAATATTGTCTCTTCTTAAAAATATGGGAAAAACAGTAAACAGATGTTGTTTAGAACATTGCCATGCTGAATTAAGACATAATTTTGTCGGTAAAGCATTATGTTTTAGTCTCGCACTTGTAAAAATAGCAGTCGACACCTAAGTACATAAGTTTGTCTATGGTTTCAAAACTGTATGTTGGTAGTACCGGAGTGGTTTTTGGATTGTTTTCTTCAAATGGAGGGTGTAGATCACCGTTTGAAATGACATAGCCATAGGTGCATAGTTAAGAGTGATACTATGAGACAGAAATGAATATAAAGGTTATTCCTCTATTACGGTCATTTTATTTAATACATCATCAGTTCAATAGCACTTTAACGAGACGTTGGAGGAAAATTATTCAGGAGTGACAGCTGGGAGGTGGTGGTCGACCCTCAGACATAAGGAATACGACGCGACGATGAGATAGTTTGTGATAAAACTGGTTCTTATGAAGGTCTATGCCTTTCAGTTTCAAAATTTTACAAACCATGTAGCCAATTTTAATGAAACTGTATGCTAAATTAAAATACTGAAATCTAAATACTTTGTAGAAAACATTACAATAACGTTTATTTGAGTAAGCTGTTGACTTTAAATCGCAGTAATTCGGCTAAATAAACGTTTTTTTAAAATGTTTTCTACAAAGTATTTAAATCTCTGTATTTTAATTTAGGATGCAGTCTCATTAAAATTAGCTTATTGCTTTGTAAAATTGTAAACTTTGAATTTTTGAAATTTGTTTGGAAAAGCGTAATGCGTAAGCTCTCTTATCGACGGTCCCGATGTATAACGTCATATCTGCCATAATGTTGTTTCGCAGATGTGACGTTATTCTTCGGGATCGTCGATTATGGCTATTATATCTGCCATAATGTACTAGTTTTGCAGATGTGACATTATTCTTCAGGATCGTCGATTATGGCTAGCTACCACCATACTTAATATAGCGAATCTTAGCATATTGAGGATATTTCTTACATCCTCTTTGATTGAGTATTTCAGGTGAAGACCAACCGTTTGCTCGTTGTAAAACAATAAAAAAAAATGTTCGGACAACGTTACGACCTGACGATGCCCGCCTAATAATAACAGCGATTATTCATAGCGCGTTATTAATAAATCTTTTGTCCTTCTCACTGGCTTTTGCAGCGGTGGCGGTGACGACATCTTTTACGCGTAGAATTACTGCGTTGGCATTTCACTGGCGATGGCGGGTGCGGAGTTAATAACTAACAAATTTTTCAGATTTTTCCTATGGATTTTATCTAGCAAGTGGTACAGTCACCAGCATTAAGAAATGACTATCGACGGCCTGCAAAAATATCTGATCATTGGTGGAAGGCATATATATTCCTATATTATGCCTTCCGCCAATGATCAGGGGAGTTACTCTCGAACGCAAACTCAATCTTAATACAATTCCAATGCGATTAATATGTATCGATATTGGGATAAGTATAGATAATTCCGGAACGCCATCTCGATAGTAATTTGTTCAATCAATTTCCACGCAATTTAATTCCAATGTGGCGCTATTGTCGCTTACAAAAGTGCCATTTGACATTTTTTAGATTTGTGATTGGAAATTGATTAATGCAATTCTGTTTCAAGAGTAGCCTACCAGATATTTTACCACCACTAATCACGCTGAGCACATGTGCAGTTGAAATTTGGTGAAACGTGGACTATGGCAGGGGACTGCTTCACGGTCCTCATTGCCTAGTCTCTGACTAACCCTCTGGGGATATAGTCGTGAATATATTATATACTAGCGGCCGCTCGCGGTTTCACCCGCGTGGTTCCCGTTCCCGTGGGAATATCGGGATAAAAGTATCCTATGTGTTAATCCAGGTTATAAACTATCAGTATGCCGAATTTCATTTAAATCCATTCAGTAGTTTTCACGTGAAAGAGTAACAAACATCCATCCATACTTACAAACTTTCGCGTTTATAATATTAGTAGGATGTAGTATTAATATCAGTAGAGATGTGTATCGTACTATTCGTATTTTAACCGTAACCGCCAACATCTGTGAATAAGGTTACTGGAGAGCTTATACCTTGCACCGCGGGCGGCTCGGTCATACCAACTATAAATAAATGGCTACTCAGCTGCGCGTCGGCAGCGTTTCATTATGAAAACCGATGGATAATCAGTACTTATGGATGCAGCTGCATGTAAGTATAATGAAAATCTTTAATCAAAATCTTTCAGAGTGCGAGTTTTATTCACCATTCTGTAACTTAAACCTCAGTGGTTAAGGATTCCATCAGGTGAGATGAAGGCCAAGGCGTTATGGATAAAAACAAAAAAAACCGACCACACTATTTATAATATCGATAATCGAGCAAAAAACTGCAAAAATATCACGTTTGTTGTATGGGAGCCTCCCTTAAATAACTATTTATATTATTTTGTTTTTAGTATTTGTTGATAAAGCGGCATACACTTAACAGAAATACATCATGCATGTGTGATACAAAACAACTGTCTAGCTATCACGGTTCATATGAGATACAGCCTGGTGGCAGACAAACGGACGGACAGACCAGTGGAGACGTAATAGGGTAAGATTGTACAGAACCCCAAAAACAAAAACTTTGACGGATGCACAATTTTTTTATTTAAACGACCTCCGTGGTCTAGTAGTTAGCTCGCCGAGTCTGGCATCGCGCCATCTCTGAGGTCCCGGGTTCAAATCCCGGTCGGGTCAATTTAGAGGAAAAGTTTTTTAGATTGGTTTCGGGTCTGGGGGTTTTTCTATGTTTATGTATATTTATCCGTTATCTTACCATATTAACGAGTTTCAAAAGAGAACTCGTCTTGGTCTAGATAATTGGTGTGAGCTTTAACTAATATAATTTTTTTTTAACTTTCCACTTGACACATGACCTCTTTGGTCGAGTGGTTTGAACACCGGTTTTCATGGTGTCGCCATCTCAGAGGTCCCGGGTTCGATCCCCGGTCGGGTAAATTTAGAAATTATTGTTTTTCTAAATTGTCTCGGGTCTGGGTGTTTTCTATGTATAATAAGTATGTATTTAAGTATTTTTATCCGTTGTCTAGTAACCATTTAACGAGTTTCTTCGAAGCTTCTCTTGGGCTAGATAATTGGTGTGAGTGTATAAAAGTTTTATTTATTTATTATTTATTTACATGTGGAGACTGGGTTCCAATCACACAACCCACTGCTACCGCATTGACCCAATGCGGGTTGGTGGGTATAACATATAGGAAACTACGTGTAGAGGCCCCTGTTTAGAACTTGTAGTGCTATTTTGGATAAAGCGCAGCCAGACACAGAAAACAGCGACTCTACTTTATAAATGTCACCATAATTTCACCGAAAATATGAAAGTTCCAAGTAATTATTAGTAGGTACCTAGTATTGTTCCTATTTAGTAGTAAGTAGAAGTATTATTGTAGTGATCTAATGAGATGTAGTTTTTTCTGTGATTGAAAAGTGCATGTTGTGTTTATCTAAGTAAGTATACTTAATAGATTATATAATTAGATTATAATTTATGAATTTTTAGAAAGTTATAATTTATTGTAACAATTAAAGGATAAAATTTTTACCAGAAAAAAATCAACCAGTCTCAGGAAGCTCGAATGGGGAGCTTGTTGATTTTTTTATAGTAAAAGTTTTATCCTATATTTAAATAGCATTGTGAATGCAAAATTTGAACAATAAAGATATTGTAACAATTGTTGACGAACCATAAAAAAATGTATTGAATGCCAGTAGACTGCCCAAATAGGTCAGCGTGAATGGCTCAACCTCTGGAAATATTAAATGACAATACCACACCATATTACCTACCTACCTTTTTTTTTCTTTGTTTTAGTCGGAGAAAATGCTTCTCTGTACTGGCATGAGGCCTCGAGAGGAACGTGAGACACCCCATGCACTGTCCGGGGCTGGAACCCATATGTCCCCACCCGCCCCCCCGTGGGGGAAACGGGTGAGTAAGGACATACGGGCCCGACCCGGTAAAAGAACCGACACCTTCCTTCAGAACGCGATGCGGCGCCCCGGTACCGTGCTGATACGCCCCGGGAAACGCCGCCCGCTACGGACCCGGTTTCACCTGGGTCCCCTGCCCCTACGGAGCAGCCTGGTAGGTTCAGGCTGCTCCCAAGCGGGTGGAGGGCTGGTGCAATGCAGCCTAGTGCTCCTCTACACTAGGCCGCGGCACTCCCTTAGGGGGGGAGGAGGGCGACGTAATGCCGTCGCCTTCGACCCTACGCCGGATCGGATCCGCGAGAACATCGTCCTCGCGTACCCTCTCCGCCGCTTCCTTGTGTGAGACCACGGTCTCACAAAAGGAAGCCACCGCCCGCCAGGCCACCTCACTCCTGAGCATGGCCCGCACCACCGCGGGCAGGGACAAGTCCTGCCCGATAGCGCCCACCAGAGTGTGGCGCTGGGTGTGCTGCGCCGTGTCCTCCACAGCCCCACACTCGTGGCACTCTCCCGTCATCTCTCTCCTAGCCCTCTTGTGCAGGTACCCACCGAAGCATCCGTGCCCGGTCAGCACCTGCACAAGGCGGAAGGAAAGGGCACCGTGTGCTCGGTCCACCCACTGGTCTAATAGTGGACGGATCGCGCCCACCGTGCGAACACCCCACTGTGGATTGGCCAGCGAGGCCCTCCACCTCTCCATTAGGGCGCCGTCAAGCCCGCGCCTGACACTAAGCGCCTCTTCGGCAGTAAAGCGAGTTCCCCGCATGTTCGCCGCTCATACATTTCCGCCAGCACCCCCGCCTCCAACTCCCACGGGGGGTACCAGCGAGCGCGCAGGCCGCCGCATACGACACCGTTCGGTATCCCCGGATCACCCTTTGCGCCATGACCTTTTGAGGTCGGTGCAAAAGGGCCTGGATCTCCGAACTCCGCCCTCATCGCCCCATCCCAGACGGGGCAGCCATAGAAGGCCATTGAGCCCACGACCCTCATATAGAGCCTCCGACATGTAGTGCTCGTCCCCCCCAAATTGGGGAGAAGACGGCCAAGCGCAGAAGCCGCACCGAGGAGCCGCGGCGACAGCCTGCGGAAGTGCTCCACAAAGCTCCAGCGGCTGTCCAGGGTGAGCTCCAGGTAGGTCATTGCTGACCCCACCCGCACCCGCTCACCCGAGACAGCCACTGAAGCGCCCGCCGGAGGGCGGCGCCGGGGACCGTGGAAGACCATGACCTCGGTTTTGCGCAAAGCCACATCTAGCCCCAAGAATCCTCTTTACCACCAGCGTGGACACCGCCGTCGCCCGCCCACACGCCTTCCCAAAGGTGCTGTCCCAGACCACAACGAGGGTATCATCTGCGTAACAGATCACCTCGGCCCGGGGCAGCAACTCCCCCCTCAACACCCAGTCAAAGCCGATGTTCCACAGCAGGGGCCCCAGAACGGACCCCTGTGGAACACCGGCGCGAACCGGCCTCACCGCTCGACGCCCGTCCCTACCAACGAACGTCACACTCCGGCCCCGAAGGTAGTCGGAGACCCATCGCCGAAAGTAGAGTGGGACCCCATGCTGTTCCAGGGCCCACTCGATGACCGCGAAGGGGAGGGTGCCGAAGGCATTGGCGATGTCCAAAGACACCGCCAGCACCCATTCCCCGCGCCCCGTCGCCGCGTCCGAGAACCGCTTGAGCCGTGTAACGGCGTCTATGGTCGAGCGGCCTCGTCGGAAGCCGTACTGCCTCTCGGACAGGTCCGGGCCCACCTCCTCCAGGTGCTGGACGATGCGGTCTGCCACTACCCTCTCCAGTAGCTTGGCCGCCTCGTCCAGCAGAACGATCGGGCGGTAGCCCGCCGGGCTATCCGGGGATCGGACCTTCTTTGGCAGAAGAACTAGCCGCCCCTCCTTTCACACGCTAGGAAGCCTTCCCACCCTGAGACTCGCCGAGAACACACTTCTCCAGCGTTCGCCAAGCCGACCCGCAGCAAGCCGCAGGACCGTGCCCGGGACTCCGTCGGGCCCCGGCGCATTCCTGCGGGTCAGCCTCCCGACCGCCACCTGCAGCTCGCCCTCCAAAACCGGGGGAACTTCCTCCGGGCGCACTTCCGCCTCCTCTACTGGCGGCAGGGTACTTCGCGGCGGGACGAAACGTCTACCGCGCGGGAACAGTGCCTTCACGATCTGGTCCAAGAGACCCGGGTCGAATGACTCTAGGGGGGGTGCCTGTGCGGTCATCCTCCCTCTGACCAACCGGTAGGGTCTGCCCCACGGGTCCCTGTCCAGATCCAGCAGAAATTCCTCGCGTGCGGCCTCCTTGGCCCGAAATATGGCCACCTTGAGGGTGCTCCTGGCCTCGCGGTAGACATCCAGTAGGGCGGCCTCCTCCTCCTCCTCGTGCCACCTACGACGGCACCTCTGGAAAGCCCGGCGTGCGCTGATGCACCTGGTGCGGAGGACTGCTAGCTCCTCCGCCCACCAGTACACCCTTCGTCTGGATCCGGCGGCTCTAGCCCTGGGCATGCTATGGTCGCACAACCCTATCAGGACCTGGCGGAGGCGGCGAGCTCTCTCCTCAACGTCCAGGTCCTCCTCGGGCGTGGCACACCATTCGGCCACGAGCACTGCCTCCTCCAGACGATCTGTGCTTAGCCGGGACAAGGCCCACCTCGGGAACGCGAACTGTCCCCGTCGCACCTCTCTACCACCGGTACCTACTCCCCTCCCCGAGGGGGAAACCTCGAACTTGATGTACAGGGTAGGTAGTATAGGGTTAACTTTATACTCTTACGCACACACATTGATTTCGTATTTCTAACAATACACAATTCTTACTCAAATTGGCACACATATAAAACTTAACTAAGTTAGACAGGGTTTCACTGTAAATATATCTTTTTACTTATGTTAACTGTAACCATTGTTGTTGAGTTTATCAGTTTACAATATTTAAAAATTATAGATAAAGAGAATTTTGTAAATGTGCAAGTTGAAATTCAAAAAGTCACTTGACTGGAATACGATTGGGAGCCTCTAAAAACGGGACTTGTAGTTGTGAGTCCTGATTTTAAAATGGCGCCCCTATCCTCCTATCCATTTTGTAAGGCCTGACCCTTGCAGTAGGATGATAAATATACTTATGATGATATTATTTTGCAACAGTTTAGCAACTAAGATCAAAGAATTCGGGTCAGATCGAGCGTTACGTAGCCACAATAACAACAGGTTTATGATACATGCCCGCCAGCCCCTACCATGTGACCACTCAGTTGGTAACTCGCTGGCGAACATATCGTAAAAATGTACAATAAGTGATTTCTCCCATACAATAACAATAGTTGAGAGGTTACGGCTCATTATTACGATAATACTTATCAAAGTCAAAGTCAAATTATTTATTCAATATAAACCTATACAGGCACTTATTGACGTCAATACTAATCATAAAAACAGTTAACTGACTTGTAGTTAAGACTTAACAACTAATCTAACTAACTAATCTACTCTACCTACCTAACTAATCTACCACCAGTTCAGATTTTGGGAGAGCTTTCGACAGGCCTCAGGAGGCCTTTCTTCTTTCTCCCTCAAGTACAATTTGTAGGTAAATCTCAAAAAACTCCTCTCTTTTCTTAAAGACACATATCCAACAGCATACAGATTTTTTATTATTAACTATTATTATTAATTATATATATTTTTAAATAATTTAAACCTCTCATTTTTCTCTGAAAATAATAAAATATAATACTTAATATTAATTTTTCTCTTTATGTGCTTACGTGTACTACTCCTGTCCTTTTAAGAATCTGCCCTTTTGAGAATCTGACTTTTTGAGAATCTGTTCATATGTGAATCTGTCCTTAGGAGAATGACCCGGGCTCACCACCTGTCACGCTGAGCACAAGTGCAGTCTGAAACGTGGACTGTGGTAGAGCACTACTTCTGCGGTCCTCATTGCCTAGTCTATGAGTAATCCTTTGGGGACAATAGTCGTCGTGACGTGTGTAGTCGCTAGGAGGTATGTATGTATACATCAAAGGCGGCTTTACCTAAGATGCAGGGTGGGCGCAGGGTCTTAACTAAACGTAGCTCGATTTTCGGGCCTAATAGCGACAGCGTTTATCTTTTGCAACCCAAAATGAATAGTGTTCTCTGCTACTCACAATAACCCGAAACTCCGGACCGCAAAAGCAGTCCTTTGCCATAGTCCACTTTTCACCAAATAGCGAGCACATGCATGTGCTGAGTGTGGTGGTGAGCCCATTGCCGCTCTTTGCTGTTGGATGTATGTGCAGTCTTTAGTCCGTTAGTAGCCTTTTACGAGTACGACACCCAAGGGAATAGAGGGGGTGGTAATATTCTTTCATCGCTACACGACAAGGTTACTTAAGATTATTACGAGCTTCTTGTGAGTCTTGCGAAGCGTCTAGTTCATTGCGCGCTGTAAGTACTACGACAGTCTTATAAAAACGCTATTTTATTAAGCACTTTGCCTTAATCTCACCTGATAGTAAGTGACGAAAAGACCGAAGGTGAAGCGCGCTTCACCCGGAATCCTCAACCACTGAGGAACTGGCTATCTTATATCTATATAACTGTCTGAACACAACAATGCTATAAACATAATTGTTATGGCCTTAGACTTTCGAAAAGATGGTGGTAGCTAACAAGCCCTATCTCCAACCTAAACAGTAACAGAAAATGTTTGCGTCGCATCGGTCGCAAACCCCTAGACCACTGCGTGGCCGAACGGTAAGGGAAGATGAACATAGTCACTCGATGGTCACCAGAGAGCACGTTCCGTTCTGTTGTGTGCCAAAACATTCGGTCGTGGTAGGGCCACAGGGTGAATCATATTGCGTGCACATCGCGCGGCTGCCAAAAAGGTATTTCCGTTCGT
Source organism: Scoparia ambigualis (assembly GCA_963921215.1). NCBI lineage: Eukaryota > Metazoa > Arthropoda > Insecta > Lepidoptera > Crambidae > Scoparia > Scoparia ambigualis. The sequence continues at coordinate 56,356,714 of OY992502.1, read as the reverse complement.
TGAAAAGCTTATCTTAAATAATCGGCCACTTGACGGCCGTTATTACATGCAAAAGAAGGGGCACTGCTACTGTCCACGTTTCACCATATGACAACTGCACACGTGCTCAGCGTGACAGGTGGTGAGCCGCTTTATTTTGTTGTACAGTCACGAGCACCAACATGTGTACACTTTGGCTCTTATTCCTTTGTGTTAAGAGTTACAATTGTTTACATATTTTTGCTCGTGACTACATCCGTTGCATTTTAAGACACCCAAGAGATGAGAAAGGGTGGTGGTAGTATTCTTTTAATAATAAGCCGCCTGCCAGCATACAGCTCTATTATTACATACTAGCGACCTGCCCCGGTTTCGCACGGGTTACTACCCGTACCCTTAACTAAACAAATTATAGCCTATAACCTTCCTCGATAAATGGGCTATCTAACACTGAAAGAATTTTTTAAATCGGACCAGTAGTTCCTGAGATTAGCGCGTTCAAACAAACAAACTCTTCAGCTTTTTGGTTTTGATGTAACAGACAGATTAACTTTCGTATTTTAGTAGGGAAATATAATATGTCAATCTACAATACTGTTGAAAAATATCGCAATACGGAACCGCACAATATTAATATTGATAGCTGTGCCCGCGACTCCGTCAGCGTGTAACTTCTTGTGTGTTATTAAGTTAATGTATTGGTAATATTGTTCAGATCACGTTCACATGAGGCTTAAGTACCTAATAGAACGAAAATACTTAAGCGCAAAGCTTCCGGGTAAACTATGTTGAAAGTTGACCCATCCGGCAAGTGAACATAAAGATTTCTAGAACTGCTAACCCGGGAAAGAGCGACGTACAACTGACCATGAGAGGCGGTTGAAAGGGGGCAGGTGGGGGGTTTGATGCGTCAGTCCGGTGGTGGTGCCTTGTGCGGCACGCTCGAGCCCTTGGGCTTTGTGCGGCGGCAGCGGGGCAGAGCGGGTGGTCGCGCGGCTGGCCGATGGGCCTGCCTGCGCGGCGGTGTCGTGTCCTATGGGGGTCGTGCGGCTGGCCGGTCGGCTCGCCTGCGCGACTGCGTCTCTGTCCGGGGCGATCAGCTCTCTCGGGAGGGCGTGGGTCAGGGCGGGGGTCCGCCGAGGTACGGGTGGGCAAGCGTTGCGCGTTGCGATGTTTTAAAGGTGGAGGTGGGGGCCGTTGTCGGCGCGGTCGTAGGTACGTTGCGTCATATCAGCCACAAACTCCTCCACCGGCTTTACCTTGACGTCCCTTGCGATGACGTCGTTGCGGACATATCGACCCGCCCCGGTGATAACCCGGAGAGCGATCGTTTGCTGCGTCTCTAACAGCCGCCTCTGGTTAGCCGAGCAAAGTTCTAGCCAAGCCGGGGCTGCATAGGTGAGACGCGAGCGAATGTATGTTTTGTAGATAGCCACTCTGGTTCGGAGTGGCAGGCTGGAGTTGAGGACTGGGCGGAGCAGGGCGCGGGCAGTGCGCGCCGAAGCGGCTGCATGCTTCACTTGCGCCACCATGCTCAAACGCCGGTCGATGGTTAATCCAAGATAGCGCTCCGAGCTTTGCCAATCAATGGTCTGTCCTCGGAGCGCTAATTTTTTTGGAAGCTTCCTTGCTTCCCCGGTCAGTATAGCGGCAGTCTTCCCCACGTTGACTGTTATCCGCCATTTATCAAGCCAAGCTCGCGCTCGCCTTTTTATACCTTGCTGCTAAGCTATCAGGAGTTACACGTGTTAATGTCAGTCAACCATAAAAGATAGACATATACTGTCGTGGGATATTTTTTATATAATTTTAAGAAGAACATTTCCGTCATACATGATTTCTGTGTAGCTTTAACCATGAAGGTTGCACACGCGACGGAAGCTTAAAAAATGGAGTAACTTCTCCCGTTTTCCCAACATTTCTCTTCACTGCTCTGCTCTTATTAATTGTAGCGTGATGAAAAGTATACTATAACCAGCTCAGGAGTATGAAAAAGAATTGTACCAAGTTTCGTTAAAATCCGTCGAGTAGTTTTTGTTTCTATAACGGTTATACAGATAGATAGACAGACAGACAGACAGACAGACCAAAATTTTACTGATTGCATTTTTGGCATCAATATCGATCCCTTATCATCCCCTAATAGTTATTTTGGAAATATATTTCATGTACAGAATTGACCTCTCTACAGATTTATTATAAGTATAGATATAATATATAATATTAGTATAGAAGTATAGATGTAGTGATTTTTTTTACTGAATTTGACATATCCGGCATACGTGTTAAGCTTCTAGCCCGTTTAAAAGTAAGAATTCACCTCATCGCCAAGCTAAATTGTAAGTTTAGTAGGCACTAAACTTACAATTTGGCTTCGATTACAGCTTACGGGCAGGACACATCGCTCATAGAAGTGACGGCTCGCTGTTAGGGCAGAACCACGGCAGAACAGTCCTTGAGTGGCGACCGTGCACCGGAAGGCGCAGTGTAGGCTGGCCTCCAACAAGGTGGTCTGACGATCTGATGAAGGTCGCGGGTAGCTGGATGCGAGCAGCACAAGACCGGTCGTGTTAGAGATCCTTAGTAGAGGCCTTTGTCCAACAGTGGACGTCCAGCTGATAATGATAAAAACTTACTTTTTACTATGATGTCTTTACTGATTATTAGGGTTGTCATTCTAACTTATAACTACAATGGATAAAGAAGATTTGAAATGTGTAGCACGAGGAGCAGTGGTGGTATTTAAGATTTAAAAATGGTAAAAGGCTAGCGACTGTTGCTACGTATTAGTGACCATTTTAAGCTTACGGGAACATCTTTTAACTTTTGTTGTTTTTTATAATGTAGGTAAAGTAAGGTATACTTATTAGTGTAGTAATATCAGCTTCAGATGTTACATTATCTTTAGTCTTTTTCGACTTCTTAAATGCTAAAAAAATAAAGATCATGGTGGATCACATAAAGCTGGCCTGTGATTTTTTATCATTAATTACTAGAAAGATTTCTTATAGTCGTAAAAGGCGACTAACGGACTATAGTCAAGTAAAGTCAAGTCAAAATATATTTATTCAATAAACCCAATCAATAAGTACTTTGAATCGTCCAAATCTTTTTTAACCTACCACCCATTCAGGACATCATTTTTTAACTGTGGCAAAGAACGGGCGCAAGAAACCACAGCGCACAGAAGCAACGACATTTACAAAAAATATATATATATTATATGTCGTTACCAGGTCACAAAATACAAAATATGAATTTGAATGTAAATAGTTTAATTAAATATGGTGCTCTACATAAATTAATTATAGACAATTAGAAATAGCTGTTGGAATACTTGGAGCATTTCAGACCCAAGCTGTTTTGTCTTCTGTATAATCTGACACTTTATAATAAGCTTTCTTATAAAGCTTTTCTTTGATTTTGATTTTAAATTTATCAAGATCTAATTTCTGAATATCATTTGGTACTTTGTTGTATAATCGTACACACAGACCCTTAAAAGAATTATTTATTTTATGGAGCCTAGTATAAGGTACCTACTGCTAATTTGTTCTTACGTCTAGTGTTCAATTTGTGAATATCACTATTTTTTGAAAACATTTCAATATTTTTATGAACATACATCAGATTTTCATAAATGTATTGTGATGCTACTGTCATTAAACTTATATCCTTAAATCTCTCTCTGAGAGAGTCACCAGCCTTTAGGTTATATATTGCTCGAATAGCCCTCTTCTGCAGCACAAAGATAGTTTGAATGTCGGCAGCATTTCCCCACAGTAAAATGGCGTACGACATTACACTATGAAAGTAACTGAAATAAACTAATCTAGCTGTATCAACGTCAGTTAACTGACGGATCTTCATTACAAGTGCAGTGCGATGCGCGCTCGGAAACGGACGCGCTCCATTGTGCAGTAAGAATTTTTAATTCGCGATTTGCGCGGCAATAGCCGCTGCACGTGTTTTGACTATGAGTTCCCAACTCATAGCCAACGAGCTGTTGGCGTTTATTCAAAACGCCATCGACACCATGGACGAGGTCAGCATCCTGCAGATCTGCAAATCCAACTTCAAGGAGGACGACATTTGCAGTGGCAAGGCGCTGCTCTACCAGACCGTCGGCAAAACCAGCCAGATGCCATCTCGACGGAGGGATGGAACAGAAAGGAGTCTCCAGGACATCATCAGCCTGCTGAAGGAGACCGACCCGGACGACGTGCCTTCGTTCGTGGCGAAGGAGCTTCACAAGCTGCCCCCCGTCACATTCGACCACGTCGATGTCACCAGGCTGCTGAAGGACATCAACTTCCTAAAAGCGAGCCTGGCTGAGGTAGTGGAGAAATTAGAAGTCTCAAACAACACCATAAGTGAGTTGCGTGCCCAAGTAGTGTTATTAAGCAACACTGCTTCGGTAAGTAGGTCACCCGAGGCCTCTAATGTCAACACTCGTCGCGGGGCGCAAAACGCATCCGTCTGCAGTTTCGAGTCGGCGCATGCGGATGCGTCACCGGCCGCTGTCACTGCGCGCGATGTCCCGCGCCCCGCCGCCCGCCCCTCCACCCCGGTGGGGACGTCACGCGTTTGCACGTCAACACCTCAACGTGCCTACGCAGCTGCGGCCGCCAGCCGACCTTTCGGCGCCGCTGCCGCCGCCGCTCCGCAACCTGAGCGGCGAACGCCTCAAGAGAGAAAGAAAAGTAGCCAGGGAGTCATCCATGGAGCTACTCCTGCGGCACCGCAGGTTCACCATCGTGACGAGGAGGGCTTTACCACAGTGGAAAGGAAGAAGAGGAAGCCCACCTGTCGCAACCTATGCGGTGTTGCACCGACCGGACCGAACCACCTGCTGCGTCCAGCTATACCGACGACGCTGCTGTACGTGTCCCGACTCCATTATTCTACGAAGGCAGAGGAGATCGTAGAGTACATACGGATCAAGAGAAAACTCACTCTAAGGGTCGAGCGGTTGGAGTCCCGCCACAATGTGAATTTTAATTCATTTGTGGTGAGAGTACCGACCGACCATCTATCGGCCTTTTTAAAAGAGGAGTTTTGGCCGAAAGGTGTCCTGTTCCGGCGGTTCCGTGGACGGCTACCGGACACCGCGTTGCGTCACACGTCGCCGTGTCTACGTGTAAAATAGTGATAAGGTTTTATAATATAAATAATATGTATGTTAGTCTGTAAGGTATTTAGCTATGGGCCTGCGTTGCCTGAATATAAATAAATAAATAAAAAATTACTGCATAAGCCGCAGAGCTAAGTCTATTCGACAATTTAGCTATATGTGGGCCCCACTGAAGCTTGGCATCCAACGTGATGCCTAGAAACACAGTGGTGTCCACAGGATTCACATTCTTATCTTTAATTTGTACACCAGTTATTACCTGCTTAACATTAGGCAATACAAATCTTACACATTTGGTTTTTCCCTCGTTTAATAGCAAGTTATTAATACTAAACCAGTGAACAATCTTTGAGACCGCATTATTCACATCGTCATAATTTAGGTGTCGTCGTTTCACTTTGAATAAAAGTGAAGTATCATCAGCAAACAATACTATCTCATGACTGTCTTTTACAAAATAAGGTAAGTCATTAATATAAACCAAAAACAAGAATGGACCAAGTATTGAACCCTGCGGAACTCCCATTTTAACCACTGATCCCGGAGATCTTTTACCGTTAATGTCGACCTTTTGAATCCTGTTACTCAAGTATGAGATTAGTAGGCTCAAAGAAACATCCCTAATTCCATAGTGGTTAAGCTTCCTGACCAAAGTTTCATGTAAAACACAATCAAAAGCCTTGGATAAATCACAAAATACCCCTAGGGCATCCTGTGATTCCTCCCAGGTATCAAATATTTGGATTAAAAGCTCAACACCGGCGTCAGTTGTAGAGCGACCCCTAGTAAAACCATACATACCATACTGTTTACTATGTAAAAGTTTATTTCTATAAAAATGAATTTGCATTTGGTCTAGCATCAACTTTTCAAAAATTTTACTAAATGTGGGTAGCACAGAAATAGGTCTTAAATTAGAGGGGTCAGAAGTGCTACCTGATTTAAATACTGGAATTATTTTACTATATTTCATGAGGTCAGGAAAAACACCACAGTCAATGCATTCATTAAATATGCAAGCTAATACTGGAGCTATTGTCACAATTACAGATTTTGCGACGTCCACGGAATTACCCCACAGATCAGCAGTTTTCTTTTTATTAAGAGTGTTTCAAAACATGATTCCATTTAACTGTATCAACTCATTTTTTAACTTTTGATGCCTGTCTAACGATTCCAAAAGTTCCCTTTCGTTGACATCTCGCTCTCTGTTTAGTTGATCACACAACTTTTTCGAAGCCTTCAATTCATTTAATGTCAGTTGGAGTTTGGACTCCTCCTGACGAGACAAGGCCTTGCGAGTCATCATTATGGGAAAACTTAAAAAAATAACCGTTAAAAAGAGAAATACTTATTTTTAAATACTATGTAGGTTACAAGTAAACAGCTGTACCACTAGTCGCGTAACCAACAAACAGAGGTTATGTTTACTTAAGTTAGTCGCAATTAAAGTGGTTGAAATTAAACAAGATAGGTACGTCTAATAATTAACAAATCGTCAATTTATGCAAATTTTTATGTTAATGTGAAATAAGGGTAGGTACCTTGAAGATGACAACGGTTCACATAGATGCCGGTAAGCCGGTAACTGTCACTAAACAGATTTTCTTAAATTTTTGGTTTTGCACATGAAATACACTAAAAGCGAAACGCTCACCACTACATAGATTATTACTATATAGATTGCACATACTATCCAACTGTATAGAGCGGCGATGTGCTCACCACCTATCACGCTGAGCACATGTGCAGTCGCTATTTGTTGAAAAGTGGACTATGGTAGAGGACTGCTTTTGCTGACCTCATTGCTTAGTCTTTGACTAACCCTTCGGGGATATTAGTTGTGAATTTTGTTTGTTGTTATTTATTTATTTAAGTATTTATTTATTATTTGGACAGTTAACAAAAACATATACTGACAAAAATAATGATAATGTTACAAACATAAGCCTTATCTAAGCACAGTTTTTACTTACAGACAGCCACGGCATGCGTTGTGGACTTTTGAAATCATTATTAATAAAACTAAAATTTGACATATTCCTTATATTTCTTCTTCTTTTTGTTAAATGCTATTAATATAAAGCTCATGGTGGATATCATGAGCTAGCCTATGATTGTTTTTATTTTTGTTAAATTTTTTTACGCTCACTCTAATTATCTAGGCTAAGATAAGTTATCATTAATTACTAGTAACATTTGTTGGTGTTTAAAAGAATTTGTTCATAGAATAAAAAAAAAACCATTACGCTCTGTTAACTCCACATAGCTGAGAAATAGGCCAGGCGATTATTCTTATAACAATCTGTTGATGTTTCGGTCCGAAATAACACTATTAGCGGTGCTAGTGTTGTATGTGAATGTCTATTGTCTATCGATTCTTATTAACAACTTGAATAGTTACATCGATTTTAGTGTGTGTGTGTAGTGAGTATACGCATTTCAGAATACTAACCGGAAAGTGAGTAGTAGAAGTTTTATTCAATTTTCGACAGACGTCAGCAGCGTAAAGTACCTGTAATCTATAATTTGTATGCCATTTTTTATTGTATTAAGTCTGAAAACAAATGATACGGCCACAGTATAAACTACCCTGATACGTACACTTTTAAACCCTGATACGGCCCTTGTGATGGTGCGCGGCCATTGCAGCCCATGGACGCGCGAATTTTACTTTTGAAATGAATAAAGCTCTAATATTACGATTTTAATGTACATGTAAAAAAGGTAAGTAAGTACATTTAAACAAATAATCGAAATGCGACCAAGCTTTGTGAGTGCCTGTTCCTATCTGTCTTGAACTCTTGATGTTTGCATTCTAGTGACACCGTACAGCTCTTGAGCTCTATGATAGTGCTGCGTCATCTTTTCTTCTTGTGACGTCAAAGTTTTCTTCTTGTGACCAAAAAGCTATAGTGCAAAACAATGCAGACGCGTCTGCATTGTTATACACTATTGCTTTTTGGTTTGAAGAGTACTAGATCCAGTGAAATTACAGGGCACCGATGCATAGGAACTGAAGCTTCAAGGTGCGTTGCGCGCGTGATGCCCTCGGCGCCGCGTGTTATGTATAGGAAAGCTATGACGTCACAAGAAGAAGTCTAAGCAATTCACCAGGTGACGAACTGTGACGAACTGCACTGTTCCCACAGATTATAGTTACCTTACCCCTTCGAAGAGTGAAAGGAAAGTTTTTTTAATGTAAAATGTAAGCAAACAAGCAGGCTGGTCACCTGATGGGAAGTAATCACCGCCGCACATGGACACCAGCAACCGTGTGTTTCGCGTGACGTTTTGAAAACAATATCATCTTATTCATCTTTATCTAAACAGTGACTAGAAGTCACAGTCACGACTACAGATCCCGACGCTCCAAATTGATGCAAGAATATTATTAGTGAGCAGATACGTTTTTGCAATGCATTTCATCGCCCTTGATACATCATTTATATCGTTTAACACATTCGATCTCGCGAATGAATCACAAACACGCTTGAACACACTCATTGGTAGGTGCGTAAGTGTTTTTAAACAGCGCGCACTCATGTACCTACATACTCCGACTACTCCGCTCATACTTGGCGCGAAAATACCGGTGACGTCACATCGACATCCCGTCGCATCCCTACCATCCCAGCTCCCGTCCCGCGGCGATCCGCAGCCAGACTGCCCGGGCGCCCGGCAGCGAATCCGAACGAACGAAACGCACCGTCCACAAGCCACAACACGCGGCCGTGTTTACGAACCGAACGCAACCCATAACGTATATTATTCTGATATTCAAATTTGGAATTCCATAGTGCAGTGATTTTTTGAGTTTGGATTTTATTATTTTGGCGGCAGGTGAGTCGACGTCACTTTAGATGACACAGATTTATTGATTTTATTTGGCATGTGGTATGAAGTTCCTATATTAGTTCAAATTAAAATAGTTATTTAGTATTTAAATAGAATTTAGTACGAACTTTGTGCTTATAATAACAGTATGTAAGTACTTACTAATTTAATTATACAGAGTATATTTAGTGTAAATTGAAAGATATCTTGGAATTCTAAAATGTCTACTTTTCTAAAAAACTTATTTGTTTTTAATTAACGGATGACCTCCGTGGTCGAGTGGTTAGCACGTCGGGTCTAGTGTCGCGCCATCTCTGAGGTCCCGCGTTCTATTCCCGGTCGGGTCATTTTAGAGAAAACTGTTTTTCTAAATTCGTTTCGGGTCTAGGTGTTTTTCTATGTTCATGTATATTTATCCGTCATCTCACCATATTAACGAGTTTCAAAACAAGCTTATCTTATGCTAGATAGTTGGTGTTAGCATAAACAATTTTTTTGTTTTTTTTAAATTTTAATTAATTCAAAATAACACAGAAGTTATTTTATCAATTTGCATGTAACGTCAAAAAATGTAGAGAGAGAGAGAGAGAGAGAGAGAGAGAGAGAGAGAGAGAGAGAGAGAGATAGAGATGTAGAGAGTAGAGATTACCTAATGCAATGTTGAACACGCCACGCAACTGTCACATGTATTTATGGATTTAAACAACTTCCTAATGAATAAGTTTTCTTTTTTGGTGATAGTGATTAAAACTGATAAGCTTTTTCTTACTGTTAGGAACAAGAGAGTTGACGGCTTTGTAGGAAAGGGTAACTGACGAAAAGGTGGATAGGCTGTGTGAAAGATGATATAGTCGAGATTGGAATAAATAAAGGAGGAGCTGTGTGCTCATTTAAAGAATACTACCAACCCATCTTTTTCATTGGCGTCGTAAAAGGCGACTAACGGACTAAAGACTGCACATACATCCAACAGCATAGAGCGGCGATGGGCTCATCACCTATCACGCTGAGCACAAGTGCAGTTTTTTATTGGGGAAAAGTAGACTATGGCAGAGGACTGACTTTTTGGTCCTCATTGCATAGCCTCTGACTAACCCTTACGGGATAGTAGTCTTAAGTATATATGTAGGTACATAATATGTATGGAGTAAATGAAATGACTACCGGTGAATGAAAGAGGAGACCCTAAATGCGATTACGAACAGTTCAGACGAATGATTAAAATTATGACTTTTCGGACGACAGTTCCTCCAAGTCCTAGCTAAAAATTCGGTCGGGAAATCAACGTCTCGGTAGTTTATTTGGATGATCTATCGCACGGATTATGAAGTGGATTCAAGTTCTAGGAGAGCCAAGTTATAACCGCCTCTAATCTGCGTGTGTCTAGGTCTACCAAGGGTACTGTTTTGTGTATGGTTTGGTTGGTGGTAAAACGTGTATGGTTCGGTCGCTAGCCAGGCAAACTTACAAAAATTAAGTGCGCCTGGCTAGCTACCACTATCTTATCTAAATATGTAGCCATAACACCAATGTACTAGCATTGTTGTGCACCGAAAATTAGAGATAGATAGCCAGCTCTTCAGTAGTTGAGGAATCCAGGTAAAATGAGCATCCGCCATCGGCCTATAACCTAACATCAGCTGAGATAAAGGCCAGGTAGGCCAGACACCCGTATTGGATAAAAAAAGAACAAGTTGGCACTTTCAAGTGCTATTTTCAATTAAGATTTCGAAATTAAGAAAATAGAAATTTATACAATATTTCGAAATTTAATTAAAAATAGTTTATTTACGGGACGGGAGACCTTGTGGTACATAAAAGAACCGCCAAGAAACTTATCAATGTAGTTTATATAATCGAAGATGGTACCTATTTGCTTTCTCAGTATTTTGTGACGCTTACAAAGTAAAAGCAGAAATTACAAAACACAAAAGCAACTCCTAAAACACCTATATTGTGATAAGGTTGATTCAAACGCCTTGCCTTCTATAATTATTAGACATTTGAATAACATTTGTAATACGAAAAATAATAGTAGGTAAGAGAATAAAATATACGCAAAAAAATCGCTATCTCAAAATATCCCCTTTTGTGTGAAGCTCGATCCAGGTAAAAAAACAACGCAGTTGATAAATAAGGGAAACCATAGATAAGTAAGAATGAACAAAAGAAAACAATAGAATATGGGGATGTACTTCATTTGTTTTCTTTGTCAGTTTTTTGTACATATTTCAGGGGCAACAATAGTAATTAGCCGGTTGTAACCTTAGATCAAGGAACTTTGTAGACTATAGATAACATAGGTAGGTTTGAGACCACCGTGGTCGAGTAGTTAGCACGCCCCGGGTCTGGGGTCGGTCGTGCCATTTCTGAGGTCTCATCAATCCGGGTTCAAATTACGGTCGAGTCAATTAAAACAAAACCTGTTTTTCTAAATTGATTTCAGATCTGGGTGTTTTCTATGTTATGCATTTTTTTTGTACTACGTAACCGATTGGCCTTCATCTCACCTGATGGATGGTAAGAAGTGACGATAAGACCAAAGGTGAAAGCGCGCTTTACCCGGAATCCTCAACCACTGAGGAACTGGCTATCTGTCAGAACACAACAATGTCAACAATGCTATAAACACGGTTTTTATGGCGACAGACTTAGATTCTTATCTACAACTTGCTATATGATAAGCTACGAAAGATGGTAGTTAGCCAGGCGGACTTAACAGCCGTACCACCAACTAAATGTCTGTTTATCCGTTATCTATGGTTAACCATTTTAATAAAAGAAGCTTTCTTGGGCTAGATAATTGGTGTGAGCGTAGAAAGTTATTTAATTAATATTTCTGTTTGTTAGTACACCTACATAAAGGTAAATAGAACTACTTATCGCATATGTATATAACTGGCTCCTCGCTTGTTTACGTACCAAATAGTTGCAATGTGAGTAATCAGTGCGCGCCGGTGACGTGGCTAGAGTCCTGGCTGAAGGTCGCAGGTATGGCACCTGCCTGCATCAATCATTGTGATTCATCGCTTTTTACAAGTGGTTATTTCATCCTTTTTTGGCATTATATCCTTTTACAAACAGCCCGTATTGGAACTAGAATTGTTAATCGTCAATAGATTATTCCATTTAACCAGAGCTATTCACATATATCTAGTTAGGTATCCATTTTTTAAAAAGTTATGACTTGTTTTTGAATCTATGATTATAATATAATATCACATCACCTTCGCTGATTGATTCATACACCATGAAGTCTTAGCGAGAACCTCCACTACTAGGTTTTCATTGTCACTGATGAATATTTTTTAAGCTCCTAAATTATGTAGGACGATAAATTAAATGGGAGCTTGTAACTATTGCAAACATGATTTTTATAATGTGTAACCATTTTGTCTGAGACAAAACCCATCCATACACCTCAGGGAAAGTAAATGACACACAAATATTGGATATGTATTTACAAAAAAAGTTATGAGCCCTCAAAGTACAAAACAATATTTAAAAATACGTAAAGCCTAACTTCACAAGGCATTATCCGTGGGGCCTAGGTCACATTTTTAGGGCAGATCATGTAGCAGAGGGCCTTACCTATCCCCCATTTTCGTATGTTCTACCGTCTGCCGAACACCGTGTATGTAACGCACATTGCAGAATTTTTTTAAAGTAATGCGCTAGGCTACGTGACATTACCGCCTGAAATAGAAGACGTATGAACTAATCATTGACGTTGTTAAAAATATTAAGATCGGAAGAACGTAGTTTGTTGACATTGAATGGGCTTTTGCTTACAAAGTAAAAAATAAAAGATGGTGTTGATTAATTTCGGCGGGCTGGAAAAGTTCCACGGTAGCTCAAAAGTAGCAGCACCTGTCTCGGATTGCCAGAAGGGTGCGGGTTCGTATCCTGCTCGTGGAAAATTCTTTCGACACTCTCTTTTTTAATTTGTAGTAATTTTGTAATTTTGTTGCGAACAATCGCAACATAAAATTTTAAAATATTATAAACATAAAATTTTATAAACAATAACATTATTACAAAAGTGGTCCGCCTCCCATTCCATGGTACCAAGAATTATGATAACCATCCAACTCGTATTGGGCTAGGAGAGTGGTGATTTATAGTCCAACCTCCACAAGTGCCGTACATAGTCCAAGTGGAAAAGTCTTTGCCCGTAGTGGGACGTTTAAAGGCTGATGATGATAATGAAATAATGATAACACTGTTATTGTGTAGTGATATAACCGTGTCACGTAGCGGTGAAAGAATACTACCACCCCCTCTCTTCCCTTGCGTCTCGTAAAAGGCGACTATGCATGCATCCCACAGCGTAGAGCGGCGATGGGCTCAACACATGTCACGCTGAGCACATATGCAGTCGCTATTTGGTGAAAAGTGGACTATGGTAGAGGACTGCATTTGCTATCCACATAGTCTCTGACTAACCCTATGGGGATAATAGTCGTGATTATATGTCCTATGTATGTTTAATGTGTAGTGATTGTTATGTGATGTACCAAGTCGCGTCCGTTGCGTTATGAAAGTGTTCGGATTCCTTGGCGCACCTGTGTTGTTGTTTCGGCTCAGTTTCCCGTCCTTGTGCTATTAATAGTTGGGTCTATTGCAAAACATTCACGTTAAAATTTAATGCATAGGAGATTTACTGAAGCTTTAAAATTGGGCAGACGAAGGACAGTATCCGTCATCGAAACTTTTTGATTGCAACCGTTTGCTAAAAAATATTTACATTACCTATAATGAATTTATAGGTAATAGAAACGATGAATAGTTTATAAATAAATAAATAAATAAACATTCCTACACTCACACCAATTATCTAGCCCAAGAGAAGCTTCGAAGAAACTCGTTAAATGGTTACTAGACAATGGATAAACATACTTAAAATACTTAAAACATACAATTATACATAGTAAACACCCAGACCCGAGACAATTTAGGAAAACAATAATTTCTAAATTGACCCGACCGGGGATCGAACCCGGGACCTCAGAGATGGCGACACCATGAAAACCGGTGTACAAATCACTCGACCAAGGAGGTCGTCAAATTATCTTATCCCGCTCGTTCCCCCAAAAAGAAAAAACTCTTAATTTTCAGTAAAAATGTCGGAATTTCCGAAGATCTCTCACGGACTTCCCGTAACGTTGCTTAAACACAATTTTCGAAAATAATATTCGACCATCTAAACACAAAATATAACAAAGGCATTCATGCGCGTACTGAATGTACTTACATTGAATTTTTAAAAAGAACATTTATTTTTAAAAAGCTAGCAGATAGGTCAGTTTGGCTTACTGATAAGCGATGGGTTCATGAATGGGTATTCTTGGAGAACACAACAAAAGGCCTTGTGTTTGGTTTCGTAGGATGGTATTTCCCCAGACAGGCGGCGACGGTCAAGTGGGAAACCCCGGCAACAGAGCAACTTCAATACATGCCCTTTTAAGGGTTAGGTTTAGTAAACAATGAGGATTATAAAAGCCCTTATTGTGGATTAAAGCGAAGAAAATCCTAAATAAATGATAAAGAAATGTAGATAGGTCATTTGGTACACCAAATGACCTGGGTTGGTTTTCCCAACCGCATAAGAATAATTGAAAGATGTATGAAAGTATGAGTGGTATAAAAGTGCGATCTAGTATGACAGAGAAAATTAAAATAACGGAGCACTGTCATATCTAAGGAAATAGAAAAAAAAAACACTTACAAATCATCTAATTGCAACCTAGTAAGTTTAAACAACCAGCCAAGTGCGAGTCGGACTCGCGCACGAAGGGTTCCGTAAGTACCATTTCACGAGCAAAAAACGGCAAAATAGTAATCACATTTGTTGTATGGGTGCCCCACTTAAATATTTATTTTATTCTGTTTTTGTTATTTGTTGTTATAGCGGCAACAGAAATACATCATGACGTGTGAAAATTTCAACCGTCTAGCTCATCACGGTTCATGAGATACAAGCAAAGTCATTAAAACTATTACTAATCTCTTTGGATACAAGCCTGGTGACAGATAGACGGACGGACGGACAGTGGAGTCTTTGGGTGCGGAACCCTAAAAATAGAATAGAATCCATTATGAATGCAAAATAACAATTAACCCGCAAAATAAATTACACAGCTACAACAGTCCAATAGATGTAACTCAGCTTTGCTAATTGTAATTTAACACTAGTTATTTTGACGCGAATTAAAATTAGAACTTTGCTTTATTAATTAGGCCCAAATATTCAAATTAATCAAAAGACATGACACTATTTTACTTCCTATTGTTTGGCACAGTATCTAAAGGAGCAAGGTATGGTAAAATACTTTTGTAAGTACCAAATATACTTAATAAATAACTTTAATATGCTTACACCAATTATACAGACTAAGTTAAGCTTCTTTCTTAAAACGATTTATTATAAGGAAAACTAGATAACGGATAAAAATACCTACTTATTATAGAGCGGAAAAACCGAGACCCAAGACAATAATTATCTTTATTATAAAAATTTTTGCATTCACAATGTTAAATAGATATACTTAGGATAAAATGTTTACTAGAAAAACAAAATACCGCTGGCTTGTTAAAAATTCAACGAGTCTTCTGTTAGAGCAGTGGACCGGCAATCCAAAGGTCATGAGTTCGAGTCCCATTAAACCGTTCCTGAGACTGGTTGTTTATTTCTAGTAAACATTTTATCCTAAAAACAATTATTTCTAAATTTACCCGACAGTGAATTGAACCCGTAACTTCAGAGGTGGCACGGCCAGAATCGGCAAACAACTCTACCACGAAGGTCACCAAATACGTGTAATATATACTCTTATGTATATGTGCTTGTAATCGTAAATGTTACATGTCTTTTTTTTCTTATTTATAAGCTAACCACTGTACAAAATCAACGTAACAAAATTTTATTCATGTTGTTTCCGAATGGAGCCTAATTAAAAGCAAGCTTAACTACTACGCTCAAGATTACATATTGTTGAAGCTCTACTGCTCAAGCTAATATCAAATTACATTATCTGTGCCAATTTAGGGAAAGTATACTTACATACATACTATCTTATCATATTATCCCCTAAGAGTTAGTCAGAGACTATGAGGATAGCAAATGCAGTCCTCTACATAGTTCACTTTACACCAATTAGCGACTGCACATGTGCTCAGCGTGACAGGTGGTGAGCATATCGCACCTCTATGCTGTTGGATGTATGTGCAGTCCTTAGTCCGTTAGTCGCCTTTTACGACACCCAAGGGAAGAGAGGGGGTGGTAGTATTCTTTCACCATTCTTTGACCGCTATGCGATACGGTTTCAGGGAAAGTAAAGTGTTCTAATTGCAGTTGTGTTTTACATACAAACATAAATTACGACTGTTATCCCTAAGGACTTAGTGACTAATCCTTTTGGGGATAACAGACCGTTAACTAACTAACTAACCGTTAGTCAGAGAATAGGCATTCAGGATTTGTAGAACCAGATCCAGCCAGAAAACTATGATCAGTGTTGCCAAACGTAAAAACTAACTGAATCTGTAATCAATGTTGGTATAGGTCGTAATCTTTTAGCGAGCCGCTATGCTTGTGTTCTGTTTTATAAAGTATCAAATATGAAATAATTGATGTCATGTTGTGTTTTAAAGAATATCAATATGAAATAAAAGTTGTTTGTATTCATTAAAACGCTCTTAAGTGTTTACAAATTCTCTCAAACTAACCTTGACATTGGCTAAATATAGAAACCACACTAGGCCCTAAAAAAAGGAAAACATTTACAAAACGTTTTCCAAATAAAATAAACGCCATCATTAAGAATCTCCAACACCAAATTTTTTTTTAAAGTTTTGTAAAAGTCTTCATCTTTAAACAGCCTAAAATAAATCAATAATTTATTACCACCATCTAAATAAAGGCGTAGTTTGGACTAAATTTAAGCCTGGCTGGGTGCCACTCACAATTACAGTGAGAGTGCCAACATTCTATTATCCATCTACCTTCACATCCCATGTCTGGCATCGTAAACATTACTATTTGTGTGTTTGTGACTAATTTTACTGTTTCGACTAAGACTCAAACAAGTATAGATCCATTTAAGAATAGCAAAACGAAGTGATATCATAAATTAAATAGTCGTTACAACTACGTAACCGAATATAAAATGGTTACGACTCGGATTTTTATCAGCGATGCAAACGCAATACAGTAGCGATACAGCCGCGATACGCAGCTACAAATTAAAGACATCATCATATTGAGCTCTTTGCTTCGAAAGGTACGTAAAAAGGAGTGGCTTAGTCCCGGAGTCCCGGTTGTTGTTGTAAGATGGCCATTGTGAAATCCCACCCATCCTTTATTGGCCCAGCGTAGAGGGATATAGGTCAATCTCCCAATGCGCTGTTGTCTATGTAGTAAGGCCCAGAAGTGTTTGGGTAATTACTATCTATAATTAACTGAGCTAAGCCAACCTCAGACCCGTCTACAGATCCGCAGAGGGTGCAAAATGTTAGTACACGGTTTCACTTGTCTGTATCGATACAAAACGCACTGTTGCGTCGCTGCAAACGCATGTTAGGCCTTTTACACACTGCGGCTTTTAGCAGCAATGCAAACACGATACAGTCGTGATGCTGTCGCTAGCCGTCTACCATTATTAATTAAATTAAATTTGTTTACGAGACCAAAATGAGAATTCTTTCGAAACTCGTTAATATAATATGATAATGGATAAATATACATAAACATGGAAAAAACCCAGACCCGAAATAATTTAGAAAACCAGTTTTTATTTAAATTGACCCGACCGGGAATTGAACCCGGGACTTCAGAGATGGCGCGACCAGACCCGGCGTGCCAACCACTCGACCACGGAGGTCGTCGTCGTGTGTACTCGTATTACACACAAGTGCACAGAAAAGAAGAAAGAGGTCTACTTTACGAGTGGGATTTATTGCGGCGCGTCAGCCAGTAGCGATGCAGTTGCGATAAGCAGCTTGTTAAATGAACAATTCTACCGTTTTCTGCATTGATAGTATTGATACAAACACGCATCGCAAGCATCGATACCATCAATTACCATCGCAAGTGTCACGGTGCAGTCGTGTGTTTCAATGACGCGCGTTTGCATCGCTACTAAAAGTAGCAGTGTATAAAGGGCTTTAGCATCTATCTATACTAATATTATAAAGAGGAAAGATTTGATTGTTTGGATTGAATAGGCTCTAACGATTATTCGCTTTACGACAGATTCGCTTTATGACAGATTCGCTTTAAGACAGATTCGCTTTAGGGCAGATTCGCGTTACGACAGAAGTACCTACAGTGGTCTAGAAAAGACAAAACAAACAAATTAATAAGAAAATAACTAAAAAAAAGTTAAATGCGATGGATAGGCCTAGTTTTTCAGCAATGGGATAGAAGTCTGAATATTGATAGGTTAACTCCCGCCAGGGCATGATTATTAAAAATAATAGAGCTTATTTGAAAAATTTATAAAATTAAATTAAATTAATAAAAATAAAGTAGGTGTGACGTTATGTGCCTCCTACATTATGGTTAACACAATTTATCCTGCACAAACGCTCTAAGCAGTCTTCAACTGTAATTTCGTTTCGCAGCGCACTAGTACTAGACCGGTTTGAAAAATTCTTTAACCGTTGGGAAGCTACACTATCTCCGGGTGACATAGGCTATATAATATTTTCAAAAATTCGTCACGGGGTACGGAGTCCACGCGGACGAAGTCGCGAGCGGTCCGCTAGTAAGCTATAATCGCCAGTGTCTTAAGGTAGTTAGTGGTTTAATATTCCAGATAAAGTGCGTTTCCCTTCGCGTAACTTACTGCTAAGTAAGATTAAGGTCACCCTCGCCCTACCCGTTGTTGTGTTAAAAAAAGAAACACGGAGACTTTTCAGAAAATGCCATGATGAAATATGTTTCACCTTGGCCTTATCGACACTTGCCAATGGGTGAGATAAAGGCTAAACTTTCCCCGTAGTGATGTAAAGAAACACAAACACGAAACCTTTTCAGAAACCCAGATATTTCCCATCTGTTTCCAGTTTACATTATAATATACCGAAGAAACATAACATTTGTGTCCTAATTCAGTTCCCGCTGTTATAATAAGACTCGTCTGACCTTGCCGGGGCGTAACTCATTCCAGTAATATGCGCGAATTCCCAAAATATGTTTATGATACGACTGGCGTGATCTCATTTCAGATAGCTGCTTGGATGAGACGAGTGCAGCAGTGACGACAACAATATGGCTGCGAATGGGTATGGACTTTTTTTAATCAGCTCTAAGTGACAAGTGGCAAACGCTCCGTGTCTATTCGTTAGCGTTTATAAATAGTAAATTGGTAGACAAGTTTACGTACAGAAAATCACGAAAATGCCACTTGGCTATGTACCTACTCTGGAAATGTAAAACTTACGCCACTATTGATATGATTAACCCCTCAGCCCCCAAGCGGTCGCATGAGACCGCACCTACAAAACACACTTCACTTTGTACCGTGTTTTCATAGACTTACAGACTACTTTAGTATGAACAAGTTTGATTATTTCGGTTCTGTGGTACATTTTATGCATCGTGATCGCAAAATATCGCATAGTCTATGCTCGATTCTGTCAAATTTGACGTTGACAGTTGCGCCAATTTTTGTGTTAGAAAATTTCCACGAGTATGTCCACTAACTTAATCGTCAGTTATTTATGAAAGGAATACCTACACTATGATATCAATAGCGATTTGTACTGTATCTGAATAAAACAATAATACATTGGACGTGGGTTCGATTCTCATCTGAGGTAGTCATTTCTTTTCCACGTTTCGTTATCTATGAGATTAGGTATACATTATTTTAATAAGGTCTTTATCTCACCCGATGCTAAGTGAAGATGAGGCCAAAGGTGGAATAATCTTATCTCTATCTATCGGAACACAACAGAGCTACTGTTGGAGATGATAAAAAATCAACTGGTAATTTAAGCGATTAAAATAAACGCGACCATGAAATATTGCTTAATGAAAAATCGCTACATTAAATTTCGCGAATAAAAAAATACGATTATGAAAAAATGCGATATGAATAATTACTACATTAAAATTCATAAAAAAATACTACTGTGAAAATATCGATATAAAAATTTGCTTCCTAAAAAATATGCTTTTGTGAAAATGATCTAACAAATCACTGTAAGGCAACAGACTCACATGAGTTGGTAGTAGGTAGCCAGGCAAACATAAATTAAACTAAGTACAACAATAATATGTAGTACCTACCCTGCTGTGATTGTAACTCGGGACCTCTGGGTTTGACCGGGTGGTCTTACCCACTAGATCATAGAGGCAGCGGTTACAATTTTTTTTGTTACTTTGTTAATGAGGTCGTTGACACATCTAGCTGGACAGAAGATTGGGCAACATGCCACAAAACAGTTCTATCACAGTTACGGCATGGTGGCTTGTCCATTTTTTTAATATAAAAAAACTTAAGTTAAGTACAGGGTATACATAGGCTATAAACTGTCCTGCTGAGCAAAGACATCCATAATTTAAATCAAGATAAGATATATATCGCTTCAACTGATGGGTATTTTAGCTGACCCCCTTACTTATAAACGTTACTCAAAAGGAAGTCTGCTGGGAAAATAATGAATTTCCTGGGATCGGCCTACCCAAAACCAGAAGATTTTAGGCTCTTCGCCCTCTAAGACATTGCCAAGCTTTTGGTTGCACAAAATATCCCAATGGGTCGACGTGCTGCTGCGAGAGAGAGGCCTCTGCAGGCCTCACTAAGATAAGATAAGATAAAATAACGTTAAAATAAAAAATCGTTTGGAGATTTTATACTAGTTTGTATAAATAGCGGTTGCGTGAACATACACAGCCATACTTATAAAACTATATTATAATTTTTGATTTGACATCCATACAATTATACATGTCGAATCTTAAGTAATGTTAGTTCTAATCTTAAATGAGTTTAGGTAGGTAACGTTTATGTGTAAGGGGGCACAAACTATTGTTTTTGACTCCCATTGTCAAGTCTAATAGACGGCAGTGAGAGACATCTAAACCAATGCAATAACTCAATGTTGATGTCGGTACTAGCATCCAATTTCTAACCGTGAATTAAATTTGACATAAGTATCTGAAATCAAAGTCAGTTCCACTCTTTTCGTTTTTTTATATATTTGGTAATCATTAATACTGAAAATATTGAATTCAGAGTAGATAAATAAACTTGTATGTTCATATTTTATGAATTCAATATTTTATAAGAGCTTAAAGTAAGCTAACAAAATGAGTCACAGCAAAGCTGGTTACAAGTAACGTATACTGAAACTGAAAGGCGACCAAAAATTCAAGTAAAATATTTAATTAAAGTCTCTGAGTACTTCAGACAGGCTGCTTTTTCAACAGCAGCGCAAAGTAGTTGGCCGAGCGCGAGATAGAGATACGTATCCAAAACTGTCACATTTCTCCAGTCGATATCGATCCATAAACTTACTAGTGACATAGTTCAAAATGTATTGAAGAAAGGACATCATTTTTTTTGGCCTTTCTGAAAGCGCCGGCCAACCAAAAAAATGGTACGTAATGTTAGAACTAGCCATTTGGAGAAATAGTTAATATGGCACAAAAGTTGTAGGATTGCTACGAGCCAAGTTATACAAGTTCGAAGATTCATCATTTTCATACATTTATTGATTCCTAATTCCTATATTTTTGTATAAACACAGATAATGACGCCACAGCTATTGCGCTACAATGACAATTGCTTTAGATCATTAGCTCTAGCAATATCTATCATTATTTTATGTTTGACGGTCCCAGCACTTTCAGAAATCAATAAATGTATGAAAATGATGAATCATCGAACTTGTGCCTTATTAACTATTACTCCAAATGGCTAGTTCTAACAATGCGTACTATTATTTTTCGTTGGCCGGCACTTTCAGAAAAGGTCCAAAAATGTATGGAGCCCGAATGATCTCCTTTGACATTTTGTGGTAGGTTGAAGTGGACTGAACAGTGAAGTCATCCTATTGGTGGATTTTTTGTCGCACACCGCTCTGATGATATACTAGCTCTAAGATCGTCAAATTCTCAAAGTTGCTGCAAGCGCAGAGTAGATCTCATCGTTTTATGGAGCGCAACCGAATGTCAACCTTATGGTGGTAGATGACTATAACGGCCGACGGTACAAGTGCAGATGGCGGGATTAGGCCACAGTCCACCGAGCTGGCTCGCTGCCAGGAGTGGGGTGGGCTAACGCGACTGATTTCTTATAACTACCGGAAACAGTGGCCTGATTGCCTTCCCGATACCAAAGATATAGATAATTTTATTGACGACCCATACATTAGGCATTACGATAGATGCTGCACTATTGAGCTACAAACTTTAGAATAAGATCATATATTGCTTACTGAAAATCCTCCATAATTATCTGAGCCTGCCGCCGCATAGACAGCATTAGTAGTATGTAGTATTTGTTGTGGTCCAACAGTTAGCAGTAGTTGTATAGCTAGAAGTATGCAGTTCCTGTGTAGTTAAGGATTTCGGGTGAACTGTTCTGTACCTACCTAAGTCTGTGTTCGCCTTGTCACTACTTACAAGCCTGGGTTACGTAGTACTATTATTTATACTGTGCCTGGGTGTCTAGTGAGTGGTTTATTAACCATTTGATCACTTGATTAACCCACCAAAACGCATAGAGCCAACGTGATAGGTCATGGGTCAATCTTCCCATGTAAAAAGCTTTTGCCTATCATCACTTTATAAACATTTTTGTGGTAGGGCTGGTTAAGACCGCCTTGCTAGCTACCACATTATTATCTAAAGTCCATAACAACAATGTTAATAGCACTGTTGTGTTCCGACAGTTTAAAGATAAGTAGCCAGTTCTTTAGGAGTTGAGGATTTCGGGTGAAGCGCACTTCCACCTTCTTCCTTATCGTCGATTTAGTTTTATCCAGACACAATTTCAATGGGACACATTTCCAACGAGACACAGTTGCAAATAGACAAAACCTCTTACGGACACATCGATAACATAACAAAACTCTTTAGTTAGTAGATGATATCTGGCCACTTACATCAGAAAAAAAATGACATTATGACTGACTAAATAACAATTGTCATGTACTTAATGCTCATTATATTATTGATTTTGCTTCGATAATTACCCCTAAGCTTTGATCAACAATTGTTGATCGAAGCCCTTAGGTGAGATGTAGGTCAACTGCTTTCCCATAGTAAATTAAAAAAAGTCCCACACATTTATAGACTGATGACGACGAAAACGGGAATTTATACGGCATTGAAGCATCGTCCCCCATCTTAGATTAAAACAAAAAGGGAAGATACGGCATGCTCCTACTTGTAGTCAATCAAAATATAGTCCTACTCAACTACATATGCAAACACTCACACACGCACACCTATAAAAGTGTAAATCGATGAGCGAGACAGCAGTAAGTTTCAACGTCAGCGCGAGGGAGTCAGCGAGTAGCGCGTTGCCGTCTCGGCCGCATCGCAACAGACGAGTACGTACGACCGATTCCGACGCCACTGCGGAGTAGCGTCTTTCTCTTTTTATCACAGCAGAATGTCCGCAATAGTACGATGTAGCCTGTACGCTCGGCAAATTGCGACTGAAGTGAAATTGTGCCTTTAGGCCTAATTTTAGCGGCTTACTCACGAGACGCTAATGCCGTATCTTCCCCTTTTGTTTTAATCTAAGTCCCCCATTAAAATAAATACAAGATGAACTGCAAGTAACAAATTTTTCTTTTCGTTGACATATGATTGTGATGGAATAGTGAATAAATCTCACTCCACGCACTCTGGTGAGATAAAGGCTCTTTACCGTGTTTTAGTTAAAACAATACCACCCCAAGTACCCACTACAGGAATGCTGAAATTGTCCAATGTGTAACTGAATCGGACTAGGTCACCCGCGACCGTCCGCGTGCACGTGTAAAAATAACCGGACCGTTGGCTTCCATCCAGGTACGGTCCCGTCACCGGCCACGCCGGCAGAATACCGAACTACGGAAAAACACAGGTCAATGTGAGTATAGCTAGTTTTATTGAACTTCCTCTCATATATATCTATAGTTCTATATGAATGAATGATGATGTAGTGACAAAAATTGAGAATGATGCTTAAATGGTCTAATAGGTCATGTAGAGAGGATGGATGAAAGAAGAAATGCATAATACGTATGGATTTGCATAGTTATACTGCTCTAAGAGTCGATGAAAAGGCCCCGAAGCAAAATTCGGGTCAAGAATGACCTTTCAGGAGCATGTCTCCATTCTGGTCGGAAGGCGTTTGTCGAGGACTTCCCCTAAACAGGTCTTCTAAATGTCATTTCTTTATGATAATGCACGCGTAAAATTAAGATTTTTTTTGCCACAAATACAAATATTGATAAATAAATAGATTTTGGTAAAAAACATGCAAAAGCTATGGTTATGGCAAATGATCCTCATGCGAAGTATATAAGTAAAAAAGTTTAGTAAAGATTAAAAAAAATATAAATATCGTATTTAAGTACTACAAAATCACATTTCTCATTTCCAGCCAATGGGGAGCTCAGAGCCACCAGCGTGTATCCAAAATGCTATGATGACGAAGGACAAGAAGCCCTTCACGTACACTCCGGGCGGACTGGATCTGTCACAGATTCGCACTCCAAGCATGGCAAGGAGGTTGGCACGACAGCGGTCTTTAGAAGAACAAGAGCAGGCTCAAAACCGTCAAGGAAGTGGCAACTACCAACCTCAAAGCAACTATCAATCTCAAAGCAACTACCATCCCCAAGGTGGACCTGTGCCCCCACCGCCTCCACCACCACCCAATGTACCAGCCCCACCCCCACCACCACCAATAGTCATCGAAGTCCCAAACTCTAAATCACCTAAGCCGATTGCTCCAGGCGTACGACCTGAGATTGTTATTCCAGAAAATCCCATAGGAATGCTGAGGAAAACTAACAGCCCCTACCATTGGGAGGCTGAAAAGGCTGATATGCAAAATATTGGAGCCGTACCAAGATTCCAGGAGAGAGTTCCGAGTCCACTGACCGTAAAAATGCCTCCAACCAAATTTTCGCAACAGCCACAAAGTTACACTCCACCAGGACAAAACAACCAAAATTATTCATACGGTAACCAGAACAATCATACACCTGACAGTCCAATTTACAAACCAGAAGCTCAGTACGCTCATCAAAAATCTGCAACACCGAACGTAAATGGGTCTCCACCGATGAGAGAACTATTGCAAAGGCAAGATTCCCAATTTAATAAGAGCCCTCAACCTTTTAATACTTCATCACCCCTTAATACCGGTAGTCCTTTCTCGCCTAGTCCGAACAACAACTGGAGGCAACCAGAGAAAGGAGATTCACCTATAACGCTGAATAACAGTCCACACTCACCCCATTTCCAAAGAGGACCATTTTCCCCCAACACGCAACAGTATTCTCCTAATTATCAAACTCAGTCTCCACCTACGAACAACAGTGGGCCAGTATTCCACACGTTACCCAGAGCTAGTCAAAGACATCCAGACAGTTTTGTTAATAATTCTCCTAACAATAACGCTATTTACAACAACACTAGAGAACCCAGCCCTAAGGTAGAACCTGCAAATGCAACGCCATGGCGAACAAATACCCTTAATAGACAAACACGAGAACCGGAAATCTCACAAAATGTTTATCATAATAGTTCGACTACCAATCAACAACCAACGTACACACCTCCATGGAAGTCAAACGACTCTAATAACAATGAGAATACTTACATTCCTCCATGGGTACAAGAACGTAGAAACTCTGGTAATCAGATCAACAACAATCAAGCTCCTAAATGGGCTGGAAACCACGACTCAAATAATAATAGAGGACAAGAAAGTTACAATCCGCCATGGCGAGCGCAAGAGAGTGAACCTAAAGCGGCACCCGTCTCTCCTCCTAACAGATACAATCAACAAGAACCACCTAGATATCAGTCAACTATGTCCATACCCGTGACACCAAAGAAACAGAATACTCAGCCTGAGTACAATAACAAACCTCCACAAAAAGAGGCCGTCTATGTCACCGAAGAACCAGTCTATTTCTGTCCGGAGAGTCCTAAATCTATGCCTGCATGGGTTAAGACGCAGAAGGAGAAAACTAAAACTCCACCACCCACTTGGTGTCAAAGACCTCTGGATGGTAAAGGGAGTATACCACGTGAGTTAGCTACGCCACCACGGGACACAAACCAGGAGCCAGAGTGGGTGAAAAGAAGTAATGAAATGCAGAGAAATGTTAGGGAAGTCGTCAGTCCGCCTAAATACCAGCAACCCGTGCAACCGACGTGGTCTACTCTACCATCGGAGAACCGAAAGAGTGTGCCGAGGGATAACGGGCCTCAATCTCCAGGAAATAGTAGAATCATTCCGATACAAATGGAGGTGTCGAGCACAGAATCTAGGGAGAAGGGTGTACATGGGAACCATCCATCGTTGAGGATCGTAATTGATATGCAGCAGAATCCAAACTCTCAGGGCTTGAGCAATGCGCAGGCGCCTTACTCGCAGCCGACGCAGCGTATCATGAGGGTGCTGTCACCGCAATTAGTAAAATTGGACGATGGGCCGGCGCAGGCCGAGCTGCCGACTTTGAACCGAAACTTCCAACCCAGCCACGACAGTCAGCCCAAAACGAGGATAATTCCGATTCAGATTGAAGGTGGCAACGGCGGGGCAAACAAAAGGTAATTATTTTTTGGATTACATATTTAAATTGTTCTTTATTAAAAAGGGTCTTAAACCTAAAAGGATGACCTAAGTTCACATTTTTTTCGTAGATTATACGTTTGCCTTGCTCAAATATAAAATTAATACATAATTTCCAAAACAACAGTGGTTTTTAAACAAGCACCTATTTTCTTATCTTAGTCATTAAACGATTTCTGGACACTATGTTTAAATTGTAGAGTCACATTTAATTTTAGATGACATTGTACTTTCAGTAGAGTATGTTTTAATATTCACACCGTTTTCGTATTTAATTCTAGATCACCAATCCACATGTTCACACTATCTCACAAATGTATATCGTTTCAGCTTCGGTGGGCGTTACTAAGGGAGCTATTCGCACGACCGAAGTAAACACATTTTTATGCATCGGCTAACCGATGAGTCAGTGTGACGCTTGCTTTAAATTTAGCGCTTCGCCAACCAGTTCTAATTCTATTCGCACTAATCGAAACTGTGTTGTAATTGGCTGTTAACCGTTAGCTACTAAGTTGTTTTTATTAATTGATGTCGAATCTGTTGATAGTAGTTGGCTGTATGGTGTTTCAAAATTTTTACGTTTAAGTATTTTATGTACTTTTTAATTCAATTATGTAGTTTAAATTGCTAAATGATTATAAATCTACATCATCTTTAGAAGTATTTATATAGATATATAATAAGCTCTAATGATACACTTGTACTCGTACATTCACTTCTGTAGTTTCATAAGTCAATCGGTCCATGACCCCCAGGTCCATAATTCGATTCCCAGCAGAGCCTACATACTACTATCTGATGTAAGTCTGTCACCATAAGAACACATAATTATTGCCCTGTTGTGGAATACCCAAACATATAGAAAAAGTTATATCATTTAACTGTGTCGCGTATCGGTGAAAGAATACTACCACCCCCTCTCTTCCCTTGGGTGTCGTAAACTGCACATGCATCTAACAGCATAGAGCGGCTATGGGCTCACCACCTGTCACGCTGAGCACATGTGCAGACGCTATTGGGTAAAAGTGGACTATGGCAGAGCTTTAGCGGTCCTCTTTGCCTGGTCTCTGACTATAACCCTATGGGGATAATAGTCGTGATTATATGTATGTATGTATATTATTTAAGGTGAACCGACAATAAAAAGCCTTTGCTCTTGGTATGCCTATAACGCAGAGTGCCTAAGTCGCGTTATGCCTAGACCAAACGAGATGTGCCCACATCGACTAGTATTGCGACTTAGGTCAATTCCGTTTTTGTCCAATAGTGAGATAGGCTTAGTGAGACTAAGGTTTATTGCGTTTTAGTCCAATAGCGAGATGGGCTGAGTGAGACTAAGGTTCATTGCGTTTTAGTTCAAAAGCGAGATAGGCTTTGTGAGACTAATGTTTATTGAGTTTTAGTTCAAGAGCGAGATGGACATCATTTCTTACTTACCTTACTATAATAAAGGGTGCTAACTAAATAAATCTATTATAAAAAGAATTCAACTTATTCTCAAAAATATAAACAATTAAAACAAAATTATAATCCTTAAGCTACGTTAAACAATATTAGCCTATATTTAACTCTTATAGGATTTTTCAAAAATAACTACTTACTTATTACAAAAAAACAACAGACTACTTTTTTATTTCGACTTCTTTTTTCAATTATAATTTATAATGTAAATCAGAGTACAAAACCAATGTAAGAATTTAGACCAATAGTGACATACTGTTATCGAGAACTGGGCAATGTGAGATACAGTCCAATAGCGACATAGTCGTATCGCGAAATGGGCAATGTGAGATATAGTCCAATAGCGACATAGTCGTATCGCGAAATGGGCAATGTGAGATATAGTCCAATAGCGACATAGTCGTATCGCGAAATGGGCAATGTGAGAGATAGACCAAACGCTTATTTGAAATGACGTTTAGGCATAACGCGAGTTAGGCACACTGCGTTATAGGCATACCAAGAGCAAAGGATAAAAAGCACTATACATAGACCATTGTATGGAAACTGGCACCGCAGTGATTAATGTTATGAATGTTATGATAACCTTAATCAAATCAAACATAGTCATTAAGAGGCCTATTACATTTCGAATGTGATTTTTGCGTAAAATGGCCAATATTGGCGTTCTTGATCTCAGAAACAAAAATACATTAACAATTTTGACTTATTGAATAGTGTAGAATAGCTATTGGAATAGTGCGTAGCAGCCTCGCTTTTTGTAAATTTTGCTTAACTTTCATAATTAAATCCAAAATTGCAGAGAAAGATTTTTTGAGCTCATCGATTGTACTCTTAGAGCATTCAACATTGTACTACTGTTCTAAACAAATGAAATAAAAAAAACTACCTGATTCACATACTATCGCCATCATATAAATCGATTAAAACAGAACGCTAACTACATTTTAACAAAAAATTTTTAGTCTTCGCTTTCTTGCAGATTTTTATTGCCATTTTGAATACTACTTACTTTTAACCGTGTGTATATTTTTGTTGTTTTTTTTTGGTGTTTTCAAATAACTTCTTTTATTTACATTATTTTTATTCTACGTTGAGATTACTCTATTCTATACATTTTAAGATCTCATACTCCTTTAAACAGTCTGTTTCTCAAACCAAAAAAACAATATTAATGAAACTTATACCTACTATGCTTATGAAAAACACGGACGAAAATTTTAAAAAAGATTTTATTTTTCATACTGGACTATTCAGATCTAGCTTACTTTTTAATACATAACCCTAATATAAGATATTATATTTTTTGCTAAAAAGCAAATTTGAAGCAGCTACGCTGCGTTCACCTTTAAAATTTCGATTACCTACACAATTATATGAGTCTTGCACAAATCTAATGTAGCTGTATATTAATGATCGGTTAGAGGTCAGCATTACGTAACTTAGTAAATATTTATTATTAATGTATTCATGATGACAGTTCCAGGGTATATTACCACAAGTTCACCCAAGAGGCTCCCCCTAGGCAGTCGAAAGCTTTCAAGGTGCTGCAAATCATCACTGGTACCCAAGACGACATCCAGGCCATCGAAGACAATCACGGCTTCACAGACTTGTAGCAGAAAATTAAAATGGCAACTTATTATAAAGATATTTTAAAACATCTGAATCGTTTTTAGGTGGGATTGAATCTGCGATCCTTTGTGATCGGGGCGCAAAGTGTTCTGCCTATCAACCATACTGATGAAATGTATTACGCAAAATCCTTATTATATACCAATAATTAAGGAGATCGCGTTAAAGCTCTTTAGACGTTTTATTTACCAACTCTAAAGTGTAAAAGTCATTCAAAGTCATTCATAGCTTTTTTTTTGGATTTTTTGTGGATGTTTTTAAAAGTTGTAATTTCTATTTAATTACATATTAATAAAAACTCGTACAAGCCAAATATAAGTATTGTTATCTTTGTAACTTTGCCGCGTGTTTTAGTTTTTTTTAAACGCAATTCTGGTAAAATCTTAATCTAAAATGAAACATGATCTATATTTTATGCTGTTTTGTTTATAAAATTAGATCAATACAGCATCCGTTTTAAATAAGGATTAACTTTAGTATATGATTTGTAAAAACTTATTAAGTAACAAAAAATAATTATTTTTGGGTATCGTTGTACTAAATACTTACTTATCATTAGTATTTGAAAATTACTATTAAAACTATCTTAGAAGTATTAATTATGAGGTTTTATTAATATAATGGTGCGTGGCCGCGATCTACCTTATTAATTACGATAAAAATCATACTTACCTACCTAACTTTCTTGACACAAAATGATGAATTTTTTGTTGGTAGGTAGGTATATCAGAATTCTCGAATTATTATTTTAGGTAATAATGTTTTACATATTTAAAAATTAGCAGTTATAATATTTTAATAATTATGAATAACTGCATATAAAATACTAATAAAAGCTTCGTATTTTAATATGAAATAATATAATGTAGTAAAAACAAATTATTTTTTTATTTATTGAGTTGAATACAAACAAATAGCTTTTTACTGAGCTATGTGTATTATGTATATATATTGTATATTATGTGTATAGAAAGGTGTTATGCCAAATAGCTTGTAGTCACAATAAAAAAAAACAAATCAGTTCGCTTGTGACGTCATGTTAAGCAGTAAGTAGATTGTTACTAACAAAATTAATCATGTTAAGTCATAGAATATACGTTAAAATTATGAAATGCAAACAATGCGAAAGTTTAAAATATTATAAATAAAACTAAGTTATAAAAATGAAAATTAAAATCAAAATTACTTTTAATACAATCCGCGTTCGTGTACCAACCAGTCTTTTGTTATACTAAACCGTTAATTCCATTTATTTGCTTTCTATACATATTTAGCTATTATCATTATATACCTCGGTTAGGTTGGTAATAAGTAAATAATACGAATAAAAATCTGTAACTAGGTATTCGTTATACGTATTATGGCTTTGTCACACTGCGAGCGTTTTGTTGGCTTGGCGCGCTTCTGTCAGTCAGTACTCAGTACTTTCTACTTGAACGTAGCGCGGAAATCACAATGTTGGTAGGGCACTGTTACAACTCTAGACTTTGTCCTGGCACAGCTTGCTGGCGTGGCCGATAATGCTAGCGTTTTCTGTGTGAAAACTCCCATATATCATTAAATTGCAACTCTACATAAATAAATAAAATAAAAACCAAACTAAACCTTAATAGTAATTGGAGCGTTAAAGACCACGTGCCACGCTAGCGTAGAAAACCATCACGCCATCTGTTTGACGGAGCTTTTAAGTTTTATTTTGTGATCTTAATTTTATAATGATATGCTCACCACACAGCTAGCTTACCAAAGAATGTATTAGTACAATTTAGTAAATTATATTTTAATACTATTTATTTATGCCTTATAGTAATATTTTAATTATTTTTATTATAAGTTAGGGTAGATTAATTAATTTAATTTGCTAAGCAAAATCTATTGTTAAAGTTAAAAATAATATAAATTTTTATTGTATAAATCAAATATATACGCTTCTATTATAATTATAAGATTTATATGTCTATTATATATGAGTTTTGTACTTTTTTGTAATAGTTAACAAGTAACCTTGAAGTACTAATTTAACGCCCAAGTGTAATTTCCATATGTCACTTACATCTTAATAATATCTCCAAATATTTTGTATTATATAAAATATATACTTATATAACATGTATTATCCTTACTTTTTACTAGCAATGTTTCTTATTGTTATTTATGATATATTATATAATGTAACACGTTTGCAGACATCCAATACGATTGGTAACTAACAAATTAACAAAATCCGATATATACAGGGGGTGTACCACAAAGCTCTTGTTCCTTAATTAGATTCAGAATTAAAGTTTAATGGTAAGCCCCCACGTGTAATCCTTCCAGGCATTTGTAATGTTCCAAAAAGGTTTGTAATTAACAAAATTAATTATACAGAAACTGCTGAATATTTTACAGTGATACCGAACCGACAAAATCCGATAATCTATGATATTTTTCATCATTCATTGGTCCATAAACATCCCAGTATTGGGCACAGGCCTTTTATAATGGGCCATTATCCATCATGCTGGCCCAATGAGTATTCTTATGGGAAAAGTTATTTCTTCAGTGGTTCTTCAAATAAAAGTTTTTGGCTGTTATAGATACATTGAAAATATACGTTCCAGCATGCCAAAAACTGTTTACTTTGATTGGGTCGTTTTGTT
This sequence comes from Scoparia ambigualis, assembly GCA_963921215.1. Taxonomy (NCBI): domain Eukaryota; kingdom Metazoa; phylum Arthropoda; class Insecta; order Lepidoptera; family Crambidae; genus Scoparia; species Scoparia ambigualis. The sequence continues at coordinate 56,324,207 of OY992502.1, read as the reverse complement.
TGAAATTTAGCAAAACAATTGTAAAGGGACTATGTGAGAACAAGCGGAGTTTAACCTGTATGGTAATTAAACGGTACTTTAGAATTTTAATTTTCAAAACGGTATTTACAATTATATGATTAAAAACCACGTTTGAGTAGATTTACAAAATTTTATTAAGTTGTGTAAAAATTCACGTTTTCCGTCATTGTAAAATATTTAGCAATATTAAGAAAACAGACAAGGGGTGTGGCAATCTAGTCAGTGTGCCTTTTAAATATATAAGTATTTTTCAAATTTATACTGTTATTGTATACGTATTAATTTTGAATATAATAATTTATTTTGCACTATGTATTAAAATGTTAGAATGTAAGAATGATTTAATTTTTGTAATAAAACTCGCGAAAGTCATTCGATTTTCATTGGTGATCACTAACTTCTCATCATCATCATCAGCCTATAAACGTCCAGTAGGCCTACTATGTCAACCCTTAGAGCATTATTACTTTAAACAAGTTGTTTACAAAACTATTTGTTTCGAAGGCTATAAGTAATTAGGTATGTGAATAAGCTAGGCTTACCGCGCGGCGCACGGCGGTTTGAACGCGTTGCGCAATTTCCCTGTTCATTGCGTCTTATGCGGGTGTAGTAAAAGGCGACTAACGGGACTAAAGACTGCACATAAATCAAACATCATAGAGCGGCGATGGGCTGACCACCTGTCACGCTGAGCACATGTGCTGTCGCTATTTGGTGAAAAGTGGACTATGGCAGAGGACCACTTTTGCGGTCCTAATTTCCTAATCACTGACTAATCCTTTGGGGATAATAGTCGTGATTATAATTGTTTGTTGCATCTTATCTGTTGCCGTTGACTACGACTGCTGCATAACTCGCAATGAACTAGCAATTCTGTTACCACGTCGCGAGACGCTTGTGTTCGTGGCTGAGCTCTTAGCGAATCCATATAATATATTATTAATATTAATAAGCAACATTGGGGAATTACGACTAGAGACGCACCGCGAAGTTATTTTTTGCGCATATAAGGCGACTGCTAGAAACCGCAAGAAACTTCAAGGGCTGGTGAGGTCATGTGTTTTAAACATGACGAAAATGACAAAAAAGTAATTCATGTATTTTTTTATTTTTAAAGAAATAATTCATTTTGTGAATATTAATTCAATGGGTTGAGTATCTAATTTATTTTAAAGCATACGGCCGTCTGTTGACCCGTCCGCGTCAGCTGGGCGATAAGTACCTACGTTGACGGGTCAACAGACGGCCGGCCGGCCGGCCGTTGCCCCCTTCAGCTGGGTGATAAGTACCTACGAAAAAACACGAATTCCTTTTTTGTCATTTTTGTCATGTATATAACACTTGACCTGACCAGCCCTTGAAGTTTCTTACGGTTTCTAGCAGTCATCTTATATATCTGCGACCGAAAGGTCCAAAACGGCGTTTGCAGCCCATGGGGTGCTGCCCGCTTCACAAGTGCGCAAAAATATGCTTAGCAGAGTCGTCTCTAGTTATCATACCGCAATGGTGGGCAAAGCTGGTGTGATCTCTTGTTGGGGCATCGGGTTACCCGACGGAGCGCAAACATGAAAGGCAAATACAGTTAGACAGGAACGCATGCGATCTGTTTGGCCAAGTCACACCGCACACGTGATGGGCTGATTATCTTTCTAATGTTTACGCGGACACTGCACGCTGAAATTAAAGAATTAGGTTTTTAACATTGAAAATGTTTTTTCGTTCGCTCCAGTATGGTAAGTAAGTAAGTAAGTAAATCATTTATTCGGCAAAAAATACACAGAAAAGAAAGAAAACTATAAAAAAAATAATAATTAAGAAAACAGAAATAAATAATAATAATCAACTAATAGACAGGTATAGGTTGGCCGAAAAGGCTGACCAGCTCAGCTATTGTTGCAGCTGGACGCCACAACGCTGGTTTTCAGCTGGGCCTTGAGTAGGGGCGACGTCTACACAAGAAAGAATGTAAGTAGGTAGATACCTATAATTACAAACTAGAAAATCAAAAATGCAAGCCCTAACAAAATAACAAATGTGGAAAAAAGGAAACTGTGTTAACATTATATAAATAAACAAAACAATATTAAAACAAAACCTTACAGAATAAAATAAACTAAAATTTAACTTAATTTAAATCATTAACCAATATGTAAGTCCTTAAAAATCTTTTATAAAGTTAAAAATAATAAAATGAAAATATAGAACATTTATGCTTAGAGCATTAAGTAATGCTCTAAGTATTTATACGTTTACAAAGAACATGAAAAGCGTTTATGTGCCTGTATGACTGAATTTCCTTTGCCTAATGTTAGACAGAGCAAGCAAGCTGAAAGAAAAAAGTGGCAGGCCAGAAAGAAACCAGAAACACAAACAAATCAAACAACAAAGCAAGATTGATAAACTTAATCATCAGAGAGAATAATTAGAGCAATCTTTATTAGCAAGCCATCAAATAAGACATAGATAATACAAGATTTGAATACTTTACAATACTTTAGCAGCCTGTAATTCACCTATATTCATACATGATAACAAAAGATGTGTAAACTATTACTATACCCGGACGACGGCATCAGTCAGTAGCCACGGCTTTTGTTTGTAAAAATGGAATATGGATGGCCAAGTATGGCACCCATTTTCGCTGAAAGTGAGACTCGCCCGTGATACCCTGAGGTTTAAGGCCACGAGGACGAATGAGGGATCAAAAGACGCGGTATTCGAAAGGGTTTAAAATTATGTTAAAATATTTTGGAAAAATTGGTATTGAAAAAATATTTCTTTTTGGTTCTGAAAAATAAAATAAAATTATCGAATTATTTTTTGAATAACCTATAATAAGTAGGTACATTTTCAATGCCCTTTCAAGTCGTGTAGAGCACGAGATCTGTGGATTTTTTTATTATTTTGGTCTACATATGAGATGTAACGTAACGTAGCCTGTTACATTACATACATATAATCACGACTATTATCCCCGAAGGGTTAGTCAGAGACCAGGCAATGAGGACCGCAAAAGCAGTCCTCTGCCATAGCCCACTTTTCACGAAATAGCGACACATGTGCTCAGCCAGTTAACAAATGTAAAACTAAACATATTATTAAACGCGGAATTGCGGTAAATGTGGGTTCAATTTCCACGAAAGGGAGCCGTTTTTTTCGTTTCATTATCTTTAGTATATTTTGAACGTTATTACCGCAAAAATTGGTAAAAAAAAAGTAGGTAAATTCACCAGCATTAAGATGCGATGCGCAAAAATATCTGATCATTGGTGGTCGGTGGAAGGCATATACACCCTTAATTTTTTATTCGTTTTAATGAAATTAAGAGTGAGTTCCACCCATGAAACTGAACAACTTTCCCCAAGAAAACTATGTGCAAAAATGACAAAAAAAATTTGACCTCCCATACAATTATTGTCGTCAGCTGATCGGGCAGTTTTGTATGGGAGGTCGAATTTTTTTTGTCATTTTTGCACATAGGTTACTTGGGGAAAGTTGTTCAGTTTTATGGGTGGAACTCACCCTTAATTTTATTAAAACGAGTAAAAAATGAGGGTATATACACCCTAATTTTTTTGTATTATTATATTATTGAAATATGCCTTCCTATTTAATTATACCTTCCACCAATAATCAGATAATTTTTCAGGCCGTCGATAGTCACGTCTTAATGTGACTGTATCTACTAAAATTCTATGAAACAAATAAAATACATAACTCAAACCATAAAATTAGTTTGATCAGAATCGTTGATCGCAACCTGACTTACGTAGGCACTTACGTTTTAGACCCTTCGCAGAAGTCAAAGAACTTGTCACTTTATTCATTGAACATATAGAAAATTAACCGTGTCTCGTAGCGGTGAAAGAATATTAGGTACCACCCCCTCTCTTCCCTTGGGTGTCGTAAAAGGCGACTAACGGACTAAAGACTGCACATACTTCTAACAGCATTGAGAGGCGATAGGCTCACCACCTGTTCCGCTAAGCACATGTGCAGTCGCAATTTGGTGAAAAGTGGACTATGGCAGAGGACTGCTTTTGCTGTCCTCATTGCCTAGTCTCTGACTAACCCTTCGGGGATAATAGCCGTGGTTATATGTATGTATGTATGTATTTACCTATAAAATATCGAAGGCTTAATTCAATATACAATATCATTGACTTTATTAATTAATAATATTTCTGTGATTGTCGTGTTCAGATATAAATAGAATTTGTTAACTATGTAGATTCACGTTACACGTGCTTCGGACAGCAAAGCACGTTCAGTGGTTGGTTCAGGACGTTGCCGTAAGATGGCAGTTATTTAAAAATTCCCATATGAATTTGGATTCTCTCAGAACAATAACTATTATTGGTCTGAGGTACCTAATACTGCTCTAAGACGACAGTAGCCCTAGAGTTACTTATACGCTATCATAATTTAAAAAATTCAAAATATATTTATTCAATATGACGATCTCCTTGGTCGAGTGGTTTGTACACCGGTTTTCATGGTGTCGCCATCTCTGAGGTCCCGGGTTCGATCCTCGGTCGGGTCAATTTAGGAATTGTTGTTTTTCTAAATTGTCTCGGGGCTGGATGTTTTCTATGTAAGTATAACAAGTATGTATTTAAGTATTTTAAGTATGTTTATCCGTTGTCTAGTAACCATTTCACGAGTTTCTTAGAAGCTTCTCTTGGGCTAGATAATTGGTGTGTGTGTAGGGAAATTTATTTATTTATTTATTTAAATAAACTCAATTAATAAGTACTTTGAATCGTCCAAATATTTAACCTACCACCCATTCAGGACGTCATTTTTTAACTGTGGCAAAGAACGGGCGCAAGAAACCACAGCGCACAGAAGCAAAGACATTTACAAAAAAAAAGATATGTCATACTCTCATAGACGCCCCAAACCAAAGTCAATAAAGCTCGTTACTTTAATCTTACTATGGCTCCATATATGAATTTTTCATAGTAAAATTAAAGTAATACTGCTCTAAGGGTGACAGCAGACTCTAGAGTTACTATAAACGCCATCATACCCTATAGACGCCCCAAACCAAAGTCAATAGAGCTCGTTACTTTAATCTTACTATGCTCCATATACGAATTTTTCATAGTAAAATTAAAGTAATACTGCTCTAAGGGTGACAGCAGACTCTAGAGTTACTATAAACGCCATCATACCCTATATACGCCCCAAACCAAAGTCAATAGAGCTCGTTACTTTAATCTTACTATGCTCCATAATTATGAATTTTGCATAGTAAAATTAAAGTATCTTTATTATTGAAGTTATTGCATTTACAATGCTATATAGATATAGGATAAAATGTTTAATGTTTACTTGAAAAAACAACCAGCCTCAGGAAAGCTCGAATGGGACTCGAACCCAAGACCTTTGGATTGCCATCCACTGCTCTAACCTACCTAAAATTAAAGTGATACTGCTTTAAGAGGCGACAGTAGCCCTAGAGTTACTATAAACGCCATCATACTCTCACAGACTTCCCAAACCGAAGTCAAATCTCCAATCAGGTTTGATAGCGGTGTCTTATCTGTCCGTAATTAGTTAGCGCGTCGGTTGACTGATCCGTTTGTGACGTCATCCGACCCCTATTGGCCATCGGTCGTTTTGAATAATGTGCCCGTTAAGCCCCGGCCCCGGGGAAGGTCCCTTACCAATGTGTGTGTGTGTGAGCAATGTTGGTTAGACACATTTGATACTAGGTCCTAGGTAAATAATTAAAATACATATTAGACGACCTCCTTGGTCGAGTGGTTTGTACACTGTATTTTCATGGTGTCGCCATCTCTGGGGTCCCGGGATACATACGAGACGAGACGATTTAGAAAAACGATAATTTCTAAATTGATCCGACCGGGGATCGAGAAGCTTCGTTATGAAACCCGTTAAATGGTTACTAGACAACGGATAAACATACTTAAAACACTTAAATACATACTTATTATACATAGAAAACACCCAGACCCGAGACGATTTAGAAAAACAATAATTTCTTAATTGACCCGACCGGGGATCGAGGTCGGTATGTGTTTAAGTATTTTAAGTATGTTTATCCGTTGTCTAGTAACCATTTAACGAGTTTCATAACGAAGCTTCTTTTAGGCTAGATAATTGGTGTGAGTGTAGGTATATACCTAAGTATATTCACGACTATTATTTCAAACTCAAACTCAAAATATATTTATTCATTAAACTCAATTAATAAGTACTTCGAATCGTTCAAATCTTTTTTAACCTACCACCCATTCAGAACGTCATTTGTTAACTGTGCCAAAGAACGGGCGCAGAAACCACAGCGAACAGAAGCAACGATATTTACAAAAAAAAATTTCGTTACCAGGTCATAAAATACAAAGTATGAATTTAAAAAATAATAAATAATGCAATACAATACTACAATACAATGTATCTATTAATTATAGACAATTAGAAATAGCTGTTGGAGTACTTGGAGCATTTCAGACCCAAGCTGCTTTGTATTTTGTGTAATCTGACACTTTTTAATAATCTTTTGTAAGTATAAAGCTTTTCTTTGATTTTGATTTTAAATTTATAAAATCTCGAAAGGGTTAGTCAGAGACTAGGCAATGAGGACCACAGAAGCAGTCCCCTGCCATAGTCCACGTTTCACCAAACTACAACTGCACATGTGCTCAGCATGATAGGTGGTGAGCCCATCGCCGCTCTATCTCCTCATGTGCTGTTGTCCATGTGTGAAAAGTTGTGAGAAGTGGGACATTAGACTGACAAAGACAAAGATTTTTATTTCGCTAGAAATATGGTGCATACCCAACTAGCAAAATTTCCTCTTACACACATCCCAAGAGTATAATTTTACCAGTCTTATGGTACTCCGATAGACTGCTATAAGTGCGGATTTGGGCGCACTTAATAAGTCTATTTACCCTTAAATATATCTTAAAATGGTCTCGAGAAGTGTATTTCCAATCTTACAAAATTCTTGTTGATGCTTTAATAATACCAAACAGACTTACAAATGATTTACAAAGGCATTCTTTACGGGCATTTACCCTTATAATGCACTTACTAATGCTGTTCTAAGTGTGATATTACTTGTAGTGCTCTTTGCGAGCTTTTAGTAAGACATGTAATCAGATGTAATCACAGTCCGCCGAAAGGATTGCCAAATGCTCGTGAAACTTTTCTGAATAATAAGAAGAGTATTAAAAACGTTAGTATTATGTACTGTCCTGTTTAATTCACTTTCCTACAAAATGTGTAAGTATAATTTCATGTTTATTACGCATTACAAACTGTTATTTAATTGCGAAGTCGATTTTATCGAGTATTTTTAAATAACAATCACAATATTTTTACGGGCCATTTCAACAATGTATCTTTAATAATAAAAAATATTATATTAAAAATGAAAAATATGGAAACGTCGCCATTATCACTAATCATGCCTTATAGTGGCTTTAACAGAACCAATATAAGTGCATTACCATTGTTTCAGGTTTACACCGCACTTCTAAAATCAAATTCAACCACATTTTTTAATCCACGCGGCCATTGCTCATAACCTTTAGGATTCCTTATTAAAGTAAAAGTAGGCTAAAAGACAAACATGGAAGTTCCTGGTCGACCACCTTTTGACTTTTTTGCAATGCATTAGAATTCTAATTGCAATTATCTAGTTTCTAAGACATTTGATGTGCTAGTACTCTTCACTATCTTTTACAATAGTCACTTCTAAGATCGAGTGATCATACAAAATGCATTCACAAGAGTTTATTGAGAATCAAGGGTAATTTGGCTTATAAAGTGCGCATATAATACTACTGTTCTTACAAATGTTTTATAAAGTAAGCTTATATACATCTTTAAGAATAAGTTATAAGTAACAGACGATATCTAACAAAACACTTAGTAAAGTCACTTCTAAGATTTAGTGGTCTTACAAAGTGCATGTATAAGTGTTAATTAAGACTTAATGGCAATTAGGCTTTTAAAGTGCGTGTATAATACTATTGCTCTAATAAACATTATATAAAGTTTGCTTATATACGTCTGTAAGAATAAGTTATAAGTGTAACAGCCGTTATCTAATAAAATACTTTGATAAGTCATTTTTAAGATTAAGTGGACTTACGTAGTGCATGTATAAGTGTTAATTAAGAATTAGGCTTACAGAGTGCGTTTATAACACTACTGGTCTTATTGATGTCATTTCTCATTTTCTTGTATACTTCTAAAAGTATTTTTTACAAGTATATATGCTCTTATAGCTTAAATAGACTTATAATATGCCATTATTAGAGTATCTATCTTAATCAGAACGTATATAAAATTTATTTAAAGACATAGCTCTTAAAAGCTTTCGTTTCTAAGGGTATTTTGCTAGCTGGGTAAGTTGTCTTAAATATAAATAAGGTTCACATATTGATGATGACCAAAGCAGATACAAACGATATTGTATACAGGGTGTCCCATAAATAATGGATAACCCTATAACCATCGATAGGCTTCATTATGGCCTCCCTAATCTCAAATTTTTTCCTTTGTAAAAATATCACGATTTTAAGATTTTTGATTTGCGTCTGCTACATGCTCTATGGTTACAAGTACTTAATAAACGTCACAAAACACAAACAATGTTTGTTTTTATCATGACATTTCTACAAATGAAGAGGTTTTTCGATCTAGTTTTGTGGCATGATAAAAACAAACCGTAGGTGGGTTATTTTAGAAAGCTACAAAAATCCAAATTCTTAATAACCGTGATATTTTTACCGCCCGTGACTTTGTCTGCGTGAACACTCAAGTCCCGTTGGTTGGTTGGTGGTAAAGTTTTCTTTAACAAAAAAGTTTTATTAAAGTAAAACTTATTGTCTTAGGGATGAATTATATTAGACCGGGCCGTGCACGGGGCGTGCCGTGTACGTGGCCCGGACGGGGCACTGATTTGAAACGTTACAGACATTTCGTATTTATGTTTCACGGACACGGACGGTGCAATGTGTAATATGAAATGCGTCATACAACATGTATGCAACGTCTCAAATCAGTGTCCCGTCCCGCCCGGTGTAATATAATTTATCCCTTAGCGGTACAGCCTTCATTTAGCAACAGTGTTTTCTTAAAATGAGGCTCACATTATCATTAGCACACCATACCATAAAGTTATAACCAACACAGTTTAATCTCCTATCTAACGTCACAATAACCATCAAGTAGACGTGTTCACATCCATTTGTTGCCGTTTATTGATATAAAATCCAATCAAGGCGTACCACCCCAAAGCGGCCATAATAAAACGTCGCCTGCGCCATCCAGTGTTAATTAACAATTTCATGACAGAGCGGGTAGGATTACCGCCCGTTAGATTACCTGTGTTGATGGGAAGATCATATAGAGTGGGCACTGTGTTTGACCCTTTATCAGATCAGTGTTAAGGCAGCCACACACAAAAGGCTGGTTAGAAGCGGCGCGGGAATAAAGCAGTGTAGACACCGGTTTCAAAGCGGTTCCCATTACAACTGCGCTCCGTGTGACAGACAAGTCGGTTTACGGCGGTCATGGTAATACCAGGGGGTGTCACTCCGCAGTTTAGGTACGTTCGTTTGGCGCGCCTCCCAAGCAGGCCGCCTAGGCGTATGGCAGTAAGGTTGCCGCGAGCCGACGCACGCTCCACGTCGTCGCATTTTTTATACCTAAACTTGACTTTAGTTAGAGAGTGAACCTTCTGTACCTAGTACTATTAAGTAGTTATTCTGTGGTAATACAACGGAGCGAGTACGCAGAGAAACTTCATCGCATTCGTTCTGAGGGCTTTTCTTTTGAAACCTGTTCAAAATGGTTAAACTAGATAATGGATAACAACGGACAGAACCGTGAAGCGTAGCGGCTCATTAAAACAAGACTACCACCCCCTCTCTTGCGTTGGGTGTCGTAAAAGGCGACTAACGGACTAAAGACTATGTCAGAAAAAATTGTACTTCTTGCATTTGCATTATTTTGAATAAGTTATAAAACATCATACATTTATTAAGCCATAATAATAACGAAGGGAAAAGAAAAATGATAAATATTGACATTGACAGTTTTAGTCAAGCGTACATCCAACAGCATAGAGCGGCGATGGGCTCATCACCTGTCTGTCACGCTAAGCACATGTGCAGTCGCTACTTGGTCAAAAGTGGATTATGGTAGAGAACTGCTTTTGCTGTCCTCATTGCCTGATCTCTGACTAACCCTTCAGAGATAATAGTCGTGATTATATATATGTATGTATTTCCGCAAAGTAACGCTAAAAATGATTCCATTTTTATTTACACCCCTCAAACCCCAAGCGGTCGCATGAGACCGCACCTACAAAAACACACTTGACTTTGTACCGTGTATTCATAGACTTACAGACTACTTTAGTATGAACAAGTTTGACGTTGACAGTTGCGCCGAAAAAAGTGTCAAAAAAAATCCAAGACTCAGGGGTAAATTAGGTTTCTAAAGCTTACCTTGTGCTATAGAATTGGCGTAAGTACGTACGGTTATTTATTTCTTAATTTATTTTTTATTTATTACTTCTTTTTTTATATGAAGCCACTCCACCTGATTTTAAGTGGAAGTGGCATCCAGATCCGAGGACAACTGGTGCAGTGTAAGAGACATAGCATACGTACCCTCACCCCGCCGGGCCCACAAAGTGCCTCTCCGCGTCTTTCTAATTTAAACCAGTCTATTAATATGATAGAAATACATGTTTACATATTATACATTTCGCATAGCTATGTAAAGCTATTTTATTGTAATGCATTGAAAACGTCTGGTTTCGGTTTGCTCTCTAATCACAACTGCCAGAGACAATGCGAATTTGCGTCAGAGTATATTTGGCAACCCAAAGTCTATTTGTTTCGGCACGTGCACATAGCTAAGCTGGAAACGCCTCGTGACTTACGATTTCTTTTAGAGCGAGCGATATACTCGCATATAAACAAAACTGCCTTGTCAAAATGGTTGCCTTAGCTCACTATACTGTCGTTGTCCGCTACTTCCTACCTGCAGTGCGAGCACAGATCTTTTATCGACCGATAAAGTGACATTAGACGTCGACAAATTGACATCGGCAGTACTTGCAGTGAAATTTTATCGTCTAATGTCAGCGATACGTTTCTAATGTCACTTTATCGGTCGATAAAAGATCCGTGCTCAGGGGGCTGAGACTATTATGTTTAAGTATGTGTAATTATTATGTATTATATATTTATGTATAAATAATTTAAATATGTGTGTGTATTTATTAAACACTATTGTGTATTCATTTTATAATGTTGTTCTATTTTTTTATAATTTTTTTCTGCTTTCTGTTGTGTAGTGTAAGTAACTAAATATGTTTTCAATGTTTGCAACTCCGATCTTAGAGTGTATTATAGTTCTCCCCATCCGACTGGTTGTCTGGCAGAAATCGCTTTTAGCGATAAGACCGCCAATTGTAACATTGTTTTTTTTTTGTTTGCTCTTTTATGTAAATGTTTGTGTTATTATGTTATAATAAAAGTATTATCAATCTACATTGGTTGCCTGTAAAGTCGGTTTTACGGGCGAAGATTTTACGTGACAACGTCTTTTTCTCGGTAGAATATTTATTGATATGAATATAATTAAATTGCACAATAGGAACAAGGAATTGAATGAAAATAAGAATTGCACAAATTTAAACTATAGAAATATATATATATATTTTTTTTATTTTTTTTTATTTTTTTTTTATTTTTTTTTTTTATTTTATTTTATTTTATTTTATTTTGTTTTATTTTATTTTATTTTATTTTATTTTATTTTATTTTATTTTATTTTATTTTATTTTATTTTATTTTATTTTATTTTATTTTATTTTGTTTTATTTTGTTTACTAAAACATTGTACATGTAAACTTAAACTTAACTATTTAGTGGGAGAGAGACGCAAGGCATTCGGCGGGCCTCTCTCTCGTTCGGTGACTCATCGTTACGTTCCCGACGAGCGTTACACTTTTTCATAAGTGTCTCCCAGCTAACCTAATTTAAGACGTTGTATCTATCTGTTCGTTCTTCTGTCTTAATCACACACAGCAGCCTCCGGTACCGTTTAGAAGGAGATTATTAAGATATTATCCGATTAACTGTTGATTCACAACGAATGCACGTGGGCATGTACCGACACACCGAAACTGAAGTCACAACAACGCGACGCGAATTCTGCCGTCAGAAATATAAACGCGTACAACCCGCGGTTGGTTTTACACCATATAGGTAATGAGGTCTGAGCTGTCCCGTACCGTGGGAAAATCAAAATCAGCACCGAAACTTAACAGACCTTCGCCATTACGTGTTATTCCGAAAACCGAACCGATACCAAGTGAAGTGACATACGAATGTCAATGTCAACCGCCATGACACTTTTATTATCCTACCCTGTTCATTGCTGGTTTTAAACACTATCTATCTATCTATCTACTCGCTTACTATTGGTTGTTGGTAGTTTACAAAATAGAACAATATACAATCACACACATTTCACGGACGTTGTAGGCATAGACAATAGCTTTCCATTTTCTTCGTTCCTGACATACTTGTTTTGCTTAATTTACTCTCATAACTTACTTCATATCACCTATCACGCTAAGCACATGTGCTGTTGTAATTTGGTAAACGTGGCCTATGGCACTGGACTGTGTCAATGGTCAATGGAGAACAGTCGGGAATCTAAATATGCATGTAACTTTCTTACATGCATATTTAGATAGATAGATAGAAGAAGAATAGAAGTTAACCGTAGTTTGGGATACTTAACCTGACTGGTCACCAGAACAATCAATCAATCAAAATTTCTTTATTCAGTAAGCTTAAATAAGCATTTTGAATCGTCTAAATTTAATTTTACTTCTATGGATGGATGGATCGGCATAGGAACCCACCCACCCACTCATTCAGGACGTCCTGAATGTCTTTTAGCTGTGGAGAAAAACGGGTGCAAGAAACTTCACAGTTTTCTAATAATATAGAAGTAACGACATTTAAAAAACAATATGTCGTTTTACCAAATTATACAATTAATAATCATAAAACAATTATATAATAAAAGAAAAGATAAAAACAAAAGCGAATCGAAAAGTTTTATTCGGGCACTATGAACGCATTAGAACAATATGTGTGCGAAATTAGAGGAATGTAATTCCATGCCTTTTTGTCATTGATGTAATCGCTTACAGTCTTCGATTCGAACGTCTTCGATCAGGGGGGTTACTCTCGAACGCAAACTCAATCTTAATACAATTCCAATGCGGTTAATATGTATCGATATTGTAATAAGTAAAGATAATTCCGGAACGCCATGTCGATAATACTTTGTTCAATCAATTTCCACGCAATTTATTTCCAATGTGGCGCTATAGTCGTTTACAAAAGTGCCATTTGACATTTTTTAGATTTGTGATTGGAAATTGATTAATGTAATTCTGTTTCAAGAGGAGCCTACCTGGTCGGTATGAAACTCATATGGCCCTGGTCTTCCACTTCCAACTGTCTAATTGACTATCGCTCATTTCATTTCATCTCACTTATTTCGTATTCTTCTTTGAATTGTTAAAAATGCACCCTATCTTCATGACGTAACCGTTAAATCTTATACGGAGGGTAATTTGTCGAAAAAAATTATTGTATTTAAATTCTATTAAAGGCTTCGACACCGATGAACAAACACATTGGTATTATAAATCATTTTTTTATAAAGTATTATTATTTTCATAGGTTTCAATCACGATTCTATATCCTTGTTTAATGCAATACAAACATTAGAAGTGATCCCAAGAATTTGGTACTTCAAATAATTGAGACATTAATAAGAACATAAAATAAAACACTTACAGCAATAGGCACTTTCCCAATAAACTAAAGACACCTCGTTCAAAGTCAAAATCGCAATAATTTAGCTGCAAATAAATTATAAATTCGACTTTTATGTAAGCGGTTGGTAATCCGCACATCGTCTTTATCTTAGTCTCAGAGGTTTCGGGTTCCATACTAGAGGCAACCAATATTGTGGTCAAATTGTTTTATATCCCGCTGGCTAGCTACCACTATATTATCTTGTCTAAGTTTGGAGTAGGGATTTGTAATGTAGCATTCCGACATAACACAATACATACATATAATCAGACAGCCAGACAGGTGGTAAGCCCATCGCCGCTCTAAGCTGTTGGAAGTATGTGCAGTCTTTAGTCCGTTAGTCGCCCTTTACGACACCCAAGGGAAGAAAGGGGTCCTATTATTCTTTCACCGCGACGCGACACGGTTATACACAATACCGTTTTCTTTAAATCTCTTACCATAAAACCCTTGCATTTATCTCACCTAATTGTATTTGATGATAACCACTCGTCTGTGAGAAAACCTACTGACAATTGTTTTACTTTTGTGTCTGCCTGTACGGCAGTTGACAGCATAAGCTCGAAGATCCAGCGGACTTTCAGTTCTATGTCAGCTCGTGACAGCAGTCAAAACTCAAACAATGAAGATCTTCAGAACTTCACCCGGAATCCTCAGTGGTTGAGGATTCCGAGTGAAGCGCGCTTCCACCTTCGGCCTTATCGTCACTTACCATCAGGTGAGATGAAGGCCAAGCGCTTACCCGTTACACGTAAAAAAAAAAAAAAAAGATTAAAAGGGTGACTACTAATGGGCGATTTTACAAAATTAAAGAAAAAAGAAATATTGATAAATTGCAACTGTCAAACCGTGAACGAAATTATGGAAAATAGAAATGGGTTGGTCCTGAAATGAAAATACATTTTTTTTATTTTTTTGGTTGACAAGCAAAAGTGCGCAATTTAATACAGCCAGTGTATGCGGCTCGGCCACCCATCGCCCAACCAACGCTATCTATCGAGTGTTTTGATTTGGCCGTCAGAAAATAGCCCATTAGAAATTTGACATATTTTGTAGAGTAGACTAACATACCTAACTCCAGGAGGCAAAACAACAACTTATTTTGACCGTCTTACGACAACGTCAGTAAGGGGCAATAACGGGCAAAGCCAGCACCAATAAAACCGAGTGCTTTATGCACACCACCGTTGGGATGTCACCCAATAGACCGCAAGCAGAGGTGTGGGCGGGAATGCCACACTACAACGTCACATCGTGGGAGCCACACGCAATTTATTATACAGATGATAGTTACAATATTTTATTCTATAAATTACAACAACGGATATGTGAAATGGGATTTCCGCAATTTTTATATTATTTGTTTTAAAAGTGAAGCGGTTCACTAAAAGAATACTATGAACCACTTTCTTCTCTTGGGTGTTGTAAAAGGCGACTAACGGACTAAAGATTGCACTTACATTCAACAGCATAGAGCATTGCTTAGTGTCTGACTAACCCTTCGGGGATAATAGTCGTGAGTATGTGTATTAATTAAAATTAAACGTCAATGGGCAAATAGTATGGGGAAAAAACCCACGGCGGACAGAAATGAAACGGTGTGGATAAATAGATAAATGTCTCTAGTGTAACATCGTACGGGTCGCATTCTTGTGGGTGGAGGGGATTTTGAAATTAAACAACTTGACTTTCAAATATGAATTTATTTCACATTATTTATTCGGCGTGATCAATGTCTACTGTGCTGTGATTTTATCTAAAAATACCGCAGGGGCTTCGATTTGTTGTTAGTGCCTAGCCCAGGATAAAAAATAAACTATACTGGCAATTTGCGCGCAGCTCCTGACCGACACGGTACGGCGGCTGTGTATACAGCCATGAGCAGTAGTAATCTTCAACACTTTGTTTGCCTTGTCTCGCTGGGATTATTAAAATATATGTGTAGTATTGTCGCGCTCCGACATGTCGCGACTGAACTCGTCCTCTTATCAATATTTTTTTGTTTATTAAGCCTTGGTACCGATAGAGCTCTATCAAGTAAACACCATTTGGTCTCATGTGTTCATGGCAGTACGATCTGGCCAGTCTTAAATGATAGCTGCCTTGTTCTTCTTATCAGCTTTTGTCAACCAGAGATCTGGTGTAAGCCTCCTTCAACTTCTCCACTTATTTCTATCCTCGGTAGTACGGATCCAGTTGATACCGGCCACCTTGATGTCATCCTTCCACCTCATTCGTCGTCTTCCTCTCGGGCGCTTTTGATCCCATGGTCGCCATTCTAGGACTCTCTTGCACCAGGAATCCAATTTTCGTGCAATGTGGCCAGCCTATTCCCACTACAGCCTAGCCACTTTAACGCTAACGTCCTGCACTTTGGTCTTTTTACGTACCCATTTGTTTGTCCCGTGGTTTAGTAGCGATACTCCTACCATTCTTTTCTTCATAGCCATCTGTACGACACAAAGTTTGTTTACGGCCTCCTTTGTGGTAACCCAGGTTTCGGCTCCATAAGTGAGTACTGGTAGTTTGCGTTGATCAAATATTTGTGCTTTTTGTCGGGACGTCAACCTCGTCTTTAAGAAGAGCTCCAGCTTGGAGTATGCTGCCCATCCGTCTTATCCTCCTGTCGATCTCGTTGCATTGGTTTGGTATAGATTCGGTATAGCTGCCTAATGTAAATAATATCTGTTCTTCATAGGTTAAATGTGGGAAATCTCTAAAATCTGGATTGATTAAATCTAATAGCATGCATTCAACTCTTTGTCTATTTATGTTGTTTCCAATTACGTATTGCGCAGGTTCGTTCTCTCTATTCATTTTGTCATTTATAATGTTTATAAACTACTCAACGTACCTATACACTATCTTCATACGGACGGAATATATTTTTGAGTCAAACTTCGTTCTCCCATGGATTCCAAATAAAACAACCTTATATAATGTCAAGTGAATTTTTATACTCTTTCATTTTATACCATTTTCATTAAAGTCCGCGACCGGGTCGGATTACGCTCAATGACCTTTGTTTACGCTATCACACCAATTATCTAGACCAAGATGAGTATTCTTTTGAAACTCGTTAATATGGTAAGATTACGGATAAATATACATAAACATAGAAAAACCAGGGACCTCAGAGATGGCGCTGGATGTACGTGTGTATAACGTACTTAACGTGCTTCCTTTAGTACGAAGGAGTTTGATTTACTTACTTTGGACAATTATTTGTATTTTAATTCGGAAACCAAGACTCGGAAGCACAAGCCGCTACCTTCGGAAACCTCAAATAAATATGAAGTATAAAATTGTATCTTCACTCTTCCTGTTAACACGAGAATCATTTGAAATAGCTGACCGTCAATAGCTAACGTGTAAACAACATCTGGTTGCAAGGCTGAACGGCCGGTAGTACCGTTTTACGACCTTTACGATCCGGATGAGACTCCATTCTGGACAAGTTTGAGTTTCCTCCTGAAATTGTTTTATTTTCGAATGAAACTAGGACCTTGCCCTTGATAGCTTTTAGATCAAAATTCCATGTCATTTGCTTAAGAAAATTTTAGAGCTATATTCAAAGTTCGGTTTTTGTAGTAATATGAATGTAAATAAGATATTTTCATGAACTACATTCTACATAAATTATTAAATTGGGACTTAAAACAGATTTCTTACGATTTTCAAAGAAACGTCCCCCCCTCAAACTATACGTACCTACTAACTTGTTACTAACCCTAAACATAAATTAAAAAAAAAACGATAAAAATGCGAGATGGCCAAAATCGTAATGCAATTTCAAAATTGAAACCAAACTTCAATCTTTCAGTGTTGACAAAATGTAAATGCACATAAATCACTCGAACACTGAATTTAATGATTTGCTAAATATAAAAACTGAACAAACACCTACATTTGTGGTCTATAAAAAGTTTTGTTTACAACTTTTCGGAATATAAAAAAGCTTTTCGGCAACTACACATTTCGTTTGGAATAGCTACGGTGCTGTCGTCTTAAATTAACAATATTTATGGTTATAGATTTGCCACGGCCGTCTATTTGCGATTGTTTTATTTTGTTTAAAGGATAAGAGGGTGCGTTGAACTTTGATACCAAAGTTTTCTCGTGTCTTTACTTTCTAGACTAGTCTAGACTTTTGGATTAAAAAGTAATCATGTGTAAGTTGATTCAAAAAACATGAACTCTGTTAGGGCATAGCAATTCTTATATCTAAGTGCTTTTTTTCAGTTTTGATGTTTAACGTTATCGGTATTAACAGAAATGTTATTTAATATATTATTCTTAAATTTAAATGTGAATATTTAAAAAAGTATTACAAAACAGTACATTGACATAACAAGACGCCATTTTTCACATTTTTTCATTACTTTTTGTTTTGTATTTAAGTCTTCTTAAACCTTTTTCATAGTACTTACAGTATGTTTATTTAATTAATTGTATAGTTACAAGCATTGGCTCAGTCCTTAGAACTTTTTTAACTTCAGATAAAAACACCGCTTCAAATTACCGCGAAATACTTCAACTGCTATTATTATTATTCATGGAAACGGAACAAAACAGCACTTTAATCGCTAATTTTGGAAATATTACTTTTTATTTTACAAAGTTATAGCGGTACCTACGGTCCCATAAATAAATGCAGATAATAAAGTGTTATAATTATATGAATTTACGAGCGCATATAACCATGACCTATAATAGTACAACATTACCGCTTTTTAGGCCAGCAAACACATTTGGGACAGACCACTGTGTAGGTGTCAACGTTATAATGCTCCTGCGTTGGTTGTAATTTATTTCTGGTGATCATTCTTCGTCATCTCAGCCTCGGAGCTCAGATGCTTAGACCACAGCTGGGCTAAGGCCGCCCTCAAGGATTCCTGCGGTAACCAATGATCTACTTTTTTAAAGTCACATATTTTAAGCTTTTTTAAATTATTCACTTAGATGTGGTTCTGTTCCATCATCATCATCATCCTATAAACGTCCCACTGCTGGGAACAGGGCCCTTACTGTCACCTCTTAGAGCAGTACACAATAAAATTAGTGATGTAAGAAGAGGGGATGCTCTAAGTGGTGGTGGCAGGTAGGCCCTCCCACTTAGACAGAGTACATCCGAGCCATGTGACATTCAAATGAAGACGTAAACTACAAACAAAGTTATAATTATGTCGATAAGTAAGTATTAAACCCCCATTCCCCCGCATTTGAAAAACTCTCTACCATTTTTGTTATTTAACACTTTTTTAACAAGAACGCGGTGCAGCGCCGCGCCGCCGCCGCAACTAAATACGATAGAAATTCTATACATATATCTATTCTATTATATATTACTATGCATGCATATAATCACGACTATATTATCCACGAAGGGTTAGCCAGAGACTAGGCAATGAAGACCGCAAAAGTAGTCCCCTACCATAGTCCACTTTTCAAAAATAGCGACTGCACATGTGCTCAGCGTGACAGGTGGTGAGCCCATCGGATTCGCCGCTCTATGCTGTTGGATGTATTTGCAGTCTTGGTACTCAGTCTTGAGTCTGAGTAGTCCGTTGGTCGCCTTTTACGACACCTAAGGGAAGAAAAGGGGTGGTAGTAAGAATTCTTTGACCGCTACGCGTCACGGTTATATTCTATTATATTATATACTATTATATCTTTATTCATTGAACACTAATCAGTGTGCAGCCGCAGTAGAAAGATAATGAAAAATTTTGCCGGATACTACCGAATGCTTATTAATCTTTTTACTTACACAACAGTAAATTAACATAATAAATATTTTGAATGTTCCGAAATAAAAAAAAAACTTTTAAGACACGGAATGTAGATTTGCAAATTCTTTAAATTTTGTATACTTACCTACTAATAATAAACTTTTCTCCATTTGATTTGGGATCGTTGACTGGTGTAGCATTTCGCTGCACACCGCTTGGAGTTGCCAACAACAACAAAGTGGGCGTTACACCACAGATTAAACTAATAGCTCCTTTTATACTGGCACAAACAATCCACCATACAAATAGAAATGCACAATAGTTTATGACGGATATTTATTTTAATTTTGTGTTCTGTTACTCGCAAATGTTTATTGCATGCTGTCATATAATTGTAGTGTCATTCCATTTGTGTAGTTATATTGTTTTGTGTCTTTTTGTTTAAAAACAAGCATACATACCCAATAAAGTTTTTACAAATAATAACCCCAAATTATAATGATTGTTATTTACTGGCGCGCAACCGCGTCGCGTAGCGGTGAAAGAATACTACTACCCCCTTTCTTCCCTTGGGTGTCGAAGGCGACTAACGGACTAAAGACTGCACATACATCAAACAGCATAGAGCGGCGATGGAATCACCACCTGTCACGCTGAGCACATGCGCAGTGGCTAATATTTGGTGAAAATTGGACTATGACAGAGGACTGCTTTTGCGGTCCCATTGCCTAGTCTCTGACTAACCCTTCGGGGATAATAATTGTGATTATCTGTATGTATTTATGTATTTCATTTACTGGCGACCCGCCTCCGACTTCGTCCGGGTGACCACTCCGTATCCCGTGAAGTAAATTAATTAAAAAAAAATCTTTCACACAAACCTAGTCCCGACACTTATAAACGTACATTTATTCCTTCAATATAATCCTCATTCCGAGCCTATTCCTTTCTTAAGGGTTGGCAACGAGTCTGCAACTCTTCTGGTTTTGCGGGTGTCCATGGGCGGCGGTGATTGCTCTCCACCAGGTGGACCCGCCTGCACGTTTGCCTCTTTCTTTTATTAAAAAAATAATAATTAGCCAAATAGGTTCACTCATTCTAAAGTGGTGCACCTAAACAAACATTAGTGCCAATTGATTTATTTATTTATATAGATGTAATTGCCTAATCATTAATAAAACAAAGCTGTTATTACTATGAAATATGATATCAAATAATATTATGAACGAAGTCACATTTCTAAAGCTTAAATTCATTGTCTCTTTTTCCGCCGTGACTTCATATGTACATATCATTTATCCAACAAACGTCGTGCATTTTCCCAATCTGCTCATTCACTGAATACCGTTTCCTGTCATCGGAAAGCGGAAGACAAGACGCTAATTAGTAAGGTTGGAAAAAGACTACGTAAAGTGTGTGGCACAGTGAGAGCAAACTTATAAAAAAATATATTTTTGAGTGAGTTTTTGTGTAATTCTTAAATATGACTTTAAAACACATAATAAAAGCCTTCTGAGTAGATTTGACCAGCGCAGCGTGGTGGGTTAATGTCTCATCTCCTCATGTGCTGTTATCTATATGGGAAGGTATATGCAGATGACGATGAGTAGGTTCAGAGCTTTCCCAAAATCGGAACTGGTGGTACTGATTATTTTTAAAACGTATTATAGTATCGACGGCGTCTGTGAAGGATTACATTTTATTTAAAACAGAGCCTTTGTAATTCGACTGAACATTTTATTTTTTTATTCTATAACGGGTTAGCACTTGGTCTTTTTTTTTGCCTGATGGTAAGTGACGATAAGGCCAAAGGTGGAAGCGCGTTTAACCCGGCATCCTCAACCACTGAGGAATTCGCTATCTTTTCTCTAAACTGTCGGAATAAAACAATGCAATAAACGTCGTTGTTATGGCGACAGACTTAGATAAGATGGTGGTAGGTAGCTAGCCAGGTGGACTTAACAACCTTACCACCAACCAAACCAAGTACACAAAGAGGTACCTCTGGGTCTGAGACCGGGGGCTTAGATGTACGTATACTCCGCAGGACCCTTCGTTTGATTCGATTGTCGTTGATGTCGATTGAGAACTAAAGTTTTAGTTACGTAGTATTTAGTACCTTCTGAAACGTATAAGTAAAATATTAGTACCGCAAGGGTTACACAAAAATCTTAAATTGTTTTCCAGCAGGACTTTCCGCTGTTTGAAGGTCCAAGTTCAAGGTACCTTTAAACTATCTTTTTTTTTATAAAAGTTAGTACTTTAAGGGTACCCACTACCCACAAAACTTTTATCTCGCCAGCAGGACACTTTTTTGTTTTGAAGTTTTTTGTTTAGACAGTCATATTTCCTAGCTGCATTGTATTACTACTTGTCTCAAACCTTATATCCCTTAATTCAATTAATAGACAGTAAAACGGAAAAAATATTTTAATGACTAATGATTATCTACTCTGTTACCGGAAGTTGATTTTATTGTATTATATTATACTATTAAAATAAGCGATTAGGTTTTTGACAAGTACTAATAGAATGCTGCTATAGGAAATATGATTGTTTAAACTGAAAACATCAAAACATAAAAGGGTCCTGCTGGCGAAATAAAAGTTTTGTAGCTATATCTATTAAACTAATAACTTTTATTTAAAAAAACAAAGATAGTTTAAAGGTACTAATATACCGCTATACAAAGAAAAAAAGTCAAACAGCGGAGGGTCCTGAAAACAATTTGAGATTTTTGTGTAACGCATGAGGTACTAATATTTTACTTATATACGTTTCAGAAGGTACGAGGGCCACACCGAAATGATCGGGAATAGAAAAAACTACAAAGATGACACAATAATATTTACTTTTCGGTGTTACCTACTAAATACTACGTAAGTAAAACTTTAGTTCACAATCGAATTATACGAAATGTCCTGCGGAGTATAGGTTGGAGCTTAACCACACACTTAGACCACCGAGGCGGTTAGACACTGCCCTCCCGCTACATCATCATTGACTACAATCGGTCCACTACTAGGCACAGGCCTTCCAAAATGGACATCATCACATAGGGAGTTTGGGCTATAAATAATCCACCACGCTGGCATAATGCGGTGAGGTGGGTTTTCTGCCATGTTACGACGGCAACCGCGACCAACGGCTATACGTGCCTTCCGAACCACAGAGGAGCTCGAGATGATTTTTATTTGGTCACCCATCCAGCTAACCGGTATTACAAAAGTATTTTAAGAAAAACAATTACGTGACTAGTTTCTTTGTCGCACCGCTACAAGATGAAATAATCTACCAGCACACGTATTCCCTCCTACCTATGACATAGGATCCTTCAAACAATGCGTGAAGAGGCAGTTTGTGAGCCGGCAGAGTGAAGGTGACTGATGCTACGTCTCTTACGCTGCACGAGTTGTCCTCGCGCCTGGACTCAACTTTTTATTTAAATTACACTGGGTAAGCATTTGACCACTTCCTGAAAAAAAAACTGGCATGATCGCTAGTGGCTCCCGCTACAACCCACACTTAATAGAAATTCGAAAGAGTCTCGTTCCACGTTACGCAATACGGAATACAGAAATAAACATGGCGACGCGCTCTCGGCGCCCGCGGCGACCTTGATGACCACGCTGATGGATTCTCGGCCCGCTAAACAGTTCTGAAGAATCTGTAGCATTGAGGTATTATAGACTAGAGGCGACACCGCAAAGCAAGTTTTTGGGCACTGATTTGCAGCCCATGGACAGCAAACGCCTCAGTGATTGCACGTGATCCAAGCGATTGTGGACCTTGCCGCTGCAAATCAGTGCGCAACAAATTGCTTTGGGGGTCGTCTTTAGTATGCAATACCTCAATGGTAGCAAGCAACTTATAATATATGGCGTATAAAGAGGCGCGGGGTCAATTGGAAGTAGTCGGTGGCGAGATGTTTAGTGGCATCATGTTTATTATAAAATTCTTTAAATATTCTAACATTTTTATCAGAACTTTTGTTTGTTATTAGTTCATGTTTTGGGTCGTTCACCAACAAGCATTAGGCCAGGGTGGTGGGCTATGTCTCACCCTCCCCATACGTTTATGATGATGATGATCTCTCCTGATGATGATCAGTTCACGATTTGGAATAATATGCATTAATTTGGATAGAGTGCCTTGTGGGTGAGACCTTACAATTTTTTTGCCAGGGCGGTAGGTATGCCTGGATAGGGTTGACCAACGGTGGGATTAATTTGACAATATTTGGCATAAATCGAAATCGCCTTTTGTATAAGGAAGATATCGTACTGCTCGTCAATGTAAAATGTGGTAAACGGTGTTGGTGTCAATGTTGTTAATGTATCTCTTATAAATATTTGTAATTTATCACAGTTTGTTTATCCTAATAAATGGAAATAAATAAATAAATATAAACTTAATCCTTTATTGTACAAATAAACAACATTTACACACACGTTACACAATACATACTATACAAGGGTGTATATCAGGGTGTTAACTCTAAAAGAGATCATAGAGTCCTTACAAAGAGAGAGTGTCCATAGTTCAAAACAACGTACCTACCTAGCACATCTGTTTTCCAAAAGGGTAGGCATAGGCAAATACGACATTTCTCACTTATGTACTGCTCTTAAAAAAATATATATAAATTAATTATGTAGTCTATACATAATGTTTTAAACACCTAGGACTGTTTACTTTAGTTATTTTCATAGTGTCATTGTCGTATGGCGTCCTTTTGTGGGGAACAGCGGCTGATGTTAAAACTATGTATATTTATTTTACAGAAACAAGCAATAAGAACCATTTATAGACTGGGATCACGAACTTCTTTGAGAAATATTTTTAAGGAAGTTGGTGTTCTTACTGTTGCATCGCAGTATATTCATAATTGTATAGTTTTTGTGCGTTGCAATATTAACACTTTTTTTAAAAACACGAGTTCAATACTAGAAATAAGTCAAAACTAGTAATGCCACTGTTTAGGTTACAAAAGGTTCTCGGCTCTTTCTTGTGGCAAGGTGTATACCTTGTAATAAAATACCAAGTACTATACTAGATTTACCTTTAGATAACATTAAGAATCATGTAAAATCTTGTTTACTTAGGAAAGGTTATTACGCAGTCAAGAAATATTTAGAAGACAAAACAGCCTGGTTATAATAATATATTTACATTATTTTTTCTTAATCCATTATCTTTATAACTGATTGTATAATTTGGTAACGACATGTTGTTTTGTAAATGTCGTTACTTCTATATTATTTTAAAGCTGTGGATTTTCTTGTGCCCGTTCTTCTCCACAGCTAAAAGTGCAAATTAATCCAAATAAATTTAGACGATTCAAAATGCTTACTTTAAGTTTATTGAATAAAGACATTTTGAGTTTGAGTTTAACAGCATGAGCTAGATTCGGTAGTCATATAAGCTTCAAAGGTAACATTTCATATTTCTAACATTAACTATGATCGAAAGGTAAAGGTACCTATTGTATTTGTTCATGCATGTGCTACATTTATAGCATGTTCTAAACTTAGAACAACATGAAGTTGCCTAAATGCAACAATGTCGCTTTATTTTCAAAATAAATTTTACTACGAGACACACAGTTCTATGCAATAGTGTTATTCTTTCTGCAACATATATTTTGTTTACAATGTATTTAGTGCGCTTTAGAAGTTTCAGTGCGAATGTACATACAAAGTTGAAGGAGCTTATAAAACTGTTATTTTAAGGAATATTTGTGTACCGTACTAGGGACGTTTCGGACAGTTTACGACATTTTGTATTCTATAAATTCAAGAGGGGTATCTCTGCTGAGGTTACGTTTTGTTACCATGTTTACGAGATATACCAAATTGGTATGAATTTAGTAATAGTATAAGAATGTTACAAGAATGGAATTTGGATGGTTTTATTTTAAACAAGCAGCCACTCGCGGTTTCACCCGCGTGGTTTTCGTTTCCGTAAGAATATTAGGATAAAAATTATCCTATGTGTTAATCCAGGTTATAAACTATCTGTATGCCGAATTTCATCCAAATCCATTCAGTAGTTTTTACGTGAAAGAGTAACAAACATCCATCCATACGTTCCCGTAGGAATATCGGGATAAAAAGTATTCTATGTGTTAATCCAGGTTATAAACTATCTGTATGCCGAATTTCATCCAAATCCATTCAGTAGTTTTTACGTGAAAGAGTAACAAATATCCATACATTCTTATAAACATTCGCGTTTAGGTATAATATTAGTAGGATAGTACTGTTTTACATATTAATAAATCACTTTTTCTGTCCCTATTACATATAAACTATAAAAAGTTTTTTTTTCTAAACGATTTAAGGCGTCAGTGGACAGAGTTCATTCAATGACTTTATTTTAGGGGTATCTGTGTGGAGATATTTCTTTGGAACACTGACTTAAGAAACGCGTTTTGACGTCATCTTATTGGTTGACTGCAGAAAGTAAGTTTTTTTGAACGTCAAGACGATTCGCTTAATCCAATTATTTGTTTGAAATGAGTGACTAGTATCCAAAACCTTTCGGTAAACCTTTCAACTCATTTCGGCGCCTATTCAGTTTCTATGCTGTATCAATTCAACATAATTCTATCTCTTCAACAACCAAAATAACTTTACGTACGCTCAGCAAATTAACAATCGAATCGGAAAAAAAAACTAATGATACTAAGCGGTGACAGAACAAACAAACAGTTTCACGCTAGTTTCCGTTTTATTATAAACATGAGATGGTTTATGTTATGGAACTCTAAATAAATCATAGCTGGTTATAACGTGTTAAGAAGTGTATCGCACATTGCGGATATCGACTGTTGACAACAGAATCCCTGCTGGTAATAATAACATACAAAGCCGATTTATTTATTTTGCACTAGAACTTATTTTTACTATTCCTATACTTTATAACCGTCTTTTTTTACATCTACATTTATATTACATTACATTTACATCTTAATTCTTATATTAATAACAGTGTCGCGTAGCGGTGAAAGAATACGAGTACTACCACCCCCTCTCTTCCCTTGGGTGTCGTAAAAGGCGACTAACGGACTACAGACTGCACATACTTCCAACAGCGTGCGGCGATGGGCTCACCACCTGTCACACTGAGCACATGTGCAGTCGCTATTTGGTAAAAAGTGGACTATGGCAGAGGACATATGTATGTTGGATGAGCTGTGTAGTGGCGGCTCATCAATAGAATACTACCAAACCATCTGATTCCTTAGGTGTCGTAAAAGGCGACTAACGGACCAAAGACTGCACACATATAAAACAACATAGGGCAGCGATGGGCTCACCACCTGTCACGCTGAGCACATGTGCAGTTGTCATTTGGTGAAAGGTAGACTATGGTGGTGGACTGCTTGTGCGAGTGGCTAGTGATACCAATTATTTAAGTTAGACGGAACTCAAAGATTAAGGTGGTTTTATGCTTTGGGTTTTATTAGGGGTAAATGTTTTTTTTTTAATTGAAGATAGACGGCAAACCAGTCGACAGTCACCTGGATACTAGATCATGGCTACCTGTACACATCTGCTGCACCGATTTTTAAAGCACTGTTTACTAATGTTTTAAAGAAAATAACACAGTAACATAAATAAATAAATGAACATCCCCACACTCACACCATTTATCTAGCCCAAGAGAAGCTCCGTTATGAATCTTATTAAATAGTTACTAGAGAACGGATAAACATACTTAAAATACTAAAATACATACTTATTATACATAGAAAACACCCAGACCCGAGATAATTTAGAAATACCATAATTTCTAAATTGACCCGATTGGGGATCGAACCCGGGACCTCAAAGATGGCGACACCATGAAAACCGGTGTACAAACCACTCGCCAAGAAGGTCGTCGAACAATACTAGAAGACAAAAAATGTTGTTGTCCTTACGTGCCCATATTTATAATATTTGTGAGACATCTTGTTAGCCTATCAAAAGAACCACAAAAAATTCCCATCAATAAGCTAACCGTTTAATCTACGCTTGTATATTCATAATCCGGGCTGCCTCATCCATTTATATTTTATGTTAGTAATATTGGACGTGGAGCAGGGCCTGCCGCGTAAGTAATCTTTGCTGAGTGTAAGGTTTCACGTAGGACGCTGCTACGAGCTACGAACTACGGCTACATAACAGTGTCGTAGACAATGCAATGCGTGTTAATTTACGTAGGAGTGCTACGATAAAAAATTGATGATGGCGGCACTTTTTGCGATTTTTCAATAAAAGTTACGTCAGAAGCGTTTAAATTGTCAGTGGTTTTCGATACTCCGAAACTCTCTTGGCCGACCCGTATCAATAAAATAAAATTTAAACTGCCGCGTTGGGCAGTGATTTAAACAATCAAACTTTTGGCTGTAGATTAAAAAGTAGTTTTTGTAGGCAATTAAAATATTATTAAGTGTGGCTTCATTAAGTGATATGCAATGCCTGTTTGCAACACTCGGGTAGATGCGTTTTATTTTTTAAACTAGTTTTTAGTCTTTCTGACTTCAGAAGTTACACAATGATATGTAGCCCACGCCATTCATCAGAGCTAATTTATTGTGGCCTTAACTAAATAATACACATTGAATATTGTAATTACAAGCTTTTATTTAACTTGCAATGTATGTTTATCGAGTTCAAATCTTGCAAGGAAGATTGGAACCATTTCCCGGGGACTGTTTAATCTGAAATTTGGAATACCTCTGTAATTTCGATGACAATACAATATGGCACCATGGAGCTGGTCTGTTGATGCAGTCGTAAGGTTGTCATAGGAATTATGCAATGAAAAATTACAACCCCACCGTGTTATGGCTCGTTTGTGTTGTCTTGACAAAAAATTATAACCTTTTTTGTCAAGACAACACAAACAAGCCATCCAATTAAAAACGGATAACCTGAGAATTATCAACTAAAATGATAAAAATGAACAATCTATAATCAGTATGTTCATATATCCGTGAAAATACGGTCCGGAGCAGCCGTAGAACTATTTCTATGGTAGCTTACGCACTTGATCAGACTTTCATCATCCGATTTCTTTACGTCATCCGTGAATCACCATTCCGGAGAAGAATTTTTACATTGACATTAAAATTTGACATAATATTTTAAAAAATCTGCCTATAATCACGTATGCCACTAGGTGCCCTGAATTGTTTAGATTTGTATCAGTGATCGGACAAGTGCGTAAGCAATATCCGAGTTTGGTTTGATTTTTCTAGACCCGTATTTTCACGGTTTGGATTCGGATTGGACGTAGTGCAAAACCACTCTTATTTATTTATTTATTTATCTTACGAGCTCCAAAAGCTTGTTTTTAACACTTATTGACTTTTTTAATTTTAAAGTGTTTTTATGATAATCAAGGCTCTTCCAGATCGAGATGTACCACACCGCATCGAATAAAAATAATCCTCTAACATGATTATCGTACATTTTAAATGTATTTCGCACACTACACGCGGGCCAATACGATGCGCTGCGGCCTGTCGCGCATGTAGTATTGTAATTTTTTGAATAGTTATTTTAAGCGGGTATACGCATTTCGGTTTCCCATACAAACTTCCAAGTCGAAATTTTTAAAAACCAATAAGCCGATTTTAATGAAATTTTACATGCTAAAGTAAAATACAGAAATGTAAATAGTTTGTTGAAAACATTTTTATTAAAAACGTTTATTTAGCTGAGTTATTGCGGTTTAAAGTTCACTATAGAAAGTTTAAAATCGCAATAACTAAGTTATATACACGTTTTCAAAAATATTTTGGACAAACTATTTAGATCCCAGTATTTTACTTAAGCATGCAATGTTTCATTAAAATTGGCTTATTAGTTTTTGAAATTTTCGACTTGAAAGTTTGTATGGGAAACCTAAATGCGTAAACCCTCTTAAAATCACGATCTGTATTTATGTCTCCTTGATGGGGCCAAAAATAGTTATCATTAGAGCTGTAATAGTTTGTATGCTGGAATCCTACGCTAGTACAGTTCTATTTTACATTGATTATGCGGGAAAAAGTAACGATCATGGAAACGATTTGGGCAATGAAACGGGCGATAAATAAAAACGTTGCATTAAATTCATTTTGCTTCGTTGCTCGTGACCCTGACTCTTTTACTTTATCACAATGTTGAACATTGTGTTAAATTGTTTTTATAAAAGTCAATGTCGTTCGTTCAGCTCAATACGCACTTATTTTAAAGTAAGCGTTTCAGGTGGCTGGATGCTAGCAGCACAAGACTGGTAGTGGAGATCCTCGGGGGAGGCCTTTGTCCAGCAGTGGACGTCCTCTGGCTGATTATGACGACGATGAAGCATTTTAGCCCATCAAGGATTGAATTTGTAAAACAGTCCCTCTTTCCTATAAAACTCATTGAGTCGGCAATTTTTTTAAAGAAATAAAACTTAAATTTTTCGCTCTTCAAATACTGGTCCATAATTACAAGCTGGAGTCGCCCTAGGTCCTGGAATATGCAATTATGCATAACACATCTTCGTTCAAATATAACATGTGATGGAAATCACTAGTTTAAAAAAGTAAAGGTTAGTTTGACGTCATGATTATGAAGTAAATCACGACTATTATCCCCGAAGGGTTAGTCAGAAACTAGGAAATGAAGACCGCAAAAGCAGTCCTCCTCCATAGTCCACTTTTCACCAAATATCGACTGCACATGTGCTCAGCGTGACAATCGTCGCTTTATGCTGTTGGATGTATGTGCAGTCTTTAGTCCGTTAGTCGCCTTTTACGACACCCTAGGGAAGAGAGCGGGAGTGGCAGTATTCTTTCACCGCTACGCGATGCGGTCGAAGTAAGTAGTTATACAAAATATTACTGAACTGCGTTTGTCCAACTCGTGCAGAGGATTCCACATTTCAAGGCCCTACGTCTTTTATCGCACATAGATGTCATAATGTTTGGACAAAGTTGAAAGCGCGGTACATAGTTGCAAGCTTTGACGCGCGACTTTTGTTGGTCGGCCAAACGTATCCACCACGCAAATAGATCCACCTGTTTAGACGATCAACCGTTTTTGTAGAGAAAATTTTAAAGTACAGTCACGGGCACCAAAATGACTTTTGCTTTGACACTTTAATTTTTATTCCATTGTAATAAGAGTTACAATTGTTAACATATTTTTGCTCGTGACTGTACCAGGGAGTTGAATTATTGGATACCTTTTTTAATTTTCATCATCAGTTTATAAACGTCCCAATGCTAGGTAAAAGCCTTTCCTCATGGAAATCAATGCAAGGGGAGATTTAGCCCACAATCCACTACGCTGGCCCAATGCGTCTTGGTGGGTTTTTAAATGTTTGTTAGCGTAGAGGGGCAGGCTTTATTAGACAAATTAAAATCAATGGATTGTAAAATACTGTTCAGAATTACGTACAAAAAAGCACGGTAATAACCATAGCAATAGACCTTATTAACATATGGTTGACGTATGACTAGGATGCTTCAGTAAGTTGATTCATTCTTAAACAGGTACTAGGTTACGACTTAGTGATCTTCAAGAAACGAGCCTATTCCTTTCTTAAAGGCCGGCAACTCGTCTGCGATTCCTCTGGTTCTGCGGGTGGGTGTCCATGGGCGGCGGTGATTACTTTCTATCAGGTGACCCGCTTGCCCGTTTGCCTCCATCTGCCATAAAAAAAAACTATCCAGCAAATGAGTACCGCCCATTGAGGTACAATAAACTATAAGGTGCAGCCGCAAGGTCCACAATCGCTTGAATCACGCGCAATCACTGAGGCGTTGCCAACCTTCTTCATTTCTTATGCCTCTATGATCTATAATTTTACTGGATCTAGTTATTATTAAACTTTATCCAACACAGGACACAGCAATGCAAAACAATATTTTTTTCATCTGGGGTACCGCGAGAAAGACCCATCTTCTGCAGCTGGAGCGCGCACAACGGGCAGTGTTAAAGGTTATGGCATTCAAACCTATCTGGTATCCATATAACCAACTGTATGCGCTATAAAACCTTAATTTTTCTTTATAAAAAGCAATTATGGGGTGAGTTCCACCCATGAAACTGAACAACTTTCCCCAAGAAACCTATGTGCAAAAATGACAAAAAAAAAATCGATCTCCCATACTAATTGTCGTCAGCTGATCGTATCGATAGTTTTGTATGGGAGGTCGAAATTTTTTTGCCATTTTTGCACATAGGTTTCTTTTGGGAAAGTTATTCAGTTTCATGGGTAGAACTCACCCTTAATTAGTTTTTTAGAAGGTTCTTTCCGTTCGTAAATTATTTGTTTTTAATGTTATTTTGCGCTAACACTCGTCTTGTCAGTATAATCAAAGGTTGGCATTAAATATAAGATTAGCGAATAGAGTATTTAAAACTGAAAAATGTAGTGCTGAACTAGCTAAACGTTATTATTATACTAAGCTCATCATTATATAACAAATTTAATTATAAATTTAATATTTACAAATCGTCCCTCCGTAAATGTAAATTTGTGTTGAACGAGTGGCTTCTTAGCCTCGAGTATGATGATGTTGAGTCTCTAATTAAATCAATTAAATTCACACATACACTCCACACTCAAACACAATACACACTCACACATCAACACTCTCTCATACACACACATGCATGTAGTTGTATAGTATGATTAATTTGCTTTGTTAATCTTTGTGTTACTAATTGTTCGAGGTGGGCGCTAATGACTACGACACACTCTTCGACTAATTGTACCTAGTTATTAATGTTAAACAAGAATTTGAAAACTTTTTATAAACACAAATAAATATTATTTATTTAATTATACTGCTTGGTGGCAGTACCTCTCCCTTTTGTTCTGTGACGGCAGATAAAGCCCTGGTCTTATCACGAATGGGAGAATTTATTTTTGTTTACTTTACAGGAGAGCAATTTTGAATGTAAAGGAATAAAATTTGAACTGACATTTTTTATTTTTCTAAGAATTTACAAGTGTTATATTAAATTATACTAAATCTTTATGGTTGAAGTAAATTATTAATAAGTATATTAGAAATAAGGTAGAAATAATGCACTGCTGGCTCAATATCGTAAACGGTGTCGCGTAGCGGTGGAAGAAGAACCCCCTTTCTTCTATTGGGTGCCGTAAAAGGCGACTAACGGACTAAAGACTGCACATACTTCCAACAGCATAGAGCGGCGATGGGCTCACCACCTGTCACGATGAGCATAATAATATGTGCAGTCGCTATTTGGTGAAAAGTGGACTATGGTAGAGGACTGCTTTTGATGTCCTTGCCTAGTTTCTGACTAACCCTTTGGGGATAACAGTCGTGATTATATGTATGTAATTCAATAATATCGAAGAAGTTGAATTCCACCCATAGATAATATCGATGAGGGCCATAGCCATCCAGTCAATTAAAAAGAATCCTACCACCAGCGATACAGTTGACGTACATTTGTATTCATCATCATCATCATCAGCCTATAAACGTCCCACTGCTGGGCACAGGCCTCCCACGTGAACAATAGCACGTGGGGATATTGGGCCATAACCAACCACGCTGGCCCAATGCGGGTTATTGGGTTTTAACGACTGCCATCTTATCTTATCTTAGTGGGGCCTGCAGAGGTTTCCCTCTCGCAGCGGCACGTCGACCCATTTCGATCTTTTGTGCAACCCCGTCCTATCACTCTGTTTCCTCAGTGAAAACGACGTTTGGCAATGTCTTTGAGTGCGAAGAGCCTAAAATCTTCTGGTTTCAGGTAGGCGAATCCCAGGCATTCTTTTAATAGCAAGGGAGTCACAGACACAGTAAGTGTTGCTGACTGCCATCTTACGATAACAACCGGGACCAACGGCTTAAGGTGCCTTCCAAAGCACGCAGGAGCTCGAGATGTTTTTTATTGGTCACCCATCAGGCGACCCGGCATTGTGAAAGTTGCTTAGCGGGCAAGATCGCAAGCCGAACGCGCTAGCCGCTGCGCCATCGAGCTCCTCATTTGTATTCAATTAAAAATAAATTGAGTATTAATCAAATGTCGCACGGGTTTCAAAAGTAATAAAATAACTTGTTGTTTGGTACATAATAAAAGTAATAAAAAATTGTATCCAATATCGGTTTTACCTTATTATTCAAATTTTTGCATTCTTAATGCTAATAGATATAGGAGAATAGGTAAACCGCTGTGCTCTGGCTTGCAGCGTAAATCACAAACTACTAGAAAACATTCAACGAGTCTTCTGGGGCTCGGAAGCTTAGCGGTTAGAGCAGTGGACCGACAATCCAAAGGTCATGGGTTCAAATCCTATTCGAGCTTTCCTGAGACAGGTTGTTTTTTCTAAGTAGTAAACATTTTATCCACTATTGGTTTTGCCGACCTGCCACTGAACCCTCTACGATACATGCAAAGTAGAAGTTTGCGTTAAATACCGTTAAATGATTTATCAGGACTCCAATGTTTTACAGAGATGTTTATACACTTTATGTTAATCTAGGATATGCTCTACTTGAGTATTAATTTAAATCTGTAAATCCCTTTAGGCTTGATTGAATAACAAACAAATGAGTTAACAAGATCATCCATTCGTACGTAATTATAATAATAGGAAGGATAATTACCAAGATTGTTTCAAACATGAATGTATTGTTATGATAATATTTGTAAATAAAACAAAGTAAGTATGTTCTATACTCGTATGCTGTCCCACTGCTGGGCAAAGTATGTCATAGAAATCAAGCTACAATGAATGGGAAATAAATATCTGTTTTCTACAGTTTACGCGAACACTACACATTTAAATGACACACATTTTTCTCAGACTCAGTCTCCCTGTGACCGCGGACCCTGTAAAGCGCCTACCCTATGTACCTTACTGAAAAGCTGTCGAAAATAAGCTTAAAAAGTATTTAATTAATAATTTAGTTATTATTACCTATTATTATTTATTATTACCTAGCCTAATTTGTCCTACTGCAGGACAAAGGACTTCCTCTCCTTCTTCCACACAACTCTGTCTTTTGCTACTACAGGAGAAACTTTATTGTAGGAGTCAAGCCATAATAAAGTATAATAAAATAATATTGTACAATAATGTAGATTAAGGTAATTTCTCAAAAATATTTAAGACTTACTAACAATAATAAAATTAGCTTAAAATGGCAGTCAGCCTAGGCGGTTTTTTTGGGACATATTGTTTTTATTTTTGTTATTATATGTACGTAATAAATAAATAAATAAGAGTTTAAAACGTCAGAACTAAAATAAACTTCCAATTTAGTTAACAAACGAGAGTACACCCTCAAAAAGTGTTTCATTTAAATTCAAATCTAAAGAAATAATTTTTTTTTAACAGATCTGATCAAAACCATATTTGCTGCTAACTGCGCAATGCGCAACGTTTGACATCTCGTCATGCCAATCTTAATCTTTTAAATCGCCGTGATCTTTTAAATCGACCGTCAATTCTGTGACCACTCAATAATTCCAGGGAGATGTCACAAGAATTACCGGCGTCAGGGTTTGCGAGGACGCAGAGCAGCTGGAGCCAATCCTCGGCATCAGCGATCAGAAGTGTTGCGACCGGCGCGCGCACTTGTCGCCCGCTACGTTTTCGCTCAAACAATAAAATTATAAGCGATCTTAAAAATAGAATCGCTAGCGGTGGCCGCCGACTGAGCAGAACCGTGTAGTGTCCGTCTGGAGGTCTGGAGGCGTGCGGTGCGCGCGCGCTGTTCCTAACGACTGCTGCAGGTTGGTAACACCTGGCTTACCTCACTCAATGTCATTATCACTATTATAACACCGCTTTATCTTACATCCATTCATAAGTGTCGCACGTGTCGCTTCACTGTTTATTAGATTTACGTTTCACACAAACAATTGTTCTATTGTAACAACAAGAACATGACCTTAACAAGCTTCATTTCGTACTCGCACTTATCTGGAGCAAGAAAAATATGTGAGCGCAAAAGTAAACAGAGATATGTTAATGAGTGAAACGGCAAACGCTATGTGCGATGAGTTCTGCATAGAAATTAATATTTGGTAACAACTTCGCAACTCGGACGAAAACGTTTCCTTTTGATTAAGCGTTAGCTTTACTTCTGAATATATTAATTTCTACGGCCACCATTTGCATATATTTGAATGAGTTGTTAAGATAAAATATCCACTAACATCTCGCGTTCGCAAGATTTCGGATTGTGCTTTTTTTCTCCATTGTATTTGTGTATATTACTGTTCTAACTCATGTTCGCTGCATGCATTCGTTCGCAAACACGCATATTTGATATTAGTTAGAGGCATCCAGCTGTCAGTGTATGTTATGAAATTATTTTCATTCGAGCGTAGGCGATGTTATTCTGTAAGTTTTCTTTAAACGAGCTGAGATTCTGCAATACGCCGCTATTTCGGGCGATGATAATAAATCTCATACTGTGCGAGTTACCAGTTATTTCGGTAACAATACTGTGTGAATTTATTCGAGATCACTGGGGAATTTTGAAAATCATCGAGTGCTAGACGATACAAGGTCGCCGCTGAAGTAATAAAATCTAATAACGGACGTTCACGATGCATTAGGCCGGCTAATGTCGAGTTTAATACCGTCATTATTTGCGAAACTCGTAAACAATCAAAGAACCGCACACAAAATTACTTAACAGTCACTTCGTTTACATAAAGCAAATAAATTGTATGTATCAGCTTAGGTAACAATAGGTGGGTTTATTTTAAGTTCGCCTGGCTAGCTACCATCAACTGATCTAGCTGAATCTATGCTGGAAATGTTAGAACGTTTGATGGTTTTGGATGAAGTGCGCTTCCACATTACCGAACTAGAACTACATATTAGAATGGATCACATACATTTCAAAGTGGAACACAGCTATGTCAAACTCTCCTGCTTTGAGTCAGGAGTGTTCATTTGGATAACGATTTTTTTATGATTTTGACCGGTTAGATAGCAATAGGCCAGCATGATGTATCAAGGTACCACCATAGATACCACGAGTGCACTGATGGCTTTAAAGCTTTAGTTCTTTTGTTGGTTATCGTCATCTTGTGGCTTCTTCTTCGTCGTATCGATGGTTCAATATCTGCGCGACCAAACTGTTTTGGCCCAATATTCCGCTGTTGCCACACCAGGAGGAGAAGCGTCATTTAGATCTTTCAACGTACAGGGGCTTATTATGTATCGTCATACTTCAGCTATTTTGTACAATATATCTACAAATTACACAGAAAAACCATCGTCCTTTATAGATCTTTCTATCAGTGAAAACCGCGTGAAAATCCATTAAGTGGTTTATAAGGAGAAAGCAAAGCCACAGACACAGTGAATCGGCGACTTTGCTTTATAATATATAGGGTCTAACAATATCAATAAGCCAACCTTTAAGGGGAGCATCTATACATCACACTGAGCAAGCTCACCAAATTTGGTCCGAAACTACAGGCTCGTTACCGAGATAATCAACAAAACATTATCATAATTCACCAAAAAATACACCCTTTCCAAACCTGTACAGCTGTACTACACGCACACAAAGATAGCCGAACATGCACACTAAACTCGGAGCACACTGAGCTATCTTTTAATTGACGCTTGCGTGCGTGTTAGTAAAAATGCAGCATGATCCATGATGTGCATTATTTTAATTGATTTAGTTTGTTAGAAAACCTAACTTTGAAAAATCACTATAAAACTGGAGCCCATTTTTTGTCATTGTATTCAGAATGATGTATAGATACCGCCCTTAATCGTTCGCTTATTTATTTTGTTAGACCCTGTATACCTAATGATAATGGTGATAGTCTGATACATATATATTATGTACATTCACGACTAATCCCCGAAGGGTTAGTCAGAGACTAGGCAATGAGTACCGCAGAAGCAGTCCACAGTCACACAACACTAACAGTTCGCCTGCAGTCCTTGTCAGTCAAACAAACAGCCTGCCGTTCAATGCCTTCATAGCCCACACACAAATAGTGTGTGGGCGATTATTGTCTGCCGGCAACGGTCGAACACTGGTTTTGAAGCCATACACTAGCAGGTGATAGTCGTCAGTTTTCACTCGATTTGGTCTTGAGATCACGCACTGTCCGGCCGATACCTGTCGTCGCAGGCTCGCGCCACGCACTCGGCCTGTGCATTAGCCATCAGTATTAAACCTTAAAGCGAACTGTGAGTGTGTGATGATGCGACTAACTGACAGGCTGATATCTGCCGGCGAACTGTGTGTGGGGCCCTTAATACCAAACCGGAACATGTCAATGTCAAACTAACTGAAACACTACAACTGAAATCGCTACTACTTTCAAGAGTCCTATTTCAGATAATTATTGAGCAAACAGAAAACAGTTTCGGATAATTTTATCCATCAAAACATATATTTTAACACGACGCTTTTTTTTCAAACTTTTACGCTTTCAAACATCTTTGTTGGCATCCGGCCACGTCAAACTCCCACCGAACCGATGGGACCTTGGATCATGGATTCATCTAATTCTGTTCTGTCTTGGCCAATCAAGGCTACGGATGTGGCAATTACTCTCAAAATCCATGCGTTATGTTCAGCTTTGAAGATTCATAAGTTGGAAATGACGTTGTTTAATCGTTCTCTGACGACATATTTTAGAATGGATTAGTGTTAGGACGCCTCGGTGGCCGGGTGGCGAAGCGCTCCGATACGCGGAGGTCCTAGGTTCAATTCTTAGGTTGGGTAGTGACTAGTGATTCGCTTTTTCAAGATTTGTGATTACCACCCCGCAAGCACCTTCCTACTGTTATACGAAAATTAGACCAATCGGTTAGCACATCCCTAATGTCACACCCCAGCACTAGTTGCCGAAGCTTGACACTTGAATCGTTGGTCATACCAAAAGCGCGTGCTTTGCGAGTTGTTGTAAAATACATACAAATACATACATATAATCACGACTATTATCCCCGAAAGGTTAGTCAGAGACTAGGCAATGTGGGCCGCAAAAGCAGTCCTCTGCCATAGTCCACTTTTCAAGAAATTGCGACTGTACATGTGCTCAGCGTGACAGGTGGTGAGCCCATCGCCGCTCTATGCTGTTGGATGTATGTGCAGTCTTTGGTCCGTTAGTCGCCTCTTACGACAAGGGGATGGTAGTATTCTTTTACCGCTACGCGACACAGATGCTGTAAATACTCGATTGTTATTCAATTATATGGTTATTGTAAAGAATTGAGTTTATTCTTATTACTACCTACTTCGCCCAGGTAGTAAGGGAGAAAAAATATGGCGCTTTTATGCTGCGGTAGACTGTCGTAATACACAAGACCCAATAGAAATTCAATTGTTAGTAACTTATATAAGTACCATAATAATAATATTGTCTTTATTAACATAAAAACATAATTATCATACATTTTGACAAACAAGTAACTTAACAAGTTTACAAGAATATTAGAAAATTGGTATACAATAATCTGAGTGGTAGAGTCACGCTGCGTTGCTGCACGCATTGGGCCGGCTCGCCCGGCGTAATACCACGCTCTCACAAATATCCGGCGTGAAATAATGGCACTTGGTGCTGTTGTGTTTCGTCCGGCCAGTGAGAGTTTCGGAGGCCCCTTCCCCCCCCCCCCCCTCCCCTCACAACTCTTATTCCTTCCTTAACCCTATTCCTTTCTTAAAGGTCGGCAACGCATCTGCGACTCCTCTGGTTTTGCGGGTGTCCGTGGGCAGCGGTGATTGCTGACCCGCATGCTCGTTTGCCTCCAACTTATAGAAAAAAATCAATTGTGGCAAAATTAAATAATTAGCGGTGATTTCCACACTAGGACGAGCCTGACTTGTGAATCCTCTGCTACCTCTAAAAGTTTTTGTGACCGACTATGGGAGGACTCCTAATTACATATTTGCATTAAGTCAGGTGTATCCGGTGCTCCGTTTTGACGAGAAATAAGAAACAAACAAGAAATACATTCGCATGTATGATTTTATTTACTTAGGATCGGTTACACAGATCGCAAAATACTACGAGCTTAGTACTTAAATTAATATTTTTTTACCCTAAACAATGCAATTAAAATGGTAGTAACAGAATTTTTATGTAAATGTCGTAGTGCAATAAACATTAATCAAATAAAAACAGAGCGCAAACAAAGCAGTATTTCAATAGAAATGTTAATTAAAAACTTCAACTAACTTTTGACACGCAAATAATTAGTTATTTACTGAACGACATAGATTTGATTTACTTTTTTATGTAATACTTAATTAAAAATCTATTTGCAATTGAAAATCATAGATGCTTATCATTAATTATGTAATCATAAGTCGACCATTTTCTGAAATTTAAATCAACGTTAATACTTAATATACAACTTGTTAATTTAAGAGCTCAAAGCCTGAAATTAGTTTGTTTAGAGTCGAGAGTAGAATCAATTCCATTAATAAAAAAATATGGATCACAATATATATTAAAAAATCACAGATTTCGTGCTCTACACGACTTGAAAGGGCATTGAAAATGAACCTAGCTATTATAGATTATTAATCAAAAAAAAAAATCGAATTTTTCCAAAATTTGTTTATTCTATCTTAAAGCCCTTAATTTTCCGCGTCTATTAAGTCCTAATAGATCTCCGTATAAAACATAGATTTTTGGATTTTTTTATTTTCAAAAGAAATAATCAACTTTTCCAAAATTTGTTTATACTATCCTAAAGTCCTTAATTTTCCGCGTCTATTAAGTCCTAATAGATCTTCGTATCTCAAAGCTGCGAAGTTCCACAGGGCTAAGACGCCCGAGTAATACCTCATGGCGACGCTCCACGCGACGCTAAGGGAGAGCATACCGCCCCCCTATCACTCCCACAAAAAAGTAAACAACATAAAATATTCCCCGTCTCAATATCTCTAAGCGTCTCTCTCAGTTTTTCGATTTTTGACCTCGTTCACGAGATATCAAAGATATTCCGAGGTGGAAAAAAAAGGTGTTAAAAAATCAAGGATTTTTTTGGTTATTTTTAATTTTCGATAAAAGTTTTCGACTTTTACAATAAAATTTTTCATCACCTGAAAGCCATTCAAATTCTGCGTCTTTTGAGCCCTCATACGTCTTCATGGCCCTAAACCACTATATATCACGTGGCAAACACACTTTCAGCGAAAATGGGGCCCTACCGGAGCGATCGAAAAAACATTTTCAATGTTAAAAATATTTTTGTCTACGCACTCTTTTAATTTACTTGTCTCTAATGTATTATTTGCAACGTTGCACTCACAATTTCAATGTAATAGTGGCGGCAACATCGTTTGCAATCGCAGTCTTTGATTGCGCATTAAAAAATTTAAAACTAGAAACAATGAGAAACTCTATGGTAATTACCATAGTTTTTAATTTGCAATTAATGCAAGAAAAGAAAAAAGCATGTGATTCGATCAAATCAGATTAGTGCAAATACCAGTTTATATCACACTAGCAGATCCTCGCGGATTTACCTGCGTGGTACCCGTTTCCGTGGTAATATCGGGATAAAATATAGCCTAAGTCACTTGAGAAGAATGTAGCTTTCTAATGCTCAAAGAATTTTCTAAATCGGTCTAGTAGTTTCAGAGCCTATTCAATTAAATTCAAACAAACAAACAAATCTTTCCTCTTTATAATATTCGTATACTTACATAGATTCAGTAACACATCCAAATTGCATAGGTACCTACACAATATAGAAAATACACGTAAACCTATACTATATACACAGTACATGCTATTGCATCACATCTCTGCGATACAAACAAATTACAATATACCTACCTACATTCAACAACAGACAATACAGATAAACAATACTTGTATACTTGTTACTTTCAAACTAGCATTTGTATGAATATTTTTAGAGATTTTTTCTTTCTTTGATAAATAGATTTCTTTCTTTCTTTGCGATAGTAGGTTGTTTATTTGTTTGTTTGTTAGCATAAGCGTAACACATTTTAACGCCTTGACTTGAGTCTCACTTTAATCTTGCAAACATCTCGTACGTACATAAATAATCACGACTATTATCCCCGAAGGGTTAGTCAGAGACTAGGTAATGAGGACAGTAAAAGCAGTCCTCTGCCATAGTTTACTTTTCACCTAATAGCGACTGCACAAGTGCTCAGCGTGACAGGTGGTGAGTTCATCGCCGTTTTATGCGGTTAGATGTATGTGCAGTCTTTAGTCTGTTAGTCGCCTTTTACGACACCCAAGGGAAGAGAGGGGGTGGTAGTTTTCTTTCACCGCTGCGCAACACGGTTATTACCGGATAATCCCTTAACTAATGTATTATTTTTCATAAATTGCATTAGTTATTGCATCAGTACTGTTATTTGTAACCAGTTCGATTGGTGCCAAATGGCATGCACGCGTTGGATGCCAGTAAAATTGTTTTCGTTACTAATAGTAATACGCCATGCCAGGTTATATCAACATCAATAATTTTGTATGTGATTTTTATTGTCATACTGAAGTACTTTTTAGGGTTCCGTAGCCAAATGGCAAAAAACGGAACCCTTATGGATTCGTCATGTGTGTCTGTCTGTCCGTCCGTATGTCACAGCCACTTTCCGAAACTATAAGAACTATACTGTTAAAACTTGGTAAGTAGATGTATTCTGTGAACCGCATTAAGATTTTCACACAAAAATAGAAAAATAACAATAAATTTTGGGGGTTCCCCATACTTAGAACTGAAACTCAAATTTTTTTTCATGTAACCCATCCGTGTGGGGTATCTATGGATAGATCTTCAAAAATGATATTGAGGTTTCTAAAATATTTTTTTTCTAAACTGAATAGTTTGCGCGAGAGACACTTCCAAAGTGGTAAAATGTGTGTCCCCCCCTGCAACTTCTAAAATAAGAGAATGATAAAACTAAAAAAAATATATGATGTACATTACCATGCAAACTTCCACCGAAAATTGGTTTGAACGAGATCTAGTAAGTAGTTTTTTTTAATACGTTATAAATTAATTAATTAAAAAAAAATACACTGTTATTAAAACATCGATCAAAGTTACAACGAACTACAAGAACTTTTATATTATGTTTGTTTTTTGTTTAAGAAGTTAGGCGGTGAAAACGGAAAAAATGGCTGATTTTAGATATGTCGCACTGAAATTTTCAATATGTATTACAGAACGTAATGTGTGAGGGATGGACTGACTGGAGGGATGACTGTTTCCAAAACACGATTGGAAACATTTTGATCGAGTATTTTACAACAACATAATCACGGCTATTATCCCCGAAGAAGACTATTAGTCAGAGGCTGGGCAATGAGGACCGCAAAAGCAGTCCTCTGTCATAGTCACGTTTCACCAAATAAAAACTGTAGATGTGCTGTGCTGCCCATCGCCGATCTATGCTGTTGGATATATGGACAGTCATTAGTCCGTTAGTCGTCTTTTACTACACCCAAGGAAAGAGAGTTGTAGTATTCTTTCACCGCCACGCGACACGGTTAATAATGAATAGATAAATAAACATTATCATTTAAAATTACTCAGGGCTCAAGAATAGGATACCTACTCATATATAGCGATTTAAATACGTTTACAGGAGTCACATCAACCGTGCTCAGGAACTGACGCTAAAAAAAGAATAAACCTTTTTTTTCTGTGGGGATCGCACTGTTAATGGAGATTTGTTCCGGATTCGTCGTGTTCCTGAATCGTCGTATTCCAGATCTGACGTATTCCAGATTCGTCGTAATCCACCTTAGTACCTGTCACATTTGTTGTAAAATAAAAAAACCAAATACAAATTGTTACTTATTTTAATGAACAAATATAAATAATGGAATAAAAAACTCTCCTCCTTCTTATGTCCTGATATTTTGCTTCTCATCTCAATTTCTTGATGAATAAATACAGTGAACTTTTTTTTAGCAATCTGTGGTTAATTCAGTTTTTTCAACCTTCTACGGCATTGTTTGTACGATATTATCTTCATCAACACAAAATAAAGAAGTAGTTATCTTGTTTATCCAGACATTGATAAAATAGTTATGAAATAGCTTGATTTCTTCAAAACTTGGGGTGGAATGAATTACCATAACAAAATATATTTATTTATATGTTTTAAACATTTTTAAGAACTTTGTGAGAAGATTCTTTGGATATATACTTATGTGCCTACTCGGCTGTACGTATTACGATGAATCTGGAATACGTCGAATCTGGAATATGCCGAATCTGGAAGACGACCAATCAGGAACACGACGAATCCGGAACAAATCTCCATGGATATACACAATTGATTTAGTGGGACGAGAGATTTTTTCCAATTATGTATCACTCCACTGTCGAAAAATAATCGCTAATGGATCAAATAGGACAGGAATTACATGCTGCCCCACGCAATCGGTTCATAAGGTCAATGATTCTTTGCATTTATTTGAAAGGCATTATTTATTAAATTTTCAAAAT
Source organism: Scoparia ambigualis (assembly GCA_963921215.1). Classification (NCBI taxonomy): domain Eukaryota; kingdom Metazoa; phylum Arthropoda; class Insecta; order Lepidoptera; family Crambidae; genus Scoparia; species Scoparia ambigualis. Next base: position 56,280,100 of record OY992502.1, on the reverse strand, counting down.
AAATTTTTTTGCCCGTCTATCTCTACACCAAAATTCATCAAAATCGGTTCAAGCGTGAAAGCGTAACAAAAAAAACAAACTCATTTTCGCATTTATATTGGGTTAGATCCCAATGGATATAGTGGCACAAGCTATCCCAGATTATCCATCAATGGATGTACACAATTGACAAAGTGGGATCCACCACTTTCTTACGAAAAAGAATAAAGGATGTACATTTTTATCAATTTCGGTTGTTAACCTTAGATAGGTCCTAGAGCAGTTGTAAAACTTTAATCGACCGTCCTAGTTGTAGTAGTTAGTAGTGAATTTGTATTCGGTTCAGTTAGATAGTCATCGCAACTGTATAATCTACATAAACAACTTAACTGGAGCACATACCGTGTGAAGCACCATGACCCTTTTACCCAGAATTTTCTCTAAAACTGTTTCTCAAAAACAACAACCGCTTCCATCAGTTTGTTGAGCATAATACCATGTTCACGACGTAAACATTTGTGAGCACAAGCACACAATTATATTGCGTTTCACATAGTACTTATAACGTTGATTTAAGTGCTATTTTAGTATGTTTCGGCTGTTTACGAGGTTTCCAGGTGTACTATAGTGGCGTCATCACAGGTGCGTCTGTTTACAAACCTCTTGTGTTTCATTGATGCGAGATCATTGGAAGTGTATTTAGAGGTGTGAGACTTTATGAAGCTCAGATAGATATATTAACATTCTGAAATGTTTTGAATTTTTATAGTAACGTTTTCAAAATTGAAATTATTGAAGTGAGTGAGCCTAATTGTATACGTAGATGTATAACATGATACGCCTACATGGTTCTCATACTTTTGGAAAGAATAAGGTTTAACGAACATTAAGGTAATCATTATAAAGAGTGTGGTCATATTTCGCCCTTGCTCTCGAATACTAAATAAGTTTAAGATAATTTTAATGTCAGACAACAATTTTATTTAATTGAAACGAAATGCTACGTAATATTTTGATCATCTAAACAAACGTAATTTATATAGCAAATGCGTAGAGGTTTCTTTCATAAAACAACACATGCGTGTTTACAACATAGGTTTAATAAAAAACATATTAAAGTTATTATGACGAAATTATTTTAAATGTTAATCTTAGTGATGATAAAAAAACTTGCATAACTACTCAATTGAACTAAAAGCTTTTCACACTTTCATAAGTATTTTTACAGAAAAGTCGAAGACAGTATCAAAAATAGATTTTATTGGAGTTCTTTGGATTTCAGACAGCGGCCGTTTCGTCAGTGTTGGCACAATTTCTTTCCATCGTTAAGTCTGAGGGCGTCATATTTAATTACGCTTGAAATTTGTGGCGACTATTTTAGATTAGAGCCCTTTCTTCTCGAGATGAAGGTATTTTTATCCTCTTGTAACAATACACTTACGTGCAAATTTGTGAGAAAGCATGGAGACTTTTATTCTTCAACGGATAATAACAATAAAAGAAATAATAGAAACCTTAATAAATTAAACAGACCATTCACCAAAATGAAACTTGTCTCATGGTAATAAAAATATATAATCATGTTCCAAATAGTTTAAAAAATATAAAAAACTTACTCTATTTATTAAACAGCTCAAAAGTTATTCAATAAATAAAAGTTACTATAATATTTCAGAATTTTTTAATGATAGATTAAATGAAAAATGAATGTTAATACCACTATCCCTGCTGAAAATAAAATTTTGCAAAGGTTAATGGCTGTAAAAAAAACCATTATTAATATAGAATAAGTAAATTAACATAATAAAACAGTATAATATAGTGCAATAACATTATGTAATAATTTAGTAATTAAACTTGTAAGTTTGATTGCTATTTGATTAATATGTTGACAATTATTTCATAAGTAAAATGGCAATAGTTGCCTCTCATGGTTGCTGTGCCCTTGCAGGGCGTCACTTGTACTTACTTTATTTTGTAACATCTCTGTAAACCTGTGACTTGCAATAAAAGATTGAAATTGAAATAAGGCTAAGTTATCTCTGAGCCTGGAAGTGGTTCCATTAGCTGATGCTAGAGACTCCAAAGCACATTTAAAACTGTTTCAAGTCCATTTTTTATCGTCATCGTTTGATCAGAGTTTTCCGCTTTTGTGTACCTATTACCACTTAATTTAAGAAAGGAGAATGCATTTATGTAATGTATGCTATAAAACGTTAAGTATTATGTTGTGGTCACTTTATCATAAAATACAAAAATATAAAACGGTTTCGCGTAGCGGTGAATCCTGGGGTGTCGTAAAAGGCGACTAACTGACTAAAGACTGCTTATACATCCAAAAGCTTAAAGCGGCGATGGGCTCACCACCTGTCACGCTGAGCACATGTGCAGTCGCTATTTGGTAAAAAGTGAACTTTGGCTGAGGACTACTTTTGCGGTCCTCATTGCGTCTCCGACTAACCCTTCGGGGATAATATTCGTGATTATACATATGTATGCACAAAAATATATGTACTTAACCCACCAACCCGCATTGGGCCAGCGTGGTGGGTTATGGCCCAATATTTTGATGAACATGTCCACTGGAAAGACCTGTGCACACAGTGGGACGTTTCATCATCAGCCTATTAGCGTCCCACTACTGGGCACAGGCCTCCCACGTGGACAATAGCACACATGGGGATATTGGGCCATAACCCACAACGCTGGCCCAATGCGGGTTGGTGGGTTTTAACGACTGTCATCTTACGACAACAACCGGGACCAACGGCTTAACGTGCCTTCCGAAGCACGAAGGAGCTCGAGATGTTTTTATTTTTTTATTAATTTGGTCACCCATCCAGTGACCCGGCATTGAGAAAGAGGCTTAGCGAGCAAGATCGCAAGCCGAACGCGCTAGCCGCTGCGCCATCGAGCTCCGTGGGACGTTTATAGGCTGCTAATAATGTTATAACTTTATTATAATAGTTGTTTTCCCGTCCTTATGCATAAGCCTAATTGTGCTACAACGAATAAATATTTTGAGTTAAGTTTGGTTTGATCGCATGGTCTAGCCGTCGTAACTCACGTTTAACGACGCACGACATCAAATCAGTCTGAGTCTTCGAAGTTACACCGCGATATATTAAATATTAAAGTCACTTAACACTAAAGTTATTGAACGTTACAAGACGTTAAGAGAAAACACTACGTGGAAGTGGCATGCCATATTCTTATACAAAACAGAAAAACGACGTTTTGTAGTCCCCGTTTCCTCCTTCAGAACTAGACCAATTTTTATTACTTTTTCAGCATCGGTTAAATAAAGAGATTTTCTATGTCTGTATGTTTGATTTTCTTTTAAACAAGCCACTTAATGTTTTGAAGACGCCTTAAAACGGAGTGATTTAGCAAAATTTTGAAGGCTTCTGTTTGTGAAATAACAGACTTAATGCAAAAAAATTAAACATACAGACGTATAGAAAATCTCTTTCTTTAACCGATGCTGAAAAAAACATAAAAATTGGTCCAGTTCTGAAGGAGGAAACCGGGGAAAACGTCGTTTTTCTCTGTTTTGTGTGAGAATTTTGCATGCCACTTTCACGTAGTGTTTCCTCTTATGACAAAAACCATTTAAGTTTGATAAATAAACTTGTTTTTTTATATGAAACCCGCAAATGACTTCATTCCCCCTGATGTTAAGTGGAATAAGTTGAGTCCAGGTGCGAGGACAACTGGTGCAGCGTAAGAGACGTAGCATCAGTTACCCTCACTCTGCCGGCCCACAAAATGCCTCTTCATGCCTCGTTTGAAGGACTCCTAACCATAGAAATATGGAGGGAATTATATTGTTTATAAATAACTAGCGGCCGCCCGTGCCTTCGTCCACGATAACTTAGAAAAACCGTCATAGTTTAGCCATTTAACAAAATATAATATCTACAAAATATAATTAAAAACCATCCTCAGTTATCATCTTTTAGTGAAAACCGCATAGAAATCCATTGCGTGGTTTAGGAGAATAGTGCGGTGCCACATACAGAAGAAAACGACGTCTTTACTTTATAATATGTAATAATGATGATGATAACAATGTGTAGAACTCTGCGTATAACGCTTGCTTACATCCTTTTTACGACCTCCATGGTCTAGTGGCTTAGCATTTTTGAGTTCCCAGATTCAATACTCGGTTGGGTCAATTTAGAAATAACTCTTTTTCTAAATTGATATCAGAAAATTGATTACACTATTATAAAAATAAAACACATTACTGTTACCAAATACATACAGGAAAATAAATATTGATACGAAACAATTCCGCTCTCCGAAAACATGGAATTCTGATTTCCCGATTAATGAGGACTTAATGAGCAAAAGTAAAAAATAAAAGCCAACGCAGTGTTACATTTCACTTACAATTTTAATGATCGGGAACAGTTATGATATATGTTCTTACTTAAGATGATGTATATTTAACTCCTTTGTGGTTAAGTCGTAGATCAATAGCACATCATTCTTGTCACCACGTTTCGCACCCCAGCACTGCTAGCTACAGTGGTTTTGACACTTGAGTTCGGTAACTCAAGTGTCAAAACCACTAACGCTTGTGGTGGTTGTTATAAAATAAACAGTTTTCTAAAATATAATTATGGTTATTGCGTAGAACCGACTTTGTTCATTTTATTTTATTTAATCAACAAAACATAAGTAAGTAAAGTACCTACTTACATCAAAAAATATATTAGAAACACATCACGCTCGTTTCTCGAAAGTAGGAAGAAACCACAGCTTTCCATTTGCTACGGTCCTGTAGCTGTCGCTCATTTTTTGTTTAATTTACTTTCAATAACGTTCTTCATACATCCTCGTCTGTTTAGTGAAATACCAACAAATACCACCTTATCTAATCTTATCTGAGTCTGTCACCATAAAAACCATGTTGGTAGCGTTGCTATTTTGCGACAGTTATAAGTACATAGGATCTACGAGTACGTATCTACGTTCGCACTGACAGCTTTCCTCTCCTTCACTTTCACTACACATCAGGTGGTGTGGGGTCATTTGTCGGGCTTTTGTAATATTTAAAAAAACAACGTGAAGTGCGCTTCCGTCGTCGACCTTTTCATCACTTACCATCGGGTAAGATGAGAACCAAGCGGTTCAATATAGTAAACAAACATTAACAAACTCTACTTTCAACAGTCACGTGCAAAGCTAAATCTATTAATAACAAAACAGCAAATATGGCTCATCGCATTTATTTTATCCCACTTAAGTGGCAAACAAGCACACGTCCCCACTAATGGAACGCATAAAAAATAAAACGTGTTTACTCAACTCTTTGCGGAAATAAGTTTGTTTATAAATAGTGTCGAATGCTACCTCTGCCTTTTCAATATAGGTAGGATTTTTTCAATTGTCTGACTTTATGACGACCACACAACACCTGTTATCGCCAAGCAGAGTTCCAGTTTGGTTTCCAGTAATGGCAGTGTTGCCAGATCCGTAGGTCAAAACTATCCAAGATTTACTGCAAAATTATCGTGTTTTTATCGCATACAAAAAGACAGATTTATATACCTAAGTCTGGGCACTCAAAATTTGCTAGCAACCAACGTGATGAGCTAAAAAAAAGAAAAAAAAAAGGTCATCGCCTGGAAAAAGTACTGAATATGGTACCTTAGATTTATTAGCAACTCGTTCTTTACGAACTGTGATTGAACAAACGACACAAAACCAAGTTAGTCGCAAAATTATCGTAGAACCGACAAAAAATATCGTGGAAAGTCGAAGAATTATACGAATTATCGTGCGATACTTTAATATTATTTTTTATCGCGTGCCCCTCAAAATTATCGTGGATCTACGATAATTATCGCACGTCTGGCAACGCTTCTTATACGCTTTACTGTAAAGGGTATAAGAAGGATTTGGGGTCGGAAATCGCGCGCGCAGTGGTCACATCAAATCACACGGGTCATAGTAGCTATCCGCAAAACCATTTTTTATACCACCAAGTTGGCAATCAGACACCATCGCCTTAAGAGGGTTTACGCTTCCTTTTTTTACGCTAAACTTTCTATAGTAGACTTTAAATTAAAATAACTCAGCTAAATAAACGTGTCTATTTAGATACCTATTTTCATTAATTTTTTTTGCTTTGCATGCTAAAGTAAATACTTTAGCATGCAAAGCAAAAAAAATTAATGAAAAATTGGCTTATTGGTTATTAAAAATTTCGACTTGAAAGTTTGTATGGGACCGAAAAGCAACCATCGCATTTCACGAACGCTTGCGACGATGGGTAGTAAACGCGCTTTGGCGACCCTGAAACTTCAGCTCCCTATCCCTACTAACTTCAGCTAATCCCTGTAGTTTTACTAGAAAATGGTTAAAACTGCAACACAACCACGCAAAACAATCATGCTGCTTGGCAGCAGAAAAAGATACTGTTGTGTGGCACACCGTAGCCTATTAACGTCTGTACCACTCATGCGTTACGACCCTAAAAATGTTTTCTTACTTTCCCTTAAAATGCAAATGAACTCGACAACGCCAACACCATGTCAGGTGAGTTCACTGACCCCACCGTCTAGTTACGGTGTAACGCACGTGGTTCCCTAGGTGGCTGGCCAGCTGCCAGCGTGACGTCACTAGGTGGTACAGGTGTGTCTATAAACTCTGCCAAGTGGCAATGAACTTAAACGGCCAATAGGATTTAGCACAATGCGGGTTGCTTGCTTTTAGATAAGTTGCAAAATAAATCAAAAAATAAAAATAAGAAGGAAGACAGAACCTTCTTGGACCATGTTTTGCGTATTGAGAGATGACCAGCTCTTACGTACCATAACGATGGGAAAAATTTGCTGGACAGAAGAAGTTTGGTAGAAGGAAAATATCATAGCATTGTAACACCAGAGTATGGGTCGATAACAAAACTGTGGAACAATTACCTCTGCTGCTTCTGACTAGCTAAGGAGAACTTTGAAGTCTGACTGCTGACCTTCAGTAATGGAGAGGCACTATAAGAAGAGGAAGCGGAAAGAACCTCCGTGCGTCAGTAGTTGATGGTAGCCACAATAATAATGAAAAAGTTACTGACTGATTAGGGTTCAGATGAGCAGCAGTTCAGGTTGTAATTTTTCAAGTTCTTTAGTAGAGTCTTTGGAGGGAGGGTTCGAAATCAGTCTCACATAACCAAATCAACATTCATCTTCCTGGGCGCAGTGCAAACACGTATGTTTTTACACCTGTATAGGATTTTGAAGGTTTGTTTCTAGTAGCATCATACAGCGTCCATCTAATTCCCTGTCATCCCTGCAAGCGGCAGTTCTAACGTTATGCTGTACTTATTCAAAACCATATATCAAAGGAGCAGTTAATGGCTCGGTATTTATCTGCAGTTATAATTGCTACAAATGCAGTTGTTACGTGATCGCGGCGCGACTGTAAAACATGCGGGACGTTACGCACACAAGTGTTCATCATTTTGTTTATATTAATTCCTGAAGTTTGTGTAAAAGTACCAATTAAATAGAATAGAAAAGAATTATATTGCTAGCACTGTGTGCAATTTGCGGGTCACGATGCAGTAGATTTTGGTAACAAAAGTGCGCTTACACACACACACACACACTTATAAGCCCTATCATCACACTTTAAAATTTTATAAGTAACTTTTTTTTATTCAAAGCACATCTGCATCATATACACAGTACATTTATAGCAAATCATAGTATATTAACGTTAATACTAATTGCTTTTTTATGATCTTGACACCTTTTAACTTTTTTAATTTTATTACCTAAATTTTATCAACGAAACGAAATCTGTTGCTACGAAAATTTTATTAATATTTTTTTGTCAAGAAATCTGTTGCTACGAAATGTAAGCTTTCGTAGCAACAGATTTCTTGACAAAATATATAAAGCGGAATATATATGAAACGGTTACCCGCTCAACCGAGGCACAGCTGTTTTGTTGTCCTCCAAAATGAAAGTCTTGACCTGCTACATATTCGTTTCTATTTACGTTTTGACACTTTCAAATAGACATGAATTATTACGCAACCCAAATGTTGGCACACGAATTAAAGATTATTCAAAACAAAAGCGTGCACTGGACATGTAGTAGCGACTTACGATCTCGGACTAATTACATACGGGACACATTTTTAATTAGCTTTTTCACTGTGATTGAAGCTTTTTCAACAGTAAATGTTATAATACCAAACTTTGGCTAAAAAACTATGAGCCACTACATTTTCTATTCCAAAGTAAATCCTATTTTCCCTGCACACGTATTGGCTCAAAATAGCTTAGCATTGAGATAAAACATAATAAAACTTTTTACACTATGTTATGAGTTATTACTAATTAGTTATGATTAGAGTTATTACTAACGGGGTTGTACAATACTTTTTATTGTCTGCAAGTATCCGATATTTCGGCATAGTTGCATCACGGCACAACGAGGCGATACATTGTACTCTGAAATGGATAAACTGTTGATGCTATCATAATATGTTTAAGAACTATATTTTACACAGTTATATGTTATAGATATCTATTTCAAAAGAAAAACAATTTTTAAAAAGGCATGGTAGTAATTATCCCTTTTACATACCTACTTAAAATAATGACTCTGTTACATATTAAGTGAAATACAAGTTGCGTTCATAAATATTTTAATAGTTACGAAAAATTTGAATGTTCGGTATGTCTTGTAGATTCTTACATTTTTATTTCGATAAGTAAGTATGTTTTGAAACTGAAACTCCGCAAAGAGTTTTGCATGCGAGCATACGCGCTAGCCTATCTGAACACAATATTGGAATATCACTCTTGTTGTGGGCGAGAGGCCAACACTCTATGGCTCGAGCACATTACCGTTCATTATCTGTCTATTCAGTTTATTGTATTGAAACATACAGATAACTAGCTGATCACCCGAGTTGAATTTACAAAAAAAAGGTTTATACAGAAAAAAAATTAGCCTAATATGTGCAGCCGCTCTGAAGTGATTCACGAACGTAAATGCGTGGCAATTGATTTTTATTTCTATATACAACGTCAGTCGAAAAGGGGGTACTAAGTCGAAAGGAGGGTAAAGTATACATGATTGTGAATAACTTTTGTCTAAAAACTTTTAATTAAAAATGGATAATTTTAGATAAACAGTTTTTTTAAGATTTCAAGAGAAAGGACGCTGTGGTAGCCCTGGCGGTCAGCTGCTTTGAGAGAAAGACAGATTTGAGTTCATTGCCGGGGCTTCTTGCGTTAGCTGACATGCGTTAGCCCCTCTTTCCCTTGGGTGTCGTAAAAGGCGTCTAACGGACTAAAGACTGCACATACATTCAACAGCATAAAGCGCCGTTGGGCTCGCCACCTGTCATGCTGAGCACATGGCAGTCGCTATTTGGCGAAAAGTGGACTGATTTTGCTGTCCTCGTTGCCTAGTCTCTGACTAACCCTTCGGGGATAATAGTCGTGTTTATATGTATGTACTATGTATGTACTATGTACGTATAAATATACACAGCTCTTAAGAAGTTATGTGCGTACTCAATAATCAATTGCTACAAAATTTGTATTTTGACGCATAAATCTTAGATTTTGTTATCAGTAACCGTGGGTCACATACATTTTAGCCCAAACAGTGAAGTAACTTTATTTGCATTCACGTCAGAGTTTTATTACTTACTAATGGCCGCTCGCGGTTTCACCCGCGTGGTTCCAGTTCCTGTGGGAATATCGAGATAAAAAGTATCCTATGTGTTAATCCAGGTTATAAACTATCTGTATGCCGAATTTTATCCAAATCCGTTCAGTAGTTTTTATGTGAAAGAGTAACAAACATCCATCCATACTTACAAACTTTCGCGTTTATAATATTAGTAGGATTACATACATTTTTTTATTCGGGAGTTAAGGAGAGATAAGAAATGCGACGATGACTACTGCAGCAAGCTCAAGTTGCCTTCTAACAGGTTGATTATTTATTTGGCATTATATCTTCACGATTTATCTGACATTTCAAGTAGGTATACGTGACCCAAATTCTGTAGTGAACGTATTATTACGTTCGGGTTATTTATGGGGTAGTTTAAACATTAAGGAAGTCTGTGTTTATTCATAGTACGAGTATGTTACAAGTTTACTTACACTGTTTAATAGAGAGGTAATAGTGAATGTCATCAAACTACTACTGCATAATAGCTGTTTTTTTGCAATTTCAGAGTTGCTTCCACAAACAAAGCAACAAATACTTGTTCTTAGCAATTAATATGATGTTCCAGTTGCAGAATTAAAATAGAGCTATTACCAAAAACCTGTTTATCTAAATCTACTCTTACTTTAAAAGCCATAGACATCAATAGCTATAGATCATCAACCTATATTAAGGAAATAAAAGCTTAAAAAAGCCAAAGTCGCAGCTATCCACCACTCCACCAGTAGCTTACTTAAATGTTCATAAGCTTGAAAATGTTAGTGACACAAATGTGAATTTATTTTCGCATTTTTAAGATTTTCCCCAAGAACAAGGTAGTTTACTCCCCCCGTTTTATCTCAAGGGTAATACAGATCATAGTTCTTGGTCGCCGCACTGTGCTCGGTTTTAGTAAGGCGCTCTCTAAAGAAATGCACCGAATTTACTCCGGCGTCTCCCGTTTTAAAACATTTCCAAGGCAAGTAGAGTACAAAATAAAAGGCAATATGTTTTTAAACGGGACTAAAGCGTTTTAATTTTATTTTCGGTGTGCCAACCAAGCTTAAGTTCCGGAAGTTGTAACCACCGCCTATTCACGTTTGCAACAATACGGGTAAGACTTGTATTATCTCCATCAGAATCATAATGCTCTGTAATTTTAACCGCCTCTATCGTCTAGTCACTAGACTCTAGTAGCTAAGCCACCGACCGGTCTTAGGCCTAGAGGTCACGGGACTTAGACGGATAGTGGGTATTTACGTTACTTCCAAACATATATGTGATCTAACGTTTACGTGTAGAATACTACCACCCCCTCTCTTCCTTTGGGTGTCGTAAAAGGCAACTAACGGACTAAACACAGCACATACATCCAACAGCATAGAGCGGCGATGGGCTCACCACCCGTCACGCTGAGTACCTACATGTGCAGTCGCTATTTGGTGAAAAGTGGACTATGGTTGAGGAATGCTTTTGCCTAGTCTCTGACTAACCCTTCGGGGATTGTAGTCGTCATTATATGTATGTATGTATCCATAAGCTGGTATCTTATCTTATCGTATCTTCAAGAAACGAACCTATTTACCTTTAAAGGCCGGCAACGCGTCTGCGATTCCTCTGGTTTTGCGGGTGACTACTTTCCATCATGTGACCCGCTTGCTCGTTTGCCTCCTTCAGCTATAAAAAAACCCACTACGTACTCTGATGATCGAGCTCGAAAGTAGAACACGAAATCCTGGATTTACCCATTACTGCCCTAAACCGATGAGCAAGTATGAAGAACGTCATCTCCTTGTCTGTCAGGAAGACTCCTGGAGGTTGCTAACAATTGAGTTTCTATTGTGTATTGTATGGTATTACGGCAGTTGAAATCTTTTTTAGGAGAAAATGAAGCAAAGGATATGTTTCAGGATCTTAGCAAGTGTTAGGATATGGTCTCAGCCTACGCCACCAGAAAGCGGGCGTATGTAGAATGGCGGACTCCGTCGCCTTACCAGTCTAAAGGTCAAAATCCCTTGCACACCGCGTCGTCTATTTAGTACGGGCACGTACCCGGGCGGTCGGTGGCTTCATGCGAAAATCGCTGCTAAGTGGTAAAGCGACGGTGACTCCGACCGTACATACGTATAATCACGACTATTATCCCCGAAGGGTTAGTCAGAGACTAGGCAATGAGGACCGCAAAAGCAGTTTTCTACTATAGTCCACTTTTTACCAAATAGCGACGCACAGTGATGTATGTATTCTATATCAATAAAAATCAATTGCCGAAATGTTTGTACGCGCATCACTTTAGAAGGGCTCGCCCGATTTGGCTGATTCTCTCTTTGACAAGGCTTGTGTGATAAAAAAAAATGAAAATTTGTCACGGGCGCCGCTAGTGTAAAATAAACGCAAGTATTCACAGTTTAAAATGTTGCTATTCAAATTGTTACAACTAACACGTGCAACCGTATAAAGCAATCCTTTCGTCAAACAACGTTGCTAGCAATATGCAAATTTTGAGGGCCTACTCTTTTTATCCGAAACGAAATTTCGGTGAATTTTTGTTTGCTATATACAGCGGTTTCCATTGCTTCCGAAATTTTGTTCATACAAAATAAGTTGGGCATTAAAATTATTAATATTTAGAAAATTGTTTGAAATTTCAAAAATAATGGAAAGTGCTATAAGTATAAACGAAATTCGGCCGCAATTTCGTCAGTACGGACTCGTGGTCACACCAGTGTGAAAATCAGGATTTTTTTTCCTGTTAGTCACACTGCTAGTATTGCAACACCTTTTATTATTATTATTATTGACAGGCAGGCAGTTGAAACAACTGATGAAATCCTGTATCCCGTTAGCTCTTATTCGTGAATTAACTTTCTTCCAGTTTTAAATACTTGTCTAATCTATTTTTAAATTGATTTGTGTTCTGTGCGGAAACCACTTCAGCTGGCAACTTGTTCCAAGCATCGACGACTCTGTTACTAAAGAAGTGCTTGTGCGAATTGTTCCGCGATAGTGGCTTTGACAACTTGAGATGATGCCCTCTTAGGTGTGTGTTTTGGGAGAAGTAGAACAACCTTTTATCGTCTAATTATGAGTGAGGTGAAATATTAATACCTATGATGGATAAAAACACCGAAGTATAGATATGATTGTTATATTCAATTTATGTCACATTAATTTTGTGCAAAGAGATTCATTATATTTCGCAATGTAGGCTAACCTTTGTTCTTATCATAAACAAAAACAAAATAAAATAAAAATAAATAAATATATAATCTTTGTAAACATAATCGATTTTAATTTATACATTAAAGGTACTGATAAACATGCTACTAAATAAGCATGCTTATTAGCATGCTTATATCAAGCGTATACGTAATAAGCATGCTAATTACTAGCAACGCTTTGACACACATACCTACTACTAAGTAGCAATTGCTCAATAGTGGCATGCTTTCGTGCATGTCTATCGGTACCTTGATAATCACCGCACTAGTTGATAATGACAAGTAATAAAAGGTGTTGCAATACTAGCAGTGTGACTAACAGGAAAAAAAAATGATTTTCACACTGGTGTGACATTTTGGTGTGACCACGAGTCCGTACTCACAATTTCGTTTCGGAGAAAGAGAATAGGCCCTCCTGTTCCCGATATAAGTTGTGGTGTATAATGTGATCTTAGCGCGCTGTGTCGGGACGGGAGGCATTTTTCATAGGGAATGCTTGCATAATGTATTAGTTATACGTACACTAAGTCTTATAGTTCATATAATACGTACCTACACTATTTATATGAAAATCTCTCTATCTACATATTTAAATAAAAATAAATGTTTGTATGTTTGTCCTCTATGCGTTTCGAAACCATTGATCAGATTGTGATGAATCTTTGGTAGGGTATTCTTGGGACATACGCTAGGGTTCCTGGTCAAAAAAAAATTGGCTTTGCAACGCACATGCCGGGGTACAGGCACCTAGTAAGTACTCACTTAATAAAAATCAGCTACCATTAATGATAGTTCTGGAAAACGCGTAACCTTTTAATTTTGTAATTCAATTAGTACCCAATGCGTGTTATTAACGACAATGCATGGTTTTATAATAAATAATAATACATGTATTTTTTTTCAAGGTCTTAAAAACTGCACTATATCATAAGAAACAATAGTGCAGTAATTAAAATTATCTACACATTTTCTCTTATTTATTTATTTAATCTTTATTGCACAGAGAAAAAAAATTACAAAATGCGGACTTAATGCCAAATGGCATTCTCTACAAGTCAACATTAGGGTTAGGCAGAATGAGTTGTAGGCGGTGCAATACAAAATTATAATTATGAACTAACAAATAAACTTACATAGGTAAATTATTATACAGCAAATATTATTATTACACAATAACATTAAGATATACTTTACTTAGATATAATTAAGATACGGTGATAGAAAACTATTACGGGGATGAGAAGACTCTTGGAGAATCATATTATTATTGTAGATGATCCTTTTCTTAAATACATATTTGTTCGGGGCCCATCTAACTTCTTTTTCTTCTTCTTCTTCTTCTTATTACTCCTTTTCCGACAAAAAAGTCGTTAGCAAATGTAGACGTGAAGGTACGTCTACTTCCTGAAAATGTCGTCGAACAGAAAATATCTTTCAGTTCCAACTAGGTACTCTTTTTTGTAAAAGTAGGTATTTTTCACAATTCCGTCACATCCACGCAGTTCAAACGAAATGCATCGTTTGTTCAATTATCATGTTTACGTATAGCGCAAATCGTTTAATGTATCTGCCAAGCTGAAAGCCTAGGTCATTGAACTGCGGCACGAAAACTCCGCTAAAAATACGAGCACAGCCGCATGAAATGGAAGTCATAAAAGCAGGGTATAAAATAATAGACAGATAATAGATCGTGTTATTTTAGAGATCACATTATGTTCCATTCGTTTGGGAAAAGATAAATTCGAAATTTTATTAGGTTGCAAATCTACGGCTGGAGATCAAATTGATAAGACCTGGCAAGAAGCAATTAAATTTCTTTTCGCGTTTGCTCTCCGCAGTAAAATACGCAATAATATCCAAATCAAAATACGAGTATCACTATTTACTTAAAAAATCTTTTCATACACAATAATATAAATAGTTACAGTAGTAATTTTTAAGGATACTACGTTACCTTAGATTGTTCAATAATTACGTGAATTTTCCGCCCCTTGGTATATATATTTAAACCTATATACGTTTTTCAGTTTTAAAGTTTCAGTTCTCAATGCGTTCATTTGTGTATAGAATATCATTGGTTGAAAACAACAGTGTCAATCCGTTTGTTTTGTCTGATCCAAGAAATGCTAGTTTCATAAAAAGCAGATGTTTATTTTACGCGCGGAATCTATTGTCTAGCCAAACGCGACATTGTTTGTAATTAAAACAAATGCATGTTGGCAACGTCGGCATAAAAATGTTGTTTAGATGTAACAATATTCTAAACTATTTTCTTGTAAAGTTTTTAGCTATGTAATGATGAAGCTGTAAATTACTCAGGAGAGAGAAATAGACTCAGGAGCAAAGTTACAAAAAAAATTGTCTAAGCAGGTTGCAGTGGTTGCTGTAATTCTTGTCGGTTCTATAAATTGGTAATCCAAATCGAATGATTTAAATAACGAGATTAATCTTACACTAGTTGTATGACTGTCTAATAAATTTACATTAAAATCCCCACAAATTACCATTTTCTTTTTAGATTTACAAATCTTCTTAATTACATCTTCCATAGTGGCTTCAAAGACACTAAAATTACCAGAAGGAGGTCGATATACACAAATAATTATAAATTTCTCTAACTCGACACATGACAGCTCAATAACGCGTTCAATAGAAAGGGAAACTACATCCTTTCGTTCCTTATTCTTATGTTTACAGTAATTAACGAATATTAAGGATCCGCCGCGAATTGCATTTGTTCTAGTAAAAGCACTGGAAATCTGAAAGTTTTAATTATTAAAAATTAACTGATAATCTTTAAGCCAGTGCTCAGTTATACATAAAATGTTTATATCTTCATGTAATAAAAAAAGTTCAATTTCTAACTCTTTGCCGGCCAGGCCCTGTATGTTTTGATGAACTATTTTAATTTGGATAGGGCTGGCTTTTGTCTTACCTCTTAGTTTAAACTAGAGGGCCGACATCGAAGTTATAGGGGTTCGAAAATGCCCCGAATGGCTTCGAGAAAAGGATGGTACGGCTGTGCCTTATTTTTTTTTGCACGACTTAGTAGTAGTTAGGGATCAATTACCGTTCACAGTGCGTGTTATCTTATCTTATCTTATTGGGGCCTGCAGAGGTTTCCCTCTCGCAGCGGCACGTCGACCCATTGGGATCTTTTGTGCAACCCCGTCATATCACTCTGTTTCCTCAGAGAAAATGACTGCCATAAGTTTGGCAATGTCTTTGAGGGCGAAGAGCTTAAAATCTTCTGGTTTCGGATAGGCGAATCCCAAGAGACTCATTCTTTCCTAGCAAGGGAGTCACAGTCACACAGTAGGTGTTGCATGGACTCCGTTTTTTCCCCACATGCCCTGCACAAGCTGTCTGTTGCTAGTTGCATTCTATGGAGCATTTGTTTTGTGGCATAATGCCCGGTCAGGGCTCCGATGATTGTTCGTGCCTGCCTTTTGCTACCTCCGCATATGATTTTACTCCGTTCTAGGGCGTCTCCACCTATGAAGGATTTTGAGTGTTGCATGCCGGGTAGCTTTTCCCATTCAGTTTTATGATTTGGGATTTGGTCCTTAAAGGCCTTGTTGATGGTGCTCGGTGCCAGTGCAACAAACGGCTCAGGACCAATAAATGGGGTCTCTGAGCCCTCCCTGGCAAGTGCATCAGCCATTTCATTGCCATGGATTCCCATGTGGCCTGGTACCCAGATCAATCTCACCCTGTTGTGTCCACCTAGCTTGTTTAAAGCTTTTGTGGTTTCAAGTTCCCTACGGGGATAATAGTCTTGATTATTTGTATGTACCAACACGCACTGTTCCGACCGACTCCAACCACGTAGGGTTAGTCAGAGACTAGGCAATGAGGACCGCAGAAGCAGTACACGCCATAGTTCACTTTTCACCAATTAGCGACTGCACATGTGCTCAGCGTGACTGGTGGTGTCACGCCGCTCTATGCTATTGAAAGTATGTGCAGTCTTTAGTCCGTAAGTCGCCTTTTACGACACCTATGGGAAGAAAGGGGGTGGTAGTATTCTTTCAACGCTAGGATATGATTTAACATTTACCTTACATATGATATAACAACTACAAAATAAAGCAATAGGCTTTTTACATTAAGACATAACAAATACTTTACTACGTAAAGATAATTATATGATAGTGTTTACAATTTCCAATCACATGCATTATGACATATAGTTGCCTAAAAAATATATCGAAATACAAAAAACGGGGGTCAACGCTACTATGAAAATGTTGGATGGATGCCTAATGCCGACTTTTCGACACGGATTGGCTTTTTAGCTTTTAAAAGCAGGGATTTGATTATAATGGAGGGTGATGAAGTGGCCGTTTAGTGGACGCTCCGAAAGCTCAAACTGAAGATTGGTGTTTTTTTTAAATCAAACAAAATATTGAAGTTTTTAGTTGGTAGCAAAATTTAACGATAAATTAGTGAGTAATGTAAAAATTACAGTTCCTTCCTAGTGATTGAGTAAGACGTTTTTTGGTACAAAAAAATATCGAAATAATTTTTACTGACCTAACTTACTCTTTGCAATCTAGAACTGGAACGTTTTATAACTAAAGTTTTCTTTTGAACTTTTTCAAAATTACAAAAAAAAACTAAAAAAAAGAGCTGTGTGTCAGCTTATTAAAATAATCCTACAAACCTATCTCTTTCCTGGGGTGTCGTAAAAGGCGACTAACGGACTAAAGACTGCACACAAAAGCTCACTACCTATCACGCTGAACACATGTGCTGTTGTCATTTAGTGAAACGTGGACTATGGCAATAACGGATTTTGCGGTCTTCAGTGCCTAGTCTCCCGACTAACCCTTAGGGGATAATAGTTTGAGTATGTACGAGTATCTATGTAGAACTCAGTGCCTAGTCTCCGATTAACCTTTAGGAGATAATAGTTTGAGTATATATGTATGTAGAAAAAGACTTCATTACTGAAAAAAAAATATATAAAAAAATAGCTTGCGCATTGAAGCAGTGATGGCCATAAACCGTATGCGCAGTGGGCTACGTGACGGATTTACAACGACCATAACTAAGCTATAACGTTATAAATAACTCACGCCAACGCGTTGCGTACCGAATTAACTTACAACCGTTGCGACTTTGTTGCGCGGACATCGTTAATTAAACAACGTTGTGTTAAAAGTTATTTTTTGTACGATACCCCCAGTATTTTTAAGGACAAAAGAATTACTATCAATGTGATCTTATAACGACCTTACTACGAAAGTTACCAAAATTATTGCGAATATGGATCCATTTTATAAGACTCTTGAGTATCATTATTACTATTGTTAGATTTTTTTATTTATTTTTTATTTATTAGATTCACCGACGTTTCTTTACATTGTTTCTACATAGATCATACTTAGGTAAACAGATAACTTTTAACAAACACTTACAGGTAAATACAACATGCAATTAAGTCAAAAAAATTATTAAAAAAAAAAAAAAATATGTCTACAGTAAATTCCTTTCCCTATTTTATACATAACCATACATACATATGTGCATTTCAACACAACAAACTTTCTATTTATTTATTAATCTATGTTGTCACAATGTGCTTATTAACGATGCGATGGAGCCTATTAGGGGAGTCGCAGTAAATGTCAGTGACGTCACTAAATTTTTTAAGTAAGTTTTATCTGATAAAGAAGTTAGATGGTTAGTAGCTAGTCAGGTCAACATAATACCAACCTTACAAAACTAAGGACACAAATATGTCCCCAGCCGGAAATCAAACCCCCTATCTAAACCGATTCACACTTTCGTGACGATTACTTGCTTGCGCTCGGCGACACGCACACGTCCGCTTGTAATTCCGTAGTGTACATTGAAAACTCGGCGTTTGGAGCCAGATATGGCTCCATAAAAAGGCGCGCTGACTTACTTGCTATAGGTAATTATTCTAAGCCCCCTATGTATGTCTGCGGTTTATCCACTAGAAAACGGAGGCGGTACATGCAGCCTATGCGCTAATTCAAACTCGTAAAGTGCATAAATATAGTTACTATCAATACATTATAAATCACGCATACCCGTGTGGCATCATGCCAATTTATTTAGATTTAAACAATCCAACGATCGTTAAAATAACGCTGAAAACATATCCATAAATTAAGACGTATTTAGATAAAGCTATATAGAGAGGACATGGCGATATTGTGTTGGACTAGCTTACACGTTTTGGCAACAGTTATAATGTATATTATTATGAAATGCTATCATAACGGCTATTGCAATTTTACATTATCATCTACGAGTAGTCTGACTTTACCCACTGCTGAGCATATGCCTCCTTTTAACAATTGCCTGTTTTTTTAAACAGAAATATCCCACAAAAAACACAAATTCTTTTTTTTAAAGATACAATTTTTACCTATAGCTGCTCGTTTTGAGTAGGGGAGGTCAGCTCAGAGCGGCCACCTTAATTTTGACTTAAAAACAATACCACTATAGAAACGAAATATAAAAAAAATATTATAACAAATGAAAGGGAACTTAATAAGCTTTCATAAAGTGGAGGCACATTTTGCAAAAACTTGAACAGTTTATTTTAATTTGTAAATTACGAAGACTACACAAAAAACCGCTTTGCCCCTGTTGGCGCCTAAAGCGGCCATGGGGGTAAGGGCAAAGTGGTCATGCCTAAATATTACAAGAAATTCATTTTTAAAAAACAAAAACACCTATAATAAATTTAAAAAATATATATTTAAGATGAAATTAAATACCTAGTAACCAATAAAGTTTCAAATGGAACAATCATTTCAGCCTTAATGTTTTCTTACTTAAATCTATGTACCAAAAGTTCCCCCTGCCTATTTTTTCTTTTGTAGTTGTTGGCCATCTAAAAAAATAATAGTTAAATAAAACATTCTAATCTTAATAATACAAAAACGTATATTTTTATAAGCGGCTAACTGCCCGCTTTCCATCATCGCGGTCCACTTATTGAATACGGGCAAAGTGGTCACTTGGCCACTTTGCCCGGACCGCTTTGCCTTTTTCCACAATTTTATTTTAAAAATAAACACAGCTCACATTATTTATCTCATGTCGGAACAAATGTTACACATTCAAAGCCAATTAGATATGTAACAAAAGACGTGTAATAAAAAGATTGAATTCTAAAGAGGTTTGATCAAAACAGGTTGAACTTACCCTGGTTTTTTTTTATAAAATGCACAAATCCCTTGTACATGTCGCCGCGGCCACGCGTTTGCTCCGATCGCAACCAAACGATTGCCTGCGGTGTGGGGCGGGAAGTTAGCCATATGGCAGAAGGGCAACGTCGTGCTATCGTTTTTAGTTACCGAGAAATTGGGTATGGCCGCTTTGCCTCCTATGGCCGCATTGAGCTGACTTCCCCTATTTGGTGACCCGCCGTTTATGTGTGTTATGTTCCTGAGGGGAATAATTTGATTGATATTGGTTACTACTATAAGGTCACTGCTATATAAGGTGACTGCTAAAAACCGCAAGAAACTTCAAGGGTTTCATTAGAAAAATGACAAAAAAGGAATTCGTGTTTATTTCATTTTTTAAGAAATAATTCATTTTGTGAATTTTAATTGGATAGTCTTTGATTATCTAATTCATTTTAAAGCATACGGCCGTCTGTTGACCCGTCCGCGTCAGCTGGGCGATAAGTACCTACGTTGACGGGTCAACAGACGGCCGGCCGGCCGGCCGTTGCCCCCGTCAGCTGGGCGATAAGTACCTACGAAAAAACACAAATTCCTTTTTTGTCATGTTTAAAACACTTGATCTGACCAGCCCTTGAAGTTTCTTGCGGTTTCTAGCAGCCACCTTATATAATATTGAATCATTATCACAATCCGACTTCACACATACATACATACATATAATCACGACAATTATCCCCAAAGGGTTAGTCAGCGCCTGGGCAATGAGGACCGCAAAAGCAGTCCTCTGTCATAGTTCACTTCTCACCAAATAGCGACTGCAAATGTGCACAGCGTGACAGGTGGTGAGCCCATCGCCGTTCTATGCTGTTAGATGTATGTGCAGTCTTTAGCCCGTTAGTCGCCTTTTACGACATCCAAGGGAAGAGACGGGGTGGTATTATTCTTTCACCGGTACCCGACACTGTTCCGACTTCATCCACTGCTGGTTATAGCCCTCTCTTTCTAGCGTCATTCTCTGCGCTCCATTTACTCTAACAGGTGGAGTCGTTCTAAAGCAATACGCGAACATACATTCGTGGAAATTTATTTTACTTTGTATAGTTACTATATTTTACTATTATGTCATTGAAACAATTATTTTGTATTTTTGTATGATGCTGAATAAATTTATTTCTATTCTATTCTAAAAGTGCTTGTCACTTAACTCAAGTGTTTGTTCACAGAATGGCGTCAAAAGGGGAATCCGTTCAGACTGAAGTAAAAGTAAGTATACCTACATCAGCAGTGCGATTCTATAAAAGCTTAATCCAAAACTCGATCCTGAATCCGCAGTGAGATATCAAATACGCATTCATTAAATTCGACTCTACACGAACGTCACAAAAGTCACTCTTGATCGGAACGTGAGGGTCGCAGTGAGAGGTGAGTTTACGATCGAGCTTAAAGAATCGACTTGTTGTCTATTTTTCGCCAGTATAAATGACTGACCATTAAATACATACACTCATCCTACTAATATTATAAACGCGAAAGTTTGTAAGTGTGAATGGATGTTTGTTACTCTTTCACGTAAAAACTACTGTTGGATTTGGATGAAATTCGGCATACAGATAGTTTATTACCTGGATTAACACATATGATACTTTTTATCCCGATATTCCCACGGGAACGGGACCACGCGGGTGAAACCGCGAGTGGCCGCTAGTTTGTTTGTACAGTTACGAATGTTATCCCCAAAAGGATAGTCATAGACTAGGCAATGGCAAAGACAAGTAATGGGGACCGCAAAAGCCCTGCCACATTGCACTTTTCACCGAATAGTGACTGCACATGTGCTTATCGTGATACGTGGTGAGCCCATCGCCTCTTTATACTGTTAGATGAGTAGTCTTTAGAGTCTTTTAGTCGCCTTTTACAACATCTAAGAGAAGAGATAGGTTGATAATATTCTTTTGATAATTAAATACAGCTGTATCGTATTTTCACACTAAGAAGATGTTGTTGAAATTTTTACTTCGTAACGTAAACGTTGAGTCGTGTTAACGTCACGTTGTTTATGTTAGTTACATTTATCATCTCTCCATTTTGTATCAAAATTTGGTGTAAAAAACTCTTTAATGTTAATATGTGTTATATATTTTAGCGTTTTATTAACGCTTAAATATACTTAAGTAAAATTTTTAAACACTGAAGAAAGACGACAACCTCAGGCGGGAATCGAACCACGCACCTTCCGCATTCTGGGCGGCTGCCTTAACCACTTGGCTACCGAGGTCTGGTTTTTCACCCGTGGCGGAAATAGCGTTATAAAATGTTGACTGAAAACATAAGCATCAAGCACTGACAAATTTCGACGGGTGAAAACCAGACCTCGGTAGCCAAGTGGTTAAGGCAGCCGCCCGGAATGCGGAAGGTGCGTGGTTCGATTGCCGCCTGTGGTTTTCGTCTTTTTTCAGTGTTAAAAAGAAATTACTTTTTAATGCTTACCAAATTTAAACCATCAAGCCACATTGGGCCAGTGTGGTGGGTTGTGGTCCAATCTTCAAGTGGGAAGGCCTGTGTCCAGTCGTGGGACGTTTACAGGCTGTGATGATGATAAATTTGAAGAAAATAAATGTTTGTAAAAATAAAAACTTTCTCTACAGTTGACGTAAGTGCTATTTACCTATTCGTAAAAGAATAAGTGATTTTATCTAAATGACAATTCAAAGAAAGCATTAGATAATATCTATATGATATTAGAAGTGGTATAAAAGGAAATGAAAACGCTATAAAAACTTGGTAAAACAAGTGTCTCAAATCTCAATGTAACTAGAGGACATTGAACTCCGCTAAGAAATGGCGTTATAAAAGAGACATATACTTACAAAATAGTTAAATATCTTTTAAACAAAAAAAAATACATTCAAATTTGTTCATAAATGCTCTTTATTACACTCTTTATTTATAAAATAAATGGAAGAAAAATAAATTAAGGAGTAGAGATTTAGAGCTGTCTCCGATGTTCTTTACCAAATTGGACGGGGATATCTCGGTCTCGATTTCTCTCGGAAAAGAGTTTTCACTCTTGCAAAAATTATTAAAAAAAATAAATAATGGAGAATTAAGAACCTCCTTGTTAGAAGTCTGTTTAAATCACAGACAAGTGGTCCTTTGAATTATACTCGTATATTTCAAAGGCCGTTGAAATATACGAGTATAATTTCGGGTCTGGGTGTTTTTTCTAAATTTATGTATATTTATCCGTTATCTTACCATATTAACGAGTTTCAAAAGAAAACTCATCTTGGTCTAGATAATTGGTGTGAGCGTAAACAAATTTAATTTTTAATTTTAATTTAAATAACTGAAGACAACTGAACACGTTTGAAAGTAGAAGGTATTGACATCTACGTCGTTTCATCGTAGCAGTTCTTCGATCAACAATACAACTAGAGGTCAGTGTCAGGTCGGCGCTAAAAATGTGTCTCGGTAAATAAGAGCGCACTTGAGAAGTGAGCTCTTATTTTCTCGCAAGGCATAACAAGTAAAAGTACTTTATTTGTTGCTCCTTAAGGTTGATTTCACCACTAAATGTTATTGACGTCTTTTCTTTTTTATGTGACAGGAGTAATTTATTGCTTTGAAAAAGTATTTATTCACGTGGACAGAATATAGCTTTGATTTTGTACGTGACGCGTTATCTAGTAGGTATTCTTGATCGAAGTAGCAGTTAGTTACATTTTCACACGTCAACACAATGACCTTTTATACGTCAACATTGCATTTTATAATCATAACATCGCTTACATACGCCGTAGGAGGAAGTCCGCGGTGTACAGCCTTCATATTCATTTATGCAAAGATATTGCATGCGGGCAATACGAGTTTTTACCGAGCCTCGTTAGCCGGGAAGCGGCAGGCCTATTTCGTAACTAGGACTATTACGAACTCCAATTGCTATTTGTTCTCATCGAGAGTCGAGAAAACTAACAATAAAATTTTTGAGAACCTCCGTGCTCGAGCGGTTAGCATGCCGGGCCTGGCGTCGCGCCATCTCTGAGGTCCCGGGTTCAATTCCCGGTCGGGTCAATTTAGTGAAACACTGTTTTTCTAAATTGATCTCGTGTGTGGGTATTTTTTACTACGTTTATGTATATTAACGAGTTTAAAAAGAAAACTCGTCTTTTTAGTCTAAATAATTGGTGTAAGCATAAACAAATAAAAAAATATTGAAATAAAATGCATTGAATGAAATTTAGTAGCACTGATTTACGTACCCAAAATAAACATTTTTTTTTACTTAGATTACTTTACTTTACTTACTAATTATTACTTCAGAACGGCTGCATCTATCTAGGTAATTCTATTTTTGTTGTGTTCGTAATTGGCTATTTGGCAGTTATGATGACAGTTTATAATATAACGTTAATTAAATACTTATTTTATTATTACAAAATGAATTTGCGATTTTATATCTGTAGATCACAAGACCCGAAACACGGGCGGCCATGATTGAGTTTCGTGTGACGTCACATTTCACAAAATTAACAAAAACTATCTTTCAGGTTTCAGATTATGTGGTGATTATTATTGTGGTGTGACGTCACAGGGCTAAATGTCAAGTGACCAACCGTTTTCGCACGAAATTTGAAATGAATGAAGAATCTATTAAATAAAGCTTTTTCCGGGTATAAAATAAGCGTTTATAATTTTTTAAATATTTTTCCGAAAACTGTCAAATAGCCAATTATTGTCAGGACTAGGTAGGGTGAAATATATTTTTGGCAAATTCGTTCTTGGATACAGGCTGTTCACGCAAACGAAGTCGCGGGCGGGCAAGTATTAGATGAATTGAACTTTGATCGCATCAGCAGTTTGGGCCATGAAGACCTGAAATATTCGGTAAATTTTATCGTACGCATAACAGTACTTACTTAAAACTGTACAAAGCTATCAAAATGTGGCAATCGATTTTCAGTTTCAGCTGTTGGGAGTAAACGTGGTGTTGCCAATACTTACGACGAATATAAAACTAGAATTTCGTTGTTTCGTGTTACGTAATAGGTGTCCCGTTTTTGCTACTCGATTTAGTTTCAAGTGCCCCGTGCAGAATACTTTTCTTTGAATACATAGTAAGACATTGGTTTTTTTCGTATAATACTTACTTGCTTATATAAAAATCTAGGACAGGGAAATGTGACTATGTGACTATTCACAATGTAAGTTCATGCCAGTAATTATGTTAAATTAATCAACGTTTATTTTACTATGCAACATGGAAGCGTGTGGTGGGTGAGAGATTTCTGTAAAGTTTTTTTTTTTATTATTCATCGGGTAACCGTCGCGTTGCGGTGAAAGAATACTACCACCCCCTCTCTTCCCTTGGGTTTCGTAAAAGGCGACTAACGGACTAAATATAGCACATACCTTCAACAGCATAGAGCGGCGATGGGATCACCACCTGTCACGCTCAGCACATATTTTGCAGTCGCTATTTGGAGAAAAGTGGACTATGGTAGAGGACTGCTTTTGCTGTCTTCATTGCCTAATAGTCTCTGACTAACCCTTCGGGGATAATAGTCGTGATTATATGTAGGTATGTATGTATTCAACGGGTAAGCACTTGGCATTCATCGCACCTGAAGTTAGTTATGATTCGGCCGATAGTGAGCGCACTTCACTGTATCTCAACTACTGAGGAACTGGCTATCTTATCTCTAACTGTTGGAACACAACAATGCTAATAACATTGATGTTATGGTGGCATATTTAGACAATACGGTGCCGGATTCCTGATTCGCCGGATTCTTGTTTCGCCGGATTCTTGTTTCGTCGGATTTTTGTTTCGTCGGAAATATTAATAAGTATACAACAATATCACTTCAGTAAAGAAAACATGTAGTTATATTTATTATGGTATGAATTTCTATTTTGTTGCCACTATCGGACATAACTTAAATTACCTACTTAGAAATGGGTTCGATACATATTTTCAAAGAAATAACGATTTTCCTTTTAATACTAACCATATTACTATACTACTATCCATAATTATGTTAATGGGGTTTAAACATTCTATAACTGTTCTTCTTTCTTAGATGTAGTTATTGACTATGTTCCATGGTCCTGATATCTTGATACAGAAGCAGGCGGCTAATCACTGCTACTGCTGCTCTTGAAACGACGAAGCAAAACAAGAAAGCACTTTCTGAAACGCTATACGGAAGTTGTCTGAATTGTTTGATTTATGTAAAAATGACTATAGTTTACATACAATAATTACGGCTATTATCCCCGAAGGGATAGTCAGAGACTAGGTAATGAAGACAGCAATACAGTCCTCTGTCATAGTCCATTTAAAAAAAAATAGTGACTGTAACTCAGCGTGACAGGTGGTGAAGCACATCGCCGCTCTACGCTGTTGGAAATATGTGCAGTTTTTAGTCCATTAGTCGCCTTTTACGACACCCTAGGGAAGAGGGTGCTAGTATTCTTTAACCGCCACGCGACACTGTTACTGTGCTCTAAGTATTAGTATAGGCAAGGACATTATCTTATTTGTCTATGGTATAGCAATTGTCTATGGTATAGGATAGATATATAAAAACTCAGCATCAAAAACAACCAACATAGGTAATACTTAACGTAATTATGGGACACTGAAAAGGCTCAGCATTGTGTCGGAGTATCTCAGTATTGCCACGACCCTGGCCTTTCGTAAATACCTATAATTAGCCGTTCCGTGCCTTTTCTTTGTTTTAGTCGGAGAAAATGCTTCTCTGCACTGGCATGAGGCCTCGAGAGGAGCGTGAGACACCCCATGCACTGTCCGGGGCTGGAACCCATATGTCCCCACCCGCCCCCCCGTGGGGGGAACGGGTGAGTAAGGACATACAGGCCCGACCCGGTAAAAGAACCGACATCTGCCGTCAGGGGCGCGACGCGGCGCCGCGGTACCATGTGACATGCCCCGCGAAAAGCCGTTCCGTGCCTGCTATTCATGGTTCCGAGCCACTTCCGCAAGTTTTAAAAACAGGCCATACCCACTAAAACGTAGTAGGACTACACTTATGGCATTTTTAAAGCACTCCTTATAATTCGTGAGTTGACTTAGACCCACAAGTATGATCTAATAGATTTATCGTAGTTAAAAATGGTAGGTGCTGGTAAAGAAGGCAGTTTTTATATTTATTTATCTTACCAAAAAGTCTTATTACCATCAGAACACAACGAACGCTTCAAAATAGACCGTCCGAAAGCCGCGCACGACATGCGATGCGTGTAATAAAACTTTTTTTTTCAAATTTCCCACCCATCCCGCACCGCGGTAGATACGGGAATCTGAACGTTTTGGTTGGCAGCCAAATGTAATGGCACGTCATACGCTTGCACCACCCGTCAACGGTAAATCTCGTTGAAGCTTCCACTTAAACAAATATGCCGTCTGAACGAGCGATCCCGAACGAATTAATATCGGATCAACTTCTTGTTTGATCGGAACAACCATCATTGGCAGTTTATTTATTGTTTGGCTCCATCCGTTCAGTGGATTAGTTGTTGCGATCCGATTAATTGGTAAACAGTGTTGAATTAGATTTTAATTAATAATTTACGAGTACTGTTTGGTTGTTATTGTTCGTTTAATCATTATTATCAGATTATACACGTGCCACTGCGGAAGTAAAGCCTTCCGTGTAAAGTTAAAAACTGGGTAATCTTTGCCTGATTTGGGGTGATCTGGGGCAATCTTTTTTGGTTATCTTAATATACTTATAAATGTAAAAGTGAGTTTGTTCGTTTGTATGTTAAGCTGCACTATTAAACCGTGTTTAAACCGCTAAATCGAGATAGGTGAGGCCCTGAAGGCGGCTATACAAACGGGCTTCTTTTTTTGTTTGTTGTAAATTAATTTTGATTTTAATTTAATGTCAACCATGAATTAATAAATAAATGAAAAATATGTAAATAAGTTCACATAGAAAATTTGCAATGGTGTATAGACAATATAGCACATAGAGAAATCGAAAAATAGCTCATCTCTCTGCCCTAATACGTGTCAGTAGGTTTTAACGACTGCAATCTTACGACAACGGCCGGGATCAACGGCTTAAAGTGACTTTTAAAGCACGGAAGAGCTCGTGTTATTTTAATTTAGTCATCTTTACAGTAAATTTGTCTTGATATATATGTCGTGGCCATATCATAAAATGCTCAGCCACATCATTATTATGTTAGGTTCGAACGTGATCTTTTCATGAAAAAATTTGAGCATTTCATGATATGGCCAATTTTACGATATGGCCATGACATATATAAATATATTTGCTGCAGTATATTAGATTTACAACGTGCTTAATTTTTGTGTAGCAACGTTTTAGAAAGAAAGCAAAACACTTATTGACTTTACAATAACAGAAACAATGACAAAATAAAGAGAAAGTACAAAATTAAACAGGACAAAAAGACATATTGTATTAATGAAAAGATAAATAAGCTATTCAAAGATCAAAAAAAAAAATAACTATAAAACAAAAAACATAACGTTTAGTAGCATTCTCCAATAATGTTACAATCATAACTTCTTGATGTCAGATGTTGTTTTCTGTACACGGAAACATTGCTCTTCGGAAAAAAGCTACAGTGTATTATTAGCTTTTATAATCATGATTTTGTTATTTGTGTAACACTACAGTAAGTGATTTATTTTGCAATCTGTGTTTCTAAATTTCACTTATAATCCTTGAGAGAAAATGTTATTATCTAATGATATAACGGTGTGGTCTTCTATTGCATTATGTTACTTGTTTTTTTCGTTAATATTTCGTTTTAAATATCTCGTTTATATTTAAAATGTTGTTATAAAATCTGTTTCAAAGATAACATTAAAAACCTAATGATTATCTTGAATAAGTAGCTGACAAAATTAAGCTTGGCTAAATAACAAAAAGAGTTTGAACCCAGAATAGACATACTAAACTAATAGTAATCCATAACACGTAACTAAATATTTTTTAAATAAATTTTATATCAGTATACTTTGTTTTTTAATAAATTTTATATTAGTATACTTTGCGATCCTCATTGACTGGTCTCTGACTAACCCTTCGGGGCTAATAGTCGTAATTATATGTATGTTATATGTTATTGACAAATTTGTATAAAAAATCAATAAAAAAGAAATACCTTGTTATACGAAGTAAATCTTTTATACCGATACTTATACCTGAAAACGAGGCTCACGAACGATTAGATAAATGTGTGCAAGAAGTAAGTATATATATAGGTAGGTACGTCATAGGTAATGTCTAATACATAAAACTAAAAGATCTGCCCGCGAAGATTTCCTGAAGCACGCTCATTACGTAGATCAGATAATACTTTATGTATATTATTAGCAACCAACCGAAAAGCTCATGGATGAATGGAAACTGTAATACAATAAATAAAAATGGCAAAACTGTCGGAAGTGTACGCGGCGTTGTTTTGACGATTTGCCTAAGACAAATTGTAGACGAAGCGTCCGTTAATATTGGGGTCGCGACCAAAATACATGCCGCGGCTGCGCAGACGGCAGTAGGCGGCAGGCGGCGCAGGCGCCGACCGCTCGCACCACCTCCCGGATTCAAATGTGCCGGCTCATTTACTGACGCTCTATATTTAACCGCTGCGACCAGATATCTGCATGTTCCGCCAAAAACAAGTGATCCCAAACATACCAGTGATGTGAAAATCGATCCACAAGTGCCGTTCGTAACGTGGATTCTGGTGTCTACTACAAATGTGTTGAGTGGAAGGAACACGTGCTCGATATCTCTTATCGTATCAGATGAAATAAATATACTCCGTTAACTTGTAATATCGAACCTGGTGAGTGTCTCGTTCATATATCGAATTTTTTGACCATCTGCCAAAACAGTTCAACGTAACTGAATTATAGTTTCCGAATACTGTTCTGTGATAAATAACTGGAGTAAAATTATTTCAGCAAAATGAACCCTCCGGCAGCGTTATACGGCGCCATGAGCAAGGACCGAAAACCGTTTACATATACCCCGGGTGGGCTAGATCTGTCGGAGATTAAATCAGAACGAATGGCAAAGAGACTGATGATAAATGCTATGAACCAAGGTGTGCCTGAAGTTCCGATTCAACAAATACAATCACCGCCGGCGACATCAAACCCGATTCCCAACTTCAATTGTCTTCCGGTTCAAGTTTTTCCAGCTTTTAATTTACCAGCCAACCCCAAATCTTTGTTACGAACAAGAAGCAACCCTGATCACCCAAGAGACCCGCCTATACAGAGAGCTCATCAACCTTCTCAAATACCAAAACCAAAAGGAGATGTTAATGCATCATCCTATTCACAAAGAACTGATAATTCTAATTACCAAAGACCTGTACCGTTGTATGAACAAAACACAGTCCCCAGTAACGTAAACACGTTGCCAAGGACAGGTTACGCTAATAATGAAACAACTGCACCTTTTCTGCCGGAAATAAGCTATGAAGCGGAATATTTTCAGGCTACGCCAAGGAATAGTTACACTGTAAATAAACAAAATGTAGAAGAAAAAAGCAGTAATGGCCCATTTGCGAATAAGATTATGGAAACAAATCATCATCATGTTATTGATTCACCAATACAAGAAGAAAATAATAAAAGTTATGTCGAGAATAACATTGTTGACAAACCAGTATTTCAAATAAACAAAAGCGAAGAAGACTTACTACAAAATACTAATGAAAACTTAGCACGATTAAATGAAGTTTCAATTGTAGACGACATTGCCGGGTCGGACTTAAAGGTCAATGAATTTAAAACACCTACTGAGAGAAACTCTGCATGGAACAAGCCGCCAGGGGATGAACTTGAAATTATTAACGGAAATGAAACTGTCAGATCAAGCAATGTGACACCACTCTTTAGTGATGCATTGATTGACTTAGATTTTTCCATAGAACCATTGTCGATGGGATTCTTTACACCTGCATCAATAGAAACAAAGCCAGATGAAGAAGAATCAAGAACAGACGATGAACAGGTTTATTTAAAATTACTGTATATTTATTATATCTATATTTATGCGAGTATTTACATAGTCTGCTATACTTATTTAATATTTAAAATAAAAGACATGTAAAGATACTATTCTGTATATTAACTTTTCTTTGCAGTTTTCTTTACATTTAATTAACTAATTACTATTATTAAATGAGATCTATATAAAAGTATGCGCCAGGAGTAACAGTGTACCACACATACGGAAAAAAACTAGAAGATGTTAAGCCTCAGGAGCGGATTACGCTCGTTCATCCGTATGTCATGTGTCTTTTAATGTTTATTGTGGATAGGGCAAGCATAATACATGATAAGATGTTTAAAAATAATGATTACTTACATAAAAACGTAAATTAAAAAAATATTCTATCTATTTACATCTTTTTTTTTTTTTTTTACGGTTAACGGGTAAGCGCTTGGCCTTCATCTCACCTGATGGTAAGCTACGATAAGGCCGAAGGTGGAAGCGCGCTTCACCCGGAATCCTCAACCACTGAGGAACTGGCTATCTTATCTCAAACTGTCGGAACACAACAATGCTATAAACATCGTTGTTATGGCGACAGACTTAGATAAGATGGTGGTAGCTAGCCAGGCGGACTTAACAGCCCTACCACCAACCAAACCGAGCACACAAAGATGTACCCCCCGCTGGGAATCGAACCCGGGACCTCTACGTCTGAAACCGGTGGCTTAGCCACTAGACCACGGAGGCGGTTAATAATCAATTAAATTATAATATTATTAATAATCAATTAAATTAAATTAAACATCTGATAAAACTTTTTAATATTATTCAAACAATATATTTACAATAATAAAATATTATATAAAAAAGAACTAAACCTAGGCTGACACCTGCAGTGGGGATAGAGACAAGCTATCGGTGAATAGGGCTGCATCATCAAGTGCACCTTCTGACAATACGTGAAGTGTCAAAGAGTACTGACTTCTGTAAATTATTGTTAATATTGTTTTTGCTACGGGCTCACCACTTGTCATGCTGAGCACATGTGCAATTGTTATTTATTGAAACCTAGACTTTGGCAGATGACTGATTTTGCGCTGCTCATTGCCTAGTCTCTGACTAACTCTTAGGAGATTATAGTTGTGAATGTATGTACTTAATGTAATATAATGTATAAAATATTATTTAAAAATTATATCATGTTTTTAGAACAGCAACAGTATTTAATAAAATAGGTGCATGCGTACGTTAATTAGTTGCGTCGGAACTCTGGCTCAAAAACTACTTTGCAAGAACAAACGCAATTCATACGCGCAGTGTGCTTCTACTCTGGCCGTACTTACTGCGGACATAACTAATTTATGTTTTTTTTTTCAGAAAGTGGTGAAGGTGGTGAAAAAACAAGTAAAAAAGGAAAATAAATCAGAAGTTAGTCAAAACGGTGACCAAAATGGTGATGGTGGCGTCGAAGCGGCGCTAACTGTAAAATTGCCAACAAAAAAATCAGCAGCTAAGACTGAAACTAAAGTAGAAGTTGTTAAACGTCAATTGCCTGATGGTAGCATAGAAGAAGTTCAGACAACCACAACAAAAACAACAGTTGATGGCAAAACTACGATTTCTACTAAGACTGAAACTACTATAATACCTAAAGAGGAAGAAGAAGAAGTAGAGGTTGAGGAGGAGGAAGAAGAGGAAGAGGAGGAGGCTGTTGTACAAGAAGTTGAAGAAAATGGGGAAGACGAAGTTGTTGAAGAAGTCGTTGTTAAAAAGAGTGTCAAAGATGAAAACTCTAATGCGGTTTCAAATAGCAATAAGAACGTAGTTGTAACCAACGAAGAAAGGTCAGAAACCCAAACTACGAAAAAAGTAACTGTCATCCAAAATCAAGAGTCTGAAGTAGAAGAAGAGGAAGAAAATGACAATGAGGACACAAAAGCAGTTGTTGTTGAAAAGAAAACAACCCCTAAAAAAGAAGTCGAAGAAGAAGAAGAAACAGAAGAAGCTGAAGTAGTAGAAGAAGATGTCGTTGAAGAGAAGCCGGAAATAAAAGAGGTAAAAAAGGAGGAAGTCAAAGAAGCACCAGCAGAAGTAGAAGAAGAACAAGAGGAGGAAGAAGAGGTGGTTGAGGAAGAAAATCAAGTTCAAGAACAAATCAAAGTGGTTGAAAAAGAAACTAAAACAGTAGATGAAAAATCTAAGGTCGATATTGAGCAAGAAAACGTCAAAGTTATTACAAAAGAAGAAAAACCTGCTAAGGTAGACCAAACGAAAGATGAGGAATCTGAATATACAGACGAAGAATATGAATCAGAGAAAGAAGAAGCACCTCAGCCTAAGCCTCAGCCAGCAAGCCAGGCAGTAAAACCAGAAACAGAAGTCAAGAGTGAAGAGAAAAAGGAGCCTATTACAGAGGAAGAAGCCAAGCCCGCTCCTCAACCTGTTGTTTTATCAGAACCAACGGTTCCGCTCAGAGAACCGTCAATTCCTCTTGAGAAAGTAGAAGAAGTAGAAATCAAACCAATATCGTTAAGTGGGGCCCCAAATAATGAATCTGTTACCAAAACGGTAACGCAAAATACAGAAATAACAACAAGGGAACTACCGACGGGACCTCTGACCACACAGACGGAATATAATAGAATTGAAAATACAGTAACAGTAAATCGAACCACAAAAACCTTAGATCACTCATATGAACAGTTAACACAACTCGGTGTACCAACTGTTAAAACTTACTTTCCACCGAACAGAGAAAGGGTTTCAACGTCTCCTCAACCTTCTAAACCTTATCAGCCAGTTTACCCTCCAACTGCTAATCAGCCTACGGAGCGACGTCACAGTCTATTATTGGAAAGACTTAGCACAGACCGTCAAATTCCAACATCTGATATTTACCAAAATTATCAGTATAACAATCAGAGCTACGAACAGCAAAGACAATGGTCACAAGAACCTCAGGCAGAGATTTTAACTGTTAGCAATGTTAAACCAAGCAAAATTACAAACCAGCAATGGTACCAACAAAACAACAGAGAAAATGTTATTTACAATAATGTTACACCAACGACAACACCAGCCAGTCAAACATGGGCACAATCTCCTCAACCTCAACAACAGTCATACGTTCAGCCACAGTATCAACCCTCATACACGGAAAACACTACAAATTCATATCAGCAAAATAATTACACACAAGCTTACACACCCAAACCCTCTACTTGGGGTCCAAGTACCATTAGCAACCTAGATACACAATCCAGCAATGTGAACACTCAACAGAATCAATATTCTTACCTCAATCAAAATTCATCCGACTCATACCAAAACGTCTCTCAACAATACTCATCTTCCTATGTACCACCTCCATGGGAGCAGGATTCAAGTTATGTAGTGGACACATCAAATCAAAATCAATACCAAGTACCACCACCTATAACCAATTTCACGCCTAGCGCTGACCAGGGTTGGAACCCTCCACTACCAAAGAGCAAATTCAACAAAACTCCCCCGACAGCTTACATACCACCTGCTCCAAACCAATCATTTGTCAGGAATGCGAACACTGTGGACCCTCCAAGAGTTCCTGGCAAGAAAACTTATTACAGTGAATACGAAAGACGTTATATAACCGTCCCAGAGTCTAACTATGTTCCCGGAGAAACGAAGTACCAACCGCAACCGGATCCTTCCCCTCAATACTACTACGATAACAACGAGCCAGTGGACAACGTAGAACCACAATGGCGAAAAGAACTTAGGGAATTCACTGAAAAGACTTCTCAGACGCAGCAGACAGAGACAATCTCTGTGCAACCACCTTGGCAGGATGATGCTCAATACGCCAAAACTCCGACAGTAACGTACACACCTACGCCTTCTTGGAGTCAAACTTTAAGGCCGCGTACATGGCGCGAGAGGAGCTTTGAATCGGAATACGTGGGATCGCAGGAATTCTCCAAAACCAATACTTTGGGTAGGGGTCGTCCTCTTAGCAGCTATGGGAAAAGTAATATAGAAACTATCCCAGAGAGGTCTAGGGGCGTTTCGGTTGATAGGTACAACCCGAATAGTTACCATTCGCCGACTCCTGCCGAGCATTCCCCAGTGCAATCGCACACCATGAACGTAGTTCCGCCAGCGAAGGGCTACCACAACCCGAACGTGCCGGCGTATCACGCGTCTCGTGCCTCAGTTGAACCACGGTGAGACTTTCTTAATATTATTTCAAATTTTAATTAAATGAACTTTGTATTTATTGCCCAATTTTTAAAACAATAATTATAATCATCTTTATTATTATGAAAATACTGAATTTGTAAACCTTCAATCCAAATCCATTTATGAATCCAAAACCTCTCTTCCGGTTACAACTCACATACCGTCAATGAAATATTTACTTGATTAATGGTGGATTCGACCAAACGGGAATAAGACTTACTCCGAGATTAAACTATACAAATTCGGCGTTTAATCTAGGTATAAGACCTTATTTCAGTTTGGTCGAATCCACCCTAAGCATGCTTTTTAAATGTTTCAGAGAGCAACCCATCGTTTACCAGCAGCCGCGCGCGCAATGGGGAGATCGTGCTAGCCCGCTCCAATCAAGATCCTTCAAGTACCTGCAATGGATCACAGGAACAGAAAATTAAATAAGCAATAATGTTATTTAATCCTCCTACAACTTATGAATTTGAAATAAAGTTAGAGCGAAGTTTTAATTGGTGCTGCGAACAAAAGTGTGAAATAAACAACACCAGTTATAAGCCACCTTAACTTTATTTCA
This sequence comes from Scoparia ambigualis, assembly GCA_963921215.1. Lineage (NCBI taxonomy): Eukaryota > Metazoa > Arthropoda > Insecta > Lepidoptera > Crambidae > Scoparia > Scoparia ambigualis. The sequence continues at coordinate 56,244,240 of OY992502.1, read as the reverse complement.
CGTTTCTTTGTATGAGTGTAAGGTAATTCGGTTAGTTTTTAAGTATCACCATTGACGATCGTAGCGACGGTGGCATATTTTAAAATTAAATCTTCACGATCCTAAAATTCTTTGAAGGAATTCGATGTGATAGTGTGAAGCTAAAATAGTGTTCACCAGAAGAACAGCTGCGTTATATTTATATTTGTTAAGGTTGTAAAAATTCGATGCCAACGAATAGATCGATTGTATGTTTATATAGCTTAAGTTAGCCTCTGTTAGTTTTTCTATCTTTATCTTATGAATGTTATTAATTTTCTACCTTATTTGTATTACGTAAAACAATGTTGAGTTCGAACGGGCCTTAATACGTACTAAATGCGAGTTGATAAAAAGTATTTATTACGTCATAGTTATCATCATTTCAATTTTCACGACATTTTTTCTATTGTTACGCTAAGAGATAATACTATTTAATGCGCTAACCTAGTCAACGACACATTCACTGTCGCTAGTCCTACGTTTACACGATTTTGAACTGTATTCACATGCATTTCTGCTTCAGTTTTGTTCTAATTAGTTATTTTTAATTTTTTACTCACTCTAATTGTAAGATCATCGGACTTCTCATGTTTTATTAACGGTTGATTTCGCGTGTACTGTGTTTCATTGCGTCTTTTAATTAAACACGTTTCATGAACACTCTTGTACACGGTTCATGCTTTATTTATTTAATGTAAATCGGCTATTGCTCTTTTGTGAGCAAAAGACATTCACGGTATGAATACAAACAAAATGTTTAATTATTCGCTAAGCTCACTCATAATGTTCTAATTAAAAACTATGATATCAGTGTAATTATTGTTGAGTTTCTTGTTTAATAAAATGGTAAAACCCTTCCATTTGTCTTGATTGCGTTGTGACTTTAACTTTTTGTTATATTTTATTTTATAATGCCTCTTTGGTCGATCGGTAACGCACTTGGTAACACACAGGGCAGGCAAAATGTTTCGAATTTATCGATGCATATCCCGAGTTTGTGACATTAACAGCTTGCATTTGGCAAGTGTAGTAGGTGATTAATAGCCAATTCCTATCAAATGTAGCGATGACTTGACTTTTATGGAACAGTATACAGGATACTATTTTACTTCATATTTTAAAATAAAATTAATAAAGACGTAGTAAGTGACATATTAATTATAACATTGCGTAAGCTAGCTAGGCAGAACAAGTAATATCACCAAACAAAATGGGTAAAATATATTTTGCTGTTTGTAAACGAACCTGCGACCATCTAACCGCTATACCTCTCAACTCTTAAATTTCCTACTTGGAAATAACCTAAATCCACCTAATTGCTAAAATAAGGTTTTTATAAATTATAAAGACTATTTTAGAAAAAAAAAAAAAATTCGCCCAAAAACAAAAAAGTGTAAAAACACTTAAAAAATTTTCGACCAAAAACTTCAAAATTTCAATTCTTCTAAAACTTAATATAAACATAATTTGTACCTAAAAATACATAAAAACAAACTTTTCGGCAAAAATTTTTAGACAAAATTCTTCAAAAAATTAACTTTAAAAAATTTCTCTATAACCTAACTTAACCCTTTTTTTTTTTTTCTTTTTTTTACCCGGTGTAATCCCTGCTTATGGATTCCAGCCCCCAGAAGGGAGACTGGATATGTGGGACTCTCCCGTCCCCCTTTCCACGACGTAATCGTCGGGCGAGAGGGAGGGGCCTACCCACTAATCACCGGGGGACCAAACTCCGATAGCGTAGGGCTTTTAGGGTGGCGGTCACGGGACCTGATCCACGGGGGAATTGACCTCGCGAGGCCACCCCGTCATCCGCGTGCTGGCCTATAACTACCGCATTAAGCAGTCGTTACGCGCCAGCACGTGGCGACTACGCGCGTACAGCACAACAGATATTTGCCCCAGAAGGGGGCGGACACAACATACAGACAAGGACTGACATGCCCGGCTTTCCCGGGCATGCGGACGCCACACGACCACAAAAAACACGAACATACAGAACGAACAAAACCGACAAAGGGACACATGGACAACATCCAGTGTACCCGGGGCACTTGGGGTGGTATGGCGACATACCCATGCCAGTGCCCCCCTCCTAGAACCTAACTTAACCCTAACCTAACTCTGACCTAACTTAATATGGCGCACTTCACTAACCCGTTGGCGGGCGAGTTGAGTGACTCGCCTGGTCCTGCCGAAAGGTCGTATATGACTGCTGATGTAGAGGCCTTTAAGGGTCTGATCAAGCACTATTGCAATCAAATTGTTACGGCGGTTCGTTAGGGTAAGTCGGTGACCAAAGCCAATAAAGAAATCATTCTCGAGGCAGCCAACAGTCTCGAAGGCGCCATGAACCGACTTATCGACTCTACCATGGAACACTCCACCCCACCACCACCAGATGTCTCACAGGAGCAAGTTAGTGAGGAAAGCATAAGGGAGTTAGGCCATAAGCTGGATAACAGCGTGAGTGCCGTAGTCGCCATTCAGGGCGAGGCAACGGCGGAGATCCGGAGAGAGGTAACCCAAAAGGTCGACGAGATGCTGGCGCAGCAGGCGCGGCTCGAACACCTTGTGCGGCTGACCACCAACATGGTCACAGCCGCACTGAAGGAGGCTCCTCTCTCCCAGGGTCCACCGACCGGCGCTCACAATGTTCGAAATGTCCAAGAGGCCACGCTCCCTAGTGCTCCCTCCTATGCCAGCGTTGCTGCCAGGGCTATACCACCTACGCCCAAAACTCAACCCGCAGTCATAGTGTCGTCATATGACTGCATTTTGAAGCCTCCGGAGGTAGTGTCTCTCTAGAAACGGAGGCATAAATATGCCCCCATCAAAATTCAGTCGCTACCCAAGGCCAAACTGAGGGTAGAGTTCGAGGACGTGAAGCAGTGCGCGGAAACTATATCCCGTCATTCCAATAGCACTAAATTCGCCGCCGAACAGGCGAAGCTACGACCACCGCTAATCATCCTAAAGGGCATATCCAAGGATGTTGCCCGCGAGGAGTTAGCGGAGGTCCTAGTTGCTCAAAATGACGTGGAGGTGACCCGCATCTGCTTCCTGACCTCGAACCGGAACCTGGCACTTTACAATGCGGTCGTCGAGGTCACGCCCGAGATGCGAAATACCATCTTAGCTCTCGGGCGGCTCAACGTGGACCATAGTAGGGTCCACGTTGAGGACTTCGGCCGCTTTGTGCAGTGTCGGGAGTGCCTTCAGTACGGGCACACCAAGGCGAAATGTAAGTCCGACAGGAAGCCCTGTGCCCATTGCGCCAGCCCGAGCCACCAAATAGCACAATGCCCCAATAAGAACCAGGAGCCAAAGTGCTATAATTGCTCGGCCCATAACCTGCGCATGGGCACAAGGGTGGAGACCGGCCATAACGCCACAAATGCCAGCGAATGCCCCCGTATTCGGTCGATGGTCCTGCGTCTGCAGAGCCAGACCGATTATGGGAACTAGATAATGTACACAACATAATAACTTGATTATTTACAAAAAATAGCAAAACCCAAATTAACACTAAACTTAACAAAATATAAAACAAATAATAAACAAAATTACCAAAAAAGTACTTAAATAATTTAAACTAACTTAAATGCTAGAAATATAAATATAATAACAAAACACCTTAATCTAAACTAACTAAATCAAACCGTAAAATAAAAACAACATAAATTAAATTTAATTACAAACTTAACGAAATAAAACAAATAAAATAAACAAAATTACCAAAATCACATAAAAAATCAAAACTCACTTAATACTTAACTTAAAACTATAATAAATAAACTTAAACTTAAACCTAACCTAACTAAACAAAACCATAAAATAAATAAAATAAACAAGTAATCATTAACTTAATCTAAAAATAAAATAAAATAAAAATAAAATTTCAAAAACTAAAAGTAGATCAGTCTAAACAATCAAAAGAATCTAAAAACTTAAATCAACAAAGGACTCTACAATATAAAATAAATAAACCTAAAAAGCCTATAAACTATAAACCACATAACTAAAACAAAAAATTAAAATCTAAAACACCAAAAAAAATTAAATTAATCCTAAACCAAATATTAAACTAAAAAATTTATAATACAACCGAAATGCAAAATATACTCAATAGAAAAAATAAACAAAATAAATACATTAAATAAAATGTAAAATTTAAAAAAAATTTAACATACAAATAAACAAAATAAAAGAAAAATCTTCCTATTTCTTCCTCTTCTCTTTTCTCCTTATCTTCCCCCCGCAATTCTTTTAGAGATGAACCTTCAGTCCATCTAAAGTATAATTAGTATGTAAGAATAGTAATAACAAAGTCCCCTTCTTGTCCAACGAAGGGGGAAACAGCAAATAACAAAAAAAACCCGCTATACCTCAGTGGCGCTTAAAACTAACTGACGTTTGTACAATGTTATTGTTTATATAATTTTAACGCAAATTTTGTTGCGAATAAATTACAAATTAAAAAAGTCTGTGGCAAAAAAAAATTTGACATTGAATGGGCGGGCGCCTTGGCTTTCAAAGTAAGAAATAAAAATGGTGTTGATTATTTTCACCTGGCCCGGATTGCCAGAAGGGTGCGGGTTCGAATCCTGCTCATGGACTTTTTTACTGTCATTGTCTTTTTTCATTTGTAATTTGTTAACATAACTTGCCTATTTCTTAACTGCTCTTAAATGTTTGTAAAAGACGAGCTAATATTTTGTCGGGAAAGCGTTATCGAGAGCCGGAATAAACTTGTGACTGACACCGAGAACAGTTAAGTCGTGTCTCGAATTGGGGCCGACATAACCTGGTCCACTTTAACCCCTCCAAAACACAAGTTTGCGCATTTACCGCGAAAAAACATCTTTTTGTCGTACCTCTGAACTTTGAGGGAGCTTCCCTTAATACCAATCCGCACGGAATCCTTGGCGTCGATATTTTGAGTAACGTTCAGTTTCGTGGTCATTTGAAATGAAATGAAAATGTATTTATTAGAACACACAACATAATTAATATTTTTATTTGGAAGGTAAAGCTAAATTAGCTTCGAAAAAGCTGTGTGTGCTTAATAGAGCGGGTCAGTATTTCACGCTGGCCCACCGCGTACAACTGTATAAAGCACAGGTCAGGCCGCATCTTTGGGCTGGAGCTCCCCAAACCAACTCCTTCCTTTTGACCGCATTCAACCAAGAGCGGCTCGAATTGTCGACGACGTGGTTAATACAGGTCGGCTCGATCCACTGGTTCTTCGGAGAGACGTTGCGTCTCTCTGTATATTGTACCGTATATATCATGGGAAGTGTTCTAAGGAATTGTTCGGCTTGATCCCTGCCGCTGATTTCCTACACCGCACTACACGCAATCGACTGTCATTCCATCCACATCACCTTGATGGATGGCGGTCTACTACTATGCGTTTTTCACGAAATTTTTTGCCTCGAACTACAGTGTTGTGCAACCAGCTCTCGGGGGCGGTATTTTCGGACCGTTACGACTTAGGGATCTTCAAGAAACGAGCCTATTCCTTCCTTAAAGGCCGGCAATGCATCTGCGATTCCTCTGGCTTTGCGGGTGTCCATGGGCGGCGGTGATTACTTTCCATCAGGTGACCCGCTTGCTCGTTTGCCTCTTTCTGCCTTAAAACAATGTTGGGTAGTCCCTTTCGTCTCCGAATATCGTTCGTCTGAAGTTCAAAATCCCACGCGTTTGCTATAATCATCACTATCGATAATGTTCGCGTAAACGAAATTTTATTTTACCTAATTGTCTTTAATTCTAATGCTTTTCTGTCATAATATCGGGTGCTTAATTAGATATCCTAATTTTTCTTGCTATAAAGTCACATGTCCTAAGTGTTATATTGTTAAATGTGTTAGTCGGAATGGTTAGTCCTAACAATATTATTATGATGATGGTTTATACTCCTGTAGGTAACGTGATAGGTTAGAAATTTAAGGCATCGCGAAGCGCAGCGTAGCGATTGTCTTGAATTTCGAGGTTATTCTTTTTTATTAGACAACAGAAATACCAGCTGCCCTACTCCTGTAGGTCACGTGATAGGTTAGAAATTTGAGACATTAGTGTATGGATGGATATCAAAACTTTGAAGACAAAAAAGAATTATAACTTTTATAAAAAAATCTGGATTGTAATATTTTTATGACAAACATATTTAGGGCATACTGGGCATACTATTTAGGGATTTAAAATTTATGGCATGTGAATGTGATATTATGTAACATTACATTCAAGCAAGTTATCATTCGGACACATGATGATTATGTCACAAAACATTATGACACGTTAGATTATGGATAAAACATTTCTATGACAAAATACAGAACCAGTTTGTTGACATTGAAGGGACGCCTTTGGCTTTCAAAGTAAAAGGCAAAAATGGTGTTGATTAATTTCGGCGGGCTGGATAAGTTCCACGGTAGCTCAACTGGAGAGAGCACCTGGCCCGTATTGCCAGAAGGGTGCGGGTTCGAATCGGGTTCTCCTCGTGGAAATTTTTTCGACCTGTCTTTTTCAATTTGTAAGTTTCTACATCATCATCATCATCATCAGCCAGAAGACGTCCACTGCTGGACAAAGGCCTCCCCCAAGGATCTCCACCACGACTGATCCTGTGCTGCTTGCATCCAGCGGCTACCCGCGACCTTCACCAGATCGTCGGACCACCTTGTTGGAGGCCTGCCCACACTGTGTCTTCCGGTGCGCGGTCGCCACTCGAGAACCGTTCTGCCCCAACGGCCATCGGTTCTACGGGCGATGACAAATGAACTAATTTCAAAGGACATAATGTTTATTGGATATAATTTTTACTTGTTCTATGTAAACTTCCTATAACAACATCATCTATATTATTCATTTGATATAATACTCATATTCTATTACTTAATTTGATATAAGTAGGCAATTTTTGCTTATAAATAAAAATTACATTTTAACCCTAAATTGATTTCAAATATTGTCATAAAAAGTAAATACCTTGTGTTTTCGTTAAGGTTGTGCTAAAAAAGTCAGTGACAGAAAGGTATCGCGGCAAAACCGACTCCACGTAGACTTGTCTGCCCTACGTTAGAGTGTAATTTAAGCCCGCTTGGGACAGCCAGAGTCCCGCAGCGCCGGAGCCGTGACAGAAACCATTCCTGCCTGCATGCTGCATGCCTGCCTGCATCCTGCATGCCTGCTTGCATGCTGCATTCTTACTTGTATGCTGCATGCTTGCTTGCATGCTGCTTGCTTGCCTGCTGCTTGCTTATTACATGAATAAGGTTTTATATCATTAGATTATTATATCAAATGTATTATATATTAAAAGTACATTATATCAAATGAAATTAAGGAATCTAAAATTATATAATGCGAGTTAGTGATCACAAACCCGTGCTATGAATCGACAAACTCGAAACGCACTTTGACATGGGAATAGAAAACGGGGGCTCCGGATATCGAGCCAAGCACTTGACCACTCGGCCACCGAGGCGTTGAAATACATACTCTTAAAATTCGGTGAAATGTTACATCGGTTAAATAATGTGTGGGTTATATGTATGGTCGCTGAAATGAACTTTAGGTAAATGGTTTTTCGGTGAATCGTTACATCGGTAAATTAAAGAATCGTACAAATAAGGCATCGTTCAATTGAGTGTTCGGTTAATAGTTTTCGTTGAAATAATCGCTAAAACGGCTTTCGGGATTAAATAAGGAACCCAACATTACACACACAATCATACCATGGCGATAAAAACATAAGTCACAGAAATGAAACACCTGGCCACGGCAATGAAACTAAACTGTTTTACAAGGCGTGGTAATGAAATTTTTCTCATCACCGTGTCTTGTTTTTCATTGTCATAGCATATTTTGGCCACGGAAACCACGGCAATGAAAGCACGGCGATGAAAATCAAGGCAAAAATATAAAATGAATAAAAATGTATTAATAATTCGAAGTAATAAACACTTCACCAACAAATATAAGAGAAATGGTGTTCTATCGAATGCTTAATCAAGAGGACAAACTTATTAAAATCGAAGTTATACCTATCCACGGAGATGAAAGAAAAAGTGTCCAGTAACATAATAAATGGAATACTTAATTTATGGCGCGAAAACGAAGGCACGTGTTCTTTCACGTCGCGCACAGGGGGGAGGACGCAAGTTGTTAGATAAAACAATATTCTTAAACACGTTTAGGACAGGCGATGAAAGGTAGTTCTGGGACAAATGATTTTTTAATAACCATTCGTTGTATTGTTTAAATATTTGAATAAATGTATTCCGTAACAATACTTTTACTATTCGCGTATCAAACAAAATTAGGTTTTGATATAAATAACCAGTAGATTTTTATCAATGAGTTATGGTATGATATGACTTATGATACACATCAAGGTGACATGTGGACAAACACGGCAATGAAAGATATCGAGGTTTAATTTACTTTTTTTGGACTTATTAATCCTATTAATAAAATATTTAGTGCCACACCTAGATGACTATTTCACCTAACCAGTAAAAATGTTAGAACATTATAACTATGTTTTTAGTACCGATTACATCGATGCCACGTAATTTTTGGTCCCGAGAAATTCATTCAAAGAGAGAAATTCTTGTCTAATATTTAAAAGTACCTAAAATAGTAAAAATCTCTCAAAAGAGAGAAAAATTTCTTATCTAATATTATCTCATTTCGATAACTTAATTTCAAATGCTTAAGGCGTAATACTAACATTTTACGTAATACCAAAAAGAGATAGCCTTTGTATCTTTTTTATAAATAAAAATCAATTGCAACGAATAATGTTCGCGTATCAGAGCAGAACGGCTACACCTATTTGGCTAATTATTTTTTGATGTGTATGTAATTGTCAGGACAAGATCGTTGTTGTCTATGGTTATCCGATTCGTTATTTTTAGTATAACACTCAAGGATTGTCTTGATTATTGGATTTTTAAAATAATAAATAATAATGTGATGTAGGTATAAAACATGTTTAGCTATGATGGATTGTTGCTGAAAAACTTGAAAAAAACAATGTCCAATCAATGGTATTATAGTATCATTGTATCCAACCGCATACTTAAAATTGTTATTTTTAAACATTCTCTCACATATCTCTGGTTTTCAATGAAAAATCTGACTTAGGACCAATAAACAGCAATGATATGATACATTACATTTTGCTATCAAGATCATTTTATTCAAGCTAACTCATTAATGAGTAATGAGTTAGCTTGAATAGAAGGAACCTGATAAATCTGGTTTCAAATGTACGAGGCCGTGGGCATTGTCCTTTGTAATTTTTAATAAAATCTGACTAATAAAACGCTGGTAAGTATTACTGTTATTGTTAAACTACTAAAAAAAACGCTAGCAGAGCTGTCTACTTTCATCCGAATCAAAATATTTCGCGAAAGCAAAAAATTCTCTTATTTCGCATTTTTCGTAGCTAATTTCACATAATTTCGAGGTGCAAATCCTTTTAGCTGAATCACATGCAAGTCTGCGGTCACGTAGCGGCACAAATAAGGATATACGCCCTCCCCCCTACCCCCTTGAAACCGTAAAAATCTCTCTTTAGAGTCGAGGAACAGCGAAAGGCTCTCTTCGCGAACCGAACTACTCAACGTTTAGACCACGTATCCGGAACATAATGTGGAAAAATTTAAAATGCACGCCCTGATTTCGCTAAGAGGGTGCGAACAGGTGTCTCGGAATTTTCTTGTTTATTTCTCGCCTGCGGATGGCGCGGGAAATTCATCCGGCAAAGACGTGCAAAACTTAGTGTCGTATACTTTTTGCTTGAGGAAATATCTACAGATGAACTGCATAAGTACAGCGAAAATACTGTGGCTGTTAGTAAACAAAAACTCACACAAAGAAAATTGTATTATCCGTCTAAGTCTTAAGGCAAGTGTAACTCACGGGTTGCCGACCTTGATTGATCGTAGGCAAGATTGATAACTATTGACAGTGTTTAAATAGAGTCATTATTATCATTAAAAACATTCAAAATTACAATGATAACCGTGACGCGTAGCGGTGAAAGAATACTACCACCCCCTCTCCTCGCTTGGGTGTCGTAAAAGGCGACGAACGGAATAAAGACTGCACATACATCCAACAGCATAGAGCGGCGATGGGCTCACCAGCTGTCACGTTAAACACATGTGCAGTCGCTATTTGGAAAAGTGGACTATGGTGGAGAACGCTTATGCTGTCCTCATTGCCTAGTCTTTGACTAACCCTTCGGAGATAATAATTGTGATTATATGTATGTATTACAATGACACATAATATTAAGTGTCCGTTCCACTTTGCATGCAATAACGGCGTAATGCTGTAAAGCAACTGAGCTGTTACACAATAGAGATGCTAGAAAGAGAGACAATCGCCACTCAGTCATTTTGTCAGAATTACATGGAATCCTAACCCGAGAATTCTGGTGCAGAAACTAATGGCATAACTAAAACGCCACAGAAGCGGTCAAAATAACACTAAAAATTACAATGACGACACGATGCTACAAATTATCAAAGTGTCGGTTCGACTTTGCATGCAATAATGGCGTAATACTGAATAGCAGCTGAGCTATTACCGCTAGGAAGTTGACATTATTATATTGCCGTTGGATTCACGCCACACTGTAATTGTTACTTAACTATTAGATGGTATTTAAACCTCAGTGGCGGTCGAAACATTTTCCCAAAATAACAACGACATATTATTATAAAACTGTTCATTCCACTTTGCATGCAATATCGGCGTAATGCCGAATAGCAGCTAAGCTATTACACGATAGGGCCGTTGGGAAGGCGACACATATCGCCGTTGGCTCCACGCCATGCTATCCATCACGCAACACTGTCATTGTTACCCAATTATTACATCGTATCCGTACGGGATTAAAAGTGACGCAAGTAAGTAGATTACTTACCGTAAATGTGAGAGTGACATTAAACGAAAATGAAAAGTGGTGAGCGCAGCTATTGGAAATATGATTATTCGGTGTCGCGCTTTTTAACTCAAGTGGAATAGCGTAAATTGAATAACGTGCATGGTTGACATGCTTTTTTATGGTTTCGTTGGGTATGAATGGTTGGGTTTTCTGTATTAAAAAATGTTATGAATTTTAAGCACACGCTATTTTTGTGCATTATATACAAGTTAATGGATTGACTAACATTTTTTCTTTTATATCATACACCCTCAATTTTTATTCGTTTTAATGAAATTAAGGGTGAAATCCACCCATGAACCTAAACCACTTTCCCCAGGAAACCTATGTGCAAAAATGACAAAAAAAATTTAACTTCCATACTATCAGCTGATCGGACAGTTTTGTATTGGTCGAAATTTTTTAGTCACTTTCGCACATAGGTTTTTAGAGGAAAGTTGTTCAGTTTCATGGGTGGAACTCACCCTTATTTTCATGAAAACGAATAAAAAATTAGGGTGTATATTTATCAAAGAAAACGCAAGCTTTAGAATGTCGCTTCACTTTCCCGCTAAGAAGTCATCGCTTCTGTTTATCCAGTATACAGTTCAATAACGTTCTGTAACGCTTGAGACGGTGCTGCGGATACGGCAGTTCAACAATGGCGTCTGGCCTGTTGCCAGATCGTATATCATGACGGTATTATTGCCCAAATTAAAGGTTTACATTTAAATGGACCGTATTAACGTCACAAGAAAACAAATAAGAACAGGAACAACATTCGGCATATTGTGCCTTTTAATTTCCAAGCTTTGGGGAATCCATTTAAAAATGTTTATTGCAACAGTCACCAATTTACATAGGTATTGATGTAGCCCCGGCTTCTGAACAAAATGTTCTAGTGTTGAAAAATTGGTTGCCTGTAAAGTCGGTATACGGGCGAAAGTTTTACGTGACAACGACTTTGAGTGGTAAAATAATTTTAATGTGAATATTCATTCGTATAGTAGGAAGAAGGATGAAATAGGAAAGGGACGCGTGCCTTTCACTTTTTACGTCTGTCTCTCTCGCTCTTAGGCGGGCTAACCATGCCCGAGTGGAAGGGACGCGTGCCTTTCACTTTTTATGTCTGTCTCTCTCGCTCTTAGGCGGGCTAACCATGCCCGAGTGGAAGGGACGCGTGCCTCTCACTCGCTCTCATTGTGAGCGCATAACGTGAGCGGAGCGTAACGCAGTTTCTTGAAGTGTCACCCGGCAAACCAATTTATAAGACGTTGTCACGTCAAAAGCCAGTTCCTTCCTATGTCGACAAAATTCACTAGATTTTGTCGGAATTACGGGATATATGAATATAAAGAGACAGAAGAAAAATGAAAGAGAGAGAAGAGATAAGAAAAAGTGAGAGAGAGAAACTGACATTATGGCTAACTGGCGACTCTTACTGTCGAAATACAACAAAGCTAATCATATTATTGTTATAGCGACAGATTTTGATAAAATGGCGGTCTTAAAACAAGCTCAACCTCTGAGAGGACCAATCTGACCATATTAAATCCGTACCCGAATATGGTATAGCTTTTCTGATATGTTACGTATGTAAACATACATACATTACGCCTGTTTTCCGGTTAGTTAGGCACCTACCGTAGCTTTCGATTTCCTATGATCCTGACAAACACATCCTTTTCTGCATTATTTTTTACGGTTTTATATTATTATCCATGTATGGTTTTAATTCTAGATTGAGACGTCTACTTTCAAAACCCGCTAAAATAAATATTGGTCAAAATTTAAGTATTACCAGAAAAATCAAATCTTACTATGAATTCCTTCCTTGATCGACTAATGATTCCGTAACAAATCCCACTAAAACGCGTTTAAAGGTGGGCCATCGCGTCAAATGGCGTGATATACATCCAAAGTTTGATCATGAGTGTGAAACCCGTTTGGACTGATGTAAAACTCTGGATTTCCATTCGCGCCAAAATCCACCGCCCTGGGCCGTGGATTAGCAACGCTTGCTCGTGAATGCCCGAACTCACATTAATTTTGAACTCATATCAAACGTCTTTTAGCCCTGTCAAAATCGTAAACTAAAGAAAATTGGAGAGATCGTGAATGGGACATAATGTTTGGCGTCCATCCATTTGACTTAAGTCGTTTGGAGTCACTCCAAATGGCGCTACCGTGAATGTCCACCTTTAAAGACATTAGGGAAATTGATATTAGTATCATAACCTCAGAACAATATTTAGTTATTGTTCTGAGATCATAACCCGCTAAAACACCTGGCTGTCACTATCAATTTCCTCTAAAATAGAATTAGCCAAAAGCAGAGTTTTATTTACGACACGTGACTAAGAGCAGTATTTTGCTATTAGGCGTTATTGTCGTCGTGCTCGTGGCGAACAATGCTTTATGCGGTTTTGTATTAAAATTTAAACATGGAATATCTTCGTTTGCAAAAAAAGTGCCTTTAGCGGGTTTAGAAAGTAGACTCATAAGTCGTCGTTGTCTAATCTAGGCGTGACGAGCACAATTAAAATATTTTTAAAACAACCTAGGTATATTTCTTTCTTATGGAATATGATAACATAAATTTATTTGTTAACGTTTACAAATAAATCTATCATTTATCATATCTTATAAAAAGAAAAACTTTATTATTATCGTCTATTCGTTACATAGCTCTATGGTACCAGCGTACCTATTTTTTAATTCGTTGCGCAACACTGCAAGATAAACAAGTCTCTATCTGACTTTTAGCACCGCATCTGCGGAGTTAGGACGTCCTTGCGGGAAACATTGCAATTGCGAAGTGGAACGGGGAAAAGCAAATTACATAATCGTACTACACAGATACAAATAATTATGACTATTATCCCCGAAAGGTTAGTCAGAGACTAGGCAATGAAGACAGCACAAGCAGTCCTCTACCATAGTCCACTTTTCTCCAAATAGCGACTGCAAATGTGCTGAGCGTGACAGGTGATGAGCCCATCGCCGCTCTATGCTATTGGAAGTATGTGCAGTCTTTAGTCCGTTAGTTGCCTTTTACGACACCCAAGGGAAGAGGGGTCCTTATTGGGTTGCATAAATTAAAGAGGCATATTTTAAGGTTGCATAACGTTTTTTGGCATTTTTTTCGTTTCTCGTAACGTTCATTCAGAATCAATCATTAGGCATACTTTATTTCCTCATAACTTCTTTCATAATAATGATATATCAGCATCAAAATAAGTTCATGCAAATGTTTTTACAATAACGATTACTAATCATAACATTTATTGGAAGTCATACATATAGTATACTAATTATGACGAAAGAGATTATGCGACCGAAAGGGCTCCTAGGGAAGAGAGGGGGTGGTAGTATTCTTTCACCGCTTAGCGACACTGTTAGTAACCGACAACCGTCTTTAAGCATTATAAAGCTACGTTGGTTGGTCGTCAGATGCGGCGGGTAAACAGCACACATAAGTAATGTTTTCAAAGTCAAAGTCAAAGTAAATTTATTCAATAAACTCAATTAATAAGTACTTTGAATCGTCCAAATCTTTTTTAACCTACCACCCATTCTGGACATAATTTTTAAACTGTTGCAAAAAATGGCCGCAAGAAACCACAGCGCACAAAAGCAACGACATTTACAAACAAAAAAAAAGAATATGTCGTTACTAGGTCAATACAAAATATGAATTTAAAAATTAATAAATGATGCAATACAAAACTACAGTACGTTTTTAATGCCAGTATAAATTATCACAACCACAATACACCCTCATTTTTTGGCCGTTATAATGAAATTAAGGGTGAGGAGCTCGATGGCTCAGCGGCTAGCGCGTTCGGCTTACGATCCCGCCCGCTAAGCAACTTTCGCAATGCCGGGTCGCAGGATGGGCGACCAAATTTAAAACATCTCGAGCTCCTCCGTGCTTTGGAAGGCACGTTAAGCCGTTGGTCCCGGTTGTGGTCGTAAGATGACAGTCGTTAAAACCCACCAATCCGCATTGGGTCAGCGTGGTGGTGGTGGTTATGGCCCTACATCCCCACGTGCTATTTTGCACGTGGGAGGTCTGTGCCCAGCAGTGGGACGTTTACAGGCTGAGGATGATGAAGGGTGAGTTGCACCCATGAAACTGAAAAACTTTCCCCAAGAAACCTATATGCAAAAATGACAAAAAAATTTCAACCTCCCATACTTGTCGTCAGCTGATCAGACAGTTTTTCTCCCTTCCCTGGGAGCCCTTTCGGTCGCATAGTCTCTTTCGTCATAATTGGTATTCCATATGTACCTATGACTTCCAATAAATGTTATGATTAGTAATCGTTATAGTAAAGCTATAACTTTTATAGTATGACCGTAGCATTTTCCATGCAAATTCACGCACGGCGCCGGCGTATAGATTAGAGCAATTTTCGGTATTCTTTTTTCTCTTTTAAGATAATAGGCTTCCCTTGGCGAGAGATAACGAACCACCCAAGGAGACTGCAGCAGGGTTATTCACTACCGCTCAACTCACTTACCGCTCAACGTTTTATACAATGGTTTTAGATTTTTTGGTTTTATTGCAAGTCACAAGTAAAAATATGTAATCTACACCTCTCGGTTCCCAAGCGTCCAGATCTGCTACCCTATCGGCTAAAAAATATGAATGTGGACATGGGCTTCATTTGACATTTGAAGCCCATAATATGCCCATATAAGGACAAAATATGCGCTTCAAATGTCAAATGAAGCCCATGCCCATATCCATATATTTTAGCCGATAGTCCCGCAGGACGCACCTACAAATCTCGCTATTAAAAATCAACTGTCGAAATGTTTGTACGCGCATCACTTCCGAACGGCTGGACTAATTTCGCTGATTCTTTTTTTGTTGTGTTTGTAATTGTCAGAACAAGGTTTGTGTGAATAATTTTTTTTTTGGAAAAATGTCACAGGATACTAGGTGTTCAAGCGGACGAAGTTGCGAGCGGGCCGCTAGTGCGCCCGCTAGGCAACTTTACCTAAAGGACAATTAATATACATATTACATACTAGCGGCCGCTCGCGGTTTCACCCGCGTGGTTCCCGTCCCCGTGGGAATATCGGGATAAAAGTATCCTATGTGTTAATCCAGGTTATAAACTATCTGTATGCCGAATTTCATCCAAATCCATTCAGTAGTTTTTACGTGAAAGAGTAACAAACATCCATCCATACGTTCCCGTGGGAATATCGGGATAAAAAGTATCCTATGTGTTAATCCAGGTTATAAACTATCTGTATGCCGAATTTCAACCTAATCCATTCATTAGTTTTTACGTGAAAGAGTAACAAATATCCATCCATACTTACAAACTTTCGCGTTTATAATATTAGTAGTATATTAGTAGGATAGCTTATACATAGAACCTATTAAGCACAAGTTTTGTAATAAGACAGGATCAAAAGTGGTTGCTCAACTTACTTTCCAGCAGTAAACATTTTCTTTAATATACTTTTATTCATACTTAGTATTGTATTAGTTCTAGGCATAGGTTTTAATATTTGACGTAGAAACGCCGAGAGGGCTTGCCGCATTAAAAGAGTTTCTTAAAAAAAATGTTCCTCTCATTACGGAATAGCCCAGTTGGTAAGTTATTCAAAGGCCTACCCAAACACTTTTTTTATCTGAATTCCGAAAACATTAGTAATTTACTAACGACACAAATTTGGACATTCTCCTGGGTAAACCCTTGGGTTCAATCAGTGGCTTGTAGAAGTGATTGCGCTGTATCTTTATGCGAGAAAGCTCCACTTTCCGTGTTTATTCTACATACATACATAATATAATCACAAGTATTATCCCCAAAGGGTTAGTCAGAGACTAGGCAATAAGGACAGCTAAGGTTGAGTCCTCTACCATAGTCCACTTTTCACCAAATAGCGACTGCACATGTGCTTAGCGTGACAGGTGGTAAGAACATCGCCGCTCTATGGTGTTGGATGTATGTGCAGTCTTTAGTCCGTTAGTCGCCTTTTACGACACCCATGGGATAGTATTCTTTCACCGCTACGCGATACGGTTGTTTATAAAATTTACTTGATAAAAAAGATTTTTTAATAAGTTGATGATGTTCTGAGACTTTATGTCTCAGTAAAAATATTTAATGAAACTGTCATGGGTTTTGAGATAACATCATCCTATTCATCCGCCTATGTGGTCAAGTGGTCAACCTAGAACGAGATGCAGGTTCGATTCCAAGCGGGGCGTACATCTTTGTGTATTTTTGGTTTGGTTGCTGGTAGGGCTTGTTAAGTCCGCCTGGCTAGCTACCACCATCTTTATCATCTAAAGTCTGGCTCCATAACAACGTTGTCAATAGCAATGTTGTGTTCCGACAGTTAAATGCGCGTCGGGTCGTTACGTTCCCTAAAACATGGTTGAGCAAAGCGATGGCTGATTCACATGTCATACTCGTGAATGGGTGCCGCCTGTGGAGGCTGGTCAGCTCTTGAAATCTTATTTTTAGCTGTAGTAGAAATAGTCTTTCTTTTTCTTGTTTCAAAGATTATTTATTGGATATTCTTTTGTATGTGTTGTGTTGTCTTGTGTTAGTATTAAATGTTTTTTTTATGTTGTAATGGAAAATGTCCTTCTATGATAGGAAGGGCATTTTCCAATTTGTAGTGACGCTGTAAAAGAAAGACAGAAAAGAAATGCCCTTGCTGAGTTTCTTGCCGGTTCTTCTCAGTAGGTACAAGGCTCCCGCCCTATAGTCATAGAATACTAATAGTACAAGCCATAGTTAGGACTTACGAACCGATAGTTTAGCGACAATCATAGTGCTTAATTAATGTAGCCTAAATTGAATTGGCCGCGCACCATTAAACTAGCCGTATGCATATTTGAACTTAGTAATAAAAAATAACATTATTAGATATACTTATGAGATAAGACCCTTAAGTTGATATGTGCTTATAAGACTCCTCAGAAGTTTGTCTAATGAAAGCTTTACTTCAATGCAAGTTGCAACCGATCGCGCTATTGCATTATCGAGTGTTCATTTGCTGAAGCTAAATCGGTATGTTTTCACTGGCCTTAATGAAAGACGCTTCTAATTTGTACCTTCGCTGCGGTGGAGGCAGTCAGCGAGCGACAGCCCGCCTTTGGGGAATCTCGCTGGGAATCCAATTAAGCGTGGATTCGAGATATCGGGATAATATGTAGCCATAGTATTGGGTTTGCAGTATGGAAGCTTTTGGTTTTGTAACCTTTTGTAAGGTAGATGAAACGGACTAAAGACTCCACATACATCCAACAGCTTAGAGCGGCGATGGGTACCTCACCTGTCACGTTAAGTACATGTGCAGTCGCTATTTGGTGAAAAATGAACTATGGTAGAGGACTGCTTTTGCTGTCCTCATTGCCTAGTCCTGACTAAACTTCCGGGGATAATAGTCGTGATTTTATATTATGCAAGTTTGCTTGCTTTAGATGGCAATTTTATGTTATGTTGGATAACAAAATTGCAACTTGTGTACCCTTTAACTTTATTCGATAAAAAGGTCTACCAACGAAAATTTTTTACATACTGTGTTGGTCAAAGTCGTCCCGTTTGCTATCTCTTTAAGGGGCAGTTAAAAAGTGAGACTTAAGTAAATAGTCTTATCCCCTGAGGGGATATGAAGTGTCTCTTGTCTGATATGAAGACTCCTAGAGCTTGTTAATAATTGAATTTCTTTTATGTCTTATGGTATGACGATAGCTGAGCTTATTTAAAAAACGCAAGACTTTCTAGAATAAGTAATATTTTTTATTTCATTCTCGAACAATGAAGTGGTTCGCTATTTTGACAAGATAGCACTCTGGGACATTTTGATTACTAATGTGTAATCGGATTCTGTTGTCCGTGTGTCATAAGGCAGTTCAGTTCAGAAGGGCCCTTTTTTGTAGTATAGCTACAATGTGACCTAAGTACAAAACGATTATTCAGCGATTTGAAACTACGAGTATATTAAAATATTAAACCTTATCTCGAACCAGGAGTTAGTTGGAGCTTACGAGTTGCGATTGTGCAAGTTAAGCAACTTTGGCAATGCCGTGTCAGCAGTTGGGTGATCTATAAGATTTTCTTGAGCTTCTCCATACTTCAGAAAAAATAAGACTAAGACTGTATTCTTACTTTACTAGATACTCTGGGCTGTTTAAGCTGGAATACTGAGAATGAAAAACAGAGTTTAGCTCGGATCTTCCATTAGAGTTGTTGTAGATTTAATATGTATTATATTACGTAAAAGTAGCTACGCTGGAACTGCTCCTACAGCTGTTATATTCAATTAGCCAAAGCGTCGATGACACGGACTAGTTTACGAGCTGCTAGCCGGCGAGTTTAAAAATTAGCGAGTGAGCGAGCTTTTTTACAAACTAGCAGGTTGTAAAAAAGCCGATGACACAAGGCGAGTTTACAAGCTGCTAGAAAGCTCCCTGGCTTGTAGCTCGTAAACTAGCCGCGTGTCATCGACGCTTGAATGTTCTTACAAACAAATATTAAGATGACCTTCTGTGAAACACTTGACGCTTCATGTCACTCCATTAGTGCAACATAGTTGAATTATGCAGTCAAAGAACGGGCACGCGAGAAACGGAACGTTGGACCACAAATCTTGGCCTCTAAGATGCTACTCTTAAAAGAGGGCTTACAAAATCGGTATCCCATACAAACGTCTAAAGTTTTTCAACCTCAAAATTTAATTATGTTCCGATGTAATTCGATAAATTTTGTTTTAGCCGAGTTTATGCGATTTTGAACTTTCTATAGTATTCTATTCAGGTGAACAAACGTGTTTTTTATGTTTTACTATAACTATTTAGAACTTCGTATTTTCCTTAATAGCAAAGTTTATTAAGAATTGGCTTATTGGTTTGTGAAACTTTGAAAATTAAAGTTTGTATAATTATATGGGAAATGTAGTACTATGTAGGTACTATGTCCATTTAAGTTCTGAAGCTTCACTTATAAATGGTGGATTTGTATAATTATATGGGAAATGCTTCAACCATCTTAGTACTATGTCCATTTACGTTCTGAAGCTTCACTTATAAATAATGGACACACAGGATTGTGTTCACTGTACTTAGTAAGAATTAGGCGGACTTGAAACGACAACTTTAACAGCATTTTGAAATTTTTATTAGAACTTACCTCAAGAGAATATAGTTGCCATTACGGTGTCGAATAATGGACAGAGCACATACGGTATTGGTTTAACGTGCTTTCCAATGCCAGGAGGAGGTTAATTTAGTTACACATCCGTCGACTCGGCATTGCTAAAGTTGTTTAACTTTGCTAACCGCTGCGCCATCGAACTCCTTGTTAGTCTAAATCAGTGTCGAGATACGTACCAAACTGTACGTACTAAAGTTTAAAAATAGCGAAATCGCCAGCAAACACAGCAGCTAAATCCGAATGATTGCGTTCCATTCCGCGCTGTGCAAACTTAGCGCGTTCCAACAATGATAATAAAAAGGAATTAGAGTTGGTACATTGCTAACTTCACGGCACGGAACGCGCCAATCCGCCATACTTCGAACAATATCGCGGCAATATGGGGATTAGCCGCCAAGTTATACGCGCCGTAAACGTTGTACATTGATTAAAGCCGTGCAAGAAGGCGGCGCGGATTAAATGTGTCTCCTAATTAGATCTCTTGTTATTGTCACTCACGTCGATACAAGTAACGCTAACTCCCTCCTTCAGTCCAAAGTTCAAGGGGCCTCACGCTCTAAATGACTAAAACAACTTTTCAACTATGCAACTCGATGGTTGGCCCGTAATTCAACGCCTGCAGTCAAACTCAAATATAAAAATGTAAAGTTTCTCCAATCGATATTATTTTATTTTATTTTACAATTTTTGAAAAACTTATAGCTCTCTATATTTTATAAATAAATTAGTGTATAAATACAATAAGGCCAATTTACATGTTTTCACCTTTACCTAAACAAAGTTATGTTGATACATTTAGCAAATCGTTGTTAATAATAATATATTTTTAAGAGCCGTGCGTGACGCGTGACACATATTAGATAATAGATCAATACCTTTCATGAGCTAACGGACATAAAGAAGTTATCATTGTATAATTTTTTGAACCTAGATACGTTGGTGTTGAAAAAGTTAAGTCCATATTTCGACATATTGAGTTGAAAAGCTCAGGCGCCATGATAAAGCACGCGTTAGATCGATAATTAGTTCCTGATAAAGGTACATGCAGTGAATTTGTGTGTCGCGTTGTTTTCCTGGGTGTATTAATATAAATTTTACTGAGTAGTTCGCCAGAGTCTATAATTTACCTTGCAATGTTTTAAGAAGTAGTGCTATGCTATATCTGACATTTCCCTTCTTTTATGTAGTGGTAAAAAATGGAAATGCTTTCACAGTTGTGTGTAATTTTGAAAGAAACTATGACATTTATATTGCAAATAACGAAGACATCTTTTTGCACTGCCTCTATCCGCGAGATGTAAATATTGTATTGGGGATTCCAAACCTGACCCTTATACTAAGTGAAGTGCTGACGTTTGTACAATGCACGCCCGCTGCTTTTTTTTACAAGCGATTGGCACAGCACATAACCTTTTATGGGGATCTTCAAACGAGGCGTAGAGACACCCGTGTAGGCCGGCAGGCTGCACTGTCAGCAGCATTGTTTTACATTGTTGTATTCCCATTTGAAGGGTATTAGATCCGGTAAAATTAAAGGGCTTAGGCGTAGGAACAGACAGAACAAGGTGTAATTCTTTTAACTTGAGCAACATCATTTTCAACTCTAGCTTACGTAAGTACTCAGAAAAGCGACCCCATCTGTGGTCCAATGTTTGATCTCCTTTCCTCTCAGACTAAGAGCTATTAGGCTCATTTCCCAGTGTTTAACATATCGCCACCGTTTTGTCTAAGTTTATCACTATTTTATCAAACTTAGTAACATTGTTGTATTTCGACAGAGGGGTATAAGATAGTCTTCAGCGGTTTAGTGTACCAGGTGTAATGTGCGTCCATTTTCGGTCTAATCATCATTTTACCATTGAGTAAGATGATAGCCATTCGTCACCCGTTGTAGAACGAACGTTAGCCTAATTCATTTTAAAAGCTCACTGCGGAAGCGGTCCGATTTAATTCTCTTTTAAAAATAAAGGTGTCTTAACCAACTTAATTCAATTTCACTGTAAGCTGCGAGGGAATCGTATGAAAAGACCCCCCGTGTTACACAGCGAATGAAGAACGAAGCGCAAAAGGAGTGAATTAGGTAGGGGTAGTAACTTTGAAAATTCCGCTCCACTCGGACACAAAAATAGTTAACAGAATTAAGCTGAGTGAGCGTGAGTGGAATACTGACGGGTTTCTAATGAACCGTCCGCTGTATTTGCACTTGGCCCGGACGAAATATGAGGTCGGCGATGTCGCGCGTCACGCCGGACCGACTTAGAGCGGTTGCACATGGGCGTTTTTGTTGCGCGACAGCAGCGCGACTTAGATATGCTGTCGCACGGCTACATCGATACATAACAAAAAGCACTCGTTTAAAAAAAAAGTTATTGCATAAGTATGACAATATTTTATAAAATACCTGAATCCTTAAAAGAATTGCCATTTAATAGATTTAAAATTTTATTATTTAGTGTATGTAAGTATATTAATATGTTTGTAAAAGTATTTATGTATATGCTTATACCTATGTATATATATATACATATATATATAATATGCTTATATATATTTTAAATGTTTTATTTTTACATCTTTTGGCACCGCAGCTAATTGCGCCTACCTTGTCATCTCTGCACCACCCTATGGTTGACTGGTAGAGAATGCCTTAGGCATTAAGTCCGCCATGTAATATATTGTTGCAAAAGTTTTAATAAATAAAATAAATAAATAAAAGGGCCTTATACAACTAGCTTATGGAAAATGTTTTTTATACGATGAATGATTTTTTTATAAGACTTGACATCTAATAATTAATAGGTACTTAATGTATAAAAATAATAATTATATGTAATTTAAATTAAATACAATAATTCAATTTTAATACTTTGACATTAATATGATTTTAATTTTAATGTATAGGTAATTAAATATATTTGCATGCTGTTTGTTAATGGCTAAATAGGCAGATTTTATATCTTTTGCTACGAACATACTGTGTACCTTATTCTTACGCAAAGAAATGATATTTCTATTTCATATTTACATAAAACTCAAACTCAAAATTTCTTTATTCAATAAACTTAAAATAAGTATTTTGAATGGTCTAAATTTATTTGGATGGGTGCCCCACCCGCCCACCCATTCCACCCATTCAGGAAGTCTTTTAGCTGTGGAGAAGAACGGGCGCAAGAAACACAGCTTTTAAATAATTTAGAATAACGACATTTACAAAACAACATGTCGTTACCAAATTATACAATCAGTTATAAAGATAATGTATTAAGAAAAAAATAATGCAAATATGTTATTATAACCAGGCTGTTTTGTCTTCTAAATATTCCTTGACTGTGTAATAACCTTTCCTAAGTAAACAAGATTTTACATGATTCTTAAACTTAAGTATCTAAAGGTAAATCTAGTATAGTACTTGGTATTTTATTATAATAGTGTATATCTTGCCCCAAGAAAGAGCCAAGAACCTTTTGTAACCTAAACAGTGGCATTACTAGTTTTGACTTATTTCTAGTATTGAAATTATGTACATCACCGTGTTTAGAAAAGTGTTAATATTGCAACGCACAAAAACTATACAATTATAAATATACTGCGATGCAACAGTAAGGACACCAACTTCCTTAAAAATATATACATACTTACATAAACTCACGACTATTAATGTCTGGCCAACAAAAGCTGAACCTCGTAGTTATTTGATTGGCAACACTTTGTCTCTATTGTATTTGAATACCTCGAAACTGCTCGTAGGCGTTTAGTCGCGCTACAGCAACAGCGGACCCCTTTATATAAGTCTCCATCAAGGCTAAGTCGCGGAGCTGCCTTTCAGTTACGCTAGCTTCTGCGGCTTGGCTTGGTATACGAGCTTATAAGCTCGTCAACGCTTCTACGAGTTGTAAGTGTATCAAAAGAAGCCCATATAAGCGCCTACACATACGATCACGACTATTATCCCCGAATTGTTAGTCAGAGACTAGGCAATGAGGACCGCAAAAGCAGTCCTTTGCCATAGTCCACTTTTTACCAAATACAGACTGCACATGTGATCAGCGTGTCAGGTTGTGAGCCCATCGCCGCTCTATGCTGTTGGATGTATGTGCAGTCTTTAGTCAGTTAGTCGCCTTTTACGACACCCAAGGGAAGAGAGAGGGTGGTAGTTGTAACCTCCCCACAACATTAAATTGCTACACCTAAATCTAAACCTAAATCTAATGCCTTTCACACCTATATGCCTAGCTAGCTTATAATACATACACACATCATCGCCGCTTTACCTTAACTTAACTTATTATCTAATTCTTAAAACTAATTAACCTAATTTATCTACAATCTAATGGTTGTGTCTGGAGTTTTTGTTTAGTGCGTATTGTTTGTATGATGATGAAACCTTAGCATAGCTTAATTCTATTTGCAGTGAATTTCAGTCAAGCAATGTAATATTATAATAACTACTATTTTGGCCAGATCGTCTAGTGAACCCTCCGTTGTTAACCGCATTTAAGTAACTCAAGTTCTTTCGTGAAAGTTTAGTAATTGGCTTATCCCTGTGTTAAATTATTTTCTCCTGACCTAATTACCTACCAGTCTATAGATCCTAACATAAATATGTGTAGCCTAGCAATGACTCCGTCTGTACTGTGACCTAAATCCTTCACTGCAGCTGCGGGGAAGATTTGTAACCACTCAAAGGTAATCAGATGATAGCTTAGCTTGTAGGTATTATTATTTATTATCAGTAGCATGATACATAAGAAGCCTGGTGCAATTTATATGCCATATTAGAGGATTCTGGTAATTTAAGAGTCTTGAGGAAATATAAAAGTCTTGTAGAAATATAAAAGTCTGGTGGAAATATAAGAGTTTTGTGGAAGTTTATAAGTCTTGTGGAAATATAAGAGTTTTGTGGAAGTTTATAAGTCTTGTGGAAATATAAGAGTTTTGTGGAAGTTTATAAGTCTTGTGGAAATATAAGAGTTTTGTGGAAGTTTATAAGTCTTGTGGAAATATAAGAGTTTTGTGGAAGTTTATAAGTCTTGTGGAAATATAAGAGTTTTGTGGAAGTTTATAAGTCTTGTGGAAATATAAGAGTTTTGTGGAAGTTTATGAGCTCCAACCGCCGCTCCATAGCGTGCCATTACATCTCATTGTTTAATTATGGCCCCGTCCACTTTGGCTTTAACATTAATTATTAGCTTGTAGCTTTAATTCTTTCAAACTGAGAATTTACATCTCTTCTCAAACTCTAATTTCATTTTACATTATGAACTATGTGTTAGCAATTTAAATTCTTATTATTCCACATAAATCAATAGAGTTTATCTCAAGGCTTGCTATCATCCAAATATCCTTTTCACATTAAGAACTTAATTATTCAATGCAATAACTTATATTCAGTCCCGTAAAGGGTGGATAATTTAATCAAACGCCACTTCAGGCGGTGGCTAAAGTAGAATGCTATTAATACAGGTAAAACTACTTTTATTTACTCTTAGTATTTATTATACAGGTCTTGTAAAGTTCCAATATAACTACATTGGATTAGCTGCATTGGCAGATTATCACATCTTAAGTTTATTAAAGGATGCTAAATTCATTCAATATCCTTGACTTTAGGAAGTGAACTGAAATAGAATACTATCATTTGAAGTAAATTACTTTGGGTTACTCTTAGTGTTCATTATACAGATCTTATAAAGTGTAAGTACATCTCAAGTTTATTGAAAGATGTTTAATCCATTCAACATCCCTGACTTTTAGGGAGTGAATGTAGTTAATTATTTTTCCATTAACTTACACCCTCTGTCTCTCAGACTGAGTGGTTAATTTGATAGACTACTAAATCATAGTTAATATACTTTTAGTAGGTAGTTAATTATCACTGTTAATCATTAAATAAATTACATTTAGAAGTTATCTTTTACTCACTTTAATAAGTATAAATTAGACTGTACTAGGTATTAGTCTGATTGATTAGATTGTTCCCATCAAATATTTCTATGTTTCATATTATTAGAAGTAAGTACTTACATATCTTAAGAGGTCTATTCAAATGGTATTAGTAGACCATTGTCAGGCTAATTAGCTGGTTGTTATCAATCAATTATTTCTATGTTTCAGATTATTAGAAGCTCATAGCTTGCAATGTCTTCTTTCAACGACTTATCCTAGGTTCTAAACTGGTTTTAGTTGTTCAGTTTGTATCAGCTTATTTTTGCTAAGGTATCGGATGTAAAACTTTAACACCTTGAAGAGTGTAGCGATATGAGATCGTATTGCATCCCAGGGAAAGCTAAAAAATGCCTGTTTGGTCATTTCAGCATTAAAAATCAAACATCACAGTACGGCTAAGCTTATTTGCTATAACTTTTTAGTATTATTCTTGTAATAGGAAACCAGTCTAGACTTTTAGGTATTCCAAAGTAATGATGGTACAATATTATCATACTTCTGTTAATTATTTAAAATGAATAATTAATTGGTAACAACTTTAGGAAAACAATTAGAATTTTATCGGCCTGCGGTAACAGATTACTTGCCTAGCTAGGACCCACATCACTTCATCATAATTTTATTTAGCGCCGTAACTTAATTATCCCTACCTTATTAGTCTGAATTAATAACTAACTATATATATATATCCGCCTACCTATAGATTCCTACAACTTTCCTCACTTGAAAATGCCTATATTTTGTCGAACTAACAGTCCCTCTTGTGTACCTTGCAACTAGGCCAAGCCTCATTTAATTTAAATTCGTGGTGTGTGGTGAGAGTCGCATTGCCCCTGAAAGCAACTAACTCCTAAATGTTCTATCAGTCGAGCCAGTATACTCAGTGTGTTATTTTCCTATCCCTACACTGTATGTATGGAGATAGACTCGAGATTGGACTGGGTCATACGGGTCTACCTCCAGCTAAATGGTGTCTGACCTATCTTCAACTTTCACTAGGGAGACAACTGTCTCTCCCCCATTACTCCGTCGAAGATAGTGTATTGTTTAGCGTAATAGTGTAAAACGCCGATCTTATTAAATACAATCAAAGATCATCCAGACCGAAGTCTGTTGAAAGGTACATAGGTTTTTGTTGTCACCGTGACTCGTTTCAGCCGATGCACCCCAGAATACTTCATTCTGTTAACGGATTCGAGTTGCGATCGCAATAGTTTACTTTATTAATAACTTTCAATTTCACAAATCTTAATTAATATCGCAGCTCGAATATCACTTAGCGCACTATCAAGCTCGGACGCTATTTTTCCCGTATGAGTCGTACCGCACTCTTAAGTTGGACCGCTCCGTTGATCGTCCCAAAACTCAATGTCCTCAATTTTCCGCCCTTTTCCTAAGCATCTCAACTTTCGCGCCACGCGCGCCTAAGATTTGCCCGCGCGAGTCCGCTTTTCTTCCCTTCAACCAATCGCTAGCCGCTTCCCCGATCCCCCCTGCCTTCGCGCCGCGCCACGTGGAGCTATCATCCGACCTCTCTTTCTGTCTTTTTCTCAACCTCTCGCTCGCTCATTGCCGCTTTCGCCGCGCAATTCTAAAATTTTTCCATAATCTAACCAAATCTCGTCCGACAGCCAATATTTCATCGTTGAATATCTAAATGTAGCCTTCTATTAACAATTCCCTCTTAATAATCCTCCACTTAAGCCAATAATCCTATATTTTGGGAAACTATCAAAAGTTCCGTATTCCGACCATAGATGGCGTCCGCCCGTAGGTGAACCACTTTGCCGACCCCAGAGCAGTCCCCGCGAACCTCAAAATAAAATACGGTCCTAGTCAACCTAGCAACCTTACGCGAAGCCCAAATAAATGACTTCCGCTAGACGCCACCTATGTCGCAAGGGACGCGCAGAGCAGTCCCCGCGAAATTCAAAATAAAGAAGTCAAACTAGCAACCTTATGCGAAGCTTACGTAAATAACTTCCGCTAGACGCCGCCTATGCCGCAAGGGACGCGCAGAGCCGTCCCCGCGAAATTCAAACTAAAGATAAAGCGCTAGACCATTGACCATTATTCTGAACTAGTTTATTATTCCCTTTTTCATGCTTATTATATTAATGGTGCTACGCATTAATATTTATTTTAATGCTACTCCCACACCCTCCCTACTAACGGACGGATACCATTCATTCTGTACCGTTACAGCCGCCCCCGATAGAATTTAAGCAGATAAAGTACCACTCTTATCTGCGGCGAATTATATCTAAACCCTGTACTTAATTAAGTACAAAATAGCACGTCCTTCCTTGCTAACCCCATTGTCATCCTAGCCCTCAAAGATATTCCTACTATTTATAGTTCCTCCCCAAATCCCTAATGACTCCTTCCTCCATAAGCTTTCTTATTGCAAAATAGCCCACACCCCTCATTCTATTCAACTGACACAAAATCATAATCGCATACCCAGTTCTCGTGTTCGAAACGAAATCCCAGTAAACTTAGTCTCGGTAAATATTTCCCAATAACTTAGACATCTACCATTTCTTTAATCATACACAACCTCCGAATAATGATTTGCCTTTTGTTTACCATCATAACAACAAATCATATTATAATATAAATCAATATAACAGTCTCTTGCGCTGTCTACTAACGCCCCCTAGCGGAAACTCTTCAACTCTATGACGATTCCGACGTAAAGTTTATAACATCTTCCGAACTATTCAATTATTCTATTCTTTAAATTATTTTCCTAGAATAATTTCAAGTACATCTGTCATCATGGCCTTCTTTTAACTTACGTCTTCTCTTACAACTTGTTTCGCATCTAAATGTTGCAACCTAGGGATCGAACCTGGGATCTTTCGTGGGTGAAGCATCAACCACTTCGCCGTCATGGTTTTAGTTCCAACTAGGCTAATGAATAATTATTAATAATTTGAATTAAAACTTTCCTTCATACTTCAACGCTACCAATCTCATCTTAGCTTATATAATTACCTAAGATAACGAAACGTCGGAACAATTGTCTACCTCAGGCAGGGATCGAACCCGCGTCCTCCACAATCCCTAATTAGCTACTTCTTTTAACGGAAACCTATTTTCCTCTCCGCGGATAAGAAATCTTAACCAAACCCCCATATCAACCAAAACCAGTAGGCATACCATCATCGCCCAAGAGTTATAACTTTATTTTAGATGAGATACATCTATGTCTAATCCTACAAATAACCGAGATAGAATACTAGACTCGCTTCCGTCCGGTACGCAGTGACACCGTGCATACAAATAGAGGTCTTAACGCCTTACAATAAGGTTGTCGATCGTAAATACTTAGGGAAAACTCATTCACTCTAAGGGGGTACGCATCTCGAAACACGTCCTTGAGTTTGAACTAGCTACCCCGTAGTTCAGATCTATTAGAAGTTTGTGTGCTATGTATATCTAACTGTCAATGTATGCGTCATCGATAAGTACTTGTTAATACCCCGGTACGCGTTGGACATTGTATACTAATTGACAAGTACTGAGCTTGTGTATAAGCAAATACTTATGCTAAAACCTATCTAGTAACTATGTCTCATCCCTAGTTATTATTATGTACGAAAGACAACATTTAGTCTCATTTGCTAATATATAATACGTCAATATCCCCTTACTTTCCTATACCTTTGAAAAATATCATTTTCTTATTAAAATAAACAGACCGGTAACTATCTTATCCGCCCCCACAACTCTACTTAACTTCCTACCTTTTATATAACTAATAACGATCAAATCGGTAAATAATAAGCCACTGAAGGTGACACTTAGTTTTAGTATTCATGGTAATTAATATCGTGAGTTCTTTCTCGTATTTACTGAATTCCAAACTGCGTGATTCAATAGTGCTAGTTTCTTTTTATTTTTATTTTTTATTAGATGATTTTAATTTTACACTCGCACAAGACACATTATTAAGATGGTAATCTCCCGAATGTTTGTAACTCTAATTGGTTACTCATTATGCATTCTACTTTACTTTTCAGCCTTCCGTCCAGATGGTAAAATTCCCCAGCAACACGAGATCCCCTGACCACGCCAAAATGAAATGCCATCAATGGCCTCTGTTTCTGCAGCCTAAGACATTATCTCTCTATAGGTTAGTCAAGTATAATTGTCCTGATTTAGACTTCACAAGACGCCCCCAAAGGAACCACCTTACAGCAGAATTTCCGCAACTTTAAGAAAGGCTAGTTTAGGAAATGAAGCTAAATGGAAACCACTTAATTTTATTGTGTGCTGAGTAATTCCCACTTCTACAGCACAGTTCCGAAACTTCGATTCAATGACTTCACCAGGTAAATCAAAATAAACCCTACACGCTTAACTAAGTTCTATTTGTGCCCAGTGCGACTAAAAATATTCGAACACCCTAAACAAGCTACTTTTACTAATTTAACAGTGCCAATTAAGAATGCTCCCTTGTGTCATCTATAATTTTATTGTGTGCATAGACGACCAAAGACCTCGCTTTCAGCATGCCTTCTTCGTTGGACCCGCTTAGTTAAATACTCTAATCAAAATTCTAAAGTTACAATTGAAAATGTCAAAAGTTCGAATATTATGCAATAGAGAATTTCTCTAACATAGTTACTCCACCTCTTCGCACTATTTAGTCAGGCATATTGCAATTCAAGTATTTATTTTAATTTATAATGACCTATCTTCTCCACCCCTGTTCACATACTTTAGCCATCCCTATCCACAGCTGCGGTGAAGATAATTAGTTAATGAACAAAACATCCTATAACCATTCTATGTTACTACCGCAATCACAAGAAATATTTACTAGAAGGATTATCTATCATACAGCTGACTATAACAAAATGAGTCCCCCTTATCTTTCTCCGTTCTTCTTCTAACGTAGAAGACAACAACAGACAATTAACAATTAATTACTTATAATTTAGAACAACCCTAGGTAAAACGCTACAACAAAACTAAAATAGAACAGGATAGAACTAACCCGAACTAAACTTTTGTATTCACACTTGCAAATAAAATATCTTTATCTTTCCGTGATGAATGATTTTGATAACATTATTTCATCAACTCAATGTCCCGGCCTACATGCCTATGTGAAAACTGCCAATTAATTAGTTTGTTTATAACAATCTAGATGCAACATGTAGTTTACATTAAAACTAACAATTTTAAGGTTGTGTCATAACTTCGACAATAACCTACCTTAGCACTAATTTTAATCATCTACAATTACATCACGTACATACCTATTAGATGCCAATAATCTAGATTATCTAAGAATTCTAGCAATTCATATTAATAAATATCCAACAAAATCATCCCGCTGTGACAGTCCGCGCTGACCTTCCCACCAGTCAAAACCGCGTTTCGTTCGTCCTATCATCTCTAAACCCGTAGACATTTACTTTGTACTAAAACAAATTATTGAGTTAATAATTATTTGTCAATTGTTAAGCAACCCTATTTAATTTCATAATAACAATTTTAATATAGCAGTATTAGAATATTATTATAAGTTCCGAACATCTTTATTTATTATAATCAACATTACCGGTTAAAGTATTTGAATGTCCTAGTGCAAACTAGGTTTCAGGTCGCACCTCGGAAAATAAATTTACTATTGACTTTAAAATCTACTACTTATAAATTTATTATTTTCTTCTGACATATAAAGATAGGCTATGACTCTAGGTCGGGTTTAGTAAACTTTGAACTATGGCTACCTCCACGATAACCTCGGTTAAATATATATATCCGCAAAACGAAATATGTCCAATACGGCCGATTTTACTAAATTTAAATTATGCTACTAAACAGTACGTGTCCTAAAAACGTCACACATCCGAAACCCATTTCAGTTCTAATGTCTTTACCCATCTAAATTAAAATTTGTACCTGTCGACGCGAGACAACATCTAAATAATTACCTTGTATGATTCGAATTGTGATAATCGATTTCATATTGTAATCTCGATAACGCAATACCAGGGATTTACTTGTTAATAAATTTTACACTAAGAGATTTATTCTCAGCTCGCAATATCAGTCGCTTTATTTCCGGCTTGAATGTTTCTGCGGATTATGAGTTTAAAATTATCCTACAACTTAAAATCGTGGTATATAAAATCGATCACTGTTTTATAAGTAGCTTGTGTTAACTTTCAAAATAATAAAACGAGTTAACTATTGAGTATGACGTGACATCCGCCCGCAACTCGCCTTTATAATTGATGTGATAACATACGCTATTGTTATCCCTATAGCGTAACAGTGCTATAACTCGTTAATTTAGCAGTTAAATCTCGACTTCAAGCCAGTCAACTATTTTTCTTTTCTCTACCACTATTATTATATTTTCTTTCGACCCCTATTTTGCTCCCAAGCTCAATTAATATCCACCTTCCACAATTATCCATCATCCGTTTAGGTATCCTCGAGAAGCATTTCTTTTTTTTTTTTCCTACTAATTCGCCTATCGTATTCCTACTAACATCTCTTCAGCATATATAATTTCTACCGTTCCTCAATTAAATATAATTAAAGCCGGCTCTAAGATAATTATAAATATAATATTTTAGTGTCGTGTGTGTGTAGAATCAAACTTCGACTAGTCAATGATCCCTAGTAAGTCGGCATGGTTGCCCTAGAAGAACCATCAACTAACCAAAGCTAGTGTCTGGGATACACCGTCAGGATATTCTCCTTCGGCACTACCCGTTTAGTCAGTACCAGCCTCTTATACAAGTGCCTCTTTCGATTTACCCACAAGCAAAGCTGCTGGCTTATGTAGACGCGGTCAAGCATCCGATTCAATGTTTTTGTCTGTAAAATGGGTGATTATGTTTTGCTTTGTGTACTGTAATTGAGTATTGTAACAAGTACTGATTGGATATGATTTATAAAATATATATAATATTTTGTAGTAGAATAAACTCACTACACCCTATCCTGTGCTATGCTACCACTAGTATACCTCCTACACTTTCTCACCCACAAGAGTATCTCCGCCCAACTATATTTATATAAAACCAATAATTAAATATAACCAAGTGCAGGTTCTAATGTACTTATAAATATAATAGATTAGTGTCGTGTGTGTGTAGAATCAAACTTCGACTAGTCAATGATCCCTAGTAAGTCGGCATGGTTGCCCTAGAAGAACCATCAACTAACCAAAGCTAGTGTCTGGGATACACCGTCAGGATATTCTCCTTCGGCACTACCCGATTAGTCAGTACCAGCCTCTTGTACAAGTGCCTCTTTCGATTTACCCACAAGCAAAGCTGCTGGCTTATGTAGACGCGGTCAAGCATCCGATTCAATGGGTTTTGTCTGTAAAATGGGTGATTATGTTTTGCTTTGCGTACTGTAATTGAGTATTGTAACAAGTACTGATTGGATATGATTTATAAAATATATATAATATTTTGTAATAGAATAAACTCACTACACCCTATCCTGTGCTATGCTACCACTAGTATACCTCCTACACTTTCTCACACAACACTTAACTAGTAATATCATTTTTTTTTTCAACATCTTAATCGTTCAACGGAGATAGACAATTGTGCAAGATACCCTTCTTAATAGGCTAATCCAACCCAGTGAATTTAATGATTTATTTATCTCTACCTATCCTAACTAATTAGTCATGTAGTAAGGTCTTCCCTTTTCACCGCTCTCCTGACTTAGATATTTCTAGGTAACTCACAACTGATAATATTAGGTAATTAGGTATAGTAAGCTGTGCCCAGCGAGCTTTACCTCTGCGTACGTTAACCTCATCTTAAGCTAATAATAATCCTTTATAAACCTTCATAATTAACTATTTATCACGATTTCAATTATACGGTAAGAAGCGACGATTACCGGTAACGACTACTTACAACGCTGCAAGAGTATTTCAATTATACATATTATTATTAGACCGCACCCTTTTACCATCATCCAAAATAAAATCTTTTATTGGTAACCCAACGCCATCTAGCCTCGCTAATAGGTAACCTCCCCACAATAGAGTAGATATTAGATAGTTGTTTCCAGACGGTAACGACTTTTATCGCCTACTAGACGTATTTATCCGTTTACATTTTGCATCCCAAACTACGTTGCTTTTAAACCAAAATTCCCACTAGCAATGAATAGTCATATGATTCTATCCCCTACATGACATCCCTGCTACTTGTTATTACTTATAATCGCGATTCCTCATCAACGCGTGTATTTTGAACCGTAATACTATTTTATGTTACTTTTCCTAGGATTTTAGCGAACTAACAAAATGAAGCGGCATTTTCCTTGTGCAGAGCAATTGTCCCCATCTACATGTCACATAATAATAACTCCACCACAATGTCATTGCATTCCAATCTACTACGTGATAAATATTAGGAAAATCTCTTTCAATGTAAAAATCGCAGGTATTAAAAATAACAGGTATGGAAAATAACAGGTGATTCCGCTTGCTATTACAAAATCACATGATTACGCGATAAGGAAGTTTCCTCTCCGATTGGTTTTATGACTTCATGTTTTATAATCATTCCTAATTCTAGATTGTTTATGGTGTCGCTAAATCATTGGTCTCTATGGTCCAACCATAGACAAATGATTTAATAGTCCTTTACTAGCCTAACTACTCTATGGATTTCAGATGTGAGACTCAAGTACATTATTATATTTTTTTTCTCTAACATAACCAACAAAATAAAATATAATACGTGGAATAGCACATCAACTAAAAACCGCAATCGCTCAACGATTATTAGTCAAAATATAATTATTATTAGTTTTATATTATGCTGTTAGCGTCATAACTTTATAATATTGTACAGCATATCGCCGTCCTATAATATAAATTGAATCCAGCAATAATTAAGTTGGTTACCTCTGTCCAATCTCGCCCCCTAGCCTTCCCATCCGACAGCAATAATAATTAAACCGCCCCCTATTCCACAAATATTTCTAAATCAATAAATGTTGATCTATGTCATCCTATCGACCTTTTACGATCCTAAAAATAACTCAACACAAGGCTGTATGAACCAGTTGCCTATGCCTATATGAAATCTATCACCAGGAATAGAAACAAAACTACAGTTACCTTAACTCTTAACGTCAACAATTAACTTGCGTCCTATCAAAATCGAATACAAAGTTTTAGTACTCATAGAAAACAATTACTAAAGGTTTCAGTATTCACAGATAACTCAACAGTTTTAAAATTAATACTCCCGGAATAGTTTGGTTATTGACTATATCTAAGTACTTTGTTCACTCATTAAACTTTGGAAAACCAACAACGCCACCAGCATCACGGTAGAAATCCGCCATTAAATAAAGAAGAAAAAGATAATAACTGAAAGGTATTGTATTTCAAATAATACTCATTACATTATTGTTTTGTAGTTTTATCTCCTTTGACCTTTAACCTAACCTAAGAATCTTTTTGTTACAGATTTCGTACAACAAAATTTTAGCTCCAGCTCTCATTGCGACTGTCTACAATATTGGTCTTAATCTATTATCAAGAACCCGTAATACAAAGTGTATGAATCAACTTTAGAAGATAACAACGTTTATTGTGAAAAGTGTCAAATTATAATTCACCCATTATCAAGAGCCCGTAATACAAAGTGTATGAATCAACTCCAGAAGATCCAACAAAGTTTATTGTGAAAAGTGTCAAATTATAATTCTTCAATATCTCTGAATTAATTAATCTTCATTGAATTATTCCCTATTAAGCCAATTCTAAACTCACGCATCGCAACACGACAACAATTTGTGGGAAAAAATCCCACTTCTAAATTAAAGTATTACCGCTTGACTGAAATCCAATACAACTATATTAATGATAACTTATAACTTAACTTTCTGATCCTGGTCATGGCTTACCAACTTGTAACCTCCCCACAACATTAAATTGCTACACCTAAATCTAAACCTAAATCTAATGCCTTTCACACCTATATGCCTAGCTAGCTTATAATACATACACACATCATCGCCGCTTTACCTTAACTTAACTTATTATCTAATTCTTAAAACTAATTAACCTAATTTATCTACAATCTAATGGTTGTGTCTGGAGTTTTTGTTTAGTGCGTATTGTTTGTATGATGATGAAACCTTAGCATAGCTTAATTCTATTTGCAGTGAATTTCAGTCAAGCAATGTAATATTATAATAACTACTATTTTGGCCAGATCGTCTAGTGAACCCTCCGTTGTTAACCGCATTTAAGTAACTCAAGTTCTTTCGTGAAAGTTTAGTAATTGGCTTATCCCTGTGTTAAATTATTTTCTCCTGACCTAATTACCTACCAGTCTATAGATCCTAACATAAATATGTGTAGCCTAGCAATGACTCCGTCTGTACTGTGACCTAAATCCTTCACTGCAGCTGCGGGGAAGATTTGTAACCACTCAAAGGTAATCAGATGATAGCTTAGCTTGTAGGTATTATTATTTATTATCAGTAGCATGATACATAAGAAGCCTGGTGCAATTTATATGCCATATTAGAGGATTCTGGTAATTTAAGAGTCTTGAGGAAATATAAAAGTCTTGTAGAAATATAAAAGTCTGGTGGAAATATAAGAGTTTTGTGGAAGTTTATAAGTCTTGTGGAAATATAAGAGTTTTGTGGAAGTTTATAAGTCTTGTGGAAATATAAGAGTTTTGTGGAAGTTTATAAGTCTTGTGGAAATATAAGAGTTTTGTGGAAGTTTATAAGTCTTGTGGAAATATAAGAGTTTTGTGGAAGTTTATAAGTCTTGTGGAAATATAAGAGTTTTGTGGAAGTTTATAAGTCTTGTGGAAATATAAGAGTTTTGTGGAAGTTTATGAGCTCCAACCGCCGCTCCATAGCGTGCCATTACATCTCATTGTTTAATTATGGCCCCGTCCACTTTGGCTTTAACATTAATTATTAGCTTGTAGCTTTAATTCTTTCAAACTGAGAATTTACATCTCTTCTCAAACTCTAATTTCATTTTACATTATGAACTATGTGTTAGCAATTTAAATTCTTATTATTCCACATAAATCAATAGAGTTTATCTCAAGGCTTGCTATCATCCAAATATCCTTTTCACATTAAGAACTTAATTATTCAATGCAATAACTTATATTCAGTCCCGTAAAGGGTGGATAATTTAATCAAACGCCACTTCAGGCGGTGGCTAAAGTAGAATGCTATTAATACAGGTAAAACTACTTTTATTTACTCTTAGTATTTATTATACAGGTCTTGTAAAGTTCCAATATAACTACATTGGATTAGCTGCATTGGCAGATTATCACATCTTAAGTTTATTAAAGGATGCTAAATTCATTCAATATCCTTGACTTTAGGAAGTGAACTGAAATAGAATACTATCATTTGAAGTAAATTACTTTGGGTTACTCTTAGTGTTCATTATACAGATCTTATAAAGTGTAAGTACATCTCAAGTTTATTGAAAGATGTTTAATCCATTCAACATCCCTGACTTTTAGGGAGTGAATGTAGTTAATTATTTTTCCATTAACTTACACCCTCTGTCTCTCAGACTGAGTGGTTAATTTGATAGACTACTAAATCATAGTTAATATACTTTTAGTAGGTAGTTAATTATCACTGTTAATCATTAAATAAATTACATTTAGAAGTTATCTTTTACTCACTTTAATAAGTATAAATTAGACTGTACTAGGTATTAGTCTGATTGATTAGATTGTTCCCATCAAATATTTCTATGTTTCATATTATTAGAAGTAAGTACTTACATATCTTAAGAGGTCTATTCAAATGGTATTAGTAGACCATTGTCAGGCTAATTAGCTGGTTGTTATCAATCAATTATTTCTATGTTTCAGATTATTAGAAGCTCATAGCTTGCAATGTCTTCTTTCAACGACTTATCCTAGGTTCTAAACTGGTTTTAGTTGTTCAGTTTGTATCAGCTTATTTTTGCTAAGGTATCGGATGTAAAACTTTAACACCTTGAAGAGTGTAGCGATATGAGATCGTATTGCATCCCAGGGAAAGCTAAAAAATGCCTGTTTGGTCATTTCAGCATTAAAAATCAAACATCACAGTACGGCTAAGCTTATTTGCTATAACTTTTTAGTATTATTCTTGTAATAGGAAACCAGTCTAGACTTTTAGGTATTCCAAAGTAATGATGGTACAATATTATCATACTTCTGTTAATTATTTAAAATGAATAATTAATTGGTAACAACTTTAGGAAAACAATTAGAATTTTATCGGCCTGCGGTAACAGATTACTTGCCTAGCTAGGACCCACATCACTTCATCATAATTTTATTTAGCGCCGTAACTTAATTATCCCTACCTTATTAGTCTGAATTAATAACTAACTATATATATATATCCGCCTACCTATAGATTCCTACAACTTTCCTCACTTGAAAATGCCTATATTTTGTCGAACTAACAGTCCCTCTTGTGTACCTTGCAACTAGGCCAAGCCTCATTTAATTTAAATTCGTGGTGTGTGGTGAGAGTCGCATTGCCCCTGAAAGCAACTAACTCCTAAATGTTCTATCAGTCGAGCCAGTATACTCAGTGTGTTATTTTCCTATCCCTACACTGTATGTATGGAGATAGACTCGAGATTGGACTGGGTCATACGGGTCTACCTCCAGCTAAATGGTGTCTGACCTATCTTCAACTTTCACTAGGGAGACAACTGTCTCTCCCCCATTACTCCGTCGAAGATAGTGTATTGTTTAGCGTAATAGTGTAAAACGCCGATCTTATTAAATACAATCAAAGATCATCCAGACCGAAGTCTGTTGAAAGGTACATAGGTTTTTGTTGTCACCGTGACTCGTTTCAGCCGATGCACCCCAGAATACTTCATTCTGTTAACGGATTCGAGTTGCGATCGCAATAGTTTACTTTATTAATAACTTTCAATTTCACAAATCTTAATTAATATCGCAGCTCGAATATCACTTAGCGCACTATCAAGCTCGGACGCTATTTTTCCCGTATGAGTCGTACCGCACTCTTAAGTTGGACCGCTCCGTTGATCGTCCCAAAACTCAATGTCCTCAATTTTCCGCCCTTTTCCTAAGCATCTCAACTTTCGCGCCACGCGCGCCTAAGATTTGCCCGCGCGAGTCCGCTTTTCTTCCCTTCAACCAATCGCTAGCCGCTTCCCCGATCCCCCCTGCCTTCGCGCCGCGCCACGTGGAGCTATCATCCGACCTCTCTTTCTGTCTTTTTCTCAACCTCTCGCTCGCTCATTGCCGCTTTCGCCGCGCAATTCTAAAATTTTTCCATAATCTAACCAAATCTCGTCCGACAGCCAATATTTCATCGTTGAATATCTAAATGTAGCCTTCTATTAACAATTCCCTCTTAATAATCCTCCACTTAAGCCAATAATCCTATATTTTGGGAAACTATCAAAAGTTCCGTATTCCGACCATAGATGGCGTCCGCCCGTAGGTGAACCACTTTGCCGACCCCAGAGCAGTCCCCGCGAACCTCAA
Source organism: Scoparia ambigualis (assembly GCA_963921215.1). Taxonomy (NCBI): domain Eukaryota; kingdom Metazoa; phylum Arthropoda; class Insecta; order Lepidoptera; family Crambidae; genus Scoparia; species Scoparia ambigualis. The sequence continues at coordinate 56,204,593 of OY992502.1, read as the reverse complement.
AATAAAATACGGTCCTAGTCAACCTAGCAACCTTACGCGAAGCCCAAATAAATGACTTCCGCTAGACGCCACCTATGTCGCAAGGGACGCGCAGAGCAGTCCCCGCGAAATTCAAAATAAAGAAGTCAAACTAGCAACCTTATGCGAAGCTTACGTAAATAACTTCCGCTAGACGCCGCCTATGCCGCAAGGGACGCGCAGAGCCGTCCCCGCGAAATTCAAACTAAAGATAAAGCGCTAGACCATTGACCATTATTCTGAACTAGTTTATTATTCCCTTTTTCATGCTTATTATATTAATGGTGCTACGCATTAATATTTATTTTAATGCTACTCCCACACCCTCCCTACTAACGGACGGATACCATTCATTCTGTACCGTTACATAGTGTTCTTTCACCGCTACGCGACACGGAACGCGCCTACACGATCTCCAGAAAAGATATACGCGCCGAAAAATCGCTAGTCTGCAACAGCTCTTATATTAACGTTGCCTGCGTTCGGAAGTCGAAATTAAAAAGTTCCTGTGCGCCGTAAAGACGATGGTCTTATGAGTTACTTTGTCACGGAATGCGGTAGTGACAAAATAAAAATAAGCAGACCGAACGGAATGTTTCAACTTTATAACATTGGTATTAAAAGAGCATTAAAGTTTTTTCAGTTTTTATTATAGTAAGGAGGTGACAGGCGGCACAACGTTTAAAAACAAAATTAAAGAAAAGCACACAGAAGACAGCTTCAGTCTAAAATGCTCCAACCACTCCAACAGCCATTTCGATTTTAGAATAAATTGTTGAGTTATGTTTATAGATTCAGGTAACATAATATACTTATTATTTATAAATGTCGTTACTTTAGTGTAAAACAGTGCCGTTTCTAGCGCTCATTCATCTCCACAGCTAAAATACGTGCAGGGGGGTTACTCTCGAACGCAAACTCAATCTTAATACAATTCCAATGCGATTAATATGTATCGATATTGAGATAAGTAAAGATAATTCCGGAACGCCATCTCGATAATAATTTGTTCAATCAATTTCCACGCAATTTAATTCCAGTGTGGCGCTATTGGCGCATACAAAAGTGCCATTTGACATTTTTTAGATTTGTGATTGGAAATTGATTAATGCAATTCTGTTTCAAGAGTAGACTACCTGAATGGCTGAACAAGTACCTCGTAGGTAAAAAATGTTTTTGGACGATTCGAAAATGCTTATTTAGTAAGTTTAGCCGTGTCGGGTAGCGGTGAAAGAATACTACCACCCCCTCTCTTCCCTTGGGTGTCGTAAAAGGCGACTAACGGACTAATGACATACATTCAACAGCGTAGAGCAGCGATGGGCTTGTCACCTGTCACGCTGAGCACATGTGCAGTCGCTATTTGGTGAAAAGTGATAGGTATGGCAGAAGACTGCTTTTGCTGTCCTCATTGCCTAGTCTCTGACTAACCCTTCGGGGATAATAGTCGTGATTATATGTATGTATGTATGAATAAAGAGATTATGACTATGAAACGGTTTGTTTTTACGGGTTGCGGTCTTGCATGTTATGCAACATTTGCTATGGTGAGTCACCGGATGGGAGATCGAATTGAACTGTACAATGCCCATTGTGATGTTTTCCGTCTCAAACTTGTAACTTGCAAAACTTTCAATTATTTCTATCAGACACGTTACCTACGTTCCGATATACCCTTTAGGTACCCAAATTGTTAAAAAAAAATACATTTACATTACCTCCTCAAAAGCGACACGTAGGATGCAAAAGCGAAAATCATGAAACGTAAAGCGGAATCACCAACTCCGTTTGTGAATATTAACTTTTCGAAATTGGGACGCAACAATCATTCGGAAGTCACGTGTCAAAGTGACGCGCAGTAGTGCAAGCGCCTAAATGGAGGGAAAGGCGGCGTGTATTCGGCCAGTAAGTGCTTGTACACAGAGTAGAACCACAAAACAGTAGTAGAACGGGTTGTTAGGTGGGTGTCATGTTCGGCTTTAGTCATATTCTGGATGATTATAATCCTTTTAAGTCATATCTGCTCTGGTAATATTCTACTGTAGTCATGCTCTGCTTAAGTCATGTTCTGGTTTGGTCATACGTGAGGTATGAGTTTCAAATAGCTCAAGTTCTAGCTCTAGTTTCAAGCTCTGTTTATTGAACTCATGAAGGCCGTAAAATTATAAATATGTGCATGTCGCTACCGTTAGAACGCTGTGAGAATAAAAATCTAAAACTAAATGCGCGCGGTTCAAATGGAACAAAACACTGCAATGTCACTTTACGAATTATCTCAAGTGTGAGTACTCAGCTCAGTTAGTTATTATTTTGAGGTATACTTTTAACTCAGTAAAGTATACACTTTTAAAGTTTCGCGTTCCATTATAAACAAAAGATTTAGACGGGAATTAACGCTGTGGAGGATACCTTAATTAAACCCCACAGACCACATATTATTAAGCCCCACACCACATGTTAACTGAAACTAACTGTGTTTGAGGGGAATATCATTTACCTACCATTTCACACATAATCTATTCAACCTAGAAAATATTTTGCATATTTTGCGTTAAAAAACGCTGAAATAAACTCAAACAATCAACACGAAACGTTGAAAAAAAATGTTTTTTGTTCAGATCTACGCATGCAAATTCTAAGAGGTTTGTTAAGACACTGTGGGTATAAAAACATACGGTTAAAAGCGTTAAAAAATTTCGTCAGGTCCAACCAATACCACGGTGGTGAAGTGGTGAACGCCGGCTGCGTCCGGATTGCGGAGGACGCAGGTTCAATTCCCACCAGAGGTAGACATTTTTTTTCAGCGTTTCTTTATCTTTGAGTTTATTTGCGTTTATTATGAATACTGTTTGTTTCTCATGATAATCATAATTAAAATAAATATGAATAGCTCTGTGTTTATCAAAATTAAACGCAATGCCTTTATATCAAAATTGAACGTTTAACAATTTTATGCGAATGCCGCTTATAATACCGGAGCGCCTAAAAAGTACACCGACGTTTTAGGGTTATATCTGTTAGGAACGAGGGACCTTCACAATTTCACATATTCCATTTGTTCTGTCTGAGACTGACAGCCACATTATTTTGTGTATGTTGTTTCAGTACTTTATTTTGAGGAAAAATTTTAAAATTCCTGAAATTTCAATGCGAATGATAATTTTTTTACAGATGGTATCAATATTAAACCGTGTCGCGTGGCGGTGAAAGAATACTACCACCCCCTCTCTTCCCTTGGGTGTCGTAAAAGGCGACTAACGGACTAAAGACTGCACATACATCAACAGCTTCGAGCGGCGATGGGCTCACCACCTGTCACGCTGAGCACATGTGCAGTCGCTATTTGGTGAAAAGTGGACTATGTCAGAGAACTGCTTTTGCGGTCTCCATTGCCTAGTCTCTGACTACCCCTTCAGGGATAATAGTCGTGATTATATGTATGTAATTAATAACTTTGTATGTTATATGACTGAATTGTTGGAAATATTTTGATGAACGTACCACTGCTGGGCACTGGTCCTTCTACAGCCTTTGGAGAGATCGGGCTATAACCCACCACAATAGCCCTATGTGGGTTGGTGGGTTGCGAATGCCATTTTATGACAACAACCGGGACCAAGGGTTTTGCGTGACTGCCGATGATTAAATTATAAGTTTTTTACCTAATGCGTTTTAGGTAAAAACTTATAAAGTTTTTTACCTAAAGAATTAGTCAGAGACTAAGCAATGAGGACAGCAAAAGCAGTCCTCTTGCCACAGTCCACGATTCACCTAAATACTTATTACAACTGCAGATGTGCTTGGCGTGAAAGGCGAGTCTATCGCTTTGTGTTGGTAGATGTATGAGTAGGTAGTTTTCAGCCCGTTAGTCGCTTTTACACCACCCAAGAGTTGGTAGTATTTTTTAAAAGAACACAGTGAAACGGCATTTATGCAGGCCGTCATGAATGGGTGTGCTTGTTACCGTTATGCTCTCGTTATGTTAGACTGCATCGGCTGCTTACCATCAGGCATAATGTAGTCACTATGACGTGTCACATAAAAAAAAAACAGTTTTTTTCTCTTAAATAATGGCTTCGTGCGGTCAATTCAATTCCTTTATTTGCATTAAATGTGGTATGGTACATAGTAAGATGGTATAATACAATAAGAGGATCACACATTTAGCCAAAGTGTTGGCATACAAAATTTTTATAATAAAATGTCATTTAAAACATAGGTACACAATATTAATTTAACAAATAGGATTAAAGATTAATAGAAAAAATTACATTGTCATGCTAAGTAATAAATCAAATAGTTTAAATATTCGACAATTGAATAAAAAGAGTTCGTAGGGCAAGCACGAACAATTTGCGAAAAAGTATTCGTATCGTCATCGTCAACAATTTGTATGAGAATTGAGCAGCGCCCCACCGGACGTAAAATTAACTAAATTTGGAAGCACGAACGCTAAGGTATCGTAAGCGTATCGCCTTCGTATCGTAACACCAACGTTACTTGATATATTTATATGAAAATTTGCGAGCACGAACTTAGTTTTGACGTAAGGTATCGTGGATGACGAAGGCTGGCTAGCGTGAACTTACGAATGTTTCTACACGGAGAATTTGTCGGTGAAAAAAGTATCGTTGTGACTTTAAAATCATTTAAAAAATATTTTTTGATTGTTTCTATGGCCAAAGTGCACTTTCTAGGCATATTTTTCAATAAAATGAAGTAGGCGATGACTTAGTGAGGGGAAGAGCAATATAAAACATGCTAGTAGAGAGAATTAATATCATACTTAATTAATACATTTTATTACTTTGTCTACAATTTTTTTATTTTCTTTTATTTCTTATTCTATTTTCTATTATAATTTATTCAAAAGTACATCCTAATGTACAAAGTACCTATACTTTAATTATTTATTTATCTTTATTGATACAGAGCAACACAGCAAGGCGAACTTAATGCCAAAAGGTGCCTTTTGCTGTGTATCAATAGTCATAGTCAATTCAGTGGCGTGCCTAGGGCTTCAGATTGGGGCAAGCCACGAAACCTGAAGTTCCTAATCTTGCTACCTAGGTACAATGTTGGTGCCCATTTGTGACACTAGCCATATTTTTTACTCAAATCGTCATAGGCCGTGGCATTCCAAACGTTCTTGTCGTTGGTAAAAAAAACAGGCTATTACCTTCTATTACATCTTGAATGTGATTTTTGAGAGAAATATTTGAAAAAGAAAATTACTGCGGCCAATTTAGGCGTTCTTTATCTCAGAAACAAAAATACATTAATAGTATTTACTTATTGAATAGTGTAGAATAGCTTTGGCATAGTACGTAGCGGCCTCGCTTTTTGTAAATTTCGCTTAATTTTATTTAAACTCCAAATTGCAGAGAAAGATTTTCATAAATTGCGCGAGGGCGCTTTTTTGAGCTCCTGGATTGAACTACTGTTCTAAACAAATGAAATAAAAAAATGAAACAAAGCCAAAAAAACTTCGAAAATCGCGTTAAGTTAACTGTTAATTTCTCTTATCTACGATAATATTATTGAGTAAAATTTATACCAGAATAATTGTTACTTCATGAGGAATAAAAATGTTATAATGAATTTATTATCCTATTTCGATGAAAACTATAAATACAACTAAGTACAAAATTACAACAAAATGCGATGCGCCGGCCGTCCGAACTCAGCTTATTCTCGCAGAGTGGAGATTCGTAATATTAAGAATGCATTTATTATCCTATTTCGATAAAAACGATAAATACAACTGTAAAATTACTACAAAATGCGAAAATGGGCATTTTGCGCGGGAATCAAAGTTGATAAGTAGGCCTCTACACTTAATTTATTAATTATTACATAATTATTTGAATGGAAGCAACCAACAATCCAAAGTTTTTTACATAGACCTAATATAATTAATGCCCTAGATGACTTTTAATAGTTTGCGAAATACATAAATCATGTGTGATGTTCAAAGAATTTATTTACCTCTGCCTTTCGTATGCCAATCATCAACACGATTAAGTACACATTTGTTTGCAACACATCACATGCCCAACACTTCTAAGTTCGTCACAGAAACCAATAAAGCGACGAACTGAACTCGGAACACATTTTTTTTATCACAAATTACGAAAACACTTGTTACAATCGCTCAAACAAAGTGAAGTGTGACAATAACAAATAATAAAAAATGGCTGGCTGCTGCCTGTGGCTGCTGCACAGCACAATCGCGTATTAACGCTCGCCCCTGATTGGTTCGCCCGAGCTCGAGCTGTCGTCGGTCGCCTCTGATTGGTTCGCCCGCGTTTAAGTTGCACGTGATTCGGTAGAAATAAAGCCTGATTTGGAGAAGGCCTTACTTGCGGACTTCATAACGCAAGCTGGCTTTGACGAAGAGTATGAATTTCTCATAGAATCTATACATACTTACGCAGTATTATGTTTATAGAGTAGCAATTTTGTTAAACTTTAAGAGAAGAAGAAGAGAGCGGATATACTTAAAATCCGAAGCCCGGTTGCAAGCCAACTTGTGCGAGAGAGATGTAAAGCATCGCACGATTTATAAGCAGCTTTATGCGATTTGTTTGGCGATTCTTAATATGAAAAACTTATAAAATTGATAATTTGAATGCTGATGAAAGAAAATTAACAATGGTAAAAAATATTAAGTGATTTGAATAATTGCGTTTTACCAGTAGTGATATTGAGTTTTTGTTAGGGCAAGCCGGGCTTTTCGGCTTGTATGAAGGTACCGCCACTGAGTCAATTGTCGTTCTCTGCTAGTTTACCATTAAGGGTGGCAGTTGGCAAACAAGGAAAATCGGCGCAATAAAACAATTAAATAAAACAAAATTAAATTAATTAAGTAAGTACATTTATTTATTTATTGTTTAAAACATTTTAAAAACAAATTTTACAACATCAATCCTTAGCAAAAACCTCGTGGGTTTATGTGCCTTCCCCTTTCAAAGTACCTAGTTAGTTACCTAACAAACATACATTCATAGCTTCTTTCATGAACTTTAACCATTGCTTCTCCAGGTTAATAACTATTGATACTACTGGGAAACTATAGTAGGCTGCTCGTCTGCTGGAACAGCTACAGTAGGTTGGCTGCTAGTTCCGAGAGCATTTCAATCCCCTGTAATAAAAATAAAATTCCTGTTAATAATTAGGACAAAATCTAACATAAAAATATTTATTTCGCGGCCTTGATGCATGAACTTAATATAAATTAAGACTAATTTAAATAGAGGCTTATTTACGAAGAGCATGAGAGATGCCTATTTACAATGCACGCACCGATAATTTCATTTCGTATGTTAAAAACATAATAAAATCAATGGGTCAATCTTTGTTGTTCAAGTTTACCTGTGCCTTCCTCCTGCGATGGAAAAGAACCTCAGAATATAACTCGTCGGGTTGAAATTAAGGTGTGTAAAGCGTTGCGTCTTGACCTTGAAAAATATTTTATGTGATTTTTATTATTGGTATTAATATTGTTAGTTTAAAGTTTACTAAATACAGATTCCACTTAAAAATAAGGCTGCCATTGGATACGTATAGGTACATTTCACAATATAGTCTGTATGTATTAATACGTTGTTAATAGGTCAAGGATCATAAGACCGCCGGCGGTCGGGAAACAATTGATTTTCAATGTGTTTGATTTTACGGTGCTCTAGGGGTTAATGTGAAATGATAAAGCAGTGGAACCAGCTTCCACAACCACCATCCCGGTAGCAGCTTGTACTCCAGTATTCGTATGCTGCTGACCCTGGTTCTCTAGGTCAGTCAAAGATAATTGAAGTGCTGTACTTCCACCAGTGCCACTAGCAGCCCTATGAATTTGACCCACTTCTTTTACGTGCTACTTTTTAAACCACTAAACCTTCACCATTTATACAAAACCAAAAACTATTTATATAGTGTAGTTATATAAAAAATACAAAAAATAATGTTGCTATTGATCATTAATTTTGATTTGTGATGAGTTAGTGTTAGGTCGAGCACTTTTGAAGTTAAAGAAGGTACTAACTTGAAACTATTACCTTGCGTAGTGTATATTTTCTTTGACCTTGCGCCACTTTTTTTCTGGCCGAGTGTCCTGTCTGTCCCATAGATATTTATTTTAGCGTAAGCTCCTTCCATTTCATTTGAATGAAATGGTGACCTCTCAGGCTTCCAGAGGTTTCAGATGAATCTCCATTTCTATAAATAAAATAATAATCACACATCTTAACCATCGAACTTGCAACAATCATACATAAAGTCACAAACAACAAAGTAACTATCCTTACCTTTCCATAAACTCTACCATCATTGCGTATTGTGCATGGCTTGTCCTCATTCTGATCAATTTAAAACAATTAAACTTACTTTTCCTAAAACGTAACACTAAATTCACCTTAAAGATTGTTTGTGAAGTGTTAATAAAGTTAAAGTAAACAAAGTTGGCTTTGCCGCGAAAGCAATTCTATTCGATGTCGTTCAGAAATCAAAATAAAGTCAAAATATTTCATTAGAATTTTAGGAACATTTATTAATTTTTAATTATATTTATACACTAATAACCAGTTAAATAAACTTTCCTAATAATTATATAGCATTTAACTCTAATATACACATATAATTGTTGTGTAACTTTTTCAACACCACTTCATCTATTTTTTGAACGTATCCATTCGTTCAATGTGCTGCGATTGTTCATTCACCGGGCACATCTCTGCTTACTTTATGATGACGTCACCTTCGTCGTCGCATCGAGCTCGCGATACGATTACGGAACTCTTCGTGCTTAGGACTAGCGTTGTACTACGTTTTCGTATCGTGGACTCGATACGTTTACGTTACGAATTCTTTAAAAGTTCGTGCTTGACCTACTGTATCAACCATTTACGTAACATAAACTTAAATCTATTGAAGGGAAGGCCTTTTATGAACTCTGGTATTTTGTTATAAATTTGTATGCACATTGCGTAACAATTTTTCCCAAAACGTGAAGTCTTCGGTCTAGCATCCATTACCAGTCTATCAGGATTTCTGGTATTGGCCCTGTAAAAATCCTTTGCTTCAGTGAAAACATAGTAATTCAGTTTTACAAATTTTCCAACCTCCAATATGTAGATGGATGTTAACGTAAATATGCCTATGTTTACGAAATATGGGCGGCATGATATATCTGGTGCAATACCGCATATCGCTCGAACACATCGTTTCTGAGCTATAAACACTGTTTTTGCTTCCAAACTATTTCCCCATACTATTATACCATATCTTAGCAAAGACTCTATGTATGCATAGTAAGCAGTGAGGGCGCCTTCTCTATTGGTCATTTTCATCAATTTATAAAGAGCAAAAGAAAACCCATTAATTTTTTTATTCAGAGTCATATTTCCAATTTAGTTTAATTAAAGTCTAAAATAATACCTAAAAATTTTACCTCATTTTTACTTTCAAGTAATTGACCATTGAAATTTATAACGACCTGTTTATTTTTAAAATTGTTAAAATTAATTAAATGTGTTTAGAAAAAATGATTTGTAAATTATTTTCATAAAGCCAATTATTTATTATTGTTATGGTTTCAACTATATCATGTTTATGCTGGTCGAGAGAAGCGTTTTTTTCCGTCGTCATTATGATTGATACGTCATCCGCAAAAATAATTGATTTATGTGATAGGATATCTGGAAGATCATTAATGTAAATCAAGAAAAGGAGAGGCCCTAGCACGCTACCTTGAGGTACTCCAAGCGTGTTGCTCTTATAGTCTGATCTACGTGTTTGTATCGTGTTGTGTGTGTCAAGATACGATATTTCAATACATTGTCGTCGATTGTTCAGATAGGATTGAAGCCATTTAAGGGCTGGTCCTCTGACTCCGTTGTATTCCAGCTTGGATATAAGGTGTTCATGCGATACTAGATCAAATGCGCTCGACATGTCTAGGAACAGCACTGTTGTAAATCTTTTTTCATTGTTATTTTAAAGAACCTCATGAACCATTTGAAACATAGCCTGCGATGTAGATCTACCCTTCTGAAAACCAAATTGGGCTTCGTTAATAACGCTATTTTTACTAAAGAAAGACATTCCCCTTTCATGCATATTTTTTTCAAAAACTTTGGACAGCACTGGGATCAAAACCACTTGTCTATAATTTGTAATGTAAACTCTATCTCCTTTCTTGTAGAGTGGTTTTACAATGGAGAGTTTTAATTTTTCTGGAAAACATCCCGTTTCAAAGGAAAGATTAATAAGGTACGTCAAAACAAGACTTATTTCCTTTCTACATGCTTTAATAACTTTGTAGCGATGCCATCATAGCCCTCTGAGGCTGTGTTGTTTAATGAAATAATTGTTTTTTTCCGTTGAATTGACATCCACCGGTGATAGGTAAATTGAGTTAAATTGTGTTTGTTTATTTTTATTGTTAATTTTTAAGTTTGCATTATTTATTCTGTTAACAAAGTGGTCATTAAAAATAGAGGCAATAGAAGTGGGATCAGTCTCAGTGGGGTCAGCACATTTAGCCAGTGTTAAGTACGATATATTATTAAATATTTTGTTTGCATAAAGTGGATGATAATGAGTGATAATGAACGTTCAATGGTCAATGATTTTCCCCCAAACCCCTTGTGACTCAATAAAGCTGTGGGACTTTATTGAGATTTCACACGGACTTTTTGAGAGAATTTGAAAAGTGATGTTGCACAGTTTTATTTTATTTGCCAACACTCATGCACATTTTCGAACATTTAACATTAAATAATCCACCATTATTTCACATTAATATTCGACAAAACACAAATTATAGAAAATTAAACAAAACTGCGGACATGACGCTTCACTTTCCCGCCAAGATGTCCGAACACACAGTTATTTTTAAACATTTTTACCATTAACAAAAGCCAATCGCGCACACCGAACGCGTCAACGTTCAAAAAGCGCGCTCCTCCTAATCATACTTAACCCGTCGTCGCTGTTTTATTTGTCGTAAAGATTTTTACGGCTTCCGATCGTCCGGGGGCCTAGTTGACCCCTATTGCTTACTATTGCCAATTGCTCGTAAAAGTCCTAGAGCGGGGTTTCAATGAACGCCACCCATATTGGCCTTAGAACAATATAGCTGCCCCAACCCGAGATCATCACCGTTAGATGATCGATGCAGCCTATTCCGAGGCCGCAATTTACTGAAAGGACGTTCCGGTAATAAACGTAGTCCAATAAGCCTTTTATGTATTCGATAGTAATCGGGCCTATGATTGTTGTACGTACGGTAAAGATTCTCTCCCATTGCTTGCGAGAATAAGCCTACAATGAGACACTCCAAGCACAATTACCTACTATCTATCACATAATAATATTAAAATAAATAATATTAAAATAAAATTTGTTTACGCTCACACCATTATTATCCAGACCAAGATAAGTATTCTTTTGAAACTCGTTAATATTTTGGGGGTTAAAGTTACTCGCGTCCGTAGGTTTATCCTTGAGACCCTACACGTGACCCCTGGGTGGTGCTAATTGAGTGACACTGACTGAGTGGTAGAGCCACACTGCGTTGCAGCACGCATTGGGCCGGCGTAATACCACCCTCTCACGAATATCCGGCGTGAAGTAATGGCTTGGTGCTGTTGTATTTCATCCGGCCAGTGAGAGTTCCGGAGGCTCCTTTGGTCCATGGGCGGCAGTGATTGCTTTCCATCAGGTGACCCGCCTGCTCGTTTGCCTCCTCCTCATATAAAAAATAATAATAATATTGTCCGATGACACCCAGACCCGAAATCATTTTAGAAAAACAGTTTTTCTCTAATTTTGACCGGGAATTGAACCCGTGACCTCGAGATGGCGCGACGCCAGACCCGGCGTGCGTTAGCACGCCGGGTCAGTAAAACACGGGGATCTAAATAGTTTGTTGAAAACATTATTAAAAAACGATTTTCTAGCTGAGTTATTGCGATTTAAAGTCCACTATAGAAAGTTAAAAATCGCAATAACTTAGTTAAATAAACATTTTCTTTAAATGTTTTCAACAAACTATTTTGATCCCTGTGTTTTAATTCAGCATGCAAAGTTTCATCAAAATTGGCTCATTGGTTTTTAAAAATTTCGACTTGGAAGTTTGTATGGGAAACCGAATGGCGTAAACCCTCTTAATCCAGGGTATCGGCTAACTCCATACCTTATTAAAATCGCTCCAGCCGTTTAGACGTGAAGAAGTAACAAACATACACACTCACAAACTTTCGCCTTTATAATATTAGTGTGATTAGTAGGATAGGATAGAAATAGGTCCTGTAATGAAAATACAATTTTTTTAGGTTTTTGGTTGACAAGCAAAAGTGCACAATTTATTAAAGCCTTTGTGTACGGCTCGGCTTTCATAAAACGCCATCTATCGAGTGTGTTTGAACTAATTTTTATTTTTTATTTTGGCCTGTCAGAATATCGCCCATTGCCAGTGAAAAATACAGCAGCATGCCCGCATGCGCGCATTGACTCTTGTCTAGGAAGGCTGTCCATCTTTGTGAAAGTAGCTGAATGCATAGAAGAATATGAAAAAAAAATTGCTTATCGTCAGTTTTTCTTACTTATTTACCATGAGACATTTTCTAACCCAAAATAACGAATTACTGCAAAAATTTGACTATTTTCTAAATAATATTGCTATTATTGCTAGCTGGCTGCGATTAAAATCAATCATTGGTTGTGTTCCATTCATAAACGCCCACTAACTCGCGCCACAGATTAGCAGAATCACTAAACTTTTCAATAATAATAGCAGCGCACCCTCGCCCTTTTGCCACGTGTAATTTTGTTTATTACATTTCTCTTTTGATTTATCATTCGTGGGCCCCCATGTTAGTCCCCGAAACATTTTGCCAAATAAATTATATTTTCTAAATCGATTTTTCGTATGAAATTAAATTAATAAATCTCTCGTTTATGTCATGAGGGGGAGTGCTAAAATGGTGTTGATATATTTGTGAACGACTTTAATCGGTGACTCCGGGAGTTATGAGATTTGTTCGCTTCCGGAAAACAATGTTACCTAAGTACTGGGCATTTAAAATCGTTTGCTGAAAATAGAAAAAGTTGAGTCAGCGTTGTATCTTTTGCAAATGAATTAATTCTTGGTAGTGGGTTTGAACTCCTGGCATTTATATTTTTCAAGTTTTAAATTGAACAACTTTGTTTTATTATCTTCTTGAATCATATTTAGAGTTTCCTCTTACACAATTTTATAATTAGTGGCTATGCAAGGTGGTGTTCTTTTAATAATAATAATCTTAACTATATTGTAACTGTGAAATTGAGTGTGTTTGTTTGTGACGCTTTTATACTTCAACAGCAAAATCAATTAAAAAAATTTATACTTACATAATGGTTTCCTGGAGACGGTCATAAGCTACTTCTTCCGTGATAATATGTGGGGTATTCCTCGAAGCGCACCCATTTTGAAGCGCACCAGACCAAGCGTACCTAAGCTGTTCCTCCATGCGCACCACCAATATTATATTTTTATTCCTCGAAGCGCACCAGCAGATAAAATGTTGAAAGAGATGTAGTAACTAACAGAAAATATCAATAACGAATAACGTACGTTTATTTTTAGAATATCTAACTCTTTTCATTTATGTCACCCTGGTACTTTTATAACTGACATGATTCAATTTATTATTGACGTAGTAAGTTGCTTATGCACCTAGTCCTAGTTTCTATCGACATCAATATTACGAATCTTTTAAGCTACTCTCTATTTTTTACCGTAGGTGCGCTTCGAGGAATAAAAATATAATATTTTAATTACCTATTCTAAAGCGCACCCAACGGGTGCGCTTGGAGGAATAGTTTAGGTTCGCTTGGTCTGGTGCTCTTCAAAATGAGTGCGCTTCGAGGAATACCCCTAATATGTTGTAACTTGATAAATATGATGGTGAACTTTGTGAGATGCTTTTTTTGGCGACGTCCGATTTGCTTCAAACAAATTAAATATCGTTTAAACAATCAATCAAACTAACCTTAAAATGAAGAAGATGGGGCAGTTTCGATTAAAAATAGTTAATTGACGTAATCTACATTAAAATTAGCCGTGTCACTTAGCGGTGAAAGAATACTACCACCCTGTCTCCTCCTTTGGGTGTCGTAAAAGGCGACTAACGGAATAAAGACTGCACATACATCCAACAGCATAGAGCGGCGATGGGCTCACCACCTGTCACGCCGAGCACATGTGCAGTCCCTATTTGGTGAAAAATGGACTATGGCAAAGGACTACTTTGCTGTCCTCATTGCCTAGTCTCTTGACTACCCCTTCGGGGATAATAGTCTTGATTATATGTAGGTATGTATCTACATTAAATGCTTGTCTGTCACTATAGGTTCTCCTATAGGTTACATTACAAACAATGGAATTTCTGTAGTTAGTTACTTCTTTTTACGGCAGCTGAGTTCACAACGCGAGTGAAGCCGCTGGTAAAAGCTAGTGGAATAATAAAATAATTGTGTTTGTTCCTCAAAATATATTGAACTAGTGATGCGCGCAATCAAATGCGACGTTTAAAGGAGTGAGGAAGATTTATTGACGCTCTTATATTTATCTTGTTTATCTCTTACTTTTCCTGATTGAATGAACTGTTGAGTTAAATCAAGAATAGAATTAGTGCAGTTGACTGTAACACTTATTTCCAGGGCAGTAAACTTGCTAGTTGATTGCTGGATTACAGGGGTTCATGGGCCAATAGACCAGTATTTAATTTGGGTTGGGAAGGGTTCAAACATTAGAATATCAATTTATTTGTACAGTGGGAACGGTTGTATCGAATTCACACATCGATGATGCTTTGTTTAGTACATTAATTTAGAAAATATAATATCAAAACTGAAATTAGCTGATGATGCTTTTAAAGTTTCAGTAGATTATATTTTATTGGTCAGAGTCATGACAGCGATAGTCTTATAATTTGAATAATTATTGCACGTCCGATGCGTCAAGTCATTCGTCAACTCGCACACTTTTAACTCGCACACATGTGCGAGATGGCACCATTTGATTTTACCTATTATTTGCGTCGTCAACTCGCACACTCGTACAAAGTACAGTCGAATAAAAAATTGGAAACAAGATTAATGTAATGACTTGAAAATAACTAGGTAACTGTTTGCTACTTAAATTATATAATATACGCGTCGCTCACTGGCTAATAATAAAACCATTTTGTTATTAGCCAGTGAGCGACGCGCGCGCCTTATTCGACGAGTTCTCACAAAAGGATTTTGCATCGAATGAGTTAGAAGTGAAATTTGATTAGTGCATTAAAAAAGTGGAAACTGGCTGTACTTTACGTATACCAAGTATTTTTCGACAAACTGTTGCAGGTCTACAAGACAAAGGAATCGACCTCGTACAAAATATTCATAGTAATCCTACTATTTAGAAATGTTAAGAATAAGTTTTATCGACACCGAAACAATTCACTGGTTGTAAAAAAACTGTGTTTTAACTCGATAAATGAAATCATTGTGCCTGAAAAGTTCAAAAGCTTTTTATTAGCTGATTACATTGAGAGAAACAGAATTTTGGTTTTTGCTAGTGAAAATTGTAAAGCCATGACTGTCAAATTAGGATTAGCTATATTGTAGCTAATATAGCTAATCCTAATTTGACAGTCATGTGTGATGGAACTTTCAAATTCTGTCTGCAACCATTTAAGAGGCCTATTACATCTTAAATGTGATTTTTGCATAAAATGCCTATTTTTGCATTTTGTAGTAATTTTGCAGTTTTTATCGAAATAGGATAAAAAAAATTCATGCATAATATTACAAATCTCAACTATGCGAGAATAATCTGAATTAGGACGGCCTGCGCATCGCATTTTGTAGTAATTTTGCAGTTTTATTTATCGTTTTTATCGAAATAGGATTATAAATTTATTATAAAATCTTTATTCCTCATGAAGTAACTACTATTCTGGCATAAATTTTGCTCAATAATATTATCGTAGATAGGAGAAATTCACACTTAACTTAAAGCGATTTTCGAAGTTTTTGGTTTAGAATAAAATTTTTTTTTTATATAAAATTAATGATACTTATCTAAAAATTTCTAAAATTCTTTTTTTTATAACAAAAAAAAAACATGTGATATCGATGAGCATATCAATACCACTATTACCGACTTAAAAGAAAGAAAAATTTCTGTGGAACTATGTATCCAGCAACTTTGTAATTAATATAAAAAATTATTGATGTATGATTTTAAAATTTTATAATTTAGATTTTTAAAAACTGATTTTGTGCACTACTACATTATATTATATTTTAGACTTTCGCGTTGCGTTTTCCATAATTGATGTTTTTATATTTATTACCTATATCTTTATATAATCATATATTATAATGCTATTTTTGATGTTGATTTACAACTTAAATTTTAAACAAACTATTTTCATCTGTGATTTTTTATAAGTAAATTATATGTTTAACTTTTAAGAAAAAAATAGTGAAATACTTTTGGGATATTGTTGATTAATACTAAGTTTTACACGTTTGTTACGTCCATTTCTTATTTTATTTAGATAAGAAGAAGCCAAATGCTTGTGTGATATTATTGATTATAATACTTTTTGTTTTATTTCGTACTTAATCATAACAGCTGTCTGGTATTAAACATTTAAGGATTATAACTTTTTCCAAACCCTATTGTAATTGACTGTACAGATTTTAACAAGTGTGCGAGTTGACGACACAAATAATAGGTAAAATCAAATGGTGCCATCTCGCACATATGTGCGAGTTAAAAGTGTGCGAGTTGACGAATGACTCGGTGCGTCTGAGATTTTGAGTTCGAATCCTACGTAAAAAAATCAGTCACTATTACCTGATATTTCGCAGTTACAAGTAATTTTGACGGATCACTTATTTTTAATCAAAACACTGTTGACACATTTTTATTTTACAAATGCAAATGTTTCATTTTACAAACAATCAGTTGACAAACGTACATTTTGGCAAATCTTTTCCTGTACAAATGCTTTGGATTATAGTTGATTATTTATACTTACCTTTTTCATTTAACACTTCGATTGTTATGCAAATTCACATTTATGTAAATTGCATTACTTTAGTACGTGGGGGTCGGGGGGCCTGCGGTTCCCAACCGCTATTTGTCAAAAGTCTAACCTAACCTAACCGACAGAACTATAACTTTGTATACTTAACTTTTTCTTTATAGCGGGGTCCCTCAGGCCTCCCGACCCCCACGAGCAGAGGGGCCTGCCCCCTGCGCTCCCTGGCATGCAGCGTACAAGCATGCATGCGGCATGCATGCAAGCAAGCAAGCAAGCAATCAAACAAACAAGCGAGTATTCAACATGTGTGCAAGCAAGCAAGCATGCAGCATGCATGAAACAAGAAAACATGCAAACAAGCAAGCATTCATACAAGCATGCAGTTTAAAAAACGTGCAGCATGAATACAATTTACAATATGGCTTTAAAAATACTTTGAAATCCAAAATTAAAATAAATATTCTTGTCAAATAATGCGATGTAAAATGTTAGTTGTTCAGATATTTTTTTTAAATCTTTCGTTTAACAACGTATTGTTTGTCAAATAATGCGTTGTGAAACGAAAGTAGTCAATTAATTATTTATTTTTTACTAAATTGTTTTATAAACCTTTCGTTGGTTGTCTAATGATGAAATGACAAATCATGTTTTTGTCAATGGTTGGTTGTAAAATTAATATTTGTTTATTGGGTTTTGACCGGTTGTGCGTTTTGACTGTAGCATATACATAGAATAGATTAGTACCGATTTTCTGTACCATCCTCATGAGACTCCCGCCGAGAATCACCTCAACTTCATCACCGAAGTTACGCTATTAATCGTCGTCGATCCAGCAACTAATTGACTCCTGTTTATTTAACGGGACGACAGATAAACAACCAAATGGGGGGGCATCCAGCCGATCGGAGACTTGGCTAATCAAAACTTGGCCAAAACGCCGACGGACTGAAAGTTACGATTAGTTTCAGCATTGTTCACCTGAAGAATAGCGATTGACTTGTACGCTGATCGAGTTTGTGTGTCGTCCGAGTTTATCCGATAAATCACGTGTCTGGCAGATTTCTTTGTTAATGCTCGCGAAGCCTAAATAAAAATGATTATTGAAAAAATCATAAATGTTTTAATGTCCTGTAATGTCATGTAATGGGGTCCATCCCTTTCCCCGTCCGTCCTCACAATTGCTACTCCTTTCTCAAAGATCCAACTCCAAGACCATCAACGGGACACATCACAACGCATCAGCTACTCCTCTGGTTTGGGGTGATTTTTTTTTATTTTTTTTTATTAGGGATAACAAACAGCTTACACAATCAAACTTAAGTACTAAAATATAAACTATTACATTTTGGTTATTGTAAAGCCCACACCGCTATCCACGCTTTTCAACAGGTAAACCGCCTGCTCGTTTGCCTACTTTTTTAACAAACAATTTAAAAAATGTAACAATATATATACCTTTTCGCTAAAGCAGCGCAATAAGTAAAAAAATAGATAGTAAACCTAGTAATGTAAATCAATAGATAGTAAAGCTATTGATTTATAATTTAGAAGCAATTTATTTCCCACACTTATATACCACATGAGTAAAGAATGTGCTTATACCTTGCACAAAATCAGTTTCTGAATTAAAACTTTTTGGTTGACTAGTTAACAGATAAACATCCATAAATACTGTTTTTTTAGGTGGTCTCTTGTTTAACAATTTAGAAAAACAGTTATTTCTAAAAAGACCCGATCGGGCATAAGTGGGGGAATTTCCCGGGAGCAAAAATTGCGTGGCATCGGTGAAATCAGTACTAAAGACATACTTAGTTATAATGTTCTAACATTTTTATCTGGTTAGGTAAAATAGTAATCTATGTGTAGCACTAAATATTTTATTAATGGTATTAATAAGTACTCCAAAAAATAATTAAACATCGAAATCTTTCATTGTTGTGTTTGTCCACACGTCACCTTGAAGTGTATATTATACCTCATTGATAAAAGTGTTCTGGTTATTTATATTAAAACCTAGTTTTATTTGGTACATATGGTTAAAGTATTGTTACGGAATACAATTATTCAAATATTTAAACAACACAACGAATAGTTAATAAAAATAGTTTGTCCCCAAAACTACCTTTCATCGCCGTGTCCTAAACATGTTAAAGAATATTGTTTTATCTAACGACTTTTGTCCTGCCCCCTGTACGCTAAACGTTGCATACCAGTGCCAGACGTGGAAGGACGTAAACACACGTGCCTGCGTTTTCGCGCCATTAATGTAAGTATTCCATTATTATGATACGGACATGTTTTCTTTCATCGCCGTCGTTAGGTATAACTTCTATTTGAATAAGTTTGTCCCCTTGATTAAGCATTCGATAGAACGCCATTTCTCTTAAATTTCTTTGTGAAGTGTTTATTACTTCTAATAATTAACACATTTTTTGCTATTTCATATTTTTGCCTTGATTTTCATCACCGTGCTTTCATTGTCGTGGTTTCCGTGGCCAAAATTTGCTATGGCAATGGAAAAAAGACACGGCAATGAAAAAAATTTCATTACCATGACCTGTAAAACAGTTTACTTTCATTGCCGTGGCCAGGGGTTCCATTTCCGTGACTTATCTTTTCATATTGCCTTTAACGCTTGTTTCATCGCCGTGGCACGAAATTTTTAATCTTATTATCTCGTTAGTTCTTTAGGTTATCTGCCAAATATTAAACAAGAATGCATCCACGATCAACTTTAATAACAGCGAATTTTTTTTTAAACTTAAAGCTAAAAAAGTCCACGGAAATGAAGATTTTAATGGACCTGTTGAAATTCACCCAAGTAATGAACCACCGTGAGATAGCGACGCGAGGTGTCCTGGTGCTGACTACTCGACCACGTAGGTCGTCAATAATAAATATTAATTAAAGTAAAAACGTATAGCATATATTTAGTATACTGTCCTATAGCTGGCAAAGGTCTCTATCATAGTAATCAAGTCTTCGCTATATTTGATGGGTATTGGCTTAATCGCCACGCTTGTCCGTGATCACAAACCCACACAAAAATAATAAATACAACGGTTTTTAACAATTTACTCAAAAACTGTTCTTACTAATTCTGAAACGATGATAATGTTTTTTATTATTGAATTTTTTCATTCACAATGCTATTTAAATATAGAATAAGATGTTTACTAATAAAAATTCAACCAGTCTCAGGAACAGTGACGTAATACCGCTGGCTTGCAACGTAAATCATCAACTATTTACTAGAAAGAATTCAAGGAGTCTTCTCTGGGATCTCGGTAGCTTAGCGGTTAGAGCAGTGGACCGGCAATGATAAGGTCATGGGTTCGTATCCCATTCGAGCTTACTGAGACTGGTTGATTTTTTTCTAGTACCTAAGTAAACATTTTATCCGATTATAATGTACTCACAGCACAAAATAAATAAGGTTAAAGAATTTATTTAACTCATAAGAAATTTACATTTCGCTTACTGAGCTAAATCATGCACTTAATCTAGTAATTTTCTATGTAACGGCTTGCAAAAATGTACTTGTATAATCAAATAACCAAAAACCATTTTTATACATACACAAATTATATTTTAACTTAATTTTCATTGTTGACATGTCATTGTTATTGTACATCATGATCTGTAAATTTTACTAGAAGATAAATTAAAATAAACAATCAAATCTGCCATAACTTAACTTAATTTATGGAGCTAAATAATAACTTTTAGTGGCTAATATTGCTAGTTATGTAGGTTTTTAATCTTTTCTTAAATATAGCTATATATAAGCAATTATAAATATGAGTTAAATTCAAAAACACTTTTGTTTTAAACAGTTTTGCTCAAGAGTGTTGTCCAAAAACGTTGGCAACGCGGCTGGGTGCATACCGGAATAACAACTTTTTCAATGTGGATGCATTCCGGCCGGGGGCAAACCGGACTGGGACCGTAACAGGCGGGCCGGACCAAAATTATATAGGTACTTAAGAGGGTTTACGCATTTCGGTTTTCCATACAAACTTCCAAGTCGAAATTTTTAAAAACCGATGGTACAATTTTGATGAAACTTTGCATGCTGAAGTAAAACACAAGGGTCTAAATAGTTTGTTGAAAACATTTTTAAAAAACGGTTTTCTAGCTGAGTTATTGCGATTTAAAGTCCACTATAGAAAGTAATAAAACGCAATAAATCAGTTAAATAAACATTTTTTTTAAATGTTTTCAACAAACAATTTAGATCCCTGTGTTTTACTTCAGCATGCAAAGTTCCATCAAAATTGGCTCATTGGTTTTTAAAAATTTCGACTTGGAAATTTGTATGGGAAACCGAATGGCGTAAACCCTCTTAAGACTTATTTCAAGTTTCAATTGTTACCTACTACAAGACTTTGTAAACTCCCATCCAAAAAGTAGACGTCTCTTTACCTTCGTTTTCTAACATTATTTTTAACGCTTGACAGTTTCATTACAAAATAAATATTGCGCTGCGAAATTACTTTTATTTTTTAACTGCTCAGCTTTATTAAAGTTTACAATGACGTGATTATAAAACATGAGTCTCTAGTCATAACATCTTTCAGGTGTTATAACTAGAGACGCACAGCGAAGCAAGTTTTTGCGCACAGAGTTGTGACTGTGAGTGATCTAAGGCTTAGATCACTCAAGGATCTCTTAGGCCGCAAGCTCCACAATCACTAATGCCGTGTGCACACGCTTGCCGTCCACACTTCACCTCAACAAGCCGTCACAAATTCAAACGTGTGAATAGAGCGTTTGGCTTGGTTTACAAGCGCTTGTAGCTGATCCGTCGAGTAAATCACAAAACCAAACATTTGTAGAGGTTTGGAGTTTGCGGCAAGTGCTAAGGTGTTATTAGGTCCTAAGCGATTGTAGAGCTTGCGGCCGCAAATCAATGCGCAAAAAATTGATACGCGGTGTAGTCTCTAGTTTATAATACCTGAACACTGAACAGGTGACTAAAAAGTTAAAACTCCAGAGCGGCATACTCTTTTTGTGTGAATGAGTAAACTTGAAAATAAAATGAGGCTGGCCTGAAATAATTTACGAGGGTACCTTTCGCGATGGCGGCAGTAAATCTTTATATCAGTAAGGGTGAAAGTAATGTTTGTCTGTCGCTGTGTCCATGTAACTTTGGGTAGCGGTTGTGTACTTTATGTAACACATTTTCGGAGGCACCAATAATTAGAATAAAGTAGAGTGAAGTACAGCTTGTTTACTGTCTCTCCATCATTAGAATCAAGACAACGCTACAATTGATAAGTATTGGAATGAAACACTTTTTACGTATTAACTCGCGTTTAACTACATAGTTTTTTATATTATCGTGACATTTTGAACTCATTGCAGGGTCCGTGGTCACGGGGAGACTGAGGTGTTGGTTAATTTATTTGCCATACCGTCAATCATTTTTATATTTAACCGGGTGCGTTCCAGTTTACACAATACGAGCAAACAATATTTTTTTTTAGGTCTTGCAATGTGTTGCTGTTGGGGCTGGGATTTGATGACCTACCTGTATGATGGGTTCCCAGGCACGGACCCTGTAAAGGGTTCGAAACGTCAGGATAATATAAAAAAAAAACTATGTACTTAATAGTAAATTAAACGAGAGTTAATCCGTAAAAAGTGTTTCATTTCAATACCTATGTAGTGCTCGCTGAATCCTCAGAAAATGATAAGCATTAGGCATAATATTGAAAATGAAAGAAAAATTCAAAAGAAAAGTATAGATTTTTGGCGCTGCGGTGAAAGCTTTCGATATGCGATCTTGCCAATTAACCAACTGTCGAAATGCCCGAACACTGGTAGGCTGGCCAAACCTAAAAAGATCTCGATCTCCTTCTCCCTTCCTCCATAGGAGTACGCGTGCTGCTGTCCGGAGTCACCAATTTAAAGTCTCTAATATTTCATCACGCACAATGAAATTTGGTGACACGTTTCTTTGTCGCACCTCCATAAGATGGAATAGGCTACCAGCACACGTATTCCCTCCTAGCTTCGACATAGGGTCTTTTAAACGAGGCGTGAAGAGGCACTTTGTGGGCCGGCAGAGTGAGGGTGACTGATGCTACGTCTCTTACGCTGCACCAGTTGTCCTCGCGCCTGGACTTCACTTCCACTTAACATCAAATGGAATGGAGTCATTTGCTGGGCTTTGTATAAAAAAGAGCTCTTCTGTGATTCGGAAGCCACGTAAGGCCGTTGGTACCGAAAGATGACGGTCGTTATACCCACCAACTCGCATTGGGCCAGATCGGGCGGCTGTGGTTCAATCTGTCCATGTGAGGTTGTCTTTGTGGGAAAGCCTGTGCCCAGCTGTGAACCTACATATCGATACCTGTAATTTCAATTGACGTTAAGCACATTTTGGCCAAAACGAGCTATGAATGACATTTACCATTTTTTTTTCTCTTTTTTTCTGTCTAATCCATGTAGCAATACGGCTA
Source organism: Scoparia ambigualis (assembly GCA_963921215.1). Taxonomy (NCBI): domain Eukaryota; kingdom Metazoa; phylum Arthropoda; class Insecta; order Lepidoptera; family Crambidae; genus Scoparia; species Scoparia ambigualis. Next base: position 56,181,024 of record OY992502.1, on the reverse strand, counting down.
TTATAACGATTTTAGACACATTGAAAATGTAACGTAAAGAACGTTTTAACTGTAGTATGTGATGTTCATAAATTAATGCATAACGTAAAGAACGTCAAAATCCCATTAACTCTATATAAAAATGGACGTAAAGAAGATTTTAATGAATTTTCTTAGGTAAAGCACATCTATTTTCTAAAATAACAAATTAGACTAAAAACTAAATATTTCATCGCCTGCATCTCAAGATTTTAGGTATATTTAGTCTACATCACTTTTCTATAACTTTAAAAACACAAGCGTAATGAATTTAAATTTAAAAATAAACTTATTTTTGCTCTCCTGTAAAGTCGACTTTTGTGCTCTACGTCAATCCCCGAAGGGTTAGTCAGAGACTGGTAATGAGGACCGCTAAAGCAATCCTCTACAATAGACTACTTTACATCAAATAGCGACTGCACATGTGCTCAGCGTGACAGGTGGTAAGCCCATCGCAGCTTTATGCTGTTGGATGTATGTGCAGTCTTTAGTTCGTAAGTCGCCTTTTACGACAACCAAGGGAAGAGAGGGGGTAGTAGTATTCTTTCACCGCTTCGCGACACGGTTAGTAGTAGTAGTTAGTATGTAGTTAAATATTAACTACTAATCTAATTAACTAACTAATCTACCACCAGTTCGGATTTTGTTAGATCTATGTATAATATAAACGTTAAAATTTTTAACTTCTAATTCGCAAACTCATCAAATAAGCATACAACTAGCAAAATAATGGAGTTTTATTTTAGTTTATTACTATAAAAAATATAAAATAATAACTTGTCAATAAACACGTTCCCCTGGAGTTTGTAATTACAGCAAACGTTTGTATGTAACTGGCAGATCCTTTCGCTAAATTTTATTGATGTGTAGACAGTAGGGCAACTTTCACTATATTAAATCAGTTTTGTTAAGTTACAACTGTATAACTTAACCGACCCCTTTAGAAAACCTCATCATCATCAGCCTATTTCCACAAAAGATCCCAATGGGTCGACGAGCTGCTGCGAGAGAGAGACCTCTTTAGGCCCCCACTAGATAAGATAAGATAAGATCATCAGTCTATAACCACTCACTCGTGGAAATTTTCAGACACAGAAATTGGCGCAACTGTCAACGTCGAATTTGACAGAATCGAGCATAGACTATGCGATATTTTGCGATCAGGATGCTTAAAATGTACCACAGAACCGAAATAATCGACATTGTTCATACTAAAGTAGTCTGTAAGTCTATGAAAACACGGTACAAAGTCAAGTGTGTCTTTGAAGGTGCGGTCTCATGCGACCGCTTGGGGGTTGAGAGGATAAACGTTCCACTACTGAGCACAGGCCTTACAATATGCACGTGGGGAGATTGGGCCATAACCCACCACGCTGGCCCAATGTGGGTGTGGGTCTTAACGACTGCCATCTTACAGCAACAACTGAGACCAACGGCTTTGCGTGCTTTCCGCAGCAAGGAGGAGGTCAAATTATTTTTCATTTGGTCGCCCATCCAATGAGACATCGTTTTGAAAGTTGCTTAGCGACGCACGAACTGAACGCCTTAAGAGGAAACACTACGTGGAAGTGGCATGCAAAATTCTCATCCGAAACACAGAAAAACGACGTTTCGTTAGACCCCTGTTTCCTCCTTCAGAATTGCATCGGTAAACCCTTTCACAGGCAGTACAGCTGAAATTTTTTCATTGCTTTTCAACCTTATTCCAAGAGCATAAGGTTCAATATTTGTTGGCAATATAGCTGCCAATGCCTTCGAAAGGGTTAAAGAAAGAGATTTTCTCTGTACTTACCCGTGGTACTACCGATGTTCCTACTGTTACCAGTATTTTTTTGCCCGTAGTAGGTACTACTATTGGTTATTAAATAAATGTCTTAATGAAAAAAAAACAAATATACAGACATAGAAAATCTGTTTCTTTAATCGATGCTGAAAAAGACATAAAAATTGGTCCAGTTCTAAAGGAGGAAACAGAGCAAACACTACGTTGAAGTGGCATGCATAATTCTCATTCGAAACACAAAAAAACGACGTTTCGTAGTTGTTTCCTCCTTCAGAACTGGACCAATTTTTATTACTTTTTTAGCATCGTTAAAGAAAGAGATTTTATCTGTACTTACCCGTGGTACTACCGATGGTCCTACTGCTACCAGTATCTTTTTTGCCCGTAGTACTAATAGTGGTTATTAAATAAATGTCTTAATGCAAAAAAAATCAAACATACAGACATAGAAAATCTCTTTCTTCAATCGATGCTGAAAAAGTAATATAAATTAGTCCAGTTCTTCAGGAGGAAACAGGGGACTATGAAACGTCGTTTTTCTGTGTTTCGTATGAGAATTTTGCATGCCACTTTCACGTAGTGTTTCCTCTTAAGGTTACTATTTCACCGGGTCGCCGTTGCGGCGCAACCAGTCGCTGCTACCAACAAAATGTAAACGGCTGCATGAAGGTTATCTCACCCGGTGATAGCTTGCTTGCGCTAAAGCTGAATACATTTTGATGGTGGCGACGACTAGCTGCTCCGCCATGGTGTCTCGGTGAAATAGTGCTCTTACTGCTGCGCCATCGAGATCCTCTGTATCCTTGGAAAACTTACATAACTAACTACATACAATTACGACTATTTTATCCTAAAGGTATGTTTCCGAGATGGGCTGCAGACTGCAACCGCAGGCGACATTGCGGCTAGCGGCTGCGGTTGACCGCAGTGCTGCTTGCGGTCGCGGTTGCTTCTATTTCCAAGCGCGGCGGCATGCCGCGGCTGCACAATGCATAGAACAATGCCACAGTCACTCCATTACCTTTGTGCGAGACGGAATGTCGCCATTTTTGTACGTGACACTTGTAAACTTTCTGCGGTTCGCGACACCACTGGTGCTGCAGTCTGCGGTCGCTGCGCGCCGCAGCCGCAGGCCGCAATGTTGCCGCGCTTGGAATCAATTTCATAGAGATGCATAGAAACCAGTAGTGTCGCTTGCAGCCTGCAGCTGCAGTTTGCAGTCTTCTATCCGTCTTGGAAACATACCTTAAGGGGAGGTATTTCGGGCGCTTCTCTCTCGCTCTCTCAACGGTACGACGGTAAGGGACGGGTATAACAGCAAAGCAGCGCGAATAATCGCGTTTTATATTTAAAAAAATTGATAGATGTAATAAATAAAAAACGATCGGTTATAATTCCTCAAGTTATTTATGAACTTCATTTTGGTAAATGACTCATAATATCAAATCTTATTATTATTATTATTTTAAGAATAAAACCTGGAAAAGAAGATAAAATGAGACAACAATATGTAACTTTGTGAATTTATTCTATCTAGCCAACTTTATCAAATCGAGTTTCCATCGGGTGTATTTCACAGAAAAAAGCCTCAACAATATTTCATAATTTTCGCAGATTTTAATTTTACTGTTTACTACTTCAAAAAGTAATTCTAACAACGTGTTATTTTAATTTTTCAGTAACACCTAGCCTCAAGGGTTAGTCAGAGACTAGAGAATGAGGACCGCTAAATTAGTCCACTGCCATAGTCCACGTTTCACCAAATATCAAATCCACATGAACTTAGCGTGATAGGTGAGCCCATCGCCGCTCTATGCTGTTGGATGTATGTGCAGTCTTTAGTCCGTTAGTCGCCTTTTACGACACCCATGGTAAGGGAAGGCAGAGGTTGGTATTATTCTTATGATGAACCGCCATACACAGAGCTCAACAAAACTTAATGTTAGTAAAAAAGAGCTAGACTTACTGTCTTTATCTGCACTGTTCTTCCTTGCCCGCATAATTTGTAACAGAAAATTACAACGTACAGTCGACAATAAAAAGCTTGTGACGCGAACAAAAAATTTAAAAGTTTGAACGCCGGGATGTGATTAAAATTTCTCGTCGCGTGCTGTTCGCATTGTTGTTTTAGTTCGCAATTTTCCTCTTTAACTGGAATATGTGACGGACTGTACCTTACTCCGCTGAGGCATTTTCATATCGGGTGATATTAGAAATATCTTTTTGTTTCGCGGTACCGTACCGTATTCAGTTTTAAAAATATGGAAAGAGAAAAGTGAACACATTTTTGATCAATGATCACCCATCTGAACAACGACTTTGATTAAAGTAGCGACGAGAGGGGCAACTCGATGATGAATTTGGTGAATTAATTAGTCTACAAGTTAGCTAGTCTAAAAGTTAGCTGGTCTAAAATATACATCCTTAATACACACATATAATCACAACTATTATCCCCGAAGGGTTAGTCAGATACTATAAGCAACGAGGACAGCAAAAAAATGTTTTGTAAATGTCGTTACTTCTATATTATTTTAAAGCTGTGGAGTTTCTTGTGCCCGTTCTTCTCCACAGCTAAAAGACTTCCTGAATGGGTGGGGTGGGTGGGTTTCTATGCCTATCCATCCATCCATAAAAAAATACATTTAGACGATTCAAAATGCTTATTTTAAGTTTACTGAATAAAGATATTTTGATTTTTTGACTTTGAAAAGTAGTTCTCTACCATAGTCCACTTTTCACCAAATAGCGACTACACATGTGCTCAGCGTGACAGGTGGTGAGCCCATCGCCGCTCTATGCTGTTGGATATATGTGCAGTCTTTAGTCCGATAGTCGCCTTTTGCGACACCAAAGGGATGAGAGGGGGTGGTAGTATTATTTCAGCGCTACGCGACAAGGTTGCATATACCTAATATGCAATTGTATTCATGCCTGTTTGACACCCCCGTTACTGTTGGGGGTCGTGGTGGAGGCCGACCTCCGTGAGCTAAACGTAGTAGTAAGGCTGTGACGCGGGTGACTGGCGCAAAACCGCATATGATCGAGATAGATTTGGCATTTCGATGTGCCAAGATATATTGAACTCTTGCGTAGTAGGCGTAAAAACAGACATTTTTTAAAACCCCCTTATTACAGAACTAGTCTGGCGTGGCGCGCGTGCATAGCGCCTCTAAGTAGATTAATAACTACTTATAATGAATGGCATAATCTTTATAATCTTGACATTTTCCATGACCAACCCAAAATGCTCAAGGAAAAAAATTTGAAAGCTACCTAACTAATTTATTTTCTGCTTTTTTTTAAAACCAATCTGTTTTAACGTTTAGTAACTTTTATTTTTTAGTTATATTTTGGGTTTTTACTTAATTTTAATTTTAATAACGCACAATGTTTCTTCTAGCATGCTGTGCATATCTGTATTTGATATAAACATTAGGATAATATCTTATAATGTAATTGTAAATGCTTGTGTTTATATTGTTGATGTGCCTAATAAATAAATAAATACTTAAATAAATAAATAGATGGCGAGCTCTCGTCTCGGAGACCGACACACACTCTGGGTCGCTGTGCCATCGGAGTAAGTAATTGTATTGTTGTAACACGAATCCGGATAAAGATGGTTTCCTGTGGCTTCTCCTCGGTACAAGGTTTTCTCTGTGGGTTTACGAGGTCATGGCTTAGAAGTAGACGTTCAAAAATACTTTTATGTATAAAGCTCTTTTTGAATAATAAACAACTTTTTTAAACATTATCCAATGATATTATATACAACATATATGTTATAGGTGCGCGCGAAGTGAAGACTCAAATACGTACTAATTAGGACGTCTTGTATTTAGTCTGCGTCGAGCGCAATCACGAGCATGTTGCACCGTAGTTCCTGTGTCCTTACCAAAATAAATCAAAAATGCCATCGTGTGTTTTTCGGCAGTGCACTAATTATCACTCTAAAGTAAACAAAATACAAGGGTTCTCGTACCACATGTGAATAAGCAAATATACTTAGATTATTTAGTATAGATAGTTTAGTTGAAGAAAGAGAGAGCGATTTAGTTTTGACGCTAGAGCGATAAGGATGCGTGCGCTGCTGACATAGATTAGTTAGTGCAGAATCGAATATTTATATTGACTTAAATGCCTACAATTAAAGACCAGTTGTTCTTTATTTTTACTTCGTTTTTATAAAGCTATCTGTTTTAAGTAATGGAATAATATATTAAACATTAAAATAGTTTCACTGAATTGGCTATTTGACAGTTGTAACAATAAAATATGAAATAGTTATGTCGGAAAGGCAGTTTATAATTTAACGACAATTATCGAATAGTTTTTTAAAGATAATTTGTAAATATTTTATTATAACAAAATTTTGCGATTATTTATCTGTGGATTACAAGACCCGAAACACGGGCCATGATTGAGCTTGGTGTGAAGCTATATTTCACAAAATAAACAAAAACTATCTTTCAGGTTTCAAGATAAAGTTTGTTTATTGTGGTATGACGTCACAGACATTTAGCCAAATGTCATGTGACCAACCGTTTCCGCACGAAATTTTAAATAAATAAAAAAAAATAAGTTTTTATCTATTAAATAAAGCTATTTCGAAAAAAAAAATATTGTACATGGTATAAAATAAACGTTTGTAATTTTCAAAATACTTTTCCGAAAACTGTCAAGTAGGATTATTAATGTTATTTTCTTTTAATGAATTAGGTTTCCAAGTGGTCAGGTCAGTTCGTGAACATAGAAGCGAATTTTTCATAAAATCTCATTTAAATGAAAAATGGTTACATTTTGCTAGCAATGAAGACGTAGAGAAATTAAAGTGCCGCATTTTAAAAAAACTTTTTGAAATCTAATGTTTTGACTCATTTTTCATAAATTTAAAACATCAGACACCCATTTTTAATCATCGAGTACATCTCATTAAAACCATAATTGATAAAAACATAAATATTTGTCGCCATTCTGCACATAAAAATAACCCCGAAATACAAAAACTTTCTAAAAGACAAAAAAGAAATAAATTAAATCTATTTGAAGGTATTTCAAATATGTATTTTATTTCGTTTCTTTTATTATTAATTATTTCATTGTTCAAATTTCCAATAAATATGATTTACTTTTGTAAGAAGTTTTATTTCTTACTTAAGTACTGACTTTTCAATCAAGTGCCCACTCTACGACTAAATGTTACTCTAACCTCTCGTGCGTGTGGAGAGCCGGTCTTGCCGCGTTGCGTATCTACTTGTCAGTGTATATAGTTTTGGATTGCTCGGAACCTCGGACCAAATATCACAATGGACAGAGTCTTTGGATTTTTAGCATGTCCGTCATTTGTTAGTGTGCAGCTTTCTATCTGTACATGTGTGCGTGACTAAGGATATGACTATTATATCGATATAATCACTTTAATGTGGTGTGTTCCTAGTTCGTTATTATAATTGGGGGTTAAAGTTACTCGCGTCCGTAGGTTTACCCTTGAAACCCTACACATGACCCCTATTACTATTATTATTTATTATTATTTAGCCAGGCTTGTCCCACTGCTGGGCAAAGGCCTCCCTCCCTACGTGACCCCTGGCTGGTGCTAAATGAGTGACACTGACTGAGTGATAGAGCCACGCTGCGTTGCAGCACGCATTGGGCCGGCTCGCCCGGCGTAATACCACCCTCTTACTAATATCCGGCGTGAAATAATAGCCCTTGGTGCTGTGTTGTGTATCTGTGCTGTGCTGTTGTGTTTCGTTCGGCCAGTGAGGGTTCCGGAGGCCTTCTCCCCCCCCCCCCCCTCACAATTCCTATTCCTTTCTTAAACCTATTCCTTCCTTAAAGGCCGGCAACGCATCTGCGATTCCTCTGGTGTTGTGGGTGTCTATGGGCGGCGGAGATTACTCTCCATCAGGTGACGCGCCTGCTCGTTTGCCTCCTATTATAAAAAAAATAATAATTGTGAAGTAAAGTGAAGAGCAATACTTTTTACTATTCATATTCCCGCACATATTATTAAGATTCAAATTTGTACTACGACTGTAAAACTTATAATGTACTTAACTGTAAACATTAGTAACTATTGATGTACCTTAAAAAATAACGACCATATTAACTTTGCTCGTGTAAACTAATGGCGTTTGCCATAACTGTCAGTTGTTTGACATAAATGTCAGGCGCGCTGCAAATAGTAGGTTAGGGGGTAAGGTAGGAAAAGGGTAGGGTTAGAGCAGGGATAGGGAACCTCGCGAACAAAGTCACACGTCAAGAAAGCAGGATTTTTCAAAATGTTTGGAACAGAGCCTTGTTTAATTTGTAGGCTCCCAGTTATCACGTCTAATAGCTTTAACCCATTTACGTCTTATTTCCGGGCATTTTGGAAACCTAAAAAAAGGATAATAATAAGAATATTAGTAATATCGATAAAGCTTCGATACACAAATACGTACATCACTAATCATTATGCCAAAAACAAAGCCTATATATTACATTTAATTAAGGTTTAAAACCTGATTCTTATGAATAGTGTACGATATAGTATGATTCAGAATTAGCAAAAATTAATGCTTTGCCGTTTTTATTATCAAAAAACTCATAGTAAAGCATACATATTAATAGAAATCACTAACGTATGGAATGATAATTCCTGGTCTTTCACACCTCCTTTTGTTGTTCTTGACGAACAATAAACAGCTGAACAAGACATTATGTCAATTGTATATTACACAATTAACAGAAACACTAAGATTTCTTAATATTTCACTATTATTTCGCACAATCCAGCAATGTTTTGACCGAGTAGTCGGTCATGAAATGACACGTCTCACACCGACAGTGCGTCGCTGCCAAACGTAGGTACATTCACTATCTCTTTTACTCATATCAAACTACAGTCATACAGACAGAGATACAAATACTTTACTTTGATACACGTATGTAAAAGCGGCAACGTCGTAAGACTCTGTCCATGTAATATTTGGTCCGAGCTCGGAACAGATTTTAAACGCAAATTACTATGAACGTAACGTATCTATAGTTTATAATATCATTGGCATTATCATAAAGAATATTGGGGCGTAATTAACGCAAAATAAAATGTTACGATATATTTTTATTTTGGGCATGTTATTTTCTTAATGGTAGCTAGGTAATTAAATAAGTAGTACTTTAACCCTACGTGGAGTAAATGTATGGTCAAACGATTCAAGTCGGCTTTTATTAGATTTTTTTTTTAATATCAGGTAAAACCGATAAATTTTGTGGTGTTACAAACTTTGTATTTGTGTATCTCGTTACCTACTTACGTTCCGTAACGGTGTGGAAGCACCTAAAACCTTTGAGGCGTCATATCTCAAGATAACAAGAATTCTCCGACAATCCTAACTACAAATGCAATGACGTGACAGTCAGTGGACATCTGCGCACTGTGGATTCGTGACTGCGTCTATACTATTATACAATGTTATACCAAAGGAAGTTATACCTTATCTGGAATATGCACGGGCAATTTAACATCGTTTAAAAATGAATCTTATTATTATTAGCCTCATGTTCTATTACAGAAATTACTTGCCCAGGAGAGAAACGCGGTCCGAGTGAGATACCGCTTGCGAGAGCCGTAAGTCCCTTTCTTTATATGTGACACAGTGTCAGGCTCTTGTCATTGGTCATTTTGTCACATTAGTCTACGTATGTTAGCCTGATGAAAGAGACACAAGGCACAAACGAAGCTATCTCACTTGGACCGTGAATCAGCAGCTCCTTTACATTCCAGTTTTGGTATAAGTTTGTAATAAAGTCTGGCTAACAAAAGCTGAACCAGGAAAAACGCGGCAAATTTAAAAAAAACATGACTGGGTAACACAGGCTCACTCACACAGCTGCAATTTTCTCAGAAAAATTTCAATTTGACATACGACACCTCAGATAGACACACTTAGACAAAGTGTTGCCAATCAAATAACTTCGAGGTTCAGCTTTCGTTGGCCAGACTCTATGTAGGTACTAGACGGGACAGTGAAGTTTGACAAAGGATGTGGTTGCCGGCCATTCTAGACGTTTGTATTATACACGGCGAAGTGCTTGATCGTTGCAATGAGCTTTGACTTCAAGCCGTTTGTGCTGAAAACGTTTGTTGCAGTGAGAAACGGTGAATTTGGGTGGCACTTAGATACTGTTTGGGCATAACTTATTTGATTTGCGAGATGGTATTTATTTATTTATTTACTAATAAAGTTTTGCCGTGTTGCGTAGCTCTAAGGCTCTCTTCCGTTGGGTGTCGTAAAAGGCGACTAACGGACTAAAGACTGCACATACTTCCAACAGCATAGAGCGGCGATAGGCTCACCACCTGTCACGGACACGAGCTCATGTGCAGTTGCCATTTGGTGAAAAGTGGACTATGGTAGAGAACTGTTTTTGCTGTCCTCATTGCCTAGTCTCTGACTAACCCTTCGGGGATAATAGTCGTGATTACATGTATGTAATAAAATTACTTTGTTGCACCGCTAAAAAGATGAAATAGTCTACCACCACACGTATCCCCTTCTTCCTAAGATATGGGGTTCTTCTAACGAGGCGTGAAGAAGCACTCTCTGGAGTTTCTGGGGAGGCGATGAGGGTGTGAGGCTACGCCTTTTTAACGCAGCACAAGTATTTTTCGCGCCTGGACTCTATTTCTACATAACATCAGGTGGAGTGGAGTGATCTGCCGTGCTCTTAGTATATAAATAAGTCAGTCAAGTGCGAGTTGAACTACTATTTATTATATCATCATCATCATCAGTCTATAAACGTCCTACTGCTGGCACAGGCCTCCCACGTGGACAATAGCACGTGGGGATATTAGGCCATAACCCACCACGCTGGCCCAATGCGGGTTGGTGGGTTTTAACGACTGTCATCTTACGACAACAACCGGAAACAACGGCTTAACGTGTCTTCTGAAGCACGGAGGAGCTCAAGATGTTTAAATTTGGCCACCCATCCAGCGACCCGGCATTGCGAAAGTTGCTTAGCGGGCAAGATCGCAAGCCGAACGCGCTAGCCGCTGCGCCATCGAGCTCCTTTATTTATTTTTTATTTTACTTATTTTATTGTATTTAGATTGACCGATTTTATTTTATTTTAAATTTTTATTTTGATTTTACATTTTAAACTTTGATTTAATTACTATTTTAATTTTGATTTTTAATCTGATTTTCATTTTTATTATGTTAATGTGATATTTTATTGTAATAGCTGAATAAATAAATGAATTATTATTATTACTACGATCAAGTCATCGCTACAATTGCTGAAAATAGGCTGTGGATGAATTGACTTTCTGTAGACTTTCATGTGACTTACCCTTAGAAATATTAAATACCTACTTGTATTTCTTGTCTCGACCGGTCGTGCAAACACAACGACCTAAGGAATCTATAGAAGGCCAAAAGGTCAAATTATCATTTTCTTATCCAAATATTTTCGTCAGACTCGTTTGACGGATGATTTCTGTACAAAATAATCCTCGGGGCGATTGTTCAGCGTGACAATGACGAATGTGCCGCTACTTAAGCCGAACTTAAGGTATATGCGTTAGTGTTCAGGTAAAAAGGTTGTTTTCATTACGTTGGTACGGTACGGTGATAAAAACTAAGTCGGCTTTTTCAAGAATATTATTTATTCTTAATCTACTAGCGGCCTTAAATTACACTCTAGCGTAGGGCAGACAAGTCTACGTGGAGTCGGTTTTGCCGCGATTCGTTTCTGTCACTGACTTTTGTGGCACAACCTTACCAAAAACATAACGTATTAACTTTTAAAGAATTTTTTTTAATCAAATTGGGGCTAAAATGCTAATTTTATTTTAAAGTAAAAAAATATATCAAATAGAATATGTTATTATACCAATATAGCTTTATAGAAAAAGTTGTTATAGAATATGAGTATTATATCAAATGACTAGTATACGTAATGTTGTTATGGGAAGTGTATATAGATTAAGAAAAAATTATATCTAATGAACGTTATGTCCTTTGTAATTAGTTCATATGTCATTATATGAAATGATACGCACCCCATTAGAACAATGTGTGCGAAACTAGAGAAATGTTAATTCCATGCATTTTTGTCATTGATGTAATCGCTTACAGTGTAATAGCCCTTTTCTAAAAGTCTGTCCTTAACATGTGTCTTAAATTTGTCAAAGGGCAAAATTATACATCGTTCGGGATTTTATTGTAAATTATAACACTTATGAAAGAAAACCTTTGGAAATTGGTAGGGTATTCAAGCAGATGAAGTCATAGGCGGGTCGTTAGTCATCATCATCATCATCATCGCTGCCCGTTGTTAGTCCAGGTTTGGACGTAGGCCTCTTCCCCTCCAATCCATATCCGGCGATCTTGAGCCCTCTCCATTCAATCTCGTCCTGCGTGTCGTTGGATGTCATCTACCCATCTTCTACTTCATCTTCTTCCCCGAGCTCCCGTGTTTGCACGAGGTCTCCACTCTAGGACTCTATCGGCTCGCATCTATTCGAGCAATGTGCCCCGCCCATGTCCACTCTCTACGCGCAATTGTGGTTACTACGTCAATTACCTACTTTAGTTTATTCCGGATCCATTCATTCCGTTTATGGTCACGCAGGGTAATCCTGAGCGTTGCTCTCTCCATTCCTCTTTGCGCGACTTTGAACTGTTCCACCGACATCTTGGTTAGTGATCTCGGCCCCATATGTAAACACCAGTAGGACACACTGCTCGAAAACTTTAGTTATAAGTGCCGGGGGCTGCTAGTGTTACGAAGAAATAGAAAGATAGTGCTACGAAGAAGTCAAAAAGATTGATAGACTGTGAGAAAGATGACTTGAGTAAGAAAGGAGTGAGTGCAGGACATCAGTCGAGGAAAATCCTGGTCGAACACATTTCGGCGATTATCGCTTGTACAGTCACGAGCAGAAATATGTAAGCGATTTTACTTAATGGAATAAGAGTCAAAGTGAATACATATTGGTGCTCGTGACGTACACTATCTACGCGCACGCTGCGGCGCGTAGGCGCGGTCGGAATTAGTATTGGCAAGGACTCGAGTTCTTTAAGTCCTAAATTAGGGTCTGGACTCATTTTGGCAGAGCTCGCAAGACTCTGACTAAAATGAGTCCTGAGTTCTTTGGCTTGAGTCCTTTCGTCAAGTCGTAATGCAAAAAGACTCGACTGATAGAACTAGCTTTTATTATGGAACTCTAGTTCTTTAAAAACACTTAAGTCTTTTTGGAGAAATGGAGTAAGTACTTCAAAAAGAGTGAAGTCTTCGTGTTTTTTGGGGATTTTGGCAAATTATTGATTATCAAATATTTTTCAATCAACTTATTCTTAACAGTGGTTTCTTTTAAATAACTTCGGAACTAGCAATGAACTCGAGTCTTAAGAATCTCTTTGAATATGAAATTGTAAAAAAACTCGAGTTCTCGAGTCATATTGTAAGGACTCGTGAGTCTTATCACTGACAAAAAGGCTTAGCTCTTATTTACGAGTCCAGTCTCCAAAAATCGAGTCCAGACCCTAAAATAGGACTTAAAGAACTCGTGTCCTGGCCAACACTAGTCGGAATGAATCGCAAGAGATTATCGGCGAATAGTGCTCTACCGGGAACTTTTTAATCCCATTTCCCGGAGGGGAACGCAGGATCACAGCTGACCATTTGCTATGATCCCCGACACACTACTTCAGTGGAAAAAAAATACTACAGCTAAATTAGATGAAAAATGTTAGCTACCAAATTAATGTCATGGCTTTGTGCAAATCTAGTGTCACTCGGATTTTTACTTTTTTTATAGAAATGAATAGAATAGAATGCCTTTATTGCTTAAACTGTGTAACAAGTTCTTTAAAAAAAATATAGTTTGAACAGTTTGCCCATGATCAGGCATGCAATGTACACAAATCAATAATATTAACATTAATATTAACAAAATTCTTCGTGAATTTAACAATTATTTAGCCTTGAAACTAAAGTATTCATTAAGTGTATAGAAAACATTATTAAATAACCAAGTTTTTAAGTTAAATTTAAATAAGGATACCATTTAGGGTTGCCACCTTTTTTTAGGACGAACAAAGCATTTTTTTAAATTTTTGTTAGAATAAAAAAAGAGTATTTATTTATTTGTCTTTAAAAACGTATTTTTTGTTGCTCTTTGCGACATTGAACAAAATATTTGTCTTTCTTGAAGAAGATATTTACAGCCTCTTTGCAATCAAAATTCAGTGGTTACCAGTTTATTTAGTCTCTTATGTACTCATAACCAGTAAAGAGCCAGTAACAAATAGTTTATAGAGTATTTTAGCGTACTTTATTGGTGTCGTTTAAAGTAAGCCTACATGAAAAAGAGGACAATACTTATTACTTACTCTAATTTAGAGTACGGGTGGCAACCCTAATACCATTGTTAGTTGTTTGTGAATCTCTCTTAAGAAAATGTTAAAATCCGAGTGACGAATCCGATATATTTGAACAAGGAAATGTTAATAATTTGTTTAAAACCTTCTCTATCGTATTTGGCCGTTTGGTCGCCAGGATCAAGTTGTGTCAACTTAAAAAGGAGTTAACGTAACTTATACTCACGCCTGCTTCCCGTAAGAGTACGCAGAGACTATGGATCACCTTCTGCTACGGTCCTTGTATTTGTTTTCCTTCTTTCGCTTCATTTAAATCCATCAATCATTCATCTTTTTAAACTTTCCCATACTTTCTCATACTCACACCAATATCTAGACCAAGAGAAGCTTCGTTATGAAACTCGTTAAATGGTTACTAGACAACGGATAAACGTATTTAAAATACTTAATAACATTCAAGATTCAAGATTCAATATCATTTATTCAGGTTAGGCCATGTTTAGGTTACAGCACTTAAGAATGTCATTATGCCATCGGTTCGTAAGTCTAACTACCTGTATGGGGCGGGAGCCTTGTACTGAGAAGAACCGGCAAGAAACTCAGCAAGGGCATTTCTTACAGTACATACTTATTATACATAGAAAACACCCAGACCCGAGACAATTTAGAAAAACAATAATTTCTAAATTGACCCGACCGGGGATCGAACCCGGGTCCTCAGATGGTGACACCATGAAAACCGGTGTACGAACCACTCGACCAAGGAGGTCATCAAAGTTTTAAAAAGAAGTTACTTATATTTCTTATATTGTTGCTTTGTTCTGAAGGTTAGGTTATCAGTGGTTGGTATAACTTAGCCTCATCGTCACAACCATCAAGTAAGAATAAAGCTTAGTTTTTCTGTTGGAGAACAAAAAAAGAAAAAACAACAAAAAAATAAGTTTCTTTTACAACAATTTGTGTCGAAAAGACAAGAAAAAGAATACACAGAATAAAGTTTTAACAATGATTTCTTTGTTTTCGTATCTTACTCGCCATCTTTTAAAATTCACTCGGAGTTGCTTTTCCTGAAAAGAGGTCGCTAGAGCTTCCCAGTAGGTGAGCCCCAAGTGAAATCAAAAACACCCAAATCACTTGAAATAAATAAATGCTCGATTGTTTTCCCGGTAAAACCTTTTTGTTGAAGTTCACGGTAAGGTCAGTGTTACCGGTATTCGAGTTTAATATACCGGAGTAATAGCGTAGGCTATTTTTAGACGGTGTTTAAAGTTCTTGCCGGTTCTTCTCAGTACAAGGTCTCCTGCCCTACTTATAGACTTAACGAATCGATTGGCGAAGTGGCATTAACAAGCGCTCAATTCGAATACAACAAAACGATAAAAAAATACTTGAATTTCAGAGGACGTGGGCTTAATTCCTAGTTGAGGTAGTCATTTCTTTTTCAACGATTCGTTTTCTTCGAGCTTATTTAAGCTTTATTAACGCAAAAAAAATACGAAAGCTCCCAATTATTGTAGCCTAAACGGAATTCCTGATTTACATTTACGTATTTTTTTTTGTTTTGACAGTTTATTTAACTACGTACGTTTTATTGCGAAACAACGTTACAAAAAATACAAAATAAAAACAAAACTCTGCTACGAGTAGTGAATACAATCTGCACTTTGCTTTCAGATCTTTATAGATAAGATGGGAGTGACATGTAATGTGCTATTTCTGTAGTATAAACAGGCTTTTATCGAGCTGCCTCGGCAGGTAAAAACGGTCTTAACTCTGATCAATTGTTATTTTGTTTGTTTAGGACAGTCCTTCGCTTTACCTGGGTGGGACATCTTAATGTAATAAACTGTTGCTGCCTCAAAGTTGGATCGGTCCTTTGGTTCCTAGCTCTTACATCAAACGGCGACATTCAAATTTGCATGAACAAAGTAAGAATAGGACTTCTTGGCGGGAAAGTGAAGCGTCATGCACGTCTGTTATTTATTTATTTCCTAAAATGTTTGTTTTGTCGAATATTAATGTGCAAATAGTGGTTGGCGTCGCATAGCGGTGAAAGAATATTACCACCCCCTCTCTTCCCTTGGGTGTCGTAAAAAGCGACTAACGGACTAAGGATTGCACATACATCCTACAGCATTGAGCGGCGATGGGCTCACCATCTGTCACGCTGAGCACATATAATCAGCTACAAGATAACTCGTACCTGGCATAGTAGAAGACTTTGACCTTAGACTATGCCGCAAAGAAACAAATTATTTTTGCCCATTATGTCTAAAAACTCCGGCGTTATGTGTAGTTCATTGTTTTAAAGCTTATCACAGGTAAATTTTGTATTCCTAAAGCAGAAAAGACGGAATTATGTCTTCCTTGGTTGGTTTGTACTACTACTAAGTCCTTAAGTTTGTCATGTCATATCTTTTTTCCATTATAAGTCTGATCTTTGATTATAACATGTGTTTTCTTTGCTAATGCTAAACGTTCAAAATCCGACTTTACCTGTAGTGCCAATAAATATTTTATTGTATAGGAGGCCCAACAAAATCTATGATAATATTCGTAGTCGGCACCATGCTAAAGACACGCACTACGAGTTATCTCGTAGCTGGCACGCAAAAGGTTAAAATCATGATCATCCTACTCCTCTCGTAATGATTGATGACCTATATTCTTCACTTCAGTCCCAGTAGATCCTGATCACCGATAAAAAGTCATCGTGTATAACTATGATCGTGTTGAAAGCGAGAAATCGTGGTTTAAAACCTATTGCCCCGTAAGGCTGCAAACGTGAAAACATTCCTAGCACAAGTTGTTTGTTGTTTGGGCGTCAAACAACAATGTTTTGGGCGTCTTCAATGAAAGCCCAAATTTCTTGGTTGTAGTAAGTATTTAATAGTCGACTATAGAAAGTTTTATATAATTATATTACAACGTTTGTAAGATGAGGAAAAAACGATTAATAGCCGCTGACGTCCATGTCGTGAAAAAGAGAGCCAGATCGGCCAGAGAGCCGCACAAAGAGGTTCTTCAACATTCTCCCGCCCCTTGGAACTAGCTTTCCAAGGAGCTTAGGAGCTTTCCTCTAAATCACAGAGACGAGTGACGGCTCTCTTAATTTTTCCGCCTTTAGTTAGGTCGTCGGCGACCCGGCAGACACCGTCCGTCCCTTGATGGATACTGTGCACGCGGCCCATGAGCCATTGCACGGGCGGAAACTGATCATCCATGACGATAACAAAGTCACCGGCCTGAAGATTTCGCCTCTGTGTTCGCCATTTGACGCGTTGTCTCAGAGTTGCTAGGTAGACTCTCGTCCACCGCGACCAGAAGTGTTGCCTTAAGCGTTCAATCAGATCGTAACGGGTTATGCTGACTCGCTCGGTAAGAGGCGAAGGCAGTGAGGTCAAAGGACGACCCACAAGCTTTTGGATATGTTACCAGGATTGCTATAGGTTGACTTATTCAAACGTGGTAGTCCCATGGTACAGGACGGGGGACGAAAGGTTGAGGAGGCGGGAAAGCAGGGCGCGGGCGGCGGGGACGCGTAGTAGGAACGTCAGTTGTGTTGTGTGTATGTCATCACGTAATTTGCCAGGCGACAGGATTTTTTTATATATGCACATACTTTTTTATATCATTCAGTAACATTAATAGACATCATTGTAATTTTTTTATATTTATTTATTATTCGTTATTTATTTTAATTTGTCCGGAACAATAAAAAGTAACTCGTGGTTACCGGAACGAACGGTCACGTAATGTAAAGGTAACCTAACCTAGGTATCCTGTGGTATCGTAATGTGTCAGAGTTCAATTGGCTATTTGACAGTTGTAACAATAAAATATGAAATATGTCGGAATTTGTAGTTTATGATTTAACGATAATTATCCAATGGTTTTTTTACTAAGATAATTTGTAAATATTTTATTTTTACAAAATAATTTTGCGATTTTTTATCTGTGGATTACAAGACCCAAAACACGGACGGCCATGATTGAGCTTCATGTGACGTCACATTTCACACAATTATAAAAAGACTATCTGTCAGGTTTCAAGAAAACATTCTTTTTTGAAAAATTGAAATGTGACGTCACAGAGCAAAATGTCACTTGACCAACCGTTTTCGCACGAAATTTGAAATTAATAAAGAAAAATATGTTTATTTCTATTAAAAAAAGCTTTTACGAGAAAGAAAATATTGTACGGGGTATGAAATAAGCGTATGTAATTTTTAAAATACTTTTTCGAAAACTGTCAAGTAGCCAATTGCGCAGCCCTGGTCGATTCGTGACCATGATTTACGGGATTTGTTTGATCAATTTTAGTTTCTTTTTTTTCACCTAAAATAAAATAAAATAAAATCTGTAGCTCCTAGTTGCTCTATAATTTAAAAAAATATGGACACTGATAAAAAAAATCCTGTATCACATAAAATTTATAATACATTTTATACAAAATAAGTGTATTCAACTTTCACCCTTATTGTCACTTATCATCATGAGAGATTTAAGTCATTGCTTTCATAAAAAAAAACCGGCCTATTGCGAGTTGGACTCGCGCACAAAGGGTTCCGTACCATTATCTATCATTTGTTTTTTTTTCTATTTTTGTGTGAAAATCTTAATGCGGTTCACAGAATACATCTACTTACCAAGTTTCAACGGTATAGTTTCAACGGTATAGTTCTTATAGTTTCGGAAAAAAGTGGCTGTGACATACGGACGGACAGACAGACATGACGAATCCATAAGGGTTCCGTTTTTTGCCATTTGGCTACGGAACCCTAAAAAAGAGTACAGCCTGTATACTGTCCCACGGCAGGGCAAAGTTTCCATCACTGAAATCCAGTCGTCGCGACAATTGATGGGCATTTGCTTAATCCAATGCGGTTTGGCAATCACAAACCCGGGCTATGCATCGAAAAATGGGAACAACAAAAAAAACCCGCCTTGGCAATTGAACCCGAGACCTCCGAATATCGAGCCGAGCGCTTCAAAACTCACCCACTAAGGCGTTAAAATAATGTACGTGCTGTTATTTATTACCTTTGCGAATTATTGCTTTTTGACATTCGCAATTTCCGAATACTCTAACCGTTCGTGCAGAAGAGAGGTTTTTATGCTGTGAAAAAATCCTGTGTGTAATGTAATTTTGAACACTTTTGTCATGTCGAAACGATTTTTCTTCGTAAAATAATCGCGCTTAGGCGGTGCAGACGGAGTATTGGAGCGGAGCGAACGCTTTCACGATGTTTAACGCCATAGAGCTAAGAACAGACAGTACAGCCCATTCCAATTTCTCCAATTGATAATTTATTTTAACCCTTCATTCGGCACAAGCCAGATACCTACAATGGAAATATCAATTGTTTCGTCCTTTATTAGGTGGTTGTGCCAAACAAGAGGGTATGTAACGCGAAGTTAATTCTTCCAATTCTAAAGTTATTCTAAGTTATCTTCTTAATCTGATGTTACAGTAACATTGTAACGGTGGATTCGACCAAATTGGTATAAGGTCTTATACCTAGATTAAACGCCGAATTTGTTAAGACTAATCTCGGAGTAAGTCTTTTCCAGTTTGGTCGAATCCACCCTTAGAGCACTTACAGGATTGTGCTTATTAGTATAATTATTTATATATTTAATATCACATCATTAGGACAAACTAATAGCCTACTAAACTATTATAAAAAAATAGATTGTCTGTAGGATTCAGGAGTCTGGAAATTTTGTTCGGAGTGTCCTCTCTGTACGTTATGAGGCCTATGGTGTAACTGTTCGCGTAAACGATTAAACCGATTTACATACGGCGCAGCCCCAGAATTGATATATAATAGAATAACACGTATCTAAATAAGATGACGTATATCACAAAGATGTTCCGAAATTGGAGTGTAATAGGTTATTTAATGCTCCGATTAGCATCAAACCGTTGCGTTGTCAGAAAATAATGTTTTTTTATAATTTTTGGGCTGAATTTCACCTTAATATATTATTATTCTCTTTTCTGTCACGAAGACTACTAGAGGTTGCTAAAAATTTAATTTATTTTGTATCTTGTATTACGACAGCTGAGGGCATACTCTCTTTCTCCGAAACGAAATTTCGGCCGATTTTCATTTGATAATTACAGCGATTTCCGTTCCTTCTTAAAGGAGATTGACCATTTTGGACTAAATACTGCCCAAGCATGGGAATACTTTTATTTCTCTCTCCTTACATGAAGAGATAAAAAAAAGAGCATCCACGGGGTTACATTGTACCCAAAACTTATCTTATGGCTTTATATAAGGTGACTGCTAGACACCGCAAGAAACTTCAAGGGCTTGTCAGGTAAGTGTTTTAAACATGGCAAAAATGACAAAAAGAAATTAGTGTTTTTTTCAATATCATATTCAATAGCAATATCATAAGAAAAATTAAAATAAAAAATAATTAAAAATAACGATTATTTACAACGCGCGGGCAAGGAGTTGACCCGTATGCGTCAGTACCTACGTTCTACGTTGACGGGTCAATGGCCGGTCGTCTGTTGACCCGTCCGCGATAGTACCTACGTTGACGGGTCAACGGCCGGCCGATGCCCGCGCGTTGTAAATAATCGTTTTTTTAAATTGTTTTTAGTTTATTTTTCTTATGTTATTGCTTTAAAATAAATAAGATACTCAAAGACTACCCAATTAAAATTCACAAAACGTATTATTTAATTAAAAATAAAAAAACACAAATTCTTCATGTCATTTTTGCCATGTTAGAAACACTTCACCTGGCCAGCCCTTGAAGTTTCTTGCGGTTTTTAGAAGTCATATCTTCTAAGATTGATTGATTGAATGACTATCCTATTTTTTTTGCGTTGTTCTATTAATAAAATCCATTGTTTATAATACATACTGTCTTTTATTTTAAAAATAAGACGTTTTTTATTATTTTTCGTTAATGTAAAACCTATACTTAAAAAAGATTTTTTTTCTCAATAGGTACTCCTCGGATAGATTCTGAAGCGCTTTGGGTTACATAAGTATTAGTTTAAGGAACATTATGCACTTATTCAATGTTGGGCAGCACTCTTGGTTCAACGTCTATTCAAAAATAGTCAATCTCCTTTGTTATAAACTTAAGTACACCATTATAAAACCTATCTTTAAGAAGGGTGATGTTGAAGATCTCAATTGTTACAGACCCATAGCATTAATACCTATTTTCTCAAAAATTTACGAAAAAGTTATATATGCATCGTTGTACTCTTTTCTTGAAGCCAAAAACGTTCTTGCCAGCGAACAATACGGCTTTCGTAAAAGTCAATCAATAAATAATGCGATTTATAATTTTGTACAAACAGTAATAACCAATTTAGATAATGGTAAACCAGCTGTAGCCATGTACTTAGACATGTCAAAAGCGTTCGACCACGTTCGTCATGACATTTTGCTCCAAAAATTAAATGGCTATGGTGTTAGGGGTAATGTTAATAATCTTATAAAATCCTATTTAAGCAATAGACACCAAGCTACTCAAATAAACCGAGTATGCCCAATATCGAAAGAAGAAAAAGTATACGAATCTGAGTTCACTAATGTCCATTTTGGGGTACCACAAGGTAGCGTATTGGGCCCATTACTCTTTATTGTATATGTTAATGATCTACCATCCATAACGCACCATCAAATGACGCTTTTTGCTGACGACAGCACAGTTCTATTTAATGACGACAATATGCACTCTAGCATAAATGTGGAGATTGATATGTTTTTAACTAATGCAACTGAATGGCTATCATCTAATAATTTAAACATAAATCTGTCAAAAACAAAAATTATGAAATTTAGACAAAATTTTCTAGCATCTCCGAATTTAAATATAACATTCAAAGATACAAATATTGAAGAAGTAGATGAAATTAAGTTTTTGGGGCTACATATTGACAGAAGACTTAACTGGAAAAATCACATAGATTATATCTGTAAACGCTTGAATCAACAGTCATATGCTCTTTATAAATTAAGTAAAATAGCAGATAGATCTGCTGTTCTTAGTGCGTATCATAGTTATGTCTCTTCCATTTTAAGGTACGGTCTTATTTTTTGGGGCAATTCGGCCAACAAAGACCTAGCTTTTAAGGCGCAAAAGCGGTGTATCCGATCAATCGTAAATATTGATTCAACGGAATCCTGTGTTCCACATTTTAAGGAACTAAAAATACTATCACTCCCCAGTCTGTTTATTTACGAATGTGCCATCTTCGCTAAATTAAATATTCACCGTTTCAAATTTAGTAATAGAGCCAGACATAAAGACAAAATGACACGTGAACCCCACAAAACTGCTCTTTTCCACAAAAGTGTGTTTTATCTAATCCCCGAGATATATAATAAATTGCCAAAGACTGTTGGAGATTTAGATTTGCATAATTATAAAAAGCAATTATTTCAATTGTTATTACACAAATGTTACTATACTTTAAAGGATTATCTCGATGATGTTTAATTTTAATTGTTCCCGTCTATTTCTTAATTTGTATTAATTAATTTTAATTGAATTTATAATTTATGTCTTATGTCTTAATTTTAATTGTTGTCTTGACATGTAAAAATGTTTCGTTAATTCTAAAGTGCTGCATTTTGAATTGAATTGTTATTATTTTAATTTTCTACGATTATGTTATAAAATGTCACTGACCTACTTAAAAATTATTGTATGCCATTATGGCGGGTCATAGCTGTGTACAATCTCGGAAACATGTAACAACTATCTGCTTACCTATGTACCACAATAAAGAATTTTGTATTTGTATTTGTATTTGTATTTGTATTTGTTCATACAAAATAGGTTTGGCATTTAGATTATTAATTTTTATAAAATTGATTGAAATTTCAAATATAATGGAAAGAGCTATAGCTATATAGCAAACGGTAATCGGCCGAAATATCGTTTCGGAGAAAGAGAGTACGCCCTCTGCGCTGAGCTTATATAGGTACAATGGCGGACTCCGTCGCTTTACCAGTCTAAAGGTCAAAGTCCCTTGCACACCGCGTCGTCTATTTGGTACGGGCACGTACCCGGGCGGGCGGTGCGCTTCATACGAAAATCGCTGCAAAGTGGTAAAGCGACGGTGACCCCGACCGTACCTAAGATATTGTGGACTATGTCTAACGAATAATTATTAGTAATTACTCATTACATTTTTAAATTTGCTATTATTTTTATTATTATTTTTTTATTTAGGATCGAATAGTTACATATTTTTAAACATAACATCGAACAAATTATTACTTACTTACCTGTAAAAATAAAGTTAACCTAACTTAATGTTTAACAACTTTTATATTATCCAAAGTGGTTTACGAAGGGTAACTTAACAGTATTTATTTTAGCCTCTGTTGGGACTTGAACCAATTACCGTCTGCAATTCAGACAACAGAGCTGTCAAGTGCAGTTCTAATTTCATAGCCAGTTCTACTATCAATGTTTACTTAACTTTAAATGTCAGTTAGTAGATATTATACTCGAACAACCAGTATCAGGATGTAGTACATAACAGAGCCCGTCTTGCCACAATCTTCTCAAGTTATTATAAAACTGTATTCAATATTAAAAGTTTCAATGTGAAACATGTCAGTTGGCAGGTTCAAAGTAAAGCGAAGTCTTCGGAGTTGCGGCTCAGTGCTGTACTCGCTTAGGCTTGATTTCACCAACAGATGATTAAATATGAAACGGCTGTTTTAATCGTTAAACTGTTTAACAAAATTTTGACGTCTACCACGCAACCATTGATCGAGTACTGTAATCAACTGATTATCTTAAGCAATAGTCGACTTCGTTTAACCGTTTGTTTATTAGTTTATGTCATCAAATTGTCAAGTATGTACCTAAAATGCAAGAAGATTTGACTTATATCTTTGAAGAGGATAACGTGTTATAATTTAGAAGATATTTAGGGCGCTTCCTGTACATTTAACTTCTTCTTCTTCATAAAGACTTCTTCATAAAGCTGCACAAATCCATGAGCCCATTCTTCTCAACAGCTATAAAAGACTTCGTGAATGGGTAATGGTAGGCTAAAAAATGATTTTGGACGATACAAAAACGGTTATCAATTTCGTTTTCGTGATTTTTTCTTAATTTTATTGTTATTGCGCCGTTAACACTTCAATAATTTCTGGATGGATTCTGTTTACCCATCCAGAAATCTAAATGACTGTATAGGAGGTGGTTTACGTCAGTAGGTAGTCTAACGGAGCTATGAGGATTGAACCAAGAATTGTCGCGTTCAACCCAACCATCTATCCGTTCAGCTACCGACGATGGTCCGTAAATATTTTGACCTTGACTTTTAAACTGTTATATAACGTTCGATTATATTATTCGGGTTCGATTCCCGCCTGAGGCTGACGTCTTTTTTCAGTGTATAAAATTTTACTTAAGTATATTTAAGTATTAATAGAACGCTAAGTATATAAAAAACATTAATCTAAAACGCAGCTTCATCTTAACCGAATGTTTAAATATTTGTAAAAATATTTCTTTCGGATCTCAGAGGTGAAAACTTCTAAGATTTGATGAAGCAATGTTGACTAAAAAACATAAGCATCAAGCACTGACAAATTTCGACGGATGAAAACCAGACCTCGGTAGCCAAGTGGTTAAGGCAGCCGCCAGGAATGCGGAAGGTGCGTGGTTCGATTCCCGCCTGAGGTTGTCGTCTTTTTTCAGTGTTTAAAATTTTACTTAAGTATATTTAAGTGTTAATAAAACGCTAAATATATAAAAAAACATTAATGTTAAAATAATGTTTCAACGTTTTGCTACATTGTAGTTGATGAAGTCGAGCCTTAAGTTAGTAACGTGCAGATTGATGGAGCACTAAGTATTTTGTGTTATAGGAACAAGTTTGATACGCTTCCGACCCCGTCTAGTTTAAGATATGTCGGAGCGTTCATGGTTACGCGATTACCGGGAACTGTATACCTAGTTTAGATTGTTTTTGACTAGCATTTGTTTTTTTTTTGCAGGAAACGTGCGCCGCTTATAACCGTGTCCAGGGTCCATCTATGAGTGAAAGCGTGGCAAACAAACAAACTCACTTTTGGATTTATTATATTATCCCCTTGGCTATCACGAATATTCCTAGAGATTGCTAACAATTCATTGTGTCTGGTATTACGATAACTGAGCTCTTAATAATTGAATAACCAAAGTAAATTATTTTTATTTAGACTACCTCCGTGGTCGAGTGGATCATCTCTGAGGTCCCGGGTTCAATTCCCGGTCGGATCAATTTAGAAAAAAACTGTTTTTCTAAATTGATTTCGGGTCTGGGTGTTTTAAGTTATCTTATCATATTAACAAGTTTCAAAAGAATACTTATCTTGGGCTAGATAATTGGTGTGAGCATACAAATTAATTTAAATTAACACCCATCCAGTTACCCGCCATTGCAAGTGGTTTAACTTGTGAGATCGCAAGCCGCGCTGCGCTATGAGCTCCTCCTGTAATATCATCGAGGTGCAAGTCTATAGGACTGTTAGCGTTGACTGTACTAGGTATTCCAGGTTTGACGTCTATTCAACGCATAATTAACATTTTGCTTTTACCAGATTTTCGTGAAACCGACATGAAAATATCAATAAAGTGCAACTTGCAGGAAAATGCCCTTTCAAATACTGATTGCATTTCTCCGAACCTGAGTTACAGTGTAAATACTTACCATTTAAAGCTGTGTCTTGTGTATAATTGTACAAGCACTATTTTTTTATTGCATATAGGGTAGTGTGTAAGTCATATTATCATATCGCTGGCCCCGGGCAATAAAGCGGTAATATCAAAAATCTAATTTTACAGGAGAAAATAAAAGAAGCTAATTTGTTTATAGTTCAGCGTACAGTGATCCAAAACAGGCGTTCAATATGTCAAATGAAAGCTAATTTTTTTATTAAAATATTTTTTTAATAATATTTGTAATGTTATAAATATTTAATGAAATAATTAAAAAATGTATAATACAAATTATAGACGATACAGTTTCAATTGTAACATCATTAACGACTTTATAAACACACCGACTACTGAGATTCAGGAATGTAAGTATATAATACGACGTAATTTCCACTTTAGATCAGGAGCGTAACGGCCGATTACCACCTTCTTCAGGGAAATATTGTAGCCAAAGCTTAGCTGTATCATCCAATAATCGCTATTTTAGAATCCTATCAATGAAACATATTTTTAAGTAACCACTGTAACAAACTGACTTTACATTATAATTTATTATTATTTTTGACCATTTAAGACAGTATTTTATGATATTTATTATTTTTATAATGTAACTACTACCTACCTAATTTTTGTTTAACTAAATATAATAGCTGTATCATTCAATAACCGCTATTTTAGAATCCTATCAGCGAAACATATTTTTATGTAGCCATTCTAAAAAAACTGACCTTATATTGTAATTTATTTTTATTTTTAACCTTTTTAGACAGTATTATTTTTATAATTTTTTTTTTAAATTATACTACTACCAAATTTTTGTATAACTAAAAAAAAACCTTTAAAATGACATATTTTTCATTAAATGACACCTAATATTTTTATTTCACGGACTATTTCTTTCCCATCTCCAGACGGGGCGTGTCAAACTTCAACTTTTTGGTTATTATCGTGGCCTTGGTTTTGTGTGGCGCGAAATTAAGTTTATTTAACACACCCCTTTTCTGGTTACGGGAGAGAACGGCATTGGCTTTAATTGACACCTCGTTGGATGTGCTGCCTTCTACTATTAAAATGACGTCGTCCGCGAAGGCCTGGCAATAGACACCGGTTCCGGCTAGTAGATTGAGCAGGGTATATATCGAGTATAAGGTTCCAGAATTAGGGTCCGCCAATTGAACCTTGGACGCAGCCCTTATTCGTTCCCTTACTATACTCTTCCCCCGCATACTTCCATCCCTTTTCTTCTAATTGAACTCGGATCTGTGGCCACCACGCATTGTCGAAGGCCCCCTCAATGTCCAGCGAGACCAGAGCCATAATCTTCTTCCCTTCCAGATTACGTCTGATCCGCTGGACCATGTCATAGAGGGCGTCCTCTGTACTGCGCTGTGGCACAAATCGGTACTGCGTGGGATTCAGTTTTGGCAGCACATGCCATCGTACTCTTCTTATTAATAATTTCTCTAAGATTTTACCCAAAATTGCTAATAAGCCTATTGGACGATATGACTTGCTGTGTGTGTAGTTGTCTTTACCGGGTTTTCTGAGGAGGATTATAGTGGCTTCTTTCTAGGGTTTAGGGAAGTGGGAGAGCTCTAGGCATTTGTTGTACAACGCCAGAGACAAAGGGAAGTCGGTATTTATTGCGGCCGCGCATATATCGGCCGTAAAGCCATCCTTACCCGGGGCTTTTTTGGGGTTGAACGAGGCCACTACGTGTCAAAGTTCAGCCTCCACGAAAGGAGGGTCGCAAAAACCATTTTTACCACCTGTATCGAACAAAACGGCCAATTCGTGCGCCCCCGCTGTAGCTTTAAAAATATAGTGACAGACGGCTGTCAGTGTCAGTGTGACACACACTCACGTTGGATTTTTGGTGAGGTTAACGGAACGCGGGGTCGTGTAAAGTTTTGGTGTAATTTGGTATGTGGGGCACATTGTTTTGATTCGGGGGGGGCGTAGGAATTATGAAACAGTGAAAAACATTAGTTAAGTTTGAAACCAGGGCGGCCTAATTGGATTCGGTGATTTGGGTAGAGTGCGACACGTGGAGTGGGTGCTGTATATCATCACGTATTTTTTCTGGGATTATCAGTACTGAGGGGTAGCCGGGAAGCTTAGGGCCTTTCCACCACCTTAGCACCAGCCCCGAAGACGCGCCGGAGCGCGGTCAACCACTACCACGCTGACAGCAGCGTGCCGAAGACAGCCGGCGCGGCGGACTGCAGCCGAGCTGAAGACGAACGAGACCGTAAGGGTGTGGCACACCGTCTTCTAGTATGTAAGTCGATTTAGTTTAATTATAATTTAAGTTTAGTTAGTATATCTTTAAGTCGAGAGGGTACGGTCTACAGGTCCCGGAACAGGACCTCGGAACCAGGCCTTCTCTGGTAGCAGAGTTGATGTAGACTATCTATATCATACACCACCCTCATTCGTTTCGGCTGCCCTTCTTCGCGTTTCTACATGGTCCTCGTTTTCCCCCACTTCGGTATCCTCCGAGTAAAAGCTGTCGGCCATTATGCGGACCGACTCCCGTGGGCTGGTGTTTTTGCCGTCCCTGACTATTGGTAGATCCTCATAGCTGCTCTTAGTTTTACCTATAACTCTATATATCCCCTCCCACGTCGTTTCCCTATCCTGTTTGCCACAAAACTTCTTCTAACTCACGATCCTGACCCTGTCCATAGCTTCTTGGTATTTCATTTTCTCCGCCACATACTGTTCTACGACCCATGCCTTCCGGCTAGGTGCTGCCCATCTTTTTCTGTTTTTAAATCTAGTTTTCTTCCTTTTTAGCTCCTCTAACTCCTCGGACCACCACGGTATTTTGATGTCTCTTTTTTCTTTTAAAATTTTAGGACTCTGTTGCATGTGTTGTCAATGGCTTTAATATATTTTTCTACTGTAACTTCCAATTCGTTAGCTCCTTTAATTATTTCTATGTCTTTTTCGTTTATTTCCTCTTTAGCCAGCTCTTCCCTACACTCTTCCTTAAAGTTTCCCCAATCTACTTTTTTGTTATATACTTCCTGTCGTCCTATTATTATTTCTTTCTTTGATACTGTTTAGTTTTATTTTTATTATTATCGTGTTGTGGTCCGAGGTAACGACCTCGGAAGAATGGAAGATGGAAAGAAGAATGGAAAGTGGATACTAACCTAACGAGGTTAGTATCCACTTTCCATTCTTAAACACCTCCCACCATCTTGCCAATACAGCATGTGACGACTACGCTACTCTTATACCTTTTTCCTCCTCGCCATGTGTCGAAAGTTTTAGTATCCCCCTCATTTAAAATATTTAGTTATAGTTCACTTATTACACCGATTAGTTCCACACCAATATCGTCAATCCTTACACTGCCCCACCACTCACTTCATGCATTTGCGTCGCCTCCAATAACAATCCTGTCACACCCCAACTCCCTTATCCTTCAGAAGCCTTACGTAGGGGGCAATGTCGATGGCGCCGGGTTCAAAATAAAAAGATATAATGCGCATCGTCCAGTCTGTTGTTCTACGGCTCCTGAATGAGTGCGAAGCTGATCCTCATCTTTTTTGCTTCAATAAGGAGTTCGGATGTTGCATTTTTTTTGCGTTTGGAGGTTCACTTGTATGACCGTGTATACTCTTTTTTTCTTTTCTTGAACTGACGCAGGGCCCTTAGCACCTGTAGGCTACCTTCGCTTGAGCCAGCCGGTCCCACATAGCTCGGATTGGACATATCATATTGAAGGTGTTGTGGCAGTCTTCGAGGCCGGCCCCTTTTGCAGTTCAGACAGCTGGGGGGACTGTCTTTTTTCTCACACGCAGCGTACAGGTGGTTACCCCCGCAGTGGCTGCAGCTGTCCAGCTGCTCCTGGCAGACCCGCTTGATGTGGCCGTAGCCCCAGCAGCGGGAGCACTGGATATGCGGGGTCTGACTTCTACTTTGGAGACTCCCCATTGCAGTTGAAGAGACCGCGCCTCTGTCAGCTCCTGCCATATAGCTGGGGCTACCTTGACCACCATATGCGCCACGTGTGGATTCCTCGTTTTCTTTTCATAAATTACGTGCTATTTGCTTCCCTTCTTAGGTTCTTGTCTTTCCTATCTTTCTGTTTATAGCTTCCTCTACTTGTTCTTTCCCCCCCTTACGTGTCTTACTATTACTAGCGAAGGGTCTTCTTTTTTCGTAATTGATTCGCCATTTATAAAAACAAAATAAATTTTATGGAAGTATTTTCGTAATATTCAAAACCACACAATCGCGCTAAAAGAACATTATTAGCGCAAGACGTTACACGCTGCACTGACACTGCCCGCCGTTGTATCAATTGTTTACCTAAAAATGGTGTTAGAAAGCAAGCGGTATTCATTTATGCGTATGGAGTGAAAGGGATGACGTTCTGCGTAACATGACAGTACGTCTCCGAGGCTACAATAAATATTACTGTTTCTCTTTATTTAGAAATTTAGTGTAAAGGTTTTCACCGGTGTTTTGTGTTATGTTTCTTAGAGTAATGCATTAATAACAACTTCGTCTTAAGTTAATTTTCCATGCAATAAAGCTGTTATTGTCATTTATTCTATAGAAATATTAATTGAAAAAATCTGATAAAAATAGGAGTGATAGATTGATACTTAGAGAAACCAAAAATCAAATAACATTAAAAAGGGCGTAACCGGCGCTTACCGCTATATTGCCCGGGGCCAGCGATATGTACTTACTTATTTATTTATGGAAAAGGTACACTAACATACATTTAACAAAATATTATACAAATTATGACTTAAACATATACCTACTTATACTTATACAATATGTTGATTCGCATCGCTGCCATATTCATAGGGTGAATTCTACCCATGAAACTGAACACCTTTCCCCAAGAAACCTATTTGCAAAAATGACAAAAATATCGACCTCCTATACAAAACTGTCCGATCAGCTGACGAAAATAGTATGGGAGGTCGATTTTTTTTGTCATTTTTGCACATAGGTTTCTTGGGGAAAGTTGTTCAGTTTCATGGGTGGAACTCACCCTATAAATATGTCAGCGATGCGAATCAACATATTGTATATCATTATCATCAGCCTTAAACCTCACACTGCTGGGCCTGTGCCCAGGCCTGTGCCTTCGAACGTGGACTACAGCACTTCTGTGGACCCTCCATGCTGGCCCACAGGATAGGTAAAGAAGATTATCTGTTCCGTGTGCTGGCCTAATGCAGGTTGATAGCTAAATACTACAGGACAGAAGAAAGAGGTTTTCAAAAACATGCAGCAGTTTAAAAAATAAAAACTGACGATGATGACGACTAGGACCGAAAATGTCGCTGGGCGTAGGCATCTTCCTAAAATAAATATTTTTTTTCGTAATACAAGTCGAAACGCAAGGACAGGTTAACGTAGCAGGTACGACATAAATTTGTGCCAAACTTTTTGGCAAATTACCGCAACAGTTCAGAGCTTCTGCTAAAATCTTTGTAGTATTTACGTCGTCTTTTTCTCAGATAAAACGTTATGCTTTGTAGGTAACATGAAAGGTAGTTTATCGCACAAAAGAAACTGTACGAGGCGAAGCCATTTTGTGCTCTCGGTGAAGAATTATCGTTACCTCAAGCAACTGTGTTATGTAAAACATCTTGAATGGGTAGGACGCGGATACACTATACTTAGTCTATACTGGATATGACAGTGCATACTTAGGGTGGATTCGACCAAACTGGAATAAGGTCTTATACCTAGATTAAACGCCGAATTTGTATAGACTTATTCCAGTTTGGTCGAATCCACCCTAAGTCATATTTAAAATAGAGACACTTTTTCGGGAATTTTGTGACTCTTTATGATCATCCATATGTGTCATCCGTATGTAATTTGAGTCTCTATTATACCATCTGCGTATTCTAAACTTGTAGAATCATAGTAATAAAAAATTAATATTATTACTTGTCTTAATTTACTTCGATACATTGAGATCTTTTGTGGTAACAAAATTAAAGCAATAGTTTAAGTACCTATAGTATAGGTTCGGATACCTAGTTTTCAGACGGTTATTTCTATGAAAGCCGTTGTGATTATGAATGCCTGCCGAAAAACATGAATAAAAAAAGCAGAGTTCATTTCTGAAAACTACATTTTAACGTAGAAAATAATAATTGTTAAGATGTAAATAGGCAGTTTCTTAGTTGTTCGGAATTCCGAATACACTACAGTGCTTTCCATGTCACTCAAAATTGCAATATAAATTCACAATATCGGTACAACAACTTCCATTTACTTGTCACACGGGCCACATCTAGAAAGGCAGCTTTAAATCGGCCGCCCCAGCGTTCCTTCTGATTCCCTTCAAATTGAATTTGCAATATTTTCCGTGTCGACCTCCAGTCGTCAGCTTTAAAAATGGAATCAAAGTTCTCTAGCCGAGAATTCGACGGGATCCCTGAGGACCGCCGCTGCTTTGGAGCGCCACAATATTGGAGCATTTGCTGTGGATGTAAGTTATTATGGAGTGAGTTCGGATTGAAGTTTTGTAGGGTCAGTGGGAACTTTATTACTGGCGGACGTTTAGGCGCCAAATTCACAGATGCTTCTTTTGCTAACGCTTCTAATCCTACTAATATTATAAACGCGAAAGTTTGTAAGTATGGATGGATGTTTGTTACTCTTTCACGTAAAAACTACTTAATGGATTTGGATAAAATTCTTCATACAGATAGTTTATAACCTGGATTAACAAATAGGATAATTTTTATCCCGATATTCCCACGGGTACGGCAACCACGTGGGTGAAACCGCGAGCGGCCACCAGTAGATAATAATACTCGTAGATATAAATTCCTCAACTGGGCCATAAGTGCAAAGTGCAAAGAACTACTATTTGTATGGAAGAAACCTGAAAAAAAACGAAAAAAATCTGGGCAGATGCGTTGCGTCACCGAGGTATTGGTTCGTCACCGACGAAATTTTTCAACGCTTTTGACTTTATGTTTTTACTTGCGGTCGCTCGCGGTTTCACCCGCGTGGTTTCCGTTCCCGTGGGAATATCGGAATAAAAAGTATTCTATGTGTTAATCCAGGTTATAAACTATCTTTATGCCGAATTTCATCCAAATCCATTCAGTAGTTTTTACGTGAAAGAGTAACAAACATACACACTCACAAATTTTCGCCTTTATAATATTAGTGTGATAGTGTGATAGCAACAGTGTCTTATCAAACCTTATAGAATTTACATTTTTAGAGATTAGAATGAAAATATTTTACAATATTTTAAACATTCAGTTAAGATAGATTCGTAGGTATAAGACCGCCGGTATTTGATTATTTGCTTTAAAAAACGATCAAATAAACTCAAAGATAACGAAACGTTGAAAAAATGTCTACCTCAGGCGGGAATCGAACACGATTGCAGAGGACGCGGGACTCTTTAACACTAAGAACGTTATGCCACTGGACACAATACAATAGAATTTCTATTTATTGACCACTGATCAGTGCGCGGCCTCAGTTAAAAGCTAATAAATAATTATTATTAGCTTTGAACTATTAAGAACATACAGAAACTAGGTACGTTTTTAGATAGGTACCTTCATGTGTGTAATTTTGTTGAGCAGGGACAAAGAGAGCTTATAACAACTGTTGAATACTCGAATTTCGTTCGAAATACAAACAATCTACAATATCAATCTTTGTATAAGCTACATCGCTAAGCAACTAGAATCTATAGATGCTCGTGTGTTTACCAACAACGTATAACACATTACGTTTCGAACATAATAGAGAATGTCAATGTACAGCAAACATATAAAAAATAGATAGATAGATAGATAGATAATACTTTTATTGTAACATAATCACACAAACATGTACAATGCATTTACAAAAAAAAGAAATACAATGTTACAATTTGGCGGTCTTATCGCTCAAAGCGATCTCTGTCAGACAACCAGTCGGATGGAGAGAACTAATATACTCTAAGATCGGAGGTGCAAACAATGAAAATATACTTAGTTACACAATTAAAAGCAAAAAATAAAAATAAAAACATTGTAAAATAAATAAATAATAGGGTTTCATAAAATTATATACGCACACATAGGTATATTAAATATACATAAATATATAATACATAATTATACATACTTAAACATAATAGTCTCAGGTAGGAAGTAGCGGACAACGACAGCTATGCGGCACGGTGGGTTAACGGGAATGGTAGAAATTTTTCACGAGCTCCTTAAATGCTTGTATGGATTTCGCACATCTGATCGCCACTGGAAGCGAGTTTCCGAGACGAACAGCTTCAACGGTGAAGGAACAATCGTAAAAGGTGGTGTTGTGAGAAGGAAATTTAAGGGTTAGATTTTCTGGTGACCGTAACGAGCGCGAGGATGAACAATAAAGGAAACTGAAACGTTCCTTTAGATAGGCAGGATAGGTGGAATTAAACAATGTGTTATATAGAAGGAAGAGGATGTGAGTATTCCGGCGAAGACGAATGGGAAGCCACTTGAGTTTAGAGCGGTACTCAGAAACATGATCATACTTGCGCAAGCCAAATATGAATCGAATACAAAGGTTTTGAAGGCGCTCAAGTTTATTTAGCTGGTCCTCCGTGAGATCAAGATAGCAGGCGTCAGCATAGTCTAAAACAGAAAGCAGCAAAGATTGTGCTAGCGCAATTTTAGTGGCAGTGGGTAAAAAGTTACGTAATCTTCTTAAAGTTGCCAATGACGTGTAAAGCTTGCGGCTGACAGCCTGCAGCAGCGGCCTCCAACTCAAGCATCCGTCAATAACAATACCCAGATTTGTAACAGATTGGCCGAAGGGGATGGCCACTCCATCAAAGTCAACCTTAGGAAGGTTTTCCCAGTTGACCTTGGAGAGCAACCTAGAGCTGCCGACCACAATAGACTGCGTTTTCCTAGGATTGACCTTAAGTCCATGGGCTCGACTCCGTTCAACGATTCGTCCCAGGTCCGCATTGGTAGTTTTAATAGCTTCAGCCAATGATTTGGCTTCAGCGAGATTACTCAGTGGTGCCTGGCAATATATCTGCAAATCGTCTGCATAGAGGTGGTAGGAGGAAGAAAGGTTTTGAGAGATGAAAATGATGTACTTAGTAAAGAGAACAGGAGATAAACGCTACCCTGCGGGACACCAGCCATCGAGTCACACCACGAAGAGAACTTCTCCTCAAGGCGAACCCGCTGCCTGCGCCCGTACAAGTAGCTGTGAAACCACTCAATTACCGTTGGAGATATGTTAAGAGAGCGCAGCCAAGCTAAAAGGATGTCGAAGTTAACTGTGTTGAATGCATTGCTGAAGTTCAGCAACGTTAGCACAGTTAAGTGGCCGTTTTCCATGCCAAGGCGGATGTCGTCAGTGATCTTGACTATGGTAGTGACTGTGCTATGGCCTGGACGGAAACCGGATTGGAGTGAGTTAAGGAGTTTATTAAGAGAAAGGAACTTGCTAATTTGATTGTGGACAAGACGCTCAAGGACTTTGGATAGAAAAGGAAGAATGAAAATTGGTCGATATTCGGAAAATGATTTTAGGTTACCTTTTTTAGGCAAAGGAATTATTTGAGCGTATTTCCAAGAGGAAGGGAATACAGCATTAGAGAATGAACTGTTGAAAAGGAAAGGAAGGACTGGAAGGATGACATCAAGGATCGGTACTAACATATTGCGGCTAATACCATAATTACTTACCGCATTGAAAACAATTGACAGCAAGCTCTTCTTAACATCACAATCCGATAATTGGTCTAAAGCAAAGGGAGAAAGATCAGAGGTGGAATTGCGTAAGGTAATCGTATTCATTTGACAGTTCATATCGTATTCCATCGGCTGCAATTTGTATGGAATGACATTTATTTTGATACAATATGAACTGTCAAATGAATACGATTGACTTTACGCAATCGCCTAGCAGGAACTGGTATTGTAGACAGTTTTTGTAATGTAGTCGCTTTGTCGGCATCACTGATACATGATGAGGAAGAGAAATGGAGATTTAGTGAGTCAATATTTTGTGATTTTGTTTAATATTGTGTGAAATAGGATTATGTTTTAACTTTCCGATTCCAAGCGACCTGAGGAATTTCCAAGCTTTTGATATGTCTACATTGTCTATAGAATTATGGATGTGGCGGCGTAGCGCATCCCTACACGCCCTATTGCAGCGATTACGTATCTTTGCATAATTTTCCCTGTTGTGGTCATTAGGTCGTAATTTAAATCTGTTTTTTGCCGCTACTTGTTTGTGCATCAACATCTATATATCGTCTGTCAGCCATGGTGCTGGGAAATGTTTAATTTTAACTGCTCGAAAAGGTGCATGCTTGTCATACAGTCTGGTAACAAGCGAATTAAAAATACCAACCTGCTCAACAACGGTCTGGGCCATTGTTACGGGAGAGTAGTCGATATTGCAAACGTCAACACTTGATCCATACCACTAAAACTGCGCTGAAGAATGACTTTGGGCTTAGCTTTAGGAGGACGAAATTTATAGGACAAAAATAAGAGATCATGAAACGAAAAAGCGTCGGCCGAGCATTGACCGTGCTTCGCAACATTCTGGGGAGATGACACTATTATCAAGTCGAGAAGAGATAGAGTGGAGTTTGGGAAATGATGTGTTGCAGTAAGTGGATGAATATTTATGTTGCTATAACCAATAATGGATTGAAGCGAAGAAGTACCATAATCGTTCCTAAGGAGGCAAGTGTTAAAGTCACCTATGATAATTGAGTGGCTGTCGGATGGAATTATATCATCGAGTAGAGTCTCGAATGAAGTGAAAAAATTTACAAGTAAGGAAGGGCTGTAGTAAACTCCGAGAAGGATTTTATTGTGAGCAAGAACAACTTCAACCATCAAATGCTCGCCTACGTTAGCAGGAGATGGTTGTGCCGAGGTGCAAATAACGGAGAAAGGAATGTGAGCACGTAGTTATATAGCAACCCCGCCACCCCTGGAGCCAGTACGATAATTGCGTATGAGATGAAATCCAGGCAGAGCATAAGAGGTAGAAGGTAAACACGGTTTAAGCCAAGACTCGGAGATTAATACAGCATGAATATTTTTCAAATCGAGTGACGCCAGCATGTCGGAATGATGAGCCGGAATACTTTGAGCATTTATGTGTATGATGTTAAAGTTTTTTGGTACATCAGAAAACTGACACTCAAGTGTGTCGGAAAGGGATGGGATGCTATCAAAACTGTCTTCATCACTACTACTAGAAGATACAGAAAGATAGTTTGTATCATCACCTGAGGTTGACATAACAATAAATATAAAATACATAAAACAATAATAATTTCACAAATAATATGGATAATGAGATAATTCTAATCACCCAATCAATTTAAAACAATTTATAATCAAGCTGACTCCACCCGCTGGTTTGTGAATCGTAAATTACATAAGCAGACATTTAAATACAAAATAGAAAAAGAAAATATATGCAAACATAAAGAGCTCCACGGCGCAGCGATTTGCGATCTTGCCAGTTAAGAATTTTTCGCAATGACGGGTCAATAGATGGGTGACCGAACAAAAATTTAAACCATTTCGAGCTTGGCCGTGCTTTAGGAACGACGTAAAGCATACAGATAGACAGATAACACTTTAATTGCAACACCACAAGTAAAACAATTGGTAGTAAGACAAGACTGTATCAACCCGCATTGGGCCAGCGTGGTGGGTTACGTACGGATGACCCAATCTCTCCCTGTGTGCGCTATACGCTTTAGTTATTACCCCTATAGTAAGTGTTATTGTTGTAGTGCCGTAGTTTGTGCTTTCGCTTGTTTAGACTATTCTTATTCTTCTGTTCTATCTTATGACTGTATTGAGCATTGTGTGTGTGTGTGTGTATGTGTGTGTATATGACACCGATCTGTAAGTAAGCTGGACATTTTTATTTGGTGTTAACCTCACACGCCTAAGCAACCCATACACTCATAGTAACGGTAATTTAGAGATAACATTATCGATAACACTACTATAAATAATAAAGCACTCTAAACATACAACTATATTAAATAACAGATATAGGAACTTAAGAAAAAGAAAGACAAAGACAACTCAACGAGTCTTCTGGAGTCTCGGTAGCTTAGCGGTTAGAGCAGTGGACCGGCAATCCAAAGGTCATGGGTTCGATTCCCATTCAAGCTTTCCTGAGACTAGTTGTATTTTTTTTAAACATTTTCTACAAACATATTCCATTAAAATAAATTGACAATAACTTAGTTTGTTTTAGAAGTTAATAAACTTGTTAACTACTAAATGTATTAAATTATATTGTTAAAATTAAACTGAGTACGCTTAATTGAGATCTTGCGACTACGAAATTTATACGCTATACTAAACGACAAAATAATAAGATGTATTTTAAATGTACTAATTCAATACAGTCATTTTGTTCTTGTGATTCTAAGAAAAATATTATATTATTCTATTGAAAACGCAAGTTTTCTCTTGTTATGATTGTCATACAAAGTGTAATTAGATATTTAAGAGCTGGCGCTAGTCTCAATTCGTACCTAGTCGTTGTATACTTTATTTGGCAACACAGAAAATGTTACTTAGTCCTCTTAAACACTAGGGTCATATTTGTCAGAACCAAGACTATGTATACAATATTACAAATACAAAATTCAGAGCCGCTGAAACCGAAGCGATCGTGCTTCATCGTCTTTTTGAATATTCCATGCGCGAAGCCGCTTAAATAAATTCGCAATAATACATGTAAGTAGAGGAATTTGTTTGTTCGCATTGATTACTTATACCGATTGCGCCGTTTGAATAGCAAATAAGAGTACGAACGTCGACTTTAGCAGATTTAACGCATTAAATATGTCCTGGATAAGCCTCGTTATTGTGGCAGTGTGATATTTATAAATCGCGTACTTTTGGTGGGATTACTGCTTTAGAATTGGAGATGAAGGATTTTTGTCACTTTTGGGGTACAATTATATCTTACAATCCCGTAGCACAACACTATTATAAGGTTACATTTTATCAACCGCAAATATTTTGAAAATTAATTCAACAACATAAATAAACTATTTTATTGATAAATCCTTAAATTTTTAAACGCTGTTTACAAAAAACGCCTAAAGACATTTCGATTAAAAGTAAAATAAAACATCCCCTTACCACTTTCGGTAGTTTCAATAAAATTCAAAGGAGCAGAAATAGAGAGGCCGCAATGCCTACAATGCTTACACGTGCCTGTAATTTCATTCAAAAACAATTCATTTATGATTTGATCAGAGATTTTTTTATTAGGAAAAGTACAAAATAAAGACTAGCCTGAATTTTTTTTGCTAGGGCCTTATTTCTCTGATATAATTACTTAGAGAATATAATTAATAATAATTAATATATAATAATTATAATTATTTAACCGAGGTCGCAACTATATATTTGTTCCGTTTGCGGTGGAGACATTGGGTCCATGGGGGCCGGAGGCAAAACAGCTCGTTAAAGAGTTAAGTACTCGCCTCATTGAAGCCTCCGGTGACAAGAAGGCTGGCAGCTACCTTTGCCAGCGTATCAGCCTCGCAATCCAAAGAGGTAACGTTGCCACCCATGAAGCCCATAGTTGGAGGGCATCTTTTATTTATAGATTTATTTTCTTTAGTTTTAAGTTTAGGTAAGTAGTTTAATTTTGTATAAGTAATTAAGTTATGTTGTTGTTTTATTATTACTTTTCTTCTAATAAATTATTACTTAGATGTTTTGTCAAAATTTTTGCAGTTGATACAATGTGATAATATATTAATAAGATAAAGGTAAAAGTAAAGTAAAACCTGTATACTGTCCGAGTGCAGAGCGAAGGCTACCATCATTGGAATCCTGTCATTGATACAATATATACATACATACATATAATCACGACTATTATCCCCGAAGGGTTAGTCAGAGACTAGGCAATGAGGACAGCAAAAGCAGTCCTCTACCATAGTCCACTTTTCACCAAATAGCGACTGCACATGTGCTCAGGGTGACAGGTGGTGAGCCTATCACTCTATGCTGTTGGATGTCTGTGCAGTCTTTAGTCTGTTAGTCGCCTTTTACGACACCCAAGGGAAGAGAGGGGGTGGTAGTATTCTTTCACCGCTACGCGACACGGTTAATAATGGTTGATAATCATAAACTTGGGCTTTGCATCGAAAAATCTGAAAACATATTTTGCTCGATTTCCGTATACCTTCCTCCGTATATCGAGCCGAACGGTTGAGCATTCCACCACCGAAACGTTATATTAGGTGACTGCTAGAAACTGCAAGAAACTTCAAGGGCTGGTCAGGTCAGTGTGACAAAAAGATTGCAGATTAACATTACCTACTTATCGCCCAGCTGACGCGGACGGGTCAACAGACGGGTGGGTCAACGACCGGCCGCTGCTGCCCGCGCGTTGTAAATAATCATTATTTAATAGTTAATTCTTTCATTTTCTTTTTCTTATGTTATGGCGTTAAAATAAATTAGATACTCAAAGACTATCAAATTAAAATTGATAAAATGAATATTTAATAAAAAATAAAAAAGCACGAATTTCTTTTTGTCGTATCTGACACACTTGACATGACCAGCCCTTGAAGTTTCTTGCAGTTTCTAGCAGTCGCCTTATATGTATAATATTTTATTATTTGTTTAAAAAAATGCTTAAATAAAGTCAAAGATAACGAAATGTTGAATAAAATGTCTACTTCAGGCGGGAATTGAATCCGGACGGCTGCGTTGACCACTCCGCTCTGCCACCGAGGTATATTAATACCTCGGTATTAATCTCGGTATTAATATATCGAGGTATATTAAAACTAATAAAGTAAACTTTCCTACACTCACACCAATTATCTAGCCCAAGAGAAGCTTCGTTATGAAACTCGTTAAATGGTTACTAGACAACGGATAAACATACTTAAAATACTTAAATACATACTTATTATACATAGAAAACACCCAGAAACGAGACAATTTAGAAAAACAATAGTTTCTAAATTGACCCGACCGGGGATCGAACCCGGGACCTCAGAGATGGCGACACCATGAAAACCGGTTTACAAACCACTCGACCAAGGAGGTCGTCATTTTTCGTCGTATTGGTTAGACCTGAAAAATTTCGTCAGGTTATTCCTTCTGCAATAACCTGACGAAATTTTCAACGCTTTTGACTTTATTTTTTTATCAACAGTATCTTAAATCAAATCAAATCAAAATATTTTTTGCTATTCTTATTGTATCTACTTACACAAAGTTCTTATAATAAAATTATGAAACCTCTTAGAATGTACATCCTTAGAGATCTAAACAAAAATATTCCATCCACATCACCTTGATGGATGACTGTCTACTACTGTGCGTTTTTCAAGAAATTTCTTGCCTCGAACTACAGTGTTGTGGAACCAGCTCTCGGCGGCGGTATTTCCGGACCGTTACGACTT
The DNA here is from genome assembly GCA_963921215.1 of Scoparia ambigualis. Taxonomy (NCBI): domain Eukaryota; kingdom Metazoa; phylum Arthropoda; class Insecta; order Lepidoptera; family Crambidae; genus Scoparia; species Scoparia ambigualis. Next base: position 56,139,671 of record OY992502.1, on the reverse strand, counting down.
AGGGATCTTCAAGAAACGAGCCTATTCCTTCCTTAAAGGCCGGCAGCGCGCCTGCGATTCCTCTGGTTTTGCGAGGTGTCCATGGGCGGCGGTGATTACTTTCCATCAGGTGACCCGCTTGCTCGTTTGCCTCCTTCTGCTATATAAAAAAAAAAATACAATATTATAAACAAGACGATTTAAGATAAGACTGCTTTTTAGATTCGTAATATTTGATTATTTGCGTTAAAAAACGTCAAAAACGAAACGTTGAAAAAAATGTCTACCTCGGCGGGAATCGAAGCCGCGTCCTCCGCAAAATTTCGTCAGGTTTAACCAATACCTCTGTGGAGGAGTGGTCAACGCAGTCGAGCGGATTATGGAGGACGCGGGTTCGATTCCCGACTGAGGTAGACATTTTTTTTCATTGTTTCGTTATATTTGAATATACGCACCGATCAATATTAACATTGTGTTCAGAAAATGCAAAAGGGCAACGCTGCCAGCCATTTGGGGACTTAGCCACGCGGCAGCGGTTCTCTTAGAGATATTTTTAGGGTTCCGTAGACAAATGGCAAAAAGCTCTCGGCGGCGGTATTTCCGGACCGTTACGACTTAGGGATCTTCAAGAAACGAGCCTATTCCTTCCTTAAAGGCCGGCAACGCGCCTGCGATTCCTCTGGTTTTGCGGGTGTCCATGGGCGGCGGTGATTACTTTCCATCAGGTGACCCGCTTGCTCGTTTGCCTCCTTCTGCTATAAAAAAAAAAAAAAAAAAAAAAAAAAAACGGAACCCTTATGGATTCGTCATGTCTGTCTGTCTGTCTGTCCGTATGTCACAGCCACTTTTACCGAAACTATAAGAACAATACTGTTGAAACTTGGTAAGTAGATGTATTCTGTGAACCGCATTAAGATTTTCACACAAAAATAGAATAAAAACAATAAATTTTGGGGGTTGCCCATACTTAAAACTGAAACTCAAAATTTTTTTTTTATTAAACCCATACGTGTGGGGTGGGGTATATCTATGGATAGGTCTTCAAAAATGATGTTGATCATTTTTTTCTAAACTGAATAGATTGCGCGAGAGACACTTCCAAAGTGGTAAAATGTGTGTCCCCCTCTGTAACTTCTAAAATAAGAGAATGATATGCAAACTTCCACCGAAAATTGGTTTGAACGAGATCTAGTAAGGAGTTTTTTATAATACGTTATTAATTTATTAATTTAAAAAAAATACACTATTATTAAAACATCGATCAAAGTTGCGACGAACTATACAAGAACTTTTATATGATGTTACTTGCTGCTAGTTGCTACGGAACCCTTCATGTGCGAGTCCGACTCGCACTTGGCCGCTTTTTTTATTAATAAGATATTTTTAGATTTTAAGTTATTTAGTTCTCATGGTTTGTTGTTTTATTTTCTGTTAGAATTATATTGAATAAACTATTAAAAACGCTATAATCACTAATTCTAATCTTGCATTGTTACCGCCACCTTTCTCCCACCACTTTGATTATTCATCCACAGTGCTAGGTAATGGCTGAGCGTCGGGTAAGTCCCCAAAGTACGGGGTCCCAACTCCCAACACCTGTGTAATTCATCAAAGCATTAAGTGCGGTTTGCGGCATGGCCCAGGAGGTCAAGACGCAATCCCAAATCGTATGGTTACGGCCTACGAATGTGGCACAACAAACGAGTATGTGTACATGTGTATCTTTACATACAGCTTATTTCCTCTTTATGCCCTAAGGGGTAATTAGAAATATGTGCAGATTTTTTTTGTTTTTATTTTGAGGTGGCTCAGGATAGATAGAGATGGATGGAGGGACTTGGAGGAGGCCTTTGTCCAGCAGTGAAAAAGCTGTGGGTGAATTTCAACAAAGTCGTTTTTTTATCATTTCGGTTGAATTTTTTATTATCTGGTTTTTTTCAAATTTAAACAGCAGGTTTTTATACTTCTTGGTATGTTTTATTCTCATAAGTAATGCTATGAAAATATCTTAAAAAACAGGTGATTTACGTGTGTAAAATTTTGATGCCACCGAAATGAAACAGCTGTTCACCGTAATGAAATAACTAGCTACCTAAAGAAAGGTTATGTCCACCAATCTTCACTGTCATTTACTCCGAAGTGAAATGATAACCAACCGAAATGATAAAACAATGAACTGAAATGAAACGTTATACACTGAAATTTATAAAACTCACTGAAATGATATTTTTCATCATTTCGGTGAGGTTTTTGTCATTTCTGTTAACAGTTTCTTACACCGAATCAACCGAAATGAAAAACCAGATCAAATATGTGCATTTACTAAAAAACTATTTATTAAAAGATAGAATGAATACTACAAAAATAACCGTATTACAATAAGCACCTCACAACTACTTTTCTAAATATACTCGTTGTTTGGAAGACAAGTTATATCTATACATGGAAATGAAAAGAATTTTGTCACATCACACCGATGTGACATACTTACTTACGTTTTTGGTGGGAACACGGAGCAAGCGGCGCGGCGCCCGTCCTTCCACTACAAGCACTTAGGTGACACTGGCACTGGTAGGTAAGGTAAAGGTAAGTTCTAAGCGAGTGAGAGAGAAGCTAGGGTGGATCCATGCAAAAATATAATCGATAATCTTAAAGTCACTGAAATGAAAGGACTTTCTGAGACAAATGCATTTTTACTTCCCAGTTATTAAACTGTTTAGATAAGATTATATAATTGACTTGTGATAATACTTCAACTATTAACGGTTTAAATTTAAGTTTCCAACAACTTAAATAGCCGATAGTTTTTGTTGTACAAGGGAAATTAGACTGAAAAATGTGTTGGGACAGCTACCGAAATGATACGCATTTTTTTTTCTTAATTAACTGCAAGTCTGATTTAGAATTATTTACTGCCCCATATAATAGATAACTACCTCATCTACCAAAAAAAAATATTAGAACTGTATAGTAACGTTCTGCACTACCGATTTCATCCATGCCGCGTAAAATTTGCTGCTGGGAAATCCACCCCTATAGGCTAGTGAAAAGAAAAACATGGCATTTGTAATAGGTTTGGTAGGTAATAGGTATATCCTGCAACTGGGTTATCCTATCAAGTGCGAAGAACAACTGAGTATTTTGTATGGAAGCAACGTTGCAATTGTGAGAAAAATCAGCTGTTTCCGTGTCGCGTAGCGGTGAAAGAATACCACCTCCTCTCTTCTCTTGGGTGTCGTAAAACTAAGAGACTAAAGACTGCAAATCGATCCAACAGCAAAGAGCGGCGATGGGCTCACCACCTGTTACCTGAGCACAAGTGCAGTCGCTATTTGGTGAAAAGTGGACTTTGGCGGAAGACTGCTTTTGCGGTTCTCATTGCCTGGTCTCTGACTAACCCTTCTCCCTCATAATAATATGTAGGGTGACGGACCCCATCATGAGCACTTTGAGAGGCCATAAAATTTCAACTCTAAATATTTCATATGTTACGATATTCTATAACTTTTGTGTTGCGTTATTAATGTTGAGAATATAATCACCTGCTGTGTAAAGTAAGATTTTTTTATTATTTGTAGTCATTATTAAGGCGAAATTACTATTTATCAAGAAACAAGCCTATCAGCATTCATCAGCACAGTCATCACCAATTAATATCACCGACTTACCCAATTATAAGCACTGTGAATTGTACGTTTTAAGGGCTGAAAAACAAAATATCCTTTAGAAATGAGTACTATTTTTTATTGTTAATCATTCATTTAACATTTCTATTAATTATGGCACGATCAAAATTTACCTTAACATTATAATTATTTCAATTTAGGATGCGAAAAACGTTAAGAATGTGTTTAAATACCAGTATCTATAAAATAGTGCTTTAATCGCATTACTGAATGACTAATAAACGTATGCAAAATCTTACCCTTGATGTGTCAGAATGGCCGAAAATCACATAAAATCACACAACGTTCACTTCTCCTCAAGAAAACGGCGCCATGATAAATGCCAAACTATGCAGAGTTATGCTAGTACAATAATTTAAAACTTTCTGAACGCGTTTCTTACCCTTGCAACTTCGAAATCATAGACATTAGCTTATATTTTTAGTTTGTTTACGAGGTGCTGATAAACTGGTGCAGTGCTGGTATATAGGTAATTCACCCTATGTTCATACAAAATTGCAATACTATTCGACCTTACCACGGACAATACTTCTTTCTCTCTTAAGACACGGACCCTATTAAGTCCTAAATAAGGCTAAAATAAAACAAAAGGTTGATTGCTAAAATAGATTAATGCTAAAATCTAAACAAAATTATCGAATTCATCACCGCTGTATATGTTTATATCTATGGCTGTATAGGACAATTCATGTACAATTTGTTAGATGAAGAGTTTTCATGTAAGTATCTTATTTTTTTGTGTTTCTACGTTTCTGGAGTTCTTGACGCAAGCACAGAAAATGCATTAATTTTAACTTTTAGGCCTGTAATTTTGTTGCATAACCAATATCATCATCACAGCCTTAGACAACAGTACATGAGAAAGTTGGGCCATTAGATACCTCTCGCTGGCCCAATGCGTTTGGTGAACAATAAATTAGGTTAAATTAGGATCCAGCACGAAATTGTGAAAATTTACGTATTTTTAAGTTACGTTTGTACTATGCGCTGAATTAGTTAAATACATTAAAAGAACTTACGTAAGTTAGCCTGATCATTGCACAAGGCCACGCTTGTTGAAATTTTAAACAAATTCTTTAAACAATAACAAAAAATACATAAATCTAATTACTCCTTAAAACATTTTTCTTCGACAACTTTCTTAATTTTACGCATGAAACAATAATTCTTATATGAAAATATTTGAATTAATATTCTGCAGGTCACACCCATCTTAAAAAAGTAAATTTTAATTTTCAACACAAGCGCGTGATGGTTGTGTACATTTCGCAGAATAAAAACATTGCTCTAATCAAATTACTAGGTCTGAAACTTCAAAGTAGAATTGTTCTAACTTTTAAATATCAATATGATTGATTTTGCTTTGAAGTTCATTAGAGACTTATGTCAGTTATTGCGATCGCGCGGCAACCCCTTAACTAAAAGTAATTAGCAAGAAACTTAATACATAGGACATATAATCACGACTATTATCCCCGAAGGGTTAGTCAGAGACTAGGCAATGAGGACAGCAAAAGCAGGCCTCTGCCATAGTCCACTTTTCACCAAATAGCGACTGCACATGTGCTCAGCGTAACAGGTGGTGAGCCTATCGCCGCTCTATGCGGTTGGATGGTATGTGCAGTCTTTAGTCCGTTAGTCGCCTTTTACGACACCCCAAGGGAAGAGAGGGAGTGGTAGTATGCTTTCACTGCTAGACACGGTTTGAGAAACTTAATCTTTTTATTAAAACCAAGGCCGGTGCTATCTCTATCAGCCCTTTCTGCCACATATGAAACAGCAACAGTTTAAACTAGGCTTAACGTTCTGGATAAACAGAGAGTTAATTCCATAATACTGCCTGACGTTTCGAGCGAGTCGCATTAGCGGTTAATTTGACACGGGTTAACTGCTTACTGTAGTTCAGTTTTAACAACTAAGTTAAAATCTCATAACCCTTATTTTAATTACCCTAAATTCGGTATCTCAGGACTTAAGACTGCACATACATCCAACAGCATAGAGCGGCGATGGGTTCACCAACTGTCAAGCTGAGCACATGTGCAGTCGGTTGGTGAAAAGTGGACTATGTTAGAGGACTGCTTTTGCTGTCCTTTTGCCTAGTCTCTGACTAACTCTTTGGGGATATTAGTCATGATTATATGTATGTACTTATATTTGTTCAATCTAACAAACATTCCACCATTAAACATTTTCTGTAACATGACTCCCCATGCGTTGTATTTATGGATTACTAGTTACGAATATAACACGAATTAGAGCTAAATAGAGTTGGATAATCCCCGAGGAGTGCAATCAACTGATACAAATTAGACATGTCCCAGAGCTGCCTAGAGGTAAATATTAGGGTCTGTGTGTAATAAATATGATAACGACCTGTGTATTGGTTTTATGTAATGCGGTTTGGGTTTTGTTGGAGTGCGATTCATGTTTACACTGTAATGTGGGAAATATAGGTACCACACACTATGGCCAAATTTGATAAAGAACGTTTGTAAATAGATTACGTACATAGGTATACATACATATAATCACGAATATTATCCCCGAAGGGTTAGCAAGGAGGACAGCAACAGCAGTCCTCTACCATAGTCCACTTCGACTGCACATGTGCTCAGTTTGACAGGTGGTGAGCCCATCGCTGCTCTATGCTGTTGGATGTATTTGTAGTCTTTAGTCCGTTAGTCGCCTTTTACGACACCCAAGGGAAGAGAGGGGGTGGTAGTATTCTTTCACCGCTAACCGACACGATACTAGATTTTTGCACAAAAAATGAGAATAATTTCTTTAGAAACATTCTTCATCTTTTCGTTTCGTAACAAGAAAACTCAAGCGGATGAATACTCCGACGTTTAAAAGGGTTAGTCCATCTATTAGTTATACAATAAAACAGAATGGACGAAAAAAGTCTTTTTATTATACTGCTCAATATAACTTATTTGATTCGAAAAAAATAATAGAGGTTTGTCCATGTAGTTATACTTACATGAACGGCTATAAATTAAACAACAAATTCCATATTCAAAGGAGTTGTAAGTACAGAAAGGTCTTATATCTAATTAAGTTCTAAACATGAGCCTTGGAAGGGCATTAAATCTTAAAATTACTGAAATTAAATGATAATTTTATAGTACAAAATTAAAACTAACCTATATTTGCTTGTTAGAGATCAAAAAATAAATTTTAAATGGGTATCAGAAAACAAAACATAATAAATTAGGTATAACTACATGGATAAACTCTATTATTTTATTTCGAATCAATTAAGTTATATTGAGCAGTATAACATGTAAGACTTTTTTCTTTTATTCTGTTATATTGTATAACTAATAGTATAACTCGATGGACTAAACTACCAACACTCGTAGAGCTGACAGTCACCGAGTTATTTAAAGTGATAAATTGTTAAAAGGACCATGGAAAATTTTGTCCCCACCATCCAACAGATTTGAAATTAGTGTCATTTGAAGGGTCTAGTAGGATAGATATTTTTTTACTACGGCGACGTTCTTCAAATACGCGGGATTTAGGTTATAAAAAATATATTATTTTTGTATATTTTATTTTTCTTTCCAACAAAATAAGATTGCAAGAGCAGACCAGACTCCACAGGCGGCACATGTGAATCAGCCATCGCTTCGCTCAACCATGTTTTAGGGAACGTAACGACCCGACGCACAAGCCACCACCGCAGAGACACTTTGAGAGAGCATGACACACTCGAGCAACTCTAACTAAAGCAAGAAAACAATAAAAGTTATAAATAAACCCAATACTTTTTGCAACTAACACAGGTACTTTAGGCTTCTTTGGGTCCCAATGAACAAATTGACACGTATCCCATGACTGTTGTAGGGTGGGGACGGGGTTAATACAAAATCCCCCATTGTTCTTTGTATCAAACACTTATTTTCACGAACACACACTCCGAGGTTCATAAACAAGTTATAAACTAATCTCCTTAACATACACATAAAAATCATTTGCTGTTCGTTAGTGTGGTTTATACTCAAAAAACAGCAATTTGAATATAATTTGTTTTGTTTTGTTCCTTTAAATACAAGGGTGGTGGTAAGAAAAATAATGGTGAAAATCGTAAAGAAAAACTAAAAAAAAATATATTTCAATTTGGTCGCTAAAAACTTTCAATGATGTTTCTTACTTCTTTTTCGTGACATTTATTTATTACCTAAGTTATTGGCATTTAAACATATATAAGTATAACCTTGTCGCGTAGTAGTGAAAGAATACTACCACCCACTCTCTACCCTTGGGTGTCGTAAAAGGCGACTAACGGACTAAAGACTGCAACATCCAACAGCTTAAATTGGCGATGGGTTCACCACCTGTCGCTATTTGGTGAAAAGTGGACTACACGGCATAGGACTGCTTTTGCGGTCCTCGTTGCCTAGTCTGAGACTATCCCTTCGGGGATAATAGCCGTTATTATACAGGGTGACTGCTAGAAACCGCAAGAAACATCAAGGGCTGGTCAGGTCAAGTGTTTTAAACATGACAAAAATGGTCTCATTGCAGACTACCGTAGGTACTTATCGCCCAGCTGACGCGAACGGGTCAACAGACGGTCGGCCAGCCGGTCGTTGCCCGCGCGTTGTAAATAATCGTTATTTTTAATTGTTTTTCATTTTATTTTTCTTATGTTATTGCTTTAAAATAAATTAGTTACTCAAAGACTATCCAATTAAAATTCACAAAATGAATAATTATTTCATTAAAAATGAAAAAACACGAATTCCTTTTTTGTCATTTTTGTCATGTTTAAAACACTTGAGCTGGCCAGCCCTTGAAGTTTCTTGCGGTTTCTAGCAGTCACCTTATATAATAAATAAATAAATAACTTTTTATTTGGAACAAAAATAGGTTATACTACAAGTTGTGTTCTTAAGTGTCTGCTATAGTATTAAATTAAAATGGCTCGTTCCAAAATGAAAGTACAACAGGTTTTAAACTTATGTACTAAATTACTTTAATAATTGTATATGTGGGCGTCCCTTGCTTTTCCTAATTATTTTTGTCCTATTATTGAATGTCATAACAACTTTGTCCTAAGACCTCTTATAATACTCTGTTGTTATAATTATTATGTGAAATAAACATAATTTGTACTATTGTATGTCAGTACTAATAATGTATATCATAACTAATGAAATCCCTAATTATATTTGCCAAAAAATCTCGAGTCATAATGTTTTTTGTCTTTCTTTCTTTTGCCATAATTTTATGTCACAAAATGAATGAAATCCACCATGTACTATAAAAAAGGGTATTGAGCATTTTAGGTTAGGTTAGGTTAGGTTAAATAAAAAAAATGTTAGGTTATGTTTCTTGGGGCGGGGTGCAAATTTGGGAACCTCCTCGTGGTGCACCCTGGAGTAAGGCCTCTCGGCCCACGTTCAGCGTGGGACAAGGGGCTTTATGCTAATCTCTGGCGCCCCTTCTGGGCGTCGAATAATGTAGGCGGAGCCTCTTCTGGGCTCCGCACCCCCTTCAAAGCGCGTCCCTTCTGGACCGCACAGCGGGTCACTTGGACCTGCGGGGGGGATCTCCACGTGCGTGCCCACTCTGGGCCGCACGCTCGCCGCTCACTCTCGAGCGGCTTTGAGGGGAGTTTTGACGGCGCCCCTTCTGGGCGTCGTTACACGGGGTGGGAACGGGGTAGTCGGCGCCCCTTCTGGGCGCCCTTTAGGCAAAGGTGCCGTCGTTGCGGGGCGCGGCGACGGGCGCCCGTCTTCGGACGGGTTGGTGGGCGGCTAACAGCCCACCCGCTAGCAACCATAGGGGGGAATGGGGGGCACCCCGAAAGGGGAGTACCAGGGGCCTCACGCCAGCCCCTGAGCATCGTAGTCCCCAACCTAGCGGCAATGATCCCACTCGAGGCGTCTGGTGGTGGAGCTGTTCAGGGAGGGGGGCGAGGGCCTGCCTTAACCGGCCGGCCGCGACAAGGGTAGTCTGTAAAAGCACCACGGGAGAAAACCCGTCATCAACCTCCTGACACGTCCCGACCTCAGGAGTACGTAGGGTAGCCCGCGTACAGGGGCCTCTGCGCGGGTGGTCTCTTATATGCCCCTTACTCATGGGATTAGCTATGAAAAAAAACGTAACCCTAAAATTTGACGCCACGGCAGAGCCTTGTACTAGGTCTGCCGTGGGTGGTGGGCCTGGCAACGGGCGGAAGGGTTCGCGGAGTAAGGAAGCCGCTCGTGTGGCTCAGAGGCGAGGACCGGCTGGCGAGCTGAGGGCAGTTTCGGGCCAAGGGACCGATGAGGACTCCGACGAGTACAGCAAAAGCGCGGAAAGGGAGACGGAAAAGGCCATCTTGGAGATGCTAGCTAGTGGAGGGCGGGACATGGAGACCGATAAAGTGGTGCAGGACTTTGTGGAGGAGTCGAGAAAGCGCTCGTTGGCTGACGCGCAAATTGACTCCAGTGGGAGCTCCGGCAAGGGTGGGCTGAGGAAGGCGGACACCAGGGCAAAGGCAAAGAAGGCCGCCCTCGAGAGGAGCCAGCAGGAGGAGGTCTTGGGCACCTCAATTGGGATGGAGGAGGCCAGGAGGGCCGTGAGGGACTCCTCCGTGGAGAGTGACTCCGTAGGGATAGTGGCTCCCGCCACCAAGAGTGTGCCACTGGGGAGGGGTGCGTCCCCAGAGAAGACGGCAGAGTATGCCGCGAAGAAGCACGAGAAAGCCATGAAGCCCTATCGAGCCGAAGCGAGCGGGCTGGCCTGCATGGAGACGGTCCCCTGCTCTGGCAGCGGCGGCCAACACGCCGGCGAACGAATGGAGGACCGTCCCCTCCAAAAAGGCTAGGAAAGCCGCGACCGCGGATGCCCGGGCCCTATGGAGGCAAGTGCGCCGAAGAGGGGGGCTTCCGCGGGTTCTGCCCCCGCGGCCAGGCTGGTTCCGCCGCGATCCTTAGTGGTGACGGTGACCCTGAGGCCGGAGGCGGTGGAGAAGGGCGCCACCTACGTCTCCGTGATGGAGCGGGCGATTGGCGCCATCCACCTGGAGGACCTCGGCGTAGAGGCGCTACGGTTCCGGAATACGGCAGCTGGGGGCGGAAGCTGGAGATTCCTGGTGTCTCTAGCGGGCCCAAGGCGGACGCACACGCAGCGAAGCTGCGGGAGGTGATCGCGAAAGAGGAGGAGGTGGCTCGGCCGTACCGCAAGGCTGAGCTGCGACTGGTGGGCCTGGCTGAGGGGACGAAGCCCGAGAGCAAAGGTGGAGTGCTCTCTGGACCTGGTGTCCCTCGAAGAGCTGCGGGCCGGCCCGTGGGGCAGGTACACGATGCTGGCCCGGCTTCCGGTTGCGGAGGCAAAGCGGCTGGCGGTTGCGGGTTGCCTCAGAGTAGGGTGGGCGCAGGTCCAGGTGGTCGTGCTTGAGAAGCTTCCAGTGCGGTGCTTCAGGTGCTACGGGACGGGTCACACGAAGTACATGTGTGACTCGAAGACCGACCGTAGCACCCTCTGCTTCCGCTGCAGTGCCCCGGGGCACCAGGCAGCGGACTGCCAGGCAGAGAAGGTGGAGTGTGGGGTGTGTAGGGAGGCTGGGCTCCCACATGAGCACCAGCTGGGAGGTAGAGCCTGCAGGCCCCCAGCGATAAAGCCTAAGAGGGTCCCTTGGGCAGCCCCCCCCCCCCCCTGCGGCAAAAGAGAGGGTTGCGCCGATGGATGTAGCGGAGGTGCCGGAAAACCCGGCCGCTAGTACGGCTCCGGCGTAAATTTGTATATTTGTATATAAATAATTGAGTGTGTAAATGGGTGTGTGCATGAAAATGTGTGTACGTGTGTGTTGTACGTGTTTGTTGTAAATATTTGTGTGTTGTGGCCCGGCGGATTGTTCAGAAGGCGGGCACTGGCACGGGTATCTCCCGATACCACCCCAAGTGCCCGGGGTCCGCCGGACGTGTTGTATGTGTCGTGTACAAATTGTACAAATTGAGTGTGTGTGTTCGTTGTTTTGAGTGTTCGCGTGCCCATTAGAGGGTGGGCACGTCGCCTTTGTTGTGCCTTGTGTATATAGTCGCCCGTGTGCCGGCGCATGTCCGCCAGCGGTCATGCACCGACACACGGGCGACGGGGTGGTTCGCGGTTCAGTGCCAACAGGCTAGGTAACGTGTTCCACCCCAGCTTTCAGCTTATCGGATTGAGTGGCCCCCAGGGGTTTAGTGGGTATCCCCCTCCGTCTCGCCCTCCCCAGCCGGGTTCTACCTGGCAGCTGACTTGGAGCCTCTCTCCTTGTCAGTGGGGGCGGAAAGGGCGAGTCCCACATAACCGGGTGCCTCTTCAAGGCCCCGGTTGGGGCATGGTACAAAATCAAAAATCAAAATCAAAATCAAAATAACTTTATTCGGTAAGCTTAAATTAAGCGTTTTGAATCGTCTAAATTTTTTTTTTATATGGATGGATGGATTGGCACAGGAACCCACCCACCCACCCCATACCATGGTATCGAGGCGTCGCGTCGCATTCCTGAAGGTAGGTGCCGGTTCTTTTATCAGGTCTGGCTCGCGTCGTCCTAACTCACCCGTTTCCCTTAGGGGGGCGGGTGGGGACACGTGGGTGCCAGTCCTGTGTCCGTGCATGGGGTGTCTCACGCTCCTCTCGAGGCCTCATGCCAGTGCTGTGAAGCATTTTCTCCGGCTAAAACAAAGAAAAAGGTTAGGTTGGGTTTGTTTTTATGTAATAATTTAATTAATTCAATTTTGTTGTATGAGTTATATTATTATGAAATTTATGGTTATTACGTATAAGTTTATGACTATATAACGTTAGTACTAATGTAATTATGATTTGCGAATCTTATGTCGAGTGAGATTATGGCAAAGTTTATTATGGCATATCAGATAAGGATATAAACATTATTACAATCTATTGTTATGTCAATGGTTATTATGACAAGCTAAAATATGTAAACAAAAGGAGATGTTTAATTTTATGCCAAGACCATGTACACCTACTCAAAAAATAGTATAAAACACATGTATTTAGTTGGTAAAAGTAATATTCCGATATGCTTTACCATTTTCGTGTAGTAAAATAAAAATGAAAACATAATTTTCAATAACCTGGCAACTTGATATGCCTTCCTGAGTTAAAATCAAGTGTCCAAAGCTGTAAAGAAGGTAATAAAAAGTGTAACTGTCACCATGATTTTAAAAAATAGAACGGCGTTTTTTTTTATTCCGGTTACTTTATTTGGTGGTGGGTGGATTCTGAGTAGTTGTGGTGGGGTTTTGTGCTGTGCTGTTTTTCTATGCTGATTTCATTGAGGTATTTCTGATTTGGAGCGATTACCTGATAACCTGATAGATAACCGTTTACTGCCTCACTTCTTGACTTCTGCCTGCTATCCTGGACTTTCGTTTGCTGCCTCACTTGTTGACTTCGGCCTGCTATCCCGGACTTGGATTTGCATTTGATTGACCTGTTAAATTGTTGATACCATTGTTGCTACTACCTACATTCGTTGTTTTCAGGTGAGTTTTTCGTATTTTAATTAGGCATTTACGAGAGAATTAATAAAATACTTACTATCACTTCTTTACAAGGAAATAGATTCCGAACACTGCTCTATTGAAATAACAGTAACAATAATCAAAGTGAAATACATTAAACTAAATATAATATCTATTTCAGGCAGCAAACAATGTCTTCTTTGTGTGTGATGGACAGATAGATGTGTTCGGTAGACTTATCTGGCATCTGGGGATAGAATTACTAGGTACCTACCTACTAATCTTGGAACAACATGTTGGACATGAGGTTAGTAGTGCATGTAGATATATAGATAGATAATACTTTTATTGTAACAGTTTACATTAAACATGTAGTATTTATGAAAAACTATTTTTATTGCATTTTTATTTTCCTATTATTTAGAACCTAACACATTCTTCACAAGACAAAATAAATAGTAGTTTATTAACAAACTTCTGAATTTTAGGTTGACACTGATGGAATAGTTTATCATCCATGTTTCTCAGGACTAGGTGTAGGAACGTCATTAACTGAAAATGAAGCTTCTAGCCATCAAGAACATGTTTGCGTTTGGTGCAGATCATTGTTTCAAAGACGAACACATTCTATCTCAGAAGGACCTTAAAGAGAACTGATTGCTGCTAGAATTTATTCTAGACAGGTATTGATTAACTTTTTTAATACATAATATAAATTCATGTTCAAATAATAATAATTGAAGTACTTACCTAGACTTTTTATGAATTACTGATTTAAATAATGGTCTTTTTTGTAGATTCCTGAAGGAGGATTAGTACGTTATTCATGCTGGGTCTACTTTAGGGGCTCATTAGTCAAAATCGCAGGCTTCCTAGAACTTTGGCATCACAGGACTCAAATGTCTGTGTATGGTGCAGAAGATCACATGCATTGTTAGAAGGTCCCGAAAGAAATAAACTCGCAGAAAGAATTAGTCCAAGACAGGTATCTTTTCATAGCTTTATTTTCAAGAGTCACAAGTGAGTGTTCTAATGTAAAAAAATTACTTAACATTCCTCACATTTTATGATTTCTTTGTTTACAGATACCTAATAGTGGACGTGTTTGCTATGCTTGTTGGGTGGCTACTCAGCGAAATGACAGACAAGCTGCAAACAATGCTGTGAGGCAAATAGAGAACGTAATTGTTGATAGGAACGAGGATCAAGCAATCACGTATGATAGAAAGGCTTGCATGGGGTGCAGATCCTCTTTGCTCCACAGACGGACACATATGTAGGGAGATGGTCCTGAGAGAAATATAATCTCAGAAATAATGTTTTCAAGAGAAGTAAGTAGTCTTATTTATCAAAAATCTTTTTATATAATTGCCCTGAAACACTATGCCCCATATCTTCGTTCTACTGTACGGGGGGATGACAAAAAAATTGTTTTGAGCTCACAATTCACTAAATAGTCGATCTCATTTAGTTTTTTAAAAATATCTTCAGTGTTTTATAATAGTATAGATAGATGTGGTAACAATTTTGTGTTTTCAGCTTCCAGCGGATGTATTAGTATGTATGGGATGCTGCAGAATGGTCCAGGAGTTGCGAGAGAACCCCAATATTATCGTAGTACCAGAAACAAGTTTGCAAATAAAATAAACATTAATTATGCTTCATAAATTGTAAAAATGTTTTATTTCATTACTACCAGTTACCTACTCTACCTACTTAGGTGTGTTACTTTAACTAGGTATTATTCACTGCATATTAGTACATACACTAGGACTAGTACCATGTTCTCATATGGTTGTGTTCTTTAATGTATGTTAGATTTGATTTGATGTAAGGGTCGAGGTGCTGCTCTTCTGTTATGTGTAGGTGCAGCAGTAGGTAATAAAACGCTGAATTCTAGCAGTCAATTACAATTAACAGCTTAAGTATAACTCTACCTACATGTTATGAAACTAATAGAAGATATAATTGTTATTATTATTATTAGCCGCAATTGTCCCACTGCAGGGCAAAGGCCACCCTTCCCTTCTTCCATTCCTCCCTACTAGCAGCGATCTGAGACCAATCCTTTTAGGAAAAGGAAAATTATGTTAAGTACCTATAAAAACAGGCTCATCTGGGTAATCTCCTAGTGCCCAGTTATAGGCAGCCAAATAAAGATAAACAATGTTCCTCATAATGTTTGTTGTACTCGTTTGTTACCCTAGGCACTACTAGTTGTGCAGAGCAGCAGGCAGATGTATGTTTGTCTATTTCTCTTTTATACTTACACCAATATAAATACATGCTTTGCTAGTAAAAATACCTCGATTTGACCTGGCCAAGAGTAAGTTAATTTTTATGTAACATTATCAATGCCAGTATTGGAATATAGAGCTGTTATTAGGGCCAAAATCACAGAAAACAATTAATAAAGACCAAAACTACGCTACTACGAAAAAGAAAAGTACTTTTGTTTTGACAGCTACTTGACATGTCACATGACGTTGACAGATTACCGCCTGCGATCACGAAAGTTGCTATAATTAGTTATTTAAAATAAATTCTACATGAAAACTATTCATTTATTTGAAGAAAATCATTTCGAATAAGCTTATTTCATTAATTAGCTACATTTTGGTATTGTGTACATGGTGTTGGCATTTTCTCCATACAAAATTAAACATCTCATTTATGGATCCGGACCCACACCCGTATATGTATGTGTGAGTGCGTGTGTGCGTGTGCGTGGGTGTGAATGTATGTGTATGTTATATTTGGACAGGACAACGTCAGTTGGGTCTACTAGTCGTCTAATATAATAAATAAAGTAGTATTTCAGCGACTCCTCTCAAAACAACATAATAACAACATATACTTAGCGGGTAAACAGCGGCAGGCAAAGTTGGAATTGGCCGGTATATTCACAACTCATTACCATGTGAGTGCAACACAGAATGAGCGCCGACGCGAAAGTTGAAACTAGTTGTTCATTAGTTTTTATTGTTACTTAATAACGCCATTTCTGGTTGATTTTGATGAATAGGTTTTTTTATTAGATACTTTTGGTGTTATGTTTTCTTATCTACTTTAATATTTTTCTATTTTAATTTTAATATTTATATTTCTTTCTTAAAGGTTGCTATGTCTACGATATTTGATATTTTTACAGTACTCGTGCCTATACATAATTTGACATATCTCTGAGTAACGTAGGTACAAACATCAACTGGTAACATTTTAATACACCTGAACAGACTCCGATATTGTTATAACAATAATATAGGTAGTATAGGTAGATACAGTTTTAATACTGTTCTGCACTATATTGTGTGATACATACTTAAAGTCAAACCTTCCAAATTGATCCAACACTGACGATGGATGCGTCGAAAGAATCAACGATTAGTAATATTTGATTATTTGCGTTAAAAAACGTTCAAATAAGCTCAAAGATAACGAAACGTTGTAAAAAATGTCTACCTCAGGCAGGAATCGAACCCGAATATTTTCATTCAGATCTCTAAGAATGTAAATTCTAAGAGGTTTGTTAAGTCACTGTTGCTATAAAAACATAAAGTTAAAAGCGTTGAAAAATTTCGTCGGTCTAACCGATACGTCGGTGGTGGAGTGGTCAACGCAGCCGCCCGGATTGCGGAGGACGCGGGTTCGATTCCCACCTGAGGTAAACATTTTTTTTTCAACGTTTCGTTATCTTTGAGAATCAACGATGATTCGTATTGCGACTTACATTGCGGTGTGTAATACATAAATACATACTTACATACATTAGAATAGGTAGGTATGTATGTTTCTATGTAAATGAAGAGAGAACCTAAAGACTAGACAATGAGGACCGCAGAAGCAGTCCACTGCCATAGTCCACTTTTCACCAAATTAGAACTGCAAATGTGCTCGGTATGATTGGTGGTGAGTTCATCGCCGCTCTGTTTTTAGATGTATGTGCAGTCTTTAGTCCGTTAGTCGCCTTTTACGACCCCAAGAGAAGGGGGTGGTAGTATTCTTTCACCGCTACGCGACACAATTATGTGAGCAAATATGCTCACATAATTACGGTGAGCTTCAAATAACGGCGGATTTAATGTAGAAGTGAGTGTAGATACGTATTAGGTTCGTCGGAGTTACTCGATTTGTGGCAGTTGTAGTTTGTAGTTTCATAACTGCGTCTTTTGGGAATATGTTTGGCTATTTCGAGCTGCTGTTGGCTTCAATTTTGTAACATCATGGGGCGATCACGCTCAATAATCTCAACCAAACTATAACTGAACCTCAGCCGTTAGACCTACTTTTAGGCATTGTTCACACCAAACGGATTGTCCGCCGCGGACTGTGAGCGCACGTTACGCAGTTTATAGAAAGAAAGAAAGAACATTTATTAAACAAAAAATTTATTGACTGTCACAAATAAGAAATAGAAAAAAAAAACAAAACGTAAAAACAAAAAGTAACATACAAATACTTATCAAATAACAATAATAAAACAACAGTGTGACGAGCCAATCAGGACCTACCTCAGCATATGCCGCTACGGTGTGACAAAGTCACATCGCAACGGCGCTGGTATTCTGGCAGGGCCTGTACGAGGTGGAGGAGGACGCAGGGGGCGAGGCCCCCCCTCAAGGTGGAGCTGCCACGGTCGTCTGCTATCACGGTGACGCTGGGGCCGGAGGCAGTAGAGAGGGGGCTGACCTACCGCACGGTGCTGGATGGGGCTATGGCCAGTGCCAATCTGGAGGAGCTCGGGCTGCGGGGTGTCCGGGTGCGGCAGTCCGCCGCGGGTGGACGGCTGCTGGAGATTGCGGGCGAGTCCAGCGGCCCTGTGGCGGACACTCTGGCGGATCGCCTCAGGAAGGCTGTGCCGGAGGGAGTGGAGGTCCGAAGGCCGTGCCGGATGGCCGAGGTCCGGCTTGTCGGACTCACCCCGGAAATGGCGGATGGGGCTACGCGCATTGCGGAGGCGATTGCGGCCAGCACGAGTTGCGCCTCTGAGCGGGTAACAGTGGGGCAGTTGCGGACCGGACCGGCCGGTATGTGCTCCGCGGTGGTTCGGCTTCCGGCCGCTGCGGCGAGCTATCTCGAGCGGGCAGGCCACGTCGTGATTGGCTGGGTGAGGGTGCGAGTCGTGGTCCTGGACAGGGGCCCCGCACGGTGTTACAGGTGCTGCGGTGTGGGCCACCTGAGCTACGCCTGTAGCTCGGAGGCCAGCCGCGGCACGCTGTGTTTTAGGTGCGGTGCCCCTGGGCACAGGGCGGCGGAATGTGGCGCGGAGAAGGCGGCCTGCGGTGTGTGTAGGGAGGCGGGGCTCCCACACGAACACCACATGGGTGGGAGGAGCTGTCGCCCCCCGGTGACGCGAATGAAGTGGGCTCCCTGGCCGCGGGCCCCTCCTGCGGCTAGGGAGATCGCTATGGAGGTGGCGGAGTCGCCGGCAGGGCCGGACGGGGCCGGGCAACCGGCGGCGGGCGGGGGAGTCGAGGGTGGCACCAATGCCGCCCTCCTCCCTCAAGTTCGGGGGAAAGTCGCCAGTGTGGGCGAGTGCCGGGCAACCGGCGGAGAGGGGGAGTAAGGGTGGCATTACTGCCGCCCTTCTCCTGCATGACCCGGAACATCGGGGGTCTGCGGTCCGGGCTTTGCCCCCTATGGCAGCATAGGGTCACGGTCCGGCGGGATCCTTGTGTGGGACCATGATTCCACACGTGGGGCCTTGGTCCTGCACAAGGAAGAAGCGGAAAGGGGGGGGCTATCCTTCCCTGAGGAGGGCCAGCGGTCCAGTGTTGAGGAGCATTGGGCCGCATTGCACGGGCCTCCTCCCGTTTGGGAGCAGTCTGTATCTGCCAGACTGCTCCGTGGGGAGCGGGGGACCCAGGTCTGACTGGGTCCGCGGCGTGCGGCGCTCGCGGAGCGTGTCAAACCGACGGTACCGCGGCGCCGCAATACGTTCC
Organism: Scoparia ambigualis; assembly: GCA_963921215.1. Classification (NCBI taxonomy): domain Eukaryota; kingdom Metazoa; phylum Arthropoda; class Insecta; order Lepidoptera; family Crambidae; genus Scoparia; species Scoparia ambigualis. The sequence goes on along the minus strand of OY992502.1, from coordinate 56,120,591 downwards.
AGGTGGCAGATGTCGGTTCTTTTACCGGGTCGGGCCCATATGTCCTTACTCACCCGTTTCCCCCACGGGGGGGCGGGTGGGGACATATGGGTTCCAGCCCCGGACAGTGCATGGGGTTCTCACCATCCTCAGGAGGCCCCATGCCAGTGCAGAGAAGCATTTTCTCCGACTAAAACAAAGAAAAAAGGGCCTGTACGAGGTGACGTTCCGTAATAAAATCAATATATAACTAAAATGTGTATGTGGAAATATACATTTGATAAATAAAAATAGATACTTATAAATATGTTTATAAAAATGCACATTCAAAAACACTACATATCTATCGTTTTTCCATATATATTAAACATCTCGTTCACGCCGAACCGACTACACGCTATTACGTAGTGCGTAGTCGCTGTCTCTCGGTGACCGATTTTTTAACTACGCGTCTATGCACGGCGGACGCAGATTGGCTACGTCGTAGACGAACGTAACAGCGTATAGATTGCTACGCCGCCCCCGCCGGCACAATTCATTCGAGAACTTCAATGAGTACAGACGTGTATCTCGCGATGTTCGACAAGAAAAGTAGCGAATTGTACGCTTTATGGCGGCACTTCACTTGGCTTAGCGTGTTCGTGTGGGGTGTGTAATGTTTGATATAAATACTTATGGTCTAACGTTCAGATAATATAATTTCATTTCATATAATTTCATTTCATATAACAAGTGATTTAATATAATAAACATTTAATATAATTTTAGATTCTATAATTTCATTTGATTCAATGTACTTTTAATATAATATACATTCGATATAATAATCTAATGATATAAAATATTATTCATGTAATAAGCATGCAGCACGCAAGAAAGCGAGCAGCATGCAAGCAAGCAAGCTGCATGCAAGCAAGCATGCAGCATTCAAGCAAGAATGCAGCATGCAAGCAAGCATGCAGCATGCAAGCAAGCATGCAGCATGCAAGCAAGCATGCAGCATGCAAGCAAGAATGCAGCATGCAATCAAGAATGCAGCATGCAGGCAGGCATGCAGCATGCAGGCAGGCATGCAGCATGCAGCAGGCATGGTTTCTGTCACGGCTCCGGCGCTGCGGGACTCCGGCGGTCCCACGCGAGCTTATCGTCGCAGATGGCTTTCGCTCACCACCGCAGCTTCGGCTTGCTGGCCGGCTTCGCCGGCAAGCAAGCAAGCATGCAGCATGCAAGCAAGAGTGCAGCATGCAATCAAGAATGCAGCATGCAAGCAGGCATGCAGCATGCAAGCAGGCATGCAGCGGACAAGCAGGCATGCAGCAGACAAGCAGGCATGCAGCATGCAGGCAGGCATGCAGCATGCAACAGGCATGGTTTCTGTCACGGCTCCGGCGCTGCGGGACTCCGGCGGTCCCACGCGAGCTTATCGTCGCAGATGGCTTTCGCACACCACCTGCTCCTCAGCTCGCGGGCCGCCTCGCCCCTCCGCGCCTACGCGGGCTTAAATTACACTCTAGCGTAGGGCAGACAAGTCTACGTGGAGTCGATTTTGCCGCGATTCATTTCTGTCACTGACTTTTTAGCACAACCTTAACGAAAACACAACGTATTAACTTTTTGAGACAATATTTGATATCAATTTAAGGTTAAAATGCTATTTTTATTTATAAGCAAAAATTATATCAAATGAAGTTATAGAATATGATATTCTACCAATATAGCTTTATAGAAAATGTTGTTAGAGAATATGAGTATTGTATCGAATGAATAATATACGTAATGTTGTTATAGAAAGTGTATTTAGAACAAGTAAAAATTATATCCAATGAACGTTATGTCCTTTGAAATTAGTTCATATGTCATTATATGAAATGATACGCACCCGTTCGTGTGGCGATATCGTTGTGTTTGCCCAAATAATCTGGCTCTTTGCTTGGCATCAAACAAGCCGTCCACACATGGACTGTACGGGCAAACATCTCAAATATTTACTTGTTCACAAACAAATTGAATGCAACAGTGACGGACGTGGCAGTGGCAGCAGCTTATTACATTTGCCTGAATTGCTTACCAACCATTACTGCTTACCAACACCTGTTTTTATTGTGCATGGTTCTCGTACGTTATTTTGAATATCGATCCATGCATCGTTCAGTCAGTTTTTTTTATGAGAGGCATTTGTTGGGGCCCCAAATACAAGGATGCATTTGGTATACTTAATTCCAAAAATCGCAATACGGTTTCGTTTGTCCAATCCATTTTATATATACGTATAAAAAACTGAACACGTCTGAACAGGACAGCCGCAAGCGCGCCTCTGAACAGAACCAAGGTGGAGGGCCGACGCAAATATTTGCCGTACCTATTTGATTCCTTTGATGTGTGATCAAAAACCGACAAGTGGACGGAAACGCATATTCGCTATTTGTGTTGTTTGCCTTATTCGTGCAAATAAAGCAAATATATTCAAATAGGCCGTCTACACAGTGCCGTGTTCGGACAAATAATGCAAATACGCGAACACGATACGCCAAGTGAAGTGCCGGCATTAGATTATTGTCGGCTTGGTGTGAACGCATACTGCAGACTGAGTCCACGTTCAGACTGAGGCTGACAGGTGAGCATACTCACAGTCAATCCGTTTGGTGTGAACTTCGATCAACAATACAACTAGATGTCAGGTCGGCGCTAAAAATGTGTCTCGATAAATAAGAGCGCACTTGAGAAGTGAGCTCTTATTTTCTCGCAAGGCATAACAGGAAAAAGTTCTTTATTTGTTGCTCCTTATGGTTGATTTCACCACTAAATGTTATTTGACGTCTTTTCTTTTTTAAGTGACAGGAGTAATTTATTGCTTTGAAAAAGTATTTATTCACGACAGAATTTAGCTTTGATTTTGCACGTGACGCGTTATATAGTTGCTATTGTTGATCGAAGGGTGTGAACAATGCCTTATAGTGGCGATGGAGCGATGGCGCTATACGAAGTCGGCGGAACCTATGGTTCAGTTGTGGTTTGGTTGAAATGATTTAGCGTAACGTTTAATATTTAAGAAAAATTGTTACTAACTCCCCTACGAAATAGGGAAGTAAACTAAAATTCATATTTTTCCTTTATTGTTTTGAAGTGAATTTAGGGTGATTTTGAAATCTGGTTTTGTTCGTATACATCTTTATTGTGTTCTGTTTGAATATACATCTAGCCGTGAAACATTTAATGGTTTCATTTAATAACAAACCCACTGAAGCTTGCGTTTGGGGATTTTCTTCCTTTTCCCCAAGAGGAACAAAATCACAATCGTAAAAATAATATGCCAGAGCATGTTTAGCCTTATTAAGTGACAGATTTATAAACCTCTAAAATAAAATAGAAAACGGTGTCGCGTAGCGGTGAAAGAATACTACCACCCCCTATCTTCCCTTAGGTGTCGTAAAAGGCAACTAACGGACTAAAGACTGCATATAGATCCATCAGCTTAGAGCGGCGATGGGCTCACCACCTACACGCTAAACACATGTGCAGTCGCTATTTGGTAAAAAGTGGCCTATGGCAGAGGACTGCTTTTGCGGTCCTCATTGCCTAGTCTCTGACTAACCCTTCGGGGATAATAGTCGTGATTATGTATATATACAAATAAGATAAGGAAAATACGTTTTAGGAATCTTATCGGTCGGCCCAGATAAAGATGGCGAGACGATCTGGACGCACACAAGACTAACTAGCATGAGATGGCTGAGGATAGAGAATAATAAAAGGACCTGAGCGAAGCGTGGGACAGTGTTATTATTATTATTATTTGTTTTTATTATTTAACATATTAAATTTGATATAAAATACTTTTCATCCATTAACCTTCTCGGTGAAGGTCGTTCTATACTCGGATCTTAGACTATGTAGACTAGAGAAAAAATAACATAAAACTTATCACGACTATTTTCCCCGAAGGGTTAATCAAGGACAGGCAATGAGGAAAACAAAAGCAGTCCTTTACCATAGTCCACTTTTCACCAAACAGCGACTGCAGATGTGCTTAGCGTGACAGGCGGTGAGCCCATCGCCGTTCTATGCTGTTGGGTGTATGTGCAGTCTTTAGTCCGTTAGTCACCTTCTACGACACCCAAGGGAAGAGGGGGTGGTAGTATTCTTTCACCGCTACGCTACACGCTTAGATGAATGATTGGTCTGGCTGCGCTCGACTAGATACCGCCTTATCTAAAAACCACAGCTCCGTAAATGCGGCAACTCCTCTATGACAATTTTCAAGGATGCTGTCCTTCTTATTTTTTTCTAGTATTATTTTTACACTGTTTTATTACGCAAACTGGCATTTTACTTTGAATTATGCCCAAAATTTAATAAAACATTCGGTACGTACACTTTACACACAGCTATCAGTGTGACTTGGGTCTCGGGTACGCCGATTTCTGCGTAGTATTTGTTAACGCATTTGACAAGTACGGTACGACGGAGGTCCTATTCGGTTGTAACGGTTGAGAAAAAAAAATCTTACCAAAATAAAGAAAAAAAAAATAGAAAATAGGATATGCGTTAAAAATAAATTGAAAAAAAAAAACAATCTTAAAAGGGTTTATGCTAATGAACCCTCGTTACGTGCCATTTCAAAGGAGAGTAATAGGCGACCAGGACATTCTCGGGGCTGCATTACTTTCGCTCGGCCCACATTAGATTTACGACCTAAACGTGATAGCGACAAGGTCACTAATAATATATGAGCCATTTTCTCACGTGACACCCCCAAAGAATGAACATTGAACTTGGGATGATGTGTTAATGGATTTAAGGGGTTTAGTTGCCGGCACGTGATAAATTCTTGGGAAAATATCGAAGTACTTGAAATAACCTTGTAGGTAAACTTATAATAGGTAGTCAAGTTTTGGGAGAGTCTAAATTAGTTTTTAAAAATTATAATTAAATAAAACTAGAGAGTGTTGCCGATTTGGAGGCCTATTTAATAATGAATCTCTTCGAGTCACAAGACATGCAGGATGCGGCTCCGTCGAGCTAGCCTAAACAATTATATTTTTTAGAACTAAAGTAGAAATGACTATGTAAGCCCTCTTAATCTAAGACAGAGGGGCGAGGGGGTACCATAACTCCTCCATCCCCAGATGGAAAATTATCGGAGTCATTTTTAACATTTTTCCGACAATTTTTCATAAAATACATAATTTTAAATCTAAAGACATACAGAATTATAATAAGTAAAATTAGAGTTAAAAGACATAATATAACATTAATAAAATTAGAATCTATTTTACTATTGGAAACACTGTCGATCACTTCACTATGTTTTAGCACTTCCGACATGTATTTAATTTCATCTAAGTTGACCTCCTTCATATTAAGTGCACGTGTACTGGATAGCGTCGTTTTTGCTCGTAGCTGCGGTAAATTGATAACGGGAATTGCAGGTACATAGTCCCTTTCTGTATAAATTTGGTGGTGATGAATTTGAATACCGGATATTTCTAGTTCACATGGATCTTCCAGGGTAAGTATATAAGTCCCGAGTACTGGATATCTATTTATTTCACCATTACATTTTTGTGTTAATGTTTCTTTCTATTTTGTATATAAAATCCAATTTCCAGGTTTGATTCTTTGTATTTTTACGTCTTCCATGCGAATCTGATGTTGAGTACAACTACTTAGATTGCTTTCAAACTTCATTAACTGCTCCATACAGGTGACATCTTGGTACATCGCCCGGTCATCATTCGTACAGAGAAAGTGGTCTCTTGTAGCAAGACTGCGGCACGCTTTCATAATCGGTAAGTATTTTAAACCTTTCGCCAATAGGTAAGGGTATTTAGGGAATATAGTGAAGGTAACATTTTTTTGGAATACAGGTAAGGAATACAATTTAAAATAATTATATGTAATGTTATCTATCAAGGGAATTTCCATTATGAACGTTATCTGGTTTTTCTTTAAATATGATTTTACAATAAAAGTTTCTTCTAATTTAACTAAGTTATCTTCATTAGGGATATACACCAAGTTTCCAACATTTGAAATAACTTTAAATGTGCCAAAAGTTCTGTTGAGTTTATAATCGACTGATGTAATATAGAGCCTTTACTTAATGCTAATGCAGTTTCAATTTCACTTAGTCTAATAAAGATGGTTCTGAAATTACTAACAAATAGATTATATAGTCCCATTAGGTATAAGGATAGTAGCCAATCATTCTCCTTATTTATTAATTCATTTAAACTAGTTTCTACTTGTTTTAAACGTGTGTCTAAGTTAATTGTGTTATTGTTAATAATTTCAGTTGTATTTACAATACTACTTAACATAGATGAAATAAAAGTAACCTTTTTGGAAACAACAACTTGGTTATTATTTAATTCGGAGATTAGTTTTTCGTATCTAACTGCATCTTCGTGATCAAGATTTCCTGAGATAATCTTAATGATTGAGCCTAGTGGATTTATAAGACCTCTTCTAAATCGTTGTTGTGGCATCAGTTGGTGATATTTATCTATTGTTATATCGCGAAGATATTCAGCATGTTTTAAGATACTAATAAAATCATGAGGAAATGATTCATTTAATGTAACTAAAATTTTAAGTTCGTTAAATTTTGATATGGTATAGGTTAAATCGTTATAAATGTTTTCCAGATTTATGTTTTTTATAATTGTCCAGTTATCTATTTGTAGATGAGCTTGACCTTCCTTTACAGGCAGGATCCCTGGATTTCCTTCAAGGTTTTGCAGACGAAGGGCCAGCACCGGCATCGCTACGGTCAGAATACACCACCTGTGGAGGGCGTTTTATATTTTTAATTGGTGCTTTTGTCTCTCTATAACCTACTATAAGTGGAACTACATTTTTACAAGTTTTCCCTGTAACCTTAGCCTTGCGATATCTTGCCTTGTCTTTACCTTTTCTCTTATTAATATCTTTTACGTAAACTAGGTGTCCTTCGGGAAACTCGAATCCCGTTTCTCCACCTTGTTTGTCTCTAATCTTTTCCTTACTTCCTATTATTTTATCGGTTAAATATTGATATAAGAATTTTGTACGTTTGGAGTGATCTTTAACTAATTGTTGTACATAAGACCTTTCTAAATTATTGTTAAATGGATTATCTGTATCAGTATGTCCAAAGACAACTTCAAACGGCGTTAACCCCGTTACAGAGTGTATTGTGTGATTGTAAGCCATTATAGTGTATGTCATGACTGATGCGGCATCAGTGCATTTCCTTTCAATAGTCAATAGTCAAAATATATTTATTCAATAAACTCAATTAATAAGTACTTTGAAACGTCCAAATATTTTTTAACCTACCACCCATTCAGGACATCATTTTTTAACATGGAATTGCGTCAAGCGGCCGCAGAGTAAGGACGTGCATTTTGCTCTTGTATAATATCAATTATCGTTCTACCTACAAGTATGGTGATCAAAAAGTGCAATAAGTGTAAAAAGAATATAACGAAAAAAGTGCCGGGATTGGAGTGCAGTAGATGTCATGTTATTGTTCATGCTGATCCTGCATGCTCAAAATTATCGAATAAGCAACTGAACACTCTACGAAATTCAAGTAGTATCGAATGGAGCTGCGAAGAATGCCTGCATAATATATCCCGTAGGTCTTCATTCATCGTCCCTGAGGAGGATGCTGATGAGGAGTCTGATACCAGTATCATCATCGGACAATCAGTAATGGATACACAAAAATTAATCCAGGATATTAACCGTGAACTTAAGAAAACTTTTCGTGTCGAGATCGCTAACCTGGAAAACTCGTTGGAATTTCTAAGTGATCAAATCTGTTCTCTTGAGAAATCTACAAAACTCCAAGACAACAGAATTAAAACTCTCGAGAACAAAAATGAGGACTTAACCAACAAAAATAAAAACTTAGAATTGAGAATAGCTGTACTAGAGCAGGATTTAAAGCAATTTGAGCAAAAAACGCTGTCAACATCACTTGAAATTGCTGGGCTACCTGATATAGCTTCTCAAGAAGTTGTTAAGGTGATGAGTGCTATTGCCACCAAACTGGATGTGGATGAAAAAGAAATCCAATCAACTCGACGATTGCCAGGAGGTAAAAATAAGCCTGCAATTTATCTCGTCGAAATGAAGTCCCAGTCCGCGAGAACCCAATGGAAAGCAGCCAGTAAGGAGAAACGCATCACGGTAGGCGCAGTTCTTCCTGAAGCACCCAGGGAAGTCACTCACAACCGCGTCTATGTAAGGGAAGCATTAACGAAATCAAAGAAGAGTCTTCTTTATAGTGCCAAGCAAGAATTGCGCGATAGCTTTCAATTTATATGGTATAAGGACGGAAAGGTATGTGCCCGCAAAAGTGAAAACGAAAAAATTCACTACATTAGATCTATACAAGACGTAAAATTAATTAAACAACAACCTCAGGTGTAAGTACTTACCTACCTACATTGCGGCTTAAGTATAAAATTTTGTGTTTCATCTTTTTATTTTTATTTACTTGATTTTATTATTTGTTTAATGCATAATGGTTATTTCTCATATTAAGGAAGTTTCAGATTGTAGTAATATTAATAGTTTTTTTCAATTGTTACCTACTCAAACTAATCTAAGATTCTCTTGTCTGCACATAAATATAAGGTCGTTAATTAAAAATTATACTAAACTGTTGCAAGTTATTCATAGTAGCCTTTTTCCGTTGGATATTATAGTTTTAACGGAGGTTGGAATAAGCGAAAGCATCTCCCAATTATATAATATACCCGGCTATAATATGCACACACAACTGCGATCTCATAAGAAAGGTGGTGGGATTATAATTTACACAAAAAACTATTTAAAATTTACTGTCATAAATCAAAAAAGTTTTACTTTCGAAAGTCTATTTGGAATATTAAAACTAGGTTGTAATCAAAGCGTAGGTGTGTGTGCTGTTTATAGGCCGCCGTCATCTAATAAGACACTGTTTGTGAGAGAATTACGTAAGTGTATCTCCTCCTTTGAACTAAAACACAATTTACTTCTTATAGGTGACACAAATATCGACTTGAAAACTGCAAATTCATACAGGGATTCATATCTGGAAACACTGAGCGAGCTTGGATTGTCGTGTGGAATAACAGATTATACTAGGATTGAACAAAGGTTAAATATTATCACTAAAACTTGTATTGACCATATATTCGCGCGCTTTCCCACACTAGATCCATACTCGGCAGCGCTCGATCTCGTACTAGCCGATCACCGGGCAATAATTTTTACCTGCGTGGCTCCGAGTCATATACAGGAGGCGACAAAAAAAGTAGTGAACAATAACATTTTAAGTGAAGAGTTGTGTAAGGTAAACTGGTCCCAAACCAACGAAATGAATAATCCTGACAAAATTTATGAATTCATATATAACTCATTTAACAATGCACGAAATCAGTCCGTAAAATGCACAAACAAAAAACATAACACTTTTAAAGTACCTTGGATTGACGGCAATATTGTTCGCCTTTGTGACAAGCGAGATAACTTATTTAGATTATGGAAAAAAAATCCAAACGACCCAAAACTAAGATTAGACTACAACATTATTAGAAATAAAGTCCACAAAATTCTAGAACAGCGCAGGAACTCATATTATATGAACTATATCAAAAACAATTTTAAAAATTCCAAAAAAGTATACCAAATAATTAATAAGATGTTAGGGCGAATAACATTGTCTATAGACCAAGCAATACTCAATGCATTTAATGCACAAGGTTTGACTGAAAAACAAATTGCCAATAATTTTGCTAGCTCCTTCGACAAAATTGTAAAAAACATATCACATAAGTGTGATACCAGGCTGCTTGATACTAGAAAGGGCTCAGAATCTACTAATTGTAGTATACTCTTTCAAAGGGCAACTAGTAAGAAAATACACAATATTATAAAAAAACTTGATTCTAACAAGGCTCCAGGATTAGATGCAATTAAGTTATCTGAAGTTAAAATCGTAGGTGAGAAAGTCTCAGGTGCTATAGCGAATCTTATTAACTGCAGCGTTAAACAAGGTTTATATCCTGTAGATTTAAAAAGCGGATGCGTGCGACCTATATCTAAAAAAGGAAAACGAGACAACTATGAGAACTACCGCCCCATAACACTCCTCTCATCTATCGATAAGATAATAGAAAAATATATTTGTACACAAATACAGTCATTCTACAATAAGCACGATATTATTTATCCCAACCAGTTTGGCTTCCAGCAGGGGAAGGGCACATTTGACCTTCTTTCTAAATTCACCGATGAAGTAAATAAATATCTCAATGACAAAAAGAACGTGTTAGTAGTTTTTATCGACTTCTCTCGGGCATTCGATACCCTCAATCACTCAAAACTCTTGCTTAAGCTAGACCCGTGTGGTATCCGAGGACCACTGTATAACTGGTGTAAGAACTATTTGTACAACCGTACGTTCTGTGTAGGAGTGGCAGGTACTCGTAGTTATTGCGTAAATGTCTCTCAAGGCACGGCGCAGGGATCGGTTTTAGGACCGCTTCACTTTTTGTCGTACGTGAACGACATGAGCGAATGTGTTACCAGCTGTACGTGCTATCAGTTTGCCGATGATACATGCCTAGTTATTGGAAGGAAAAATGTAAGTGAAGCTTGTGAGTTAATGCAGGCGGATTTTGACGCCGTGGCTAAGTGGTGCCATGACGCTGGCCTCGTCTTAAACCCTGACAAGACCAAACTTATGCATATAAAATCGCCGTATCTAAAACACGCCCCGGTTGGAAACATAATGGCCCACAATCACAATTGTTTACATTCATCTCATACCACTGCCTGCAACTGTCCTGCAATTGAACTAGTTAACTCTCACACGTACCTCGGCCTTAGGATGGATGGCGGGTTTAACTGGGGGCTTCATATTGACCATGTCTGTGGAAAACTGCGACAATTCTTAGCACAGATAAAAATTTTAAAAAATCGTATTCCCTACAAGGTTAAGCTAATGTTGTAACATTCCCTTGCCGGGTCTTACATTCAATATTGTCTCAGTAGTTACGGTCGCACGTTTCATACATATGTTGAGAAAATCTACAAACTACAACTTAGAATATTAAAAAATATTGTGTCTACTGCTGTAAAGATACAGTACAATGACGACGAAATAGGCCTTTTTAAACACTGCAAGGTGCTCACGGTCCATAATCAATTTAAACTTAGTTTGTTAAAAGAAAATTATTTTAATCCTGAGTTTAGAAAAAAAATTGAACATCCTCTAATAACACGAGCAATAACTCAAGGTCGCCTATGCACTACGCGCGCAAAAAACCTGTACGGCGAGAGAACGACGCGCTTCTTGGTTCCTCGACTAATAAACGAACTACCGCCGGCCCTCGATAATTTAAATCAGGATAATTTTATAACACAACTCAAAAATTTCTTTCTCCAGATGTGAGCTCCTGTTAATTAGAACATTACGTTTTTTTTCATTGTTACGCTTACGTTAATCTCAAAAGAATTCTTTAAAAATACATTTTTTTTTGTTTGTTTTTTTTTAATTTTTGTTTGTTAACATGTAATATTTGATTGATTGAAGATTATTATTAGTTTTGCACGTCCATACCTGTTCAACGCCGACGTATATCACATAGGCATTACAGACAAACCTCTGTGGTTTAAGGTAATGCTATTAGATTAAGTATTTTTTATTGTATTTTTTGAAATGTTAAATAATAAAAATAAAAATAAAAAAACTGTGGCAAAGAACGGGCGCAAGAAACCACAGCGCACAGAAGCAACGACAATTACAAAATATATATATATTATATGTCGTTACCAGGTCACAAAATACAAAATATGAATTTGAATGTAAATAGTTTAATTAAATATGGTGCTCTATATAAATTAATTATAGGCAATTGGAAATAGCTGTTGGAGTAGGTACTTGGAGCATTTCAGACCCAAGCTGTTTTGTCTTCTGTATAATCCGACACTTTATAATAAGCTTTTTTATAAAGCTTTTCTTTGATTTTGATTTTAAATTTATCAAGATCTAATTTCTGAATATCATTTGGTACTTTGTTGTATAATCGTACACACAGACCCTTAAAAGAATTATTTATTTTATGGAGCCTAGTATAAGGCACTGCTAATTTGTTCTTACTTCTGGTATTTAATTTGTGAATATCACTGTTTTTTAAAACATTTCAATATTTTTATGAACATACACAAGATTTTCATAAATATATTGTGATGCAACTGTCATTATACTTATATCCTTAAATCTCTCTCTGAGAGAGTCACCAGCCTGTAGGTTATATATTGCTCGAATAGCCCTCTTCTGCAGCACAAAGATAGTTTGAATGTCGGCAGCATTTCCCCACAGTAAAATGGCGTACGACATTACACTATGAAAGTAACTGAAATAAACTAATCTAGCTGTATCAACGTCAGTTAACTGACGGATCTTCATTACTGCATAAGCCGCAGAGCTAAGTCTATTCGACAACTTAGCTATATGTGGGCCCCACTGAAGCTTGGCATCCAACGTGATGCCTAGAAACACAGTGGTGTCCACAGGATTCACATTCTTATCTTTAATTTGTACACTAGTTATTACCTGCTTAACATTAGGCAATACAAATCTTACACATTTGGTTTTTCCCTCGTTTAATAGCAAGTTATTAACACTAAACCAGTGAACAATCTTTGAGACCGCATTATTCACATCGTCATAATTTGGGTGTCGTCGTTTCACTTTGAATAAAAGTGAAGTATCATCAGCAAACAATACTATCTCATGACTGTCTTTTACAAAATAAGGTAAGTCATTAATATAAACCAAAAACAAGAATGGACCAAGTATTGAACCCTGCGGAACTCCCATTTTAACCACTGATCCCGGAGATCTTTTACCGTTAATGTCGACCTTTTGAATCCTGTTCCTCAAGTATGAGATCAGAAGGCTCAAAGAAGCATCCCTAATTCCATAGTGGTTAAGCTTCCTGACCAAAGTTTCATGTAAAACACAATCAAAAGCCTTGGATAAATCACAAAATACCCCTAGGGCATCCTGTGATTCCTCCCAGGTATCAAATATTTGGATTAAAAGCTCAACACCGGCGTCAGTTGTAGAGCGACCCCTAGTAAAACCATATTGTTTACAATGTAAAAGTTTATTTTTATAAAAATGAATTTGCATTTGATCTAGCATTAACTTTTCAAAAATTTTACTAAATGTGAACAGAAATAGGTCTAAAGTTAGAGGGGTCAGAAGTGCTACCTGATTTAAATAATGGAATTATTTTACTATATTTCATGAGGTCAGGAAAAACACCACAGTCAATGCATTCATTAAATATGCAAGCTAAAACTGGAGCTATTGTCATAATTACAGATTTAGCGACGTCCACGGAATTACCCCACAGATCAGCAGTTTTCTTTTTATTGAGAGTGTTAAATGTTTTTATTATATCTATAACACAATTTTTTTGAAAACTGAAATTACTTTCACAATCTTTAACATTCTCCTTCAAAACAGATTCAGCTACAGTGGGGGAGGAAATCAAGGCTTTTGTAGTTGAAACTGGAATGTCAGTAAAAAACCTCTCAAATGCTGCAGCAACATCAGCATCAGAAGTCAAGGTTTTATTATCACAATTTAAATTGTACTCATTATTACGACTTTTGACCTTTCCTGTTTCACTATTTATAATATTCCATGTCATTTTTATTTTGTCATTACTATTCTTAATCTTAGAACTCAGATAGTTTGCCTTGGCTAATCGACATACTCTTTTGAATAACTTTGAATAATTTTTAACATATAATTTGAAGTCATCGCTGGTGTTATAGTTGCGTTCACCATAAAGTTCATAAAGGCGTTTCCTACTTCTGTGAATACCAATTGTAGCCCATTCATTAAAAGTTACAGTACCACTAACTGAGATCTTTTTTGGAATAAAAGTTTTATTAAATTCTGAACAATAAATGTTAAAAAAAAATATTATAAAAGACATTAGGGTTGTCATTGTATTCTAAATAATTTAATTTTGTATCTAGATTGCTTTTAAAGCGTTCCAGCCGACCTGCAGTTTTTGGTACAACAGTGATATTCTTTTTCGTCACTTGTTTACGCTGGTGTGGAAAGCTGACCATTTGGCCACAATGATCAGAGTCCAGGTTATTAATAATTTGCTTAGCCAGTGGTTTTACATTTGTATATATGTTATCAATACAGGTGGCCGAAGTGGCAGTTATTCTTGTCGGCTCCAAAAATAAATTATTCAAGTTGTATGATAGAAATAGGTTTTTAATTTTAGTTGACATCGTGGAATTTTCTAACAAATTAATATTAAAATCCCCGCAAACAATTATTGTTTTACCTACATTACGGACTTTATGTAATGCCTCATCCATAACTTTTTCGAAATAATCATATGATGCTGAAGGAGGTCTGTACACACTTAATACAACAAACTGCTCCAACTCCACACAAGCTATTTCTATTGTTCGCTCAACCGAGAGGCTCACTATGTCTTTGCGTTCCTTTAATTTAAACTTCTTACTAACAATAATTAAGGAGCCACCATGTATTGCATTTCCTCGACTGAACGAACTTCCTACCAAATGATTCTTAAAATTGAACATGAACTGATGGTCTTTAAGCCAGTGTTCTGTTATGCAAAGAATATCAATTTTATTACAGTTCATGAACAATTCAATCTCCAAATCTTTGCCCATCATTCCTTGGATGTTCTGGTGGACAATGTTTAAAGATTGTACATTTTTTAAATTTAATATTTGACATGGGCTTTTGCTAAAGCTATTTTTACATTCATTTAATTTCATTTTATTAACAAACATTTCGCAAGAGTTTTCCTCTTTTGTCATATAATTTAATTTAAATAATTAATTGGAATGTCAGTAGAAACACTACTGACGTCTATGTCAAATATACATTGCTCAATAGAAGCAACTTGTTTAGCCAAGTTTTTGGCTGACGTTTGAATACAATAGGATAGCGATAAAGCTATTTGTCGCTTAAAATAATTTGGCAGATAATAACTATCTCTTGTCAAATAAAAATTACTAACATAATTGTTAGTGTCAATTAAATGCATTATGTCATTTTTGCAAAATAAATGTAATGTCAGGATTTCGTATTTGGCGATTCGATAAATTTCAATGATCGTGGAATGTAATCTTTCAATTAAACCCATAGAATTAGGGTTGTTAGGTGTACCAATGTGAAGTGAGATTTTATGTAAACTTAAAAATTCTTTTAAAAGTTCATTGTTGAATTCGGTACCTGGGTCTGAACTTATTTTCTTGGGAATGCCGTAAAAAGAGAAATATTTCATTAAAGCTCTTACAATCTCCGGTGTAGTTTTATTTGAAATTTCGATAGCTTGGCCTAATTTACTAAATGCGTCGATTAGCGTCAGATAGTATTTTCCTTCAATCGAAAATGTATCAATAAACAGTTCTTGAAACGGAGCATTTTGAGTTTGAGTTAACTGAAGTAAAGGTTTGATAGGTTTCCTATCGTACTTCATTGTACGACAGGCTTCACAGGCGTTAATAATAGCAGCAACGGTTCTGACATGTTTTCCCAATAATAATTTCTACGGATTCGTACTAATGTTTCCCTAATTCCGCGATGGCACGTTTTGCCTTCGTGATGTTTTAATACTATTGCCTTTTGTTCACCCTCATTTTCAACGTATACTATTCGTTCTGTGCATTCATATAACTGTACCATCTCTTTCTTGAATAACTCTATTATTAATTTGCTAAACTGTGCATGATGTTTTTCCTTTCGAAGTAAATGAAATATTTAATTTTTGGTCGAATATACTCTTTTAAAAATTGCTTAATAAGCTCCGGTTTATCTGTAGGCATAAAAACTTCTAAAATCTTTTGTCTTTTTCTTGAAATATCTTTTACATTAAACTCGTTTTTAAACCAAGAAAATATTAAAATTTGATTGGGTTTGGTGTCGATTGCCTCGTGTAAGATGGGTATACCTGTTGATTCTAGCTCTATAGCAGAGTGTATAGTTTGTGACTTATTACTTTCTGCAGACGGCGATCTAATAGGATATTGTTCTACATCGTCTGAAATGGTCATCGGACTTGCTGAAGTAGTCTTACTTATCTCTGAAATTGACATTGTTGAAGATGAACGGCGTTTTTGTTTTTTTGATAATTGTTTTATATTCTTTATAACATCTTCAATATGTTCTTGTAAGTTTACGTCCTCTTCATCAACATTCACTTGCATGGAATGTCCTTCATCATCTGAATCTAATGCATTTACTCTAATTCTGGATAAGGCATCGGCATTTGTGTTTTGTTTACCAGATTTATATATGATTTCGAAATTATAATCTTGTAAACGCAATCTCCACCGCGTCAGCTTGCTATTCGGATCTTTCAAAGAGTTTAACCAGGCTAGTGGCCTGTGATCTGTATAAATAAGGAATTTTTTTCCATATAGATATGGACGGAAATGCTTTATTGACCAAATTATAGCGAGCAGTTCGCGTTCGATAGTACTATAACGAGTTTCGGTGTCGCTCAAGGTAGCTAGCATACGCAACAGGTTTGTCATTACCTATTGTCCCTTGTGACAATACCGCACCTAAAGCTACATTGGACGCGTCAGTAGTGAGTATGAACGGCTTATCGTAATCAGGGTACTGTAGTAGAGGAGCATGTGTCAAGAGTTCTTTACATTTATTAAAAGCATCGATATATTCCTGGTTGATAATAATTTTGTTTCTTTTCTTTAAACATGAAGTAAGTGGTTTTGTGATTTTCGCAAAATCGGGAATAAATCGTCTATAATAGCCTACAAGACCAAGAAAACTTTTGATTTCAGTAGTGCTTTTAGGTAAAGGGAATTTATGTACTGAGTCTATTTTATCGTCGTTAGGACGTAGTCCATGTTCCGTTATAACATGTCCAAGGTAAAGTACTTCTTTCCTCAAGAATTCTGTTTTATCAAGCTGAATTTTAAGGTTGGTGGTTCTTAGTCTGTCGAATATAAGTCGTAATTTGTAAATGTGTTCTGCCAAGCTTGTGGAGAATACGATGTCGTCATCAAGGTAAACCATACAGTGTAATCCTTGAAGACCCCTCAATACATTGTCCATTGTGCGTTGGAACGTCGCAGGCGCTGTTTTTAGTCCGAACGGCATTCTGATAAATTCAAAATGGCCGTTCGCAGTAAAGGCGGTTTTTTGTCTGTCGTCCTCTTCTACCTCGATTTGGTGGTACCCACTAGCTAAATCTATGGTACTAAAGTAAACGCTTTTACCTAATTTGTCCAATAAATCGTTAATATTGGGTAGAGGGTATTTATCATCAATAGTTATGTCATTGAGCCGTCGATAGTCAATTACCATGCGGTATTTTATTTCTCCGGAAGCATCCATCTTTTTAGGGACTAGATGTACAGGAGCATTCCAAGGGGAATGGGATTCTTTAACAATGTTATCTGATAATATTTTTTTTACTTGATTGTTAATTTCGTCTGTCTGTGCGGGTGATTGTCTATACGGTTTAACATATATCGGGTCTTCGTTTTTTGTACGGATTTTATGTTTCACCTGATTTGTAAAAGATAATGGTAACTGATCGCAATGAAAAATATCTTTATATTCTCAACAAAGATTGTATATTTTATTTTTTTCTTCATCGTTAACATGATCGAGTCGCAGCTTTTGTAAATTATTTTCAAGTAATGCGTCAGTCTCTATTTCTGTAATATTTTCCGTATAATTTAGATAGCAATTTGTATTTTCATATTTTATAACTGTCAAAGGTTGTGTTACGGTAAGTTGTAAGGTTTTATCAGATGTATTTTGGATAACTGTGCATGCGTATCCTTTTTCACAATTTACTAATGCACTTGGCATTCTAACATCGGAATTAAATTGAATAAAATTTAAAATAGCTTCGCCAGAATATTGATCTGTTGGCAATTTAACACGCTTTTCGCAACGAGAAGGTAAATAAATTGTGTGGTTTAAGTTATTTACTATAGGTATACTAGTAGTTTTAGTTTTTAACGTGAGATTTTTTAAATCGATGACTGCGTCTAGACTTTGTAAAAGATCATTACCAATAAGGCCATCGTATCTTGCGTCAACATTGTATAAATAAAATTTATGAGAATCACTGCTTTTAAATGTGGGCAAAAGTGGAATATTTATAACTTCGGTGTGATTACTAGAGGCATGCGTGCTCATTACGGTAAACGGTTCATATTGGATAAAATTATAAAAAATTTGGTAAGCTATTCGCGGGCTTAAAAATGATCTAGAGCTTCCTGTATCGATCATCATTTTGGCGTCGATTTCAGGAATGTATATATACGGTAATTTTAAATTAGGATCACAATTTAATTCTATGATTTCGTTTCTTCCTTCGAGGCTTTTATAGAAAAATTTTCAGTTGGTTGAGAATTATCTTGTTCCGTCCCTAATTCATACTCGTGTTGATCGGTGAGATAACTGCCATAGTCAACGTTATCTTCACAGTAGGTCTCATCGTATGTCTGTTCGTAATCAAAGTTATTATTTTCATTATTGATGTCTAACTCGTTGATTTTAAAACCCTCTTGTGGTCTAAGAGGAATTGTCCTCATTGACACATCAGTAGCCTGATGGTGAGGTGGCTGTATTTGAGGTCTATATCCGAATTGTTGCGGTTGGTTATTAGCGGTAAATGGACGGTACCCGAATTGTTGTGGGGTCCTAATAAAGTTAGGCTTATAACCAAATTTTTGTGGTGCTAAGTTTAGTCGGTACCCAAACTGTTGTTGCATTACGTTTGGTCGATATCCAAACTGTTGTGGACTCGCGTAGTTAAAATTAGGCTTGTTAAATTGTGGGCGGAAACCCATGTTAGACTGACTAAATTGTGGACCTTTATTTTGCGGTAACAATCCGAAATTGAATTTTGGTGTGAATCCAGGATTTAAGTTACGGTTCTGTTGAAAACTGTTAAATTTAAATCCTTGATTTTCGGCTGTTAATGGCTTTTGAGTATTACCAGAAATTCGATTTCGCATTTTGTACTGTTCGTGGAAATTTACTTCTTCAAGTACTATTTTTAATGCATCTTCTAAGGTTCCTGGTGACCGTAGTCGCACTATACGCACCATTTCCTCAGGTAGATTGTATAAAAATACTTTTGAAGACATGTCATTATAAATGGTAATTTTCGCGGATTTCATATTTTCATCTGATGATAAATTCACCTTTGATATTAAAAGCGATCTTACACTCTGTATTCGGTTACAGAAATCTAAATAAGTCTCAACGTTTTTAATTTTTAAAGATTCCAATTCTAAACTAATGCATTGCTCGCTACGCGGATCCCCAAAATGTTGTTCCAATAAAATTCGTAACTCGGTCCAAGACAGTATATCTTCGCGTTCTGATAAAAGCGCGGCTGCGTTGTCTGTAAGCCGGCTAGTCACGGCGTGATACACATATACATTTTGTTCTTCCGAACCTCTATATCTACTTATTACATATTCACTTTTTCTTAAAAATAAGTTTAATTGTCTTTTATCACCGCCATACAATGGAATGAGACGTAAAATTTCATTAGGAATGGCAATAATTTCTTGCGACATTTTAATTAATTTTATTACTTACTTACTTAAAATAAGGTATTTAAAAAGATATTTTTTTTATTTTTAAACCTTTTATATTTATAACTACTTATTTTTAACTTAATAGGCACTTACAGATTTTAATGCAAGGTAACCAATAACATTTATAACTAATTCAGCGCATAGTACAAGTAACTTAAAAATACGTAATTTTTCACAATATCGTGCAGGATCCCCTTAAGTTACTGTGACATGATAGCAACTGTTATATTTCGTTTCTACACTAAAAATGCTACTCTGAAATTTACTGCAACTAAAAAAGGAGATCGCGAAATTCATCTAATAATAAATTATAGGAACATAAATAGAGCTTTCACTAAAAATGCGATACTAAAATTCGCTGCAACTGAATAATGCGTTTGCGAATTTCTCCTAACAAACCATCGAGAGTGCTATTTTAACTGCCTACTGAAGTTGGGTATTCTCAATAAGGTGAGGTGGTTTTCCACTCCCGAGCAGCGCTGTTTGCTGTACAAAACTCAGGTGCGATCGAGTATGGAGTATTGTTCCCATCCATGGGACGGCTCCGCTAAATACCTCCTCGATGCACTTGATAGACTGCAAAGGCGAACGGTACGCATTATTGGAGATGCTGAGGTTACAGCTTCCCTTGAGGACCTCCAGCTGCGTAGAGACATTGCTTCTCTCAGTGTCTTCTACCGGAACTACTACGGAGAGTGTTCTGAAGAACTTTTTGATCTTATCCCGCCCTCTCCTTTCCTCTCCCGGACTACACGTGCTGGTCTTAGGAACCACCATCATACTGTACAGACTATCAGTACTCGTACCAAAAAATTTGGCAAGTCGTTCCTCTGTAAGACCATTCGGCTTTGGAATTCTTTGCCGGCGCATGTGTTTCCCAGCTCCTACAGTCCCGGGTCTTTTAAGCGGGGCGTGAAACGGCATTTATGCAGGCCGTCATGAATGGGTGCGCTCGTTATCGTGCTTATTCCACGGTGGGGAGCGCTCTCATTATTTTGGACTGCATCGGCTGCTTACCATCAGGCAGGATGCAGACACTATGACGAGCCATTATAAAAATAAAATAAAAATTGTCCTTAAAAACGTATTTTAGTTGCTCTTTGCGACATTTAACAAATATGTCTTTCTTGAAGATATTTACAGCCTCTTTGCAATAAAAATTTAGATTAAAATACATAATCAACTCGTTTTTTATTAAATTTAGGGTGGCTCTATTTCTTTGGTCTCTCCACTTTACATTCTTATGGCAGAAGACTCCTCTCAGTGAACGCTGAAGTACTCATAACAAGTAACGATCAGTTTTTCGTAAATAGAGTATTTGAGCGTACTCTATTGGTGTCGTAGATAGAGTACGCCTACATGAAAAAGAGTACAATACTTTATTTTAGAGTACGGGTGGCAACCCTATACATAACGTCCGACTTGATGAAAAATGAACCGGCGTTTTTGATTACGCGGTTAATATTCAAAGTTGGCTTTATGTTCTTACTAATAGCTTCCAATAGTAGGACAGCTACTTTGTTGTAAAGTGCCGTGGAGTAAGGAAAGGCAAGGCTCATTTATTGAAGGAGCCCTACAAAATGGTGTCCATTATGATGGCCGAATCTCCACGTGATCGCTTACGGGTTGATGATGATGATGAACACCAATAAAAAAAACATAACCGTGTCGAGTAGCGGTGAAAGAATACTACCACACCCTCTCTACGGACGGACTAAACACTGCACATACATCCAACGGCATAGGGCGGCGATGGGCTCACCACCTGTCACGCTGAGCACATGTGCAGTCGCTATTTGGTGAAAAGTGGAATATGGCAGAGCACTGCTTTTGCTGTCCTCGTTGCCTATAGTCTCTGACTAACCCTTCGGGGATAATAGTCGTGATTATATGTAGGTATGTATATACAAAGACCTACCCACGCAGCAATTTGAACACTAGCTAAATTACCCGTGGTTGTCCGTAATTTTTTTTTAAATTTATTTATTTAGTCTTTATTGCACATAAAAAGTCTGCAAAAGGCGGGCTTAACGCCACAAGACATTCAACCGGTACGGATGTTCATTATTTTATTTAAGAACTTTGTATACAACAAGAGTAGCAATACTTAAATGTTTTTGATTTGATTTGATTTGATGTGGAAAACTTAGGTAAGGCGATAAATCAAAAAAAAAAACGAATAATAACAGCTATACCTACATACAGCCAACTTCATGAATAGAATATACAAAATACACCGACCTACAAAAATACTATATACTTACATAACAAAGATTCAATATAGGTTATAATATAATAAATAAATAAATATTTTACATGGATACATAAATACAATACATCAGATAGTGATAAGTATCACACTTTTAAAATTGCAATAACTTTTTAAGTACACAAGATAAACAAGACACACAAGACTTAAAAATCTCTCGGATCTTAGACTATGTAGACTAGAGAAAAAATAACATAAAACTTATCACGACTATTTTCCCCGAAGGGTTAATCAAGGACAGGCAATGAGGAAAACAAAAGCAGTCCTCTACCATAGTCCACTTTTCACGAAAACAGCGATTGCACATGTGCTCAGCGTGACAGGCGGTGAGCCCATCGATGCTCTATGCTGTTGGGTATATGTGCAGTCTTTAGTCCGTTAGTCGCCTTCTACGACACCCAAGGGAAGAGGGGGTGGTAGTATTCTTTCACCGCTAAGCGACACGCTTAGATGAATGAATGGTCTCTCTGCGCTCGACTAGATACCGCCCTATCTAAAAACCACAGCTCCGTAAATGCGGCAACTCGTCTATGACAATTTGCAAAGATGCTGTCCTTCTTATTTTTTTGCAGTATTGTTTTTACACAGTCTTTTTTAAAACTGGCATTTTACTTTGAATTATGCCCAAAATTTAATAAAACATTCGAAACGTACACTTTACACACAGCTATCAGTGTGACTGACTCTCGGGTACGCCGATTTCGGCGTATTATTTGTTGCCGCATTTGACAAGTAGGTACGACGGAGGTATCTAGTCGAGCGCAGCGAGACCAATCATTTATCTAAGCGATACGGTTGTGACGGTTGAGAAAAAATAATCATATCAAAATAAAGAAAAAAATATAGAAAATAGGATATGCGTTAAAAATGAATTAAAAAAAAAACAATTTTAAAAGGGTTTATGCTAATGAACCCTCGTTACGTGCCATTTCAAAGGAGAGTAATAGGCGACCAGGACATTCTCGGGGCTGCATTACTTTCGCTCGGCCCACATTAGATTTACGACCTAAACGTGATAGCGACAAGGTCACTAATAATATATGAGACATTTTCTCACGTGACACCCCCAAAGAATGAACATTGAACTTGGGATGATGTGTTAATGGATTTAAGGGGTTTAGTTGGTGGCACGTGATAAATTCTTGGGAAAATATCGAAGTACTTGAAATAACCTTGTAGGTAAACTTATAATAGGTACACTGGCCTGCAAAAATAAGTATCACACTTTTAAAATTTAATTATTTTCTAAACTATAGAAGTTCGAGATTTAAAATAAAAAAAGTTTTATAGCAATTTTATCAGCTGTCTTTGAAGCTATAGTAAATTATGCTATAGTAACATTCTAAAGTCTTGTGTGTCTTGTTTATCTTGTGTACTTTAAAAGTTATTACTATTTTAAAAGTGTGATACTTATTTTTGCATTCCAGTGTATATTACAAAATACATACATACATACATATAATCACGACTATTATCCCCGAAGGGTTAGTCAGAGACTAGGCAATGAGGACAGCAAAAGCTGCCTTTTACCATAGTCCACTTTTCACCAAATAGCAACACATGTGCTCAACGCGACAGGTGATGAGACCATCGCCGCTTTATGCTGTTGGACATCCATGTTTGTGCAGTCTTTAGTCCGTTAGTCGCCTTTTACGCCACCCAAGGGAAGAGAGGGGGTGGTAGTATCCTTTCACCGCTACGCGACACGGTTACATTTACACCAGCAATCAAAAAAATATCCATAAACCAAAAACACGTACTTACCATTTCATACCAATTACTGCATTCATAGTATAATAGTTGCAGGTGCGCGATCATCACTTACGAGTTCGTGTGAAATGGTAAGTATTAAGAGAGTTTACGCATATCGGTTTCCTATACAAATTTCGAAGTCGAAATTTTTAAAAACCAATCAGCCAATTTTAATGTATTTTTGCATGCTAAAGCAAAATACAGGGATCTGAATAGTTTGTTAAAAACATTTTTTAAAAAAGGTTTATAAAGCTTAGTTATTGCGAATTAAAATTCACTATAGAAAGTTTAAAATCAATTTATTAGCTCAGTTATTGAAACGTTTTTTAAAAATGTTTTCAACAAACTATTTACATATCTGTATATTACTTTAGCATGCAAAGTTTCATTGAAATTGGCTTAATGGTTTTAAAAATTTCGACTTGGAAGTTTGTATGGGAAACCGAAATGCGTAAACCCTCTTAAGGTTTGTAATATTTAATTTTTTTCATTAATGACATTAAAATAAACTCGAAGATAACGTTCGTCGTTAATCGTTATCTAAGGTAATAAAGTGTAAAGTTACTTCTTAGGCTGACTGTACCTACCAATCAGAACAGCGTTTGCTTACACTCATCCATATTACAACCAATTTCGCTCCAAGAAAACCTTTCGCAAATTTATCACCGGTCTGAGAAGGGGCCTTAAGAAAAAATATATATTATATTTCTCGCGAAATATTTTCTATTTCAAACATTCGATGTTTGTTGAGGCACCTTGATATGCATAGTTTGCTGAAAGTAAACAGGATAAGCCGGGTAAACCCTTCAGAACAGGTAATGTTCTGGAAGTAATGTGTACACATGTAAGGCTTTCACACGTTTTGCGCCCAAAACGGTCAGTCCAGGTGATGTAGATAAGGGGATTTATAGAATTCAAGGTAAATATTATGGTAAATAAATACGAAATGTGTTGTGCTGACTCACAATTAGGGAGCCAATAGCATTCGAATGGTAATGGATTCCACCATCGTCCTTTATGTGAATGAAATACAGACATACTTATTGAATGCGACAAGAAGGATAGAGACTCGTATATTAGGATAACTAATCATTCACTAAACATTCGGTAATTTCCTTCAACGATATTAAGAGAATGCTGCGCGATCGCAAAACCTGACATAAGTCTCATAATTAACTTCAAAGCAAAATCAATCATATTAATAT
The DNA here is from genome assembly GCA_963921215.1 of Scoparia ambigualis. NCBI lineage: Eukaryota > Metazoa > Arthropoda > Insecta > Lepidoptera > Crambidae > Scoparia > Scoparia ambigualis. The sequence continues at coordinate 56,095,739 of OY992502.1, read as the reverse complement.
TAAAATTCGAACTATTGCTTCTTTGAAGCTACTTTAGAACTATTTCTTCTATTACTGCTTTGAAGTTTCAGACCTAGTCATTTGATTAAAGCAATGTTTTTATTCTGCGAAATGAACAAAACCATCACACGTTTGTGTTAGAAAATAAAATTTATTTTTTTATTATGGGGGCGATCTGCGGAATATCAATACAAAGATTGTCATGTAAGAATTATTGTTTCATGCGTAAAATTAAGTAAATTGTAGAAAAAAAATGTTTTTAGGAGTCATTTGATTTAACTATTGTTTGTTATTGTTTAAAGAATGTGTTTTAAATTTCAACAAGGCCACGACCTTGTGCAATGATCAGGCTAACTTACGTAAGTTCTTTTAATGTATTTAACTAATTCAGCGCATAGTACAAGTAACTTAAAAATACGTAATTTTTCACAATATCGTGCAGGATCCCCTTAAGTTACTGTGACATGATAGCAACTGTTATATTTCGTTTCTACACTAAAAATGCTACTCTGAAATTTACTGCAACTAAAAAAGGAGATCGCGAAATTCATCTAATAATAAATTATAGGAACATAAATAGAGCTTTCACTAAAAAATGCGATACTAAAATTCGCTGCAACTGAATAATGCGTTTGCGAATTTCTCCTAACAAACCATCGAGAGTGCTATTTTAATTGCCTACTGAAGTTGGGTATTCTCAATAAGGTGAGGTGGTTTTTCACTCCCGAGCAGCGCTGTTTGCTGTACAAAACTCAGGTGCGATCGAGTATGGAGTATTGTTCCCATCTATGGGACGGCTCCGCTAAATACCTCCTCGATGCACTTGATAGACTGCAAAGGCGAACGGTACGCATTATTGGAGATGCTGAGGTTACAGCTTCCCTTGAGGACCTCCAGCTGCGTAGAGACATTGCTTCTCTCAGTGTCTTCTACCGGAACTACTACGGAGAGTGTTCTGAAGAACTTTTTGATCTTATCCCGCCCTCTCCTTTCCTCTCCCGGACTACACGTGCTGGTCTTAGGAACCACCATCATACTGTACAGACTATCAGTACTCGTACCAAAAAATTTGGCAAGTCGTTCCTCTGTAAGACCATTCGGCTTTGGAATTCTTTGCCGGCGCATGTGTTTCCCAGCTCCTACAGTCCCGGGTCTTTTAAGCGGGGCGTGAAACGGCCGTCATGCAGGCCGTCATGAATGGGTGCGCTCGTTATCGTGCTTATTCCACGGTGGGGAGCGCTCTCATTATTTTGGACTGCATCGGCTGCTTACCATCAGGCAGGATGCAGACACTATGACGAGCCATTATAAAAATAAAATAAAAATTGTCCTTAAAAACGTATTTTTTGTTGCTCTTTGCGACATTTAACAAATATTTGTCTTTCTTGAAGATATTTACAGCCTCTTTGCAATCAAAATCTAGATTAAAATACATAATCAACTCGTTTTTTATTAAATTTAGGGTGGCTCTATTTCTTTGGTCTCTCCACTTTACATTCTTATGGCAGAAGACTCCTCTCAGTGAACGCTGAAGTACTCATAACAAGTAACGATCAGTTTTTCGTAAATAGAGTATTTGAGCGTACTCTATTGGTGTCGTAGATTATAGAGTACGCCTACATGAAAAACAGTACAATACTTTATTTTAGAGTACGGGTGGCAACCCTATACATAACGTCCGACTTGATGAAAAATGAACCGGCGTTTTTGATTACGCGGTTAATATTCAAAGTTGGCTTTATGTTCTTACTAATAGCTTCCAATAGTAGGACAGCTACTTTGTTGTAAAGTGCCGTGGAGTAAGGAAAGGCAAGGCTCATTTATTGAAGGAGCCCTACACGTGATCGCTTACGGGTTGATGATGATGATGAACACCAATAAAAAAAACACAACCGTGTCGAGTAACGGTGAAAGAATACTACTCAAGTCTAACTAAGTCTTGTCTTCGGTGTCGTAAAATACGACTAACGGACTAAAGACTGCGCATATTTCCAACAGCATAGGACGGCGATGGGCTCACCACCTGTCACGCTGTGCACATGTGCAGTTGCTATTTGGTGAAAAGAGGACTATGGCAGAGGGCTGTTTTTGCGGTCCTCTTTGCCAGTCTCTGACTTACCCTTCGGGGATAATAGTCGTGATTATATGTATGTACAAAGACCTACCCACGCAGCAATTTGAACACTAGCCAAATTACCCGTGGTTGTCCGTAATTTTTATTTTTATTTATTTATTTAATATTTATTGCAGCTAACTTCATAAATAGAATACACAAAATACACAGATCTACAAAAATACTATATACTTACATAACAAAGATTCAATATAGGTATAATATAATAAATAAATAAATATTTTACATAGATACATAAATACATATCCTACTAATATTATAAACGTGAAAGTTTGTAAGTATGGATGGATGTTTGTTAGATAAGACTTTAAACTATCGCGTTGCATTGCATTAAAACTATTTTAACGGAACCGAAAACGGGACCGGGCCGTGGTCACAAGCGAACTGCAGTTCGCTTGTGACCACTGCCGCAGCATCGCGGCCGAAACGTCAAGCAGTAAGTAGATATGTACTTACTTACAAAATTAATCGTGTTAGGTCCCGTTAAAATAGTTTGGATGTTTGTTACTCTTTCACATAAAAACTACTGAATGGATTTGGATAAAATTCGGCATACAGATAATTTATCACCTGGATTGACACATAGGATACTTTTTATCCCGATATTCCCACGGGAACTGGAACCACGTGGGTGAAACCGCGAGCGACCGCTTGTTATTATATAAATACAATAGGTACATCAGATAGTGTGACATCTAGATGGAGTTTAAATAGTGTTCACGCACAAGTCTTTTGAATACCATTTTACACTGAGCACGACGGATATTCAATGGCAGAGTAAAGGAACTGGAGACGAAGCCAGAATGATGAGCAGGCGAAGGTCACGGTGATGAGAGGCTCGCAGAAACTGAATCTTAGATTTCAGGTATCCTGGGGTTCGTGGATCGTTAAGGATGTTGAAAAGCCTACAGACAACTCTAAGGTTCCTACGCTCACGGATAGCCATTTGAGTTGTCGTCTGTAGAGAGAGTAATCGCGATGATTCGCACTTCAGTGTCTTCTACAATGTTTGTCTCATTTACGACTCAGCGTTACCATATAATGGGGTGCTTAAGTGTTTTAATATTACGAGGCTGTGTTTTATGTCAGAGGCCTCGGTAGGTAAGCCCATTGCCGGTATACGGTGCACGGTTAAATTTGACTCGTGTCGTAACGTTTAGTGATGAAAATATGAGCTTTATTGCTCGACTATGGCGTGGTAGATAGGCTCGCTTATCTCTTTGGTGGTAATTAAATACACACATTAATATGTTGACGACTATTATCCCCGAAGGGTTAGTCAGAGACTAGGCAATGAGGACAGCAGAAGCAGTCTACTGTCACAGTTCACATTTCACCAAATGATAACTGCACATGATCTCAGCGTGACAGGTGGTGAGCCCATCGCCGCTCTATGCTGTTGGATACATGTGCAGTCCTAGGTCCGTTAGTAATTATAAATAACGTAATTATTATAACTTTCCTATTGTCACACGACATTCTATTCGTTCTAGTTAAGCTTTTTTTGTCTGAGATAACGGATAAACATACTTAGGTACTAAACACAAAAACACCCAGACCCGAAATCAATTAAGCAAAAATAATGATTTATTACTTTTCATATAATTTCGCAGTTATTTAGTAGCAAATTTTATAAAATTTTAAGCAGCCCGTTTTTATTCGCAAACTAGCGGCCGCTTGCGGTTTCACCCGCGTGGTTCCCGTTCCCGTGGGAATATTGGGATAAAAAGTATCCTATGTGTTAATTCAGGTTATAAACTATATGTATGCCGAATTTTATCCAAATCCATTTAGTAGTTTTTACGTGAAAGAGTAACAAACATCCATCCGTACTTACAAACTTTCGCGTTTATAATATTACTAGTGGCCGCTCGCGGTTTCACCAGCGTGGTTTCCGTTTCCGTGGGAATATCGGGATAAAAAGTATCCTATGTGTTTATCCAGGGTGTCAGCTACTCCTTATCAAATTTTATTAAAATCGCTCCACCCGTTTAGACGTGAAGAAGTAAGAAACATACACACTCACAAACTTTCGCATTTATAATATTAGTGTAATAGTAGGAAGTAGGATTAAACACTTTTACGCAAAATTTCAACTTTCTTTAATGTCAGTAGAACAAATGTCCTCCACCCCCTCTCTTCCCTTGGGTGTCGTAAAACGCGACTTTCTAACTACTGACTAAAGACTGCACATATATCCAATAACATAGAGCGGCAATGGACTCACCACCTGTCATGCTGAGCACATGTGCAGTTGTAATGTGGTGAAACGTGAACTATGGCAGTGGACTGCTTCTGCAGTCCCCAGCCTAGTCTATGACTAACCCTTTGGGGACAATAGTCGTAATCTATGTACCTATGTATGAAAATATTGAAATAAAGTATACTTGTGAAGTGCAAAGCATGGTTTGTGCAGAATCCCTAAAGACATTCTTTACATTCCGGGCGGCTGCCTTAACAACTTGGCTACCGAGGTCTGGCTTTCAACCGTCGAAATTAGTCAGTGCTTGATGCTTATGTTTTTAGTCAACATTGCTTCATCAAATCTTAGAAGTTTTCACCTCTGAGATCCGAAAGAAATATTTTTACAAATATTTCAATTTCGACGGTTGAAAGCCAGACCTCGGTAGCCAAGTGGTTAAGGCAGCCGCCCGGAATGCGGAAGGTGCGTGGTTCGATTCCCGCCTGAGGTTGTCGTCTTTTTTCAGTGTTTAAAATTTTACTTAAGTATATTTAAGCATTAAACGCTAAAATATAAAACATTATATATCCTTTACACTTTAAATGGTGATCCCTCCAATTCTAAAACGTCTAATTTTTATTGCAGATAGAGATACTTTCAGTTTGTTACCAGGATCACTGTAATTCCGCGTTTCGGAACAGCAAGGAATGTGTAAGCCACAAGATTATTGAGAATCGGACCAATAAGGTGCTTTTCAAAAGGTTGGCTTTTCGTGGAGTAATTAAGGAGTCGTTAGTAAGATCATTCGAGCCCCGCGCCCTTGCCAAGCTCGGTTAGATATTGAAAAGCAATTATTAGTAATTACTCTTTACTTAGAATATAAGGTTTTTCTTTGTTATGTGTCTCTTTAAATTAATTATTCCCCAGAGATACACTTTCCCCGTAGATTCACTTTTAAGTTTCTTGGCGGGAATGTAAACAATCATGTTGGCAGTTTTGATTTATTTTCTCAAACTTGTATTTTTAGCCTACTGCAAAAGAAGGAGGAGGTTTTCAATTCGACGGGATCTTTTGTCAAATGTTATTGTAAAATATTTAAGTACTAGAAAAAAAAATCAACCAGTCTCAGGAAAGCTCGAATGGGATATTTTTCTAGTGTACATTTTATCCTAAATCTATGTAGCATTGTGAATGCAAAATATCTATAATAAAGATAAATCTTATTGTGAAAAATTATGAATTATTAACCGTCAAATGTTCGTGAACAAGCAGAGTTGGATAATTGAACAAAATGTGCAAGATCACTTTAAACATTCTCTTAAGAATGTCCTGATGATCACGGTTGAGTCTACTGAAATTCAAAGAAATACGTATCATTAAATATTTCTATCATTATCATTTCATCATCTTCAGTCTTTCTCAACCCACTGCTGGGCTGCCTCTGTTAATGGAATTCTCCTCCTGTGCATTTCCAAATGAACAAAAAAAAACTTTATGTATCCCACTACTTTAACATTGGCTAAACGTGCCAACTAATAAAACAAACCCAAGATATTCTACTTTTTATCGAAGACTTAATACAATCTTCAACCCTCAAACCAAAGTCATTGTCGCAGCCTCGAAAAGTGTGTCTTTTAGTCAAATAGAAAGTATGCTATATTTTCTTTTGAAGCCGAGTTAGTATAAGCGGAATTCAAATTTATTCCCGCCGAAATAACGGGATGAATTTAAAGTGGACCAAGGATAAGCTTTGCATATTCATCCAAATAAATATTTTGTAAGCTAGCGCAAATTGTTATCGTTTAGCGAGCACTGCGGCTGTAATACTTTTGGGTTTACCTGAACGGGGAAGCATTTACGCCAATACCTGATGGTAATAAGGATCAAGAGTGGAAAAGTAAGACCGAACTATACTATATTCTCAACCACTTTAACCCCTCAAGCCCCAAGCGGCCATATTTGGTCGCGCCTAAATACTCGCTCTTCCGTCAGACCCCAAGCGGACATGGCCGCGCTGGTCGCGCTCTCCACTTACTTTGTACCGTGTTTTGATACACTTGGAGACTACTTTCGTATGAACAAGGTTGATTATTTCGGTTCTGTGGTACATTTTATGCATTGTGAACGCATAATTTAACATGAACTGCGTTCGATTTTTTTCCCATTTCCGCAAATTTACATTCTCGCCAAATCGCACGTGCTGTCAAAATTTTTAGACATTTCGTTGCTAAGACTGAGAGGTAGTGGCAGTGGTCATATTAGCTGCAGGACATCGGTCCTGCAGCTAATATGACCAGCCCCAGCTATCGCACGCATTTAGAACATGTCAGACATGTTCTAAAGTCGATACTGCGACTCTGCAAACGTAGTGTAGGGTGCCGCTCTCTGGCCATGTGGAGCGAAGACAAACGGTGGCTGGCAGCAGTTCGACCGAAAGATCCGAGGTTCGGGCTCAGTGGCATGCATTGGGAGAGCCCTATGTCTAGCAGTGGACTAAAATGGGCTGATGGAATGCGGAAGGTGCGTGGTTCGATTCCCGCCTGAGGTTGTCGTCTTTTTTCAGTGTTTAAAATTTTACTTAAGTATATTTAAGCGTTAATAAAACGCTAAAATATAAAACATTAATCTATAAAACGCAGCTTCATCTTAACCGTACGTTTAAATATTTGTGAAAATATTTCTATCGTATCTCAAAGGTGAAAACTTCTAAGATTTGATGAAGCAATGTTGACTAAAAACATAAGCATCAAGCACTGACAAATTCCGACGGTTGAAAGCCAGACCTCGTTAGCCAAGTGGTTAAGGCAGCCGCCCGGAATGCGGAAGGTGCGTGGTTCAATTCCCGCCTGAGGTTGTCGTCTTTTTTTAGTGTTTAAAATTTTACTAAAATGGGCTGATTATGATGATGATGCCTAATGTGGTGAGAATTATTTTCCAGCGGTCTGAAAAGCGCACCCCTGACCGTCAAACAATTTAGCAAGATTCAAGACGGAAACAAAACATAAACTATAATCAAGCGATATCATTACAGGGCCGGCCCACCGAAACAAGATGCTGGTAACTTTTATCATTTGCCAAACTTTCCGGGCATCAAAAAAAATAACTTGACGGCAACTTATCACCGGGGGTAAGGACGGGTCTTAAAAGGCCAAAGGCTTGCCTTAAAGTACACAACAGGCATAAATTCGCGAGACCGTTCTGCCAGATTTTAATTTAAGTTGGACCATTCTTCTTAATTTGTTAGTGGGAGTTTTAGTAACTTAGTTGTTACGCTTAAACGCTTGCACAACTTGTACTTACCAGTCATGGTGGCTGTTCAGTTCAGAATTGAGGTTTTAAGCTCCATTCTAGGAGCAGTTGTCTTTACACCGAAGTTCACGACTATAGGAAAAAGTAAAAGTTAAGTAAAGTAACGGACTAAAGACTGCACATACTTCTAACAGCATAGAGCGACGATGGGCTCACCACCTGTCACGCTAAGCACATGAGCAGTCGCTATTTGGTGAAAGTGGACTATGGTAGAGGACTGCTTTTGCTGTCCTCATTGCCTAGTCTCTGACTAACTCTTCGGGGATAATCGTGGTTATGTGTATGTATATAAAAGTAAAGTAAATAAGTAGTTTATAAACGGTCCCGCTTAGGGTTGCCAACATAAAAAAAAATAACAAAGTATTTTTAGGTAAGATAAGAAAAATAAACAGTATTTTAGAAAAATGGACAGTATTTTACTTTTTCATACTTTTAAATATGGGGGACCAATGCAAAAAAATGTACATAAGTATAACAAATAGGAAACAAAGATAAAAATAACTTGATGTTAAAAAAAAGCCAGTCAAAGCCAAGCTGCGCTGCACCTCTTGCTGACTACGTTCGCAACTTTTTTACTTTATATACAGGTATTATGGTTACCTGTGCACAGTGATACTAAAACAGTATTTTGGATACTTTGTTTTTGTTCAACAGTATAAAGTATAACGTAGTAAAAAACAGTATAATACTGTTTTTAACGGTATAGTTGGCAACTCTAGTCCCACTACAAAATGTGGGATAGTGATTACAAATTGGGTCTGGAAATTGAACCTACCACCTCGGCAAATCATGTCGAGCGTTTTCCCACTCGTCCACCGCTTCGTAAACTACAAAACTTTGCTGAATAATACGCAAAGGCAATCTTAACTGTGCCGTGTGGCAACTGCTAGTTGTACTCTTCGTACAACGAGAAGTGAGCGAGCTTGAAAGCTTCATTCTAACATTCTGCATCGAAACTACGGTCAGTAGTATGACATACCCTACACCTAAACTGAAATGGTTGCCTATTCACCAGCGGAGACGTCTACGAGCCCTGACTACACTTTATTCGATACTGAACTCTCCTAATGCTCCTTCTTATCCAACTCCCCATTTCAAGTATCTCTGCTCTTCTCATCGAATAGGAATCTCCGGTCCTCAAACAATCTTCTTCTTCTCTCTCCTTCCCATTATTCTGGATTTGTACACTCTTCCTTTCTTATTCAGTCCATTCTCATTTGGAACGAGCTACCTCTTGAAATCAGGATGACCACCAGTCGCGAAGCATTTAAAAGGAAAGTCCGCTTGCTCTTCTCTGATAAAACCATGGCGGAATCATCTCAGTAACGTCATATTTATAAATTATGTTTATATTGTATGTATGTATAATATATGTATATTATACGAACAAAGGTATCGACCTGCGCATACGTCACACTTCACGCTTGCCACAACGCATAAGCGGAAGCGGAGCGATTGAAATTATAAGGGGTTGGCCCAATTTTACATTTGCTTAGTACTCTAGTTTTGTTAAATTGATTTCTGTAAAGATGGCAATGGATAAATCTATGTACGATTCTGATCTAAATCTAATGCAAAAAGATACCACTCCACCTAACTATGTACAATTACGGGCTAAAAGAAGGCGCGAAGAAACCGATTTCGATACTTTCAAGGAAGATATAAAAAATACTATTACTGCTTTATTTAAACAACAAGAAGAAGAAATGAAAAACATCATGCCTACACTTAAGGAAATAAAACATAAATATAGAGAGTTCCGTTGCTTTATTCACCATCCAAAATGAAGAGTTTAAAAGAAAAATAGAACAGTTGGAAATTCAAGCGAAGAAAGATAGAGAAAACATATGTCTTCTTGAAGAAAAACTGGAGGACTTGCAAAGAGGCCAACGTAAGAGCAACTTTGAATTAAAAAATGTACCTCGGAAAGAAAGGGAAACAAAAGAAACATTGGTAGAAATGGTAACATGTCTGGCTAAAAATGTAGGATGCGATTTGACGATATCGGACATAAAAGATATCTACAGAGTTCGCGGGAAAACGACGGAAGCCCGTAACATTTCCATTGTCGTCGAAACCAACTCGACCATAATCAAAACAGATATTATGAAAAATGCCAAGCAATTTAACATTAAACAAAAAACAAAATTATGTGCCAAACATCTTGGTTTTCATACTGCGGAAGATACACCTGTTTTTATCACGGAGCATCTGACTCAACGTGCATCCCGGCTTCATTTTCTTGCGAGGGACCTGGCTAAATGTAAAGGCTACAAATTTTGCTGGACTGCTTTTGGAAAAGTGTATGTAAGAAAGACTGATTTTTTACCTATCATTGTTATAACTAGCGAAGCTCAAGTGCAAAATTTGTTTCTTATTGAAAAATGACTAGGTTTACTTAACTTGCTAATTTATAGTTGTAAATTTTGTAATACATACACATACAATACACTCACAAAACAATACTTTTTGATCTCACTAGCTACAAAATGTTCTATCTATTATCTTAAACATTCATATTTATCTTATTTACACACTTACACTCACACATACAACATAATCCTCAATTTAAAAAAATCTTCTATATTATGATGATTTAAAAATCAGCCTTAATTATTTTTGCATTTTACTCACAATACTATTTACGCACTTTTTAGACGACTTTCTGGAAATTAAAGAATTTTCTAATGGATAGTAAATTAAATGAACTAGAGATATTGGACAATGCTGAAATTTCTAGATCGGTAATATGTAATACTGGTGATTTAAAGAACATTTTACAGGATAATTACATTAATTTTAGTGTTTTGACGCAAAACATTCGAAGTATTTACGGTAATCATGATGATCTACAAGTGACCTTATCGGAATTAAACTTTGAAGCTGATATTATAATATTAACGGAGTGTAGACTCAACAGTAACAAACAAATACCAACTCTAAACAATTATACGTCTTATCATACTGTACGCCAACTAAATCGAAATGATGGAGTTGTTGCTTATATTAATAATAATGAACAGACACAGGTCAAGGAATTGAAATTAACGCATGCTTCTGGAATTCAGATTATTAGCTCAAACTACACAATTTTAGGTATTTACCGCTCACCAGCTATATGTAACGCTGATGATTTTATTGATTCCATTGACTCGCATCTGGAAACTATAGCTTCTCATAACAATATCGTAATTATGGGTGACATCAACATTAATTTGATATATAGGAGTACTGAAAATACATATGAAAGAAATAATCGTCTAAAATACCTCGATGTTTTATCGTTACATGGTCTTTTGCCTGGTCATAGATTACCTACAAGACAAAATAGTTGCCTCGATCATGTTATGTTAAAATTTAATAAAAACCACAATTCCGCTTTTGTAGCCGTTTTGAACACTTCTGTGACAGACCATTCTATGGTTTTATTGAACTTTTCAAATGTAAATAACATATTACCTACACAAACATTAAAAACTAAATTAATTACAGACTATGAGGCTTCTTGTACATCTCTCGTAAATACTGACATATCACATTTTGCTACTTGTACTGACCCTAATATTTTTGCAGATCTACTAATTGACCTCATAAAAACAGCTTTGCTTTCAAATACTGCAACTAAAATAATTCATAGCAGCAAACGTATTCTTAAGCCCTGGATAACCAGTGGGGCTTTAAAATGCATAAGACTTAGAAATGCAATGCAACTCAAGATAAAAGCAAATTCGTCTAATGAAGTCCTTAAAATCACATTTAGACGATACCGAAATTTTTGTACTAATCATATAAGAAAATTGAAGCGTCAGTATAATAAAAAGCTAATAGAAGATTCAACAAAAAACACTAAACTACTATGGTCAACTATAAATGAAATAACACAATTTAAAACTTTAAAAATTTATAACACTGATCTTCTTAATGTTATGTCGGATCCGAAGGAATCAGTTAACTTAGTTAATGACTTTTTTAGCAAAATTGGTGAGACATTGGCCAAAGAAATTGCCTATAAACATCCTCACTTACAAAATCATGAGAACAGTAATAAAAACGGAAATAGTTTTGCGTTATTAGAAACCGACCCCGAGGAAGTAGATTCTATACTCATGAATCTCGACTGTAATGCAGCTCCTGGTTGGGATGGTATTCCCATCAAGTTCTTAAAGCAGTGTAGAAACTTTGTGGTCCCATTGATCAGCCAATTAGCCAATTTATGCTTCAATGCTGGTATCTTTCCTACGTGTTTAAAACGCTCCATAGTGACTCCTGTGCACAAGGGAGGAGACAGAAGTAAGGTCAACAACTATAGGCCAATATCGGTGTTGCCCTGTTTATCAAAGATATTAGAAAAGCTGTTAAATAATAGACTATTAAGTTTCTTAACGAAAAATAAAATACTATCCGATACGCAATATGGTTTTCGAAAGGGTCTATCAACCCAAGATGCTGTAAAAAATCTAACTAAGAGCATTGTTGACAGAGTAGACAAAGGAGAAAAATGTCTTACTGTATTTTTAGACCTGAAAAAAGCTTTCGACACCGTTTCTGTCCCCGTCCTTGTGCGCAGACTTGAGAGCATTGGAATAAGAGATATACCCCTTGCCATTCTTGATAATTACCTTTTCGAAAGGAAACAATTAGTTAAAATAGGTAATTTGTACAGCAACGAAAAATCAGTTAATTATGGGGTTCCTCAAGGGTCTGTGCTTGGCCCCACGCTGTTTCTGGTTTACATAAACGAACTTTGTGATCTTCAGGATAGCGAAGGGCAAATCTTCTGTTATGCTGATGACACAGCGGTCGTATTCTCTGCAAAGTCCTGGCAAGATGTTAAAACTAAAGCTGAAACTGGGCTGGCTAAGATTGCACGTTGGCTAAACATAAATCTCTTGACCTTAAACATAGGAAAAACCAATTTCATTTGTTTTACTCCAGATCGCAGGTCACAGCCACATGAAGATTTCAGTCTTCGTATTTGTGGGTGTTCTGATCAGTCCGACTGCCTGTGCCCTTTCATTACGAAAACCGATCATACAAAATATTTAGGTGTAATAATAGATCAAAGGCTATGTTGGCATGCACATCTGGAAATTATCTCGGACAGAATTAGAAAACTTATTTGGATTTTTTAAAAACTGCGCTATGTTATGCCAAGTAAACTCCTTAATAAAATTTATATGGCGCTGGCACAATCGGTCATCACATACTGCATTCCTATCTGGGGTGGTGCGTCAAAGACCAAATTCATCTATCTTGAGAGAGCTCAAAGGTCTCTTATAAAGGTAATGTATTTTAAGCCCTACCGCTTCCCGACAAACGAACTATATAAAATCAGCGGCATTTTATCAATAAGAAAGCTATATCTCTTGCTGCTCATACTTGACTTACACAAAAATCTTCCATATGAGCCAAAAAAGCAAATGAAAAGGCGTTATCACAATGTAGCTCCTTGTGGCAGGGTTCGAACCGCTTTTGCTGAGCGCCAATACAATACACGTTCATCAGTAATATATAATGCATCAAATAAAATACTAAACATTTATGGTAAAACAACATTTGAATGCAAAAAGATTTTAATAACCTGGCTCAATACAATAGATTACGAAGCAACTGAAAACCTTCTTGCAAAAATAATATAAATATAATAAACAAACACAATGATAAATTTAAATAAACATAACAAATTATATGTAGAGGACTTAAATCTATAGACTAACATAAACACACACACTCGCGGACACATACACACACACAGACACACACACACACACACCCCTCACACATCACACACAGTTAAAAAATAGTTTGTAATGTTTACCTTTTGTAATATTAACTACAAATTGTTAGTACTACTCAATATTAATTTATTATCTTGGGAAGAGCGAGTCAACCCCAACACGAGTATTGTATTACTTTCTGGGATGTCTCAACATTTTGTAAAATCGATATTGAGTAATAAATGCTATTTTTATTTTTATTTTTTATTTTTATATTAAGTATTATATAGGTATGTATTTTTTAATTTTATATAGAATTTATTCAGTATTTTTGTATTGTGTTTAAAATGTATAAAACTACGTACGTAATTGTATACGTAAGTACGTACGTATCCACTTTTATTACCTCACCTATATGCACCTACCATGTCATCCCTGCACCACCCTATGGTTGACCGGTAGAGAATGCCTCAGGCATTAAGTCCGCCATGTAATGCTTATGTTGCAAAAGTTTTAAATAAATAAATAAACACACATATAATCACGACTATTACCCCGAAGGATTAGTCTGGAGTCTAGGCAATGAGGACAGCAAAAGCAGTCCTCTACCATAGTCCTTTTCACCAAATAGCGACTGCACATGTGCTTAGCGTGACAGGTGGTGAGCCCGTCGCTGCTCTATGCTGTTAGAAGTATGTGTAGTCTTTAGTCCGTTAGTCGCCTTTTAAGACACCCAAGGAAAGAGAGGGGGGTGGTAGTATTCTTTCACCGCTCCGCGACACGGTTATATGTACACACGGTTGTACAAGGTGGGGCAAAAGTAATCACCCGATGTTCTTTTTCTGTACCTTTTTTTTAATGAGAAACTCTGGTTCTGCTTGTGAAATATGTGTATTTCATTAAGTCGAGAAAATGATATCGGCCAAGTGGCCCCCGCCGCCAGAGTTGATGCCATGGCATTTTCTGGCGACAGGTTCTCGCATTCCTGGCGAATATTCTACTTAAGGGTTGACCTAAAACCTGCGACTTCAAAAAACTCCATAAAAAGAGGTCTGGAACGCTTAAATCGGGTGATCTGGCCAGCCAGTGCAAATCACCGAAAGGAGAGATTAAGCGACCCGAAAATGCTTCCTTCAGAATTATTCCGCGTTCTTGAGGAGTAAACCGATTCATGGCTTGTCGACTTTTATTCTACGTCTGTTTACTTCACAAATATCAGAACCGAATTGACATTTGGCGTAATTAACAAAAGTTATAGCGTCTTCCAATACGGTGATTACTTTTGCCCCATCTTGTATAACATACAACCTAAATACAGAACAAATAGTACATACGTTCGTCAAAACGGCAGCCCTCACTATTCTTTACGTACTATTCTTACCTAAAGCATCCCCAGAGAGCAAACTTCCTACGTATTTCATAAACAACGTTATGTTATTCATCTCATATTGTACACTCAATCTTTATTTTACCACCGCGGTGGATGTGCAACTTGTGGAATAACTTATCGGAGATCTTGAGCAAACATCTGGGGGTTTGCTAGCGGTGTACCTTCTCTTTTATAGTAGAGATATATACTGACGGAGTTCTTATTTACTTTTAAATAGTTATTTGGCGTACTCTTATGGAGGATGTCAAACTCAAACTCAAACTCAAAATTTATTTATTCAATAAACTTAAAATAAGTATTTTGAATCGTCTAAATTTATTTGGATGGATGAGCACCCAAATTCAGGAAGTCTTTTAGCTGTGGAGAAGAACGGGCACAAGAAACTCCACAGCTTTAAAATAATATAAAAGTAACGACATTTACAAAACAACATGTCGTTACCAAATTATACAATCAGTTATAAAGATAATGGATTAAGAAAAAATTAATGTAAATATATTATTATAACCAGGCTGTTTTGTCTTCTAAATATTCCTTGACTGTGTAATAAAGTAAACAAGATTTTACATGATTCTTAAACTTATTCTAGTATAGTTAGATAAATTCCTTTGTACTTTATTTTTATTTTTATTGGTTCTCAATAATTTCATTGTAACTTTCCGCTATTGTTTGTATACTTGTCAATCTTTTTTGTGGGAGGGGAGCCTGGCATTCCGTCAAACAGGTCCTACCTAGCATGGATGCCAGCTTCCCAC
This sequence comes from Scoparia ambigualis, assembly GCA_963921215.1. Lineage (NCBI taxonomy): Eukaryota > Metazoa > Arthropoda > Insecta > Lepidoptera > Crambidae > Scoparia > Scoparia ambigualis. The sequence goes on along the minus strand of OY992502.1, from coordinate 56,080,252 downwards.
AATGTGTACTGTAACACAAAAAAATGTAACACCTTGTCGCTTGTTTATACATTGTGAGAAGATATAAATAATAATAATAATAATTATTATAGTACTTGGTATTTTATTATAATTAGAAAAAGTGTTAATATTGCAACGCACAAAAACTATACAATTATAAATATACTGCGATGCAACAGTAAGTCACTTGTTATAAATTAAAGAAAATGTTATAAAAGTTATTAAAACTATTTCACCATACTATCATCAGCCTAACGTCCCACTGCTGAGTTGGGCCAATTACCCACCATATCGGCCCAATGTAGGTTTTAATGACTACCATATTACAACAACAACCGGAACCAACGGTTTTACGTGCTCTCCGAAGCAACTTCCGAGCTTATAAAGATCCGTGTATAGAACGACCTTCACCGGGCCGGTTAATGGATGAAAAGTATTTGATCTCAAATTTAAAATGTTAAAAAATATATCGCGAGTGGGTTGACTGAGAAATTTCAGTCCAGTACCTTTAATAATTAGTTTAATATTTAAAAAAAATATTTTTTTTACATTGCACTGGTTTATTGTGTGCCTACCCAATGTTATGACGGGAAATAGTCAACCTAACGTTTGCATATTCTATAAGCTTCATACTTTCGATTGGTACCTATGTAATTTATCTATTATCCAAACCTGCAATGTTTAAATAAAATAATTAAATATTTAATTAATCATACTTATATACTGGACTGAAATTTTTCAGCCAACAATATTTTTTAACATATTAAATTTGATATAAAATAATCTTCATCCATTAACCGGCCCGGTGATGGTCGTTGTATACTCGGATCCTCTACTTTATCTTTATCGATAATCACCAACACTCATCACAAGATGATGTAGCGAAAAATCGCCTTTGTGAATAACATTAAACTCCAGCACGAAATACTTGTAGCAAAATTTTTTCTCAACTTTTCTTACTTCTGGTAAGTTAGCAAACTATGTCGGAAAATATTTTCCCCGGAACTAAATAATTTGGTTTTGAAGTGAATAGTTTTCGATGTGGAGCAACTCACCACGAAATGCAGTCGGAAACGGGCAGAAATGGATTAGTTTCTACGTCCAAGGAAAATTTGTGGATTGTGTTATTCATAACCGTGTCGCGTAGCGGTGGCTCTTGGGTGTCGTAAGAGGCGACTAAGGGACTAAAGACTGCACATACATTCAACAGCATAGAGCGGCGATGGGCTCACCTGTCACGCTGAGCACATGGAAGTCGCTATTTGGTGAAAAGTGGATGACTGCTTTTGCTGTCCTCATTGCCTAGTCTCTGACAAACCCTTCGGGGATAATAGTTATGATTATATGTATGTATGTATGTCTGTAGTATTCGACTAATGAGTCGCTACCATACAGTTTTTTTTCTTATATAATGGCTTCGTGCGATCAGCACATGTAGCCAGTGTCAAGTTTTTAATAGTAATTATTATTTTCGTTACATTAAGTGGATGATAATGAGTAATATAATGAACATTTAATGGTAAATGATTTTCCCCCAAACCCCTCGAGACTCAATAAAGCTGTGGGACTTTATTGAGGTCTCACACGGACTTCTTGAGAGAATTTGGTAAGTGATGTTGCACTGTTTTGTTTTATTTGCTAACACTCATGCACGTTCACGAACACTTAACAGTAAATAATCCACCATTATTTCACATTAATATTCGACAAAACACAATCTAACAAAACTGCAGACATGACTATTCACTTTCCCGCCAAGAAGCCACCATACAGTTCAAAACTTAATTTACTTTTACTTTTTAAGTTGCAAACAAAAGGAAGAAACCCATTCTCCGTCAACAATCCGCGCTTCAGTTAATGTTTGCAAGAACTCAGCTGGAGATTAGAAATACGTCGGAGGGGCCGCGTCATCTCTCAGACATCTTTCTCATTATAAATTTACTCGGATTTATAAAGGGGTTGCGAATCTACGGCAAATCCTTGGGTTTGTACAGTATCCTTTTGATGGCGGATTTGATGCGATCGATTCGGTACGCTTCGGAATTTCTCTCAATAATTGGTTGGCTCATACTTACAATAATATTTGACTTCAAACGGTAGCGTGATTTTAAAGATAAACGTTCAGGAATGAGAAGAATTCCAGGTATTGTGAGCTTTGCCTACAAAGCTCTTTTGGTTTGCTTCACTTTGGTGATATTTTCTACAAAAACTGTACAGAAACACGGAATTTATACCTTCTTCATCTACTCCGTGGAAACTATAATGTTTAAGCTTTACCATAGGGGATTGGTGTGATAAAAACAGACGTATGTGTTATTTAAGTCAAATTCAAAGTCAAAATATATCAATTAATAAGTACTTTAAATATTTTAAAATTAAATTTTAAATTTTTGATTACGCTCACACCAATTATCTAGACCAAGATGAGTATTCTTGTGAAACTCGTTTATATGGTAAGATAACGGATAAATATACATAAACATAGAAAAAACACCCAGACCCGAAATCAATTTAGAAAAACAGTTTTTCTCTAAATTGACCCGACCGGGGATCGAACCCGGGACCTCAGAGATGGCGACACCATGAAAGCCGGTGTACAAACCACTCGACCAAGGAGGTCGTCAAACGATATTTGACGACCTCCTTAGCCCTCCTTTGAATCGTCCAAATCCTTTTTAACCTACCACCTATTCAGGACGTCATTTTTTAACTGTGGCAAAGAACGGGCGCAAGAAACCACAGCGCACAGAAGCAACGACAATTACAAAAAAATATATATGTCGCTACCAGGTCATAAAATACAAAATATGGATTTGAATGCAAATAGTTTAATTAAATATGGTGCTAATTTTAGACAATTAGAAATAGCTGTACTTGGAGCATTTCAGACTCAAGCTGTTTTTACATATTATTATCAGTTGTAATTGTGATTGTAAATATTGTGTCAGAATCGTAACAAATGAAAAGCTTTACTACTCGTATCTGCTTATCCCTACCTACAGGAAACGGATGTGATTCTTGTATGTATGTAGGTAATTATGTAAGTATTATTAAATTATTATTACACACCTTTTACATTGAACACTAAATTCGACTCTCTAGCGCTTGAAAATTCTAACCACAACCATTTTGAATCGGATCCGGATACCGGCGTCGTTCATTATGCAACTCTACTTCAGCGACGACGTCATAATTCTATTGCGTGCATAGCAAAAAAAACCAATGGACTTAACGAAGCCATGCAAAATTCAATTCTTGGCTGCGGCCAACGGCGACGATGCTTGTTAACCCCAATTTGTGAAGTTAAAGAATTTAAATATGCAAGAGTGTAGCAAGTGGAGGAAGTGGCGAGCTACGAACTAACGGAAAGTGCTAACTGCTGTGTTTGCCACAGCAAGTATTGATGCGTGGTATGAGCCAAAAGATGAAGCGGTTAGCGTTTCACGTAACCTACGTTGATCAGAGTCTAACACGTGTGAATATTTTCGGACAGGAGGGGGGACTTGTATAACATGCAGCATCAAAGCTTGGTAGAATAGTTAGTCAGCGGAATTAACACTGCATATTTTCTTTTTCTTCTTCTTAGTATCGATCCTAAAAGACCTTTACATAAAGGAAAAGTTATCGTCGAATGTTCAAATACGAATACTAAACTTCTTTGGGCACATAACACGCAACGAAGACTTAATGTAGCGTCTGTACAACGCCAAATGGTAGGCAAGAAGTACCGTGGTCGCTCTCCAAACAGAAGGGTTGACCCATTAGATCCCTCACTCAATCTACCGTGAACATGGCCGACTGCTCCTACCATGCCACTAATAGAGCCGAATGGAGACGCATAACGAGAGCCATCATTCACCAAAACCCTCCTATAAACACGACCACTCTGTCAAGAGTGCCCGACTATGAAGAAGATATTTTGTTGCATTTTGGTTAATTATGCGACGGTTATAGGATAATCGTGTTCCAACACCTCCCCTAAAGGGTCATAAATATCTCCCTTGTCACCAATCATTCGATATGCATCCAGTGCGACGACTACCTATGCTATATCAAAACGATTATAATCATGTCTCAATGCCCTTATTTTGACATTGGCTACTTTGATGAACAAGTTTAACTTGGGTTAGCTATTGAAATTAAACACTTTTATACGGATTAAGTCGCGTTTAATTTACTATTTACATAGTTTTTTTATATTATCCTGACGTTTCGAACATTATCCTTTACAGGGTCCGTGGTCACAGGGAGACTGAGGTGTTGATCGTCTCATAGTTAGAAGTTATTTGCCTACCGTCAAGCTAGATAATTAGTGTGAGTGTGGGAGATCTGTGCTCAGCAGTTGGCCGTTTTTAGCCTGATGATGAACCTGAGGGCCTACTTTCTTTCTCCGAAACGAAATTTTGGCCGATTTTCGTTTGCTGTTTATAGCGTTTTCCACTATTATTAAAATTTTAAACAATTTTCTGAAAATCGATAATTAATCTAATGCCAAACCTATTTTGTATGTACGAAAATTCAGAAGGAACGGAAACCGCTGTAATAGAATTAGGTGAAATTTCGTCTCGGAGAAAGAGAAAGCCCCCTGATATGCTGTGCTAGTAGCAGCTCGTCAAACTATGGTCCATCCCTCTCTTTTCATAGCATTTATTAATCCCATCTGATGATGGGGTCTGCTTTTCTTGTCAGTTTCTTCCACTTTGCTCTGTTCGACGCATCGGTGCAGATACATTGCAGCTTCTTAGGTCTTTGGCAATAATGTCAGTCCATCTTAATTTCGGCCTTCCTCTCTTTCTGGGCGCAGGTAACTTCAGACTTATTGCCATATTAATCGTCGTATAATGCCGTATATGGTCGTATATGGCCGTACTATGGTCCATCATCATCATAAACAGCCAGCAGGTACCCAACCCACCTATCATGTTTATTTTAGATATTCCATTACTGTGCTGTGTATTCTAATAATGCTGGTAGCGGCTCATCAATAGGATACTACCGCCCCATCTCTTCTCTTGGGTGTCGTAAAAGGCGACTAACCTAACCAAGACTGAACATACATCCAAAAGCAAAACGTGTAGAGCAAGACCAACATGATTCAAGTTACATTTGAAACAGACTATATATTAGAAACGACCAGGGTATTCTGACCTACGTACGACAAACGAACCGCAGCCGTGCGTGTGTCTCAATAGTGTAGACTCTAAATGTGAATCAAGTGACACCAAATATAACATGATCCATCCCGGTGCCCCAACTTCCTGCTAAATTCCCTAAGTCGTACCGGTCTGGAAATACCGCCGCTTCGAGCTGGTTCCAAAGTACCTGTCAAATGCCTGCATTCCTGTAACGCCTAATTGAACATCGCCAGCTCTTATGCCTTGGGCCATACACCATGAGACTCATCATGCGCACTATCCTCCCGAGTGCTGTTTGTTGCAAGGAGAGCCACTTCCAGGTCGTGTGTTGAGCACCTAATAAGCACTACCGGCTGCACTTTGGCCCGCAACAACATTGTAATTAGTGCATTTTTAACTAACTTCTCGAAGCTTAGCTGCCGAGCGGGAAGGAAAATAAATAAAAACTTTGTAATCACCAAAGTACCTACCAATATGATTGCTAAAAATATACGCTGTTATTGTTTAGATCTATGGCTGTTCTTGTTATTTTATGATGTTGTATAATAACTGAGTAATTTATAAAACCTCGCTTTATGTGATTGTAGTTCTTATTAAGGTTATTAAAATGTCAAATACCGTAGTGTTTCATTTACACTTTACATTTATGTAGGTTAGAGCAAACATGGTAAGTATCAAAAGTGTTATTTTTAAATCAGACACATAAAAATTTAATTGTTAGTAAGAGTCTTTGTGGTAGATAAGGCTGAAGCAGACTCGAAGTGGTATTTCTATCATGTCCTCTCTCTTCGGTCGTTCCCTCATGACTGAGGATCGTCATTATCACGGCAGCACTTTGGATTGGACGAACTGTCTCCATCGGGTCCGGTATGTGGCCATCCTCACCGCGGCGTAGAAGCGGGACGTTGGTGTTTCCTTCGGTTGGTCAGACGACCTGGTCGGGGACCGGCCTCGTGAACGTTTTCCTTCCACGTTTCCCACCACAATGAGCTTTTCTAAGCTACTGTCGCCACGACTGGCGATATGGCCAAAATAGCCCAGTATGCGACGATGACATAAGGTAGACAATCGGTCCTTAACGTACAATTGCGACAGAATTGAGATGTTAGTGCGTTTGGCCTATCATGTCCTAGTTTGCTGATTATAGATCAACATACATTAAAAATATATAGGATATGATCACCACAGATCCAGAGCAAATATCAATGAATAACATTTGCACAAGAAACCAGCACAGCTTATTGTATATTTCTTTGTTCAAACCCTAATTAAAAACGCTACGGAAGCACTGAAAACTTACACTTCAATTAAGTTTACAACGCATCGTCGCAAATGCATGCAGTGAAGACTGCGAACTTGATTAAATTTATTGGAGCGCGTTGATCAATTTGAACGGAACCTAATAGCCCAGCTCATTCAGTCACGCCTCACGTCCGTGCCGATTAATCGCGAACTTTCAAACTCCATCGAAGCCAAGGAATGAGGGACGGAGATGCACTTTTGTTCTTATTCTTATTTAGAGGAAAGTTTTAGCTCTGGCATCTGTTCATTTGTTTTTGGAATGATCCTGCTTGAAGGTTGTAAGAAAATTCTACTGCTGGAGATAAAACCTCATTTGCTGAAAGAATTCGACGAAGAACTGAATTAAGAAAAGTTTGATTCAACATACATACATAATCGCGGCCATTATCCTTGAAGGGTTAGGTCGAGACTAGGCAATGAGGACAGCAAAGGCAGACCTCAACCATAGTCCACTTTTCACCAAATAGCGACTGCACATGACTGTGCTCAGCGTGACAGGCGGTGAGCCCATCGCCGCTCTATGATGTTGGTTGTATGCAGTCTTTAGTTCGTTAGTCGCCTTTTATGACACCCAAGGGAAATGAGGGGGTGGTAGTTTGTTATACCCCTACCCTACACGGTTACTATTAGATTCATAAAAGGTTATGGTTGGTTATATACCTTATTTATAGTGAGGTTTTAGCACTTGAATCTGGAGTTCATTTGTTTTTCAATGGTAAAATGATAGATATATAGATCGATAGATAACTCTTTAATTGCAACACCACAAAGATTTACATATAACTTAAAAACAAACTTAAAAATAGGACACAACTACATTATGACACAATTACAATAAGACAATACGATAAAAATAAAATAGAGTCACAATTTGGGGGTCTTATCGCTCTAAACAATCTCTACCAGACAACCAGTCGGATATGGAGAGAACTTATAAATGATCCTGCTTGTAGGTTTTAAGAAAACTCTGTTAAAAAATGAATACTCATTTACTGACCGACTCGTCGACGAAGAACTGAATTAAGAAAATATTCATAAAAGATCATGGTTATTCCTAACACAACCTGGAAGGTTTAGAGTAAGAAAGTTTGTTTTGAGAAAATCAATTTATTATCTTAAGGGGATCCTTCACGAAAATGTTGTACTATGCGCTGAATTAGTTAAATACATTAAAAGAACTTACGTAAGTTAGCCTGATCATTGCACAAGGTCGTGGCCTTGTTGAAATTTGAAACAAATTCTTTAATCAATAACAAAGAATACATAAATCTAATGACTCCTAAAAACATTTTTTTCGACCACTTTCTTAATCTGCTAGCCAGTAGCGCGCTTTTTGTCACCAGACGAAAATTGTCTTATAGTCAGTCAAGAGGTTTTTACGCATGAAACAATAATTCTTACATGAAAATATTTGTATTGATATTCCGCAGGTCAACCCTATCTTAAAAAAGTAAATTTTCATTTTTAACACAAGCGCGTGATGGTTTTGTACATTTCGCAGAATAAAAACATTGTTCTAATCAAATCACTAGGTCTGAAACTTCAAAGCAGAATTGTTCTAATTTTAAATATCAATATGATTGATTTTGCTTTGAAATTCATCTAGAGACTTATGTCAGTTTTGCCATCGCGCGGCACCTCCTTAATTGAAAGATATGGATCTAAGTAAATATTGTAATTTTTTTATTTTAGTAAATTTATAATTGTAATAAGTAACTAATTAATAATAAATTTCAAAAGCATGACGACAAATTATTTGCATATCGACAGATCGATAAAACATGTATGTTGCTATCTCCCAATAATTACAACCTAGTTGTAACCATGTTTTTTTGCAAATAAAGATTTTATAATTTATGCTAAATCGACAAAAAAAATAAGTACAGATAGTATAAATATATATAATATACATGTCGCTGCTTAATGGTAAAAGTCCCTCTTTGGTTGGGCAGATAGCCCGTTCATTCAATGCCGATATTCAATTAAAACGCTTAGGACTCTAGATAGTCCAGTGCAACATTTAATTGGGATGGCTAGTCGGCACTTAGCATTGGAATTAAAACTTTTTACACTTTGTTTGATAGAGAAACGAGAGTAAGCTCATTTTCCATAAACGACAGAATAAAAGGAAGTGTGTTCGCGTATTATATACCTTTTAAAATAAATTTTCTCGCCTTGGTTCCCTGTAAATTACTTGACTAGAGTTATAAAAGGTTTTCTTAATACTCCTATAGAGCCAGAAGCAATATAGGCGTTAAAATAACCGTATAACAGTTAATTCTTTTAGTTTACCGAGTGAGAGAATATAACAGCCTCAGTAAAGCATTAAGGCGAGTTTAATTGGCGAACTCCGCCGTTGAGTTGCTCCAGAAACTTGAAATATTCCCGCTCCCTTAAACAAAACCGGGAAGATAATTCCCATTTATTATTTTATACACAGCTGCACCTCCATCAAACTCGGCGAAGGCGATTCGTAATTATATAATTTTCTTTGAGTTTTTATCGCCCTTCGTTTTGTTTTGTTTTGTGTTTTGACATTGTATAATATTTTTTTTATAAGTACTTTTTAAATACGTATTTTCAATTACAGTCATTTAAAGATAGAGGTAGTTGGCCAACGAAAGCCGAACCAGGAAAAACGCGGCAATTTCAAAAAAACATGACAGGGTAGCAGCTGTGTGAATGACCCTGGTCATTCACACAGCTGCAATTTTCTCAGATAAAATTTCAATTTGACATACGACATGATATCTCAGATAGACACACATAAAGACAAAGTGTTGCCAATAAAATAACTTAGAGGTTCAGCTTTCGTTGACCAAACTATAGCTTTGCAGGTGCCATTATAACGAAATACTATAAAATAATACGTTCATCTTCATCATATCACCCTGCAACTACCAACTGCAGGGTATATAGGTATAGGCCTCCTTTAATTTGTGCCAGTCCCTTACGTTCTTTTTTTTTTAATATTTTGGCACATGTATTATACAGTAATACAGTCATTTATTATACAAAAATCTCGATAAAAAACGTTACGTTTTATTTTTTTTCTTTCTGATGTTCGATTCGATCAAAATCTTTACCAGCCCTAGAAGAAAAGGAGGTTCACAGCAAACCTACTAAAAACTCATGCATTTTGTCATGTGATTTTTAGTAGTACCTACATAAACAAAATTTTTAGCCTACACAGCCAGATTGTATTTTGGAACTCTCCAAAGAGAAGGAATACCCGGTAACCTATCATAAATTCGAAATTTTCCTCTACAAATTTCAATTGTTCGAAAACGGTATGACGAAGTTTTAAATAGCAAATTGTTGCTTTTACATAATTTTGGTTATCCATAAACTTATCACACATATGTTTCATTTTCCAGAAAAACTATTAGCCGATTATCAAAGTCAAAGTCAAAGTCAAAGTCATATCTAGAAGTAACTTTTTCTCTAAAATATCATACCCAGATTTTAGTTTTGTTTTTTGTTTATAATATATTCATATTATTAGGTTTAATAAACTAAAATGTCTTAAAAAGTTAATAATTTGTGTTTTCGGTAAGGTTGTGCTACAAAAGTCAGTGACAAACGAATCGCGGCAAAACCGACTCCACGTAATCTTGTCTGCCCTACGCTAGTGTAATTTAAGCCCGCGTAGGCGCAAAGGGGCGAGGCGGCCCGCAAGCTGAGGAGCAGGTGGCTTTAACGCTCGCCGCCGTGGCTGAGACTGGCCGACACAGCCGGCCAGCAAGCCAAACTGCGGTGGTGAGCGAGAGCCACCTACGACGATAAGCTCGTGTGGGACCATCGGAGCCTCGCAGCGCCGGAGCCGTGACAGAAACCATGCCTGCTGCATGCTGCGTGCTTGGATGATGCTGCATGCTTGGTTGAATGCTGCATGCTTGGTTGCTTGCTGCATGCTTGCTGCACAAGCGTGCATCAAGCGATGCATGCTTGCTAGCATGCTTAAACGTTACTACGATTACAAAGTTATTCGATGATATTATGGATTTCAATTATTTGAAATGTTGTATTTTTAAAATATTGGAAACGTGTTTCTGGATAATGAATCATTAACAGCAGCAAGCATTAATAGCTTTGGCCAAACGTTGATTCAAAATATAAAGATTTAAAAAAAATAACAATCGATAATCGGCATTTCAAAACTTAGTTATTTGTGTTTTTGGTAAAAAGAAAATTATGGAAAACAAAAAGTTACAAAACGTTTTCGGCCAAATAAAATTCGTAAAAGAAAATTTCGAATTTATGATAGGTAACCGGAATACCCACTATAAACGCCTCTACCATCACGTTTGCCAGGATGACTATACCTGACCTCTAACCCTACTCTGACCTCACAATAGAGGAGGATTTAGATTGAGGAGTGATTTAAATAGGACCAGTTATATAAGCAGCTGTGCTCTGCGTACGCTTAGACTATTACTTACGTTCTATGTCACCTTACGTAAGTTAATATCTCATCGTACGCAGACCACAGCTGGTCCATCTAAATCACTGGCACAATCGCGCTGTCCACGCCCGGAATCCTTTGGCGTACACTTTTTATTTGTTGAAAATGATCAAAGGACGACGAAAATGAGTTTACTTCGCGCAAGTACTGAGAGCGTTCCGATTGCACATTTACAATGTATGGCGCTGATGTTTGGTAATTGCTCTGAAATGGGGTATGTTTTGTAACCTTTTGCTAAACTCTTCACATAATATTTTATGGGAATAGTTTAACTCTATCTAAACTTTTCTTATAAAACTTTATATCATTTTTCAATAGAGGTATGAAATAACATGGTTAATAAAGATTGTTTTATGTTAATAAGCGAACTCAAGGAATACAATGATAGAAAAAGTTAAGCTAACAGGGCGAGGTCGGTGCCCTAATGATGCCAAAACAATTTTGCTCTGCGCACTTAACGTTATAAACGAACGACAATTATACGCCACATCAGAGTCTTCAATTGGTGGCTTCGTTTGGATGATTGAAGATTGTCGGCTTGCGAAAAAATCTCGACACCAGGTTTACAATCACATCGCTTTGAAACAAGATTTATGAAAAGAGAATCCCACTTTGTTAGGGAACTTTTAGCCCTCTGAAAAAATGTTGTTCCTCCAAAAATGTGCTCCAAAAAAAATTCCTATGCATATAGCAAATACGCAGTCCGTTTTATCCGGCGTCCTATCTCGAGAACAAATAATATCTACAGTTTAATCTCTGCAAGCTCTCCATTACGGCACTGATAGTTCTAAGCGAGGCGACTTAGCTATTCGAAATGTTTTCTTAGTGCTTAAAAGTCTGTATGATTAAAGAAAAATCTACAGTTCCGTCCGGCACATACCTACCTTATAATAATGAAAGATAAAACAAAGTGTTCTCCTCATCCAGTGGCATAGGTTCATAAAAATTAAATTCATATTATTTTATGAACGCAACATGAACCGCGTCGCGTAACGGTGAAAGAATACTACCACCCCTTCTCTTCCCCTAAGGTGTCGTAAAAGGCGACTGACAGACAATGACTGCACATTCATCCAACAACATAGAGCGGCGATGGACTCACCACCCTTCACGCTGAGCACGCTGAGCTGAGCATCCTGCAAAGTGCAGTCGCTATTTTGGTTAAAAGTTGACTATGGTAAAGGACTGCTGATGCTGTCCTCATTGCCTAGTCTCCGACTAATCCTTCGGGGAAATTGGTCATAATTAGGGCTCGGATAATTATGAACTAAAAATTTAAAAATATGTACATATAATATGGACTAATAAAACTAAAAGATGGCAAAAATATGTGTTAAAAATAACAATACTGTAAAATTTACGACTGTTTATTGCAAAAAATACAATTTTACTCAGCTTCTGTTTCATTATTACTTGAATTGCAGTAGGTACATATAGAAACACGTGTTTCTTTAAATTTTCAAAATTAAAACTCTGTCTGTTTGGATGAAACAATGCTTTGTACTTGGTAATGATCTTTCAACATCACAGGATGTGATTGGAGCATATTTAAATATGCATAGTTCTACTATCTATTTATATATATTTTGGAATATCTATATTTTGCCTTCTAATGTTCCGCACAGCATGCTGTTAATTTTTTTCAGGGTATGAAATCCTTTGTTTTTATCCAATACGATTTATCTAACGTAAAATTATGAAAATATGGATAGATTGATATATTTTTTTAATAAATATGGATTTACATGTAAAATATGGAAAAATATGAAAAATAAAAATGGAATTTTCTGGATCTAAAATATCATAATTTATGCAGAAAATATAATTAAGAACGAAAACCATTATAATTAAAAATATGTATTTACATATTAATCCGGGCCCTAGTCATGATTATTATGTATTAGGTATTATGTATGCAACTTGAACCAGTAGGTACCTCTGACTCTGCTCTGTCTTTATATAGATAAATCATCACTTTAGAACGTCTGCACCTAAACGGCAAAAGAATTAGGTGCATTTTCAGGGTTCCGTAGCCAAATGGCAAAAAACGGAACCCTTATGGATTCGTCATGTCTGTCCGTCCGTCTGTATGTCACAGCCACTTTTTTCCGAAACTATAAGAACTATACTGTTGAAACATGGTAAGTAGATATATTCTGTGAACCGCATTAAGATTTTCGCACAAAAATAGTAAAAAAAACAATAAATTTTGGGGGTTCAATACTTAGAACTGAAACTCAAAATTTTTTTTATATAACCCATCCGTGTGGAGTATCTATGGATAGGTCTTCAAAAATTATATTGAGGTTTCTAATTTCATTTTTTTCTAAAACTTCTAAACAAGATAATGATAAAACTAAAAAATATATAATATGATGTACATTACCATGCAAACTTCCACCGAAAATTGGTTTGAACGAGATCTAGTTAGTAGTTTTTTTTAATACGTCACCTATTAATTAATTTTTAAAAATACACTATTATTAAACTGCAAGAACATTTATATGATGTTACTTGCTGCTACGGAACCCTTCATGGGCGAGTCCGACTCGCACTTGGCCGGTTTTTTGTTGTATTTGCAAATGTAAGGACAGGGTTTGTTTTAAAAAATTGGGAATAAAGATAAAGATAAAATATGCTTTATTGTACACCACAGAAAACATACAAAAGGACAAACACATAGTACATACAATTGGCGGCCTTATCGCTAGACAGCATTTTCCTCCAGGCAACCATGTTAGACTGGATAGAAGAAACAGTTAACAATTGAAAGGGCAGTCATGGTGTTTATATAGATTTAAGCTTGTACATAAATCATACATATACTTACTTATATATTTATACAGGGTGTCCCAGATATCGACGTCGAGCCGAAACCGGGTGACAGGCCACATTATAATAGTTATCAGACAATATAAAAAAAATTAAGTCACGTATTTTCGTTTTTTTTTGTAATCTAGCATGTTGATATTTATAGCATACGTATACCACTCGATGTTGTATTGTGTTATATTAAACTATTACCTACTTTGTGATGAGAAAATAAAAAACATTTATTAATATTATTATTGATGTTATGTATCATACCATTTTGGAATCCTTATTAAATGTGTCAAGTTTTGAAGTTCCTTGCCAAACTCCCATAGTACATTTTTTTTCAGTACAGTATGTTAAAGCTGGGCGAAATATTAATTTTGAATATTTGGTTGGGTAAAAAGTGACATTTCCTTCTAAGCTTGAGCAGCTGGCTTTAAAGTTTAGGCCAGAGTATACAGAAGCTTATTCAGGATTACAAAACAAAAGAAAGCCTTTAAAAAAGTAAAGTTTTTCAGCAACAGAAGGTAAAAAACCGTCAATTGATGCAGATTATTTTTTTTTGAAATGTGTATAATTATGAAAATACGTGATTTTGATTTTTTTTTATATTTTTCTGATAACTATTATAACTTGGTTTATCACCCGGTTTTGGCTTGACGTCGATATCTGGGACACCCGATATATGCTTAGACATATTATATATATATATACATATTTACATATTATAATACATACCTAAATAAATAAATACTAAGTTTTCTTTACAGGAATTAAAATAATAAAATCATAGAGACATTGAAAGTGAATTCGTCACGTGTTACGAGTTGTTCACGCAAAGTCGCGGGCGGGCTGCTTGTATATACAGGAATTTTTATTTATCTGTGCACATATGTTTTTAAATTATATGTAGAGTAACTTAATCTTGAGCTACAGATTTAAATTGTAAATGTTATTTTTTTTAAGTGAAAAATAAAGAAAGTAAAATTGATCAGAGATATCCCCAAAAATACCGTTAGTCATGGTCAATCGACAATTAAACTCTGACACATTACGATACCACAGGATACCTAAGTTAGGTTACCTTTACGTTACACGTGACCTTTCATTCACCCGGTATCCACGAGTTATTTTTTATTGTGCCGGACAAATTAAATAAATAATGAGCAATAAATAATTTAAAAAATAATGAAAATTATATTATTAACGTTACTGACTGATATAAAAAAAATGTGTACTTATAAAAAAAAATCCTGTATAAAATCAATTTCCAAGTATGTATGAAATGAAACACTTTTTATGGATCAAAACTCGCGTTTAATTTACAATATAACATAGTTTTAATTTTCCTGACGTTTCAAACCCTTTACATGGTCCGTGGTCACAGGGAGACTGAGGTGTTGGTCGTCTCATAGTTAGAAGTTATTTGCCTACCGTCAATCATTTTATATATACCTAATCAGGTGCGTTCAGATTTACACAATACGAGCTAACAATATTTTTAGGATAGGCTGGGATTTGATGACTTGTATGATGGGGTCCTAGGCAGGTGGTAAATTCCAACCTCCTCTGTTGAAATTTCGATGTTTTTAATTTACCATCCTAGGAATGAATCGTTGTTCTTTGGCGAGTACATTTCAATGTGTAGTGCTGGTTTAAACCTTATAAAACAATATGCAAAGTATGTACGAGTATGTATGTTCGCGCATCACCTTCATCACCGCACCTATTTCAACTATTAATTTTTTTTGTAGTTTTTTTTTATATAAGAAGGAGGCAAACGAGCAGGCGGGTCGCTTGATGGAGAGCAATCACCGCCGCCCATGGGGTGTCCACAAAACCAGAGGAGTCGCAGATGCGTTGCCGACCTTTAAGAAAGGAATAGGGTTAAGGAAGGAATAGGAATTGTGAGAGGGAGAAGGGAAGGGGCCTCTGGAACTCTCACTGGCCGGACGAAACACAAACGCACCAAGTGCCATTATTTCACGCCGGATATTCGTGAGAGCGTGGTATTACGCCGGGCGAGCCGGCCCAATGTTTGCTGCAACGCAGCGTGGCTCTACCACTCAGTCAGTGTCACTCATATAGCACCACCCAGGGGTCACGTGTAGGGTCTCAAAGGTAAACCTACGGACGCGAGCAACTTTAACCCCCTAAAAGTAGTGTTTGTAATTGAATTGTAATTTAGAGCAAGGTTAATATGAAAGTTTTTTGGAAGTTCGTAACAGGAAACGGGGCGACAGGAAAAAAAATCGCGCGCGGGACAGTACAATTAAATAAAACAGCCAAGAAAACTTTTGTTACGGCTGTAAACTCTGACGAAGCTAATGACGAAGCTAATATGACCAACAAAGTCAGCGCAGTAATTTTTCGCGGGAAATAGTAGACTATAACCATAAAACTCCACAAAATCGGTAAAGCGGTTAGGCGAAACAAACAAAGTCCCTTTCGTATATTTGTATAATATAGTTAGGATAGTTCACCAGAGATTACCGTTTAGTCTCCGTCAATAACCAAAGTACTAGGATCGGAATTCTAACAGTCCCCGAACTATTCGTGACATTTCAAATAGTTTAATTCATTCAATATCTGAAGATTCCTCGAAGCGTTCTCTCATCTGCCGCCTCAGTGAGATACTACTAGATAGCTATAATAACTTCTTAAACCGTCATAGTCATTTTAATAAGTATAAGGTTTTTTTATTAACTTCTTGACAGGAAAGTGAGCGTCATGTTTGCAGGTTTGTTTTATTTTCTATAATTTGTGTTTTGTGGAATATAAATGTGAAATAATGGTGGATTATTAACTGTTAAGTGTTCGTGTACGTGCATGAGTGTTGACAAATAATACAAAACAGTGCAACATCACTTTTCAAATTCTCTCAAGAAGTCCGTGTGAGATCTCAATAAAGTCAAACAGCTTTATTGAGTCTCAAGGGGTTTGGGGGAATATCATTTACCATTGAACGTTCATTAACACTCCCTATCATCTACTTTAAGCAAAGAAAATAATTACTATTATATTTTTGAACACTGACTAAATGTGCCTGATCGCACGAAGCCACTATTTAAGAGAAAAAAAGGTCCAGAACAGTGTCGCGTAGCGGTGAAAAAATGAACGTTTGAAAAAACTTAAAGCGCGATCTATCTAGCCTTGAGAGGAAACACTGCGTCGGCGTGGCGTTCGGGATTCTCATGCGGGGCGCGGGGGAGCGGCGTTTCGTGGTCCCCTGTTTCCTCCTTCAGAGGTGGACCAATTTTTATTTAAGCGTCGGTTGGGGGAGGAGGTTTTCTGTGTCTGTATGTTTGATTTATTTTTTAAACGAGTTACTTAATGTTTCTGAAGACGCCTTAAAACGAAGTGATTTCGCTTAATTTTGAAGGCTCCTGGTTATTAAATAAATGACTTAATGCAAAGGAATCAAGCATACGGACGTGAAGGGTCTCTTTCTTTAACCGTTGCTGAAGGGGTGGTGGGGGTTGGTCCGGTTTTGGAAGGGGGCTGCGGGGCGTCGTTTTTCTGTGTTTTGTGTGGGAGTTTTGGGTGCCGCGTCGGCGTGGTGTTTCCTCTTAACTCGTAATCCCTACGCGCGCGCGTAAACCCTGCGCTCCTGACGAACGTCAAATCGATATCGAGTCGGCTGTGCTTATCGGAATATGAACGCTCGGGTCACGAGATAGGTTTCAGTTTCGCGTGGGGGTCGTTGGAGGGTGAACCTTCTGTACGGTAGTAGTATTAGTTATTCTGTGCTTGTACCAAGACGAAAAACGAAACAATTTTAAAACACACAAGTTTATGCTTATCAATTTTTGACGTTTTTTTATGCTTAAGTTTTTATAAAAAAAGATATTTGAATGATTAAAAATGTCAACCTTATTGGTTAGGTACTAATGTTTTCCAAAACTCATTTCAGCCGCTTCTTTATTTTACTTCAAAAACTCTCCAATTTATATTACTTACCACAGTATCAATACGATAATTGGAAATCATATTACACAATTCTATGACCACGGCTTATATTTCGGTTCGACGCGATTCTGTTTCGGCGTGCAGTGGTACTGGGGGTAGCAATGCGCATTTGTCTGGCACAGACTATAATAGCTCGTTAGATTAGTTATTAAGTCTTAACTATAAGTTAGTTAACTGTTTTTTTATTATTATTAGTATTGACGTCAATAAGTGCCTGTAAAGGTTTACATTGAATAAATAATTTGACTTGACTTGACTTGAATACTACCACCCCCTCTCTTCCCTTGGATGTCGTAAAAGGCGACTAACGTAGTAAAGACTGCACATGCATCCAACAGCATAGAGCTTCGATGGGCTCACCACCTGTCACGCTGAGCTCATGTGCAGTTACTATGGACTATGGCAGAGAACTGTTTTTGCGGTCCTCATTGCTTAGTCCCTTAACCCTTTGGGGATAAACCTAGTCGTGATTAATTTTCGTATATGTATGGAAATTAGAAAAATCATCATCATCATCATCAGCCTATTAACGTCCCACTACTGGGCACAGGCCTCCCATGTGGACAATAGCACGTGGGGATATTGGGCCATAACCCACCACGCTGGCCCAATGCGGGTTGGTGGGGTTTAACGACTGTCAACTTACGACAACCGGGACCAACGGCTTAACGTGCCGAAGCACGGAGGTGCTCGAGATGTTTTTTATTTGGTCACCCATCCAGCGACCCGCCATTGCGAAAGTGGCTTAGCGAGCAAGATCGCAAGACGAACGCGCTAGCCGCTGCGCGAGCGAGCTCCTCCCGCTGCGCCATCGAGCTCATTAGAAAAATGCTTCTTTTTATTTTCACTACTAGAAAGCCCCGTTGGCCAGTGGTTAAGCGCTCGACTCGATATCCGGTAGGATTCAATTCCTAGGTCAGGCAAAGTGTGGTCAGATTTTTTAATGCATAGCCTGAGTTTGTAATCACTAACTCGCAATGAGCTTGGGAACAGTATTTTTATTTATTTATTTTTGAAATATTTCCTATTTAACTTAAAATATTACATTAATTTTTCTGTAGCCCTTCAAAATACTTCACAATCATTTTTTAAAGACGCATAAAAATGACCACGCCCTATTGTTTTTGTGACAATCAAAATACGCGCGAAACCCGCGGCGTGACGTCATCGGATATGTAATTAAGGAATCGGACGCCCGCCGGGTGCGGGCGGCGACAGCGGCGGCGGGGCTATCGGATAAGATGACGTCACGTCACGTCAGTCGAGTGCTAGCGAACTAAGCGAGGTAGTAGTGTTTTAACGAATTATTTATGTACAATTACTTTGTAAATACTTCTCGTATCAAAGTGAAATAAAAACTATTGGTTTTAGAATAACGACTTCTATAGTGGTATAAAGTAAAAATGAACTTTTTTTTCCTTTTTCCCAAGTCCATTGGCAAGTGTGGTGATAAAGTTAATAGCAATTTGGGGGTTAAAGTTACTCGCGTCCGTAGGTTTACTCTTGAGACCCTACACGTGACCTCTGGGTGGTGCTAAATGAGTGACACTGACTGAGCGGTAGAGCCACGCTGCGTTGCAGCACGCATTGGCCGGCTCGCCCGGCGTAATACCACCCTCTCACGAATATCTGGCGTGAAATAATGGCACTTGGTGTTGTTGTGTTTCGTCCGGCCAGTGGGGGTTCCAGAGGAATAATTTTTTTATACAATGACTTAAAAAGCTTATATCACTGGAATCCCTATAAAATAAGCTATCTGGCTATGTATAATAAAGTATGGTTTGATTCTATAACAAATTGCAAAACAAGATAAAATTTTAAAATCATACTTCAATCTTTCTCAAGAATTTCTTTCTTTTAACTCGGTAATAGTGGTATTGATATGCTCATCGATAACCAGTGGTCGGAGTAGGTATATTGATTTTAGATACTTGCGTCATGATATCATAACATGGACATGCATTTCTTCCGGAATGTACCGGAGTTTCCAAAAATTTGGTAAATAGAGTAATAAAATAAAAAACCATATGTAAGCAAACAAAATTGTTTATTGTTAATACAAATAATCATTATTACAGTTTTATTAAAAATAATTATTTTTAATCCTCATCGGTTACAAGTTCTACATTTTGATTTTTTACTTAGGCCTTACACTTTTATTTAGGCCAAAGAGCCGGCTCAACATTAGCCAACAGGTCGAAACAATAAAGCTTTGGTCACCTATCCGTTGACCGGCCTGTGTGAGAGTGACTTAATCTCTACAATCAACGACCAAATGTGCGGCCAAGTGAGTCAATGAGTTCCAAAGGGGAAATAAGCCCAACAAATCTATAAACTACATTTCCTAAACTAGTTAATCGTTACTTACCCTAAATAATTATTAAAAAGCGACAATTATTAATAATTGTACCATCGTGATGGTTGGTTAGCGTTAGACGGGGGTTTTATAAAGGGGGGACAAAATTTCGTCCATTTTAGCGTAGGACGCACCGTTTTCAAGATATTTAAAGATTAACAAAAAAAAATCACTAATAATAATTTAAGACGTGATTTCTTTTCTTTTGCGAGATTGAGACAATGGATACGGCCAACATTAGAGATGGAGACCAGCGCCACTAGCAGCATAGCGTTGAGAGTATTGATACATTTTTAACTAGTTTCATGTAATAATTTCGATGTTTCGGTATTTTTATCATAATAATCCGGAAACTCGGAGGAGTATCCATATTAACATATACGTTTGATGTCAGTGACCTTAATTCAATATACCTACTCCGACCACTGTCGATAACACATGTTTCTTTTTTTTGTTGTGATATTAGACACATTTTAGAAATTTCCATTTTATTTAGAAAAAAAATCTTATTCTAAACCAAAAAACTTCGAAAATTGCTTTAAGTTAAGTGTGAATTTCTCCTATCTACGATAATATTATTGAGCAAAATTTATATTAGAATAATAGTTATTTCATGAAGAATAAAGATTATATAATTAATTTATTATCCTATTTCGATAAAAACGATAAATACAACTGCAAAATTACTACAAAATGCGATGCGCGTGCCATCCGAACTCAGATTATTCTCGCAGAGTGGAGATTTGTAATATTATGCATGAATTTATTATCCTATTTAGATAAAAACTATAAATACAACTGCAAAATTACTACAAAATGCAAAAATGGGCATTTTACCCAAAAATCACATTTGAGATGTAATAGGCCTCTTAAATGGTTGCAGACAGAATTTGAAAGTTCCATCACACACAACAGTCAAATTAGGATAAGCTTATATCGCTGTACAATTTTCACTAGCAAAAACAAAAATTCTGTTTTTCAGCTTTTGAATTTTTCAGCAGATAAAATGTGGAAAGAGATGTAGTAAACTAACATAAAATATCGATAACGGATAACGTACGTTTATTTTTAGAGTATCTACCTCTTTTTATCTATGTTACCCTGGTACTTTTAGCACAGAATAAGTTATTACTTATACTATCGTACTTTTAGTTCAAAATAACTGTCGTGATTAAGTTTATTATTGACTTAGTAAGTTGCAGCACCTAGTCGTACTCGTTTATTTCTTTTTTTTTATAGCTATAGGTAAGTAAGATCGCTAAGGCGCCTATATACCTCTTTTCATTTATGTCACCCTGGTACTTTTAGCACAAAATATATTATAGAACTACCGTACTTTTTAAAAATATAATATTTTAATTACCTCTTCTGAAGCGCACCCAACGGGTGCGCTTGGAGGAATAGTTTAGGTGCGCTTGGTCTGGTGCGCTTCAAAATGGGTGGGCAAGTCATTACATTAATCTTGTTTCCAATTTTTCATTCGACTGTACTTTGTACGAGTGTGCGAGTTGACGACGCAAATAATAGGTAAAATCAAATGGTGCCATCTCGCACATGTGTGCGAGTTAAAAGTGTGCGAGTTGACGAATGACTCACTTAAAATAAGCATTTTGAATCGTCTAAATTTATTTGGATGGATGGGCAACCCCACCCATTCAGGAAGTCTTTTGGCTGTGGAGAGGAACGGGTGCAAGAAACTCCACAGCCTTAAAAAAATATAGAAGTAACAACATTTACAAAACAACATGTCGTTACCAAATTATACAATCAGTTTTAAAGATAATGGATTAAAAAAAAAAATGTAAATTATATTATTATAAACAGGCTGTTTTGTCTTGTGAATATTCCTTAACTGTGTAATAACCTTTCCTAAGTAAACAAGATTTTACATGATTCTTAAACTTATCTAAAGGTAAATCTAGCTTAGTACTTGGTATTTTATTATAATAGTGTATATGTAGGAGCATAACTCCTCAGCGCGCGGACAATGCAATTTCACTGCCCCCTGCGCCCGCGCACCGTTGACGCCTGTTGCGTCACGCAGGTAGAAGGAAGCCAGCGCCCAGCGATCCGCTATCGCTCGGTCGCAGCGGCCAGTGGTCTACCCTTTCCCACGGCGAATGCACGCGCGTTTTTGCTCCCGATTTTCCGCTACACAATTGTCGATCTCTTTTAATTATTTTTGTTAGTTGTAATTTGCGCTTCCATAAGTTTTTTAAACGTTATTTGTTTGTCCTTTCGCGGGTGATTGTTTGTTTTCCGTGTTTGCTGTACCTGTGTCGTTTACGTGTGACAAATAAACACTGTATTTGTGAAACTGGACTTTTCCTCAACCGCTAACCTACAAAGTGGTGACCCCGAAGCTGAACAGTTAGCACCGATCATTTCGCAGAAACAGCGAAGCATAACCATGGAAGATTCGTCCAAGCGTTCGTCGGATGACGCAGGACTTTTTCGAGTTGGTGTCAGAGTACCTCCGTTTTACCCGGACGACCCAGCATTGTGGTTTGCGCAAATTGAGGGACAATTTGCACGTTCTACTATGTTATTTCACAACTAGAACACCAGTACGCCACGGAAGTAAAAGATGTTATAAAGACACCTCCACCTACCGACAAATACGAAAAATTAAAAATTGAGTTGATAAAACGATTGTCAGCATCTCAAGAGAAAAAAGTGAAGCAACTACTAACCCACGAAGAGCTCGGAGACCGTAAGCCATCCCAGTTTCTAAGACATTTAGAAAGTCTCGCTGGACCATCCGTGCCTACTGATTTTTTAAGAACCCTATGGGCTAGCCGTTTGCCACAAAATGTACAAACTATAATTGCTACTCAAGTGAACTCACCCTTATCGGACGTATCAGAATTAGCAGACAAAGTGCATGAAATAGCACCTATGGTACCTCAAGTGGCAAGTACATCATCACCCAGTACATAGTACTTCTTGCACGCCGCAATCTAGCTTAGCGATAGCAAGGCTGAATTGCGAGATGTAGGAATTAATTTAATTGTTACAACTCTGACAATATCTAGTTTGTACTTACGTATACTTATGTATAGCATAATTGAGACTCCCGATCCCGCAGATAAACCGTCTAGTATGGTTTTGTGGGACAATGTTATATGTTGTTGTACGTGTCATGATATTATTCAATAAATAAATAAATAATAATAATAAATCCGCAAATAGCTATGAAACAATGGCAATTCAAATTAGCGAGCTTACTAAGCAAATGGCTGAGTTGACCAAGCATATGAATAATAATAATTCAATGATGCGTGCAAGATCTAACCAGCGAAATTATTCTCCACGAAGTCGCTCTCATTCACGCCAACGCCAACGCCAGCCACCACAGAATCACCCTCATTGCTGGTATCACTTTAATTTTGGTACAAAAGCTAAAAAGTGTACTAAACCTTGTACTTTTCAGGCGGGAAACTCCACGGGCAGCCGGAAGTAGCGGCTAGCGACTGCCCAAGGCAAACAGGCCGCTTATTTATTGCTGACCGTGTAACAAAGATGCTTTTTTTAGTAGACACAGGATCAGACCTGTGCGTTTTTCCTCGCTCAGCAACTAAAGCGCCCTGCACTAAATCTAAATATGAGCTTGTAGCAGCTAATGGCACTATCATACATACCTATGGGCCTATACAATTACAATTAGATCTCGGACTTCGCCGCACCTTTGCATGGAAGTTCACCATCGCTGATGTTTCCAAACCAATTATTGGTGTTGATTTTTTGTGCTTTTATAATCTGCTTATTGATTGTAGACGGCAGCAATTGATTGATGGTACCACAACACTGACGGTGCGAGCTCCACAGCAGAAAATCTCCGAACACATCGCATCTATCAAAGCGGTTAATGGTGAAACAGAATATCACAAGCTTTTACGTGAGTACCCTCAGATTACCAGACCTGCCGGTATGCACATCATACCTAAGCACAGTACTTTACATCATATCAGAACGACCAACGGGCCTCCAGTTACTTGCAAGCCGCGTCGTTTGGATCCAGCTCGCACGAAAATTGCAAAACAGGAATTCGATGACATGTTATCTAATGGAACAGCCCGACCTTCTGAAAGTCCCTGGGCTTCAGCATTGCACCTGGTGAAGAAGAAGGACGATGGATGGCGACCATGCGGCGACTACAGAGCACTGAACGCACTCACGATACCAGATAGGTACCCCATTCGTAACATACAAGACTTTTCACATCAACTGTCTCAGCCATAACAACTCCATTTGGTTTATATGAATTCCCTTTCATGACCTTTGGACTTAGAAACGCAGCTCAAACTTTTCAAAGGTTCATTGATGAAGTCCTTCGTGGCTTAGACTTCTGCTACGGATACGTTGATGATATCCTGGTCTACTCTGCCTCAGAAAGTCTACACAAGCGCCACCTACAACAGTTGTTCGAGAGACTACAAGAATACGGCATTTTGGTAAACACAAACAAATGTGTTCTGGGTCGAAGTGAAGTAACATTTCTGGGTTACAGTGTCTCAGCAGCAGGCAGTAAGCCCCTGGAGACCAAGACTCAGGCTATTAAGGACTTCCCGGCACCAAGAACTGTCAAGCAGATGAGGAGATTTCTTGGTATGCTTAACTTTTACAAACGATTTATGCCAAAGGCTGCTCAGCTGCAAGCCCCATTGAATGCTATTTTAGCCGGCCCAAAGATAAAAGGTTCACATCCAATTCACATGACCGAAGAGTTGCTCCAGTCTTTCGAAGACTGTAAGTCTGCCTTGTCCTATGCTACACTTCTTGCTCACCCTGACTCAAGCGCAGAACTAGCCATAATGACAGATGCTTCAGATATGGCAATAGGTGCAGTTCTGCAGCAACGCAAAAACGACAAATGGGAACCTCTTTCATTCTTTTCTCGTAAACTGAGCACATCTCAAAAAAAATATAGTCCATATGACCGGGAATTGTTAGCAATCTATGAAGCAATTAAATATTTTCGCCATATGGTAGAAGCGAGAAATTTTATAATATTTACTGATCACAAGCCACTCACCTATGCGTTCAATATCAATAGAGAAAGCAACACACCAAGACAATATAGATGTCTCGACTATATATCTCAATTTACAACAGATATACGATATCTACCTGGTAAAGAAAACGTGGTTGCCGATGCATTGTCACGCATAGAAGAAGTAACTGCTACAATCGACTACGAGGCACTTGCAAAATCTCAGTCTACAGATTCTGAACTGCAACGCCTTATTCTACATGGCTCAACCTTAAAGCTTGAGAAGCACAAGGCACCTGGAACCGACGTAAATGTATATTGTGACATCTCAACGCAATCTATACGACCATATGTTACTTCTGATTTCAGAAAACAAGTCTTCCATACACTACATGGTTTGAGTCATCCAGGACGTACAGCTACAGTGCGGCTGGTAACACAACGATTCGTATGGCCAGGGATACGCAAAGACTGTAGAGAGTGGGCAAAGGAATGTCTGCAATGCCAACGCAGCAAAGTATTCCGACATACCTTTTCTCCACTTTCCTCATTTCCTACCCCAACGTCAAGATTTTTTTCAATCCATCTTGACATAGTAGGGCCTTTACCATTATCTTATGATTACAGGTACTGTCTCACCGCTATCAACAGGTACACACGTTGGCCTGAGGCGTACCCCATCAAGGACATATCAGCAGAGACCTGTGCGGTCGCCCTAGTCTCAGGGTGGATCGCTAGGTTTGGATGTCCAGGCAAGATCACCACCGACCAGGGACGGCAATTCGAGTCTCACCTTTTCAAAGCTATCACGACTTTGATTGGCGCACGGCATTATCGCACTACTGCCTACCACCCTGCAGCAAATGGCATCGTCGAGCGTCTACATCGACAACTGAAGGCATCCATTATGTGCCACGCAACTGCAAAATGGACTGAAGTTCTTCCCTTAGTGCTACTAGGCATAAGAAGCGCATGGAAAGCTGATATCCAGGGCTCATCTGCAGAACTTGTTTATGGAGAACCCCTGCGCGTCCCTGGACAGTTCATAGACCCAAATGAAGACCACAAAGCAGGTGACGTCACCGATCTAACGAATCGTCTACGAAGTTACATGTCCAAACTTTCACCAAAACCTACTTCATAAAATAGAAAAGGTCCGTTCTACATTCCACACAAACTGTCCGATGCATCACACGTCTTTATGAGACAGGACCTAGTACGAAGATCTCTAGAGCCTCCTTATACTGGGCCCTTCAAGGTTTTGGAACGTCACCCTAAGTTTTTCAAGTTGGACATACGCAACAGACAAACTAACGTCAGTATTGACCGCCTTAAGCCAGCCTACATGACTCAAGATGATCAAGGCGTAGAAACAAAAGACCTGCCAACTATACTATCGCCGCCAAATCCACCTGGTGGACAATCTGAAAATAGAACAAGAAGTGGCAGAAGAGTGCGATTTACTGATTTTTATCGCCCGCAGTAGCGGTCTCGGCGGGGGAGTACTGTAGGAGCATAACTCCTCAGCGCGCGGACAATGCAATTTCACTGCCCCCTGCGCCCGCGCACCGTTGACGCCTGTTGCGTCACGCAGGTAGAAGGAAGCCAGCGCCCAGCGATCCGCTATCGCTCGGTCGCAGCGGCCAGTGGTCTACCCTTTCCCACGGCGAATGCATGCGCGTTTTTGCTCCCGATTTTCCGCTACACAATTGTCGATCTCTTTTAATTATTTTTGTTAGTTGTAATTTGCGCTTCCATAAGTTTTTTAAACGTTATTTGTTTGTCCTTTCGCGGGTGATTGTTTGTTTTCCGTGTTTGCTGTACCTGTGTCGTTTACGTGTGACAAATAAACACTGTATTTGTGAAACTGGACTTTTCCTCAACCGCTAACCTACATATACATTGCCCCAAGAAAGAGCCGAGAACCTTTTGTAACCTAAACAGTGACTTATTTCTAGTATTGAAATTGTGTACATCACCGTGTTTAGATAAAGTGTTAATATTGCAACGCACAAAAACTATACAATTATAAATTTAGAAGGTGATGGAGCCTTAGACGTAGTAAAACGGCGACTTTCCTTTATAATACATACTTACATACAATTACCACTAAGGGTTATCCCCGAAGGGTTAGTCAGAGGAGTGTGGCGATGACTTTCCGAAAATCGAATTTTACTGTTATTCCATTCGCATAATTTTCAAATCGAATCGTTTCCTAATATTTTTTTTTACCGGATGTTGATTTTTTCAGAACCTATTTTTCTTTTCGCATTATTTCCCAATCTAATCTTTTCCTTATAGTTTTTTTCCGGAGGTTGATTGTTTATTTATTTAAACTATCTACCTATTATAAAAAATATGTTCTGTTTGATTAAAGGTAAAAATATCAGAGTAGGTATGCCAGGGCCTTTAGTCCATCTTATCGTATCCCATTTTTTTTTGTTTTCGATCCTCCATCACTTTTAGCCAATTATGACAATAGCACATGTTTTGATAAGTTTCCCTGAGTTTAACCGATACTTTAAACTATCTCGTTGCATTGCATTAAAACTACACGTGGTCACAGGCGACCACTGACCTGACCACGGCCGCAGCATCGCGGCCGAAACGTCAAGCAGTAAGTAGATATGTACTTACTTACAAAAATTAATAGTGTTAGGTCCCGTTAAAATAGTTTTAAATAATAAATTATTATATTCTGTTATCTTTAAATTTTATTAAAAACGGTACTATCGCATAGATAGGTACCATAATGCTAGGTGCCTTTAAATATATTTTGCTGAATCCCGGATATCTCAGCAGCATCATCTTATAGTCCCAAAATCCCGATATTACATACTTCTATTTTGTGGTTATAAGACAGTAAAAATGTTACTTACTTACCTACTTTTTTCAATAGCATAGAAATTAGAATGGGAAAATTTCTAATAGTAAAATTTCCTAGTGATCATGTAAGCGAATGTGTAAATTACGTGACTAGGAATATTTGAGATTGGATTACTTTAAGTAAAAAAAAATCAGATGTGTACCCTCCGGGGATAAAAACGCACAGAAAATAAAAAAATTGTGAAATTATGCGATTGGAAAAATTGTTTGCAGTAAAATTCGATTTTCGGAAAGTCATCGCTACACTCATCTACCTAGCTGCACAATTGTGTAGAGCCAGCATAATGTAAACAACATTTAAATTAAAAATTTAATTCCTTATTCTACCGCATAGCATTCAGTTATACGCATAGTATTCATTGACTTATAAATATGGAGTGGTAAATATCCTCACTATAATAGCACAGCCATTGCTAGTAAGTAACCAATACTATTCGAAGACATGAATAAAATATAAACCACGCGATTCTTTTATATGACGAAAGCCGTTTGTGGGAGCCATCCGTTTTGTTTTACATGACAAGGACAATACCCACGTGAGCGAGATACGCTGTAGGTAAATTTGCGTTGTTTGTGATATATAAAAGTTGTGATATAAAAGCTTGTATGTATAACGTAATAATATATTATCATTACATATTATAAAGTAAAAGTTAAAAAGTGTAAAGTAAAGAACAGCCCTTCTCTTCCCTTGAGTGTCGTAATAGGCGGACTAACGGACTAGACCCTGACTGGACATACATCCAACACTATAGAGCGGCGCTCACAACCTGTCACGTTGAGCACATGTGCAGTCGCTATTTGGTGAAAAGTGGACTATGGTAGGGGACAGCTTTTGCGGTCCTCATTGCCAAGTCTCTGACTGAGTGTGGCGATGACTTTCCGAAAATCGAATTTTACTGCAAGCCATTTTTCCATTCGCATAATTTCCCAATTTTTTTTATATTCTGTGCGTTTTTTTCCCCGGAGGGTAAGTTTCAGAATTATTATTTTTTACCTAAAGTAATTTATCCATTCTCAAATATCACGTAATTAGTAATAGTCACGTAATTTAATCAGTTAATAGTCACGTAATTTACACATTCGCTTACATGATCACTAGGAAATTTTACTTTAAGCAATTTTTCTTATTGTAATTTATATGCTATTGAAAAAAAAAGTTCTATGTAATATCAGAACAAAATAGAACTTTGGAATATCAGAATTTTAAGACTATAAGATGATGCTGCTGAGATCCGGGATTCAGCAAAATATATCAAAAAGGACCTAGCATTGGTACCTAGCTATGTGAAAGTACCGTTTTTAATAAAATTTAAAGATAACAGAACATAATAATTTATTATTTAATATCGGCTAAACTCAGGGAAAAAATCAAAACATGTGCTATTGTCATAATTGGCTAAAGGCGATGGAGGATCGAAAACAAAAAAAAATGGGATATGATAAGATGGACTATGCCCTGGCATACCTACTCTGATATTTTTACCTTTAATCAAACAAAACATTTTTTTTATAATAGGTAGATAGCTCAAAAAATTAAACAATCAACCTCCGGTAAAAAACTATCAGGAAAATATTAGATTGGGAAATAATGCGAAAAGAAAAATAGCTTCCGAAAAACTGAATCTCTGGTAAAAAAAAATGTCAGGAAACGATTCGATTGAGAAATTATGCGAATGGAAAAATCGCTTGCAGTAAAATTCGATTTTCGGAAAGTCATCGCCTCACGATAGGTGTTGGAGTGATATTGTGGAGCCGGATTTTTTTTGAATAAATGCATAAGGGATAGATTCACGTCTATTATTATCCCCAAAGGGTCAGTCAGAAACTAGGCAATGAGGACCGCAGAAGAAGTCCTCTGACTGACATAGTCCACTTTTCACCAAATTACAACTGCACATGTGCTCAGCGTGATAAGTGGTGAGCCCATCGCTCTACGCTGTTGGATGTATGTTTAGCCTTTAGGCCGTTAGTCACCTTTTACCCAAAGAAAGAGAGGGATTGATAGGTAGGTACTATTTTTTTAGTCTTTTAGTCCCTTATTCGTCTTAGGACAGATTCTGGTTTGGACAGATTATGGTTACGACAGATTCTTGTTACGGCAGATTCTTGTAATGGCAGAAGTAACATTGCCGACAAAAGTAAAAACCACACAATTTTTAACCGCTATTCCACACGGCTCATTTTACTGATTAAATAATTGTAATCATTTTGATTTATTTTTGTACAGTCATGACACTACAACGCCTCTACAAAAATATTTATCAGCGTAACAGAATAGGCAGCAATAATTATTCACGAAAAATAAT
Source organism: Scoparia ambigualis (assembly GCA_963921215.1). Lineage (NCBI taxonomy): Eukaryota > Metazoa > Arthropoda > Insecta > Lepidoptera > Crambidae > Scoparia > Scoparia ambigualis. The sequence continues at coordinate 56,050,023 of OY992502.1, read as the reverse complement.
TCTACGCATACCAGTCAAGACAATAAACTGTGCCGTATATCATGCACTTTTTGTGTACGCTATAAAAGTAGCGATCGAAATAAAAGTTACGTCTTTCAACACACAATTGCAACCTTAAACCATTGTGTTAAGAGCTACGTTCATTCTGCGCCATCCGCGCCCGTACCGCGGTCGATTGTACCGAAGTGTATTCGAGTACTTTTGACGTATTGCCATAAAATATTTATAGCTAAAAGATACCCGAAAACAGCGTAAAACGAAACGCAAAACATTTTAGTGTTCTCCCATCGCGGTAGGTACGCAAATAACTTCTATTTTACGATTCGTATACCGCGAACGATGAATTCCTAATAATGTCGAACGCGTAACGTTGATGTACACATACGCGGTTAAGATTTCCCTTTTTTATATCTAAATAAGTCGCCAGTTACTTTGGTAGGAAGTGTTAACAACTTCGCTGCCCAAAAGTTATGACAACATTCGTTCTAGACAACTGTAGCAAACGCTCCATTATATTAAAAAGAAGAAAGAAAATACATTTACTGGCACACACTACAAAATTACATACCTAAGTACATGTAACAAAAAGAAAAAATAATAATAAAACTTTTGTTTGTTGAGGGAATAAACTTTCCTACACTCACACCAATTATCTAGCCCAACAGAAGCTTCATTAGGAAACTCGTTAAATGGTTACTAGACAAAGGATAAACGTACTTCAAATACTTAAATACATACATATTATACATAGAAAACACCCAGACCCGAGACAATTAAGAAAAACAATAATTTTCTAAATTGACCCGACCGGGGTTCGAACCCGGGAGGGACCTCAGAGTTGGCGACACCATGAAAACCGGTGTATAAACCACTCGTTAAGTACCTACACTTAAATATAAAATAATTAATAATATTAATGTAAACAAAGACTGAAACATTTTTGTATTCACCTTTACCTGTCTTTTTTAGGGTTCCGTAGCCAAATGGCAAAAAACGGAACCCTTATGGATTCGTCATGTCTGTCTGTCCATCCGTATGTCACAGCAACTTTTTTCCGAAACTATAAGAACACTGTTGAAACTTGGTAAGTAGATGTATTCTGTGAACCGCATTAAGATTTTCACACAACAATAGAAAATAAAACAATGAATTTTAGGGGTTCCTCCCCATACTTAGAACTGAAACTTAATTTTTTTTTTCATCTAACCCATCCGTGTGGGGTATTGGACAGGTCTTCAAAAGTGATGTTGAGGTTTCTAATATCATTTTTTTCTAAACTGAATAGTTTGCGCGAGAGACATTTCCAAAGTGGTAAAATGTGTCCCCCCCTGTAACTTCTAAAATAAGAGAATGATAAAACTAAAAAATATGTGATGTACCTACACTACCATGCAAACTTCCACCGAAAATTGGTTTGAACGAGATCTAGTAAGTAGTTTTTTTTAATACCTACGTTATAAATTAATTAATTGATAAAAATACACTATTATTAAAACATCGATCAAAGTTACAACGAACTACAAGAACTTTTATATGATGTTACTTGCTGCTACAGAACCCTTCATGGGCGAGTCCGACTCGCACTTGGCCGGTTTTTTTGTATGAGTTTAGTTAGGTAGATCCATGAGAATGGCACACTTAATATTCGGGTGAAAACGAAACTGATTCATAGTAATTAAAATTTGTAATATTTTCGGGTGAAAATGAAACTGGGGAAAAACGCCACTAACCCGACCAAGGAGGTCGTCAATAAGACAAAAGTACGATATTTATAATGACAATACAAAGCAAAAACAAAAGACATAGTGTGGCCAACTAGGCCCCAGCCTCAGCACGTGCTACAGCGACACATTAGCTGCTGCATTTGCCGCTGCATGCTATTTGTTATCGTTTGTCAAAAGAAATTCTGTAGACAAGTTTACATATTTAGCGAACGCTAATAAAATCTCTCTTTTATAAAAAAAAATTAAGTACAAAAAGTATTGTAATAATATTTATAACACATTTGCTCGTAAAGTGGCTCTTATTACACCGATTTCAGCATCGTAATGTTGCTTATTACACACTAGTGCGGTAATGTAAAATTACTAATAACACACTAGTGCGGTAATGTAAAATTAGTATTAATTTGCATCTATGGACAACACGGACCACGCCCACACAGTCCACGCTTCAGCAAGAAACAACTGCACAGTCTGCACAAGTGCTTAGATGGTGAGCTTTTAGTCCGTTAGTCGCCTTTTACGACACCGAAGAGAAAAGAGGGGTTTGGTAGTATTATTTTGATTAGCCCATCGCCGTTCTATGCTGTTAAATGTATGTTCAATCTTTAGTCCGTTAGTCGTCTTTTACGACACCGAAGGGAAGAAAGGGGTTGGTAGTTTTATTTTGATGAGCCCATCGCCGTTCTATGCTGTTGAATGAACGTGCAGTCTTTAGTCCGTTAGTCGCCTTTTACGACACCGAAGGAAAGAGAGGGGTTGGTAGTATTATTTTGATGAGCCCATCGCCGCTCTATGCTGTTGGATGTATGTGCAGTCTTTAGTCCGTTAGTCGCCTTTTACGACACCCAAGGGAAGAAAGGGGTTGGTAGTATTATTTTGATGAGCCCATCGCCGCTCTATGCTGTAGGATGTATGTGCAATCTTTAGTCCGTTAGTCGCCATTTACGACACCCAAGGAATTGGATGGAAAGACTCCCTACCTTTCACATACTTATATTTAGTCGATTCAAACAGCGGCTTCTTGCTCAATAATTACTTTGAAAGATTAAAAATAAATATGTCTAGTTTTAGTAATGAAGAACTAAGCTTACAGTCTACACCACCGGAAATAATAAGTGAAACACAAAATGTTATTGACAGCCTGTTATCATCTAAGTCCAAAGAAAAGTACATGTTGGCTTACCAAAAATTATACACTAGAAAAGAAACAAAAACACGCAGTAATTTTCAGAAAAGGTGTTTTCCTCGCAAATATGTTATAAAACGTCGTATGACATACGTGCGCTTTGATAATTACAGCCTCTGCTTTCTTGTAGCCCTCGCCTACGGCTCGGGCCAGCAATATCGCCTCGGCTGTAATTTTCATCTTACCGCACTTATATCATAATGTACTATTATAACACATTTGCTCGTAAAGAAGCTCTTATTACACCGATTTCAGTATCGTAATGCAATAAGTTTCGCACTAGTGCGGTAATGTAATTTAAAAATTAGTTATCATTTGAATCTATGGACAACATAGGCCTTTAGCCCGTTAGTACCTTTTACGACACCCAAGGGAAGAGAGGGGTTGGTAGTATTATTTTGATGAGCCCATCGCCGCTCTATGCTGTTGGATGTATGTGCAGTCTTTAGTCCGTTAGTCTCCTTTTACGACACCCAAGGGAAGAGAAAGGTTGGTAGTATTATTTTGATGAGCCCATCGCCGCTCTATGCTGTTGGATGTATGTGCAGTCTTTAGTCCGTTAGTCTCCTTTTACGACACCGAAGGGAAGAGAGGGGTTTGTAGTATTATTTTGATGAGCCCATCGCCGCTCTATGCTGTTGGATGTATATGCAGTCTTTAGTCCGTTAGTCGCCTTTTACGACAACCAAGGGAAGAAAGGGGTTGGTAGTATTATTTTGATGAGCCCATAGTTGCTCTATGCTGTTGGATGTATGTGTAATCTTTAGTCCGTTAGTCCCCTTTTACGACACCCAAGGGAAGAGAGAGGTTGGTAGTATTATTTTGATGAGCTCATCGCCGCTCTATGCTGTTGGATGTATATGCAGTCTTTAGTCCGTTAGTCGCCTTTTACGACCCAAGGAAAGACAGGGGTTGGTAGTATTATTTTAATGAGCGCATCGCCGCTCAATGCTGTTGGATGTTTGTGCAGTCTTTAGTCCGTTAGTCGCCTTTTACGACACCCAAGGAAAGAGAGGGGTTGGTGGTATTATTTTGATGAGCCCATCTACGCTCTATGCTGTTGGACAAAGAAAAATATATGTTGGCTTACCAAAGATTGCACTAGAAAAACAACAAAAACGCAGTCATTTTCGGATTTTTTTTTTCCTCACAAATACCTATGTTATAAAACGTCGTATGGCATACGTGCGCTTTGATAATTACAGCCTCTGCTTTCTTGTAGCCCTCGCCTACGGCTCGGGCTAGCAATATCGCCTCGGCTGTAATTTTCATCTTACCGCACTCATATCATAATGTACTATTATATATATATAATTTTGACGACCTCCTTGGTCGAGTGGTTTGTACACCGGTTTTCATGGTGTCGCCATCTCTGAGGTCCCGGGTTCGATCCCCGGTCGGGTCAATTTAGAAATTATTGTTTTTCTAAATTGTCTCGGGTCTGGGTGTTTTCTATGTATAATAAGTATGTATTTAAGTATTTTAAGTACGTTTATCCGTTGTCCAGTAACCATTTAACGAGTTTCATAACGAAGCTTCTCTTGGGCTAGATAGTTGGTGTGAGTGTAGGAAAGTTTATGTATTATGTATTAAGTTTATGTAATACTTAGTAGTAGAAGCTGTAGAAGTACATTTTCTACCATTTTTGAGCAATAAAATACGATGGTGTAGAAAAGTTTTGCTTTTTATGTTCAAATAGGTACCTCGCAATTCGTAATATGATATTACAGCAAAGCTATTACTGCTATGACATCGTCCGCACATATTACTTTAACGCCACACTGAACACAGGGTGTCCACTTATCGTAGATGCACCGGCACAATGGAGCTCGTCACACGGTCCAGCCGATGCAATCACCCTGTAGTTACGGTCTTAAACGTGCTGAAATAATAGCACGTTGCGGCAAATAAGAGAATCCACGAGAATATTGACTGACTGTTTAATATCATATGAGTTTTATAATAATAATAATTACATAAAGCTATTTTTATTATTATTAGTATCAATTTCCTTTAAAATAACGATCTCGTCGTAAAAAAAACGTTTAGGGGGTTAAAGTTACTCGTGCGTCCGTAGGTTTACGCTTGAGACCCCCACACGTGACCCCTGGGTGGTGCTAAATGAGTGACACTGACTGAGTAGTAGAACCACGCTGCGTTGCAGCACGCATTGGGCCGGCTCGCCCGGCGTAATACCCTCTCACTAATATCCGGCGTGAAATAATAGCACTTGGTGTTGTTGTGTTTCGTCCTGCCAGCGAGGGCTCCGAAGGCCCTTCCCTCCCCCCAATTCCTATTCCTTCCTAAAACCTATTTCTAGCTTAAGGGCCAGCAACGCGTCTGCGATTCCTCTGGTGTTGCAAGTGTACGCGGGCGGCGGAGACTACTCTACATCAGGTGACCCGCCTGCTTGTTTGCCTCCTTCTATTATAAAAAAAAGTATAATATTTAAATAAAATCTAGCTTCTAATTACTAATTTTGATTTAAGAAATGGTTTAGACGGATTCTTGTTTATATTGACTGACTACAAAAAATACTACACACATACGTATAATCACGACTATTATCCCCGAAGGGACAGAGACTAGGCAATGAGGACCGAAAAAGCAGTCCTCTGCTATAGTCCACTTTTTATCAAATAGCGACTGCACATGTGCTTCGCGTGACAGGTGGTGAGCCCATCGCCGCACTAAGCTGTTGGATGTATGCAGTCTTTAGTCCGTTAGTCGCCTTTTACGACACCTAAGGGTAGAGGGAGGTAGTATTCTTTCACGGCTACGCGACACGACACTATACAACCCAAAATTGTTATTTATCAATTGTTATAATTTTTATATAATCCTGACGTTTCAAACCCTTTACATGGTCCGTGGTCACATAGAGACTGAGGTGTTGGTCGTCTCATAGTTAGACGTTATTTGCCTACCGTCAATCATTTTTATATTTAACAATATTGGTTAAGAATATATTTAAGAATATTTTTTTATTTTGTATTTTAAATTTATTTATTTTTTAATTCTAATAAAATACATATTTTTATTATTTTATTTTTTTTAGAATTTTAATTTCAATATCATCTAATTAACCATAATGGTTAAATATAAAAATGATTGACGGTAGCCAAATAACTTCTAACAATGAGACGACCAACACCTCACTCTCCCTGTGACCACGGACCCTGTAAAGGGTTCGAAACGTCAGGATAATATAAAAACTATGTAAATAGTAAATTAAACGCGAGTTAATCCGTAAAAACAAAGTGTTTCATTTCAATGTGTAGTGCTCGCTTAAAACTCAGAAAACAATTGTTATAATTCCATTGTTGTCTACTTGACAGTTTTCGGAAATGTATTTTAAAAATTACAAACGCTTATTTTCTACCTCGTACAATATTATTTTTCTCGAAAAAGCTTTATTGATTAGAAAAAAACATATTTTTCACCTCACAACCTCGGAAAGATTCTGTTTACTTATACCATTACAAATCTGATTGCAGATTTTATCCGATAGCGTGGAAAGAGTTTTTAAAAATCGAACCTTTCTATTCCATACTTTTCTATACCGCAAGTCCGCTGAAAATACAATAAATACTTAATTCGTGTCAGTGCGCCAACCTCAATTCTTTGAATAATCGCACTGGCAAGCCACAGGTGGCAGCACTGGACTGAATATTACCAATTGCAGTAATTTTAATTTGTAAAACAAATAAACACTAATTTAATAAATAAGCTGTTTTCTTGCACCCTAGCGTTTTCCTCCCTGGAGTGCGGTGAAAAGCAGTTATTTTGCATCTCGTACCTTTGAAACCCTCGCTACGCTCAGCTTTCCATACAAGTACTCGCACCAAATACCAACTTTGCAGCCTTTCCTAACAATAACTATTTCTTCATTCATTTCAAATTTCGTGCGAAAACGGTTAGTCACGTGGCTGTGACGTCACACCACAATAAACAAAGAAATTTATCTTGAAAACTGATAGATAGTTTTTGTTTATTTTGTGAAATGTGACGTCACACGAAGCTCAATCATGGCCGCCCGTCTTGTAATCCACAGATAAAAATAGCAATTTTTTTTAAAATAAAATATTTGCAAACTACCTTAATAAAAAAAACTATTGGATAATTATCGTTAAATTATAAACTAGGTACCATATTTGTCATATTTTATTATTACAACTGTCAAATAGCTAATTCTCGCGACTAATCAATAATTAATGGCAACGTAAGTACGACGAATTGAATAACAAAATAAAATATTAGGCTACTAGAATGTTAAATATGATATCTCGTACCTTATAGCAACAAACATAAGGCAAAGAATCGCTCCGCAAAGAGCTGCGTAAACAAATCACCACTATGATGCAGCATGTTAATTAGATAATACAGTTCAAAGTTTATCCTATTTACTTATTCAAAGCAATACATTACAACTTCAGTAGCTAAAATGTTCGTGATCGCTCGACGCGTGTTTTCGCTTACAATTTTGATTGGGCTTGCCAGTGAAACATTTTGTTCCCAACAATACAAAAATGGTGGACAAACACTTAACGTGAATTTTATAAGCAACACCGAAACACCTGAAGAACTTCTGAATGTGGATAAAAACATTGATGAAATCAACAATAAGTTACCAGAAGTGCCCAATGAACAATTACTAACATTGCTACAAAGAATCAAGCTAAGGACACACAACAAGCCACCTGAGAAGTATCGCGTGACGAGACAGACGGATTTGAAAACATCGTCACATTTGTATCCACATTTACCCAGCCAGAATTACAATAACTCCCACCCAACGAATCCCGCTTATCACTCGTATACCAAAAACCCTTCGTACAATCCACAATGGCAACAGATAAACAATAATACAAACCCTGCATTTCCCAACACATACCCCGGCTACACAACCGCGAACCCTGGTTACAATCCAAATCCATATAGGCCAGCCAATGGCAACTACCCTAACCAACAACAAACCAATTACTACGGACAATACAATAATACCAGGCCTCAACAACCAGCTTACTATCCTTCAAGTGGACCGCGACCTTACAACAACACAGCACAAAACTATTACACAACTCCAAGAAACCCCCAATATCCTTCTTACAACAACGTAACTCCTAATCCTTACCAACGGCCTAATTATCAGCCAGGATACAACAATAGCACACCGAGACCTGGATACCCTTCCTATAATCCTAGTGGTCCCGCTCAAACGAACAGTTACTACCCCAACAGTAACAATACACGCCCCTATAATCAGCAAGGTTATAACTCATCATACCCCAGTGCACCATACAATTCCAATCAAAGACCACAACCGCCACCACAAAATCAACCTTTTGGACAACCAACCAGTGCGATTCCATACTATCCCGGATACGATCCGAATCCAAACCAGAGACCACCACCATCAAGCTATCCAGGCTATAATCCGAGCCAAGGTCAATCAAACTATCCAGGCTATAATCCGAGCCAAGGTCAATCAAACTATCCGTCGTATAATCCGAACCAAGGTCAAACAAATTATCCAACACCTCCAAATCCGACAAATCAATATTCTGGACAACCGGGTAATTTAAATCCCAACTATCCGACATACAACCCCAATCCAAACCAAAGCCCATATAATAATCCCGCTTATAATTCGATTAATCCGAATCATAGACCATCGAACGCTAATAATCAGTTCCCCGGCTATTCGCCCAATCCTTACAATCCGAACGTCCAAAACGGTCCTTCGAGCCCTTCGGACAATCATTTTCATTATCCTGATAATAACAATATGGGACCAAACTACGACCCCCGTAAGACGCCGTCTCACAACTTCTCTTACTAACTTTTACTTGTGTATTGTTTTGTGTTTGTTTTAACATTATTTTTGTGGAATATTATGATGAAGGAAAGAAGCGTGTAGAGTGTTATATTCTAGTTTAATAGTAAATACTTTTTGTTATATTTTTGTTTCATTTACGATTATACCAGTTAATTAAGAGCATTTTTTTAGATTCCTGTCCTTCCCCTTCTATAATAGTGTGAAGGTGATGTTTTTCTAATACCTATCATAGAAAGACACTGTCATCTCAATACATTCTTACAAATGTAATTTTAATAGTAACTCAACATATTTTTATTAATTTAAAATTGTACAGTACTGATGAAAACTATTGAAAATAAATAGACATTATAGTTTTTATAACTAATTTAAAGATTATTTAATTATTTTGATTTAAGGTTTTACGCGTAAGTATCGTGTAACGTTTTCTTTATGCTGCCATCAACGTATCCATTCAATTTTCGATACAGGCTTACGCAACACTGCGATAACCGAAGTCGTGCGCCGCACCGATAAGTGCGAATGAAAACATTTTTGTTAAAACTATCGTCAATTCATTATTTTTTTTTTACATGGCGCTCGCCGCACACACAGCGCTCCAGTGTGAACCAAATTGCTTTATTGTCAAAAAGTCAGACTCTGTGAAAATACCAGTTGGCGGATAGAACCAAAGTTATATCCGCGCGACATTCGGCCGTGTCAAATGACGAGCGCTATTCCAGCTTTTGCGGCGGCGCGGCGGTCTATTGTTTTGGAAACAAAAGGCTAACAAAACAAGACTCGTGTAACGGAAAACTTTGATGAAATCACTGAAATTCAGCGCAGTATAGATGCAATGCAAACTTTGCGGCAGCAGTGAAGTAGCTGCGAGATATCGGGGATTGGTTGCGACGACTTCTACATTGCGCCTTATGGCTATACCTCACTAAGAAACCAGTGGTGGCGTAACTAGTTTCAGCCACCAACAAGATGTATACAGCTGTATGGAGGGTCTCTCAATCGGTGATTGCTAGGTTGCGCTAGAGCTGTATAAATTTTGTTGGTGGCAGCGACTAGTTGCGCTGCTATGGTGTCCCGGTAAGATATGGCCCTTACTTCACGACGGGCGACTTACAAATTTATTACACTGGCAGCCGACTTATAAACTGATACCGTGGTTTGGCTCATATCCGACTTTCCAGTGTAGGGAACATGTTGCACTTTGGTTGGAGGTAGTTGTCTAAGTCCGCCTGGCGAATTAATATCATCAGAGTATGTCGCTGGTCAGCTAAGTAAAGCTTGGCTTTCATCTCACCTGATGGTAATTAGCACAAAGGCTTCACCCGAAATACTTAACTAGTGAGGAACTAGCTACCTAATTTTTCTTTTATTTTAAGGTCAGGGCACACTTTTGAGCTCTCACCGCACCAGCTCTCATTCTCTGGCTCAAGCCACACAAAAAGTCCACAATTTTGAGTTAGTTGTATCATCATTCATCATAATCTGCTAAGAACCAAAGATTTGAGGTACCTATTCATTCAATCATACCTAAGTATGTTATGGTTTATTAGAAGTGATATTGTGAATTTTGATAAACAGATCGAAAATTTATTAGCGTGATTCAGGAATCAACAGCGCCACGCCATCTATGATTTGTACCCATTACCAAAATGTTGTATGAATACAGTGTTGCATATAAAATGTTTTTGTTTAACATAAGCCTGGATAATATCAGCTGTACGTCCACTACGAGCGTGTGTACCAAACTTTATACAGACGCCACATAAAGTTGGCTACTATCGCGGCGATCGGAACGCGACGTTTGCTTTTAGATTTACTCCCCAATTGCGCTCCGAAACAGTTGGAATCAATTTGTGGCCGGACTAATGTTGTGACTGCTTAGAACTTTACAACCCCCGTAACGCTATATGTTTCGATTACATTTTTGTAATCCGATTCCGGTAAGCACTTGGTTTTCATATCACGTGATAGTAAGTGACGATGAGGCCGAAGGTGAAAGCGTGTTTCACCCAGAATCCTCGACCACTGAGAAAATTGCTATCTTATCACTAAACTGTCTTAACACAACAATGCTACTCGTATTAACAATCTGATTATGGCGTCAGACTTTAGATAAGATGGTGGTAGCTAGCCAGGCGGACTTAACAAGCCCCACCACTAACCAAACCAAGTATATCAAGATATTACCTCGGGATTTAAGACCGGTCTTAGACTTAGCTTGACCACAGGCGATTAGCTAATGAGATACCTCAAAAAGATGGAAACACATACTTATTCTATTCGGTAGAATTTAAAATCCGAAAATACGATAGTCATTCGCCGCCGCTCACGTCTGCGCCTGCCACCGTTTCTGACGGAGCACCTATGTTGAATGCTTCAAGCGAACATATCTATAACAGGCTGCTTGTATGACGGGCGATTCGACCGACCGCACGTAAGCCGCTACGTACTATGTGTAGAGGTGTTAATGGCTTTCAAAACAATTGAACGTCGAATTGTGTTCTATAATTCAAAATTGAAATGTTAAATTTTTTGACAATGGAAATGTCTTTTCGTTCGCTCCAGTGTAGGCTCCGATTTCACGAAAAAGTGCGATCCTTTATATCTCAGAGAGTTGTGAGGATATGATATTTAAAAAAAAACCCGTAAGACGCGTATCCACGAGAGCTGTAAGGTGCAAAAAGAAATATTCGAGAAGGTCTAACTGTCTCTGTGGTCTAGTGGCTAAGCCACTGGTTTCATACCCAGAGGTCCCGGGTTCGATTCTCAGCGGGGGGTATTATCTATCTATCTATCTATGTGTGCTCGGTTTGGTTGGTGGTAGGGCTGTTAAGTCCGCCTGGCTAGCTACCACCATCTTATCTAAGTCTGTCGCCATAACAACGATGTTCATAGCATTGTTGTGTTCCGACAGTTTGAGATAAGATAGCCAGTTCCTCAGTGGTTGAGGATTCCGGGTGAAGCGCGCTTCCACCTTCGGCCTTATCGTCACTTACCATCAGGTAAGATGAAGGCCAAGCGCTTACCCGTTGTAGAATAAAAGAAAAAGTCAAAAACGAAAAAAGTTATGGCCGAAATAGTGAAAAAAAAAATCGTTTTTTTCCGATTTTTTGATTTTGGTGCTCGATATTTTGGAAACGAAGAATGATATCAATGATTTGAGAAAATTGTACTACTAACTATTCAATTTAATATTTCCTACAAACGTATTTAAAGGGCATGCATAAACTTGAAAAATCGAGTGTCTTAGAACCTTTTTTTTGTTTTTTGTTTTGTTTTTTTTGTATATGTTTTTCTTTTGGTTTTGTTTTTTTTGTTTTATACTTTCACAGCTAACCAGTATCTACATATTTCAAAAATGTTCTATAACACTCAATTTTGAAGCTTATGCATACCTCGAAATACGTTTGAATATTAAATTGATTAGTAGTACCACGGGTAATGTAAAATCTCCCGTGGTACTACCAGACAGGCTAGTAGTACCACGGGCAAAAAAAATCTCACGTGTTCCTACCAGTAGGACCACCGGTAGTACCACGGGTAAGTATTGCATTTATGACTTCATGTTTCCCAGAGTTCGTCATAACGGTATGTGTTGTGAAATACTTATTTATGTCAATCTTTCTAAGAATAAAATAATATCATTCAACGTTGTAGTTTTATTTTGTAACCTCTTCCTTATCCCGACTTTCTCAACAATCTTTTTCAATTCGACAATATTGTTTCGAATTCCGTAGATTCATTTCCAATGTGCTCGATAGTCGTGTGAGGCAAGAAATCTGTGATTTTTTTTATGGTAACCTCTAACTTGTCCGAACTCCTGAGTCAGGTTTTTTTTCAGCATTCCACTGCCGTAGTCCACGCAACAACTGCACATGTGCTCAGCGTGATAGGTGGTGAGCCATCTGGCGCAGAAGGTGTTTAGTCCGTTAGTCTCCTTTTACGACACCCTAGGAAAAAGAGGGGTTAGATAGTATTCTTAGTGAGCCGCTATACCTATATATTACGCTAGCACTAACAGGCACTTATGAGGTCGATGGTTTTCCATCTTGCCAATAAAGCAAATTTTACAATACTATTACTGGATTGGTGGCCAATTTATAAACTTATGATCTCGAGATTTTCATGATCCCCCGTCCTTCGGAAGCCAAGTAAAGTCGTTGGTCCCATTGTTGTCGTAAAGCATGTCCCACACGGTTGTAAACCAGTATTCCAACAGGGTTGACCTTGGTGGGAACACGCGCCCGTCCACCAAGGACGATGAAGGTCATCATTATAATTTGGATTATATCTGCAGTCTACATGGATGGCAACAAGCAAGGACCGCCCCTTTCCCACCAAGGTCACCCCTGTTGGAACGCTGGTTTACAACCGTGTGGCTCATGCTTAAGATGACAGTTGTTAAAACCCATCAAACCACTTGAGGGGGGTGTATTATTGCCCAATCTCCACTTGTGCTTTTGTCCATGTAGAAGGGCGTGTGCGCAGCCGTGGGAGGTTTATAAAGTGGTTCTTAACCATTTCGTTATGAGGGACCATATTTTGACAAAATTTTTGTGTTGCCATGGACAACCCATAGTTTGCTTACAGAATACAGTAACTAAATGTACATATTTACCTCAACTTTAGGTGTTTATTCACATTTAGGTCTTCAAGGGTTCTATCTATCTGTAAATACACACTTATAGTACCTTTACGTATTCCAAGCCCCTTTTTTTACGATAAATTCTCTGTACACAAAGTGAGATTTTTGTGATTGCGTACTCTTTAGTAACTTCATAATTGGTTCTGAGTCCTTCTGAGTCCTTATCTTATTTATAAGGATGGCTCTGCGGACCACTTGAGATGCTACCAGGGACCACCAATGGTCTGCGGACCACCGATTAAAAACCACTGGTTTATAGGCTGACGATAAACTGTTATAAGAGCAAGTTCAAGAATAATTTCACGCTTGGATAGACCCGTCGCAACATAACAAGGGTTAATCTTAAGAGGGTTTATACATACACTGTTCAATTTAAGTAATGATTTTATATTTTGTGAAGAGTGGAAGTGTGAGGGTAGGGAGGCCTTTATTAATGAGCAATAATAATAATGATAACATTTTAAACTTTCATGGTCACTGCAATTTTTTTTATAAATATTTGAAGGAGGCAAACGAGCAGGAGGGCACCTGATGGAGAGAAATCACCGCCGCCCATGGACACCTGCAAAACCAGAGGAGTCGCAGATGCATTGCCGACCTTTAAGAAAGTAATAGGGTTAAGGAAGGAATAGGGTTAAGGAAGGAATAGGAATTGTGGCACCAAGTGCCATTATTTCACGCCGGATATTCGTGAGAGGGTGGTATTATTACCCCGAGCCGGCCCAATGCATGCTGCACGCAGCGTGGCTCTACCACTCAGTCAGTGTCACTCATTTAGCACCACCCAGGGGTCAGTGTAGGGTTTCAAGGATAAACCTACGGACGCGAGTAACTTTAACCCCCAAACAATAAGTTTTATGAAAAAACGGAGTAACTCCGTGATCATGGTGGATGCAACTGTGTCGAAATATCGGGGACTCAAAAACAACAACTCAGCAGTGCGAGCACGGATCTTTTATCGACCGATAAAGTGACATCAGACGTCGACAAATTAACATCGGCAGTACTTGAACTGTCAAATTTTATCGTCTAATGTCATTTTATCGGTCGATAAAAGATCCGTGCTCAGGGGGCAGACATGGTAAAAATCTCGTTTTTTCGTAAAATTAATAATAATGATTTTGTATTGAATTCCGAAAACAGAAATGTGTAGGTCAAAAGTACCCTAAACTGATGAGGGTTTTTGAAGAATGTTATGAGAGTAAATTAAGCAAAGTGAGTGTGTCGGGAAGGATCGTAGCAGAGAAAGTTGTTGTTTCGGCTCGCCCCTCCGGGAAACGAACATGATATACAGGGTTATATCTGGACCCCCCGCCAAAAGTAAATATATGGTAAAACAAGTAATAATTAAATATTTGACGTAAAATTAATGAATGTATTTCTTTTTCTAAACACAATTATTTGCCTACTTTATAAATCCTATGTTTCTAGCCCTCAGGCTGAGAACGTCAACTTCCTAAAATGACATGTTCCGAAAATGACAACTTCCTAAAATGACAAGTTCCAAAAATGACAACTTCCTAAAATGACAACTTTCTTAAATGACAACTTCCTAAAACGACAACTTCCTAAAACGACAAGTTCCGAAAATGACAACTTCCTAAAATGACAACTTCCTTAAATGATAACTTCCTAAAACGACAACTTCCTAAAATGACAAGTTCCGAAAATGACAACTTCCTAAAACGACAACTTCCTAAAATGAAAAGTTTCGAAAACAACAACTTCCTAAAACGACAAAATTTTAAATGACAACATCCAAAAACGACAACATTCTCATTATTACAAACACTATGAAAAAACAAAGTAAGTAATTCAAAGTTACAACACAAACATCCAGTTAAATATTACTTGCTACTCCGTAGTAACACTTATGACCATATGCTACGATCTAATACGTATAAATTTGACATTTCACAACTGAGGGTCAAAATTCACACCCCATAATAAGTACCCCCCCTTATTAGTAAGTTGTCATTTTCGAAACGGTTTATGCTATCATCTACACAAACGCGATTCTTCCTATTCGTGATTCCCATACAATATGGGTTCCACACAACTGCAGTTCACTACATTCGTGATTCTACACAGCCGTTGTTTTAACACAATCGGGTTTTTTCCTATTCGTGATTCTACACAATATAGGTTCATCGCAAGTGAAGTTTACTACATTCGTGATTCTACACAGCCGTTGTTTTAACACAGTCGGTATTCTTCCTATTCGTAATTCTACACAATATGGGTTCATCGCAACTGCAGTTTACTACATTCGTAATTTCACTCAGTTGTTATTTTTTCATCGTAATCAATAAATTTATACTATCTCTGTATCATCATCATCCATCAGCCTATTAACGTCCCACTGCTGGGCACAGGCCTCCCACGTGGACAATAGCACGTGGGGATATTTGGTCATAACCCAACACGCTGGCCCAATGCGATTGGTGGGTTTTAACGACTGTCATCTTACGACAACAACCGGGACCAACGCCTTAACGGCTCTCAAGGGTAAACCTACGGACGCGAGTAACTTTAAACCCCAAAAAATTCTATAATTGCGTTAAAATAAAATTGAGTGGAATTACGAATGCAGTAAACTGCAGTTGCGATGAACCCATATTGTGTAGAATTACGAATAGGAAGAATCCCGATTGTGTTAAAACAATGGCTGTGTAGAATCACGAATGTAGTAAACTTCAGTTGCGATGAACCTATATTGTGTAGAATCACGAAAAGGAAGAATCCCGATTATGTTAAAACAACGGCTGTGTAGAATCACGAATGTAGTAAACTGCAGTTGTGTGGAATCCATATTGTATGGGAATCACGAATAGGAAGAATCGCGTTTGTGTAGACGATAGCATAAACCTTCGAAACTTGTCATTTTAGGAAGTTGACGTTCTCAGCCTGAGGGGTTTCTAGATGCGTGTGCTCATCCTCTCGAGCAAAGCGACCGACCGACGCGCGACGGGCGGCGCGCCGTTGGTGTAAGGGGTGAATAATAGCGGTAACGCGCATGCGCTTTGATAACGCGGCGGCCGCGCGCTAGGTGACAATAATTTTAATTTTCATAAAGAAGAGCTGAAACAAAAAAAAAAAATATTTTTATTATTTAGTTATTAGGTTGTACTACTGCTATAGGACCACATGAAAGGTGGGGGGGGTCCAAAATTAACCCTGTATGTAAGGCAAGTTCAAGATAATCGTTAAGACTTTAAGCGCCATGGTGGCGCAAACAATAAAAACAATTGGAAACAATAAAAGGAATAACCATTTTACTATGGGAGTTAGGCTTGTTTTTTAGCTAGTTAGCTCTGAATTAAGAAGAAAAAATTTCATTACAATATCATGAGGGAGTTTGAGGCTATTTTCATTTTTAGCTTAAGACTTTTTAGGTATTTTGAGGTAATAACAACTGGTATCGTATGACTATCAGTTCAGTTCAGCATTTATTTATCATTTGACTCTTAACACGGCGTTCTATAGAAAACCTTAATTAACAGTAATCATTATAACTTAAGATAACACTTTTGATATGTGAATGATTAAGATGCAATAATATCGAATAGGCTGGTTTGGTCATTCTCTTTTCAATTGTGTCTGGTTTTGTGGCAGTCAACGTGTGTACGCACAAAATTCACAGAGTGGCGGCATTTCACATGTGAAAAAAGGAACCAAAAATAATATTTTAATATAATAAAATAACAGTTACCGCGTTTGCACAGTATGCCTTAGGGCAAACTCATAACCATTTTGATACTAGACATGTTACCATATCGTTTAACGCGTTATGAAAATGCGAGGCCCGCCCGTTTCACGCCTGTCAATCAATCACGGCTTCGCGGTGCGTGACCGAATAGAAATCACTAGCGTTACTATGGGTACCTACCTACGTGAGTGGTATTACCTACGCTTTTATACAGGCAACTCAAGCCAACCTTCATTGGATCAGCGTAGTGGGTTCTAACCCAATCTCCGCATTTCCATGTGGCCAGTAGCAGTGGGGCGTTATAGGCTGTCTTATCTTATTTTTATTAAGTAACTCATGAGTTTAGTCCAAAGAAAAGATTAATGGATTATGTGAGGGATGACATGAATGAGGATTGGATGATTTGATGACGAATGACCGAGTTGTATGGATGAAAAATTGTAGTCCCTTTCTTCTCCGAATATCGTTCGTCCGAAAATCAAAATCCCTAACGCGTTTGCTATAATCATCACTAGCCATAATGTTCGAGTTTACGAAATTTTATTTTACCTAATCGTCTTTAATTCTAATGCTTTTCTGTCATAGATATTATGTTGTTATAATAATTAGAATCCTAATTTTAAAATTTTAAAATATTTTTTTTTCGGATTTCAGAGGTGAGGTGAAAACTTCTAGGATTTGATGAAGCAATGTTGACTAAAAAACATAAGCATCAAGCACTGACAAATTTCGACGGGTGAAAACCAGACCTCGGTAGCCAAGTGGTTAAGACAGCCGCCCGAAATGCGGAAGGTGCGAGGTTCGATTCCCGCCTGAGGTTTCGAACCAGTGTTTAAAATTTAAAAAAAACGCTAAAATATATAAAAACGTTGTCCAATTTTTTCTTGCTATAAAGTCACATGTCTTACTTAAGTGTTAAGTATATGGTATAATCTATGTAGTCCGAATGGTTAGTCCTAACAATATTATTATAAACCATCATTCAGATGATGGTTTATACTCCTGTAGGTCACGTGATAGGTTAGAAATTTAAGACAATTGGTGTATGGATTTCAAAACTATTTATTAGTTATAACTATTATAGAAAAGCATTTTATGTATTTTAAATATTATGATGGATTGTAATAATTATGGCAAACAAATTTAGGGCATACTGTATTTAGGGATTTCAATTTTATGGCATGTGATATAATGTAACATTAAATTCGAGCAAGTTATCATTCAGACACATGATGATTATGTCACAAAACATGACACGTTAGATTATGGATAAAAGATTTATGAGACAAAATAGAGAACCAAGAAAAATACATACTGTGCCGACCACAAGTAACATGGGAACAGGGCAATGATGAATTCATGAGTTTAGAGCGAGTAAACAGCGTCATTAATGTAAAGACAATCAATTGGTTCTATTTCACCCACAGGACAGAAGGAAAAGGTTCTGTTCTGTGATTTTACAAGTAATTTACATTTTGCAAGCATTATTGCTTTATTGCATTGTTCCAGTTTAAAGGGTAATAGTACTAGTATCCAGTGAAGTTAAAGGTCATAGAGGCATAGGAAATAAAGCTTCAGGATGCGTTGCGCGCGTGATGCCTATGATTTACACGTATTAAGTAATTTAGTAGGTAAATAAATTTTAACTTAATTTTAAATGACTTATCTTAAAGTTTGCTACTAAATTGTGTGTTGACATGCAATTAATCACATAAAATTAAGTAAAAATTTAGTTACCTACTAAACTACTCAATACGTGTAAATCGGGCATCAGTGCCGCTCGAGTCTAGAGCTCGGGCTGCGGTGGCCTCTTTCCATGAGGCAGAAAAGCAAATTGCTGGTGCAATATCATAAAAGTAATATGAGTAAAACCAGTAAAACACTCGTTTAGTCCACTCTCGTCCCCTGGACCCTGGACAATAAATAATGTGTCCACTGGACCCCTAACTACAGTGTATTCTAGACCCTCGGGGGTCGAAAGTAGATATTATTTTCCAGCCAAAGAAGAATGGGCGTTTTTGTATGAAACCCGTCCCACGCCTTGTAAGTTCCCACATGGTAAGTTTCGAAATAAATAGTGTATTTTGTTGTAAGGACAGCAAATATGAACGAGCGAATGAATGAATGGAAAAAAAAAGGAAAAATGAAAAAAAAAAATGAAAAATAAACCTCATTTTTATTTATTTTTTTCATTTTGTACGACTCATATAAATCAAAGAAATCCGCGAGCGAAGAGTATAAATTAAAAAAAAAATCTTGACTTCAATTTTATATTATCATTTATTATTTTAATTTTCTTCTTCTCAATAACTTTTTTCTCCTGACAGATTTGCTGTCATACAATAAAATGCTTCACTTTTCAAGTACTTTTATTTGATGCATATATAATAAATAAATAAACTTAAATAAACTTTCCTACACTCACACCAATTATCTAGCCCAAGGAAAGCTTCGTTATAAAACTCGTTAAATGGTTACTAGACAACGGATAAACATACTTAAAATACTTAAATACATACTTATTATAAATAGAAAACACCCAGACCCAAGACAATTTAGAAAAACAATCATTTCTAAATTGACCCGACCGGGATCGAACCTGGGACCTCAGAGATGGCGACACCATGAAAACCGGTGTACAAACCACTCGACCAAGGAGGTCGTCATATATGTAAGTGTTACAAGGAGAGGGGCCGTTTTGCCCATTCTTCTTAAGTTTCTTCTCGACCCCCAAAATACAGTTGCGATAGTAAATGATTAACGAAACGTTGAAAAAAATTTGTACCTCAAGTGGGAATTTCAAGTGGGAATTGAAACCACGTCCTCCGCACGACGACGTGCGATCGTGCTTCATTATCTTCGAGTTTATTTGAGCGTTATTAACGTAAATACATAATCAAATATTAAATAATAATAATATACTCAGCAGCGGCAATGTTGTAAAATAAAAATAACCTTGTTGTCGAAGTAACTAACGAGCATTACGGATGAATAATATTAGAACGGGCCGTGCACGGGGCGTGCCGTGTGCGTGGCCCGGACGGGGCACTGATTTGAAATGCATACATTTTGTATGAAGCAGTTCATATTACACAGTGCATGATCGTCCGGACGAGACACGGCCCGCTCTAATATAAATACAAAATGTATGCAACGTCTCAAATCAGTGCCCCGTCCGAGCCACGTACACGGCCCGCTCTGATATAATTCATCCCTTATAGTACATAGACTCGGTATGGTTTAGATGCTATTTATCTTTTTTTTATCAATTACGTTTAAGCGCTTGTCATCATCTCACCTTATGGTAAGTGACGATAAGGCCGAAAGTAAAAGCGCGCTTCACCCGGAATCCTCAACCACTGAGGAACTGGCTATCTTATCTCTAAACTGTTGGAACACAACAATTCTATTAGCATTGTTGTTATGACGCCAGACTTTAAATAAGATGGTGGTAGCTAGCCAGGCTTACCAACCAAACCAAGTACCTAAATATGTACCTACTCCTCGTTGGAAATTGAACCCGGGACCTTTTGGGTCTTAGATCGATGCCATTAGCCACTAGACCACAAAGGCGGTTAAAATCTTGTGAAGAAACCTCGTTTAAAGACGTTAACATGGTTTTAACTCACATGTATGTACAATATCTTAGGTAGTTTTAGGTAACTAGGTAGGTACCTACCTACTTTGTTGGTCAAAGAATATGTAATATTATTTAAAGGCGCTGTTCATTTTAGTTTACAGAACATAAAACGCTATCGCTAACTGCCAGTCGGTGTAAGCCCTTGGTAAGGCTAAAGTAGTTGTGCGGTTTGCCGAGAACCGTTATTGTATCCTATCATTTGATGTACAGCTAAATTTCAGTTATAAAGTGAGCAAGATTTGTTGACCCGGCTCGAAGGACCATGTTATCGTTTTGTAATTTATGTGTATGAAATGTATAAAAAAATAATAATATATGTTCAATCTTTTTAGTTAACGACGCTAGGCTTTTAATATCTTTTCTTAATCTTCTCTTCTTCTGTTCGAGTCAGCGGCAATGAAATTCTACCTGACCAAAAAGCTGTTACGTCAGCCTTCTAGTTGGCTGCAACTAAATCCTCCATCGTGCATGATGTACGGCATAAGGAACAGGTGACCAGGTGTTTAATTGACGGAAGGGAGGCTCTCGTGTTTTCCCTTGGGTCTTGTAAATGGCGACTAACGGAGGACTAAAGACTGCACATACATCCACAGCTTAGAGCGGCGGCGGGCTCACCACCTATCACGCTGAGCACATGTGCAGTTGTAATTTCGTGAAATGTGGACTATGTCAGTCAGTGGACTACTTCTGCGGTCCTCATTGACTAGTCCCTGACTAACCCTATGGGGATAATAGTCGTGAGTCTCTGTATGTATGTATTTTTAAAGGCTATGTTATTTATTTACACCAAACAGAAAGAATAAAACTATAAACCAAAACGAAATAACTTAAAAGATAAAAACCTATAAATATCTTATAAATAAAAAATATAAGTAAAATATTAAACACTAAAAAAAGACGGCAACCTCAGGCGGGAATCGAACTGCCTTAACCACTTGGCTACCGAGGTCTGGCTTTCAACCGTCGAAATTTGTCAGTGCTTGATGCTTATGTTTTTAGTCAACATTATTTCATTAAATCTTAGAAGTTTTCACCTCTGTGATCCGAAAGAAATATTTTTACAAATATTCGAACATCCGGTTAAGATGAAGCTGCGTTTATAGACAGCCGCCCGGAATGCGGAAGGTGCGTGGTTCGATTCCCGCCTGAGGTTGTCGTCTTTTTTCAGTGCGCGGCAAAGTCCCCAAATGGCTGGCAGCGTGACTAATTTGACTGTGGTATCGTAGACGTTGAGAATCTGGGTAGATTCATAAGAGGAAACACTACGTCGACGTGGCATGCAAAATTCTCATACAAAACACAGAAAAACGACGTTTCGTATTCCTCTGTTTCCTCCTTCATAACTAGACTAAATTTATAACTTTTTCAGCATCGGTTAAAAAAAGAGATTTGCTATGACTGTATGTTTGATTTTTTTGCATTAAGTCATTTATTATATAACCGGAGCTTTCAAATTTTAGCAAAATCACTCCGTTTTTTAAGTGGCTGGTTTAATAAAAAAATCAAACATACAGACATAGTAAAAGTAGTAAAATTGGTCCAGTTCTGAAGGAGGAAACAGGGAACTACGAAACGTCGTTTTTCTGTGTTTTGTATGAGAATTTTGCATGCCACGTCGACGTAGTGTTTCCTCTTAAGGTTTAGTGGCTTAACAGTCCTGACGGTGTTCCAGACTTTGTCATTGCTCCTACAAAGGCACCCTTTGTCTAACTAGATCCTCCGAACCGTTTCAGCCCGGTATTGAGAGAGACGTATCCTCCGGATTAACCGTGTTGTGTGGGAATGAGCACACTGCCGGATGCAGCTGTATTTATGACTCGCTTTGTGACGTCACGAAATTTTGAAACTATATGAACATGCCACAGTTTTGATTTTTAGGCATGCGTCATTATTTTAAGGTTTAATTTATTTAAAAGGTAAGTCGATACGGAAATGTTTATAAACAGTAATTTTTGTGTTAGCCATTGAGTTATTATGTACTACGTAATAGATAAGACGTCCAAACTACATTGTTTGCTACACGCGTTAGAGCCAGCTCGCTCCAACTATATTAGTCTGTGGCAGGCGCTAGACGCAACAATACGTGTGTATTCTGTTTTTTTATTTTATTAAAATATGCCTTCTTGTGTGCTACGGTACTGTTTAAAGAATTCAGGAAAACAAATAAAACTAAACGAATCACGTTTCACCTGTAAATACGTACTAAATTATCGATATAACATGCATTTGACTAATTATTTTATCAAATCGCCGAGACATGAGCCGGCAGCTGTGTTTCGGCGCTATTGACCTTTTGGTTGCGATAAAAGAAGCGGTCTAGATTTATTCTGTGGCTGTATGTTTGGATTGTTCAGATAGACGATAAATTATTGTTTTAGCGCTGCAGGTAATATTATTCTGTGACTGCAGCGCACTTTTGTTTTAACTTTAAAAAAAATAGAACAAACTTTTGCTTGGGATAGCTCCTCTAGTACGTAGTACATTATAACTCAATGGTAAAACCATTGGTAAAACCAACCAAACTCGAACCAAATGTGATAATTGGTCCGAGGGTTTTAGCTTGAAAAATCAGTACCTATTTATTTTTTAATTTTTTTAGAGACGTTATAACGACACTATTTGCACGGTCAATACACTGTTTATTTAAAACTTTTAGATAAGTAACAGAATAAAAGTTCTAGTTTCGGTCAAACCAATTTTTTTAAGTATTGATTAGTATTATGACTTCGATTTGGCACAATAAACGTGTCTGTGATGTCAACAGACATCTCCACCAGGTATGAAAAATGACAGAATCAGTTTATAGGCACTGATACAAAATTGTAGATAAGTACACAAATATTTTAACGGTTATACGCAAGGTAAATGCATCATAAGTATACCTTAAGTGTAAGATTCCTTTAGTTTAGTTTAGTGGTTTTGCGTTAAACCCCGTTCAAATATATTTAGGAACTTGAACATTTATAAAGTGTCTTGGTCTGTTAGGTGACTGTAATTGTTTTGTATTATTCTTAGTCTTCTTACTCTTAGTAGCACCATTTGCCTCTTCTAATTTATAAGAATTAATTAGCCAACATCAGGATATCAAGTGGAAATGGAGTTCGAACGCGAACACATTTAGTACTTAATTAATTGGTGTTGATGTCGACATTCCTATTTAGCAATAAGACTTTTTGTGTGACATTTGAATGCTTCGAATAAACTATTTCTATTTACCTTTATCGCAACTGTGGCCCTTACCACATTGTAATACGGTACCATTTCCAACAGGAAATACGTACAATGCGAGTTTACCTCTCCCGATAAAAAAGTCCAATCGCTAAAAAAGTCACTAAAAGTAAATACTGTACCCATATCCATTATAATAGAACCTTTTAGAAGATTGTCCTATTGTCAGGCTGGGTAGATGGCGATTGTTTGAAACCTTTCTTATTTTACTTTCAATACGGTGAAACAAAGAAAATTCAATCTTTCCATAGGGTGACTTGAGTAAATGTTTTTGATTTTATTATATATAAGTTTTTCTTTGGCTATATTACAGTAGGGAAAAATTATAAAGATGGTTTAGAACTAGGTATGAGTACTTCTTCGAGAACTCAATTCGGCTTACAAAGGAAATAGAAAAGTAGTAAGTAGGTATATAGTAATACACTGGTCATCACAAAAATCAACCCACCCTGTTTTTACACTATTGCTCTTTATAATTTCAAAGTTATGCGTTTAGAAGTAAGTTTTGTTGATATCTAGGGTCGGGTAAGATGTTTGACATCTGATCCCCATAAATCTTAACGCACATGAGGGTACTAATAACCTTTTTTAAAGTAAACGCTGCTCTGTGCCGGTTTAATAAATGCGTCGGTATTCACTTTGGCCCTGTTTAATTCACAACCAGGTGTTTGCAACAATGTAATTGTTATTGACGATTCTTACTTTATTGATTACTAGCTGTTGCCCGCGACTTCGTCCGCGTTTCCGTCGTTTTTCGTAAAAAAAAAAGTAGCCTATGTCCTTCCTCACGGTTCAGTGGTTTTGATGTAACAGACAGATTAACTTTCGTATTTTAGTAGGGAAATATAATATGTCAATCTACAATACTGTTGAAAAATACCGCAATACGGAACCGCACAATATTATTGTTAATAGCTGTGCCCGCGACTCCGTCAGCGTGTAACTCCTTGTGTGTTATTAAGTTAATGTATTGGTAATATTGTTTAGATCACGTCACATAGAACGAAAATACTTAAGCGCAAAGCTTCCGGGTAAATTATGTTGAAAGTTGACCCGTCCGGCACGTGAACATAAAGATTTCTAGAACTGCTAACCCGGGAAAGAGCGACGTACAACTGACCATGCGAGAAACAACTGACACCGAGATCTACTCCAGCAACACGAAAAGTCTGCCCTTGAGCCTTATTAATTGTCATTGCATAACATACCAATACTGGGAATTGCGTCCTTTTAAACTGGAATGGAAAATTATTTGGAATTATGGGAATTCTGGGAATATAGACGGTTTCTCCTGCACCGCAACCTGTTAAAATTTTAGCCTCGATTATATTTTGTTGCAACTGGGTTACTTTTAGCCGAGTTCCATTGCAAAGTTGTGGTGGTCTTAAATTTCGAGCTTTGAGACGCCCGTGATGTAGCTCGTCTCCCTCTGTCAGCTGCTAATCGCATCTCTCTCTCGGGAGAGCTTTCGTTGGCTCGAGATGTTGAGGCATTAACTCTTATAGAGTTAGTGCCTCAACTTTCTCTCTTTCCTCTGCCGATTCTTGAGAACGCCTATTTCTCATTCTCTTAGCTTCTCTCGAATTTCGAGATAAAGATAATCGTTTGTGGCATTGATGCAGGCAAATGAAAATAAAGCAAAAACGTAAATGAAAATAAAACTAATATTAAAAAATGAACGTAAATTAGCCAAAACTTACCTATCGGTATCTAAAAATCTATGCGTACCTACTACTACTTCACCTAAAAATAAATAAAATGTAAACTATTAATAATTTGTAATTTGAACGAATATTTAAACACTACCAAAATAACTAATACCTATTTAAAACACTACCAAAATATAGAAACGAATGAACGAATATTTAAGCACTAGAAAAATAACTAATACCTATTTTAAAAAATAACAACAAAAGGAATCTATCGGTATCTAAAAATCTATGCGTACCTACTACTACTTCACCTAAAAAGAAATAAAATGTAAACTATATTAATAATTTGTAATTTGAACGAATATTTAAACACTACCAAAATAACTAATACCTATTTTATAAAATAACAACAAAAGGAATCTAAAAATAAACTATCAAAGACTAAAAATCGCGCTGATAAGCACGGTTTGTAATATCAATTAGGTATTGTCTGTCAATAAGGTCGAACGCTCTGAACGTCTATTCGCATCAACAGGCAAAAATTGTATGAAGCTAAGCTAGCGCTCGGACGCCAGGATTTTATACCTTCGGCCGCGAGACGCGTCGAGCGAAACTTCGAACTGCTAAGCTATCGGGAGTTACACGTGTTATTGTGAGTCAACCATAAAAGATAGACATATGCTGTCGTGGGATATTTTTTATATAATTTTAAGGAGAACATTTCCGTAATACATGATTTCTGTGTAGCTTTAACCATGAAGGTTGCACACGCGACGGAAGCTTAAAAATGGAGTTATTTCTCCCGTTTTCCCAACATTTTCCTTCACTGCTCTGCTCCTATTGATTGTAGCGTGATGAAAAGTATACTATAACCAGCTCAGGAGTATGAAAAATAACTGTACCAAGTTTCGTTAAAATCCGTCGAGTAGTTTTTGTTTCTATAACGGTTATACAGATAGACAGACAGACAGACAAAAATTTTACTGATTGCATTTTTGGCATCAATATCGATCCCTAATCACCCCCTGATAGTTATTTTGGAAATATATTTCATGTACAGAATTGACCTCTCTACAGATTGATTATAAGTATAGATCACTGTAATTCGGATTAAATTAGCCTGGAATAATGAATATTACTGAAACTGAATCGGCCCAAGTTGTAGCTTTGCTGCGAGAGTGTTTTAGTCAACGTGTTGTCGCTCGAAGATTACGTATCAGTCGATCTGCGGTTCGGAGAGTTTACCAGAGGTTTCAAGAGACTGGGCAGTACCGTAGAAGAACAGGATCTGGAAGACAAAGGGTCACCACTCAAAGAGATGACCGCTTTATTGTGACATCGTCTTTAAGAAATCGGCATCTTTCTGGTGTAGATCTCCAGCGACGGCTGCGTGAAGTACGGGGTGTGGCTATAAGTGACAGTACGGTGAGAAGAAACCTTTGTGAACATAACTTATGACAAAATTTTAAACACTGAAAAAAGACGACAACCTCAAGCGGGAATCGAACCACGCACCTTCCGCATTCCGGGCGGCTGCCTTATGCGGAATGCGGAAGGTGCGTGGTTCAATTCCCGCCTGAGGTTGTCGTCTTTTTTCTGTGTAAAAAAAATTATTTAAGTTTAAGCGTTAATAAAAAGGTAAAAAATAAAAAAAAAAACATAAATAACTTATGACCTCAAAAGCCAGCAACATGACCACAACTGACCGTAGCTCATCGCCAAGCCAGACCAATTCGCGAGGGAACATCTCGAACTTACTATATACTAAGTTATATTCTCTGATGGGCGCCGTAATGTCATATGAATATAATACAATTTATTTCTTTCAAAATATTAAAACATGCGTTTTCGTGATTTTTGTGATGACCAGGTAGTTAAATTTAATTTTGTACGACTCGAATTAACCGTGTCACGTAGCGGTGAAAGAATACTTATTATACCCCTCCTCTACCTCTTGAGTGTCGTAAAAGGCGACTAACGGACTAAAGACTGCACACATCCATAAGCATTGAGCCGCTGAGCACATGTCCAGTGGCTTTTTGGTTAAATTAGACAATGGTAGAGGACTTCTTTTGCGGTCCTTATTGCCTAGTCACTGGCTAACCCTTCGGGGATAATAGTCGCGATTATTATGTATGTATACGATTCGAATTAAATCAGTAATCACAAGAGCCTTGGTTAGAGCCTTCGATCAACAACACCAACTAGATTAATATAACACCAACGTCACGTACAAAATCAAAGCTAAATTCTGTCCACGTGAATAAATACTTTTTCAAAGCAATAAATTACTCCTGTCACATAAAAAAGAAAAGACGTCAATAACATTTAGTGGTGAAATCAACCTTAAGGCGCAACTAATAAAGTACTTTTTCCTGTTATGCCTTGCGATAAAATAAGAGCTCACTTAAAGAGTTAGAGTTAGAGCCCTCACTTATCTATTCCATGAGAGCTGTGAGCCTCTGACCTGACTGCTAGAAAGTGCAGATTCAATTCTCGCTCGTGTAAATTAAATGTTTTTTATTTATTTAGTAAACATTATATTATATTCAGACTATTTGTTTATGTTATTAGCTTGTTATCTGTAATTTTTATAGTGTATGTTACAAATTTAAAGAAAATTCGTAAAATACAGGAAATTTTCATTTTAACTCCCTCGTTAGATACTACCAACGTGACTGAACAAACGACCAACCGGAAGTGACACCACGAGAGCACATCGATGGCGCCGCAAACGCAAGGCGGGCTTCCGGCGGTTGCGTGCCATTTCCGCCGGCCGGACGCGCGGCAGGGCTGCCAACACACAAAATGTTTGGCCGTAATTAATGTTTTTCCATTTCCTGTTGGTGATTAGTGAAACGATTTCAAATGTTACTTGAACATACTTCGTTATTTACTGTCGTGCAACTTAAATTGATTTTAGTAATTTGGCCCCCGCATTTGTTGGTATTTATTTTATTCGAAATAAGTGGAACTGGAATTTGATTCAATCGAACACATTTAGTATTTAACATACATATAAAATATTTAATACTTATAAAATAAACCTCATCTTTGCTTACCATTAGGTAAGGCCTAAACATCACGACCATCAAGTGAGATGTTAAGGTTAGGTCCTAACCCGTTGAATAACACAAAAAAACTTTGTTTTTCTGAATCTGCTTCACCAGCATATAATTAAACATTCCCACAGCTCTTACAAAACTACATATACAATTATCCAATAGATCGTTTTTAGCTATTGATATTCTCCGAATGGGCTAAGATTTTAAACCATTACAAATAAGCATGTTAAGAGAACGATCAACCCACAACGCCAGCCCAATGCGGGTTGGTGGGATTCAACAACTGCCGTTTACAAAAAAAAACAAAAACTAGGAACAACGGCTTATCATTTTAAATACGGGAATACTACTTTTATTATCTTTTATCTTAAGCTTTTGCTTAAGCTAATTAAAGTAGGTCAAGAAGCAAGAGACTTGGATTACCTACCTATTTACAGACACTTTACCCTGCATTTACAGTGTTAAACTTATACGAAGCAGAAAATAGCACTGGCTATAGCAGAGACTCTTCGTCGTCCTCGTTTTTATCTTAAAATGCTATTAGTTTACATTACTCCTCCTTGTTGGCCCTTGTTGGCCTCACACACTACTAGCTAGGTAGGTACCTGTTTTTATTTAATTTTTATAATTTTGTTTTTTATTGTATCATTTTTATTTTGTGATCCTGTGTTATTTTGTTATCTTTTATTTATAATATATTTTTTTGGTAATTTATATTTACTGTTAAATGTGCTGTATTGTGTGATAAGTGTGTGAGTGTCAATAAATATTTTCTTATTCTTATTCTTATTCTTATTACTATAACCTTAAATGCAACGCCACTTAGCCCTTGGGGGAGTTTCCGAACTAAAGCATACTACACGACAACTATTTCGCAGCAGCAAACTATAGTAACCGTGTTGCTTAGCGGTGAAAGATTACTACCACCCCCTCTCTTCCCTTGGATGTCGTAAAAGGCGACTAACGGACTAAAGACTGCACATACTTACAACAGCATAGAGCGGCGATGGGCTCACCACCGGTCACGCTGAGCACATGTTCATTCGCTATTTGGTGGAAAGTGGACTGTTTTTGCTGTCCTCATTGCCTAGTCTCTGACTAACCCTTCGGAGATAATATAGTCGCGATTATATATATATATAAATATGTATGTAAGTATGCAACCTATGGTTCATCATCATCATCATCAACTGCCTGTAGATAACAAACCCACCTACAATTTTAAATGTGAGTAAGGTGAGTAAATGTAATTTAGATATTCCTACATACATACATACAATCACGACTATTATATTATCCCCGAAGGGTTAGTCAGAGACTAGGCAATGAGGACAGCAAAAGCAGGTCCTCTGCCATAGTCCACCTTTCAATAAATAGCGACTGCACATGTGCTCAGCGTATCAGGTGGTGAGCTCATCGCCGCTCTAAGCCGTTGGACGATGTGCATTGATTAATTTACAAATTAATTTTATATTTACATAACAAATAATAATGATTTATAAGAGACAACCCTACGTGTCTGGACCGCCGACGTCACAGGATAAAGCATCCTAACCCCTCGGGGAATTTTAATTGGAACCAACATGTCGATTAAACCCAAATTAATAAAGCATTAGCGCTCCCACGACGAATTGCCGCCGACCAAATGGACCAAGGGATATAATAATAAAGCGCATTGCAAATCTCTGAGACTGGCTTTAGACTTATCTAGGTACACCAATATTGTTAAGAGGTAAACTTTGTAAGTTTGAATTTAGTAGGTAATCTCCCAAATAAACTCATCCAGATTTTAAACATACATTTGCCAATATTTAGTATCTTAGTAGTATCTCTGTCTTTCTGGGAGACAGACGGACTTTCTTAGTAGTATCTCTTTCTTTCTCAGACATAGGGAATATCCCTATGTCTGAGGATCGTGGTCAGCATCAGGGTTGCATCTGAAGCAGATGATCTGCCTCCACCGGTTTCTCGAACGCGTCTCTTACGATAGTGCAAAATTTGGAGGATGATGAGTCTTTCACTTGATCGGTCCATCTAGGAAACCGCTCACCAAGAGCGACCGTGCGATTTGTTGCCTTCGGTGTTCCCAACCACAATCAGTTTTCTCAGATTTTCGTCGCCTTTGCGTACAGTGTGACCGAAATACGAAAGAATGGATAGTTGTAGTCTTAATAGTATAAAAAATTATAATATTACCGAGTACTAGTTGTTTGACTGGATTACCTAAGTATAAAAAAAATTATTTTGTATACATAATGGTATATATTTTTATATTTTATAAATACCCAACCGGTCGCGCCTTTCTAAAATAATGGTCTAGACGTAATTCAAATTATAGGCTAACAAAGCTTCCGCATTTACTAAAGATGTCGGGAATGGTCAACACATCACGCTTATTTTCCGAAGGAGTAGTCAGAATCCACAGGTTTTTATTTGCAACAGTCCTGCAACACTTCTTATTAGTTCTCATACATACATATACATAAATTATATATATTACATAAACGAAGGAAAGACCCAACTTTTCTTAATACCTCATAAAGAGCGAGGCAATCCACCACATCGCCGTAAAACTTATTCTATCCTCGGTCACGCGCACACAATGAAGACGCATCGGTGATTTTGCGTTTGCATAACAAATACTGCGCGATTTGTTCCCTTTAATTAAGACTAATTGCTGCTACAGAGGCCGGGGAATAAGTAGGGAACGAGGGGCGAATCCTAATGTTGGAGTCTGAGGGACGTGTGATGCTTTATAGGTCGTAAGTGCGGGCTTGTTTTGTGAGCAAACGTTTGCAATCTGCGGGGATGTATCTCTTAAGAGTTAGATCGTGGAATCACGGGCTAATTATCGTTACTGGATAGGAGTGCTAATAAGTATGTAACTAGACGTGGGATTTTACCTACATTGGTATCTGAGGCAGCGATTTCTTTCCGAATTATGAATTGGAATCGCGGATCATCTTGACCGCTGAGTGTGCTGATGATGGAGTATGACCGGGTATATTATCATTACGAGAGCAGTGTGATATATCGGCTACTAAAAGAGTATACTACCAACCCATCTCCTCCCTTAGGTGTCGTAAAAGGCGACTAACGGACTAAATAATAATAATAAAATTTGTTTACGCTCACACTAATTATCTAGCCTAAGATAAGCTTCTATTGAAACTCGTTAATATGGTTAAACTAGACAACGGATAAATATACATAAACATAGAAAAACACACAAATACGAAATAAATTCAGAAAAAAAAGTATCTCTTAATTGACTCGACCGGGAATTGAACCCGGACCTCAGAGATGACGCCAGATCCGGCGCGCTAATCACTCAACCACGGAGGTCGTCACAACTCACAACTAAAGACTACACATACAGTCGAGGAAGTTCTCAGCTATGCGATTCTCTAAGCGACACAGAGACGCTGCGCGCATGGCTGTGATCTGCTGTCTCTTTCCAATTCTATGAATATGAAAGAGACAGAGTCATTTGTCAGCGCTGCGGCAGCCGCAGCTATCAAAGCTTTAGCTTAGAGAATCGCACGGCAGTAGACAACTTTACAGCGATATTCGCTTGCGCTTCATTCCGACCGCGTAGCTACGAATCGTAGCGTGCTCAGATATTCGCTTGCGCTCCATTCCGACCGCGCCTACGAATCGTAGCGTGCGCGGATATTTGCTTGCGCTCCATTCTGACCGCGCCTAAGAATCGTAGCGTGCGTGGATATTCGCTTGCGCTCCATTCCGACCGCGCCTACGAATCGTAGCGTGCGCGGATATTCGCTTGCGCTCCATTCCGACCGCGCCTACGAATCGTAGCGTCCATGTAGATAATGTAGAAGCTAATATCGCCGGATAGTGGTCGACCGGGAACTTCCTCGACTGTAAATGCAACTGCATAGAGCGGCGATGGGCTCACCGCCTATCACGCTGACCACATGTGCAGTGGTCCTCATTGCCTGCTCTCTGATTAACCCTTTGGGGATAATAGTCGTGAATCTATGTGTGTATTATGAAGACCTCGAGGTGCTTTCGGGTTGCCATCTTGCAAGTTAAGTAGCTTTTGCAATGAAGACAAACCAAATAAGTGACCGAATAAAAATACCTTGAAATCCTCTGTTGGTATTAAGGTGACTTTTTTAACTAATAGAAGGAGCCAAACGAGCGTTTGGCTCACCTGATTGAGAGTGGCCGCTCATGGCATGGACACTTGCAAAATCAGAGGTACTTCTTTATAATATTTTTTTCAAAGTAATTTAAACCATTGGGCTGATCGGCCGTCTGTTGGTATTTGTTAAGGCAGATAGGCAGGCAGGCAGGCCTTCCCACAGGTCTCATAGAAAGATTGGGCCACCACTGGCTCAAAACCCACCACTGACCCATTGCAGAGAGTGCTTTCTACTCCACTACCAAAAACGACATTAATTTGGAAGTCGACTTTAGAGTTGACGACCTGAGCAGTGGTAACTGCGAGTTGTACTCTTCGTGCAACGAGAAGTGAAAGTTCGACGGTTCCAGTTCTTCTTCTTAGTAGGACACTCCTGGCAGAGCAGTCGTGACCGTCGATAGACAGGGTTGCGGCTCGCCGTCGCCGCTCGCTCCCAGGGCAGACTTTCCGCGTTGCGAGTACGCTGTACTACGGTCGATTGCGTAGTATTGCTGAGAAGGTTCCTGATAAGGTCAGCTCCGGTAACCTATCTGGAAATTAGGTAGCGTTTAAGGTGCCACTCTCCTGAGACGCTAGTCTTATAAGGACTGAATGAAGAATGAGCTTCGGGCAAGAGCTAACGTAGTTGGTCTCCTGCGCAAGTTTGGAACTGGCGCAGGGATGTCGGGCTTTATTTGCATTACCTAACGATTAGTCTTGATGCCAGTCAGTGATATATACAGTAGGCCCTTCTGAACACGCACATTGTTCTACTCATCTGCGGAGTCGACTCGGCACCTTGCTTTAGTGTGGCTTTGACATTCGCGCGTGCGGAGCGGCGAAAATAATTTTTATATCTTTTCAAAGTGTACACCTAGACGTTTACTACAATTCAGTTGTCAAGTAAGTGAAATTAATTGTTTTTCAAGTCATTATTAGATATTTTTTAAATTATTGTTTTTAACAATCTATTTGGGACGCCATAGTTGTCTTTGACCGATCTGGCGCTGCGGCGCTGCGATGCCTGTCTGTTAGTTAGACGACATTTAAATGTTTAAGCGCTGCAGCGGCTGCAGCAAATTTTAGATCTCTCATTCCAGAATTTGAACAAATGGTTTGTATGGACGTTCTTGTCTATACTTCCAGATCAATGATGCCAGTACAAATAAACTTAGTGAAATGAGGAGAGAATTTAGCCCATAGAACCGTGTAGCGTAACGGTGAAAGAATGCTATCACCCCTCTCTTCCCATGGGTGTCGTAAAAGGCGACTAACGGACTAAAAACTGCACATACATCCAACAGCATAGAGCGGCGATGCGCTTACCACCTGTCACGCTGAGCACATGTGCAGTCGCTATTTGGTGAAAAGTGGACTTTGGTAGAGGACTGCTTTTGTTGTCCTCATTGCCTTGTCTCTTACTAACCCTTCGGGGATAATAGTCCTGATTATGTATGTATGTATTTAGCTCATTGCATGTTGGTGGATTTTTGATGGCCATCATACGACAGTAACTGGGACCAACAGCTTTATGACTTTTCGAAGGAGCGGAGACGCCGGAGTTGGTCTCCCATCCAGTGACTTGGCATTGCGAAAGCTGCTTAACTGGTAGGATCGCAAACCGCTGCGCCATTAAGCTTCGAAACTATTAATATCCATACATACATACACATAATCACGACTATTATCCCCGAAGGGTTAGTCCGAGACTAGGCAATGAGGACCGCAAAAGCAATCCTCTGTCATAGTCCACTTTTCACCAAATAGCGACTGCACATGTGCTTAGCTTGACAGTTGGTGAGCCCATCGCCGCTCTATGCTGTTGGATATATGTACCTACAGTATTTAGTCCGTTAGTCGCCTTTTACGACACCCAAGGGAAGAAAGGGGTGGTAGTATTCTTCCACCGCTACGTGACACGGTTACATTAAAATATCAAATCTTATTAATAAGAATGTTATTTAAACTGAATCTCGTATTTTTTATTCGTTTTCCTTGGACAATCTGAACGTACAAAGGATTCGACTGAAGACATTACCATTGAATCACATCAAATTCACGGACGATTCAGTACCCCGACCGAGGTAATGTAATGAAATCCTATAGTAGGAGATTACGGTGAGTCGTTTCTGTCCCTTTTATATGGATATAGTCTTTTGATCGGAGGAGGGGGTCACGTGTTTTGATGTTGCTGCAATTTTTTTAATGCACACGGTATTGTAGAATATTGCCTTAAATTTGTAATTTTGTTTTATAAACGTGTTTATTAAATAACTTTATTGTTGAAATTTTGCATTCACAATGCTATATAGATATAGGACAAAATATTTACTAGAAAAAAATCAACTAGTCTCAGGAAGCTCGAATGGGATTCGAACCCACGACCTTTGGATTGCCGGTCCACTGCTCTAACTTCACAGTGACGTAATACCGCTGGCTTGTAGCGTAAATCAAACTACTAGGAAAAAATCAGCGAGTCTTCTGGGGTCTCGGTAGCTCAGCGGTTAGAGCAGTGGACCGGCAATCCAAAGGTCGTGGGTGCGAATCCCATTCGAGCTTTCTGAGACTAGTTGATTTTTTCTAGTAAATATTTTATCCTGTGTTTATTAAAAATGTTCACAACATACATACATACATAAAATCACGACTATTATCCCCGAAGGGTTAGTCAGAGACTAGGCAATGGGGACCGCAAAAGCAGTCCTCTGTCATACTTCATTTTTACCAAATAGCGACTGCACAATGCTCAGCGTGACAGGTGGTGAGCCCGTCGCCGCTCTATGCTGTTGGAAGTAAGTGCAGTCTTTAGCCCGTTAGTCCCCTTCAACGACACCCAAGGGAAGAGAGGGGGTGGTAGTATTCTTACATCGCTATGCGACACGGCTATTTTTATAACATTTAGAATAAATACAACATATAGGGTCTAACAATATCAATAAGCGAACGTTTAAAGGAAGCATCTGTACACTCTTAATACACAAACCCGTACAGCTGTTCTACACGCACACAAAGATAGCCGATGTCATACAATGGTTTTTCAATTGTGTGCGTGTATCTGTACACTATCTTTTTATTGTCGCTTGCGTGCGTGTTAGTAAAGATACAGCATGTTTCATGACGTGCACTATTTTAATTGATTTAGTTTGTAGAAAAAAACATATCTTTGAAAAATCACTATAAAACTGGAAAAACATTTGCCACAAACCTGACACACTTCCTTTCCTTCATGATGATTAAATACGAAATAATTATATAACGAATAAATCTTGCCGTAAAATCACAATTTAACCAGATAAATTATTTATTTACTGACTTATTTGTGGAACATTTCGCCTCTGTGGTCTAGTGAATAAGCCACCGGTCTCAGACCCCGAGGTCCCGGGTTCGATTCCCAGCGGGGGTACATCTTTGTGTACCTACTTGGTTTGATAGGTGGTTAAGTTCGCCTGGCTAGCAACTACCATCTTATATAAGTCTGTCGCCATAACAACAATGTTTGTAGCATTTGTGTTCCGACAGTTTAGAGATAAGAGATAGCCAGTTCCTCAGTGGCTGAGGATTCCGGGTGAAGCGCACTTCCATCTACGGCTTTATCGTCACTTACCATCAGGTGAGATAAAGGCTTACCCGCTGTAGAAAAATAAAATGTAACACGTCATAGTGACTACATCCTGCCTGATGGTAAGCAGCCGATGCAGTCCAAAATAATAAGAGCGCTCCTCACCGTGGAACAAGCACGGTAACAAGCGCACCCATTCATGACGGCCTGCATAAATGCCGTTTCACGCCCCGTTTAAAAGACCTGGGATTATAGGAGCTGGGAAACACATGCGCCGGTAGAGAATTCCAAAGCCGAATGGTCTTACAGAGAAACGACTTGCCAAATTTTTTGGTACGAGTGCTGATATTCTGCAGAGTATGATGGTGGTTCCTAAGACCAGCATGTGTAGTCCGGGACAGGAAAGGAGAGGGCGGGATTAGATCAAAAAGTTCTTCAGAACACTCTCCGTAGTAATTTAGGTAAAAGACGCTGAAAGAAGCAATGTCTCTACGCAGCTGGATGTCCTCAAGAGAGGCTGTAACCTCAGCATCTCCAATAATGCGTACCGCTCGCCTTTGCAGTCTATCAAGTGCATCGAGGAGGTATTTAGCGGAGCCGTCCCATAGATGGGAACAATACTCCATACTTGATCGCACCTGAGTCTTGTACAGCAAACAGCGCTGCTCGGGAGTGAAAAACCGCCTCACCTTATTGAGAATACCCAACATACGGGAGGCAGTTAAAATAGCACTCTCGATGTAGCATTTTGGATTCAGTTCCTGGCCGATGTACATGCCAAGAATGCTGAGGTCCACTGAAATGGGTAACGGAGAGTTCTGAAGAGAGGAAGGAGTAAGGAAGGGAGTTATCTTGGACGAGAATGCACAAACCTGGGTTTTTCTGGCATTAAACTCTCGGAGAAACTACCCTCACAAAGGACACGAATCCTCTGCTCTTCTAAAAAGTCTGCAACCCAGGCGCACAAACGGGGCGGCACACCGAAGGCCGGCAACTTGAAAAGAAGGAAGCGATGCCATACTCTATCGAAAGCTTTGGCGACATCAAGGCTAACTGCCAGAAAATCGCCTTGCTTGTTCATCGCTTCACCCCATGCGTGAGTAAAGTACGCTAGAAGATCACCCATTGATCGCTTGGGTCTGAACCCATACTGGCGATCATGGAGCAGCGAGTGATCCTCTAGGTAGTGAATGAGCTGAGAGTTAATTATCCGCTCAAACACCTTGCACAGCACAGAAGTTACGGCGATGGGTCGATAGTTGGCTGGATCCGAGCGATCCCCTTTTTTGGGGATGGATTGTATATTCGCTTCCTTCCAAGACACCGGCACAATACCGGTATCGTAAGACATCCTAAACAATCGTGTCAACACAGCACAATCGCCGGAACACCATCCGGCCCGCTAGCCTTCCGCACGTCGAGCGACCGCAGCACGGCACGTACAGCCTGATACGAATATCAGGTATGGTGGCTCCACAATGTGCTATGATAGGTGGAGCAGCGCCACAATCGTCGATGCGCGATTGAGCCGCGAAAAGGTCAGCCAACAAGTTCGCCTTCTCAAGCGGCTGGTAAGCTATGAGAGCGAGCCATCTGGATGTTCCAACGGAGGCAACGAGGGAGAGCAGAAGTTGGCCTGCACGGCCTTAGCGAGCCGCCAATAGCTACGGCTACCTGTAGGGTGCGAGATTAACTCCTGCCTTATCCTCGCGACTCTTTGTGCATCCGCTCCTGCGAGAGCCCTCTTATTAAACCTAGAGGCCTTGTTGTAAGCCGCCTTCGAGGAGCCTGTACTAGGGTAATTTAGTGCGCAAATCCTCGTCCAAGCACGATACGCCGCCTGCTTGCATTCAGCAGCTTTGGCGCATTCGCGATTGAACCAAGGCCGTTTTATAACAACGCTGGCAAGATCTGTGAACGGTATATAATATACCATTCCCAACAAGATCTCATCAGCAATGGCAAAAGCGCACTCCGACGGGTCCTTTCCAAAAAAGCAGCTCTTGCCCCATGAGACGGACGCAAAGTAATCACGCAATCCGTCACAATCTGCCGACGAGTAGTGCCACAGACGACGCTTGGTCTCCACCGTTTAAGGACCAGCGCTATGCGGTGCTGTGGCAATGACCAAGCAGTGGTCTGACGAGCCTAGAGGTGCAAGCACCGACACTCTATACCCTGCAGGGCGACACGTCAGCATTAATTAAGTCCAACAAGGAGGGCGCGTGACTTACGATATCTGGTATCCTGGTGGGCTGGTCTACCAGTTGTGTTAGGTCTTGCCTCAGAGCGAAGACATGAGTGACTCTACCAGCGTGATCAGTTTTGGAGGAGTCCAACCATGTTTCATGGTGGGCATTGAAGTCCCCCAAAACCACCACCTCGTCGTTTGGGAATCGCTCTTGCGCGACATCAGTCACTCGGCCAAGGTGGTCAAAAAGGTTGCTTGTATTTGCATCTCCCGTGTGGGACCGATATAGGCACGCATGGACACGGCAACGGGAGCCGAATTCAATGCGCACCCATAGGATGGGAAAGGAGGGCTCTTCCAAGCAGTGCAGACGACGACAACAAAATGTCAGCCCTCACGTACAGATACACTCCGGCTTTCGCGAGGAATTTCTCCTCAAGCTGATAGCCGGGGTACCTTAAGTAAGACGTGTCAGCAGGGTGACGAATTTGAGTCTCCGTGAGAAAAAGCAATGCAGGCCGCAGTAAAAACAAAATATAATATATAGGTCAAGTTTCTATATTAAAATTAATTGATTCGTTCTTTAGAATTTTGAAGAATTAGAAAAAAAATTGTTTTTTTATTTTAAAGTTATACAAGCTTTAGCTGATATATACAAAAACAAAAAAAAACAATGAAAAACTTAATAAATTTTTTACCCTTATCTCGGAGAAAATTGCTACATTAAAAAAAGATCCCGACGAATTGAAACCTCTTCCTTTTTTTTAAAGTTGCTAAAAAAAATATTTCTTAAACTAAACCTAAACTAAAACACTAAACAAAAAAAACAAAGAGCAGTTTATTAGACGACATAATATACCTTGTTTTACACAAACACACTTAATACGATTAAAGATCGTTGGGACAGTATAACTGAATTAAATAGCGTGACGTTGGCAAACTCATCAATATCCAGCGAGTTCGTCCGAACTTCTTACAACTTCACCTCCAGTACAGGAATGATAACTGAATTTGCCGCAGATCGAATCGAGTTCTCCAACAAATACAATTGTAATGGAGTCCATACGTGAGAAGACTGAGCGCA
The DNA here is from genome assembly GCA_963921215.1 of Scoparia ambigualis. Classification (NCBI taxonomy): domain Eukaryota; kingdom Metazoa; phylum Arthropoda; class Insecta; order Lepidoptera; family Crambidae; genus Scoparia; species Scoparia ambigualis. Next base: position 56,010,354 of record OY992502.1, on the reverse strand, counting down.
CAGTGGGGCGGGCTAATCGCGTTTAAGTTATACATTTCGAATTGAATTTTGGATATTTTGGAATATCGAAACTTATCTTGATATTGCGTTTATGCAAAATTTGCTTTGTTATCATTGTTGCGTATTCATTTATGCACGAATTATTCTGATGCTGTGAATGGTAATTAGTCGAAAAGTCTATTTTTAAAAGTGCAATTGTTGACTATACAGAGTGTTTGGTAATAGGTATATCCTACTAATATTATAAACGCGAAAGTTTGTGAGTATGGATGGATGTTTGTTACTCTTACACGTAAAAACTACTAAATGGATTTGGATGAAATTCGGCAAACAGATAGTTTATAACCTGGATTAACTTATAGGATACTTTTTATTATCCCGATATTCCCACTGGAATGGTAACCACGCGGGGGAAACCGCGAGCGGCCGCTAGTATATAATAAATTTGTTTACACCAATTATCTAGACCAGGATAAGTATTCTTACAAAAATGTTTCAATAATGATACTGGAACTCATTGCAATATCGGAAGCTCTCAAGTATGCTCTAAATAAAAATTTTAGTAAAAGCGTCGTTATAACAGATAGCAAAAGCGCCTTACAACACGTGGCTCGATGCGCCTCTGGTACTAGCAGAGGTGCTTCGATAGCCTACGAAATATTAAATACTATAAATCTATTATAAGCATTAGGTTGCAATGGATTCCAGCACATTTTGGATTAGCAGGAAATGAGGAGGCTGATCTCATATCTAAATTTGGGGCAACAAATGGCAATGCTTATAATTTTGTACCTGACTTCACGGAGTTTATACCACAATTTAAAATTAAATGTTTTCAAAAATGGAAAGAGTATTACGACTATAAATCAAAAGACAAAGGTATATGGTATAAAATAATACAATCAGAACCTCCTTGTATTCCTTGGTTTGATGATCCTAATTTAAAAAGGAATTATGTTAAATTGGCATTAAGACTTCGTTCCGGACACTACCCATCGGCAAAGTTTGCATTTCTAATGAAAAAAGCACCGTCTGATAAATGTTTAGTATGTAATAAAGTTGAGGATGTACAACACTTGCTAATGGATTGTGTCAGAAACAAGGATGAGAGAGTTTTATTTATAAAAGAATTTAATTTAAATATTCTAGATGTAGGTTTAGTCCAAAGCATTTTGGCAGAACCGAAATCTGAGATAGCCAAAAAGTTATGCCAGCTAGTGTCGCTTTTGCACTGAAACTCTTAAATCAACTAGTAATTTAAGCACTAATATTATTATTATTATTATACACTATTTCATGAACATTATAAGTTCTACTTTAAGGAAGAAATATTGTAAAAAGGTACAATGGGGTTGACATATCCCTAAGGATAAAAACCCCTTAAAAATTAGATTAAAAAAAAAAAAAAGGATAAGTATTCTTTTGAAACTCGTTCATATGGTAAGATAACGGATAATATACATAAACAGAAAAAACACCCAGACCCGAAATCAATTTAGGAAAACAGTATTTCTCTAATTTGACCCGACCGGTAATTGAACCCGGGACCACAGAGATGGCGCGACGCCAGACCCGGCGTGCTAACCACTCGACCACGGAGGTCGTCAATGAAAAGCTTCTGCCCTGCAGTGACGCACAAGGCTTTGACTTTTCTTTCATCATCGTTTATAATGTCTGGGCCTATAACTGCTGGGCACACTGGCCTTCTCTCCTTTACAACACCATATTTAGCGGAGATTGGGCCATAACCTACCACGCTAGCCCATTTCGGGTTGGTAGGTTTTACCGATCGCTGGCTTTATGTGCGTGCCGTTGCTTAGCTGGAAAGATCGCAAGCCGAAAGCCTTAGTCACTGTGATTTTAATAATTACTTTGTTTTGTCTACCTAAATACATATACATACAGGGTGGCTCAAACGATGACACTAAAAATATTTTTTTTTGGTTTCCTTACATCTTGGTGTAGGGAAGTACCCGGAAATACCCAAAATCGAAAATTCTCAAAATAAAAAAAAACATTGTTCGAAAAAAATCGCGGAACGTACATGGGGTATTTCCGGGTACACCTTATGTCAGGAATCCAAAAAAATATTTTTTAGTGTCACCGTTTGGGCCACCCTGTATATTCACGACATTGATCTCAGAAGGGTTAGTTATAGACCAGACAATGAGGCCCGCAAAAGCAGTCCACTGCCACAGTCCACGTTCACCAAATGATAACTACCTTAATAAATAAGTGTATACATTTAATACAAAAGGTGCGAAGCAAACAACAGATCGAATCGTCATTGTCAGTAGGCACACGGCTGACTGAGCAAGCCGCCGAAATGTCTACAGCACGTCCGAGCAAATCACACGAATCGAGACGTGTGCGATCGAGCGGGTCTGTATCGAGAATTATCGATGCTACGAATAATGCTCGGATGCACTCGAATATATAACAATTGGGAATATGTTATGGAACTATCAATTTGTATTGCAGTAGGATATGAAGCCATTTTTTATGAAACCATAAAACTGCATTTGAGTAATGAGTGGGAAAGTCTAAGCTCAACCGTAGAAGGTTTTCAAGGTGGTGATGTAATTATAACCGTGAATTAACATTATTAAAGTGACAAATCATTATTGCAATTAGCCACTTAGCCGTCCAAGACCGTATATATCGTACAATATGGCTCCTACCGTCCAGTCATTCTGACAGCTGTCCGAAAGTTGGCCGACGCTGACCGAGACTACCCGAGCTGACAAAAAAGCTTAGAACTAACCCATTGCTAAAGCTATATCAAAACCTAAACTACGTTCCAAATGCTTAGAAAACTCAGTATTTTAATAAGTTAACAGTTAATTACGAAAAGCTATAACAAAAATGACAAAAATGAAGATTCCAAGACAAAAAATAAAAATATTTTTTTTTTATATCGACATTTAGAAATCGTTATTACTTGGAAGTCACTGTTTAAAAATATAAAGAATCATATCATTTTCGATAGCTAAAACCATAACGATTGTTTTGGTGTGCACATTATTAGGAAGAACGATGATTACGAAGAGTAATTAACACATTATTAGCACAAAAAAATCCTATGCAAAAAAAAATGGCGAACCGTCAAAATTGTCAACAATTTCATTTTTTTACTAAAGGTACTCGTACACTATGCCATAGTTTCAATTGCTCTAAGGATCAATTGATATCCATAGAGCCACCTCAAATTTTCTTGCGGAACTACGAACTAGGTGTAGTGAGCAACAACCTTAACAAAGAACGTTGCCGTGTTTATGGCGCTTGGTCAGAAAAAAAATTATATTGGAATGTCACTGTCTATAAATGTAAACAAACCATAATAATCCTTAACGATAATTAGTATGCGATTGTTTTGATGTGCACTGAGTAGAAGAGTATTTCGACATTTTTAAAAACGCTTACGTTGCAAAATTCCGTTTTGGCGAACTGTCAATTCTCGCCAATTTCATTATTTTTTTCTGTAAAATTATGTTTGCCATTAAATAGATTTCTTTTACTTTTATACTGAATTAGTAACCACAGAATCATCTCAAATATTTTAATGGGCCTACGTAATACGTGTTTTGAGTAATTACACTCACCGTGGTCGTAATGCGAGTTTGCAAAATTGCAAAATTCTCGGTTACGCAAGTAACCGTGGACGTAAGGGGTTATATGTCACTCGGTTACGCAAGTAACCGTGGACGGTTGATTTCCACAGGCAGTTTTGAACCTGCTTCTTTCTGATATTGCCAGTTAGGTGCACTACAAACTATGCTATTGTGGCTCTGTCCAGCCGGACAAATTATAATTTGTTCGCATTAAAATTTGTACATACTAGTATATACTATTATAAGAATAAAAATATGAATAAAATTAATATTGGGTAATTATTGAGATTAAAACAACAAATTAGGATGGTTGCTTTGTTATTGATAGACTCTTTTGAATTCATACGGAATCCATCTAAAACATCTTACACATAAATATGCAAAAGGTTACGAAGAAGTAAGAAGAGTTCAACAAAAAAACACACTTACATAATTTTGTTCTCTTGCTGTTTGTTTATTTATTAAAAGTACGTATGAATGTTTTTAATGACAACTTTTTTAGGGATCTGCGGGTCTATCGGCTAAAAAATATGGATATGGACATGGGCTCCATTTGACATGTGAAGCCCATATTTTGTCCTTATATTTTTTAGCCGATACAGGGGCTGGTAAGTACCGTATGAAATTGGAGTCAGCTTATTAAAATATTAAAACAAATGAAACGGACAAATTGTACGTATTCAATTCCAGATATTAAAGTTAAGCTTTAAAGTTGGATAAGCGATACTGACAATCGTCGTAACCATTTAAAAGTCAGTATTCCAATGAAATTGTGCAGCGCGGTATTCGACCTGTATGCACACTGCACAGTGCACACAGCCTCCGCCCAGTGGGCCATGAAAATTGCTAGTTATTTTTTTACACTGTGCACACGGCGACAGAGCTGTCGCCTGCCCGCGACAACCTAGTTAGGTTATTTTTTTTAATTGTCACTTTTATGTGCGTAAAGTTATTTACACATGTGACGTGGCTGGGTGTGTGATCTCTTTTGTTATTTTTTAACAACAAATGACGACGCAATTTTGTTCTTTATGGTGATTTTTTAGAAAAACAATTCTAAACGTAACTAGGTACGTAGGTACGTTCAGGTTGAGAAGTTCCTTGGCAAGGTTGTTGGCAAGGTTGTGATCAGGCAAGTCAAGCAACGTTCATAATGCAGGGTATGCGAATGGGTCACGAAATGTTGACTAATGATCTCACGCTGTGTTTACGAAGCTTTGAAAATTTAACTTATTACTTTATTAGGTAGTATGTATATAACATAATTATACATATAATCACGACTATTATCCCCGAAAGGTTAGTCAGAGACTAGGCAATGAGGACCACAAAAAAGCAGTCCTCTGCCATAGTCCACTTTTCACGAAATAGCGACTGCACAATGACAATATCTGCTCAGCGTGACAGATGGTGAGCCCATCGCCGCTCTAAGCTGTTGGAGGTATGTGCAGTCTTTAATCCGTTAGTCGCCTACAACGACACAGGGGGTAGTAGTGTTCTTACCCAGTTAAGCCATACCCATACATACATACATAACCCATACATGGGTAATGAGAATTAAAAAATCTATTATCATTATTTTATTTTATTTTATTTTTATTTAAAGGTCTACAAAACTGGTAACAAGCTTAACTTAAAAATATAAAAAAACGCTAACATGTCCTGCGATAGCTGCAACCTATTACATGTAGACACAGCATAAACTAATACAATTCCAGAAATACGCGTTACATAATTGTTAAAACTTAAACTTACTTATCTAATCATAATACTTGTTTAAACCTAAACTTACTTTGCTAATTATTATAAATTGTTTGTAACTTATCTTTTAATACATTTAAAGTAACAGAAAATATATCTACATCGAAACGAACAGCGTTACAACACACACACATTCGATTTATTGGGGAGTGCTTACCAAGGTTAGACTTGTATAATGGCGGTGAAAACATTTTCCTGTTATGAAAGCGACTGTTTAAACAGGGAACAGAAAAGTTTAACTTCTCCAGCACATCAGGAGAATCAATGCGAGCATGTATCAGCCCATGACAGTACAACGTATCAGCAATCTTTCTACGGACTTCTAACGAAGTACCTATATAATGTTTTATACGGTCAGCATAAGAGGCAAGGATGCGGCACTTGTTGTCAGAGTATGCGAGATGACAGAAAAACCTTTTTGCACTCGTTCAATTCTATCTGAATGCACTTGGTGCCCGGGATTCTAAACCACGCTGCAGTACTCTAGGATACTCCGGATGATGCTATTAATAGATGATTATTGTAATTTATCATTTTTAACTGATAGTTCATATTTTTAGAAACTTTAGAGGGTACTTGTTAGTTATAATGACAAGAAATGTAGTAAATTGAAAGATGTTTTGTTTTTATTTGCGATTGAACAAGTGATGTATATTTATATTATAAAAAAAATCCCTAAAAAAGGTAAGCTTATATCACATTATCGTTATTTTTGTAAAATTATTAATTAGCCTGACACTTAAAAATATAAAACATAGTAGTATTCAAATTGCAAAGAAAAATATATTTTTTTTGTATTTTCGCGTATTACTTAGTGGTATATTCCATGGACTCATACATGGGTCCGTCGGCACAACCACAGCGCAACGAATCATTGAATAAATAAGTTGTTTTTTTAATATTTTAGCTCAAAACCTTTATCATTGTACGAAATTTTGGAATAATTAGAGAACAGTAAAGATGCGGTTCCAGAATGCATCACATTTGAACCTGAGGTTACTGACGAAGTTTCTAAAGATTACATTTACCAGGTTCTGTTGTAGTGCACCTACCGAGGCTATTTATACTAAAAGGACTAGTCATTCTTCTGATTCGGAAAATGAAGACCATAAAATTCCTTTGGCATGTTTCCAGAAGAGAGCTTGTAATGGAGTGCAGCAGCCAATTCCATCTACATTTACTTCTTCTTCAGCCCTTTTCTACCCAATGCTGAGTAAAAGCCTCTTCCATGCTTTTCCAAGCGATGCGATCCTGGACTTTTTGCATCCAGTCCTTCCCCGCTATTTGGGTTAGGTCATCGGTCCATCTCCTGGGCTGTCTTCCTACGTTTCTGCGCCCGTTCCGTGGCCTCCATTCCAGCACCTACAACCTCCATCGTCCGTCAGACCTGCGGCATTTGTGGCCAGCCCACTTCCACTACCTTTTCCACTATAATCATAGCTATGTCGGTGAGTTGTGTTCTGCTGCGGATTTCTGTATTGCGAATTTGATCTACATTTACTTGAACTAGCACAAATAAAGACGACACTCTAACTCGACATCCATGTGTGAAGAATAAGACCTAACAATGGAGGAATCGACACACTTCAAATGATTTACCCGCTTTTCAACCTTTAGAAAGACCAAAAATTAACAGCTACAGACAATTTTCACCGATTACTCAATAAGACAAAATGTGAGGAACGAAGACCAAGTCGGTCACCTAATTAGCTACTTTATTAATATTCTAAAATGCTATGTAAAAAAACTGTTAATCTAAAAATCTCAACAATATTTCATATTTTTCGCAGATTTTAATCTTTCTGTTTACTACTTCAAAAAGTAATTCTAAGAACGTGTTATTTTAATTATTCACTAACACCTAGCCTTAAGTATAATTAAGATTCCATTTAATTATAAGTACATTTTCCTTTACGCAGGCACTCATTGTAAAAGGTAGAAGTTTAATAAAGCCCGTACCTAGTGTAGACTGCGTACAAGCTGAAAATTAACAACAACTTCCCTAGTTACTGGAAAAGTTATAAATAGTGCGCACGTCTTGAAAAAAATATATTTTTTGCGAATACAGTTATGAGTAGATGATGGTACTGAAGTCTTATTTAACAGACTTTGTGATCCAGTGGTCAGTAGACCTTTCCGGGAACTGAATTATATTACTAATACTTTTTATGCAGAGTATTTGGTAATAGCTGTATAAATATAACCCTTAGGGCCCGTGTCGCGTACCGGTAAACGATTACTACCACCCCGTCTCTTCCCTTGGGTGTCGTACAAGGCGACTAACGGACTAAAAACTGCACATACTTCCAACAGCATAGAGCGGTGATGGGCTCACCACCTGTCACGCTGAGCACATGTGCGGTCGCTATTTGGTTAAAGGCGGACGATAGCTGACTGACTCTAACAACCTTTCGGGGATAATAGTCGTGATTATATCCCAACTAACACCAATCTGTCGAATAAAGGATTTGGAGCGTATCTGATTGTAACTAAGGTTGCTAAACGCAATGCTATATTTTGCTCTAGACCCCTAAAGCACACGATAAGGCGCTAAGTGGGCACATCGCATAACAGGTCTGGAGCGTATCCAATTGATTCACACATATCAGTGAATCGCAGTTCCGTCACCGTGTCTGCTCAGTTCAGTATCAGTGCTTCAGTGTTGCGTCTGTGATTTAATTCACATGTCAGTACTGCTTCAGTGAAAACGTGTTCGTCGTCAAGCATCGTCCTCCATTTTGGCCGCTGGCAATTGCTGGCGTCAGTTATCCGACAAAAACTATCGTTGTAAACCAATACCGTCCGTGATTGCCGGTGCTGGCACTGACTCTGAGAGCACTGTGTCGTCACTGACACTGATAAGTGGGGATACGTTCATAGAGAATGTATAAAAGAATATTTTTCACTGTGCCTCTGTCCCTATCTACTGACCCCTATAGATAGGGTATCGCAGCTGTGTTTCTCAGGGGTACTACGGGGTTCCGGTTCAAGCCCCCCGCTGGTTGTGCCTTGACCGGCGCCTCCGGCGGGATCCGGACGTGGGTTGGACTCGTAGTGGCTTGTGGTTAGCTGTAGAGTTTGGGAAAGTTCGTTTGTCCTGGTATTGTGTGCCGGGACTTCCAAACTCGCGCACATCGAGCGGGGTCTAGTAGCGGTCTCTGTGGGGCCAGCAGTGAAAAGTTCTGCTAGGAACGTGAGTTTTCCTTATAAATGGCAGATTTGTCCGGTGATTCTCATTGGACATTGGTGTTGACATCTCCGGTTCTAGTGTGGAGAACTAGTAGAGGCGGCCCCCTAGATGCCGTAACCTCCGGTCCAGCCAGCCGCGTAGGACGTGGGAACTGGCTAGGCGCCCGGATGGGTTACGAGAAGTGAGTGTGCTTACTACTCCGCGACCAAGGTGGACACTTGGGGAGTTGACTTTAGAGTCGACGACCCGAGCAGAGGCAACTGCGAGTTGTGCCCTTCGTGCAACGAGAAGTGAGCGAGCTTGACAGCTCCGGTTACCTATCTGGACAATAGCTAGTGAACTACACGTGTTCACGGGGAAACTCTTCCAAAACACTAGTCTTATGAGTACCGAATGAAGAGCGCGCTTCGGCGGGCACTGATTTGGCATCAAGACCTAACGCAGATGGTCTCTTGCGCGAGTGTTTTGCTGGCGCAGGGACGTCTGGCACTCCTTGCAATATCCTAACGGTTGGTCTCGAGGCGCCCGTACAAATAAAACTTAGTGATGTAAGGAGAGCCTCTACTGTGCAGGAACTGTGACTTCACTGATATGTGTGAATTGACCTTAAAGGTGCAAATAGCAGCTCTTGTAGCCCTTATTTGGCTCTTTGAAATATGAACAGTTGAGTGAACGAGCCTAGATTAAGATTCGTTCTTCATATTGTCATTTTTATTTCTTACGCTTGATATCTAACGTTTGACAAATAACAACAAGTGACATCTACGAAATCTAATGAGTCCTATGGAGGTGCAGCGCGGTTGCAAAAGGTGACATAAGTCTCTTAATGAACTTCAAAGCAAATTCATTCATATTGATATTTATAATTAGAACAATTTCGCTTTGAAGTTTCAGACCTAGTAATTTAATTAGAGCAGTGTTTTTATTCTGTAAAATGTGCAAAACCATTCAGGCGCATTGTGTTAAAAATTAAAATTTACTTTTTTAAAGAAAGGGGTGCCCTGCGGAATATCAATACAAATATTTTCATGTAAGTATTATTGTTTCATGCGTAAAATTAAGAAAGTTCTCGAAAAAATATGTTTTTAGGAGTCAATAGATTTATTTATTGTTTGTTATTGTTTAAAGAATTTGTTTTAAATTTCAACATGACCACGACCTTGTGCAATGATCAGGCTAATTTACATAAGTACTTTTAATGTATTTAACTAATTCAGCGCCTAGTATAAGTGACTTAAAAATACGTAAATTTTCATAATTTCGCGCAGGACCCCCTTAATAATTTTCTTTCTACCTTTATACATTATCTGCACTGATAAATTAAGTAAGATCGTAATTGTACTGACTAATGTGCATGTGTTTTTTATGTAAAATAACTTATTAGATATATAACAGGTATAACATGTATATGTAATAGAATGTATATGTATCTATTGTGTAGGTATATCTGTATACGGTATATGTATGTATGTATATGAATATATTTTCATTTAATTTGTGCACCCTACTACCATTTTTGTCTTTGCACCACCCGATGGTTGACTGGGAGAGAATGCCTAAGGCATTAAGTCCGCATCTGTACTTTATGTGCATAAAGTGTTAAATAAATAAATAATAAATATGATGTTTTTTACGACTTACAGTAGCATGTCACACTCTAACGCGGCTTTGAGTAGTAAAATGGCTACAACTTATGCGGCTTTACTCCCCTGAGTTAAAATATACAACTGATAGTTCATTTTATAGACTTAAGTCATATTTACCACTCCAAACAAACACAAAGCTGCTTTTACCTCCCCTATAGCGTCTTTATAGATCTTTTAGTTATAAACTTAGCTTTAATTGTCACTAATGTGCTAGTTGGGATGTATGTATGTATGTGTTGCGTCCACTACCTCACAGGCACCAATGCAGCTTTATAAACAGTTTTCAAAAACGTCACGATTTTCACAATTGCGACCCATTTACGTCAAGTCGGTATTATGTTTGCAGCCGACCGCAAACGTACAATGCGGCCGAGAGTTTCCAATTTTATTAGCGTTCTTGCACACGACCGACTTTTTGTAGGACCGATTGTTGGTGGCAGTTGTAAAGTCGCCGTTTTCCTTTGCCTTTGGATCCGCTTTATTCTTCTAAACCACGCAATGGAATTTTATAAAGTTTTTATTAACAGAAAGATCGATAACTGAGGATGGTTTTATATTAGTTGACTGCTAGAAACTGCAAGAAACTTCAAGGGCTGGTAAGGTCAAGTGTATTAAACATGACAAAAAATATTGCAGAATAACGTAGACTTATCGCCCAGCTGACGCGGACGGGTCAACAGACGGGTGGGTCAACCACGGAGCAAAAACAAAGGGGTCAACGGCCGGCCGCTCTGCCCGCGTGTTGTAAATAATCGTTATTTCATAGTTAATTCTTTCATTTTATTTTTCTTAAGTTATTGCTTTATAATAAATTAAATACTCAAAGACTATCTTACTAAAATTCATTAAAATAAATTATTTACAAAAAAATAAAAAAGCACGAATTTCATTTTGTCATGTCTAAAACACTTGACCTGGTCAGCCATTGAAGTTTCTTGCGGTTTCTAGCAGTCGCCTTATATACAGTGTGGAAAAAAGACCGTGGTTGGAGGAAAAGTACCCTTAATATTTATGATGGCTAATTTTGCAGAAAGGAAACATTCCTTTATTTTAAAAAATAATTATAACTGTTTTAAAGATTTTTGATAAATCACCTGCTTCTTGAGCCGGGAATCAAACCAGTGCAATGAGAAAAAAAACATGTATTTTCGATTATATATTTCGATTTCTTTTAAACAACATAGTATCATAAATTAAAGTAAGACAAAAAAAAATATTTCCTTTTTAATTTTAAGTTTTCTTCAAAGATAACAAAATGCAATTACCATATTTTCATAAGTGGCCAGTACGAATATTACGGCCCATTCCCAGAAAAGTTGAACTAATATTTTAAAATTCACCATAACTCTATATAAAAGGCCTCACGTAGCGAATTCAGTCGAAGAATACGTCTGTGCATACGTGAGTGTTCCTACCTAACACGGCCCCCCGAGCTAGACACGTAAAACTAATGGTAATGCTCAATGTATCTCTAGAATTTATCAACAGAATTCAATGTACCTCAACAGTTTTGACAGAAATTACGATAAAATGCCTGATTTTCCCCGCTGGGCCCTCGGCTGTATAACGCTCGAAATACATAAATATATATTCTGATCTAATGTACCTCCAATGTACCTCCCGATTAATGTATTAAATTCCAGAAATCCTAATTAGAACAGAAGATATTCAGCAGCTTTAAAGTTTTGTCTTTCTAGCGGGGCCCTCTGTAATCATAGTGAATACAAATAAAAAAAGTATACCATTTTTATGTTTTTCCAATGTGCCTCTTTAGTTCTTCGCAATTTACCAAGGGGGCCGTCCATTAATCATGTGATGTTTTTTTCAGCATTTTTAACCCCCCCTCCCCCTTGGTGATATGTGGTGAAGTTTAAGTCCAACCCGGGGGGGGTGTGTGTCCCCCCCTGTGCAACCGATCCCTAAAAAAGGAGATCGGTCAGATCCGACTAATTACCGCCCTATAGCCGTAACTTCAGTATTGTGTAAGATACTAGAACGAATATTGAACAAACAGTTTATTCGATACCTAGAAGATCACTCTCTAATTCACGATCGTCAATATGGGTTTCGGCCAAAACGGTCAACGGGTGATCTTCTAGCGTACGTCACACATATCTGGGGTGAGGCTATTGAAAAGCGTGGCGAGTCACTGGCAGTTAGCCTTGACATAGCCAAGGCTTTTGATCGGGTCTGGCACAAAGCTCTTCTCTCCAAGCTCCCGGCATACGGTTTGCCCGCTCAGTTCTGTACCTGGATTGCCAGCTTCCTGCATGAGCGTAGAATCCGTGTCCTTTCGGATGGATGCGCTTCGCGGTTCATGTCAGTGAACGCTGGTGTTCCTCAAGGCTCCGTTCTATCCCCCACGCTGTTCCTTCTGCATATCAATGACAGGGGGGGGCCCTCCCCAAAATCACGTGTATTTTTTAGTACCTACAAAAAATCTTATAATTTTTATACAAGCTTTTAATTAACCTCCAATGTATTATGTATGTCTTCTTCGGGTGGAATTGTGCAACTCAATTTTGGAGCAGCTGTCTTCAACCGATTAAGCTGAAATTTTGTATCCATGCGTAAATCGTGTGATTATATATCGTATTATGATGACATGGTGCTGATCTGATGATGGAGCTGGAAGGTGGCCATAGGAACTTCGCAATTAAACGACACAACCTCATCAAGTTTGGGCTCGTTTGAATCGTCTTGACGAGTAGTTTGACTTTTAATGGTAACCAGGGTCTGATGATGGAGCTGGAAGATGGCCATAGGAACTCAGTAATTAAAAGACATAACCCTATCGAAAATGGGCTTTTTGAATCGTCTTTTTTTTTAATACTTAGCCCGGCAAATGACCCCACTCCACCTGATGTTAAGTGGAAATGAAGTCCAGGCGCGAGGACAACTGTTGCAGCGTAAAAGACGTAGCATCAGTCACCCTCACTCTGCCGGCCCACAAAGTGCTTCTTCACGCCTCGTTTGAAGGACCCTATGTCATAGGTAGGAAGGAATACGTGTGCTGGTAGACTATTCCATCTTTTGGAAGTGCGGCAAAGAAACGAGTCACCAAATTTCTTTGTGCGTGATGGAATGTTAGAGACTGTAAATTGGTGACTCCGGAGAGCAGCACGCGTACTCCTATGGAGGAAGGGAGAAGGAGGGATGAGGTCAAAGAGTTCTTCAGAGCACTCGCCATGGTATAAACGGTAAAAGACGCTGAGTGACGCAATATCTCTACGCAATTGCAAAGGCTCGAGAGTTTTAGTGACCTCCGCATTGCCGATAATGCGCACAGCGCGGCGCTGCAATCTGTCCAAGGCATCGAGAAGATACTTTGCGGAGCCGTCCCAAAGGTGAGAGCAATACTCCACGCAAGACCGCACCTGTGTCTTGTATAATAGACACAACTTATCAGGCGTGAAGAATCGCCGCACCTTGTTCAGGACACCGAGTTTACGTGAGGCATTTTTAATCACCGTTTCGATGTAGTCCTTTTGGTTCAGATCGCAGCGGATATCCATACCGAGCATGTTAATACTGCTCTGCAGGCCTAGAGATGTACTCTGAAGAGAGGGAAGGGGAAGGTTTTACCTGTGTTTTCTTGGCATTGAACTCCACCAGATTATCAGAGCCCCATTTAGAAATGAGGTCCAACACCCGATCGAGCTCAATGACAAGATTTGCTCGCTTCATTTCGGTGTCTACCCGCCCAGCCGTTGGGTGACCGTTATATCCCCCATGCACTGTGTTATCATCTGCATAGCAATGAATGCTTCCAAGAGGAAGCATGTCATTGATATGCAGAAGGAACAGCGTGGGGGATAGAACGGAGCCTTGAGGAACACCAGCGTTCACTGACATGAACCGCGAAGCGCATCCATCCGAAAGGACACGGATTCTACGCTCATGCAGGAAGCTAGCAATCCAGGTACAGAACTGAGTGGGCAAACCGTATGCCGTGAGCTTGGAGAGAAGAGCTTTGTGCCAGACCCGATCAAAAGCCTTGGCTATGTCAAGGCTAACTGCCAGTGACTCGCCACGCTTGTCAATAGCCTCACCCCAGATATGTGTGACGTACGCTAGAAGATCACCCGTTGACCGTTTTGGCCGAAACCCATATTGACGATCGTGAATTAGAGAGTGATCTTCTAGGTATCGAATAAACTGTTTGTTCAATATTCGTTCTAGTATCTTACACAATACTGAAGTTACGGCTATAGGGCGGTAATTAGTCGGATCTGACCGATCTCCTTTTTTAGGGATCGGTTGCACATTAGCTTCTCTCCAAGATTCCGGCACACAACCCGAAGAGAGCGAGAGACGGTACAGACGCGTTAACACAGGGGACAACTCCGCTGCACACATTTTCAGGACTATTGCTGGGATGCCATCAGGACCGTTAGCTTTCCGGACATCGATTGACTGCAGCTCCGCACGGACATCACACTGCCTGATTTTAATATCGGACATTGTGTGGCCACAGTGAGGAATTGAGGGTGGCTGTGCATTACAGTCATCGATCCGGGAGTTAGCCGCAAAGAGTTTGGCCAGGAGATCGAACTTTTCCTGCGGCTTGTGAGCTAAAGTTCCGTCAGGACATCTTAGTGGTGGCAGCGAGGGTTGGCAGAAGTTGGATTGCACGGCTTTGGCCAGACGCCAGTAGCTACGGCTGCCCGTAGGATGCGTCAGGAGTTCTTGGCCTACTCGTGCAACGCGCTGGGCATCCGCTCTAATGTAGGCCCTCTTACACGACTTGGTGGCATTATTATAGGCTGCTTTTAGCGAGCGAGTTTCGGGATCCCCATGAGCTTTACCTCTGATCCAAGCGCGGTATGCCGTCTGTTTGCTCTCAACAGCGCTGGCACACTCGCGATTGAACCAGCGGTTGCACCTGCCTTTGCTGATGACATAGGAGTGTGGAATATAGTATTCCATTCCTAATACTATCTCATCAGTAACGGCAGTGGCGCTAGCGGTCGGGTCCTTCCCACTAAAGCATCGCTGCCTCCAAGGGACGGATGCAAAATACTCCCGCATACCGTCCCAGTCTGCCGACGCGTAGTGCTAAATCTGGCGTTTCGAAACCGCTGTTGGCGGGCGCGATGCCAAGGGAACTGTGCTGGATATCAAGCAGTGATCCGAGGAACCTAAAGGAGCTCGAATCTCCACCCGGTATCCAGCTGGGCGACTCGTCAGCAGAAGGTCGAGTAAGGAGGGCGCATGGCCAACTATGTCTGGGATCCTGGTGGGCTGGTTCACCAGTTGCGTCAGGTCATGCGTGAGAGCGAATGCGTGGGCAGTTCTACCAGCATGGTCTGTTTTGGAGGAACCTAACCACAACTCATGGTGGGCGTTGTAGTCCCCCAAAAACACCAATTCCGCCGGTGGAAACCTCTCTTGTGCATCATCTGCTACCCGACTAAGATGTTCAATTAGTCGAGTTGTCTCCATGCGTAGTTATGGGATCGGTAGACGCAGACGTAGACACGGCGGAGAAGGAAGGGTCCTCCAGACAGCGCAGACGGCGACAGCAAACATCCGCCCGAACGAATAAGCAAACTCCGGCTTTGGCTTTGAAGGATTTTTCAAGCACAATTTTTTTTTTTTTCAAAAATATGCTGTTATTAGTTAATTTTGAAAATACAAATAATATACCTCAAGAACTTCTAGTTCTTGAGAAATTAATTGTTGCGTCAAATTAATTAATTTGAATGGGAAAACTTCATCATAGCTTTTGACCGGTTTTGACCATAGACAATAGATCTTGACGACGATGTCAAGTTCCATTCCACGCGTAGGTCTACAATTTCACGTGCTTGCATGTAATTAATACTCCCACCTTACACTCGTCGATAAAAAGATTATAGTATTTTACTTAGACAAAAATACATTTAAGTATTTTAGAACATTAAATTACTGAAAATGATACACGAAATAAAAACCAAATAAGCGTTAAGGGCTTGATTCTTTGACTTGCATGTAAAGGAACGTTACTGTTAAAATCGAATGACAGATGTTATTCATTGATTTTTTTTGTAGTCGATCTTTTCGTTTGCTCCGATACGTAGATACTGTGTCACAATGCCCTAGACAAGTGGCTGTAAACGCTGACCCCTGCTAATACGTAATTCGTCGTACACAGCGTGTACTGTACCAATTGCTGGTAAAAAATAAAGCAGTGCGCGCGCATTGTACGAGGTATTACGAATAGGGTGAGCCAAACGCGTTTGCCTTTTGTTTGGGAGCAGAACGGCTCTGAACTTTTAGCGATTGTCTATCGTGTGCGAGTTTACTTAGAGGGCTCAAGACTGGCGGACGCGCTGGTCACGTGGGTCACGTGCCGGCCAATCGTGTTTGTGCAGCAACACGTGCCAATAAACTGTTAACCGATACTGTATCTGTGGACCTGTGTCCGCCGCTTCCTTTGACAGCACAACATTTTTCACGTTCACGTAAAAGGTAATATTTTTAAAACGCTTCGTATTGAATGCTAGACATTTGTCCAGCGGTTTGTTTCTTAAAAAATTTTACGTGGTAAAAGATATGTTACTTTATTTGATTTAATTATAAGTTAAATCAAAATCGAAAGAAACTTTATAAAAAAGATTATTGTCAGATCACGCAGGAGATACAGCATTAGGTTATAATGCTCCAATCACTCCAACAGCTAATTCTAATTGTTATTAACTTAATAAAAAAAAAACTTTCCTAAAATCACACCAATTATCTAGCCCAAGAGAAGCTTCGAAGAAACTCGATAAATGGTTACTATACAACGGATAAACATACTTAAAATACTTAAATACATACATATTATACATAGAAAACACCCAGACCCTAGACAATTTAGAAAAACAGTAATTTCTAAATTGACCCGACCGGGGATCGAACCCGGGACATCAGAAATGGCGACACCATGAATACCGGTGTACAAACCACTCGACCAAGGAGGTCGACGGATTTAATTATACCTATGGAGTATCTTAAAGTTTCATTAGTCAAATTCATATTTTTTGTTTGGCGAGTCGTCCCTTGTGTGTCGTAAAAGGCGACTAACGTACTAAAGACTTGGACATACATCAAACAGCGGCGATGAGCCCACCACTTATCACACTGAGCACATGTGCAGTTGCTATTTGGTGAAACGTGGACTGTGGCATTGGACTGCTTTTGCGGTCCTCATTGCCTAGTTTCTGACTTACCAATCGCCTCTGTGGTCTAGTGGCTAAGCCACCGGTTTCAGTCCCAGAGGTCCCGGGTTCGATTCCCAGCGGGGGGCACATCTTTGTGTGCTCGGTTTGGTTGGTGGTAGGGCTGTTAAGTCCGCCTGGCTAGCTACCACGATCTTATCTAAGTCTGTCGCCATAACAACGATGTTTATAGCATTGTTGTGTTCCGTACAGTTTGAGATAAGATAGCCAGTTCCTCAGTGGTTGAGGATTCCGGGTGAAGCGCGCTTGCAGCTTCGGCCTTATCGTCACTTACCATCAGGTGAGATGAAGGCCAAGCGCTTACCCGTTGTAGAATAAAAGAAACCCTTCAGTCATAAGTGTATGTAAAATTTATTATGGTGTATTTACTACACAAAGATTAATGAGAATAGTACCTTAACAAGAGTTATATTTCATTCGACTGTTTCCCTATACAAATTACAGTGGATAATGGGAATTCACAAACTGACATTGGCATTTATTCTTGTGGGAATTACTCAAAGATATATATCCTATCCTGTATATCAGTTCGGTGCCCGAAATATCAAACATTTAAGTTTGTCCGCCGTGTTTGCCTATTCGCAATCAAATTGATGTGTACACATGTTATCTCGAATGACAGTCAAATTACTGGTTTTATGAGGTTGGCGTCGTGCATAGGTGACAGCGTTTTGCGTTTTATATAGATTCGTGACTTTTATCTCCTATGGGTTAGTCAGAGACTAGAAATTTATTTATTTATTTATTTGGTTAAGTTACACATACAGTTTACAGTCATATATGACAACATACTTGGCATTTCAGGTTGAGCTAGACATTAACCTAACAAACAGTGTACACATCGTGTGTAGTGATATTATTACAGCGAATACAAAATAAAAGCAAATTACAAACTAAACAAGTGAAAAAATTACCACGAACAGAATTCGTTCTCGACAAAATTTGCATTCAAATTGTTAAAACAATAACATTAAACATAAAAGTGAGAAATTCTTAAAATATCTATTAAAATTTATAGAAAACAATGCAAAGCGCTGAATAAATAGAGTGACTCAGAATCTCTCCACACTGCCATCCGCGAAAAATATTTATATATTTTATATTTTTTTAAGTACATCCAATTTATGAGCCGAGGTTACTTCGGCCCCGAGTAAATTAAGACCGAAGAAGCTGTCCACTGTCATAGAGTCTACTTTTCACAAAATTACAACTGTACTTGAGGATTCTTAGTCCCAATGTAAGTCCCAAGAGGCATGCAGTCCCCAGGCAAATGACAAAAGAAAGGGAGGCCTAAACTCCACCATGTGATCCAATAGGTTACATTTTGGATCTAGATTTGATTTGTTCATACTTCATACAGATGAAAAATATTGATGGCTGACTATTTGTGCTGAAAGCAAACGGATAAGAAATGACGACGCCTTTGCTCGGGAACACTTCCAGTGAGAATTAATCATGAGCTATTGATGACAATTATTCTGTGTGTGTAATTTTAAACTAAGCCGTCAATTGTGCTTACGCTAAAAGTACGCAATAAAAAAGGTAATTTGGTTTGAAAGAGGCTCAACTCGCTCCGCTCCGACCACAATTCCTACGACTTCCAAAAAGGTCCGCCATCCTCAAAACCGGAAACGCACCTGCGACTCCTCTGGTTTTGCTTCCCATCGGGTGATCCTCGTTTGCCTCTCATTAAAAGATGCAATTTAGAAAAGATGAATATGTGTGACCGTGTCGCTTAGCGGTGAAAGAATACTACCATCCCACAGTGATTCATTCATTCATAGGCCATAAATCCAGAAAAGTCACTTGCGCCTACCGATTTCAAACTATTGATAATGGATTCATTGATTCAACTACTCTTTAAAAACTGTTATTAGTAATCCAATTACTTCAAAGTACCATTCACTTTGCTACGTCGGAAGTGAGAGCATCTTGAGTTTAGTTATCCAGTCGTGTGTGTTACCGAAATTTGTTGTTCTGTTTTCGTGTCTCATTTATTTACAATCAAGTTTTTTGTTGTTGTTAAAATATTGAGGTGCAAGAACAAGACATATTCTTTGATTATTTATATATTCTGAATACAAATTCTCGTATTTCAATTTTATACGAATTTTTAATTCGAGGTAGATTTTATTTATATTTTTTTTCCAAACTTTTAAAAGATTGAGAGCTATAACTTTTCGCCGACCTCGGCTGTACTTGAGACATATGTTACTCTAATAGGGAGTATGTCTAGATTATAGCATGCAAATTTCAGCTGCATGACGCTACCCGTTCTTAGGTTTCAGGGGTATGAAAGTGTAGGTGTCCACAGAACAAAAAAAAAGGATTT
Organism: Scoparia ambigualis; assembly: GCA_963921215.1. Lineage (NCBI taxonomy): Eukaryota > Metazoa > Arthropoda > Insecta > Lepidoptera > Crambidae > Scoparia > Scoparia ambigualis. Next base: position 55,990,609 of record OY992502.1, on the reverse strand, counting down.
TTTAGCCCTAGTTCATATGTTGTTACAGGTACATTTTTAAATGTGCAGTAACGAGAATGATTGTTTTCGACATTTGGCATTCTGCGGATGGCAGTATTGGAAAAATCGCAAAATACTCTCAACAATTTGGTTGAAACGTCGTGTCTTCGAAACAACTTGGACAGTATTGATTTGACGTCATTAAATAACAAAATTGGAAATATATATAAAAGTATATCGCATTACTGGAAGAAATCTAATCGTACAAAATTAAATCTACAAGTACTTAAACTGGCTTAGTTTGACCGAAAATGCAATGCACCTTAAGCAATTTAGACGCGATCATACGCAGAAAATGAATCGTATAAAATAATCGTAATGAATGTATTTTGACCAATACAGATTTATTTAACATGCTTCTTTATAATTCAGATCTACTAATTACAGGTTTACGCAAGTTACCTGTTAAAAATAAAAGTTTACTGTCAAAATGTTTATTAGATTTGCTAGTTGTGTAAAGGTACTTGTTACGTTTGAACGTCATTTTGTATGGATTTATTAAATATTGTTATACCCATTTTGCCCAGTATTTTATTTTGGTACTTTAAAATTAGGGTTGTAATTACCACAAACAAGCTTTATTTGTTCCAATTTACCTGTAAATGTCACTCTATAACAATGTTTTAGCAGTCATAGTTAAAATCAAAATTACTGAGTGAAAATAATAAATATAAATACAGGTTTATGTATAGATATTGGTTAAAACTAAGAGCTAATACATGAGCTGCTTAATTCATATTCATACAATTTTAATAAGTTGTAAAAAATAAACAATCGCGGTTATTTCGGAGTTACGTATTTATGGCCGCCTTTGTATGGAAGGTGAATCACTGTGACCCCCTCATTCCCTTGGGTGTCGTAAAAGGCGACTAACGGACTAGACTGCACATACATCCAACAGTTTAGAGCGGCGATGGGCTCACCACCTGTCCATATGTGCAGTCGCTATTTGGTGAAAAGTGGCAGAGGACTGCTTTTGTGGTTCTCATTGCCTAGTCTCTGAGACTAACTATTCGGGAATAATAGTCGTGAAATTATGTACGTTCTTATATGTATGTATGGATGTATATGTATGTATGGATGTTTGTGAGTATCATAGCAAATGGAAAGCTATGGCCTCAGTTTACTATATACACTGGCCTGCAAAAATAAGTATCACACTTTTAAAATTTCATTTATTTCTAAACTATAGAAGTTAGAGATTTAAAATAAAAAACGTTTTATAGCAATTTTATCAGCTTCCTTTGAAACTATAGTAAATTGTACAATAGTAACATTCTTAAGTCTTGTGTGTCTTGTTTATCTTGTGTACTTTAAAAGTTATTACAATTTTAAAAGTGCGATACTTATTTTTGCAGGCCAGTGTATTATGTAAAATGTAGGTAGTTCAGTTCAATTGACAGTCAAAAAAATTTAAAAATTTGTCAATTTTTTATTTTTAACATTTAAGTATTAGTTCTATCGCAGCTTTACGTAGCTGTCACATTCCCGCTTACAGCTTACCACTCAACCCTTATATCCTATAGTAGACTTTTGTATTTCTATGAATAACGTATGTCCAACAGGGACGAGTGACTAATTTAACCACAAACACACTGTGACCGAAACCGACGTTCCGGACCACGCCATATTTGTTTCATTTCGACTAATCGAATATTTCGTTTGTGATCGAACAAATTATCCGGTCATTAAAAGTATTGTAATTCAATATGTTGTGTGGTTTAGCCTCTCGACTGTTGATCCACCAGCCCCTGGCGGATTTCAAAATAGACGTAGTTAGCACATCTGTCAACGTCTACCTGTGTGGTCTTTCGCAATATCGCCACGTCGCATTTATATGATGATATCTCAAAAATGTTGTATGAAAGGTTTAAATAAAATTTATGTTGTTGAAAATCTAACAGAGTAAATGTAATTTAGTATTCTTTTACTTTAAAATATATTGTTTATTCTAAGGTGAAGTAAGTGGAGGTAGATATTTCCAAATATTATACAAATCAACAAACGGCTTATTTACATTTTCACGTCTCAGTGTAATCGGGAAAACACAGATGAGAGACCCAACAGATTTTGGAGTTGGTGGGTCATACTGTATGAAGTTTTAAAATTTCGAGAACAATGCATTTAGAGCTCGCTAGCTCTAAAAGGCTTACTACTAATAAACTTTTCATAGCCCCAAGCGAAGGTTTATAGAAACTAATTTTTTACATAAGATTACATACATACACGAATATTATCCCCAATGAGTTAGTCAGAGACTAGGCAATGAGGACCGCAGTCCCCTACCATAGTCCATGTTTCACCAAAATACAACTGCACATGTGCTCAGCGTAATAGGTGGTGAGCCCATCGCCGCTTTATGCTGTTGGATGTAGTACGTGCAGTGTTTAATCCGTTAGTCGCCTTTTACGACACCCAATGGAAGAGATGGATTGGTAGTATTTTTTTTGTGATCCACTACACTCACAGATTAAAAAATTGTTTTATTATTAAAAAAAAAGTCTGGCCAACGAAAGCTGAACCTCGTAGTTATTTGACTGGCAACACTTTCTTTGTCTTTAGGTGTTTTCTATCTGAGATTTCATGTCGTATGTCAAATTGAAATTTTTCTGAAGAAATTGCAGCTGTGTGAAAAATCGTCTTCATTGGACACCGGTATCCTATGACGATCATTTTTTCTTCGTATGATACTGGTTACCAAACTCTGGTATCATACGCGGCCGAAGGCGTGTGAATGATCCTGTGTTACCAAGTCATGATTTTTTTTAATTTGCCGCGTTTTTCCGGGTCAGCTTTCGTCAGCCAGACTCTACGTATGAAATAGGTACATAGGAAACATCTTTAGCCCGCCTTATTTCAAAAAACATTTTTTTTCAAAACTGACCCGACCTGGAATTGAGGCCGGGACCGCAGAGATGGCGACGACAGAATAGGCGTTCTCACTACTTGACCACGAAGGTCGTGTGGTCAGCACATCGATTGTGGCGTCATACATATTCTCTTGTCTGTCACGAAGACTCCTGGTTACTAAAAAAATAATTTCTATTGTATTATAACCATGCCGCGTAGTGGTGAAACAATACTACCACCCCTCTCTTCCCTTGGGCGTCGTAAAAGGCGTCTAACGGACTAAAGACTGCACATACTATCAACAGCATAGAGCGGCGATGGGCTCACCATCTGTCACGCTGAGCACATGTGCAGTCGCTATTTGGTGAAAAGAGGACTATGGCAAAGGACTGCTTTTGCGGGTCCTCATTGCCTAGTCTCTGACTAACTTCAGGATAATAGTCTTGATTATATGTATGTGTCTGATTTTCAGAAGATTTGCTCATCAGAAAGGTGTTTAAAATTGCTGTTAATAAATTAATTCGAAGTTACTTCTCCAATTCCGTCAGTAATAAGATTAGTCTTCAATGGTGGCTGGTGGCTACAAACTGACCGTTCCCAGAGAAAACTATTTTCACTCCAGTTCGTGTAGCTCAGTTAAGGCTGCGGTTTCCTGTTTCAATTAATAGTCTATTCAGTATTCGACTGTTCCAATCCAGACTCGATTTCAACAGCAACGGATTCTGCGTTTAACGCTTTAATGCATTGAAAATCAGCGCAGACTGTTTTAAGTTATTGCTACATTAAAACTGACATCTGTTTTGGCTTTGCGGTGGGATACGGAGAAATTGATGAAATCAAGCCATCGCTGCATTTTTTTTTTATTTATTGTGTGATAGGCTTGCAATTGACCACTATCACACCCGATGGTAGGTGATGATGTGGCCTACGGTGGAACATGCTTGCCTAGAAGTAACCTGTTCACTCGTGATTTGAAGACCCCAATATTGTACATTATAGGAAACACCGACTCTGGCAGGGAGTCCCACAGCTTTGCAGTACGAATGATGAAAGTAGACGCAAAGCGCTTCGTACGCATATGCGGAATCTCCACAGTGAATCTATGACGTCGCTCAGTTTGTCTGGTTGTCCTATGGTAGAAAGGGGATGGAGGAATTAAATTGAATAATTCCATGGCACACTCTCCGAAGTGTATCCTATAAAAAACTGATAGACATGCGACCTTTCGCCGATGTTCTAAGCTTTGCAGCTTGGCGTCAAAAAGGTGGTCGTCGTTGATGAGCTTTCTGGCTCTCCTGTCAATCGACTCCAGTGCCCCAAGTTGGTATTTAGCGGATTCGTCCCAGAGGTGAACAGTACTCCATACACGACCGGACTTGTGCTTTATATAAAGTAAGCAGTTGTCCCGGTGTGAAGTACCTTCTCACCTTTAAGAGGATACCCAGCTTTTTTGATAGTAATTAGCTTTTATCACGCATGGGTTGGTCATCAAAAACCCGGGATATACATACCTTCTGTGTAAAAACTACCGGGAATCGTTTAATAAAACCAAAAAGTAATTTATACGTCAATATTTATTTTGTCGCCTTCAAAGTAGGCCCCGTAGCGCTTGATCCAGTCCTCCTTACATTTTTTGTAAGCTGATATGTTCTTCAACTCCTTCAGCAAATTTTCTTTTAGATTCAATCAAATCGAAACGCCTTCCTCGAAGTGGTAATTTTAGCCTCGGGAACAGGAAAATGTCAGACGGAGACATATCAGGAGAGTACGGCGCTTGGTCGATGACATTCGTCGAGTTTTTGGCTAAAAACTCTTGCACGATGGCTTTGTGCGATGGTGCATTATCATGGTGTAAAATCCATGAATTGTCGTTCTAGAAATCTGGCCGTTTACGGCGGGTATTCTCTCGCATACGCTTCATGACACCTAAATAATATTCTTTATTCAACGTTTGTCCCTCTGGAAGAAATTCATAGTGTACTACACCGCAGCAATCAAAGAAAACTATCAGCATAACTTTTCAAGCGGCTTTGACGCGGTTTTTTGGGTTTCGACTCGTTTTTGAGGGGCCATTCTGATTGTTTGACTTGTTTGCATATCGTAATCAATGCTCTTTTTGGACCAAATTGAGCTCTCTTGGAACTAATCGTGCGGCGACGCATTTAATGCCCAAAATGTCAGTCAGAATATTATGTACCTACGGATTTAGAATTTAAAAGATACGTTTAACCTCTAGAGCTATATCTCTAAGACTCATACGACGATTTTCAAGCACCAGACTCTTGATTAGATTGATGTTTTCATCATTCGCAGCGGTCGGGGGTCGACCAAAACGAGGCAAATCAACTACCACTTGTCGGCCTTCTTTAAATACTTACCATTATGCCCGTGTTGTGTGTTTTGAGGTACACGAGTCACTGTAAGTCTTCTGCAACATTTCTAGTAACACAGAAAGTTCACAGAAAATTTCGTTTGATACGCAAAACTTAAGGCAACTCTTTGTTCAACAAATGCTTCCATAGTAAAATTGCAGAACGCTTAAAACAATGAAATACAAAAACGGCAGCTGTAATTACCATAAAGTTACCATACCTAATACCTTTTCGCTAGGTATAGGAACTTTATGGTAATTACACTGAGTGAAATGTCACTCAGTGCTATAATGATAGCGCTTCAATTTCGCGCGGTAACTCAGTACAGTGCTACCAACTTATAGAAAAAAAGTAGGTCGATATGTTACCGCGCGTTCTGTAATTTATGAATTTCCGATACTTTTTACACAGAGTAGTACATACATACTATAATTATCAGAGAGAGGGTTAGTCAGAGACAGGCAATGAAAACAGCAAAAGTCCTCTATACCATAGTCTACTTTTCACCAAATACCGACTGCACATGTGCTCAGCGTGTTAGGCGGTGAGCTCATCGCCGCTCTTTTGCTGTTGGATGCAGTCTTTAGTCCATTAGTCGCCTTTTACGACACCCTAGGGAAGAGATGGGGTGGTAGTATTCTTTCACCGCTATGCGACACGGTTAACTTTTAACCTCTTTTTTTATTTTTAGTTATTGCTACATTAAAACTGATATCTCGGTTTTAGCTTTGCGGTTGGTTACGGAGAAATTGATGAAATCAATCCATCGCAGCAATTGATATTAATTAGCTTAATTATCACGCTTGCCAAATCACAAGCCCGGGATATCATAGAAAAATCCGAAACATATTTTGCCCGACTTGGCAAATTGAACCCTGGACCTCCGGATACCGGGCTTTGTTCATGTTCAAACCAAACTCCGTGAAACTGATTGTATTTCATTGTGATTGATTTAACTCGTCATCGGAGCGCCTCAACGTTGTTGGTTAAGTTTATTTCCATTTCCCTTTAGAAATCAAGGAACGCCCGCGCAATAGAAAACCGGATCAGATGGGTAAGCATTAGGGGAAACAAAGGCTCTCCATTTACGAATATCGCGGCTTAGAAAACCCCCAATTAAAAGTCTTTTGTGACGCACCGGCCGCTGGCGGGACGATAACTCGATCGGTCCTTTGTTTGCAATTTTTCTCAATGGACTTGTTGGTGGCCCAAAAACGGTATTGTTTTACTTGCCCCCTCATTATTTGAAAGTCTTCTTTCGACTTTATTGGGGGGATTAATCGTTGTCAATGTAAACTTTTTGTTGATATAGGCAGATGGTAAGCAGTGTCGTTACTTCTATAAAGCACTGTGCAGTTTTAGAGCCTATTTTTTTGACAACTAAAAAAGACGTCTTGAATGGAAAATGTGATTTTGGACGATTCAAAAGTGCTTATCAAATAAGTCACACTGAATAATGATATTTTCATCCTGATTTTTAGTCTAGACATGTCGCGTAATTTTACATGATGTCATAATGCGAGGTTTTTTAATTATAATGATCAATGAAATTAGACAGAAAAAAGTTACTTTGACTACGTTGAAATTTCTTCTTGCCGCCACAAGCGTCCGCTTGGAGCCGCTCGCGCGGGGTACTGACAGTTAGTCGGCACGTGTTTTAGGGGGCCCCTGAGGGGAACAGAACGGGCGCGTGCGGGGCGTAGTTTTACAGAGATTCCCGATGGTACTACTGCACCCTGCTACAACCGTACCCGATCTACCCTACGTAGCAAAATACCGTCAACAAGTATATAAAAAGTTAAGTACCTACCCGCACAGTTGCATTGCAACTGCAGTTTTTGGTTGCAGCTGGCAAGTAGTGGCAGCGTAGAGTAGATATGATTATAGGGTGATAGATAACTAACCAAAAGGTTTACTGATACCATACTCTCCACAATCATCACTAACCAACCATTGTTCCCAATCTTATATGTCTTTTTCTTCCATTATCTTCAATCAGCCGTCATATCAATACTTATTCCTAGTATTTAATGATACTAGGAGTACGTAATGTTACTTATCTGGACCTATGAAGCTTAATATGTAGAACCATTCTTGCGTAACAATACTTTTCTAAAACAACTTCTTACACATGCAACGGTGTGAATAGCGAAGTAAAAAATGTTAAAAAGCCCTTTAAACGATAGGTTAACAAAGAAATTTTCTAATAAAGCAGTGTTCACGAGCGAGCAAATCAATCCATAAACCGAAGTGCATAGGTGCAGAATGCAATCTGAATTGCCCTCTTATCTGCTGTAGGTCCCATTCGTCTCCATTCCAATAAACGCGGACGCTTTGTATCCAGTTTGCGTAGTGTGTTTGGATGCGACACAATAGTTTTATCAATCTGAGGGATTCAATGGAATTCCGGCGACCATATTGGTTTTTAGAATTTAGTTACATTCCCCACTGTTAAACTGTTGAAGGTTTTATGTGTTGCAGCTTCGTTGTCGTTGTTTATGACTTCATTTTCGAAAGTACCTACTAGTAGAGGATCCGAGTATGCAACGACCTTCACCGGGCCGGATAGTGGATGAAAAGTATTTTATATCAAATTTAATATGTTAAAAAATATATTGCGAGTGGGTTGGCTAAAAAATTTAGTCCAGTACCTATAATGATTAATTTAATATTTAAATATTAGATTAATTAAATATTTAAAAAATATTTTTTTTAAACATTGCACTGGTTTGGATAATAGATAAATTACATAGGTACAGTGGCGTATTTTAAGATTGTGCGCACCCTGGGCCTGTAAGGTTTGCCGCCCCATAAATTAACGGCAAAAAGCAAAAACTTTTAATTATAAAATAAATCCAGCAGTATGTTGACGTGGGCTGAGAATGATGATAATATATGAAAAACCAAAAAGGCCATACAAAGAAATAAACACCATTTATTTATTTAAGTATATTTTTTTCGATGGATAGATTGGTTAACAAATCTTCAATGACACTGTCATAATATAAATAGCTAAACTATTTAATTAAACGGGAACGTAGATAATTTTTTGTTCTTTTAAGTAAGGAAAACGAACGTTCCGCACTGCAATTTGTCACCGCAGTGCACAAAAGTATGCGTAATGTTATTTCAGTATATGGAAATTCTTCCTTTAAATCATTTCTTTAATAGATAAGCGAGCTAGCAGAGCTCGCTTATGGTTTAACGTCGACTGTGCTCGTGCTGAGGCCCGTAAACAGTCCGCGTTCAATTCTAGGGTTGATGCTCGTTCACGTATGGCTCCAAACATTCACTATCAGAAGAAAGCCTTTATTGAAGCTGTCAAGTCCTGCAAGAGGGTATTGCGCAGGGCGAGGTTTCGTCGCATTGGCAAGATTGGGTCCAAGTTGGCATCTCACCCGCCTGAAGCCGTGCATTTTGGTCCCTTGCCAAAACGGTTGAAAGTAACCTACTTTCTCGATTTCTGCCAGCCCTGCACACCCCACCACTGTTAAAACCAGATGGTTCAATTGCATTGCCCATACTGCGGCTGAGAAGGCGAACTTGTTAGTTTCTCTTTTTGCGCAAAGTTCGTGTCTAGATGTTGCAGCGGAATAACCGCCTAACATAAGTACCTCATGACCGATACTCCATGGCAGCTGCCCACATACGCCAAAAAAAGGTATTAAAAATCCTGCGAACCTTGGACGTGAATAAGGCGATTGGTCCTGATGGTATTCCAGCAATAGTCCTCCGCAACTTCGCGCCTGAGTTGTCTCCAATCCTTACTCGCCTGTTTCGTCTCTCACTGGAGACTGAACTCGTTTCCCAAATCTTGGAAGCTTGCGAACGTACAAACTGTTCCGAAAAAAGGTAGTAAAGCCGATCCTGCCAACTGCAGACCAATATCAGTCACCTCCATACTCTGTAAGACTATTGATCGTGTACTCAACAACCGACTCCTGGCGTACCTTGAAGACAATTCTTAAGTGACCGCCAATTTGGGTTTCGCCGAGGGCGGTCTACGGGAGATCTTCTTGTGTATGCCACTTATCTATAGAGTGAGGCTATAGAGAAACACGGTGCGGCTTTTGCCGTGTCTCTTGACATCTCCAACCCTGTCAAAGGGACAGGGTTTGGCACACTAGCCATAAAAACAAGCTTCTGCCGCATGGGATCCCCCTTGGCCTCTGCCTCTAGGATTTCGGACTTACTGAAGGAGCGATCATAGTAGTCTTAGATAGCTGCACGTCTGATCTACAGGCTATTGATGCCGGAGTTCCTCAGGGGTTTGTTCTGTCTACAACCCTATTCTTGCTACACATAAACGATCTGTTGGTACTCGGAATTTTGGGGTACGCAGCACAGTTAGTTGTGGAGAGATATTTCTTAAATGCAAAGGCCAAGGGGGATGCAATTCGGCTTTGTCGAGAGACCATGGTTAAGCATTTGGACACGGCCCTAGAAGCTATCTCCGACTGGGGTGATAAGATAAGATAAAGATAAATATACTTTATTGTACACCACAAAAAGACATTTTGACAAAAAATAAAATAATTACATATTAAGTTGACGTACAAAGGGCGGTCTTATTACTAAAAGTGATTTCTTCCAGAAAACCTTTGGATGGACAAAAAAGATTTTAAATTTAAAAATGGGTGATGCTAACCTGGTCGACTTCAACGCCACCAAACCACAGGCGTGTTTATTCACTCCCAAACGGAGTCCCTTTCAACTCGCTCCGACTTTCCGAGATCCTTCTAGGTATGACCATCTCTGCAAACTTAAACTTCGGCCACTACATAGAGTCCATAGCAAAAACCGCAGCTAAAAAACTTGGCTCCTTTCTAAGGTAAGGCGGTATTTTACACCGGGGCAGCTGCTTCAGATTTACCAGGCACAATAAGTCCGATCCTGTATAGAATACTGCTGCCACCTCTGGAATGGATCTGATCTGGTAGATATCTAAACTCGTCGAATCCAAGCTGTAGAGTCTTGAACATCGACGCAATGTTGCCAATCTTTTGGTTTTGTTATCGAATGCACTTCGACGAGTATGCGCAGGAACTACACGAGCTGATTCCACATTCTCCTTTCTATCTCCGAGGAACGAGATACGGACTGAGATCTCGCTCTTACACTGTCAACATACCACCTATCTATACGCGCAAAGTGCTTTACGTCATCATTTTTGATGCTGACAGCTATGGAGTTAAGTCCAATAGAAGAGAGTAACCGTTAAAATGGGAACGCCAATAGAGCTAATTAGTTTCTTAAACATGTTTGAGCTGAAATGTCCGATGAACGAAAGTAACAGTTGGAACTAAGACCGATTCACCGACCACTAACACCGCCAGCGCCAGAGGAACTAATTAGTTCCACGAACATGTTTACGGAACTAGTTCGGTTAAGTAAATGAATCTTGAACTTAGAACCGTTGAGTTTTAGTTATTGTTAATTAGGTAGGCATTTTTTAATTTCTTTAGTAATAAAAAAAAAAAGTCGCATACAGCTGAGCGCGAGGTGCGGCTTGCGCCGCCCCTCGCAGCCTGCCGCCCCGGGCCATGGCACCTTTTGACCCTAGGGTAAATACGCCACTGCATAGGTACCAATCGAAAGTATGAAGTCTATATAATATGCAAACGTTAGGTTGACTATTTTTTTCCCGTCATAACTATGTAATTTGCAACCGTCTGGTTAAATAAATAAAATTTATGTTTATATAAAGATAATCTCATTACAAACACACACACAACAAACCAGTGCAATGTTAAAAAATATATATTTTAATATTAAATTAATCATTATAGGTACTGGACTTAAATTTCTCAGCCAACCCACTCGCGATATATTTTTTAACATATTAAATTCGATATAAATACTATTCATCCATTAACCGGCCCGGTGAAGGTCGTTCTATACTCGGATCTTAGACTATACGTATTAGAAGAGAAAGAGACCATATATTTATGTAAGTTACGACTCTATTATAAAAACTATAATTATTTTATTAACATTACGTTATCTATGTTTACGACAAGTTACTAACTATCGATGCTACCGTAGTATTTAGTAACGTTAGATTTGACAAAATTCGTCAACGCTTTTACTTATGTTTTTAAACTGTTTGAAATGAAATTAAAAGTACAAAAACACTGCATACAGCAAGATGTTTGTGTTATTTAAGCGTTATTACAGCAATATAACATCATAACAAATTAAAATATATTACAGTAGTATCGTTGCCAGTTTTAGTGAATGCCTATACTGCCCTTCAAACTAGAACACATCAACACCATTGACTAAGGACACTGATGCTTGGAAGTAGAAATAGGAATAAAGTTGGTAGCCATACTAAAAATGTCTTTCGCGGCAACAATTACCTATATACCTAATACGAAAGATACCATTTTTCTTTTTAATTCCTGATTCATGTTTAAACTTTATAGGACGAGGAGCGGTTTTTTTAATTTTCCGTCTGAAGAGTCAGTTCTAAACAGCCATTAATTTTTACTTGAAGTTGGAAACAATGAAAGAGCACGCTATCGGCGAACGCGAGTGAAATGTGGCCTAAGGTCTTGGAGAGCGTTCGGCTAAGCAGAATCTCAAGTTGAAATAAAACACGGGATTTACCATTTTTAACATTGGAAATGTTTTTTCGATCGCTTCTGTAGGGGCCCCGTTTTCAACAAAAGTGCGACATGCCGATTTTCCCGTTATTTCTAGGACAATATAGTTAATTGAAGTGTCAAAATATTTGTATTGACGAGATTAATAATAAGCAAAAAAAATAAAACTGACATAGTCATATATTTTTTTCATAAATTAAAAAAAAATGCTCTAAAATGGTAATTTTTTTGGGGTACCTTGTGGGCCCAATATCTACTCTTATTTATGATATTTTTTACATAATCTTCACATGTACATGTTCAGAAAAGTTATATCTCGGGATGTTTTTCGAAGTTTATGAAAATAATAATAAGTTTGGGAGTTATGACGATTTTAAGATCTAGGTTTGTGCGTCTCGGGCGCGCGGGTTTTGAAGTAACATATTCGGGGTTTTGATATTACATAGTTACTTGTGGTATTCATTATATTTTTGTGTTTTATTAATACTATTTACATTTTTAAATAATGATAAAAATAATATAAATTGTGAAAATAATCTATGTTTGAAGATAAAGAAACGAATTATAATCTCCGTAATATTTAAAAACTATTTATTACTGTTACGTGAGACCTGAAAATTAAGCTTTTTTATTAGACCAGTGGTTTCAGCAGTGCGTTGATAAGTGAGCCAGTTAACAAACAAACTCTGAAAATAATTTGAACAAATTGATACCTGCATAAGAGCAACCGATTTCGAACGCAAAAACTACAATTTTAATATTTTTGTTAAATATTTATTATGAGGCCTATTAAATCTCGAAAGTGAATTTTACGTAAAGTGCCCATTTTCGCATTTAGTAGTAATTTTGCAGTTGTATTTATCGTTTTTATCGAAATAGGATAATAAATTTGTGCATAATATTACAAATCTCCATTCTGTGAGCATAAGTTGAATTCGGACGGCCGGCGCATCGAATTTTGTAGTAATTTTGCAGATGTATTTATCGTTTTTATGGAAATAGGATAATAAATTTATTATAAAATCTTTATTCCTCATGATGTAACAATTACTCTGGTATAAATTTTGCTCAATAATATTGTCGTAGATAGGAGATATTTACAGTTAACTTATAGGGATTTTCGAAGTTTTTTGGTTTAGAATAAGATTTTTTTTCCAATATAAAATCAATGATATCTTAAAATTCCGAAGCCGCTACGTACTATTCGATTTTATAAGAGATAACATTATATTTTTTTTATTTCACTTGTTTAGAACAGTAATTCCATCGATGAGCTCAAAAAAGGGTCTATTCGGCACTTGCCCTCTTTCTGATCTTGTCTACAATTCTCATTTCCGTACAAATTGTAGATTTTTGCCTCCTTTTCGGAGTTCCATATTTTTTAATAGTATGTCGCCCACTTTTCTCGTGTTTTTAATGAATAATCTCAGCATGTCCCCTTCATATAGTTTTGTTGAATAAGGTTGATATTTGCCTCCTTATGTACTATCAAAATCAAAAATACTATGAGGAAAAAAATCAAATTTAATATTTTATTCTATAATAAATCTAGACTTAAAAAAAAAACAACTTTATCACTCCGTATTTTTTTCTTGCCTTTGCGGCCATTCAAAAACACCACACTATATTTCAATTTGTAATAATTAATCGTAATTTAAACACATAAATCGCATAAGTATCAATGTCAAATAATGACATCAATCTATTTTTTGAATCCTGCCAGCGTTATCTAAAGAAAATATATTCAATGCAGAATTCTATGCAAAACTCCGTGGACCTATTATAATTACAGTTTTGTACTCGACTATTCAAATAGTGAACAAATAACGACAAATTAAATCAGTATTATAAATTTTGTACCAAAACCTAATTTATTCATCTGTTTTGTAAAAAGGGGGCGAACAACGAAAGTGGGCGAATTACGAAAAAAAAGTATATGAATCAGAAAAGGGGGCAAAAATCTACAATTTGTACGGAAATGAGAATTTGTAGACAAGATCAGAAAGAGAGCAAGTGCCGAATATACCCAAAAAAGTGCCTTCGCGCACTTTATGAAAATCTTTCTCTGCAGTTTTGGGTTTAATTAAAAAGTTATGCAAAATTTACAAAAAGCGAGGCCGCTACGCACTATTCCAATAGCTATTCTACACTATTCAATAAGTCATAATTGTTAATGTATTTTTGTTTCTGAGGTCCAAAACGCCAAAATTGGCCATTTTACGCAAAAATCGCAGTCGAGATGTAATAGGCCTCTTAACGCGCAAGTTAAAAAGTGATTGTACTACACACTAAATTATTATTATTTAAGACATGACTACCTGACTGACACAAGTTTTGGGTGCATTGTTCTCTCCCCACCAACACCCCCGCACCGTATGCGTTTATACCCGTTCTTAATAATAAGATTGTGTTTGCTTGTACCTACTTCGTCTGCGCCGAATCTTAGTCGTGGGGTTGTCTTTTACAATTGGATACCACATGTGTAAAGTTGGCGTAGAAGTCCGGCCGCCAGTCAGTCGTTCGGCTCCTATCTTTTCTGTTTTTTTTATTACCGAAGTTCATTTCCAATGCTATTTGAAGGTCATGCGGTGCATGAGATCTGTGAAATTTTTACCGATATGAAATGCACGCTTATACATGAGGCCCAGTGTGTAGACACTGCAGTCGTTAAAACCTATCAGTACTGAATAGTATCAGCCCGCATTGTCTCTTGGTGAGTTATCAGCATATCTCATCAAGCGAGAAGACGTGAGTCCAACATGGACTATTTTTTTATAAAAGAAGAAGGCAAACGAGCAGGCGGGTCACCTGTAGGCCTAGCATGCGCAACACGAGATATGTCGCGGATGAGAGACGACAAATCATTTTAAGTTGTCATGTTAAGGTTTGTACAGAAAAATACCACAGTTTATGCAAAAACTACTATTAAGTCTATTTTTGACATATTATGTAGAGTTCTAAGCGCATCCATGTGTCTTTAGTGTCGATAGACATTAGAGATAAATGAATAAAACACGAGAAAACGGGTCGAGAAGAGTTCTCGTGTTGCGTATGCTAGGCCGGCTGATGGAGAGTAATCACCGCCACCCATGGACACCCGCAAAACCAGACGAATCGCAGGCGCGTTGGAAGGAATAGGGTTGAGGAAGGAATATGAATTGTGAGAGGGGGGGGGGGGATGATGGGCCTCCGGAACCCCCACTGGCCGGACGAAACATAACAGCACCAAGTGCCATTATTTCACGCCAGATATTCGTGAGATGACTTAGTTTTTATCTTACCCAATGGTAAGCGACAGTAAGGATAAAGATGAAAGCACATTTTAACCGTAATCCTCGTCTTATGAGTTAGCGACTCAGTATAGGATCTACGTAGGATTGTCCAAAAATAAGTGTGTGGATGAAACTAGAAGCAGTACAGGAAATCGAAATTATAGTGTTTTACTCGAACGTAAAATACATCAATACATCATAACCTCGAAAGTGCCAAGGCCATTTTTTTCAAAATGGCCGCATGTGTCAAACTACTTCCGTATTACTTCCTGTTTATATCCGGTCTAGGTCTAATGACGATTTCCATGAAATTTTTATATGGAGACTATATAAAAAACTTATAATACTGGAATCCTTATTAAATAAGCTATCTGGCTATGTATAATACAGTATAGTTTGATTCTATATTAAATTGCTTGACACGCAAGGGGATAACGCTTTAGTGGCCGTGTGGCACGGCGCATATACAATCTGTCCGAAAAGTAGTAATCAAACTTTAAGAGCGTGATCTATGGTCAATTTTATTAATAGAAATTCTTTAATGGCCTTGTTTTTATGATATTATTTTAAAATAATTGAAAAAGACGTGAAAACATACATGTTTTTTTACATAAATCAATCCGTAATCGCTCAAAATGTATGTTTGCTACTTCTACTAATAGGTAATCTTGTTAGCTATCGAATGATAACAAATATTTGCTTGATAATGTCAAGGTGCCCATGCTGTCGCTTTTCTAAAGACCCCCGATTTAAGGTATTTTTATAGATAAAATTGTCAATAGATCACGCTCTTAATTTTTGATTACTACTTCTCCGGGCAGATTGTATAAATCCTCCTTTCAGATTTTTTTACTCATAGGTTTGTGATTATCAACCTGCTTTTGGGAAGCCTTATTAGGCTAATCCATAACAAATGATCGTGATGCCTTAAGAGGCCTATTACATCTCGACTGTGATGTTTACGTAAAATGCCCATTTTCGCAATTTGTTGTAATTTTGCAGTTGTATTTATCGTTTTATCGAAATAGGATAATAAAATCATGCTTAATATTACAAATGTCCACTCTGCGAGGATAAACTAAGTTCGGACGGCCGGCGCATCGCATTTTGAAGTAATTTTGCAGTTGTTTATCGTTTTTATCGAAAAAGGATAATAAACTCATTATAAAATCTTAATTCATCATGAAGTAACGATTATTATAGTATAAATTTTGCTCAATAATATTATCGTAGATAGGAGAAATTCATAGTTAACTTAATAGTAGGTATTTATTTGTGAATATGCTTTACGAAATGGAGTTACTGCTACCCACATTTCCTTAGACAGTATGTTCCCACTATCTTTAATTACCCTTTTATCACTGTCCGGCCCTTGTGTATTAGTGTCCGATTGCCTGTAAATCTGTTTAGAATTAAATTACGAGTTGCGAAGGCTATCTTTATTACCTTCACTAACATTGTTTGCAAAGCATTGTAGATCGATATTTAATTATTTACAATATGTACTGCATTTGGAAAAGCCCGATCTATGACCAAATGAAGAATATTTTTTTGTAAACAAATTACCTATAGGTAGACTTTGTTCAAATATCTGGGCGTAAATCAGACTTTTACTGTATTGACTCACTAGAAAACGACTAACAATTTTGTGTCCTTCTTTTTAAAAACATCAAAAATCCAAATGACACTTGATATACCTATATGCACAAATAAATGTCCAATAATTAGTTTACAAACAATCTTTATCGAATTCTGCCGTAGCATTGCAATGGGATTTAAAAATAGTACATACATTTACACATACACATACATACCATAGTACATACCTACATTTATACATACACATACATACAACATTACGCCTGCTTCCCGGCGGGGTAGGCAAAGACTAAAGTTTTTAATTTTCTACGATGCTGACAGCAAGGATGTGTCTTTTGCTTCATTACTAATGCCGGGTTTTCCGCCTATCTTCAAACGTGCGATTCGTCAAAATATCCTTTTTGTCAAAGGCTCGTTTGGTCAAAGATGTCGTTTGCCAAAGTCGAGATTCGTTAGATCATTTGCGCAAAAGGTGCTTTTGGTCAATGGTGAAGTTTGCCAAAGTCGCGATTTGCCAAACAATTTTCGACAAAGCGTGCTTTTGGTCAAAGGTCAGTAAGAATTTGCCAAAGTGAGTGATTTTAAACGACCTACTTGAACGATATATACATATATTCTTATAATGTTTTTCATGACCTGCTCTTTGGTTTGAATACTCTTGACCTGGCCTTTAACGAGAACTTCTCCGAGTATCATACTATCATATCATAACTTAATTATAAGTAAATTCGCTGTTTCTTGTGTCTCGGCTTTCTCCTTATAAACATCGCAATGGATTTTCAAGCGGTTTTCACTGATAGAAATATTAATAAAGAACGATGGGCCTTTTAAATAATTTATAGATACATACTTATAATCACGACTATTATCCCCAAAGGGGAAGTCAGAGACTAGGCAATGAGAACCGCAAAAGCAGTCCTCTACCATAGTCCACTTTTCACCAAAAAGCGACTGCACATTTGCTCAGCGTGACAGGTGGTAAGCCCATCGCCGCTCTATGCTGTTGGAGGTATGTGTAGTCTTTAGTCCGTTAGTCGCCTTTTACGGCACCCAAGGGAAGAGAGGGGAAGATTTATAAGATACTAGCGCCCGCTCGCGGTTTCACCCGCCTGGTTCCCGTTTCCGTGGGAATATCGGGATAAAAAGTATCCTATGTGTTAATCCAGGTTATAAACTATATTTATGCCGAATTTCATCCAAATCCATTCAGTAGTTTTTACGTGAAAGAGTAACAAACGTCCATCCATACTTACAAACTTTTGCGTTTATAATATTAGTAGGATTTTGTATAAAAAGGCTGAAGGCTGAATTATTGACGGTGCTTACAAGTTTGTGTGGACAAAGGCGTGGGCAGGTACTGCTATTATAGTACTTAATAAGTGTCTGCAGGTCCTGTATTTTATTTCCAGGTATGACAAGTGTTTTATGGTAGCTTAGCCCGGGGTTGTAATTACCAATCCGCAGTACTTAGTGATTAAGCCGTCTTAGGATTTAAATACAACATAATAATTTCAAAATAACAGAAAGTCGTTTAAAGAGTTGATAATGATAATACTGAAACTTTATACGAGAATTGCATAGCCTACTTTAAAAAAATATTTAAGTTACTTTTTAATACTAACGTATTATTATAGTGAAACATTCAAAGTTTACTGAACGTGAACGTGCTTGATTGAAGCTTGCGAAAACGACAAACTATACTAAGTCACGATGTATAACGTGGCGTTAAGTCCGCCTTTTGCAGTTTTACATGTAAAGAAGATTTCAATAAATAGGAATAAATATAGCATGCTTTATCAACTATCTAGAAAAATGAGGCGTAAAAAGACATTTTATTAAAATTTTCAAGGATAGGCACGATAGGTTCTCTTCAAATAGATAAAAAAAAAGTGAGTAAGTTTGTATTTATCCACTTTAATGGCTTGATGAGATTTTTACATTTAGATAGTGTCAAGTAAAGGATATAATTAAATTTTTCTTTATTATCTAGGTAGTAGATTATAGTGAGGCATGACATATATTATGATGAAAGAATATCCTCCAAACCCGTAGAGTTTCAATAAAAACGTGGGACTTATCTGAGATCTCACACGGACTTCTTGAGAGAATTCGCACTGCTTAGTTTAATTTGTCAACACTCATGCACGTTTACGAACACTTAAAAGTTAACAATCCACCATTATTTCCCATTAATATTCGACAAAGCACAAATCTTATAAAAAATACCAAACATGATGTTTCACTTTGCCGCCAAAACAAATAACACTAAAGAGTCCCCATTTGACAACACAAACTTTATTCATGAAAGAAGTTACAGGGACTCCTAACTTTTTATTTTTAACATGTTTTTTCATCTCGATCTTTCCCGCCCTTTCGCATGATATAAATAAATGTTACGTAGAGCAGTTTATGTTTGCGTATTCATCTTACATTAATTAATGATTTTCGGCATTCCTCATCTATTACAATGTTCACTATAAAGTACCTACAATCACAATTTAAAAAAATGTAATATAATTGATTATGTTTTCTTGGTCTTTATTAATTTATGAAATACAATGCACACACACACACTCACACAATCAACTATTATGCCCTATTATCCCTATTATTATTGACTATTATAACCGAAGGGTTAGTCAGAGACTAGGCAAGCAAAAGTAGTCCTCTGTCACAATCCACTTTTCTGCACATGTGCTCAGCGTGACAGGTGGTGAGCCCATCGTCGCTAAATACAATGCACTAACAGTTTATGTCTAATCGTCACATTGCTTTTATGCAATTAGTTCTTTTTTCTTATGGACTGGACTAGTATCATAATACCAATACTTCATAGGGCATTAGGGGAACCGCTTCGTTTAGGAGCAGTTTACCAGATTCTCAATTCACCAGATTAGCAACTCACCAGATTAGCAACTCACCAGATTCGTTCGCAACTAACCGGATTTGGTACCCTTTGATCAACAATACAACTAGATGTCAGGTTGGCGCTAAAAATGTGTCTCGGTAAATAAGAGCGCTCTTGAGAAGTGAGCTCTTATTTTACGCAAGGCATAACAGGATAAAGCACTTTATTTGTTGCCACTTAAGGTTGATTTCACCACTAAATGCTAGTGGCATCTTTTCTTTTTTAAGTGACAGGAGTAATTTATTGCTCTGAAAAAGTATTTATTCACGTGGACAGAATTTAGCTTTGATTTTGTACGTGACCCGTTATCTAGTTGGTATTGTTGATCGAAGTTGGTACAAACAATCAAACAGGAAATGCGTAACGGAAATAACGTGGCGAATGCCCAAGTCCTCCTTCTGTTAGAATAAAAATGCAGAAAAGGTTGAGAAGGAACTGGTCTGGCTGCAAATGAGTATTTTTTTATTTCTTAATTTATACATATATATTTAAACTAGCGGCCGCTCGCGGTTTCACCCGCGTGGTTCCCGTTCCAGTTTGAATATCGGGATAAAAAGTATCCTATGAGTTAATCCAGGTTATAAACTATCTGTATGCCGAATTTCATCCAAATCCATTTAGCAGTTTTTACGTGAAAGAGTAACAAACATCCATTCATACTTACAAACTTTCGCGTTTATAATATTAGTAGGAAGTAGGATAGGATTCGCGTATACTATCCTTGAAGGGTTAGTCAGAGACCAGGCAATGAGGACCGCAAAAGCAGTCCACTGCCACAGTCCACGTTTCACCAAATGATAACTGCACATGTGCTCAGGCGGTGAGCCCGTTAGTCGCCTTTTACGACATCCAAGGGAAGAGATGGGGCGGTAGTATTTTATCAATGAGCCGCTACCAGCAGTGCGATTCTCAAGTTAAAGCCTTGGTAGCAACGATCTATTCCTTTCTATTACCAAAAACTAATGCCAGTGGTATTTGTTTGTAATCGTGATTAATTTTCTATTCCGGACGAATACCACTCATAAACGAATCCCAAAATACGTTAATTGTAATGAGATACAGTCATTAACAAAAATGCTTTTTAATGTGATTTTAACAACGGCTGCCGCAGCGCTGAGAATTGACTCTGTCTCTTTTATATTCATAGAATTGGAAAGGGACAGCAGATCACAGCCATGCGCGCAGCGTCTTGTGTCACTTAGAGAATCGCATAGCAGCACAGCACTTTAATACCCTGCGACAAATTAGTACCTACTTCATGCTCATTTTCCGCAGGGGTAGGTATAGAAACCAAAGCTTTCCGTTTGCTACGATCCTTTGCTTCTGTTAGGCTGGCCTCACACAGCCGGAATGGCTTTCTGAATTCAGAAAGACCGGAATACCATACAATATCAGTATGCTCCACACACATTCTGATTTTTTCAGATTATGAATGTCTCAGATCGATCTGCAGAATGATACTGGCGAGCGTTCTGAATTCCGGATCGGAATATTTAAGATTATGATTTCAGAACGCGCGTATTCCCATACATTTTATATAGAACGGCACGTACACTTACTGGAATTCAGATTATTGGATCTACCAACATTGTTTACAATAAAATATGAAAAGAAAACATTTTCCTAAATTACAATAAGCACCTCGGACCAAATATTTGGTCCGAGATAAGCACAGTGCAAATGAATTATTTCAGTTGACAGCCAGTGTTACCATTTTTAGCAGGATCCTGCTTTTTAAGCATTTATAAGAGTAAATTTAAGACATTTAGTTTGTACGTTATGTTATTGATACTTTTATTCCTATTTTACAACCCATGTATTTCTTTTACTATGTACTTTAATTAAATTTGCCGCGTTTTTCCTGGTTCAGCTTTCGTTAGCCAGTACACATAATCACGACTATTATCCCCGAAGGTTTAGACAGAGAATAGGCAATGACACAGTATAAATATGAGCTAAAGCAGTACGGAAGCTGGGCCTGTTTCTTGTTTTATATACCTACGCGCCAATTGAGCGTTAGGGTTGTCCTCTTATGTTTTGTAAAATTTAAAAGTTTTTGTTTAGCTAACGATGTATCTCAGCTAGTTAGCGCTGTTTTTGTTAGCTTAAGGGTTGTCACTTTGAATTTTTATAAAATTAAAAGGTAATTTTTCTATTATTTATCAAAACGTTTGTTTGGGTTCTATAATGATCAAATAATCGAATGAATTGACTAGTTTACAAACAAAATTGTGTAATTAAAAAATCTTTAACATTTTAAGAAGTCTTTATTTTTCGTTTGTTATTATAAATTACTCACTGAAAAATACTTTCGCCTGCTACGACACGTTCGAAAAGCTTGATTATTAAATTTTACAGTGTTAAAAGTTCTCATTCTAATGAATAGCTTTTTTAAATAAATTATCGGAAAACAGGGACACGGCACTATAAAACTGATTTTGTCTACTTCTTTTTAAATTAATACAGCTACTTTACAATTAATGTGTTCTCTTTGAAAACAACAGCGAAAACTTTCGTCAATTTTCTCGATATATTCAACGAAATCATCCGGTGGTACAATTAGTAAACTCCGATTAGACACACAGATCCCCTGATATCGATTTTAAAGCAATCGTCGTATAAGTAAAAAGTTCAAGATGGAGGCTATTTTGTCTCATACCACTAATACCGGAGTCGTTGTCAGAAACCACACAGATTGTCAGATATCGATTTTCAAAGCAAAGTTTATTAACGATGAAGTTTCGTAGTATCAATATTCTTATTATTTTTCATCACCAAACGATGACGATACGATATCACAGCCAAACGATTTATTTAAAAGAAAAAGCTTTTTATTTAGTAATAATAAATCATTCTTACCTTTCAACATCAGCAGAAGTTTAAAAAACGAAAGCTCCGGTTTTGAAGAAGCCGAGTTCAAGCAGCCGTATAATACGCAATACACTCGCGGCATTTTTAAAAATCGCGCGCACAGCGCACGCAATATCAATAGCGCTACTCAATAGTCAATAGTCAAAATATATTTATTCAATAAACTCAATTAACAAGTACTTTGAAACGTCCAAATATTTTTAAACCTACCACCCATTCAGGACATCATTTTTTAACTGTGGCAAAGAACGGGCGCAAGAAACCACAGCGCACAGAAGCAACGACATTTACAAAAAATATATATATTATATGTCGTTACCAGGTCACAAAATACAAAATATGAATTTGAATGTAAATGGTTTAATTAAATATGGTGCTCTATATAAATTAATTATAGACAATTAGAAATAGCTGTTGGAGTAGGTACTTGGAGCATTTCAGACCCAAGCTGTTTTGTCTTCTGTATAATCCGACACTTTATAATAAGCTTTTTTATAAAGCTTTTCTTTGTTTTGATTTTAAATTAATCAAGATCTAATTTCTGAATATCATTTGGTACTTTGTTGTATAATCGTACACACAGACCCTTAACACTAGAGGGCTCGCGTCCAAAATTTTCCTAGAAAGCTCGCGCGGGGGACATATGCCACCCATCAAATATGGGATTTTTTTTCTTACTACTCTAATTTGATGAAATGAAATAAGTTATAATATGACTAATCAACTTTATTTCTTACTAAATACTTTAAAGAACTTAACAATTGCTTATATTGAATTGAAATATAAACAAAAATTAAATATCTCCAGAAATTAACATATTTATAATTATTGTGATTAATCAGTCTTTATTTTTTTTTAAAAAACCTTAATTAAGTAAGGTAAGTGAATCATCTTATTATAAAGTTTACAAATGAGTTATTCCAATTCAGTAGCGACTTCTTCACAGGTAGGGCACACTATGATTTGGTGATCCGGACAAACGCGCCTATTACATTTGCCACAGGTTTTGCGTGTGGTTCGATCTCTTGTTTTACTGCAGAAGTCACATCGTTCTTTTCCACTACATTTTGGCAAGTTTTGTGCTTGCGGGTTTTCGGGCAGCCCCAGAAGAAGCCTGGCTTTCAATTTTATAGCCCTTGGTATGTTTTCCTGGAAAATACGTTGTGTAATGTGCGGCTTCACCAATTCATACCCGACCTCTTGAACTATTTTCGGCGTATTGTCTTGATTGGAGGATTGTACAGTTGGTATATTACGAGGCCGTTTATACCAGCCATTTTTGATGACGTTAGAGCGTCATCTAAAGGTATCCATCGTGACAAGAATCGAAATCTACTTTTTGACATTGTGGTATGTGGTGTACACTAACTCAATGCCAAGGCCTTGCGAAATGTCCCAGAAGTCTTTGAGGTTTCTTCTTCCAGCTCTACTCGTATCAACAACAACCAGCCGACAAACGCTTTCATTTTTTTACTAAATCTGTGGGTTTAGCATTCAGTCTCGTTGATATTTATATTCGATTATGTCGATATAAACATTTGTGCTTTCCACAAGAATAACCAAAATGTCAGAATCAAAAAATAGCAAAAAAGACTGGATAGCAGTTGAAACATCTCTGGCAATACCTTTTGGACCAGAAGGCCTAGGTTCTACACGTAGGTGGTGGAAGCTTATTTTACTTAATTATATAAGCCATTTCGTCCCATTGCGAGATTCATAAATGGCTAACTGTGACAAAGGCACATCAGATACATTATCAGTCACTGTCTATTGTTCCGTATCAGAAACTTGAGGCAAATCAATTGGAGTTGTTTGCTCTTCCGAACCACTATCCTGTTCTTTTCCTTCTAAAGCGCTACTTTTTGAGAGTGATTCCTCCAACCATCTACTTATAGTCAAATCTTTTGATCTCGACGTCATTATAACCTAAAACAATGTGTGTTTTATCATTTGGTAGGCAAAAAACAACAATAATCACTTAAATATACAACCAATTTGTCAAATATAATAAATTAATTTTATGTTGATCATAAAACATGTAAAATAAAAATGTAATTATTAACTTACACGAGGGTATATTAGATTTTCCACCACAATGATACGTTTTCTAAAACTTCCACGAATGCTCGCACGGGGGACATGCGTCACCCACGTAACTTATAAACGCACTACGCTCATCTCGATGCACCTTAGAGTGATGGCGCACTACTGATGCGCGAGATGATTCATACTTGAGGAATACCTGAGAGGACAGCACTGAAGCGCGTTGCGTTCAAAAGTTACTAAACAATATTACACCCTGGGTGACATATGTCACCCACGCGAGCCCTCTAGTGTTAAAAGAATTATTTATTTTATGGAGCCTAGTATAAGGCACTGCTAATTTGTTCTTACTTCTAGTATTTAATTTGTGAATATGACTGTTTTTTGAAAACATTTCAATATTTTTATGAACATACATAAGATTTTCATAAATATATTGTGTTGCAACTGTCATTATACTTATATCCTTAAATCTCTCTTTGAGAGAGTCACCAGCCTGTAGGTTATATATTGCTCGAATAGCCCTCTTCTGCAGCACAAAGATAGTTTGAATGTCGGCAGCATTTCCCTACAGTAAAATGGCGTACGACATTACACTATGAAAGTAACTGAAATAAACTAATCTAGCTGTATCAACGTCAGTTAACTGACGGATCTTCATTACTGCATAAGCCGCAGAGCTAAGTCTATTCGACAATTTAGCTATATGTGGGCCCCACTGAAGCTTGGCATCCAACGTGATGCCTAGAAACACAGTGGTCTCCACAGGATTCACATTCTTATCTTTAATTTGTACACTAGTTATTACCTGCTTAACATTAGGCAATACAAATCTTACACATTTGGTTTTTCCCTTGTTTAATAGCAAGTTATTAACACTAAACCAGTGAACAATCTTTGAGACCGCATTATTCACATCGTCATAATTTGGGTGTCGTCGTTTCACTTTGAATAAAAGTGAAGTATCATCAGCAAACAATACTATCTCATGACTGTCTTTTACAAAATAAGGTAAGTCATTAATATAAACCAAAAAAAAGAGCTCGCTTGAGAGCACTGTGATGTCCGCTTAGGGACCCTGTAAAGACGTGCGTCTGTGGGCGTGCGTCGATTCGAGCGTTTGTACGTAGCTTCCTTACTGCTTTAGCTCATATTTATACAGTGGCAATGAGGACAGTAAAAGCAGCGCTCTGCCATATTCCACTTTTCAACAAATATCGACTACACATGTGCTCAGCGTGACAGGTGGTGAGCCCATCGCCGTTCTATACTGTTGGATATATGTGCAGTCTTGACCGTTAGTCGCCTTTTACGATACCCATAGAAAGAGCGGGGTATTCTTTCACCCCTACACGATACGGTTGCTTCTTTTAGTGTGACTTATATCAATGAAATAAATGTTTCACATGTCCGTTTGGTGCACATAAATCATTTACCAATTTAATTTGCGCATATCTCTCCCGTCAGCCTGACGAATGGCGGCGTTGTCACCCAGCTTAACGCTTTCTGCCAGTCGCCTGTGTTGATAAGCGGCAACAATGCGACGATTGTCTGGACGAGCTGCGGACATTCGCTAACCGACGTACAGAACATAATTGTTTTCCATACGTATAATTCACGCGAGCGCTACACATTAAAATGACACATACAATCCACCATTTGGCTACTACATCTGTTTTTATAAATAAAAATTGTGAGAGTTATACAGTTTGATAAATATCCGTAGTCATATGGAAAGGAAAATTAAGGAGTTTTTCCTATCGAGTATTTAATATTATGCGTAAAACTAAACGCACTCAATCAAAATAATCCTACTAATATTATAAACGCGAAAGTTTGTAAGTATGGATGGATGTTTGTTACTCTTTCACGTAAAAACTACTGCATGGATTTGGATGAAATTCGGCATACATATAGTTTATAACTAATTGAAGGAAGTATATGTAATAAATAATTGAAGGAAGAGTAGAAAACTGTTTTAACGTTTTACTATCTGAAAAAGACAAATTGTAAAAGTTTACCAATTTATTGTGAATTACAGCTCCTACCGAAGGCCGTCTTTTGTTTTCAGAAAACTACCTCCTTCAGTATGACTCCTTAAATTCGATTGGATCACCCCCCCATTATCAAGACCGAATAATAGCGAAATACGATGCTATTCTATAGGGATCAGTTGCACAAAGAGGATCAGTGTGTTTGGTAAAATCAACTTCGATTCGGGAATCAAATATCGCGGGATACTGGGATTATTAGACGAGTGGGAGCGGAGCCAAAATGCATCCAATAGTACTCCAAAATTGGTTTCATTTGACAGGTCACTTGCTGCGCGGTGCGGGTTCGTAAGTAATTCGTAAGCGCCATTCACATTTTTATCAAAAAATTAATAAATATAAATTAAAAATTAATAAAAATGTTTAGTATTTTGGAAATCCAAAACAGGCAAGAAATCGAAAAGGAATTATTATTGTAAAACACGGTCGTAACGTAAATTTATATTAAAACTTTAGAGGTAACTTCAGGATTTCTTAGTCATCCCCTCACACATACGTTCTGTAATACGAGATATGTTCTGTAATACGAGATATTGAAAATTTCAGAGCGAAATATTTTGAATATTTTGAATAACAGCTAATAGAAAACAGACAGTTTTTTCCGTTTTTACTGCCTAACCCCCTTAACTAGTGATATAGGATTGAAAATGAGAGTCAGTAGTCTTAATGGCTTTCATCGCTACGCTGGGGCAGAGTCAGTACGTGTGATCCACCATTTGGGTTCTGCTGAAGGGCGCGAATGATGATTCCCAGATAGACACACACAGCAAATGGGGAGAATGGGCCATAACCCACCGCGCTCACCCAATGCGGGTTGGTATGTTAATAATATGAGAATATAATGTGCTATTGTTAAATGTGTTGCTTATACATACACATAATCACGACTATTATCCCCGTAGGGTTAGTCGGAGACTAGGCAATGAGGACCGCAAAAGCAGTCCTCTACCATAGTCCACTTTTCACTAAATAGCGACTGCACATGTGCTCGGCGTGACAGGTGGTGAGCCCATCGCCGCTCTATGCTGTTGGAAGTATGAGCAGTCTTTAGTCCGTTAGCCGCCTTTTACGACACCCACGCGACACGGTTATTTTATTATGAGGATATAATGTGCTTGTAAAATGTGTTGCTTTTATAATTTTAATATTCGAAGCTCACTTTCATAAATTTTTGTTCGATCACTAATGATTTTATGATTGGAACAATGGATGTTTGATAACACGATCGAAACAAATCCTTATCGCGTATACAATTAAAATGGCTTAATTAGGCGAATGAGCTATTGTATCCGAAATAAAGGAAATTTAATCAGCCTCAAGAGTTTAACCAGCCTAACATCGTAATGTAGTACGAGTATATAAGTGGAATGAATGCCCTCTTAAATTAGATTATATACCAAAGAGTTGTTGAGTAGGTCTGCAATGTCTAAATATTTTAGAGAGACTGTGCCAGGCCACGCCAGAATACCAGCGTTTTTGCAATACGTCCCGTTCGCAACAATACAAGCTGAGGCTTGTTCCTGATTGACAATTGTCTTTTATTATTATTTTATTATCTCTCTCTCTCTCTCACACACACACTCTATAATTATTAACAGAGCTCGATGGCGTTCGGTTTGCGATCGTCTTTAAGCATCTTTTGCGATAGCGAGTCCTTGGATGAACATCTCGAGCTCCTTTGTGCTACGGAAGCAAAGTAGAGCCATTGGTCCCGGTTGAAATCGTAATTTGGCAGTCGTTAAAACTCACCAACCAGGGCTAGCAAGGTGTATTATGGCCCAATCTCCCTATGTAATATGTCCATCCATGGATAGAATCCTACCACAGTTTAAAATTTATAAAAAAAAATACTACCCGGAATTCCAAAGCCAACACAAACCAAAAATATTATAAAATGCCCCACAAAATGTTTTTTTCTGCAACATTTACTGTCATTGCATATCTCACAGTCATATCCGTATCGCGTAGCGGTGAAAGAACACTACCACCCCCTCTCTTCCCTTGGGTGTCGTAAAAGGCGACTAACGGACTAAAGACTGCACATACATCCAACAGCATAGAGCGGCGATAGGCTCACCACCTGTCAAGCTGAGCGTATGTGCAGTCGCTTTTTGGTGAAAAGCGAACTACGGTAGAGGACTGCTTTTGCTGTCCTCATTGCCTAGTCCCTGACTGACCCTTCGAGAGAATAATAGTCGTGATTTTATGTATGTAGGTATATGAGATGACTGCTAAAAACCGCAAGAAACTTCAAGGGCTGGTCAGGTCAAGTGTTTTATACATGACAAAAATTCGTGTTTTTTCGTAGGTACTTATCGCCCAGCTGACGCGGACGGGTCAAATAAATTAGACACTCAAAGACTAGCCAATTAAAATTCACAAAATGAATCATTAAAAATTAAAAAAAACATGAATTCCATTTTTCGCATTTTTGTCATGTTTAAAACACTTGACCTGACCAGCCCTTGAAGTTTCTTGCGGTTTCTAGCAGTCACCTTATATATGTATCTCACAGTCTCCAAGTAGCGAGTGCGGACAGATTCACGCATTATTTCCTTTTTCCATTAGCCACACGACTTGGCCATTCCACCCGTCGACCACCATAATACTAATCCCACATAATGGAACATAAGCATAAACTTTGAGCTTTCTCGGAGGAAAGGAGTTCAAGCAAATTGAACTTGTTGGTAAGACTGGAAAAGGTCTGGACAATAAATATGGCTGTAGGTAATAAGAAAGGAACTAAATTCTAATAAAAAAGCATAACAGAAACATTATTTCATCATCATCAGCCTATAAACGTCATACTGCTGGGCACAGGCCTCCCACGTGGACAATAGCACGTGAGGATATTGGGCCATAACCCACCACGCTGGCCCAATGGGGGTTGGTGGGTTTAACGACTGTCATCTTACGACAACAACCGGGACCAACGGCTTTACGTGCCTTCCGAACTCACGAATATTCGGCGTGAAATAATGACACTTTGTGCTGTTGTGTTTCGTCCGGCCAGTGAGGGTTCCGGAGCCCCTTCCCCCCTCCCCCTCACAATTCCTGTTCCTTCCTTACACCTATTCCTTCTTTAAAGGCCGGCAACGCGTCTGCGATTCCTCTGGTTTTGCGGGTGTCCATGGGCGGCGGTGATTACTCTCCATCAGGTGACCTGCATGCTCGTTTGCCTCCTTCTTTTATAAAAAAAATATGTAATTTTGTACCTTAATAAAATAGAGGTAAGGCTATACTGTTATTTAACCTTTATGCGGTATCGGGACCGAAAAACGTTGCATTGACAGTTGCGGGGCGCAGGACAGTCTCCTTCATACCTTCATACATTTTTTTATTTCTATACTCAAAATTACGGTACCGAAATAAATTTAGATATCGGAATATTCCGGTAACCGTTAGTTTTTCGGTATGACATCATACCGGAATATTAAGGTACCAGATTTTTTGGGTTATTCAGTCCCTGTTCGTAACACTGATCTAACGCCGTCTGATCGCACGCGCGCGGCCACGCGGCGTATGCGCCACCACAAGCTCGGAGCGTTGCACTCGCGCTTCTGTTGCGTGGCCGTCGCGCTGCAGCCGCGCTACTTAAATGTATGGATGGATACCCAGTCGTGCTACTGCAGCGCTACTTAGAAGCGCTGCAGCCGCGCGACTAAAACGCCCATATGTGAAAGCGCCCTTATTGAGGCACATTAAACAGTAATTTTATTAACGCCAAGTTTGTTTTGAAATTGTATGTGAATATATTTTTTCACGGTGAATTTTGCAAGGTTGCTGGCAAGAGCTTAATGAGAGAGAGGTGGATCGTGCTCCGTGGCGTGTTCTTGGATAGGATTATGTCCAGCAGTGGACAGAGTGAATTCTGAGTTAGACATTTTGAACGTTTTCTTATCTTTGAGTAATAAACTAAAGAGAATAACGAGAGTTTTTTTAACGCAAATAATCAAATAAGTATTACGAAGATAATAATTCCACTAAATAGTACATAAGTAATTTAGTCTACATAATCCTAGGTAAGGGCCAATCAATTCATCGCTACTTATGGATGTACCACACGGGATCACAAACCTAATGATCGTAATTAGGCAATTCTCATCGTCACCTTCGTGTCAAATTTCAATCCTTGCGTATTTAAACTACTTTTACAAAAAAACTTATAGTACTTGACAAGATAAGACGAGTAAATTCATATGTAATTCAATCCAATCGTAAATCTCGTTTGGAAAATATAGAGTTTTGACTTCAAAAAGAACTTTCCTTATCCCACGAAAGTGACGCGATGGTCCACGAAAGTGACTCACTTACTTTACGTCCTAATCTTGTTAGATTTTACACTTTTGAAAATCTTATTTTCATATTTAAACAAACAAATATATAATATCAATCAGCAAAAAAGTCAATTATCGGTTCGATCCTAGGTATCCTGCGAAATAGGTAATTTTACACTGAAATTATGTACTTTTCATAATATAAAACGACATAATTTTAGTGTAAATTTTTTATTACAAAACTTATTCAAAGTCAAAGTCAAATAGTCTATTCAATATAAACCTTCTTTATATTGTAGGTAAGAAATAGAAACTTTAGTATGTTTTATTTACTTACCTACCTACCGAGTGTACTTATTCTATTTTAATTAGCTTATGTAAACATATGAAAATTGTATCACACACAAATCAAACAAACCCAAACACAGAGCGCGTTTAAAATCTTGTTTCATTGCAGTGTTCCTATAACTACATCCGACTGCATCATCGGATCAGCTCAATGGTGCCATATTATGTACCTATTGTCATCGAAGTTACGTAGGTACACTCGATCGGTCCCTGGGAAGTGGTTCAAATTAATTTTCTTTGTAAGTTTTGACTCCAACAGGTCATATGGACAGTTTGTGCTGGAGAGCTACAGTTATCTCGTCGCTATATTCAGTATCTTTTCAAAAAATGGTTTTAAATTATGTGTTAAAGAAAAGTACCATAAAAAGTTTTCCTAATATTGGAAAAAGCTTTAACAAATTGTTACGTTGTAAATTCAGGTCCCTGTCTGCCTTTGCTAATCTACAAAAAGGTTCGCAATAATTGAAAAATAGTTACCTGTAATCATTGATGTTGAATTGTCGGGTTTCCAAAAACATTAGTCATTGTAGCTTGTTAGAGTTTTACCCATTATTTCTTCATAATATAGATATGTAGCTTTGGCTGACACATTACTAGACACACTTTTCTTGCATTTTCAATTAATACACCCTTGGAAATCCGTTTAGGCAAGACTTTTCATTAGATTTGAATAAATTGAGATAATTTATGATGTTTTGTTTACATTTTGATTTTGACATTTGCTGGAGACAATTTCTAACAGCCCATAGACACATAGAGAAGGGGCGAAATTGCAATTAAAAAAAAAGATTTAAAGTTATCAATTTAATTTTAAATAATAGCCGACACGGTTCGGAGTATAAACTACTTAATAAATTAATATTTATAATATTCACTTTCGGTAATTAAATTATTGAATTCAAACAAATCCGGAAATGGAACTATTTTTTCTATAAGGACTTTTATCTAGAACATTCGATTGTGATAAATATTTTTTATCTGGATATTGTCTCTGCCCGTAGGGGTTACCAGAGAGGTAACTAATACTCCCTAATATTTAGACAGGGTATTAACTCAAGTTGACTTGATTTCCAAATTTAAAAAAAACGCTATTCAGATTGCTAAACGTTAAATTATCTCGAGTGAAATAATTTCACAATAAAATCCTACCTCGTTAAAATTATTCTCTCAGCACAGCACCGACTCACACCAAAGAATGAATCATTACGCGTCGTGTCCCTCCAACTTTCAATTAGCTGGAAGTGTCAGAAGGCGAAGGCCAGCCTAGGATTTTTACCCGAAAACGTTGAAATAATTAACATTCTGGCTCTTTGAGAACTTTTCCTTCAAACTACCAAAACGTCAAATATGACGTTTTCACCTCTCGTTCTGACACTGAAAGAATCTGTCAACAATCAAACTACATGAACTCGAGATAATTTAACGTTATGCAATCTGAATTGCGTTTTTTTTTAAATTTGGAAATCAAGTCAACTTGAGTTAATACCCTGTCTAAATATTAGGGAGTATTAGTTACCTCTCTGGTAACCCCTACGGGCAGAGACAATATCCAGATAAAAAATATTTATCACAATCGAATGTTCTAGATAAAATTCCTTATAGAAAAAATAGTTCCATTTCCGGATTTCTTTGAATTCAATTTAATTACCGAAAGTCAATATTATAAATATTATAAATGTTTATACTCCGAACAGTGTTGTCTATTGCATAAAATTGAATTGTTAACTTTAAATCTTTTTTTTATAATTGCAATTTCGCCCCTTCTTTATGTGTCTATGGGCTGTCAGAAATTGTCTCCAGCAAATGTCAAAATCAAAATGTAAACACAACATCATAAATTATCTCAATTTATTTAAATCTAATTAAAAATCTTGCCAAAACGGATTTCCAAGGGTGTACTAATTGAAAATGCAAGAAAAGTGTGTCTAGTAATGTGTCAGCCAAAGCTACATGTCTATATTATGAAGAAATAATGGGTAAAATTCTAACAAGCTAGAATGACAAATGTTTTTGGAAACCCGATAATTTAACATCAATGATTACAGGTAACTATTTTTCAATTATTGCGAACCTTTTTGTAGTAACCGTAACAAAATACTTACATACACAATACAAATTAAATAAATGTTTGTGAAAATCACTTACATGGCATAAAATCACCTTCGTGATCAAAACGCCACGAAGGTGATGAAAATTGGTTTATTTGTAAATTCATATAATGGATGAAAAGTATTTTACATCAAAGGAGATTGGCCATTTTTGTATGGACGTTGGACTAAGAGTGCTGCCCAACATTGAATCAAAGTGCATTATGTTTCTTACACTAATACGAGTATGTAACCCAAAGCGCTTCGGAATCTATCCGAGAAGTGTTGAGAAAAAAATCTGTTGTATAGGTTTTACATTAAACGAAAAAAAATAACAAACGTCTTATTTCTAAAATAAAAGACGGTATGGATTATAAACAAACGATTTTATTATTAGAACAACGCTTAGTTAAGGATAGTCATTCAATGAATCAACGCCATAATTTAAAGCCATAAGATACGTTTTTAGGTACAATATAACCCCGTAGATGTTTTTTATTTAAATATTTTTTTTGTATCTGTACATGTAATGAAAGAAATAAAAGTATTCCCATGCTTTATAACATTGCACTGGTTTCGTGTGTGTGTATGTTTGTAATGAGATTATCTTTATTTATACATAAATTTTATTTTTAACCAGACGGTTGCAAATTACTAATATTGACTTACCTGTTTACACCTGCCTACGCAATAGTTATGACGGAATGTAACTATGTAATTTAACTATAAATATGTAATTTATCTATTAACCAAACCTGTAAAATGTTTTAAAAAAATAATTTTTAAATAATCCTAATACTGGACTGATATTTTTTTGCCAACCCACTCGCAATATATGTTTTTAACATATTAAATTCATCCAATATCCGGCTCGGTGAAGGTGGTTGTATACTCGGATCCTCTACTATACTGTTGTGTTCAACAGCAAAGCCGTTATTACTAGACAAATTAAAAGTACCTTAAATCGTGTGGCCGATGTAAATTGTCATAACAATTCAAAATAATAAGAAATACATTTTTCTTACACTATCATGTGTAAGTTAACCGAGTGGCGTAGCGGTTAAAGAATACTACCACCCTCTCTCTTCCCTTGGGTGTCATAAAAGGTGACTAACGGACTAAAGACTGCACATACTTCCAACAACATAGAGCAGCGATGGGCTCACCACCTATCCCGTTGAGCACATGTGCAGTCGCTATTTGGTGAAAAGAGGACTATGGTAGAGGACTGTTTTTGCTGTCCTCATTGCCTAGTCTCTGACTAACCCTTCGGGGATAATTGTCGTGATTATTTGTATGTATCAAATGTCAAGTGTATTTCATTGCGATGGCTTTAGTATAATATTTATGTAACATAAAAAAATGTTGAAATTTGGTGAAGTAGTAACCAAATGTTTCACTGCAACGGGAAGTGTGACACGATGAGAATGCACGAAATGGTTCTGTTTTTGACCGGTTGTTATTGTTATTGAAATATAAATATTTTCTTCAATTACGACAAATTTTATTTATTTTGTAATCATATATCAAAATTGATGTTTTATCCTATAATTAAATTTTTATGCGTTTAACTTATACCGTTTAGAAAATATAAGTGTGACTATCAAATTTGAGCTTCTGTGAGAAGTACCCAATTATAGAAAAGAAAGAAAAACATACGACAGCCTCATTACTACCAAATCACAATAAAGTGCTTTCCCTGATTGCACCCTGAACTAAACAATCGGAAGGCCAATGAAGATATACCGATCTGTGGCGGACGCGACGCGACCAGAATATCGAGCGCCCGGTGAAACCATGTTTTTCAATTAAACCAACATTTGCTCTTGTACACGGACATTTTCTCATTACGATAACAATCAGATTGAGAACAACACAATGAACACAAGATAAAGTACAACCTATAAACTGACCTAAGCAAAGACCTGTCCATCATTAAAATCAAGTAGTTTCTGCAATTGATGGGTTAAAATATGGAACATCTTTATTATTGAAATTTTGCATTAACAATGCTATACCTATAGATATAGGATAAAATGTAAAAAAATCAACCAGTCTCAGGAAGCTCTAATGGGATTACCGCTGGCTTGCAGCGTTAATCATCAACTACTTCATTTATAGGAAGAAATCAACAAGTCTTCTGGGGTCTCGGTAGCTTAGCGGTTAGAGCAGTGGACCGGCAATCTGAAGGTCATAGGTTCGAGCTTCCTGAGATTGGTTGATTATTTTCTAGTACTTAAACATTTTATCTAATATGGAACATCTTTTGCCTGACCTGTGAATTGAACCCGGGACCTTCGGATATCGGGCCAAACGCATTTCCATTCAGCCACCGAGGTGTTGATTTGCAACCTAATCGTTTTTATAAAAGCGGCTACATCATATTTAAACGGGGATTAACGCTAACTACCAGGAATTGTTAGACGAAAATTTGATCAATCGATTAGCACGTCCCTAATGTCACCGTACTCCAGCACTAGTTGCCGAAGTGTAACACTTTGGACTTCTTGGCGGGAAATTGAAGCGTCATGTCTGCAGTTTTGTATTATTTTCTATAATTTGTGTTTTGTCGAATATGAATGTGAAACAATGGTGGATTATTTACTGTAAGTGTTCGTGAACGTGCATGAGTGTTAGCAAATAAATCAAAACAGTGCATTATCACTTTCCAAATTCTCTCAAGTAGTCCGTGTGAGACCTCAATAAAGTCCCACAGCTTTATTGAGTCTCGAGAGGTTTGGGGGAAAATCATTTACCATTAAACGTTCATTATCACTTATTATCATCCAGTAAAGAAAATAATAATTACTATTAAAAACTTGACATTGGCTAAATGTGCTGATCGCACGAAGCCAATAGAAAAAAAGTGTAACACTTGAGTTTACCGCGCTTTTGGTAGTTGTAGTAAAATACATACATACATATGATCACGACTATTATCCCCAAAGATTAGTCAGAGACAATGAGGACCGCAAAAGCAGTCTTGCCATAGTCCACTTTTCACTTGTTGGATGTATGTGCAGTTTTTAGTCCGTTAGTCGCCATTTACGACACCCAAGGAAAGAGAGGGGGGTAGTATTCTTTCACCGCAACGCGACACGGTTAAATATGCTAAAATACTTGATTGTAATTTACAATAAATGGAAAGTAATTTTGAAGAATTGAGTTTATTTTTATTATAATAAAGACATAAAGGCATCTTCCCTGAAGAGAAGCCTTGTAGGCATATCCCTGTGAGGAGAGGTATAAATCAGGGCGACACTATATCTCCTAAATCATTTACCCCCTGTCTGGAAGACGTATTTAAGCTCCTCGACTGGGCTAATAGGGAAATAAACATAAATGGTGAGCGTCTCAGCCACCTCCGCCTTGCCGACGACATTATTGTTTTCGCCGAAACTGCTGACGAACTCCAGACTATGAGGGAAGAACTTTATCTGGTCTCGATAAGTGTTGGTCTGCGTATGAACACCTCAAAAACAAAAATCATATGCAAGGACCCCATCGTGGATGGCGTAATGGTTAATGGTAA
The DNA here is from genome assembly GCA_963921215.1 of Scoparia ambigualis. NCBI lineage: Eukaryota > Metazoa > Arthropoda > Insecta > Lepidoptera > Crambidae > Scoparia > Scoparia ambigualis. The sequence continues at coordinate 55,953,752 of OY992502.1, read as the reverse complement.
AAAGATAGAGCGGGTCGACGAATGTGTCTACTTGGGGCAACTTGTTACGCTTGGAAAAGACGGACAGGCAAGAGAAATTCAACGCCGCATCGGACTCAGTTGGGGGCGTTCGGTAAGCTGCCCGTAATTTTCAAGTGTAAGGAAGTGCGAAACGAAGGGCATATGAGCAATGTATTCAGCCGGTCATGGTCTATGGGGCAGAAACTTGGACCCTTACACAACAACATATCCAAAAGCTGCAGGTAGCCCAAAGGAAGATGGAACCCGCCATGTTGGGTATCACTCTGAGCAACAAAATAAGAAACAGAAATCCGGAGTCGCACTAAAATAAACGACGTGGGCGTATCATTGCGCAAAGGAAGTGGCGATGGGCGGGTCACATAAGCCGCAGAGACGCTGGCCGGTGAAGCAGAAAGGTGCTTGAGTGGAGACCGAGAACCGGCACCAGAAGCGTTGGCCGCCAGAAGGCTAGATGGGCGGATGACATCACAAAAGTAACGGGCAAAAAGTGGTTACAGAAAGCCCAAGACCGATCAGGATGGCGTGCAAATGAGGAGGCCTACACTCAGCAGTGGGTGATCATGAGCTAAAGAAGAAGAAGAAGAAGAAGATAAAGGCATCTAACACACACATATACCTTTTTATATTCGAAAGTGTATATAGCAGTTACATAGCTTATTCATTAATTAAAATTACATAAATATGAACCTAACTAAGTAAAAGTTATTATTTTGAATGACCAGATTATAAAGCTAGCAGCCAATAGCAATCAAGCATGAAGAAACCAAGAATTCTGAAATATTGCAAATGAATCACTGGAAATGTCCAATGTTTTTTGTTATTTTTTAGCGTGTGGCGTACTCTACTTTCGTTATCGTCAGCTATCACAAATATTAATGATGAGGAATATTTGAAAGCTTTATACCGAGAAATGCATGCACTTATGACGAATAAAAGTAATTAGTGACAAAAAGCTATAATGGATCTTACTTTGCTAATGAACATTTTTTATCGAGTTATTGCAGTGAAAAGAGTGACTTATTCGTATCTAAATAAAACATTTTTATCCAACTTTTTGACGGAAAGAAGATTGATTTTTACTACCTAGAAGGAAAGAAGGATGCTTAAACCAGAAAATGTGGCAGCAAAGTACCATGGGTATAGTTTTAGATAGTGGACTGTATTACTTAGGTGTTGGTGTCAAACTATTAAATTACACAATGCTCTCGGTATTATAATCTGCCTTGGCAACTACCCATAATATGGCAAAAAACACTTACCTCGACCAGCTTTCTTAGAGACGCTATCTGAGGCTCGTTCTGCAGTTCTTGGTTGGGTTTTGTGTTGAAGTTTTCTATAGTTTTGCTGTGAACGTCACACGCGATAATTTCAGAAGAATATTAGATAGTTTCCGATGAACGTCACACGCATGATATGTTAATATTTAAAAACGTATACAATTATTTTTATTTATTGTTGTGGAGAACGAGATAGGCCCTCTGCTCTGCACTGCGCGGAACTGCGTCGCCTGCGTCTCAGCACCAAATAACAACTGCACAGCATGATATGGATAGCCCATCGCTGCTTTATGCCGTTCGATGGTTCAGTAGTCTTTAGTTCGTTAGTCGTCTTTTGCGGCATCCGAAACAAAAATGGGTTAATAGTATTCTTTTAACCTCTCCCCAAGCGGTCGCATGAGACCTCGCTTTCCCACTTGACTTTGTACCGTGTTTTCATAGGCTTACAGACTACTTTAGTATGAACAAGGTCGATTATTTCGGTTCTGTGGTACATTTCATGCATCGTGTTCGCAAAATATCGCATAGTCTGTGCTCGATTCTGTCATTTTCGACGTTGACAGTTGCGCCAATTTCTGTGTCGGAGTGAATTAGTCGCTGTGTTTTGTGTGCTGTTTTTATTGGATTTATCTAATGTTACTTACATGTTTCTTATTGTAAAATGATTATTGAGCATATAATGATCGTAATTAGATAATAAGTTGTAAGAAATACATCTTTATTACTACTACATAAAGCGTGTAAAGTCCGTTAGCATGTTTCCGATTTCCGAGTAATCACACTAATTAGTAGCGGTATAATGCATAAAGTTACTATACCTAACGGAATAGAGCAGCACAGCAAACATGAGCTGTCAAACGAAACCGAAATAGGATGGCGTTTGTGTATGTCAAATTGTTTATAAATGCGTTCAGTGATGTAAGTCATGTCGCTTTTCACATTAATACCGATATCGATAATATTAATTACTAACAGTAATAGTATTAATAGAACTAAAATAGGATATCGGATTGTTTTATTTCTTGAAAAGTATTTACTTAAACATTATGACATTAATTGTACTAAAAATGTAGTATCCTGCTAATAATTATGTTATTTTGCTAATATGATGTTTCAAGAATATGATATTGTAAGAATGTGGTGATTTGCGAATATGGTGTTTTGCTAATATGATATTTTGCGAACATCATATTTTGCTTTTATGCTATTCAGCGTAGGAGGGGTTGAATGTAGGTACATGGTGCTAAGTAGACATTACTATCTAATGAAACATCAGCAGAAGAATAGCATAATTTTATTTAAGCTTACCGAAACTAACTTAGTTGGAATTGCAGATTTCATCAAAATTCGTTTCGCTCCTCGCGTCTGTAAATATTTTTCTTCAAAATGCTTTGTTGGCGAATGTTTGATCAGAATGGCATTTACAGATCAGGCAGGGTGTTCTTCAATGATGAATTTATATTTATGTAGCGAATAATTTAATTGCGTCGTGATCGGCGAACGGGCGAATCCGCGGGAAACTTGTCTTTGGGAGCGCGCGCGGACTTCGTTGCATATTCAAAAAGACCGCCGCGCGCCGCCGCGCCGCCTCGTCTTGCTATCGGATCCCATCGTCGGCTGTCGGTCGTCTTCGTTGATGCGCGAACATGCTTACATGAACTGGACCTTTGAAAACATGAACTTTTCTTGGGAATCCAGTTTGGACGATCAATTAGCCTAAGCCATCTATTTCTAGTATCCAAGTTAGTAGGAAATCTAAAAGATACATAAATTACCTACTAATGTTATTACCTATTCTAACAGTCAAAACTGATACCTATGAATCGGCTAAGTATCTTATATGTGATTACATTCCCAGCTAATTCATATCTAAACGTCATATAGGTACTTTAATAACAATAATACATATTCGTTTACGTGATAGACAGTGGACACGAAATATCGATAACTTGATACAGCCCTAGTATAAAACGAAAATTATTTCTTTACACAAATTATTCGTAAATTCTGCATTATGTATATTCTATCTTTGCTTCTTACATAAATAAATGTTTATAGAAGAGAATTATCACATTTCGTGGTTAAAATTCGAAGCGCGAATTAAAATAAATCCTAGGTAAGAAGGTGTCGGTTTGTAATAATTTACCTGTGAAATAAACATTTTATGGGATTATTTCGCTGTGTTGTACAACAATCAATTACTGAAAAAGTCACCATGTTTCTAAAGCACTATTTCTCAAAAATATTCACGATTTCACATAAAATCAGAAACATTCACAAAATCCGAATTCTCAGTGTGCTGATAAGTGCGGTCAAACAGTAGCCAAAAACGGTTCTGTTACGTCGCATCACGCATCTCTTTTTATCCCACAGTGTTGTTGCTAATGACATCCCGCTCCCTCAGCCCTTTGTTTCTCTATTCCGCTAGGTATAGTAACTTTATGGTATGATGATGATGATGACCAGACAGTAGGATTTGTGTGTACATAAAATTATACGTATATGACACGCAGCAAAGATTATAAACGTCGCAAGGCCGTTATTAGTGGAGCGGAGCCATAAGTGTACGTGCCACGAGCAGGGCCGGCGTGGATTTAGCTTGGACGCAGTCATGGGTTAATCCTTAACCGAAGTGCCACGCTATAGTGGCGCTGTTCCTGTTAAGGTTACCGTATTTGCCGCAATCGACCGGCGTCAAATTGTTTTTCTTTCGTCTAGCGTCCCGTCCGTCTACGTCTGCGTGAACACCCATAATGGCCATATTCCGTTACGGGTTCGCGTACTCATATTATTTTAGAAATACATTTTCATTTCACATTCTTCGCTTTCTTGTAAAATAAACTATTTTTTTATTTTTCGGACCGGTTGTGTCATTGTTTTATTTATGTATTTTTGTATTATTATGTATTGTATGAGTATGTTTAATAAATGTATTTTCTTCTTCTTTCATTTAAATGTAGCTTTTAAATATCGGGCTGTGATATGAATTAATAATCTCATAAGTAATACTTCGTCCTAAATGTGACAGTTTTCGGCCCAGAAGCAGGACGAGATATCGTTGAAATTAGTGTCAGTCTGAACTAGTCTTCTGTGGGTTTAACTTTATTTGTATTTAATAGTTATATTATTTACTAACGCTGTTGGTTTTTCCATAAAACGAATTATCGTAAAAGAAAGCAAACATATTAACAATACTGCATATTCGAAAGTAAAAAATAAACAAAACAGCAAACAAGCACTTACATTATTTATTAATTTAACTCTGAACATGCATTACGAGTTCGTAAATAAGTTCCAAATTTCCAATATTCTATAAAGTTCGAATACGATAACCTTAACAGGAATAATCGGAGTGTCGTGATTTTATCTGACATCAACTGGAGGCTTACAAAGCGCACTGCTAACACGGCAGACCTTCTCCTTACAGTTCGTTGGTTTTAATATTCAATCACAGTATGAATACATTAACGGGAGTATTATCAGTTCCCAATTTTGCAAAGTCGAATGATAAAGGGTAAGCCGAAATTGACGTAGCGACTATGCAAATTGCGTAATGATATTTTATCGCATGAATTATCGCTGTTGGTTTAGTAATTATTAAACTGTTTTCATGCTAGCATGTTATATATCGCGTAATACGCTAATATCTATTTTAGCAGTTGGCAGAATCAGGCAGAAGTGGCAGAACCTTGTCACAGTGTTTTGGAAAGCAGAATAAATGGATTTAAACAGTTTCTGTAGCTAATAAAACATACACATTGTTGCATTTGATTTAGTGAAATAGTTATTCTTCCAATATGTTTTTTTTTTTTTATATAACAGAAGGAGGCAAACGAGCAGGCGGATCACCTGATAGAGAGTAATCACCGCCGCCCATGGACACCCACAAAACCAGAGGAATCGCAGCCGTTGCCGTCCTTTAAGAATGGAATAGGGGAATGTGAGAGGGGAACCCGGAACCCTCACTGGCCGGACGAAACACAACAGCACCAAGTGCCGTTATTTCACGCCGGATATACGTGAGAGGGTGGTATTACGCCGGGCGAGCCGGCACAATGCCGTGCCGCAACGCAGCGTGGCTCTACCACTCAGGAAAATATATCAAGATTATTTGAGGTTAAAAACTGTTTGTTATAAAATAGCGCAAAATTATGTATTAACCTGTGAAATTGAGCTGAATCTACGGGACAGGAAAGGACAGTACCTATGGTAGGAATCAAAGCAACACAAATAAAGATTTTATTATTATTATGCTATTTTTTTAATATCAGTTTAAACTGGTTTTCATTGTAACTACGGGTTAATTAATAACATGTAATTAGAGGGTGCGGTGTGAGATTTGTAAGTGTTGTTTGCGTGTGTAGTAAGAATAGTGCAGTTGCAAGAATTTTTTCACAATTTTTATATAGCGCTCATCCAGTTGCAAGAACTCTTTCACAATTGTTAACCATTATTATTCTTACAGACATAGATGCCAGTGCATAGGGTTTTTTAAAGTTCAAATTAAATTATTTCTTGCACTATGTAGTGTAAAGATGATAAAACATTTCAGAAACCTTAACATGAACCCTGTTATTGCAATTTTCCCATTTAAAGAAAGTAAAGTACTATTATAACAAATTAATTGTAATAAAAGAAAACTTAAATTAAATAAAAATAAGACATCTTAGTACTTAATTATTTTACAGCGTGTATCGCTTGGACATATGCTTCATAAGAACCTGCAACCATTAAATGGTAAACCAAATTTTGGTTCAGAGTTTATCTGTTAAATATTGAGATTGCTCAATTTGACGATGTCGAAACGAAGCAGTGAGAAAGCTCGCTCGAAAGGGTCGCAGCCGAATGCATTATAAACGAAACTTTAATGATAACTCCAGCGCAAATACGAAAGTTTTCGCTGCCGCGGCCGTTAGAGGAATTTTGTGTTGTGCAAACCATATCGTTAGCCACTGGGCTGTGGTACACACAGACGGTTAGACTGGATAGCGTATTAAATAGCTTTTTTTTGTTACTGTGTATCTAAAGTCGAAGCATTTATTCGACAGTTTCGCTTAATTTATAAACTTAATACTTATAAAGTGAACAAGTATGAGTGATTGCAAATAAAAGATAAAAAAGGCCAACATCAATGTTTTTTTATTTATTTTAGCGTTTTTATTAACGCTTAAATATACATAAGTAAAATTTCACATTTCGGGCGGCTGCCTTAACCACTTGGCTACCGAGGTCTAATTTTCACCCGTCGAAATTTGTCAGTGCTTGATGCTTAGGTTTTTTAGTCAACATTGCTTCATCAAATCTTAGAAGTTTTCACCTCTGAGATCCGAAAAAAATATTTTTACAAATATTTGACTGCGTTATAGATTAATGTTTTTTTTTATTTTAGCGTTTTTATTAACGCTTAAATATACTTACTTAAGTAAAAATTTTAAACACTGAAAAAAGACGACAGCCACAGGCGGGAATCGAACCACGCACTTTCCGCATTCCAGGGGGCTTAGACCTTAGACCAACATCACTTTTTAAATTCTCTCACGAAGTCCGTGTACGCTCTCAGTAATCTTTACTGAGACTCAAGAGGCATGGGGGAATATCATTTACCATTAAACGTTCATAATAATATAACTCACTATCATCTAGGTGTACTATATGCAAAGAAACTATTTGCCTATCTCTTTTACTTGACACTAGCTGAACGTGCCAACTGCACCAACCAAAAAAAAGTCTTCATGAAGATAATACTGCGATAGATGTCAGGCAAGATCCCTAAGAGCTCAGCTGCCGTAAAATCATTATCAATCACCATAAAATCAATTTGAGTTCCGGAGGCCTCCCCCCCCCCCTCTCACAATTCCTATTCCTTCCTTGCTCGTTTCCTCCTCCTCCTTCTGATACAAAAAAAACAGTCGCAACAGAAATTCAATTGTTAGTACTAGGAGACTTCGTTATAGACAAGGAGGCAACGAGTAGTACGTGCGTGATTGCCTTGTGTAATAGCCGGGTCCCACGGCCTGTCTGAAGACAAGCCGCGCCGTGGGAACGCTTAACTGCCTGTCGCCGCGCGTCCGCAAACGGGCTGTGGGACCGGCAAAGCCTGTCGCGGCTTGGAGCGGCTTGGCGCTGAGTGTTACGGCGCGGCCGATGGATCGGACAGGCGACGGTACGCAGCGGCAGGCCTCATCGGATGCGTTGATTCCCACGGCCTGTTGGCGCGGTTGGGTGCGCTCAGGCCTGCCAAAAATCAGTCCGTGCGACCGCGGCATAAGGCTGTCGGAGTCTGAACACAGTAATTGTGGTCATTGCAAAAAAAACTAAAAACAGGTATACTAAGAAAAACCCTTGCCTCAACCGAGCCGAACAAAATAAACATTATACCTTTCTCCGCTAGGAACTGAACCCCGGACCTATAATAATCATATACTACCTAAACCACATTGGCGGTGTCCGGCCGATCATTCTTTTTTATCTGCAAGTGGTGAGCAATTGGTCTTTATCTTACTCGACGGTAAGTGACGATAAGGCCGAAGGTGGAATCGCGTTTCACCCGGTAACCTCAACCACGAAGGAACTGGCTACCTTATCTCAAAACTATCGGAACACAACAATGCTAATAACATTTTTGTTATGTTGCAAGACTTTATCTCTACTTTCAGCGCTCAGTGTATCTCTTTTTGTATCTCGCTATTCGCGGACACCATTTTGTTTGTTCATCTATCTATCTCACCGTGTGTCACATATCTAATGTATGATTGTTGTATAATGCCCCACAAGATGCTATATAAAGTAATGGGGCAAGTTTAGAGACAATGTTAGTGAAATGGACCAAAAATAACAGCTCCCTGTATACTTTTCAAAGAGAATGCCAAGCTAAAAGGGTACGTAGGAGGAGAACTCGTAGATGCGCTTGATAAACATGTGCATAATGCAAGCTGCTCAGTTCGAGTTGTTGGAAAATTTCATAGGGAAAAAAAACAACATCATGTAAGTGAAGGAATTTCATATGAAGCCATTGAAATGGACGCAGGCCGAGACGAGTTCTTTGATGATGTTGTTTCGTTTTGCCTGGCCACCGCCACATAAGAACTTGGAATTGTATTTTGTTTTAGTTTTAGTATGCAGATTTTTTTAAACGTTTTTGTTTTCAATAAAATATATGCGAATAATTAAACGAAAATTTTATGAACAAACATTATTAGGATCACCAAACTACAATACCACGATGGTTCTTAATTAATGTTTTTCAATAACTATACCTAGGTATTAATATTTTCTTGTACCAACACTGTAAAACGAACAAACCAACGAATTAAAATAAAAAATTACGGCTTTTTAATGCTAAACAAACAAACTCATAAAGTTTAACTATTTATAATATAACTGTACATAAGAAATCATAATACACACACAAAAGTACAGTTACCTACTCGAACTCGAGTTTAAAAACAAAACGTCTAATTGTGTTGTTCCGGTCAGCTGTTTTGGACTACTAAGTTCGTACTAAGCTCTTACTTAAGTATACTAGCACCCCCACTTAGCACCCCATTTACATAATTCTGAAGTGCATTACACGGCTACTGAGCAACTTAACAGTGTTCCAAGACACGAAGAGATACTTGATAGCTACTTAAGAGGACACTCGGAAGCGGTTTTGAATGATCTTAGTCACTTACTTACAATATAACTTGCACTTGCACCCTCTAACTAAGTAATGAACCGACATGTTTGAAGAATGGAGAGTAAATGATTCGTAGCTAAGTTCGTAGCAAAAGGAAAACTATGGTCTATGCTTACGACTCCAGAAAACCACCGTGAAGTTTGTACGTGTGGTACAAAAGCCGTTTATAAACTAAAAATTACATACCTATAAGAACAGTTTCACAGAGAGTTTAGTGTAAGTCTGTATGTATGCATCGTCTAACTTTAGATAGATAGATAGATTATACTTTTATTGTAACATAATCACACAAACATATACAATGCATTTACATAAAAAAGAAAAAAAAAGAAATACAATGTTACAATTTGGCGGTCTTATTCGCTCGCTTAAAGCGATTTCTGCCAGACAATTGTTCTGAAGTTACCTTCAATAACCAGGGTCACATCAATAGAAAATTCCATAGTTACAACATAATTTATTACCTCTAGCAATGCGTTACTCAATTTTTTATTTTCAAAGTTAAGTAAAACTAATTAGTATAATTTACTTATTACTATAACAGAAAGAAAAAAAAACCTACAAACTAAAACAAAATAACTTAAAACCAAAAAACCTATAAATACCTTATAAAAAAAAATATCTTTAAAGAGAACCGCTGCCGCGCGGCAAAGTCCCTAAATGGCTGACAGCGTTGCCCTTTTGAATAGCTAAGCTAACTAAAGTAGTAAAATATAATTAGTAGTGGTACCTACTAGTATTTTGATTTTCATCAACTTTTTTTGGAGTTTGATTGAATTCCCGTTTTAATAATTTCCATTACTGCGACCTAATAATATAGATGCAAAGTCTTGTAATCTGAGCAGTTATTAAAGTACCTACTATAATTAATTACTAGTCTCACAAAAGAATTAATATTCGCGTAAGTATTTATAATATCAAAACTTTTGCATTTGCCGCTAATGTACAACAACGGGAGTTTACATAAAAAGCTTATCTTAATTAAGTATTAAAGTAACTAGTAGAACAACATTGCGGCAAACGCCTTTAACACGACAGCGTTAAGGGTCATTTTAGCAAGTAACTGTCATTGCTGTTACGCTGTTAATTGTGCAAAAGTTGAAGCAATAAAATAAAACGCTCAACAGTTACTGTTGTTTATGTTTTTGTTCTTTAATTTGACTTTTTAATTAGAGTCAAGCTTTTTGTGCCAGACTAATCTTCTTATAAGATTGGCCAAATTAAAATTCCTTTAAGTCCTCCTTATTTTCTACCATTCCATCCCCCTGAAATATGTTGTTTTTCTTCTTCAGAATAATGAAGAATTAAAGCTAAATTATGTTTTTCTGATATAATAGCATTAAAGCATTTTTAGTATTGATGATTATTGCGTTAATAGAGGAGTGCGGTGTGGTCAAAGCAGCCGCCCGGATTGCGGAGGACCGGACGTGTGTTCGATTCCCGACAGAGGTTAGTAATTTTTTTCAATATTTCAATATCTTTGGCTATAGCTATATAGTAAAGTTTAAAACACTGAAAAAAGACGACAACCTCAGGCGGGAATCGAACCACGCACCTTCCGCTTTCCGGACGGCTGCCTTAACCACTTGGCTACAGAGGTCTGGCTTTCACCCGTCGAAATTTGTCAGTGCTTGATGGTTAAGTTTTTTAGTCAACATTGCTTCATCAAATCTTAGAAGTTTTCACTTCTGAGAGTGTGAGTGGTTCGATTCCCGCCTGAGGTTGTCGTCTTTTTTCAGTGTTTTAAAATTTTACTCAAGTATATTTAAGCGTTAATAAAAAGCTAAAATATATTAAAAAAAACATTAATCTATAGCTTTTACTTTTCATACTTAAATTGTAGGTATTTTTTTAATGTAGAAAGGTTATGTGGTATGTGATTGAGTGGTGAAAGAATACTACCACCCCCTCTTTTCCCTTGGGTGTCGTAAAAGGGGACTAACGGACTAAAGACAGTACATACTTCCAACAGCATAGATCGGCGATGGGCTCACCACCTGTCACGCTGAGCATATGTGCAGTCGCTATTTGGTAAAAAGTGACTAGTGGTGGACTAGTGGTAGAGGACTGCCTTTGATATCCTTATTCGCCTTCGGGGATAATAGTCGTGATTATATGTATGTAAGTTTAATTTTTAGAAAATAAAAACAAATCGGAAAAATATTGCAAGTCAAACAGAAACATGATTAGTTCCTGATTCGCCGGATTCCTGATTCGCCGGATTCTTGTTTCGCTGGATACTTGTTTTGCCGGATTATTTTGTTGAAGGAAAACTATAGAAATATCGTGGCTTTACCTATCTATTAAATAAAAGGCAGACATTTCGGTACATTAATAAAAATATTTATTTGTTCTTAATTTAATATCGTAACAGATAAAGAATGTTAAAACACCATAATTTAAAAAAAAATCGAACCTATTTCTAAGTAGGTAATTTAAGTTATGTCCGATAGTGGCAGGAAAATAGTAATTCATACAATAATAAATATAACTAAGTACACGTTTTCTTTACTTAAGTGATATTATTGTATATAAATATTTCCGACGAAACAAGAATCCGACGAAACAATAATCCGGCGAAACAAGAATCCGGCGAATCAGGAACTAATCAGAAAAATTAAAACGTTATAAAAATTGACGACCGTTGACATACGTAAACTCCATTCATTTATCTATCTATTTCAAGTCATACTCATAATGCCACTTGTCTAACCCTCTGTTACGTACCTTCCTTTGATTGATCGATTGTACATAAAGCAATTCTCCGAGCTTTGTCTACTATACAATGTTATAGGGGTGGTACTTCTAACCCGTTAAGGCTAAGTACTACATCTAAATTCATCGACAAAAATAATAATATGGGGGGTCCTACCCCGTCCCCCTATAATTTATGACCATTTTTACTTTGTGCGATATCAAAGGTTTCATACATCGGAGAAACATAATAAAATGGCAAACGATAGCTAATGACACTGGCTAACTAATAAATTACTTTGTTTTGTATATTTGAGATTATTTTGGTGAGAAAAAAAATCATTACTTAATTATTTTGTGATTTAAAATCACTTTTTACGATAATTTAGATGTAGTACTTAGGTACCGCCCCTATCACATTGTATACGTCGATAGGTTACTTTACCATCTCGGCTGGCTTGCTTTGCCTCTAGCAAAAGCTTATTAATATGCTTTTGCTAGACGTCTGTTAATGGCGTAAACTGTAATAAGCTGTTTCAAACTGTAGAGGTAGTAACAAGCTTTGTATATGTATTCATGAAAAGCAGTGGTCCACTTTGAGTATTATTCTAGACTAGTTTACAGCTGCAGCTTCGTTTGAAATTCGGTGTATTTGAATGTGAAAACTACTTAGGGATACGTAAGATGTTTTGAATGTAATATTATATTTTTGTTACTAAAAAATCATATAGATATGAAGGTCCTAGAGACTACAGGGGCCTTACCATCAAGTACGGTTAGAAAGGGAGGGTGCTATTCATCGCCATCCCTTTCATACTGTATTGCATGGTTTTGATTTTGAGTTTGGTTTTAGAATACGAGTCTTAAAGCAGTATTACTTTTATCTTACTTTGCAAATTTCCATTCGAATTTTGCATAGTAAGACTAAAGTAATACTGTTCTAATAGATAACAGTATGATCATGTAAAGTTTATAAAGAAATGTGAAACATAAAAGGTTTCATTTTAATACATGTAATTAAATAATATTAAAAATAATATGACCAACTAGTTACTGGCCCCGACTTCGCCTACTTGAAATACGATCATGTACGTGCAAAAATCCTTTATTTTCCGGATAAACAGCAAAATATGTATATCCATATTGAGAGATCTACCGGTGTATTATTTTTTTATGAATCCGTTCGATTCATAAAAGAGCGATGGAGCGAGGTATTCTTAAAATCAAACTGATCGATAAAGTCAGAAATACGGTTATTTGCTCCAGGACCGGAATAGCAGATGCAGGTGAGAAAGCTGCCAAGCTGAGGAGGGAGTGGGCGGGTCACGTATGCAGGATGCACCCTAACAAGTGAGCTCATATTGTTACTCGGTGGATACCCACGGACGGGTGCCGTCAAAGAGGAATACCCAAAAAGAGATGGTGCGACGACCTTGTGAACCACACAAGGGATTGGCAGTCTTTGACTCTGGATCGGAATCTGTGGAAGAGTTTGGAGGAGACCTTTGCCCAGCAGTGGGACACAAAAGGTAAAAAAAAAGTCCGTTCAGCCATTTCTGCGTGATTGACTAACAAAAAACATACAAAAATACGTGACGTCCGTTTTCCAGAGGCGTACCTAGGTAAAGACCACAACTTTCCACTTGCTACTAACCCGGTCCTGAAAAACATCAATCGCTTCATACATACATACATATTACGCACTACTATTATCCCCTAAGGGTAAGTCAGAGACTAGGCAATGAGGACAGCAAAAGCCGTCTTCTACCATAGTCCACTTTTCACCAAATAGTGACGCACATGTACTCAGCGAGACAGGTAGTGAGCCCATCGCCGCTCTATGCTCTTGGTAGTAGGTGCAGTCTTTAGTCCGTTAGTCGCCTCTTCTTTTACCGCTACGCGACTCGGTTCATTTACACTTTTAAGAGGAAACACTACGTCGAAGTGGCATGCAAAATTCTCATACAAAACACAGAAAAACGACGTTTCGTAGTCCCCCATTTCCTCCTTCAGAACTTTACCAATTTTTTTTACTTTTTCAGCATCGGTTGAAGAAAGCAATTTTCTAAGTTTGTATGTTTGATTTTTTTTACTTAATGTTTCTGAAGACGCCTTATAAAACGGAGTGATTTCGCAAAAAATTTAAGGCTTCTGGTTATTAAATAAATGACTTTATGCAAAAAATCTAACATACAGACATAGAAAATCACTTTCTTTAACCGATGCTGAAAAAGTAATAAAAATTGGATCAGCTCTGAAGGAGGAAAAAGGAGACTACGAAACGTCGTTTTTCTGTGTTTTGTATGAGAATTTTGTATGCCACGTTTACATAGTGTTTCCTCTTAATGTTCTTCATTCATGCTTTTGGTACTTTGACTAAACATTTAACAAGAACTTGCTCATTTATAAAATTATTACAATACTAAATTAGCTGTGAGGCGTCTTTATAAAAAGAATACTACCAACACATCTCTTCTTTTGTGTGTCGTAAAAGACCACAACCGGACTAAAGACCGCAATATCACGTTGAGCACATTGAGGGGTCTACTTTTAAAACCCCCTAAAAGAAATATTGGTCAATTAATTTCAATTAAAATATCGTGCGTTCAGCGCAAACTATCTAATATTCTTCTATAATAACGCGTGTGACGTTCACTGTAAAATACGTATAAAATTTTCCTACAAAACCGAACCAAGAACTGCAGAACGAGCCTCAGATCGCGTCTCCTCAGAAAGCTGGTCGAGGTAAGTGTGTTTTGCCATATTATGGGTAGTTGCCAAGGCAGATTACAATACCAAAAGCATAGTGTGATTTAATAGTTTGATTCCAACACCTAAGTATGCAGTCCACTCATTAAATTATTACCGTGGTACTTTGTTGCCACATTTTTTGGCTGTATACTGTTTTTTGTGTTTTTATTAAATATATAAATTAATTAATTAATTCATTAATTTTCTGTGAAAAAGCAGAACTCTATAACTCTAATCTGCGAAGTTTTACATGCAAAATAATGATACATCTGTAATGCTAACACCATTCCCTTCAAAATGCAGTAGTAAAATTGTCACGTCTGCTACACAATTTTAATATAATGACCCAAGCGTCCATACAAGCTCCCCTATCTCCTTTTACTATTACCAGAAAAACAAAATACAATGAATTCCTTCCATGCTTCACTAATGATTCCGTAACAAATCCCACTAAAACACGTTTAAAAGCCATTAGGAAAAGTGACATTTGTATCAAAACCCACTAAAACACCAGTCTGTCACTATCAAATTCCATTAAATAGAGTTGGCCAATAGCAGAGCTTTATTACGACACATAACTTTAGAACAAAATGTCGCTATTGGATTGGGCGTTATTGTTGTCGTCGCGAATAGGGCTATCATCCGTCCGGATTTTTAGACTCATGTCTGGATTTTGTCCCGATTTTTAATTTATCTGGATTTTAGAATATGAGTAACAAAACTACATTTTAAGTAATATCAAACAAGTCTTATTCTTTATTAACGTCTCATTTTTTAAAAGCAAAACATAAAAAGTGAATAATGTTTCCATTTTATGGCAAAAAAGTCCGGACTTTTATCGAAATGTCGTCAGGCTTTTTGTCACGACTTTTCGAATTCCTGAATTATTCCCTAGTCGCGAACGATGCTATATGCGGGTTTGTATTAAAATTTAAACAATTATCATTCGTTTATGAATAAGTAGTGTAAGGGGTTTTGAAAGTAGGCCGCCTCTGTGGTCTAAAGGCTAAGCCTCCGGTTTCAGACCCAGAGGTCCCGGGTTCGATTCCCAGCGGGGGTACATCTGTGTGTGCTCGGATTGGTTGGTGGTAGGGCTGTTAAGTCCGCCTGGCTAGATACCACCATCTTATCTAAGTGTGTCGCCATAACAACGATGTTTATAGCATTGTTGTGTTCCGACAGTTTGAGATAAGATATCCAGTTCCTCAGTGGATGAGGATTTCGGGTGAAGCGCTTCCACCTTCGGCCTTATCGTCACTTACCAGCAGGTGAGATGAAGGCCAAGCGCTTACCCGTTGCCGAATAAAAAAATTAAAAAAGACCCCTCGTGCAGTCGTTATTTGTTGAAACGTGGACTGTTGTAACTGTGCACTGCTTACGGTCCTCTTTGCCTACTCTCTGTCCAACATTTTAAGGATAATTTAAGGATAAAAGTTAAAAGTGTATGTATGTATAATAAATCTCTCCATCAAAGTATCGTAAGAAAAGGACGTGGCGTCACGACGAAGCGGCCCGTAATTCCCGCCACCGGAAATGACAGGCCACATCCGCCGCCGGCCCGCCCGACTGACACTGCAGCCGGAATACGTCAATAGTTTGTGGCTTGTACCTTGTACCTCCTTGTCTGCAATCGCGTCTGGGCACATAGGTATGTGGTTTTGTTCTTCTTCTCTTATTTACAGCGTTTCCATTACTTCCGAAATTTCCCTTTCAATGCATAGTACCAGCAACGCAAGTTACCGTGCACGTTTATGACCATATTCCAAATTCGTAACTTGCCAGACATGCAATCGACCATGTACGCATACGACCTAAAATGAATTTGCAATCGACCAGCCCCTATTGAACCACTTTGAACCCCAGGAGCTCAAGTCTGCTTAAGACAATACTGGCATAATCGTTAGCGATAGAAATAGCAAACGAAAGTCGGCCAAAATTTCGGTTCGGAGAATGAGAGATAATCTCTCCAGGCAGGTCGAGGAGATGGGAAGGTCTCAGCTGGCTTGTTTTGCTTAAAGCAAAAGCGTATTACTGCGCACTAACACGCTTTCACTTTCAACACTTAGAACTCACAGTCACAACACAAAAGAGATTCTTTTCATTGAGCACTGCAGTGCGATTGTGTAAGTTTGGAGGTTAAAGTTACTCGCGTCCGTAGGTATACCCTTGAGACCCTACAGGTGACCCCTGGGTGGTGCTAAATGACACTGACTGAGTGTGTGAGTGAGCATTGGCCCGGCTCGCCCGGGGTAATACCACCCTCTCACGAATATCCGGCGTGAAATAATGGCACTTGGTGCTGTTGTGATTCGTCCAGCCAGTAAGGGTTCCGGAGGCCCATCACCCCCCCCCCCCCCCCCGCCCCCCTCACAATTCCTATTCCTTCCTTAACCCTATTCCTTCCTTAGAGGACGGCAACGCGCCTGCGATTCTTCTGATTTTGCGGGGCGACGGTGATTTCTCTCCATCAGGTGACCCGCCTGCTCGTTTGGCTACTTCTTATATAAAAAAAAGTTAAAGCCTTGCTAGCAGCGGCTGCCGCAGCGCTGAGAATTGGCTGTCTCTTTCATATTCATAGAATTGGAAAGAGACAGCTGATCACAGCCATGTGCGAAGCGTCTATGTGTTGCTTAGTGAATCGTGCGCGGACGCTCCATTGAAAGGTGAAACAAAACCTCCATCTACAGTGTTTAGTAAATAATTAGTCAATAAAACATAACGTTGAAAAAAAACCGTGTCGCGTAGCGGTGAAAGAATAGGTACCACCACTCCCTCCCTTCCCTTGTGTGTCGTAAAAGGCGACTAACGGACTAAACACTGCACATACATCCAACAGCTTAGAGCGGCGGTGGGCTCACCACCTGTCACGCTGAGCACTTGTGCAGTCGCTATTTGGTTAAAAGTGGACTATGAGAGGACTGCATTTGCGGTCCTCATTGCCTAAACTCTGACTAACCGACTAACCCTTCGATAATAATAGTCGTGGTTTTATGTATGTATGTATGTTGAAAAAAATACCGGAGGTCCATCTCTCCCCTCCCCCCTTTCCCTCCACAACTCCTACTACTTCCTCAAAAGTGGTCAGTTTTAACATGAAAAGTCTAGGTAGTTCCACTTTCCTCATATCTGGGGTAAGTGGAACATTTTGAAGACTCAACTTCATAGACAGATTTGTCCATAAATACTGAAGGAATGGATTTGTATGCTAAAATAATAGTAAGTTAACTTCAGTAAGTATACTTATTTTCTAGTAATATTAAAATTAAACTGTGTATTTACTGGCTGGAGCTCATAATGTTAAAAAATAGGTAGTTACTCAAGTAAAGAGTAGGCTCTTTACTCAAGGCTGGCCACGCGCATCAGCGACTCGTCTGGTTTTGCGGGTGTCCATGGGCGGCGGTGATTACTTCCCATCAGATGACCCGCCTGCTCGTTTGTCTCCTTTTCATAAAAAAGAGCTACAAAAACGTATGAAGGTAGGTTCAAGATTCAATATCAATTATTCAGGTTAGGCCATGTTTAGGTTACAGCACTCATGAATGTCATTATGCCATCGGCTCGTAAGTCTAATTATGGGGCGGGGGCCTTGTACTGAGAAGAACCGGCAAGAAACTCAGCAAGGGAATTTCTTTTCTCCCTTTCTTTCACAGCGTCAGTTAGAATTGAAAAATGCCCTCCCTATCATAGAAGGGCACTTTCCATTACAATAATAAAAACATAAAAACTATACTTACTTACTACTACTTATTGGTACTTTACTCAGCCCTTTCCAACTCGCACCAAACCTCTTACACTCTCCTGAGAGTAGGGTTACCATCCGTCCGGATTACTCCGGACATGTCCGGACTTTTAGACTCTAGTCCGGATTTTGTCCGGCTCTTTCATTTGTCCGGATTTTGGATTATGAGTAACAAAACTACATATTGAGTAATATGTCTTTAATCTTTATTAACTTCTCATTTAATTAGGTATCTAAAAACAAATAAAAAGTGAGTAATGTTTCCATATTGTCACTAAAAAGTCCGGACTTTTATCCAAATGTCAGGTTTTTTGTCAGGACTTTTCAAATTCCGAAATGGTAACCCTACCTGAGAGTAAGATGGATAATTATAGGAATATAAGTATACACTACCTCTTCTTTCATACATGGATAAGGATAAGACATAATGGATAAGAGGATCCGTGTCGCATAGCGGTGTAGTATTCTTTTACCGTTACGCGACACCCTTTCCATTGGGTGTCATAAAAGGCGACTAACGGAAAAAAAACCGCACATAGTACATCCTGTTGGATACTGTTGCATAGAGCGGCGATAGGCTCACCACCTGTCAAGCTGAGCACATGTGCAGTCGCTATTTGGCGGAAAGTGGACTATGGCAGAGGACTGCTTTTGCTGTCCCCATTGCCTAGTCTCTGACTAACCCTTCGGGGATAATAGTCGTGATTATATCCTACTAATTTTATAAACGCGAAAGTTTGTAAGAATGGATGGATGTTTATTACTCTTTCACGTAAAAACTACTGAATGGATTTGGATGAAATTCGGCATACAGATAGTTTATAACCTGGATTAACACATAAGATTCTTTTTATCTCGATATTTCCACGGGAACGGGAACCACGCGGGTGAAACCGCGAGCGGCCGTTAGTCTATGTATATATGTATGTAATGTGAGTTGCTAACATTCAAACCGGCTGACACTGCCATCGAATACGGCGATAGTTCGCGTTCCACTTCCTGTTTATAATTGGATTTGGAGTAGAAACTTTTAATGGCCGGCAGATTTGCTTACGTTATGGCGATGGCGAGACGGTGTTAAAGGCAGCGCATATATTCACCTACTCACTATTATTGTCTATTTAAATAATAATCTATTGCCAGAGGCAACTGCGACAGCTCATCTCATACTTCGACAGCTCCGGAACCTATCTGGAAAATAGGCAGTGAACTACACGTGTTCACGGGGAAACTCTCCCGAGAGTACCGAATGAAAAACGCTCTTCAGCGGGTTCTGATTTGGCGTCAAGACCTAACGCAGATGGTCTCCTGCGCGAGTTGGTTTACTGGCGCAGGGACGTCTGGCAATTCTTGCATAACCTGACGGTCTAAAGGTGCCAGTACAAAATATATAAGCTAGCATTTAAAAAAAAATCAGGCTTGTTTTCATTTTTACTTTTCCTAACAAAAAATCCTCTGATCAAATCAAAAAAAGGCTCCTTTGAGTGAAACTACAGGCACTAGATGGAACAAATCTTTGATAGCAGTGTATAATCATAAGATTTAGTTTTTCATATGACATCCCTACTATTGTCATTTGCAATCATAGCGATTATGATTTCTCATTAGTGAGTGTATGAATGAAATGAAATGCAATTTTATTTCATTTTTCATATGATTTTTATCGAAACTAACGAAGTGAAGTGACATTTCTCCTGTACGGGGAAGGTCGTCCTCGCCAAAGCGTCCTGTTACATCATAATCATTATTCAATTACCATGTCATTTCATTTTAATATTTTCAATGATACCTAAATAGTAGGAAAATCACTCTCAAAAAAAATAGCAGGTGACTTCACTGTGATAAAAAAAATTATATGATCATATGATTATGATTTTTAAATACCATTGAGGTACAATAAATTAGAGAAGACACCGCGAAGCAAGTTTGTGCGCACTTGGGCACTAAGGTGCAGCCGCAAGGTCCACAATCGCTTGAATCACGCGCAATCACTAAGGCGTTTGCAGCCCATGGGCTGCACATTAGTGCGCACTAACTTGCTTCGCGGTGTCTTCTCTAGTTTATTGTACCTCAATGCTAAATACCAATCATTTTCATCTCTACGTGTAAGCGGTGCATTGCGGCCTCTCTGTTTCGGTTCCTTTAAATTTAAACTACCGAAAGTGCGTAAGGGGTTACATTTAATTAAAACGTCTTTTGGCGTTTTGCTTGAAAACTAACGTAAAAAATAGTTTATTTATGTTGTTGAATTTATCCTCAAAATATTTGTGACCTTATGTGACCTTATAATATACTAGCGGCCGCTCGCGGTTTCACCCGCGTGGCTCCCGTTCCCGTGGGAATATCGAAATAAAAAGTATCCTATGTGTTAATCCAGGTTATAAACTATCTTTATACCGAATTTAATTCAAATCCATTCAGTAGTTTTTACGTGAAAGAGTAACAAACATCCATCCACACTTACAAACTTTCGCGTTTATAATATTAGTAGGATGAGCTCAGCTGTCATAATACCAGTTCAAAAGAAATTCAATTGTTAGCAACTTCTAGAAGATAGAAGTTTTCGTGATAGACAAAAGGACAATAATGAAAAAATATTAAATAAATAATCCAAATTAAATTTGAGTGTCAGTTTCAACAGTAGGTAGTCGGTAGGTAGTCCATCTTTTTCTTCTTCTTATAGACTTGGTGCGGTTTGGACATTTAGCCAGTCGCAATTAAAGATGCTTACTAGTAGATAATAATGTGTGGTTAAAAATGTTGAACAGTAAATCGAGTATCAGCAAATATGTTTATTAAGATAATTCTATAAAAGTTCGTGCACTGTTTTGTTTTAATTGCCTATACTCATGCACGTTCACAGCATGATTTCACGTGAATATTCGAACAAAACACAAAAACAAAAACACAACAACAACAACTAATTTGATTAGAGCAATTGCTCTAATCAGATTACTAGGTCTGAAACTTCAAAGCAGAATTGTTCTAATTTTAAATATTAATATGATTGATTTTGCTTTGAAGTTCATTATGAGACTTATGTCAGTTTTTGCGACCGCGCGGCACCCTCTTAAGTACAAGTAGTAAGTAGTTTATAATGTCGCGTGTAAACAGAGTGAAAGCAGAAGAGAGTTTATCAGATAATTTCAATCCGATGTCGTTCTATCTTCTATTAGTGTGCTTTTAAAATTTGCCCGGAATCGGCTTTCGCACTGGAAACACCGTATTCCCACAAGCCACGCAGATTGTGATTGATTATGGTTCCCAGGGAATGTTACCATCCCGCCCATGGGAGGCTGACATGACGTGTGAAACCATTCCAATGTTTTACTTGAAAAACGACGCGCAGATGTCGACATTACCGCTGAAAATAACATCACTGAAATCATTTGGTTTGTATGCGTTAACCTCTTTATTTGATACATCCATTTAGGGGTCAATTATGTGTACCAAAGAAGTATGGATATCGGGTCTTCTTGGAAAGACAGTGAAACGTTATGCTTGCAGTTTTTTTTCTTGTGTTTTTGTTTTTGTGTTTTGTTCGAATATTCACGTGAAATCATGCTGTGAACGTGCATGAGTATAGGCAATTAAAACAAAACAGTGCACGAACTTTTATAGAATTATCTTAATAAACATATTTGCTGATACTCGATTTACTGTTCAACATTATGTTTTTATTCTGCGAAATGTACAAAACCATCACGCGCTTGTGTTAAAAATTAAAATTAACTTTCTAAGACGGGGGAAATCGGAATATCAATACAAAAAATTTCATGTAAGAATTATTGTTTTTATGCGTAGAATTCAGAAAGTTGTCGGAAAAAAATGTTTTCAGGAGTCATTAGATTTATGTATTGTTTGTTATTGTTTAAATAATTTGTTTCAAATTTCAACAAGGCCACGACCTTGTGCAATGATCAGGCTAACTTACGTAAGTTCTTTTAATGTATTCAACTAATTCAGCGCATAGTTCAAGTAACTTAAAAATATGTAAATTTTCAAAATTTCGTGCAGGATCCCCTTAAATATTTAATATTGATAAAGTTAAGCCTAAAAAGAAAAGTCTTAATATCTCATCAATTGAATGTCCGAATGATTGAATGGACTGAACTGAAATTCTCCATGCCCAGCAAAAACCCTTGTATCTGGTAAAGTGAAATATTACACAGTAGACGAAATCTAGTTAGTAGTTTTTATTTAATACGTATGACGTATTACAATTTAAACAAAAATACACTATTTTTAAAACATCGATCAAAGATACAATGAACTACAAGAACTTTTATATGATGTTACTTGCTGCTACGGAACCCTTCATGGGCGAGTCCGACTCGCACTTGGCTGGTTTTATATTTTGCGAACGATCGAGCGCCGTGCGTGGCCGAGCGCAGGCGAGTCGACTGTCAGGCGCTCCTGCTCCCGAAAACGTAGGGTGTCCGGCCTTTTTACAAAAATGTCCGGACAAACTAGCTGGTCTGTCCAGCTATCAGGTTTGGCGACCTGCCAACCCTATCCCCGAAGGGTTAGTCAGAGACTAAGCAATGAGGACCGCTAAAGCAGTCCTCTACTATAGTCCACTTTCACCAAATAGCGACTGCACATGTCTTCAGCTTGACAGGTGTTGAGCCCATTGCCGCTTTTTTTTTTTATTTATAAAAGAGAAAGCGGGAAGAAGCAGGCGGGTCACCTGATGGAGAGTAATCACCGCCGCCCATGGACACCCGCAAAACCAGAGGAATCGCAGGCGCGTTGCCGGCCTTTAAGGGAGGAATAGGTTTAAGGAAGGAATAGGAATTGGGAGGAGGGAGGGGGGGGGGAAGGGGCCTCCGGAACCCTCACTGGTCGGACGAAACACAACAGCACCAAGTGCCATTATTTCACGCCGAATATTAGTGAGAGGGTGGTATTACGCCGGGCGAGCCGGCCCAATGTGTGCTGCAACGCAGCGTGGCGCTACCACTCAGTTGGTGTCACTCATTTAGCACCACCCAGGGATCACGTGTAGGGTCTCAAGGGTAAACCTACGAACGCGAGCAACTTTGACCCCGCTCTATGCTGTCGGATGTATGTGCAGTCTTTAGTCCGTTATTCGCCTTTTGCGACACCCAAGGGAAGAGAGGGGGTGGTAGTGTTCTTTCTCTAAGCGACACGGTTTAATTAACAACGACGGATTTTTCGAAATTCCCATGTAATCATAGAAACAGGTGTTTACGCGTAGGAAGTCGCGGGCAGTTGCTAGTCCAATATAATATAAGAAGTCACTATTGAACAGCGATTACCACCGCGCAGGCATAACTATAGTGATGTGAAATTTTCCGAAACTTTTCAAATGGAAATTTTTCAATTTATTTTTCGGAAAACTAAATAAATGGACATATAATGGAAAAATATTGTTTACTGTAAAATTTTAACAAGAATCATTAAATAAAATCACACCTTACTTAAAGACGACCTCCTTGGTCGAGTGGTTTGTACACCGGTTTTCATGGTGTCGCCATCTCTGAGGTCCCGGGTTAGATCCCGGTCAGGTCAATATAGAAATTATTGTTTTTCTAAATTGTCTCGGGTCTGGGTGCTTTCTATGTATAATAAATATGTATTTAAGTATTTTTCGAACGAAATTTTTCCATTACCCATCACTAGGCATAACAAACCCCTTGGACCGGAAAGCTGAAATGTTGCACAGAGATCCTCTTATGATGAGATCCCCTACGATGCATCGTAAGGAGATCTCATACAGCTACAACATCGCGATGTAAACTAGGAATATTTCAGAAGACCCATGTGAGCCACCCGTATTCCAAAAATATGGGTGTAAACGCCGATATTTGTCAGTAACTTATATTACTAAATCATTTAATTACATATAAAAGTAACAGCGGTAAAAGAATAATACCACCCTCTCTCTTACCTTGGGTCTCGTAAAAACCGACTAACGGACTAAAGACTGCACATACATCGAACGGTATAGAGCGGCGATGGGCTCACCATCTGTCACGCTGAGCGCATCTGTAGTCGCTATATGGTGAAAAGTGGGCTATGGTAGAGGACTGCTTTTGCTGTCCTCATTGCCTAGTCTCTGACTAACCCTTCGGGGATAATAATTTTTATATGTGATTATATTACATATAAAAACTACGTACCTACACTTTTCTATACTAAATCGTAGTGGCAGTTTGGCAAAATATGTGTATACTTACTGTGTATGATGTATATGACTGTGTTTATGCCGAATCATCATCATCATCAGCCTATAAACGTCCCCCCGCTGGGCACAGGCCTCCCACGTGAACAATAGCACGTGGGATATTGGGCCTTAACCCACCACGCTGGCCCAATGCAGGTTATTATTATTATTATTATTCAGCCCGGCTTGTCCCACTGCTGGGCAAAGGCCTCCCTACCCTCCTCCCACTCCTCACGGTTCAGGGCTGCAACCCGCCAGTCCTTCCGATAGCAGTCTAGCTCGTCCCGCCATCTCCTTCTGGGCCTGCCGCGACGTCGTCTAACGTTGCATGGACTCCACTCAGTGGTAAATTTAGCCAACGGCTTAACGTGCCTTCCGAAGCACGGAGGAACTCGAGATGTTCTTAATTTGGTCACCCATCCAGCGATCCGGCATAACGAAAATGGCTTAGCGAGCTAGATTGCAAGCGGAACGCGGTAGGCGCTGCGCCATCGAGCTCCTAACTAATCACTTCATATGCAATCATATTTCCTTAACCAGCGAATATAAGCAGTAAGTAGTAAGTATCAGATATCGATCGGCCACATCGGCTGGTTCCTAAATAATTTATTGTCGGAAGCCACCTGGCGAGTAGGGTGTAAGGGTTTGTTCACATAATTCCTTAATCCTTTTTCTATTTCATAACACATTCATCACGCGCTAATTTAGTAGACAAGGGCGAGAATTTCTATGCGAATTTAATATCTGACAGGGTTTTAAATGGCTTTGTTCAAATGAACACCAAAAAACGTGCACTGCTAACATTTACTTTTTTTCGTAATTATTTATATTTGACGACCTCCTTGGTCGAGTGGTTTGTACACCGGTTTTCATGGCGTCGCCATCTCTGAGGTCCCGGGTTCGATCCCCGGTCGGGTCAATTTAGAAATTATTGTTTTTTAAATTGTCTCGGGTCTGGGTATTTTCTATGTATAAGTATGTATTTAAGTATTTTAAGTATGTTTATCCGTTGTCTAGTAACCATCTAACGAGTTTCATAACGAAGTTTCTCTTGGGCTAGATAATTGGAAAGTTTACATATTTTTATTTTATTTAGTTATTACTTATATTTTGAAGAGAAAAATTTGTTCCCATTGGAAATGGTGTTAGTGTAGAGAGTTTTTTTTTCATTTTTGACGTATTACATATTTTCTGAGGACACCCAAACCAACAGAAATAAATAAATTTATGATTTATGCTTTATGATCTGCCCTAGGCTTTCTAGGTACCTACAACTGTAGTTCATACTGAAATATCTTTCACATTATTTAACCTACTAACTAGTGTTACATTTCTTGCAACACATGACGTTTTCAAACAGTGTATACCTAATTCAAAATACCGCCTCTCCGGGGCCACGCCTCGCCACAACAGAATAGCCCCGCTGTTTATGTAGCGAATTCGCAAGTTTTAATTAGTTATATGAAGGGAGAGAGAATTGTAATATCAACTGGAATTACCGGCGTTAAGTCCGACTTAATCTAGGGTTTATGGCAGTGAGGATTGCGTGTGCTTGTTTAATTCGGAATGGTCACCGCTCTGACGAAAGTGTTGTGTACAGATTGTGAGGGATCACTGCCGTATGAGTTGTAAGGCTTTTGTATGTCACTCTTTTTATCTATATTATTCATTTTAAAGCACTGTGTTACTTTTAAGGGGAAAAGTGTGAAGTCATGTTGGCAGTTTCATATTATTATTAGCGGTCGCTCGCGGTTTCACCTGCGTGGTTCCGATTCTCGTGAGAATATCTGGATAAAAAGTATTTTATGTGTTAATCCAGGTTATAAACTATCTGTATTCCGAATTTAATCGAAATCCATAAAGCAGTTTTTACGTGAAAGAGTAACGAACATCCATCCATACTTACGAACTTTCGCGTTTATAATATTAATAGGATCTTGATGCTTTGTCTAAATATTAATGTGCATTAAAAGTGTATTGAAAGTGGATCGACAAAGTGTCTCGTATAAAATAGAATAATTAAGTAAGTAGAAAATTTTCGAAAAAATTAAATAGTCATTCTGATAGGGCTTATACTTAAAATCACTGTTACATGAAAATCATCATGCTAAGTTTTACCTGTTTGACGACACTGCATCAAGCAGCGTTTTCAAAAAATTGCAGTGTAAATTGAAGAATACGCTACACCCCCTCTCTTCCCTTGGGTGTCGTAAAATGCGACTAACGCAGTAAAGACTGCACATACATCCAACAGCATAGAGCGGCGATGGGCTCACCACCTGTCACGCTGAGCACATGTGCAGTCGCTATTAAAATTTGGTGAAAAGTGGACTATGGCAGAGGACTGCCTTTTACGCTCCTCATTGCCTAGTCTCTGACTAACCCTTCGGGGATGATAGTCGTGATTATACATTATGCAGTGTATTTTTATGTTTTATTTAAGGGGGGTTTTATGCCGCGCGATCAAGTCATAATTAGAACAATTCTGCTTTGAAGTTTCAGGCGAAATATGCAAAACCATCACGCGTTTGTGTTAAAAATTAAAATTTACTTTTTAAAGAAGGGGGTGCCCTGCGGAATATCAGTACAAAATAACATTTTCATGTAAGAATTATTGTTAAAATTAAGAAAGTTGTCGAAGAAATATGTTTTTAGGAGTCATTACATTTATGTATTGTTTGTTATTGTTAAAAGAATTTGTTTCAACAAGGCCATGACCTTGTGCAATGATCAGGCTAACTTACATAAGTTTTTAATGTAGGTGGTGGCACCAATTATCGGCCATGTCAACTTTTTTTGAACTTTGACTGCTTGTAATTTTTACGGTAATAGCTTTTGCTTTCTTGCAATGCCTTTTTTGGGTAGAGGGATACTGAAACTCCATTACTACATTCGCAAAATTACGAATCGTTGGTTATTATTGATAATAAAGATGCTTTTTTCCGAGTATGCTGATTTCCCTTAATATCGGCCTCTAACACCTTAATATCCGCCGTCTGTGACCCTAATATCGGCATACTTTTTCTAAGGTGAAGTTAGGTCAATAAAACTACTAACCAAAGTAAAAAATGATATCGTTTTATATTTCAACTCAAGTACAAATTACTTTTTTTAACTCTTATATATCATTAATTAGTCTCAGTCTTAAACATTAAAATAATATCTGTTATTATAAACTAAAGATCACAATGATTCAACATTATTAAGAAAAATTAAGAAAGGAACTCCAAAAACAAGTTAAAATAATTACCAAATAAAGTCAACAAAAACTTAACTTTACTTAAAGTATCTTCAATTTAAATGCTCTAAACAGTGATGCCAAGTAAAACCTTCTTTAGCAACATCAATATAATTTCGCCCACGATGAACTGAACACTTTAAGTGGATCTATTGAGGGCATATGTCGCATCCAATAATTTTTGTCTTCATCTTCTTCAACATCACTAATTAGTTCTTCTTCACAGCCAGCACAAAGAATTTTCTTCTTTTCCATTATGTCTTGAGAAGGCAAATCAGTGAGGTCAGATTCGCGATTGCTGTCCTTTAATAATCTCTTCTTTACTACTTTTGTTTTCTTTGGCTGGTTTATTTTTTTATTCTCCTTTCCAGTTTTTTTCTTCCTTTCTCCGCTTTATTCATTTCAATTCTTTTTTCTTTCCTCGCGTTGTTTGACAATATTTTCCTTTTTATTGTAAAGTTCGAGGGTAGTAGGAAAGTAGGTACCCAATACTTGGTGGCCGTTATTACGCATCGATTCCCTTTATATCGGCCGTAGCTGATAAAAATCGTTTTTAGGCGGCCGACGTTAGGATCTAGTGATCAAACTGAGCTGTTGTTTCATTTTAAACCTTATTAATGTTACTGCTAACATATAAAATAGCTAAACATGTTGTTTAACGTTTTCAAGCATTTCCTCAATATCGGCCACCCGGCCGATATTGAGATTTATCAATAATACATATCCCCTAATCTCGACCCCACGATTATTTCATAAAAAAGACAAATAAATGTAAAAACATACTATCTAAACGGTACTTTGACAGTTTTTCTTCAAGATCAAATACAATTAAATACCATAGGTATGTTTAATTCCATTCAAATACTTACCAACGCAATGAGCCGACTCAGGGATTTGACTAAGCAATGCCACCAAACGATGCACGTCTGTACCTGCGCGTGCTCTATTGCCAATTAAACGTTCAAATGTTGAGGCACCCGCACCAAAATATGGGAGGATATGCGTATGGATATAGAGTTACTTTTTGCATAAAAACTATTATGATTTTAGGGCTATTTTTATAGTTATGTTTCATTTTCTCGAAAAGGCCGATATTAGGAGGGGGCCGATACTAGGAGACTTCACCTATAAAACTAATTCAGGGTATAGTACAAGTGACTTAAAAATACATAAAATTTCATAATTTCGTGCAGGACCCCCTACCTACTTAATTGATTTTTATGTTGTTTCTGAAGTAGCTATGTAATCTATTCTACTCAATTTTAACCTCTTCGGTGGTCTAGTGGTTAGACCACATCGGCGCCACCAGTCTCAGAGCCAGATATCCCAGGTTCGATTCCCGTGTACCCGTGTGTATGAAGGCCAATTGGCACTTCAGTAAGTATAGAAGAATAAAAATCTATCTAACAGTCGCTTAGCTCTTACGATCTTTCGCAACGCCATCCCCACAAACTTTGTGCGTCTTTACATCTCGCTAACAAAATGACCGTATTCTGCCACTCTTCGGCACTCACCTACAATGTTGCTCTAACTCTGAAGTTTCGTGCCCTGCGAACGTATGTACTGGCGAGTGAAGAAGTCTAAATCAATCTTTTAAATATTTTTTTTCCTATTCACACCAATTATCTAGCCTAAGTTAAGGTTAGAACCTTGTTTTTATTGGTTAGATAACGGATAAACAACTTATTGTACAAAAAATACGCCAGACCAGAAATATTTTAGGAAAATAGTCACCTAAATAGACCCGACCGGAAATCAAACCTGGGACCTCAGAAATGGCGACGCCAGCAGCACAAAGACAGACCATGAACCGGACTAGGACACTTTTTATACCGGTAACCAGGTAACCGGTATCCTGTGGGACATCCCCTCTCCTTACATAACTAAGTTTTATTTGTACTGGAATCTCGAGACCAACCGTTAGGTTAGGCAAGAAGTGCCAGACGTCCCTGCGCCAACAAAATACTCGCGCAGAAGACCATCGTTAGGTCTTGACGCCAAATCAGTGCCCGCCAAAGCGCGCTCTTCATTTGGTACTCATAAGACTAGTGTCTCGGGAGGTTTCCCCGTGAACACATGTAGTTCACTGCCTATTGTCCAGATAGGTAACCGGAGCTGTCAAGCTCGCTCACTTCTCGTTGCACGAAGGGCACAACTCGCAGTTGCCACTGCTCGGGTCGTCGATTCTAAAGTCAACTCCCAAGTGTCCACCTTGGTCGCGGAGTAGTAAGCACTTTCACTTCTCGTAACCCATCCGGGCGCCTAGCCAGTCCCCACGTCCTACGCGGCTGGCTGGACCGGAGGCTACGGCATCTGGGGGGCCGCCTCTACTAGTTCTCCAGACTAGTAACGGAGATGTCAACACCAATGTCCAATGAGAACCACCGGACAAAGCTGCCAACCATAAGGGAAACTCACGTTCCCCGCAGGACTTTTCGCTGCTGGCACTACAGAGACCGCTACTAGGCCCCGCTCGCTGTGCGCGAGTTTGGAAGTCCTAACACACAATACCAGGACAAACGAACATTCCCAAACTCTACAGCTAACCGCAAGCCACTACGGGTCCAACCCACGTCCGGATTCCGCCGGAGGCGCCGGTCAAGGCACAACCAGCGGGGAGCATGAACCGGAACCCCGTAGTACCCCTGAGAACCACAGCCGGACCCGTAGTTCCAGCTGCGATCTATCTATAGGGGTCGGTAGTTAGGGATTATCGCAAGCGCGCTATTTTATAAAATAACAATTTAATGTCTAGCGTTTTGAAGCGCGCATGCGGCAAAATAATAGTGTTAATATTATTATTATTATAAAGAGAACAATGTCAATACCAAAATTAAATCACAAAAAGATGAGCCATCCACTATTATGTTCCATCTTCTATACAATGTTTGGTGGTGCAAAGAAGAACTACCTATTTTTATGAAATCAACAGAAAAAAAGCGAAACAAATTAGCAGAGCCATACAAAACTGCAAATATTATTCGACAATCCAACGACGTCCATTGCTCGAAAAATGCCTCCCCCAAGGACCTCCACAAAGGACCAGCCTGTTTAGCGCAGTGGTTCTTAACCGGTGGTCCGCGGATCACTGGTGGTCCCTGGAAGTATCTCAAGTGGTCCGCAAAGCCATCCTAATAAATAAGATAAGGACTCAGAAGGGTTCAGAACCAAGGATTTAGAAGTTAGTAAAGAGTATGCAATCACAAAATCTGTAAATTGTGGTCTTTGAATAATTTTATGCGTGTTTTGTTTATTTAAAGATAGAACCCTTTAGTGTCTAAATGCGAATAAATACCTAAAGACAACATTTAGGTACTATACATTAACTCTAAACCTTCTGGACCACCCATGGTCCATGGCAAGTTGCCATTGGCAACGCCGAAATTTTGTCAATTGGCCCCTCATGACTAAAAGGTTAAGAACCACTAGTTGAGCGGCTAAAAACATATAAAACTATAATATGTCTAAATCAAATGGTTCGATGGATCGTAGCAAAATGACAGCTGTGGACTTTGCCTACACCTCCGGAAAGCGGGTGTGATGTGTGTATTTATGTATGTATCGCAGATTCCGTCGCTTTACCAGTGTAAAGGTCAACATCCGGACGAACGCAAACAGCCGGAAAGTGAAATGTCAGAACTCCTATCGTGCTTCACAATTAAACTGAATAGTGCTATGGCTGACCTAAGTACCTTAGTGAACGACAAACTTTCTGAGATAAGTAGAAACATTAACACAATTACATTGGACATAAATACGCTTAAAAATACCACAATGGAAATTAAGGAGGAGCTAAACTCTGTCCGTGTTGAGCATATAAATACACAAAATCGTGTCTCAAAGTTGGAGGAGAAATATGACAAATTAGAAATGTCCATTGGTGAAATAGATGCAGCCATGCAACATGGCAGTAATGTAAATAGTGACCTTGAAAAGCAAGTGCAAAACCTGGTAAATCACACAAAGAAGTTCGATCTTGGTACTTTGAATGTGTTGAATAGCAAAATAGAGCTCTTGGAGCGGCAGGCAAGGCAGTGCAATGTTGAGCTGTGCAATGTCCCTGAAAAAATGGGTGAAAATCTATTGGTATTGATAGAGAAAATTGGAACACATATTAGCTATGCGGTTACTAACAGGGATATAGTATCTGTTCACCGTGTACCACACGCTCAAAAAGAAATAACTCGCCCCAAGAATATTGTTATCAAGTTTTCATCTAAAATTGTCCGTGATAATATTATCAGTGCATTCCGCTTGAAAAAAAATGTTACTACAGACAACATAGGCCTGACTGGTTTCTCACACAGAATTTACATGAATGAGCACCTGACTTTGGAAACAAAGAAACTGTTTCGAGAATGTCGTCAAGCAGCTCATAAAAATAATTTTAAGTATGTATGGGTTAAGAACTCAACTATTCTTGTCCGCGAAAATGACAATGCCCCAGCCCTTGCTATACGTGGCTCACATGATATGGTTAAGATCAAACAAAGTAGTTGCGCCTCTGGTGAAATGGTGCATTGAGTTTTATATTTGTTCCTCATACAAATATGAACATGATGATGTCTGCCCACTGTATGCACATACTAACATGTTAAAATGTTGTTACTGTTTGGTAGGTTGTTATGCTGCTTCTAAGCCCTTTTGTGAGCTGACCACAAGCATTTTATGTAATAATTCCATCATGTTTTACTGTTGGTATGTAATATCCTTACATGAGGCTTTTTGGCAGTGTGACTTTATTTTCGAACAGTATGTCACTACACATTGCATGTGTGTTAGTAAAGAAGTGAGTATTAAACCCATTTTTAAATCTAAATTTAACATAGGTTTTAAAAGTAAGGAGACTATTACACTATTTTGTTTTTGCCTATTAATCCAAGTTTGTTATTGCATTTGTGTAGGTAAAAGAGTGAGTAGGAAATCTATTTCTAAAATTAAATCTAACATTAGTTTTTGTTCTAATGAGACTGTTACATTGTTTTGTTATTGTCTGTTATCCCTAGTTTGTTACTATGTGTGTTTAAGTAAAGAAGAGAGCATTAAACCCGTTTCTAAATTGAAACTTAACATAAGGGTTATGTGTGGTGTGGCTATTATATTAGTTTATTATCATATATTATTCCCAGTTGGTATGTGTGTCGGTAGGAAAGTGTGTGTTAAACTTATAGTCATTAAACTTAAACTTAATTTATATCTTTTATGTGATGAGACTATTAAATTATTTTCTTATTATCCATTGTTCCAAGTTTGTACTAGTTGTAGGAGTGGTTACAGCTGCTATTATTCTATACTTATACTTTATAAAGGTGCTAGTAAAGTTGTGCATCTCAAACCAATTTTTGTAACAAAACCACTTTGTTGTAACCCAACCATTATCATAATATTATGTTGTTATCTACCATCCCAAGTTGGTACTATCCGTGGGTCTGGCTGTGAATATGATTGCCCTATGCTTATACAATATGAATGCGTATGTGAAGTAGTGGATTCTAAACGCACTTGTAAATCTAACATAAGTCTCTCTGGTAATATGGCCATCATATTACCTTGTAACTGTCCAGTTTCACAAGTTGATGCTCTTTATGGTCGTGGTTTTAACTGCAATTTTTCTGTACTAGTGCATTGTTATTGTAAGGGTGAAGCAATTTTGTGCTTATCACTTGTTTATATAGTGTACTCTATACTGATTCACTTAACTTATCAGGTCTTAGTTGGTATTGCTGCTATTCTACCTGTATGTGTTAGCCTGATTGAGACTAAATTGCTTAAAAACTACGAACCAACCAGTCTATGCGAATTCGAGATTGTTAATTACAATGACGAGGATTGTATCCTTCTAAATTATTTGTGCTTGAGTTTGTTATTATCTCATACGTGTCCTTTAAATTTCTCAGTCTGCTTATACTTAACAATTTTATATTCACCAAACCAGGTTCAATATTATTGCTTCTACTCCTCTTTTGTAAAGCTAGTAACACAAATTTATTATTTTGTAACCTTTAATGAACAGTAACAATTTATCAGTATTTTATC
The DNA here is from genome assembly GCA_963921215.1 of Scoparia ambigualis. Classification (NCBI taxonomy): domain Eukaryota; kingdom Metazoa; phylum Arthropoda; class Insecta; order Lepidoptera; family Crambidae; genus Scoparia; species Scoparia ambigualis. The sequence goes on along the minus strand of OY992502.1, from coordinate 55,920,128 downwards.
AAAACTGTAGGGGAATTCGCACCAAATTAAACACTCTATATATGAACATACTTGCCAATACATATGATATACTTGTTCTTACTGAGACCTGGTTGACACCTGAGATTTTGGATAGAGAATTTATCGATTCTCGTTACATAGTTTTTAGATGTGATCGAAACCGTAATTTAGCTAATAAAAAAGATGGAGGTGGCGTTCTTATAGCAGTCTTGAGCCAGTTACACCCTAGTCAGTGTACTGCGTCCGATCATCCTTGTAACATTATAGAACAGATAGCGGTACTTATCCCATCTTCAAAATTGAGTAATGAGGCCATAATTGGCACAGCCTACATTCCTCCTAACACAGCCAACGACACATACATCTCGTACTTGGATACTCTGCAAAATGTAATCGATAGTCACAGTGATGCTCATGTATGTATACTGGGTGACTTCAACTTACCTAACTTAACTTGGGTTTCCAACTACAATATGAATGCGGGTACGGGCTTTACATGTTCGGGAACATCTGATATATCCTTGTTGATGGGGAACTTTTTATCTCAGAATAACGCATCTCAATATAATAGTGTAGGTAACATAAATAATAGAATTTTAGACTTAGTCATCTCCAATATTGAATGTGAATTTCATACAACTAATGATTCCTTACTCCCAGTCGACCCGCATCATCCCCCTTTTTTCATTTTATTACCAAATACAAACAACAATGCTCCCCGAATGTCCCACTCCAAAATATCCAAACCTAATTATCACAGAGCTGATTATGACAATATAAATAAAGAGATTTCCAACACATTATGGGAAGAAAATTTAAGTGGTCTCCCAGGCATTGAGGCGGTCAACCGAATGTACGAAATCATCTTTGATATTATAAAAAGGAACACTCCAATGATAACCATTAGATCCGATCGTTTTCCTAAATGGTTTACTCCGTCACTTATACGTATTTTCAAAGACAAAAATAAAGCTTGGTCCAAATGGAAGACTTACAGGAACATTAGTGATTATGAACAGTTTTCTGTGTTCAGAAAAAGATTTAAGTCTGAAAGTAGTAAATGTTATAAGCGGTATATGATGTTAGTTGAAGGAAGTATCAGATCTAATATCAAACACTTTTGGACTTACATACACAATTTAAAACGTAATTCAGGACTACCGGCTTCGATGACTTACAGAACCCTAAACTCCAGTGACCCTAGTGAAATCAGTAACATGTTTTCTCAATTTTTTAAATCAGTTTATGAAACCTCTACACTAAAGCCTGATGTTTGGGTACCGCCGGATACATATGCAAATAATGACTTGTTATTAAATAGCCTACATTTTGAAAAATCCACAATTAAAAAAGAAATAAAATCTCTCGATTCATCAAAAGGGCCTGGTCCGGATGGAATTCCTCCTCTATTTTTTATTAAGACTGCTGATACTATTATTGTACCCCTATATATCACATTTAATAAATGTATCTGCGAAGGCGTGTTTCCTGAAACTTGGAAGACTGCTAATGTTACTCCCATTCATAAGTCCGGCTCTAAGCACGATGTTGAACAATATAGACCCGTATCCATTCTGTGTACACTGGCTAAAGTATTTGAACGTCTGGTCCATAATGCTATTTACCCACATCTTCATTCTGTCGTTATTCCTCAGCAACATGGATTTATTAAGCGTAGGTCAACTACTACTAATTTATTAAATTTCGCGACATTTTTATTTGAAAACATGGACAAGGGAGAGCAAGTTGATGCCGTTTATACGGACTTTCAAAAAGCGTTTGATAAGGTTGATCATGAGTTACTTTTGGTTAAATTGGCGTTTAATGGCATCCGCGGGAATCTTCTTCGCTGGTTCATTTCATATATCACAAATAGAAGTCAAAAAGTCGTTGTAAGGGGATTTAAGTCTGATATAGTCAAAGTCACATCTGGTGTTCCACAAGGCTCTATCTTGGGGCCACTTCTTTTTGTACTGTTCATTAATGACATACAAGACTGCTTCCAGCACTGTAATTTTGCGTTGTATGCCGATGACTTGAAAATTTACCGAAGTATTAAATCCGATTCAGACTGTTGTCTTCTTCAAAGCGATTTAGATCGTCTATCTGAATATTGTACTCTCAACAAATTGCACTTAAATCTAAATAAATGCCTTAAAATTGTATTCACGAAGAAAAAGTCAAAAATAAATAATACTTATTTATTGAATAACTTGGTGCTCAGTGAAGTAAATGAACTTAAGGACCTTGGAGTCACACTTGACACCAAACTACACCTAAACACTCATATTGAAAAAATTATTAATAAAGCATTTAAACTTTATGGGTTTGTTATGAGATCTACTAAAAAATTTAGTCAACCAAGAACTTTCATAACGCTTTATAAATCATTAATACGTCCCCAACTTGAGTATGCAGTGGCAATTTGGGACCCATACTATGATAAATATATACAAGAAATAGAAAAAGTCCAACGTAAATTTTTGCGTGCTGTTCATTTCAGATGCCACCGTAGGAAAGCTACATACTCTGAACTTCTCAAAATTTATAACATGTCCACCCTCAAATCAAGAAGGCTTTTACTTCAAGCAAATGTGCTTCACGGTTTGGTTAACAACGCTTTCGACTGTATAGAGCTAAATGACAGACTCAAGTACAGTGTCCCACGATCAACTTACATACGTGTTAACAGAACCCGGCATGTCTTTGCTACGGCTAGATGCAGAACAAATGCGGGTAAGCGATCTCCGATGCATCGACTGGTTGAAAATTATAATGAACACTTTGTTGACCTAGATATATTTCACTTGTCTGCACCTAGATTTAAGAAGCACATCATTGAAATGTCTAATAACACTTAATAATCTTTTTGCTCATTTTTTTTTTTTTGTAATTCGGTTTTTTTTTCTTTAACTCGGCCGATTCAGCTGATAGACAGTTATTGTATCTTATTACTCCGCGAATAACGTAGTTGGTTATACATTTATACGAATCAGTGTTATTTTGCCGCAATACTATGTAATGTGTAACTGTTTGTTATTCCTAATAATAAATAAATAAATAACATCCCTTGCACACCGCGTTGTCTATTTGGTACGGGTACCCGGGCGGGCGGCGCGCTTCATACGAAAATCGCTGCAAAGTGGTAAAGCGACGGTGACCCCGACCGTAAGTCTAAATGAAGGGTTATATAAAGGCTATGACCTCAGCTTACGTGTCGCGTAGCGGTGAAAGAATACTACCCCCCCCCCCCCCTCTATTACCTTGGGCATAGTAAAAGGCGACGTAGAAATCTTCTAACGGACTAAACACTGCACATACATCCAACAGCATAGAGCGGCGATTGGCTCTCAATGGGTTTGGTGAAAAGTGGACTATGGTAGAAGACTGCTGTTGCTGTCCTCATTGCCTAGTCTCTGACTAACCCATAGGAGATAATAGTCGTGATTATGTGTATGTATGTATGTATGAGCCGTGTGGAATAGCGGCTCACTAAAATAGTACCTGGTAGTAGCCCCTAACTTAATGATAGCCACGACGTGCCTACAAATGTTGATCGCTTATTTGATGATAGGCACGTGGTGCCTCCGTATTTCAAGTCTGTTTTATACTTCGGTTTCAGTTTTTATTGTCTGCGGCTTGTATCGGTTGGCTGCACGAGCTGTCTAGTGTGAATAAACGTCAATAAAAACAGACTTACTTCGAAAAGATCTATTTTTAAAAAATAAAAATAAAAAAATAAAAAATAACTCGATGCGGAAATTGTTGTTTTTTTTTACATTTTTCTATGAAAAGTTGTAAACATTTTTATATATTATTATTACTATGTAGTAAGAGGTTACATATAAAGAAGAAAAAGATACCCTTATCGCGTTTAATTTTTTAATATAATAAAAAAAATAAAAAATATATATAAATAAAAAAAATATATAATTAAATATTTGTTTAATATTTTTTAATCAAACCGCCATAATATTGAAGATAATTTATCTAGGAATCCAACGATATACAATATGTGTGGTGTTTAAAAAAGGAAGGCCACAAAAACCACTTAACACTACTCAAGTACCTGTATCAAATTACGCCGCGTCATACCCAAAATTAAAGAAGGACTTGCGCGCGCGCTGACGTCATCACGTGAGGGGGTAGGTACTATTTTCATCTCAGACGTCAGACGCCTCCCTTCCCATAAGTTTCGAAAAAGGCGATTATCGGCCTAAAGATTGCATGGTCCACTACCATAGTCCACTATTCATCAAATGGCGACTGCACACGTGCTCAGCGTGACAGGTGGTGAGCCCATCGCCGCTCTATGCTGTTGGATGTATGTGCAGTCTTGAATCCGATAGTCGCCTTTTACGACACCCAAGGGAAGAGAGGGGGTGGGAGTATTCTTTTACCGCTGCGCGACACGGCAACATCATATATAATAATGATTTACAATTATGGATATTTTTGCATACAGTTCCTACTATTCATAAAAAAAATAAAAATTCATAGCACCTTTCTCTCACAGAGACTCATAGCCGCATTAAAATAGCTATGCACTTTTCCCGCTGACAGTACCCTTGTAGAACACTACTTGGCACTACTGGCGTTATGTGCATTTTGCATAACACTCTCGCATGGAAGTATCACTGTATTAAAAAGCAACGTATATATGCAAATTCTGCAAAAAAATCATCGTAGAACGGAAAAGAGAGCAGTTATTGCTGTTACAATTTTGATGATATTTTCTTTTGTTTTAGCTCCATATTGCTTTTTAAGTGCTATGCTAAGAAATGGTAACAGTTAATATGTTGAAAATTATAATAACATTACCACTGTCACAAGAATTGTGTTATTATTATTAAGCTTCCTTAGAAACTTGTTTTAATGTTTACACTAGATACATACATGTATAAAACATAGAAAACACAAAGACCTGAAATCGATAGGTATAAAAACACAGTTATTTCTTAATTGCAATTAATTCTCTGAAGAACTCTTTGACCTCATCCCTCCTTCTCCCTTTCTTCATAGGAGTACGCGTGCTGCTCTCCGGAGTCACCAATTTACAGTCTTTAATATTTCATCACGCACAAAGAAATTTGGTGACTCGTTTCTTTGTCGCACTTCCAAAAGATGGAATAGTCTACCAGCACACGTATTCCCTCCTACCTATGACATATGACATAGGGTCCATCAAACGAGGCATGAATAGGCACTTTGTGGGCCGGCAGAGTGAGGGTGACTGATACTATGTCTCTTACGCTGCACCAGTTGTCCTCACGCCTGGACTTCATATCCACTTAACATCAGGTGGAGTGGGTTCATTTGCCGGGCTTTGTATATCAAAAAAAAATTGACCTGACCGGGAATTGAACCAGGCACCTCATAGATAGCGACCCCGGGACCGGCGAGCTAGCGACTCGAACACCGAGGTTGTAGAGTTATGTAAAATCATACATCCATAATTATACTCACGACAATTTTCCCCGAAGGGTTAGTCAGAGACCAGGCAATGAGGACCGCAAAAGCAGTCCTCAGCCACAGTCCACGTTTCACCAAATGGTAACTGCACATGTGCTCAGCGTGACAGGTGGTGAGCCCATCGCCGCTTCATGCTGTTAGATGTATGTGCAGTCTTCAGTCTGTTAGTCGCCATTTACGACACCCAAACCCAAGGGAAGAGAGGGGGTGGTATTTAGGCTTGCCAACTCCAAAAAAGGCATTTCCGAGATTACGCAGCTCGACATCCGGGACTTCGGTATATTACGCAGGTCACAACATACCCTATATGAAATGGTAAGTAAAAAAATACATGTATTTTTTTTTAATCATTTAATAAAAAAATCAATGCAGATTTTTAAGTAGTTTTAGGGTAGTTGGTACGAGATAGATACTTACATCATATTATCACTGATTTCCGGGACAAAAAGCGTTCCGCAAGGGGTCACAACGGGATAGCCCAAAATTGACAAAGAAGCGGGACGTCCCGGAAAATCCGGGACGGTTGGTAAGCCTAGTGGTAGTATTCTTTCACAGATACGCAACACGGTTATAAACCGTTAAAATGTATTTATAATAAACGAGTACAGGCTCCTGCCCGCGACTTTGTCACTCATTATCTCAGATCCGTTAATCCAAATATTAGCATGCCGAATATAAACATTGAAGATGCTTGAGTAATTGTTCAGTCCCAGGAAAATATTGTTTATTTAAAATCGCCTTTCGGTAAGTCAATTAGCTTAAGGTATAAGAATGAAACGATTAAAATGTTTTGTTACTGACGAGGTCTCGTGTTGTTAATATTTTTCTTTATGTTTGAACAGAAATAACTTAGGCTTTAATTTGTAAGTTGTTTGTTATAAGTTCAATACAGTTTATGTGGAAAAAAATGAAAGGAAGACTAAGGCGTGAACTGTATGTATGTATGTATGTAAAAAATAAAAATAATAATTGTCAGTAAGTATTACTCTTTAGTATAAGTCGTATAATATAGTAGTAGTAAATAGTTTATAAGATAATAGACCCGCATTCAACAATAAAGACTAACCAATATCCAGTTGTTGAAGCTAACATTTAAGCTTAAATAATGATGAGCAAAAGATATCCATCTGACAATTAAATTTATTGTGGAGCCTGCATAGCCTTGGAACCGGGGAGTTAGAGCCTAGTACGAATTTACAAAAGGGGGGAGATAGAAGATCAATGGGATTTCTAGGATGTCTAGTGGGGACTCTAAATTAAAATTTTGCTAAAAGATCAGGATAATTAATGTTACCAGTTAGAATTTAGATAAAAATAATAAATCTAACATGTTTCTTCTACATTCTAAGGATTTGATTTTAAAATAATTAAGACGATTTGCATATCTCTTAATCTTCTTGGAAATTATTTAATAGGCGTTTTTATAAAGGCGTTTTTAATGTATACAGGGTGTTTGGTACATCGTGTGCCAAATCGAATGGGGTGATTGGAGGGGTCTTTGGCTACTTTTTTAGCCCCCATAAATAATCTTAGTCCAACTAAAATATTTATGCTGATTTTAAATATTGGAAAAATGCGACTAAGTACAGAAAATTTGCAAATTAGTGATGTTTACTATAGTCTGTTCATTTTAGCTTGATACTTATGGCAGGTGTCAAATTGTCATGCCTAGGGTTGCGACATTACAGACGTAATTGAATCAAATGATAATTGAAGTTATAAATTGAATATCATTATCTGTCGTTAATCGTTTTTTGCTTCAAATTATAATTTTGGATGCTATTTAGATCACTTAATTTTTAGAAATACATAATAATAATATGTAAATAAAATTCGTGAATAGATTTTGAATGTTTTAATAATTAACAAATTCTTAATTATGTATTGGTGTACAACCTAAATCATCACTGTAATTACTAGAGTGAGTATGAGTGACTATGAGTGAGAGTACCTTGTGAATAGTACGAATAAATATGGTTACGTACGAGTATAGCTGCAGTATCAAAATCGTCTATTTTTGTAACATTGCTTTTTTTGTTAGGTGTCGATAATTCATTTTCTTCGGTGGTTGCCGTACTCGTAGATGCATCATCAAATATGATGATTCTTTCGAGATGCGAGACACTGTAGCACGCCCTATACCAAGAGCATCCGCAACGCGATCAACCACTTGCTTTAAGGGTAGTAGAGGACCTTTGTTTGGGCTCTCACGCTCGAAATAATTTCGCAAGCGTACTACAAACTCACGACTTTCGCTGTTCAAAACAGTCTTTTTTAACCTTTTAGGCATTGTATCAGTAAAAACAACAAACTTTACGAACAGTTATAAAAGAACAAAACTTTACAAACGAATAAAAATAACAAATAATACGTCAAATTAGCAAACTTAACAAACAATTACAACTAAACAAAACTTAACAAACGAAAAAATAGCAAATACTACGATAGGAAAACTGAAAACACGTTACGCATACAAGACTTAGGCACTTGTATCAAAACAAGATGACTCCCACCCCCAACCAAACCGTTACAGATGCAGTAGTGCGAAGTTTATTTCCAATTAAAATAAAACAAAGTGAACATCGAAATGCGACCGCAATCATCAATTTAAATTGAGCCCAATGATGTATTGTTCCTTTCTAATGTGCCAATTCAATAACTTTTAAAGTTTTTCATTCCTCATACTCGGAAAATAGGTCTAAAGTTGCATGAGGAGCGGGTGGAAAGTAGTACTATCGATGTCGTAAAAGGCGACTAACGGACTTAAGACTGCACATACAACGAACAGCAAAGAGCGGCAATGGGCTCATCAATACATTACTACCAATCCCTCTCTACTCTTCGTTGTCGTAAAAGGCGACTAACGGACTAAAGACTGCACATACAACCAAAAGCATAGAGCGGCGATGGGCTCATCAATATAATACTACCAACCTCTCTCTTCTCTTTGGTGTCGCAAAAGGCGACTAACGGACTAAAAACTGCACATACGACCAACAGCATAGAGCGGCGGGGTGCACATCAATATAAAACTACCAACCCCTCTCTTCTCTACGGGGTCGTAAAAGGCGACTAACAGACTAAACACTGCACATACATCCAACAGCATAGAGCGGCGATGTGCACATCAATATAATACTACCAACCCCTCTCTTCTCTTCGGGGTCGTAAAAGGCGACTAACAGACTAAACACTGCACATACATCCAACAGCATAGAGCGGCGATGGGCACATCAAATAATACTACCAACCCCTCTCTTCTCTTCGGTGTCATAAAAGGCGACTAACGGACTAAAGACTGCACATACATCCAACAGCATAGAGCAGCGATGGGCACATCAAATAATACTACCAACCCCTCTCTTCTCTTCGGTGTCAGAAAAGGCGACTAACGGACTAAAGACTGCACATACATCCAACAGCATAGAGCGGCGATGGGCTCATCAAAATAATACAAAATAAAACAATCTCTTCCCTTCCCTAACAATGTACTATTTTAACTTCAATATAATCGTCATTAAACTCAAGATAAATAAGTAAAGACTTACAAATCAATTAATATAGCTAGAATTATAACTACAAAATTAAAGTCAATCGATTGATTATTGAACATCAATTGAACTTAAATTGATTTACTATCCCAACACAAGTATTTTTTTATTGGAATGACCTTGTGAAGGGGTACATTTTTTTAATGTAATGTTTAAAAATTGTGTTAAATGTGTGTTATGTGAGTTTATTCGGATAAAAAATAATCTAACGTATAATAAATAGTCACAAAAAGTAATTGTAGTATGCTATGTGGTGAATTATAAAAAATAATATTATTTAAATGTTGTCAAATAATTTCATACGCTTTTACAAAGTCACGTCGTGCTTTTGATGACACCTGTCATAAGTATCAAGCTATATTGAACAGACTATAATTACTTTTCATGGCTTAAAGCACACCATTAGAAGGGGGACAGTCCAGAGATGTTTTAAAAAAAATGGAAGAACTAGATCACTTTTTGTTATTTTTTTATTGAGATCGAAAGTTGACGTTCAAGTTTATTTTTTTTACTTAAAAAAACTTTGTTGGTTGGGCTGTATAAAAAAAATAGATGTTGCTGGCGAGTAATTTTGGTATCGATAGAAGCGTACAACGTTACAAAATAAAGATTTAAAAAATAATTAAGGTAGACCTAACATTTTTTGTGTATTAAAATTTAAATTTAGACTTTTATAAATTTTCCCCCTAAAAATTTAAAAAACATAAGTATTAATAATTTATTTCTTAACAAACCTCATCAATATCATCATTTTCAGTTGTTATCAGCACCTGCCACCGAGGTTTTGAAACATATAATTAGTGTAATAATTTATATAGGAATCCATATTCTCACTAGCAACTATGAATCTAAACGTTGAAAAAAATGTCTACCTCAGGCGGGAATCGAACCCGCGTCCTGCGTGCTGCGTTGACCACTCCGCCACGAGGTATTGGTTAGACCGCCGAAATTTTTCAACGCTTTTAACTTTGTTTTTATAGCTACAGTGTCTTATTAATTTTGGGGGTTAAAGTTACTCGCGTCCGTAGGTTTACCCTTGAGACCCTACTCGTGACCCCTGGGTGGTGCTAAATGAGTGACACTGACTGAGTGGTAGAGCCACGCTGCGGTGCAGCACGCATTGGGCCGGCTCGCCCGGCGTAATACCACCCTCTCACAAAAATATTCGGCGTGAAGTAATGGCTTGGTGCTGTTGTGTTTCGTCTGGCCAGTGAGAGTTCCGGAGGCCCCTTCCCCCCCTCTCACAATTCCTATTCCTTCCTTAACCCTATTCCTTTCTTAAAGGTCGGCAACGCATCTGCGACTCCTCTGGTTTTGCGGGTGTCCATGGGCGGCGGTATTGCACTCCATAAGGTGACCCGCCTGCTCGTTTGCCGCCTTCTCATACAGAAAAAATAATTAAACATCTTTAAAAATTAGATCTCTAAGAATGAAAATTCTAAGAGGTTTGATAAGACACTGTTGCTATAAAAACAAAGTCAAAAGCGATGAAAAATTTCGTCGGTCTCACCAATACCTCGGTGGCGGAGTGGTCAACGCAGCCGCCCGGATTGCAGAAGACGCGGGTTCGATTCCCGCCTGAGGTAGACATTTTTTCCAACGTTTCATTATCTTTGAGTTTATTTGAGCGTTTTTAACGCAATTAAGCAAATATTACGAAACTATGAATCGTACAATTTGTCAGTAAGGCAATCAACCGTGTTTATGCCGTTCATACCTATACCTACCTATATAGTTCTGAAGGAGTATTGTGCCACTATACCACAGTATGCTCGTAGAACTGTGACTATACTGTTCAATCCGGCTGCTGTCTGCTACCACAGAATAACTTATAGTACTACCGTACAGAAGGTTTACTCTCTAACAACTTTTACGCGAAATTGAAACTTATCGTGTGACCCGAGCGTTCATATTCCGTTAAGCAACGCTGACTCGATATCGATTTGAAGTCATGACGTCACAGAGCGTAGGGTTTACGCGCGCGCGCAGAGACTCTGCGGTCGGTGTTCGGTGCTATGGCTCGCGGAAATCTTTACTGCCATACGCCTAGGCGGCCTGCCTGGGAGGCGCGCCGGCCGAACGTACCTAAACTGCGGAGTGACACCCCCCTGCTGCTACTAAGCTCGCAGTACAATCGAGTTTGAATCGAAATCTATTTATCCGATAGGGAGGTAGCAGTGTCCACGATTTAATTGACTTCAAAACCTCGTCGTACGGATTAGTTAGAATTGGAATTTTGGGGAATAATCGTTAGTGAGTCCATCACCGCTTTATGCTGTTGGATGTATGTATAGTATAGTCCGTTAGTCGCCTTTCACGACATCCAAGGGAAGAGATGGGTTGGTAGTAGGTTCTTCTGTAATATTAAGCCGCTACCTCACAGCTTGCAACTAGGATTGCCACCCGTACTCTAAAATAGAGTATTGTCCACTTTTTCATCAGCAATAAAGTACGCTAAAATACTCTATTTACGTAAAAAAACAAATATTTGTTAAATGTCGCAAAGAACAACAAAAAATACGTTTTTCAGGACAAATAAATAAATACTCTTTTTTATGCTATGACATTTATTTTTTTTTAACAAAATTAAAAAAGGAAGTGTATAGAGTGCCACAAGCGGCACTGTATCTCCATCGGTTAGGGAACCGTAAGTTTTGCGGTATAATAGTGACGCCGCCTAAGCTGCCGTAAAGTTTTTGTTAGACAACAGAAATACTAGCTGCCCTACTCCAGTAGGTCACGTCATAGGTTAGAAATTTAAGACAATCGCGAAGCGCAGCGTAGCGATTGTCTTGAATTTCGAGGTTAATTTTTTTATTAGACAACAGAAATCTAACTCCATACAAAAATATCTTTTTTTATATTATGTCGTCTGAACATTACAACAAATAAAAAATATGTTACGGTTCCCGAACCGATTGAGATAGAATGCCGCTTGTGGCTCTCTATACGCTTCGTAATTTGACGGCATCCTAGATGCCGTCAAATTACGGCATCGTAACCGATCGTACTATGTTGCCGTTTGTGGCACTCTATTCACTGCCTACACTTTGTACTAGGATGCCGTAATGACGGCATCGTAACCGATCGTACTAGAATGCCGCTTGCGGCACTCTATCCACAGCTATTAAAAAATAATTTATTCGTCCTAAAAAAAGGTGGCAACCCTACTTGCAACTAATATAAATCTCTTAACCGCCTCTGTGGACATTAGACTTACAGGTCCCGGGTTCAATTTCCAGCGGAGGATAAGTCTAACTTTGTGTACTTGGTTTGGTTGGCGGTAGGGTTTGTTAAGTCCGCCTGGCTAGCTACATTGTGTTGTTCCGACAGTTAAGAGAAGATAGCTTGTTTGAAGTTTGTCAGTGGTTGAGGATTCTGGGTGAAGCTCTCTTCCACTATCGGCGTTATCGTCACTTACCATCAGGTGAGATGGAGGCCAAGTACTTATACATAGTGGTTAATAAAATATTACCTAGATAAAATAGATTCGATAATAGACCTCCAAAAAGTATCTAAAAGAATTTCTACTTCGTTGTGTAAATATAAGAAAATATATTTTTGACAGCGACAACGAAAGGAAATAAAAAAATAAACTTCGCGTGTCTATAAAGCCATCTGGCCATTTAATTGCGAAGACCGTTTCAAAAGAGGCCTTTAATAAGCAAGTATGCATGTTCTGTTGGCCGCAATAAAATATTCAGGGCACATGCAGCGACGCGGCGCACCTGGCAGAATATCGATTTATGTTATCTACTAATAAAACTAAACTTCGATACTTTTTAATTATGTTCATCTAGCTTTTCAAGCGGTCACCTCACTATCTTTAGCCAATTCTATAACTGGTAGTTGCAATATACATGCCACCATAATTTGAACCTTATTCAATTGTAATAGAATCACCACAGTACCAGTTCAGGAGTTAGACCTCCCACTGCTGGTCACAAGCCTTCCCACAAGGGGATCTCTTATCTAAAAAAAAAACTCCACAGCTTTATAATAATGTCGTTACTTCTATATTATTTTAAAGCTGTGGAGTTTCTTGTGCCCGTTCTTCTCCACAGCTTAAAGACTTCCTGAATGGGTGGGGCAGGTGGGCGGGTGCCCATCCACCCAAATAAATTTAGACGATTCAAAATACTTATTTTAAGTTCATTGAATACAGAAATTTTGAGTTTGAGTTTGAGTAAAGTCTGGTGCCATAACGACAATGTTAATAGCTTTTTTTTATTCCAACAGTTTACAGATAAGATAGCCAGTTCCTCAGTGGTTGAGGATTCCAGGTAAAGCGTGCTTCCTTCAGCCTTATCGTCACTTACCATCAGGTGAGATGAAGGCCAAGTAGTTAGCCGTAGTGGTTAAAAAAATAGATCCATTAAGGCCAACCTAGTCGCTGGCCCAAAGCGGTTTGGTGCGTATTAACGACTGTCATCTTACGACAACAACCAAAGACTACACATCATTCAAAGCAGTACAATGCCTACATAGAGTTCTTAAAATTACGTCATTACATTTTATTAATAACTAGCTGCAGCCTATGACTGTTTTTGCGAGTACTACAATGTCCCACAGGAAGCTGTTACCGGAATAAAAAGGTTAGTATAAGCACAGAATAACTAATAGTATTACGTACAGAAGATTGACCCTCTAATCTAACGATATTCATGCGAAATTGAAATTTATCGTGTGACCCGAGCGTTCATATTCCGTTATGCAACGCTGACTCGATATCGATTTGACGTCATGACGTCAAGAGCGTAGGGTTTACGCGCGCACGCAGAAGCGACTCGGCCCGACGTAGAGCGTGCGTCGGCATGCGTCAACCTTTACTGCCATACGCCTAGGCAGCCTGCCTGGGAGGCGCGCCGGCCGACTAAACTGAGGAGTGACACCCCCCGTATAAGCAAGACCGGTCGTCAAAAATGTACAAAAATTCATCGAAATCCGTTCAGCTGCTCTAAACTGATGCGCTTACCAATGAGCAGCATTTTATTCTTATTTACATACATCCGAGTTAGACCCTACTTCAAAGACAGGCTATCAAGAGCCCTTAATCGCGAAGAGAGGAAGAAGGGAAGGGATAGGCCGTTGCTCTGCAGTGGGGCGACTATGGCTGAAATAAACATTAAGGCTAGGTGTTAATGAAAATTTTACATAATACGTTTTTAGAATTAATTTTTGAAGTAGTAAAGAGTAAAACTAAAATCTGCGAAAAAAAATTATGAAATATTGCTTTATGGAAACACGATTTAATAAAGTTGGCTCGATAGAATAAATTCACAAAGTACATATTTTTGTGTCATGTTATCTTCTTTTCAAGGTTTTATTCTTAAAATAAGTGATTTTATATTACGAGTTATTTATCAAAATAAAGTTCATAGATAACTTGAAGGATTATAACCGATCGTTTTTTTTATTACATCTATTAATTTTTGTAAATATAAAACGCGGTTTCTCGTGCGTGCCGCTTAGCTGTTATACCCGTCCCTTACCGTCGTACCGTCGAGAGAGCGAGAGAGAAGAGCTCGAAATACCTCCCCCTAAAGTATAACCCTAACAGTTTTAATAGTTCACTTTAGTTCATAAAAAGACCACTTGGTGGCGCTCGCTATTGTGTTAACCATTTGTCTTGGTCGGTTAACCACCTGTTCTTTTACAATGAACCTATATAATAAGCGTGTGTTATAATTATGAATCAGGGAGCACTTTTGCTTATATAGTCTTTGTTCTGAATACTGATAATAAACTGTGTGAAACTAGCATGATCTGCTTTTTTGTACCCATATCCCATCATAGAAGATACGGGCATGCATCGAAAAATCAGAAACACACTTTATCTGACATGGGAATTGAATCCAGAACCTCCGAATATCGGACCGAGTGTTTTGCCAGTCAGTCACTGAGACGCTTTAGAGGTAATGTATGTACGTGTGTAGAAAGATTTATCTTTATTGATTTTATTATCCTTATTGTTGTTCCATCGTTATGGACACAATAAAACAGCAGGTAGGTAGGTATGTACATTTTGGATTTTCAGTTGGTACGATTGTCAGTTCGGGTAAACCTATAAAAAATATGTGAATGCATTTATTGTTGTTTCCAAAAATAAGCAAATGTTTCTTTTGCTTATTTGGTATCAATATTTAGGGTCTTTTCCCAGGTAAGGTTTATTTTTTTCTCCCTGCTCTGCTTGCCTGTATACAGAGTGTTTAGTAATAGGTATAAACTCATGCGATGGGCTCACCACCTGTCACGCTGAGCACATGTGCAGCCGCTACTTGGCGAGCAGTGCACTATGGAAGAAGATAGAATGTATGAATGAAGAACAGTAATAATACCCCTATTTCACCTTAAAAGTAAAAATATGTACTATTCGTCCTGGACATCAATGACAATTACTTAAAAAATCCGCGGGGGTCACAAATGGTTGATATCTCCTAACTCCTACTAGGTAAGTACCAAACCACAGATGTGGTGTGAGCGCAAGATAATAATATGATTTCTACTCAGAACATTATCTAATTATTAATATTGTTCTGAGGATTTCTATGATGTTAAACTGTCTTGATGATGTTTACTACAATATGACTTCGCTAACTTCATGTGGTACAAACCCAAAGCAAGAAACATTATGTCGTCTTCTGTTATTTGAGGGAAATCCGGCCTGGGCCGACGGACGACGGCGTGGCGGGCAGGTAGGGGAGCAGGTAGGCAGGGAGATATGCAATGACTACACAGTTACACACGCAACAGACAGCTTGTGCAGGGCATGTGGGGAGAAAACGGAGTCCATGCAACACCTACTGTGTGACTGTGACTCCCTTGCTAGGAAAAGAGATTCGCCTACCTGAAACCAGAAGATTTTAGGCTCTTCGCCCTCAAAGACATTGCCAAACTTATGGCAGTCGTTTCGTGTCGTCTGCAGGCCCCACTAAGATAAGATAAGATAAGATACACACAATTAGGGTTACCTACCATCCGTGCGGATTAGTTATTTAGGCTTTTAGACTCTTTGTCCGGATTTTGGTAAGTAATATGAGTAACAAAACTACATAATAAGTAATATGAAATAAGTCTTTAATCTTTATTAACTTCTCATTTATCTACAAACAAAATATGTAAAGTGAGTAATGTTTCCATTTTGTTACTAAAAAGTCTGTACTTGTATCGAAATGTCCGGCTTTTTGTCAGGACTGTTCAAATTTTTTAATGGTAACCCTACACACGATACGGTTTGAGTCTGGGTAATATTTATTTTATAATGAAGTAAACTTAGATTGGGATCACTTTTATGGCAGAATAATAAGTAGTATAACTGCGAAAGTACTGACATTTGACCTTAGTCCTAATATTATGTTTTATTCTGCGTAAAAATACATATTCATTCATGATATCTTATTTTTATTGAGAGGTGGGCCCAACACTTCCCATTATTATTTCCTTCGGGGATAATAGTCGTTATTATAATTATATGTATCTATAAAAACCCGCAACTGGAACATCCTGTATCAAGTGCAAAAAATAACTATTATGATACCTACATGTGAGCAACTCTGAAATTACTAATTAAAATTAGCTGTTTCATTCAAAACTATAAAAAATAGTAAGTAGGTACATAATCGAGATGAAAAAATATCTGTAGGTATATTTGTATCTTTGTATGTGTTTGTCCTCTGTCGTTCCGAAACCATTGATCGGATTGTGATGAAACTTTGGTAGGGTGTTCTGGGGACGCCCGTGAGGGTTCCTGGCTTGAAAAAAACGTGGTGTTTCAACTTTCCATCACATTATAAAAACGTTGCAACGCATGCCGGGTACAGATAGTAAATAAATATTAATAGGTAACTTTCATGTCAGAAATTCTTGAAAGACAAGTCAGCGTTTACTCCTAGTTCATAATAATGACAGCCAATTGCAACCGTTCGATTGAGCTAAAACTAGGTCATAGTATTTGCTTAAAAATAAGCATTCACATATGGACGCTTTCTTACGGGATTTTATTATTCAATGGTGGATTTTGTTATCGTGTTTCTGCTAGAATTGCTCATCAAGCTTTCGCATATTGCAAAATATCTTTGTGTCTCAGATGGTTCTGAAATACATATTTTTTGGTCGAAAAACGTATTTTTTTTGGAGGACTTTAGGCTTAAGTCTTTTGCCAGAACCGGGCCACTGAGACACAGTCTATTGCTGCAATTACTAAATCCGGAAGTAAGGTCGTAAGGTTATAAATTATCTGATCAATTTGTAAAACAACAGAAGATTTTCTTTAAAAAATCTGGATTATGTCTTCGGACAATTTCATCTAGATATTTCAAGACGGTCAATTGCCTGGAGGGGCCACAACCACAAGGTCATTGATACAAAATCGGCTTGTGGTGAATGATGGTGTGTGCATAGTTTGTTTCCTAATTACTTTATTTTAGTCTTTGCATGCCGTGGCAACCTCTAATTAAGACAGCGCCTTAGAATGTCACTCAATATCTGTTGTTTTATAAATTTACATGGTGTTTCTTTTGTTAGTTGTCCATAAATAAATAAAGACTCTTGGAAGCAAAATGATTTACTAAATTCATAATATACAGCGACTCAAAGTGTCTCAAATCAAAAACATACATCGAAAAAAGTTGGATGTGAAAAATATACTTAATGTTATTGTTTATTTATTAAGACTTAAGAAGACTTAGGCAGTATATTATGAACATAAACACAATTAACAAAAAAGTCGTTAAAAATGGAAAATATATGATATTATCACTAGACTACAGAGGTTGATATAATAGTTAAAAATTATGTCTGTACTGTACGTACACACATTTGCTCTAATAGCGATCTGTTCTTCATAAATGACTAGGTACTTATTGTTATTTATTGCGAAAACCTTCAGGTATTGAAATCTTTACTCAATCACGATTGTGTTACGCTCCATAATACTCCAATGTTCAAGCCTTACGTTAGCTCCCTGTAAATGAATAACGCGAAGATTCATAAACATAAAGGCAATATGATTCTTTTCCGTTAAGTAATAGCATCTAATTATAAGTGACTTAAAATGCCAATCGGCTCATACGTGTCAGACGATGTTACATAAAGCTGTCATGACAATAGGTACTTCCTTTATGCTGATGTTTGGGAAACAATACAACGAAATGCCACCAGCTTTGTCCATGAATCGAGGAGTCAACATAAAAGTCGCACCACAAAACCAATGAAACTTTTCTTCGAACCTCTAAATATCTGAGTACCTGAAAAAACAGCAATGCAAACGCAACAATCGGAGAGAATCACGTACAATTTTTAAAGTTGCAAACCAACCGCGGGGCGGGACTTACCAGGAATCACAGTATCATAAACATTCCCGAGCTCAACACATTGAAAACTATAGCTGACAAGCTATATCTACACTTAGTCATTGCAGACGCACACATATGTAAAGTATAAGGGCTTGTTCAGAGTGTACAGTAAAAGTTTTGTTAACCATTCGATCATGTTACCGAAAACGCAAACTTGAATGCAGAAGCAGCAGCGCCTCAGTTGTGCTTGAAACAAATTCCTAAATCATGACGCTCTTTTCCCGGACTGATAGGAAAAGACCACGTCTTTCCATTTATTTACAATCCCGACGCTTTTGCTTCATACATGGCCATCCTGTTCCTATTTCGATACCTATTCTTAGTTATATTAGAACAGTTGGTCAAGTAGACTATTTTACTAAATTCTGATCTTGTACTTCAACTCTAAACTGCAAAAGCCATCGGTAAGGAAAAGAAAAAAAAGTATCTATACTAAGTACTACCAAATTCTAAAAAGAATGTGTGTAAAAATCATTGACATTTTCTTTGTACAAATATTTATTATCTTGAATTGTTTACGTTTTTTGTAGAAAGATTTACCAGAAAACCACTAAGCCCCTTCTTACACAAGTCTACGCAAATCTTCTACTCGACGATTTTAGTCTCCAAGCGACTACCGCCATACAAATTGGAGTCGCGGGGCAAATGTCGGCGACGTGACTCGTGTACGAACCTCAATGGATTTGTATGGCGGTAGTCGCTTGGATACTAAAATCGTCGAGTATCGAAGATTTGCGTAGCCTTGTGTACGAAGAGGCTTACAATTTGTATTTTTTATTTCAAGAAATAGTAAAAATCCGAGTAATAATAAATATTTGCACAAAGATATGTCAATAATAGTTTATTCCTTATCGAATTTGGCCGTAGTAGGTAAAGGTAGGTATGGGAACACGCTTGTGTGATGTTAACGGATGTAAGCAATTTCTAACCCAACAAGTGACCTGCTATTACCTGCTGCCTTTGATTATATGACATGTATATAGTCAAAGCCTGCTGCCTGCTGTATTTCTGTTGTCTAATAAAAAAAAAACCCCGAAATTTAAGACAATCGCTACGCTATTTCTAACCTATCACGTGATCTACAAGAGTAGGGCAGATAGTATTTCTGTTGTCTAATAAAAAAAAATTATTTACGTTGTTTTTCCAACTAACATGTTTAAAAAATAATCAATTTGTGAAATAATGTTTTAGCATAATAAAATTTGTTTTAGTAAATATATTGTCTAAGGAGTAGCTTATTAAACAATAGTTTGTAAAATTATAAATTTATGAAGTATAATTTTGTCAAATGTTATTTTTCAAATGAAAAGTTACTTATTTGTTTTTTGTTAAATTATTGGACACCGATGTTAACAATATCTGGAAAACCGAGGATTAGTATGCGGATAAATTAAATTGACAGCAAATTATGCCTTTTTTATTAGATTGCTTGTAATGTGCATTCATTAGTGTAATAAGTCAAATAAGAAAGATTCTTTCGTGCTGATATTGCCACGCTAGTAAACAATAATTAGATGCATAACAGCAATGTAATGTGTCCAAATTTGTATTTTTAATCGGTATCTGTGTAAATGAATGTGCAATATTTAATGTTTAAATAATTATTATTGAATTTAATATTAATATTCATTAGAATAAATAAATGTTGAACCTAAAAAACAGCAGCGTCAAGTCAGCTTCGTAAGTCATATGGGTAAATCCCAACGTATAACAAACGTAAAGGCTAGTCTTGATCAATTTAGTTACTACCTATGTATAGTTAGTAGTATAATATAAGTAATTACTTATTTATTAACTTTTTTTATGAATGAGTGACCGGTTGCTTTTTATTATGTTGTCACAAGAAACTGTCTGAATCGAGTTTTCAGTCGACCTTAACCCTAATACCCGTGACATGCGGTCACACACACAGCTCTGAGGCACAGTCAACAATACAGAACAGTATAACATGTTCCGATTGCTTTATAATGAGCTCAGCCGTGTAATACCAGAAACAATAGAAATTCTTCGTTACAGACAAGGGTTTAAATCAATGAAAAAAGTGATGGATACCTACACCATTAAAAACTTAGTTATCTATTGATAAGGGTTGAGTTCCGCTTATTTTATATTATCAGAACTTGTTTTGTATTAAAATGCATTTATTATAAAATGTTATAAAAAAATAGTTTACGTCTATACTATTAATAAAAATCAATTGCCGAAATGTTTGTACGCGCAACACTTCAAAACGGCTGCACCAATTTGGGTAATTCTTTTTTTGTTGTGTTTGTAACTAGGACTAGGTTTGTGTAAAATATGTTTTTTTTGTAAATTCGTCACAGGATACAGAGTGTTCACGCAGACGAACTCGCAGCAGGCCGCTAGTTTTTAAAATAATTATTAAATATTGTATGTGCGAAATGGACAGACTGTTGTGTCCAAAATTATTATTAAGACCTTGCAAATAATTGTAAACAGTGAACAATAAATAACTATTCTATTCTAATTTATTGATATACGAGTCCTTATACAAATTCTGATTTTATTTAAATTTTGAGACTTAGCCACTAGTTGTTTACTCTTTACTGTTTAATACTGATTCCTAATTTAATAACTTTTTAGTATTACTTACCAATACATAATTATTTATACAATGTAAGTCCTTTAAACTTTAACCGCATCGTTATTAAAAAACAATAATGACATACCTACTACCACTCTATTAGGTACTACTATTACTCGCTGTACTGTGGCCAAGATGGCCGACCAACGCACACCAATGATGCGCACACGCCGACCAACTGCGTAGACGTCGATTAAAAACAGTACCATTCGCATTTCGCTCGGACAACATTATACATCTACCGTTTTCCTGCTTTCAATGTATTAAAAAACAGTGTTGAACAGTGGAAGGCAAGTATATTTTGTGATTTTAACGGAATAAAGTGTTCGCACAGTGTTTTTGAAGTGGTAATATTATTGTAGTGACAGTTTAAGTTCAATTCGGTGCATCAGTGAGTCATTTTGTTAGTGATTTAAATGCAATTGAGTGACGTGTGTGCAGCGCATTGATTACAGTCCATGATGATAGCACGCTTGTTGAAAAGTGTTCTGTAGATTGCATTCTGAATCACAGTTTTTTAATTATTCTCTCGTATACGAGGCTAAAAGCGTATATAATATATTATACGCTTTTAAAATTAAAAAAAATCTCTTGAAAATTAAACATAAGCAAAAGGTTTAGGTAGTGGTACTTTTATTGAGTAATTCGCATTATTCTCTCTTATTTACACATTTGTGCAACAGTTATATAATTTAAGGTGCTAGTGATTATTTTTGTATATAAAAGTGGATGAAGACTATATACATTCAACAGCATAGGGCGGCGATATGCTCACCGCCTATCACGCTGATCACATGTGCAGTCAAATTTGGTAAACTTGGACCATGGCAGAGGACTGCTTCTTCGGTCCTCATTGCTTAGTCCCTGACTAACCCTTAGGGGATAATAGTCGTGATTATATGTATGTACCTTATGTATAAAAGCAGATAAGTAGATAGAAACAGCAACTATTTTAAGCGAAAACATCGGGACTTACCCGCTTAGATAACACCACACTTTTTTGTACCATTTAATTACTGAGGAATTCAATTCCCAATTCCAACTGACCGATCACAATAACCCACATTGGGCCAGCGTGGGGGGTTATGGGCCAATCTCCCTATGTGCTGTTGTCCACTTGGAAAAGCCTGAAAGCCGACTCTCTTTCTCCGCAACGAAATTTCGGCCGATTTTCGTTTTGCTATTTATTGCGCTTTTCAGTATTTTTGAAATTTCAAATAATTTTCTAAAAAAATATTTTGTTTGAACGAAGTCAGCATGTCAGCTATAGTTTTCAATGTGTTGAGCTCGGTAATGTTTATAATTGTAGTTGGTTTACAACTTTAAAAATTGTACGAGATTCTCTCCGATTGTCGCGTTTGCGTTGCTGTTTTTTCAGGTAGGTACTCATATTTAGAGGTTCGAAGAAAAGTTCCATTGGTTTTGTGGTGCGACTTTATGGTTGTCTCCTCGATTCATGGACAAAGCTGGCATTTCGTTGTATTGTTTTAATTTTTTTTTATTTCAAACAATTTTCGCAGAATTTATTTTTTTAACCAAATTTCGGAAGGAATGTAAACCGCTGTAAATAGCAAGCGAAAATCGGTCGAAATTTCGTTTCGGAGAAAGAGAGTAGGCCCTCTGTACTAATATTTATTCTGTGCCTCTGTTCTCGGCAGTGGGACATTAGGCTGATGACGGTCACAACTAGGGTTGCCACCTTTTTTTAGAACGAATAAGTATTTTTTAATTTTGTTAGAACAAAAATAAAGTACATAGCATAAAAAAGAGTATTTATTTGTCCTTCATAGGTCAAGGATCATATGACGGCCGGCGGTCGCGAAACAATTGATTTTAAATTGTGTCTGGTTTTACGGTGCTCAAGGGGTTAAAAACGTATTTTTTGTTGCTCTTTGCGACATTTAACAATATTTGTCTTTTACGTAAATAGAGTATTTTATTGGTGTCGTAAATTATAAAGTACGTACCTACAGGACAATACTCTTTTTTTAGAGTACGGGTGGCAACCCTAGTCACAACAAGGTTTTATTCTTTTTTTGGCGTCATACTAAGATAAAGTGATGGTAGCTAGTCATTCGAACATAAAACCAGTCCTGCCACCAACCAAACTTAGTAGGCTTAAATGAATGATTGGTCTCGCTGCGCTCGACTAGATACCTCCGTCGTACTTGTAAAATGCGGCAACAAATACTATGCCGAAATCGGCGTACCCGAGAGCCAGTCACACTGATAGCTGTGTGTAAAGTGTACGTACTGATTATTATTAAATTTTGGACAAAATTCAAAGTAAAATGCCAGTTTGCGTAATAAAACTGTGTAAAAATAAAGCTACAAAAAATAAGAAGGACAGTATTCTTGCAAATTGTCATAGATGAGTTGCCGCATTTACGGAGCTGTGGTTTTTAGATAGGACGGTTAGGTACCTATCTAGTCGAGCGCAGCGAGACCAATCATTCATCTAAGCTAGTACCTATTTGTGAAAAAGTTGAGAATAGAACTCAAGATCTCTTAAAGTAAGACTTTAACATTTTTTTATAGCGATTAACGTGACTTTTGGGTTGTTTTCCTTTTATTAAGATTATTATTTGTAGTAGTCAAGTACAAATAGAAAAAAACATTGTGCCCTAATGTTTTTTAATTTTTTCTTTAGCCTATTATTGCCCCACCGCTAGGCAAAGGCCTTCCCAAAGTCTCAACTATCTCTATCCCAAACCATCTTATGACAGTCGGTCTTGTGTCCGTCCAGACTCCTACTAATACGAGTATTATAAACGCGAAAGTTTGTAAGTATGGATGGATGTTTTTACTCTTTCCCGTAAAAACTACTAAATGGATTTGGATGAAATTCGGCATACAGCTAGTTTATAACCTGGTTTAACACATAGGATACTTTTTATCTCGATTTTCTCACGGGAACAGAAACCACGTGAGTGAAACCGCGAGCGGCCGCTAGTCTTCTATATAAATTAAAATCATTTGCCACGAATGTTTCTTCTCGCATAACTTCAGAACAGCTACACCTATTTGTATAAAAAAACATAAGCATCAAGCACTGACCAATTTCGACGGGTGAAAACCAGACCTCGGTAGCCAAGTGGTTAAGGCAGCCGCCCGGAATACGGAAGGTGCGTGGTTCGATTCCCGCGTGAGGTTGTCGTCTTTTTCAGTGTTTAAAAATTTTACTTAAGTATATATAAAACATTACACCTATTTGGTTTATCCTTTATATGTTGTATTTGTAATTGTCACGACAAAGTTTGTATGAAAGAATAATATTAGAACTCGTATGAAGGCGCGGGCGGGGAAAACCCTACGTGGAAGTGGCATGCAAAATTCTCATACGGAACACAGAAAAACGACGTTTCGTAGTCCCCTGTATCCTCCTTCAGAACTGGACCAATTTTTATGTTTCCCTCAGTATCGGTTAAAGAAACAGATTTTCTATGCCTGTATGTTTAATTTTTTTTGCATTAAGTCATTTATTTAACAACCAGGAGCCTTCAAAATTTAGCGAAATCACTCCGTTTTAAGGCGTCTTATATAACCGATTTAAAAAAAACTCAAACATACATACACAGTAAATCTCTTTCTTTAACCGATGCTGACAAAGTAATAAAAATTGATGAAGTTCTGAACGAGGAAACAGGGGACTACGAAACGTCGTTTTTCTGTGTTTCGTATAAGAATTTTGCATGACCCTTCCACGCAGTGTTTTTCCTCTTAATAATAATAATAACATAATGAATCATTCTGATAATGATAAAAGCATGAGAATATTTTATCTAAACCGTTATTTGAACCATAATGATCATTGACAATTAGCCTATCCGTGACGAACTAAATAAACTCAATTATTACTAATGACTTTTCGTTAGTTAATTATTACATTGATAATAATTATTTCCAAACAGTACTGATAATATCTGTAGAAAGCTGTTACTGTGACGTCAACTTTTTGTCACCTATACATAAGTAGGTACATACATACGCTCCTGACTATTATCTGCTAAGGGCTTCGATCTAAGGGTTAGTCAGAGACTCGGCAATGAGGCCCTCAGCCCTCTGCCAAAGTCCACTTTTTACCAAGTAACAACCGCATGTGTGTTCAATATGATAGGCGGTAAGTCCATCGCCGCTCTACCCTGTTGGATTTGATTTATGTGAAGTCTTTAGTCCGTTAGTCGCCTTTTACGACACCCGAGGATAGAAAGGCAGTATTATTTTTAGTACTTAACCGCATCGCGTAGCAGTGAAAGAATACCACCACCCCCTCTTTTCCCTTGGGTGTCGTAAAAGGCGACTAACGGACTAAAGACTGCATGTACTTCTAACAGCATAGAGTCGCGACGGGCTCACCACCTGTCACGTAGAGCACATGAGCAGAGCAGTCGCTATTTGGTGAAAAGTGGACTATGGCAGAGGACTGCTTTTGCGGTCCTCATTGCCTAGTCCCTGACTATCTCTTCGGGGATAATAGTTGGGATTATATAAATATATATATATATATATATATATATGTATGTATTATTTTAATAAGTCGCCACCAGCTGCTTACTTATATATTACCTATTTACTTACCGCCTCTGTGCAGGCTCTCAGATTCGAATGTTCAGGGCTTGATACGCAATCTTGTTTACATTGTGTTTGGTTTGGTTGGTAAAAGAGAAGTTTTAGTCCACCAGAATAGTCTGATAGCATAGCACAGTTAAGTTCATAGTGTGTAATTTTTTTTGTCCCTTAGTTTTGGTGTTTTTGGCGTCATGTTTATCCAGTTACCTCCTTAAGGCCACTAATAATTTCTCTTTTCTTCTCTTTATATAAGGGGTAAAGATACAAAGTAAAACGTAAACGTTTAGTAATAAACATTTCTCACAACATAAACCACATATTAATTTTATTTTGAGTTACCTACTGTGTGAAGTAATAGTGTATGTCTCTATAAAATATTGCTAAAATTCCACTGCCATAGTCTTTGTTTCAAATTTCAACTGCACATGTGTGCTCAGTGTGATAGGTAATGATGAGCCCATCGCCGCTCTATGCTGCTGGATGTGTGTGCAGTGTCGTTAGTCGCCTTATACAACACCCAAGGGAAGAAAGGGTTAAGGTAGTTTTAACACACATGTATATAAATAATAAAATAATTTATAACAGATTTAACTATTATTATATTTTTGGAACAGTGAACCGCTTATGATACATCGAATAAAAAAGACTTAAAATACCAACAGTATTTTTAAGTATATTATCTTGTTGTATAGCTAGTGACCCCTGTCCTGTGTATGTCTGCCGCAAAAACAACAATGTTATCAGGGTTAAAATTGCAGGGTACTCAGTTATACAGTAGTTAAGGATTCCAGTCAAATGAGCTTCGCTTTTTGACCTTGCAGTCATTACTCATTAACTGATAACAATTTTCCGCTGTGGAATAAATAAGTTAGGGACAAATAACGTCATCATTACATGTCGGGTTTAACAGTAGCTGAGGTAGGATTCCCCCTTTTTCGTGTAAACTTCAATAGCATGGCATGGTTGATAAATAAACATAGTTAATAACAAATAGATAACCTTTCATTACATATAGAAGTGAAGTAAAACTATCGTGATCGAAGTAGTAATATATTTTCCAGCTCGTAGTCATGTATATGTATTTTATTTTTGTTCTAACAAAATGAAAAAATACTTTATTCGTCCTAAAAAAGGTGGCAACCCTACATCCGGGCTAGGCATCTAAAATTCAAAACACTCTTTAGTCGGCCTGGAAATTGATCCCGGACCTCCGGAAATAATATAGAAAATAGAAACAATGGTTTTTTACTTAGAACTAGCGGCCGCTCGCGGTTTCACCCGTGTGGTTCCCGTTCCCGTGGAAATATCGGGATAAAAAGTATCCTATGTGTTAATCCAGGTTATAAACTATCTGTATGCCGAATTTCATCCAAATCCATTCAGTAGTTTTTACGTGAAAGAGTAACAAACATACACACTCTTGTGAGTGTGTATGTTTGTTACTGTGTACTTTCGCCCTTATAATATTAATGTGTTATAAGGAAAAAAAACACTGTACCTAGCTATACCATATCTACGCCTCTATCTGTTTTTCATATGAATTTTCTCCATCCCTAGGTTGCCTGGAAGAAACTTATCCCAATTAATTATTGTTGTGTTTTACCAGTTTATTGTGTATGGAATGTCATTGAGTTTATAATAAAAAAATCAATTGTTTCAGATCCAAAATGGCCGCACCAAGGAGCATGTATAGCCTGTGGTGTATAAACCTTCGTTTAAAATGCTTCCTCATCGGGTATATGAATTTGGTAAGTGAAATAAGTTCCAATGTAAAGAAAAAGTGAGGAGCTCCATGGCGCAGCGGCAAGCGCGTTCGGCTTGCGATCTTGCTCGCTAAGCCTCTTTCTCAATGCCGGGTCACTGGATGGGTGACCAAATTAATAAAAAAACATCTCGAGCTCCTTCGTGCTTCGGAAGGCACGTTAAGCCGTTGGTCCCGGTTGTTGTCGTAAGATGACAGTCGTTAAAACCCACCAACCCGCATTGGGCCAGCGTGGTGGGTTATGGCCCAATATCCCCATGTGTGCTATTGTCCACGTGGGAGGCCTGTGCCCAGTAGTGGGACGCTAATAGGCTGATGATGATGATGATGATGTAAAGAAAAAAGAAAGTAAATAATAGTTATGTGTTACACAAGAGTGCAAACTATTGCTTTTTAACCGCGTGCTCAATTTTGATGACCGAGCAAGCGAAGGATTCTAAAATTAGAATCCTGAGCGTTACCGAGGGAATCAAAAGAGCACGAGGTGAAAAATCTTTGCACTCGAGTGCAACACGTAACTTTTCATCCCACCTCAACGAGGAAATTACCAACCAAATTAAAAAAGTAGGTACACCAAAAAGGTTCCGAGTCTGAGTTTTTCAGTTTTTAACAATTTAAAAAGGTCGTATGATAAATCGGCACCATGGAGGAAGAAGAAAATAGGTTTAATGATGTTTTGAATACACATACTAAGTGCACACGATGTTATAAATTCAATTTACTTTGTCCTCTAGCGGGTTACAACGGCTTTTGCACTCAGATATCGAAGAGTAAAAATACTCTTTCCGAGATGGGGGGATGTAAAAGTATTTTTTGGGATTAACTACTTATACAACATGAGACACTTTTTTAATAAACTTGCGTTTAGTTTTTACGTTTCGTTATAAGTGTTTCATAATAAACAAATAAATAAAAATAAATAAACTTTCCTACACTCACACCAATTATCTATATCTAGCCCAAGAGAAGCTTCGTTATGAAACTCGTTAAATGGTTACTAGACAACGGATAAACATACATGAAATACTTAAATACATACTTATTTTACATAGAAAACACCCAAACCCGAGACAATTTAGAAAAACAATAATTTCTAAATTGACCCGACCGGGGATCGAAGCCGGGACCTCAGAGATGGCGACACCATGAAAACCGGTGTACAAACCAAGGAGGTCGTATAAATGTTTATTGGTCGAAAAAAAAATGAAAACAATAAAGTTGCTTAAACAATGTGTAGGGGTGGTACTTCTAACCTGTTAATTAAGGCTAAGTACTACATCTAAATTCATAGAAAAAAAAAATATAGGGACATAAAAAAAGTGATTTTAAATCACAAAATAATTAAGTAATGATTTTATTTCTCTCCAAAATAATCTGAAACATACGAAACAAAGTAATTTATTAGTTAGCCAGTGTCATTAGCTGGGTGGTTCTTCTTTTTAACCTACAAAAATGTGTCTCCACCAGTCAATAATAAAAAAACCAAGGAAATTACCATTATTTTTTCTTAATAGTATTTCAACATGCACTGTACTACTACATAATGGCTGTGCACGATTAAATAACATATGTATTAAATAATTTCATTGTAAAAAGTACGTTACAGAGTTGTAAATCCGCGTGACAGAAGTGTATTTCATACAAATCACAAGTGTCTCCCGCTACCTCGGCTTGCGTATAATCCATAATATTACGAAACAATTATATGACGACACAAGACGTAAAAATATCTTATAACTCCTAAATATATTACCTATCATGTAATAGCAACCATTATTTTTTATCACTTTTAATAAAATATTTAAAAAATCTCAAATACCTGTCTCCTACTACCTGATGTTTTCTTTTGTAAATTCTGTCACGTGGGTTGTCTTTCGAAATACGCGTTTGTGCCGGCTCGTCTTTGTGGCCTACAATTGAAGGTTTAAATCCCCTTTCCCCCTTGGTACGATTTCCCCTCTGAGATCAAAAGACAGCGCGTTAGTCGCCTGAAAGCTGTGATAGGAGGTGCGTGTGTTTATTTCGCTACCGCTTCGTCACGTAAGTAATTGATTCAAAATATAATTATTATTCTTACTTTTCGTTGTCTACTCTTAAGTAATAAGAAAAATTTTATTGCCAACGTGTAAATTATATATTCTATGTTAACTTCAAAATGTTATCGACTTTGCAACAAATTTTTACCCCTCCGTCACCTGACAACTCCGTCACATGTTTGTTGTGACGAAGTGGTAAAGTACGTGACGGAGGGGTAAAATAAACGATATTCATGTTCTATATAAGCTGAATCTGAGAAATACTGAAAAAGATACACTAGTTATTATGGCAATTACTGCCACGGAAAGTGTTACAAATATTTTTCAATTTTCTCGTATGTTTAGGTAATTTTACTTATTTCCTATTTCCAGATACCATCATGGCGAGAAAGGAGACGTTAACGCCAGCAGTAAGACGGCGGCGTTGTTAAAACTGTTCATGGTGACAGACGAAGACGTAGAAAAGGTAGCAGCAACGTCTCCAAGTAACATTGTGCCCCTAAAAGGAGCATCCCCTCTTCTTACTTCACTAAGTTTTATTTGTACTGGCACCTCGAGACCAACCGTTAGGTTATGCAAGAAGTGCCAAACGTCCCTGCGCCAGTCAACCAACTCGCGCAGGAGACCATCTGCGTTAGGTCTTGACGCCAAATCAGTGCCCACCGGAGCGCGCTCTTCATTCGGTACTCATTAGACAAGTGACTCAGGAGAGTTTCCCCGTGAACACGTGGAGTTCACTGCCTATTGTCCAGATAGGTAACCGGAGCTGTCAAACAAGCTCACTTCTCGTTGCACGAAGGGCACAACTCGCCCTGAAAGGAACATCCCCTCTCCTTACTTCACTAAGTTTTCATTGTACTGGCACCTCGAGACCAACCGTTAGGTTATGTAAGAAGTGCCAGACGTCCCTGCGCCAGTAAACTACTCGCGCAGGAGACCATCTGCGTTAGGTCTTGACGCCAAATCGTTCCCGCCGAAGCGCGCTCTTCATTCGGTACTCATTAGACTAGTGACTCGGGAGAGTTTCCCCGTGAACAC
Organism: Scoparia ambigualis; assembly: GCA_963921215.1. Classification (NCBI taxonomy): domain Eukaryota; kingdom Metazoa; phylum Arthropoda; class Insecta; order Lepidoptera; family Crambidae; genus Scoparia; species Scoparia ambigualis. The sequence goes on along the minus strand of OY992502.1, from coordinate 55,889,742 downwards.
CTGTAGTTCACTGCCTATAGTCCAGATAGGTAACCGCAGCTGTCAAGCTCGCTCACTTCTCGTTGCACGAAGGGCACAACTCGCAGTTGCCATGGCTCGGGTCGTCAACTCTAAAGTCAACTCCCAAGTGTCCACCTTGGTCGCGGAGTAGTAAGCACACTCACTTCTCTGAACCCATCCGGGAGCCTAGCCAGTTCCCACGTCCTACGCGGCTGGCTGAAGCGGAGGCTACGGCATCTCCCTAGATAAGTCAAGGCGGCCCCTGGCCGCCTTTACATATACGGCATCTAGGGGGCCGCCTCTACTAGTTCTCCAGACTAGTACCGGAGATGTCAATACCAATATCCAATGAGAACCACCGGACAAAGCTGCCAACTATAAGGGATACTCACGTTCCCCGCAGGACCGTTCCGCTCGCTGTGCGCGAATTTGGAAGTCCTGGCACATAATACCAGGACAAACGAACATTCCCAAACTCTACAGCTAACCATAAGCCACTACGAGTCCAACCCACGTCCGGATCCCGCCGGAGGCGCCGGTCAAGGCACAACCAGCGGGGGGCATGAACCGGAACCCCGTATACCCCTGAGAAACACAGCCGGACCCGTAGTTCCAGCTACGATACCCTATCTATAGGGGACGGTAGATAGGGCGGAATAAATCTAGTCCACCAAATGTTTACGGAAACTCGTGGAATCTTAAACCATAGGGTATTAAGTAGTGTTTGTGAACAATTCTGTCCTTGCCACGTTGAAGATGAAGAAGACGATGTCTTGGTAGTGTTCCTAAAAACAGTCGATGGTAGTGAAAGACTGTTTAAGTTGGTGGAGAATGACGCATCGCATGTTGATGATGATTATTTTATTTTATGTTTTTGGGAATTTTAATTTGTTGACTAGATTTTTTATTTACTTAAGACGAGTGAGTAGTCATTTAATTTACTAAAATATGAATCTTTTATTCTAAAGGTTCACAAATGTGATTTCATTAATTATCTAAGTTCGATCTCATTTTATTTTATATGACAATTTTGAAGACTGTTAAAGATTTATAACAAAATAAATGATTCTAGAAAAATAAACCTGTTTTATTCAAAAACGCAGCCATGTATCCCCTAGAATAACAACTCTGTCACATAAGTTACTACTCTGTCACGATGTTGTCTACTGGTAGGAAAATTATTTTGGTCGTTTATATATTTTCTTATGACTAGTGCAACATTGAAAAATTTATATTTAAAATAGTTGATGATATTGCCGTCTGTGATATTCGTATTTATTTGTAAATGATAGTAAAAATTGATTTATAGCAAAAACATACTTTATATTAGCTGAAAATGTGACAGAGTGGTATAAGATCATGAATAAAACATATTTTATAAATTCAAATGTATGATTTGATTATGTTTTCTAAAAGTTCGTTTAGTTTTTTAATGTATTAAAAAGGTACAACTTATTTAACGAAGAGTATTCCGATAGAATAAAATAAAAGATGTCGTGACGGAGGTGTTAATTTTTTTCTCGAATCCATCTTTCAGGTCTTGAAAATCGTACAAAAATCGGTAAACTTCTCGGCCAACAACTTTTTCCGATAGAATAGAAATTCTGCTATCAGAATATATGTATATATTGACGAGGAATCTTTGTATCTTTATTTTCGAAATTGAGCTTATGTTTTATCAAATTGTAGGTTAAAAAGAAGAACGACCCAGCTACCGTTTGCCATTTTTTTCATGTTTCTCCGACGTATGAAATCTTTGATATCGCATAAAGTAAAAATGGTCATAAATTATAGGGGGAGGGGGTTGTAACCCCCATATTATTTTTTTTGTCAATTAATTTAGATGTAGTACTTAGCCTTTACGAGTTAGAAGTACCACCCCTATGACATTGTATAATGTAGCCTTCGATTAAAAGACGGTTAAATATTATAGTACGTGCTGTACACTACATGTTCTAGTGGTTAAACCATGGGTCTCAGACCTAGACGTCCCAAGTTCGATTCCCAGCGGGGGGTTAATGTTTGTGTTCATGTGTGTACTCGGTTTGGTTGATGGTAGGACTTGTTTTGAGTCTGCCTAGCTACCTACTTACTATGTCGCCAAAACAATAGCATTGTTTGTGTCCCGATTTAGAGATAAGATAGCCAGTTCCTCAACAGTTCAGGAATCCTGGTGAACTGCGCTACTACCATCGACCTTATATCAAGTGTGATAAAAGCCTGCTTAGATGCTTGCCTGTAGACGAATTAAAAAAACCTGATTTAAGCTATATTTAGATTTTAAACACAATGATAAAAGCTTGACTCATTGTGTCTCTGCATTTATAGTGACTTAAGGCGGGTCTCCTGCGACACTGTTTTGTGTTTTCTAACACCTAACATCAAACATCTAACAAATATGGGCGTGGCCTACGTACATATTTTGAAATCTTTTGTTAGATGTTTGATGTTAGGTGTTAGAAAACACAAAACAGTGTCGCAGGAGACCCGCCTTTACATAGACAAAGCTATGTGTCATGTTATCAGGCACTTTGGCTGGCCTGCTGGGCTTGATACAAAAATATTTATAGCTCTTGCACTTTTTATTATTTCTTGAGATAATGGCAATTCTAACATTCAAACTTTTGCGTTTCACACTCGTTTTAATGCAATAAAATAAAACGTGGTATAATTAAAAAGTTATGCTTCGGATACCTACCCATCCTATGCAGTTTGGGTTAATGGTAGATAATTTATTTTTTTACTATGCAGTTTTTGTGATAGCCAGTTATTTTATTTTTTACTAGCGGCAGCTCGCGGTTTCACTCTCGTGGTTCCCGTTTCCGTGGGAATATCGGGATAAAAAGTATCCTATGTGTTAATCCAGGTTATGAACTATCTGTATGCCGAATTTCAACCAAATCCATACAGTAGTTTTTACGTGAAAGAGTAACAAACATCCATCCATACTTACAAACTTTCGCGTTTATAATATTAGTAGGATAACTAACTAAACTCTGTTTATGATTAAAGAAAAAGTTCATTTTAATCAAAATGATTATTTAAGTTTAAGTATTATAAACATTTTGATTAAAATGAACTTCTTTAAAAATAAACAGAGTTTAGTTAGTTATTTCTTTATAGCAGTTATTTACAATTATGAAAAATAACTGGTTTTTTTTTCTTTAATGTTGCAGATCGCCAGTATTGTAGATATCGGGTGCCATGTCGCTTTAGTTGCAATAATGACTAATGGATTCCAATGCGACCCTAGCCAAGAAACGGTATGTGTTCAGAGTTTTTCGTTTTTATCCTATCGCCTATCACCGCTCTAAGCTGTTGGACGTATGTGCAGTCTTTAGTCCGTTAGTCGCCTTTTACGACACCCAAGGGAAGAGAGGGGGGTTGTTTCAGTGAGCCCTATACCACACGGCTATCCCTATACCATCCATACGATTGTGATGGTACGCACCTTTGTATGTTCATGCCGCCATGCGAACGATGTGACGCAGGCGGGTCGTTAGTTGTCGTAAAACCACAACATCAAACAAAGGTATGAATTGGAAGCAAAATTTATAATCTAGCGTGATGGACCGATGCGAAGATATAAGGAAGGTGGCGGGCAACGGATGGATGTGGACTGCCCTGGTAGGCTAGTCTTGAAACAGAAATGCTTTAATCAATTTCCAATCACAAATCTAAAAAATGTCAAATGGCACTTTTGTAAGCGACAATAGCGCCACATTGGAATCAAATTGCGTGGAAATTGATTGAACAAATTATTATCGAGATGGCGTTCCGGAATTGTATTTACTTATCCCAATATCGATGCATATTAATCGCATTGGAATTGTATTAAGATTGAGTTTGCGTTCGAGAGTAACCCCGCATTATCGCCAGCTATCCCGTTCCAGGGACCGGGATAGCTGGCGCTCGTTGGAGGAAGGAGGCTTACGTTAAGCAGTGGACGGCAATAGGGTGAAAAAAAATCGTCCACATTTGCATGCACCTTAATGAAAACAAAAAAGAAAGAAGAAAATACATTTTCAAATAAGTACCTACTAATGATTACAGAGATACTAGTGATCCCCACACTATGGTAAAGATTATGTTACATGAGAACATGACTTAAATAAATATAACATAATTGGTTGCATTTGTTTTGTTATATAAGCCTTAATAATTTGAGTAAAGTAATAAAATTATTGACAGTGTCGCGTAGCGGTAAGAGAATACTACCCCGTCTCTTCCCTTTGGTTACGTAAAAGGCGACTAACGGACTAAAGACTGCGCAGACATCACACAGCATAGAGCGGCGATGGGTTCAAAACCTGTCACGCTGAGAGCACATGTGCAGTCGCTATTTGATGAAAAGTGTACTATTGTAGAGAACTGATTTTGCGGTCCTCCTTGCCTAGTCTCTGACTAACCCTTTGGGGATAATAGTCGTTTATATAATATATATTATGTATGTGTACATATTATGTATGAATGTAGGTACCTATATAATTTTTTTAATTATTTATTTTAATTTTTTATTTCCAGCTAAGCGGCATAGACTGGCCATGGCTGGAACCCTTCCTGCTGGTGATCAACCTCGGCACCCACGGCTTCTACCCCTTCCCCCTCATCATGAGGAACAAGAGCAACGTGTTTGTGGATTTTATGCCGTTGACCAGCGAGCCTAGATGCTACCCTGGAATGCTGCACGTAAACCTCGTCGATATCCTGAACTTTATGATCAACATCATATGGTTGAAGTTCGTGAAGTCTTACGTCGTCGCGTTGCATAAGGTAAGATTGGAACAGCACTCATGTTTTCTCCTCTTTTTTAACACTACCCTCTTGGCAAAGGGTCATGACACTCCAGCAGTATTGACCTGTCCCAGAATACATCACCATTCTTACATACTCGTACAAGCAGGAGCTATCCACGGCTGTTCTAACCTGGTCCATCCGGAAACTTGAGAAAAAAACAGCTTTTCTATACATTTAGGTCAAATGCTGCAAATACTGCAGCAACTTGTAATTTTTTTGTCGCCTTTTTAGAGTTATTCTCATACAAATAGTTGGTCTTGGCACTATGGTAATAAGGCCAGTTGCGGAATTAAAGGTCGATTCACAAATTTGTGAAGTTTGTAATAAGATAAACGATGTCCAACATTTGTTATCAGAGTGTGAGAAAAACAGGAGTGAAAGGAGTCATTGGTGCAAAACCATAACCTAAACATGTGCCAAGTAAGTATATTTTTGGAAATATTAGCGGCACCTAACTCTGATATGGCAAGGTCGGTGTATGATATACACCCTCATTTTTTACTCGTTTTAATGAAATTAAGGGTGAGTTCCACCCTTCTTGGGGAAAGTTGTTCAGTTTCATGAACAACTTTCCCCAAGAAACCTATGCGCAAAAATGACAAAAAAATTTCGACCCATACAAAACTGTCCGATCAGCTGACGACATTATTATGAGAGGTCAAATTTTTTTAACGAATAAAAAATTAAGGTTAATTAAAGTTAGACTATAGAATTATTTTAGATTAGGATATAATGAGGCTGACGTGCTTTTGTAAAGCAAAAGCCTCTAAAAAAAAATATACTTCGATAAAAAAAAGTTGCTGGATTGTATACCAAACAAAACCTGTATGACACATAATTAGAATAACAATAATAGTTGTTTCTACAATTATTATAATATTATCACATAGTTATCTATAACTTGTTAATTGTATAGCTCGAAATCTCAGACACCCCAAATATATTTATTATAATAGAATTATGTAAATTACTAACATACATTTTTGTAAATCAATTTAGAAAATATTTACGTTTTTTGTTTTCTTGCATTTCCTGCAAATTTAAAACTCTATGCGCGATCTAAGCCTACGAGCGCGAGCGATGTTGCCTCCTCGATTGTATTCAAATTGAGAGTGCAACGTTGCTTAAAAGACGATAGAGATAGAGATAGAGTTAGACAGAGATAGAGTAGAAGTAAATTTGAAAAGCAGCGTAGTCGACAAGATTTTTTATCCTTGTGATTTTTTACCCGATGTGCTGCCCATGTGGGGAGGCTTGCTCCCAACAGTGGGACGTTTATAGGCTGATGATGATGACGATTAGAATGATGCAACCTGTATAATTAATATATTTCCTCATCTACCCATGTAATTGTCTCGTGTGTTGCAGTTAAAGAAACTACTTTCATTTCATTTTATTTCTTTTCATTTCATTTTATTTCAATTCATTTAAGTTATTTGTTTTTTATTTTATTTCATTACATTGCAGAAAGAAATAGAGCCCATGCGAATGTTCTTTGGGCTGTCACTGGTGAAGCTAGTCCTCCAGATAATGTACTTTAGCTACCATCCCGACTTCCAGGCGATCTCCTCCAACGAAGCCTACTGGTTCATCAAACTGGTTGATATACGTGAGTAAAGTATTTAGTTTTTGTTCCTATCTAGTCGTAGTAGAAACGACTACCCTGCCCAAAATACTAACAAAATAAATATGTTATACCAATAACATAATGACATCTCAACCGACAGGACATAGATAAATATCCCGAAATAGAAGTAAGAAACAGCAAAAGTTTTTATCAACCCAATTAATAATATGGCACGTTTTTTTTAAGGTTCTAATTATTTAGGACATTACCTATAATTTTTTCTCAAAACCAATTAGGAGGCCCTAATAGATTTCGGTACCTATCCTAAAATTGATTGTTCCGGATTGGTCGAATTCCTGAATCATCGTATTCCAGATTCGACGTATACAGTCGAGAAGGCACATTAATATATATCCAACGAATCTTTTCACAAAGTTCTTAAAAACGTTTAAAACATATACTTACATAAATTTATTTTGTTATGGTTTAGTAATTATTACATATTTTTATACCTTGACTGTACAATCTTAAGAAAATAACTCTCACAAATTATATTGAGTGCCTATCTAGACTTTGTGAATTATGAGTTTAATTGTTTCATTTTATGAGATTATTGAATTAGTAACAAACTGTTTTTTGTTCTATCGAGGATGTAGTGTGAGAGTTTTTTGTTCCAATACTTATATTTGTTTACTTATATAAGTAACAATTTGTATTTGTTTTTTTATTTTATAACAAATATGATAGGCACTAAGGTGGACTATATTACGACGAATTTGGAATACGTCGCATCTGGAATACGACCAATCTGGAATACGACGAATCCGGAACAAATCAGACCACATTTAAGAGGCTTAATTTATTGACAGAGCAATAATCACTAATCACTAAACTAGTCTTTACCGCCTCTGTGGTCTAGTGGCTAAGCCACCGGTTTCAGACCCAGAGGTCCCAGGTTCAATTCCCGCAGCGGGGGGTACATCTTTGTGTGCTCGGTTTGGTTGGTGGTAGGGCTGTTAAGTCCGCCTGGCTAGCTACCACCATTTTATCTAAGTCTGTCGCCGTAACAACGATGTTTATAGCATTGTTGTGTTCCGACAGTTTGAGACAAGATGGCCAGTTCCTCAGTGGTTGAGGATTCCGGGTGAAGCGCGCTTCCACCTTCGGCCTTATCGTCACTTACCATCAAGTGAGATGAAGGCCAAGCGCTTACCCGTTGTTGAATAATATAAAAAAAGTCCATTGAAAGATCAGATCAGATTGAAACTGTAGTGTAGGTGATCATTATAATCATGTGTTTTTCTTCAACGTTTCGTTATCTTTGAGTTTATTTAAGCGTTTTTAAACGCAAATATTACGAACTATGTGTTATTAATTTTATAAACTTTGAGGTCATCTGCTTATGATAGTAAGAAGTTACAAAACTTGAAATACGTAGAACTGTCATTGATAAACAAAAGAAGGGGAAGTCCAAATATTTACTTTCAAAAGCAGTCTCAGATATATTATTTAAAAGCCAACCTTCTGAGTATGATTACTATTAAATGATTTGTACCAACACCAAAGATGGCCACATATAATACCCCGTTTAGAATATCTTTTATACTATTATAGGCTATCCATAAAATAATTAACATCTCTTTTTCAGTTCTTGCAGCAATATTCCTGCTTATCATTCACCAGTACATAAAGCAGATAAGGGCAGAGAAATCGCAAACTGAAGACCAACCGCCCCCCTACATCGAGTGTCTCATAAATGGCGAACCAAACCAAGTGAAAGAGAAGGAACAGAAGACAGAGACCGAACTAACCATTCCAGAGGACAAAGGGCAGAAAGTAGAAAGTGTTAGCGAAAAAGTTTAAAAGTACCTTTATACGATTATGAATAACTATTAGTAAGCTAATTTAATTATCATCCTTTTAGAGACTTAATTTTTGATTTTGTAAAATGGTTCATGAAATTATTTCCTATTTTGAATCTTTTTATATTAGTTAATTCCTAAGTTAGAGCATCAAATTACACCTTTAAAATTTTAATGAAAATTTGGTATTATATGATAAGGATTGAGAATTTCAAAAATGACATTGCCTGTAATCTGTAAACGAATCTCGAAATAAAAATATTGTAGATTAGCTGTTCTCTTTGTTTTTTTTTTCATTACACAAGTGACTGATGATAAGGCCGAAAGTGGAATCAATTCATCTGAAATCCTCAACAGCTAAAAAACGCCTCTTTCTCAGTCAGAATACAACATTGTTACTAAATTTTTTGCCATGGTGACTTACTTATAAAGGTTGCTAACAGCTGGTAGTCGGTAATTATAACTTCTCACAGAAATAGTTACCTAGCTTTTGTATTGAGATTGACAAAAATTGACAAAAAAATTGACAAAAAAGTAACAGCTAACTTTTCCCTGTTTTTATTAAATCCTTTACGGACAATCTCTTGGCATTCATCTCACCTGATGGTAAGTGACGATAAGGCCGAAAGTGGAAGTCCGGTTCACCCGTTAACCTCAACCACAGAGAAACTGGCTATCTTATCTCTAAATTGACTGAACACAACAATGGTATTCACATTGTTGTTATGGCGCCAGACTTTAGATAAGATGGTGGTAGCTAGCCAGGCGGACTTAACAAGCCCTGCCACCAACCTAACCAATTACACAAAGATGTACGCTGGGAATTGAACCCGGGACCTCTACCTAGGTCTAAAGCCGTATACAGAAAGAACGCTGGCAGCCTGCGCCGATCTACCAGCGCTTATCGGAACCGACCTGCATGCGCTGGTAATCTGCGCAGGTATAATAGGCGCCGAGTGTCTATACTATGCACGAAAACAGCACCGATAAGCGCCGAACGTCTCTGACAGGTTTCGACAAGCTTCGACACGCGCAGGTCAGCGCTGGTTTCGTGCATTGTATATAGAAACTCTGCGCCTATTACCTGCGCAGATTACCCGCGCGGGCCGGTTCCGATAAGCGCTGGTAGATCGGCGCAGGCTGCCTGCTTTCTTTCTGTATACGGCTTAAGACTGGTGGTTTAGCCACTAGACCACAAAGGCAGTTACTCTCTACTAGGCAATTCCTTATAAAATAAGCCTCATCCGTACTGCGACGCATGAGGGCTAGCAGCAACAACGTTCTGAGTACATTACTTGTCCATCTAAAAACATTGGATAGAAATACAACTGGCCAAATAAATTTAACACAAACATACACACTAAACACATAACATACTTTGTAAGAGACTAATTTAACTAACACACTAATAAAATATGGATGAAGACATGAAAGACTGAAATTTTTTTTTTCTATTCAATTAAAAATCAACGCAATTTCGCAAAGTCCGAACACCCTTTGCCCCAGCTAGGAATTCTAATGAACCCAGAGCCTTTAGATATCAAGCGAAAAACGTTCTTCACAAGACCACCAAGGTGAGGTAATCATTTTTATAAAACACTAGCATGTACCCGGCATGCGTTGCAATACCAATTGTCATTTAAAGTATTAAGAAACAAAAATAAACAATTTAAATGAAAAAAAAAACCATTATGACTTATTTTTTGGTCCAGGAACCCTCGCAGGCGTCCTCAGAAGAACACCCTACCAAAGTTTCATCACAATCTGATCAATGGTTTCGGAACGCATAGTGGACAAACATACAAAAACATTGGTTGTTATTAACATAGATAGATTCTGCTCATTTACTACAAACAAGGCAAAACATAGGGCAACAGAAGACACAATGGTTACAGAATGGTACAATTTGAGGCTATTCAACTCTTCCGCACCGCGACTTCACTTGCCCAAGGGCCATATTCATAGCCGACCTCCAATAGAAGACTTCACATGAGGAAATATTCCACGTGAGCAAAACCACTAAGTCGAGCTAGTAAATTGATAAAAAGCGTATTATCTCGTACACAGGCGTTATGGCTGGCACACTGAATATCAGAGGATTTGGAAACATTCCAGCCAGGAGGGTCGAGATGTATGATTTCGCTCTATCTACACATATTGTTGGCATCACCAACATATTATGAGAAATAAACAAGATGTAAGTATTTGTTTGTAATGTAAATAAAAGCTTGTTTTTTAAAAAGTAATCTACCTATGTCATTTCGCGTAGTCGTTCCCGTGTGTCATTTCGCGTATGAGAATATGTGTCTATTCGCGTATGTCATTTTGCATATTTGTTCCCGTGTGTCATTTCGCGTATGAGAATATCTGTCAATTCGCGTATGTCATTTTGCGTAGTCGTTCCCGTGTGTCATTTCGCGTATGAGAATATGTGTCAATTTGCGTATGTCATTTTGCGTAGACACTATGTGTCATTGTGCGTTGGGCTACCAAAATGGGTCATTATGCGAGTAACCGTAATAAATAAAAAATAAATTGTGAGAAATAAATTGCCAATGTGTGTTTGACGACCTCCGTGGTCGAGTGGTTAACACGCCGGGTCTGGCGTCGCGAAATCTCTGAGATTTCTGAGGCCCCAGGTTCGATTCCCGGTCGGGTCAATTTTGAAAAAACTGTTTTTCTAAATTGATTTCGGGTCTGGGTGTTTTTCCTATGTTTGTGTATATTTATCCGTTATATTACCATATTGACGAGTTTCAATAGAATACTTATCTTGGGCTAAATAATTGGTGTGAGCGCTAAACAAATCTAATTATTTTAATTTATTGATTGAAAATGTTACGCATCATCACTTAAAAATGACTTGACCAATTTGTTTTTCGTTATGTTCATAAGTGCCCATGATAGTACGATTAAACGTTCGGTTTAAAGAACTTTATTTATTACTCATTAAGAGGGTGCAGCGCGGTCGCAAAAAGTGACATAAGTCTCTTATTGAACTTCAAAGAAAAATCAATCATCATATTGATATTTCAAATTAGAACAAAATTCTGCTTTGAAGTTTCAAACCTAGTAATTTGATTAGAGCAATGTTTTGTTCTGCGAAATGTACAAAACCATCGCGCTTGTGTTAAAAATTCAAATTTACTTTTTTAAGATGGGGGTGACCTGCGGAATATCAATACATACATTTTCATGTAAGAATTATTGTTTCATGCGTAAAATTAAGAAAGTTGTCGAAAAAAAATGTTTTAGGGGTCATTAGATTTATGTATAGTTTGTTATTGTTTAAAGAATTTGTTTCAAATTTCAACAAGGCCACGACCTTGTGCAATGATCAGGCTAACTTACGTAAGTTCTTTTAATGTATTTAACTAATTCAGGGCATAGTTCTTACAAGTAACTTAAAAATACGTAACTTCGTGCAGGATCCCCTTAAGACCAATAACATGTCACTTACATGAGTACAATAGATATTGAAATGAAACACTTTTTTTTGCGGATTAACTCGCGTTGAATTTACTATTTACATAGTTTTTTTTATATTATCCTGACGTTTCGAACCCTTTACAGGGTCCGTGGTCACAGGGAGAGTGAGGTGTTGGTCGTCTCATAGTTAGAAAGTTGTGAATGTTTACTAGAAAAAAACAACCAGTCTCAGGAAGCTCGAATGGGATTCGAACCCGTGACCTATGGATTGCCGGTCCACTGCTCTAACCGCTAAGCTACCGAGACCCCAGAAGACTCGTTGAATTCTTTCTAGTAGTTGATGATTTCAGAGAATGGGTTGAAATCGTGGGTTCGAATCCCATTCGAGCTGCTGAAACTGGTTGATTTTTTTCTAGTAAACATTATATCCTATATCTATATAGCATTGTGAATGCAAAATTTCAATAATAAAGATAAGTGTAGTAGTTTTAAAAGTAAATACTTCAGTAAGACTCATTGAAGACAAAGTAGATTTATTTTTGGGTACTTCGGTATTAAGCAATATTGTATTACATTGCCGTGTTCTAGTTTGAAGGTTACTAGAAACAGAGAAGTTTCAGGGCATATAGATTAGAGGCATAGGAACTTCAGGGCTGCGGTGGCCGCGCACCATCGCAAGGGCCATTTGCTCTGTTTCCGACTTAAAAACATAAAAAGCTGTTACGATGTAGCTTCTGTAATACAGCTTGTAAGTACATAAGAGTTTACCTTGTAGGGTGCTCACGGACGTCACAAAATAATATATATGCGGTATCGTATCTGAACACCAAATTTACGGCCTGTAGATGAAATCACACCATTAAATACAATTAACTGTGCACCTATTCGCGAGCTTTAATTAGTTACGCCGACGTGATGCAAAGATTACGGGATGCGCAGACACGACAAAGGGCGATTAATGAAAACTTAAAGTACCAACTTTAAGTAGCATTAAGTGCACCTTAAGCTTTTTAGAAAGAGCACGAGCAAGGGCCTTGCTTCCATTATCAGCTTTATCATCAACTAATATCAGGTAACATGAAGGCCAAATAAATTTAAAATAAAATCACGTCGGGGTCACCAATTTTTTTTTTTTGTGGAGCAGATCATCGCTCGTAAGAGTCCTTTAGTCGCTTCTTACGACACCCACCGGACGGAAAGAGAAGCGGCGATTGGTATTCTTTCTCCGTCACCGCACGGATAAAAAATTAAACCGGCGAACAGGAACAGGGAGTGTTTAAGAACCGCACATCTGATGTTAATACACTGATTTATAAGTACGTCCACCGCTTTATACAATATGTCGTATCTCTATCTAAAATTGAGTAAAAGGGAGTCATTAGTGCAAAACCATAACCTAAACATGTGCTAAGTAGGTGTATTTTTGGAAATATTAGCGCAACCTAAGTATAATATGGCAAGGTATGATATGGTTTTGGCATCAATAACTCTTAATTCAAGTTAGACTTTAAGTGTCTTATATTATTTTAGATTAGGTTAGAATGAGGCTGACATGCTTTTGTAAAGCAAAAGTCTCTAAAAAAACATAGATAAAAAAAATCTAATATTTAATCTTACTTTAATTATCTATTGGAACGGACAGCCTTTATCTTGATTTTATTAACTAGGTATTGTTGCAGCGATGACTTGATTTCAATGATGGAGACCTTTTCCCTGCAATGGGACAATATTCAGGCTGTACTTTATTTTTTTTGGATTCCGTAGCCAAATGGCAAAAATCGGAACCTTTATGGATTCGCCATGTCTGTCTGTCCGTCCGTATGTCACAGCCACTTTTTCCGAAACTATAAGAACTATACTGTTGGAACTTGGTAAGTAGATGTATTCTGTGAACCGCATTAAGATTTTTACACAAAAATAGAAAAAAAAACAATAAATTTTGGGGGATCCCCATACTTAGAACTAAAACTCAAAAAAAAATTTTTTATCAAACCCACGGGTACGGTATGTGTGGGGTATCTATGGATAGTGGTAAAATGTGTGTCCCCCCCCCCCCTGTAACTTCTAAAATCAGAGAATGTTAAAACTAAAAAAAATATATTATGTACACTACCATGCAAACTGCCGCCGAAAATTGGTTTGAACGAGATCTAGTAAGTAGTTTTATTTTAATACGTCATAAATTAATTAATTTTAAAAAAATACACTATTATTAAAACATCGATCAAAGTTACAACGAACTACAAGAACTTTTATATGATGTTACTTGCTGCTACGGAACCCTTCATGGGCGAGTCCGACTCGCACTTGCCCGCTTTTTTTCATTAACTACGTCAGTGTATGACGAACCGGCACAATGATGATAACAGCTACACTCTATTTTAAGCTAAAACTGTATGGATCGTAGCGAATGGAAAGCTGTGATATAAAATCATAAACTTTATAAAACCATGTAAAGTTTCAATGCAGCAAGTGGTAGGCATAATAATATTGTGGCGGTCAAAGACAGTACGCCTGCGCCTGTCTGCGCTGGCCTTGTTCTTTGATAGAATGTAAATTGGTTCCTATAGAGGCTCCAAGAAGCAATAGGCATGACCAGCTTTCCACGAATCGCTCTTATTCCACCGTAATAAGACTTAATTAAATAAACAAGGGTTTCTAGGTAAATGCTGATGTCTATTGCACCTTTTGCATCGCTTTCTGAGCTTACTTCACTTAACACCTACTCCTTCTTATTTCCTTATACCTATACTCCTTAGGTATTTCAAAAATTTAACTGCACATACATCCAACAGCATAAAGCGGCGATGGGCTCACCACCTGTCACGCTGAGCACATGTGGTGGAGGACTACTTTTGCGGTCCTGTATGTATGTATGAGCAAAGAGCAAAGAGAGGGCTATGCTCGGGGTTTCTCTACGTGACCGTATCAGAAATAAGGTGATTCGTAGACGAACTAAAGTAACCGACATAGCCCAAAGAGTCGCCAAGCTCAAGTGGCAATGGGCAGGGCACATCCCCCTTAGAACCGATGGCCGTTGGGGCAGAACGGTTCTCGAGTGGCGACCGCGCACCGGAAGACGCAGTGTGGGCAGGCCTCCAACAAGGTGGTCCGACGATCTGGTGAAGGTCGCGGGTAGCCGCTGGATGCAAGCAGCACAGGACCGGTCGTGGTGGAGATCCTTGGGGGAGGCCTTTGTCCAGCAGTGGACGTCTTCTGGCTGATGATGATGTATGTATGAATAATCTAAAGCATAACGCATAAAACAAACGAAAGCCTCGGTGCAGCGACCACGCTGAAACACATATCTTGTTGCTAAAATATATTCCAATGATTGAAACCGCTTCTATCGTACAAGTGAAGCGAATTATGCAATGCTAAGTCGCCAGATGGGTGATCAATAAATAAATATCTTGTAGTTGTCCGTGCTGCACCTCCGATTCTTGTATTCTCTATATACCTACTGCTAGTTGTCTGGAAGAAATACTTAGTTTAAAAACAATCGGTAACATCGCCAAAAGGACAAACTTCTTAGATCCAAATATTATGACAGTGCCGGCCATAGAAATAAAGCTGATATTCTGTTAGAACTTGTACGTCTAAAGTATTTATAATTCTGGCAACAAATTCTTAGTTTTATTTGAGTTCAAGAATTCGATAATTTCGTAATATTAGAAAAAAGTTTTGTTAAAAACAAGTTCGATCCAAAAAAATTTACAAGTAGAAGTAGGTTCAATGACACACTTTCCTTTTAGGTTATTTTAATAATAATAAAAGGCGATTATATCCTTTAAATCTACAGCACTCGCCTCGGCAGCTTAGCTCACTCGTTGACTCTTTTAAAAATAATCTCATATCAGATGGAATTTTAAATTAAAATATTTAACAAGTTACGGTGAAAGAATACTACCACCCCCTCTCTTCCCTTGGGTATCGTAAATAGCGACTAAAACACTAAAGACTGCACATACATCAGCATAGAACGATGATGGGCTCACTAGGTAGGTACCTGTCACGCGGAGCACATGTGCAGTCGCTATTTGGTGAAAAGTGGACTATGGTCACATAAGTAAAGAAACTGAACAGAGACAAAGCTTCATACAACGCGCCGTCGCGAGTCTCTCCGTTCCGTTTGTCCACTGGCCGAGCGAGCGTAAGTACAGTGGTAAACCGGTTTTATCCATTGGCGGCGAATGCGCGACGCAGCGGCTAGTAGTAGACACGCACACATTTGCCGTATGCTTGTAGTAGTTGACTCGCGACGGCGCGGTTGTATGAAGCTTTGTCTCTGTTCCGTTTCTTTACTCATGTGCTATGGTAGAGGACTGCTTTTGCTGTCCTCATTGCCTAGTCTCTGACTTCCCTGATAAAAATTTCATGGAAATCGTCATTAGACCTAGACCGGATATAAACAGGAAGTATTACGGAAGTAGTTTAACACATGCGGCCATATTGAAAAAAAATGGCCATAGCACACAAGAGGTTAATTGGCTTGCCAAATTCGGGTTGTAGGTATAATTTGATAACTTCAGTTTGACAAGTGGTATCAAGTTCTTTTTCTTATTCGATCAAAATTTTGTACTTAATAAATTGTGTTTTTTTCATTTTTCGTTGCTGAGCCTGTCCTTGTGCCCACCAATTCGAATTTGGCAAAGGTGGTGATTACGCCCCAATACCGATTGTAACAATAACTTGATTTCATTGAGGCCTTTGCTTAGCCCCTGTTACTGTTACAAAGGACGATAATTAAGTTACTAACAAAGCGGAGTGAATTTTATTGTACAGAAGATCCCTACGGGTCGAAGTGGTACCTACTATGATCTATGAAAAACAGGAGATTATGGAGGCTACCGGCAATACTAGAAGAATGTATCAGAAAATATCACAAGTATAAAAAGACCCCTGACCATTCTTCTTGTCTAATATCCCCAACAGATCCTCTAAAAAGCTTAAATGTTATAAATTCTTTTTTGCCAATATTGGGAAAGAGCTCGCCAAAAAATGTATTGCTACCTCAAACACTCTTTCTTCCCATACTTTTCAAGGTGTCTCCCCAAAGAATTCATAAGTCATTCTTCCTACTAACGCAGCCGAAGTTCAGCTGTTGATCGGTGGGTTAAAAAATAACTGCGCTGTAGGTTCAGATCAAATATCTAGCAATATAATTAAGAAGTTTGTTGTAGGGTTGCCGAACCTATTACCCATCTGTGTAATTTGGCTATAACCTCTGGAGTCTTCCCTCGTGCCTTTTAAACTGCATTACTAAAGCCCATTCACAAAGGGCGGGATAGGAACTGTGTCAATAACTTTATATGGCATATAAGCAGAAAGAATAAAAAACTAAATACAGCTGAGCAAAAAGAGGAAAATATACCCTACCTTACCTCGAAATCGAACCAGGAACCACAGTCACCGGTGATCTAACCGCTACACGGAAGCGGTTAAATCTTATCCCGTCTTCATCATAAATTGTTTCATTATAAGACAAGTACGTCAGTCTTAAGCCCCCAATGTGCGCGGCGCTTCACTAATGAGTTTTTAAACCCGCGCCGTGACGCGAGTGTACTCCACAATTTTCATTTAGTTCACACGCCCGGACTAAACTTTTCAAGTTGTCAGCCGAACAGCCATTTAAGACCTTTAGACTCTTTAGTCTCTGAGTGATTTCTTCCAGGCATTTTAACTAATACCATACATACATACTGCTAAACGAAAATGAGGATAATTGATTTGTACATCACTAATGTCACCGCGTTCCGTAACCCAGCACTATAGCGCGACAAGTTCGTGCGCGACATTTACGCGGATCAATTTCTTCTGTGGTAGCGTCTGGCACTGATTTCTCTGATCAGACAAATATAAAATTTCTTGTCCTACAAGGTAGGTTAATCTTAATGTAACTAATATTTGTAAAGACAAATCAGTGCCAGACGCTACCACGGAAGAAACTGATCCGCGAAAAGGTCGCGCACGAACTTGTCGCGCTATAGTTGGCAAGGTTTCACCCCAGTTTACCTACGCATCGAAAATTTCATATACGCACACATTTTGGCCGAACTGGGAATTAAATAAACCCAGGACCTTCGGACATGGAAGGAGCGATTTGCCACTCAACCACCCATGTCTTTCCAGTATATAGTTTAAACTTTAAATTGATTAAAAAGTATAATTAATTATCAAGGTTAATTTCCGATAAACGTCTTCTAAATACACTTCAATAGGTATTGTACTCATACAATTTGTCATATAACCCTAAATTGAGTATGATTTAAGGCGGTCACTTTTTTACTCTACAAACGGTACAATTTCGGAGTTCGTCAATCATCATCATTACACAGGACAGGGGAACTAATCACTGGAGCAAACAAAGACAAGGCGAACCAATCTCACAGCCTTCAGATGTAGGGCTGTGCGCTGTCGATAACTATAGACATCTATCGACAACAACTGATTTACTGTCCTTAGATAGTTGAACTGTAAAAATTATATTAGTAGTTTATTTATTAAAACATTACAAGGTTTCTACTAATAAACGACTTAGGCTAAGTAGCAAGTAATTTTATATTTAGTATCTGTTGCCGAGCTACGAAGAACCCGTTATACGGCAAGCATCGCCAGTAACCCTTTGGACCCACTTTAGTCAAGCAACTCTACATCAGCAGTTAATATAAAAATTAAACTATAACTAAATGGTTGTATAGAGTGTAGTGTGATATGTGTGTAGTTTGGACTATTCTCCCTCATGATAAAAAATATACTTACATACGTTCCTTTAAAAGACTAGTAACTGTTAGTGTTTTATTATCAGTTTTTATGTACAGATACGTATTAATCTTTAACAATGCATGGTATAAAACAAAACGGAACAGAATTCTACAAAATCATATCTAAACTTATCGTACAATCAGTTGTTGATATCTATATGTCAGTGCCGAGCGCTGATTTTGTTCACTATTCAGTCATAATAAATTATAGTAGTTATGGCAACACTAGCAGCCAACACAGTGATCTAAAATCACTGATATACTTCACGCGTGTCACACTAACTCGCTCGGAACAATCGCGCTTTAGTATGGACACAGTAGTTGATATGACATGGTAAAGTATCAGTCTACATCTGTGGTCGACCGTACAAATTCTACCTCCTTTGCAACGAGTCTGGTAAGTTTCCCTATCAGATTGATATCATCGATACTCTGTAGTTAAACTATGTCATAGCTACAACACTAAGAAAGGATATTCTCGCTTCATTTTTCACTCCCTGAAGTTTAATATCAACGTCTAAACGCCACGTGTTATTAATGGACACTAAGAACTAGCTGAAAGAAATCTTAGTCCCTAATAATAAAGTTGGTAAGAGAATTTTTAATCATTTGCGACCTCGTTCACCGTCAGGATTCAACTCCCAGTTAAGGCAAAGTGTATTATGGATTTTTCGATGCACACATTTGCCACTACTGGGCCCCGGTCTTGGTCTGCATTAGTCTGTATGGACACGTAGGGAGATAGGACATAACCCACCACGATGGCCCAATGCGGGTTGGAGGATAGGCTAATTACTTTTTACTGTAAAGATACTTTGAAACAATAAAACCATAACAATTTCGACAAATGGATAAAGGGATGTCGTCGACGAAAAATCTTGACAAAGCGAGAGCCGAGAATCCTTGGCAATTATTCTAGAATAAAGATTGAGGCTGGCTAGCCGTTGGAGCACTCCAATTATCAAAAAGGCATTCGGTAAAAATTTATGTTAAAGGATTCCCGCAATATTTAGCCGTTACTTTCACAGACTTATTGTTGTCTATGCAATAGTTGCAAGTTTTAATTTTTATTTTCGCAGATCTGTGTTTATTGGAATATCAAGATTACCTGCTTGTAACTTGTAACCGTGTGTGTGTAACAGTGAAAGAATACTACCACCCCCTCTCTTCCCTTAGGTGTCGTAAAAGGCGACTAACAGACTAAACACTGTACTGCACATACATCCAGCAGCATAGAGCGGCGTTAGGCTCACCACCTGTCACGCTGAGCACAATATGTGCAGTCGCTATTTAGTGAAAAGTGGACTATGGCAGAGGACTGCTTTTGTGGTCCTCATTGCCTAGTCTCTGACTAACCCTACGGGGATAATAGTCGTGATTATATGGTTGATAAGTATATATGTAAGATTACTTGTACGAGTAGCTCAAACCCCTCAAACCTCAAGCGGCCATATTTAGTCGCACCTAAAAAACGCGCTATTCCGTCAAATCCCAAGCGGCCATTTAAGGCCGCGCTCTCCACTTCTTTGTACCGTGTTTTGATACACTTAGAGACTACTTTAGTATGAACAAGGTTGATTATTTCGGTTTTGTGGTACATTTTATGCATCGTGAACCTAAAATTTAACATGAACTGCGTTCGATTTTTTTTTGTGAATTTCCGCAAATTTAAATTCCCGCCAAATCGCACTGCTGTCAAAATTTTTAGACATTTCGTTGCCAAGACTGAGAGGTTAAATAAATAAGCATTTATTTTTTTAACAATATTTTTAATACTTAATTTATTTGTTAATACAAAATGTACAAATACACAATGTAAATACAATATACGTTGTCCTCATTTAAATCATCAATGTACTCAATTTTGTGTTTTTCCATTACCTAATATGTAAAAACAACAAAAAAAAAATACAAAATTATTAGCAATATTACTAAATTATAGGTATAAACAGATAGAGGCTAATCAGCAGTGGGTTGAGAAGTGCTGGAAATGATTATGATACAACACAATTCTCCGTGCTTCGGAAGGCACGTGGAGCCGTTGGTCCCGGTTGTTGTCGTAACATGGCAGTTCTTAAAAACCGGCCAAGTGCGAGTCGGACTCGCGCACGAAGTGTTCCGTACCATTTATCTATAAAACTTTGATCGATGTTTTAATAATAGTGTATTTTTTTTTATCCTACCTATCCTATATATGAAAAAAAAAAAATTGTGTTTCAGTTCCAAGTAAGTTAACCCCCAAAATTTTTTTTTTTCTATTTTTGTGTACAAAACTTAATGCGGTTCACAGAATACATCTACTTACGAAGCTTCAACATTATAGTCCTTATAGTTTCGGAAAAAAGTGGCTGTGACCAATGATATTAGAATTTTTATTGTAACATCATTGGCTGTGACATACGGACGGACAGACGGACATGACGAATCCATAAGGGTTCCGTTTTTTGCCATTTGGCTACGAGACCCTAAAAACCATCAACCCGCATTAGGCCAGCGGCAGTGTGGTGGGTATAGCCTAATCTCCCCACGTGATGATGTCCATGTGTTGTCCATACAAAGAAATATATTTATTTTCAGGACTACATGGTCTTTTTAAATTATCTATGACTAGAAAAAATAAGTTTGTTCTTAACTTGTCCATACGAACGTATGATCGAAGTCTTAGAAAACTAAGTATACCATATTTTTCGGTTTTTTATTTAATTATTAACACTAAAGCCTCCACCAATTAACTGTTCGTAAAATCAAAATCAAAATATCTTTATTCAGTAAAATTAAAATAAGTATTTTGAATTGTCTAAACTTAAATTTAAAGATAAAAAAAGATAAGATAAAATATGCTTTATTATACACCACAGAAACATATAAAAAGACAAACACATAGTACATACAATTGGCGGCCTTATCGCTAAAAAGCAATTTCTTCCAGGCAACCATGTTGGACTGGATAGAAGAAATAGTTAAAATTGATATGGCAGTCATGGTGTTATATCTAGGTACCAGTATTATATTATTTATACCTATGTATAAACTTATACACAAATTATATATATACTTACTCATATAATCATATACACATATATATATTTACATACCTTTTTAGAATAATACTTATTTAGTTAATAATTACTTCTCTAAATGGATGGATTGGCACCCACCAAGGCTTATTACTTAACAAGGCTTATTACCTACTCTTCCCTCAAATTGTCTTGTAATTAATTAGTGAGTCAACCCTACTTTGAATAGACTAATGAGAGAAAATGGAGTCACAACTAGCCTTACCCGGATTTAAGGCTTCGTGAGCATCTATTATCTCAGACTTACAAAAGTACTTTTACTATAGAACTCCGCTTGGAACGATTCGTTTGTAAATAAATGCTGCACTTACTGGATATTCATTCGTTATCTAAGCTTAACCGAGATACTAGTTAGCTGCTTTTGAGACTAAATAAAAATTTGTCAATAGGATGACTCCATTTTACAACGCCTTAGCGAGGTAAGCGATCACATTGGTGGATTTCTTTTTTATTTTATCGCTATCCGCTGTGGCTCAGTTTTGACGTGACGGAAGGGAAAACAATCACACTTTTAAAATAAAAGGTAGGACAACAAACTTATCAAACGATCACTGTGGAAAAAACACGTTTATCAGTTGTGATTGTAACGTGAAAAAAGAAAACACTTTTTCAAATGTATGACATTAGCGTAGGATAACGATCAAATCGAATAACCATCGCACAAAATAAATTCGATTTCTGATACCGCAACAGTCGCTCAGGAATATTGTGAGGCGTCTACTTACAGCTCTACTTTTTGTGTTATCAATTTCAGCGAAGCTCTTTTTGCCCGATCACATCCGTACCAAACAGACAAAGGATACAATGACTTGGATGCCAATTGAAAAATATTGGACGAAAAAAATACGTCCGCATGGTGGTATTTGCACAATATGGAGCGAGCCGAGTGGACCAATTTCGTCATTGAGACAGTGGCTTATTTGGACCGAATTATGTAAATTTTGGGTTAGCCACCGGGCGCGAACTAAGGGCCAGGCGCGGCGCCGAAGTTCTGTGGTATTTAGTACTTCACATAGTTTGAGGTGCGATCATGCAAGTTTAGTAACTTTCACAAAATGGGGTCAAAAAAGCTAGTCCCCAGCGGGTGACCTAATTAAAATATTTTGCCCCCTTGGTTTAGGCGGTGAAAACGGAAAAATTGGCTGTTTTCTATTAGCTGTTATTCAATTTTTTTTTAATATTTCGGACTAAAATTTTTAATGTGCATTACTGAACGTACGTGTGAAGGGATGAACGAAGCCATACGATTGGAAATATTTTGTTCGATAGAAAAAAATCCTGAATTACCTCTCAAATTTAATATAAATGCAAAATGCATTGTTTTACAGTAATAATTCCTATTCAGTCAGTTCCCACATCCTACGCGGCTGGCTGGACTACGGCATCTAGGGGGCCGCCTCTACTAGTTGTCCAGACTAGTACCGGAGATGTCAACACCAATGTCCAATGAGAACCACCGGACAAAGCTGCCAACTATAAGGGAAACTCACGTTTCCCGCAGGGCTTTTCGCTTCTGGCCCCACAGAGACCGCTACTAGGCCCCGCTCGCTGTGCGCGAGTTTGGAAGTCCCGGCACACAATACCAGGACAAACGAACATTCCCAAACTCTACAGCTAACCACAAGCCACTACGAGTCCAACCCACGTCCGGATCCCGCCGGAGGCGCCGGTCAAGGCAGAACCAGCGGGGGGCTTGAACCGGAACCCCGTAGTACCCCTGAGAAACACAGCCGGACCCGTAGCTCCAGCTGCGATACCCTATCTATAGGGGTGAGTAGATAGGGACAAGGGATAGGAAGAGAGGGGGTGGTAGTATTCTTTCACCGCTACGCGACACGGGCCCTCAACAAAGAGGTTAATTAATTCTTTTGCATTGCCCTCACTCCGGCGCTGGCCGCTGAGCGGATCGGGTTGTATTGGGTAGTTTCGGTGGCAGGTGTTCAAGCCCTATCAGTCTCCATGGCGCCTTTGGGAGAACCCTTTGATGGAAAAACTTTGGACTATGAAAATGAGACGACCAATAGGGGCTTATGAATAATCCTGACGAGCCCTCGGGAATAACATTGAGTTATCCGTAAAAACAATAATGGATATAAAACAATGTACTTACGTGTGATTGTAATTTCAAGGTGCTCGACGGATTTGGTTTGGCTCGTATAGACAGTAACATAAAGAACATTATTGAGCCGGCAAACGAGCATATATCTAACGGTCCTTGTGTTGGTGCCATCGCAGTCCGCAGCCCATGAGGATTGAGGATTTGTGGGCAAACTGTTTTGCTAGATCTTTACCGCCTCTGTGGTCTAGTGGCTAAGCTACCGGTTTCAGACCCAGAGGTCCCGGCTTCGATTCCCAGCGGGGGGTACATCTTTGTGTGCTCGGTTTGGTTGGTGGTAGGGCTATTAAGTCCGCCTGGCTAGCTACCACAATCTTACCTAAGTCTGTCGTCATAACAACGATGTTTATAGCATTGTTGTGTTCCGGCAGTTTGAGATAAGATAGCCAGTTCCTCAGTGGTTGAGGATTCCGAATGAAGCGCGCTTCCACCTTCGGCCTTATCTTCACTTACCATCAGGTGAGATGAAGGCCAAGCGCTTACCCGTTGCCAATAAAAAAAAAAATTTTGTTTGAAGAAGAAGGCAAACGAGCAGTTGGGTCATCTGATGGAGAGCAATCACCGCCGTCCATGGACACCCGCAAAACCAGAGGAGTCACAGATGCGTTGCCGACCTATGACAAATGAATAGGGTTAAGGAATGGATAGGAATTGTGAGGGGGGAAGGAGCACCAAGTGCCATTATTTCACGCCGGATATTCGTAAGAGGGTGGTATTACGCCGGGCGAGCCGGCCCAATGCACGGTGCAATGCAACGCAGCGTGGCTCTACCACTCAAATTGTTTATGTATTTAGGTACTATAAAATAACGCTCTTATAAAAAATATATAATACACTATAGGATATTGCCTAAAGAATGTGCTAATTTGTTACGCGATTAGAATGTACTTTACTCGATTATAAAAAATCCCGAAAACAGGCCAAATAAAAGTCTAAAACGGATGACATTTTTTTTAAAATTTTCAACATAACTTGTACATGTAAATATTTATTTTGAAGTACCTACTACAGAGAACCTGCTAATTCATTAAATCCTATAAAGTCTATATAGGCAAAAAACCTATAAAAACCTATAAAACTCGCCTATTTGCGCCGCTTCGCTGTTATACCCGTCCGGTACCGTCGAGACAACGAGAGAGAAGCGCTCGTAAGGACTCGCCTTAAGTAGGTAGGTATAGTCGACAGCGGATTTGTTATAAAAAATAACTTTATTAATATAATGCACAGCGTTAAAGGCTAATACAACTGTCAACTTAGTCTAACTTTACCACTAGTATTTATATTTTATTAAATGCTTCTTAGGTTTAATAATTTAGGCTAATCTATATAGCTTACAAAGCGAATAGTGGTTGGGTTATCTACCATAGGTCGCGCGCTTTAGACCCTGAGCTTTAATTCTTATGCCTTATGTTCTTATGCTCTGTACTTTCAATGAATCTTTACTAAACACTTTGTAACAATGCCTGTTTTCTTGGCGGCAGACATGGGTGGTCGCGATTCAGACGGCAAAAAAGCAGAATCTGTAAAAAAATTGTGCAGAAATTGTGCTGTATTACGTAATATTTCGATAAAATGGTAGCTCTGACCAGCCGGCCTTCGCGCAACACGAGAAGTCGAGAACTCTTCTCGACCCGTTTTCTCGTGTCTTATTCATTTATCCCTAATGTCAATTGACACTAAAGACACATGGATGCGCTTAGAACTCTACATAGCATAATTTGCATAAACTGTGGTATTTGTGTCTACAAACCTTAAAATGACAACTTATAATGATTTGTCGTCTCGCGTCCGCGACATATTATTATCTCGTGTTGCGCATGCTGGCTGCAGGGTGGACTTAAAAAAGCCTGACGTTTTGCGGCGCTTCTGTCGTGATGCAGGATCGCGATAAGCAGTCACATTGGTACAATCCCACTTGTCTGCATTAATACAAACGATCACTAACATCGATACAACCGACAGTGTCGCGATGTACCGTGTTTTAAAAACCGGCCAAGTGCGAGTCGGACTCGCGCACGAAGGGTTCCGTACCATTATCTATAAAACTTTGATCGATGTTTTAATAGTAGTGTATTTTTTTAATTAATTAATTTATGACGTATTAAAAAAAAACTACTTACTAGATCTCGTTCAAACCAATTTTCGGTGGAAGTTTGCATGGTAAGGTATATCATATATTTTTTTTTAGTTTTATCATTCTCTTATTTTAGAAGTTACAGGGTGGGGACACACATTTTACCACTTTGGAAATGTCTCTCGCGAAAACAAAAAAACTTTTTAGAAAAAAATGATATTAGAAACCTCAACATCATTTTTGAAGACCTATCATCCATAGATACCACACGAAAGGGTTTAATGAAAAAAAAAATTGAGTTTCAGTTCTAAGTATGGGGAACCCCCAAAATTTATTGTTTTTTTTCTATTTTTGTGTGAAAATCTTAATGCGGTTCACAGAATACATCTACTTACCAAGTTTCAACAGTATAGTTCTTATAGTTTCGGAAAAAAGTGGCTGTGATATACGGAAGGACAGACAGACAGACATGACGAATCCATAAGATTTCCGTTTTCTGCCATTTGGCTACGGAACCCTAAAAAGCGCGTTTGTACCGCACAAAGTCAACATGTGAAAGGGCTTGACCGTACTTTATTTCGCAAGCAGATTTAGCCTGTACAAAAAAGTCTTTGCAGCTGAAATGACTAATTATATTGCAAATTACGAAAGCCAAAAATAAAGGTAGGTACATTAAAAATGCAAACCAGCTTAAAACAGTGTTACGCTTTGTGGTTGAGCTCGCACGATGCAAACGCGAAAATGACATAATAACGATGCCACGGAGATTTTGAGCTGACACCATTTTAGTTCTAGCCCTCTTATTAAGCCAAATTGCAGCTAATCCCGCTAAAGCATAGACTAGGTATACTAACCTCATGAATATGCAACATCACATTTTTGTGTAATTACTTATTTACGTGTAGATAAATATATTATGCACTGGCACGACATTTTTCCTTATAGAAACTAGAACACAGAATAAGAATAAAAGTGTAGTAATTTCACAAGTAACGTGGAGAATATGTATTTTTTTTATAGTATTGAATAATATGATGTATTACATACTTACTAGACTTTTTTTTTCATTCACCCTCCTCATTCCTCACCATGCCGTAACACAAAGTGCCTCTTTCAAGGACCCCATTTCATCGAAAGGAAGAAATACGTGTGACTATTCCGTCTTTTGGAGGTGCGACAAAGAAAAGAGCCATCAAATTTCATTATGCGCGATGGAATATTAGAGACTAAATTGGTGACTCCAGAGAGCAGCACGCGTACTCCTATGGAGAAAGGGAGAAGAAGGGAGAGTTCTTCAAAGCACTTCCCATGGTATAAAGAAACGGTAGAAGACCTTACATGTAACGACATATGGTATTTCACACGAAACGTAGAGAACACAGGGTCTTTTGCACGAGACATTAACAAGGTAAGGTCTTACAAGAGCTCTCCACAAAATCATAAGTACTTGACATTTTAAAGAGACCCAAGACATCAAACTACCTTCGTTAGCGCCACAAAAAGTTGCTCCGATACCAAAGTTGCGTTCACAAAGACTATGTGATACCGAGACGTCCCCATTGAGCTGTGTCAGCAGCAAACGAGCATCCGAATTGTGCTGCTGCCTGAATGCAAATTACGAGCGGCGTCTGTGCTAATGGATGCACCGCTGGCCTCTTTCCACCTCGGGCCAGAGAAATGGCGAATCTGCGCGCCACTGCGACTGCGGGTAAGTCGGCAAACGGACGGACAGTGAAATGGGCCACGAAAGGCACGTCAAAATAGTAGGCGAACTGCTATTTTGCCGCCTCTGTGTGTATGACGGCTTTGTTCGAGCTGTGTGTATGACGGCTTATTTAAAAAATAATACCAATCCCTCTCTTCCTTTGGGTGTCGTAAAAGGCGAAGAACGGAATAAAGACTGAACATACCTCCAATTGTACAGAGCGGCGATGGACTCACCACCTATCACGCTGAGCACATGTGCAGTAGTAATTTGGTGAAACGTGGACTATGGCAGTGTACTGCTTCTGCGGCCCTCATTGCCTAGTCTCTGACTAACCCTTATTTATTAACAAATTGAAAAAGACAGTGTCGAAAAAATTTTCACGAGCAGGATTCGAACCCGCACCCTGGCAATCCGGGCCTGATGCTCTCTCCAGTTGAGCTACCGTGGAACTTATTCAGCCCACCGAAATTAATCAGCACCATATTTACTTATTTTTTTTATTTGGGGAATTATCCCCCCGCGGATATTAATCCGCGGGTCCCGTTTTCAAGTCCCGGGGCGTGCAAAGTGTGTGTTCGGATTTTTCGTTACTTGGCCTTGTTTCTGATCGCATTTAGTAAGCATGCTGATTATACCCATTAATTGTAACAATAACTTCTTCTTCTTCTTAGATCTTCTCTCACTTTGTGGCCCTTCCATGACTTCTCTCACCTGTACGTGTCGAGGTACACGGCCAAGACCTTTATTACCACTCGAATAGTCCCAAGTCAGTGCTATATTAAGCTTCGTAGTAATTAAATTTAAGTTTACACGGGCAACATCCGTGCTAGCCAAGTGCGAATGCAACTTTCAAACTGTTGAATAAGTTTTCGAGGCTCGCTGGTGGTGTAAATGAGACTGAAATGATGACGTGCTTAACTTATTTTTTTTTACCAAACAATCTTTTTTTAATGTCTTATGTTTGGTAATTATTACGAGCTTTTGTATATTTACTCAACATAATTACAAGTATACGCATCAATGGAACAAATGTCAACGTTTATTGTAGTACAGTCACGAGCAAAAATATGTAAACAATTGTAACTCTTAATACAATGGAATAAGAGTCAAAGTGTATATGTTACCGGCAATCTTTATAATTCAGGTATTCTATACAATACCTAGGCAATGTATAGATTACCGGGGGCGTCCAGGCAATGTATGAAATTTAAACATATTATTATCCATTACATACTTTACTTGTAATGTTGAGGATGTTTCAGGATCTATTATTCCATTGTGGCTATCCGATCACAATACAGCACAATTAGTTAGTTTTCCAGTAAAAAATAAAGACATACTTCCTATGAAAACTTACACATACAAACGCTGTTACTGTAACGAATATATAAATAAATTCAAATATTATTTATCACAATTATCTTACACTGAAATATTTAGTAACCCAAACTTAAACTTGGCTTTTAATGACTTTCATGAACTTTTTAGCATTATTTATAAATCATGTTTTCCAATACGCAAAGTCACATTAAAGCAGTCACCAGGACAAGCAAATTGGATTACAAAAGGAATAAAAAAGAGTTGTAATATTAAAAGAGTTTATCGATACAAATATTATAGAAGTAAATTAAAATCTGACAAAATAAATTACCTTAAATATTATAAATTATTAAAGAATTGTATTTCTGAAGCGAAACGATATAATAATAATAAAATTGTGCTAGCGAGTAGAAATAAGTGCAAAGCCACTTGGGATGTAATTAAGGGAGAGACTTCTGCAAAGATGTTACGAGAACATATTCGAGAGATCACACTAGGTGACGATATTGAGACTGATCCAACTGCTATTGCTACATTGTTCAATGACCATTTTATTACTAGAGCAAACACAACGGACTCCAGAGTGGAGTTACACAATACTCAAATGCAAAGTAGCTCTATGTATTTGTCACCGGTAGACGCCAAGATAGTAGAAAAGATAATTATGTCATTGAATAACACACTTTCGCATGGTTATGACGGTATTGTTACCAAAGTATTAAAAGCCTGTAAAAAAGAAATTAGTACAGTTTTAGCTTATTTGATTAACTTATCATTTGAAACCGAAATATTCCCAGAAAAACTAAAACTTACGATCGTAAAACCCCTCTTTAAAAAAGGTGACCGAAAGATGATTAAAAATTACCGTCCTCTTGTTTTGATACCGGTACTTTCCAAGATCTTTGAAAAGGCCATGCATTTTAAATTGATGTCGTATTTTGTCAAGCATAATACTTTAGTGGTGTCAGTGGTGGTTAAAATAAATACGTCCCAACTGTTGGCGATCCTATAAATACTAGTTAAATAATATTATCAAAATCAGTGCTTTATTACAAACAAATTATTGTTGGCAACATAAAGCAACGCATGACGAGTAGGGAGACGGCGTCGCGCCGGGCGCGCAGAAGTGTTACATTCCGGGCTTATGTTTACATTAACAACATTAGGTTCAGTGCGGAGTACGATAAGGGTTTTGGCGAACTCGTAGAAATGACTATGTCTAATAATGGAATGTGAATAATGACTTTGTTTTTAAGTTTGGGCTCCGGCGCGAGAGTATAGCGCCGAGGCAGAGCTTGCTCGTATTTTGATCGAAGTGGTTGTCGGGAACTTGATTATGTACCTTATTATTATAATATTATATCATTGACTCTACTACGTCGTTTTAATTGAAAGCATCTACGTATTACTCTAGTGAGTTTAATATCCGAAGTGGTAAGAACGTTGGAGAACGCCCATTGGTATGTAAATAACTTTCTTACAGTCAGGTAGCAGTACGTACCTACTACTTTTTAGCTGCATTGCTAATTGGACGGTAAATTAATGAGTAAGCTTGTAGCGTTTTATCAAAGTATCAACATCGACTTGGTATCGTCGATTCAATGCACTCATTTGATAACCTTAACATTAAAATATGTAATATAAATAAGCAGGTTCCTTTGCATATAAATATTAGGTATGTTACTACCTTACGAACCATATGTTTACTTACAACTAGGTGGTACCTACCTAGATGTTCCCCTAGGAATACCATACCTACTTTAAACAGCAATGCATTGTAAATGTTTGTGTTATTATGTTGCAATAAAAGTATTATCTATCTATCTATCAAATGAAAACCTGCAACACAATAGTTATTCAGTTAAGAATTAGTCACTAACTTCTAGAAGTAAACTGTTTTATTTTGTGTGAACAAGTTAAACCTTTGACGAAAATTATAATGAGTTTTGTTATCATTAAGTATATCGCTGATAGATTTAGAATAGAATATTGGTCATTTACATACGCTATCATTGTTTTGATTTTGATTGTCATCATTTAGTTTGTTTTGATTGCGCTTGCGATTCTTGAAGACCTCTAGATTCTCTATGGCCATTGATAGGCAACAGGAAGCAACCCATATAGCCTAATAATAGTAAAAAAAAAAAAATGTTTTATCTTATTTTATTGTTTATGTATACCGTAAATATGTTAACGTATATCATCACATTAGTTATGATAAGTTTATCATAATCGTAGGATAATATTAATATTATATTAATTTAATTTTTATATCGACTAAAAGTACTTTTTATTTACAATTTAAGTTGAGTTACGTTTAGTTATTGGGACTGCGACTGCATTTTATTATTACATTTTGTAGATTACTATGTGTTGCATTAAGAGCTAAATCACAACATGGTGACGATTTACTTAATACTAATTTGAGTGAGTTCCCTAATCAGAACTGTTGCTTTTATTTAATGTCAATAATAACAAAAGATTTATTTTCTTTTATTCTCTTCCCTTCTTCCTTCATCAACCATAAATACCCACCAGTCTTCATAAACTAGTAACTGTCTGAGTCATGTCGGATAAATCATACACCCCTCCATTGAATGATGCTACTGCTAGTAGTATTAGAAGGGCTAGAAGCCCTACGCGCCGCGGAATGTCTGAAAAGAAGAGAAGGTCTACAACAAAAATACATACTAAGTCAAAACGTGATACATGGCGTAATCGGTCACGGCGCAGGAATTCGAACAGCAGTTCTTCCGATTGTGAAACTAATCACTACTATTCAAAACGACGATACAGAAAAGATAGTCGTCATAATCGTAACCAACGTTGTTATCCAAGACAATCAGTTTGAGCGACATCGGCAAGCTCTGATATGTCGAGTTCGAACAGTGAATCCAACAGCGATGAACACTCCCATAACTCCGACACCAGAACGAGACAATCTCGGAAGAGGTCGCAGGAAGGCACCGGTAAACGGAAAAGACCAAGAAGGACCTCTGGAACTCCACCGAATAAAAAGACGAGAGTGCAGTCAGCTATCCAACATGATACAGATATTTTCGTGAAATTTGCTGAGATGATGAAAAGCAAAAGCGGCACATTCGAGGGAGCACATAATGTCATCCCTGATTTTGATCCAGATGCGGACACTCAAACAGCAGCTGACTGGATTCGAAAAGTAAATGACACTGCAGCGGTCTATGGATGGAGTGAGAAACAAATTATATACTATGCCAACCCCAAACTGACTGGCTATGCCAAGAAATGGTATCAAGGGCGCAATTCCGTGAATTTAAGTTGGCGGCAGTGGCAGCGCCAAATTAAAGACATTTCCTGATGACCGAAATTACGCAGATCGCTTGTACGAAATGCTTGATAGACGCAGCAAAAGAGATGAGTCACTGGAGGAGTACTTTCATGACAAAATACGCCTTGTCAAAATGTGTGAAATAACGAGGAGAAACGCTGTTGATTGCGTAATTAACGGAATTTATGATAACAATATCTGACTAAACGCACAAGGTTTGATTATTAAGAGACCATCACAGCTTCTAACGTATTTGCGCCGCATTTCAAAGAAAACTGGCCTTATAAGAAAACCAATACAAAACGCCAGAAACAATTATGAATCAAGAGAAACAAATACTAATCGTGCAAGTGGTTTACCAAAGCATAATATTAATGCCACCAATAATGCGACCAATAGGTTTAAAAATATTCGTTGTTTCAACTGCTCAGAGGTTGGTCATGCTGTACATACGTGCTCAAAGCCCATACTACGTTGCGACAAATGTAACCGCCTTGGTCATGAATCTCGACAATGTCGTCCACCCAATTTTACGAAACTGGAATCCGATGGACATAATATTAATGAAAATAATAAACTGGATACCGAGTTATCCAGTTTATTATTTTCATTATAAAGAGAATATCGAGTTTTACAAATAACTAAGGACAAAACACAAAATGGTAAATATTTTAAAGACATAATATTAAACGGCACACCGCGGTCAAGTTACGTAGACTTTGGGAGTCAATAATTTAGTTTTGGATAAGGTAGGACTTCCAATTATAACGGGGTTTGGACTTGGTAGTGTGACACCTCTAGGAAGTGTTATGATAACTATAGAGATAGATGCCGTAAAGGCGGACGTAGATGCATACGTGGTTCCAGACGATTTACTAAACACCGACGTTCTGATAGGACAATCACTCACAGAGTTACCATCGGTTACTGTGTATAAGACCAGTACACAGTTGACTCTATATTGCGATGACACTAAACTGAACCGGTTAGAGGTAGTTACTCTTCTGACATTACGGTAGAGGGCTTAAAAGATATTACAGTCCACGTTATTGATACTCACTTTACTGGGTTTTTGTTTCTACCCGGTTACGCATGTTTAAAGGACAACAGTGAATTTTGTATTTTACAAGGGGCATATGAATTTACGAATGGAAAAGGACGTATTATTTTGGTCAACTTGTCAAACAAACCCATAACTTTCTCTCAGAACAAAATTCTTGCACGTGCTACTATATTACCCCATACAGAACGTCTTCAAAATAAGTCGTTAGAAGTTTTTGTTAATCGAATATCAGAGAGCTTATCAGAGGACATAACAGGAACATGCAAAGCCGCAAAACCTCCCATCACAGCAGGGATGTTAAATGTAGGCCCGAAAGTGTCAAAAGCACAGAAAGA
This sequence comes from Scoparia ambigualis, assembly GCA_963921215.1. NCBI lineage: Eukaryota > Metazoa > Arthropoda > Insecta > Lepidoptera > Crambidae > Scoparia > Scoparia ambigualis. The sequence continues at coordinate 55,856,323 of OY992502.1, read as the reverse complement.
ACAACTACTTGAACTGCTCAACCGCTACCGAAGCTGTTTCGCATCCAACATGCAAGAACTTGGTACTACAGAAGTTGCACAGATGACGATCCGCCTGAACGATGATACGCCAGTTACTTATAAACCATATATTCTCCCTTTTTAGTAAACGTGCTGTTGTAAGAGAAATGGTTGGAGAGTTGCTCTCAAATAACATCATTAAAGAATCTCATTCTGCTTGTGCTAGCCCCATTGTTCTCGTTCGCAAAAAGAACAATGAATATAGGCTTTGTGTTGACTATAGAGCACTTAACAAGAAAACGATAAAAGTTACCCGATGCCGGTTATTGATGACCAACTAGACAGACTTAGTGGTAAGAACCTTTTTACCAGTCTAGATTTGGCATCGGGCTATTATCAAATACCCGTTGAGGAGTCTTCACGACATCTTACTGCATTCGTAACACCAGACGATAATTACGAATACACCAGAATGCCGTTTGGTCTTGTGAATGCTCCAGCCGTGTTCCAAAATATGATAAACAAGGCTCTTGGCAATAGACGATTCGATTTGGCGATTCCGTACTTAGATGACTTGCTGAGTACGGGAAGTACTTATGAAGAATCTTTTCAGAAATTAGAGGATATTCTTAATTTGCTTTCCAAACCAAATCTTACTCTCAATTTAAAGAAGTGTTTCTTCTTTCAATCGGAGTTAGAGTATTTATAGGCTACGAAATTTCCGAAACTGGGCTTAGACCAGGTACAAGAAAGATAAAGGCAGTATCTGAATTTCCGACTCCGAAAAGCGTACATCAGGTTCGCCAATTCGTAGGCCTAGCAAGCTTCTTCCGCCGTTTTGTTCAGAATTTCGCTACGCTTGCCAAACCATTAACGAAATTGACCAAAGCTGATTCAACATGGCATTGGGGTCCTGGACAAGAGAGCGCTTTTCAAGATATCAAGTGCAAATTAATATGCAGGCCCATATTGGCATTATATAACCCCGATTATGAAACTGAGGTGCACTGTGACGCTAGTAAAATTGGAGTGGGTGGTATAATGCTACAAAAAGGTGACAACGATTGTCAATTACGCCCAGTAGCCTATTTCAGCCGACAAACAACACGGGAGGAAGCATTCTGGCATTCATATGAGTTGGAAACAATGGCAGTCGTTCTTTCTTTGAAGAAATTTCGTGTCTATCTACTTGGGTTAGAATTTAAGGTAATGACTGATTGTTTTGCATTGCGAGCGACCCTTACCAAAAGAGATATTTTGCCAAAAGTTGCGAGATGGTGGCTCATGTTGCAAGAATACAATTTTTCAATTGAATATAGACCCGGACATAGCATGCAACATGTAGATGTCTTAAGTCGTAACCCAATGCCAATGGAAGAACAAGAAGAGCTGGAAATCCTTCATATCACGACTAATGATTGGTTGCATACAGTCCAGATGACTGATCCACAGTTAAAGCACATCAAGTCTATACTGAGCACCAGTGAAGATGACCTTAAAGACATTACGAATAATTATGTCTTACGTGATGATAAGTTATACAGGAAAGTCGGTCGAAAGCAAAAGTGGGTTGTACCACTCGGAGCACGATGGCGCATATGCCAAATGAATCACGATAAAGCGGGTCATTTTGCGTTGGAGAAAACACTTGAGAAAATAAGCACCGACTATTGGTTTCCCAAAATGAAACGCTTCGTCAGAAAGTATGTAGCCTCTTGTATAAATTGCGCCTACAATAAGGAGATGAGTGGAAAGAAAACGGGCTACCTACACCCAATTCCTGAAACTCCATCAATCTTTCACACGCTCCACATAGACCACTTGGGCCCCTTTATAAAGAGCAAGAAGGGCAACACTTACATTTTAGGAGTAATCGACGGGTTCAGCAAGTTTATCTTTGTTAAAGCAGTCAGGAACACGAAATCAAAAACGGCCATAAAAACTCTTGAAGAGATATTCTCGAGTTTCGGATGTCCTAAAATAATTATTTCTGATCAAGGCACTGGGTTCACCTCTAGTGAGTTCAAGGGGTTCTTAGGGTCTCTGGGCATAAAACACGTGTTGAATGCAGTCGCAACACCACAGCCAAACGGGCAAATTGAGCGTTATAATCGCACGATCTTGAATTCGTTGTCTGCAATAAACCACGGCCTTGATGAGAAAGATTGGGACTCGAACGTTCAAAAACTCCAATGGAGTCTGAATAACACGCTCAACAAAGGAATTGGGAAAACGCCGGCGGAAGTAGTATTTGGAAAAAGAACAGATGGATAATCGGAAAATATTTTAAAGGCAGTTCTAGAACCAGAGGAAATCAATCGAGAGGAAATAAGAAAGACGGTAGAAAATAATATCGAAGAAGCTCAAAAAAAGATGAAGGATATATTTGACAAAGCGCGAGCTCCTACAAAGTTTTTTAAAGAAGGCGACTTAGTCATGATTCCGAATAATAACCCAGAAAAGGGCAAGAGCAAGAAATTAGCCCCTAAATTTCGCAGTCCTTTTAAAATTACTGCTATTCTAGATCAAGACAGGTATCAAGTCACAAATATCGAAGGTCATTCTCAAAAGAAATATCAAAACATATTCCCGGCAGATCATTTGAAACCCTGGATCACGTTTCACGTCACTCCACCGGCAAGTGATGATAGTAGTAGTAGCGATGATTTAAATGAAGCTGACTAATTACTGACCAGACTAAAGCGGTAAAGAGTTACCACAAATATACATACATGTACCTTTTTCCCTATCTGTAATATTCCTAACGTTACAGCTTAGGTATGCATGATGAAGGACCGGGATTGATGATAGCACCGAATAATCTAACGACGACGGCCCGAAGGTGGCGTAACATAGTTCCCGGTACCAACATTCGACTGTTAGTGCTCTGAAGGTGGAAAAGAGAAGTTTTGAATTTCATATTGTCGGCAGGCCGTGTCCCGAGGGTGGCAAACGGTAGCCATATAACGTAATCTATCAACAGACCGTGTCCCGATGGTGGCAAACGGCAGCTTCATAACAGATGTAACAGCAGACCGTGTCCCGAGGGTGGCAAACGGTAGCCATATAACGTAATCTATCAACAGACCGTGTCCCGATGGTGGCAAACGGCAGCTTCATAACAGATGTAACAGCAGACCGTGTCCCGAGGGTGGCAAACGGCAGCTTTCTTACATATTTTTCATTAGATCGTGTCCCGATGGTGGCAAATGACAGTTTTATTTCATAGTTTATCAGTAGACCGTGGCCCGATGGTGGCAAACGGTTTCTTTATCGAGCACATCAGCAGACCGTAATGCAACGGTGACAAACGGCAGCTCTACAACAATGCAAAAGTTAAACATTGGCTATTGCAATGGTGCCATAGTAGACTACCTAATTATAGTTAAATGAGTAGAGCGAAGATTGACAAAATCATTACAATAGCCTTATGTCATTAAGATGAAGCATTTCTTCCTGATTAATACTGTAATAATAAATATCTCTAATGATCGTTAAAAAAAAAGGACGTTGTTACTATTACTGAAAATTAGATTTATAACTGTGAAAAAAGTTAAATTTTAAATGATTGAAAACTTTAATTAATACTGGAAAATTCAATAAGAACTGATTATTAATGCTATTAAGAATTTTGATTAATGCTGTAATAATGAATAGTTCTAACGACCATAAAACTTTTATATTATTATATTAAGGCAATTTATACATATTTTTTTTGTTTTTATAAATAAGGTCATTGTTATTAGTTTATATTAGTTATTGTTTTAGTTATTAGATTATCAGTAGATAAGCAAAATTGTAATCGTCGTCATAACTCAAAAGTTTACTAAAATCATTAATATATACATTATTTCATAAATTATTGTTTGTATTTAAATGAGGATTACTTGTGTTATTTTTATTTTTATTGTTGTATAAGTTACCTATATTTCTCTATAAATCATCGGTATAGAGACATACCCTGTATAAGGACGGCCGAAAGTACAGGAATAGGGACATTCCTGTCGCAGGATAGCCGACTGTTGGCGATCCTATAAATACTAGTTAAATAATATTATCAAAATCAGTGCTTTATTACAAACAAATTATTGTTGGCAACATAAAGCAACGCATGACGAGTAGGGAGACGGCGTCGCGCCGGGCGCGCAGAAGTGTTACATTCCGGGCTTATGTTTACATTAACAACATTAGGTTCAGTGCGGAGTACGATAAGGGTTTTGGCGAACTCGTAGAAATGACTATGTCTAATAATGGAATGTGAATAATGACTTTGTTTTTAAGTTTGGGCTCCGGCGCGAGAGTATAGCGCCGAGGCAGAGCTTGCTCGTATTTTGATCGAAGTGGTTGTCGGGAACTTGATTATGTACCTTATTATTATAATATTATATCATTGACTCTACTACGTCGTTTTAATTGAAAGCATCTACGTATTACTCTAGTGAGTTTAATACAACTTACAGTTTTAGGTGTATAATGTCCACACTACCAACACAGTACAAAAGTCACAAAATATAACGAAGGAGAATAGGTTTCACAAAGCACAAGCACAGATAATAGTTCACAGTTCGGAAGATGAAAGTTAGAAGGAACACAAATAAAATAGCAAGCGTAGCACATAAAACATATAAGCGAATTAAGCGGCGAGGAGAAAGCGAGGTCTGAGCGTCAAGAAAAGCAGCGTGCGCTTCGCGTCGTTAGGGTGTCTCGACTGGCCTACGTGCGCAGGCGGCGCCCGGTCGTCTGCGCTGAGTAAATACTTCGTACATAGCGAAACAAAGGACGTTATATGCGCGCGCGGTGATGCGCGTTTCCAACGCACGATTTTGTGGTTTTGCTAAACGTATTGAAACGACGAGCTGATATGAATTCACAATAATATTGTTTAAATTATAATTACATATTTTAGTACGGTTTTATTATGTTAATATTATTATTGTTATTTTAGTGTATATATTAATTGTATGTGTGTGAATATTATTATTGTTATTTTAGAGTTAATATTAATTGTATGTTTGTAAATATTATATGTGTGTGTGTGTGTGTGTTTGTGTGGACGAAAATAAAATTTAAGGAAGTCACCTACACAACCCCCCTCCAGCGACTTTCAAGAGCGATAAAAATCGGGAAATCTCACCTGACGCCCAGAGCGGGTTACTCGCTCTCGATTATTGTCTGGAACGGGTTCATCGCATTGACTGGAAAGAATATAAGCCGGTTTTATCCTATCTATTGACACCGTGACTTCTTTACCTTTGTACAGTAGCTTAAATATTTTATCCCCTCTGCCTAGAACTTTATACGGACCGGAATATGCGGGAGTAAGGGAACCACGTGATGCGTCTTCACGTAGGAAGACGTGATCACTAGTGGCCAGCTCCTTGTAAATAAAAACTTTCGCACTACCGTGGCGAGAAGCGGGTACGGGTCGCAACTTTTCTGCAACATTTCGTAGCCGTGCAGAAAACTCTGACACATCTGTTGTACCAGGTACGGAAGTTTCGAAAAACTCGCCGGGAAGACGTAAGGTTTCCCCGTAGACCAATTCGGCCGACGACGATTGCAGGTCTTCTTTAAAAGCGGTTCTCACGCCAAGTAGGACCCACGGCAATGACTCAGTCCACCTATCGTTCGCGTGGCACACTATAGCGGCTTTTAACTGCCTATGGAACCGCTCCACCAGGCCGTTACATGCCGGGTGGTAGGCAGTTGTTCGCTTGTGCTCGAACCCTGTCATTTTAGCAAGACTTTGAAACAAAGCCGACTCAAATTGACGGCCTCTGTCCGTCGTAATGTCCGTTGGACAACCGAATCTAGCAAACCATGACGACAGCAACGCCTTAGCCACGGTTTCAGCTGTAATGTCCTCTATCGGTACTGCTTCTGGCCACCGCGTAAAACGATCAATGGCAGTCAAACAGTACCGATAACCCTGTGACATAGGAAGCGGTCCGACAAGATCGATATTAATTTCTTTAAATCTTGCCCGCGGTAGATGATAGGTGCCAAGTGGGGCCGTGACATGCCGGTTCACTTTGGCACGTTGGCACATTATGCAAGCTCGCGCCCAATCTCGGCAGTCTTTCCTAACGCCTGGCCATACGAACCGATCCGCCACTAATTTAGCGGAGGCGTTGGCACCGGGATGGCTAAGCGAATGTAAGCTGTCAAAGACCTGCCTACGATAAAACTTTGAGACGAAAGGCCTGGGGGTCGATGTGCTGACGTCGCAGTACAAATAATCACGACTTCCAGGTACTTCTCGCTTTTCAAGACGTAAGGATGAACCTTCGTCTAATAACTTAGCCAGCTCTTGGTCAGAAACTTGTGCCTGTGCTAATGATTCGAGATTGACTGGACTACTCAACTCTTCAATGCGCGACAGAGTGTCAGCTACGATGTTGTCCTTGCCTGATATATGGCGTATATCGGTAGTGAACTGTGCTATGTAGTCCAAATGCCTGTACTGCCTAGGCGAACAGTTGGCTTTCCGTTTATGGAAGGCAAAACTGATTGGCTTATGATCAGTGTACACTATGAAATGTCTAGCCTCGAGCATATGCCTATATAATAATATTTCAATATTTTATATTTAATGGCCTCATATATGGCTAACAACTCACGGTCGTATGGCGAATATTTTTCTTGCGAAGGACTAAGCTTGCGCGAGAAGAAGGCTAAAGGCTCCCACACGTCATCCTTCAGCTGTTGTAATACAGCACCAATCGCCTTGTCGGACGCATCGGTTATCACCGCAAGCTTTGCGGTGCAATCCGGGTGAACCAGCAGTGCTGCTTGGGCCAAGCTTTCTTTGCAGGCGTTGAAAGCCTCCAACGTGTCGTCTGCCAAGTTGATAGGGTGCGATCCCTTGACACTGCCAGTCAGCAAAGCATGCAATGGGGCTTGAACTTGAGCTGCTTTAGGAAGGAATCTCCTGTAAAAATTTAACATACCCAAGAATCGTCTGAGTTGCTGTACATTGGTGGGTGAAGGGAACTGCTTAATGGCTTGTACTTTTGCGTCCAGCGGTTTGGTGCCACGCTCCGAGATATGATATCCTAAGAAGGTTACCTCGCTAGCCCCGAAAACACACTTGGACGTGTTTACAAGCATGCCATACTCCTTGAGCCTTGTAAAAACAATGTGAAGGTGCTTCTGGTGCTCACTCTCCGTTCTAGAAAAGACTAGAAAATCGTCTAAATAACAGTAGACGAAATCCAGGCCCCGGGTCACTTCATCCACAAACCTTTGAAATGTTTGTCCCGCGTTCCTCAAACCAAAGGTTATGTACGGGAATTCGAACGCTCCAAAGGGTGTGGTGATCGCCGTCTTCGGTATGTCCTCTGGATTTACTGGTACCTGATTAAAGGCCTTCACCAGGTCAAGCGTGCTGAAGACCTTACAGCCAGCTATGCTGTGGGCAAAGTCATGCAGGTGCCTAATTGGGTATCGGTCGGGCACAGTACGCGCGTTCAGCATCCTGTAATCGCCGCAAGGGCGCCAGCCATTGTCCTTCTTCGGAGCGAGGTGTAAGGGGGATGCCCAAGGACTATCCGAAGGACGGGCTGTGCCATTAGCCAGCATTGACTGAAACTCTTGGCGTGCGATTTTTAGTTTGTCTGGAGCTAGTCGGCGAGGAGAACAGTAAACGGGGGGACCGGGTGTGGTGCGGATATGATGTACCGTGTTATGTGGAGGAGTGTTACGGTGTGTACCAGCTGGTCGAGTTATCTCCGGAAACTCATCTAACAGTCTGTGATACCGGGTGTCGCCTGTTGAGACCTTTACAGAATGTACATGTTTACATGAAGCAAAAGAAGCTAAAGCAGATACAGATGTAGTGTTATCGATTAATTTCTTATTGCGACAATCTACAACAAGATTATAAAAATTGAGAAAATCTACTCCTATAATTGGCTTTGTCACATCAGCAACTACAAAGCGCCAAGCATACACTCTACGTAATCCCAAATCTAAATCGAAGTGTACATAACCGTATGTTGCGATGTTGGAGCCGTTGGCCGCAGAAAGCTCGAAGTTGCTCCTAGTTCGACGATCTCGAAGTGATGACCGAGGGAAGACACAGAGGTCGCTTCCGGTATCGACCAGAAACTGCGTCTTCGACGATCGATCGGTCACGAAGAGGCGACCAGTAGATGGGCAATGTTCAGTCGCCATTAACGATTGCCCCCGGCGTTTCCCGACTTGAAGTCACAAGGCTGGTTACACTTACTGGCCTTGTCACCAAACTTGCTGTGATACCAGCACAGCGGGAACTTTCGGTAATTGGAGTTCGACCGCCGCCTCGACGATGATCTGCTTCTGGGACGACTCAATGACTGGTATCGAGCCCTGCCGCTCCTTTCTGAAGATGTCAGACTCTGCATCTGCCTCCTTAGTTCTGCGATCTCTTTCCGGAGTTCGCCAAGAACTGAACTGGGCACGTCGCTAACAGCAGCTACTCTGGGAGTCGATGTGGCGAGATCATGAACACGATCCGCTAAGTCCGCCAGGTCATCGATGGAGCTGGAAGATGGTTGCCCGGCGAGCACAGTCTGGACGCCATGTGGAAGACGGCTGGTCCAGATCGTCTTCAAAAAGTCATCGGTAACAACTACTCCTGCGAGGCCCTTGAGATGACGCAGGAACTGAGACGGCTTGCGATCTCCAAGCTCTTCGTGCATCAGAAGTTGTTGCAGCTTCTTCTCGTTGGATGCCGAGAGCCTCTTTATTAATTCGGCCTTCAATTTGCCATATTTGTCAGTTGCTGGTGGGCTGATTATTACATCCTTTACTTCCCTCGAAAACTTATTATCTAACTGACTAATGACATAGTTAAACTTCGTTAGGTCACTAGTTATCCCGGATATGGCAAATTGACCTTCAACCTGGGCGAACCAGATTTCAGGCTCCTCGGGCCAGAATGGTGGTACGCGAACGCCGACTTTATAGACTTCGGTCCGATCATGGGAACTACGTCCGGCATTTTTCTCGTCCGCGTCAATGGACCCGCGCACCGTCGGGGAGTGGCTATGTGCATCTTCGAAATCCTTGTTCATGTTCGTAACGGGGTCACCAATTTAGTGGTGTCAGTGGTGGTTAAAATAAATACGTCCCAACTTACAGTTTTAGGTGTATAATGTCCACACTACCAACACAGTACAAAAGTCACAAAATATAACGAAGGAGAATAGGTTTCACAAAGCACAAGCACAGATAATAGTTCACAGTTCGGAAGATGAAAGTTAGAAGGAACACAAATAAAATAGCAAGCGTAGCACATAAAACATATAAGCGAATTAAGCGGCGAGGAGAAAGCGAGGTCTGAGCGTCAAGAAAAGCAGCGTGCGCTTCGCGTCGTTAGGGTGTCTCGACTGGCCTACGTGCGCAGGCGGCGCCCGGTCGTCTGCGCTGAGTAAATACTTCGTACATAGCGAAACAAAGGACGTTATATGCGCGCGCGGTGATGCGCGTTTCCAACGCACGATTTTGTGGTTTTGCTAAACGTATTGAAACGACGAGCTGATATGAATTCACAATAATATTGTTTAAATTATAATTACATATTTTAGTACGGTTTTATTATGTTAATATTATTATTGTTATTTTAGTGTATATATTAATTGTATGTGTGTGAATATTATTATTGTTATTTTAGAGTTAATATTAATTGTATGTTTGTAAATATTATATGTGTGTGTGTGTGTGTGTTTGTGTGGACGAAAATAAAATTTAAGGAAGTCACCTACAATACTATTAAACAAGCACAATTTGGTTTTCAGAAGGGAAAATCAACTTCTCAAGCTATGTTTGGACTAGTAAATAATATTTTACAAAACACCAACAAAAATAAATATACTTCGGTTTTGTTATTGGACTAGTGCATTTGACCTGGTATCGCATGTTCGCCTACTGTCAAAACTAGAACGCAGTGGTATTAGGGGACCAGCTTTAAAATGGATACAGTCTTACTTGGAAAATCGACTTCAGTATGTGGAGATATCTTATCTTGATAGTTATAATGTTTCACAAGTATGTAGATCAAATACTAGAACAAATCGGCTTGGTGTGCCATAAGGGAGTGTGCTTGGGCCACTTTAACTTTATATAAATGATCTACCAGATGTTGTGGCACACAAAACAATCCTATATGCAGATGATGTGTCTGTCGTTGTAACAACTGACAAAAAATGTACTCTTGACATACATAATATTGATATTTATAACACACTGACATTGCTAAATAGTTGGTTGACAAATAATAATTTAGAAATGAATCTCACTAAAACAAATTTAATTAATTTTAATAACTTTAAACACAGACATGTTAGTATAATTTACAATGATCAATTAATTACTTGTAAAAATGAGGTTCTGTTCTTAGGAATCACACTAGACTCAAAAATGAACTGGCACACGCACACAGATAAAGTGCGCAATAAAGTAAATTCGTTTTCATACGCCTTGTATAAATTGAGGAAAGTTGCTAGCAAGGAAACATCCATAGTTGCATACTATGCATACGTAGAGTCGATACTTCGATACGGTGTCATATTATGGGGAAATAGTGTTGGTGCTAAAAAAGTTTTCATTGCTCAGAAGCGATGTATTAGAGCATTATGTGGCATTGCTCCTGATACATCATGCAGACCGTATTTTATGACGTTAGGCATATTAACATTAGCTTCCATTTATTTAATGGAGATATAAATTTGTGAAAATGAATTTTAAGTTGTTTACTGAAGCAAAGTACCATTATAGGACTAATTCCAGAAACCCACATAGACTCATATTAGACAGTACTCCTAGAACCGCATGTTTTCAGAATAATTGTTTCGTAATGTGCATAAAAATTTATAATAAAATACCAGTACATATAAAAGAACTCCCATATACTAGATTTAAGTTGACATTTCGAAAATGGTTAATACAAAATACATTTTATACTATTGATGAATTTATAAATAACAATTGTAATGCTTGAAAATAATCTTGTGACATGTATACTTAATTAATTCTAATTTCATTTTATTTATATTTAATTTAATTTAATTTACTATTTGTATGCTAACATGTTAGCTAAATGTGCGATTCTCAACCTCACACTTACCATCACTATAATGTACCGCATTTATTACGAATAAATTATTTGAATTTGAAAATCACACGCACACAGATAAAGTGCGCAATAAAGTAAATTCGTTTTCATACGCCTTGTATAAATTGAGGAAAGTTGCTAGCAAGGAAACATCCATAGTTGCATACTATGCATACGTAGAGTCGATACTTCGATACGGTGTCATATTATGGGGAAATAGTGTTGGTGCTAAAAAAGTTTTCATTGCTCAGAAGCGATGTATTAGAGCATTATGTGGCATTGCTCCTGATACATCATGCAGACCGTATTTTATGACGTTAGGCATATTAACATTAGCTTCCATTTATTTAATGGAGATATAAATTTGTGAAAATGAATTTTAAGTTGTTTACTGAAGCAAAGTACCATTATAGGACTAATTCCAGAAACCCACATAGACTCATATTAGACAGTACTCCTAGAACCGCATGTTTTCAGAATAATTGTTTCGTAATGTGCATAAAAATTTATAATAAAATACCAGTACATATAAAAGAACTCCCATATACTAGATTTAAGTTGACATTTCGAAAATGGTTAATACAAAATACATTTTATACTATTGATGAATTTATAAATAACAATTGTAATGCTTGAAAATAATCTTGTGACATGTATACTTAATTAATTCTAATTTTATTTTATTTATATTTAATTTAATTTAATTTACTATTTGTATGCTAACATGTTAGCTAAATGTGCGATTCTCAACCTCACACTTACCATCACTATAATGTACCGCATTTATTACGAATAAATTATTTGAATTTGAATTTTGAATTTGAATTTGAATTTACCTAGGCAATGTAAAAAATTCCTAGGGATTGTATAGAGTACCTGCTGTTCCACCGGCAAAGTGTAAAATAAATAGTTTTTTGTCTATATTTATCAATGTTAATCAGCAGCCCACCTATAAAATGACAAAATAAAAATTAACAATTAGGATGCTTCTTAAAAATAATCTTTATAAAAAGGGTAGACATTTTTTTCAGAAGAATAAAAGAATTACTGCACTCAAAAAGATTTATTTAATCTTAAGTTACTAGGTCTTATGCAAGAAAATATTAGACATTTAAGACATGAAATCTTTTTAGTAATAATAAACTTTTAAATAATCAATAAATTATTCTTTTAGATACTTTTCAAAAAAGCACATAAGTAGTATATTTCTGTTACTACAGTAAAATCACTTTAAAAATAAAGTGCAACTAAAAATTCTTTTGTATTTAAGTAACACAATGTAATTTTCTTACAAGTAGGTACTTAGGTACGTAACAAGTATAAAAACTTTAGGAACAAAACAATTCCGTAAAAATAACAAGTAGGTCTTTTACACATTACCGGATGCGCATTCGGTATTTAATAGAATACCTAGGCAAAGTATAAAATAAATATATTTCATACTTTACCTACACGTTTTAGGTATTCTATACATTGCCTAGGTATTGTATAGAATACCGGATTATACAGATTGCCGGTAACATATACATATTGGAGCTCGTGACTGAACCTACTCTTATACACTAACCCACCAACCCGCATTGGGCCAGAGGTGGGGCAAAACTAATCACCCGATGTTCTTTTTCTGTAATTATTTTTCAAATAAAAATCTCTAATTCTGCTTGTGAAATATGTTCTTTTTAATCCATTACAATTTATTCCATTAAGTCGAGAAAATAATATCGGCCAAGTGGCCGCCGCCAGAGTTGATGACCATACGGGCTTGTTTTATGGCATTTTCCATTTACTCTTGCTATAAGATCGGGCGACAGGTTCTCGCATTCCTGGCGAATATTCTCCTTAAGGGCTTCAAGAGTCTGAGGCTTGTTGACGTAAACTCGTGACTTCAAAAAACCCCATAAAAAGAAGTCTAGATCGGTTAAATCGGATGATCTGACCGGCATGTGCAAATCTCTAAAACGAGAGATTAAGCGACCCGGAAATGCTACCTTCGGAATATCGGTTGTGGCTCGAGCAAAATGCGCCGTTGCATCGTCCTGTTGAAACCACATGTCCTCCAGTCCTCCAGTGAGGATGAAAAAATTCGGTAATCATGGCTCTGTAGCGCGCGCCATCTAGCAGTCGTCGTCTGGCCTGCGGCGTTCTCGAAGAAAAATGGCCCGATGACTTCTCCATTGAGTAACCACCACGCAGTAACTTTGAGCGGGTGCAATGGCTCTTCGTGGGTAATACGCGGATTTTCGGTGCCCGAGAAACGATAATTTTGTTTGTTCACGTAACCGCTGAGATGGAAATGAGCTTCATCGCTCATGATGATTTTCGATGAAAAATCGTCCTCCTCGTCGTTAAGATTCAGGATAGCTTGAGCGAAGGTTAGGCGCGTTTGGTAATCAGTAGCTAATAGCAGATGCACTGTCTGCACTTTGTAAGAGAACATCTTCAAATCTTTCACCGCTAATGGACTGCCGGCTAATGCCCAATTGCTTGGCACGTCGTCTGATCGATGTTCCGGGCTCCTCTTTGACATCTTGGGCAACAGCAGCGATATTCTCAGCAGAACAGCTGCTCCGGTGCCAACCAGCCCTATTAACGTCTTGTGTTGTCCCAGTCTCTTTAAGGCGAGTGGCTAAACGTCGCAGTGTTAGTCCAGTTGGTGTCGGACGGCCAGGAAACCTGCGACGAAATTCACGCTGCGCCAACACAACCGACAAATTATTGCGCAAATAAATAGAAACAATTTTTCCGCGTTTTTTAAGGAGTAAACCTATTCATGGCTTGTCGACTTGTATTCTACGTCTGTCTTCTTCACAAACCGAATTGACATTAGGGCGATTACTTTTGCCCCACCTTGTACTTACTGAATCTATAATTAGCACTTTTAATTCGCGCTATAGCATGCCTTCAAATATTTCAGCGTTACCAACACAAAAAAACATCAAAAATTATGAATTCTATTTAAGTTAAGTATTCCCCATCCTCGTAACTTAACCTACCCTTGACCTACCCACACTGTCCCACACAGCCCAGTTTCCGTCACATGTTTTAAGCCTTATGCTGTTAATGTGTCTGCTACTTTCTTTTTAATAAAATGTAAATAGCTAACTATACATCAATACATCAATGGAAAACTCTCCAAACCAACAGTAAAAATAACTTTCCCGAATTTTGACTTATATGCACTGTCATAATAAACTTTCGTAATATTTCAAATTCCTTTTATTGGAAGTTCGGCCCGAAAGGGGCTATTGCAACCCCCGAAACTGCTACAAGGCGTGTTAATCACGCAGTTTGGAGGGTCGGTTCGTCCGTTAGTTCAGTATCCCTTACTCGAACAAACATAAACGGCCAACATAAAGTCAATTAGAATTCAACTCTTAAAATCCCACGTCCGAAATCTGGGGGGCTGTCTAATTTTCCGAATGACTTTTTACACCATTACACCCAAAACCCGAGCTTAAAACAATGATTATGGAACAGAAAATCCATTACTTAAAAGTTAAATCCCGGAGGAGCTCCGCTGACCACTCGGTATTGAGTGACTCCTTTAGTTTGATCACTGCTTTAGTCAAACGCTTTAGACTTTCAAATGTTACAGAAAAATAAGGTTATTGTTTATATAGTTTTAACGTAAATTTTGTTGCAAACAAATTACAAATTAAAATTTCTCTTTATAATGTCAGTAAATTTATAAATTAGTAAGATCGGATGTTGATGACGTAGTTTGTTTACATTGAATGGCTTTCAAATTTGCTTTCAAGAGTAAAAAAGTACATAGTGTTGATTAATTTCGGCGGGCTGCAAAAGTCCACGGTAGCTCAACTGGAGAGATCACCTGGCCTGGATTGCCAGAAGGGTGCGGGTTCGAACCCTGCTCGTGGAAATTTTTTCGACACTGTCTTTTATAAAATGTAATTTGTTCGCAACAAAATTTGCATTAAAATTATATAATCAATAACTTTTGTATATTTCATACTTACGTGACAAAAATGAAGGAGTCGCCTCACATAACGCGGAATGACTCATCAAAGTTCAGATGTTCATTTTAATAGAATTTTGGAAAGTTTCATTGTGTCGTAGGCTCAGTGAGGCGGCGACTTTGATGAGCAACTCATTGTTTTATTTGATTAGTTTTACTGTAGACATTTAATAGCTGTTTGTATCGCTTAAACTCCTTTGGGCTGAAATTCTTTGAATATTGTCAACTGTTAATACTTTTAAACCGAATTCAAATGAGTCTTTTTTTTTGTTTTGCATCATTATTTTGTACCAAGTGTTAAGGATTAAATTACATTATCCATAATATAGTACCGTACCTACAACAACACATCATTCATTCATCATATTAATCTAAAAAAGAAAAACAAATATTTTTATTAATAAAATAAAAAAACGCAATTAAAAGGGAAACTGATCTTGTGGAGCCATTTTTGTACACCGCCGCGCCGCGGCTGGACTAGCCTATGGAACTACGACTTTGCTTGCTTGAAATTCAGTCAGTCACAAGGCTTTATCGCGTGCCCCTGGGGTGCATTTGACCCGGAGATACCTACAATTATATCTGTGTAAACCGTACATTGATAGGCAAAGATTTCGCACCAACTCGTAGCATTGGGTGAAACATGAGCACAAGTCATTTTTGCGTTATTATGACCTTATGGCCTTCGTAATATTTGATTATTTGTGTCAAAAAACGCTCAAATAAACTCAAAGATAAGGAAACGTTAAAAAAATGTCTACCTCAGACGGGAATCGAACCCGCGTCCTCTGCATTCCGGGCGGCTGCGTTGACCACTCCGCCAGCGAGGTATTGGTTAGACCGACGGTTTAGTCGCAGAATGTCCAATTCGCAAAATGTCCAGCGGTCGCAAAAAGTTCAATTCGTCATTATTTATTTAATTTGTCCGGCACAATAAAAATAACTCGTGGATACCGTTTTATTGTGCCGGACAAATTAAATAAATAATGACGAATTGAACTTTTTGCGACCGCTGGACATTTTGCGAATTGGACATTCTGCGACTAAACCAGACCGACGAAATTGCGAAAAAACGACGCAGAGGACGCGGGTTCGATTCCCGCCTGAGGTAGAAATTTCCATTTCAACGTTTCCTTATCTTTGACTTTATGTTTAAAGCCATAAGGTCAAAGATAACGCTACTAATTTTTTTTTTTTTTTAAACAGTGCTATTAATTTTCAGCCTATAAACACTGCTGGAAACAGGTCTTCCCACATGGAGAAATGGGCTATAATAAATAATCCAGCATGCTGGGCCAATGTGTTTTGGTGTGTTCCAACCTTCGATCAACAATACCAACGTTCTAACGACTGCCCTCTTACGATAACAACCAATACCAACGGCTTTAAGTTTAAAATTGGTATGTCTCACACTTCAGTAGTGTAGCAGGTGTCCGGAAGTTGCAGTTAACTTATCAGACGCTAGTAGTTGGCGGTACTAGTTCGGTGCCAGCAAGATAGTTTAGCAAATTGATATTAAACTTTGAGGATTTCGAAACACATTGAACTTTTCGTGATGCGTCTTGGAAAGTTGTTGCTACTCATGAAGAGCTGGCGGAGTTCGGTGGGTTCAGTGAACTTTCCAGGTTCGTTGCTTATTAAGTTTAAAGGCTTCCAAAAAGCCTGGGGTGGGATCTCTTGGGGAAGGAGCAGTGATTAGGGGGGATTAGGAGAGAGATAGATAGATAGATAGATAAATTAATTCTTTATTGCACATACATGTAGAACAATTTTACAATATAAAACTTAAATCAAGTATGAGCAAAGGCGGTCTTATCGCTGAGAGCGATCTCTTCCAGACAACCTTTGGTTTTAGGACCCAAGAAAGAGAAAGAGGAAGTGCGCAAGTACAATTAAACAGAATTACACGATAGTTAATTAATAAAAACAGGTATTATAAATATATACTTATAAATATATTTTAAATTAGACGTACATATATGTATATACAACGATATAAGTATCATACATACACACATACATACATATATATTAAATAAACTATTACATGTTACTAGCAGATGACTTAGCTAATAGATGCTTATGTAGCATAGATTTGAAGATAGAAAGTGTCTTGGAGTGTCGGATTTCGTAGGGTAAGTTATTCCAAAGAAAAGTAGACTGGACTGTGAACGAATCCTTAAAATAACCTGACCGTGTAAAGGGAGCCTTTAGTACATTATCCGATTTTGACCTGAGACCACGGTTGTGATCCTCCCCTAGAAACCGGAAACATCCTTTAAGGTAGGATGGAGTACGAGGATCATACAGTACGTTAAAAACGAGAGTGAGGATATGCTCCTCACGGCGCAACCTAATAGGTAGCCATTCAAGTCTATGCCTGTATTCAGACACATGGTCGAACTTACGCAAACCGAAGATAAACCTGACGCAGAGATTTTGAGGCGTTGTAGCTTATTAAGCAAGTCCTCATTAAGATCAACAAGGCAGACATCGGCGTAGTCCAAGATCGGTAGAAGGAGAGATTGCGCAAGTTCGACCTTATGGTCTTCACAGGAAGCAAGTTCCTTCACTTCCTAAGCGAACCAGAGGCAGCAAACACCTTACGACTCATCTCTGCTACTTGTGGAGCCCAGCAGAGGGTACAGTCGAAAAGGACCCCTACATTCTTTACAACATCGCAGTAGTTTATTGAGATACCGTCAAAGAAGAGCGAAGGGACAGATAAATTGTTTAACTTGGCTGTTTGTTTTGAGAGAGATGGGCTCATTATTTTTAACGAAATACAACAGCCACATAAAAATCATCATCAGCCTATAAACGTCTCACTGCCGCCCCCCCCCCCCCCCCCCTCTCACCATAGACAACAGACAATAGAGAGATTGGGCCACAAACCACCACGCGCTGGACCAATGCAGGTGGGTTATATTATAAATAAGTTCTAAGGCTGCCATCTTACGATTACAACAGCGACCATTATGTTTTAATTAGGTCACCCATCCAGTAGCCTGTCATTACGAAAATTGTTTAACTTTGTTCAAACCGCACGCCTTTAGCCGCGCCATCGAGCGCCATAGCTAAAGAGATACAAAAACTTCGTCAAGTGACGTCATCACAGAAAAGTCAACCATTAAATCCTTCTCGAATATGCATGAGTCCAAATCTATAATATCATAAAGATGAGTGTATAGAACCGCCCATCGGTTCTAACATAGCTAAGGGCAGGTGAACCAGAGCGTAATATTTTAACGAGCGCTACAAAACAGTCGGGACCCTATGATTTGACGGCGGATTAACAATCCGAACTGGGGATGTGAAAAATTGTGTCGAAATTGAGTTATCGATAGATTTGTAAGATGAATAAATCACGATTCGTACTTCAGGAGACTAGTTTAGCTAGATTTAACCGCCTCTGTAGGCGAGTGGCTAAGTCACCGATCTTAGATACTCAGGACGGTAGTACTAGTAGTTATTCAGTGACTCAGGTTCTAGATTCGATTCCTAGCACATCGTTGTTTGTGTACTTGGTTTGGTTGGTAGGGTAGGGTTTCTTAAGTCAGTCTGGCTAGCTACCACCATATTACCTAAAGCAGCTTAGAGATAAGGTAGTAAGGTATTCCTGGTGAAGCACTCTTCCACCTCCTGCTTTATCGTCACTTACTATCAGGTGAGATGAAGGCCAAGCGCAACAATTGGTACCATACAATATTTAAAAATTACATTCATCGAATACTATCGACATATCAAATAGCAGTCCCATCACTAGTGTACGGCTTTTGAGCTGGCGAGCAGTTTTTGTTTGCTTTTGTGACCCTTTCACTCCAAGGACCACACTCTCTAAGTACGTAAGTAATGACGTTGTCTACTTGATCCGTCCGTGGAGGCGTGCTTTTTGGAAAAGTGTCACTATAATAAGTATATCGCTAAGTGAGAGATGATGGGAGTAATCGAAGAAACTAAGTAAATAAAAGAAACATTTAAAGAGGAGCGACTTGAAGCTCTTGAACTCTTTGTATGGGTCCGTTTAAATTTGTAAAAACATGGCCAGCAACGAATAAGTCATAAATGATAAATGATAAATGATTTTATTTTGTAAGTAGGTTTGTACAAACACTTTTACACGTCAATCATGTTTTTTTAAAACTAGATGAGGTCGGCGTTTCCTATCTGACTACTCTGTGAAGAAAGGCCGAAACAAACTCAGAGGTCACAGTCTCTTTTAAAGTCCAGACATAATCTTGGTCAGGTTATATGAAGACCATGTAGATCGATGTCTGAGATGGTCTTTTGAGGAAACCACACAGATTGAGAGGACCTGTCCAGTCAATGCACGCATTTGTCAGAAATCGTTCAGCTCAACTCAAAACTTAAGGAGCTAAACGATTCGACGAACAATACCAAAGAAAGGACATTTGGGTAGGCCACTTAAATTACTCAAACTGCTAGACATTTGGGTAGGCCACTTAAATTACTCATAGCTCTGGTTACAGACGTTTAAAGGCAAAATAGGGAACAACCAATATGCGGTATAATTCAGCCCATAATTGTCTCACTGTTATGAACAGGCCTTCCTACAAGGACAACAGTACCTATCATGTGGTCATAATTATTATCTTGATACAAACATACATACATATAATCACGTCTATTATCCCCGAAGGGTTAGTCAGAGACTAGGCAAGGCACAACAAAGAAGAGAGGGGTGGTTGTATTCTTTCACCGCTACGAACATACAAAATATTTAATATACCACTACTATAATAACTATTTTTTATTCTTATAAGTCTAAATTATCTATTTTACTGGGTTTTTATTGATCAACAACGAATTATCGAATTGTTATTACATCGAACGTTCATTAGTAGACATTTCCCCCTATCATGCCAAGCACGAAGAAACCATTAGATTTAACGTCATAATAATATTATCTTTGCCCACCCATCCAATAACCGACCACTGAAAAAGTCCTATTCAAAATCAAATCCCGAACACGCCAGCTTATTTGTAAAAGGAAACTCATTACGTCACATAAACATGGTAAAGAACCTTAAGCAAAAAAATAAAGGCCCCTCGCAATATCTCCGAACATCTTTGGAGCATCATAAAAAGCAGAAATTATGTAGATGACCATTTGTAGGAGGGTAATATGTGGGAGCTGTGTACACCGCTTTGCGAATGGCGTCACAGTCTAACTAGAATGTAGCAGTAAGTCGATTTATAACTAGTTTAATTCATTTTTTTATAGTCTCACCCCAGATGTGCAGATCTTCACTTGGCCCTACATATAGGTTTGGAATGTATTTTTAGTAGTAGAGCCACGCTGCATTGCAGCACGAATTAGGCCGGCTCGCCCGGCGTAATAAACTTTTCCCTAAACAGTAGTATTTTGTCATTGGTTTAGATTTTAATTTTTCAAACAAAATAATTTATTATTTAATTGGCAAAAACTGCATCATGCTGTAGATGCCTTCACTCACACATGCGACTGCATTGTGGAAGTCGTTGCACTTACACTGACGACTGCGAGGACTTCCACAATGCAGTCGAATGTGTGAGTGATTTCATCGAGGCATCTAATAGTATGATGCAGATTTTGCCAATTAAATAATAAATTATTTTGTTTGAAAAATTAAAATCTAAACCAATGACAAAAATACTACCGTTTATTGGGGAAAATATTTTTATTTGGCGTGAACTACCTGTACTTTAAATATACGCCATTGATTTAATAGCACCTTATATTCGGGCGTCCCACGGATATGCCACATGGAGGGAAAGTACTTTGAATATTGTAGATGGAACATTTTACTGAAAGAAGACATTATTTGAATTTAAAAAACAATTTTTTTATTTATTTATTTTTATTTATTTATTTTATTTTTATTTTTTTTGCTAAATAACATAGTACAAATAAAAGGACAATCATGAATTTTAACATTTGATGTGAAATTTTGATTCGAAAAATGAAAAGCTGATATTGTCGTAAGGACATACAACTGACATTGAAACAAATACATACATAAATTGATTAATTTTGTATTAAAAATGTTAAAATTCATGGTATTCCTTTAATTTGTGACACTATGTTATTTAGCAAAAAATAATCCTTATGATGAAGCTTTTCGGTCGGTATGATAAAGCTACAGGGGGATTATTTTTCTCATGTAACGGGTTCGATTCCCGGTTCAACCATGTAATAATTTAAATATCTATGAATGCAGTTTAAATTGTTTTTTAAATTCAAATAATGTCTTCTTTCAGTAAAATGTTCCATCTACAATATTCAAGGTACTTTCCCTCCATGTGGCATATCCGTGGGACGCCCTGTATAGCGATCGACTAGAGCATTTGCCAAGTAGGAATATGTAAACTTGTCTACCAATCTATTTGACAAACGCTAACAAACGACGTGTAGCGGCTGCCACTTATTTAAGAGGGCTGTGCTCATATTTGCTTATAGAATAATACAGAGGGTTGACTCGGTACGTACGGGCAGGCCTGGCCCTCTCCGTGCTTTAGGTATGAAGCTACAAGTAGCCGACCGGACGGACGCCCGCGAACACCCTGTAGTCATTAGAAGAGATAAGAGCTACGCAATAGTACGCGATAGAAGGAGAGGCAACTTCTAGGTGAATTTAACTCTAGAGCGGTGTGCGACCTGAATTGCACTTTATTGTATCTTATCAAGCGTCGCTTTTTATTTAAATGACTTAGGGTGGATTCGACCAAACTGGAATAAGGTCTTATACCTAGATTAAACGCCGAATTTGTATAAACTAATCTCGGAGTAAGTCTTATTCCAGTTTGGTCGAATCCTCCCTTAGGGTGGATTCGACCAAACTGGAATAAGGTCTACCTAGATTAAACGCCCAATTTGTATAGACTAATCTCGGTGTAAGTCTTATTCCAGTTTGGTCGAATCCACCCTTAGCGGTGTGAATCTTCTGTACTTGTACTATTATGTATTCTATGGTCCGTACCATAGAATACATAATAGTACAAGTTCAGTTTACCCGTGTATACTTGCCGTAAATTAACCTGCCCATATAGCGCATGGCCTTACCTACAGGTATTTAATATGCTAAGCGGAAGAAAAGCGTCGCGGTGGCATTGTGACACCACGTCATATACTGAGTAGATGGATAGATAGATAGATAATGCTTTTATTGTAACATAATCACACAAACATGTACCTATATGTACTTACATGCCTTTCAGTACCACAGGGTTGTCTCTGTTTTAATTGTCCTAATTGAATAGTGTTGTCCTGAATAAATTGGTTATATCTTTCTATCTTTTCGTCGTATCATAAATAGTACTGGTAGTAAGTTTAGAATTATTATTATTGAATCAATTTGACTTTGAGACAATTTACTATTATGTTTATACTACGCCACAAGCCCTTGCAAATAAGTGCCGTACAAAAATAAATTTCTCAGGGTCCGTCCGTTCGCAAAACATACAGAAGTGTGAAAGTATGAGGAGTTCCTCATACTTTCACACTTCTGTATGTTAGTTCTAGATAGTTGGTATCATGTATATGCCGTTTAAATGTTATCATTAACAGCCTATGAACGTCCCACTGCTTGGTCTAGGCCATCCCACATGAACATAGATCAGGATATAATCTATCATGCTGGCTTAATGCGAATTGATGTTCAATGAAACGTTAGAAACTGCTGGACAAAGGCCTCCCCCAAGGATTTTCACCACGTCCGGCCTCGTGCTGCTCGCATCCAGCGGCTACCCGCGACCTTCAACAGATCGTCGGACCACCTTTTTGGAGGTTTTCCTACACTGTTCCGGTGCACAGTCGCAGCTCCATAACTGAGGGCCTACTTACTCTCTTACTCCGAAGCGAAATTTCGGCTGATATTCGTTTGTTATTGCGCTTTCAATTTTCTAATTAATGTTTTTTTATATATTTTAGCGATTTATTAACGCTTAAATATACTTAGGTAAAATTTAAGTGTTAATAAAACGCTAAAATATATTTAAAAAAACATTAATCTATAAACGCAGCTCTTTATCTTAACCGAATGTTCAAATATTTGTAAAAATATTTCTTTTGGATCTCATAGGTGAAAACTTTTAAGATTTGATAAAGCAATGTTGACTAAAAAACATAAGCATCAAGAATTGACAAATTTCGACGGGTGAAAACCAGACCTCGGTAGCCAAGTGGTTAAGGCAGCCGCCCGGAATGCGGAAGGTGCGTGGTTCGATTCCCGCCTGAGGTTGTGGTCTATTTTCAGTGTTAAAAAAAATATTAGTTTTCTAATTAGTTAATAATCTAAATGCATAACGTATTTTGTATGAATGAAATTTTAAAAAAGGAATGGCAACCGCTGTAAATAGCCAACAAAAATCAGCCGAAATTTCGTTTCAATGAAAGAGTAGGTAGCCCCTCTGTTCTATGCCCCAACGGCCATCGATCGTCTCTACGAGCGATGTGTCCTGCCCATTGCCACATAAGAGGGGTTACGCTTTTTGGTTTTCCATACAAACTTCCAAGTCGAAATTTTAAAAACAATTTTGATGAAACTTTGCATGCTGAAGTAAAATATAGGGATCTAAATAGTTTGATGAAAACATTTAAGTGAGTTATCGCGATCTTAAACTTTCTATAGTAGACTTTAAATCGCAATAACTCAGCTAAATAAACGTTTTTAGAAAAGTTTTCAACAAACTATTCAAGTCTCCATTTTCTACTTCAGCATGCCGAGTTTCATCAAAATTAGCTTACTGGTATTTAAGAATTTTCAACTTGGAAGTTTGTATGGGAAACCTAAATGCGTAAACCCTCTTAAGCTTAGCAATTCTTCGGGCTATGTCTGTTATCTTAGTTCTTCTACGGATCTCCTCATTTTCGTACCCATTGAGAAACTCGACGAGATCACCCATTTGATGGCACGACATTGCGAAAGTGGCTCAACTTGCAAGATTGCAACCTGAACGCGCATTTTCTTTATTATCTGTGATATGATTATCAAGTTTTATCTATACCTACATACATATAATCACAACTAAGGGTTAGTCATGAGGACCGCAAAAGCAGTCCTCTACCATAGTCCACATATCACCAAATAGCGACTGCACATGTACTCAGCGTGACAGGTGGTGAGCCCATCGCTCTCTATGCTGTTGGAAGTATGTGCAGTCTTTAGTCCGTTAGTCGCCTTTTACGACACCCAAGGGAAGAGAGGAGGTGGTATTTTTTCACCGCTACGACACGGTTTATTTTAAATGGTCTCTATAGCCAGCAACCAAATCGCGATTATTATAATCGAACCCTTAACCTGTGGGTTTAATCACTAAACCACAGAGTCGATATAAAACTAATAAAAAAGTATAAGATCATAACATACAATTACACACATGAAAGTATATCTCGTAAACCTTTATTTTTCTTTATACAATTCCAATTAAGGGTGAGTTCCACCCATGAAACTCAACAACATTCCCCAAGAAAGCTTTGTGAAAAAATGACAAAATAATTTCGACCTCCCATACAAAATTGTCCGATCAGCTGACGACAAAGTATGGGAGATCGAAATTTTTTTTCGTCATTTTTGCACATAGATTTCTTGGGGAAAGTTGTTCAGTTTCATGGGTGGAACTCACCCTTAATTGGTTTTGTATAAAATAAGGTTGTATAATATCTTATAAACGTTAAACGAGCGCACGTAATAAGTTTTTCATAGAATGCCACTCGCGCTGTTATAAGAAGTGTTGCCACATTAATCACAATTAAGGGTTGGCAAGGTTGCCGCACGCCAGTCGTTTGCGAATCTTAATGCTCCGTTTAACGATCACTTACGGCGGCTTACGGGCTACGTGTAACGATTAGGCATGCACATGTTTGCATGCTACTAAATTTCCTTTTTTTTAATGTATTAAAATGCTCTTTAATAAGCTTTTTCATTTATTCGCACGACATTAAAATGTCTTTATTGGCAACCCTGTATAAGGCCTTGTATTTGCCGACCGAATCGAAGCATTTAATATTTTATCGTAACACATTTTGATTCAGTTTCTAAAATCACTTCCTTATACCCGTGTGGCTAGCTACCACCATCTTGTGTAAAGTCTGGCGCGATAAGATGAATGTTAATAGCACTGTTGTGTTACGACAGTTTAGAGATAAGATAGCCCGTTGCTCAATGGTTGAGGATTCCAGGTGAAGCGCCCTTCCACCTTCTGCCTTAGCGTCACTTACCTTTAGCTGAGATGAAGGCAAAGATGACCTTCCGTAAATAAAAATAATATATTGCTATCACGAATGCCCTTACGCACCATAATAATAAGTTACTCGCGTCCGTAGGTTTACCCTTGAGACCCTACACGTGACCCCTGGGTGGTGCTAAATGAGTGACACTGACTGAGTGGTAAGAGCCACGCTGCATTGCAGCACGCATTGGGTCGGCTCGCCCGGCGTAATACCACTCTCTCACGAATATCCGGCGTGAAATAATGGCACATGGTGCTGTTGTGTTTCGTTTGGCCAGTGAGAGTTACGAAGGCCCCTTCCTCCCCCCTCACAATTCCTATTCCTTCCTTAAAAGTCGGCAACGCATCTGCGACTCCTCTGGTTTTGCGGGGGTGTCCATGGGCGGCGGTGATTGCTCTCCATCAGGTGACCCGCCTGCCCGTTAGCCTCCTTCTTTTATAACAAAAACCTTAAAAAATAAAAAGTGCAACGCTAATTTTCATTTTCAAATTATACGAAGTGATCATTTGACATAACTCTGAACCCACATTAAATCTGTCTACAACTTTCTCATCGTAATATCAGTGGAGTCAAACTTTACGAACTAAGGAGTCGGTAAGACGCCCGTTTTTCATTTACGCAGAGAGCTGTTACTGGCTAATGGTGCGCAAAATTTGGTCATCGACTTCGCTAAGATATGGCCAGAATTGGCTGAACTCCAAACATTATCATTGCAGTGCGCGTGCAGATCGATCAGAACGTTCATGAGGTTTTCATGCTGATGAAGACCAAAGTCTCGGTACAAATACTGAGAAGAAGCCACAAGAAACTTAGCAACCGCTATTTCTTTCTCCATATAGAATAAGTTAAAATCAACTTCTGTAGCGTCTATAAAAATAATTGTTTTATACCACATTGCCCATGTTTTCCTGATATAAAATGGCAAGCAGAGTTGAATTTCGTTTATTCATCCCAAAAAAGTCATCCATTTTAAGTATTTTGACTTCTTTGTGCAGTACTTTAGTAAGAGCAAGTGGTACAATATTCTATCTTACCGATTTCCAAAACAGCTTTTCCGGTAGGTAAGTACCTATTCAACACACTTTTCGTGGACACATTTTAATAAGTATAGCCTCATTGTACGTGACCAAGCATAGGTTTCAGCAAAAGGAAAACTCATAATGTCGAAATTTCATTGAAACTACAACATTTTGCGTGTGGATTTAGTATTTTAAGAACCCAATATATTAAACCTTACGAAGATCATAAAAAGTTGTTATGCAAACGTGATAAAGTGTTTGCTCAGTTGGGGATTATTATCACGTTTATAAATAAATATATAAAATTGATTTATATAGTCTACCTACCTATTCACTTGTGCAGTTCCCCTATCTCCTTCGTATGGGGTTCGATTCCCAAGGGATGGTACTTATATAAGTAATATTATACCTGATTTGAATCATGGTAAAAAGAAGTACCTAATTTTGTGTACCTTGCATGCCTGATCATGGGCAAACTGTTGATACTATTTAATTTTTTTAGGAACTTGTTACAGTCTTGCTTAGACTATAAAGAAATTCTATTCTATTCTATTCGTACTATCGCTCTAACAAGCCTAAGCCTAAATTTAAGCTCGATCGACTTCTAGCTTCAAAGCATATAATGACAACCCTCGTAAGTAGGTATACCTACTTATACACCTATATTCGCGTTCGCTGCGCACGTCGCGTATCCGACAATTGTTTTTGTCACTTGCCTCATTTCCTCCATACGACGGCCTTTGAAGAGGGTTTGATTTGAATTTGTGTGCCTTTTTTGTGAATTTGTTGAATTTTTAATGAAGCAAGTAGGTAACTTACCTACACGTTATGGGACACAAATGCGATTTGAAGCACGTCGGCAAATCTCGGTAGCGCATTTGGATTACAGTCGATAAGCAATTAGCACTTTTAAGGTTACCGAATTTGGTTATCTATGAAGCAGACTTGACCTCCTCTGTACACACGGCGTCAGATCCACCTCCCCAAAACTGTCAAAGTTCTACAATCAATTTTGAACTTTACCTTTTGGTTTTATGGATCAATATTCATTGGAGAAATTTGACAGTTTAGGGGAGGTGGATCTGTCGCCGTGTGTACATAAGCGAGTTAAGTCGTTGCTTCTGGTGTTGTCGTATGATGACAGTTATTTTTACATAGGTACATACATAGATAGATAGATAGATAGATAGATAATACTTTTATTGTAACATAATAACACAAACATTTAGACATAAAAAAGCAAAAATACAAAGTTACAATTTGGCGGTCTTATCGCTTAAAAGCGATTTCTGCCAGACAACCAATCGGATGGAGAGAACTTATAAACTCTATGATCGGAGGTGCAAATATTTAAAACATAGTTAAGAACACAATAAAACGCAAAACTAAGAAAATAATTAAAATGAAATATTAATTATATTATAACATTTATTATAAAACTATGAAATAATTAAATATTAATAATATACATATTTACATATACATACTTAAACATAATAGTCTCAGGTAAGAAATAGGAGACAAAGACAGCTATGTAGCAGGATAGGGTTAAAGGGAAAGGTAGTAGTTTTTCACGAGTTCCTTGAATGCGTGAATGGTTTGAGCACGCCTGATCGCAACTGGAAGCGAGTTCCAGAGACGAACAGCTTCAACAGTGAAGGAACAATCGTAAAAGGTGGTGTTGTGAAGAGGGGTTCTAATGTGGTGACCGTAATGAGCGAGAGTTCGAACAATAAAGAAAACTGAAACGCTCCTTTAGATAGGAAGGATAGGTGGGATTAAACAATATGTTATATAGAAGCGAGAGGATGTGGGTATTCCGGCGAAGACGAATAGGAAGCCACTTGAGTTTAGCGCGGTACTCAGAAACATGATCATACTTGCGCAAGCCAAATATGAATCGAATACAAAGATTTTGAAGGCGCTCAAGTTTATTTAGCTGGTCCTCCGAGAGATCAAGATAGCAGGCGTCAGCATAGTCTAAAACGGGAAGAAGCAGCATATGCGCTAGCGCAATTTTAGTGGCAGTGGGTAAAAAGTTACGCAATCTTCTTAAAGAAGCCGAGGACGCGTAAAGCTTGCGGCTGACAGCTTGCAGCTGCGGCCCCCAACTCAAGCAACTATCAACAATAACACCCAAGTTAGCAACTGATTTGCTAAAAGGGATATCCACTCCATCAAATATAACCTTGGGGAGGGTTTCCCAGTTTACCTTGGAAAGCAACCTGGAGCTGCCGACCATAATAGCCTGTGTTTTGCTTGGGTTGACTTTGAGTCCGTAGGCTCGGCTCCAATCAACAATTTGTTTTAAATTAACGTTGGTAGTTTCTATAGCTTCGGCGAAATTATTAAGTGGTACATACATACATAAATATAATAAATATAATCACAACTTTTATCCCCAAAGGCTTAGTCAGAGACTATGCAATGAGGACCGCAAAAGCAGTCCTCTACCATAGACCACTTTTCACCAAATATCGACTGCACATGTACTCAGCGTGACAGGTGTTGAGCCCATCGCCGCTCTAAGCTGTTGAATGTGTGTGCAATCTTTTGTCCGTTAGTCGCCTTTTACGACACCCACGGGAAGAGAGGGGGCGGTAGTAATCTTTCTTTCACAGCTACCTACGTGACACGGTTATTTTTTTATTAAATGTCCTGATCTGATATTTGTTTTCGGGAACGCAAATGCATCCACACTCTTGTTGTTCCACAGCAATATCTCAGCGCGAATGTGAAGCCCGCTGTATGCCGGAAGGAGAATGACCAAACCAGCCTGTTCGATATATATAGCGTCTTAATCATTCACATATCAAAAGTGTTCTCTTAAGTTATAATGATTACTGTTAAAAAAGGTTTTCTATAGAACGCCGCGTTAATCGTCAAGTGATAAATAAATGCTGAACTGAACTAATAGTCACACGATAACAGTTGTCATAACCTCAAAATACCTAAAAAGTCGTAAGCTAAAAATGAAGATAGCTTCAAACTCCCGCATGATATTGTAATGTCTTTCCTATACTCAACTCCCATAGTAAAATGGTCATTCTCCTTTTAGGCTCTTAAATGTATGATTTTTGTATTCATCGTCATCATCAGCCTATATACGTCCCACTGCTGGACAAGCCTTTTCACATAGAAAACAGCACGTGGGGAAATTGAGCAATGAATGGCCCACCGCGCTGGCCCCATGCGGGTTGGTGGGTTACCATATAAGGTGACTGCTAGAAACTGCAAGAAACTTCAAGGGCTGGTCAGGTCAAGTGTTTTAAACATGACAAAAATGGTCTCATTGCAGACTAACGGTACTTATCGCCCAGCTGACGCGAACGGATCAACAGACGGTCGGCCGGGCCGGCCGTTGCCCACGCGTTGTAAATAATCGTCATTTTTACTTTTTTTTCATTTTGTTTTTCTTATGTTATTGCTTTAAAATAAATAAGATACTCAAAGACTATCCAATTAAAATTACACAAAATGAATTATTTAATTAAAAATGAAAAAAACACGAATTCCTTTTTGTCATGTTTAAAACACTTGACCTGACCAACCCTTGAAGTTTCTTGCGATTTCTAGCAGTCACCTTATATAATTAGGAAAATGATATTTTCTGATAGTTACTACATCTCTTTCAAAATTTTTTCCGTGGGTGCGCTTCGAGGAATGAAAAATTAATATTTTAATTATCTATTCTGAAGCGCACCCAACAGGTGCGCTTGGAGGAATAGTTTAGGTGCGCTTGGTCTGGGTGCGCTTCGAGGAATACCCCAATTTCTCGCTTGGAGAAATAAGAATTGGGAAGTAGGTATTCGCCGACTTCGTTTTAACGGACTGACATTTTATAACAACAACCTGCGGGCTAATTGTCTAACTACAACATCTATCGCAATTAGGGTTGCCACCTTTTTTTAGGACGAATAAAATATTTTTTCATTTTGTTAAAACAAAAGAGAGAGAATCGAGGAGCTCGATGGCGCAGCGGCTAGCGCGTTCGGCTTGCGATCTTGCCCGCTAAGCAACTTTCGCAATGCCGGGTCGCCTGATGGGTGACCAATTCAAAAACATCCCGAGCTTCCTCCGTGCTTCGGAAGGCACGTTAAGCCGTTGGTCCCGGTTGTTGTCGTAAGATGGCAGTCGTTAAACCCATCAACCTGCATTGGGCCAGCGTGGTGGGTTATGGCCCAATATCCCCACGTGCTACTCGTAGGAGGCCTGTGCCCAGCAGTGACAGTGACAGTACATGACAAAGAGGACAATACTCTGGCAAACCTAATCGCAATCGCTTTCAAGTAGAAGTACATTGCTTCGCCACTTTGATTATTTTAAAAATAGTTTTAATTAGCACCCAGGACCAACGGCCTTACATGCGTTCCGAAACACGAATCGTATTCGCCCAGTAAAACTGATTTTCATTACAAAACCTTCGAACATTCGAGCCATGTATACCAATTAGGCGAACGTGTCTCCGAAACATAACATTCTGTACACCGTAAGCTTTTTATTACGGCCATGGAAAATGCACAAACCATGGCGAATGTAGATCGCACAAAAAATACACATTTCCACATTATTTTTTTAACCCCGACGCAAAAAGTGTTTAAGTTTGACGTATCTTTGTGTCTGTCTGTGGCATCATACCAAGCTCCTAAACGAATGGACCGATTATGATTTTGACGTGACAACGTCTTAAATTAGGTTGCGGCTGGGAGTCACTTATGAAAAAGTGTAACGCTGGGTAACGTTACGATGAGTCACCGAACGAGAGAGAGGCCCGCCGAATGCCTTGCGTCTCTCTCCCACTCAACTATGTTTTAAATATAATTCTTTGTTTAAATAAATGTTTTAAATTGTTACTATTATTTCATCCTTCTTCCTACTATACGAATGAATATTCACATTAAAATTATTTTACCACTCAAAGTCGTTGTCACGTAAAACTTTCGCCCGTATACCGACTTTACAGGCAACCAATTTTTTTTACAAGCTGACGTGATCGACATTGTTCTTAACTACAATTTATGTTTCAAGGTCATTCACTATTTTTGTTTTGTGTCGGGGGTGATTTAAAAAAATATGTAAGTATATATATTATTATGTTATACGAACCGTGTCGCGTAGCGGTGAATCTATTAGTATCCACCCCTCTCTTCCCTTGGGTGTCGTAAAAGGCGACTAACGGACTAAAGACTGCGGCACATACATCCAACAGCATAGAGCGGCTATATATGGGCTCACCACCTGTCATGCTAAGCGAGCACATGTGCTGTCGCTATTTGGTGAAAAGTGGACTATGACAGAGGACTGACTGCTTTTGCGGTCCTCATTGCCTAGTCTCTGACTAACCCTTCGGGAATAATTGTCGTGATATTAAGTATGTATGTATATTTTATAATACGATGTAGCACCCAGTATGCCGTAACAGCAACGTCAGATAAATGTTGGAAAGTTGTGTGATTTTTCGAGAGTGTTGCTGGAGCGGTCAGTGTCGGGTCTACTAGGGTTGCCACCCGTACTCTAGAATAGAGTATTGTACTCTTTTTCATGTATGCGTACTCTATAATCTACGACACCAATAGAGTACGCTAAAATACTCTATTTACGAAAAACTGATCGTTACTGGTCATGAGTAGGTACTTCAGAGTTCACTGAGAGAGTCTTCTCTCTTATGAATGTAAAGTGGAGAGATGAAAGGAATAGAGAGAGAATTTAATAAAAATCAAGTTGATTATATAATTTTATTATAAATTATGATTGCAAAGAGGCTGTAAATATCTTCTGGAAAGACAAATATTTGTTCAATGTCGCAAAGAGCAACAAAAAATACATTTTTAAGGACAAATAAATAAATACTCTTTTTTATGCTATGTACTCTATTTTTATTTTAACAAAATGAAAAAATACTGTATTCTTCCTAATAAAAAAGGTGCCTACCCTAGGTCTAACCTGCGTCCGATGATACTGGGACTCTACCACTATTAGTTATTCTGTGACTCTACTGTCACTTCATGGAGCAGTATTACTTACTTAGATTATTTTACTTACTATTATTAAGATTAAAGTAATATTTGCTCTGAGAGTTGACAGTATATATGTAGGCTGGTTGCACGGTGCGCGAGTTGGCGTAATATGGTACTCATGTTAAGGAAGCTATTTCTGAGAATAGCGGGCTAAGCACTGCACTTACATTCAACCTAGTGTGGCGATCGGCTCAACACCCATATCACTGAACACATGTGCAGTTATTTGGTGAAACAGTGCGCTTTTGCGGTCCTCATTGCCTGGTCTCTGACTAACCCTTCGGAGATAAGTCGTGATTGTATATACAAGGTGACGCAAAAGTTGTCACCCGATGTTTTTAACTGTATTTTTTTAAATGAATGAAAAACTTTACTTTTGCTTTTGGATCGTGTTTATTTGATGTCTAATTTTTTTTCATTAAGTAGAAAATATGATTTATTTCAAGTGGTCGCCCGCGGCGCCAGAATTGATGTCCCGATCTCCCGATAACCAGATTTATGGCATTTCCCATCACTATTGCCAGAACTTCCGGCGTAGGTTCTCCTTGAGGGCTTCAAGAGTCTCAGGCTTGTTGACATAGACTTGACTTCGAAAAAAATAAATTAGGTACTCAAAGACTATCCAGCTAAAATACACAAAATAAATTACTTCAAACTAAAAGCATACGGCTGTCTGTTGACCCGTCCGCGTCAGCTGGGCGATAAGTACCTACGAAAAAACACGAATTCGTTTTTTGTCATTTATGTCATGTTTAAAAAACTTGACTTGACCAGCCCTTGAAGTTTCTTGCGGTTTCTAGCAGTCACCTTATATATTGTAGGTTGACATCACGTCACAGACCGTGGTTGGCATATAGAATAAAATCAAGGTTACTTCAAGGCACAAGAGCTGTGATCAGATCAATGTTGGCACTTGACGTCCGGGTGGTCGAGTGGTCAGCGACCCTGACTAAGCAAACCCAGGGCAAATGTTTGTGTGGTGAGCACGAGCATTTGTGACCGAGTCATGGATGTTTATTAGTATTTATGAATGTTTATCCGTTATTCAGTCACCATAGTTCGTACCTACTATGCTCAGTTTGTGGCTGAATGATTGGTGTGACAGTTGTGAAAATTTATTAATATGTACTTACTTGATTCAAAGGTGGAATTGAAAAATATAATGTCAGATATACTAATAAAATGTGATAGCTTTTAAATAAAACACACAGAAATAATCAATTTCATCATTTTATTTTAATGTTGAATTGAATATTTATATTTCTATATAAACAATTTAAAAATCATACCATCTTATAAGCTACTTAAGAGTAATATGACAATCTTTCAGTCGAACTCGTCATTCTAATGTTTATACGTTAAAATACACCCATCTCATTTAATGTTCTCTCTTTTGCACTTGCACAAATTGTAAATCATAATATAATATAACTTACGACTCACTCCCAAAAAAAATCTACCGCAGTAGTAGTAAAATACATGGTCCAAAGTTATAATTATAAGTGAAATAAAAAACCATTTAAAAAAAACAAAACAATAAAGAACAGAGTTCACAATTTTGACAGTTTGTCGTTTTGTTTAAAAAAGAAGCAAAGGTAGAAAAAATATTTATTCGCTTTTTTGTTATAAAACAATAATTCAAGTGTTTCTAAAGTATGGAAACATAGTTATGAAGAAAAATGTTAAGACTTTTTTTTATAAACTTGACATATTCGGTTATTCTTTACCGGAAATATTGTAAGTCACATACCAGTACAATTTTGTACATAAGTGTTCAAGAATACCTTTCTCTTCGCGCCATATTTTGTTTTCATACGATTATTACTTACATTGACCAAACAAGTAACTAGTAATGTTTACAGCTGAAAACGATTGAGGATAAATCAATGTACCTTTTGAACTACTACAACACTAAGAATATAAAAATAAAAAAAAATATTGAAACCTTTTAAATCAACTTATTTGAATTATTATTAAAAAAACAAAAAAAAAACACATTTCTTTAAAAAAACATTGTAGTTAAAACCTGTCAAATTCTGTAGAGCTCTTATCATTATCAATTACACAGTTATAATATTAATTACAATATTTTCAATGGCAGTGGTTCAAATTTTAACATTTCCTTCTGAGGGTGACCATTTTTGGATAACATATACTTACGAAAGAAATACGAACCTATAACTAAACCATAAAAAAGGAGAATCAAAAAATGTTCACCATCAGACTCTAAGTACGAATAATTGATTCAATAAGACTATTATCAATAATACATCAACAATTACATATAAAGTGTTTTGGAATGTTTCTTTAAATATATAATATTTTTATACAAACCTATTACAAATCTACTTAGCTCACTAGTGGACTTTTAAGAAATTATACAGTTTAATAAAAAAAATACGAGCCAGTTGTGTGTGTTTATACAAACAAAAAGCGGAATTAATTAATTTTGCATTTTTTTAGTGCCGACACTCACCAAGCTATATTAAATTAGGTTAACATTTTTATTTTATCGCGTTAAAGCTGAAAGCATAAAGGCAGTGTGTAAAAGCTATTTGTAGTAAAAATCATGATACGATCCATTATAAAATTGTTTTTATTAACAACAGCCGTTGCGCATTAGTAAGCTCATGGTTATACAATAAAGGATGAAATATGAACTTTCAATGGTGATGGTTTGCTTACAAGTCTACGCGTATAATCAACAGTTTAATAAGATAATATAATAGAAAGTAAAGTAAATCCGGCCAAAAATAGTTAAAGAGGGAATGTTTTGTTCAACAACCAACCTCTCTCTAGTTATACGATGGTAAATGTCAAAAAGGCCAAACGATTTTCACATGAAAACGACTTTCAAAATAATAAACGGCCGATATTTAATAAAGAAAATTGAAAGAAAATGGCTGATCCGTATAAAACAATAATCTTATTAAACTGAGTACGTACTCTGATAAGGTTTATTTGATATTTACGTAATTTTAATGTGTTATTTGAATAGGTACTTACGTATATTTTGGGAAAATAAATAAATAATTACAATAATTTTTACGTCGTAGAATTTTAAAATGAGCGTAAAATTGCGCAGCAACCATAATAAATTTGTTTAAAAAAGCTTAGTAGGTTAATATCATTAAGTTACAAAATATTAATTATAGAGAAAAAAACAATGCTATAATGTCGGTAATTGGTCAGTCAGTATCACTACCATTATGTGTAATGTAAAAATGCGATATTTTTATCAAGAACACTATAATAATTTAGATAGATACAATTGGCCAAAAAAAATTATCTACAAACTTTTAGAGAACATTCTGTCAATGAAAAACAGCCAAGTTCGGAATAAGAAAAAATATGACAGTTTTTTTGTCGTAAGCGAAAATGTACCCTGACGTAAAATAAAATGGCCGGCTGCACATGGTGAAAAACATCAATTAAAACGGAATAACGGATAGATTAGAGCATCGTAGACGTTACCTTACATTCGTTGATATGCATAATTTTAAGACACCTTGTATATTCGCCTATAACTTTAATTATAACTATCCATGTAAAAGACGTACAGCGGAACGGTCCTCGATTCTGCCATTCCAAAACTACCTCAATCGTGTGTTAGTGATCTCATTTGACACTTGTCCCATAGTCCTTATGTCAAAATCAGCCAACCGACACACTATTGAAACGTTATTAAATTAGCAGTCTCAAGACCCACTTGAGTAACAAACGCGACGATTATTTATTTTTTTAATTATCCCCAATATTTTACATATTTACAAGTTACACCTAACTTAGCAACGTAATTTACTTAGGAGTCATTTTTTACATTAAATCTTTTCAGGCCAATTTTCATAGAGCTTTAACTATGCGACACGAAAACCCGCAATAATACTTTTAATGTACAATGTCAGGATAACTTACGGATGTTATGACAAAAATTTAAAAACGTATAAATAGAAAATACTTTTTTTATTGTTTCTATTCTCGTATAAACAACAATTTACTTAAATAAAGCAGAACGGATGGCTCAAAGTACAAAACATGTCACAACATAGTAGATGCGTTACAAAATCTTATGCCGGCACTTCACTTGGCGTATCGTGTTCGCGTATTTGCATTATTTGTCCGAACACGGCAATGTGTAGACGGTCTATTTGAATATATTTGCTTTATTTGCACGAATAAGGCAAACAACGCAAATAGCGAATATGCGTTTCCGTCCACTTGTCGGTTTTTGATCACACATCAAAGGAATCAAATACGGCAAATATTTGCGTCGGCCGTCCACACTTGGTTCTGTTCAGTGCGGCTGTCCTGGGGAACAAGTCTGCTAATTTACGAATGGCATAATTGAATCGCAATTGGATCGTATTGTAATTGTTTGACACATTTGGTATTCTCTTACTCATTTATGAATACCAAATGTGTCAAACAATTACAATGCGATACAATTGCGATACAATTACGATTCAATTATGCCATTCGTAAATTAGCAGACTTGGGCCCCTGTTCAGACGTGTTCAGTTTTTTTTACGAAAACGTAGTAAAATGGATAAGACAAACGAAACCGTATTGCGATTTTTGGAATTATACCAAATGCATCCTAGTGTTTGGGACCCCAAAAATGGCTCTCATAAAAACAAAAACTGACAACGTTGGATCGATATTTAAAATAACTTAGGTGAACCCTACACAATAAAAAAACAGGTGTTGGCAAGCCGCATTCAGGTAAATGTAATAAGCTGCTGCCACTGACACGTTTATCACCGTTGCATTCAATTTGTTTATGAACAAGCAAATATTGTGAATATTTGCGTTGTTTGCCCGTATAGGCCATGTGTGGATGGCTTGTTTGACGCCAAGTGATGTGTCAGATTATTTGGGCAAACACAACGATATCGCCACACGAACACGATACGCCATGTGAAGTGCCGGCATTACACTAGTGAATGAATAAATGTCAAATCAGCATTCGCAGCTGGATACGAGACCGCTATCTAGAAAACAATAATATAAAACATTATCATTGTACGCAAAATATCAGTATAATGAATAATAATAATCTGAATTACTACTACATTATGGATTCTCAAACACTTTTCGTGAAAATATCGAGATTTCGAATAAAAATACGGATTTAAAAAGAGGCGAAGTATAATTTAGTTTCCGTTTGATAAGAAAGTCGAATACTTTTGAGAATCAGGCTGCAAATATTAGACTATCAAAAAATTACTTTTTAACTTTATAATTAGGTTGACTAATCATAAAAAAAAGATTGTTTTATATAGGATAACTAAATTTTTAAATAGGTACTAACTCCACGTAACAATTAGGTATGAGAATTTTAATTATCGTAATCCAATTTGATAGCTTTGGTCTCGCATACAAAATTCAAAATGGTAGATGATTACAAAATAAAACTTACGAAATTATTATACAACAATGGCACTTAACTTAAAACATAATAGAATTAGGAAGTTTCCCGTTAAATAATGACGTTTGGTATTTTCAAACAGATACGTATAAAAAAATATAACTAAATATCAAATCGATGCAAAACTTTTGTTGAATCTTACAATAAAATATTCTTGTATACTTACTTACTTATACATATTAAATCATTACATTACACAAGAACTAATTTAGGCATAGTAACTTTAATAATGCCTAAATACGTAATTCAGTCATTGTCTTAAAATACACAGAGTCCTTTTGTCCAAATGTAATTACCATTAAATTAGCTATTGGTTCTCTCGAACCTTCATTAAACTAATGAACGTACTCGTAAACAGGTCAATGCGATCATCAAAGGTTTTAACCTTATTATGAGGCTTAATTATAACTCTTTCGGATATAGAGACACGAGATAAAACGTATATTCCCTCTCATTCGTTGAATGTAAGTATAATAAATTAGGGTTTAAAATTGACATCTATTTTAGTACAGTTTTTTGAATACGAAAAACAAAACTGGTCTTGTTCATTAGGCCACTATGACGTCATCATAAATAAATACAAATCGTATCTTATTAATACAAAATAAATTGCTGCTTCTCATTTGACAATGTAAAATCGATCACATTTCGTTACTTCCAACACTTAAAGGAAGTGTAAAAACACAAAAAATAATAAAAAAAAACGAACGCAATCGTTTATTGCTAAAAAGCCGTCAATGGAACACATTTAAAAAAGAGCAGAATTCCGTACGATTCCGCTTGTAAACAACCGTACATTCAACAACGTCACGTTAAAGCGATCTTACACAATTGATTGTCCAATCGACCATTACAACTAATCTCTAATAAGTCGGACTGAAGTGTCATTTCATTCCTCTAAACGCAGGCATCGTGTATATTATCACAGGCAATGTTACCTTTAGTTATTCCGACGGTGGGGTCCTTGCTCACAACACTAAACACCATTCATCCATAAGGCATCTTGATATATCAAGCACTGGCAGGGGACTTTCGCCCTTATGCAACAGTCGTTGGGTTGTTATTTGGCTACACTAGCCAGGCGCGATGCTAGCACCATGACTCCTCGTGCGGCGGCCTGTCCTCCTCCGAGTCGCCGTACATGTCCGCCAGTTTGCGGAACCGCGGCCCGAACGTCGACAGGTAGTTGAATTTTAGGTCCCCGTCGTCTGTACCTAAGGGTGGAGGGTTCGGTTATTGGATACGCTATTATTTATAATGGCTCCCTTTCGTTCACATATGAAAAGTAGATGCACAATCAAAACGCTCTCAAAACGGGTTCTCTACGTCATATCGAAACACTATTTACAGAAACACATTACCTGAATGACATTACACTTTCATATCGTTTTGCGG
Source organism: Scoparia ambigualis (assembly GCA_963921215.1). Taxonomy (NCBI): domain Eukaryota; kingdom Metazoa; phylum Arthropoda; class Insecta; order Lepidoptera; family Crambidae; genus Scoparia; species Scoparia ambigualis. Next base: position 55,817,162 of record OY992502.1, on the reverse strand, counting down.
AATATTTGTTTAATCCCTCAAGCAACGTGAAACCAGACACAATTGAAACCTATTGTTTTGCGAACGCCGGCGGTCTAATGATCCTTGAAGGGTTTAATGTAATGTTTATTATACCGAGCGGTTCTTAGCCCGATGGTTCATTACCTCGAAAATTAACACTCGACTAGATCAGTCGATGTTTCGCTTAGCAATTCTACCATTTAGGAATATTTTCACAGACATTCTACGACTGGTACCAGGATTTTCTTGTCATTCCTCCCGGTCAGTCGCCATCGAGCTTTTTATTCGTATCATTTTTCACACAGTATGCAACCGACGGAAAAAACTATACCATAACGTATTTTTTTTTTCACTGTTTACGTGTTTCGATATGGCGTAGGGTAGGTACCCCTCGAAACGTCCACACAAAAAGAGTATTACCTAGCGAGATGTTTAAAGATACGCTTTTCGTATGGTAGTGTGCAAGCTAAGTGTCAACATGAGCTCCTTAATTTTTTTTTCTGACAAAACACATATACAAGGTTAATTTTGGATCCCCCACCATTTTTTTTAAGTGATTCTATAGCAGCAGTACTACCAAATCATGAAAAAAAAAATTACATTTTTGTCTCAACTTTTCCTTAAGAAAATTAATCCTGTACAGGGTTAATATTGGACCCCCCGCCAAAAGTAAATATGGGGTAAAAAAGTAATAATAAAATATTTGACGTAAAAATAGCTAATGTTTTTTTTTTAAATACAATTTGATCCTATAGTTCTAGGTGCGTGCGCTCACCCTCGCGGTCAAAGCGACGGCGCGCTGTCATTGGTGCACGGGGTGAATAATAGCGGTCACGCGCATGCGCTTTGATAACCGTGATAGGCCGCGCGCTAGGTGACAATAATTTCAATTTTCTTGAGAAAAAGTTGAGACAAAAATGTAAAAAAAAAATGTTTTTTTATTTCATTATTTGGTTGTACTGCTACTATAGGACCATGTCAAAAATATTTGGCGGGGTGTCAAAAATTAACCCTGTATACATCAAATGTCAAAGTCACTATTCAGTATGGGATTGTGTATCCAGTTTTTTATATGTAATCGAAGTGGGTCCCACATACCAAAAGCTGAGTTCCCAGACAAGTGACATAATGAGTAATGACATATGGAATAGATAGTATGGGAATAGTATGGGATTTGACGTTTGTTAACGCTCGTCATTTAGCGAACCTTAAATTAGTAGTTATAAAACTTTAAAGAACTAATTTATTTAACAACATTCTGTATTTATTTGTTCTTAATTAAATTACTAACGTGACTTCGTCCGCGTGGTTCACGTGCCCCATAAAGAATTTCCGAATTTTTCTTTCATACAAACCTAGTAACCAAATAGGTAGCAGCCGTTCTAAAGTGATGCGCGAACAAACATTTCTGGCAATTGTTTTCTATACATATATTATACACCGAGATTTTTCATTGGTTTTGGAGCCGAAAACGTTATAATACAAAACAAGTGCTGTACCTAGTTATGAAATAATAATCGCTTTACGAGCAAAGCAAAAAAAAAAGTTGTAAAAGTGACTTTTTGTCGAAAACACGTAGTAACGTTCTCCTTATCTACTCGTACACCATGACCCCTATGAACTTTCCCGGCCGGCCGCCTGCACCGGCGGCGGGGCGAGGGTAGGCGAAGCGTTTGAAGCACCTCGGTCATTGACTTTGATAAGATCGTCCGGTACTAAAGGTTCTTATATTATATATCGATATTTTTTTAATGATTTTTTATGCTCATATTTTTAGTTTTACAAGCTAAATAGCTTCTACAAATGATAAACATGAACAGGGTTTCGGCTCCAAAATCAATGAAAAATCTCGGTGTATAGAAGATAAGATATATTCTATTTGGGTAAACTTAAACTTTAGATAACAATATAAACACAAGTCTGCGGATGGTATACATACTAGACTGGATGGGATAAACAGTAGATTATTAACGAAATTAAAATATTATAAATACCATTTAAACATAATATATCACCCATATTTCCATGTGTCCATACACACACAGATTGTAGCAAAGACAAGTATAATAAATACTCACAACTAGCCAGAGATGAGAGCGAACCGCTCGTATTGCCGTCTCCCTCGTACGCGTAGTGGCGCACGTCGTCGTACGGATTCGTGTCCGGATCACGGTCGAGCACGGATTTCTTGTCGTCCAAAAAGCCGGATATGTCCGGTGCGGCTCCTACTATGCCTGCGGAGAAGGTTACTTCAATAATGCTCTGTAGTTTAACGATATTCGTTATATCACTTTAGTTTGTATAGAGTAGTTTTGATGTCGATATAGCACCTTAAATTGTATAGGAGTATATTATTTAGTTATTTATTGGACAGCCAACAAAAGCGTGAGTTTTAAAAAAGAAACAATGATACTGTTACAAACAAAAGCCTTATCTAAGTACAGCTTCGTGAATTGTTTGCGTTGTTACTAGTTCTATAGTAGCTGTACATGAGTATTTTTCTTAACTGCTATCCCCACTTACCAGGTGCATGCATGAACGCCGGGTCGCTGTCAGGCGGCGGACCATCATACATCTGCCTCAGCACATGCAGATCGTAGCCAGCGTCACCCTCGCCACCGCCTTCGTCTTCGTACGCTATTATGTTCTCTCTGATGTCATCCAACTCTTTCTCGGCCCATGCGTCTGCCCGGCGGCGGTGGACCACCACGGCTAACAGTAGTACTGGAAATAAGAGGTCAGGTTAGTGTGGATACTTCTCTAGGTGCTCGTTCCTTTCACGAACCTATTGTCATGGCCATAGATAGTTATTGCCTTATGTTGTACATAGATCTCACAAAAGAATTAAGTATTAGTCCCAAACATGGCCCTGCAGGAGCATTGCAACAATAAAGAATGTGGAATGGACTCAAAACCTTTTGATTGAGTAATAATTTATTATTTTAGCTGTTCTGACTAATTTGACTACGAAACACCCTATCTAAATCTAACCGTTTTCGAACCATTTGAATTTTATTGTTGTTTATAAAAAATCCCGATTTTCGGCTATCACCTTAGATATTTTGAAATATGTAAGTCTTATTATTACTATTATTTGATTTTTATAAGTAAAATAAAATGCTTTATGACCTAAATAACCAATATTGTACGTAAAATGAATAAATAAGTCGTTGTAGTTGATTAAAACTTTAAAAAAAATGAAAAATTCTTTTCTTTTAAAGGATATCTAAAAAATATTATGGCGCCTGTTTGGCAGATATGCCTGAAAATATCTACGTTTCATCAGCTATCCAACGAGGTTTAACAAACTAGGGTTTTATCAAAAATTTGTATGAATAACTTAGTTTCATAGGCTACAGGGGAGGCAAAAAAGCTAAATAAAACAACAGGTCAGTACAAAATACTAAATTTGCTAAACTTTTAAGTTTCAGTTAGATTTAGGATAGGTTGTTTAATAGTCAAATTAGTCAGAAACGATGTAAACTACACGCATTTAACGAGAATAGGTCGACTTAACCTGTAACCCTGTAGATGTCACATAAATTGTACCTTATTAAATTATGATAAGGCTTAAAATCGATAAAAAAATATAACGCTGTACCAGCCAAAGGATAGATTTATTATATTGCATTCAAATTACTTTAGTGATACGCTTACATTGAATGTCAAACAAACGCGAGTGGATTACTAGATACGCGATAAATAATTTATTTTAATAGGTCGTATACATACAAAACAACATGTCCTGTCCTGACTGATTGACCTGACCTGATGATTCGTCAATGCTGAGCCAAACCACTAAGCTAATTACATGCAATTGGGACAGTAGGATTATTTTGTGAATTAAACTAAAATTGCGAAAATAATCCCCTAAGGAAGTAAAACAAGAGATATAAATTCTGTAAGTATATATATGAAATCCGTCAGTATTTAAATAAAATTCATCCTAATATATATCCATCCATAACCAAGTATCCCCACCTAGTTTTCTTTAAAAATAACGAGGATATTTTGTGTTCTTATTACAATAATGTATTTCATGATGATAAGTATCATATATTTTCATGTTATACTCGTACCTAAAAAACATTTTCACGTTTTTATTAGGGTTCTAAAAATTCTTAAGATAGGCTTTATAAGGAAAAATAATTAGGTATATTACTTACTGATCAAAATGGTGATGCAAACCAAAATGGCGACCAGGAAGTTTGTATCGATGCCAAACGTGACGGCCGTGTACATGCTCTTCTGACAGCTGGGGTCTGCGTTGCGGTGGACTGAAGGCTCTCCCAAGTTGTACATCTGTTTATGGAAATACAAATTCATTATTATCGTATTAAATGCTTACCTCTTCGATCAACAATATCAACTAGATAACGCGTCACGTACAAAATCAAAGCTAAATTCTGTCCACGTGAATAAATACTTTTTCAAAGCAATAAATTACTCCTGTCACATAAAAAAGAAAAGACGTCAATAACATTTAATGGTGAAATCAACCTTAAGGGGCAACAAATAAAGTAAGTACTTTTTCCTGTTATGCTTTGCGAGAAAATAAGAGCTCACTTCTCAAGTGCGCTCTTATTTACATTTTAGCGCCGACCTGACATCTAGTTGTATTTATTGTTGATCGAAGGCTTACCTACTTAGAAGAGTACTCGATGGCAACAAAAAAGGTGTTCAGTTTGCCAATTACATACATACTTGTACTTATAATCACGACTATTATCCCCGAAGGGTTAGTCAGAGACTAGGCAATGAGGACAGCAAAAGCAGTCCTCTACCATAGTCCACTTTTCACCCAATAGAGACTCGTGACAGGTTGGGAACCAATCGTCGCTCTATGCTGTTGGATGTATGTGCAGTATTTAGTCCGTTAGTCGCCTTTTATGATACCCAAGGGAAGAGAGGGGGTGGTAGTATTCTTTCACCGCTACGCGTCACAGTTAACCAAATTTCGCAATAACGGGTCACAAGATGGGTGGCCAAATTTAAAACATCTTACATGCTCTGGATAACACGAAAACCATTAGTGTTGGTTGTTGTCGTAAGATCGCAGGCGTTAGAAACGCTTGCTGATAAAAAAATCTTACAATCCTATCTCGGCACAATTGGCTATTTGACGGATAATTTAACAATAATTATCCAATAGTTTTTTTTATTGAGATAATTTGCAGGTAACTATTTTATTTTTACAAAATAAATTTGCGATTTTTTATCTGTGGATTACAAGACCCGTTTTGTTTTTTTTATTGAAAAGTGACGTCACAGGGCAAAATGTCACGTGACCAACCGTTTTCGTGCAAAATTTGAAATTAATGAAGAAAAATATGTTTTTTTTTTCTATTAAATAATGCTTTTTCGAGAAAAAAAAATATAGCAAGTGGTATAAAATAACAATTGTAATTTCTTTTAAATACTTTTCCGAGAACTGTCAAGTAGCCAATTTGTATTTACAAAGTCATTGTAGATGAAATATGATGAGTCGCTAGCCTAAAGTAAATTTAAACAAATAATAAACTGTAAAGAGAAAAAAAGCAATATCTCAAAAAATTGCAAAACACACCTTATCCCCACAAAATAAATCCTAAAATCTCTTAAACATGTTGTTGCACTTACAAAATCATTGTAGGTGAAGTTGCTGATACACCCTACGTAGTTCTGATTGGTCGGTACGTGCCGCCAGCCGAAAGTTCGCGCAAGGTGCGAGAGGTCGACGCTAGCGCCACCTAGTTGTAGGGGCCCGTTCACTGTGGACAAAGCGTTTGCTATAACTGTTGCACGATAAAAAATTGTTATATTATGTGTGAAAAAATACAAAAAAAATACGGAAATCGGGAATTCAAACCAATAGATTTAATTTTAATACGTTTGGCAATTATCAATGTAGCTTTCACTAGCACACATAATAATCTCAAAAATATCTAAAGATGTTTCTTTAGTGCACTTACAGAGCGTTTTTTGTGAATTTGGTCTAAATTCATTATAAATAAGGAAAAACTCAATGAGGGCAGCACTGTCACGACTAGGGTTGCCAACTATGCTGTTAAACAGTATTACACTGTTTTTCACTACATTATACTTTTTACTGTTGAACAAATATAAAGTAATACTGTTTTAGTATCACTGTGCACTGGTAACCATATACCTACTTGTTTAAAAAGTAAAAAAGTTGCGAACGTTATCCGCGCAGTGCAGCGGCATATTTAAATCCTAAAAAAAATACTGTCCATTTTACTAAAATACTGTTTATTTTTCTTATCTTACCTAAAAATACTTTTTTTTGAAATTTAATTAAACGCAAGTTAATCCTCCATGGGTTCATGGGGGCAGGAGGCCAAGCAGCTCGTTAAAGAGTTCAGTCGTCGCCTTATTGAGGCCTCCGGTGACAAGAAGGCTGGCAGCTACCTCTGCCAGCGTATCAGCCTCGCAATCCAAAGAGGTAACGTTGCCAGCATTCTTGGTACCGCACCCATGAGCCCACAGTTGGAGGACATCTTTTATTTATAGGTTTTTTTTTTTTCATTTTTTACCGTAGTTTAGTTTAGGTGGATTAATTTTAATTATTTATGTAAGTAATTAAGTTGCTTTTTTATTGATATTAAGTTATGTTGTTATTTTGTTATTACTGTATCTAATTGATTAGAATTATATAAATTATGTCATTAAATATAAATGTAATTAAGTGATGGATATATTCACTATAGTGTCACTTGAATATTTAGTGTTTCTTGTTAGAAAGCCTATTATAGAAAAACTATTGTAAGTTGTTTTCTCGATCTGAGTGTTTCTGGATATATCCGTAAAAAGGGTTTCATTTCAATGTGTAGTGCTCGCTTAAACCTCAGAAAACAATACTTTTTTTTTTAAGTTGGCAATCCTAGCGCGCCTTTAAGATTTAAACAAGTTAAACTATAGCTTTCATCGCAACTCGTATGTGCTAGTCACGTACAAGTAACCCACCCCTTCGAAAACTCGTTGATCACCGCATCACTCACCATTCAGTATCTCCCTAGGCCCAGTAGGTGCAGCAAGACTCATACAAGTCGATAGCTTGCATCGATCCACGAACATCTCTATGGAACTCCTCATTAGCACGATCTCGATAAGATGGGGTTTTCCATCAGCCACGTGGACCACGCTGTTGTTAAGCCGGGTCGTTCCGGACCCGTAGTTGACTAGGAGGACCGGGAAGCCGTCTACCAGCTCCAGCGACATGAAATCTGGGGACAAACACGTAATTTATACAAAATCACCTTTTTTTTAGAATTAAATGTTTACTAGAAATAAACAACCAGTCTCAGGAAAGCACGAATAGGACTCGAACCCATGACCTTTGGATTGCCGGTCCACTGCTCTAACTGCTAAGCTACCGAGACCCCAGAAGACTCGTAATTTTTTTTCTAGTAGTTTGTGATTTGCGCTGAGAGCCAGCGGTTTTTTTTCTAGTAAACATTTTATCATATATCTTTATAGCCTTGTGAATGCAAAAATTTCAAAAATAAAGATCTTTTTTTTATTATTACAAGCAAGCACTTGGCTTTCATTTTTTTTATAACTATACCAGCAAATGACCCCACTCCACCTGATGTTAAGTGGAAGTGAAGTCCAGGCGCGAGGACAACTGGTGCAAGGTAAGAGACATAGTATCAGTCACCCTCACTCTGCCGGCCCACAAAGTGCTTCTTCACGCCTCGTTTGAAGGACCCTATGTCATAGGCAGGAGGGAATACGTGTGCTGGTAGACTATACCATCTTTTGGAGGTACGACAAAGAAACGAGTCATCAAATTTCTATGTGCGTGATGGAATATTAGAGACTGTATATTGGTGAATGTAATCTCACTTGATGGTCAGTGACAATAAGGACGAAGCCGCGAAGTTGGAAACGCGCTTCCTATCTTAAACTACCGGCTATCTTATCTCTAAACCGTCGGAACATAACAAGAGGGCAATACTGTTTTGGTAGATCAAATGGTTTAGGTATTTACTATTAAATTACGCTCTTATAAAAAATATATAATACACTAAAGGATATTGCCTAAAGAATGTGCTAATTAGTTACGCGACTAGATGTACTTTACTAGATTATAAAAAATCCTGAAAACAGGCCAAATAAAAGTATATAAGGGAGGATTTCTTTCATTTTTTGAATGTGTGTGAATGAAATGTTTATTTTGAAGTACTACAGAGAACCTGCTGATTCGTTAAATCCTAAAAAGTCTATATCGGCAATAAACCTATAAAAACCTACAAAACGCGCCTATTTGCGCCGCTTTGCTTTTAACCCGTCCCGTATCATCGTACGTCGAGAGAGCGGGAGAGAAGCGCTCGAAAGGTATTGTTGTTATGGCGCTTAGATAAGATGGTGGTAGCTAGCCAGGCGGACTTAACTAGCCCCACCACTAACCAAAATCATCATCAGCCTTAAGCGTCCCACTGCTAAGCACATGCGTTCCCACACATACACAGTGTTGACAACGGTTAAGCTTGCTACCCACCAGATTCACAATTTTTACAAAAAAAACAAAAAAAATGACTGAGTGGTTGAGTGATTTCGCCTAATAAAAATGAAATTCTTTAAATCCACTAGAAAAAACAATATTTCGCCACTAAGAGGGTGGTCGAAACCACCAGTTTTAGTGAAAAATCCACTAATTTGGCAACACTGCACGTTCAACGGCATTGCGGACATTGGGCCATAATAACCCACCACGTTGGCTCGATGTGGCCACATACAAACATACAGCAATTCAGTAGCTGATGAACGTTGAATTCGAAAAGTCATTATAACTAAACACGTAAGATGTTTTACCTATGGGATTTATTATTCACGGCCGTACAAACTTTAAAACTCATTATCTGTTAAATGTATCAATATTAATACAAGCAAGTGACGTATCAAACAAAATTAACAAAAATAAGTTCTTTACCTATGCTGATACGATTTGAAGTCAACTACAGAAAGTTTTAGTAATTGGCTTATTCATTTAAAAGACATTTAACTTTGAAGGTTGTTTGAGACACCCTGAGGCGCCTTAGGTCTCAGGGCGTCTCAGTCATCTTATTAAAATTGGTTTATTCTTATAATGAAAATTTTGATCAAGCTTGCAAGCATCATAACTACATGATTTGAGCACATGTGTAGTTATTTGACGGCCTCCGTGGTCGGGTGGTTAGCGCGCTGGGTCAGGTGTCACGCCACCTCTGAGGTCCCGGGTTCAATTCCCGGTTGGGTCAATTTAGAGAAAGACTGTTTTTCTAAATTAATTTCGGGTCTGGGTGTTTTTTCTATGTTCATGTATATTTATCCGTTATCAAACTAAATATTTGGTGTGAGCGTAAACAAATATAATTTTAAAATTTAATTTTATCATTATTTGGTGAAGTATGTACTATGTATGTATACAGGAAAACTTTTTTAGTAGTGCACACAATTTTTTATGTCATTCAGTAACGTTAATAGATATCATTTTATTATTTTTTAATTTATTTATTATTCATTATTTATTTAATTTGTCAAAATGTAAAATGGGCCAACGAAAGGTCACGTGCAACGTAAAGGTAACCTAACTTAGGTATCCTGTGGTATCGTAATGTGTCAGGGTTCAATTGCGCGGTCCCGGTCGATTGACCATGATTAACAATATTTTTGTGGATATGTTTGATCAATGTTACGTTCATTATTTTTAAGTTAAAAAAAAAAAAAATTAAATTAAATCTGTAGCTCTAAATTAAGTTACTCTATGATTTAAAAAAAATATGTGAACTGATAAAAAAAAATCCTGTACAAGAAAGTTCCTGTGCTTATTGACGAAAGAATCGCATCGTGTCTGCACTGGGGGATGTAACGTATGAAACTATTTTGCGATGTGACGTCATATCTCACATAGTTACATTCCAGCTACGCGTATTTATATGAGAGTGTAACATCTTCAAATTATCCTAGACATTTCATAAAAGGCAACCCGAGCGTTAGACATGGGTATTGCAATATGCACTTGCTTTGTATCGAGGTATTTTTATATTTCAAAGACGGGGAGCGCTTGGAATTTGTCATAACTAATGGTAAATGAATATACAGTTAAAGGCGACTAACGGACTAAAGACTGCACATACATCCAACAGCATAGAGATAGAGCGGCGATGGGCTCACCACCTGTCACGCTGAGCACATGTGCAGTTTTTATTTAGTGAATCGTGGACTGTGGCAGTGGTCTACTTTTGCGGTGTTATTATCCCCGAAGGGTTAGTCAGAGACTAATGGGTGCCTAGTCTCTGACTACCCCTTCGGAGATAATAGCCGTGAGTATATTATGTTTGAATTAATGTATATAATATATGTACAACGACGCGTCGTTTGGAACAGAATTGATCCTGCGATTACTGTATCGGTAGGCGGTGGTCAAATCACCAGAAGACTGAGGAGGTGGTCTCAAATCGACGGCTACTATATAATAAGAACACGAGGGACTCTTGATTGTTTCTTGAATGGTTTCTCGAACAGGAAAGAACATTATTGTTTCCCTCGGGGCATCCCTCAGTAGTTTGAATCAATTTCTGCTGAGGTAAAGTGGCACCCTGGGTCCTGTGTTGGCCACGCTCGCTTTTCTCTTGACACTTGGGTCTTAGCCAAACAAGGGTTACGCTTCCTTATAGACCCATGCCACAAGTGGTTCGCTTTCAAAAAGTAAAAATCAATTCAGTTAGTCAAATTCTATTAGCTGTTATTCAAAATATTTTAGATATTTCGCACTGAATTTTTTAATATGTATTACAGAACGTATGTGTGAGGGGATGACTATTTCCAAAACATGATTGGAAACATTTTGCTAGATAGAAAAAAAATTTGAAGGTCCCTCTAAAATTTCATATAAATGCACATTAAAACCTATAACCTATTGTAATGTAATTTTTTCTTCATAATTCAGAGCATTGTTGCTATTGATTACTATTTATTTCATTAAAGCGCTGTGTTACGCTAGCTGCTAAAAAACTAGCCTAACTCCCATAGTAAAATGGTCATTCTCCTTTAATTAACTTTTTGATAAAAATGTGAATGTACCGCGCAACACTCGCAAGGGCCCGGAATTTTCGCTGACCGCCTAACCCAAAAGGGTTTGGCGTTCGACAGAAAAAAATGGTAAAGGAATCATTTAGTCAGACTCGTGCAGGGCAGAACATGAACGAAAATTTGACGTAATTGTATTAGTATTTCTATAGCGACTTGCAAAGATTAACGCAAGTGCATGAAGCCGCGGGCAAAAGCAAGTTTTTTTTTATTTATCTATGCTCATTTCTAGCCCCATTTTATTTGAAGTCGTGATTCTACTTACTATCTTTTATCCTTATATTCATTACTCTTTTACTAGGAGTTTCATATCTTCTCATCACATGCCTAATACCAAGACAAACATCTCTTTGCGCAACCAAAACACAACCGAACATAACAATTTACGTCGCAGCCGTTCCTTTTCAGTTTTTCACACACAATTTCACCTCCTCGCCGATTCGGAATATACATTTAGTGCCGCCATAATTCTTTCGCGTTCCTTGCACGTTTCGAGTGTTTCGGCATTATATTTAACTGCTAAGTACACGTTACATGAGAACACATGCAATGTAAGGAAGGGCATTTTGGTATAATTTGGACGTAACTCATTTGCGATGGATTCCTGTTACGATTAGGTAGATGTGGGTTGAGTGTTGTTTTTTTTTTTGCCTATAAGTAACTGTTTTTTACCGTTGTGTTCTATTAAACGTGTCGCGTAATGGTGGAAGAATACTACCACCCCCTCTCTTCCCTTAGGTGTCGTAAAAGGCGACTAACGGACTAAAGACTGTACATACATCAAACAGCTTAAAGCGGCGATGGGCTCATCACCACCTGTCGCGCTGAGTACACATGGCGTCAGATCAACCTACCCAAAACTGTCAAATTTATACAATCAATTTTGAACTTTATTGTTTGGCTTAAGGTTTAATATTCATTGGAGAAATTTGACAGTTTAGGGTAGGTTGATCTGACGCCGTGTGTACATGTGCAGTCGCTATTTGGTGAAAAGTAAACTTTGATAGAGGACTGCTTTTGCGGTCCTCTTGCCTAGTCTCTGACTAACCCTTCGGGGATAATAGTCGTGATTATTATGTAAGTATGTATATTTTATCAAATTATCAGTATATAAAACGCATATTCTATTCCATTATCAAGGGAAAATGTTACACCTTCCGTGTCAACGATAATTATCTACGTGACTCTTATTAATTAAACAAAAACATTACGAAATTGTAGGTTATCTAACGAAACAAGAAGGTGAAAATTATAGAGCGACATACTAGCGCACAATACGGGAATTCGTCGTCGGTTTATAATTAAAATTAAGGGGAGGTTTTTCGAACGCTTCTCTCTCGCTCTCTCGATGGTACAACGGTAAGGGACGGGTATAACATCGAAACGGCATGAACAGGCGCGTTTTATTTTATTAAAAACTAATAGATGTAATAAAAAAAAACGATCAGTTTAATACCTCAAGTTATCAATGAACTTCATTTTGGTAAATAGGAAGCTCATAATACCAAATTACTTATTTTAAGAATAAAACCCAGAAAAGATGACAAAAGATAAAATGACACAAAAATATGTAACTTTGTGAATTTGTTCTATCGAGCCAACTTCATGAAATCGTGTTTCCATCAGGTACATTCTACAGAATAAAGCCTCAACAATATTTCATAATTTTCGCAGAATTTTATTTTGCTGTTTACTAATTCAAAAATTAATTCTAAGAACGTGTTATGTTAATTTTTCACTAACACCTAGCCTTCAATAAGTTACGCTTTTGAGGCACAATTTCGTACAAAGATTAATAAAGAAACTCTTTTGTTATATTTTTTGTTAATTAGAAGACTACAATGTCACGTTTTGACATCATTAATACGTTTAAACTATCGCTTTCCATTTTATACAACAATTTGTTTGTTAATTTAGTAAAAAGGTAGCCTAGGCTACTTACCTACCTTGAAATCTTAAAGAAAATGTACTACACTATAATAAGTCTAAAAACTCTTAATTTTTATTCGTGTTAATGAAATTAAGGGTGAGTTCCACCCATGAAACTGATCAACTTTCCCCAAGAAAACTATGTGTAAAAATGACAAAAAAATTTCGACCTCCCATACTTGTCGTCAGCTGATCGGGCAGTTTTGTGTGGGAGGTAGAATTTTTTTTGAAAAAAAAAAAATTAAGGTTGTATAAATGAAATAGAACTGCCACGAAAGTTTATTCGGGCATCAATGATATTAGAATAAAAAGAGGTAGATAGGTTATGTCAGTACTAATGTGATGTCAATAATGGACCAAAGCGTTACGATATTATAACATCCCATAAATTTTATTAGTCTTAATTGTGTTGTTTCTAAAGTGTCGTATTACACAGGACGGCATTTTTAAACTAATTTACGGAAACGAATATACGCAAACTGACACTGTCAACCACAAACCGCTGTCAACGCTTTCCTAAGACTAAGCTAAGGTAAGCCAATTAGCATAGTTTTCTGTTGCCAGTTTTTGGCACAACGCATCTACCTCTTTTTATTGTAACATCATTGTCAGGCATCATTTAATGCTGGATTTACACGAAGCCAATACTTGAGACAATCCACTAAGCCAGTCCAATAAGCCAATACCAAAGCTAAGCAAAAATGCCTTGAGGACAATCCAATGTAGTGGACTGTCTCTATTTACACGATGCCAATATTGGACTGGCTTATTGGATTGTCTCAAATATTGGCTCCGTGTAAATCCAGCATAAGAACGACTACCACGACTATTTGGCTAATTATATGTTTTGTTGTGTCGCTAACGGGCAGCTAGTTTAATATTTATCTACTATTCTGTTCCCGAATCCTCTTTTTTGGCACTGACATTAAAATTTGTTCTAATCATTATCACTGACATTCGGCCACAAATGGACAGTGTAATTCCGTTATATATTACAAGAAATAATCTATGAGGTGCGGAGCAGCGCACTATCACGCAAGGGCCGCCATCATAAATCATAACGCTACATGGCTGTCAGTCATTACTTGATCATTAAAAAATCATTACACGCCAACAATTGAAAATGGGGGAACAAGTGTCGGTTATAGACATTTTGGGGGGTATTCCTTGGCGTATGAGGCTGGCTTAATGAGTGTGAATATTAAGGAAGTGCCACGTATATCATCCTACTAATATTATAAACGCGAAAGTTTGTAAGTATGGATGGATGTTTGTTACTCTTTCACGTAAAAACTACTGAATGGATTTGGATGAAATTCGGTATACAGATAGTTTAAAACCTGGATTAACACATAGGATGCTTTTTATCCCGATATTCCCACGGGAACGGGAACCACGCGGGTGAAACCGCGAGCGGCCGCTAGTACATAATAAAGTTTTATTTCTAATACCCATCCGCACTATGCTATACTATAATAACAAATTATTCACAATTCTTTGTAAAAATAGCTAGTGTCACTCGGATATTTACTCTAACTTGAATGAGTTTCACAAATAAACCACGAAAGATGGTGTCTTTCTCTCACACAATTTATTTGCACAAAGAATTGAGAAGAATTTCTTCACAAACATTTTTAATCTAATTTGGCCGTGTATGTTCTATACAAATTAGCGAGGTGACGAATCGAAACTAAGTTGCAACGTGACCGATCGATACTAAAACATGATATGACGAATTGGAACTAAATTAAAGTATGACCAATTAAAACAAATTTAAGAGATTTTCGCGTTATGACGAATTAGAACTTATTTTCGATGTGACCCGTTGTACCCTAAATCTAAAAAAGTGCCAATAAAGCACTTACCTACTATTCAAAAATCAAAATCATTTATTCAACATAAACCTTTACAGGCACCTAATGACGTCAAAAACAAAAATAACAGTCAACTAACTATAGTTAAATCTTAAAAGCTAATCTTACTAACTAACCCATCTACCTACCTACCTACCTATTATCTATATGTATAATATTAGATTAGGCTTAGACACGGGCAGAATGTGTCTTTTACTACTACACAATCTACAGCACTTTTTTTTGGCTGGATTTGCATGTCTGCTGTGTGACGAAGTACAGAAGTTTTCATTGGACTATAACCCATCATCATCATTAACGACCTCCTTGGGCGAGTGGTTTGTCACCGTTTTTCATGGTGGCGCCATCTCTCAGGTCCCGGGTTCGATCCCCGGTCGTGTCAATTTAGAAATTATTGTTTTTCTAAATTGTCACGGGTCTGGATGTTTTCTATGTATAATAAGTATGTATTTATGTATTTTAAGTACCTTTATCCGTTGTCTAGTAACCATTTAACGAGTTTCATAAAGAAGCTTCTCTTGGGCATTGGTGTGAGTATTTAAAAAAAAAAATATTTTTATTTTTTTTCATGCTGGCCCAAATGCCTAAACTACTACAATCTTACGACAACTGGGACCAACGTCGTCGTTGGTCGTTTAACGATAGTCGTTGGTCCTAGTTGAGTGGACTGCCACTGCCAACGTGGACTACGTTTCACCAAAATACAACTGCACATGAGCTCAGCATGACAGGTGGTGAGCCCATCGCCGCTCTATGGTGTTGGATGTATGTGCAGTCTTTAGCCCGTTGGTCGCTTTTTACAACACCCAAGGGAAGAGAAGAGTCAGTAGTATTCTTATAGTGATTAAAATGTACTTACTTAAAAAATTAATCGTGTTAGGTCCCGTTAAAACAGTTTTAATGCAATGCAACGCGATAGTTAAAAGTCTTATTCTTCTAGTGAGCTGTTATTATACACGGCCGTTGATAATAATGTCACTAATCGAATACTAACGACGTAACACAACAAAAGTCATAATTCTATTGAGGCGCCTTACCCGCCGCCCGCCGCGTCGTCGCATAGATTTTGTCCGAAGCACGAAACTCGGTAAAACCAAATCGACATTTCCCAAAAACCTATTGTGCATTCCGTCCGGAAATCATTATTCAAGTTGTTACGCCAATCCGACTGCGACATGTTCATTGTTGGTCCAATGTTATATTTTGTAGTGGAGTCGGCGATTTGTTAGTTGTTAATGAACTAACTTGACAAATTATTGTGATAGCCTCATGTTTCACATAGGTCATTAAATCAATGTTTTTAAAGACCTATTTTAGCGTCTTATTAACGCATAAATATACTTAAGTAAAATTTTAAACACAGAAAAAAGACGACAACCTCAGGCGGGAATCGAGCCACGCACCTTTAGCATTCCGGGCAGCTGCCTTAACCACTTGGCTACCGAGGTCTGGTTTTCACCCGTAGAAATTTGTCAGTGCTTGATGCTTATGTTTTTAGTCAACATTGCTTCATCAAATCTTAGAAGTTTTCATCTCTGAGATACGAAAGAAATATTTTTACAAATATTTGAACATTAGCTGCCTTTATAGATTAATGTTTTTTATATATTTTAGCGTTTTATTAACGCTTAAATATACTTCAGTAAAATTTTAAACACTTAAAGACGACAACAACCTCAGACGGGAATCGAACCACGCACCTTCCGCATTCCGGGCGGCTGCCTTAACCACTTGGCTACTGAGGCTTGGTTCGATTCCCGCTTGAGGTTGTCGCCTTTTTTTCAGGTTTTAAAATTTTACTTAGGTCTTTAAATCATTTTTAAGCACTTTGCCTTGACTCACTTGATGGTAAGTGACGATAAGGCCGAAGGTGGAAGCGCGCTTCACTCAGAATCCTCGACCTTTGAGGAACTGGTTATCTTATTTCTAAACTTGCGGAACACAAATGCTATTAACATTGTTTTATGATGCCAGACTATGTTATGATGGTGGTAGCTAGTCAGGCGGGCTTAACAAGCCCTACCACGCTGATCGAACCCGGGACTTCTGGATCTAAGACCGGTGGCTTAGCCACTAGACCACAGAGGCGCTTTAAATAGGGCGGTATGTTGATAATCTGTTCGTATTCATATAAAAAGCAAAACATAGCTAACATGTCGCGTAGCGGTGAAGGAATACTACCATCTCCTCTCTTCCCTTGGGTGTCGTTAGTGGCGACTAACGGACTAAAGACTGCACATACATCCAATGATGATGATGATCCATGATGTACATAGGTACATACATACATAAAATCACGACTATTATCCCCGAAGGGTTAGTCAGAGACTAGGCAATGAGGACCGCAGTTCTCTGCCATAGTTCCACTTTTCATCATCATCATCAGCCTATACTCGTCCACTGCTGGACATAGGCCTCTCCAAGAGCACGCCACTGAGCACGATCCGCGGCCACTCTCATCCAGCTCTTGCCAGCCACCTTTTCACCAAATAGCTAAAGGACATATGCTCAGCGTGACAGGCGGATGATGTAATGTGACGCAATGAAATTGTAGCGATGACTTGATTTATAACATTAACTTGGCAACTTGGCATAGTAGGTACCCCTACAGTGGGAGAGTACAGCTATGCGATTCTCTAAGCGAGACAAACGCTGCCCGCAAGTATCTGTAAAACCATAAAGTTACTAAACCTTTTTCATACAAAATAATACGATTACGATTACCTTAACTAGTACCATAATGGTTCGTGCTTGGGGTACGGCTCTCTTTCCAATTCTATGAATATGAAAGAGATAAAGTCAATTATCAGCGCTGCGGCAGCTGCTACTACCAAGGCTTTAACTTAGAGAATCGCACTGCAGGCTTGCTTTACTTACTCTGTGGGTTTTTTCGAGACCCTCGGAGCTACCACAATCTTATTATTTTAGCAGCATTATTGTGTTCCGTCTTTTAGAAGTAAGATAGCCAGTTTCTCAATGATTAATCCATAAATTTCCGCTCGCATCATAAGATGCGCGGAACAATTAAAATTCTATTGAAAAGTGAAAAGATTTTACTTATGGCCTTACCACTGCACTTATTATTAATAGGTCAAGGATCATAAGACCGCCGGCGGTCGCGAAACAATTGATTTACAATTGTGTCTGGTTTTACGATCCTCAGGGGTTTAAGTAAGTTAAGTAAGGCCAAGCAATAAACTCATCTCATCAGAGACAATAAAAACTTGAAACTACACTTTTTTCTGAATATTTCGTAAGTCTTGTAAATAAAACTAAAATGTTACGTACCTAACCAACCTTATCAACTGGCAAATAAAAACTTTAAAGTTCACAAAAATAATGTCGCATTATCTCACTGTGCGAGCAGCCAACGTGCCGACAGTAATATTTAAATTTCCCAACTGCGAGTACCGAGCGAAAAGGACAAATTACATAGTTGGGATCAACACGAAATTTTGATACTAAACTGCTCAGTGGTAAAGTTAAAATTTGCTCGTTAAGTGTTTTAATGGCAAAGGAATCAGTCGCCGCGGAGCCTCGGCACTCGCAAAGGAGTTGACACGAATTAGCTCATTCCTCTGTGGCTTTATTTAATGTGGACTCGCCACTTTAACGGATTGCCAATTTGGCAGTAACCGAAGGAATGTTTGCATTAATCGCTAAAAATACATTCGACAAAATGGAAAACTTATGTTCTTGTTATACTTCGGTGTCCTTTCTGTGGTTTTAAGAATACGTGCACAGTTTTCTGACGGACAGAATTGGGTTGAGGAGACTTTTTCATCAGTTTATTTTTCAATAACTCGACTAACGTTTTACTTGTTTCAGTGAGAGTTTTAGATATTTCTGTAACATAAATAGGTAACTTCGGTTTAGGTCTCCTTCGTCAGAGCAGGTATGAACAATGTTATGAGCTTAGATGAATAATTGGTCTCGCTGCGCTCGAATAGATTAGATACCGCCCTATCTAAAAACCACAGCTCCGTAAATGCGGCAACTTATATATGTCAATTTGCAAGGATGCTGTCCTTCTTATTTTTTTCTAGTATGATTTTTACACAGTTTTATTACGCCAACTGGCATTTTACTTTTTCTTTTTTTTCGGTACGTACACTTTACACACAGCTATCAGTGACTGGCTCTCGGGTGCGCCGATTTCGGCGTAGTATTTGTTGCCGCATTTTACAAGTACGACGGAGGTATCTAAGGCGAGCGCAGCGAGACCAACCATTCATCTAAGGTTATGAGAATAAATGAAGCAATAGAAGCGTGTCAGGATCTTAAAAAAAAAAAAGATTTGATCTCTATCTTTGCATGTATATTTGATGATTTAGATGTATGTTTTTATTAGAGCGCGAAAGTTTAAAAGTGTAGTACACTACACTATGTCTATCTACAAATCTTTGTTTGGTGAATAAAGACTTTTGCCAGTACACTTTAGTCTAGTCCCAACTGCCGATAACTTTCAAATTGGACTAGGTACAAAAATCAGCGCGTTCCACAGTACTAGCGCTAAGTTTTCAACGGAGCGGCTCGTTAACATTTTAACAAATGATTTATAGCTTTCGCCGAACGCGATACCGTTCAGTTTTGCTTGGGAACTCTAAAAGCCTCTTTGTCCATAGTGATTTATGCTTTCCTCACAATGCTGGCCGGGCGGCTGCGTAACCGTTAATTCCTTCGTCTACTTGAGATTTTGTACAATTTATTGGTTTCGCTTATGTGGCATCTTAATTACATCCTATTATAAAGATATTCGAGTGCTTCTATACATTTTGATGAAACATAATAATTTATCGATGGCGGGCGAATAATTAAAATTATATATTTTCCTTCTTACAAGTTTATGATGTAAGTATGGATTAAAAAAGTGACAGTATGACACTTGGTGAGTGGACATATTTTTTCGTAAGAATGTAAAATGTATAAGCTCCTCGGTAAAATGATACTGATATTCTTTCATTGTTCTATTGGCTGTGACTATTGTAATTTAAGAAATTCATAATTTTTTTAAAAATTATAGATATAGGTATTTATTGGAAATTATAATAAATATATACCCCAAGGGAAGAGAGGGTGCTAGTATTCTTTCACCGCTACGCGACACGATAATACGGTGGATAACAAACAAACAACAATTTGTTTGAAATCATAGCGACCAAGTCGAAGCGAAAAAACTGTCACATTGCACTTTTTTTTTTTTTTTTTTTTTTTTATTGGCAACGGGTAAGCGCTTGGCCTTCATCTCACCTGATGGTAAGTGACGATAAAGCCGAAGGTGGAAGCGCGCTACACCCGGAATCCTCAACCACTGAGGAACTGGCTATCTTATCTCAAACTGCCGGAACACAACAATGCTATAAACATCGTTGTTATGGCGACAGACTTAGATAAGATGGTGGTAGCTAGCCAGGCGGACTTAACAGCCCTACCACCAACCAAACCGAGCACACAAAGATGTACTCCCCGCTGGGAATCGAACCCGGGACCTCTGGGTCTGAAACAGGTAGCTTAGCCACTAGACCACAGAGGCGGTTACAACTTAACTTAACTCCATTATAAGAAGCACTCTGCAAACAGTTACTTAAAACGTTCTCCTCTAAAAATATAAATGAGTTTGAATTATATATGTTCGGGTAAAGTGCGCATTTATCTTTAACCACTTACAATAACAATAAAGTGCA
Source organism: Scoparia ambigualis (assembly GCA_963921215.1). Classification (NCBI taxonomy): domain Eukaryota; kingdom Metazoa; phylum Arthropoda; class Insecta; order Lepidoptera; family Crambidae; genus Scoparia; species Scoparia ambigualis. The sequence continues at coordinate 55,796,605 of OY992502.1, read as the reverse complement.
CGCGAAAGCCAAAGTCTTAAAAGTCAAAAGTACTTATATAATATAAAATTCTGTTAAATAAGTTTCGAATCAAAAAAAGGAATATAGCGCACATAGAAATTTAGCGACTATTTCTTTGTTGCACCTCGAACAGATAGAATAGTTTACCACCACTCGTTTTCCCTCCTTCCTATGACATGGGGTCCTTCAAACGAAGCATGAAGAGGCAGCTAGTGGGCCGGCAATGTGAGGGTAACTGCTGATACGTCTTTTAAACGCCGCACCCGTCGTACACCTGAACTTTATTTCCACTTCACAAGAATAATTACGTATAGAAAGCAAGTCCGCGCGCCCGTTTTGAAGCACTTTTTTTTGGAGCCAGATATGGCTCCAAACGCCGAGTTTTCAATGTACACCGCGGAGTTACAAGTGTACGTGTGCGGGTCGCCGAGCGCAAGCAAGTAATCGTCACGAAAGTGTGAATCGGTTTAGTGCTTCACTTTTGACAGAGCGCTTGTATGAAGACTATCTTTCTATACGTAATTATTCTAAGGCCTTGCTATTTATAAAAATAACTTCTTACTCCATTTTCACTTATCATGAGGTGGAGTTAAGTCATTTATTTACCTTGCTAATTATAAAAAAGAAGTTTTACTTAATTTCCACCTTCGATCAACAATATTTCCACTTAACATGAATAATAATTGATGTTAAGTGACGACCTCCTTGGTCGAGTGGTTTGTACACCGGTTTTCATGGTGTCGTCATCTCTGAGGTCCCGGGTTCGATCCCCGGTCGGGTCAATTTAGAAATTATTGTTTTCTAAATTGTCTCTGGTCTGGGTGTTTTCTATGAATATTATGTATGTATTTAAGTATTTTAAGTATGTTTATCCGTTGTCTAGTAACCATTTAACGAGTTTCTTCGAAGCTTCTCTTGGGCTAGATAATGGGTGTGATTGTAGGAAAGATTTATTTTATAGATTAATAATAAATTAGAGTTGAGTAATTTTTTACAAAAAAGAAACTTCTTACCTTGCACATCCAAAAGCGGGTTGTGTTTCAGCGGGCCCAGGTAGAACACGAGGCTGTTGCTGGTGTGAGCTGTCACTGTCAATGTCACATGACCTTCGTGACAGGCCGGCGGTGACTGGTACATGGCCCAGCCTTCGCCGTGAAAGCCTATAGAGGTCTGCTCGCAACGGGGCCCTGAGAGGCCTTCGGGGCATTCACATTTGTCAGCGAATGGGGTGCCTGGTGAAGAAATTGAGGGTGAGTTTCCTGCATACGTATTAAATGCGTACATGAGGCCAGATTGAATGGGAGAATTGTATTGGAGATTTTACCAATACATATTTACTGGATAAGGTACTGTGAAAGAGTATTGTCATGTTTTTCTGTTGTCATACTTGTGTATTGCAAAAATTAGAAAATGTTTTAAAAGTAGATACCTAGGTTCATGAATCAACGCTGTTATACTTAATTATTCTTCTATTAAGTTTACTATTACAGTATTCTGCGTTTGACTGTCTACTTCAGCTGTACAGCTTGTTCGCTCTGGTACGCCCCGTTTCTGTATATTACCGTCTCAGCACCACTCAGCGGTGCGTCATAATGCGGCGCTCTGACGCGTTGACGTAGGTACACAGTACGCAACGACGCGCCAAACCGCGTACTGAGGCAGTTAACCCGCGAGCACTCGCGCTATGAGCATTTCCTTCACGGTAAATTTAAAAATCGCACTATTTTTTTAAAAAAGTGCGCACAAATCTCGCTATTGCTGAGTTTTAAACTTGCACTTACAATTGCTGGAGAGAGAGGTTTTGTTCGGCTGGATCGCGTCACGCGGGATTTTGCTCATCGCACGAGTATGTACGTAAGTATAGTGTCAATTCAGTTCCTATGTTTGTTATTAAAAATTCAAAGTTTAACTAAACTTAAAATAAATATTTGAGTTGATTGAATATTATTGTTTTATTATAAAGTTGTCATAAAATATGTACCTAATTAATTATGTCCTATGTACATTTTGAGTGCTTACAAAACGTGAGCGAAATACTCTATGCGCGAGTGCTTGTGTAACTTTCAAGGACGCGAGTGCTGCCGGGTTAAATAACTGAAAATTTTAGTAGTTTGTCATAGTGATAACTGACTTATGCAAAACAGAATTCATGAACAAATCTTTTTAAATAAAAATCAATTGCCAATGAAAGGTTCGCGCATCACTTCAAAACGGGTGCGCCAATTGGCTAATTTTTATTTAGTTGCGTTGTTATTTTGTATGAAACAAAAATGTTTCGTTATTCGTCACGGGGACAAATCGCGGGCGGGTCGCGTGCTGGAGGGCCGCCCGCAACTTTTTAAAAATTCATTTAAATACCACAAAGAAATAACAAATCGAAAGTCCTACTAACCACAACTCTTATCAATATTAAATACTTTCCGGATAAGCATACGCGAGAAATACTTTTTCACACTGACCGAGTCCGATCGATTCCCGGTCGGGTCAATTTAGAGAAAACTTGTTTTTCTAAATTAATTTCGGGTCTGGGTGTTTTTCTATATTTATGTATATTTAGGGATGATTTATATTAGAGCGGGACGTGCACGGAGCGTGCCCCGTCACTGATTTGAGACGTTGCATACATTTGTATGAAGCAGTTCATATTACACCGTGCATGAATTGTGTCCCGTGCACGTCCCGCTCTAATATAAATAATCCCTTATCCGTTATCTTACCATTAACGAGTTTCAAAAGAATACTTCTTGGTCTAGGTGAGCATAAACAAATTAAATTAAATTTTATTTATTTTATATCGCGAGCAATTCTGCAGGCGAAAGCAAGTTAAGCTCAAACACCCCTACACAATCCTAAGTAACACAATGTACCGAGCGTAATTAACGTTAAAACGGTTATCTCATATCCTAAAGCTTTTAGACAATAACTGCAAGAAATTGTAGGTAACAGTTATCGCCGAAGTTACGGCCATACCATTTGCATACGAGAGGTATCCTCGAACTAAGCAAATACCCACCTTTGCCTGCAAGTTTTGAAGCGTTAACTTTATAAACGACCTTCCTAAAGATTAGCCGCTTTGTATAATATCAACGTAGCTCTTTGTTACTGCTCGAATTGATGACAAACTTAAACCCTCATTAAATTTTGTATAATATTAAGTAATGGGTATTTTTATGACACTAAACCTGCAAACTAGCGTGTGGCGTAGCGGTGTCAAAGCGGTGAAAGAATACTTCCACCCCTCTCTTCCGTTGGTTGTCGTAAAAGGCGACTAACGGACTTAAAACTGCACATACTTCCAACAGCATTGAGCGGCGATGGACTCACCACCTGTCACGCTGAGCACATGTACAGTCGCTATTTGATGAAAAGTAGACTATGGTAGAGGACTCCTTTTGCTGTCCTCATTGCCTAGTCTCTGACTAACCCTTCGGGGATTACAGTCTTGATTAAAATTATGTATTATACATGTAATCTATCAATATAAAACTGACCTCCGTTCAAGCATATCAGCGGTTCTTCAATATCGCACGTGCATTCCGACTCCACTCTAGCAGATACGCCGACGAAGCTGGTGGTATTCGTGTACACAGATAGAGGCACGTTGTTCTTCATCAGCACATTACGACAGGAGTCTTCACACTGCTCCTTCTCTATGAGGCATTCGTCTATTTTGACCATGTAGATCTTGGCGGCGAGCTCTTCTTCGAGCTGGGAAGAGGAAGAATATATTAGAACCACTAACGGACTAAAGACTGCACATACATCCGAAAGCAAAAAGCGGCCATAGGCTCCCCCCACCTATCATACAGTGTGTCCGGGATAGGGTTAGTGATAATTTAAGGGCATATTATCAATATTAATACCCTACTAGCACCCTGTTGGAATGGCCGCCATTTTTAAATTTGACGTATTTTTTTTTAGGGTGATGCCGAAAAAAAATTGTCCGAATTTTGGAATATGAGTAACAAAACTACATTTTAATTAATCTCAAATAAGTCTTTAATCTTTATTAACTTCTCATTTATCTAAAAACAAAATATAAAAAGTGAGAAATGTTACCATTTTGTGACTAAAAAGTCCGGAATTTTATCGAAATATCAGGCTTTTTGTGAAGACTTTTCAAATTCCTAAATGGTACCACTATGTGCAAGCAAGCGAATATCGTCGTAAAGTGATCGACTTCCTTTGATTATATGTAGGCAAAAATAAAGGAAATAACCAACCTTCTCCTGAATCCCAATGACCATGCTGTCCAGCTTCTCAGGGGGATAGTACGGCGATCCGTGCGCAGAAAATCTCACATCCAAGTACACATCCTTCACGGTGGGCTTACTGTACACGGTGAACACGTCCACATTGTCTATGGACGTGTTGTATAGCTCGGAGAGGCGGCGGTGCAGCTTGTCTTTCTTGCTTGTACCCTGGTTGAGAAAGATAAAAGATTAATGGAGAAAGAATAAACACATTGACGGAGAGAGAGAGAGACAGAGAAGCATTTATTGACACACAAATAAAAATTAAAAATAAGAAACATCATCATTATCGCTAACGTCCCACTGCTGGGCACAGGCCTCCCACGTGAACAATAGCACGTGGGGATATTGGGCCATAACCCACCACGCTGGCCCAATGTGGATTGGTGGGTTTTAACGGCTGTCATTTTACGACAACAACCGGGACCAACGGCTTAACGTGCCTTCCGAAGCACGGAGGAGCTTGAGATGTTTTTAATTGTCACCCATCAGGCGTCCCGGCATTGCGAGAGTTGCTTAGCGGGCAAGATCGCAAGTCGAACGCGCTAGCCGCTGCGCCATCGAGCTTACAGTATATTTGAGGGTAATTAACGCAAAAAAAACATCAAATAAGTATTAAGAACTATTATGGTTAACTCACATCTTCCTCCGGCACAATGAACTCCTCAGCTGTGATGTTCACGAACCGTATGGAGCCGGACTTGTCGACTGCCTCTTCGGGGATCTCTTTGACGGTCACATTGACGGTAGCCTCGACCCAGTGGAAGGCGACTATAGGCTCGTTCTCCTCTGTCACCTGTAAAAAACAGTATATTTTATAAAGAGTTTCATCAACTCATCTCACAACAACACGTGTTGTAACACTTCATTTTTAACCATATTTGGGTTTAATGATATATTTTATATTTTTAACCATGTCGCGTACCGGTAAAATAATACTACTACCCCCTCTCTTCTCTTGGGTGTCGTAAAAGCGACTAACGGAAAGACTGCACATACATCCAACAGCATAGAGCGGCGTTAGGCTCACCACCTGTCACGCTGAGCACATGTGCAGTCGCTATTTGGTGAAAAGTGGACTATGGCAGAGGACTGCATTTGCGGTCCTCATTGCGTAGTCTTTGACTAACTTTCGGGGATAATAGTCGTGATTATGTTTGTATGCAATAGTATATTTTTTAACAACGGAGACGAAAGAGGTACATCAAAAATTACAAGAGCGGAATTGTAGGAATGTGTAAGGTTCCAATTCTGCTAGTGGGGGATTTTATCAACACAGCTAATATGTAGGGTAGTTTTCTTTTCTAGATATTCCACCTGATTTCGTCCTTATTTTTTCACCGTTTCGTTATCTCCGAGTTTATTTAAGAATTATTAACACAAAAAGATCAAATATTACGAATACTACAGTAAGGCGTTAAAAAAAAAGTTTTTTGAAATAGTTTTGTCGGTGTTTGGGTAGATAATGTATTAGATTATCCGATTAGCAAATTGAACTTCAATAATAAGTTAACCTAAAGCTTTTAAGCTTTCAACTCGCAAAAAACTGGCTATTAAAAATTTATTCCTGAAATTGACAGGTTCTGTAATTGCTACGCTATCTAAGTAAATAACACTCTCATAATGTAACTTACGCGCACGTAATAAAGGCTATCGGAGTATTAAATTGTCGAATTCTATGAGTCGACTAGTGTACCTACTTGAAAAATTATCCTTCTCATTTTGGATAAAAGCCAAAACGTACATTAAAAGAGCAGACCGAACGCTTTTCCTTTTGTGAAAAGGATTGTGTGTTTTTTTAAACTGCATTCGCTGCAACCCTATTTCACATCAATGGGGATTTATTTTTAATTTTATTACCGTCTTTTTAGTCTTGCTCCATGTTCTTTGTACTATTTCAGACATTTCACAAGTGGTATTATCGCTTGCTGCATTCCGAATTGTTTTGGAACCGGTTAGTATTTACGATAGACTGGCTTATATTTTTTGTACAATCTAGTTAGCTTGTAGTTGACAGCTGTAGACTTGAAAAACCGTTCAGTAATTTTACTACAACGACTACAACTACACAAAAGTGAAGCTCGAAAGGGGGGAGGGGGTTCGGCAAAAATCACGAAATATTACAAGGGGGGAGGGGGTGTAATAAGATAATGCGTGTATTTATTTTCGCGATTTCTAAACCGAAAGCGGCGTGTATGTGACCTTTCCTTTAATATTATTTTTATGCCAGTCAAAAACAACCTGCAACCTTTCTGTCTAGACATTTTTATCATGGTCCATAATTTTCTAGAATAAAATTAGGCTATACCGCAGATAGATACCGGTATTTTTGAGGTACTATACCGGTACTCGTGGAAGAATCGGTATCCAGGAACCGAAATGGAAAATACCGATACTTACCGATATAATACCTATATTTTCGGTACCGGTTCCAAGCCCTGTATAAGCGATTATCACCAAAAAGTGACCGACCGGAAACTGTCTGTAAAACTCACGTTAAACTTCAGCAGGTAAGTGCCGTTCGGGGTTCCCTCCTTCATTGTGATCATGCCAGTGTTGCTATGGACGTCGAAGTACGGACTCCTCTGTTCGTACGAAGGCAGCCACATGAACCGCTTGTCCGGCAAGTCCCAGTCGTCCGGATCGGTCACGTACACGCGTCCGATTTCGGTGTCCGGCGCCTCGCCCTGTGGGAAGACAAAGTTTTTTTTAACACTTTATTTAGTTAACTAAATAGGTTAAAAACACTTAAAATATAACCTGAGACATCATAAAAAGTTATTCATTTTCTATTTTATATCATTTTTAATATTAAAACATACATGAATGCAAATAAAGTTACAAATTAAAAAAGACAAGTGTCGAAATAAATTTTTCGACACTGTTTTTTTCAATTTGTAATTTGCTCGCAACAAAATTTGCGTTAAAATTATATAAACAATAACATTGCAAATAAAGTTGCTACAGCAGTGCTTATCTTATAACGTAAGTCTAAAAATTAAGTAAGTGTCTGAAAATTATTATGTATTGTATAGGTTTTACACGTCATTTAGATACAGTTGTGAATTACTGTTACTGTTTATAATTAGTTACAGACATTCAGTGGTATTCAAACACCCTTGTGACACTATAATTAAACTCACACTCGTTTTTTAATACCCTTCATTGCATACCGTCAGTTGCATTAGAACTATTAAAAATGATTTTATATTACTTATTCATATTATGCAACTATCCACCCAACCATAAACACGACCGCCAGTTTTTAGCGATTTTTATTAAATATTCTTCTATAGCTTATCGAATTTATAACAACACTCCCACATATAATTTGAGCATGGGAAAATCAAAGTTATCACTGCGCACCATCAGCCATAACCTTTTACGGGCCGTGAAACCTTTTCTAACTGTTATGCCTCGAAATGATCCCATAATGGAATAATTTTATTACGGTCGTGCCAGGCAAGGCGTGTTAATTTTCCGATTCATTTACTAATTGTCGGCTGAACGATATATTGGGCCGTTGTGAAACAATTAAGAAAATCTGGCTTTCGCCAGGGGAATAAAGAAAATCTGGCTTTTGCCAGGGGAATAGAGAAAATGGCGGCGCAGATCAAGATCGCGATAAAAGCGATTTGCCAGCGTTGTACACAAATCCACTGAGGCACACGGGTGGAAAACTGTAAATTATTTAATGTTGCATTAACGGACTTCGTGTCGCTGTACGTACAGTCAGTCAGTAATAAAAAGGCCCTGTAAAGTCTCCACTCTACTTATTTAAAATAGAAATTAGAGTCTAAGCGTAAAGACAACTGGCGCAGCGTTAAAAAGACTTAGCATCCATCAGTCACCCTCACTCTGCCGGCTCACATGGTGCCTCTTCCCGCCTCTTCAAGGTAATAATGGCACTTGGTGCTGTTGCGTTTCGTCCGGCCAATAAGATTTCTGGAGCCCCCCCCCCCCCCCCCCCGCCCCCCTTTCACAATTCCCTTTTCACAATTCCTATTCCTTCCCTAACCCTATTCCATTCCTATAAGTCGGCAACGCATCTGTGACTCCTCTGGTTTTGCGGGTGGGTGTCCATGGGCGGCGGTGATTGCTCTCCATCAGGTGACCCGCCTGCTCGTTTGCCTCCTTCTTATATAAAAAAGAAGGTGGCTGAATCACTACGCTTGCCCAATGCGAGTGTGTGATCAGTAGTGATCACAAACCCAGGTTATGCATCGAAAAACCTAAAGAAAAACTTTGCTTGACCTTGGAATTGATTAAACCCGGGACCCCCGGTTATCGGAACGATCCGCTTAGCAACTAGGTAACCGAAGTGATTTTCACAAAAAAATTTCGACCTCTCATACAAAACTGTCCGATCAGCTGACGACAATAGTATGGGAGATCGAATTTTTTTTGTCATTTTTGCACATAGGTTTCTTGGGGAAAGTTGTTCAGTTTCATGGGTGGAACTCACCCTCAATTGTTTTTGTATTAAGAAAAATTAAGGTTGTACAGCAATTTGTTTCGATAAATTACTATATACCAAAATAAAACATTAACTGTGTCGCGTAGCGGTGAAATAATACTACCCCTCTCTTCCCTTGGGTGTCGTAAAAGGCGACTAACAGACTAAATACTGCACGTACATTCAACAGCATAGAAAGGCGATGGGCTCAACACCTGTCACGCTGAACAAACGTGCAGTATCTATTTTTGTGAAAAGTGGACTATGTCAGAGGACTGCTTTTGCGGTCGTCATTGCCTAGTCTCTGACTAACCCTTCGGGGATAATAGTCGTGATGTATGTAGGTATATAAATTACTACGTACTAATGAATCCTGCGACACAAACTCGATTGATATTCCAGCTGGCCAGCAACTCGGTAGTCAGTTACTTATACTTTTGCGCGATCGCAAAAACTGACATAAGTCTTGAACTTCAAAGCAAAATCAATCATATTGATACCTATTTAAAATTAGAACAATTCTACTTTGAAGTTTCAGACCTATTAATTTGATTAGAGCAATGTTTTTATTCTGCGAAATGTACAAAACCATCACGCGATTGTGTTAAAAATTAAAATTTACTTTTTTAAGATGGGGGTGACCTGCGGAATATCAATACAAATATTTTCATGTAAAAATTATTGTTTCATGCGAAAAATTAAGAAAGTTGTCGAAAAAAATGTTTTTAGGAGTCATTAGATTTATGTATTGTTTGTCATTGTTTAAAGAATTTGTTTAAAATTTCAACAAGGCCACCACCTTGTGCAATGATCAGGCTAACTTACGTAAGTTCTTTTAATGTATTTAACTAATTCAGCGCATAGTACAAGTAACTTAAAAATACGTAAATTTTCACAATTTCGTGCAGGTTCCCTTTAAGTAAACAAAGTGGCGGTTGTTGGCAATTTCAGCTAAGCAAGCCAACTGAACGTGGGACACCGTCAGGGTATTGTTCGGAGCTAGTCAATTTTTCAGTTGTTACTTTGTTACTTTGTGTATTGTGTTCGAACTGCCCTGGTTTAGGGTGAACGCGGCAAAAGTCAGAGGGCCTACTGTCTTTCTCCGAAACGAAATTTCGGCCGATTCTCGTTTGCTATTTAAAGCGCTTTATTTTTATTTCTAACAATTTTCTAAAAATTTATCTTTTTTATTTTTATTCTACAACGCTTGCCTTCATCTACATGATGCTAGGTGACGATAAGGCCGAAGGTGGAAGCGCGCTTCACCCGGAAACCTCAACCACTGAGGAACTGGCTATCTTAAATCAATCTGTCGGAACACAACAATGCTATAAACATCGTTGTTATGGCAACAGACATAGATAAGATGGTGGTAGCTAGATGCAGACTTAACAGCCCTACCATCTAAATGCCAAACCTATTTTTTATAAACAAAATATCGGAAGGAATGGATACCGCTGTAGAAAGCAAACGAGAATCGGGCGAAATTTCGTTACGTAGAAAAAGAGTAGGCCCGCCATCAGTTGTTAAAACGAATGTAACGCAAAGGAGTAAAAGCGCGTTCACTTCTGTGGTTTGTCAATGGAATTTGCACTCAAATACAGTTAACTTTGCCTATTATTCTTATGAATTAACTACGTAACCACCACTGTGGTCTAATAAAATGAGCAAAGTTAAAGTCAAAGACAAATAGGATATGATAGGGCCGTGTGGTATAATAGCGGCTCACTAAAATAATCGTACCAACCCCTCTCGTCTCTTGGCCGTCGTACTGCACACACATCCAACAATATAAGGTGACTGCTAGAAACTGCAAGAAACTTCAACTTCTACTTCAAGGGCTAGTCAGGTCAAGTGTTTCAAACATGACAAAAATGAACAAAAAAGATTGCAGACTAACGTAGGTACTAATCGCCCAGCTGACGCGGACGGGTCAACAGACGGGTGGGTCAACGGCCGGCCGCTGCCCGCGCGTTGTTAATAAATCGTTATTTAATAGTTAATTATTTTATTATTCTTATGTTATTGCTTTTAAATAAATTAGATAATCAAAGACTATGAAATTAAATTTCAAAAAATGAATTATTTAATGAAAAATAATAAAGCACTAATTTCCTTTTTGTCATTTTTGCCATTCTTAAACACTTGACATGACCAGCCCTTGAAGTTTCTTGCGATTTCTAGCAGTGGCCTTATATACAGCGGCGATGGGCTCACCACCTATTACGCTGAGCACATGTGCAAGTGTTATTTAATTCTGGTAAAACGTAGAGTGTGGCAGTGGACTTCTCTTGCGGTGACCGTTGCCTAGACCCTGACTAACCCTTCGAGGATAATAGTTGAGAGTTGTACATATACATACATTCTGTCAAAAAAGACTGACTGTTTTCTTTGACTATCGCGGTGTTGTGCACTCGGAATTCTTGCCGGAAGGTCAAGCGGTAAATAGAGAATATTTGAGCGTCATACGGCGTTTAAGAGAGCAAGTTCGACGAAAAAGGCCAAATTTGTGGAAAGAAAATTTTTGTGCACCACGATAATGCGCCTTCGCACAAGGCCATCGTTGTGAACGAATTTTTGACCAAAAACTCAACAAATACCATCGAGCAACCACCTTATTCACCAGATATGGCTCCAGCCGACTTCTTTCTTCTTCCTAAACTCAAATTACCACTTCGTGGCACTCGTTTTCATTCGGTAGAAGACATAAAGGAGAATTCGCGGCGAGAACTGAAAAAGCGTTTAAAAATGTTTTGATGATTGAATTATTCGTTGGCGTAAGTGTATCGTTTCTGAAGGAGCATACTTTAAAGGCGATAAAGTAAATTTGGATGAATAACTAATATTTTGTGTCATATTGATCTTTTCCCGGTACTTTCTTGACAGAGATACTATATGCATTTAATCACGACTACTTATTATCCCTGAAGGGTTAGTCAGGGACTAGGCAATGAGGACCGCAAAAGCCGTCCTCTATCATACTTTTCACCAAATAGTGACTGCATATGAGCTCAGCGTGACAGGTGGTGAGCCCATCGCCGCTGTAAGCTGTTGGACGTACGTGCAGTATTTAGTCCGTTAGTCGCCTTTTACGACACCCAAGAGAAGAGAGGGGGTGGTAGTATTCTTTTAATGAGCCGCTACGCGACACACATAAATTTACGCTTTTTATATAAACCTTTTTGAGGGTTCCGTAGCAAAATGGCAAAAAACGGAACCCTTATGGATTCGTCATGTCTGTCTGTCCGTCCGTATGTCACAGCCACTTTTTTCCGAAGCTATAAGAACAGAACTACTGTTGAAACTTGGTAAGTAGATGTATTCTGTGAACCGCATTAAGATTTTCACACAAAGAAAAAAAACAATAAATTTTGGTGGTTCCCCATACTTAGAACTGAAACTCATAATTTTTTTTCATCATACCCATACGTGTGGAGTATCTATGGATAGGTCTTCAAAAATGATATTAAGGTTTTTAAAATCATTATTTTCTAAACTGAATAGTTTGCGCGAGAGACACTTCCAAAGTGGTAAAATGGGTGTCCCCCCCCCCCCCCTGTAACTTCTAAAATAAGAGAATAATAAAACTAAAAAATATATATGATGTACATTACCTACCATGCAAACTTCCACCGAAAATTGGTTTGAACGAGATCTAGTAAGTAATTTTTTATTAATACGTCATTAATTAATTAATTAAATAAATGGTACAGAACCCTTCGTGCGCGAGTCCGACTCGCACTTGGCCGGTTTTTATGTAGCAGTGTGCAAAATTATTTATGATTAGAATATAGAGATAAAAAATAGATACAATTCGTGTACTCCACAACAAATTGAATTTCAAAAGGCGCCCGCGTGTTTGCCGAATAATGTCCGCTAATGCCGATTCATTGGGTCGCCGTATTAGAATCGCAAATTAATCGCGAACGATGCGAACTGACGCCATTGTTCATTTGGCGCCGCTAATAAATTAAACGAATTCGATGTCGCTAATTAGTCCCCGCATTTGCATTGCGAAACTGTTGAAAAGTATACGAAATTGTAGTGGAAGCACATAATAGATATTATCTACACGTACAGTAACAGCTTTTATACCGTTCTACCGCTGGGCAAAAGATTCTATCGACGAAATGGAGTCATACAATAGTAATAATAATAAATAATAAATTTGACAACCGTCACACCAATCGTTCAGCTCCTTAATGGCCCGAACTATGGTGACTGAATAAGGGATAAACATACATAAATACTAATAAACATCCATGACTGGGTCACAAATGCTAGTGCTCACCACACAAACATTTGCTCCTACCGGGATTCGAACCCGGGACCGTGGGTTGCGTTATCAGGGTCGCTGACCACTTGACCACCCGGCACAATTGAGGGGTATTTGCTTAACAGTTAGAGCGCGGCGCTACTAGGCACAACAGAAATTCTATTTATTGAGCATTGATCAGTGCGCAGCCGCAGGTAAAAGGTTAACCAAAATGCTTGCTAAATGCGAGATCACAAACCCGGGCCAATAGCATCGAAAAAAATCGCAACACACTTTGTCTGACCTGGGAATTGACTCTATACCTCGGTCCGAGTGCATGTCCACTCGGCCCCGCCGCGCCACGCGAGCATTAAAGTTGAGTTCGATTGAACTTCTGACTATTTCACAAGCTGTCATATATTCTACTACTTGTATGAAACATACATACATATAATCACGACTATATTATCCCCGATGGGTTAGTCAGAGACTGGGCATTGAGGACAGTAAAAACAGTCCTCTACCATAGTCTACTTTTCATCAAATAGCGACTGCACATGCTCAGAGTGTCAGGTGGTGAGCCCATCGCCGCTCTATGCTGTTGGAAGTACGTGCAGTCTTAAGTCCGTTAGTCGCCTTTTACGACACCCAATGGAATAGTGGGAGTGGTAGTAATCTTTCACCGCTACGCGCCACGGTTAGTACTTATATACATATACTTATATGAAAGCTACATAAAATTACGAAAAACAAAATAACCCCTCAAACCCCAAGCGGTCGCATGAGACCGCACCTACAAAAACACACTTGACTTTGTACCGTGTTTTCATAGACTTACAGACTACTTTAGTATGAACAAGTTTGGTTATTTCGGTTCTGTGGTTCATCTTATGTATTGTTATCGCACAATATCGCATAATCTATGCTCCATTCTGTCTAATTTGACGTTGACAGTTACTGTCAAAAAAGTGTCAAAAAAAATCCATGAGTGAGTGGATAAGCTGTTTTTTACATTTCAGTCGAGTAGTAGGTATTGCAGTTTTGTATAGAACGACTAAAAACGACCACAGTGTAGGTACGCAAGTATAATATTGTTTTTACCCTAGGCTGTCCCACTGCTGAGCAAAGGCCTTCCCCAACTATGCATGTATTTATATAAGGTGACTGCTATAAACCGCAAGAAACTTCAAGGGCTGGTCAGATCAAGTTTTTTAAACATCACAAAAATGACAAGAAGGAATTCGTGTTTTTTTTCAATATCATATCATATTCAATAGCAATATCATAAGTAAAATAAAATAAAAACAACTAAAAATAACTATTATTTACAACGCGCGGGCAAGGGGTTGACCCGTCGCGCTAGTACCTACGTTGACGGGTCAATGGCCGGCCGTCTGTTGACCCGTCCGCGTCAGTAGTACCTACATTGACGGGTCAACGTCCCACGCGTTGTAAATAATCGTTATTTTTAATTGTTTTTATTTAATTTTTCTTATGTTATTGCTTTAATATTAATTAGATACTCAAAGACTATCCAATTAAAATTCATGTATTTATTTATTTATTTATTGCACTTATGTTTACAGTATCACTATCATACAATACAGTAATTATAGAAATATATGATGGCCTGTTACATACCCTGTTAGGGCGTCGCAAAACTAACTTATCAACTTAACTAACTTTTATAATAATAATTATTATCATATTGCTAAATTATATTATAATACAAAATAACAAAATATTCACAAAATGAATTAATTTATTAAAAATGAAAAAAGCACAAATTCCTTTTTTGTCATTTTTGTCATGGTTAAAACACTTGACCTGCCCAGCCCTTGAAGTTTCTTGCGGTTTCTAGCAGTCACCTTATATATTTGTTTTTATTATTTATCAAAAAATATCCTTATTTATCCTAACAAATGTAGCCGTTCATTGACTAGAAATCTTGCACAGTGTATCATATACATGTATATCTATCTATATGTCGTGTTTCTAAAAGGAACTAATTCCGCCCACCGCCCAAATATGCCACGTCTACCGCAGCAGCCGTAACTCAGCGGAATCAGGGCAAGGCACTAAAAAGTGCCTTCTCTCATAATCCCCGTTTACGCGCGCAACGCACTAAACCCACTTTCATTAAAGCGCGAAATTAACATTTTGATATCCATATATTATTATAAAACACGGGTATTACCGTAAAGGTTTATAGGCTATATTGGATCGGCTCATTTAATTATTCATTGAGGGATACGGACTCAAACCGCAGGTTCGATTGATGCAACCACTGTAAGATGGACTTTGGGAGCGAAGGAAAGTCATGGGAGAAAAGCTTTTGATAAGGCAGCCTGCTTGGTAAAGGTTTATTCATTTGGTTTGCCGTAACAAAAGAGAATCGACTGAGATTAATTCTGGGAGGACATTGTTCGAAACTAGTACGCCACGGACTAATTGTGTGTGTGTGTAACAAAGTAGTCTATTTAAGGAAATTTAATGATTCTTTGAAAAACTAGTACATCATCACCTTATAAACGTCGTGATGATAGACTGAGGCCACAAGAAATAGGGCCTGCCGCACCAACACAATGAACTTGAGAAATTGGTCACCCACTCAAGGGCAAGGCATTTCAAAGGTTGCTTAACTTAATTAATCGTAACCCGAATGCGCTAGCCGCTGCACCAACGACTCATTTGTAACATAAATGTTTATTTCTAAAGTAAGTAGGTATAACCGCGTTGCGTAGCGATGAAAGAATACTACCACCCCCTCTCTTCCCTTCGGTGTCGTAAAAGGCGACTAACGGACTAAAGACTGCACACACATCCAACAGCATATAGTGGCGATGGGCTCACCATCTGTCACGCTGAGCACATGTGTAGTCGCTTTTGCTGTCCTCATTGCCTAGTCTCTGACTAACCCTTCAGGGATATTAGTCGTGATTATATGTATGTATTAAAGTAAGTAGACACCAATTTAATATAATTTGTTATATGTATATGGGATTTTATTAACAAAATTGCCTTAAATATAAAGTGCACTTTATTGTTAAATGAAAACTATTTATGTCATGCTGCATCAGGTGTACGTTTAAAAATAAAGTAGAAGTAACGCGCTACGCCATTCGTTTTATCAACACTGTGATATGTTTATTATAATCACGACTATTATCCCCGAAGGGTTAGTTAAAGTCTAGGCAATGAGGACAGCAAAAGCAGCCCTCTGCCGTAGTTCACTTTTCACCAAATAGCGACTGCACATGTGCTCAGCGTGACAGGTGGTGAGACCATAGCTGATATATGCTGTTGCTTATGTGCAGTCTTTACTCCGTTAGTCGCCTTTTACGACACACAGGAAAGAGACAGGGTGGTAGCATTCTTTCACCGTTACGCGACACAGTTTTTACGTAGGTAATTCCTTTATTTTAAAGTATTAAGGCAAGACTTGATTTCATTGATGGAGGCCTTTGCCCAGCTGTGGGACAGTAGGTATACAGGATGTACTTTACTTTTTTTATATAAAAGTATAAGTAAGTATACATAAGTGATCGAAGGTAAAAAATAATCAAATCTGACATCTGTAGCGCTTATTCTAGAACTCGATATTATTTTTAATTAATTTTTAAATATTTTGTAGCTTTTAGTACATTATCATTATTTTTCTTTTCATCAAAACCGCTTAACTTAATTTACTTTTTAACTTTTTTTGAATTCTTAAATTTTTAGTTTTTTTTTTATATAATTTTCTGTATACTACTAGTCAAACCCTTTCATTTAATACCCATACTGAGGTAGTTGAACAAAAAAATGTAATGCACCATTTTATGGAGGCGGCCATTTTGGATTTACAATGATATTAAAATATACGTAATTTTATTTGTCATCAGAACTAAAGGTGTACGTACCAAATTTCAGATCAATTGGTTAACAGGAAAGGGGCAACATTTTAAGTAATAAATTTGACCCAACATCAACAAACAGGTCAAGCTAAATAAAACCGTTTAAAAAAAAGCGTTCTTACACTCTAGCCTGGCCTAAAATATAACATTTATAACAGAACGTAAAAAATTATACCTGTCTTATTTACCTTATGTAAAGCTATTCGGCGCCATTCGGCGCCTAACAATAATTTGAAAGGCGACGAGTTTCATTAATCTCCCCAAATGCCATCATAAAACTTACCCACTAAGTGTTAACTCGACTATCTAATTCCGTAATAATTCCTTCCACAATGAAACACCGTAAAACTGTTTACGACTCCTTATAAAAAGCGGCGGATCTATATCTCGGGACATTTTCATATTTCATGCTTTGTAAAATGCGGCGTTGAATACAAATTAGGACATGAAAAAGCCTTGAGAACCTCTGAATAAATGAGTGACACTCCTATATTTTGTAGCCGTTTTTAATTAAGTGCGTTAGTCTTCGGCACGAGACTTTGTGAGATGAATTTAGAGCGGCTCAAGAAACTATTAAAACAATATCTTAGGAAACAGCCTATATCTACTTGTCTGTGAAAACAACAAGAGAAAATTAAATTTTTTGCTGACTGATCGGTCTGCGTCCACAGACGAATGGTTATACTGTTTAAATGCTAGGCAGAGGGCTCATTCATTGAAATCTAGGCGATGTGCTCACCACGTGCACAAGTGAGCACACGTGCAGTCATTATTTGGTGACCACGTTTCACCAAATAATATCTGCACATTGGTTTAGACTGTGGCAGTGGAATGCTTTTGCAATTCTCATTGTCCGGTCTTCGACTAACCCTTGAGGGTAAAGTCGTGAGTGTATTTACGATCGAGGAACTTTCCGGTCGACCATATGTATTTACGGTCGAGGAACTTTCCGGTCGACCATATGTATATGCGATCGAGGAACTTTCCGGTTGACCATATGTATTTCCGATCGAGGAACTTTCCAGTCGACCATTATGTATCTACGATCGAGGAACTTCCCGGTCGACCATATGTATCTACGATCGAGGAATTTCCGGTCGACCATACGTATCTACGATCAAGGAACTTTCCGGTCGACAATATGTATTTACGATCGCGGAACTTTCCGGTCGACCATATGTATCTACGATCGAGGAACTTTCCGGTCGGCCACTTTTCTGGGATATCCGCTTGCACAAGTGGTCGACAAGGAACTACCTCTTTTGTACATATAAGGTCCTGCTTAAATAGTACACGTTTTTTTGAGAAAGTAATCAGTACAACTAAAGAATCAAGCTGAGGCGCTCTTCTTTATGTGTAGGTATCTATGTACTTTACTACCTACGCAAGTAACAGTAAGCTGGCAGCTGGTCTTGGAGGTCATCTTGGGTCAACAGTGAATTCATTCATTGCACGCGGGCAGAAAGAGATAGAGCTAGTGTTGTTTCATTTGATAACTATAGTGAATGTCATCATAATGCAAAACTCTCCAAAAGTTGTAATTTGGCTTATAAAAAAAGAAAATAAACTCCACACGGTTTTTTTCTTTACACACGTTTTCTCCATAACCTACTGATTGTCCCCTCAAAAAAACATGTACTATTTAAGAAGGACCCTATATAGTCGAAAGTGCGCTACGGTTGATTGAACCTTATTAACAGAATCTCAAGAGGTTTTTCTAAAAATTAGCATCTCTTCCTACAAATCTCTCCTTTCACTACTAGATTCTTCGAGGTCTGATTCTTGATAATCCGAGGCCGTTCTTTGAAAGGCCGATCTCAACTCGCGCTAACTGTGTCGCGAGGGAGGAGATAATCACGCGCAAATGCAAAACACGCAATGAACACAATTTTTAAGTGTCATAATAAAATGAGCAACAAAACGGAACTTCTGAAAGTGAAACAGAATATATTTACATAATACAACGCATCTGAATTATGTTTAGAACTGAAGAATCTTGTTAAATTGGAATTATTTAAATGGAAAAGATTTCATTAATCCTTCCAACATGGACCGGACCGCATCACATGGAGAAATTTGGCCATAACCGACCACGCTTGTCCAATGCGGATTAAGGAATACGAAAAGCGATTTATTCAATAGAAAATTTAAAAAAAACTACTACAATATAGACTAACGACTAACTAGTCGCGTAGCTGTGAAACAATGAAGAACCCCCTCTCTTCCTTTGGGTGTCGTATAAGGCGACTATAACGGACTACAGACTGTATATACATACAACAACTTAAAACGGCGATGGGCTCACCACATGTCACAAGTGGACTATGGCATCAGAGGACTGCTTTTGTAGTCCTCATTGCCTAGTCTCTGACTAACCCTTCGGGGATAATAGTCGTGATTACATGTATGTAATATGTGTGTATGTACTATAATAGAATTTTAACCACCTCAGAAAAAAGTTAGTGTGAATGAGTGTCATGAGGAATTGGGATTCTAAACATTAAATTATTTTTAGCTAATCTATTGCAGTGTTCTTGGGGATTACCTAAAATATTTCGGTATAATATTTTGTTCCACTGTGATTCTTTATACCTCAGGTTATTTATCACATAATGTACACAAAGCTAAGAATCAAAGGAAATAAACAAACCAACAATATGAAAAGGGATTGAACCGGCGGCGCGGGGCCTACTCCTCCTTGACGAGTCTGTTATTTCATATAACTTGGAAAATCAAATTGTTTCGCGGTCAATATCCAATGTCTAAGGCTTAATTCTCTTAACGCAAAGTTCCTTCCAATGGAACGTCAAACAGAATTTGATTAATTTGTTTAAAACAATTACTCTTAAAGCATGGGAATCGGATATAAAATTAATCGGGACCCCAAAATGTCTTTCGTGAACATCAGACGAAAAGGCGACATTTAACTCAAATTACGGCACTTTGCTGGTAACGAAATCAACAAACAAGTTATGAAGTTCGGTTGCCATCGAGTACAATATGGACAGTCAATTAATTAGGGCAAGAATATACAATTTTAAAGCACCAATAAATAAGTGGGGATTTTTATACGATAATGATAAATATCATAACAATAATGTCAATTATTCATAATTCATTTATTCACTACAATTTGCAATATTTAGTTAATTACACAAAGGAGTCAAATAGGCGAAATTAGGTATTCTGTTGGTAAACCAAAGAGTCTCTGAAAGAGATTCGCTTTTAGGACCCTTGCCCATACTAGTTTTAAAATTGGGAGCTGGCATTTATTTGTGTTGAATAAATCGTATATCTTCTGTTTATCCGACAACCTCCGTCGTCGAGTGGTTAGCACGCCCGGTCTGGCGTCGCGCCATGTCTGAGGTCCCGGGTTCGATTTAGAGAAAAACTGTTTTTCTAAATTGATTTTAGGATGTGTGTTTTTTCTATGTTTATGTATATTTATGCGTTATCTTACAATATTACTGAGTTTCAAAAGAATACTCATCTTGTTCTAGATTATTGATATTTTATAATTTAAACTTTGCAAGTGAATTCAGCGAAATATGTATAATCTCATGAAATTAAATCTCTTGTTCATCATCATCATCAGCCTTTTAACGTCCCACTACTGGGCACAGGCCTCCCACGAGTAGCACGTGGGGATATTGGGCCATAACCCACCACGCTGGCCCAATGCGTTGGTGGGTTTTAACGACTGTCATCTTACAGCAACAACCGAGATCAACGGCTTAACGTGCCTTCCGAAGCACGGAGGAGCTCGAGATGTTTTTAATTTGGTCACCCATCCAGCGACCCGGCATTGCTAAAGTGGCTTAGCGAGCAAGATCGCAAGCCGAACGCGCTAGCCGCTGTGCCATCGAGCTCCTCCAAATCTCTTGTTACAACAATTTAATCACTTAACAATTTATCCTAATTCCAAATCATACTGGGTGTATAGTGATATTTATATAATACCGCAACTGGGAGGGGAACCGCCTTAGGACAGTGCAAATAACCACTACTTGTATGACAAAAACTCTGAAGTTGCTAAAAAAGCACAGTTATTCAATCCTTCATAAAATACTTACGTAATATCGCCAACTGTACAATTCGTTGTAGTACACTTCCGTCTGATAGCATGAACAGAAAATAAAACCTTATTTCAAAATGTGCAGTCAATTTGTTTACTCAACATTGTCTTTTTTCATTCTTTATTTTTTTTATATGTTACGGTCTTTGTGATGGTAATACCGTACCAAGTCTTCAGCTTATCAACGTCTCATTGCTGGGCTAAACCAACAACGTCTTAACATGCCCTCCGACATACGAAGCAGCTCGAGATAAATTAATTTGGTCACCCATCGAGTATCCCGAAAGCGCAAACCGACGCACCATCGAGCTTCAATTAACTAACGAGAATAAGCAAACCCAATATTTTAAGCACTTCATAAAAGTTATTATTAACAAAACTTTGTGTTTAAAACAAAACAACATCAAATTATAATAGAACGCTCGCCTAAATACAAACGAGACTTCAACTGTTTTCGTTGAAATAAAAATAACAAAAACATAATCATACCATACTAGGCAGGATTTTAATTTGGAAAATTGTGCCCTAACCGTGAAATTAAATATAAAGGGAAAACTATTAGGAAAGGAGAGACGCTTCACAGAGCCTTTGCGGGCACAAAAGCATGTCAAGGATACGAAAAGATCAGAGATTACGTCTGAGAACTCCTGTGCGGAGCAGGTGAATTATGAAATTATTTTTTGGAGGGACGCATAATCCGAATTACATTTTGTTTGGGTTGCTCAGGACTTATAAATGGTTGAACGGTTACCGGTGATCACATCGGAATGTCTTTTTGAAGCGTTGAATTCTAAACATAGAATTCCCAGTTTTGGGTATAATCTTTTCTAAATTGTCTTATCTAATGAGAAAGTATAAGTAGTTTGTTTATAACATAATTACGTACATTGCATATATGGGCTAGGTGATCACAAACCTTGGATTACGCCTCGAAAAATTCGACCTGAGAATTAATCCAGGCGTTATTAGAAGAAGTTTTTTATAGTTGATATGGAACAATTGATAGTGCTTAAGATTGTTCTAGATGTCTGTATAATCTTTTAAAAAACGCTTTTGTTATTTGATAATCATCTCAAATACCTTGTAGTTGTAAACGAAGATGTCGCTGTGTCCAGGGGCCATGGGGTTATCGTTCCTGTCACCAATCACCACCACGAGGATAGACACGCCCGTCAGTCTTGGCGAGCCGGAGTCAGTGATGGCCACTGGTATTCTGTATTCCTTCTGCTGTTCTCTGTCAAAGGTCACTAGTGTCGACAGGATGTTTCCTAAAACAAAAGTCAAATTGTACATTGCGAGTTTCCAAAAATGTTTCATAGTTCTGAGCAACAAGCAATGGGTTGTTTAGAAACGTTGATTGATTTCGGTATCTAATAGGTAGATATTGACATAAGGTTTCTGTGCGGGGAACTGTACGAAAAGTTGTCATTAAAATAAATGTAATTGCGATACTCGTAACAAATTCGTAAAAAAAACAATTTTTGTCCAATCCAATCCTTTAGCCACGATTTGCTTTAAACATAGAGATCCGCCGAGGCCAGCATATTTCATATTTACCCTTGGCATTACCCGATCCCAATTATTAAGTTCGCAATATCAAAACCCAATAATTAACCAGAACGAATTGACAAATGGGAGGGCCTTGCAAATTAATTGACCATTAATAAAATTACGTTCAAACATGTTTAATTGTGTAGTGAGGCGGCCAATTATGCACAGTTTTAGTACAAATAAACCTAATTCGCTTTAGAGAAAGCGAATTGTCGAGAGTTTGGCGAACAATTATTCATTGGAAAGATTGGCCTCGAAGAGAGTAAGTTCACGGAATTATCGGCACGCCGAACTGAATGAGATGACTCAAATTGAATTGCCACTTGCGAAATAAAGTTAGAGGTAGCCCCATTTATTGCATGTTAACTGCAGTAATTGATCGGAACTCGATTTGGAGTCTCCTCAAAATTTCGTGTTCCTCAAATGGGATCCGTTGGATTGGAACGAACGCCGAACGAAGTTACGTGTGCGCAGTTTGTACTGGATTATTGGAAGATAAGTCGTTTTTAGAGGCGTCTATAGAATCTTATAGACTTTGCTTTAGACTTTAGTTTACTCATTTATACATAGAAGTTTCTTTACTTTCTGTACATGATTGGATCATCTGTGTTTAAGGGAGTGCGACCCTTTTATAATTCTTCAAAGATTTAATTGTAAAATCATGCTAAAAAAAATAGCAAAAACATGCTACAAAGTATATAGCATGATTGCTTTGGTTCACTTAAATACAGAAATATAATTATTTAAGCTTAAGCGACTTACAAGTGAAAACTCGTATTGGAGATAGATTACAAAATTAATAATATGCCTCAATAACCAAATTAACAATTGTCAACTTTGTTAACATTCTTAAAGTAGTCCTATACAACAAATTGTACTTTATTCACCCTGAAAACTATAGCAACAATATTGAAGAAGAAATCAAGCTCTCCTAAATTCGGGACACTTTTTCGTGAATAATCCAACTTACCTTGAATATGAAATTTGGTGCGAATTTCGAAGGACGCGGAGTCGTTTAGAGCAAACTCAAACGGTGGCCCGTTCTCTGGGGAATCGTAGTCCTTCGCCGTCAATGACACTACTTGTCCTGGTGGTTCGTTCTCGTACCAGATTATAGGTTGTGTCTGTTGAGAAAAATATTAATTAACGTCATCATGAAATAATAATACGAAGGTCTCTGCATACCTCTTTGGGCAACGGGCGTGGTACTTGTATATGTATAATAATAACTCTTTGTTCGGAAACAAAACTACAATAATGACAAGAAAACATTATACATAATGTTTTCTTGTCATTAGACATTCTTATAACTAATTAAACATAATAAAAATGCTATTTTAATTATATTCTACAAGTTCACTCGGGTATATCTCTGAAATTTTGTCTTGTTAAGAGTTCAAAGACATAGAAAAATATTAAAAGAATGATTTACCAAACATTTTTATTCAAGTTCTTGCATCTATATTTGTAATTCCCCAAATGAAGTAACCCGAAAACTTTCTTTGAACCATCCTTATTCCAAAGTTTCAAGCAACCGCGACGGGTTTACTAAATCTGCAAGATACAGTGCACAATCTAAGCGATTGTCTTTTACAAAGGGTAAAATCTTCATGCGAGCTGGGAGTAACAGGGTGCTGCGGTTTAATCTAATATTCTAGCTTACCGCCTAAACAGATTCCCTGGAAAAGCGCAAGAATTTGCGGTTGGTGATGGAACATTGTTTTAGCTGGGTGAGCCTTACATTTAGGTTAACACCCGTTTAAAGGTGCACACAGCCTTTTCGTAACGGCAATTGTAGTTCAAATTTAATTTAGCAATTTAAGAGAGACTTATGATGAAAATGTGATTTAGAGAGGGTTTTAAACTGTTGATGAAAAAATAAAGATAATGCAATTTTGAGTTAACAGCTTCAAGAAATAATAATTAATCGATTAATTATTATTATTTCAGTTACTTATTTAATTACTTTCTAATATTGCTTTATAAATTAAATCCACACCATAGTTAATAAAAAAAGGCATTAAAAAAATATATCTTATTTTTGAGTGCAATTTAATATTCAATGTGAATATAGGATTGTACAATAACAATTGAGAGACAGGTAATGAAATCATACAACCGTATATAAACCATAATTAAATGATAATTTTAAATGCAAACGTTATAAAAGCAAATACGTGTAGTACGTAACCTGGTGACCCAAAAACTGATGTTCATCGCCCGTTGGAATAATAAGTCAAAATAATATATAAGGTGACTGCTAGAAACCGCAAGAAACTTCAAAGGCTGGTCAGGTCAAATGTTTAGGATTTGACAAAAATGGTATCATTGCAGACTAACCTAGGTACTTATCGCCCAGCTGACGCGAACGGGTCAACAGACGGTCGGCCGGCCGGCCGTGTCCGTTGCCCGCGCGTTGTGAATAATCGTTATTTTTAATTGTTTTTTTTTCTATTTATCTTATGTTATTGCTTTAAAATAAATTAGATACTCAAAGACTATCCAATTAAAATTCACAAAATGAATTATTTAATTAAAAATGAAAAAACACGAATTTCTTTTTTGTCATTTTTGTCATGGTTTTAACACTTGACCTGACCAGCCCTTGAAGTTTCTTGCGGTTTCTAGCAGTCGCCTTATATTTGTAATAGTATTCTTGTTATAATACTGTTTTGCTTCTCCATAAGAAGTTCATACAGTATCTATTCTCAAATATATCTCAAACTATCTACGTAGGGAAACCGCTTGTTTGGTAAGTAGATTATGCTGGCATACCGAAATCGAGACTCTAAGGATCTTAACGTACTCCTTAAGAATTGAACGCCTGTACGCACATATCGTATTAGCATGAAATATTTACAACAGGTTTATTCAAGATTATTGACAGTCACTTGTTTAAATATGTTTTTAAGGAATGTTGCTATTACGTGGCCGACATAAAAGAAACCTCTTTCTCTTTTTAAAGAATCTCTGTCGTAGCACAATGGATAAAATCTCGGAAGACAGCCTCAGCCTGCAGTAAGATACATTACAGCGGTACTATGACTATCGTCATTGTCATCATTGTTCATCATTGTTACAGTTTAAGCATCCTACTGGGCTTAGACTTTTCCACGTGGACAATAAAGCAATTGGGGCAATTGCTCCATAACTAGACCTTTGTGGGTCATGCAATTAGAAAACTATTAAACCATTCAGGGTGGATTCGACCAAACTGGAATAAGGTCTTATACCTAGATTAAACGACGAATTTGTATAGACTAATCTTGGAGTAAGACTTCCAGTTTGGTTGAATCCACCCTCAAACTTATAAAAAATGTCCATGCGTTATTTACATAATATTACAAACGTTACATAAGATCAACTGAATAACATAGACACTGTAATAATGTTTAACTTTCAATATAGTATGTTATGTGCCCAATAACAATATTCAACACTTTAGAAACAACCACGAACCAGAACGCAAATAAATTATGTGGTTTGTTTGAGAACACAAACATGACCTTTAGATTTAACTCGCCTGTTGTTTTCGAGGATTTAGTATGTATTTTTGTTGTACGGTCCGTACTCCACAAGCATACATTGAATCATTGTGATTTAGAGATCAATGTTTTAGAAGCTGTCTATATATAACCTTTTTATTGACACATGAGATTTCTTTTCAAACTGCTAGCTATTTAAGAACAAACAACAAGGAAAAATGTTAGAAATCTGTTTTTCGATTTCTGGGTCACTAAAGATGATCTTTCAAGTCAATCAGTACAGAATGTTGATTTTTTTAAAATGAATTAAATGGATCTAATCTATGTCCCTTAGAGGATTGTTATTTATCAACTTGCTCTTTAAGCATTTGCGCCATTCACAAAATAATCTTCAGGGACAACACTCTATAGTTGTCCCATAAGGATAAAAAGAAATAAGAAAAAAGTCATATAATTTAAAAGTTTTGCCAAGTTTCACAAAAGGCACCTAAGGAATTATTAAGAACGATTTGGCTCAGGCAGATGTAAATCTTTAAATATTAATAAAACAAATCGAGTTGTCATCTCAACTTGACGAAGAGAGACTTCGACAAAATATGAAAATAATAGTGTGCCGGGAACAGTATTTCCTCAGTATACACCAACCCTCGTCAAAGGGATTTTCAATGACAGACAGACAAACATGTGACCTAAAATAATGTATTAAATTTACATAAGGTACATACAACGGATGGCTCGGGCATATTGCTCGTCTGATTTATAGGCTATTCAGTGCCTAAGCTAGGATTGCGTTTGCTAGGTTAACATTACACAGGTATAGTGACTACCTAATAGTTACCATACCTGTGTAATGTTTCATAAATTTAACTTCATTTCGTCTTACAATAATTCCTTCCTTAGCAGAACAACGTATTCTAAATTGTGTCAATTTTCATGTTGTTTTTTCAATGTTGAACATTTCATCATCCTCGAGTTTTTCGATAGCACGGGGTATTAGTTTCCGATAATCCCAATTTTTTTTATGTACGGCGAATAGAATGAAAATTTTTAGGAATATTAAACATTGCCATAAACCTTTAAAAACAGCACGCACAGATTATTACATATTATTATTCAGTTAAATTTTTACCTAGCGTAGCATCACCAGTCAATGGAGTTTGGCTATCCCGTAAGTTTCCAAGAATCCTTCTAAATAGCTTTATGTTTAATTAACATGACCTGGGGCCTCAGTTGCAGCCTTGATTTTGAGCGAGTAAGCTACGGAAACAAAATTTCGCTGTCGATATCATAATCCGAATGTATCCCCATTTGATAACCGTGTTTTTTTTCAATGTTTCACTACCGTTAAGTTTTTTACAAAAACTACGTAATGAAATTATCAAAATCTGACTGAGGCACGATTGTGTAAGTTTTAAAATAGAATCGAGTCCCTGTTCCATGCTACAAACCCTGATCAAAAACCAATGAACCACCACAATCCTGTTTCTGAGTTGTCTGCGTGTCATCTGATGTTACCTGAACTCGGGATTAACATAATCGTATAAATTACGCACTACTCTCCCAATACCCTCGCCGTAAGCGTCGTAGGCGTCGTAAGCGAGCGAAGCGCGATCTATCAGCCAATGAATAAACGCTGACAAGCCGGGCGCGGTTCAGCCGAGCAAATGACTCCGTGAAGCCAGATAACTCTGTCTTAATCCCGCCTTAGGAACGCCACTTGCTACGCTAAACTTGAATTGCCTCGAAATTGCCGAACTAGGGCTTTCGATGTGTTGCTAAAGTATCGATGGGAGGCGCGAAATTGTATTTCGGAGACATCTACAATCGGAGATGCTAGACGAGTGGCATAAACGCTTGATCATGTAGAATAGAATGTATGGGATTGACATAAGCTAACGATACGTCAAGGCGAGTACGAGCAGCTGGATGCGAGCATCGCAAGACCTTGGTGCGAGATAATCGCTTAGTACCGCTAGCTCCAAATGCATTGTTCTCGAAATTTTAAAACTCCATACAGACCCACCAACTCCAAAATCTGTTTTTTCTTATATTGTTTTCTGAGGTTTAAGCGAGCACTATACATTGAAATGAAACACTTTTTTACGGATTAACTCGCGTTTAATTTACTATTTACATAGTTTTTTATATTATCCTGACGTTTCGAACCCTTTACAGGGTCCGTGGTTGTGTTTTATGTTTTTTCTTGTCCTACCAACTCCAAACGATTTTATTTATTTATATAATAAACATGACGACGATAGTATCAGTAACTACTGAAGAAGGCTTTGCCCAACAGAGGATTTCATTCGGCTGATGATGAACGATACGTCACATTGCGAACATGCAATTGGTAATTTTTGAAACTGTAAAGGGATTACTCTTGAACATAATTCGATCTTACGTAGCGAAGCTAAATCTAAATTTACTATCGACAACGCAAAGTCGATAGCGTTTAACGCAATAGAATCGGCATGGAACAGTTGCCATTTGTCTGGCAATACAGGTAAGTTTACACGACAATAGCATCAGCTGCAGCGTTTATTTAATTTAGAAACGAAGATAATGTCCTATTCTCCTAAGCGTTTTTCTTGATAACCTTTTCTACAATCCTTTAAAAGGTTTTCCAAGTTACATTTAAAGGGTCATGGTCACTTCATAACAGTTATTAATGTTTACATGATTCTTAGAATGTTATCTGTTGTCGTTGTCTTTGAGAGTTGCATGCTCCATGATCACGGATGTATTGAAGATACTACTGGTAGACATTTCTGAGCAGATAAAACGTTATTAAAATCAAATTTTGAAATATTTTCATAAAGAATGTTTAAAATATGCCGATTGAGTCGTTGAAACTGAGTCAGTTGAAATGTAAAAGCACTGCGAGAAATCTTTCGCTTTTCACAATGAAACATCGCGCTGTTAATCAATTCAATAAACAATTCATATTAACACCGACGGCTCTTGCTGTTGCATTAAAACATGGAAGTAACAAAGGGGAACGAAAACAAACACAGATTCAATCATGGAGGCGTCATGTTCATTTAAAAAATAAATATGATTTCACAATTTTATTTTCCTGATTATTTTTTGTAGAAATGTAACAGTGGCAACCCTAATGGCTATTTGCTAGGTCTCTGCCGGCCAGTGTTATTCAAATTGGAAATAGGGCCCGGATCAATGTTGTTCTTGTATTAGTAAGAGTTGTCTGATAGATTTTTTATAGTTCTTGCAAATTAGAAACTCTATGGCAATTACGCGCGATCTAAGCTTGCGAGTGCGAGCGATGTTGACGTCGCGATTGCATTCAAATCGTATGTGCAATGTTGCTAAGAAGGCGATAGAGTTAAGTTTGTAAAAGCGGCGCGCGGCGTAGTAAAAAGTATTTTTTTTTTTGGTAAAAATGTGACCAATATTTTTTATTTTTATCGATTCTACTCTCGACTCTGAACAAACTAATTACAGGATTTGAGCAATTTCGTTAACACGTTGTATAATCGTAATTTTTTACTTTTTAACAATTTAATGCGAATTCTTCATTACCCCAATTATCACGAACAATTAAATTCATCTATCCAACAGACATTATAAAGAGTTGCTAAACACTCACAATTTACTTAAAAACTCCTCAAGTCTGTAAACCACTAAATGTGTAAAAAAAAATGTATTTTCCGAACCGATGAGAATATTTGCATAAAAATAGAACAGGCATCAAAGACGACCCCGATCGTTCCTAATCACAAAACTTGAGTATCTGAAAAATAAGAGCGGTTTCACCTCCTAAGGCTATTACGAAAATCGAGTTTCTGAACTTCGATATCTCATTCTGTTGACGAAACATTGCGTCCGTGCCGATCAGTGCGGGTATTCGCATAAAAAATATAAGTATCTACTCCCTAGCAACTTCGTCCGTGTTAACAGTGATCCCGAGGTAATAGGGAGCTGCCAAGCTCTTGATATTTTGTGATCTTGACATCGCCAATCTGAACGTGATGTTTTTCTATTTTTTCGGTTTTTTTATCTTTAGATAAAAGAGCTTTTTAATAGACATAGGCAATGACAGAATATAATTTAATTTTAATAATTTTATTGAAAGCGTTTAACAGGAATGTGAAATGTCTTGTTATCTATTCAAAAACTTTAAACATGTGTTCCAATCGTAGCAATAAAAGCTTAAAATTGTGAGAAAAACTATTTAATATTAGATAGTAATTTTCTACGAAACATACAAAGTATTTATATATTTTTAGTATTGGTGACAATTATTAAGGTCAGGAGTTTGACTAAATAATACCTATAATGCATATGGTACACAAAGCCTCTGGTAGGTAAAGACGATGGATTACCACTTTGGCAAGTCGAAAGTGTCGAAGTGAAAACAACGATATTATTAAGTGTCACTCGCAAATCATGATCTATTCCTTTCTAATACCAATGGTATTTGTTTATCACAATGTTATTTAGGCAACGCTTTGAGTCCCAGCTGAGACTGGACGCATTTTTTCAAGCGCTATTTTAAGTTTAAATGTGCCATACATATTCTACGAACAGTTATTATCTAGTATTATTATTATTTATTCATTACAACACGTGCTCGCACTCTTACAAAACCCACAACAGTCGTTGAATTTCGAAACTTCGATTATCGTAATAAACCCCCCGCACCGTCAAACTCTGAAAGTAGGTATCAGAAATGTAATTTACTCCGCCCTTGGGATGTCCAATACGTATTACGAGATTTCCATCAGAATGTTTACAAAACAGGTCGTGTTTTAAGATTCTGTCAAAACAATGACAACGTGGATTTACAGGGGAGTGAATTATTTGAAACCAGTTATATGGGCCGTCGGAAATTGTATTTCGGAGACATCTACAATCGGAGATGCTAGACGAGTGGCATAAACGCTTGATCATGTAGAATAGAATGTATGGGATTGACATAAGCTAACGATACGTCAAGGCGAGTACGAGCAGCTGGATGCGAGCATCGCAAGACCTTGGTGCGAGATAATCGCTTAGTACCGCTAGCTCCAAATGCATTGTTCTCGAAATTTTAAAACTCCATACAGACCCACCAACTCCAAAACTGTTTTTTCTTATATTGTTTTCTGAGGTTTAAGCGAGGACTATACATTGAAATGAAACACTTTTTTACGGATTAACTCGCGTTTAATTTACTATTTACATAGTTTTTTATATTATCCTGACGTTTCGAACCCTTTACAGGGTCCGTGGTTGTGTTTTATGTTTTTTCTTGTCCTACCAACTCCAAACGATTTTATTTATTTATATAATAAACATGACGACGATAGTATCAGTAACTACTGAAGAAGGCTTTGCCCAACAGAGGATTTCATTCGGCTGATGATGAACGATACGTCACATTGCGAACATGCAATTGGTAATTTTTGAAACTGTAAAGGGATTACTCTTGAACATAATTCGATCTTACGTAGCGAAGCTAAATCTAAATTTACTATCGACAACGCAAAGTCGATAGCGTTTAACGCAATAGAATCGGCATGGAACAGTTGCCATTTGTCTGGCAATACAGGTAAGTAAGTCAAACTCTGAAAGTAGGTATCAGAAATGTAATTTACTCCGCCCTTGGGATGTCCAATACGTATTACGAGATTTCCATCAGAATGTTTACAAAACAGGTCGTGTTTTAAGATTCTGTCAAAACAATGACAACGTGGATTTACAGGGGAGTGAATTATTTGAAACCAGTTATATGGGCCGTCGGTATTGTACCTACTTACTCATTACGCCATTATATCTGAAGTGGTATTTGGATAGCGGATCGGTATGTAGAAACAATACCAGTCTAGACTACCATTTACTGGAACTCTGCTTCGAATTCAAATTACAAATTCTGCTTGAGTTATGACGTCAAGTATAATATGATTTCTGGTATTTGCAATTCATGGGATTTATAATTAACGATATATATCACTCTGCTGCTGCTCACTGCTCAAAGTTATACATTCACACTAAGATTTTAGTTACGATTAAATGGATATTAAATACATCAAGTTTAATACCAAGTGCTGCATTATTTTCGATACAAAGAGCTGTAAATTTAAAATTATTCGAAGTAACTAACAAATACATCACTTTCTTTTACTGCTCTACCTCTTCAAGGTGTTAGGTGTTAGGCTTCCGTAGAATTTATCTGGGTGGCCCCCTATTCCTTTTTATATTTCGTCAGCCAAGCATTACTGTGTTACTGATGATAAAGTCATATAAGTCCTCAGGGTAGAAATCGCACTAGTTATACCCAAAAGTTTGAAAGCGATTACCATCACACGCATCATAAATGTTGTTAGCTCAAACAGTAAAAGAGAATAACCTTACAAGTGACCGGGGGAGAATGACTTCAAGCATTCATAATGAAGTCAAATATTTTCTGTTATGTCAGCAATGAAGATTAAGTTTATGAAGTAGAACTAGATTCACAAGCATTTCAACGACGCGCCCCGCTCGCCGCCGGTCGCATTTGGTCAAAGACTAATGTTTATTATGGCAGAATCTGGCTAAGAAGGGATTATGCCAAAGCTCTTTGGCCGGCAGCCGGATCAGGTAAATTACTGTGTAAGCCGTATTATTTAAACAAGGTATTTTTGCTTTGAATAACATAAATTTATTATTCGTCTCATTTAGTTGAAATATGAACGGGCAAAATGGACTTTTTGTTTACTCTCCTTGATTCTTGGAGAAGTTTACTTTTGATAGAACATTGGGGCTTTGATTGCTCAAATATATTATTTAAATTGTCATTGGCGTATGTTTCTGTTTGATGTATGCTCGAAGCACGGATTAGAGGAGTATAATTATTACACTCAGTACTATTTCGATTTCGGGATCGCACGATCAAATATTAAAGTTTTTGGAATGTAAGATCAGTTTTTTTTAAATACTTATGGAGACTTCTAACCACCGTTTCAATAAGAATTAAAACTAATGGCTCTATGTTAGCTGAATATTGTTAGTGCCAAACCTGTAAACTGCTAAATAACGCTGCTTTGCGGAAGCAAATATTAGTCACTAGACCATTCAGTTAGATTTTAGTCAGAATCCTACCACTATTCAAAGGTGTCCAAAACTTCCATAAGACGCAAGACTTAAAAACATGAAGAACGCGTGTCCGTTCTTATCTGGCATTAACCTAGCGGAGATTATCCCTCGCGTGTGTCTGTTTTCTTTTGCGGGTTATGGTGGTATTTTATAGTAAAGTAAGTAGGGCCAGTGTTTACAATTTTTTTGCCAATATCAGAGAGCTGAGTGTAAGTTTGTGCAAACGTTACTATCGCGTTTGAGTTAAGTTTTAACAGATAGATCTTAACTCCAAATAAATAAGATCGAGAATCAAAACTCTTAACACATTTTCAACTTACACTCAGCGTTCAGGCGTAGCAGGTGGAGATTTAGAATCCACGCATCCAGGGTTAAGACCAGGATATAAAAATGTCAATACCTACAATCCACACGCCACTTATAGGACAATGCCCATGGCCCATACATTCGAAAACCTGACAATGAGTTAATTTGTATGAAATGATCTAGGCAGCAAAATGTAATCTATTATATTACTGTTTATTGGTCTAATGTCAGATTTTTTATTAAAAACGAGAATTATGGGAGAAAAAGTTTAAAAATAACAATTATAAGTTCGCTCGCGGTTGGACATTGTTTTTTTCAAGTTTTTCGGCAACGACAACAAACAATCTAAACATGTTTATACCACTTTTGTTTCAATTAATCATCCACAACACGTATTTATTATTAAAGAAGCCAATAATCAAGACTATACATGAGCTTCATTAAACAAAAAATAACGAATCGGACCACCACAGACTCACAGACAACAATGACAGAAAGAGCTGACAACTGACATGTCAAAAATACGTTTCGTTTTACCCTTGTTGTAAAGTTAAGCCTTTCAATCAATTCATAATGATGAGTTATTGTGTTAATAATTATTCATACATCGTTCAGCGTATTTAACGCCATGATAACAATTCTTGAAAAGGAGAACTAAAACATTGTTTTATAAACATCAAATTAACGTAAGCAGCTAAAAGGCGGAACGAAACGCTTTGTGGTGCAGAGTGCGTTGAAAAACCTTAAATTGGTTACTTTACTGCCATACGAAAAGAAAACTAAGTAACTCGGATATTTGGTCCGAGCTAAGTAAGTATTGTATTTTTCCTGACTTTAAAGGGAAACTATGACAGCATGGTTAGATTTAGTGAATTTTGAGCAAATTTTGTCAATACGAATTATATTTATGCATTCTCAAAAACAATGTTCTTTTAAGTATAACCAGTATAAGTTATTTGTACACATAGTCATATACTTGCCTCTTACTGTTACGGGCAGGGGCA
The DNA here is from genome assembly GCA_963921215.1 of Scoparia ambigualis. NCBI lineage: Eukaryota > Metazoa > Arthropoda > Insecta > Lepidoptera > Crambidae > Scoparia > Scoparia ambigualis. Next base: position 55,762,250 of record OY992502.1, on the reverse strand, counting down.
ATGAAAAACAGTATATGCTATAAATAGCCCCTGTTGGGAAATAATAATGATCAGCATATCAGCTAAACTATCAGCATGAGTCATAAGTTTGTAAAAGTCTTTGTACACGCAAGTGATCATCTCAATAGCCTGGTCAAATAATTGAGATTTATATCCCCAGAAAACTAACAGCGGAATGTTTCTGTACGACATTCAACCAACATTTCCCAGCGCTTACAAGTCCTTAAGATTTAGGGGTCATCCAACGCTGGTCTTTTCCATACGCACTAAACTTCGTCGGATCCCGCAAAAGGCTCACTTCTGATAGCTCCATTGAAATTTATCGATAGCAATTCTTTTAAAACGGTCTATAAACCGCCCTGAATGGTTCTTACAAGGTGAATTGCATGTTCTTTAACGAGTAAGAGGTAAAAGGAAAATTGAAACTGGAATTAATGACTGAATCCCGAATAAGGTTAGAGGAAGGAGCAATAATATTAATTTCCGCGTTTGAAGTGTGTGCAATTAGAGTAAAACTTTTTAGTGTTACCAACTGAGGAAGCTCTTTTGTTTTCGTGTTCAAAGTGTTTCCTAACTTCTTTTGTTTTCAAAATATTTATGCTCATTTATAAAACAAAAGAAGCAGGAAATAAATAAAGTCTTCGGGGAAAAACTTACTCCTTCCGATGTCAACTTTCTATGTTTCTTGTAATTAAATGTTCTATACAATTTTAAACCACTTGCATGGATATTAAAGTGAAACCGAATTTCAATTCCATTAAAATGGTCGCGCAAAGGTTTTTTTATATCTGTAGGATATCATTGATCAACCGTCACCAAAAAAACGCATTTGACTAACTTAATGATGACATAGCACAAGTTTCAACGGGAAACAGTATTCCTTAAGATTTTAAAAGGACTTAAGTAAAATACAGGAGGAGCAGAAGAATTATGTGTTAACATTTTCTTTTCAAGACATGATTGAAATATACATTGTCTTCCCATCAGCACGTGTACAAAATCTTTTTACGTAACAAAAGGGAAATACATTATCAATCTATACATACAGCGGGTTTACCATTAATAATATTGGTGAAATATAAGCAGCTTAAACTTCAATCTCGGCGGTTCCTTTAACGCAACAATGAGCCCGACATTATTGTATGAAAATCCATATAAAGAGCTTGTTCTATTTCCTTGCGTAACGGGACCGACTCAAGGACAATAGGCCTCAAAGGGCCCATTCACTATACGAGCAACACAATTAACTACCCCGTGTATCAAACGTTCAGAGTTGCCATATACTTTAATATCTACCTACGAATAGTTATTTTGATGTATGAGGGTAGGTTTTATAGACACTTTAATTGTACCTACTTTGTACTTATTCATAATTTAACATTCTAATTCATTTTACAAATATATTTTGTTTTAACCACAACATACCTAATTTGTGCTTTTATCTGGTAAGTACATGACGATAAGTCTATAGTCTTTAAATAAAAAAATAAACATACAGACATAGAAAATCTCTTTCTTTAACCGATGCTGAAAAAGTAACAAAAATTGGTCCAGTTCTGAAGAAGGAAACAGGGGACTACGTAGCGTCCTTTTTCAGTGTTTTGTATGAGAATCTTGCATGCCACTTCCACGTAGTTTTTCCTATTAACCCCTTGTCTAACAAAGTCTCCTAGAGGTTGCTAACCATTGAATTTCTACGACAGCTGAACTCTTAACCATTATGTACTGACTTTTACTTCTGACGGTCGGAACACAACAATGTCGTCCTGACGCCAAACTTAGATGGTGGTAGATATCCTGGCCTAAGAACGAGAGTTACTAAAAACTGAACTCAATTCTATGTCTGCTAAGAAAACCCGGCATCTTAGGATCTCAGACCACAGAGGCGGTGATCCTTTTTTTACACACACATACAGTCATACATATATTACGTTCGTTTTCCAAAAGGGTAGACAGAGACCAAGTTTTCCATTTGCTACGATCCATCTTTTGTCTCTTTCTCTGCAGTATACGAGTAAAGAGGTACTTACGTTAGTCAAGAACGGTGCGTTGTCATTGATGTCAGTCAGCTCCAATATGACTTCAGTGGTAGACCGCAAGCTGTCCGAACCTAGTCTACCACCCTGGTCAGCAGCCATGATCAGTATCTGCCACCTGGTAAACCCTGTCGGCTGGTCCCGGTCCAACGGCTTGGTGAGACGGAGACAACCATCGTTGTCTATCTGGAGGAACTCCTTCTGCTCATGCTTGACTAGCGAGTAGACTATGCTTTGCGGTGCGTTCCTGTCTTTTATGTCAGGATCGTAAGCTTCAACCTGCGAACGAAGGGTTTGGTTACTACAAGAATTTATGTATGCATTTTTTACTACGTGGAAGCGCTTGGCTATAATCTAACCTGAAGGTAAAGTACGATAAGAAGGTGGAAGCGCATTTCAGAGGGAACCCAAGTTAAGTACTGAGAAAGTGGCTGTTTATCTGTCAGAGAACACAACAAATCCTTGTCAATAGCATTATTGACAAGGTTCATTTATGACGACCAATTTGAGTAAAATGGTGATAACAAGCACTTACACCAACCGAACAAGTATAATATTTCATTCAAATATATACGAGTATAAAAACAACAGATAATATTCAATTTGTATTTTAGGACTGTGAAATTTAATAAAACAGTCATGCATTGCACGCTGCGTCCACTGCAGGAATAATTTTCGTCACTTCCCTCAAAATTCACGCGAGCAACCATAATGGACTCCAATAAATGAGGATGAGTGTACCAAAATATGACATTAAATATGAAACACGGTGTCTTCACACGTAAATTCACGTAATTAATCTTAATTATTTCCTCGACAAATTTCATGCCAATTAAAATTAAATTAGGAGACTTCCATACATTAATAAGTTTCCATGAGTTGGTTTTAATGATTTCTTTGAAAAAGAGAACGAATCTTTTATTAACTTCGAATGTTGAAGTAAATATTTTTCGAAGGAAAAATTGTAAAACGCGCAAAGTTGGAAGTCAATTTTTAACGGAAGCATGTGGAAAATGACCGGTGATAAATATGGGAACAAGATGTCGGGACATTTTCCGTTTTTCCACACGATGTACTTTGAAGGACAGCGCGTGATATTTTATCGATGGTAGATGCTTGATACGGAACGTTCGTAACTTATGCGGCAATAAATAACGACATTTCATGTTACATATCTGCTGCGGTGCGGCTGAAAACGGATGCATGACAAAGGAAATCGGATTCTAAAGAATAAAGCTACTTTATTTAACTAAGTTTTCGTGAAAATTTGTTTTTATCTTGTAGCCGAACATTTTACAATTCATATTTTGTCATTTTATGGTTGCTATTATCAGTAAGTCCTTCACGCCAAAAGGAAGTAACATATCGGCAAGATTTTTTATGCAGAATTTAGTTGAAGAGCCCGATAAAGCCACTACTTTTTAACGCGGTCACACACAAACTTCCCTGGGGGCAATAATAAACCTAATATTTGTCAAACGTTAGCTAATCATTTAGAAAATCATAGAAAACTTACAAATTGTATAGAGAATGCAACTAATTAAGTTATTGTTTACTAATTTATTTAATGCTTTTGTACTAACTGTAATTTCAAGTAAATTTAATTAAAGATACCTGACCTAAACGATTCCGTATCGTGGTTAATGCTTACCTTGACTATGCATCCTTCGTACAGCTTTTCTTCTTCAATGGTTTTCGTGTAGTTGTCCAAAAATACTGGCGGGTTGTCGTTCAAGTTCTCAATGTTGATAATGACCTTCGCGTAGTCTTCGTAGATGCCGTCGAAAGCTCTCACGTCGAGGCTGTAGGTCGTGATATTTTCGTAGTCGAGCTCGCTGTTCACTCGGATCTCGCCGGTGAAATTACGAATGACAAATGCGTCATATGTATTGCCGGCGACGATGCTGTACGTAACCACGGACGCTGTTGGTAAAAAAATTATAATATAAAAAAGATAAGTAGGTATATTTTTTCAGATGTTGCATCATTAATCGCCTGCTATAGACGAAAAGGCCAAATTTATTAATGAAATTTTTTATAAGCCTAATTAGTATATCCCTATAAGAAAATACAGCGACAAAAAAGTATTGTAAGGTGATTTAGAAACGTTTGTTGCTTAATAAGGTAGGTGATCTGTTCACTTCGAAATGAAAACTATTCAGTGTTTTTCACTTAACTACTTTGCTATTTACAACTACTTTTCTTTTGTAACTTTGAAAATAATGTAATCTATTATTCTTTAGAAAAATACTGTAGTTCACTTTCCTGAATATAATAGACAAATGATTTGCTAATAATAATATTACCTGTGTCTGTATCAATCGCAGAGACTTGCGTGACAAGCTCGTTGATATTAGCATTTTCCGCTATCGACTCCGCTACATAAGTATCTTGTGTGAAGTGTGGTGGATTATCGTTCTTATCCGCTATCTCAATCAAGAACGACTGCTGTCCAGCATTATGCTTTCCTGGTATAAGTGCGGACTCAGAATTGTCCGTAGCAATAATTTTGATGTTATAGAAACTCTTTTCTTCCCTGTCGAACATTTTCAGACTGGTGATATTCCCCGTTATGCTGTCTATAGCAAAAGGATCGGATGGGTCTCCAAGTTGGTAAGTGACTTGGTTGTTCGCTGAAGTGCCATCAGCGTCGAATGCGCGGACCTGCATCACCTGCGTGCCGGGTGGTTCGTTTTCTAGTACTGTGCCTGATCTTATCTCACTGAATATAGGTATGTTATCATTTACGTCTTCCACTTCTATTTGGATAATTGTTTCTGCAGCTAATTTGTAGTTGTTCTGAAATTATAATTTATTTGAAATGTTGGGTTGTTGGTCGTTAATTATTTATTTCACATCATTTATCTGTTAAAAACCAGAACACATAAAAGATGCCATAAACCATTTGTAGCATGTTTTAGTATTTTGTAGATTAAGTTAGTAATTGGTTTTATTTTACCTGTATCCTAACAGTTAGTGTGTAATCTGTAATTTTTTCGTAATCCAAATGGTTCCCAAGCTTGATGTACGCTGTGTTCGTTTCCGGCTCTAGGACAAACGTGTGCCATTTGTTTGTCTGTTCAGTCTGACCCATTACTAACTCGAACTGTACTTTCTCTTCCTCAGGAATGTTTGATCTATAAAGCAATTTTATAATATGAAGTCGTAATTTAAAAGACGTAACAAACTACCAATTTATTAGTGGAGGTAGAATATAAATTTAACTTATTAGTTACTTACACAGCCTTTACAGTGGCAACTGGAGCATTAAAGTCAGCATAGTTTTCTTTCAATCTAATGGGCCCAGATGGCACTTCTATAAACGATGGACTTTTCTTATTCGATTCGACGACTTGAATGTCCAAAGTGATAGAGCTCGATAGTTGTAAATCGCCCATATCTTTTACTATTGCACTTAGCTTGAACTTGTAACCAGGTACTTTCTGTAAGGGAAATGAAGTGTTATTTGGGTAAATGGGTATACAACAGAAAAAAACACTTACAAATTACTATTAACCTACCGTGACATCACGTAACGACATACGTACTAAGTTTTTAAAATTTGAAACTATTTTAGCGTGATTACTTTTTAATTATTGATTTACTTTATTTCCAGTAGATTTTTCTTATTTATTGAAGCAGATTTTGAACATTTCAGACAATTACTTAGAAACCCTATAAATCAGGCCAGCATTCAAGAAATAATTTCATACACTATTTCTACAATATCAATTTATTCGCAATAAAGTCATACTTACGTCAATAGTTTTATTCAAAAATATGACACCATTATCGGGGTCAATGTAAAAATACGCTTGATCCGGAGAATTAGAATCGAGGCTGTAGTGTACTATAGAGTTGTTCCCGTCGTCAATATCAGTCGCTGATATCCGCATTACCTCCCTCCCACTTGGAAGGTCTTGGGGGACGGACTCGGAGTACGACTGTACGTAAAAAAATAAATTAGCATCTTGATGACAAAAGTTTCAACATCCGGGGTGGCGTGATTGTAAATGGGCTAACCTAATCTTATCTTTTGATTTCTTAAAAGACTTTACAAAGCTACGTGTCAGTTTGAAGGGGGGAAAGTACAAATAGGGTTTGATGATAATGATAATGACAATTGATGATTCGTTTGACAATAATGAGATCCAAATTTCAATAGATAATTTTCCGTGGTCCAATCCAAATGGTGCTTTCAGCTGCTGAATAGAAATTTCACAGCTTAATCCTACGCAAAGCATGCCCGAAGCTTAGAGAAAGTTTTTTTTATCCAAAATAATAGTAATCGTGCATTGTGATAAAATGCGACTAGGGGGAAAGAGCAGCCTAGCTAAAGAAAACACATCAACTACAACTGTGCAAAGAAAGTGGATTTAAACACACTATAAACACATATATTATTACCAATATCGCCTTGAGTGGCGGCTTACGATCCTAAAGACATGCAGCAACATGCAAGTAGAAAAATAGAATAGTTTTCAAGTAATTCTCACAGATCAATTGTTACCATTGCTCTTTATGATGTTATGTACAATCAAGAAAAGGCGATGATAACAATCGATGAAATTCAAGTTAAATCAACAGTGTCAAGTTTATAACAGTTTTGTGCGGAACGCATTTATTTCTCTTGGTACTCTTTTAGACAAACCTTCCAAACATCTCCTCGGAAGACCTTTGGAAAACAGGAAGTGTTAGTAAGTTATAAATAAAGTTACAGTTTGCGATTCAGCAAGAACCTACTTCGTTAGCCACAAAAGTGAAACAAAATCAATTAGAGTCGTTAAATATGCGTAAGGTAAGAAACTTTCCTCCCGGATAAGACCTAGAAAACTTTGAAGGTTACCGACAAAAATATTGAAATTGTTAAGTGAATTTGCATGAATCATTAGCAAAATGTTAAAGTTCAATAAGCGTTGACTCCTAGCTTAAAAAGGAACATAACAACTGGCACAATAATTGCTGGAAAATTCTCGCAGTACAGACCTAAGTTAGGAATGAAGGAATAGAAAACAAATCATGTAAACGTGCTCAAGAATTTAAGATCGGGCTTTATCATTTCTTTAGATGTATACAGCTTTACCATTTCAGTACCTTTATATCAGTACACATGACATAAGTCTACTTCGTTTTGGCTTACCAATTCTGTAGCACATACACACGATTGTCTTAGTAGCTTATTTATAAATAATGTTATCTTGCATTAGTTACACTCACAACTTTGTCGAAGACAGGCGGGTTGTCATTAATATCCTCTATTAATATTTTTATCGTGCAGGCGTCATCTAACTGTGGTTGGCCATTGTCACTCGCTCGTACTGTAATATAAGCTTCTTTCTCCCTCGCTGGTTCGTCGTGGTCGAATACCTGTGATATTTAGAAATTGTTAAATACTTTACTACGTTTATTTCTATCTTCAGGTTTCTTGTTTGTGTTTGTGTTACCTACCTCAAGTCCTGGACTAAATGTACAAATTAATAAATTCATTAGAAGCTATTCAAGCATTATAAAAACATCAATGTTATAGTTTACTATCTATAAAGTTTTTTAAATATTGTTACAGTTATAATTAAAATCATATATATTTTTTAAATTAAAAAGTAAAAGTATAAAAAATATTGTTACTTATACTGACATCAGCTGTTGTTATTATCCCAGTTTCTGAGTCGACGTGAAACCGTTCCTTCTCACCGGGTGTGGAGACGAACTTGTACGTGACAGTGCCACCCATTTCGGGTGGATCCTTGTCTTCTGCATGCACCTGGAGAAATATCAAGTCGTTAGGAAACAAAGCAAAGTTAAAAATAAAATTTTAAACACTGAAAAAAGACGATAACCTCAGGCGGGAATTAATCTATAAACGCAGCTTCATCTTAACCGAATGTTCAAATATTTGTAAAAATATTTCTTTCGGATCTCAGAGGTAAAAAACTTCTAAGATTTTATGAAGCAATGTTGACTAAAAAACATAAGCATCTAGCACTGACAAATTTCGACGGGTGAAAACCAGACCTCGGTAGCCAAGTGCTTAAGGCAGCCCCCGGAATGCGGAAGGTGCGTGGTTCGATTCCCGCCTGAGGTTGTCGTCTTTTTTCAGTGTTTAAAATTTTACTTAAGTATATTTAAGCGTTAATAAAACGCTAAAATACATAAAAAACATTAAAGTTAAAAATGTCGAAATACTGTTTTGCCTATGAGATCTAAGTCTATAACAACTTTTTTTGCATTGTATTCAAAGCTTATTTCCATGAGAACGATAACATATTGTTGGAAGATGTAAGAAAGTGTTCATCATCTCACGACTCAAACACCTTGAATGGAACTAATGATAGTTTCCGAGATAATGTTGAGAACGTCAACCCACGAAAAAAATAAATAAACAATATACTGGAATTGTGTTCCCATCATAAAGGCTAGGGCGTAAGTTTCCAAAGTAATCAGTCGGTTGTTATTTTTTGCATTCACGTTACTTTATACGTAACTAGCTGTAGCCCGCGACTTTGTTCCCGAGTTCTACACTAACCCAAAGGAAGCTGTTACCGGGATTATCCTATATGTCCTGTCCTCTCGGTTCATGATTGTGTGCGGAATATCGGCTCTCTAAAGAATACTACCAACCCCTCTCTTCCTTTGGGTGTTGTAAAAGGCGACTAACGGGCTAAAGAGTGCACATACATCCAACAGCATAGAGACGATGAGCTTACCACTTATCACGCTGAGCACATGTGCAGTTGTAATTTGGTGAAGTGGACTGCTTCGGTCCTCTGTGCCTAGTCTCTGGCTAAGTATGAATTACCGATATATGGGACAGATCGCACTTAGGATACCGAGAGTACGACAATAGCCTTAGACTACTGAAGTAGGTTCTCGCCGTTACACTCATGTTCATTCGCACTTGATTAATGTACCGGTAATTATACAATGTGCTAGGGGTGGCACTTCTAACCCGTTAAGGCTACGTACTACATCTAAATTCATCGACAAAAAAATAATATGAGGAGTACGACTTAGTTTTGAATAATCTGTGAAAACAAAAAAGTGTTTTTAAATCACAAAATAATTAAGTAATGATTTTTTTCCCACCAAAATAATCACAAACATACGAAACAAAGTAATTGATTAGCTAACCAGTGTCATTAGCTACCATTTGCTATTTTTTTCATGTTTCTACGACATATGAAACCTTTGATATCGCATAGCGCCCGCAGTACATTGAAAAAAAAAAAATGGTCATAAATTGTAGGGGGAGGGGGTTGGACCACCCATATTATTTTTTTTGTCGATGAATTTAGATGTAGTACTTAGCCTTAACGGGTTAGAAGTACCAACTACCACCCCTATCACATTGTATATATGGAGAGTAACTTTGGCTTAAAACTACACTCGGCGTCAAAAAAATCGCACCTCTTAGAAAATCACTTTCAAATGTCATTTACTCTTGATATGCACATGCAGTCGCATTAATTATGATTTTATTTACAAGGTTACTTAATTAACTTAATAAAAAACATTACTTTTCATTATCAAATAAAACCTAATGCAACAAATAAAGTGTCACAAAAATTCGATGCAAATTTTGCTACCCGTGAGAGTTGCTAGTTGCGCTTCCTTTGTGGGTATAAAACGGTCAACACGGGTTCAATGTGGGTCATTCGCTATTCAACCGTTGAAGAGGACACACGCACAGATTTTGATGGATACCACAGCTGATAAAGCCGCTCAAGTGGTTGCACTACTGCAATCAGGGGTGCGGCAGTGTGATGTCGCCCGGCAACTGAACCTGAGCCGTTATTCCGTTCGAAGAGTGTACCAGCGCTTCATAGAGACCGGTGGCTATATCCGCAGACACGGTTCGGGTAGACGTCGCTGCACTTCGGAAAGAGACGACCGGTTCGTTGTGTCGAACTCTTTGAGAAATCGTTTCTCCAACGCTGTTGAGTTGCAACAGCAGCTCCAGGCAGTTCGCAGACGCACCGTAAGCGTATCTACGGTTAGAAGAAGATTGAAGGAGAAGAAGATAGCGGCCCACAGAGCTGCTACGGGTCCAAAATTGACTGCAGCGCATCGGCGAGCCCGCTTGCAGTTTGCTCGTGACCACGTCGATTGGACCCTTGAGCAGTGGAGAGCTGTTCTCTTCTCAGACGAGACGCGAGTGTGTCTTTTCTGCAACGACCGACGGAGAAGAGTATACCGGAGGCAGGGTGAACGTTTCGCCCAAGCCTGCATCCAGGAGACGGTGGAATATGGTGGCGGATCCTGCATGTTCTGGGGCGGTATGTCTGCTGCCGGCAAAACCGACCTTGTCTGCGTCTCCCGGACTGGAGGTGCTCGCGGACAAGGGTCGCTGACTGCTCGCCGCTATGTCACTGAGGTCCTGGAAGTGCATGTGGTCCCCTTTGCCGAATCTTTTGGCGAGGGGTTCACATTAATGCACGACAACGCTCGCGCTCACACTGCAGGCATCGTGAGCGACTTCTTGCAGAGGTCCCAAATCTCTGTGATGCAGTGGCCAGCGCGAAGTCCGGATCTGAATCCTATAGAGCACCTCTGGGACCATCTTAAACGTAAGGTTCGATCTCGGGATCCAGCTCCTTCGACTCTACAGGAGCTCCAAGACGCGGTGATTGAAGAATGGGGGCTTATCCCTCAAGAAGAGCTCCTGAAGTTGGTGAGGTCCATGAGGGACCGTATGGAAGCCGTGATCAGGGCAAGGGGGGGTAACACTAGATTTTAAGTTAATTTTAAGACACTTTTTGTACTTTTTCTTTGTAAATTATCTGTTGTTAATTAGGACTTAATTAAGGATTTTTATTATTTTATTAATTTTAATGTTGTTTGTATAATTATAATTAAACAGAAAGTTAAATTTAATTGTTTTTTGATACTCCTTTTTGTTACCTTTCTAATGATACCCAACACTATCCTCTACATAATGTTTAAGAATTTTTAAAGATGATTTTTAAAAGGTGCGATTTTTTTGACGCCGAGTGTATATGGGGCCTGCAGACTCTGCAGAGGCCTCCCTCTCGGTGCAGCACGTCGACCCATTAATATATTTTGTTTTGACTTTTTAATTTTTTTTGGCAATGGATAAGGATTTAAAAATAGAGTCTCAGCACGTGTTGTTGCCATAAAAATAAATTACATAGGGTCAAAGTGGGTAAATGTAAATGAAGTAAAAAATACATACCTTTCATACTGTTTCCATCTTAAAACACGAATGTGATGACTGATGACCAGTGATAGGAATAAGCAGACTGTATTTAACTTAAATTCTTGAAGGGACATAAAATGGAGCTGTTTTTTTATATCTTTATTTAAATGGAGCTGTTAATACCACCAAATTTGATACTTTTTGATATTTACTTGATACTTTGGTATTTTGCACATACCGGTATTTCCCGAAATATTCGGGAATTCTTATTCTACTCAGTACCATTGGTTGGAAGTGTTTAAACGTACATCCTACTAATCACACTATCACACTAATACTCGTATTATAAAGACGAAAGTTTGTGAGTGTGTATGTTTGTTACTCTTTCACGTAAAAACTACTGGATGGATTTGGATGAAATTCGGCATACAGATAGTTTATAACCTGGATTAACACATAGGATACTTTTTATCCCGATATTCCCACGGGAACGGGAACCATGCGGGTGAAACCGCGAGCGGCCGCTAGTACATACATGGATTCACGACTATTTACAATTTAAAATACTTTGAACAAATTTTTACTATTATACTCGATGGCGAAGCGGCTAGCGCGTTCGGCTTGCGATCCTGCCCGCTAAGCAACTTTCGCAATGCCGGGTCGCCTGATGGGTGATCGATTAAAAAAACATCTCCGTGCTTCGGAAGGCACGTTAAGCCGTTGGTCCCGGTTGTTGTCGTAAGATGACAGTCGTTAAAACCCACCAACCCGCATTGGGCCAGCGTGGTGGGTTATAGCCCAATATCCCCACGTGCTATTGTCCACGTAGGAGGCCTGTGCCCAGCAGTGGAACGTTTATAGGCTGATGATGATGATGAAGAAGGTTTAAACACTTCCAACCACTGCATTGGTACTGAATAGAAAAAGAAATAGGAGTTTTTGGGAAATACCGGTATCAAATTTGGTGGTATAAACAGCTCCATGTTATGTCCCGTCAAGAATTTTAGGTAAATACAGTCTGCCTATTCCTATCACTGCTGATAACTGATGAAGTAAAGTAATTATTTTTGGTAACGGACTTCAGGGATAACGAAGGTAGAGGCCAAATTAAATATAAATATATAGGTGCTTTCGTATTGTGTAGTGTAATAATTGGGATCGCCCAGTGGGAACTCATAATTGGGATTGGGATTAATTTAATTATCATAAAGAAAAACAAAATGGCCGTCATGGACTGTATAATACACTATACCTGTGTTCCTTTTAATGTTTTGAGAGTTAAATTGACGAAAAATTTAATGCGTTTCCATTGCCTATTTACAATTTACCCAAATTGATTACATAAAGGAGAATGACCATTTTACTATGGGAGTTAGGCTAGTTTTTTAGCTAGCTAGCGTAACACAGCGCTTTAATTAAATAAATAGTAATCAATAGCAACAATAATCTGAATTATGAAGAAAAAATTACATTACAATATCATGCGGGAGTTTGAAGCTATCTTCATTTTTAGCTTAAGACTTTTTAGGTATTTTGAGTTTATGACAACTGTTATCGTATGACTATCAGTTCAGTTCAGCTCAGCATTTATTTATCACTTGACTCTTAATGCGGCGTTCTATAGAAAACCATTTTTAACAGGAATCATTATAACTTAAGATAACACTTTTGATATGTGAATGATTAAGATGCAATAGATATCGAATAGGCTGGTTTGGTCATTCTCCTTTATTTTTATGTAAATTGGTGATAGTGTTTGTCACTTACCGTAAACACATAGGTGCCCAAAGGCTGATCCTCCTTAACGGTCGGCCTGTACGTCAAGCACTCCGTGAAGAGGGGCTTGTGGTTGTCCTTCACGGCCAGCTTCGGCGACGACGCGGCCATAAACTGAAACCGCACAGGTTCGTGCCACTACGTCATTACTCATTATACTACGTCACAATCGAAACTGTTATGCTGAGACACGATAAACAAATGAAAGAACAAACTAAAACAAATGAATCGCATGCACAAGCGACAATTCTGTGAGCTTTGTAGCAGCTGTGCGAGGAATATGTGTAACACGCACATTGCGACGGTCCCGAAGAATAACGTCATATCATGCGATACAACCTTGCGGATAGGACGTTATTCCTCCGGACCATCGATTGATTTTATAATATTTAAAGAGCTGTTTGTATCTACTGCTAAGCCTGTTACACACTGTGCTTGTACAGACACCAGCATTTGGACCTACCACAAAACGTCAAATTTCTTCAATACATTCTGGACTTTGTCACTAATGCATAAGGATGGCGTTTTGTCCCACATTCCAAATTTCCATTTGCTTACAATCCTGACACACATCGTTTGCTTCATTTACAGTGCCACAAAGTTATCTGACCCGGTGGCCAAAACTGGAACTAAAATATAATTCTATAAAAATGTGTAATATTCTAGATGAGAGCCTAGTGCAATATCATTATACCCTACAAACTGCTTAGCGGCAACACTAAATTCAACAGCAGCGAAGCCGTCACCGGGTCGGATAAGTTTGTGGCACTGTACTCTCATAACATTCTTCATACCTACATTCTTTTTTTATACACACTTAGTGAGAAAGTGAGAATCAAGCATAGGATATGATAACGGTAAGCGGTCATTGTTATTGATTGCGTATATGTTGCGCAGAATGTCCAAACATCAAAAAAGGTAATTCTACAAATGCTTGATTATTACTCTAAAAGCTTTGATTCTCAAAATGACAAATTCTCCTAATACCTAATTCTAAATAGGCCTATTTCTACGCTTACACCCTTCTATCACTTCAGTAACATAGACATCACTAGGAAAATCCATCTGAGAGTATATTTAATTATCTTCTAATCTTATAAAATTAAGCTACATCACGAGACAGCGAAAGAGGATTTTGCTCACGTGACTCTCATATTTCTCACACTTACGTATTATCCGACAGTCAACGAGCTTTGAAATAATGCTACTGACATATAAGCAAGGAAGTAAATAATATATTTGATTTCATAAAATATTGCTACCATAAAAGAATATTACTATAGAATAATATTTAGGTAGCCAAAAAGGTTGACCATCTCAGCAGTTTTGCATCTAGATACTTATTACACTTTACTTAACATCCATCTAATATTCATTCATATGCCGCTACTAAGCTATTATATACTTTTAACAACAGTAAGGTACTATATACTCGTAGGCCTTAATTTTTTAACTAGCAGAGAAGCAAGACTTTCACGAACTAATTCTATTTTAAAAGCTATAATTATGTGCATACGATTTAAATGCTTTGTTTAATAACAAATTATTACAATCGACCACTTATCAAGCGAATGAGTTTAGCCTATGAGCCATCCTTATTGCGTACGTTATAGTTCTATTAATACCACTGTTATACTTGATGTGTGCTCGACTGTACAAATATTAAAGTATGGAATAGATTTCATTTATGGCCGCTTTTTCAATTGTCAGATAAAACTTATTCTTGTACAGCTATTTTGAAAATATATTATCATGTTATCATGTCTCCTCCTTTTTTACAGGTGAAACTTTAAGATAATCGCGTAATACTGTATCAGAAGGATAATTTTTATATGAGGATTGAAAACTCGGCCCCTAGTTCAGTAACAAAAGTAAAGGTTATTAATAGTGTATGTTGTATTAGTTTCGCATGCATTATAAAAGCTTATGTACTGTTTATAATCAATATAAGTCATAATAATCAAATAATAAGTCACATTAATAATAAAGATAAGACTCATAATTTACAAACGTGTAATATTGAACTTACAAATAAATATAGGTAATCCAATTATTTTGTACCTTATTTCCAATTGACTCACTTTATCGGGACTGAAGAAAGGATCGGAAGTGATATATTTACACACATTATGTTAATTACTTACATTAGTCCTCGGAAGCTCAAATTGAAAATAGTAGGTATGCAAGAAATATCATATATGCACAGTGAGAACTTTAACTGGCATGCAAACATTTCTAGTAATATATAAATTCAGATATGAAAAAGCTTGAAAATAATATATAGAAAATCTATAGGATAAAGCTTTTCAGGGCAAAGGTGGTATGTTAATGTATGAAAGGTGTATGAAGTTTCGTATGAGGGGTACACTCACGGATGCTGTGTGTATGGGTAGGTATCCCTCGAGGTGTCGCGAGTGCCGTAACCTCGTTATGTGGTGTGTTGAGTGTGTGTGGTCACGAGCTGTGGACAAATAAACAAGAAAACATTAATTATTTTGTTTATACATACAAAGATTGAGTCCCCAGAGGGTAAGTCAGAGGACTTGAGACAATGATTATCCCCAGAGGATAAGTCAGAGACTAGGCAATGAGGAAAGCAGAAGCAGTCCACTGCCATAGTCCACTTCCACCAAACTAGAACTGCACATCAGCATAACAGGTAGTGTGCATATCGAAGCTCTTTACTGTGGAATCTGCAGTCTTTAGTACGCTAATCGCCTTTTACGACACCCAACCCAAGGTAATAAAGGTACTGCTATGCGATTCTCTAAGCGTCACATAGACGCTGCTCGCATGGCTGTGATCATAGATGTGACAGCCGTCACATCGTTATCTGCAATCACGACTGTGGTCAAAGTTGAGGCTGTTTTACTTACAGAATACCGATTTTATACCTACAATAAATGTCAAAGAAGTGATTCCCTGTCACGCCGCTTACAGCCGTGCGGAGCTAGTGTCGAGCAGCGTTGAAAATGATTTAGCAGAATACCAATAGTACGCCGCTGTTGCAGCCGCTGCTACAAAAAGGCTGCTAAAGGCTTAAACGATGTTTGTGCTTAGAGAATCGCACTACACTGGTGGTGTTCTTTTAGTGAGTGTGTGTGGTGGACACACACGGCTCATGATGTAAACCAATTATGTTTTGACATCCGTACAATTTGATAGGGCCTTTGTATGAACTGCATGAGTTCAACGCCTTCCACACGAGTAATATAGTGCGCACGACGGTATCTCCCAGAACTAGATAATATATCATTGTCTGTCTTACTTTGAGTTTCTACTGCGTCCGAATGCGAAGTGGAAAATTCTCTTATGAAATTTTTGATATACAAATAGTAGAATGTAAAATTTATATATAATTTGCGTTGAGTTGAAAGAAGCTTCTAACCCGTGAAGCTTCTAACCCTAGACGGGTTAGAAGCTTCATAAATAAGTGACCTCTACAAGTTAGACGTTACGTTATTATTACAAAATTGTATTTTCACTAAGACCTAAGTAATTATATTTAAGAAATAATAATACTCATAATAATAACTTTCCCTCTCCAAGACTAATAATCTACCCTAAGTTAAGCTTTTTGGATAACGGATAAACCTGATTAAATACATACTTAATGTGCATAGAATCTGGATGTTTCCAGACCCAAAAACAATTGGGAAAAACAGTTATTTCTAAATTTACCCGACCGGGAATTGAACCCTCGAAGATGGCGACGCCAGAACCGACGTGCTATTACCTCGAGCACATTTATATACCATTCATTTAATATATTCATATATATACCATCCCATTAGTGGGTAAAGAATTCGGTAAATAAAATAAAGTACCTAATCCTTAGATTAAATCAAAATAGCGGAAGATACGGCACGTCCTCATAATCACCCACTGAAAAAGGGGACGATGCAGCTACACTGGTGTGCGTCGGAGTCGAGTCCTGCCAGACCTGCGACTGAGGGAAACTAGGCGACGTGGACCAGCCCCCTTACTGTTGAAACCGATCGGTATTGGATCGGATTGGTATCGTGAAATTTCGTACTTTAAAGTTACGACACCAGCGCTAATTTGGATTCATATTGGGTGAACTAAATGGCATTGAGTTTTGTATTTTTAAGTAAAATTTTATTTTTTTTGTATTTTTTTCACTCAATATCCGCGCATTATAAATCCATATTTGCTCTGGTGTCGTAACTTAGGAGTACGAAACTTCACAATACCAATCTCGATCGATCGGAATCGGTTTCAAGAGTAAGGGGGCTGATTTAAGCGGTCCATGCGCTGAGGCGAGTCACCTATCTTCCGCTATTTTGATTTAATTTAAGAGGTTTTACGCATTTCGGTTTCCCATACAATTTTCCAAGTCGAAATTTTGAAAGACCAATAAGCCAATTTTATTGAAACTTTGCATGCTAAAGTAAAATACAGAGATCTAAATAGCTTGTTAAGAACATTTTAAAAAAAGGTTTATTTGGCTGAGTTATTGCGATTTAAAGTCCACTATAGAACGTTTAAAATCGCCAAAACTCAGTTAAATAAACCTTTTTTTTTTAATGTTTTCAACAAACTATTTAGATCTATATATTTTACATCCGCATGCCGAGTATCATCGAAATTGTCTTCCTGGTTTTTAAAAATTTCAACTTGTAAATTTGTATGGGAAACCGAAATGCGTAACCTGCTCAAGACCTAATCATTACAGCCGATGGGTATTGACTTTGTCACCAAGCGGTTAGTGATCAGATCACAAACCCTGGCTATAATACTAAATAAATAAATTTGTTTTACGCTTACACCAATTATCTAGCCCAAGATAACCTTCTATTGAAACTCAAAGTCAAATTATTTATTCAATGTAAACCTTTACAGGCACTTATTGACGTCAATACTAATAATAATAAAAGAACAGTTAACTAACTTGTAGTTAAGACTTAACAACTAATCTAACAAGCTTTAGTCGTTAATATGGTTAAACTAGATAACGGAAAAATATACATAAACATTGAAAATCAACCAGACCCGAAATCAATTAAGAAAAACAGTTTTCTCTAAATTGACCCGAGCGGGAATTAAACCCGGGGACCTCAGAGATGGCGCGACGCCAGACCCGGCGCGGCGTGCTAACAACTCGACCACGGAGGACGTACAATGCATCTAAAAATTCGAAACATACTTTGCGCAACCTGGAAATATGACACAGGACGTACAGCCTGTATACTGTCCCACTGCTGGGCAAAGGCCTCCATCATTGGGATCAAGACATCGCTGCCATACATACATACATACATACATACATACATACAAGATCGTTCAATAAGTCCCAAGACTTACTTGGAGAAAGCGCATATATTAAAACTCTTTTGATTTTTAGAAAATACTGGCCATCAAATGATATGTTTTAATTTTTTTTGGAAATCGAACAATTTAAACATTGATTTACAGATATTTAAGTGCAGAGACTAGGCAATGAGGACAGCAAAACCAGTCCTCTGCGATAGTCCACTTTTCACCGAATAGCGACTGCACATGTACTCAGGCTGACAGGTGGTGAGCCCACCGCCGCTCCATAACTTCATCCTTTTAAGGCAATTATATTACAAGAAGCATTAACTAAGCAATCGTTCGCCATTCCGTACCATTAACACTTCTCATCTGATTAACGAGCTAATGTATATCAAATATACACAACTCTACACATAAGAGGCTCGGATATTATGCCGTATCATATCCGGATGAGCCCTGTTTAATAATGTTAGCCAGATTAGATTGTACGTACGTCTCTTGTTTACATACCAATTAACCCTCGAGTTCCAGTGTTAAGGTAGCCAGCTTGTTATGCCTCACGGGACAAAAGAGGAATTAAGTTCTTTTTGTACACAAAAAACTGAATTCATTTAATTTAGGCCATGCAGGTTTTACATGTTGGATTTTTTTTGAGTAAATCGAATGCAAAATTCTTTTGTAACAATCCAAAAAAGAGTAACGCATTCCATTCGATTCGTGCGTATGAAAGCAAACATTTATAAATTCTAAAACATGAGGCGTGCGGCGGCATTAATGTATCCAGAGCGGTGCGATCGTTACCTTAATGTCAACTTTATCAATTCATCCATTTCACGTAGGTACATGGTATTTGAAAGCTTTATAATTTATGTAGGTGCCGAGTTCGGGGTAACCCTCAAATTATTGGCAAAATTACAACAACACGTGGTAGGCCTCCATGAAAAAGTAATGCATAAGCAGAAAACGTCCACTTATACTATATAATTTCTTCTTTTAATGACAAATCAACTAAATCAAGTAGCGAAACTCAGTCAATCACTCAATTGAAGACAATATTAATAACAAATAACAAAGTAGTAGTTAATGCCTATAAATTGTCCCACTGTAGGGCAAATGGAACCCGGAACCTCCCGATATCAGGCAGAGCCTTTGACCACTCGGCCACCGAGTACCGAAATAACAAAAGTTTTTAAGAATTTACACAGCTTTCCAGCTTACTAGTCAGTCCTCGAAATTCCGTAAAAGCTTACATTCCTGGAGACTCCATTATCGCAAGATAGCTAAGAGTAAACAGTGACGATATATCATTTTAGTTGCAGGCAAGGCGACAGGGCACTAAGTAATTTTAA
The DNA here is from genome assembly GCA_963921215.1 of Scoparia ambigualis. Lineage (NCBI taxonomy): Eukaryota > Metazoa > Arthropoda > Insecta > Lepidoptera > Crambidae > Scoparia > Scoparia ambigualis. The sequence goes on along the minus strand of OY992502.1, from coordinate 55,742,658 downwards.
ACTTAATTAACTGCAGTAGTCAGCTGTTACGCGAGCTTACTTGGTAGCGGCCGGGCTGAGCAAATCATGGGCAAAAAAATTGTTTCTGTAGAACAGAAAAGAGGAGAGGTGTAGTGCGGGCGTTAATTGTTATCTTAATGTTACTTTACTGTTGTTTTAATTTTAAAAAACGAGTAGATTAAAGTGCCGTTGTCTATAAGCGGAAAATATGTTGTTTGTTGACCCAAAGAAAGTGTTAAGAAAAGACAATCTTTGAAATCAAATCATCACCACAAATAATAGGATTGGCCTAATCACACGCTTCCTTATTGGAGATCGATCACTAATCAGGTTTATGATACAAACATTCGAAATAAACTTTGATCAAAACATACAAATTAGAAATTTGTTATTCAAATCACCGGAAAATTAAACTCAGCAACGAGTCGTAATACTGATGAAAAACAAAAAACTTAAAAGGACTTAACTAGTCTTATCAAAGAGATCCACTTAAACTAGAGAACAAATTAAAAAAAAGCCTCCATTATAAATTCTACTCGATAGCACAAGAGGACAGAATAGTTATTCCAATAAGAGTCTCTGTAATAAGGGCAAACAAAGTATCAAAGATTTTCCAATACACAAGCCGAGTACACTCGAGACGCCTGTAATTCCAACTCGGATCTAATTTCTGTGCCAGCCTTTGAAATTAAGAGATAACTTAGCTGGAAGTGCATTTGTTAGTGCATTCCTTAGTTATAGTGTAACGTGTTTATTTGAAAAGGTTGTTGGAGTGCAAAAGTATAAAGCAGAAAGCTTCAAAAAGCAAGAGCAAAAATGTGTAAGGTTCTCTTTTATCGTGACTCGTACATTTTCAATTTTACTAAAAGTTTAGCTAATAATATGTAGATAAGTAGTACTGTTTGGAGTGTTAGGTACTTGACTAGTTAAACTGTGACGTAAATTCTAACAAACCTCTTTTTAGGTAGGTAGTTATAGGAATTCGTGTTAAGGTCAATATTGAGGTTTTTCTAGGGATTAAAAGTGTCGTTTTAGTACTGCCACTACATTGATGTCCTACTCTGAAGCCTATTTAGTTTCATTATCGTCAGCGTATAAACCACTATTGGGCTTGAACATAATAATATAGGGAAATAAGGCCACACATATTTAGTGGATGGTGGGTTTTAACTACTGCTATTCTAAGAATAACAAATGGGATTAAATTAGGTCGAATTTGATCACTCATCCGGTGACCCGACATTAAAGAGGTTATTTTTGCTAAACTTGCAAAGTCGCAACCATTGATCTCCCCTACTTTAACCATTACGTTTAAATAACTCCAATTAACTGATATCACTTCATTCATACGATTTTATTGCACGTACATCATCAAAGTATCAAACAATGAGGTGGCTTTGCCCCTTGCGAACGCATGTGCCGACCGGACGTCACGTCCTTTGTTTCAGAGGCACTGCAATGTCCAAATTTCGAGTCCAGCTCGTACACAAACGAGTGGAGCCGAATCACATTCACGCATTCATAGTTGGGGCTGTTCAAACGCTTTGAACACATGGAAACTGTGATAAGTCCCTTTCTGTATCCACATGTGTGACAGGACGATAAAAAACGAATAAAGACTAACGATATTAAAAAATAAACCATTTATACTGGTTCCTGTCATTGGACGTTATAAACAGTAAATTGATAAGCAGTATTTTTGAAAATTAATTATAAGCTTAGGTTTAATCATCAGGTGTACGCTTCGTTGCCGCCTACATGTTATGAATACAAGAAATAACAACATGTCTAAAAGAGACGTACCAGCTTGTAAACTCTTACCGTGGGTAGAATTCATAATTTTTTTAATTATATATTTTTTTATTAAGTCAATATTTATTATTAATTGAAGTTATTATAACCACCAACGTCAACTAGCCCGTGTTTACTATATCAGCGGTTATCGGTCCTGCGGCTAATATGACCAGCCCATTGCTACCAATTCAGATGAATAACAAGTTAGTAACTTGAATTATCTAATTAACATAGGTATACATTTGTTAATTTATTACACCGTTATATATAAAATGTGATTTAAAATATAAATGAAAAACTTTATTCATAAACCTTGAGAGCTGTATATTTATTACGTAACCAAAACAAAATGCTGCCAATCGCAAAGGAAAGGCCCTTCTTAACAGAACCCGGTTAATATAATCCGCAGCATAATCAATTTTAATTCCCTAAGAGTCAAAAATAAACTTATCAAAACGAAAGCTTTATCGTTTAATAACGGTTCCTGCTCTTCAAAATTAGGCATGACTCTTGACTTTTGGCAACAAAATCCCCTATTAAGTGGTTAATAATTAAGGCCCATTAATACGTTACTTTCTTTCTTGTCTATTCGTAAATTCAAAGGTCTTTGTTGTGAAGTCAAAATAGAGGATTCAATAGAAATGGTGATTGATGATGTGGTATAGTATACTGACATATCTTGACACTTTCTTGTTATTGATTGGTCAAGGTTTATTTCGTAGTGTTGAAGAGTTTATTCATTCTGCGTGTTTATCAGGCCTCTAACATGGAAAACGGCTTACCAACTGTTTCAAAAGCAAGAACAAAGATATGGCCTCCTTTCGGATCCTAAACGCGCATAAACAGAAAAAAATAGGCTAAATAAAAGTCTTAACATGAACATAATCTAACTTATCTTCTCGGCTATTTTTAAATTTGAAAGCATAATGTACCGACGTCGAAATAGAGGTTTCCAGGGAGATGGTGATTGATGATACTCTTATGTTATGTTCTTGACATGTATTGACACTTGAGAAGGATAGTGGAAATTACTTGTTATTGATAAGTGGAAATAATAGATGCTTTGAACAATGGATTGCGCAGAAACAAGATATAGAGTAAATACAATACCATTGAACTATCCATTGTTTAATTCGGTAGACAAGATATTGTACGTAAGAGGAGTGTTACTTCAGATTTCGGTTAGCGGGTTATTTCCTAGAAGAAATATTATATACTTTTTTAAAGTTTACACGAACCGTACACTTTTAAATAACATACTTCAACTATACAAATTTCCTCGCACGTTTCGCGTTATTTTGCAAAGGATGATACCCTTTGCAGGTGACCAACATCAAGTGCAATCCCCAAAATTCTATAAAGTTTTCGCGTTTAATTTCCTCGATCTGTTATTTTAGTGACTGATGTTAAGTTTCATTCGAGTAGCTACACATGAGAGGGGCGTAAGTTGTACCAACCGTGGTAAATCACACATAAGACCAAAAAATATAGGTCCATACAATTCGTCACACAGATTATACGTAAAGCTAGATGCGTCATAGTGATTGAACATAAAGCCAGCTCGATCCTGATGGATGTAGGTATCAAAATGGTTTATTAGTTAAGAGCTCTTTTTCTGCTGTCTTTTTTTTATTTCATCAGATTAACAACGCTTGTGTAGTTATTGCTTAATGGTTTGGAAATGGTCAGACTTGATACTGCTATTTATTAACTTAATGTTTTCAAAGACAAGCTTAGCTTAGCAAGACGACCTCAATGGCGCAAAGGCTAAGGCGTTCGGTTTGCGATCTTGCCAGGTTAGGTTAGGTTAACTTACTAAATGCCAGGTCAGTGGAATAGGTGATATAAAAAAACATCTTGATCTCCTCCGCGCTTTGGAAGGCTCGTATCTAGCCGCTGGTCCCAGTGGTTTTCGTAAGAAAGCAGTCGGTAAAGCACAATAACTCGCATTGCGCCAACGTCGAGGGCTATCTTGATCTTCCCATGTGCTGTTGGTCCTTGTAGGAATGCCTGAGACTATTAGTAGGAAAATTTTAGGTTAAATACAAGAAACGTTCCATCCGTAATGTGGGTAAATGAGTTTCATCGAGTGGCCATCTTGCTACAATAACCGGGACCAACGAGTAACCCGCTAGTTTACATGTGCGGTAAAAAAATTAGAACAAGCTGAAATTTTATAAAGCTTAATCCTATCACTTTTTATTTTTATTCGACAGTTTAATGAGTTTTTTTCCAGTTCGCGGAAAAGTCATTAAACTGTAGTATAAATTCAACACAATTTACCTAAAATCTGTATGTACTCCATATAGATAAGTAAGTTATATCAGGTACGTAGTAATCTTTTCATTCGTTATACAAAATTATATGAAAGCGGTATACGCACCCAGGACTTAACAAGCTTCGCAGGAATCCATTAAGGGTGCGGGATTATCGGACCCTCGCATGATCCCTGTTGATACTAGTTTTATTAAACTCCACGCGCGAAAGCTTTTGATTCGGCGATGTGAACCGCAATCTTTAGTGTTGTTCTGCAATTTGTTGAGTCTGGGATTTGAGGTGTTAACGGAGCCTGCAATTTACCTTTTAAGGTTAGACTTAAGTAACCTTGTAGCTGGTTTGTAAATTGATTCACTTATGAAAGATATGACGAAGCGAATGTGCTTATCCAATGTAGGACAGCAGCAGAGTGTGACGGAATAGAAACTGAACCAAGAGACAGTTAATTAGAAGTCCTCATCGACGATTGGACCAAAGAACTGGTATAGGAAAATTATAAGGGAATTTGTCATGAGAGTACTTGGTGGCATTAAAACAAGGTGGTCCATTGAAGACAGCATCCGAAAGATTCACGAAGCTGACGAGGGAGTGTCTGAGTTGGTTTGGTTTCTATAGTCTCACACTTTTACTGATCATCAACAAACACAAAGGCCCCAAGGATTTTACTGATACAACATTGAAATTAAAGGACTACGACTACTATATTTAATTTCCATAAACTTTTGAGATGTTTACAGGAGATCGTTTAGAGTTCTTGTGGTTCAATCATGAAAGCTAAGGAACCTCAGCAAGGCTTTGTTAATAAATGGCTGATCAAAATTCAGATATAGTTGTATGAGTGCTTCTTAAAGCAAGTGAAGCTTCTTAAAGAAGACGGTTTGGTTGTATCTCATCTTATCTGCATATTCTATTTCCAATATTGAATATTAATATTATTTTACTATTAATAAATACTTGTTACTATTATAATAATCATAATTTCACGAGGACGCAGAAGAATTTGTATGTGATTAAGTTAGTAATTGAATTTCAAATTCGATGAATATTTACGTAAACTTTAATTTCGTTGTTATAGAAATGTTTTATATCTCATGATGTGGAGTTATTTTCTGAGGATGACGCCATCATCAACCCTCAAATGTCTCAATGCTAATGGCTTACAATTATCACACTTCATACACCCCCATCTCCCCATGGAGACCGGGCTATCATTCATCAAGCTAGACCGATACGGGTTGTTGGTGGCTAAGGTCTGTCATCCTGTCATCCTGCCTCGACCAGCAGCGGTTTAAAGAATCTTTCAAAGTCAATTGTTTACCAAAGACTGGAAAGAGCACATACCATAGCTGGACAAAGGCCTCAATCATTGGAATCAAGTCATCGCTACAATTGGTTTAATGCTTGCCAAATGCGAGTTGGTGATCATAAAACCAGACTATGCCCGAAGCTAGGATCTTCGGATTTTGAGCTGAGTACTTAGCCACTTGGCCACCAATCTAATAGTAGATTATTAACCAAGGGGATAAAGCAGTGTCTTCTGTCGCGGGTGACGATTTAAATCGCGAGCGTAACGAAGGACTCGAGGTTTACTCCCGAGCGTAGCGAGGGTGTTAAAAACTGAAATCACGAGCGAAGCGAGGGATTTAAGACGAGTCCTGAGTGTAGCGAGGGATTTAAGTTCACCCAAGACTAAGACAGCTTTATAACCGAGGAAAATACTCTACTTTTCGTACCATTTGCGAAAAAATTAACACAATAATAATATGAGATAAGCATTTATTAAAAATAATTACAATTAAAAGTAAAAGTTAACAATTCGAAACATTGGTCCAATTATTGATAGAGAGAGTTACATTTTTGTTTGGTACATTTATTGTTGATGAGTTGATTTGTATTTTTCTTTTTTATTTGATTTATTTCCTTTTTCAAAAAGATGTATAATGCTTTATATACAAACCCAATGGTGAAAACACAGATGTAGTTCAGTATAAATTTCGGTAAGTATTCCAAATTTAAATCACATTCTCCCCCTAGAGGATGAATGAAATTCAGTACAATTTTCTTTCCCTGTTTTTACCAGATTAAAAATGACTATTGTTATGTTCGCTTTTTGTGGCATAGAATGTCACTTTTTTGAGCAAGTGGTAAGAAAATATGATTTAAATATCTTTTTTGCTACAAATAACACCACAGATACATTCTTCTTTACATTCATACATGGATTCACGAAAATAATTATCCCCAAAGGGTTAGTCAGAGACTAGGCAATGAGGACCGCAAAAGCAATCCTCTACCATAGTCCACGTTCGCCAAATAACAACTACACATGTGCTCAGCATGATAGGTGGTGAGCCCATCGATAATCTATGCTGTTAGATTTTTTTTCTATTATGACTCGTCATAGTGACTGCATCCTGCCTGATGGTAAGCAGCCGATGCAGTCCAAAATAATGAGAGCGCCTCCCACCGTGGAATAAGCACGATAACGAGCGCACCCATTCATGACGGCCTGCATAAATGCCGTTTCACGCCCCGCTTAAAAGACCCGGGACTGTAGGAGCTGGGAAACACATGCGCCGGCAAAGAATTCCAAAGCCGTATGGTCTTACAGAGGTACGACTTGCCAAATTTTAGATGGATGTATGTGCACTTTGTAGTTCGTTAGTCGCCTGTTACGACCCCCAGGGAAGAGCCCTCTTTTCCCTGGGGGTCGTTGTAGAATTCTTTTAGTGTGCCGCTATACCACATGGCTCTAATTTATGTACGGTCGGGGTCACCTTTACCACTTTGCAGCGTTTTTCGTTTGAAGCACACCGACCGCCCGAGTACGTGCCCGTACCAAATAGACGACGCGGTGCGCAAGGGATTTTGACCTTTAGACTGGTAAAGCGACGGAGTCCGCCATTGTACATAGAACACGCACGTTACAGTGATCCCCGATTGTCTGTTGCTTGTACTCGAAAAGGTTCGAGCGAGCTTCCCGACACGGCTCGGAGTGTCGTAACCTCGTACCCGCTAGATGTCTCACGGTCTCACCTGCAGGAGTTTAATTAAAACTGCGAATTGAGATTCCGGTACGTTCCCGTTGTACATTTCGCATCGCAACTAATGTTGGCGTTGCGTTGGCGAAGTTTTTCGAATAGCCTTTCAGAGCCACGCTTTTTTATTTTTATAGTTAGGTAGGTACTACTTGTGTTTCTTTTGTTTTTTTATTTGAGGCAGAAGATTTTCAGCTTGTTTGAGATTATGGTGTGTTTCTAAGCTGTTTGAAACGTCCTGTCTCTGTGGCCTGGTTCTGACAGTTATGCGCTCTACATATTTACTCTACATGATCAATAACTAAAGTATTGTTAAGTTAAGTCATTAGGAACTTTTAAAATTGCCATGGTCACTAAATTAGTTGTGATAGTTACCACGTTTTTTTGTTTCATTAACTATCCGATAGATATTTCGGCACCGCTCCATCGCATGCGCCATCATCACTGATGTACCAACAGTTCATGTACTTACTGGAAATAATCTGGTTCCTTCAATCACAATTTTATATGTGATCAAAGTCTGGTTCGTATTTTTATTAAACTCTCTTAGTAAATGTCGTTCTTTTAAGTCATATCATTTAAGATACACACTCAATTAAAAAAATACATCTTACATACAATCACGACTATTACCCCCGAAGGGTTAGTCAGAGACTAACTAGGCAATGAGGACCGCAAAAGCAAGCCTATGCCATAGTCCACCGTGCAGTCGCTATTTGGTGAAAAGTGGACAGGTGGTGAGCCCATCGCCGCTCTATGCTGTTCGATGTAGATATGTGCAGTCTTTAGTCCTTTAGTCGCCTTTTATGACACCCAAGGGGTGATAGTATTCTTTCACCGCTACGTGTCACGGTTACGGTAATAGTTTCATTATAATTATAAACGGCCCTAACTAAAATGGCGGGTAGGAATTCGCCGTGTTCGCATGTCTTAGGCGTCGTCACAGCTCGCTTTGTTTTCATTATCATTAACCTCCCCCCGATTAATCTTCGTTAGAACTTACTGAGTACACAGCCTTAGTATAATTGCGAATTGGTTTTTAGTTCGTTAAGCGGCGATCCTAACTTTATTAAAACAAGGTACAAATTGAATGACATGAATGATATAAAATTACATTTTAATTATAGATTATTATTTATTAGATTTAATTTATAAGATCATGACACGTTCTAGTGAATGGTTTTGTCAAGAGTACCCTCAACCGAAGAGCATGTATAAAGAATTTTATATATGAGAGTAAATGAAACAAAAAAGTGTAGCTATCATCATCAGCCTATAAACGTCCCACTGCTGGGCACAGGCCTCCCACGTGAACAATAGCACGTGGGGATATAGCTATACGGTATATAAACCATAGACACCAGCACAATTGGCTACTTGACTGTTTTTGGAAAAGTATTTTAAATATTACAAACGCTTATTATATATATACCCCGTAAAATAATTATTTTCTCGAAAAAGTTTTATTTAATAGAAAAAAAACATATGTTTCTTCATTCATTTCATATTTTGCGCGTAAACGGTTGGTCACGTGACATTTGGCCCTGTGACGTCACATTTCACTAAACATAGAAATTTTATCTTGAAACCTGACAGATAGTTTTGGTTTATTTGTGAAATGTGACGCCAAGCTCCATCATGGCCGTGACAGGCCGCCAGTGTTTCGGGCTCGGACCAAATAGTAATATTTGGTCGCATAAATAATCGCAAATTTATTTTGTAAAAATAAAATATTTAGAAATTATCTTAATAAAAATAACTATTGGATAATTATCGTTAAATTATAAACTACTATCTCCGACATATTTCATATTTTATTGTTACAACTGTCAAATAGCCAATTATTCGACACAATCATCGAAACCAGCAGTACGTAAAGAGATCTCACCTATGCCTATCTATCTGGGAAGCAGGGGTGAGACTAATCACGAGATAGGCGTAATTTCCATGACAAAATCCAAGAAATATCATAATTCATCTCGTCTGCACTACAGTCTATTTATTTCACATTATCTTCATGCCCTTCTCCTACCCATCCTACTAGGTAAAGTCAGCACAGCACGTCTTTTTCTTCCTGTCTGAATCAGCAATCATCTCTGCTATGTATGTAATATTTGACTCATGTAAAAAAAAACGTAGGAACATCCTAATATTCCTAATCCAAACCGATAATGCTCGCTTAATTCGCCACAAGGCTTATTACACCGCTATCGTCTAAGAAATGCCAAGAAAAACAAGTTTACCACAAAAATGAGGAACATTCCAGAAATCCTAATAATGCCACCGACACTTCAGCTCAAGCAAGCCCAATGACAAAATATCTCTTATGAAATAAATCTCAGATCCTTTGACACAAAAGGCAATTACTTACACTAAAAGCAACAAATCTCTGTCCATTGACAAAAGGTTATTTATGAGACCATTAGTTTATACTTCGGCAGGCAATAACTTGTCTGCTTTTACACTAATTTGGTGTGTAAACATTTTATCTGTTAGCTCTAATAGGTAGCAGGTATTACTCAGAATAGTTAAGACAGTAAATTAAATGAAAAACCCAGGAATTTACAGAATCGTAGGAAATGGGAATATGTGTTGTCTTACTAATAGGGCAGAAGGCAGTGCCTTTTATGACTAGACTAGCGGCCGCTCGCGGTTTCCCGTTCCTGTGGGAATATCGGGATAGCAAGTATCCTATGTGTTAAAACAGGTTAAAAACTATCTGTATACCGAATTTCATCCAAATCCATTCAGTAGTTTTTACGTGAAGAAGTAACAAACATACACACTCACAAACTTTCGCCTATATAATTAGTGTGATAATTACATCAATACATGTAGGATATTGTATTGTTCGAAATGGATCAACTAGTCTATATTATTCTATAATATGAAAGACTTGAACAGAAATTGACACATGCTGAGTGCAGGCCCTCCTTTGCGACACTGTGCATGCAGCATCGTACGCTAATGTATCATTATATTTTTATGATAATTTAAGTCAATTTTTTTTTGTTATGATTTTTCATTACTTATTTGTTTATTTTTTTTTGTTGTATGTGTATGTACTGTACAGTATTGTTCAAATAAAAAAACATTCTATTCTATTCTTTTCTATTCTTAACTATGTCTTAACTATACACCAAGGCAAGGGGGCGACATCGGGCTATGTGAAACTCTCCTCCCTCCCCAGTCAGAAGAACTCAACAGGGTAAAGTGAAGTATTACCTTCTACAAAACCTAGTACCATCTCTTCCATGCCACGGAGATGACTCCGCTTGACCCCTCCGCTACCAAGGCATACATGCTACAAGTATTTTTAATTTTATTATGTTGATAAGTTTAATAGCTCCCTATTATCCGACGGAGTAAAAGCGTCGCTTCGGGCATCGCAGCACCCATTTGGTTGCCACTTTCACTGGAGTCGTGACCTGGGCGGCCGAGCGCAACGGACCGCGGGCCTCGTGGGAACTCCTCGGGCTCGTTTATGCTGTATGTATCTACAGACAGCAGCTCAACAGCAGCATTAAAATGTCTAATTTCATTTTTGCATTTTGTAGTAATTTTGCAGTTTTATTTATAGTTTTTATCGATTTATGCTAATAATATATATAGGCCCTTCCTTTTATTTGTGACACTATGTTATTTAGCAAAAAATAATCCTTATGATGAAGCCTTTCGATCGGAATGATAAAGCTACATGGTGATTATTTTTCTCACGTAACGAGTTCGATTCCCGGTTCAACCATGTAATTATTTAAATATCTATGAATGCAGTTTAAATTGTTTTTTAAATTCAAATAATGTCTTCTTTCAGTAAAATGTTCCATCTACAATATTCAAGGTACCTACTTTCCTTCCATGTGGCATATCCGTGGGACGCCCTGTATAAGAGATAACATTCAATTTTTTTTTCATTTGTTTACAATAGTAGTTCAATCTAGGAGCTCAAAAAGTGCCTTCGCGCATTTTACGAAAATCTCTCTCTGCAATTTTGGAATTAATTAAAAAGTTAAGCAAAATTTACAAAAAGCGAGGCCGCTACGCACTATGCCAATAGCTATTATACAATATTCAATAAGTCAAAACTGTTAATGTATTTTTGTTTCTGAGATCGAGAAAGCCAAATTTGACCATTGTTAGCAAAAATCACAGTCGAGGCCTCTTAAACATTTTGAACTTTTTGATATGGGTGTAAGAATCAATATATTCGAGAGATATGAAAGTTTTGGGTAAGTTGACTTGCTAGCGTGAGTGCAACAGTATGATAACACGAACATTTTACACATAAATACACATAATCACGACTATTATCCCCGAAGGGTTAATTAGTGACTAGGGAATGAGGACCGCAGAAGCAGACCACTGCCATAGTCCACTTTTCACCAAGAAGCGACTGCACCTGTGCTCAGCGTGACAGGTGGCTGAGCACATCGCCGATTCGGCGCTCTATGCCCTTGGAAGTGTGTGCAGTCTTTAGTCCGTTAGTCGCCTTTTACGACACCCAAGGGAAGAGAGGGGGTGGTAGTATACTTTCACCGATATGCGACACGGTTTATCATCAGTTTTTTTTTGTCATAAAATATTGGTTCATGATATAATCGTCAGCATTGAACGTTCACTGTTGAACAAAGGCTAACAAATGCCAGTTTGGTTTGGTTAATGGCACAAACTCCACATGTGTTGTTGTCTATGTGATAAGATCTGTGTGCAGCAGTGGGACATTTCAAAGCCAATGATGAAATGTGATGATGATTGTGTATGATTATTCCTTATTTCATACTATTAAACTTAATCTTAATCTTTCCTACACTCACACCAATTGTCTAGCCCAAGAGGAGCTTAATTATGAAACTCGTTAAATGGTTACTAGACAACGGATAAACATACTTAAAATACTTAAATACATACTTATTATACATAGAAAACACCCAGACCCGAGACAATTTAGAAAAACAACCATAATTTCTAAATTAACCCAACCGGGGATCGAACCCGGGACCTCAGAGATGGCGACACCATAAAAACCGATGTACAAACCACTCGACCAAGGAGGTCGTATTATTTGTATTGCACTTAGAGCATTCAACCAACGTATTGCACAGCCATCAACTCTTTCTGCCTAGCCCTAAGGTTGCCTGTCCGCCTTTTGTACCATTTTTATATTGTTCAATAAATATTGAAATAAATACAAAACAACGATTATAAACTAAATTTCTACTCTTCTCTAGCTAGCTAGATGACGCTATCTAGATTAGCTAGATTATTCGCTAGCTATTTAAACACTTTCTTACATGTTGAATGTTACGAGTGCTTGTATATATACTACGTAAAATAAATTACGTATAATACGTAATTTATTTTCGCTCCCGGAGACAGTCAGTCGCTTTTTCAAAGCTATATCGTTTAGGTATAGCGTAGCAAATACAAAAACTGTAACTGAACACACCTAATTAGCATCCAATTCGTTAATGCCCTCACCTGTTCCCGTGTCGAATCACACAATAAACTCAATTAAAGTCACGTCTTACGCAATAAAGTACGACTTTCATCTAGATTAGAGTCGTAAACGAGTATGCCACTTACGACAATTTCTCAACGTGTTGACTCGTAAAAATTTAATTCCCAGGGTCATTACAATAATGTTTAAGAATTTGCTTAGGTAAAACAATTGAAGTAAGTATTATAAATAGACAACTCACTCACTGAGTTAGCTGCGGCCCAAGGGATGCAAACTTACCGCAATCTCTTAGAAATGCCAGGCGTTTTGCAGAGCATAGGAATGGGCTGCAAATGCTGCAATGCAGCTCAATGCGCGAAAATTTGGTTCACGATATCGTCTTTAGTTATAATACTTCAATGGTTGAAACGAAACGTGGTTACGTGGCAGGTTTCAATAATAAGGTTGTCTCGCTCTAACGCCGCTGTGATGAGGTTTTTTGAGCGTAAAAGGGTGCCATTTCGAAGTTTGGCTACGAATTTATGTGTTTAGATATGAAATTGCGTTCATGTTGATTACTAAGCGATTATGCGTATAATGTTAGTCGTAGGTGTTAAAGGTAATTTTGTTTCGAAATGCCCTGAAGCGTTTTTGCTAGTCAATGTACTGTTTATATTCCACTACCCTCTGAGATAGGTTTAACGGTTTAATGTGCATTCATAAACACGTAGAAGTTAGGTTTTTTTATAGATGCTGATATTTTTGTTTTTTGTTTGTTGCTATTTGGTTTGTTAAGCTTCTTTAAGCTGTGTTTGGTCCTTGTTATAATCATTATTATCTTTTTTTTACAATTTCGTTTTCAAACAAATATAATCATTATTATCTTCAAAATAATTCAACATGTTCCTGTGACAATCAAACCTTAGGCTGAGCAATGATTGACAATGACCACTACACCACCAAGACTTTAAATTTCATAAGACATCTCTTACAAGACTAAGTACAAAGTGCACAAGCCATCTGAGCCTCGTCCGTGGTGCAGTGTAAAAAAAGTAAGGACGCCATCTTTGTGGACATAAACCTTTTTAAGTTTCAAGATAACAATCGGGCGACGTAAACTCGGTCATAACTTGTCCTATCTGGTGCGATAAGTGGCAACCCTGGCGTCATTTCGGTCACAATTCCGTGTTCCAACATTTTGTTTGCTTTCCTTCCTTGATGATCCTGACTTTTCGTCGGTCCCGAAGAATAACATCATATCTGCAAGAGAGTTGTATCGCAGATATGATGTCATTCATCAAGAGCGTCGGTTTGATACGTCGAGGCTTGCGCATTGCGATGTTTAAAGATAGGTAAAAAAAAAAAGTGTTTTATTAAGAAAAAATCCTTACAATTTGTTGACGGGGCTTCCCGGTTAGTAGTCAAAGACACTGGTGTAGGGAATGCCTCGCTCTTCATCCATTGGTTTATGTCTAGGACTTTAGTGTACAGGTAAAGCTTTTGCAAAATTGGGACAAAGGATGGGTGGACGAAACATGATTTAATAAGCTCCTTCATGCTCAGAAAGCTGTAGGTTCCTGTTTTTGTAGTAAAACTTACTAACACGTATTGAACTAGCGTTGTGTTACCGCACGCTGTGATACTTACTCGGTAATAAGTTTTCCTGGCGGAAAAAAACCGTTCTGTTATGGCTCGACCTTCCCGTGTGCCCGAGGAAAGGCCCCGCAGTGGGACTTATTAGAAGGAAGCGTTAAGTAGAATTTTTATACCAACATATCAAAAACATATGTCGCAGCGTCAGCGCTCCTAGCTCTAGGCTGTAGTATTATTCTTCCCACTTTATCACGCTATTTTTTGAGCTATGTCAGATTTAATTAAACGGAAATGGCAAGTGTCTAATAGACACTTGGGTAAGGTCGATACAGCGGCGATGACATTGACAGTTGTAGCTGGCTGACAAGTGACAGTGACTGATGAGTGGGGGTTGTCAATTCGAGATGACATTAGGTGCGACGGGAGGGAGAGGGAGACCGCCGCCGTCGTTCTTGTTACGGGTGTGCTCACGAACGGTTGTGAGTTTGGGTCTGCGTCGCTGTATCTAACTTGCCCCGTTTCCTTAAAAGTAATCTCTCTGCATCTGCTTAATCGTTAATTATTTTGTAATAAATTGTGTTGGATTGTGAAAATACACGCCTGTACTTTATCGAGAACCCATTAATATTTAAAATCTAACGCCCACTCCGTAACATATTTAAATACACAGCACGAATATGGACTAGCAAATAAACATCGGTGATTGTGGCGATACACGTCAATAAGAAAAAACTTTATTAAGTTTTAAATGAGTTAGTTAGTATACAAAATGGCAAGTAATAATTACTTATGAAAAAAAACTTTTAGTAAGTACTAAAAACATCGGACAACTCCAGAGATTAAAATCTCTGGACAATTCAAAATAATTCAAACAAAAAAAGACAACGCCATTTTGAAAATACAAAATCCATTTAAACAACGAAGCGCGGTCGCTTATACAAAAATTAAACGACTATTTATTTCGCGCCAACGTTTAACGTTTAACGTAACGACCGGACAATTTTCGGGTATTTCACCATCGAAGCGAAAGTGTCATGTTGTGGACGCAAGATAAGTGCCTGTCAGCCTCAAAAACCGCTGAAATGGCGAATAATTAAAGTGCGTAGTGAAAAACCTTTTTTTTTCTTCGTTTATTTCATATCAAAGAGTACTAAAAATCCAGTTACGCTAAGGGATTATCGCTTTTTAACTCGTTAGCATTTAATTTGGAGATGAAAGAGTTTATTTGATCAAGTGAAATGGACTGTGCTGAAATAATGATTTGATGTTTCAAAGAATTTCACGTCTCTTCTATCTCTTAAGTTGGATAATAAAATAACGTTAAAAAAAATTAAACGTTTTACCAATTTAAAATAACACGGGTGTTTTCTTAGAAAGGGTTTATTTTTAAGTAAGAAAGTAAGTTCGAAAAGGCTTTTTTTTAATTTATATATTTATAACAATTTAAAATATTTGGTAAGGAAACAATTTAACGTAATATTTTGATCTAATTTGCCAGTGTCTCAGGAAACTTTACTATTTTATAAAGATCTATATTCCTACGACATCGACCAGGTCTAAAGGTGCTTTTCAGAACACAACAGAGATCGATATTATAATAATTTGGTCACCCATCCAGCGACCTACCATTGCGAAAGTTGCTTAACTTTCAAGATCGCAACCCGTCTCTTTAGCCGCGGCCCAATCTACTCGTAACTCCAGACATAATAAAAATCACCAATACAAGTAGTCAGTACAGCACATGAATAAACATGTAGTCCAGAAAAAGATCTTACCCGTCGACATTAACCTCCGGACACACTTGAATATTCAAATTGCCTCTAACACAATGGGGCCAGCTAACCCCCCGCGACCTGCGGCCGGGTCGAAACGACCTCTCGAGGCTGACCGGGCAAGGAAGCCCAACAAAGACCCGAGAAAAAAACCGCGTTCCGGTGTCACTCGCACGCGAGCTAACCGTAGCTTGAATAGGGTTTTGTGTGTGAATACCTGGCGCTAAGTTTTTTATTGCAATTAATTTTAGTTGGAATTATGAGGTGCTTTTTGAACAACGTGGTTGTTGTTTTTAGAAATGTCAGCGTTTTTTTTAAATGTCCCTTTGTTGAATTGTGTTACGTTAGGGACGTTAGACGTGGAGAGCCGTTTTCTATTTGTCTTGTCACTGAGTCAACTATTATTTATTCTGTGACTGAGTGCAGTGTTTCGTGATTTTTGTGACAATTTGTTTGCTTATGCTCTTTACAATATTTTGTGAATTCAGATTTTTTCTGTCGTCGGTGTTTTATTGTGCTACTTCTTTAGGTCAATCTGAAGAATTAAGACTTTCATAGTAACTAATGTGAAGCATTTTATTTCACAAATTTAAAAAAAATTAAGTCCCGTTCAAAAAAATCAAACAATTTGATTTAAGAGTATTCAATTTCAATTGTCCTCAAATAAGATTGCAAATAAACGTAAATAAATATACTGTTAAAAATTAAACACAAATGTAAATTATTGTTGTAGCAGTTGTGGCAGTGGACTACTTTTGCGGTTGTTTTTTTATTGCCTAGCCTCTAACTAAGACTAACTTTGGGGATAATAGTCCTGACTGTACGTATTTATGTAATTATTGTTGTAGGAGTAAGTAAGAGTTTTATGAAATTCGTAATGAATTTTTATTTATTTTAATCTGTACGTGTATTTATGTTATGTTTTCTTACAAATAGGTGCATAACTTTATTGTAATAATTATATGTCACAAGCAGCGTCTGACTAATAAGGTTCGCGTTGCAGTGCAGATACGCTATATCCGTTAATTAAGGCCCGTCCCGCAACGGCTGAACAAATTGTCTTACGTACATAGGTACACGTATATAGGTGCTGAAGTGTGCATTTAAGCGTTAAGGTTCATTTTAATTAAACCTACATACATAATATAATCATGACTATTATCCCCGAAAGGTTAGTCAGAGACTAGGCAATGAGGACCGCAAAAGCCGTCCTCTGCCATAGTCCACTTTTCACCAAATAGCATGACAGGTGGTGAGCCCATCGCCGCTCTATGCTGTTAGATGTATGTGCAGTCTTTAGTCCGTTAGTCGCCTTTTACGACACCCAAGGGAAGAGAGGGGGGGTGGTAGTATTCATTTAATGAGCCGCGACTCAGTTATGTTTGATTAAAATATTAGTATCGGCTGCCAAGTGTTGCGTTACAGATACGACCATTAATTATAGCGCGTCGCGAAATGGCCTTACAAATTGTCCTCTTGAGGCCAATGTTCCGGTGCGCTAACCTTTACTTAGCATTTTAGGGTTAACTGTTTATGGGTGAATGCCTAAAGA
Organism: Scoparia ambigualis; assembly: GCA_963921215.1. Taxonomy (NCBI): domain Eukaryota; kingdom Metazoa; phylum Arthropoda; class Insecta; order Lepidoptera; family Crambidae; genus Scoparia; species Scoparia ambigualis. The sequence goes on along the minus strand of OY992502.1, from coordinate 55,725,195 downwards.
ATTTTTGTGTATTGTCAAGGTCATTTTAATGGTTTTTGCTTTAGAGAAAGATAAAAGTATTAAGTAGGAATGTATGAAAAATGTTATAAGAGAAAATTAAGCTAAGCAGTGTCAGGTCCGCTGCAAATGGAAAGCTATGGTCTCTCCTATCATATAGAGAAGTAAATTTAAGTTTAGACAATTCAAAATGCTTATTTTAAGCTTGCTGAATAAAATTTTGATGTTTGATTTTTTTTTTACTCTTAGAGGCGAGATGTGCATGTTTATTTTTTTATTTTATACTTACATATAGGTACATACAATCACGACTATTCCCCGAAGGGTTAATCAGAGACTAGGCAATGAGGACCACAAAAGCAGTCTTCTGCCATAGACCACTTTTCACTAAATAGCGACTACACATGCGCTCAGAGTGACAGGTGGTGCCTATCGCCGCTCTATGCAGTTGGATGTTTGTGCAGTATTTAGTCCGTTAGTCGCCTTTTTACGACACCCAAGGGAAGAAAGGGGGTGGTAGTTTTCTTTCACCGCTACGCGACACGGCACATTTTTATTTTATTTACATTAATTTTTACGTTTAAATGTAACGTCATGATATCTCATCGGTTAGAGCACTTGCTAAGATAACCAGGAAGATAATTAAATAAACAGCATTTCAATTATGCCAACGAGGCGTTCGCTCTTCTCTTAATTTAATATATTCCTTTGATTTTCCGTCCGGCATTTCCTTCTTTATAAAGAGCCTTTTGTTTTTGTACGTATAAAAGTTCCTAGTTATTATATAACTTCGCCAAAAACGTTTGTATCGAATGAGAAGCTTAGCAACAGTTGTCGGGTGAGATTGCAAGGTTAGTAGATCCCTTCAACACGGAGGATGATCGCGTAAACAGCTCGCTAATTTGGTTTTCGATAATTAAATACAGTAGCCTAATTCACGTAACAAAACTTCAACGACATGCAAGCGATTTGATCGCTGAAGTCACTTTTCGTATTCACGTATCAATCGCACGATTTTGTTTAAGTCGGTTTTGTTTAAGCGTAATCACGTGCATTAATCGAAGTTCGATCGTTGCCTCCGCGGTATTCACCTATTATGTTGACGTTTATTTTTATCGGATTTCAGCGCTTACACGTCAAATTAGACAATTTCCAAGTCGTTAGAAAAAAAAAACATTTCTGCATGTTTTGTTAACAAAAAGTACTTGAATTTATTTGGTAGAACTGTAATGGCAACATTAAGTGACAAATCGCTGAGTTGCGTTCCTATCGAGTAATCGTTCTATCGAAATGACAGGTGAAGACGGATTTATGACTGTTTTTCAATAGGACGACTTCTAAACGTAAACGATATTTCGACTATTACGAAATACGTGAATCAGGCCACAGTTCACCTCTCAGTCTTGGCAACGAAATGTCTAAAAATATTGACAGCAGGTGCGATTTGGCGGGAATTTAAATTTGCGGAAATGAAAAAAATATATAAAAAAAAATCGAACGCAGTTCATGTTAAATTTTGCGTTCACGATGCATAAAATGTACCACAAAACCGAAATAATCGACCTTGTTCATACTAAAGTAGCCTCTAAGTGTATACACGGTAAACACGGCACAAAGTCAAGTGGAGAGCGCGGCCAGCGCGGCCATATATGGCCGCTTGGGGTCTGACGGAATAGCGAGTTTCTTAGGTGCGGCCAAATATGGCCGCTTGGGGCTTGAGATGAAGTGTCTTTCGTTGATAAAATGAGGAAGGCTAAATAGTAACAGTTAGCTAGAAGAGGTCACGCATTTTTATCTTCTGCGGACTCAATAGTTGGCATTTCAGTCTTCAACCGTATTTAGTTTTTGTATTGTATAAATTTAAATTGTCATCATCATTACCTTATAACCGTGTCGCGAGACGGTGAAAGAATACTACCACCCCCTCTCTTCCCTTGGGTGTCTTAAAGGCGACTAACGGGCTAAAGACTGCACATACATCCGATAAGTAGCATAGCGGCGATGGGCTTACCTCCGCTTACATGTGCAGTCGCTATTTGGTGAAAAGTGGACTATGGTAGAGGACTGCTTTTGATGTCCTCATTGCCTAGTCTCTGACTAACCCTACGGGGATAATAGTCGTGATTATATGTTCTCGTATGTATATTAGCTTATAAACGTCCCACATGGAAAGAAAAATCTTAAAAACTCAAAAATTGTTTAAAAGATCAACTCGTTCACTGAAGCACGTGCTTACCAAAAAAAACAACACGTAAGCCAAAAAAGTAAATATGTAAAAAGTAATATATACATATTATCTGAGTCAGCGACAAGCAGTACTAAATAATGGATCATAAAACGAGCATCGACAGAATGAACCCTAACCTATACGACAGATGCCCCTACAAAGTAAAACACCAAAAAATGGAAATAGAAAATGGTAGATTTGAAACTCAGTTTTTTTTGACAACGGGTAAAATTATATCTCTCAACCTTTATCTCACCTGATGCATCAGGAATTCTCAACGATTTACGAACTGGCTTTTTAGGGTTCCGTACCCAAAAAAACGGAACCCTTATGGATTCGTCATGTCTGTCTGTCTGTCCGTCCGTATGTCACAGCCACTTTTTTCCGAAACTATAAGAACTATATACTGTTGAAACTTGGTATGTAAATGTATTCTGTGAACCGCATTAATATTTTCACACAAAAAATAGAAAAAAAAACAATAAATTTTGGGGGTTCCCCATACTTAGAAATTTTTTTTTGATCAAACCCATACATACGTGTAAGGTCTGGATAGGACTTCAAAAATGATATTAAGGTTTCTAAAATATTTTTTTTCTAAACTGAATAGTTTACGCGAGACGACACTTCCAAAGTGGTAAAATGTGCCCCCCCCACCCTGTAACTTCTAAAATAAGGGAATGATAAAACTAAAAAAAATAATGATGTACATTACCATGCAAACTTCCACCGAAAATTGGTTAAACGAGATATACTTAGTAAGTAGTTTTTTTTTAATACGTCATAAAATAATAAATTAAAAAAAAATACACTATTATTAAAACATCGATCAAAGTTACAACGATCTACAAGAACTTTTAAATGATATGATACTTGCTGCTACGGAACCCTTCATGGGCGAGTCCGACTCGCACTTGGCCGGTGTTTTTATTTCTAACTGTTCCGACGAACACAATACCTACAACCAACATCGTCGTCATGGCGACACACAGGTGGTAGCTAACCAGATTGACTTAAAAGACATTTCCAACATCCAAACCGACTATAATATCCGCTGGTAATTAACCCGGGACCTCCGCGTTCGAGACTGAAGTTCAAACCAAAAAAAGGGCGGTAAAAAAAAAGTTTCGCGCCAAACAGGCCATAGTACGCACGCACACACAGCCTATTATTAATCTTTCACGTTGCAGGGCCGTGTTTTTACGCGCGCACATAAAATGGAACGTAAAATTCCCGTCACGCGGCTTGCGCCCCGGCAGAGTCAATCATTGTTTCATTAGCTGGCTGGAAGTTTCGGATTCAACAGCATTGCATGTTTCACAACACCCTCTTATCTGGGAACAGTGGAAAACTGAAGTTGGTTTCTTCTTTGACACGCCCCGGAACGTGGATTTACGTCGCCAGACTATCTGTGTCGCTAGTTTTTAAATGGGCAACATTATGAATAAAATGAAATGACATACGAGTGGCCAACTCTATTTTAGTTGAATTTGATAGTGACAGACTGGTTTTGATACAAATGTCGTACACATACACAAATAATCACGACTATTATCCCGAAGGGTTAGTCAGGGACTAACCCTAAAAGCAGTCCTCTGCCATTGTCCACTTATCACCAAATAGCGACTGCACATGTGCTCAGCGTGACAGGTGGTGAGCCCATCGCCGCTTCATGCTGCTGGATGTATGTGCAGTGTTTAGTCCATTAGTCGCCTTTTACGACACCTAAGGGAAGACAGGGGTGGTAGTATTTTTTCTCGACTCTCTTTGACTCGGTTGAACACAAATGATATAAAAAATAAAATATTTATTCTGTGACACACGTGACGTACAAATAAAATAAATAAAATGTTTACAATAAAATTATAATTATAACTATGTGGCACAAAAATGACTTTTACTCAGCATAATGTTAAGGCACCTAGATAGGTACCCCGACGCTGGTCTTCCGTGGACGCCCGAGGGGAGCAAAAATTAAAACATACTAAACACAGAAGCATACATGCAGGGAATGGTAAAAATTTGTGAACATTACAAACATAATTTTTCACTGTAACAGTAAAATAAAATAAAACTGGGTGTCAACAAGACCTATAATCCTTAAACAAACAAAGCCAGTTAAAACTACAAATTTTACAAAAGATAACGAACACAATACACAGCAATACTACAATGATAAAAAAGGCTATTTAAATAAAATATATATTTTGTATTTATTTTTAAAAGACTTGACTGTTAAAACGTTTTTAATTGGAGGCGGAATGTTGTTCCACCATTTCGTGGCTGAATACCGAAAACTGCCACGAAATGCGGCTGTGCTTTGCCGAGGAACATTACATTTCAACTATCAAACGTAAAGTAGGTATCCATTAAAAATGAAATATAAAAGAGTTTAATTTGGGTACAACTGTTGAGCTCATATAAACACTACGACATAGGTTCGCAAGTCAACGGGGTAGGATACGAAAAGGTGAACCTCCTCCTCCAGATATCAAGCACCACCACTCGGCCACCGATAGTAACAACTACAGCGTATAATCTTTTGTTTTAAAAACAAAACCATTTAATACAGTCATATAGAACATGCTTTTTAAGAGGCCGCCCGCCCTCATAAAAACCAATTTTACAGGAGCAGCTTTCAATCAAGTTCAAAACACCATCACGGCTGACAGATTAAGAAACCGGATGGTAAACATAAACAATGGGTCGTTGCCGAGCCGCCGGGCTGTTATGCTAAGGGCCTTTTGATGGCCGCCCAACGTTAAAAGCTAAATGAGCATGATGTTTATCAAGTGAAAAAAGTTTCGAACATGATACTGGAAAGGAAAATATAAACAAACTGCGGGATCGTTTCGTTGACGATTGGGTTTGGATGTCTATAGGGTTGAAGTTGTTAATGCCTCATTGAAAGAACGCCTGATGCAAGATGGTACCCACAGACCAGTACCAGACGCCAGCGCTTCAACCTATACCACAAAATGTCAAATTTCTTCAATAAATTTTGTACTTTGTTACTATTGTATAACCCTTTCTCTGTAACGAAGACTCCTAGAGGTTACTCACATCCCCTCTCCTTACATCACTTAGTTTATTTGTACTGGCACCTCGAGACCAACCGTTAGGTTATGCAAGAAGTGCCAGACGTCCCTGCGCCAGTAAACCAACTCACGCAAGAGACCATCTGCGTTAGGTCTTGACCAGTGGCGTATTTACCCTAGGGCCAAAAGGGCCATGGCCCGGGGCGGCAGGTTGCGAGGGGCGGCGCAAGCCGCTCCTCGCAGCCTGAGCAGACTTTATAAGCCTGATTTAAAAAAGCTTACCTAATTAACAACAACTGAAACTCTACGGTTTTAAGTTCAAGATTCATTTACATAACGGAACTAGTTCCGTAAACATGTTCGCGGAACTACACTTCCGGACACATCTATCGTCCTACCTAGCATTTTAAGTTTTGACGGTCCCTAGATAAAAATAACTGTATTGAGCAAAAAGTTTTTACGCAGTTTTGAAGCTGATTTATTAACCATCTTTTTCGTATGTTTTTTTTTTAATTTCGAATTCAGTATACTGAAAAACAAGAAATACAGCGTAAAAATCAAGTAGGTATGCGCCTCAGTGAAGGGCAAGAGTAGTATTGAATTTTTAAAGAAATCAACCGTTTATCACTTCTTCTTCGTTGAGTCCTCATGACTGAGGGTCGTGACCACCAAAAACAGATTTGCGGACAGGGCTCTGCAGGAGGTCCTATCCTGGGCTAGACGGATAGCCTGCGTGTTGCGTTGCAGGGTTTCAAGGACTGCATCCGTCCACCGGGCAGGCGCTCTGCCTCTGTTTCTTCGTCCCTTAACGTGGCCCACCAGAACAAGCTTCTCCAGATCTCCAGGTCCCGGCGTGCAACGTGACCAAAAAAGGAAAACGATCTTTCGAGGCAGACAGACGATAGGCGGGTTTTAATAGCAAGCTCCCGAAGAATAGATTTGTTAGTGCGACGAGCAGTCCACGAAATATTCAGCATTTTACGCCAGCACCACATTTCGAACGCATCTATTCTTGATAAAATTCGAGCTTTTATGTCCATGTTTCAGAGGCGTATAGGAAAATGGAGAAAATCAAGGTACGCAATAGTGTAACTTTCGTGCTGCGATAGATGTTATGATTTTCTCTAGGCGTTTTACTGCTGCTTTTGCCATTTGAGCACGTTGAACAACTTCCCTTTCGCAATCTCCATCATTGCGTATTTACGACCCCAAGTACACAAATTCCTGCACCGTGTCTAGGTCGCGCAACTCCTGAGATCTAGGCAAAATTCCTGCTCTATAAACGAACATCAATTTAGTTTTGCTCCGATTTATCCGAAGACCGTACTCAGCACTCACACTTACGAGCCTACTCATCAGCTTAGCAAGTTCTCCCATATTGGCGCCTATTAGCGTAGTACCGTCGGGGAACCTTAAGTTGTTGATACGGTGACCGCCGACTCGGATTCCGCCCTCCCAGGATGTTAACACTAGACGCATGATGTGCTCGCCTACGACGTTAAATAATTGAGGGGAGAGCACACATCCTTGCCTCACTCCGCGTTCAGTCGCAAAAGGCTTAGAAAGAGCGTCATCCAGCCAAACCCTCGATTTCCCCTCCAGGTACAGGTTTTGAACCAGAAATTCAGGTGATCCGGTACTCCCATTTCCTTCATAACTTTGAACATTCTGGACCAGATGATACAGTCGAAGGCCGTAGCGTAATCTATAAAGCAGAATACCATAGGAACGTTGAATTCCCTGTTTTATCACTATACAATGTTTAATTAATAGGAGGTATTATCTACGACAGCCCTAATGTGATTAGGCATGGAATTAATTAGTCTGACTATGAAATTCTGTGGCATCATCACCCATTCCTTTTCTATGGCAGTTTTCAGCTCCGGCATCGTTTGTGGAGCTGGCTGGCGAGCCTGAACACGCCTCTTTAACTCGTCTCATATGTGTTGGATTGGGTTCATGTCTGTGCTTCTAGCTGGCCAGTCCATTACCGCGATATCCACGTCTTGAAGATATTGCCGGATGATTCCAGCTGTATGCGGTCTCGCATTATCGTGCATGAAAATGAAGTTTGGGCCAACACATACAGCGAATGGCATTACATGTGGCTCTAGACACTGACGAATGTACCTGTGAAAGTCGTGGTCCACTAACAAGTTCGGTTTTCGCATTTGCGTAAATTCCTCCCTAGACTGTCCATGACCCACTACCAAAAGCAACCCTCTCTTGTATGCAGCACTGAGCGAAACGCTCTGATTGTCTTTGGTACACCTTCTTTCTTCCATCATTATTCATTACCATAAAGAGTAATTTACGATTCATCAGTAAAGAGTACCTACCTGGCTACATTGTAGCTGGGTCCACTGCAAATGAGTTCGCGTGAATTGAAGGCGCCATGTTCAGTGAGCTCGCGTTAATTTTTGGCCATTAGCTGGCTTGTGAGGTACCATATCACGTTCTTTCAGTCTTCTTCGAACAGTTCGGATACTCACAGATACTCCATGGATGTCGCGTAGTTGGTTTTGTATCTGAACTAAAGTCAAGTGACGGTTTCTCAAGCTGGTCGTAAAGATGAACCGGTCTTGCCTTTCAGTTGTCACACAAGATCGTGGTCTTTCTTAACAATGAACAAAGCCGCCAGTGTCCAAGAACCTCTGATAATTCAAATATGCACTCACATTTCTTTGGCTATGCCCAGCCTGCAGAAGTGCTATAGCTTGGACGGCAATTTCAGGCCTAGTATCCATATTTTTTTGGTCAAAATTGACTCAAAGCTTATGGTATCTTTTTAAGGAACCATTTATTAGAAAATTTAATTTTTAAAATCCAATTCGTTTAATAATAAATTCTTCACATCCCTTGGATTGTTGAAAACGATGAACAGATTCCAATTTTATTTTGTTTCTTTAAAATACCGAATTCGAATTTTTCAAAAAGATGGTTAATAAATCGGCTTCAAAACAGCGTAAAAATTTTTTGCTCAATGTAACATTATTTTTATCTAGGGACAGTCAAAACTTAAAATGCTAGGGGGGCCGATAGATGTGTTCAGAAGTGTATTTAGTTCCTCTGACGTTGACGGTGAATCGGTCTTAGTTCCAATTGTTACTTAAAAGTTTTTAATGTTATTTCTAATAATTAATTAATTTTAACGCAAAATTTTGTTGCGGAAAAATTAAAAATTGAAAAAGACAGTGCCGAAAAAATTTCGACGAGCACGATTAGAACAATTTGTAATTTGTTCACTAAAAAATTTGCGTTAAAATTATATTAACAATAACATTAACATAGCTTGCCTATTTCTCAACTGATCTTTAATGTTCGTAAAATATTAAAATCGGATGTTGATAACGTGTTTGTTGACATTGTATGGGCGCACTTTGGCTTACCAAGTAAAAAATAAAGTTGGTGTTGATTAATTTGGACGGGCTGGATAAGTTCCACGGTATAGCTTAACATGAAACAGCACCTGGACCGGATTGTCAGAAGGGTACGCGTTCGAGTCCTGTTCGTGGAAATATTTTCGACACCGTCTTTTTCAATTTAAAAGTTTTTCCTTTTTTCGGTTAATTTATGGGGCGGCAAACCTTACAGGCCCAGGGCGCAGAATCTTAAAATACGCCACTGGTCTTGACGCCGAATCAGTGCCCGCCGAAGCGCGCTCTTCATTCGGTACTCATAAGACTAGTGTCTCAGGAGAGTTTCCCCGTGAACACGTGTAGTTCACTGCCTATTATACAGATAGGTAACCGGAGCTGTTAAGCTCGCTCACTTCTCGTTGCACAAAGGGCACAACTCGCAGTTGCCACTGCTAGAGGTTACTCACAATTTTGAATTTCTTTTATGTCTGGTCTCACGGCAGCTGACAAGAGGATCAATATCGTTTGGATAGGTTGGATCTGTAGGTTTGTAAACGTCCCCTATCCAAAACTATCAAAATTTTCCAATCCATCCATAAACCTAAACATTACAATGTTAAATAAATTTGACATTTGGTAGAAGGTTTAGTTAGGACCCTTGTGCCGACTTTAACCTGAGGGCCTATTCTCTTTCTCCGAAACGAAATTTCGGCCGATTTTCGTTTGCAATTTACAGCGGTTTCCATTCCTTCCGAAATTTCGTTCATACAAAATAGGTTTGGCATTTAGATTATTAATTTTTAGAAAATAGTTTAAAATTCCAAAAATGATCCCTTACGCTGTAAAAGCGCTGTAAATAGCAAACGAAAATCGGGCGAAATTTCGTTTTACATATTATTGTACTTCTATTATCTATACCAATATTATAAAGAGGAAATATTTGATTGTTTGTTTGTATTAAATAGGCTCCGAAACTACTAGACCGATTTCAAAAATTCTTTCACCGTTGGTTGGGAAGCTACACTATCTCCGGGTGACATAGGCTATTATATTTTCAAAAAAATTAAGGATCCTCACTAAAACTCAAATAAGTTCCTTAAGTGGACACCGCGCGGAGCCACGCGATCGCAAAAACTGACATATGTCTCATAATGAACTGCAAAGCAAAATCAATCATATTAATATTTAAAATTAGAACAATTCTGCTTTGAAGTTTCAGACCTAGTAATTCGATTAGAGCAATGTTTTTGTTCTGCGAAATGTACAAAACCATCACGCGCTTGTCTTAAAAAATAAAATTTACTTTTTTAAGATGGGGGCGACCTGCGGAACATCAATACAAATATTTTCATGTAAGAATTATTGTTCCATGCGTAAAATTAAGAAAGTTGTCGAAGAAAAATGTTTTTAGGAGTCATTAGATTTATGTATTGTTTGATATTGTTTAAACAATTTGTTTCAAATTTCAACAAGGCCACGACCTTGTGCAATAATTAGGCTAACCTACTCTAGTTCTTTTAATGTATTTAACTAATTCAGCGCATAGTACAAGTGACTTAAAAATACGTAAATTTTCACAATTTCGTGCAGGATCCTCTTAAATCGCGTGCGGTAAGAAAACTATTGATAATAGAATAAAATAATGTAGGTACTATGGCTTTGCAGAACACGCCATTATCTACAAAAAGTGTCGCGATAGTATATGTCTTACTATTTTAGTTATGTCACAATAAGTGTTCTTGGGAGGGGAGTCATTTTGAAAATTCGTCACGGGGTACGGGGTCCACGCGAAAGAGTCGTCGACGCGACGGTCTGCTAGTATTTACATATTTTCATTAAAGAGAAAAACCGGAGACCTGTTGTCTCGGGACTCGGGCGTGACCGTTGCTGCATTGGGCCAGCGTGGTGGGTTATGTTAGGATGATTCAATCTCCTCAAGTGTAAGCGATGTGGGAAGGCCTTTGCCCCGCAGTGGAACGTTTATATGCTGAAGAAGTCAAACCAATAGAATTGGTTAAGCAAAAGCAATATGTGCCTAAAGTAAAAGATAGTATTAATGAAGAGCCAAATACCAATAGGGAAAGAAACAATAAATATTCATTACCTATATTGTAGAGAATCAGGACATTGATACGAAGTTGTTCACGTAAGTAATTTTTGTTGCCATGCTTCCCCGTATAGAAAAGCTCTACAATAAGGTTCTCCATTAATTTTGCCACGTTAGATATCACTTCACACAAAAGATTCTTACCCTTGGAAAGAGGAAAAAGGAGATATATTGTCGGTCCAATAAATAAAAAATACGTCATTATCGTAGGAAGCAAACCTATTGCTAATAATAAAATAGACAGCTGCTGAGAAATACAGATACAAAAAATACTTATCTCTTTTGATACAACATTATGAGTAGATACTAGAGATGATACTACATTTATTTACATGGAATTAAGAAACCTTAGTAGTGATATCATTGTTACAACAAAACCAGACCTTCATTCCTTTCATGGAGCTCCTCCGGGCTTTGGAAACAACCCACACAGTGTGGCCACACTAGACCAGCTTGATGGGTTATGGTCCAACCTGTTGTAAGAAGATGTAGGAAGGCTCGAGACGAACAGTGGGTTGGTAAGGCTAAATGTAATAGTATTAAAAAATAGGGCTTTTTCTCGCTAGCAGCATAAGTACGTGAAAATGGGTCTCATTTTGAGCAATTCAATAAGTTAAGTGAACTATATTCTTTAGATAGTAAGCTTAACAATAAAAAAAATATTTTTCTTGGTCTTTCTTTAATTTAAGATATCATGTTGTTTAAAAGAAATTGATCCTTATGAATGACTCCTTCGGTTGGTATCATAAAATACAGGATGTTTATTTTTCACACCGGTTTGATTCCCGGCTCAAGCAGGTGATTTTACAAAAATAATTAAATGCAGTTTTATTTATTTTTGAAAACAAAGGAAATCATCATCATCAATATTACCCAAGAGTACTTTTCCTCCAACCACGGTCTTTTTTCCATCCTGTATACAAAACCTATGTATGCATGAAAAAACATCTTACACAGTGATAACTAGCAATATTGCTGTACCAAATTACATTACAACCGAAATCCATTGAAATTTATTTTGAATCGTTCTACATTTAGTTCTTAATTAATGCGATCTCCGATTTCATATCAATGCTCGTACGCTCCATCTGCATCCAAGCCAGGTGTATGTTGTCAATAAATAAGCATAAGACTTAAGACTGGGGCTTCACCAGATGGCTTTTTAATACACGTCAAGTGCATAAGACGCACATCTGGTCATTTTAAAATAGACCTTAGAAAGGAAATAGACAGAACATCAAATTTTAAAGTGTATTTTTTTGACAGATTTTTGTATAATTTCGTGCACAGTATGTTTAAAATGTCTAGTCTATTGGCTTTTACGGTTTTTAGACACAGAGCTGCTGGCAGCTCTGTGTCTAAAACCTGGGTTTTGTTTGTATTGAATGTAGGTTTAGAAATTTGATTTAAAAATCTACCTGGGTATCGGCCAACATCTTATCTGTCGCCAAAACAATAGTTTTGATAACAATTTTGTGTTTAGATTCGGACAGTAATTAATTAGGATAGTTTGTTCTTTAGTGGTTGGCGATTCGGGGTGAAATGCGCCTACATCGGGCCCATATCGACACTTACCATAACAATAACAGTGTGATTTCACTGATGAGACTGTAAAATTAAAGAAATTCTTTATTAACGTAATAATAATAAAGCATTTATTGGAATGTATTTAAGATAATTCATGAAAATATTGAAATCATGTGATGAGGATTGCTACTTTAAGTAGTTATAAAAGGATTTCTCATTAAGGAACAAGAAAGTAACAATACCCTAATGAGAGAATTAATTTGTCAAAAGAGCAAGGAAAGTATAATTAACTCGTTTTTCACAAATTTGTTTCCACCCCTGCTTGGTGAGGTAATTTTATTTTGTTAATTATTTCACAATTGAACTTCCGTAATACAATAAAGTAAGAACAAATTAAGACATTAAAGGGTGAGTTTGTAAAATATGTTATTGATAGAACAGTCCTTGCAGACCCGTAATGACACATTCACGCTTCTGTACTGTACTGTAATATACAAGCTGCCGAGACGTTATTTTATTAGGAGTATTTGTTTCCACCCCTGCTTGGTGAGGTAATTTTATTTTGTTAATTATTTCACAATTGAACTTCCGTAATACAATAAAGTAAGAACAAATTAAGACATTAAAGGGTGAGTTTGTAAAATATGTTATTGATAGAACAGTCCTTGCAGACCCGTAATGACACATTCACGCTTCTGTACTGTACTGTAATATACAAGCTGCCGAGACGTTATTTTATTAGGAGTAGCAAACTACTACCATCTTGTCAACGTCAGTCATCATAACAACAACGCACATTGGTTTGTGTAGCAAGGGACTGGAAAATGTGGAAAATTCTGGGATACCCTTTGCCTATATAGAAGTGGGATTTACTAATTGACTAAGGTACTAGCTATGTGTACCATTATTTGTGAATTACTTGTTTGGGTAATTAATTTCTTGAATTGTGAATAACTTATTTTTATAGTGGATTTCTTGGCTCATATCTATGCGTTTTAAGTTCTATGACACGCTACTACCTGCCTTTTTCGACAAAGATAAAGCAAAGGGAATCTGTTATTATTATAGCTAATAGTATTAACGACATGTATAAACGAAAACATTCTTAAAAATTATCAGAAGAAGAAACTTATTTAGATAAGTAGTTGAATATGACATTTAAGTAAAATACATTTATTTATTCTACTTTAAAACGTATAAAATAACTTGTTCACAATGAAATCAAATACTTTATACACGGATCTACTCGCTCATAATTCACATTTATTTTAGCAAAAAAGCAACGTCATACCACATGAGTAAAGAAATGGTACAGAGTCAAAGCTACATACAACCGCGCCACATGAGTAAATACCCTTTCTTTACTCATGTGGTCATACTGAATAAACAGACACCTACGTATCTTAATGACGTCATCATCCGACACAAACCACACAATCGTCATCACCATCCCATAATCGTCCCACTGCTGGGCACAGGCCTCTACATACACAACCGGGGTGTTTGGGCCAAAACCCACCACGCTGGCCTTGCAAGTTGGTGGGTTTTATAGACGTAGGCACCCTAGTTCAAAGTAGGCCACCCATTTAGAGACCCAGCATCGCGAAAGTTGCTTAACGTAAACCAAACGCCAGCATTTTTTAAATGTTGGCAGAACTTTATTTGCAACTTATTTTGCAAAGTTAATAATTTTTAGATGCAACAATAAAACCGGCCAAGTGCGAGTCGGACTCGCACACGAAGGGTTCCGTACCATTTATCTATAAAACTTTGATCGATGTTTTAATAATAGTGTATTTTTATTATATTAATTAATTTATGACGTAATAAAAAAAACTACTTAATAGATCTCGTTCAAACCTATTTTCGGTGGAAGTTTGCATGGTAATGTACATCATATATTTTTTTTAGTTTTATTATTCTCTTATTTTAGAAGTTACAGGGGGGAAGGGGGAACACATTTTACCACTTTGGAAGTGTCTCTCGCGCAAACTATTAAGTTTAGAAAAAAAATATTAGAAAACTCAATATCATTTTTGAAGACCCATCCATTTGATGAAAAAAAAATTTGAGTTTCAGTTCTAAGTATGGGGAACCCCCAAAACTTATTGTTTTTTTTCTATTTTTGTGTGAAAATCTTAATGCGGTTTACAGAATACATCTACTTACCAAGCTTTAACAGTATAGTTCTTATAGTTTTGGGAAAAAGATACTGTGACATATGGACGGACAGACAGAAATGACGAATCCATAAGGGTTCCGTTTTTTGCCATTTGGCTACGGAACCCTAAAAACGAGCTCTTCGACCTGACATATGTAGGAGATGAATCCGTTTAAACCATGAGCCTCTGTCCTATAAATCTAAGCATAAAGGGTATTGTCTCTTTGTGTCTAGATTTATACCACTTAAGACGCCGAGATACGCGTATACATGACAATACAGGAGCTAGGGTTGGGAACCACAGCTTTTATTAATATCACTAATGTAGCAATCAGGCATACACGGCCCGGATGTTGTTGGGCGTATTATACGCCGTATTATAACAGTAGACTACGTAATTGACGTTAGAAAGACAAAAGAAATGTATACCCTGTATAAATCTGTACGTTTTGCTAGATTTAGGGCTGATTTTTTAATTGTCAGATAAAAATTATTTGTCTGCTATAGTATTACGTTATGAACCATTTTGAAATGTATTGTCAAATAAAGTCTTTTCTTCTTTGACAAGAGACATTTTATTTTGATCCCGTCATACTTTATCTAGAATGTGTCGGACCTACAACGAACTTATACGCAGTGGCAAAGACGTAGACATATTTAATGACCGATTCCCTTTATACAAAAGAAATATTTCGCACATACTCGGGGCCGAAGTATCCTCGGCTCACAAGTAGTAAATTGGATGTACTTAAAAAAATATATATATAAATTTTTTTCGCGAAAGGCAGTGGGGCGCTGGGTGATTCTGAGTCACTCTATTTATTCAGCGCTGTGCATTGGTTTCTATAAATTTTACATACATATATTCACGACTATCATCCCCTAAGGGTTAGTCAGAGGCTAGGCAATGGGGACCGCAGAAACAGTCCATTGACTTATATTAGATTTTTCAGGGTTTCACCATCTGGGGGTTAAAGTTACTCGCATCCGTAGGTTTACCCTTGAGACCCTACACGTGACCCTGGGTGGTGTTAAATGAGTGACACTGACTGAGTGGTAGAGCCATGCTGCGTTGCAGCACGCATCGGGCCGGCTCGGCCGGGGTAATAAATACCACCTCTCACTGATATCCAGCGTGAAATAATAGCACTTAGTGCTGTTGTGTTTCGTCCGGCCAGTAAGGGTTCCGGAGGCCCTCCCCCCCCCCTCACAATTCCTATTCCTTCCTAAAACCTATTCCTTCCTTAAAGGCCGGCAACGCGTCTGCGATTCCTCTGGTTTTGCTTGTCATGGGCGGCGGATATTACTCTCCATCAGGTGACCCGCCTGCTCGTTTGCCTCCTTCTACTATAAAAAAAATCTCTATTTTGGCATCACCAAGCATTTAGCAGACTTCTTGGCGGGAAAGTGAAGCGTCATGTCTGCAGTATTGTATTATTTTCTAAAATTTGTGTTTTGTTGATATTAATGTGAAATAATGGTGGATTATTTACTGTTAAGTGTTCGTGAACGTGCATGAGTGTTAGCAAATAAAACAAAACAGTGCACTAACACTTTTCAAATTCTCTCAAGAAGTTCGTGTGAGACCTCAATAAAGTCCCACAGCTTTATTGAGTCTCGAGGGGTTTGGGGGAAAATCATTTACAATTAAACGTTCATTATCACTCATTATCATCCACTTAATATAATGAAAATAATAATTACTATTAAAAACTTGACACTGGCTAAATGTGCTGATCGCACGAAGCCATTATTTAAGAGAAAAAAAAAGCATTTGGCAAGCGTGGTGATTAAGTCAATACCCATTTGTATCGATGACTTGATTTCAATAATGGAGGCTTTTGTTCAGCAGTGATACAGTAGGTATATACTGTATACTACAACTTTTTTGTATACATACATACAATTACGACTACTTTCCCCGAAGGGTTAGTCAGAGACTAGGCAATAAGGACAGCAAAAGCAGTCCTCTACCATAGTCCATTTTTCACCAAATAGCGACTACACATGTGCAGCGTGACAGGTGGTGAGCCCATCGCCGCTCTATGCAGTTGGAAGTATGTGCAGTCTTTAGTCCGTTAGTCGCCTTTTACGACACCCAAGGGAGGAGAGGGGGTGGTAGTATTCTTTCACCGCTACGCGTCGCGGTTAACAACTTTTTTGTATCGACAACCCTGACCGACTGCGATTCGTCAGCTGTGTTGATAGATAGACTGTCAACGGACAATGGACATCTGGTTTTGGTCGTAGCATTTCCGCTCTGCAGCATCATCCACAGTATCAGAATCAGAAATGTTTATTGCGATTATAGGTGTTAGTAGATTTTACAAAAAGTATTCATTCTGTCTACTTAATCGAGTAATAATATAATTTACAAGAACAACTTAATATGTCAAAATACAGATAAATAATTACATTACAGTGAAAATAATTAAATTAAAATACAAATCATGTCACGTATAACGGTCACAGTACAAAATACGAGTAAGTATGTCAATATAGATTAGATACTAATGTTATTCCAATTATAATAATTTATCTAGTATAAAAACAATATCGTCAAGAGATGTCAGCATAATTTATTAAATGCTAAACTAAGTTAGTAGATGTAATTTATAGTGAAAAGCTAGTAGAAATCATAGTAGAAAAAGCCTATTTAAAATATTTTTGATTCTTTCAAAGGCAGTTTAAATATTGTTCTGCAAAAAAATAGAAAGAAGGTTTACAATAAGCATCTACAGCATATTCTTCAGCTGATCGGTTTTAGGTTTTTAATTAATAAGTACCATACTTTAACATCATATTCGATCTATCTAAAGAACTATCAAATGCGCAAGAGACAACTCATTTTACACAAAATGCATTTTTATATTGGTGGGTTTTAATTTAACGACTGCCAACTTACGACAACAACCGGGAACAATACCAGAAGCGATGTAAGATTCGGATGCGATGCGGATGTGGATCGGATTTGTTGTCCCTTCAAATCTTGTTCGTACAAAATGTATGAAAGAGATGCCTCGTAAATTACACAGAAAGGATGCGCTGCGGATTTCGGCGGATCCGCGAGATGTTTGTAATTCGGTCACTGCCCTGCACGGCCTTTTGATGCAGCATCATGCGTAAAATCACATCACCTCTCTGTCATGGTCATAGTCTCCTTATTTAAGTAACACACATATAATGACAAATATTATCCCCGAAGTGTTAGTCAGAGACTAGGCAATGAGGACAGCAAAAGCAGTTCTCTGCCATAGTCCACTTTTCACCAAATAGCGACTGCACATGTGCTTAGCGTGACAGGAGGTAACCCATCGCCACTCTATGCTGTCGCATGTATGTACAGTCTTTAGTTTGTTAGTCGAGACTTTACGACACCCAAGGAAAGAGGGGGGGTGGTAGTATTCTTTCACCGCTTCGCGACACGGTTATATTTAAGTTAACTTAATAAATATAGATATACTTTCGAATAGTCCAAATAGGTACACTTATAGTAAAAACTTATATTTGGA
The DNA here is from genome assembly GCA_963921215.1 of Scoparia ambigualis. Taxonomy (NCBI): domain Eukaryota; kingdom Metazoa; phylum Arthropoda; class Insecta; order Lepidoptera; family Crambidae; genus Scoparia; species Scoparia ambigualis. The sequence continues at coordinate 55,707,267 of OY992502.1, read as the reverse complement.
CCACCACCTTTTCAGGACGTCTTTTGGCTGTGGAGAAGAATGGGCACAAGAAACCGCACAGGTTTACATAGAAGACCTCTGATCCTGGGGTTTAAGTTATTATGCGTATATGTCCAGTAATTTAAATGGCTCACATTGCATTTAAACCGGACATAGCAATGCAGGACAGTGCTTGGCGGAAAGGAGAATGATTGTGGTGACCATACAGTTCAATTTTGTCCGGACACCTTTCTACCGAAACTTCTTTAACGACAATAATGCTCATTGCCACTTACAGCCAGTTCTTCAGTGGTTGAGGATTCCGGGTGAAGCGCGCTTCCACCTTCGGCCTTATCGTCACTTACCATCAGGTGAGATGAAGGCCAAGAGCTTACCCGTTGTGGAAGTAATATAAAAAATGAAAATACAGCCCGCTCTAATTACGTGATAGTTATTGAAATCGATATCTAAAGAAAACAAATGCTGTTTCATACATAACTACTATATGACCTAAATGTATAAAACACAATCACTACTATTATCCCCGAAGGGTTAGTCAGAGACTAGGCAATGAGGACAGCAAAAGCAGTTCTCTACCATAGTATAGTCCACTTTTCACCAAACAGCGACTGCACATGTGCTCAACGTGACAGGTGGTGAGCCCAACGCCGTTCCATGCTGTTGGATGTATGTGCAGTCTTTAGTCCGTTAGTCGCCTTTAAGACACCCAAGGGAAGAGAGGGGGTAGTATTCTTTCACCCCTACGCGACACAGTTACGTATTAAACAGCTATTTCTTTTTCGCAATACCTGAGTTGCTCCCATGCAAATAGTTAGTTCTTATATACTATACTATGGCAATGATCTACCCAAGCAACGGTTACACCTTGTTTTAGGTTTTTTTTTAATAATATACACTGGCCTGAAAAAATAAGTATCACACTTTTAAAATTTAATTTTTTCTAAACTATAGAAGTTAGAGATTTAAAATAAAAAACGTTTTATAGCAATTTTATCATCTTTCTCTGAAACTATAGTAAATTATACAATAGTAAAATTTTTAAGTCTTGTGTCTTTTTATCATGTGTACTTTAAAAGTTATTACAATAATTTTAAAAGTGTGATACTTATTTTTGCAGGCCAGTGTAAGTTTACCTTTTTAATTTGTCTCTTTACAAGACCGGCAAGAAACGAAATTCTTTTTTTTTACAGTAAACTGTCCGATATAGAGGTCCAATTATTCCCTTATCTGTCACGAAGACTCTTAAAGATTGCTAACAATTAAATATTTATTGTGTCTAGTATTACGACCGCAGAGCTTATAAACAAGTTGTTTGTTATCTGGTTACAAATCTGGTTACAAAAATGTTGGTCAAGTCGGTTTTTAGTTGTATATTATGATAGGCACTGATGATTTACAATATTTTTTAATTGAGAAAAACTACATATTTTTTATTTAGATAAACGTCCTTTCTCAAAACAATGTATTGAGGGGAGGTATTTCGAGCGCTTCTCTCTCGCTCTCTCGACGGTACGGTAAGGGACGGGTATAACAGCGAAGCGGCACGAAAAAGCGCGTTATATATTTAAAAAAATTGATAGTTGTAATAAAAAAAACGATCGGTTATAATAAGTACCTCAAGTTATCTATGAACTTCATTTTGGTAATTGTAACTCATAATATCAAATCACTTATTTTAAGAATAAAACCTAGAAAAGAAGATAAAATGACACAAAAATATGTAACTTTGTGAATTTATTCTATCGAGCTAACTTCATGAAATCGTGTTTCCATCAGGTATATTCAACATAATAAAGCCTCAACAATATTTCATAATTTTCGCAGATTTTAATTTTACTGTTTACTACTTCAAAAATTAATTCTAAGAACGTGTTATTTTAATTTTTCACTAACACCTTGTCTTAAAAAAGAGTTTACCGTCCCGTGCAGACCGGACGTGTGGCCAGCCCATTCGTGGTAGTTCAAATACCGGCCGGGCCATTACCGGAGTGTTAGTGGGCCGCATTCCTGCATCATGACATGACGACGACGTATACCTGTAACAAAGAGTGGTACGTTAGCTCGCGAATCTTTCAATTAAACTGGGAATTTTTGACTCTTAAAGGCTCAAAATGTAGATATTATTTCATTGGATTTCGACTCTATTGTCAAAGAGATGAAGTAAAAGTTATGGTGTGCAATATATTAACAGACCTCTAGAGTTGCGGTTGCAGGCCCACATTAGGTATAGGAAGGAGTTAAGAGTAGGAGGGACTTAAGCTTTTAATATTTATAAGCGTCGATCTGGACGTCTTTATAAGAGAATAAAACATTTTTTTCGCTTGAAACTCGCGCAAAAGTCACATTCTCCCTGTGACCAAGGACCCTGTAAAAGGTTCGAAACGTCAGGACTAAATAAAACTAAAAAATTAAGTAAATAAACGAGAGTTTCATCTGTAAAAAGCTGTTTCATTTCAATATGTAGTGTTCGCGTAAACCTTAGAAAACAATATGGGATACCACCAGTTGGGGAAGACTTGTGAGGCAGTGGGTAGAAATAAAAACAATTTCTATAAAATTAAATGCTTATTATGGCATTATGAGGGTTTACGCAATTCGGTTTCCCATACAAATTTCCATGTCGAAATTTAAAAAAAACCAGTAGGTCAATTTTAATGAAACTCGGCATGCTGAGGTAAAATATAGAGATCTAAATAGTTTGTTGAAAACATTTTTAAAAAACCTTTATTTTAACTGAGTTATTGCGATTTTAATCACTATAACTCAGCTAAATAAACGTTTTTTTTAAATGTTTTCCACAAACTATTTAGATTTCTGTATTTTATCTAGCATGCAAAGTTTCATGAAAATTGACTTATTGGTTTTTAAAAATTTCGACTTGGAAGTTTGTATGGAACACCGAAATGCGTAAACCCTCTTAAGGCATTCCTTAGCTCATTCGTACACAAGGCTACGCAAATCTTCGATACTCGCCGATTTTAGTCTCCAAGCGACTACCGCCATAAAAGTTGGAGTCGCGGGACAAATGTCGGCGACGCGACTTGTGTATGAACCTCAATGGATTTGTATGGCGGTAGTTGCTTGGAGACTAAAATCGTCTAGTATCGAAGATTTGCGTAGCCTTGTGTACACAAAGAAGGGGCTTAAATATGTAATTCTTGGTGGATTCTCCTAATTGAGTTTAGAAGCAACATTGAGCATTATTACAAAAAATTATTTAACTAGCGGCCGCTCGCGGTTTACCCGCGTGGTTGCCGTTCCCGAGGGAATATCAGGATGAAAAGTATCCTATGTGTTAATCCAGGTTATAAAGTATCTGTATGCCGAATTTCATGCACATCCATTCAGTAGTTGTTACGTGAAAGAGTAACAAACATACACACTGACAAACTTTCGCCTTTATAATATTAGTGTGATTCCTACCAAGCAAGGAAATTTTTTATCTTGCTCTTACTAAGAAATGACATCTCCCATCCAGCATTAACTTGCGCCTTAATAACATTAGACATTCCCACCGAACGTCATTTCCAAACAAAAGTTTGGGCCTTCTGTCAGACTCGTTAGCATAATTCCAATTAACGATAAGGATTTCATGAAGAGGTCCCTAATTTCGACAACTTCCTTAAAAAAATACATTGTTACAAGCTTTTGTTTTTAAAATTAAATATATACCGTCTCCGCCTAGTAGTTAAACCACCGGTATAGACCTAGAGGTACCAGGATCGATCGATCGATCGAACACAGTTATGGGGGAAATGGTTGTAAGTCCGCCTGGCTAGTTGCCACCAACTTATTTAAGTCCGACGCCATAAAAATAAATCGTTCCGACAGTTGGAGATACAAAGAGAATATAGTGATCATTATCTAAGTATAAAAGATATGATGAATGAAAGCGTAAGTATGAGGAATGAAAGTACGAGAGGCATCAAAGCGAGAACTGGAATGAAAGAATAATATAGCGTATAAATCTCCAGTTCTGTTGGAGGTGCAGTATTTAAAAAAAAATAAAAAAAAACTACAACACACCTATCACAATACCTTTGAAGTATAAATACATTGCTTTGCTAGTTTGCTTATTTATAAACGTTCTTCAAGGGTTCGAAACTTCGTGGTTAAATAAATGAATGAAAGTTTAACAATTAAACGCGAGTTAAACGAAAAAAATGTTTTATTTCAACTTGTTTTTACATTGTGATTTTTTTTTAAATCAAAGTTATATCAAACTGCACAGAATTTGCGGCAGTGTTGTAACGCTCATACATGCAAATGATCAATTTTATGTTAATCTTACATACTATGTGCATATGATTGAAATTGAATTGGATTTCCTATTTGAATTAACAGCTGCAAACTGATTTCGTTCGATTAATTACTGTATCGAACCGTGCGCTCGTTAGCAGAATAAATAAAACTGCTCGTTCACACAGTGAGAAAAGATATTGTGTTTCATTTATATATTATCTAACACTTTTGTTTACTACTATTTGTTTTATTATACATTTTTTTTATATAAGAAGGAGTCACACGAGCAAGCTGGTCACCAGTAGGCCTAGCATACATAACACGAGAAAATTTTCTGGACCCGTTTTCTCGTGTTATGTCTATACACGATATGTCAAAAATAGACATAATAGTAGTTTTTGCTTGTCTGTGGTATTTTTGTCTACAAACAAGCTCGAAACTATTTATAGTTCTGTCACCCATCTGTTTACGGGACATTGCTAAAGTTGCTTAACATTATCGATCGCGCTAGACAACGAGCTTGCAAATATAAAATGTAGATGCTGCTACATCTCGTTGGAAGTATTACGGTGTCGGAGGTTGCTCGGGTGGCATGAAGCCAGAAAAACTGACTTCATGTTATTGTTTTAAGTCAATTATGTTTATTTTCTTTCTTAAGGCACTAACAGCTAAAGATTAAGCTTTGTTACTTCTTATAAGTTTACTAGCGGCCCGCCTGCGCCTTCGTCCACGCTAACTTAGAAAGACCGTCATAGTTTAGCCATTTAAAAAAATATATCTACAAAATATAAACAAAGTCAAAGTCAAAATATATTTATTCAATAAACTTAATTAATAAGTACTTTGAATCGTCCAAATCTTTTTTAACCTACCACCTTCGGATCAACAATACCTACTAGATAACGCGTCACGTACAAAATCAAAGCTAAATTCTGTCCACGTGAATAAATACTTTTTCAAAGCAATAAATTACTCCTGTCACATAAAAAAGAAAAGACGTCAATAACATTTAGTGGTGAAATCAACCTTAAGGGGCAACAAATAAAGTACTTTTTCCTGTTATGCTATGCTCACTTCTCAAGTGCGCTCTTATTTACCGAGACACATTTTTAGCGCCGACCTGACATCTAGTTGTATTGTTGATCGAAGCCTACCCATTCAGGACATCATTTTTTAACTGTGGCAAAAAAAAACCAAAAATCATCCTCAGTTATCGCTCTATCTTTTAGTGAAAACCGCATAGAAATCCATTGCGTGGTTTAGGAGAATAGTGCGGTGCCACAGACAGAAGAAAACGGCGACTTTTCTTTATAATATGTAATGATGTTGATGCAGAATTCGATGAGTTTATGATGACTGACATAACAATATTTAGAATACTTTTACGCAGGAAAAGGACAGGATTACCATAGCATAGTAGGCCCATCCTCCCCCCTCCCCCCCCCCCCCCTCACAATTCCTATTCCTTCCTAAAACCTATTGCTTCTTTAAAGGCCGGCAACGCGCCTGCGATTCCTCTGGTTTTGCGTGTCCATGGGCGGCGATTACTCTCCATCAGGTGACCCGCCTTCTAATATAAAAAAAATAAATTGCATAGGTGATTGAAGTATGTAAGTATATTACATCAGTGATGGTAGTAAGACTTAGCTTGTATTGATTAAGTCTTTAATTTTTGATATTATTTCTGTTCACGACTTTCGATGTGTTTTTGTTTTACTTATCAGAGTAAACATCCACTACTGCATCCTAGCATCTTGAATCTATTTTAGAAACGGCTATCTAACCGACATTGCCGTATCAAATGACGTGTAAAATTGGAATGACCAAGTTCGTTTTATTTTTTTCTACAAATATCCGTTCCCAACTTTAAAGTGTTCGCAAAAAAGATTAAGCCCAGCGAAGGCTAACCGGGCCGCCATCTGCCGTTCTGGTTATATTGTTACCCGGCCGGATTTGGGAGGCTTCATTATGTATGAGATTCAGGTTCGAGCACCTGCCATTTAATTTTGGTGGTTAACTAAACAGAACACCACCTGCTCTAGTTTTACTTTTTTTTCCAACAGGCATATGTTTCTTATTCGCTTTTTGCTCAGCCCTAATTTTAGATATAAACTTTGTAAGAAGGTTTCTTTTATAGTATCATGATTCATGAATAACGCCGTAAAATGTTATGTAGCGAATAATTTTATGTTATAACAGCACAAATTCAGCCAAGAGAAAGCATCACAAAGATTCGCTCGCTGACAAACAATCGGCGTGTCTTCGTCGGACACGCATTCATGTGACGTCGGCATACCTTTTGAGTCCTTATCCCTTGACCTTAAAGGCTATTCTCGTTTATAAGGTTATTGCTTGACTTATAAGTCATGACTTCCAATGACTCAGCGGTAAAGGCATCTGGGCCACTTTTTACGGTCATGCATCAGGATCCAGTACAAAAAGAAGGTCAGACATTTTGTTACGTGGACCGGCGACCTCTAACATATTACACCGAATATTTATGCTTCTCGTGATGTTATGGGACCGACAATTTCATGCGGTCGGAAGTCACGACTTTAGATATTTTTGATTTTATTGAACTCCTGGTTTTGATGGTAAATTTTGTTCGATCAATTGTTAATTAAGTTGCTTCTATATTTTATACTTCTTGATCAATGTTATTTTTTTATTATATTAAAACAACTAAAATAACCCTTCACAAAGCCAAACGGGACTGTGAAAAAGGTAAAAGGCACCTTAGATTAATTGTTTTAATCTAAGGTTTGCACACACCAAATAGTGCTTCAATATGAATTTAAATTCCAAACAATATAGTTATAACATCGTTGATTCCAAAGCATTTTCGTACTCTTTCTTTGTGAATCATACACCTAATATTGTAATTTAGTGATTTGACACTGCTGGACTTAAATCCGTCATGCGATTGTAAAAATTACAAATTACAAACACAACAAAAAAAGAATTATACATTCGTGGCAAATGATTTTGATTTATATAGATATTAGATACTTCGTATAATATTACGGCAGAGGTCTAACAATCATCAAGCAAACAAAAACATATAGGTACCTAATATCAGCGATTTATACGTTACACGTTATCTTCTAGGTCAGGGGTCGGCAACCTATTGAGAAGAGCCAAAAGCTACAAATCACAAAATTTCTCAGATTTTAAATAGCCACTAAATTTTTTTCATTCAATTATATAGTACAGTCGACAACAACCAAGAGATGTAGGTACCCACTTTTTAACCTTATTGCATTTAAAATACCTTTGGGCTTTGCCGCATTCGGGTAAAATGGATACATCTCTTTGTAGGCGATTGTACCTATTTGCTTATATATATTTGATTTTTTGATTTAAAATAAACTACTTTAAGAAATAATATTTATTCGCATAAAAATATAGGTGGCATATAAATATACAAGGTGTTTTAGCACAAAACATATTTTAGGTAGAATAATAAAATAGTTAATTTAATAGTAGGTATAACTGCAGTTATTGAATAGTAGATAGTTACACCAATGGGAGCATTGGCTTTGCATATCTTTTGAAAGTTTGGTTAAACCTGATTTATACTTGTTATTTTAAGTTTTAAAGCACGACTCTAGATTTTCATTTGTTACTTTGCTTGCTTCTTACTTTACTTTTTATATTATCTTCGGGTGGACATATATAATATGTCCACCCGAAGATCGTCAACACTCCAAATGCCAATTTCTTCACCTCACTGTAGCATTCTAAAAGACTATTCCATGCGCCGAATATGAGTGCCTCAACTCGCGGCACTTCCTTTAAAGCTGTCCACTTGTGCTGTGCGACGAGCATGCATGTCTCTTTTTGAGTACCGTTAACTTGCTACTCCACAAGTCCTTGCTTTTCAAGTCCAGCAACTGCATTTGAAGTGATCCAGCGTCAATAGCAAGTGGCGCAATGTTAATCTCATTTGTATTTGTGTTGAGAGGATTCACTATGAAAGCGAGAGTAGGTACTTTTGTTACTAGGCATTGACCTAGAATCTAGGTCAATGCCTAGTATTTAGTCTCTGAATTTCCACATTGTTCGTGTAATGCCGGTAGAGCATCAATGTACCTATACTTATCTGTCAAGGCATTTTACGAATTTCCGCGACTCGAAGTTAGAAATATTCCTACAGTAATTCCTTTAACTGTCAAGCGCTCGATATCAATTTGGTCATATAGGTACATGAGGAGAGCAAACAAACCGTTTGTGCATCTAAGTAGGTCGGCACCGACATGCACACACGAATAGCTAACGAATGATTCACCGCCTTTATTGGTGGCGGTTCTGATGACTGGCGGTCGTTTCCTGACGTTTCTAAACGCGAGAGCGTAGCGTACACACGGTGTCAGATCAACCTATCCAAAACTGTCAAATTTCTACAATCAATTTTGAACTTTATCGTTTGGTTCTAAGGATCGATATTCATTGTAGAAATTTGACAGTTTAGGGTAGGTTGATCTGACGCCGTGTGTACATGTTAAATGGGGGGTTTTCTCCCGTTTTCTTTCAGCAACAACACGTGTTGTGAGTTGTGAGACTCACATTTTAATTCAATCTAACGTACAATACTGAATGTACTTTAAAATATATACCACTTGGAATTGGCTTAATGCTAAACGCGAAGCTATTAATTAAGAATAATAATAATAATACATATGAAATGTATAAATATGGATAAGCGCGATTCGGAACCGTGAGTACTGCAACTCAATTGGGTCAGTATGGGGGAGTTTTAAGCTATAAGACAGAAACAGTTATTTTAAGGGCACAAAAACGTAAATTTTACACACGGCGAATAAGCCAATTACTTTTTGCAGCGATGCAAACGCGCGACTGCATCGCGGCACTAGTTTTTGTAAAGTTAAGCTGTATATCTGCTGTATCGACGAACCGCTACAGACTCTGCAAAAAGACACAGTGTGTAACGATCCTAAGTTTAAGTTAAGGTGCATACCATTTTTTTACTCAACTTTGTACTATTATGTATTCTGTGACTCAGCTGGGACTAGGGTTACCATTTAGGAATTTGAAAAGTCCGGATTTTTTAGTTATAAAATGAAAACATTACTCACTTTTTATATTTTGTTTTTAGATAAATGAGAATTTAATAAAGATTTTTTTATATATATTATATAAGAAGGAGGCAAACGAGCAGGCGGGTCACCTGATGGAGACCAATCACCGCCGCCCATGGACACCCACAAAACCAGAGGAGTCGCAGATGCGTTGCCGACCTTTAAGAAAGGAATAGGGTTAAGGAAGGAATAGGAATTGTGAGAAGGGAGGGCGGGTAGGGGCCTCCGGAATTCTCACTGGCCGGACGAAACACAATAGCACCATGTGCCATTGCCAGTGCCATTATTTCACGCCGGATATTCGTGAGAGAGTGGTAATGTAAGTACGTAACTCTTTTATTTAATAAAGCATTTTATTTTTATTATTTATTATTATTATTACCCCGGGCGAGCCGGCCCAATGCGTGCTGCAACGCAGCATGGCTCTACTTAATTTTATTTTAAGATTAATGATTAAAGACTTACTTGATATTACTTACTTAAAATGTTGTTTTGTTACTCATATTCCAAAATCCGGACACATTAAAGAACCGTACAACGTCCGGACTAGAGTCAAAGGTCCGTGTATATGTCCGGATTAATCCGGACGGATGGTCACCCTAACTGGGACCCGTATCTTTTTAAATCTCTATCCTCCTCCTCTAATACAGTTATTGTCGTAAGATGGAAGTCGTTAAAACCCACTCACCAGGCCCAATGCGGGTTGCATTGGGCCTGGTTGTTATGGCTTTATGTCCCTATGTGCTGATGTCCATGTCAGAAGGCCTGTGCTCTGCAGGGACTTTTATAGGCTGATGATGATTTTATATAAGTCTTGCGTTCGGTTTAGTTTCTTTTCTGCACCTTCCCATTTCGGCACCCTTGGGTTGCCCAATATTTTGTACTTCTAAAGTACAGTCCCGTTCGTAAAACATCTCTGTTTGGTTTCCGCAAGAATTCCTAAATCATATCAAGAAATATTAGTACAGACACCGATCGACCAACCTTCTAAATTCTGGAGGCCAATTCTTAGCCAATAGAGTTTTTCATTGAGATTTTGCAATAATTTTTTTTATATTACACTGATTTTATTAAAGGAACAACAATAAAAAAATAAATGATCGATTATTTACAGAAAGGTAAGATTATGAGTCAATTGGCCCATCCGCCGTCGCTTTCTCTAAATGAATCACCCGGCGCGCAATCATTTAAACTTAGCATTTTTATTCAAAATTTGTATACAAACAGCACTCGTTCTTTTTTGTCAATGACTGTACCTTCTTGAATGAAATTAATCGAGTTCATAAATTCATGGGTGCCTAAATGGGAAGGTGCCGAAACGAAACTAAACCTTGCATTCGCCACTTCGCAACATACCGCGCGGTTTAAAATACCCACGTCTTGGTTTTCCAACCCAAAAAGTTCAGTAACCGTGCCGCGTAGCGGTGAAAGAATACTACCACCCCCTCTCTTCCCTTGGGTGTCATAAAAGCGAGTAACGGACTAAAAACTGCACATACATCCAGCAGCATAGAGCGGCGATGTCACGCTAAGCCCATGTGAGCTACTTGGTGAAAAGTGGACTATGGTAGAGGACTGCCTTTGCTGTCCTCATTGCCTAGTCTCTGACTAACCCTTCCGTGATAATAGCCGTGATTACATGTATGTATAAGGTAAGTTCGTATGGCACAATTCAAGAATTAAGAGCAGCCTTGCAACCCGAACTCTAACTCGACGTTAACGTTTCAATTCCCCTTAAACAAATGGAAAGGCGACCACAAATTACACACCAACTCCCAAACTTCGTATTCTTACTCTAAAATGTACGTCTAACTTTTGAGGTCACCGTGCCATTGTGGAGACTGCAAAGTTTATTGAATACAGGCAGAAAAAATCACCCCGAGGGTAGCAACAACTTGGAACATAGCCTAAGTAGTGGTACTTACGGAGTTACGCCTCAAACTGTAAGGGTGGAAGTTCGTTGCAAATGAAATGTGTAGTTGCAAACTTGAACACTAATTTCGGAGCTTGTACATAAGTTAGTAACACGTTAAAGGGATCGGTGTGTAGTGTAATTGTGTATTGTCTGAAACGTACACTGAGCTACTAGAATTAGGTATACAGGCATAGATATAAGCAAAAGAGGACGATACGACATGGATATAGTAAAATATTTAAAAGAATAGTCCTACTCAACTACCTACGTATTGCAGTGTGACAGCTATTTGTCAATCGAGCGGTCGAGCGAAGGAGACAAAGCGATGAATTACGAACGTCAGCAAGCTCTGCGAAGTTCGAACGACGCGCGATAATATAATTTCATTTTATTAAATTAAATTAATTTCATTTGATTATAACAAGTAACTTAATTTAACAAACAATTAATATAATTTTAGATTCTATAACTTAATTTGAAATAATATACTTTTGATATAATGTACATTTGATATAACTTTATAATTTTGATATAATAATCAAATGATATAAAATGTTACTCATGTAATAAGCAAGCAGCATGCAAGCTAGCATGCAGCATGCAAGCAAGAACGCAGCATGCAAGCAGGCATGCAACATGCAGGCACGCATGCAGCATGCAGGCACGCATGCAGCATGCAGGTAGGCATGTTTTCTGTCACGACTCCTGCGCTGCGGGACTCCGGCGGTCCTTCACGAGCTTATCGTCGCAGATGACTTTTGCTCACCACCGCAGGTGCGAGCGTTAAGCCCACCTGCTCCTCAGCTCGCGGGCCGCCTCGCCCCTCCGCGCCTACGCGGGCTTAAATTACACTCTAGCGTAGGTAGGCCAGGCAAGTCTCCAGGAGTCGGTTTTGCCGCGATTCGTTTCTCCCACTGAATTTTTTAGCACAACCTTAACGAAAATACAATTTTTAAGACAATATTTGAAATTAATTTAGGGTTAAAATGTTATTTTTATTTTTAAGCAAAAATTATATCCAATAAATAATAGAATATGATTATTCTACCAATATTTTAGCTTTATAGAATAAATTGTTAGAAAATATGAGTATTATATCAAATGAATAATATACGTAATGTTGTTATAGGAAGTGTATTTAGAACAAGTAAAAATTATACGTTTTAAAAATTAGTTCATTTGTCATTATATGAAATGATACGCACCCGACAAAATGACACTCACGCTCGTATTCTAAAACCAAAACTCACACTCAAATCTCTGCTCGAGTACAGTTAGAAAGGGATGGTGCTATTCATCGCATATATCGCCATTCCTTTCTAACTGTATTCAAGCACAGATTTGATTTTGAGTTTGGTTTTAGAATACGAGCCTCAGTCAAGGTATTCGGTGCATCGTACTCAATTTGTAAAAACGAGCTTAGTATACGCGGGTAACGTATGTTAATTTTTTTGCTTATATCTATGTACAGGTCGAACTAGTCTTAACACAGGTAAAGTTCTAGATGAAGTTCTGTCTACAATAGGACTCATTAAAATTTGGTGGCACATACACTGAGGCCTCTCGGCCACGAACGTCTTGCGACGAGACAAGCTTATTTAAAGTTCACTGCGCCATAGTGTTACTTATGAATAGTAACACTGTGACTGCGCATTGCAGTATGGAGGTCTTAGTCAACGCTAATAATAATATAAAGTACGCAAATAACAGAAAATCACATAACAAACCGCCAATGGAACGTTAAGACTTGGACCAAATCAAAGTACTATTTTGTAGTGTGTTTTGTTTTGTATTAGATACTATATTCGTAATGTGCTTGCTAACAGATTCTAATCAATAGAAATTGTTCTCCTACACAATGTGAAATCTTTCGAGTAGGCCTCACTATTGGAAAAATGAAATAAATCACCTTTTATTATTGATAATAAATTCCCTCAACTTGCCGGTGGTATCCCGATATTGATACATGAATATTTATGTGACGGACAAATATTAAATACTATCGCAACCAACAGGCGGGCCGCGATAAAGATACAATAACCCCAGCGGGTCGATGTATGCAAATATGCAGACGGACAAAGTGGACATTGAAGATACTAGTAATTATTGAGTCCCTAATAAAGCCATTTATAATCTAGAGATTAACAAAATATGCGTTAGAGAAGTTTTACAAAAAATAGGAGCTTGCAAGCTTAAATATTGTTAAAATAATGATTACATACATACAAACGTATAGGTAATCACGACTATTATCCCCGAAGGGTTAGTCAGAGACTAGGCAATGAGAACGGCAAAAGCAGTCTTCTGCCATATTCCACTTTTCACCAAAGAGCTACTGCACATGTGCTCAACGTGACAGGTGGTGAGCCCATCACCGCTCTATGCTGTTAGATGTATGGGCAGGCTTTAGTCCATTTAGTTGCCTTTTACGACACCCAAGGGAAGAGAGGTAGTGTTATTTTTATGAGCCCCTAAATTATTATTGGTAACCGCTCTTAAATAATTAATAACAATTTTGTATAGCGTATTTTTTGTTTTAGAGAAACAATGTTATTACATGAAAAGGAAGCTGACAGTTCACGTCAAACACCACAGAGCGACCCGTCCGTGGCAGTTGAACAAAAATAAAGTTTAAAAAAGAGTGTGTGTTTCGAAAGTGCACAAATTATGGTGCTAAAGTGAATAAAGCTCAAGGGATCACATATCATGCGCGAGTATAAAGGACAATGGCGAAAATGGACCTGACTATGGGCACAAATCAATTATATTCTAATAAATATGCTGTTATTATATAATTTTGAAAATACAAATAATATACCTCAAGAACTTCTAGATCTAGAGAAAATTATTAATGCGTAAAAATAATTAATATGAATGGGAAAACTTAATCATAGCTTTTGAACGGTTTTGATCATAGACAATAGATCTTGACGACGATATCAAGTTCCATTTCACGCGTAGGTCTACAATTTCACGTGCTTGCATGTAATACTCCCACCTTAACACTCGTCGAAAAAATATTATAGTATTCTACTTAGACAAAAATACATTTAAGTATTTTTAGAACTCAAAATGATACAATAAGTAAAAGAAATAAAAACCAAATAAGCGTTAAGGGCTTGATTCTTTAACTTGCGTGTAAAGGAACGTCACTTAAAATCGAATGACAGATGATATTTATATTTTTTTTGCAGTCGCTCTTTGCGTTTGCTCCGATACGTAGGTACTGTGCTGCGACAATTAATTAACATTTCCCCGGCTAGTAATGATTTAAGTATTATAAGCCTTGGGAACGTACCAAATCCGACAGGCTCGGTCCTACTAAGGAGAACATGTACGTTACCTTATAGATGTATCAGAGTATCGCTTGAGAGCATCAATGCTTAAGAGGTAGTGGAGATAATACGTTGATAAGAGGGAAAGTTAAATGCAGACACATTTTTAAGAAAACAATACTATGTATATAATATTAATAGAAAATAATGTGTCTGGTAGGGAAAGGATAACAGAATATTGTTGCAGTTGTTTGGTAGGTCGTCGAACGATTGGATACTGTGCACATGTCGTGACCGTAGTGTGGTACTTACCTTGGGGTTAGCCCTGGCCCTGCCCTTGGTGCCTGCACCAAGATATACATAATAAGCAGCACCAGCAGGTTTTTAGATAAGTAGTGTAGTTAAAAGAGACGATTTTGAATAAATCTTTATGTAGGTATCATTCATAAGTGTTTTATTAATAAGATAAGCATCCTCTTTGTTGCATGTCAAATACCATTAATTACATTTCTTTTGTCACTATTTACGTAGTTATCAGATAGTTAAGATCGACTTAAGTTAAGAATTTAATCTATTACTTAGAATCTTAGATCGTTATAAATGTTTTTCTAACCTCAAAAGCTCAAATTAAAAAAAATTATATCTCGTATTGTGAAGTTTTATATTGAATATGGAGTTAGGACACTGATTCTAATTATGTTAGGTATCTAATCAACACAAAATTAATAATGCCCATAGTCATTGAATATCAGGTCCAGCTAGTATGGGATTTTGCCGATGTCCTTTTAATTGATTTAAATTTAAATTATTAATCAAATACAAAATGTCAGAGAATTAATTGTGTCATAAAAATATAGAGTGCGACAGCAAATTGACATGATATTCGCGACGACACATTGCATCATGTATGTCTTGTTTAAGCGCTTGCTAGTAATTGGCATGCTATCTTGCTCACACTTATTACAACATGGTCAAGTTAACTCGGCACATGCGGCTATATGAAATCATCGACTAGAGGTGAAAAGTTACCTCGACCGTATAACATCGTATTATTTAGTGAGCATAGAGCAGACTTATGTACGACGCCTTAGTCCATTTTTGACATAACATTAGTACTGAAATTACCTATCTATAGATACTATGAAAATTGTCTTACACTAGAACCCATAACACAAATATGAATCGATGCCAGTAAAAAAAACTTTCACATAAGCTATTTAATTAAATAAGAAACTAATCCAATCGTTCTAGCCCTTTTGCTCTGAACAAAGACCGTTGTATTATGCGCAGGCGCCAGGAACATCATTAAGATAAATTACAAACAGATCTGCTCGATGTTACTAAACAACAGAGTTCTTGTTTAGGAATCATGTACAATTTTATGCTTGTTGACTTGAGAGAAATGAGGTTGTCATGTCATACATTTATGTTTGACAACATATAAAATTGATTGCCCATATGTAAATATTAACATACTGCCGTATAAATTATCAATGAATGTAACCCAATTAAGTTAAGTAGTATAATGAGACGATAGCATTTACATCTACCTTTTCAAACGTACATAAGAAATGCATTTTTAAAATTTCGGAGTACCTATGTCTAAACAGCGGATGGACGTGAACAGGCGACGTCAAATTAAATGAAGCAAATATACTTAACCGTCAAAAAGAAGTAAGTCATTTATGGCAAATCAGAAGGCGTAACTTTCATGTCTTTTTTTCTGTTTTTACAATAAAGTTCATAGTGAACATAAAAACATAACGGGTAGAGTTTGCTCTTCAAAAACACAAAAAAAGAAATTACGTCAAGTATCAATCAATCTTAATGCTGACCGTACAATATTTTGTGACAGGCCTTTTCGTAGAGCATTGCCCTTGCGCTGGCCATTTGACATTATGCTTCATGGTGTTCCATGACGTGAATTATGGCAAGTTTGTAATATATGTCATGGTGATTTATGAACACGCGCTGTGGCAATTGCACGTATTCTGTGATATAAAATTTTCGAGAGACCATTTTGTAACTGCAATCAGAGAACAAACAACATTTGATTTACAAATTCCCTTCGTAGACGTTTTTACGAGTAAGTATAACGTAAAGCGATTCTAGGATATTAAATTAGGCAGTAATTTTTTTATCTTTTTAAGCTACCATGGTTACCTTACATTAGAATAATTATTCTAACGAAAACGGAACCATGATTATGATAGCTAGTTGCTAATCCCATATTTCACCCCAGTTGTATGATCAATGCCATAATCCCGGATGTATTGAAATATCGGAATATCGGATACCCACAAGCAACAAAAACTATGGTAATAAAACCAATAATAATATTTTAAATAAAGTTTAATAATATTATAATAAAGGAAGTACTGGAGTTTAAAATTATTATTTAATACCTACATTTAAAACTAAAACTGAAAGAGTCTTCAACCAAGAATAAGCAAACAAGAAACTTGTTCGCTTATTCTTACTTGTTAGTAAGTATTCCCAAGTACCATAATAACTGAATGAGTTAACAATTTTCGTGCTTTTGACGACGACGAAGCGAGTTAGAATAACACTTGAAAAGGAATTTCAAGGCCTAGGACGAAAATTTTGGAAGCCATTGCGAGTAGAATAACATTGCTGTCTCTGCAATCATTAATTTTTGTTATACAGAAAACTTAATTATAACAAATCTAACTTATAAAGTTTGGTTAGAAGGAAGTTATTCAAATTAACTTTTTTTTTAAAAATAGCAGGTCATCAGGCTTCTACGCAAAGGTGGAAAGCAGGAACTTCATTTGGTATTTTCATAAATACATTGTGGCAAACATTTTTGGTTTTTTGTTTCATATACCAAGCGCAGCAATGACGAAACAGTATTATGTGCTACCAGCTTCGATCAACAATACAACTGTTGATCGAAGACTACCAGCCAGACTGAGTTAGAGCCAAATAAGAACGCAAAAAATCTGTGTCTATAAATCTTTTGACACACATGTCTTCTGAGACATAAAATGGCTACCTGGGTGAGTAGTCGAAATACTAGCGGTAACGTTCCAAAAAAAACTCGTTAATAGGCGGAATTTTCAGATAGCTTTTACAGCAATTGGAAGTGCCGCTACCGATGCATGCCGGTACGAATTTCAGCACGTCAATTTTTGGCGAGTTCAGTTTCCACACAATCCGCTAACGAACAAGCGATAATATCGCGTGGCGTTTCACACAGCGATTTTATCGCCACCTCCGATTGCGATGGAGCGTACTGTCAGAGGCGCTCCAAATAAAAAAATAATTATGAAAATTTACATGGACGTCCCGATCAATGGAACGGAGTATTATGTTTTCAATATTTATATACGGTGGCTGGGTTTGTTATCTATCACTATTGAATAACATCGGATACATATTTTGTTATTAACATGCTGATGACGCAAGTTTAAGCAAGGAAATATGAAGACCATAACGCGTCTGTGTTGGGTTAAAAATAAATTAAATTTTGTGTCTCGAATCCATTTAAACAAACATTGTACGTGATGGATTTTTACAACATACTTTCGAGATTACGGCAATTGGCGGTACCGTTTACGTTGAAATTAATATTAAAAGCAAGTAGATCCATACAAAAGAGTACTAATGATACTTTTAAAAACAGAAACTCCGCACTTGGCTGAAGGCGCGGAATCTCAATAGCAGAATTAGAAGTGTTAGATCTCCCCCTAATGTATTCAAATCATGGAGCGTGGAGCTCATAACTCATAAATCTGAAGCGACATCCCTAAATCGAAACTTTTTGCCTGCAAATCTATTATTCACAAGTTCGGCAACTCTTAAAAATGCTCTACGAATCTGCAACATAAATTCAATGGCGAGAATCTGACGCTGATTCGAAAATAATATTGGAGAAGTCGAAAGCTCAAACGGCTTTAAGCGTACTTACGGTTATTGAAATTTATGATATCAGAAGTGGCCCGTCTGTCTATTGAAAAGAAAATCGCTTAAGTTACTTAGTTCAAGACCACAAGACGTAGACTGCAGCACCAACTACAACTCAGTTACGGATTAAAGCAATTGATATCTGCAGAGCATTTCAGTATTTCGAAAGATAGGATTTCTTACAAGGCTAACATTTTATCGCAATGCAGAAAGATTTTATCGGCTTTTACTTGGACCTGTGTTAGCTTAGAAGTCCCCTATTTTAGCATGCAGAAGTTTTCAGTGTATTATTTTCTTAGATGCTGTATATTTACAGTTACACACAATCCCAGAGGGACGACTAGATGAGAGATGCATTATAAATATTTTAATCGGTTTAGGAAACTTTACAGGAAGATTTAATTAACAACATTAGATTTATTTTAACATCAAAATATAATTTGATTTTAGAATTTTAAACTGTAATTTATTACTAATATACTATAGCATACTAAATGGTGTCATAGGCTCTTGTGCCAGTTAAGTAAGACAGGTAAGAACTCTTATCATATCACACGTCCCAAGTCGTTCTAAAGAAAGGCAATTGAATTTCTCGAGATCGAATGATTTATTCCTGACGTGAAACGCGGTTCTATATTGAAGGTCGTATTTTTATTTGTCGTAAAGGAATTTATGAGTGCCTCGCTGGAACCCTACCTGCCCATCGCACTCTCGATCTCAGCCGTCTATAAACCCAATCTTTATATTGTGCAAACGTATACCTTTAGAACGACACTGTAATGAGTTTTCAATTTTGTCGTGGAAAATAAGCAGAAGCAAGTAGGAGACCGAATTTAATAAAGGCAAAGTAATATCCCGTAAAAGAGATCTTTGAAATTGAGATATTTTCTTACATTTCCAAGTGGCCTCTGTAGCTTTTGAGATGAAATAACATATTGTTAAAATTCTACGGGAATTTAAGACTGCCTTGAGTGGCTAGAGTGATGCCCGGTTTTAATTCTACAAGAATTGTAATTCCTTGGCCCACTGAGTACCTGTAGTAGTAAAGTATATGTCTTCGTCAGGATGTAGTAAATAAAAAGAAGATATAAACTTGATTAAAACACGAGAATTTCTAAGCTGTTGTTAGCCGAAATAAAACAACATTTAAGCTTTCTTAAATTACATTTATCCTTTTGAAATTTATTCCTATTTTGTGTATATTGTTCTAAGTATTTACTATCAGAGGTAATCGTAATCGAAAAGAGTTTATAGAATATAGTCTTAAAGAGCTTAGAAGTCTCAAAAGGCTGGAATAAAAAACACAAGAGAAGCCGTCTGGTTAGAAAGGTCCAGCATTTATGTGTTTCGATCTAAACGATCTCATACCCCTAGAAAATTTACTGGACGTACAAGCATAGTAACTATGGCCTTAGGAGCATCAATAGGCTGCCTTGACGCCTCACCATCAGATATCGAATGCACGTTTGCTAACTCCATCGAATAATAAAGATGAGCAGACGTTTTAATTACGTGCTCTAGTTTTAGTAGCCGTTAACATTAAAAGGTCAAAATAAACGTTACCAAGCACATCCCAGAGAATGCTTGAAGCACTAAAGAGTAATAAAATAGCTATAAATTGACTTACTCTTTTTTTCCTCTAGCTATTCAACATGTCCGTAGCAGCGTTCGTAACAGGACCCGGGATTGTTTCAGCGCGCTTTTTTTTGTGCGCTGCAGCACCCGCGTGATAAATTACTTTCAAGCGGAAAATTAAAAATTGTGCGAGTGGACATGAGAAACCTACTGTTGTTGTTGTTTTTTGTCTTTTCTCCGAGTTCGCTGCCTTTTTTATGTGCGAATGCGAAAAGTTTGGAGGTCGGTCGTTCCCTTAGAGAGCTTTATTTCTGGTGGAGAGTACAAAGTTGGCTTTGCCCATGTTAAGACTTCATTCGGAAATGTTGATATTAGTTTACGGAAGGTTGGGGTTTGTTAAGTTTACTTTGCTACTTAAGTGTAAAATGTTTTCTGGATTTGGTAAATTTTGTCGGACATTTGCACACACTGTTTGGGATAAACTATAATTAAGTTATTTGAAGTGTTACAAAACACAGGTACCCACTAAACCTTTAGAAAACGCACCAATAAAACCTGTGTCAAATTTATCAGAAAAGTACCCTAACATGGTATTATTCAGCCGGGCTTGTCCCACCGCTAGGCAAAGACTGCCCTACTCTCCTTCGGTTAAGGCCTCTTCACGGTTTAGGGCTGTAACTTGCCAGCCCTTCCGATAGAAGTCCAGCTCGTCCTCCATCTCCTTATGTGCCCGCCGTGACGTCTTTTAACGTTGCGTGGGTTCCTCAGCATAACAAACAATAAACACACGTCGGCCACCGTATAACCAGGAATAATAAACATATCATTGTTTGGTATATTCAAGTTCCAGCATATCAAAGGTTGATTCAGTAAGTATACCTATTCCTCTTATTAAGTGATCAACCGCAAAGTTTGCGTTTTTTCAAACTTTTCAGGCGTTTTAGCATTCAGGCCTCTGACGCGGCTGTTTTCACGATTGAAACGTTCTGATAACGGCCGGGACCAACGGCTTATCGTGACGAAGCTTGGCATATTAATATTAACTTCATAAAGATGTACCTACACATAAATCATAATAAGTAAAAGGTTTAACAACTAATGCAATGCCGGGACATCGGATGGATGATCAAATTAAAACATGTTAAGGTCCTCCGTACTTCAAAAGATATTTTAAGCTTTTGTCGTATTTGGTCGTTAAAGTGCAATTTCTTTATATACTGTTTTGGGATGTATGCTCATGCGGGAAAGCCTGAGCGATGATGGTGCATGAAATAAATTCTGTTTTTTTTTCTTTAATCTTTAGGCACTGAGATTCCTCCTTCTCAAAATATTTTATTTGCTTAGCAAAAGTTGTTTAAGGACAGTTGTTTAAAACTTTTATACAACGTTAGATAACGGATAAATATACATAAACATAGAAAAAACACCCAGACCCGAAATTAATTTAGAAAAACAGTTTTTCTCTAAATTTACCCGACCGGGGATCGAACCCGGGACCTCAGAGATGGCGACACCATGAAAACCGGTGTACAAACCACTCGACCAAGGAGGTCGTCAGATATTGTTTTTTATTTCATTATTTGGTTGTAGGTTTTTTTATTTCCTTATTTGGTTGCTGCTATAGGATCACGTAAAAAAATTTGGCGGGGTATCCAAAGTTAACCCTGTATTTAGGTGTAACAAATAAAACAGTCCAAACAACAACATTACCTAGAACTAGAAGATTCCACAAATCCACTCCATTCACAAACTTTGAATATCAATGGGAACATTCCGGGAATAGGGACAATTGAAAAAGCAGGGCGTTACCCGCAACCGTTGCGACATCGAATGTCTCCAACAATTGCCGCTATAACCGTACAAACAAGAAATGGAAACCGTGGGACGCCATGTGACACCTCGACAAGGCAACTCACCAAAGCCGATATACATCGACGCTGTAGTACAGCCTAACTTACATAAAGAGTATGGAGGTCAATAGATGAAAGGCAATGTAAAACTTTCTTTAATAAAATCACAAATATCGTGGTATGTAATCCGGTGTTTAAGTGTCTTCCTTATTGTTGTATTCTGAGAAGTGTCTGTGCGATTACGTATTGCAATTGTGAGAAAGGTAGATAATATTAACCTTGGTAATGTAATTTGGAATGTGATATATTGATAGGGTGACATTTTTGTTCCATTATACCTAGATTTTTAGGTTTTATAGATTGTAACGAAATCTACTTACATAGATTTAAGACTATTATACCCAAAGGGTTAGTCAGAGACTAGGCAATGAGAACAGAAGCAGTCCCCTGCCATAGTCCACGTTTCACCAAATTACAACTGCACATGTGCTCAGCGTGATAGGTGGCGAGCCCACCGCCGCTCTATACTGTTGGATGTATCAATAAAAAAATCAAAGGAGAATGACCAAACCAGCCTATTCGATATCTATTGCGTCTTAATCATTCACATAACAAAAGTGTTCTTTTAAGTTATAATGATTACTGTTAAAAAAGGTTTTCTATAGAACGCCGCGTAAAGAGTCAAGTGATAAATAAACGCTGAACTGAACTGATAGTCATACGATAACAGTTGTCATAACCTCAAAATACCTAAAAAGTCTTAAGCTAAAAATGAAGATAGCTTAAAACTCCCGCATGATATTGTAATGTAATTATTTCTACATAATTCAGAGCATTGCTACTATTGATTACTATTTATTTCATGAAAGCGCTGTGTTACGCTAGCTAGCTAAAAAACTAGCCTAACTCCCATAGTAAAATGGTCATTTTCCTTTATTTATTCAGTAAGCTTAAAATAAGCATTTTGAATCGTCAAAAATTTAAGTTTAAATTTTTTTATCTATGGATGGATGGGATGGATAATATTATGAGGGTTCCACTGTATTTTTGAATCTAAGGTACCTAATACCTAAGAAAAATGTTGAATCAACAAGGTCCAACAGTTCACCATTCAATTACAACGTGTACAGTACTTAGTCCGTTAGTCGCATTTTACGACACCCAAGGGAATTCTGCTAGTGACACGGGTCTACAATAAAAATAAGGATTAAAGTAAAAAAAATGAACTTATTAAAAAAAAAGGAGGAGTTTACACATAACAATTATGTTCTTAGCTAATAACAGCACGTTACTGTCCCTTTATTAAGTATATGAATAATAACAGGTTGACACGATTAGCATATCAGTGAGATGTGGTGTAAGCCCATATTTCAGGTTTCGTAACTCGCGTTTGTTAGTGGTGAAAAATTTGCGTGCTTTTTGATCGACAGGCGTTTTAATGTTACTAACTTGTAGGGTTCTCAAATGACGGTGTCAGCAAAAAACTTTCGTCAAATATATTTCACCTGTTATGATCACCTATTTTTGGTACTGTGGAATTGAAATCAGTTTTGTTTATTATATAGCCAATCTAACAATATCAGGAACAATAATAGGAGCATATCTGGACATCACACTGAGCATGCTCACAAATTTGGTTTAAAACTACAGGCTCGTTACCGAGATAATCAACAAAACATTATCATATTTGACCAAAAACTAAACCCTTTCCAAACCCGTACAGCTGTACTACACGCAAACAAAGATAGCCGAACATGCACACTATTCACGCTTGCGTGCATATAGCACGTTTCATGATGTGCATTATTTTAATTGATTTAGTTTGTTAGAAAACATAACTTTGAAAAATCACTATAAAACTGGAGCCCATTTTTTGTATTCAGAATGATGTAAACGTTCGCTTATTGATTTGGTTAGATCCTGTATTATATGAACGAAAACAATATCTGAGGTGGAACGACCGGGCTCTTTGTTGTCTAAGAGAGAGAAAATTTATTGTAACAATCGATTTGACGACCTCCGTAGTCGAGTGGTTATCACGCTGGTGCGGTTCTGACGTTGGTCGCGCCATTTCTGAAGAGGTCCCGGGTTCAATTCCTGGTCGGGTCAATTTAGAAAAAACAGTTTTTCTTGATTGAATGTCAGGGCATTGATATACTTATATAAGTTTTCTATGTTTATAAATAAATAAAACTTTCCTACAATCACACCAATTATGTAGTTCAAGAGAAGCTTCGAAGAAACTCGTTAAATGGTTACTAGACAACGGATAAACATACTTAAAATACTTAAATACATACTTATTATACATAGAAAACACCCAGACCCGAGACAATTTAGAAAAACAATAATTTCTAAATTGACCCGACCGAGGATCGAACCCGGGACCTCTGAGATGACGACACCATGAAAACCGGTGACCAAACCACTCGACCATGGAGGTCGTCTAATCATCACGATCGTGATAAGTGTGTTTATGTATGTTTATCCGTTATCAAGATAACAATTTTAACAAGTTGCCAAAGAAACTTGGGCTAGATAGGTAATTGGTGTGACTGTATTAACATTTTTTTATACATATACCTATTAAATTACAAATATTGAGTTGTAGCTATGAATCGTAATTAATAGTTAATTTGAAATCACCAAAGGTACCTTTAACACGTTAAACGCCAAGTGTGTCATCTGATATACACCGCTGTGCTTCTGTCCAAGGGATGGATACTATTGGATACACTTGGCGCTTAACGTGTTAAGGAACTTATTCAATGCTCGAAGCTTGATTCAGAATTTTGTGGTGAACCGTGTTTAGATGATCGAAGGGTCCCTAAAAAAAATATGTAACATGCAAATTGCGTCAATTTAATACATAACCCAGTGAAAACAATTTTCCTTTCTTAATTACATGCACGATGGAATGTATTTAATTATAATCAATATTTAGTAAAAACATATTTTCCTGAAAAGGTTTACTTACAGTTAGTCAACCGTATGTGGACGAGCTCCGTAGTCGAGTGGTTAGCACGCCGATTCTGGCGTCGCGCCATCTCTGAGGTCCCGGGTTCAATTCCCGGTCGGGTCAATTTAGAGAAAAACTGATTTTCTAAATTGATTTCGGGTCTGGGTGTTTTATCTATGTTTATGTATATTTATCCGTTATCTTACCATATTAACGAGTTTCAAAAGAATACTTATATTGGTCTACCTAGATAATTGGTGTGAGCGTAAAAAAAAAATAAAAAAATGTAAATAAAACTTTGATTTAGTTATTTCTAAAATGACTCTAGTAGTGAGACACACGTCACGCCTAGGGTTGCCACCCGTACTCTAAAACAGAGTATTGTCCTCTTTATCATGTAGGCGTACTTTATAGTCTACGACACCAATAGAGTACGCTAAAATATTCTATTTACTAACGTAAAACTATTTACTTAAAAGACAAATATTTTTTAAATGTTGCAAACAGCAACAAAAAATCATAATCATATCACATCATAAGTACTCTTTTTTTATGCTATGTACTTTATTTTTGTTCAACCCTAGTCACGCCCGCTTCCTGGAGGGGTAGGTAGAGACCATAGCTTTCCATTTGCTACGATTCTGACACACATCCCTTACTATCGAATAAGGTTCGATTCGATACAGTGGGGATAATACCACAGAATAACTGATAGTACTACGTACAGAAGGTTTACTTTCTAACGACTTTCACGCGAAATTGAAACTTATTGTGTGACCTGAGTATTTATATTCCGTTAAGCAACGCTGACTCGATATCAATTTGACGTGTCAGAGCGTAGGGTTTACGCGCGCGCGCAGTATGGTAAGTGACGATAAGGCCGAAGGCAGGCCTCCGTCACTCTATATACTTGCACGCTATAATTACCTACCGCCCGGCCGAGCGGTCTCGGGCCGTTTGCGGACCAAATTCAGTGCGGTTTTCGCAAGCGAAGCGCATGCACGTTATTCAATTTTAATTGTTCCATTCGTTTCTACGCGTGTCTGGTGCCTTATGTGCAGTCAAAGAGATTTAAATAGTAATAGAGCGGCTATTGGTCACTATTTCATACAAAAACTTTGAGCTGGTGCTCAAGTTACGCCATCTAACGTTGAAAAGCAAAACCTTATATCAAGAATAATAAGAAGTACACTATGAACAATTAGAATAAGTTTCACCTACCCCACGGTAGGTGTCGCCCTGCAGTAGGGATGTTCCGTTAAAAATTCGACGTACCTATCGATAAGTTTGATGAAGATTAACTAAAATCGGTATAATATACAACATTGGAACAAGCAAGTGACAATTAGGGAAGGAAATGAAAATTCGGGTGTTTCAAATGAGTATTTACTAAGTTATAAAGTGTAAAGTTATTAAAAATTCAACATACTTAACTAGTTATAAACAAAGAATGAATGAATGAAATAACATAAGCACCTAGCTAGTACCTACGAACAGCATAACAACACTCATTTTTGAAGTAAACTCACCCCCGCGATCACTCATCATAAGTAAGGATTATTATACACTCACTTATACCAAAATCAAGTCAACTTCAAAACAAATGTAACATGGTTGTGTGATTGGATTAACGAATCAATTCATAGGAATGATAAGGTAAAATGGCTGACTTTAACAGATTAACACGAGTTGATCCATATAGTGATTCATTTTAAAATACCTAAGTTTACTTAGATATTATAGACCACATTGCGTGTTAATGACAACTCGCAATCGCAAGTACAACCACGAGCAAAAATATGTAAACAATTGTAACTCTTAAAACAATGGAATAAGAGTCAAAGTGTATACATATTGGTGCTCGTGACTGTACCTATCAAATTATTTTTGTCGATCTTAATTGCTTTTTCGGGCATTAATTATGCAACTTTTAAATACACGGCATTGTGAACGTGTTTACATTGGCCGTGTTTCAAGCAAAGTAACAAAATAAGAGCTCACTTGTTAAGTGCGCGCCGCGCTCCGACCAGGGGGGTTACTCTTGAACGCAAACTCGATCTCAATACAATTCCAATGCGATTAATATGTATCGATATTGGGATAAGTAAAGATAATTCCGGAACGCCATCACGATAATAATTTTTTCAATCAATTTCTACGCAATTTAATTCCAATGTGGCGCTATTGTCGCTTACAAAAGTGCCATTTGACATTTTTTAGATTTGTGATTGGAAATTGATTAATGCAATTGTGTTTCAAGAGTAAGCCTACTGACATCTAGTTGGTATTGTTGATCGAAGAGTTTAAAATAAGTAGTAATATTCTAATTTATTAAACGATCATCGCACGATACTGTTACACTGCATAACATTGCGTTAGGGACGCAATGATCATTGAGTCAGAATATTACTACTTATATAAAACTTAAACTTACGATATAAAAATATTATCTACTTATAATATTATTCGATAAGTAAAACGACATCACTTGAACACCACTAAATCATCTACTTCCGCTTCGACAAGTGTGGTGACATCCTAAAAGTAGATACTTTTGCTTTTCACCACTAGAGGTCAGCATAGGGCAACGGTAAATGTTCTAGAATAATTTATTAGAAATTATGATTATAGTCTGATTATGGGGTAAATATACAAAATATTTACTTTAATAAGCTGTAATCACATTCAGCCTTTTTTCCATATCGGGATTTGCAGTATCGCAATACGCAATTTGGTATATTTTCTATTGTTTAAGTCAAATTTGTTCACGCACAAACACGACTGCACTAGAGGGCGCATAACATCATACTAAGCGACTTGTTACCACTTGGTAATAAGTTGTGGATTAAAGTTTTGATCGCTATGTCCTGTCTATTAGTAATAGTTTAATGTCTTTGTGTGCAGTAGATGGGTCTGTTGTACAGTAGTAGTTTTTTATTTTACCTACACACTGACCTCTATTTACTTTTGATGATATAAAATATATTTTTTTTATAAATTGGTGCTGACATCCAGCACCAATTTATAAAAAAATATATTTTATAAACGATACAATTTTAAACTACCACCTATAGTCAGAACATATTCACAGTTCTCAGTAAAATAGACACAAATAGTTATTTATTTTAATTTAATTTTAGCGAAGATTACTACCCTACGATTGCTGTGGGATCGCGCGGTATGTTAAATATTAATAGGCTAATAAAGCAGTAGGTATTGGTAATTTTCTACTGAGTGAAGTATCTGGTAACTCTTCTTTAATCTGTGCGGAAGGTGGAAGCGCGCTTCACCCGGAATCTTCAACCAATGAGGAACTGGCTATCGTATCTCTAACTGTCGGAACACAACAATGCTAATAAACATAGTTGTTATGG
The DNA here is from genome assembly GCA_963921215.1 of Scoparia ambigualis. Lineage (NCBI taxonomy): Eukaryota > Metazoa > Arthropoda > Insecta > Lepidoptera > Crambidae > Scoparia > Scoparia ambigualis. The sequence goes on along the minus strand of OY992502.1, from coordinate 55,679,051 downwards.
CGACAGATTTCGATAAGATGGTGGTAGCTAGCCAGGCGGACTTAACAGCCCTACCTACCACCAACCAAACCAAGTACACAAAGATGTACCCCCGCTAGGAATCGAATCCGGGACCTCTGAGTCTGAGACCGGTTGCTTAGTCACTGACCACAGAGGCAGTTAAAGGTCCACCTTGTTACCAATATCTCCTAAAACCTTTGTAAAAAACGTAATAGCGTAAGTAAGTACAGTTGTTTTTCTACGATAGGCTCGTACTATAAGATCAACCTCAAAATCAAATCTATGCTTGAATACACTTAGAAAGGGATGGCGATAAGAATGGGTACCTCAGCAGTCAAAAAGTCTATTTTTTACTTAAACGGCGCCAGTGCTAGTTATGAAAACAATCAAAAAATAACTCCGCAAGTTCCAATCGCACGTCCGAAAAGCAATGTTAAAACTTCACAAATCGTTTAACACGACATCCGTTTCCGGCTCCAGTGCGTTTAGACAACCACTAGTAATTAATTACTACCACTAACCATTTCCTAAATAGTTTTGTTTGGCTAACACTCGCTCACATGATGGATGGAACCGAATGAAGTGTGAAAAAAAACCACTCTAAATATCGACTTTACTGCTAACATATTAAGGTCGATGTAAAGAGGTATATTGTTTTAGCTCTTGCCAACCGCTGTGATGCCATATGATGCACTTAATGTATTGCCAGCAGAGAATTTGTTTAGTGATACACTCAATTGATTTTGCTGATGACAAAGTGTACGCTAATGTTAGAAATGCAATTAATACCGTGTCGCATCTGGGCATTAAGTGGATTGGTAATGTCATATCTACAAGAATATGGACTCTATTACGTTTATTTACTGATACGGTTGGTTATATAGTGCATGTTAAATTTAGATAACTTATTAAAAAGATATTAGAAAGGACTGCAATCAGTGACAGAAATGGGGAGAGTGGGACAGAGATTGCCAATAATAATAAAAACATTAAGTTGTGCTTGGTGAGGAAATGATAATAATTAAGTAAACCAAAGAAGTAATTAAAATAAAAATCAAGAGAAACCACTTCTGTCTAGCAGTGGGATCGATATAAGTAGATACTTACATAAAATTTTTACATACATATAGGTACATATAATTACCGACTTTTATCCCCGAAGGGTTAGTCAGAGACTAGGCAATGAGGACAGCAACAGCAGTCCTCTACCATAGTCCTCTTTTCACCAAATAGCGACTGCACATGTGTTCAGCGTGACAGGTGGTGAGCCCATCGCCGCTCTAAGCTGTTGGATGTATGTGGAGTCCGTAGTCCGTTAGTCGCCTTTTACGACACCCAAGGGAAGAGAGGGTGGTAGTATTCTTTCACCGCTACGCGACACAGTTAGTTACGATACAAGTTAAATACCGAAAGTGTATCATAATCATCATCATATCATCATCATCATCATATCATCATCATCAGCCGAAAGACGTCCACTGTCGGACAAAAGATCTCCACCATGTCTGGTCTTGTGCTACACGCATCCAGCGGCTACCCGCTTGAAAAAGTCTTATTTGCAGACTAGCCGCCATCATCATCATCACCAGCCTATTAACGTCCCACTGCTGGGCACAGGCCTCCCACGTGGACAATAGCACGTGGGGATATTGGGCCATAACCTACCACGCTGGCCAAAGCGGGTTGGTGGGTTTTAACGACTGTCATCTTACGACAACAACCGGGACCAATGGCTTAACATGCCTTCCGAAGCACGGAGAAGCTCGAGATGTTTTTAATTTGGTCACCCATCCAGCGACCCGGCATTGCGAAAGTGGCTTAGCGAGCAAGATCGCAAGCCGAACGCGCTAGCCTGCGCCATCGAGCTCATCATCATCAGTCTCATATTAATAAAATTCTACTATTTTAATAAAACGAAACGAACCAGCAAAATTCATTAGTTTCTCTGTATGAATATACGGTGTCAAAATATATCATGATAGATAGATGCTCCGCAGCAAATTGTATTGAGGGTATTACAGAGCGCGTCAAATTGAAATTTCTCATTAACTTAACGATACAGGAACACGAAAGATTAAAATAAAATTTAATTAAAAGCAACAGCCATTAACGCAGCCCTCGTGTTATTCTAATAATAATATTTTATGATCACGGCGAATGCAACTGTATATTATAATATACACGGCGTCTCATAATTACCGCATCAAATATGAGGGGAGTACAGATTGCGCCACCGCCCCAGTAAAAGTCTAGCTTTCCATTTTACCTTAAATTTAATACGATGGCACTTAAGAAACTGCTTTTGTATAAATAAAGCATCGAAAATTCACGTGCTCACAAAATTAAAAAAAAGTTTTAGGAAGAATAAATGTTTACTAAAAAAAAAACAACCAGTCTCAGGAAAGCTCGAATGCTCCTATATCTATATAGCAAGCATTGTGAATGTAAAAAATTCAAAAATAAAGATCTTCAGGAAGCATAGTTTTAACAATTATATAGACTTCTTTAGGAAGCATGGTTTCACTGTGGGATCAAGACACCTGGGATTTCTATTAGATGCTGATCAACATAGCTTTATGTTTTTTTAAATTTATTTATTTATAATCAGTCAACAAAGCTACAATATAACAGGCCCATAGAAACATACCTTCAAAACTAATATATACATAGCTTATAAACATTTATTGTTAGTATAATAACTTAAAACTATGTTAGTAATTTACATAGCACTGGCTTGTGCTGTTTCGGTGGTGGTAAACAATCTCCCGCGGAGATTGCCTACTTTATTTTCTTTTTTTTATTTTATTTTCTTTGATTTAACTGATATAAAGATTGATACAAGAACGAAGAACGGTACGTATGTACGGTTCGTAGCAAGTTATCTGTCGTTTCTGTATACCCCGCTCAGAAACAGGCATTTACTGTAAGTATATATTTACGTATGCCACATAAAATACCTACGTAGTCTTCACACGCGAAGCGTAAAGCCGCGCGGATAGACCCTTATTTTCTTTTGATATAAAGACCATAATTGTGGGTTTGTGATGTCTAAATTACACCGCTCCTTTTGGGAGTGTAAATCGATGTAATTGCACAAAGTATAATAATATGCGCTGGTTTTTTTTTTCAGCGTAACTGTCCGACTTGATAATGGGTCTGGCCCGGGTGCGTGTTACGACGCTAAAAGGCATTGAGATATTATAACTAGAGCAGCTACTGCAGATAAAAAATATATCCAGCTAGATGACGCGGGTGTTAGGGGGCGGGCGATCAACTGTACCATCGAAGAAAAGACCCGTCGAGGAAGAGATCCTTCGAGAAATTGACCTTTCGAGGTAACGAGCCATCGGTGAAGTGTACCGTCGAGGTAGAGACATCGAGGAAACGTCATTCGAACTAGAGTATCAGACCCGGGCGGTCGCTTTGTTGTGGGTGTTACGCCCTGGCCACGTAGACAGACGGGCTAGGCTAAGCGCGGGCGCAGGTGACTTCTGCGGGCGCGGGTGGCATGCCACGTACATTCAGTAGCGGCTACAGCGGCTGGCTAAGTGGACGTATTGAGGATGGCTCTAACTAAAGTGACGCGTAGTTGCGTTGACAGCAGTTCTTTTTTTATGCACGACATTTTAAATTCAAGAGATGGAGTAAATAAAGATCGTCATAAATGTGGAGAATTTTGGAATCTTTATGCAGATTATCGGAAGTATCCGGACAAATTTTATGAGTACACTAGAATGAGTATTGAAACTTTTGATTAATTATACTTCAACATATTGAAGTAGTTCATAATTGTCCATAATAAAGTCCCACCGCTCGTAGATTCGTCTAAAAAATATTGTTTCGCTCGATCCGTTCCGCGCTAGCCCGTTTCAACCGTCCGAGAAACCGCTGTGCACCGTGGCCAGGCGCAAACTAGCCTGTAGCGTTGTTGTTCCCACCCGTCTGCCTCGCCCGCAACCACCGCCGCCGACCGCCGCCGCCAGCCGCAGCCGCTCTAGCCCGCCGCGCGCGCGTCGTGGCAGTAAAAAATATATAAGACAATATATCAAAGTTAAGCAACTGTAATCCATTTATAATTTATAAAATTTATCTAAAAGTATTGTTGGTATTTTATTTTACTTTGCTGCCATCCCTAACACACGAGCCGACGGCGTAGGTATGTTCGGTGGACAGCGCACCACAAAGTAATAACTACTCTCCGCGTATAGCGATAAGGTACTATTTTAAATGCACACGTTGCCTATCTAATATTGTAGGTAATTAAAACGGTTATTAAAACGGCGGCTTTCTTCATTATCAAAGGAGTGCAACTTCTGTACGTAGTACTATTATTTATTCTGTGGTCGTGGCATGCTTTATACATTCTCATACATTCTCATAAATTAGCCAACCGCCGCCGCCACCCGCAACCGCGCCTAGCCCGTCTACGTGGCCAAGCACTTAGGGGGCGGGCGGTCGCTTTGTTGTCAGGCGTTTGCAGCCCAAGGGTTGCATGCAACTCAGTGCGTAAAAACTTGCTTTGCAGTGGCGTCTCTTGTTATAATACCTCAATGCTAAAAGGTGAGAGCCCCGTGAAATTCTATTTACTCTTCATTAAAGTAGAATGTTTCATGGGATTCTACTAGCGTTCTTTGTTATGCTGTTTTAACGTTTTTAAGTTTATGTTTGATTTTTTTCAGTTAAGTTTCTGTTCCATTGCAATACAGAATGTGAAGAACCAAGAAAACAACCAGCATTAGGCTAGCGTGGTGACTTATGGCCCAATCTTATTTTTTTTGGGCTTTCGTCCATTTGGCAACCAGTTCCCAGCAGTGGGACGTTTGGCGCGTTATCATTACCAGGTCAGATGCTGATTGCGTTGATGTACCTGGGAAAGATTAAAAGAAAACAATTAAAAATCATTATTACACAATTTACATTATAGAGACTACTACATTTTAATAGAGTTGAATAGATTTAAATAAAAACCAGGTCTGAGACCCAGAGTTCGATTCGTTTGGTTGGTGTTAGGGCTGTTAAGTCCGCCTGGCTAGCTACTACCATCTTATCTAAGTCTGTCGCCATAACAACAATGTTTATAGCATGGTATGTGTTCCGTCATTTTTAAGAGATAAGATAGCTAGTTCCTCACTGGTTAAAGATACTGGGTGAAGCGCGCTTCCACCTTTCGGCCTTTACCCGTTGTCGAATAAAAAAACACTATCCCTATTAGTAATTTTTACGAACCGCATCATGTTAAAACAGGCAAGTGGACACGGTTGGACGGCCAGACCCGCCACAGCTATAATCCGTTTATGCGGATATAAAAAACAACCATTCGTCCACACATACCTATTTAGCGGTGGGGTTATAAGCCAGAGACACGACATGCTACCATCAATCACCACAGGACACTTTTATACGCTCACACGCTCGCGGCATTGCAGGGTTAAAGGTGCTTTACCACCAGAGCTATGCGAGGTGGAGATGTGGAAAAATCCACTAAATGTTAACCAAATCTTCACGTCCTAAGGGGATCCTGCACGAAAAATGTGAAAATTTACGTATTTTTAAGTCACTTGTACTATGCGCTGAATTAGTTAAATACATTAAAAGAACTTACGCAAGTTAGCCTGATTATTGCACAAGGTCGTGGCCTTGTTGAAATTTCAATCAAATTGTTTAAACAATAACAAACAATACCAAAATCTAATGACTCCTAAAAACATTTTTCTTCGACAACTTTACTTAAGGGACAAGTGAAACCATGAACGTATTATAAACCAAATTATCCTTTTCTCTCAATCTCTCTTTTCTCCCTTCCGTCTGCCGTTGCCTCACGTCCCAAGTGTTGCCAACATAAATTAATGCCTTTTTTATCACTACGGGTTCTTAGCCGTAGTGGTAAAAGAAGGCCACAATTTCTTAATTGCGTTCGCTTCGTATCGATAAAGCGCTTCGACCGGAATCCTCAACCACTGAGTAACTGGCTATCTTATCTTTAAACTGTCGGATCACAACAAGCAATGCTGTCAATATTGATAAGATAACAAATAAATAAATAATTTCTACGCTCACACCAAATATCTAGCCCAACATAAGCTTCAAATGGTTCAACTAGATAAATATACATAAACATAGAAAAAGCACCCAGACCCGAAATCAATTTAGAAAAACAGTTTTTTCTAAATTGACCCGACCGGGAATTGAACCCGAACCTCAGAGATGGCGCGACGCCAGAACCGGCTCACTAACCACTCGACCACGGAGGTCGTCGTCGATGTTGGTACAGGCGGACTTAACAAGCCCTACCACCAAGCTTCGTATATCTGGCGTCGCACATGTAAGCAAAAGCCACCAGGGCTTTTGCTTAATGAAGTAATTCTGTTGGTGTATTCTTCCTCGCGCACCGCTTAGCTCGCACAGCTCTGATGGAAATTCAGCTTTATAAACCTTTTTTGAAGCGGAAAAACTTAGTACTTACGTACGTATACGTACCAGACTGGCGTAAGTGAAAATCGCTGTAGTGCAAATTACGATACCTAATTCGCAAGTCATTTGGCGTGATAAAATGACGTATGTAGATGTGTGACGTTGTAGGTCGGATTATTTTAATGCCTTAATTAAAATTTGTTTTTTTGATAATACTTATAGGTACTTTTATTAGATCATCGACTTTGACTTTGACTTTGACCAATTACTCCTTTGTCCACCGTTTAGGAGAACTGTACTGGGTAGCAGCTCTACTGTACCCAGGATGTGTAATTCATAAAAAGCGTCAGCCAAATGATTGATTAGCACAATGACGCCGTGGTGAGAGTTGCACTAGGGTGTATAATGAATGACATATACACGTGGCGCTGAACGGGTTAAATGCATACCGCAAATCTATTTGAAAGCATCTTTCTGGCCCTAAATTCTTTATCTGAGTTACGAATTCTTTTTTTTCCCTTAATTAATTTGTACAAGTTTATGTTAGTTTATAATTTTATTGTAAATGTTTAATTATTGTTGTAAGTGTCTTTATTTATAAGCATGCTGTGTTTACCTGTTTTTAGTTGTTACATTTAGCTTAAGTAATTTTGTAAGAATCTTAAATTTTATTTATCAATGTAAACAATTGTTGGTAGACCTAATAAATAAATAAATAAGATAAGATAAGCATCTAGGGAGATATGTATGTCACTGTGTAAATGTTACAAAATGGCCCGCCTGAAATACCTTTTTTTTTTACACTTTTTTTTTCCTACACTCACACCTTTGCCTTAATCATTACCTCGATGTCTCTACTTCGACGGTACACTTCACCGATAGCTCGTTACCTCGAAAGGTATACCTCGAAGGATCTCTTTCTCGATGGATTGTTACCTCGAAAAAAAATATCAAAAGTACAGTAAATGTAAAGTATTTGTGTGTGTAACTGAAAGGTGTAAAATCACTAGTGAATTGAAATGAATATCGATATAATCATAGAGGCAACATTTATTATCACTCTGCATATAAATTTACAATTTCTATGGTTCATTAGACACTTTTGTCTTATTCTTTTATCAAAATGTTACTAAAAATACACAATAATAATAAGGGATACTTCTAAAAGTCATGGGAATTATAACTGTACTTTTTATGATTTTTTCGAGGTAACACCCATCGATCAAATGTACCATCGAAGAAAAGAATCGTCGAGGAAGAGATCCTTCGAGGTATTGTCCTTTCGAGGTAACGAGCCATCGGTGAAGTGTACCATCGAGGTAGAGACATCGAGGTAATGACCATCGAGGTAACGTAATTCGAACTAGAGTATCAGACCCACCTGATGGTAAGCGACGATATAAGGCAGCGCGCTTCACCGGGAATCCTCAACCACTGAGAAACTGGCTATCGAATCTCTAAACTGTCGGAAGTCGGAATACAACAACGCTATTGACATTGTTGTTATGGCGCCAGACTTTAGATAAGATGGTGGTGAAGAAGAAGCCCTGCCACCAACCAAACCAAGTACACAAAAATATACCCCCCTCTTCAGGGACGCGTATTTCCGTTTCTGTGTATAGTAGGAGTCAGCACTGCCTTGAATCCTACACGGGTTTGATAAGCTGACTCTCTTTTCAAACTCGTGTATAATTCAAGGCAGAAGTCCTCCAATCGCGAACGGGTTTGCGACGCAGACTGTTAAGCTAACTCCCTTTCAAAACTCGTGTTCTATTCAATGCTGGAGTCCTCCAATCGCACACGGGTTTGCAATGCAAAATTTGGTTCTAAACACGTGTATGCATGGCGATGAATGGAACTTAACCATCGACGGTCCCTAACTATAGATGTGGCACTTCCGGGACCCAGATTAACTCAAAACCAAATATTATGTCTGAAAACGTGTTTCCAACAGTTTACATAATATATTATAATGTCATTTAAATTGTTAAGTCAGTCAATTTCAAACTAATTATCATGATAACTTCATTTATTTTAATCGAAAAACACAATTTGCAATGGAACAACTATCACATATACAGGGTGTCGGTGTCCGACTGATTTATACGGAAAAGTTTTATTTAACCATGTTTCATAGGCAGTCAAGGTATATCTGTATTTCGCTGCCAATGGTAACCGAATCACCAAAAGTAAGTACTGTACTGCGTTAACTATAACAAATGTTGTCTGGCTGGCCAGTAGAACAAATGAATGTGTTTAATGTAAATAAGGTTATTATAATGGGGTTGGCATAACCCTATCGTGTTAAAAGCCCCTAAATAAATACAGAAAAAAAAAACTATAACACACAATTATGATCCATCCTGATTTCAGTTATGGCTACGGCCACACTTTATCTGTTTACTTTTTCTGGTGATTTCTTATGTAACTAAAGTAACCGATTTTGGCTTTAAAAGTCCTCGCACATAAGTACCTTTGACATAATAATACTGTATGTTTGCAGGTTCTTTAATTTTCAGCGGATCACGTTTTTTATCTTAATCACGCCTTCCTTCATCTTCAAAAGCACATAATATTGTATATATGTGTATGATACAACAACGTATTTACAAAAGAGTATATAATACACACTGAAGCAAACCCACCTAGATCTTAAAAGCCTCAACGCCGATACTGAGCCAACCTTTTAGCGAGGTAACTGCCAGTATAATAAAACCTATCCCAATGCATTTGCTCACTATGCCTACTTGAGGGAAGTGCGTCCACAATCAAAAGTGATTGCGGACTTGGAGAAGGCAAATCCATTATGTTAAAGGTTGGAGTGGTCCACAATCGTTGGGCTGTCGACATGAAGAAAGGGCACGCAGTAACTTTCATTCCCAGTTGTGCTTTTGAGGGCGGATGTAAAGGCCTGAACACACTGAAACGCGGTCGGGAGCGAAGCGACGTGAACGCGAGTCCGCGTGAGCTGTAAAGTAAAGAGCGATTTAAAACACGTCACATCAAATATTATGAGCGCGCCTAACCGAACCGTGCAACGCAGCGCCAAGCGAAAAGTGGAAGTACCGCTCCCTGTCGAAACGCTAACACCTCATCGTTGGCAATAGTAAATTAGTAGATGAGTATACATACAGGTACCTGGCGAAAGTTCACTCTATTCGATCGCTGCTACAAAATGTATAAATATTAAAAACGTTTTTAAAAAAATGTTAATTTTGCCCGCGCGATTCGATAAATGACGTATTCATTAACGCTTGTACAATAGAATGATCAATGTAATTAACGTTGTTGTATCACTATGACCCCCATATTGACTTGTTATCATACCGGGCGCAGTTGTAATGCGGGCCCGTTTTGATGCTAGTGTTGGATCCCGCACTGCTTGTGACCCGCTTTCGGTGTGTGCGAGCCTTAACAGCTAATGCGGAAGTTTAGTCAAGATCACCAATCATCTTTGGATGGCCACCATTAGCTGTGGTGGAAGCCCAGCAGACAAAACGTATATAAAATTAGCAGCAATTCTACAAAATCCGGACCTGACTTACTGCGTAACCTATTGATATAGCTATGAATCTCTAGTGAGTTTCGCTGTACACCGTAATAGAATAGAACATACAAGATCGTTGATGCTGTATCTAAGCAGTATTTTGGTAAGTATTGTTGAGGTTTTTCGAACAAAAGTGAATGCTCAGTGCGAGATAAATTCACGATTTCGACCAATTTAATAACAACAAGAATATAGCATAGCGTAACGGGAGACTACACTTTGATAATATTATAATATATTGATACATACAAACATACTTAAAATCACGACTATTATCCCCGAAGGGTTAGTTAGAGACTAGGCAATGAGGACCGCAAAAGCAGTCCTCTGCCATAGTCCACTTTTCACCAAATAGCGAATGCACATGTGCTCAGCGTGACAGGTGGTGAACGCATCGCCGCCTTATGCTGTTGGATGTATGTGCAGTCTTTAGTCGGTAAGTCGCCTTATACGACACCGTTTACGTTTTCGTAATTGAATAATGAATAAAGAAAAGCATTCTGAACGCAACAGTGAAAAATGAAACCTAAGTACTAAAAGTTTTCATTTCACTTTATCACATAAAAATAATGTTAGTTCTCTATAAAACGTTTTCCCGACATTGGTTAACCACTTTGTATTTAAAGTGCATAGCGCAGGTATCTTAAACTATGTAAGCTTTTCTGGAAACTTAAGGCGAATAACTAAATACCTCTTCCATAAACTAACATTTACCTGGAGCTTCGCGAGCGATACCTTGGAATGCACCAGGGCTTGTAACTAGGTTTATCTTATTCCTAATTGTGGCACAGGCTGCTAAACTGCTGAAGTAAGTTGTTTGCATTTATGTGTTAGTCGAAATGATTCTGTGTGCTTATTTGCCTCATTCAAATTTTAAGTTATTAATAGAAATTTCAAATACTTATTGATTTTCATAAAATACGTATTGACGGGGATTATATAAGTACTCGAAGTAGACTTAGATTACCCTAATAATTAATTATCATAACGATTTTCCATTGTGTGCTCAAAAATTTGCTCGATCTTAAACTTCGAAATTTATACCAAATTTTTACGATAAGTTTTTTTTTATCATTCATTTTTCCTAAGTGAAAACATGTCTAAAACATGTTTTTTTTTAAATACACAGAATTAAAGAAAAGGTTGATACTATAATGAATCATACATACAAACATACAATAGCCCCGTTTTCCGGAGGGGTACGCTGCGATTACAGCTTTCCATGATCTTGACTATAATGTAATTATTACTTTTAAATCCTACTTATATAATAAACGCGAAAGTTTGTAAGTATGGATAGATGTTTGTTACTCTTTCACGTAAAAACTACTCAATGGATTTGGATGAAATTTGGCATATAGATAGTTTATAACCTGGATTAACACATAGGATATTTTTTATCCCGATATTCCCACGAAAACGGGAACCACGCGGGTGAAACCGCGAGCGGCCGCTAGTTACTTATAAACTGAATGGCTACCCGGCATGAGACACTCAAAATCCTTCATATCCGAAAATGTACTTGATACCGTGTCGCGTAGCGGCGAGAAAGAAAAGGCGACTAACGGACTAAAGACTGCACATACATCCAACAACAGAGCGGCGATGGGCTCGCCACCTGTCACGCTGAGCATAAATGTGCATTCGCTATTTGGTGAAAAGTGGACTATGGCAGAGGACTGCTTTTGCGGTCCTCATTGCCTAGTCTCCGACTAACCCTTCGGGGATATAGTCGTGATTATATGTATGTACTTTTATTTAATTTGTATGCTTTGTCTCCACTTAGATATCTTTGTAAAAAATAAGCTTTTTTCTATTCTATTCTAAGTTGTACACATTAAAAGTATGCATTAAAACAAAGAGCCGATACGAAAGCGCACAAATCTCCCCCATATCTCGTATCTAGGGTTCCCCAAACAAACATATAAACGATAGTTATGATAGGGCCCCGCTATATCTCCTCGGTGTAAACTGTAGCTGGCTTGTTCAGTATCATGTGTTGTTTATGGGCTCCGAATAACAAGTGGAAAGAGTTTTAGGGCGTACCTACAGGTAATGTTGGTTGTAGTGTTCGTCGGTAGTAAATTTTTGTCTCTATCCTGGAAGTTATGATAACTGTTGAATGGTTTTGTGTTGGGATGGAGGTTTTTAAAGTTGAGAACTTAGATTTCGATAGATGTTTCGAAGTCACGAACATATGGTGTGTTATGGAACTACCATTGTTTTGAGTCTTTAAGACTTAAAAAATAGGCTAAATATAAAATAATAAGAGAAAAAAATCGTCCCTCCTAGGTACTAGTGACTTTATTAACTTGCTAATTTTTTTGAGGTTTATAACATTATTACCCTATGTAGCATTGTAGTGTCAAAATTTAAAATTAAATTTCGCCTACCTGGCGACTTCATTACTCTGCAGGTTTGCCAAAAAAGGTTCTAACCCTAAAATGTAGCATCAAAAATGTATAACCCAAAAAAATACATTTCCGCCAGTAGGCGACCCTATTACTCTGCAGGTTTTTCAAATGGGCATCGTATCGGCCCACAATATTATTACAATACTTGTTATGCGAATCGCGAACTCCTCCCCGCCATTACTGGTCCGTTATGCAGATAACGTGTTCCCGCATACCGAGCGAACGCGGGATATGAGCTTGTGTATAATTCATTAATTTCCTTAGCTCGCGTTGTTACATTCGGGAGTACGCTGTAAAATTAAATATAACGTCCATAACATTCTTCTTGGATAGCTGTACTTTTGTTTTTATGATGCTGAGCTGGTGAATAGTGAACGAGCATACGGTTCTTGTGATGGACGCGCGGCACCCAGGGCATCACGAACGCAACGCACTCTGAAGCTTCAGTTCTTAACCCTGCCCTTTAATTTTCCAGGATCTAGTACATATCTTTTATACCGGAACGCAATTAGGTATAGCTAGCCGAACGAAACTAATTTATTTTGTTATTAATTGTCTTGTCACTAGCTCCATATTATTCATTCCCTGTCAGAATAACAGCGCTTCTGTGTCATTCTGAACATCCATGAATGACACAGCAGCTTATGCTGAGACAGGGCCCTTTAGCTTCACACTCTTCATTTTATTTTTTATTACTCATCTGTTCATTTTAAATCCACTACTGATAAGCTCTTGGCCTTCATCTCACCTGATTAGCATCACTTACCAGTGACGATAAAGCCGTGAAAGCGCTTATCCTGGAATCCTCAACCACGGAGGAACTGGCTATCTAATCTCTAAACTGTCAAAGCACATCCATGCTATTAAAATTCATGTGGAGCTAGTGATGTTTTTCAATTGGCCACCCATTTAGTAACTCGACATTGCGAAAGTTGGTTAACCAGCAAATCGCATACCGAACACGCTATCCGCTGTGTTATTAAGAGGAAACACTACGTCGACGTGGCATGCAAAATTCTCATACAAAACACAGAAAAACGACGTTTCGTAGTCCCCTGATTCCTCCATCAGAACTGGAAGTATTTTTGTTACTTTTTCAGCATCGGTTAGAGAAAGAGATTTTCTATGTCTGTATGTTTGATTTTTTTTAATTAAGTCATTTATTTAATAACCAGGGACCTTCAAAATTTAGCAAAATTACTCCGTTTTAAGGCGTCTCCAGAAACGTTAAGTGTCTGGTTTAAAGAAAAAATTAAACATTCTGTATGTTTGATTTTTTAATATATAGAAAATCTCTTTCTTTAACCGATACTGAAAAAGTAATAAAAATTGGTCCAATTCTGAAGGAGAAAACAGGGGACTACGAAACGTCGTTTTTCTGTGTTTTGTATGAGAGTTCTGCATACCACTTTAGACGTAATGTTACCTCTTAAGCTTCTCAGGTAGTCTTGAGCTCGGTTTGCGATAAGTATAACTAGCGAAATCATAAGAATCATTAACAAAAACAAAAACGTTTAAAACTATTATTTCAATCAATCCTTTACTAGGTATTTAAAAAAGGCCGTAAGTGAAAACAAATTAGACCGCGCGGCAAAAGAGGCCGCCGCATAGGGCGCCGATAATTTCATTAACCCGCCCATAATGAGGCTTTCGCGCAGGTTCTAATTGACAGGGCGCAATTATTTTTCATCTATTACATCGACGCAAATGGAGCGTGCGCCGCCGCCGTCACGGCCAAATGGACCTTATGGCCATTAATACAAGTGCGAATGGGGGCACGCACTTAAGTCGCCCGAACGTTCCCTTACGATTTATTACTTTGTATGGGTCCAGAACTTCGGAAACAAAAAAAACAACATGTATGTTTTTACGTGACAGATGAAAATATGCGCTGAGCTCTTCGATCACCTATATACACCGAGACATTTTAGTGGTTGTTTTCCCGCGGCAGAACGATCTACCTTTAGTAGTAGGTACACACGACGTCAGATCAACCTACCCTAAACTGTCAAATTTCTTGAATGAATATTGATCCTTAGAGCCAAAGGTTCAAAACTGATTGTAAAAATTTGACAGTTTTGGGTAGGTTGATCTGACGCCGTGTGTACTGTCGAACCATGCACGTTATTTTTTGAAAATAAAAATATTTTTGTTCTCAACTAAGTAATCAAAAAAATAATCATCAACTCGAAAGCGTGAGAAACGATAGTTTCCTATACGAGATGTGACGTATTTGTGTACTGCCTGCTGCACGAAATTAATGTTTAAAGTAAAAGAAGCTCCCGCACTAAGTAATATTCTGACGCTTTAGAGTTGATGATTATTTTTTTGAATACTTGAGAACATAAATATTTAAATTTTCAAAAAATAACTCGCATGATTCGATAGTACTACTAAAGGTAAATCGTTCTGCCGCTAGAAATATTTATTTAATATTTTTTTTTATTTTTTTTTTATTTTTTTTGTTATAATAGTGTATACCTTGCCCCAAGAAAGAGCCGAGAACCTTCTGTAACCTGAACAGGGGCATCATAAGTTTTGACTTATTTCTAGTATTGAAATTGTGTATGTCACCGTGTTTAGTGAATGAGTTAATATTGCAACGCACAAAAACTATACACTTATAAATATATTGAGATGCAGCTGTAAGAACACCAACTTCTTTACAAATATCTCAGAGAAGTTCGTGAGCTTAGTCTATAGATGGTTCTTAGTGCCCGTTTCTGTAAAATGAATATAGTTTCAACATCAGCCGCTGTTCCCCACAGTAGGGCGCCATATGGCATGACACTGTGAAAACAACTAAAGTGAACCGTTTTAGCAGTTTCAACGTCGGTTAACTGCCTAATTTTTGTAATGGCGTAAGCAGCAGAACTGAGTTTTCCAGCCAATTTCGATATATGAGGATTCCATTGAAGTTTTGAGTCAAGGGTTATACTTAGAAAAACAGTCGAGTCTACCAAATCTAATTTATCACCGTTTATCCTTACATCGGTTTGTTCGATCTTAACATTTGGTAGAGTAAAATTAATGCACTTGGTTTTTTAGCATTTAGCTGTAAATTATTAACAATAAACCAACTGAGTACTTCTGAGAGAGCATTGTTAACATCGTCATAATTTTTCTTAGATCTAGTCACATTAAAAATGAGTGAAGTATCACCTGCAAACAATACAATATCACAGAAGTTTTCTACAAGGAATGGCAGGTCATTAATATTCAAAAATAAGAACGGGCCTAGGATTGACTATTGTGGAACTCCCAATATTCACACGAGAACCAGATGACTTAGTTCCATTGACATCGTCAGTTTGTGTTCTAGAACTGAGATAAGACTTTATTAAATCAAGCGCAAAACCTTTGAGACATAGTAATTTAACTTCATAAAATTTATTTCACACATTTACGGGAGATGTCGGCGGACTGGGATGGGATGCGAAGCTTCTTTACGTCCTACCCGTGGTGGCGAGTTTGCTTCTCGCTGGATGATCCTGATGTCGCCGCTGACTCTGTCGTTGATGTGATACTGCAGGGAATGGAACTTTTCATTCCAAACTCTGTGGTTCCCATTGGCGGCAAGTCCCAACCATGGTTTGGTCGTTGCTGCAAAATGGCGTCTCGCCAAAAGCGACAGCATTACCAAGCCTGGGCTAATGCGGTGTCATCAAAGGATCCAAACACCAGTGCGCTCAGAAAGAAGTACAAATTTGCCGCCAGATCCTTTAAGAAGGACATTGCCAAGGCGAAGTCATCATTCATAGGTAGAATTGGCGAGAGGCTAGTGCGTCTTCCTTCGGGGACGCGTGCGTTCTGGTCTCTCGCCAAAGCTATCTTAGGGAATTTTTGTCAGCCGTCCCTACCACCATTGCACAAGACCGATGACTGCCTGGCCTATACTGCAAAGGAGAAAGCCGATCTCTTGGGCTTTCTTTTCGCATCAAACTCGACCTTGGACGATGGGGAAAACTCTCCACCAACCATACCGCATTGCGCTTGTACAATGCCAAACGCTCAGTTCCTGCAAAGGTCAGTTCGTAAGGCTCTTTTTTCCCTTGATATCCATAAGGCGAGTGGGCCTGATGCAGTTCCACCCATTGTGCTTCGGACGTGTGCTCCTGAATTGGCACCAGTTCTAACGCGCCTTTTCCAGCTCTCTTACACCACTGGCGTCGTCCCGAGCTCTTGGAAGACAGCCCTTGTCCACCCGATTCCAAAAAAAGGCGATCGCTCAGATCCGTCTAACTACAGGCCAATAGCTATTACCTCTTTACTCTCCAAAGTAATGGAGTCCATTATAAACCGCCAGCTCTTAAGGTACCTAGAAGAGAACCAGCTACTAAGTGATCGCCAGTATGGTTTTCGTCGCGGTCGATCGGCTGGTGATCTTTTAGTGTACCTTACTCACCGATGGGCGGAGGCAGTCGAAAGTAAAGGGGAGGCACTGGCAGTTGGCTTGGACGTAGCGAAAGCTTTTGACAGGGTTTGGCACAGGGCTCTTTTCTCTAAACTTCCATCATACGGGCTTCCTGAGAAATTGTGTTCATGGGTTGCCAGCTTTCTTACTGGGCGTAGCATCAGAGTCGCAGTGGACGGTTCGTGCTCCGACATGAAGCCCGTGAATGCTGGAGTCCCGCAGGGGTGTGTGTTGTCCCCTACTTTGTTTCTTCTGCATATCAATGACATGCTACATAACAACAGCATTCATTGCTATGCGGATGACAGTACTGGGGATACGCTCTACACCGGGCGAGCTAATATTTCTCTGGAAAGCGTCATCGAGAGCCGGAATAAACTTGTGACTGACACCGAGAACATGTTAAGTCATGTCTCGGATTGGGGCCGACATAACCTAGTCCGCTTTAACCCCTCCAAAACACAAGTTTGCGCATTTACCGCGAAAAAACATCCCTTCGTCGTACCTCTGAACTTTGAGGGAGCTCCCCTTGATACCAATCCGATTATTGGAATCCTTGGCGTCGATATTTCGAGTGACGTTCAGTTTCGTGGTCATTTGGAAGGTAAAGCTAAATTAGCTTCGAAAAAGCTGGGTGTGCTTAATAGAGCGGGTCAGTATTTCACGCCGGCCCACCGTTTACAACTGTATAAAGCACAGGTCAGGCCGCATATGGAATACTGCTCCCATCTCTGGGCTGGAGCACCCCAATACCAACTCCTTCCATTTGACCGCATTCAACGCAGAGCTGCTCGAATTGTCGGCGACGTGGTTATTTCAGGTCGGCTCGATCCACTGGCTCTTCGGAGAGACGTTGCGTCTCTCTGTATATTGTACCGTATATATCATGGGGAGTGTTCTGAGGAATTGTTCGGCTTGATCCCTGCCGCTAATTTCCTTCACCGCACTACACGCAATCGACTGTCATTCCATCCACATCACCTTGATGGATGGCGGTCTACTACTGTGCGTTTTTCAAGAAATTTCTTGCCTCGAACTACAGTGTTGTGGAACCAGCTCTCGGCGGCGGTATTTCCGGACCGTTACGACTTAGGGATCTTCAAGAAACGAGCCTATTCCTTCCTTAAAGGCCGGCAACGCGCCTGCGATTCCTCTGGTTTTGCGGGTGTCCATGGGCGGCGGTGATTACTTTCCATCAGGTGACCCGCTTGCAGGTTTGCCTCCTTCTGCTATAAAAAAAAAAAAAGATTTTAGGAATTACATACATTTCCTAGGAATTGTATACAATGGCGGATTACATACATTTCCGTTAACATATACTATAGATTTCGACTCCTCTGGTTTTGCGTGTGTCCATGGTCGGCGGTGATTACATTCCATCAGGTGACCTGAATAAACGTTTGACTTATTTTTACATAAAAATAAATAATCTATCAAATGGTGATAAACGACAAGCTTACCATTCGTCACTTGTTCGTAACCACGGAATACAGATTACTTTCTGATATCTGTGTTCGTAACATTTTTGTTTTCATTTTACACTTTGTAATGTTCTTTTTTTTATTTTAACCAATAAACAAAGAAGCATCGCACGTATATTTCACTGAAGCGCGCGGCGGCACGGCGTCTATAGGTGAATCGCGAAATCACATTACGCTCGCAACGATTCGTGTCCGATTCATTTGTGCCCATTAATCTTCGGATGTTGCCGAATCCGAGTGTTTCTCATTTTCATCATCAATTAATTGCGCGCTGTCACAGGCGCGACTACCGCTTCCGGTATATATTTAACTTATCAACAGTTATAAGTAATTATAGTTTGCTTCATACTTGTGTTGTTGTGCTTTTAGAACGGATAAAACTGTAATTGGTAACTCAACATAAATACCTATACAACGAATTGACAAAACAATAAAAAAACCGAATGATACGTATACTAACACCGTATTCAATCGACTAAAAGATTCCAAAGGTTTCTAAAGGGCTTATTATTAAGATTTCTAAATTTAAAACATTAGAAATCATGTATTTTTCGCAAACAGTATTATTCTCATTGACCTATGGTAGATACAACATATTTACAGGGAAATAGAGAAGGGAAGAATAATGAAACATCAAGTTTTAGTGGTGGTACAACCCAAAAGGTTTTCTAAGGGTTGACATTACCCGCACAATCTAGCAAAGTTACATAATAATTATAACAATTTATAATAAGAATAAAACTCGAATCGAAATGAGGAAGACCAGAACGTTCAAGACAAATGAATTAAATTTGAATTGCCAGTCTAAGACGCCAGAAGCTCTCAGTTTGTGCTAAGTCAGTTTTATGGCAACGCTATATCTCAATTCCTCGGGGACTTGAAGATAACTTTAATTAATTAGAATGCGGAAAGCAGAAACCCCCGTTAGTGAGTGGCCCGATGGCATTTGAGTGTTAAACCCGTATTCCCTGGTCGGGGTATTAAATGCCCGCTCCAGAGGAATTACCAAGAAAACAAATGCACGTTTGTTTTACAGAAAATTTAGACGTTATCTAAAAATGATGTGTTGTATTCATTATTGTAAACTGTTGTGGATGAATTTTCTCTACTTTCTGATTTCTGATTCTGGTGTAATTTTTGTGTAGGTATCTTTAGTTAGCGATCACAATGATAATACTTCTTAAAGTCACTCACATCTAAGTATTCCTCATAATGAATAATTTTCTTGTTATTTTTTCGTTATTTTGCGAATTTCGTTGTGTGCCCGTTATAAGTGTCATACTATCATCATCATCAATCCATGGCCGTGAACTGTGGAACAAAGGCCTACCCAAATTATCATACTATATTTACTTAATCTTTACTATGTAAACCTATAAGTAAAACTATATGAACATAGTTAGTGTAACCCTATTAAAACTTAACAGAGATAATAAGTATTTACTGGAAATTAGTTTCTCGTTATAGAAGCACATGCTAGTTACGGGCTTAACTAAAACTAATTACTCAACACCCAGACTCAATGTTTCACGTCGAGTTATTCTAAACTAGGATAGGGGTGACACCTTTAAAGCGATGAACGGACGACGCTCCTAAGCCGCTAATAATCCTGGCAATGCTCTTTTTGGGCCTGCAGTCGACGGGTCGATAAGACACAGCTCTGTTACAAATTGTTGCTTCGGTTTCGTTAAACATTATGGTGTTATTTTGTTTTATTGTGCATTGTAACTTGTGAATATTATGTACTCTTTTTAAAGCATAGCCTTTTCTATTAGTATTAGTGTTACTGTGAAATTGTAGAAATGTCTACTTAAAAGTAAGCTCTCGCGACTTTGTACGTGTGGAGGTCAGCGCATTTTTCCAATTAGATATAATTGTTGGTGCAGAATTCTAGTTATCTATATTTTATTTATTCATATTTAAAGCTAAAACTTGCGGAGTAACTATTAATTAATCTGTCATCGCGAAGTTCAATCTGACAGAAATCTGTTTCCCAGGGATAAATAATATGATACTTCCTAAAAGCACGCTACAGGCCTCTAAACATCGCTTTGCAAAAAAAGTGTGTGTTATTGTAAATGAGACTGGGTGCTGTATGCACCCAGAGAGGTTTACATGGGTAGAGGCCCTGGAAAAATTACGAAGGACTTGAAACTTGAAACAAGCGAGATTACTGAAGCGTTTTGTTAATAAAATAATGTGTTATACATTTTTGAACTCGATAATATGTATACAGGGGTTTAAGGGTAATGCTTAAATACTAAATCTGCAGCGAGCTAGTTTACAGAACAACTTCCTCTAAACAGTTATTGTTAATCCATAAACAATGGACTTGTCTATGGTTTGATAACATTGACACGTACCAGCGATACGGTGAATCGTGTCTTTATTCGTAAGCGCTGACAAAGAAATCTACTATGTCTCATTCCTTTGTATGCTGAGTTATTTTTTCAATATTTCTAGAAAAAATAGGACAAAACAGTGAAGAAGAAATTGAAATCAATCATAAAATCAAATAGAAAGCGATCTATCTAGAACACACATTTTAAATTAAACTATATTTTTTAATAGTGATCATGATCAGTTTATGATTTTTTAGTAAAGATCAGAGTTTTACCGAGACAACAAGCGAATAAGCGAACTTGATGAGAACAAACAAAAATTGTTCTTATTGATCGTGCATGTAACAAACAAAACCCACACAATAGGTAACAACTAAGCACTAATATAACTATGAAACAATGAAAAACTAGCATGTTGCAGAGATGTAAAAATTTGAAAAAATAATTTAGAGCTGCTGACCAAAATGAAAATATAGAGCCATTTGCAAAAGTTTTACAATATCGTATTAATAATACATGAGTGCAGGTTTAGGCCGATATAGGGTGAATTATTTGTTCACATCGATCCGATATTCCCTTCAGCCAATCACCACCGGACCGTAACACAGGGGATTAAGGTAGTTAATGCATTATTTAGCTCCAAAAACATAGCGAATGAAGGATGCTCTGCAACCATTATGTACTAGTTCGCATCAAATAAAAATAAAGGGGACGTTACCATAATGTTGTTGTTACATGCCATAACGGCAAAATCTACACCTCAACTGTTACTGTAACACCCTATTCACTATGCCCTAGTTAATAAAGCTCCTTTCATTTCATTTGAGAATTCTGTTTTAATAAGATAAGATAAATACTTCATTGTACCACATAAC
Source organism: Scoparia ambigualis (assembly GCA_963921215.1). Taxonomy (NCBI): domain Eukaryota; kingdom Metazoa; phylum Arthropoda; class Insecta; order Lepidoptera; family Crambidae; genus Scoparia; species Scoparia ambigualis. The sequence continues at coordinate 55,657,567 of OY992502.1, read as the reverse complement.
GTCCCAGAGACAAAACCACAGTAATATCTACCGTGACAAAACGCTAGTTCATTTCCCAGATGTGCGTTTTCGGATTTTTCGATGCATAGCATGTTTGCAATCACTAACCATTGAGTTATTATGTATTACGTACTAGAGAAGACGTCACAACTAGATTGTTTGCTACACGCGTTAGAGCCAGCTCGCTCCAACTATATTAGTCTGTGGCAGGCGCTAGACGCAACAATACGTGTGTATTCTGTGTTCTATTTTATTCAATTTAATTTAAGTGCCTTCATGTGTAAGGTACTGTTTAAAGAACTCGGGAAATACAAATAAAACCAAAGGAATCACTTTTCACCCGTAAATACGCACTAAATTATCGATTTGACTAATTAAGTATTTTATCAAATCGCCGAGACATGAGCGGCGGCCATGTTTCGGCGCTTTAGACCTTTTGGTCACGAGAAAACAACATTCTAGAAGCGGTCTAGCGCTGTATGTTTGAATTGTTCAGAAAGACGATAAATTATTGTTTTACCGCTGCAGCGCACTTTTGTATTAACTTTTAAAAAAAGAACAAGATTTTTGCTTGGGATAGCTCCTCTAGTACGTAGTACATTATAACTCAATGTCACCAACCCGCTTTTGGCAAGGCGACTATGCCAATACTAATCAATTCTAGCAATGTCTTGATTTCAATAATTTAGAGGATAGTCGATAGTTGATAGGCTTTACTTTACTTTAAACCTCATAAAAACACTTTTGACAGAGAAACGCACGAAAGTGGACGAAGGTACTAACAGAGGTAATTTTAGTTTGTCCAAAAACATGTCATATTTTATTTTCGAGCAAAAGTTATTAACTGCCGTAGACAGCACCTAATTTAGAACGCTGCCGCTGTTATCACGAAATTAATCATTGTACAATAGGGTGGGACATTATTAAAATTTTAGGGATTCTATTTAGGCTAATATAATAGGTATAATATTGTAATGGTAAAGGCGCCGTGTCTGTGCAATTAATGTTTGTTGATAATTGCAAACTATTGAAAATTTAAAAATCCAATGAGAAGTAAAACCCTTTTAGCTATAGGTACATAGATTCCAAAACATAAATAATTTAATATTGTATCTCAGTGGGATAGGATATGCACTGTTACGACTGTATGTCGGTTTATCAAAAAATGTTTTAATTCCAATAGTTCACCTAACTATCAACAGCTAAGCTATCCTGTACTGTATAAGTACTGTATCCATTGTCTTGTAGGTAAGTATTGGGTTTTTCAAGCATCACAAGGAAACTTTTGGAAACAACTGATCATTACAAAATTCTGTAGCAAGTTAAAACAATTATTTTTAACCCTATATAATGTTTCTAGTCCAGTAGTAAGATATTTTTTTTTAACATAATATAAACAAAGAGTTTTCGAATCAAGGGCCTCCTCTTTGCAAATATTGCAGACGAGTGTGACCGACTCATTGTGGACGCTGACGATGTATGCTTCGTTCGTCCCGAAGTTTTGTCCCACATTCCAGAAAATTCTTAGTTTGTCCTATATTACTATTGAAGTTGTGCTTCGTCCTAAATTACAAGTAAATAGTTAAAAGTATAGTAAAAAAAATATCTGATTCTACATACAATAAGATTAAAGTGAGTTTGGCATATAAAAAATATGGGCCGTAAAAGGAATATAAAATTGGACAAAGCGAGAATAAAATAATGAAAATAATATTTTGAGATGAACCAGGATTTTTTTTATGTGGGACCAATCTCAGTGGGACGAACGAAGCATAAACCACACTGACGTACATACGTCAGTAGATCAAAAACTGTAAAATTTTTCTTATCGATATTGATCCCTAAACCCTAACAATAAAGTTCAAAATGTATTGACGAAATTTGAAATGTTGTGATATACAGGCGTGTGTACATCAGGCCGAATTAGGAGTAATGATAACGCAATTCTCATTTGCCTCACACCAGCCGGTAATGACACAGTTAATTAGGGTATGAGCCGGTCGGACGCACGCCAGATTTCGGCCGCATGTTGTTTTTGCATGCTTAGGGCCTGTGTCCAGTGGAGGACTGACACGAGCTGATTAAGGCATGAGCAGACGAGGGACAGTCAGAGGCGTACTATTGTCAGTTACAATTAAAATCACTCAGAATTTGGTGCGGACTTTTGTCCGCCGTGCGCGATACGCGGTACAGTTCCTAGTGATCTATACGAACTATTGCTCGTCTGCGCAGGCCTTTATGATGATGAGATGACTGTTTAGAATGGAGGCCCCGGAAAGGGCGCAGAAACGTAGGCAGACAGCCCAGGAGATGGACCGATGACCTAACCCAAATAGCAGGGAAAGACTGGATGCGTAAAGCCCAGGATCGCACCGTTTGGAAAAGCATGGAAGAGGCTTTTACTCAGCATTGGGTACAAAAGGGCTGAAGAAGAAGAAGATGATGATGATGATGACTGTTAATGGCTATTCAAGAATAATGACGGAAGTTCCATCGTGAAAGGTCGATCGTAGAGACTAGAGGTCACTAGCAAAAGAGTGCTGGCTGACCGATGAACGGACGCAGTATGGTAATATGGACAAGTCATTGGAATTTTATAGCATTTTTCATGGAGATGAGATCTTACGTAACGAGAAACAGGGTTACTTCTGAATCAAGTTTATCATTGACCACAGCAATTGATTCTTAAGTAGCTGCAAAAATTGGCTAACTTACCGTTCTAGGCGTCTCTTGTGTGAATACCCCCAAGTCCAAATCATACCTTAATATTTACATGTGTAATAGCAGAATAATGACGGAAGTTCCATCGTGAAAGGTCGATCGTAGAGACTAGAGGTTACTAGCAAAAGAGTGCTGGCTGACCGATGAACGGACGCAGTATGGTAATATGGACAAGTCATTGGAATTTTATAGCATTTTTCATGGAGATGAGATCTTACGTAACGAGAAACAGGGTTACTTCTGAATCAAGTTTATCATTGACCACAGCAATTGATTCTTAAGTAGCTGCAAAAATTGGCTAACTTACCGTTCTAGGCGTCTCTTGTGTGAATACCCCCAAGTCCAAATCATACCTTAGTATTTACATGTGTAGAAGTAAACTTCAAAGAAAAATGAACTGTGATTAATCTTACACTTATTTTAAGAGTAATATCGTTTTACTGTATTTATTATAATGAAACATTTACTGTATGAGGCGAGAGTTAATGGGACAGTTAAGAAAGACCTCAGCGAACTTAATCCGACCAGTTTGGAGATGTTCTGGTCAAGAGTACCCTTAAACGACGAGTATTATGAAAAATGTTACGAGAGTTAATGAAGCAAAACATTGTCAGGAACGTAATAAACAGAAAAATGATGTTCACTCGTATACCAATTACATCAATGAAATTTGTATACAGTTTTTTAGATCTATGAGATTTTTTCAGAGTTTAGAATTTTTTAGTCTATTTCGACTGAACTATAAAGCTGTAAACCAATCGCTCCCGGACGGTTGTTGTCGTAAAGTGGCAGCCGTTAACGTCCACCAACCCGCTATAGGCTGAGGTTAGTTATATACCGATCTCCTCATGAACTTGCCGAAGTACTGAGCTGATTAACTACTGACCACGACCTAATCGAATATCTAAATCATGTCGTTATAAGCTAACTATGATGATACAAAAATCTCACCTCAGCATTTTTTAGATATGGTGTTAATCAGATTTAGGTTACCAAGCTTTCCATCAGTGCGTAGCTGACAAATTTCCAAGAATAATCTTCCACTGTTATTTTGAAAACACGACTAATGTACTACAAAATATCCCCAACGTCAGCACATTTCCGATATAGTGTCACCACACCAGTTTGGCATACCGAGTTTTCCGTCAGTGCATTGCCGACGAATTTTCAAGAAAAACTTCCACATCCCACGGATTACTGAAAACATGATTAATGTACACTGCCTTTACCCCAATTAAAAGTGTCATAGGCAAGGGAAATGCTAATCGTGCCATCATTACCGTTAAATTTGCGGGCTCATTTGCCACAGTGCTGTGACGTACAAAATGACTGGTTATGAACCAGCTTCCTGACAACACTCTCGAGAATACTGTGTATTGTTTGCGTTGTAAGGGTGATTCGAAAATTAACGCTTTTTGGACATATTTTCAGAGCGAAGAATGTTTTAAAAAAAAACATTTAATTCTGAGTCTAACAAAAATAGTAGTAAATACAACGTATTTTAAAAAAACGAAATTGCTTTTTAAACCTTAACCGTGGTTGTATACCTATTATAAATGACTCTAAAGAAAATCAGTGTAAATAAAACTGCAACAAGTAATTTGTTAACAAAAAGTCAGACAATAAACTTTATTTTTAAAAAAGTCAAAACTTTTCGGGATTGGCGAAAATTTTTGGGACACTCACATAAACACAGGGAAATACCTAATAAAGCTTCAGTAACCGAACAGGGAGATGTTCTGGAAGATTGCGAGAAATCGTAGCAACCCCCATAGCTAGTTAAGACTACTGAGCCCACTCGTAGTGAACACAAAAATCCCATTTTGAAACTGCACGAAGGTCTAATGAAAGAGGGTCGCTCCCTAACGCTTAATCAAATAGTTGCTATTATTTAGTTATTTATTAGGGGACAAATGCGTATATGTGCGAACGGATACACTCGGCACCCTACCGGCGATGGCCGGACCCTCAGGAGTTGAGACCTTCAACAGCCGATAACGCTAATAAGAAATTTATAAGATATAGAGTTAGGAATGCGTAGAAACGTACTAAAACATTTTGTAAAATAATTCTTTTTATTCCTTTTACAGTGCAGTCATTGCAAAACGTAAACAAGTGACAATGCTTATATCAACGTCCACGAAGCTTTCCAATGCTGGGCTCGGGCTTACAGCGTCTGCCATCCCAGGGTGAATAGGGCTAACCCATATCCCTAACAAGATGTAAATAACAGTCATCTTACTATAAAATTCAGCGGTGGCAAAGCACAACACAGAGTGAAATATTTAATTTTTTTGGTCAGCTATATAGGTGTCCGTGAAACTCCCATTGCAAAAGAAGCTATACTTGAGCGATCGCAACTCAAGCAATAAGATAAACAATTTCTTACGAATTCGGTACGTGTCTGTGTAAACGTGCTCCTTCCAAAAATCATAATTAAAAAAAATTACGTTTGTTTTCCCTTGCAGAAATAACAGTAAAAGTTGCTGAAGTAACTACAGCTAAAGCCAACAGAAAACTACCTAGATAAGTTCGGCTTAAAATAGTAAAGTTGAAACTGCAGATTATTTCAAACTCCCGTACTATGACGTCCGCCTTCGGCTCGCATTTAAATTACCTACTGCATAAACTATGAATATCAACACAGCAGTTTAGACACATCCTAATGTGGAAGTTCGATCACGTTCACCTATAATGTCAGCTAAGGCGTGAATGCAGGGCTGTCTACTGCAATGGTTTCAAATGAGAAGTTTAAACGTTCTTAGCATTTTCATGAAGGCAGCATTCAGTACTTTGCTGCACTGTAAAATGGGCTACATTATGTACGCATTAGAGACGATATTAGAATCACAATGACATTTCATTGTTGTCATTCTAACAAAACAAAGGCAGCCCTAAACCATTTTAAATGCGATAACTGCGTTGCACTATGAAGTCCGAGGTAGACGCACACTTGAAGCTGGAGACTCAATGCTTTTGAAATTCGAATTTTCGAATGCTCACTCGAACACCACTCGCGCAGAAGTCGATCCTCATTCTTTTCAAAAAGCCGAATGGTACCTACATTTTAAACTCGTGTCTCTCTGCAGTTTTCGTTGAAGGTTTTTGATGTAAACAAAACTTTTTTGAGTCGCCGTGTCTACAGACTACCAGTTCTGTGTTAACAGTAAACAAGAAAAAGGTTGATCGTAATAAAATGGATAAGCAATAAATACTATAGGGTGAAATTTTGAGGTCCAGTGGGGTGCCAATCTCCCGCGGTTTTAATAGTAATCTTTTTCAGTTCAATTTATGTTCAACGTGATTTATTTCATTTGTAAGCAAAGCTGTTCGATTTTGTTTTGCAATAAAAAAATTGAAATAAGTAGTCAAATAATAATTCAGAAATAGTGTAAAATTAATATTATATTTCTAACTAGTAAGAGCTAGCTAGCTTTTAAATCTCTAAACACGCCTTCAAAAACACGAAAGAGATGATATTTTAATTAGGTCATCCACCCGGAGACTTACTCGTAGTATCGCGAAAGCTTTATAACTTTACACACCATTAATAAAGCAGTTCTTCAAGTTAAAAAAACACTTTTATTTAGTACTTTTTAGGGTTCCGTATCCAAAGAGTAAAAACGGGACCCTATTACTAAGACTACTTTGTCCGTCAGTCTGTCTGTCACCAGGCTGTATCTCATGAACTAGACAGTTAAAATTTTCACACCATGATGTATTTCAGTTGCCGCTATAACAACAAATTTTAATACTAAAAACAGAAGGGTTCCGCAACCAAAAAACAAAAGGGTAAAAAAAAACATTACCCTATTACTAAGACTCCTCTGTCCGTGCTTCCGTCCGTCCCTAAAAACAGGATAAAATAAATATTTAAGGGGGCTCCCATACAACAAACGTGATTAAGATAATGGAGCTGAACCCTTCGTGCGCGAATACGACTCGCACTTGGCCGGTTTTTCAATTAAAGGATAAGTATCTGAAATTGACAACTTAACAAATATCAAAGGCTAGGCTTAAACCTACTTTTAAGTGTAACATACAAAAAAAGAAATAAACAAAACCGAAATTCCAAATTCAAAAAAATGTGGCCCGTCCCAGAATCCAACGCGTCATTCCATAGTAGATATGAGTCGTTGCGCGATTCTAAAGAAACGAAACGTAACCAGTTATTCCGATGTCGTCACCTGTTTCGAAACGAGTGATTTTTCGTAACCAGTGATTTTTACAAGTAATTTGACAATGATTAACCTAATAACAGCCTGACTAGTGACACCACATGCATGAGTATGCTGTAGCTAGTTACCGTCATTTAGTTATTATCGGAACTTAGTGACAATTTAAACAAGTTTTATATATTTTTATATTTTTGTGTGTACAATAAAGCGTTATATCTATCTATCAATATAATTATTGTAGAAGTAATTATGCATTGATCTAATGAACTTCCTTCATACTTTATCCAGGTTTAGGACTAACTGCATTAACTATGTAGGAAGGATAAATTGTATTTAAAAGTTCATTCTATACAATGATTTGAAATTAATACAATAATATACAGTTACGAGTATTTAAACATTTTCACTTAAAGGTTTTAAAAGTTATATAAAGAATCGTTTCTGTCTTTTTACACCTTTTGATTATTAACAAATTTTCATAGTTCTTTCTAGCCTTTTACACATTTTTACATTAATTACGTTTTTTTGTTCTTTGTTACATTACGTTTTTTTGTGTCAGTCACATTTGTCACCGGTCGGCGTTACACGCGCTTTGTGCATAACGTCGTTGCTCTATGAAACTGGTTACGAAAAATCACCGGTTCATTGTTCAAGCCGAAACTAGTGATTCCGTTACAGGCTGCATAACCTGTTACTGAAACTGGTTACGTTAAATAACGCCCATACCTATTCCATAGGTATTTATCGGCGGCCATTCTTCACCGTCTCGATCTACGAGTACGTCGCAATAAACAGTGAAAAGGTTGATTCTAATAAAATGGATAAGCAATAAATACGGGGAGGCGCAAAATTTCGGAGGTCCCGCGGCGCGGTTTCGCCATCCACCATTAATCAGGGTGCTACCGGCTCCACAATGCGTCAGAGCTGACGTATTGCGTAAATTTTATCGCGCGCGCCGCGTCACGTGAGCGGGTCGTTTGCGATGCGTTGCGTTCGTTCCCGCAAGGTTCTGTGAAGGATGGTGTTATGATGAGAAAATCACCGACTCTGCGGCTAGTGGTTTCCTCACAGAGGGTATAACTCGGCTTAACTTGCTATGTTAGAACTCGGTTTGTTTGGTGGTAAGGCCGATTTTTTTTTATCTGCTACGGGTTATAGCAGTTTCATCTCGACTGATGGTAAGTGACGATAAGGCCTGCGGTGGAAGCGCGCTTCACCCGGAATCTTCAACCACAGAGGAGCCTAGCTGTCTCATCTCTTTTTTTTTATTTCACAACTGTCACACCAATCATTCCGCCCCAAACTAAGCATAGCCTGAACTACTATTAAAAAAATTAAATACTAATAAACATCCATGACTGCCACAATGCTCGTACTCGTCACACAAACATTGGCCCCTACCGGGATTCGAACCCGAGACCGTAGGTTGCGCAGTCAGGGTCGCTGACCACTCGGCCCGGCTGACCGGCCGTCGTCTCTGAACTTTTGGAACACAACAATGCTATAGTCCTGGTCGCGGTACGCGCTCAGCGGGATGCACTGCCCTGGCGTACATTGGTACTGGTCGCATTGCTGTTATCGCGCCAGGCTTTAGATAAGCTGGTGGTAGCTAGACAGGCGGACTTAACAAGCGCTACCAGCAACCAAACCAATTACACAAAGATGTAGGTACCCCTTTCTTCCGCCGGGAACCGAACCCGAGACCACTGATTCTAATACCGGAGGCTTATCTACTAGACTACAGAGGCAGTTGTAAATTCAATAGTAATAAAGATTCGTACTTTAATATATTAAATGAAATATGTGTGAAATAATGGCATTCGGTGCTGTTGTGTTTCGTCCGGCCAGTGAGAGTTACCTTTTCTTATTTACTTTTTTTTCGAATGGTAACACATCTCAAATTAGATCTTGGCGAGTTATTAATGTTGCTTAGTAACCAAGACAATCTTCCAGGGCTGCGAACTCACTGATCGTCTTGGAATTATAAATATAAATCACTAACGCCCGAAATTGATAAACTATCCATCTGTTTTTTTGGGTTGGGCGCATTATGTCCAATTCGCAAAATGTCCAACTTCGAAATTTAAGACAATCGCTACGCTGCGCTTCGCGTTTGTTTTAAATTTCTAACCTATCATGTGACCTACAGGAGTAGAGCAGCTAGTATCCTCAATCATTTGAATAATTTCTAACCTATCATTTGACCTACACCTGCAGGAGTAGGACAGCTAGTATCCTCAATCATTTGAATAATTTCTAATCTATCATTTGACCTACACCTGCAGGAGTAGGACAGCTAGTATCCTCAATCATTTGAATAATAGTGTAAAAGATGGGCAGTTGGACATACTTCAAAATTTAAGACAATCGCTGCTTACTAAAGTAAAATTGTTGACATAAACTCTGTAGAAATGTTGTCAACAGATACTCGTAGATTGATTATTAATTTCGGTCGTAACGTAAGACATTTTTTAATGAATAAAAGGCGGTATACTAGCACGGCAGGTCAGCCATCATGAGCATTATGCACCATGGTAGGTACTGGTAGGAATTTGCCCAGAATCCTACCAGATGGGGTACCATCCTAGTACATACTTCTGCTCCAAGCAGCATTGTTTTACATTGCTGCGTTCCGGTTTGAAGGTTACTAGATCCAGTGAAATTACGAGCCCTCGAGGATTGTGGCCATTATGCTTGCCGTATGCTCGATTGCGGATTCAGTAACAAAAGAAAACCTGACGGGAACTGGTCATCGCCGCCCATAAACATCTACAGCATACGAGAATATACCTCTACGTTATAAATATTGATTGATATACCTATGCTTTATTATCAACAGAATATTCAAAATATTTTTTAATAGATTCGTTGTCTGTGCTTGTTCTTCAGGGAATTTTATTCCAAGATTTAAATTACGCAAAAGTATTTTTTATATCAATAACACAACCCACAACACAGGATCACGCATCTGTTACACTATCGCTAGTATACTATTTGACCTGGTGTGCTTCCATTTTCATACAGAACCAACATACGTACCCACCATTTTAAACTATTTCTGCCAGAAAGCAAGTGTCGCGTTTCGCTGCAACATTTCGTGCGAGAATTTGGCTTTGAAATGTTGAAAAGAACATGACCTACATTTCCAATTTGCACCATCTCTTTTGTAGTAAAGAGTAAATATATAAAATAATAATAAGTCCAAACCAAAAGTTAAGAATGATGAAGTCTACCAAATAAGCATGTTGGAAAAACTCACGGGAGGACGCGAGTAGTTTATGAAAATGTTCTACGTTAGAATATAGAATGAGAAAGAATATGCAACAACATGACATTGATATAAAGCAATGAGAAAACATCGCAACGGTATGCCAAAATTAATAGATTTACTTACACGGATTACTTACGATTCGCAAAGTCAACATAACCTTACCACGAACCACTCTAATATTAAAACACGAGACTGACATAAAAATGCAATTCAATTTCCACAGATGGCATTATGCCAGCAGCGGTATTTTTTTCCCACTCCGCAAAACATTGACCCAAAAATTGGCGCATATGTGTGTCGGATCAGAAAATCGCGACCTACCCGAACACATCAGTGGGTGCGAACAATCGGCCGCAATTAAAAACGGAGAAAACATCCCTTACCCGACGGGGCGTGACCGAGCGAGTGAAGTGTGAGGTGCCGTTGTACAGTATGCCTTTTGGGGCAATAAGGGTAATAAGTCCCCGGAGAGCAAGCTTTGATGTGAGCAGTCTGTTCATTTGAAACGATGGAAAAGAACGTGTATTTGTAAGAGGGTTCACTCCCCAAGCAGCAAAATTTTCCTATAGTCGTTGACTTATAAGACTAAACATCTTATAGCTCACTAATAGACGCTTTGATTAAAATCACTGATCTTGTTAAAGCAGCTTAACGGACTATTTGCGCTACAAGCACTTTCGTTCCTATTACGCAGTCTTAAAGACGTTTACGAGAACATCTTATAAGACTATTAACGCTACAAGCCCTTCCGATCCTACAATGTAGTCTTATAAACGTTTACAGGATTACATTATATGATAATTATAAGAACTTAAGTCTTATAAGTGCACGTTATAAAAATAAATATCAAAGCTCCTATAAATGCATTTAACAAGACTATTTATTTTTGTTTACGTTTTGTTTTATTCTTTTATAAGAAAAGTTCTTCTGTAAACGTTTTAGGTATAGCTACTATAGGTCGAAGATATTATAAGATTGATTTGACTTTGTCGTGACTTCTAAAGGATTTCTAGCACCAAAGTTGCACGTCCTGCTACTATTATAGGTAAGATTCTACTTATATGTAACCTGCATTTGCTATTATTAGAGTGATCAGCTGTTGACATCAATTAAACAATATGGTGTCCAGGACTGTGATCCCATAATAACATTAACTTTGACTAAAATGCATTGTAAAGCTCCTGATAAATGCATTACAATATGGACCGCGATTCGATCTGATGACGGCTGTATTTACTAATAATTAATGAGTATACAAATAATAGTTATGTTTACTTTTGAAGGCGCATAAACATATGTTTATTATCATCGAATACTTTATCAATAAAATTTATTTCGCAAGTTAATTTCTTTCTAACAGTGATAACACAAAAAGTTATCAACCTTTATGATAATGAATAGTTATAAATATTACCCTTTGCAATATTTTTTTTTTTTCGTTAGCCTCCACCATTAAAAATCAATGAAAAATAAATGCTCTAGTTATGACATCACAATTACCACTGTTGGATAAATTACACCAGTAGCGGCATGCGCCAGATTGTTACAGGACTAATCACGCTGACTCAGTGCGTGTACCTGATCTTTATAGGACACAGTGGTCTTGTAGAAGCACTCAATAAAATAGTAATAAAATCAATTTGCACTTTACCGGACTGTAACAAAATAACTATAGGTCGCAATAGTCCTGTAAAGTGCGCCCAAATGCGGTCCTGTAAACGTTAATAGGATTTCTATAGGACTAAAAAATATTTGGTCCTAGGATACTTACATGACTACATTTTGCTACTTGGGTCAGGACGCGATTCGACATTGAAAATGCAAAGTTAATCTGAATCAAATTTACCACAGATTGTGTTAAGGATGAATACGTTCATATGTCATTCAGTCCGCTAGGTAACGCGATCAGTTGAATCGCGTTACATCATTGCAGAATGTACGCACAGTTTGAATTGTGTATCGATGAAGTACTATAGCTCCGATTACATTGTGTCATGAACTCGTGAGTAAACACGCTTCGGCATATGTTGGGTAATGTGGCTTATTCAACCTGGGGCTAAACTGACATGGCCCCAAATGGTGATCAAGAATATAGTATTGACGTAGTTTCTTCGAATATAAGCTAAATCGTTGCATTTAAAATAAGTTTTATTCAACAAAATTTTGTGCTCTTTTTTTAAATTATTTGTGTCTTAAATTCGAATACAGATCAACATTTTTCTACTGTTTCCTCACAAATGATTATAAACTTAGGGTATTTTAATGACTTTTACGGAAAAAATCAGCATCAAATGCAGCACTCGATAAACGTATGCCAATAACCACCCCCTATATTTAGAGCGATAGAGCGAATCAGGGCGTGACGTCATTGTTGGGCATATGTCGCCTGGGGCAATAGGACTTAATGAACCCCAAGTGAGATTTTTTGTATATAATTCTCATATTGGCTAGGGGTGGTGGCAGTCATGGAAAATAAAAAGATTAGGAAATAGAGTGGTTTGTATCATCTTTTTTTTGTAAGAATAATATTCGTTGCCAATTCTTAATCTACATACATACATATAATGACGAATATTATCCCCGAAGGGTTAGTCAGAAACTAAGCAATGAGGACAGCAAAAGCAGTCCTCTAACATTAGTCCACTTTCTACCAAACAGCGACTGCACATGTGCTGAGCGTGACAGGTGGTGAGCCCACCGCCGCTCTATGCGCTCTATGCTCTGGATGTATGTGCAATCTTTAGTTAGTTATACGCCTTTTACAACTCCCAAGGGAAGAGAGGGGGTGGTAGTATTCTTTCACCGCTACCCGACACGAAGTATTCTAAATCTAAAAGTTTATTTTCTAATTTAAATTTATTTTAAAATTATATTTAAGATAAATTTTTCTACTTTCGGTAAAATGTATCACAAACTCAGATACTCACAGAGATTTAACGATAAAGCGATACAAATCGGCCACCACGCCCATAATTCAAACGCATTAAATTAGACGTTCATCCGCGAAAATGGCGGGTTAATTTTAAATGCGCCCGCCAACATGCTCGATTAAAACCGAAATTAGTGGAACAATCGATACCGTCAATACTATTACGGGCATCTCTAATTCGGGCGCATTTCCCTTGGGGACGTCGCAATAAGCCGATATCAAATTGGCGGCATTCGCCCACATCAGTTTTATTACAAACATTGCGCGCTATTCGGCCCGCTAACGAATGGTTTTCAATAGGTAATTACATGGTCCTCTCAGTTTTTTGTGACTGGACTTTCGAGGGTGATGCAGTGCACTCGATTTTTAACTAGTATTTCTGTTATGAAGAATTAATTTAACAAAATCAGAATATTGTTTACAAAGTTTACACGAACGGATATACGGATGTACCTACTAGTGTTTTTTAAACATATTTTTTATTATTTCCAGAAGTTTTTAACCCTTTGTTAGGTCCGTGGGCGGGGACAGTCTTCTACATAACCAGCGGTTTCTTGATAAATCCCCATTTTCAAAAATTTCAAAACAGTAAAAAATCCACACTTTATAAACACCAGTAAGTAACTATTTCATAAAAGTCACTATATTAACGGTTCCAATTCAAAAGCCTTTTAACCAAAACTTCAGTTTCCAGTTCCACTAACAATCCGCAGTGGTGCCAACCGCAAAAGTATTTCAGAAGTGTGCTAACTACTGAAGCACTCGAATAAACAAACTGGGACCATTCGCCATTCACCATTCGCGAGCCGTCAGCCGACGAGGCCTCGTGGCGTTTTTACCTGCAAATAAAAAAAGAAACAGTGTCAATATTGTACATTAAACAGTAACAGAACGGTTTAAATCGGTTTCCGACATCTGTGCACAGAGCAGTGGAAGCGGTAGATCGAAGTCTCTCAACATTTGTCACTCTTAAGAGGGTTTACGCATTTCGGTTTCCCATACAAACTTCCAAGTCGAAATTTTTAAAAACCAATAAGCCAATTTTTATAAAACTTTGCATGCTAAAGTAAAACACAGGCATCTAAATAGTTTGTTGAAAACATTTTTAAAAAACGTTTATTTAACTGAGTTATTGCAATTTTAAACTTTCTATAGTGAACTTTAAATCACAATAACTCAGCTAAATAAACGTTTTTTAAAAATGTTTTTAACAAACTTTTTAGATCCTTGTGTTTTACTTTAGCATGCAAAGTTTTATACAAAATGGCTTACTGGTTTTTAAAAAATTCGACTTGGAAGTTTGTATGGGAAACCGAAATGCGTAAACCCTCTTAAAATAATCTTTATAAAATTGCCACATCCTCAAATACGACCGAGCATCACTTGAGAACGGCTCGATCGATTTGGTTTTTTTTGATTGATTTGATTTGAGTTTGATTCATTTTTCGTTGTGTTCGTAATTGTAAGGACAAGGTTTGTATGGATGTAATTTTTGGGAAATCCATATGGGAAACGTCAGAAATTTGAATCATATTATATTTTATACGAAAAAAGTTTAGATAAGCAAAAGTAGTGAAAGTAGTACTTATTAATTAAAAGTAAAATTAGAAAACAGTCTAAAATGGTTGGTGCGCCAACAGTCTGATAGTCCTCCTAATTAAGGGCCCAAAAAAAGTTTGCAATAAGACAATTTCCTGCAAATGGTAAAATTTGTAAATTAATTTTATTCATGTGTTTATTGCCTCCTATAAAAAATATGGCACTTTTAATAATAATAACGATCTTGAATTAAGCAATAATGTGTCTCACTTCATTTAGTAATGTTTCAGTGTAACTATTTTAATTGATCAAAAAGAAATACGTTTTGAAAAATCACAAATATTATAAAACCTCTGCTCTCTCCCACACTGTGGACGAAAGTCAATGACCTTCGCAAACGAAAAACAGATACGGATGATTACACAGGAAACATCAAAGTACTTTAATACCCAGTTCAACATTTATATCTGTGAATTAAAATTTAGGACGTAAACTTTTCGGTGCTCTTTTATTTGTGG
The DNA here is from genome assembly GCA_963921215.1 of Scoparia ambigualis. Classification (NCBI taxonomy): domain Eukaryota; kingdom Metazoa; phylum Arthropoda; class Insecta; order Lepidoptera; family Crambidae; genus Scoparia; species Scoparia ambigualis. The sequence continues at coordinate 55,642,411 of OY992502.1, read as the reverse complement.
ATAAAGCGCTATTTTTGGTACAGACCAATGGTCTGAGGTCATTTACACACGACATGGTTCTACTAAATCTTGGATAATGTTGTCTAATGGTTAGAGCTTTTTCGAATTTTAAGTTCTTGTAGGACACATTTGGCTCTGTTTGGTTAGGTTAGGAAGGAAGATCTGTCCGCCTATAAAGTGTACACCGCCGCCATAACAATGGCAGATAATTTAAAAAGTGAGACTGAGAGCCAAGCATTTCTCAGTGTATAAAAAAAAACAAAATATGTATACGGTTTTTTTAGCACTTAGGTTTACCTAGAATAGTTCATCCTAGCCAAGGAGACAAGATAAGATAAGATAAAATATTCCTTATTGTACACCAAATTAACAACAAAAGGACAAACACAAAGTAACATGCAATTGGCGGCCATACAAGGAGTTGCGTGAAACCTGGTTAAATATTTTATTATGGGAAACTGTCAATTATACAGTACATATACAGTCGCGGCACATTCAGATTTCGATAAAAACAATTATAGAATTATTATATTTTTTTATCTTTTGTCAGACCCGAACAGAAGAATTGATTTAATCTTGCTATTTCTTCAAAAAACTCGACATCATAATAATAATGTTTATCACAAGAAGCCTGAGACAATAAGGAAACTCTCTAAAGATTACTCTTCATTTATCTTTATTTAGGAAACTTCCATCTTTCGCATCAAATATGGATAACTTTTTAATTTTCTAAAAATGTTTGGAGCGGAGCCAGATTCTTCCGTCACAAGGAAAATACTAAAACTGTAACGCTATAAAAAGATTATATTAAGGAAGAATTGCAATTGGATGATATATTCGTATATCAAAACTCAATTTAACTTCGATTTAAGTGGAATGTTCAAAGGAAAATTATATTTAATTAAATTGATCAACGAAATTATTTTGATTTTTAGAATTAATTATATACATTTGAAATTTCAGCAGAAAATTAATAAAGGTAGTCCTCACAGTGATAGCCGTATTGAACCCTTAATGCCTCGCTAATTCACAAACTTGTTTCGTGTCCATTAATTTCAAGAATCGTTTAAACGTTACGGAATTTGAGCAACTCTCACAATTCCCGTGGAGAATTCTCATTACGTCGGAATACCTAGTAAATAAAACAAAAAATACAGCCTGACTTGGCAAAAATAACGACCAAAGATAAATAAGGACCCTTTTTAAATAACGATAGAAAGGGACAATGTGTGATAGTTTAACATCTCAAGCAAGAGGAGCATGGAACCGTGTAACACGATAATAAATAAGCTGGTTTTCAGATAAGCGACGATTTTTCACATTGAACCAAAACGTTTAAAATACTGTAAGAGATTTTCTATTCACACATCGTTCAGCGTGGGTGTGAATTTTGTCTGGTAAGTTTCAATTATTCGTAACACTCTTTTGCAGAAACAAATCCCCATAGGCTATTACTAGAACCAAGGACGATCTAATTTGTCTATGCTAGAACTAGCAAATACAAATAAAGTTAAGTATGTTTGAACGTCTACAACATAAACTAAAGTATCAATAACAGCTGTTTTCATCTATGCCTCTACGGTTTAGTGATTACACAGTCCTTTCGCAAACCGTTAGGTCGTGGATTCGATTCCCTACGGGCAGCTAAATCTGATAAAATGAGACGAAGGCGAAACGCTTTTCTGTTTTAAACAAAACTGCTTACTTGCCGGTCTGTAATGTGCAAAAATCAACGTTAAGAACTCAATAATTTACCGTTACGTCCATTTAGAGCAGGTTCAGTTAGATTCTCTTAAATTGATGCCAATTAGAGCAGTACATTTTAGCGAAGAGATAATTAAAAGAATTAGCATCTTCTGTCCTGCCTATGAATCAGACAAATGTAGATACGGACAAAAAAATATAGAAGTACACAATAAAACCAGAATACTTTACCAGACACCTTTTAGAATGTATAAAATATGAATTAATCACTAGCATTTAGCATTTTTTCAGAACACATCTCAAATTCACAATGTTCCATGACAAAGCAATACTAAAATAGAAGTAGAATTTCACTAAATCCCAGCTAAAATAGGCAACGGCATTTCATATATCAAGTGTATTGTTCTATAAAACTAAAAGCTTCAGTGGAAATTCGTCACCCGAGATAAGTCTGCGCCTATGCCTTCCAGGGACATTCGTCACATACATTCAATAAACACAGCTGAACTGAAAGCGTTAATCAGAATGGACGGATCGATTAAATAGCGGACCACTTTCAATTCGCAATACTAATTTCGTATCATCGAATGTTATGGCTTTTTAATCTCTACAGTTAAATAAAACTGGCAAAGTAGGACTCGCACATCAATGATTAAAATTTGGGAAGTATAACGTCTACTTTATAATTACCACGACATACAGAACCAAGCATATTATTCTTGATAATGTTGACGTTATAAATAAAATGGCGAATTTCAGCTTTCAAGCACAGATAATCTGCAAGTAAAATGGCTTTACCCAAACAGACAGACAATCAGGCGGCCATGATGGATGACGGAGTTATAAGTACATACATATAATCACGACTATTATCCCCGAAAGGTTAGTCAGAGACTAGGCAATGAGGACAGCGAAAGCAGTAGTCTACCATAGTCCACTTGTCACCAAATAGCGACTGCTTAAGTGCTCAGCGTGACAGGTGGTGAGCCCATCGTCGCTCTATGCTGTTGGATGTATGTGCAGACTATAGTCCATTAGTCACCCTCTCTTTTCTTATTAGTCCATAAGAAAAGAGACGGGGTGGTAGTATTCTTTCACCGCCACGCGACACGGTTAAAAGTGGTTACTTCGGAATCCTAGAAAATATGCTACTGAATTTTCCAGCATGTTTTCGAATTCACCAACTATGGAATGAAACACAGTGTTTTGTTTTTGTTACGCGCTGATTGTCAGTTCCCTTCTAACGGTATCGAGACAATGAAGTGTCTCCGGCAACTTGATATCGCTCAAAGGATGGAGCTGTTTCTCCGAAAATAGCGAAATAAACTGCTGAGTGTTCGCCTACCGAATAGAGAGATGTTTGCCAACTGTTAATTTGGTCGTCGGACGTGCATGGAAATCGAGAATGCGTGGCATAAAGCCGGATCATAATATTTGCATTGGTAACGACAATAATTAACATAGTGTTACATTTGCGATTTTGTCCCTTTTGGGGAAAAGGAAGAAAATCCCAAATGCAAGCTTCAGTGGGTTGTTATCAAATAAAACCATAAAATGTTCAACAGCTAGGCAGTATATTGTAAAAGAACACACAAATATTTTGTCCAACAACAATAAAATAAAATTATAAATTTTATTTCATTCTTATTATTTAAAAGAGGGGGGTTAGTCACAATTTTATCTTATATTATGTTAGGTACAATTCATCTACGTTACTCCTTTTAATTTATTTAGCCGAAAATCACAAATAAAAACTATCAGTCGAAATTGACCCTAGGGTCAATCTCAAATGAAAGTTCAACAAACTTTCTATTAATTTTGCCAACTATAATTTACTGTTTAAAGTAATCTAAACCTTATTCCAAAGCTATATCACCCCCTAAAACACACTAAAATCCTAAGAGTCAAAAGTGACCAAGCGGGTCGGTGATAATTTTAATTTAAAATAAATTTTATAATACTGTTCCTCCTACTGCCTAACCAGCCAGCTAATATCTCAGTCGTACGAGCTATGGTCGTGAGTGGGGGTCGGGATAAAGCCAATACCGTTCGGAGTATGAAGTTGAAATTAAAATTAAATTACTCCGTCTATAAAAATATTAAATTAAATGTTTTAAACCGTTTAACCGTATCAAAACTCTCACACATTTAAAACCGATACTCTAGAGAACCGTGGGGTTATACCGATATTAAATAAATATTTATGGACGCCAGGATCGTATAGTCGATCCGAATCTGGAGACGATGTCACCATACAACTTCACACAGGTCGAACTCGCAGATCCTCAAAGGTTTCACAACTTCACCAACGCTTGGTGTAGTTGGATATAAAAGAAAATACTATGTTAAGGTTTCGAAACCCTAATGTAAAAATATGTTCCTGAATAACGAATGATTAAACCCAGAGTGGGGGTACAAAAAAACCGTCAACGCCTGTGCGGCGACAGCTCGCTGGCAGCAGGTGGCCGCTGGTGCCCCGAAGAGGCAGGTCTCGCGTCCAGGCTTTAGGGCCCAGCTCTAAATCCTGGCGGCGAGACGGGCCTCTCGAAGCATCTGAAATTATCAACACGGGGCCTATTTATAACACTACACGCCTAGTTCAGAACTGTTACATAAATTAGGGTCCCGCAGTCTGCTATCTGTGTATCTGGGGCTGCAACCTATCATAACCAGGGACTCGCAGCGCCATGGGTTATCAAAAGCTTCCTAACGCTGTTGCACAACTAAAAACTCACACTCCAACACTAACATTTAACACCATGTTTTAATTTTAGCTTTGTTTCACATTTAACTAGTACACAAGGCACTACACGGCTACGATATTCCAATAAACATAACTAAACAATGCCAGACTACTGTTGGATGGGGCAATATCCACTTAATAAAGGGGTTTGACACGTCTGCCTCATGGCCAAGAGCCTTGCGTCGCCTGGCGACAAGGCAGGATTCGGACACCATGAAATATCGATTTGCTTTCCTAGTATGACGGCTTATTATATTTAAACAATGCTATTGAGATACTCACGCGCTAGGATATTTTATATCTACGCGTGGCTGCCAGCGGCGTCACGACCGGTTGGTTGTGGCACGGATTCCTGTAAATAAACCACACACTTGTTGACTATATTCTCAAGCTAATGACGCTTCAAATCCACTACATTATTACGACCTCAGATTAAAACAAAAGGTGACTACGACGGCTCATGCCTACCTGAGTGCATTGATCTCAACTCCTCGCACCACGTCACACCAGATATTGAACTAGTTTCGGCGTCGCAACTCGGCAGCTCTCCTTTCGCCGGAAACACTTATAAATCGAAGGCCAGCTTATAATTTATACTCCCATTGTCGGGTAATTCATAAGAAATTGTTCTTTTAAAATTTTCCTTCAAACTAACAAAACATCAAATATGATGTCTGTCACAACTCGCCCTCTGCTAACAGAACTTGCCAACAATAACAACACACGACCTAAAAAAAAATTAACGTTTAGCAATGGGAAATGCATTTTTCTTTAATTTAAAATTGTGTTTTGTGATATTTAACTCACTAATTACCCTGTCTTAATATTAAGGAGTATTAGTTTCCTCTCTGGTAACCCCTACGGGCAGAGACAATATCCATATAAAAAATATTACTCCCGTTCGAATGTTCTAGATAAAAGTCCTTATAGAAAAAATTAGTTCTATTTCCGGATTTGCTTGAATTAAATTTAATTACTTAAAGTAATTATTATACATATTAATTTATTATGTAATTTATTATTAGAACTGTTTCGACTATTTTTTAAAATTGAATCTTTTATGTGAAATTAAAAGCTGACTGCTACTTCGCCCCGCTACCGCTAGGCGTCGCTACGGTGGCTGTCATTTTGTCTATGGTGTTATGTCAAATACAAAACGTAAACACGGAATAAAATCTCTTTAGATGTAAGTTTAAGTCTTACTAAAACTGATTTAGAAATATGTTTTAATTGAAAATGCAAGAAAAGTGTGTCTTGTAATGTGTCAGCCAAGGCTCCATGTCTTTAATGTGAAGAAAAATGGATTTAATTCAAACAAGCTACACGGACTAATGTTTTTGGACATTTGATCATTCTAACGCAATGGTTTCAGGTAAGTACTATTCAACCATTGCGAACTTCTTTTGTAGATAAGTAAAGGCAGACAGGACCCTGAATTTACAACGTAACAGTACCTCCCCAACCACCAGAGATTTGACCGACCAGGGCAAATCTCGACGCTGGCCCTCCAGCGTCACACTACACTTCAAACAACCAAGCAAGCACAAACAACCAAAAGAAAACCTACCCGTGTAGCTGCACTACACAATAACTCAAAACTTTCCTGTAAATAGCTATACAATATGCTATGACAGTAAAAAAAACAACAAAACGCAGACTTGTGTACGACAATTCTTCAAATATATATATATATATATATATATATATATATATATATATAAATATACAAATATCCCATATATATACAGTTTGTATATCCCAAAAAATATACAAACTTCTATATGAATATAAACTAATGTACATAATAAATATAATAATATCAATTATAATATACTCTTACATAAATCTAAAAACTTGGTGGCTATGCAGTTAACATATTATCACAGTGTCACCAACCGCACTGTTGCCTCGCGTTAAGGCTTTTGGTACCAGTCACTGATCCGCTGGGGTGTATGGCTTACTTTTTTAACAATACTGGTTACTGAAAAGTCACCACAATAGACTCCCAAAGTGAGTCTGATCCATTAAGCGATATGGAAAAGACAAACCTTTTGGAGTTTAATATGAATATTACCAAAATACTAGATTATAAATGATTGATTACTTTATATATATTAAATACACTAATTTTGGTTATAATGATATTATTACATAAACATAAAAACTGGTAGCTATACAGTTAGCCTATTATTACAGTGTCACCAGCCGCACTGACGCCTCGCGTTAAGGCTTTTGGTACCAGTCACTAATCCGCTGGGGTGAATGGCTTATTTAACTATACAGGTTACTGAAATAGACCTACAGTTATCCCACTGGGTAAGTCTGATCCATTAAGCAATATGGAAAAGACGAAGCCCAGAGAGGCACAAAATAATAAATATATACACCAAACGTCTATATATGTTCTACAGGTTAGGTCTGATCCATTTACAAACATGGAAAAGACGAAACCCAAAGAGCTATACAATAATAAATATATGTTAGAATCGTCTACACGTCCAAGTCTACCCTTCCTAACAAACGATACCTCCTCAATACACAAACATCTAAATGCTCCTACCAACAAGCAAATATTTAAAGAAATGCCCAGTAAACCTCTTACACGGCTGGGCAGCCGTAAACCAAAAAAAAAACCCACAACCCAAACCAACAAAAATTCACCACCACCTAAAAGTTTGGCTAACCGCCCCTAAATAAATCCTACAAAAAAAAACCGAATTCCATCAAAGCAGCCTACACGCCCGCCAATAAATGGCCACCTTCCTCAGGACTATCACCCCGTTGCCTTACCAACGGTCCGGAGATTGAGGTTTGGCTAACCGCCCACAAAGAAAATCCAACATAAACTTATTCCGTCAAAGCAGCCTACACGCCCGCCAATAAATGGCCACCTTCCTCAGGACTATCACCACGTTGCCTTACCAACGGTCCGGAGATTGAACCCTTCCATTATGGTGTCTAATCTCCAAACTTAAAATAAAAAGAAACAAAAACAAAACTCCAGCTTAACAAAAGAACTGTGATACCACGCCAAAAGTCGACTTTCCTATTTGTAGATTAACGTCAAAAACCACAAAAAATTTTAAACAACAAGCTCCCTTGAAAGGGCTTCTAGCACTGTGGCATATACAGCCACTAGCGCTAAAACAGCGGTAACTTCAAGGCATATACAGCCCTCCATCGTCACCATTAACCCCTTTCACAAGAAACCAAACACCACAAGGGATTCCAGCACTGTGGCATATACAGCCACTAGCGCTGAAATAGAGTGACTTCAAGGCATATACAGCCCTCCATCGTCACTTTTCAACCCCTAACAACAAACAAAAACACCACAACGGAGGTTTTCAACTCACCTTACAAACAAGAAATCGTAAATTGCAAAGTAAATTTAATAGTATTAGCATTTTTAAAGGTATTTATTGCAATGTAAAAAGTAATTTTAATTGATGCTAGTCAAAAAAAAATAATTAAAATATTAGGCGTGGCATTTTAAAATTTAAAAAAAACTACTAAAATATGAGCTGGCTTTCTCATTAGGTGATTTCAATTTAAGTTTATAGTACTCATCCACAGAACACAGTAACAACCGCAACAAACACAGTATTACAATAATAATACTTACAAATAATTGTATTTAAGTCAATCTCAGTCAATATCGTTCAAATAATATTTTAATTATAGGAATACACTAACACCACAATTAACGCTTGTATTAGAAAAATAAAAGTTAATTAAAACATGTGTATTCCAATAAAAATTGTGTCATAACCTATTGTGTCATAAAATAATAATTCAATTCAGCTGAGTACAATACTTATATAATTAACACTTGTATAAATAAAAAATTAAATTAATATCACTGGTATTTAAATAAAATTAGTGTTAAGATCGTTCAAATAATAATAATTTCATATTGACACAATATTTAAAAAAAGAACGAATAAAAATTCGTTATAAAAAAAAAATGGGAGGAATCCGTGCCAATGCACGCGTGACGGTTTTTCTTAAAATTAATAATCCCCACGGTTCTAGAACGCTATCGGTATTCTGGCTTTTTAGTTACAGCATAAGACATAACCACTATCCCTAACCAAAACACACGTTGAGTGCGCCACTGTTACATTTGCGATTTTGTCCCTTTTGGGGAAAAGGAAGAAAATCCCAAATGCAAGCTTCAGTGGGTTGTTATCAAATAAAACCATAAAATGTTCAACAGCTAGGCAGTATATTGTAAAAGAACACACAAATATTTTGTCCAACAACAATAAAATAAAATTATAAATTTTATTTCATTCTTATTATTTAAAAGAGGGGGGTTAGTCACAATTTTATCTTATATTATGTTAGGTACAATTCATCTACGTTACTCCTTTTAATTTATTTAGCCGAAAATCACAAATAAAAACTATCAGTCGAAATTGACCCTAGGGTCAATCTCAAATGAAAGTTCAACAAACTTTCTATTAATTTTGCCAACTATAATTTACTGTTTAAAGTAATCTAAACCTTATTCCAAAGCTATATCACCCCCTAAAACACACTAAAATCCTAAGAGTCAAAAGTGACCAAGCGGGTCGGTGATAATTTTAATTTAAAATAAATTTTATAATACTGTTCCTCCTACTGCCTAACCAGCCAGCTAATATCTCAGTCGTACGAGCTATGGTCGTGAGTGGGGGTCGGGATAAAGCCAATACCGTTCGGAGTATGAAGTTGAAATTAAAATTAAATTACTCCGTCTATAAAAATATTAAATTAAATGTTTTAAACCGTTTAACCGTATCAAAACTCTCACACATTTAAAACCGATACTCTAGAGAACCGTGGGGTTATACCGATATTAAATAAATATTTATGGACGCCAGGATCGTATAGTCGATCCGAATCTGGAGACGATGTCACCATACAACTTCACACAGGTCGAACTCGCAGATCCTCAAAGGTTTCACAACTTCACCAACGCTTGGTGTAGTTGGATATAAAAGAAAATACTATGTTAAGGTTTCGAAACCCTAATGTAAAAATATGTTCCTGAATAACGAATGATTAAACCCAGAGTGGGGGTACAAAAAAACCGTCAACGCCTGTGCGGCGACAGCTCGCTGGCAGCAGGTGGCCGCTGGTGCCCCGAAGAGGCAGGTCTCGCGTCCAGGCTTTAGGGCCCAGCTCTAAATCCTGGCGGCGAGACGGGCCTCTCGAAGCATCTGAAATTATCAACACGGGGCCTATTTATAACACTACACGCCTAGTTCAGAACTGTTACATAAATTAGGGTCCCGCAGTCTGCTATCTGTGTATCTGGGGCTGCAACCTATCATAACCAGGGACTCGCAGCGCCATGGGTTATCAAAAGCTTCCTAACGCTGTTGCACAACTAAAAACTCACACTCCAACACTAACATTTAACACCATGTTTTAATTTTAGCTTTGTTTCACATTTAACTAGTACACAAGGCACTACACGGCTACGATATTCCAATAAACATAACTAAACAATGCCAGACTACTGTTGGATGGGGCAATATCCACTTAATAAAGGGGTTTGACACGTCTGCCTCATGGCCAAGAGCCTTGCGTCGCCTGGCGACAAGGCAGGATTCGGACACCATGAAATATCGATTTGCTTTCCTAGTATGACGGCTTATTATATTTAAACAATGCTATTGAGATACTCACGCGCTAGGATATTTTATATCTACGCGTGGCTGCCAGCGGCGTCACGACCGGTTGGTTGTGGCACGGATTCCTGTAAATAAACCACACACTTGTTGACTATATTCTCAAGCTAATGACGCTTCAAATCCACTACATTATTACGACCTCAGATTAAAACAAAAGGTGACTACGACGGCTCATGCCTACCTGAGTGCATTGATCTCAACTCCTCGCACCACGTCACACCAGAGATTGAACTCGTTTCGGCGTCGCAACTCGGCAGCTCTCCTTTCGCCGGAAACACTTATAAATCGAAGGCCAGCTTATAATTTATACTCCCATTGTCGGGTAATTCATAAGAAATTGTTCTTTTAAAATTTTCCTTCAAACTAACAAAACATCAAATATGATGTCTGTCACAACTCGCCCTCTGCTAACAGAACTTGCCAACAATAACAACACACGACCTAAAAAAAAATTAACGTTTAGCAATGGGAAATGCATTTTTCTTTAATTTAAAATTGTGTTTTGTGATATTTAACTCACTAATTACCCTGTCTTAATATTAAGGAGTATTAGTTTCCTCTCTGGTAACCCCTACGGGCAGAGACAATATCCATATAAAAAATATTACTCCCGTTCGAATGTTCTAGATAAAAGTCCTTATAGAAAAAATTAGTTCTATTTCCGGATTTGCTTGAATTAAATTTAATTACTTAAAGTAATTATTATACATATTAATTTATTATGTAATTTATTATTAGAACTGTTTCGACTATTTTTTAAAATTGAATCTTTTATGTGAAATTAAAAGCTGACTGCTACTTCGCCCCGCTACCGCTAGGCGTCGCTACGGTGGCTGTCATTTTGTCTATGGTGTTATGTCAAATACAAAACGTAAACACGGAATAAAATCTCTTTAGATGTAAGTTTAAGTCTTACTAAAACTGATTTAGAAATATGTTTTAATTGAAAATGCAAGAAAAGTGTGTCTTGTAATGTGTCAGCCAAGGCTCCATGTCTTTAATGTGAAGAAAAATGGATTTAATTCAAACAAGCTACACGGACTAATGTTTTTGGACATTTGATCATTCTAACGCAATGGTTTCAGGTAAGTACTATTCAACCATTGCGAACTTCTTTTGTAGATAAGTAAAGGCAGACAGGACCCTGAATTTACAACGTAACAATAGGACTAGTGATTTTGTCTCGTATTGCTAGGTTTGCTTTACAAATAACGTTGTATAATATAGAGCTACATTATCAGAAGTATGAAAAGCATAGACAGTTTCCAACGACCTCTAATCTTAACTGAGTGGGGATGGCAATTTAAAATATTCAATTTCAATAGCATTTTTCGTGAAGGTAGCAACTGGAACTAATACGAAAGCTGAACAAACCTCTTTGGAGTGGTTACTTAAAAAAATTCCAGCGAATTCTCTCAGACGGGGCGCAGACCTTTACGGTGTGGCAATTTTGAAAATGGAATGGCGCCCGTCCCTGGGGTATGCTGGTGTGATGTCCTACGGACACTCCGTACTGATTGCGGGCTCTCAGGTTATGACACAGTTAACCCCGTTCCCCGACGCTTATAAACTATTCTATAATGCTGAAATTTAGACGATAGCCGAATTCTCCAGCATTCGCCAACTCAAAAATTAATGCGGCGATTCTGAGTGAATCTGTGTTTGGTGAAGGAATTCAATGAAATTTCGTAATGGTACCCACGTTTCTCTGTGGAATTGTAGTGGGTGGTTAATTAGGCAATTAACATTGTTGAGATTTTTAAGGTTTTTATTACATTTTGTTATAATTTTAACCTTATGTTGTACTAGCGGCCGCTCGCGGTTTCACCCGCGTGGTTCCCGTTCCCGTGGGAATATTGGGATAAAAAGTACCCTATGTGTTAATCCAGGTTATAAAACTATCTGTATGTCGAATTTTATCCAAATCCATTCAGTAGTTTTTACGTGAAAGAGTAACAAGAGTGTCGTTAGTAAATTGTCGTATTTAATCAACTAAAATATTTCCTGAGGCTTTTCTTTAGGCTTCTGTGTTATCACAGAAATTCCACCCATGTCCTGACACGAAACAGTGATTGATCTTACCGATACTATTCATGTATATAATTCCATTTCTTCTTGACTATGTTCATCCATAAGAATTTTCACAAGTTTCTTGCAAAGTATTTTCTGTACATACACTCGGCGTCAAAAAAATCGCACCTCTTAGAAAATCACTTTCAAATGTCATTTACTCTTGATATGCACATGCAGTCGCATTAATTATGATTTTATTTACAAGGTTACTTAATTAACTTAATAAAAAACATTACTTTTCATTATCAAATAAAACCTAATGCAACAAATAAAGTGTCACAAAAATTCGATGCAAATTTTGCTACCCGTGAGAGTTGCTAGTTGCGCTTCCTTTGTGGGTATAAAACGGTCAACACGGGTTCAATGTGGGTCATTCGCTATTCAACCGTTGAAGAGGACACACGCACAGTTGAAGAGGACACAGGCACAGATTTTGATGGATACCACAGCTGATAAAGCCGCTCAAGTGGTTGCACTACTGCAATCAGGGGTGCGGCAGTGTGATGTCGCCCGGCAACTGAACCTGAGCCGTTATTCCGTTCGAAGAGTGTACCAGCGCTTCATAGAGACCGGTGGCTATATCCGCAGACACGGTTCGGGTAGACGTCGCTGCACTTCGGAAAGAGACGACCGGTTCGTTGTGTCGAACTCTTTGAGAAATCGTTTCTCCAACGCTGTTGAGTTGCAACAGCAGCTCCAGGCAGTTCGCAGACGCACCGTAAGCGTATCTACGGTTAGAAGAAGATTGAAGGAGAAGAAGATAGCGGCCCACAGAGCTGCTACGGGTCCAAAATTGACTGCAGCGCATCGGCGAGCCCGCTTGCAGTTTGCTCGTGACCACGTCGATTGGACCCTTGAGCAGTGGAGAGCTGTTCTCTTCTCAGACGAGACGCGAGTGTGTCTTTTCTGCAACGACCGACGGAGAAGAGTATACCGGAGGCAGGGTGAACGTTTCGCCCAAGCCTGCATCCAGGAGACGGTGGAATATGGTGGCGGATCCTGCATGTTCTGGGGCGGTATGTCTGCTGCCGGCAAAACCGACCTTGTCTGCGTCTCCCGGACTGGAGGTGCTCGCGGACAAGGGTCGCTGACTGCTCGCCGCTATGTCACTGAGGTCCTGGAAGTGCATGTGGTCCCCTTTGCCGAATCTTTTGGCGAGGGGTTCACATTAATGCACGACAACGCTCGCGCTCACACTGCAGGCATCGTGAGCGACTTCTTGCAGAGGTCCCAAATCTCTGTGATGCAGTGGCCAGCGCGAAGTCCGGATCTGAATCCTATAGAGCACCTCTGGGACCATCTTAAACGTAAGGTTCGATCTCGGGATCCAGCTCCTTCGACTCTACAGGAGCTCCAAGACGCGGTGATTGAAGAATGGGGGCTTATCCCTCAAGAAGAGCTCCTGAAGTTGGTGAGGTCCATGAGGGACCGTATGGAAGCCGTGATCAGGGCAAGGGGGGGTAACACTAGATTTTAAGTTAATTTTAAGACACTTTTTGTACATTTTTCTTTGTAAATTATCTGTTGTTAATTAGGACTTAATTAAGGATTTTTATTATTTTATTAATTTTAATGTTGTTTGTATAATTATAATTAAACAGAAAGTTAAATTTAATTGTTTTTTGATACTCCTTTTTGTTACCTTTCTAATGATACCCAACACTATCCTCTACATAAGGTTTAAGAATTTTTAAAGATGATTTTTAAAAGGTGCGATTTTTTTGACGCCGAGTGTATTAATTGTGGCGATGACTTTATTTAATGTTGGAGGCCTTTACTCAGCAATGGGACAGTTTACAGACTGTACTTCACTATTTACGAAGTATGACGAATAAGTTCGACTCGATGCAGACCATGCTATAGAAGCTGTTTATCAATTAACATAAGGTGATATCATAATTCTACCATGTTAATAGAAATCTATTTAAAATAAAACATTATTTATCTGTCTACAAAAATTGTGATCCAATTTTAGGCAAATTTCACAATGGCTACATAAAAAAATACAACAATGTGTATTTGGAACAGAAAAATAAAGAAGCAAGTACTAGACTAGAGTTATCCTTAGCAATTTGGCACAGACTCATGCTTATATTTTAAAACTACCAACACTTTCTGCACCGTTCCCATTGTCGTCATTATGGGTTTTTTTTTAATTTGTGTTATTGTTACGCATGTTGTGATGGCGCAAGTTAAGCTAATCGGGTCAGAGGATGGGTGACCAAAAATGTACTTCGTGTTCCTCCGTCCCTGGGAGGGCACGTTTAGCCATTGGTCTAAATTTTTGTCGCAAGCACTTTCGTCGTAACCTAACCCGCATTTTTTATTTTTATAAAAGAGGGAGGCAAACGAGCAGGCGGGTCACCTGATGGAAAGTAATCACCGCCGCCCATGGACACCCGCAAAACCAGAGGAATCGCAGATGCGTTGCCGGCCTTTAAGGGAGGAATAGGTTTAAGGAAGGAATAGGAATTGGGAGGGGGGGGGAAGGGGCCTCCGGAACCCTCACTGGTCGGACGAAACACAACAGCACCAAGTGCCGTTATTTCACGCCGAATATTCGTGAGAGGGTGGTATTACACCGGGCGAGCCGGCCCAATGCGTGCTGCAACGCAGCGTGGCTCTACCACTCAGTCAGTGTTACTCATTTAGCACCACCCAGGGATCACGTGTAGGGTCTCAAGGGTAAACCTACGGACGCGAGCAACTTTAACCCCTAACAGCATTTGCCCAGTGTGGCAGAGTTCTGCCCCAATGTGAAACCCCGAGTCCAACAGGTACGTTTATAGGCTGCGTATGAACATGCGTATCGCCACGTATACGTAACGTAGAATCATTGATTACTTTTTTTCTAACAGAAATGAGATACCGACAGAGTTTTGGCATAACAGCACTTACAATTTTTTTTCAGCTGCTGCTTATATGAGATTAGACGATCGGCGTTAACTTACACTTCCTTGTAAAGATTGTTAAAAGCCGGTTTAACTGCGAATCCGTTAGTACGACCGTAGCATTGCGCTTTGAATCCGATACAATCAAGTTCTAGGAAGCTACTTTTATGAGCATGCTAGATTTTTAACAAGAATGCCAGATAAAATCATGTTTTAGACTGCTTGCGCTAGAATGTTGAATCTAGATTTAGTGCTAATCTCGCTTTGATCATCAATATGTCTTCACCAACTTCAAACAATGATGTTACAGTCATTCCGCAAATATTGAACAAACATCCATAATTAGGCATAATGTGAACAAGATCAAAGAAAATGTAACTCGTTTTGGAGGTAAGACTGCAAAAACAAACTTTCTTCAAAAAATAAATATTTAATAAGTTTTAACTCGAATCCTATGCGTTAGACATACCTTCGTACAAAGGATACAATATTTTTACCTACAACGTTTTTTGCTTTTACTCTTGTGAAAAATATCTTCGAACAAGTTAACTTGACATATCTGTTTTGTACACAAAACTGCAATAGTCACGTATTCGAATCGTACAGTATCTGTTTATATTCGGTAATAAACCGCCTAGTTTAGCAGCAACTCCAGGGAATCCTGAGCCCCGCATTCCACCAAATTTCCATTGAAACGAGAGTAATGTGGAATGATACATGGGGTCGAATAAGATAGGAGGATCCGATGGAATCATGTCACGTCGTATCACTGTTATTGATGGTATCGCGTCCAAAGGGTTGCCTTCAACTCAGTTTTGATTCCCACCATTTTTAGATTTTGGATTGTCATTTGACCGAGGTCCGGTAAACGATTTATAGCGGATATCGGCGGAGATTTATAATCTTCATGTATACAGGTGTTTCCTTTTTGATATATTTATTTTAAAAAAAAATATTTGCGCAACAATAAGCTTGATACTTTTGAAGGGAGTTGATTTACGTAAACTAGTCACTCGCCGAACACGAGTATACTACTTGTTTTGAAGTCCCAACCTCTCGTTTAATATCATCTCTATGCTAGGGCCAAATTGGATGAAGAGTGTTTATTTAAAAAAATTATTCACAATTCTTGGTGCACATATCTAGTGTCACTCGGATTTTCTCTGTTTCTTGAGAGATATTAATGAGAAACCCACTAAAAATGGTGTTTTGCTCTCAAGAAACAGTAAAAATTCGTGAGATGTATGCACAAAGAATTGTGAATAATTTGTTTGTAAACATTCTTCATCGAATTTAGCTTGATACATAGATCAAAATAAATAAAAAACTACTATACTAAGTTGTTTTTTTATTTATTTTTATCTACGGCAACAACGATTTTGCCAAATATTTCCCGGTCTTTGACAGTCATCCCACTATCGTATTACCTATAAACGTTGAAATCATATTGCTATCGTTCTCAAGATCAAATAATTAATAACTCTTTTCACATTAATTATCCCATCCGTCTGCCAACCCTATAGGCATGAAATCTCGGATCTGAAGAGTCAACGGTTGCCATTGAGGAAATATCCCACTCGCTTTGATATCTACGTGCTTGCCAACTGAATCCGATAGAACATTCGGTGACAATGTGGCTGAAGCAAATGAGGCTTTATCAATTGATTTGGATGATCCTGAATCCGATACCGCAGTAGATTTTGTCTTGAAGAGCCTTTATACTACGTTGTAAATTCAGGTCCCTGTCTACCTTTAGAAAAAGATTCGCAGTAATTAAAATCAACAATTACCTGTAGACACTGTACTGTTACATTTGGGATTTTGTCCCCTTTGGGGAAAAGGAAGAAATTCCCAAACTTAACAAATACATTTCCGTATCATATACAAATATCAAAGTTAATTTTTTTTAATTAATAAGCCAATTGCGATGTAATTTTCTGTGATTTAGGAAAATTTAGAGCTCAAGGGAGTTAACAGACAACATAACAACAATTATCACACACACAACTGAATTTTAATGATTTCAAACTTTCTATGGTAGACTCTGTTCTATCCCAAGCAGGCCTTTGCCCTGTAGTGGGGCAGAATAGACTGACAATAATAATAATAGTAGACTCTAAACTGCATTCTAAGTGAATATATATTTTTACTTCTTCTTCAAATTTATTACTTAAGTTTTTTAAATTTTTCTTTAACAAATTGGTCGACGACGCCGCAGGAAGTATCGAAGAGAGTAGCACGAAAAATGGGAAGTCTATAGCTAGCAGTGGGTGAAGTGAAGGTGAAGCATTATGATATGAGAAGATAGATGATGATTATGATGATGATGGAAGTAAGAAACAGTATACTGAAATATATAATGCCACTATTAATCTACTCGATGGTTGAATATCGCGTTAGCCCGTATCTAAATTGAATCTGTGACGTGTAATTGCTACTTGACATTGTTTGATATAAAAGTGATATTAAACTCAACCGTCTATGTAGACTAGTGGTTAGACAACGATATCAATGGAGTCCCGAGATATATTCCAGAGAAGATATATGTTCTTGTAACTCGGTTTGGTTAGCTACCGCCTGGCTAGCCTGGCTAACTACTACCAAGTTATCTAAGAATGTCGCCATAACTATAATGTTAGTAGCATTATTGGTGCTTTACAAGTTTAAGATAAGGTAGCCAGGGCGATCGCGCTAAATAATCTCAACCAAACCAAAACTGAACCGCAGCCGTTCTGTCGACTTCGTATAGCTCCATCGCGTGTGTCAAACGCGATAGCAATATATAATGGTGAGGTTCAGCTACCCTATCGGCTAAAAAATATGAATATGGACATGGGCTTCATTTGCCATTTGAAGCCCATAATATGCCCATATAGGACAAAATATGGGCTTCAAATGTCAAATGAAGCCGATGTCCATATCCATATTTTTTAGCCGATAGATCCGCAGTTGTGTTTTGGTTAAGATTATTTAGCGCGATCGCCCCCATGTTCCTCAATAGTTTCGCTTGTCTACTATGATACATATAATGAATATCAAAACTATAAAAAAAGATATTAACAAATTACTAGTCCAATGATAATAAAAATTATATACGAGTATGAATGAGCATGTGTGTTAGAATGGTTCCTAAGAAATGTAATTCGCAGAAAGTTTTCCTGCATTACTGTGTTGAGACGACAATTTGCTCGCTTACACACCAAATGAGCAGTTTTCAACTTTCAGAGTTTCCTAAGGTTGCGTTCATAGTGAATGTCGACGATATTAAAGGATAAGTCCGATAAGCTAAGCATACTTTTCATTATTTACTTGCGTATATAAGTATAGTGGAGCAACTTTCGCAATGCCTGATGACTAAAATTAAGATATCCAGATTTACCTATTAATAAGACTTGCAACAGTTTCATTTATATAATGTTATGGTGCACCTATAAACATATAATTATAAATAAATTACATACATACACACATACATATATATAATCAGGACTATTATCCCCGAAGGGTTAGTCAGAGACTAGGCAATGAGGACAACAAAAGCAGTCTTTTACCATAGTCCACGTTTCACCAAATAGCGATTGCACATGTGCTCAGCGTGACAGGTGGTCATGGTGAGCCCATCGCCGCTCTATGCTGTTGGTAGTATGTGCAGTCTTTAGTTCGTTAGTCGCCTTTTACGACACTCAAGGGAAGAGAGGGGGTGGTAGTATTCTTTCACTGCAACGCGACACGGTTAATAAATTACAAATATAATATAATTGTTCATTACCGTATAATAAATTATACAATAAACAATTACGAGTATATTATGGGATAAAACGTTTTCTAGAAAAAATCAACCAGTCTCAGGAAAGCGCGAATGGGATTCGGACGCATGACCTTTGGATTGCCGGTCCATTCAATAAATAGCATTGTGAATGCAAAATTTCAACAATAAAGACCATTATATATTATTGTATCGCCATCATCATCATCATTGCGCTGTGCGTTTGTTTCAGACTGAATCAGACTTATTATGCATTGTATCTATAATAATGTTATAAAGCTGAAGAGTTTGTTTTCTTGAACGCGCTAATCTCGGGAACTACTGGTCCGATTTAAAAAAATCTTTCAGTGTTAGATAGCCCATTTATCGAGGAAGGATCTAGGCTATAATTTGTTTAGGTACGGGTACGGGTAGTAACCCGTGCGAAGCCGGGGCGGGGCGCTAGTCGTACATAAGAAAGAAATCTAGCAAATAACACACGCTACTCGCTCCGCTCAACATTAGCCCCGCAACTCGCAGAAAAGTTTTCATAGAGTCAATGTTGTCGGACATCTGCCGACTCTTCCGACTTTATTTGACGCTTCACTTCCACTTAGATCGTAAACAATGGCAGTAAAACAAGACACATTGTATTTTTATTAGCCGCCTTTAGCCTTCGGCGGGCTGTGCGCTGATTTTTACGTGAGCTGAAAATTTTATGGCCTGTAGGTGTCTGGTCCGGTATGGAGTGTGAACCTTGATGAGCAAAATTTTTACTTTTTGTTAATTTGATTTTGATTTTGTTTATTTGTTAATTGAGGAGCTCGATAGCGCGGCGGCTAGCGCGTTCGGCTTGCGTTGTGATCTTGCCCGCTATGCAACTTTCGCAATGCCGGGTCGCTGAATGGGTGACCAAATTAAATACATCTCAAGCTCCTCCGTGCTTCGGAAGGCACGTTAAGCCGTTGGTCCCGGTTATTGTCATAACATAACAGTCGTTATAACCCACCAACCCGCATTGGGCCAGCGTGGTGGGTTATGGCCCAATATCCCCACATGCTAATTGTCCACGTCGGAGGCCTGTGCCCAGCAGTGGGACGTTGATAGGCTAATGATGATGATGATTTGTTAATTGTTTCTAACGTCATTAAAGCGCATCCTCTCATCTCCACGCTTAATAAAGGCGAGTGTGTTTTATCTTTATTATTGAAATTTTGCATTCACAATGCTTTATAGATATAGGATAAAATGTTTACTAAAAAAAAAATCAACCAGTCTCAGTGTGTTTTTTTTTGTTACTAAGCCGGCAAACGAGCTTTTATATACTGGCCCGCCTGATAGTGAGCGGCCACCGCAGCCCATGGACGCACGCGACATTGAGGGAATCACCCTCAGAGCTGCTGACCATCATTTCCTGTGCCTCTATGCCCTTCATTTTCACTGGTTCTAGAACCCTTTAAACAGAAACGCAGCAAAGTAAAACAATGCACCTTGGCGGCAAAAACAGGTAATTAGGATGGGCGCCATCCAATCCAATTAGAACCCTACCACCGTTTGTATATGGTAGGTTCCTAATCCGATCATCAGAGAAATATCTAAGCCCTGTTATTTCACTGGATCCAGTAAAATTTGATTTTTATTTTTATGTTGCTCTACAATGCGAATTGTGGTGTGGATACACAATTAGGCCTTATCATCAGTTACCATCAAGTGAGATAGCGGTCAAGAGCTTTTCCGTGGTCAAATAGAAAAAGTATATTAAAAAATAATACTTCATTAGTACAATTGCTTATGTCTCATACAGTCATAACGCTGGGCAAGTTTTACAAACACGGTAAGTAAATTATGAAGCGATAAACGTTTCACATCCGTATACTTAGACATAGTACTATATCCAGCCCACAGCTGAGCAAAGCCCTTCGATGTGTACTTCAATATCAGATCCTGAAGTCCAGAAAGTTTCGAGATAGATTACTAGCATTTAAAAACGCGACGTGAGAATAGATAATGACCGTAAAGAATCAAGGGAAATGGATACGACAACACCCAACCATTTGTGAATCATCATCAACGGGCGGGAAAACCCAAAGCAAGAGCTATTTAAACATAAACTAACTTTTGTATGAATTCTCTCAGAATACTAGAGTATACCACCATGGAATACCATTATTTTTTTTAAATTATATTTACAAAGGTACCTACTTAAAATTAATTGATACACCGAAGCAGTGTGATAAAAACTAATATTGGTTTGTCTACACACCGGCACTCACCGCCTTACGCTCACAATATACAAAAAAAAACAACAGGTAAATATATGAATAGTAGGTAGCTTAGAATACTAGGAATTGTGGCAGCACCTTCCCTGCCCATTGCTGGTTGTTGGGTTTTAAGACTGCTATTTTACGCAAATAACCAATAATATCTTAATGTGCTGTTCAAAGTTAGGAAACAGATACAGTTTAATATTATCGCCCATCTAGTATTATGAAACCAGTATTTTATTTTACCAGAAAAAAACACTATAAATAAACTTGCGATTAAATAAAGTTAAAAATAAAGAACCTACACGCTTCTAGTCTTCTAAAAAAACAAGATGGAAATCTTAAACATAGCTTTAAACTTCATGTTAAAACAAACATCTTAATATAAATAATAAGTACATCTTTAAAAGAAGGGTAAGCATTATTATTAGACCTCACTCGAATCTTGCCCGGGTCAAGTACTACTGTCAGAATCCTTCTAAACTCCTACTTCTGTTGATATTTATCTGCCCGTATGCGCCGTCTCGAAGAAAGGACAATAAAACCCTTTCGGTCCTTCCAAATCCACATCGAGATCCCAGACTTTAAAAAGCTGAACGAATAAAAGGAAAAAATAAACAAAAGAGTGTGTTCCCCACCGAGAAAGTCATTACAATGAGAACTGTCAAGATAAAGACAACAGAGATAACAGAATATTTTCCGATGCTGAAACACGAACCGCCAACGAAAGATGGCATTATCATGTTGAAAGTATTCGCAAATGATTTTTCAAAGTGTAGAGAGTTTATCTACTAGCTAGAGCGACCCAATAGCATTGGGATTGGGATAAAGGAGGAAAATTGATATCTTTTCTGGCCGCTTTTTCAGACAGGCTGCGGGACATTCTTCGTATGAACTGAGAATTCACAGACATAAAAGCCTCATCAATAATGACGAAGCTCATCATCTAAATGGATGGGAAGGACAACGTGTCACACGGCCGCGCATTAAGAAATTAATATTGGGGAACAACTTAGCACATGGGGATTTGAGCCTTCCAACCCCGCTGACAGTTCTGACGTTCGCTTAGACAAGTGAGCCAGAACATTTGTCAGGCAACATAGCAATATCGCCCTTGGTTTCTCCGTTAAGCGCTAACTGTGACTAATACGCAAAAGATGAAACACTTTTGTCTGTCATTGTTATAATAATTTAATTTCTTTGAAAGAATAGGTTTTTTTTTCTTAAATTTACCGATATCCCAAGGAATAGGCTCAAGCAGGTCTGGGGCACCCGAATTACCCTCATGTACAATCGATTAAATTCCCGGTCGAGCATTTTTTGGCGATATTTGCTTGTGTTCCATTCCGACCACGCGTACGACAGTAGCGTGCGCGTAGGGTTACCACCTAGGAATTTGAAAGGTCCTGACAAAAGTCTGACATTTCGATAAAAGTCCGGACTTATTAGTCACAAAATGAAACGTTACTTACTCACTATTTATGTTTTGTTTTTAGATAAATGAGAAGTTAATAAAGATTAAAGACTTATTTGATATTACTTAAAATGTAGTTTTGTTACTCATATTCCAAAATCCGGACAATTAAAGGGCCAGACAAAGTCCGGACTAGAGTCTAAAAGTCCGGACTAATTCGGACAGATGGTAACCCTACGTGCGCGTATATCGTGTGCAAATGGATATCGCCGAAAAGTGGTCGACGGGGAAGTCCCTCAATTGTATCTTCAGTACAGTTCATGTAGAGCAGAGAGAGTAGAGTTTATGTATGTTCAGCTATTTAAGCTAGTTTTTCAAAAATGTACAGTTAGAGAACTATTAAAATCGCTGAACATATATGGGGGGAACATTCGGGTGTTCTTATGGCTGCTCTCCCTCTGGGTTTCCGATTAACACTATCTCTTGGAACATCCTGTATGTACAAGTAAGCTATGATTGCATTGCGTCGACGTGTCATTCCGTATTGCAAACGGCAAACGGTATTTTTATGCATAGGGTATGACAAGTCGACGTGTCTTGACCTTTCGGCCCAGTTCCATAACGTGAATTACCTATATAGATTTAACACGGTTTGTTGTTTTTGTAATTTATATTTTTTGATTAGAAATTAATTTAATTGAAAAAGTCGGAATAGATCGTCAAATAGAAAACGGCAAACTCATCGCAGCCTATTTTACGTTTGCAACTCTCTTAATTAACACGTCGCTGACCCTAAGGCTCTTAGTTCTTAGGTATATCTGTGTCCTGGATCTCTCATACCCTTCAACCCCAACCACAGCCATGCACGTAGTACTCGTATGCACTGTGACTGCAAAAATAAACAACTTCATTGTACAAAAAATGACATCCTACATCAAAAGTCTTCTCAAGAACTTGTTCCTTGTTTTTAAAATTGTTAAAACATTCTTAAACTATGACAATCTTTTTACTGCGGTAGACATCGCAATTCGCAATAACTCATGAAGAAATGCAAGCTAAGATGATATCTTCGGATGCAGATAAGCACTTGCACATTACAGATATAGATGTGAACGGCAGCCGAGCAACGGGCGTCTGCAAGATGATTTATGAAACCGGAAAGCAATAATTGATTGGCGATTGTCCCGTCTACAAAATGCAATTTGAAAGGAGAGGAAGGAAATCGTACTATGAAAATAAGTTATGACGACAGATCGGATTGCAAATTGAATGCTTCTCAAACGATAGTGGAAATATGGTTTTTCTATCGCTTTCTTAAGTAGTGCTGGCTATTAAGTACGGATTAAGTGTGGTTTATTGCATTAAACTTTAGAGATTAATGGGGAATCTTCTGTAGAACTTAGGCCCAGTGTTGTTGCCTCCAATTAATCTTTATAATTTTTCAACTTGAGCCGGACATTGGCTTATGGTAGAGAAAACTTTTTTATATACCTACTCAACAATATTTCACATTTGTTTTTAAAAAAATACTCTTAATTAAATTATCCCCCTACTTCAAACGGATCTGTCTATTGTTCCTATTCTGTTCCCATCTTATCTAAAAAAATATTATTGTTTACAGCTAAGGACGAGAAATACCTTTCAAAATATATATAATCATAATCGTTGAGCACATCGCATGTTGTAATAAAGCGTCGTGAATTATTGGAGGACTAATCTAAATATCCGTCTACCCGAGCGAGGAGTGACGTCCAAGATGATTTATAAGGGAAGCCGAAAATTGATTGGCCGGTCCCCGTTGTTAACCGAAATACGTCCGAGGAAACAAAGTGAAAATATGGACCTTTGTTACATTGGATACATTACTACGTAACTCAGTCGTTTCTTCCGATTTTAATCGATAGATTACTAACATGCTTGATTGAACTTAGAATATATAAAAATATGTTCATTTTTTAAAAGACTTCTAGCTAGCTACATATTTTCAAAATATTGCTCGTGTTATCAGAAAGAGTTAAAGGGTCTCGGAGGAGGCATCATAAAAATAAAAGCACAATTTTATTAACAATACAAAACATTTGAAATATTACTTAGACAAGAGAGTTCACAATATACATATATAGTCTTGGAGAAATGTGGGATTTTTAACGTGGAAATAAACGTAGTAGTGTTCTTTTCGCTCGAAATTATTTACGACCGCCTGCAGTTACAATTTCTTTATGCTAGACAGGAATAGGAATTTATGGTGAATTTCTATAGTTAAGCGGAAAATTTCATGAGTTTAAGGAGGTTAAATATTTCAGGCACAATTTTTCGACGGCAAATATTTGATCTTCCTGCTAAATATTTATTTATTCAGTTTCGGAAATACTTGAGCGTCTGGGCAGTGAGTGATAAAAGTTCGTTCTATAGATTTTTATTCAGACGATATAAGCAGTATTATTTAGCATAACGTTAGCTACAATGTACACGTTCATAACCCGTTCTATTAGATCTTGTATCAATATCATCTGCGAACTCACCCATTGCGTAACATCAAACTACATCACGATAGGAAACAATAAGATATCCTCAATCTTAATCGTAACATTCCGCACGGAGTGCAGCATCGACTGACGTCCTTGATATACGGCGGTGACACTTGGTAATTGATCGACGGTCTGATGCTATACATGTGATGGTCGGATATAGAGGTCATTGGACTTGAGATGAACAGAGGCAAAATGGTTCTAGAACACTGATTTATCGGCACTTAACTGCTGAATTGTAAAGAATAACACAAGACGCATTAGTTAAATTGAAAGTGCCGTCTCAAACAAAAGATATGCTTTAAAATATTATAAAAATGTACGAGTACATCAAAATACTTTTTGATATTCGTCTGCTCCTCGTCCGTTGACTAGAATGCCTTATTTTACAGCGTATTCTATCGTGTCGCTTGTATCAATATTTCGAATATCACAATCGAGAATATAATTTAAGTAAAAGCTTCACCATTGCATGTTCTCAACTTAATCCAACTTGCTAATGCATTTTCAACACGCACTTTACCAAATCACTTTTATGTTATTACTCTCATTTAATTTAAAATATTACACATCGGACATGTATATGGTTCAGTGAGCACCCCAAAACGAAATTATGATTTAGATATTATCAGAGACATGATAAACCTTTCTCTCGATTTCAAAAATTCAAAATTATTCAATGAGAACAAAGCTCCAAAGCCCCAAATGCTTTTGTTTTTATTTGCTTGCAGAGCGGCGGTACAGTAATTTTTCATGAAGGTTAAGGTAGTATGAAACGAAACTAACAGTTTAATCGATCTACAGCTTTTCGTAAACCACGAGTCCTTCTAACAGATATACTGTCAAAACCAGCACATATAGTTATTTTTAAAACCATACTTTACATTTAAATTTTCTAATAATTATGGTCCCTCTTATTCAGCAACATTTTAGACTGAGTACAGATTTAATCTGAGTGTCGTGTCAAGTTGACGACTTGCTTGGGTCATATCAAAAATAATATATACAGTACAACGCACCCGGAAAGGATTTGGAAGGATCTAGAGATTTAGGAAAGCTCTCGGTATTCTGAGGGATCGAGGATAGTGTCGGTACCGGATGGTTGGTATAACCAACGATCATGAGGGAAAATTTGACAAAATTTTTGATTTGTTACGAAACATAGAATGCTCAACTTTTATAAAATTTTAAGCAATTTCTCTAAGTGCCGAAAAAGACGAAATACATATAAGTAGAACTGGTCAATTTGGTAAAATTTCATTAAGGCAAGAAATCTGTAGTGATTGTTATTCTGCTACCTGTGGGTACCTACAAGTGGGTACCTAATGCAATAGCAAAGCAAATACTTGAAAATAACACTAACTAAATGTTGAACTAGAAACATTGATAATAATTAAATTAAGTATATTAAAAACAATATCAATAAATTATAATTAGGTAAGTACTAAAAATTAAACAATACACAAATTTAATTTATATTTGTATACTTCTACCGTAACTTAAAACGAACAATGTAACCTTTGTAAATTCGGCCAAAGTGCAACAAGATACGTCAACTGCGTTAGCAATCTCATTAAAAGTTCGCAACGTTCGGGTGAAAGGCATCTCCTTCAAAATATTGGTTCGCGCAAGCGGAATTATGAATTATATTTCAGAGGTGAAAATGTTTAATTTAATTATATTCTTCTCATCTAAAGTGAAGAGCTTATTTATTGGTATCCATTTCTTTATTGAATTAAACGTTACGGACACCCCATAATTTAAATTCACACCCAATAGGTTAGTACTGTAGAAAGCTATTATCCCTTTTCACTGAATCAATAGTAGCAGCCGGCAAAGGCGATTCAATTAAGGATGAATATTGCTTTTAAAACGATTCATATTCTTCTTAATTGTTAACGCTCGAAGAAGTTCCGTAACTAATACAATACCATTACTCCCTTGCTTTATTTCTCTATGAGCTTTTTCAGGAAGTGCACGATACTTTTTACACATGATAATATTAACGTTTTGCGCTAACTGTGCTCTTTTAAATTTTTCGTTGTTCTTTTTGTTGGCTTTTTTTTAACACGGATATGTAAATAAACAAAATTCGGAGAATATTTCAGCAAACGATTATACTAGATATCAGACTAAAATAAAGAAAATTGCACCGGGACAGATACAAAGGAAACAAGCAATTTCCGGGGCTGCGCGAGTTCAAATAATAATAAACTTTGAACTAGAGAGTATCTTTTGTAAGGATGGGGTTGTTAGTACATAGTTAGACACGATACCCATATACTTATCTAAATAGTTCACATGAGTTAACTTGAAAACTCGCCTGTTTAGTTGAATAAGTCGGATGCCGGGCAGATAATTATCGATACCAAGTTCCTGTAAGAATTTTACTAAGATTGACAGTTGAATTTTACTAAGATTGTCGCACGTCGTCACTGAACCATTCGTTGCCTGATACTGCCTGCGTCATATATTTTTCATTGGTTTTCAATGTTATTGCACTTATAAGGAATTTTTTATTCGATTTCACAATATGGCGTTTAGCTTTTCTTAATTTACCTGATTAACGCATTTCAACTGAATCCTTACTACACACACAGAAATTTGCTATGTTATTTCTTAAGATATGAGTTAACACAGTCATGTTACGTTTGTTATGGCGACATACAGTCCCATTGTTAGGCAAAATCTTCTATCGTTATAATGTCACGATTGATGAATGTAAGCAATAACCACGGTAGCATACAACGCGTTTAATTAAAGGTATAATAAACCAATTCCGTATGATCAATTAGCCATACAATAAAGCAGTTCTAGTAATCACCGGTCACATTTGTGGACTATCAAGTTCCTTTCGAGTAGCTGTTAAAGTTGGTACGGTTGAACGTGTAAGTTTAATAGTGTGTATTAAACAAAGTTAGCTTATAGGAAATATAAGCCAGGAAACCACATTTGATGCTCACGATTTGTGCATATTAGTTTTGTAATTAAAGTCGATATCGAGCAGAAACTATATTTCGCTTTAAATTGGCATGTGGAAGGCAAATAATCGTTGCAATGTTTTACAAAATGCACAGTTTGGTATTGAAATTTCAGTTTTTACTACTTTTCTTAACTCTTATACTTGTAAATACTTTAATAGTTCAATAGTTTATTTATTCCATAACAATACAAATTGATTGAAAGTAGAAGAGATATTTTATGATTTTGTCAATGTCGCTCTCCGCGTAGGTATTGTTTTACTTTATAATAATTATATTCTCGTATTGTTTTATGTTTAAAATCAAAGTAATAACTTCTATTTTACTATGGGGACAGCACGTTTCTATACTCATACGATGTAGGATGACTTGACTAGATCATTATTATGATTTAGGTACTGTAAATAACAACTACACACCACTATGGAGGTATTACCAGAGATGTAGACACACTATTTATGTACCAGGCCAATCTTGGTTAAATGATCAAGATTATTCGAGCGCAGTACACCCGTGCGCCAAAAAGCCACAAGCCGCTAAATATTGTGTGAAAAGCTTTAATCGATACTAAAATTTTAGGCAACTATCAAGAACATAAATCTCGTCTATTACCCACAAAGTGTGCTCACTATCTTCATCTTTATGACGTTCAAATAACCTACTTCAACGATAGCAGTTTCTGAAGTGGAATGGTCCTCGACGACCTATAAAGTTCTTCAAGCCCTATATTTTACCGTCCAAATATGAAGAGCATCGACCGCTCTTGGGCCAAATTGATGATCACATTAATTCAATTTATGCTGCGGCACCCTGAGCCAGCATAAACAATGAAGGCCTTCAACGCTTTTCTAAATCATTCTCATTGCACTGTCCTTAAGTATTCAAATAGGTGCGAGGGAGATGGACAGTGCGAGCGTGGCGAAAGCCGATAAGGGACGGCAAGGGAAATGACCTTACCGCGGTTAGAGCTCGGGGGCGTTCGGTGGTGTTCGGGACCGCTCGGCCGTGCACTGCTTTATCTCTGGATCTTAGAACGCGGGCGCAACTTAACCCTCGGATTTTTCTTATTAACTTACAGGTACGGAATGCGCATAGTCGGGATATGAGTCGGCCGTTAGTGAGCGGTGTTTTATTGCTCAATTTGCTGCGCGACTATGTGTTATCATGGCGAATGAGCGCATTCGCTCGGTTTCTAGGAAACTGTGAGATGGTGCCGTTAAAATTGCTCAACGGTTGAGGTTACGTGCCTTGTAAGTAGGGACGATGTTATTAAGTTATTTTTATGGTTGTCTGTTAAATTCTTTCCAAACTACTTAGTTTGGAAAAAAATTAACACACGGCCATGAAATGACGATGACTTCATCATCAGCATAAAGACGTCGTCAGTAAGTTTACTTTTGAACGCAAACTCAATCTCAATAAAATGCCATATATGTATCGTTAATGGGATAAGTAAAGATAATCCCGGAACGCCATCTCGATAATAATTTGTTAAATTAATTTCCACGCAATTTAATTCTAATGTAGCGCTATTGTCGCTTACAAAAGTGCCATTTGACATTTTTTAGATTTCTGATTGGAAATTGACTAATGCAATTGTGTTTCAAGAGTAAGGCCTCAGGTTAGGTTGACAACGCCTACAAACACTTAAATACGATTTGTCATTTTCTAGCGTATGTACTTATATAAAAATGAATAATATTTAAAAATTTATTGCTGTTTGTTTGTCTCGCAAAAACTCAAGAATGACCAAACCGATTTGGCTAATTTTGATCTTGAAATATTCGTGAAAGTACAAGATTTAAACGTTGAGAAAAAATAGTAAAATTCCTTTAAAAAAAAACACCTAAACATAAAAAGACGTCGTGCAATAAAGGTATTAAATATTAATTGGTTGCTAAAAACTTTTTGCCTTTATCTTACTTCTTCTTTGCGACATTTAAATTTTTTCTGTCAGTTGAGTTGTCATAATATTATTTGTGATTTGGACAGGGCGTCTGTCGGGTCTACTAGTTAAAGATAGAGGTACAACGCTAATTCTGTGCCTCCTGTGAAAATTTTTATACATCTCAAAATAACAACTTTTCAGTGTGAAACTCTGTTTAAAAAAATAAAGAGTTAAGTAGATCTATTATTATATTACAACTATTAAAATGCTACACTCATTTATTTCGCATGATTGTTTCGAAAATAATAGATTTTCCTCTATTTATTTTTTCATTTCCGCTGCACTGAAAACTTTTCATTTCGAGATGAATTACTTTTTACGGTATGCACAACATTTTAATACAACTAGATTAGCTGTGGGACGAAATTGTCTAAATTAATAAATAAAACATCTATAAAAACAACGGTGTCGCGTAGCGGTGAAAGAATACTAACCACCCCCTTTCTTAAGACTTTAAACTAACGCGTTGCATTGCATTAAAACTATTTTTAACGGGACCTAACACGATTAATTTTTGTAAGTAAGTACATATCTGCGGCCGTAGTCACAAGCGAACTGCTTGTGACCACGGCCGAAACGTCAAGCAGTAAGTAGATAAGTATTTACTTACAAAAATTAATCGTGTTAAGTCCCGTTAAAAATAGTTTCACCCCCCATCTTCTCTTCGGTGTCGTAAATGGCGACTAACGGACTAAAGACTGCACATACTTCCAACAGCATAGAGCGACGATGGGCTCACAACCTGTCACGCTGAGCTCATGTGCAGTCGCTATTTGGTGAAAAAGTGGACTATGGTAGAGGACTGATTTCGCTGTCCTATGGCCTAGTCTCCGACTAACCCTTCGGGGATAATAGTCGTGATTATTTGTGTATACAAAACTGTTTAAAGCGGTGCTAAATCCAGCCCTAATGCCGTGACCTTTCCACCATCAGTCTATAAGAGTCGGTCTAAAAAGTCTTAAAAGAGATCGGGCCAGAACTAGGGTTGCCATCTTTAAAAAAAAAGTAATTTAAGGTAAGATAGAAAAATAAACAGTATTTTAGAAAAATAGACAGTTTAATTTTTTTTAAAGATTTAAATATGGCTGCGCTGCACCGCGCGGACAAAACGTTCGCAACTTCTTTACTTTTTAAACAGGTATATCAGTAGGGTTGCCACCCGTACTCTAAAATAGAGTATTGTACTCTTTTTCATGTAGGCGTACTCTATAATCTATGACATCAATAAAGTAAGCTAAAATACTCTATTTACAAAAAACTGATCGTTACTGGTTATGAGTACTTCAGAGTTAACTGAAAGAGTCTTCTCCCTTATGAATGTAAAGTGGAGAGACGAAAGAAATAGAGCAACCCTAAATTTAATAAAAAACGAGTTGATTTTATAATTTTAATCTAAATTATGATTGCAATGGGGCTATAAATATCTTCAAGAAAGACAAATATTTGTTCAATGTAAGAGCAACCAAAAATACCTTTTTAAAGGACAAATAAATAAATACTCTTTTTTTATGCTATGTACTCTATTTTTGTTTTAACAAAATGAAAAAATACTCTTTTCGTCCTAAAAAAAGGTGGCAACCTTATATATCAGTGCCCAGTGATACTAAAACAGTATTTTGGATACTTCATTTTTGTTTAACAGTAAAAAGTATTTTTTTTTTTTTATAAAAGTGGGAGGCAATCTAGCAGGCGGTTCACCTGATGGAGAGTAATCACCGCCGCCCATGGACACCCGCAAAACCAGAG
The DNA here is from genome assembly GCA_963921215.1 of Scoparia ambigualis. NCBI lineage: Eukaryota > Metazoa > Arthropoda > Insecta > Lepidoptera > Crambidae > Scoparia > Scoparia ambigualis. The sequence continues at coordinate 55,610,690 of OY992502.1, read as the reverse complement.
GAATCGCAGATGCGTTGCCGGCCTTTAAGGGAGGAATAGGTTTAAGGAAGGAATAGGAATTGGGAGGGGGGGGGGGGGGCCTCCGGCACCCTCACTGGTCGGACGAAACACAACAGCACCAAGTGCCGTTATTTCACGCCGAATATTCGTGAGAGAGTGGTATTACGCCGGGCGAGCCGGCCCAATGCGTGCTGCAACGCAGCGTGGCTCTACCACTCAGTCAGTGTTACTCATTTAGCACCACCCAGGGATCACGTGTAGGGTCTCAAGGGTAAACCTACGGACGCGAGCAACTTTAAGCCCCAAAATGTAGTGAAAAACAAAAAAATACTGTTTTAACAGTATAGTTGGCAACCCTAGCCAGAACCTAGGTTTTCCATACAGTGGTTATAATAAAAATGAAAGAAAAATACTAGATTGTAGTTTTTATTTCAAATTATAAAAAAATGAATTCGGTTCGCATTACCTAAAATCCGTCATGTACGATATCCCTAAGCGAATTCCGTGTAAATCAAGCATAAAGTGCACAGAGCGACTAATTTGTCAGTCTTTCAGTCGATTTGGTGCTGTGACGCCTGTCCCGTAATGAGAAGTAGGCACTCGTAGACTCACGGTACAGTTGACAGCGCAGTGAAACAACACACAGTATGCCATCATCATTATACTCAGCCGACGAACGTTTTACACACAGACCACTTGTTTTACATGTCCTTATCAAACAAGTATGTATGAAGAACGTTATGAGAGTAAAAGCTCATCTTCATTGGTCGATAAGTCGGTCGTTAGTTCTAATGAGGACTAACCGAAGGTTTCACAGTTTACAACTGCCGATGAATTTATTAAAGGGATTCAGAAATAAAGAGAAGACCTGTTCGAATGCAAGTATAAAAATGTGGGCCCTGTGGCATGCGTTTCAAAAATCTTCCCGCACTCCGCATACAGGGGTTAACGAGTTAAGAGAAAACACTAAGTGGAAGTGTCATGCAAAATTCTCATACAAAACACAGAAAATTTTCGACGACGTTTCGTATCCCCCGTTTCCTCCTTCAGAACTTGACCAATTTTTATTACTTTTTCAGCAAGTGTGTAAGGACGTGTGTCATGCTCGTAACAAATGTAAAGCTGTGTCATGCCTACCCCTCCGGGAAACAGGCGTGATGTATGTAGAGTCACGAGCAATAATATGTAAACAATTGTAACTCTTAATACAATGGAAAAAGAGTCAATTTGTATACATATTGATGCTCGTGACTGTACAGTCATTATTATCATTATTGTACAGTCACGAGCACCAATATGTATACACTTTGACTCTTATCCTATTGTATTAAGAGTTATCTTATTGTTTTGCTCATCACTGTACATGCAAATAATCATGACTATCATCCCCGAAGGGTTAGTCAGAGACTAGGCAATGAGGACAGCGAAAGCAGTCCTATACCATAATCCACTTTTCACCAAATAGCGACTACACATGTGCTTAGCGTGACGGGTGGTGCGTCCATCGCCGCTCTAAGCTGTTGGATGTATAGTCTTTTTCTTCTTACTTTTTGGCACAAAAGATCCCAATGGGTCGACGTGCTACTGCGAGAGGGAGACCTCTGCAGGCCACACTAGATAAGATAAGATAAGATGTGCAGTCTTTGGTCCGTTAATCGCTTTTTACGACACCCAAGGGAAGATAGGGGGTGGTTGTATTCTTTCACCGCTACGCGACCTGGTTGTTGTTGATATACGTATGTACTTATCCTAATATCCAGTTAGATGTAGGTAGCCACATTGTTAAGTAAAATATATATTACTAGCGGCCGCTCGCGGTTTCACCCGCGTGGTTCGTTCCCGTGGGAATATCGGGATAAAAAGTATCCTATGTGTTAATCCAGGTTATAAACTATCTGTATGCCGAATTTCATCCAAATCCATTCAGTAGTTTTTACGTGAAAGAGTAACAAACATCCATCCATACTTTCAACTTTCGCGTTTATAATATTAGTAGGATTCCATTAACTATTTTCATTACTAACTGTTTTATTGGCTGGTTTCTGAAGTCAACTAACCTACTGTTTCTTGTTGCTAGGAATACTCACTATTCACATACATAACCTACTGCATTGCTTATCTTCACCGTAACTGTGGCAGGGTCAACAACTCCGCTAACGAATGATGGATGTAGTCAGCCGTTAAAAGACCTTGCCCATTAACATGCTTGCCAGTCATTAAGCTGCGCCGCTCCAAGAATTATCTGGGCCTTGTGCATGACACTTTACGTGTCACTCGGCCATCTTGCATTTTTAAATTTGGAACGTCAGTGGGTAGATCTATTTTACTCACAATTACTTTTGAGGTATTATAACTAGAGACAACACCGAGTAGCAATTTTTTTTATGGCGGTCGCAATGTTTACAATCGCTTGGATCACTCTCGGTCGCAACGCTACGCAACTCAATCGTAAAAACTTGCTCTCTCTCGCCTCACCTCACCTTAAAGATAATTACTGCCGAATATATTTTTTTAATTTATTATTAGAAGACAAGATTATAAAACTTAGTGGATAATACTAGCGGATTTTTTTTAAATTCTATATTTGTATCTAACTTTAGTGGCTGTATGAATTCTCTAAAATTCAGTCCTACCACCAAATCATTGCGTATACTTCTTCCGGTTCTAGTAGATACATACGCTGGAATCGACTCCGGTACAACAACCGCTGAGGCCGGTAGCTACCACTAGACCACAGAGGTTTAGGGCTGTCCAACGACGACCGTTTCAATTGTTCAACGTCACATAAGGCGCGCACACACGACCCGCAGTCACGACCCGCGCTTTTAATCACGACCGAAGTGGCGCACGAACTCAATAAATTGACGTAACCCCGTCTCGTCTTACACGGATTTCGAAATAAAAAACTAATTTTGTATCAAAAAGAAAACTAATTTTGTATCAAAAAGAAAACTTGTAGTGGTAGAAAAACTTTTTTGTTGAACGTCATGATGACATGCCAGAATTATTCATTTCAATGCGTTCGTCCTCGGACCATTCGTCGGTAAACGCTTCACTTGAGAACAGCTAGAGAACTTTTAGTTTTAATTTGTTCACGGAATAATTCAAATTGAGTTAGAAATACGTAAAGAAAATATTTTCGAATTCAAGAAAAACTGAACTCCCTTTTTCTATGGGATTCTTATTAAACTCACAACCATGACAATAATAACTGTATTACAGATTTTTTTTAAAAGCTTGACTGGATCGGATATCGTACCTAAGTAATTATGCAAAAAACACTCTTTCCATTTTAGCGTGACTATCGATCTTATTAACGATAAGAATATTTTTTTTTTATGAAATATAGCTTCTAAAACTTAAGGGGGATACCTTAAAACACAGAAAACATTTGCCGGGTCATCTAATTAATAAATTCCAAAGCAAAAATGTCTGTCAGGAGTTCAGGACTCTACAGCTTTCTACCAAAATCCTGCTTGAACTGTTTCAAAGACGGGATGAGCCCCAAACAATAGAACTGAACAATAGAACACATATAATCTTTAGCGTGCACAATTTACCGAGCGCGACTCCGAGTGAGCTTGACTCACTCAATTCCAGATGCTCACAATCGAAACAGAAACCGCTCTAAAGCGCTACGGACCATAGAAAGTACAATTGCATTTCCACAAAATAAAGATGCTGGCGAATGTGTGGACACATTCTTCCCAATTCCCAGAGGTGGGATACTGAGCGTTCTAGCGGGTTACAATAAAGTTGCCGTTGTGCTACTTCAAATTCCCCGCGGAGCCGGTGTAAGCTGCTGAGAAAACATTAAGCTGTAACGATTTATTTCCAAATTGAAAATCCACTCACGTACGCTAAGTGGCACAATAAGCGGAGGACCGAGTTTTAGTCGCAATTTAATTACTGCTATTAGAATTTTTAAGTAGCCTATTATGGGTGATAGAGATACGTGGAAGTTAGGTTAGGTTGTCACACTTTTGGCAAACAGCCTTTACACTGTTTCACTGCTGGAAAAAGACCTCCATCGTTGAAATTAAGTAATCGCTGCAATTGATGCGTATTGGATTAATCACCATCAGCTATATATACGTTACACTAGATAGGCCCTTCCGAACACGCACTATGTTCCACTCATCTGCGGAGTCGACTCGGCACCTTGCTTTAGTGTGGCTTTGACATTCGCGCGTGCGGAGCGGCGAAAATAATTATTTATTTCTTTTCAAAGTGTACACCTAGACGTTTACTACAATTCAGTTGTCAAGGAAGGGAAATTAATTGTTATTCAAGTCATTATTATGTAGTTATATCGTATTATTAGAATAGAAAAGATATTTATTCAATTATTGTTATTGACAATCTACTTGGGACGCCATCTTAATACACACTACGTTGTCTTTGACCGATCTGGTGCAGCGGCGCTGAGATGTCTGTCTGATGTTGATTAGACGACATTTAAATATTTAATCGCTGCAGCGGCTGCAGCGAACTTTAGGTCTCTCATTCCAGAATTTGAACAAATGAACGTTCTTGTTTATACTTCTAGGGTCGCCATCACAAACCCGGCGGCGGGTCGATGATCACATACCCGGGCCGTGAATTGAAAAATCTAAATTTTTGCTCAACCTGGGTAGACCTGAGCGGACCTGACCTAGAGCCTTCGAAGATTTCGAGATACTTCCGACATGGTAGAAGCGAATACCATACCATACATACTAATGATTGCCGTTTTACTGACTATCAACGCCCGGTAAGTAATTAGATTATTCACCTTTATGGACCACAGTCCTTAAAATTGTCCTCCTAATAGTCGTTTCTAAAATTTCATATTAAGACGCTATCAAGATAAAGTTCAGTAATATGTAAGTATTTCTAAACATAAATCATCAAAGCAATACCAACAATGCCTTTGAGCCGGCATTTTACTCTAATTATTTCATGAGCATAACTCCAAAGTTATGAAACGTAGTTTCGAAACTAGGAAACAGTACAGTTTGTGACACAGAATAGTGTATTTCGATAACTTCGGTTGGAATGACGTAGGAATACGTACAATGTTTTTTCACGTTCGTTAGTGATTTTAGCAGTATGAGTATAATATAAATGGATTAACTATGCGACCTCAGGACTTAAGTGTCTCAAATACTCTTTTCTTTTCTTTTATTACTCTACGGTTGAGCACTTGGCTTCATCTTCTTCATTATATTTTCTCACTCGATGTTAGGTGGTGATGATGATGAGACCGATAGTGGTAGCGTACTTCACCCGGATTCATCGACAACTAAGAAACTGTCTACCTTATCTTCCTGTGTTAAGACACAGCAATGCTTGTAACATCAATGTTATGACGACATATTTCAATAAGATGATGGTAGCTAGCCAACTGAAAACCAGCTATACCACCAGCCCGTCCAAAGAGTTTTGGAGACATTTCAGGTGTTCCACTTTCAGCCCCGGAGAATTTAGTAAGGTGAACACCTCCTGGAAGGTTCCGTCACCACATCTCGAGGAACCATCATGCTTCCCGCCGACCACTAGCCCGGTCACTATGTAAAATTTCAATAATTTAGTTCTGCATTTTATATTAAATTGTACAGAAAAGACACCAATGGAAGCTGGCTACTCGGAATCAAACTTTATTAGGTTCATACGTACAGAAAAATAGTGTCTGTTTGCGCACAGCCGAGAAGCGGCGACAATAAATATTTTCCTTTTGAATTTCGCTCTATAAAACGGCCGTTGGGCCCGATCGATGTTTGTGTTTGCCCCCATCCCCGTACGCGGTGGATTTCAATTTGTTGTATTTGATTTTCGTTATAGCGAGAGAACTTGTTTGACATCGAATAAAGCCGCTAGATGCACCTTTGTGCTAACCTATTCCTACTTCACAGTTTTAACGTTGCACCAAAACTTTTAGAATTGTTGACACGAAATGTTGTTAGTTGTTAAACTTATTTGAAGTTCTAAACTCGGTTGTTGTCGGTGTTGCAATTTCTTTTTGAAGTTCAATATGTACCTGAAACAATATAAAATAGTAATTAAATGTAAATCTTATTAGAGTAACAATATATTGGATTATTTGAAGATGCAAAGTGCTTATAATAAATGACAGCAAGTTACCTTATGCTTGAAACGTTAACTGTCACAAACCAGAAACAATAGACATTATTTGTTGGTCAACAGTTAATGACTATAAACTATAATATGGAGAATGCATTTCCATTAATTTGGAATTGGAACACATACACCATTAGTCCACCTTTGTAGGACGGACAGCTACCTCGAGCATGCTTTGCTAAAACTTGATACAGAAGACAATAATTGGCTTAGGAGCAGAATTATTCTGCTCGTGTGTCGGTTTTACATCACGTTTAACGTGCAACAACATTTTGGTTGAAATCACAGAACAGTAAAAGATCTTCATCTATTCCGTGGTTAAAATTATAATAATACAAATACTCATAAATCATTAATCTCTATTGCTTCATTTGGTGCTTATAAGTCTACTAGTAACTGGTAACTATGCTAAAATAGTATTTAATAATATTGTTGAAATGTTATATTTTTATGTTTAAGTAGGTTTAAGAAAAACAATAAATTATTTCAGATTTCCATGAACAAACGGGTCGCATTGTTCAAAGTTAAAAAGTAGGTTTCGTTAGACTAGCCGCTTTATTATTTGTGTCAAGTGCCTTACTTGCATGGCTTCAGCGGTATAATGTTGTTATGTACGAGTATCTACCGCGTCTAATTCCAATCGCGTTGTGGTAATTGTTTGATTTTCATACTATTTCATCTGGCATGTGATTTCATTTGAGCCATAGAGCAAATTTTATCGGTGGTAAATTACGCTCTCTGTATCTTCTGAGTTTTAAATTTTTAATGTTTTAATCAGTTTTGGTAACAGTAATTAAGCTTTTATAAATGTTATTATACCATCACATAAACATTGACATTACAAAAGATAACATGCAAAACTTTATTTAATTTTGAAAAATTTTATCAGTCAACTTATAACATTTCCACAATGTCATACAGTACTGAATAGAGATTCTGTTTAGGAATAAGGCAATCCTGAATGTCTGCTTTTTAGTTTAATGTTTACGAGATCCAATAGAATTAATGGACATAGCATAGAGGCATAATAACAAGGCAGGGTCAGCACAGCATAGCAATTTCCAGCTTATAAAAATTGTGTTCGAAACGCCAATAGGCTGCGGTTACAGACTCCCATTAGGCTGACCGTACGCTTGTTTGACGGATCAGTAATTAAAAAAGAAACATCACTTTAAAAAAGCAATTTTCCATTTATTTTTTCATAATAGCCACAAAGGTCTTTATACAAAACCAAAAGGTATCCAATGCCGTGATAAAGTTCAAAATCCAAATCTTAGTTTAGGTCTCCCTTTTCATTATTATCATCATGGAGGCTTTAGTATAGACATCTTCCCTTCTTTTTCTTCTTTTCTTTTTCTCTCCACCTCTCTACTCTCTATCAAAGCCTCTTACTCTCCTACTAAGCATAAAATTAATGCTTCCAAACAAAAAAACACTGTTCTCACTCAGAAAACAATGTGCACAATGTCTTAATTTTCATAATTAAAATATTCCATCGCTTAGCAAATCAAGGGGTCCTTATTTAAGGGTCCGTTAATAAGACAAAGGGGGACATAAATTTGATTTTAATTGAAGAGGCGAAGCCAACAGGCGATTGAATGAAGACAGACAAGCCGGGAATGGAATTAACCGCTAACCTCACCTAAATTGAGCCGATGAAAGAGATAATTCATGTAATGTAGGATAATAAAAGAGTAATTTTGTTAAATTACCACGTATTTCTGAGAAAGTGCATAAAAATTGGTGAGCGACAGGTTTGTTCTTTGTTTAATGATATGCCGGACAGAATGCCACAAGCTGTCTTGAACTGCTAATAGATAGAAGGTAATAACTACGCTTTGGTTAGTGAACTGTTACTGAACGTATCCTTGTGGCGCAAACGCAATAGGTAACCTTGCCAAAAGTAATGGTTAAGATGGTTTCATATTAATACCTACTTGATTATTTTTCCATTGTTATTTTGCATTTGAATGCAATGTATATCAAAACAAAAAATAGACGCTTAATCACACCTGAGTGAGAGGCAACAAGTCTTACTTCCATCAAGTTATTTTCAATATAAATATTACATTATCATTAAAAAAAAGTTTTTTTTTTATAGCAGAAGGAGGCAAACGAGCAAGCGGGTCACCTGATGGAAAGTAATCACCACCGCTCGTGGACACCCGCAAAACCAGAGGAATCGCAGGCGCATTGCCGGCCTTTAAGGAAGGAATAGGCTCGTTTCTTGAAGATCCCCAAGTCGTAACCGTCCGGAAATACCGCCGCCGAGAGCTGGTTCCACAACACTGTAGATCGAGGCAAGAAATTTCTTGAAAAACGCACAGTAGTAGACCGCCATCCATCAAGGTGATGTGGATGGAATGACAGTCGATTGCGTGTAGTGCGGTGAAGGAAATCAGCGACAGGGATCAAGCCGAACAATTCCTCAGAACACTCCCCATGATATATACGGTACAATATACAGAGAGACGCAACGTCTCTCCGAAGAGCTAGTGGATCGAGCCGTCCTGAAATAACCACGTCGTCGACAATTCGAGCAGCTCTGCGTTGAATGCGGTCAAATGGAAGGAGTTGGTCTGACCTGTGCTTTATACAGTTGTAAACAGTGGGCCGACGTGAAATACTGACCCGCTCTATTAAGCACACCCAGCTTTTTCAAAGCTAATTTAGCTTTACCTTCCAAATGACCACGAAAACTGAACGTCACTCGAAATATCGACGCCAAGGATTCCAAAGTTTAAAAATAAACGACAAATTAAACCGAGTCGCGTAGCGGTGAAAGAATACTACCACCCCCCCTCTTCCCTTGGGTCTCGTAAAAGGCGACTAACGGACTAAAGACTGCACTACACAATGCAAATACATCCAACAGCATAGAGCGGTTATGGGCTCACCACCTGTCACGCTGAGCACATGTGCAGTCGCTATTTGATGAGAAGTGAACTATATGGCACTCCTTTTGCTGTCCTCATTGCCTAGTCTCTGACTAACCCTACGGGGATAATAGTCGTAATTATATGTACGAGTATGTATGTAAAAATAAACGAAACATTTCTTATCCTCATTGATATTGTGAACAATACAGAAACATGTCATAAACTTAGTCTCAATCAAACGTTTACCCCTCCCAGGCCAGTTCCACCGAATCAGAACTAGAGATTAGCGGCACTGTTCACAGGCACAATCAATTGGCTCCGTTACGGATTTTGGCTGCCTGTAGGCATATCGTTTGCATACATCATATTGATAAGCTCCTAAGCTAGTTAGGTCGGACTGGAAATGTGCAAATCCCAACTTGTCTGCGGATTTCATGATAATAATGCTAACAGGCTAAGTGTGATACTAATCGCAGTATACTCGTAAACGCTGGCGATCTACCGGAGCGTTACTTTTTATGGTAATTGTTGCATTCACAATGCTATCATCGGGCTGTACATGTCCCACTGCTGGGTTTTGGTCTCCCACACAGTTAAACGACATGAGAAATCGACTTACAACTAAGTTTAAAAGTCAACATTTTTACTCCCCTATTTAGCGTCAATGCTAAAAAAGATTTTCCTAACGAAAGCATGACGTCATACTTATAAAAACATGGGTGCCTCTCAATTTAGTAGGTTCACTAGTTTTAAGTTAAAACAACGACTTCCAATGCCCCACATTTTCCTAGACCGCAGCCAAGACTGCAGAGTCTGCAAACCAAGGAGGATATTTATCAAAACGTTTTTAGGCAAATGCATGCAAATTCGGTCATAAACAACCTTTTGGCGGATCGTTTGGCGCGCTCAGAAGACTGCGGGAGGTTTAGGCGACAATGCACAGTAAACACAATATGAAAAGCCTTTATACGGAAGAGAGACTAATAAACGTCTTGGCGTGGTTGCCAGATGAAAAGAAGAATTCAGGACAAAGTCCTAACTGGGGTAACCGGGGAAAGATTGCTTACTTAAAAGTTTTAAATAAGGTGGTATCAATGTTTTGTTGTATTTATTATCAATAACACACACCACAATAGCCACAATGATGGTTGGACAGAGAAACATCTCAATCTTTCGGGAGATTATAATTAAATGAAATGATTGTAAAGTGCACATATATTTAAAACAAAAGGAATATTTGATTTTTGCATTGATAACGCTCAAATAAATATTAATAATGATATTTTTTCCTTACAAATATTTGTTCTTGGCACTTAACAGGATGGCAAAGTAGCGGGATCATACAGCTATTACCAAACATGCTGTATAACAGGAACAAAAAAAAATACCGGACCGCACCGAAGCGTGGTGACACTACGTTGGCAACAATTCGAAATACCCAAATATTCGCTCGTGTATGACAAGAACGCATGATGTTGACACGAGGCATTTTTCATTACATCGCAATTCATAACTTAACATTTGTCATCCCCTCCGTATACTGGTTATGTGTGTTGAATTCAATGGCGTGCGGAATAACGCTTGGAAAAAGATGTATGAAAAAATTGGAGTTGATTTTTGAGTCATCAAACAATTGGTCTGTTTGATGGTGTAGGTAGATGATTAGAGGCATGTGTGCTTTAACTTTTATCACTTATCTTCCTGAGAATGTAATGGGTTATTGATGGATAATTTAGAGAGTGAGCTAAACAAATCAGTCTGCATAAGGAAGTCTGAAACTACAAGAGATAACAATAAAAAGGGCAACAATACGTTTTAGGTAAACATGTCGATGTCGTCGAAAATATAACACTGTTCAAAAAGTTACAAAGATATAGTTTGATTTTATAAAAAGGCAGAATTTTTCTCTCTCTTCTAAGGACTTTCCCACACAGATTCAATGGATAAGTAGTAATATTAGTATTATAGAATAGTAACTATATTCTATAATATAGTTATATATAGCTATATAGTAACTGTAATAGTATTATAGAATAGTTACATAGTAGATATATGTTTAATTAGACAAAACACAAAATATTTACATAGTAGATATATGTTTAATTAGACAAATATAATGGTACCATTTAAACGAAGAATTACTCAAAGCTCTAATAAACAGAATAAGTAGCACATTCAATTCCACCCTCAAGTACAGTCTCAATCATAAACATTTGACTGCGTGCTTCACGGCATAAAGGAGACCATCAAATGATATTAAAATCATTAAGTTTAGAATTACGACGACTGAAGATGAATTGAGCCGTTAATAACTGTGATCGACTTAAATAGCGCCTTTAATTATTGAAAATAAGTGCGGTTTTGGCTGAGGCCGTTGCTTTGCGTTGTCGTCGAAGCGTCGTCAACGCATCTTCGTTTTACATTATATATTTTTAGTGACATGCCACATTATGCGTTGCGTCGACGCAACGTAGGTATGGCATACAACACAATGCGTTGATCCGTTGCAACGAAACAAGACACGTGTCCAAGAGTTATTGACAGAAATGTGATGCTGATACATAAGAACTGTATTGTTGGTAACGGAGGCATAAGGAAAAATAAATTATCAGTTTATTTAGAAAACAGAAAAGCAAAACGCACAATAAATTAAGGGTGTTTTAGCCGCTCTTCTCTTTTCACAATTTATACCATAGACATTTAAATCACCTTCAACAGTTTCTTGAACAGGGCCGATGTCTTTCTGGAGCTGTTGAAACTTCGTTAACGTAATCCCGGGAGCTGCATTTGACAGTTCTTACGCAAATGGGTTAGTGAAAACTTAAATCCAACATTTAAACTAATTTTATCAAGTTTGTTTAAGGGTCGTGTTTACGACAGTTAAAATCTCTTTAGTAAGTTGTGGGTTTTAAAAGCTGCGAATTACCTAGCTTACATTTTATAGTAATTATAGATTGCGTAATAAATTCAAAGAATAATTTTACATATTCATAAAAACTTTTATTGTACGAACAAAAAATATCAACCTGAACCTTCACACTGAGTTACCTACAAAAAAAATTGCTATCGTAGAAAGACAATATCAACATTGACGTAAGCAACACTTAATCAAGTTCTCTGTTATTTTTAAAAACAATTAAATATATATACAGCAGAACTTCCAGAACTGAGCGAAATTCCCAGATGACGCTCTTGAGATTAAGTATTTCTTTAACTTAAAGTTTAAGAAGAGAAGCCTTGATACAAAGAAAAGATATTATCAAAAATTTAGTTCACCCGTTGGCGACCTCTAAACTTAAACTATCTAAGCTTTAGCTAGTTTTAACTAGCAAAGACGGTTCTTGTAAATATCTAGCCCGCGGTGTAGGGTTGTCAATTGTAATATAAACCCGGAAAACATAAGTTACGTTAAAGTACAGTTACAGCCCACAGATATATAGGCAAGGCCCCCAACATTGATATCAAGTTGTCGGTACAATTGATGGGTGTTAGTTAGCTTAGTTATCACTTTTGCGAAATGTAGACAAACCTGGGATAAAATAAAAATAAAAGAAAATGAATGGTAATTCTTTTAGGAGTTAAGTAATTGTGTAGGTAACAATTAAACTTCCCTTCATTAAAGTTTTGGTAGCCCCGGTAGGCCCCGAATAGTTTACATAATCCAATTTGCAAACGTTTTACATTAATTTCGTAGACGGCAAATTTTATGGGAATTTACCAGTTGTATATTGAAATCCGTGTAAGCTAAAATTGAAGCAAAATTTTAGTTTTAGAACATTTAGATCTGCTACGTATATTCAACAGTAACAGCAACGTAGTTTCTATCAATTTTAAGAACTTAGAGAAACGGGCGGATAAGTCCACCATTAATTGGAAGAGCACCTGACCCGGATTGTCAGAAGGGTGCAGGTTCGAGTCCTGCTAGTGGAATTTTTTGTCAACATTTACCAATTAGAGAAAAATTATATAGACATTTTTTTATATACGAAGGAGGCAACCGAGCAGGCGGGTCACCTGATGGAGAGCAATCACCGCCCCCCATAGACACCCGCAAAACCAGAGGAGTCGCAGATGCGTTGCCGACTTTAAGAAAGGAATAAGGTTAAGGAAGGAAGAGGAATTGTGAGGGGGAGGAGGGAAAGGAGCCTCCGGAACTCTCACTGGCCGAACGAAACACAACAGCACCAAGTGCCATTATTTCACACCGGATATTCGTATTATTCGTATTCGTATTACCCCGGGCGAGCCGGCCCCATGCGTTCTGCAACGCAGCGTGGTTCTACCACTCAGACATAACGAAACATTGAAAAAAATGTCTACATCAAGTGGGAATGGAATGTCTTTATAACAACAGTGTCTTATCAAACCTTTCAGAATTTACATCCTGAGAGATGTGAATAAAAATATTTTACAATATTTTAAACATTCAGTTAAGACAAGACTGCTCTATAGATTCGTAATATTTGATTATTTGCGTTAATAACGCTCAAATAAACTCACACTAGAATATCACATAGAGTTACCAAAAATAACAGACAACATAGTGTCATCATCATAAACTTCTAAAAAGGGGATAAATCTGGAACCCAGTTGTGGGCGTAGAACACTGCCTACATTGAATGGATAGTAGCAAACAGAAGCAATTATTACGGGTAATCAGCAACCGAGATCACCAATGAACGAAGAAGCTTTTAAATTTAAAATTGGACATCCATTCTTGATCTAGCTTTCAATATAAGTTAGCGTTCAAGTCTTCTGGATAATGTGTTAACCATTATTCTTATAGTACGTGAGTTGTGACATGAAGACCACCATCACTTATCATCAGACTCACCATCGTGAGATAAAGACCAAGTAACCTCGTCGTGACATAAAAATATATACGTAAGAACAATTATCAGAGCTTCAAACTAAGTTTCCGATATGCATCGGCGTAACGAGTTACCAAGTGTCCCTTAGCAGTTTGCACAATCCCTAATTTCCCACAAACAACTTGTAAGTCCCCCGACAACGGAGGTTGCACGGATTTGCCGATCCCAAGGTTATCGAAAGGAGGGCACACAACCCTCACATCGGCCGTCACAAATTTGATACACGCAGTAATTTATCCGTATTAGAAATTCATGGCAGCCGGAACAATCTATATGCAAAACAGTTGTAAACAAAAAGCCCATACATTCCTTCACTTAGGCCGTACGTTTGGCTGCCGAATCGGGTGTGTTCACGATATTTGCGAAATATGGCGCTGAGATTGGCGCTGGCGGGGAGAATGTGTTCCCTTTTTACGTTTTACGAACACTTAACACTCGCGGTTTCGCAGTTTCGCTTTTGGGGAGAGAACGCTTTCCATTCGCGCAGTATCGTAAAAAGTTTCTATGGCCGATAGTTTAAAATGTTTAAGATGTACTCCAGTAGCTAATGTAAAAGGGTTTATTGTTTTCTGTGTAATATTTGTTGTGTTTTCGAAATATTCTGTTTAAAAATCGTTGCCTTCATTGGTGGCACGCGATAAATGCTTGAAAGCTAAAAGTATATGAGAAATAAGAAGCAAGCTTCGAGATTTTTTTTTAAATAATTCGTGAATGCATGCTCATACCGAACATTTCAAGACTGAAGAATATAATGACACGCGCGTCAATATAGTGTAAATTGCAACCAAAACAATGAACAATGGAGCAGTGTCGAATACTTTGCCTTAGCCACTCAACAATGAGCTGTAAACAAGTTTACGGCATTTACAGTGCCCAGTAACCTCAGCGGTGCTTCCAAATGTTGGCCGTAACGTCGATACGGTTCTGGTTTAAGTTTATAGAGATCCGCGGCGGTAATACCGACCCGAACTGCCCATTTGATCGGAAACACACGATTTTTGCGGGTAACACGCGATTCTAGTATTTATGTAAATGTTCGTATGTAACTTTTGAAGGGTTCATGTTAATCAAACTGTGATAAGTACAATTGTTTCTCGCTCAGTGATTTAGTTTATGTTATCTTATTGTTCGTGTTAAGTAAGCGTCCTCACTCATTGTCTCCTTAGTCTATCTTAACTTGCACTGCAACTCGCTAGTTTGAAAATTTTCAACCAACCCGCATGGAGGAAGCTTGGCGATTAAGCCTATTATACCCCTAAATTGTAGCGATGTCTTGATTTTGTTAGTAATAATAAGCATAACTGTAAAGGTATTCGGATAATTTACTGTTTTAGCCTTCGTTCTGATAAATGTAACATTAATTAATGTTCTAAACATTAAATCTCTTTGGCACTTGAAACAAAAGACTATTGAGATAAAGAGGTCCTACATCCGCGTTGATCGAAATGAAAGCGACGAATAGCTGTCTATCGTCGATATTGGTATTTGATGCGAGCTGTCGAATCGAGTACTCACTCGGTCGAAACCCAATTCTAGCGTGCGGCACTTGTTTACCATTAAGAGCGATGCGGAAAAAAGAATCGATCGTCATTTATCCTCAAAGTCCAATCGCAAAAAAAACTGTGATCTGCTTCTGTTATTGTCTTTATCCATATGTTATCAGTTTTATATTAGCGTTCGTGAATTCACTTTCTGTATGTAAAATTAATAAAACTCGCTCTTACCTAATCCATGACTAAAATCTATATTTACCTTTCACTAATAGAAATAAGATAACTTTATATATTATGATGGATCTCATTCTACCTCAATTTTTTTTGTGCTCGAACCAGATGTATTTTTTTTCAGTACTGTAGATCTTTCGGAAACAATTCAAAATTGTTTTATTTTAAAACAGACATTTCGCGGAATAAGATGTTTCTTAATTTTTAAAACAAAGGCTTCTTTCTGCAAAGGGCAGTTCTGTTTGTTATTTGATCTTCCGTACCCTTTTGTTTGCACAAAGGGAATTAATATTTTATAAAATTTCAAATTCTGCCCAAGGTTTATATTTACATTCGTTACAAAGTGTATACGAATGGATTTTTCGCTTTAATAATATTTATTCGAGATTTATTAGTTAAAATTTTAGAGAATTCGTGATGATCTGTTTACCGGAGCTTGATTTCAGAAAAAGTATTTAAATATATTAGTTGTATTTCAATGATGATTTGTGGATAGGTACTGATGTGACCAATGCTGATGAAAATTATAAAAATATTTCAAATTTAAATGAAAAACGGTCAACGGGTGATCTTCTAGCGTACGTCACACATCTCTGGGGTGAGGCTATTGACAAGCGTGGCGAGTCACTGGCAGTTAGCCTCGACATAGCCAAGGCTTTTGATCGGGTCTGGCACAAAGCTCTTCTCTCCAAGCTCCCGACATACTGTTTGCCCGCTCAGTTCTGTACCTGGATTGCTAGCTTCCTGCATGAGCGTAGAATCCGTGTCCTTTCGGATGGATGCGCTTCGCGGTTCATGACAGTGAACGCTGGTTCCTCAAGGCTCCGTTCTATCTCCCACGCTGTTCCTTCTGCATATCAATGACATGCTTCCTCTTGGAAACATTCATTGCTATGTAGATGATAGCACAGTGCATGGGGGATATAACGGTCACCCAACGGCTGGGCGGGTAGACACCGAAATGAAGTGAGCAAATCTTGTCATTGAGCTCGATCGGGTGTTGGACCTCATTTCTAAATGGGGCCCCGATAATCTGGTGGAGTTCAATGCCAAGAAAACACAGGTGTGCGCGTTCACAGCGAAAAAGTCGCCATTCCTTCCCCTTCCCTCTCTTCAGGGTACACCTCTAGGCCTGCAGAGCAGTATTAACATGCTCGGTATGGATATCTGCTGCGATCTGAACCAAAAGGACTACATCGAAACCGTGATTAAAAATGCCTCACGTAAACTCGGTGTCCTGAACAAGGTGCGGCGATTCTTCACGCCTGATCAGTTGTGTCTATTATACAAGACACAGGTGCGGTCTTGCGTGGAGTATTGCTCTCATCTATGGGACGGCTCCGCAAAGTACCTTCTCGATGCCTTGGACAGATTGCAGCGCCGCGCTGTGCGCATTATCGGCAATGCGGAGGTCACTAAAACTCTCGAGCCTTTGCAATTGCGTAGAGATATTGCGTCACTCAGCGTCTTTTACCGTTTATACCATGGCGAGTGCTCTGAAGAACTCTTTGACCTCATCCCTCCTTCTCCCTTCCTCCATAGGAGTACGCGTGCTGCTCTCCGGAGTCACCAATTTACAGTCTCTAATATTCCATTACGCACAAAGAAATTTGGTGACTCGTTTCTTTGCCGCACTTCCAAAAGATGGAATAGTCTACCAGCACACGTATTCCTTCCTACCTATGACATAGGGTCCTTCAAACGAGGCGTGAAGAAGCACTTTGTGGGCCGGCAGAGTGGGGGTGACTGATGCTACGTCTCTTACGCTGCACCAGTTGTCCTCGCGCCTGGACTTCATTTCCACTTAACATCAGGTGGAGTGGGGTCATTTGCCGGGCTTAGTATAAAAAAAAAGAACTGAATCAAAAAATCTCATTATAGTCAATAGAATTACGATTATGCGAGTAAACTCGTGTTAGATTCGGATTTTTGTTAAATTTCTTACAAGGCAAATTATTTATTACTCAATAAATAGAATTTACATTTAAAAATATATAATTGCTGTCATTATTATAATATTTAGTGTTCTAACCACCAAAGAGGCAGTTAAACGAGATAAAAAAAAACATGACTTATGTTGTAGTCAGTACCAAAATAAAAGTTTAAAAAATATATCCACCCCAACTACCATCATAAATAAGCGAACAATGCCACTTATGATCCAATGCACTAACAAACTAACAATGATACATTGTAATTGGATCACTAAGGCCTAACAATCACGGCTCATTAACCGTCACGAAAATCTTTGCACCGGATTAAATGGGGATCTATTCTCTTTTGCGAGGCCAAATTGGCCCTGTGGTGTTGGGGACAATTATTTTTGTAGGGTAACTTCGAATTTTATTGTGCATAGGATTTTACTTTATTATATGAGTTAGCTTGATTCTTACCTTACTGTTACTTACTGTAAAAAACGAGTAGGATTTTTAACCAAACCTGAACATATTTGCGTTTTTTTTTTAGTTTTACTTTATTATTATTAAACGTGTTTATGGCCCAAATTTCCACATGACATAAGTCACATTTTGCAGTAATTAATAATATTTAATTGAATATACATTGAGATCAAATTGTCACATTTATGACGGAGCAACACTTGAGAACGCCTTATTTATTTTTGATGACTGTGTTGAAGTCAGGACAAGGTTTGTACTTTAAACATTTTTTTTGAATATTGATTTGAATTTCTATTTTAATTTGAAAAAAAAGTGTCTTCTGTGTCAACTTCCCCCTACTTTAAAATGTGGATTTTATAATCACTGTACAGGAAAAAACCTATTCGAATGCCTAAAGACGTGTCCATCCGCACACATGCGAATACTTTGCCACCCCATTCTGATAACCCTCACGCTGATACGCATGAATAAAAATGCAAAACGCTCGAATAGGCGGAAGTCTCTGAATGGCTCGTAAATTTGAAACAGGTGCATCTGAGGGTTAGAACCAGTTTGGGGCCACCATCTGTTGCGAGGATTTTTTTATTTGAATACATTTAAGGGTTAATGGGATTATGTTAATCTGGTTAGAAAATAATGTGGGCATTTTTTTGGGATAAGATAAAGTGATTGATGCGGTGTGCGGTGACCACTGACCAGTAACGGGAATTACCATGTAATAGATAATTATAAGCGTGTTTGTTTGATTATCCTTCCTTTCTGTTGGAACGGAGGAATGGATTGTCAAGATTTTATAGGGAGTCTAATGGTACTTTCGACCATAAACTACTTTAAACGTCTCACTGATGGGCTACAAGTCTTCCAACATGGAAAATAGTATATGTAGAGATGGGGACATTACCCACCACGCTGGCCCAATGCGGGTTGGTGGACAAACACGACTATAGATGCGAGGCCGGTTGTTATCGATTTCAACCGAGCGGCTAAAAACGGTTGTTTTCGTTTTTATCCATTTTCAATGGCTTAAAACGGATAAAAACTCGACCCGTTTTCTCGTGTTATGTCTATACACGATATGTCAAAAATAGACATAATAGTAGTTTTTGCTTGTCTGTCGTATTTTTGTCTACAAACCCCAACATGCAACCTAATTTTATCGAGTTTTGACAACTGTAACCGAGATTGTTTGTCGTTCCCGTTATCGAAGGAAGAGAGAATATCGTCCGCGGACCGCGACACATCTCGTCTCGTGCTAGGCCTACAGGACGTATCTTTACATTTTCGAGGAACGTACGAGCTCGAGATCTTTATTTGGCCACCCATCCAGAGACCCGGAAGTACGAAAGTTGCTTAACAGGGAAGAACGTAAACTTAGCCGCTGCGCCATTAAACTTCTTAAATACAAACTATGGAGTGATATTTCAACGGCAATGTTACAAACGGGTTACGCAGCATTGGAAGGTGGCCAACACGGCCAAATTGAAAAACCGCCTAATCAGAAAACACTTAGTGCAGCGAATTAAGCTGGTAAGCGAATTGTGGTTCTGTGTAGCCGGTTTTGTAGATTTAGTTAGTTTTAGTGAGTGTCGCGTACGAGTTTTATCACATCACACTAATATTATAAAGGCGAAAGTTTGTGAGTGTGAATGTTTGTTACTTCTTCACGTCTAAACGGCTGGAGCGATTTTAATAAAATTTGGTATGGAGTTAGCTGACACCCAGGATTAACACATAGAATACTTTTTATCCCGATATTCCCACGGGAACGGGAACCACGCGGGTGAAACCGCGAGCGGCCGCTAGTTAACCATTAAATATGTAGAAGTAGCGCCGCGCCGCCTGGTGAGAGTTCCTGAACAATTTACTTGCTCAAGATCTATTTAATTTGGTCAGATATTTTTTCTACCGTGTCAAAAGAATACTACCACCCCCTCTCTTCCCTTGGGTGTCGTAAAAGGCGACTAACAGTCCAAAGACTGCACATATCCAATCCAATCCAACAGCATAGAGCGGCGGTGGGCTCACCCACCACCTGTCACGTTGAGCACATGTACAGACGCTATTTGGTGAAAAGTGGACAATGCTAGAGGACGGCTTTTGGGGTCCTCATTGCCTAGTCTTCGGGGATAATAGTCGTGATTATATGTATGTATGCAAAAATGAAACTGTACACACGGCGTCAGATCAACCTACCCTAAACTGTCAAATTTCTCCAATGAATATTGATCCTTATAACCAAACAATAAAGTTTAAAATTGATTGTAGAAATTTGACAGTTTTGGGTAGGTTGATCTGACGCCGTGTGTACCTACGTCTAATGAACGAAACAGTAGTTTTTTTTGTAAGATCACAATTGTCTTGTTCGCACAACTGTTACAGTTTGATAAACCAAACCAACGGTTTATATAGTATGAATTCCTGAGCGTACCCCTGGTATATATATCTCTGTGACACCTTTGTATCATTCATGAATTTATGAATAAAATTACCCACCTGTTTCGAGGGCAATCTCGAATTGGGTACCTCTAAAGTGTTTAAATGTAAGTGCTTAGTTAGCACTATTTTCTTCGAATCACTGTATAAAAAGCTTTTGATCTTCAATGATGGAAAGGAACGTTTAAAAAACTGTGGTGTCTTCGAAATTGTTTATCTCGTTCAGACAACATTTAATCGAAGAATCTAATTTTGAAATCTGTTTTCCCAAAACCAATCTATTTCCATAATAGTATGATTTGCTTTTTTAAATACCAAAATATTTTTAACCACCTACGTTGCAACAATTTGATATTGACTGTACCTACTCCGAAGAGGGATATCCAAAATTAATGTACCCTTTAGCCCTTTTTAAAAATTACATCGTTCTAAACCAGAGTTAGTAGGCATTTCACCACTAAACGCATATAAGTACACTTATCTGAATCTCCGTTTGTCTAGCTACCATCATAATATTCATAACGTTGCAAAGTGAATAGTCCTAGGCATGACCTAGGTCATGTGTCCCTAAGTTAGGGTTGCCAACCTTCCGGGTTTCCCCAGATTTAGATAAATCTTTAGAGGGCGTTGGGAAACCGTACGGTTTTCTCTTGTTGTCTAGGGTTTAAAAGTTTTCAAGTCATCGCTCGCCGTGTCAGGCGGACGCACGACAATCATACACCCCCCCCCCCCCCCCAAGCTTCTGGGGTCCGTAAAACCCAAACTAGATCCTGGCTTCGTCACAGACTGCACTTTTAACATGTACGGGTTTACTTTTGACATGTACGGCTTCCAACCTCCAAAATCCGGGGTATTTTCGTCCTCGTTGTCAGATTTTAGAGATGGCAACCCTACCCTAAGCAAATGCACACTGCGCGCTTAAGCCTGGTTTACACCGGCCTAATTGTAGCACTGTTTGTATAGCCACGCGCGAACGCGCCGCGATCACATGTGGTGCGTTTGCGATAGGGGAATTATAAAAAAAAAGTAATGGCCTATTTACTGTCCCACCGCTGATCATCTTTTGTTAAGGATTATGATAAAATAAACTCAATTAAGACCAAAATCATGCGACATGTTTAAGAGGGTTTACGCATTTCGGTTTCCCATACAAACTTCCAAGTTGAAATTTTTTAAAACTAATAAGCCAATTCTGATGAAACTTTGCACGCTAAAGTAAAATACAGGGATCTAAATAGTTTGTTTAAATAATTTTTAAAAAACGTTTATTTAGCCGAGTTATTGCGACTTAAGTCCACTATAGAAAGTTTAAAATCGCAATAACTCAGTTGAATAAACGTTTTTTAAAATTGTTTTCAACAAACTATTTAGATCCCTGTATTTTACTTTAGCATGCAAAGTTTCAACAGAATTGGATTATTGGTTTTTAAAAATTTCGATTTGGAAGTTTGTATGGGAAACCGAAATGCGTAAGCCATCTTAAAAGATAAGACTTTAAACTATCGCGTTGCATTGCATTAAAACTATTTTAACGGGACCTAAACGAATAATTTTTGTAAGTAAGTACATATCTACTTACTTAAAGATTCATAAGAAGACGAATACTACCTCAATCTTTTTATACCCAGACCTTGCAAACAGCTTGAAACGTCGAGTTTAATAATATGTAAAACTAGATTCCAACCGTACTTTCACGCTCTTACTGTCTACCACTAAAGTCTTTGTCGGGTGCCGCAGAAGTTTGATATTTGACCGGATATTTAACCTTTCGTTTTATATGAGATAACTGAGATATATAACCCATTTCAGATGAGCTTTGAGCCAAAGCCACCACCGTTTGGGACACTCAAAAAGGTAGCCCAGCAGAACAAGACGAAGATGCCGTAACGAGCTGGACTTTTACCAATCAGCCCTCCTAGACAAGTGACTAAGCCCTCAGATTGGCAACTGCAGCGGCATACAGAAAGAAGTGGAAAGAAGGAATTCGTCGCAGTCGCGTCGAAACGCAGCTTCATCTTAACCGAATGTTCAAATATTTGTAAAAATATTTCTTTCGGATCTCAGAGGTGAAAACTTCTAAGATTTGATGAAGCAATGTTGACTAAAAACATAAGCATCAAGCACTGACAAATTTCGACGGTTGAAAGCCAGACCTCGGTAGCCAAGTGGTTAAGGCAGCCGCCCGGAATGCGGAAGGTGCGTGGTTCGATTCCCGCCTGAGGTTGTCGTCTTTTTTCAGTGTTTAAAATTTTACTTAAGAAGGAATTCGTTTATAAATTAAATAGGCTGATGATAAAAAGGTTACGTAGCATTCTTAAAACGTAATTCTTTTAGGACCCATATAAAAGTATCAGAGATTACCTCTCCATTGTAAACATAAAGTTAAAAGTCTCAGTTATTTTCAATGAAGTGAATAGAATAGAATTTCTTTATTGCTTAAACTGTGTAACAAGTAGGTTTAAAGGACCTAATAAAATCGCTTTACTCGACTTGTAAAACTTGTGTTTTTCCTTTACAGATTAAACAATTAAGAGGTAAAATCAACATCACTCAATCAAAACCATTAGCCCCATGCGACATTTTAATAGGTACTTACACCGAAAAAGGACTTCTGTCACTAAAATAAAAAAAAACCTAATTGAATAAACAGAGAACAGAATACAAGAAAAGGCAGTAGCTATTAAAACAAAGATTTATTTTACCCAAAACGTCCGGTCATGTCTTAATTAACGAATTCCGGACAAAGTAATGCAGATGTGATTCCGCAAATTCATGAGACACCACAAAACTTTGTTGCTTTGCCTAAAATAAGCGTCTAGACTAGTAATGACATTACTCAGAGCTCTTATTTGGCCGTTGTCTGATTTTATGAGGATATATGTAGGGATATTAGGAATAATAAAATGAAAGCAGAATTTTGCAGGAACAGACTATTTTGCGAGAAAATGAAGTTGACTATAACGAATGATATTATTATGACTGATATTTATTCAACATAACGTTGACGTACAAAATAAATTCAGTATTGTACAAGATAAATGATCAAGGTATTGATAAATGCATATTATTTTTATAAATTACATAGTATCTCGCCCGCATATTTTTTATTATGCGTACATATTGAATGTACCTTACTAAAATATACATAAATAATAAATAACTAAAAACTTTTCATACGAAAACTAGTCAACGATCCATCTATGTCGAGGTACGACCTTAACCAACAATTCTTAAATTATTGTATGTAATTAAATAATATAAGATATTTAAAAATAGATATGGCATGCGTAGACTGTCTCAACAAAATCATAATACCTAATATGCTAAGGGAAACAAAGTAATTGCAATGATTCTTACGGATCCTTAGCCTTGTCACCGAAAATTGATTAGTTCCTGATTCGCCGGATTCTTCTTTCGCGGGTTCTTGTTTCGTCGGATTCTTGTTTCGTCGGAAATATTAATATACAATAATATCACTTAAGTAAAGAAAACATGTAGTTATATTTATTATTGTATAGTTATTATTTTGTTGCTACTATCGGACATAACTTAAATTACCTACTTAGAAATGGGTTTGATTCATATTTAAAAAAAAAACATATTTTTTCTGTTACGTTATCTGTTAACGTAACAGACGTTATTAAATTAAGAACAAATAAATATTTTTATTAATGTACCGAAATGTTTGCCTTTTCTTTGATAGATAGGTAAAGCCGCGATATTTCTATAGTTTTCCTTCAACAAAAAAATCCGACGAAACAAGAATCCGGCGAAACAAGAATCCGGCGAATCAGGAATCCGGCGAGTCAGGAACTAATCCGAAAATTGTTTGCCAGATTTTGAATTCGCTAATCGTTAGTTGTCAAAGTGAAACATCGGCGAAACGTTAGTTGGCAAGTGATAGATAATCTGCCAAACAATTTTTGGCGAAAAGGCAGGATACCGATTCTTACATTTATGTAGTGTAGGTTTTACGATGCAGGATAGGAGATTTTACTGTACTCGATAAAGAAGCTATATAGCAATATAATATGGCACACAGTATAATATCAATATATACATACATAGGTAATGTTATACAAAGTCTTTGCAAAGCAATTATTATGGGCAAAGTTAAACAATAAACTGTTAAGCCAAAACATTTTGTCCAAATACACACAATCGTGGCCACTGAGAGAGCGGAACTGAGATTATTAAGCAAAACACAAACTTTTAGCGATAAATTTATTAGTAGTTGGTCCCCGGAAACCGACCGCAACTCTTGAATAATACGCTCGAATGGCGGCACACAAGTTTGGGTTAAGAGTCAATCTTGGGTTAACCTTTCTAATAGAAATAAACTTTGTTGGCACAACAGTAGGTATTGTGCAACCACTTTATCAATAAGAATAATAGTAAACATTTATTGAAAACATTAAATGTTACAACGTAATAATCAACGTCTACAGTAAAAATTACGGAATAGATAAAGAAGTTTCTGTTCTTTGGTAAAAACGATGCAATTCATACGTTTTAAACTGTGTTGCGGACTTGCGGATAACAACGATTACAGTACGAATAACCAACTTGAACAAAAAGAAATCGGAAACTTAAAAAAAAAATAAGATAAATAATATTATTATTTTGGGTTCACAACAAGTTATAGTCAGATCTTCGGATATTCAAGGTGTAAAAAAATATGAAAAAAAATCTGTTCGTAATTTATTGTCAGGACAAGGTTTTTATGAAAGTTTTTGTAAAATCGCGGCAAAAGTCGGAGTTTGACTTCTTGGCGGGAAAGTGAAGCGTCATGACTGCAGTTTCGTATTATTTTCTATAATTTGTGTTTTGTCGAATATTAATGTGAAATAATGGTGGATTATTTGCATGAGTGTTAGCAAATAAAACAAGACAGTGCAACATCACTTTTCAAATTCTCTCAAGAAGTCCGTGTGAGAACTCAATAAAGTCCCACAGCTTTATTGAGTCTCGAGGGGTTTGGGGAAAAATCATTTACCATTAAACGTTAAATATCACTCATTATCATCCACTTAACGTAAATAAAATAATAATTACTATTAAAAACTTGACACTGGCAAAATGTGCTGATCGCACGAAGCCAATATTTAAGAGAAAAAAAAAGTCGGAGATTACACGGACGAAGTCACAAGCGCGCTAGTATTTAATATAAAAATACATGAGCAAAATATATTGACAATTAAATTATAAGCAAGCTTACAAAGCTTTTCGATAGACCCATTCGGGTTCCCACCACCTGCGTTCTACCCGGTTCATCCGACTAGAAGTTGATACGATTCGTCCTACGGCAATTAATTTGCAATGCTGGGACCCTGTTTATTTATGTTTTCATACTGGAGATTAACCGATGAATACGAATGAGGTAGACACGGCGGATTGATTTGATCAGTATCTACGCTTCGTGCGTGCATGTACTACGTAAATGAAATGAAGAAAATAGTAAAGAAAATACTTTGCTTTGTCTTCGAGTTAAGAGTTTATTTCGAACGCTTCTCTCGACGGTACGACGGTAAGGGACGGGTATAACAGTGACGTGCACAAATAGGCGCGTTTTATATTTAAACAAATTTATAGATGAAATAAAAAAACGATCGGTTATAATTCCTCAAGTTATCTATGAACTTCATTTTGGTAAATAACTCATAATATCAAATCACTTATTTTAAGAGTAAAATCTAGAAAAGAAGATAAAATGACACAAAAATATGTAACTTCGTGAACTTATTCTATTGAGCCAACTTTATCAAATCGTATTTCCATCGGGTATATTCCACAGAATAAAGCCTCAACAATATTTCATGATTTTCGCAGATTTTAATTTCACTGTTTAATACTTCAAAAATTAATTCTAAAAACGTGTAATGTTAATTTTTCACTAACACCTAGCCTTAAGATAGGTGTATGGAGTAAACTACTTATTGAGTTTTGTTGTTATCTTTTTTGATCTGAACGGCATACCATATTTAAACTTTACATGTAGTCTTTTTAATATACGAATTAATGTGAACTTCTAAATAACGAGAATTCGCTTTCAAGAAGTCTCTTTTCGGGTCCAGGTAATATGCAGTTGTATGAAATAATAACCGTGTCGCGAAGGCGACTAACGGACTAAAAACTGCACATACATCTAACAGCCAAGAGCGGCTATGGGCTCACCACCTGGTACGCAGAGCACATGTGCAGTCGCTATTTGGTGAAAAGTGGACTATGGCAGAGGACTGCTTTTGCTGTCCTCATTGCCTGGTCTCTGACTAACCCTTCGGAGATAATAGCCGTGATTATAATATATGTATCTGTGTAAGAAAAAATGTGAGTATTGCTTCATTCTACTAGATGTTATTAATAAGCGCTTCCTAGTTAATAAAGAAAAAATATATGGCCAAGTTACTCTGTAGACCCGCGCTTTGGCTACTAGTTCACAACCATAACCATGACCTGATTCTGTCATTTTGTATAGACTTCTTTTAACCGCATCTGTGGTCTAGGTACTAAGCAACCGGTATAAGACCCAGATTCGATTGCCAGCGGGGGTAAATCTTTGTACACTTGGTTTGTTTGATGGTATGGCTTGTTAAGTCCGCCTGGCTGGCTACCATCATATCTAAAGTCAGGCGCCATAACAAGATTGTTCATAGCGTAGAGATAGGATAGCCAGTTCCTTAGTGGTTGAGGATTCCGGGTGAAGCACGCTTCCACCGGCCTTATCGACATTTACCATCAGGTGAGATGAAGGCCAAGTAGATATCAAAATCACACACACTGACTCTCTTACATAATCAGTTAGACACGATACGATTAGTGCACGTTTTTAAATATCAAATTGAAGTCCTGGTGAATTAGTAGCAAGAGTTAAAGCAATAACAACAAGTATCGCACCGGTTTCCGCCACGAGATCGGCTTTATGCAAACGTGAGTCAAATATTAAAGGTACTATGAGTGTTTGTTGGCAACTTTGCGTTTTTAGGGCTTTCCCTTTCAGGAATATTAAGTACTTCGATAAGTTACAGATTGTTGGTGGATTTTAGCACTTTGTTTTTATTTCTTTTTCTATTCAAAGATTTGTTTTGTTCGTAAACGTTTGAAGTGGTTGTTGTGGAAAGGGAACTGTTTCAATATTAATTGGGAAACGATATGATGATGACAACCGCATTAATGTGACATCCGTGTCGCGTAGCGGTGAAAGAATACTACCACCCCCTCTCTTACCTTGGGTGTCGTAAAAGGCGACTAACGGACTAAAGATTGCACATACATCCAACAGCATAGAGCGGCGATGGGCTCACCACCTGTCACGCTAACACAATGTGCAGTCGCTATTTTGGTGAAAAGTGGACTATGGCAGAGGACTGCTTTTGCTGTCCTCATTGCCTAGTCTCTGACTAACCCCTCGGGGATAATAGTCGTGATTATATATATGTATGTACGGTACGATTACAGTCCGATTCCCTCGGTCTGCCTGCAGCGTTGCGGTCGATGCGGTCATGTTAGCTTGTCATGCGGATAAACATATCACTCGTATCGAATTTAATCACAAATCAGATAAAAAAGTGTACTTACATAAGTGTAAATATGATTGTAGAACGACGGGTTCCGTAGTCGTTTTATAATACAATGACAGAAAAAGTTGACACTTTTAAACTTTCGCGTTCCATTAAGCACACATATTTAAACGGTATTTAACGCAAACATATACTTAGTAAAGGTATCCTAAACACCCGTGACCACGGACGGTGCAAATGAATGGGTGCGCTTGTTACCGTGCTTGTTGCACGGTGAGGAGCGCTTTCATTATTTTGGACTACATCGGCTGCTTACCATCAGGCAGGATGTAGTCACTATGACGTGTCACATTAAAAAAAAACTTGTTCGAAACGTTATCTTTCACGAAGACTTGTCGGGAGTTTGGGACAAGTACCAACTCCGCAACAGCCAGCAAATGGGATAGCTTGAGTACCTCCATGACTGGGATACCAAAAGCACGTCGGTATCAGTTCTGAACCCTAATTTGAAACTAGGGGGAACCTTATCAGCGAGTAACATAAACAAACTGTATTCAGTAAACCACGGGTCAACAATCTGTAGTGCATTTTATTTTAACTCGAGCCAATATTAAAACATTATTCATAACTACGTCTGGTGTACGCAGAACTATACGAATTATATTAAATAAGGTAATAAAGAGGTTACAAAATTTTATCAATGCAATCCGACCAAGTAAACAAGACAGTGTCAAATAAAAATCCATTGCAAAAATAAGAGATTCGAAGCACTTTTTAACCGTCTTCAAAAAAAGGAGGAGGTTCTCAATTCGTCGGGAGCTTCTTAAATTTGTGAGTTCTTTCACTGTTCGTAATATTAGGAATAAAATTCAAAGTAATTAAACTACTTACAGGTATCCTCGTATACTTTTTTAAACCCTATACGTTTTGTCAAGCGGTGGTCACTAACTAGTAGTTTGCATTCAACCTCGTTAAAACATAACGTTTATCATTTATCATTAATCATTATAAATGATGAACGAACGCAAAGGTTCGAAGGTGTACAACACTTGTAACACAAAACCACGTGTTCAATTCAATTTTTTTTTCAAAGAATTTTTCAAAAACGTCCATCACATTGCATATTTTGTACATGCGGGTAGTACGTCACGTCCCGCGAATAGCAGCCTGCAAGTTTCCAATGAATACATTAGGCACAGTCGCAGGTAAGCTAAGCCGGCGTTAGTATTCATGCGGCGACGCTGCCTGTAACCCGGTTACTGATATGTATTACCAAGAGTAATGCCACGAGATATTACAAAGTATATGTTAACATACATACACATAAACACGACTGTTATCCGCGAAGGGTTAGACTATGCAATGAGGACCGCAAAGCAATCCTCTGTCATAGTGCTCTATGCTGTTGGAAGTATGTGCAGTCTTTAGCCCGTAGTCGCCTTTTACGACACCCAAGAGAAGAGAGGGGGTGGTAGTATTCTTTCACCGCTAGGCGACATGTTATAAAGTGTGTTGGTTTTTTTAATACGGAAAATCCTGGAGGATCTCGATGGCGCAGCGGCTAGCGCGTTCGGCTTTCGATCTTGGCCGCTAAGCAACTTTCGCAATACCTCCGTGCTTCTGAAGGCACGTTAAGCCGTTGGTCCCGGTTGTTGTCGTAAGATTAAATATAACAGTCGTTAAAACCCACCAACCCGAATTGGGCCAGCGTGGTGGGTTATGGCCCATTATCCCCACGTGCTATTGTCCACGTGGGAAGCCTGTGCCCAGCAGTGGGACGTTTATAGGCTGATGATGATGACTGACAATCCTTTATAACTTGCAGTAGGGTATTGCAACGCGCACATATCACATTATTCGTCTATGGTTGCTGTTCTGTGCTGGTAGTGGCTCATCAGACTACTACGAACACCTCTTTTCCCTTGGGTGTCGTAAAAGGCTTTGGATTTTGGGGGTTAAAGTTACTAGCATCCGTAGGTTTACCCTTGAGACCCTACACGTGACCCCTGGGTGGTGCTAAATGGGTGACACTGACTGAGTGGTAGAGTGGAGAGACGCATTGGGCTGGCTCGCCGAGCGTAATACCACCCTCTCGCGAATATCGGCGTGAAATAATGGCAGTTGGTGCTGTTGTGTTTCGTCCGGCCAGTGAGGGTTCCGGAGGCCCATCCCCCCCCCCCCTCACAATTCCTATTCCTTCCTCAAAGGACGGCAACGCGCTTGCGATTCCTCTGGTTTTGTGGGTGTCCATGGGCGGCGGTGATTACTCTCAATCAGGTGACCCGCCTGCTCGTTTGCCTGCTTCTTTTATAAAAAAAGGCGACTAACGGACTAAAGACTGCACATACATACATCGATTAGCATAAAGCTTCGATGGGTACACCACTTATCACTGAGCACATGAGTAGTTGTAATTTGGTGAAAAGTGGACTATGGCAGTGGACTGGTTCTGCGGTCCTCATTATTTAGTCTCTGACCAACCATTTGGGGATAATATAAAAAAAAGAACAGTTCTTATAATGTCTCTTAAATGGGACTTCTTGGCGGGAAAATGAAGCGTCATGTCTGCAGTTTTGTTTTATTTTCTATATTTGTGTTTTGTCGAATATTAATGTGAAATAATGGTGGAGTATTTACTGTTAAGTGTTCGTGAATGTGCATGAGTGTTAGCAAATAAAACAAAACAGCGCAACATCACTTTTCAAATTCTCTCAAGAAGTCCGTGTGAGACCTCAATAAAGTCCCACAGCTTTATTGAGTCTCGAGTGGTTTGGGGAAAAATCATTTACCATTAAACGTTCATTATTACTCATTATTATCCACTTAATGTAAAGAAAACAATAATTACTATTAAAAACTTGACACTGGCAAAATATTATGCTGATCGCACGAAGCTATTATTAAAGAGAAAAAAAAATTCTCTTATCTCTAACGTCATCAATGATTTTAAAAGAATTGATTGCGTGACAAAAACAAGTGAGTGAAAACACGGACAGCGAAAAAGAAGGAATGAACTTTAACAAAACAAAACAGCGTCAGAATAAACTGTTCAAACAAATGAATAACAGCGTAAACTTTTTTCGTAGATTTCGAGACGGAAAAGTACAGTTGAAATTGCTATCATCGAGATTTAGGAGGTAAGTATATATTATTTTTTCTGATCTGCTTTTTGAGGCGTCCCTCAGGGTTCTCACCTTGGTCCGGTGCTATTCAACATTTTCATAAATGACATTGTGTCTATTTTCAACCATGCCACCTGCTTTCTATACGCAGACGACATGAAGCTATCCATGCAAATCAAAGACAATAGTGACTCCCAGTTAATGCAAAAGGATCTGGACCGACTGGCTCTGTGGTGCAATGAAAATAAATTGTCTTTGAACCTAGAAAAATGTAAATATATGAGATTTACAAGATGCGTTAACGTTTCCCCGCCTGTCTATAATATAAATGGTTACTCCTTAGAGGAGGTTGAGTATATTCGAGACCTGGGCGTGGTTTTAGACAAAAAATTACGGTTTCATAAACACATTGACCACATTACGACTAAGGGCTTCCAAATGCTGGGATTCGTATTGCGGAACGCGAAAGAACTCAAAAAGCCTGCAACAAAAATCATTTTGTACACATCTCTTGTCCGTTCCCATATTGAGTATTGCAGTCAAGTTTGGTGTCCTCATTATGACGTCCACATTAAACGTTTGGAGCGTATACAGAAGCGATTCTTGTGGCACCTTTCGTACCAAACTAATAAAGCGAGGGAATTGCCCTCGTACGAGAAGCAGCTGGCTTTTTTTAAAATGAACAGTTTGAGGGAGAGAAGGCTTTTGCTGGATCTTATGGCATTGCATAAGTTAATAAATGGAAATGTGGATAGTCCGTTTCTTTTGAGCTTAATAAATTTTAATGCTCCATATAAGTTAGCGCGTGCCGGAAGGTATATCCCCTTCTCGGTACAGGGCAGCAAGAGCAATCTGGGTCACCACGCAACGATGAACAGGTTGCAAAGGCAATACAACAAGATCTGCAGGGCTTGTGATATGGATGTCTTTGCTGATAAGCCGCAGATATTCAAGCACAAAATATTGCGGTCTTTTGGATTGGCACCTGGTTGATCTGTTTCAATTTTAAGTTATAGTTAAGTAATTATTACTGTAAATTAATGTTTTTTTTTTTTTTTTGCTATAGTCGAATATAGTATTGATACCCACAAACAGTACCTAGTAAGTAAGTAGTATTAATTAAATAAAAATACTTTATGATACCTAACCTACATAAAGATGCTGTAAGTAAGAAGTAGTAGTAAGTAGTTTTAAAAAAATAAAAATACTGTAAACCACGTTGCATGCCGTGGCAGCCTATAATTGAGACGACACTTAGTTTTAAGTCCATATGTTCTAACTAATTATTGCTTGTACTTGTGTTTGTCTTGTTGGTTGTCCTAAATAAATAAATAAATAAATAAATAAATAAAAAAATAAAAAAATAAATAAATAAATAAATTGAAAACTAGACTATTTACTAGGAAAACCAATTTATTTACCTATTAGGTTCTTATGATAAATTGATGATTCCCTTTATACAAGAAAAACATAGGTACATAGAAAACATTTTTAAAACATTGCTTCGTAGCTGTTTCTTACAAGTAGTCTCATATTCCTAGCTAGTTCTCATAATCATTATTATGAACACATTATTCTATTATATAGTATAAGGTAAAATATACATTTTAATATTCCCCAGCGACGCCGGCTGCATAGCGATGACGTCACGTGTAAAATTACCTCTCGCATACTATATCATACAACCAGCTTATGTATCTCTAATAAGATTTCTGAAGCGAACTAACTCTATTTGGCAAAGTTCGATGAGGAAGTTCCCACTTTTGTATGGAAGTAAATGACTTAATATATACGTTACGGTGGTAAGTTCGGTGTAAGTTTGGCTTATAGCATATAATGTCGTTATGTATAGCACAAACAATTACATACAAACATATAATCACGACTATTATCCCCGAAGGGTTAGTCAGAGACTGGGCAATGAGGACATCAATAGCAATTCTGTACCGTAGTCCACTTTTTACCAAATAGCGACTGCAGATGTGCTCAGCGTGACAGGTGGGGAGCCCATCGCCGCTCTATGCTGTTGGATGTATGTGCAGTCGCCTTTTACGACACCCAAGGAAAGAGAGGGAGTAGTAGTATTCTTTCACCGCTACGGGACACGGTTACTATATGTATAGCCTATATTCAGTCCCACTACTGGACAAAGGCCTCTATCAAAGAAAACAATTTTAGCAAGTATGTGATAAGACTATGGTTGCCAGATGATAATTTGCTTAAGGAGGGCAGATGGGTCTAAAAAAGAGGATTTTCTGTAAACAAAGGAGGACATTCACAATTAAACGATTTTTTAAATATTATTTTACTATATTTTGATCATATTTAGCTGAGCTGCCAATCTTTGCAAGTAGGTTCTTGGTTGTATTGAGCAAGAATTAAAGATTTAACTGACTGCACACTTAAGTCTGTTCGTCTCTTTGCTCCACTGAGTATTAATCAGTAAAAGAACTCTTTCCACATTTGCGTTATGTGCGCTTAAACAAAAATAAAACTCGCAGATCTCGAGCAGTTCTGAGAAACATCCAATGTTTTTGCACTTAGACATTTAGCAAAAAGTAGGACTTACAGTAGATAAGGGAGTACGGGAGGACAAAACATGGAAAAGGAGGACATGTCCTCCTTTTAGATACCATCTCGTAACCCTAGATAAGACGTGGCAAATAATTAAGCTTGATCTTGCTATGACCGTTTGATATTCGAAATGTGTTGCTTACTCACGATTTTCATTATGTAGTCTTTTTCGTAACGATTTTGAAACTGCTCTCTGAACATACCTGGAAAAGACAAAGTTAATTATTAATAACGTGGTTTATCATTGTACAAAGGATCTTATAACTATTAACACAGACAGAATTAGAACAAAACATAAAACCACTTACAGAGACCACTTTGAGACGTGCCCGTTTACTGAACTTAGTACATGTTTATTTTTTGTTTTTTATAAGAAAGGAGGATATGGCGGGACGAGCTGGAGTTCCATTGAAAGGATTGGCAAGTTTCAGCCCTAAACAGTGAAGAGTGGAAAGAGGGTAAGGGAACTTTCCACAGCTATGCGATTCTCTAAGCCCATGCAGAGGCTTCCAATTTTTTTTTACCACGAAACCCTATTGTATCATATTTTTCTTAGCTGAACCCTATTTTGATAACAAAAAAGGAGTTTCAATGTATGACTTGAAAAGAAAGAACAAATAAATAAAAAATAGTTAAGTACTTATAGGTATGGTTTGGTATGATTTGCTAATGGATTTTTTACCCAGTCGATGTCCGCGACACAAACAACGACCGCGTGGCGGCGCACGGTGTTTAACAAACCCCGATTTTGTCTCAATGCCCTTTTTATTGTTAAAATCGTTAGTTTATATAATTCTAAGTACTACAATGAAAATCCGGCATCGATACGACCTTTAGTTTTGACAAAAAAAATGGAAAGTTTCCCTATATCCGGATCCGGAAAATCACAAAAATATTAATATAAAATAAAATTAACGATTATTTAAAAATTTGATTAAACGTATTGTTTAATATTTTTATTAATATTATTTTAATATTTTTGTGATTTACCGAACTCGGATATAGGGAAACCTTCAATTTTTTTTTTACGAAACTAAAGGTCGTATTGACGCCGGATTTTCACTGTAGTGCTGAGAATGATATAAACTAACGATTTTAACAATAAAAAGGTCATGAGACAAAATCGGTGTTTCTAAAACACTGTGCGGCGGGCGGGGTGGTTGTTTCTCGGACGGAATGCGGAACCCTTTTGACCCATCCACGGAACCCCAGGGTTCCGCAAACCACCATTCGGGAAACGCTGTCTAAGCGACACAAGACGCTGCGCGCATGGCTGTGATCATAGATGTTACAGCCGTCACATCGTTCGCTGTAGTCACGGCTGTAGTCAAAGTTGAGGCCGTTTTACTTACTTCTGCAGAATACCGACTTTTATACCGACAAGAAATGTCAAAGAAGTGATTTCCTATCACGGCGCTTACAGCCGTGCGGAGCTAGTGTCGAACAGCGTTGACAATTATTTAGCAGAATACCAATAGTACGCTCACCGGTGTTGCAGCCGCTGCTACCAAGGCCTAAACGATGTTTGCGCTTAGAGGATCGCACTACAGCAGTGGGTCAAGTTACGCTGAATAATAATAATATAAATAAACTAGCGCCCACTCGCGGTTTCACCCGCGTGTTTCTCGTTCCCGTGGGAATATCGGGATAAAAAGTATCCTATGTGTTAATCCAGGTTATAGACTATCTGTATGCCGAATTTCATCCAAATCCATACAGTAGTTTTAACGTGAAAGAGTAACAAACATCCATTCATACTTACAAACTTTCGCGTTTTTAATATTAGTAGGATGAATTAACCGTGTCGCGTAACGGACACTGAGCACATGTGCAGTCGTTATTTGGTGAAAAGTGGACTATGGTAGAGGACTGCTTTTGTAGTCCTCATTGCCTTGTCTCTGACTAACCCTTCGCGTAAATTATAGTAGTAATTATGTCTTTTCTTTCTTTACAGGTGACATTTTAAGTGGTCGCGTAATATTTTATCAGACGGATAAGTTATATCCGAGGATGGAAAAATCACCTATTACACACACTTGAATTATTATCATGCTCTTTATTAATCTGAACAGCCATTCAATCAGGTAAGCTTAACGAGGAAATCGAATCCATTCGAAGATGACTATTAAACCTGTCTCAGACTCTCAGCCGCATTCTGAATCCGATATTGAGTTACCTACTGAGTGCATCGCGATCACGCTTGCAGTAATGGAAGCGTCGAATGTGCATTCGAGCAATCGACTCGAATCTATATCGATATTCACGCCTATCGATGAAAAACTACTTTTTGTGTAAGTCAATCCTCTTTTCGGACTTCTTGGCGGGATGGTAAAGCGTCTTATTATCAGCAGTTTTGTTTTTTATTTTTCAGAATTTGTTTTTAGTCGAATTTTTATGTGTGGTGGATTGGTTTCTCATACTTGATTTGGCAGTAGGTATGTAAACAAACAAAACTTCAAAGGCACTTGAATGTGCAAACAGCACAAAATCACCAAACCATTATTATAGGAAAAATAAACCCTTTTTTCAAATATGGAACGCATTAACTTTCTGTTTTCTTTTTTTTTAATACAACGTCTAACGTTAATATTATGACAGCCGAACAATATAAAACTATTTGGATGAGAACTTTTTAATTCACACTAGAATGAATAAAAAAATATTTATAGAACCGTGTAAACAAAAGATCTAGAATAGAATGTTTTGCAACTCATTTATTTCTATGAAACGAAACAGGACATCAATTTTATTCATATGTAAAGTTCAAGCAATTTGGACCACTTCAAACACAGTGCAATTTCAAGATCCAAACTAATATGTGAAAGTGACTTTGTTTGTTTGTAACGCTTTCATACAAAATTCATTAATATTAGTTTAGCGGTTTAAATTAGTTAAATTCAGTTTTTTGCAAAATTGTCTTTTTATAGACTTTGCCCCGGGAAAAATTAACATAAGTGAAGTCGCGGGCGAAATATAAGTGATTTGTATTTCATAGTTGTCAATGTTAGGATCAGAAATCATGTTTCAATCCTCATAGCTTCATTAGACTACTGACGTGTAATCATTCCCATACAAGCGTATTAGCTTTCTGGGTGTGTTAGCAGAGCTAATATTAATATTAGTGCGTCAATTAATCAAATAATTAGTAATAATTTCTGCAGTAGTTCCTAATTACTATTATAACATTAATATTAGTGCGTTAACAGCACTTTAAGAGAGAGAGAGAGAGTGCCCGCTCATCGTGCTCAGTGGCGTGTTCTTGGAGAGGCCTATGCCCAGCAGTGGACGAGTATAGGTTGATGATGATGATGAATAGCATATTAATACAATAATTAGTTATTTCTACAGTAATTTCAAATAGTAGATTATTAACCAAGGGGATAAAGCAGTGTCTTCTGTCGCGGGTGACGATTTAAATCGCGAGCGTAATGAAGGACTCGAGGTTTACTCCCGAGCGTAGCGAAGGTGTTAAAAAATTAAATCACAAGCGAAGCGAGGGATTTAAGACGAGTCCTGAGTGTAGCGAGGGATTTAAGTTCACCCAAGACTAGACAGCTTTATCACCGAGGAAAATACTCTACTTTTCGTACCATTTGCGAAAAAATTAACACAATAATAATATGAGATAAGCATTTATTAAAAATAATGACAATTAAAAGTAAAAGTTAACGTTCGAAACATTGGTCCAATTATTGATAGAGTTACATTTTTGTTTGGTACATTTATTGTTGATGAGTTGATTTGTAATTTTTTAAATTTTCGTATTTTATTTTTTTTTCCTTTTTTTTTTTTCTTTTTAATTAATTTTTTTTTTATTTTTTTTTTGTTTTTTTTTTCAAAAAGATGTATAATGCTTTATATACAAACATAATGGTGTAAACACAGATGTAGTTCAGTATAAATTTTGGTAAGTATTCCAAATTTAAATCACATTCTCCCCCTAGAGGATGAATGAAATTCAGTACAATTTTCTTTCCCTGTTTTTAACAGATTAAAAATGACTATTGTTATGTTCGCATTTTGTGGCATAGAATGTCACATTTTTGAGCAAGTGGTACGAAAATACTATTAACTATCATCTATGTACATAAGAACTACAAAACTTACATACCTACATAGGTACAGTCACGAATCTCTGACTAACCCTTTAAAGATGATAATAAGCAAAACAGAATATTGGCACATTCCACGTTTCACCAACTGGACACGTGCTCAGCGTGATAGGTGGTGAGCCCATCGCCGCATTAAGCTAGGCTCTTATTCTATAACAATTCCTTGTTTCAAAACCACGTTAGTTCCCAAAAACGTATGCGTTTGACGTTTGTGCGCGGTAAGGTTTAGGTGTGGAATCTATAGATTGCGATACAGAATCAGGGCCCTGGTGGATGAATGAGCCGTGTTAAGTCCGTTAGTCGCCTTAGATTATGTTGTGATGGTTCGAATGGCATTTACGAGTAGGTAGTAACTACTTTGAAACATTTTCTACGGTGGGCATTTTGTATTTTTATAATTGAAATTTTTGCATTCACAATGCTATATCTATATGTATAGATATACGAAGGATAAAATGTTTACTAGAAAAAAAACACTGGACCGGCAATCCAAAGGTCATGGGTTCGAATCCCATTCGAGCTTTCCTGAGACTAGTTGTTTTTTTTTGCAAACATTTTATTTTATTTGGTATTTTGTCTTATACGAATACGACATATAAATATTGCAACAGAGTCCTGCGAACTGCACTAGTCTGAGCGCCAGAGCTGACGTGAATAAGTCGATGTGTAGACATTTGATCTAGCAGTTAGAATTGAGCATCGCGTTCGATCTAGTCCGACTATATCTGTAGGGATGTCATGAAAATCGAAAATATACATATTTGGTTAATTCTATTTTATTGGGTTTAAAATTATCAATACACGGTTTGCAAAAAATATCTTTTTGGGAATTCGTCACCAGGTGTTTACGCGGACTTAGTCGCGGGCAGCCCCCCTACTCTTGAAACCGATCGCTATTGGATCGGATTGGTATTGTGAATTTTCGAACTCCTAAGTTACGACACCAGAGCTATTATGGATTCATATTGCGTGGATATTGAGTGAAAAAAATACAAAACTCAATGCCATTTAGTTCACCTAATATGAATCCAAATTAGCGCTGGTGTCGTAAATTAAAAAAACAAAAATTCACAATACCAATCCGATCCAATAGCGATCGGTTTCGAGAGTAAGGGGGCAGGTCTCTAGTGATAAAACGCCTCGGTGGCCGAGTGGCAATAAAGTCCTATATCTGGAGTTCCCGGGTTTAATTCAAAGGTCAGCCTAAGTAGCGGTGAAAGAATACTACCACCCCCTCACTCTTGGGTGTTGTAAAAGGCGACTAATAGACTAAAGACTGCACATACATCTAACAGCATAGAGCGGCGATGGGTTCACCACCTGTCATTGAGCACCATGTGCAATCGCTATTTGATGAATAGCGACTATGGCAGAGGACTGCTTTTGCTGTCCTCATTGCCTTGTCTCTGACTAACCCTTCGGGGATAATAGTCGTGATTATATGTATGTATGTAAGAGCGCAGCCCACTGCTTCTTCAGCTTGCTAATTCTTTGAGCTATGTCGGTAACTTTGTTTCTCTGTGGAACAATATATGCTCAGTATATTCTCACAGACGAAATGTAGGACTTCTCTTCTCACAGAGAAGACTTTAACTACTACGTTCCGCAGTCAACTCAGTCGCCAGTGTCAACCCTAACAACATTGTCTGAGCTATGTAAGAAATAGGTACCTAACCTAGCTATCAGACAGATACTGCTATATTGTTTTGAAGCGTCGTCTCAAGATTGAGTTTGCAATATATCGACCACGTTCCCTAGTGACAGCAGCAGTAGTGTCTACATTGATTGTGTTACATTGTACTGTCAGCAGCGATAGTGTCTGCACATTGTTCGCACTATGCCAGAGTGACATCTTACTTTGTATGTGTCATTTTTCTTATTGTCGTATCAGTAAGTAACGAGGTAACATAAGGGTCAGCATTTTTTTGCTGACTGTACTTGGTATTAACTTCGTCCATTTGAGAGAAGACTAAAAAGGCCACAGTGGCTAGTGACAATGGCGGTTACACCTAATTCAAGTCTGAAACTATAACCTAACCTAAGCAGCTGCTACCGGCCACTCTTAGTTTTACCCGATCTAGGCTAGATCCAGGTGTAAAAGCACTTCTACTTAGCCGTAACATTTATATTTAGGTACCTAGAGTCATTACATATTAATGACTCTAGGTACCTAAGCCTTATCTAAATAAATAAATCGACGGTCTCGAAGAATAACGTCATATTTGCGATATGGTTGTTTCGCAGATATGACGTTATTCTTCGGGACGGTCGAAATCATCGCACTCCCGAATGCAATGTAATATCAAATAACTATTAGATTTATCATATAAGTATAACAATTGATAATTAGTCGTTTGAGAGCGTCCGGCCTGCACTAAGTGCAAATGGCAACTGATAGATGACAGCCAAAGAACGTAGTTTGCTGAGATACCGTATGTACGTAAATAAATAACGTCTACACTCGATCCCAATATCAACCAGGAGGGGTCCCAAACAATTTAATTAAGAGTTCACCATTCAAAGCGTATAGGAAATGGAATTGTTCAAGTCAAGCCGACCAACGAGTTAGCGTGTCGAATGACGAATTCCAAGAGACGGCGCCATTTAGGTATTATAACTAGGAACGATACCGCGAAGCAAGTTTTTGGGCACTAAGTTGTGGTTGCGCTGCAAACGCTTCAAACGCTTCATTGATTGTGACTATTGTGAGTAGGGATGTCCGGACTTTTAGACTTTAGTCCGGATTTTGTGCGGCTTTGGAATATAAGTGACAAAACTACATATTAAGTAATTTCAAATAAGTCTTTAATCTTTATTAACTTCTCATTTATCTAACAACAAAAATATAAAATGTGAGTAATGTTTCCATTTTGTGACTAAAAAGTCCGGACTTTTATCGAAATGTCAGGCTTTTTGTCAGGACTTTTCAAATTCCTAAATGGTAAACTCAATTGTGAGTGATCCAAGTTTCGATCATCTAAACCACAGAACAGTTAAAGAAGATTATCTATTCCCTGATCTAAACACTAGATACACATTCCCATATGAAATTCGTTTGAAAAAGTGGTTTCGTTCCAACTATTTTATACAATTTGGTTGTCTAATAATCACAACTAATTTTGATACTCATCCCTATATAACCACAAATAGGTACTGAATTTGGACGGCAATGTCAAATGACAAGTGAGAGCAATACACTCTTTGTTGGTGCATGGTTCGAGGCGTGTCACATTGAGAGCGCTAATGCTGTATAGTGTTTAGATAATCAAAGTATCCATGCGATTGTAGATCTTGCGGCCTTAAATCAGTGCGCTAAAAATTGTTGCGTGTCGTCTCGTCTCTAGTTATAATATCTCATCTCAATAGTCGGGGGCGAGTCGCCAATCTTGCTCAACTGGACCAAGTTCTGACTTCTGTTTGGCGAAGTTAGGGCCGCAACATTCAACTTTGGGAATAAATAATTTATCACCTTACATCCTGTAAGCCTATAAACCACTGCTGCTAAGTATAAAGTTCCCTCAATAATTTGGTATACTTACTCAGAACAAATAAGAATCTACATACTATATAAACAAAAATCAATAGCGTCAAATGTATATTCGCGCATCACTTCAGAACCGCTATTAGGCTTACAATTTTTTTTTTACATCAGTCAAGGTTGTAATTATTTTGGTCAATTCTTTTATACAATATGCATACATACATATAATTATATTAACTACTATTATCCCGGAATGAGGAGGACCGGAGGACCGTAAAAGCAGCCTTTGCCATAGTCCACATTTCACCAAATAACAATTGCATATGTGCTTAGAGGTGAGTCCATCGCCGCTCTATGCTGTTGGGTGTACGTGCA